>OX411809.1:7587618-10185313 GCA_948253155.1 Leucoma salicis | reverse complement strand
TAACCTAAAAAACTGCCTAGCGGCTCCGCCGCAGCCAAAAGCTAGTAGGTACATATGTATTATAAATATGGGTGGTGTAATACACCTCTGTCTACCTCGGGGAATGCAGGCGTGATGCTATGTTTTTTTTTAATTATAAATGTGAAAATATTGAGATGGTTTGATGTTTGTCACTCAATCACGCAAACACGGCACAAACGGATTGAATTTATTTTTATACTACGTGTCGCAAGCAATAAGCATAGCGCCACCTGATGGTACGCTCCACGCTACAGAAGCATAATAAGGAAAGGATAGTGAGGAGGTATGGACATGGCATATTATAACATGAGAAGACGCGCACATTTCCATCTCCATCTGAGTTTCTTGAGCTCGTGAAGTCTTACCTACATTGGACCGGCATAAGACATAGTTATAGACCCTGTTATTTTTAACTAGAACTCCGTCCATGAATGGCACAATAATCATAATAATATATAGAAGCTATAATAAATTTGGGAGAAGTATCTCCATAAAGAACAAACACGACACCGGTGGTGTTAACGTTTATATTCAATGCACTAATGTTTTTTTCAAGGTAATATACTTACTAAATGCGACAGGGAAATCTGTCATCAAATAAGTATGCATTAAATGTCATACCTTCAAATATTAATGCGCACAATGTTGCCCTTCAAACTTTGGATGGCGAAGACTTAGAAATTCATAGATGTCTAGCGCCGTAAAGCACGTTATTTTTTTTATTGTTTGGAAAAATGTACCTAACCGCACACCCCGACGTTTGGGGCAACGAACAGGGTAGTGGACCCTCATCCACTAAATAAACCCGCCGTGTGCCGTCTCTCCGCCTGTATTGGCGGGCCACTGGAACCATGTTACATTACTTCAGTGGTCCGCCGGCGGCCTACCCTTTCGGGTACCCTCTACTGAGCGACTCATCCGCACACGGAGTGTCACGTCGTACAGTAGACAAATTGAAAATTCAAATACGTGTAAAGGTATTTGTACTGCATTCTTAACGCGTGGACACAATGTTTTCATTAAGAACTGCGCAAATCATTGAATTGCAATTTCATCCGTCAATGCACGTAGAATGAACTCCAATTTACTTTTTTGTAAAACTAATCCAAATCTTATAATATAAATACAATAGAAGTAATTTTCCTAAGTGACTGTGCGTAATCTAACATTTTATTCAAACTACTTTTTACACGAATATTATTTTGTTACCTAGTAGGCACCAGTTACAAAAAAGACCAAGATTGTATTTTTCGTGTTATCGCTAGTAGAAATCGCATTGGTTAAGTATAATACAATAAATTCGGAGAATTTATAACTTTTGTTAGGTACATTAGACCCCTGATAAGTATAATATTGAATAATAATTTGGAATAACAAATACTTAGTCGTCGCAACAATGTATTTTCAGTGCACTGTCTAAAGAGCTTCGCTTTACTGTCATATTCTTCGATCATTAATACCAACAAGATACAGCGTCATGAGCAAAATCAAGCTTAAAAACTGTCCGTGTGAATCTATACTATTATAAAGCTGTAACAGAGCTGTGTCTGTACATTTAAGATATTTGAGAAAAAAAATGACTGTAATAGGCTATATAGGCATGTCTAAACACAAAACATTTTTTTTTAGAATTTTTGTCTGTTTTTCTGTTTGTTTGTTCGCGCATCACACAAAAACTACTTAACGGATTTTGATGTACCTTTTTTTATTTGAAAGGCCTTGATTAGGCTTAAAAACTGGTATACATTTTATCCCGCTACTATATCGGGAACCTGAGATATAACCGAATATCTAGAAAATTATTTAAACTAGATTTTTTTTTAGAATTTATTTAAAAGAACTACTAGATGGATTTTGATGCAACTGTTTTTATTTGAAAGGGCTTGGTTTGATTTAAAAACTGGTAGACATTTTATCCCGCTACTATATTGGGAACGTGAGATATAACCGAAAAACTAGCTTTTGGCTGCGGCGAAGCCGCTAGCAAAGGCTAGTATATGCATACTTATACAGCTACATCTGTTTACTCACGAACTGAGACAAAGGTTTTAAAACAGTTTTAAGTTCAACCTAATTACAATCATGGCACTTAGTAATAAAGTCATAAATCTTTAAAATATTATCTTACATTTACGATCATTCGTCACAAAAACGAGCCAAATAAATTTACTACTGCCACTTAAAAGTGAAAAGATAACATTTAGAGTGAAATCAAGCTTAAATAGCAACAAATAAAGTACTTTTTGAACTAAACAAAATAAGAGCTCACTTCTTAGGTGCGCTGTTATTTATCGAGACGGATTTTTTGGGCCGACGTGATATCTATTGCATTGTTGATCGAAGGTCATATTTGACGGTCAACCTTGAGGGTACTCTTTAAGGGGTGTTATGTTCAGACTTTCGATTAGTTAAACGTAGAATTTCGAGCATATGCTCAGTGTATATACACCGAATCAAGCCTTCAAATCGTTCTGCGAAATTCTGGCCGCCTCTCTTGCTGATTGCGATTCAAATTAAAATTAGTACAATGATACCAAGATTTCTCAAAGTAAGCAATTGTGTGCGTTATAAACAGACCATTCAAATCGATATTCGTGAGATCCGGGAGGTATACAGTTAATCAACCACAAACAATGCCAAGTTTGTTCCATAAAATCCAATTATTAGAAGTATTGCTCAAATAACTGATTTCTAAAAGCTTTGTTTGTATAATAATTATCTCGAAGGCTCATCTTCATAAATCGATTTCGTAGAAAAGTAAAAATTAACGTCTGTACATTGTACCTATTTGAGCAAATAATATAATATTATTACATATTTATGTATTTCACACAGGTTTGCCATAAATTCAAACCAGAAATTACGTGTATAATGAACCTAAGGAAACTTTTAAAAAGAGTTTTAAAACGTAGAGACTTTATCATGAAACTACATTGTAACCAGAAAAAAAATGTTAAAATATATAAAAAAGCACACATATAAAGCGTCGGTTCACCATTGAATCTGCAGTGATTTGTCTTCAGATAAACGATCTACGATATGGTTAGAGCGCGCGCCAGCGTCGACTTGAGATAATAGGAGTAGCAAGCGACCCAATGGCAGTGCACGCGCAACCGAGCGAGACGAGCACTCGACCGAATATCCGCCGCTATACTTCTTCCTAGATTTATTTCATCGTCACAAGAGAATAAATTTCTAAGTACAAGTTTTGATCCTTATAATAAACAACACGTTCTCAAATAATTATAACCCTCACAAGTTACTTAAATGATTTTGTAACTCAGAGAGTTAGAGATTAGATGATATAGAATTAAGTACCTATAAATATAATACAAAATCAAAGTTTATTGAAAATCGACAATCACGTAACACTTCATTGTTTCTATAATTCTACTAAGTACATAAGAAAATTAATCACATTTGATAACAATAATATTTGTATATCATTCACTTATATACAAATCCAATTGTCATTTATTTATTATCATACTGAGAGAGCTCGCATGACGCGAGGTCAAATTTTAAGAATAATATATCAATTCAATGTCGATGAACTCTATCAGATTACAGAAATTGACATAACAAATTCTTTATCTTAATATTCTATCAATATATATCGTGGGTTCGATTCCCACTCAGGACAACTATTTGTGTGATGAACAAAGATATTTGTACTGCGTCTGGGTGTTTTCAATCTATTATAAGTATGTTTGTATATACAAAAAAAAAGTAATATTATGTATTATATCCGTAATCTGGTATCCATAGCACAAGAAGCATAAAGCTTAGTTTGGGACCAGAGGACGTTGTGTGTTATTTATTATTTAATATAAAATTCTTAGCATTTGGTTATTGATAGAAAGATACATTAGGTAACATAATTACGTTTAGCCCACTCTTAATTCAAGGGGTTCTTGACAATAAACCGCCATGGCTGTTATAAATGCCGCGTGCTTAGAAAAATTGGGGTCAGGTCGACTGTTCTATTAGTTATTCGGTAAAGGGTTGCCAAAAAGTTTTTTTGACCCTCACGAATGAAGCAGCTGGCGAAATTTACCATTGATTAATATTATTGTAATACTAAGCTTGGACTTAAACAAGTTAGATGAAACAAGATCACGATATTCTAATTTAAGAGTTTGAGATTTAAACCAATTTAATATTTCCACAATCATTATGATATGTTGTAAAGACTTATAGTTATATAAATAACAACATCGTGTTACGTGAGCGCTAATGCCGCTAATCGTATGTACATATACGACATATTATAGAATAACACGTTTTATTCAAATCAGATGAAGTCATAAGCTATCACTCCGCAAAAGCGGTCAACGACTTGTTTGATTAAGGCATCATCAATCACGTATAGCTGAACAACTGAGAGGATATCGAATTTCACATAATAAAATGTTCGCTTTGTATATTTGGTTTGGTATTGGATAGGGACGCGTTTCCAACGAATATGCGACGTTGCTAAGATGTTGCTAAGGATATTATTACAATATCACTATGGAATGCTTAAAAGGCTTTTCTGACTTCTTCACGAGAGCTAAGAATAAGCAAAGCTTTAAATTCATGACATGCTGTTGGTGGTGTTGAAACTTATTAACATGGCACAAATCTCTGGTGGAAAACGCACCCTAAAATACCTCTTTACTTAAAAAAAATTAAGAATATACGCTTGATGCACTACTTCATAAAAAAATAAATTTGTGTACATTATACAATCGCTCATTACAAAACCTTCTCTTCAAGTAACACATTCTCGTTCGAGGTCATTCTCAATTAATATGAGTGAAATGTTCGCCGTTCTTATTGTGTTTATTTTTTGATTCCAGCTGTCAAATCGCCAAGGTCTCGCCGAGGTCCGTAACCCCTTTCGCTGCGATAAAACAAACGATTATTCAAACTGAGAAAGAAATGATTTCCGGCTAAGTGAGCCCAGCCATGTTTACTGGCTTGAAATAATTAGTGCCGTGTACACGATGGCTGACTTCTCGACTATTTATATGCGACGTGTCAAAAAACGCGGATGACCTTGGCGCCCCCACACGGACGCGCCAATACATTCACCTCAGGTGAGGCCCGTGGGGTTCTGTACTGTACCCTCGTTTTATTTTGCAATTGATTTCGTAACCAATAATATTTCAATCATCAAGTCCAGCTTCAATGATAAGTTACGTACATACTAACATGTAGTTTAGTAACGCAATATATGTCTCCGAGATTCCCGAACAGTAATAATAATAACGCTAGTAGCTCTAAAACTTCCATAAATTCCTGTTTTATCTTATTTTGATGCCATTAAGATATTTATATTTTAAATGAAAGCTTTGTGAGACAACTTAATGAATAAATTTCTATTAAAACTTTTTCTTTTTCAACAAATTAACTATTATGTAGAATTTGTAGGCGTTATTATCATTATTTACTTAAATCCGATTCTAAACTGTTAAAACTTAATGGACTTATTGTGTATAATTTTATAATGTGCCGCTAAAAGCAATAAAATTAAAGGAAAATATATTATATAGTATTATGTTGTTATACAATTTCCCCGGGATCTTTTCAATTTGATGTTCTAAATTTCAAGCAGAATTAGATAAGCCCTTTATTCAATTTTATGATTGATGTTTTCAGTTCATGATTTTGAGTTTAATATTAAATTTAAAACAGATTATAGCTTATTACTGACGGTAGTAGCAGTTTACTACTGGTAAAACCGTCCATCAATATGTGACACGCAAAATATGCTAATCAGATTCTTCAGTCTGCATTCCTATAATTGATATTGCAAAATTGCTTACTCTACGTCTTTTAAATCTAGTTTATCAAAATACATTGGGTAGCTTCTATCTTGACCCATCAGGATATATTTGTATAAGTAGGGATTTAAGCGGATATTTTAGTCAGACAAACAAAACAACAATTTCTTGGCTTTAGAGATATGATTAATTTGTTTACAGTGGAAATTCTAAAGACTTGTTCAACGCAATTTTATTGAAAAATTATATCTCATATCAGGTCGACCGAGAAGTTGCTTTTTAATTTTGTGTAAGGTAGCGGTATCTAACTTGTATTCAGCTTTAGTCTAAGTACTAGATACTCAATAGTTTTTGACGTGATAACGTCTTATAAATCGATGAACACCGGCAGCACGCACGAAAAAGTGTCACGTTCCGAAAAACATGGCGACTGATGCATTGTTTGTGAAACTCTCAGAAAACATATAATGACGTTATCACGTAAAATTATCGTCCGTAAACCGACATCACAGACTTCACTGTCATTGTTTTTCTGCTGTATCAAACTGGCACGCATTGCTGTGGCAGTTATTGTAGGCTATTACGCTGAAAATGGAGCCTATTGTTGTTTAGACCGGATTTAATACATGTAAAATTTCGAGATCGTCAGGACAAACGATATGGCAGCGCATAAAATAAGGACAATCAAACATTGGTTTTTTATCAGAAGGTGCCCGACGACTTGGCCAACCTGATAGTAAGAAACCGCCACTCAGCAATAGGTACCAAGCGTTCTGGACCATTGCCAAGTGGTTGCCCACGGTTGTTGGTTAAGTTTAAAGTCTGCGCTTGATAAAACTGGGAATAGATCAACCATCTTCTACAACGGAAACAGATAGATATGCTTTACTGACCTTGAAAATATAGAAGACGTGTTGGGTAAATTACAAGTGGGGACACTCACTTGGCACTAAACTTTTGCCACCGGTGTAAATACTAACTAGGTATCCAAAAAACAATTCAAAGGCCATAACATTTCATATATTTCTACAGAACAAATAGTCATGTGTACAATATCAACGTCAAAATTATGGTCTCGTAAAAAGATTTTCTCACAATATTTTTTGGTGAATGTGGCATTGACCCGATTAATATGGGGCATCATTAATAATGAGCGGTCACAAGTCGACTTATCAAAAAATATGTATCGGTTATTGCATGTAAAAGTTGACGGATTAGTTATAGTGCTCATGTTATTGTTTTTTGTTAAAGTAGTAATTTCCTAGGTTAGTACCTATGATTGTTATTGTGCCCGCCTCTATAGAGGTGATAAGTCCCATCATGGAAAAGTGGCTGGAGAACGTTATGGCGCCCTTTCTTACCAGCTGATGTAGGTGCTCTCGCATGGTTGCTTTGGAAAGTAGACGGCCACCTTTCTTCCGTTCTGCAGATGACGTACTACCAAAGGACGATTAATGATCTCCGGTCTCCATAAACGCTGGCCCGAGGGTGACGGGCCTAGTGCAGTCAGTCATCCTAGTATCTCGATAAGGAGGAACACCAAGGGGTTTTAGAAGGTATACCGTGTATAGTGTACATGGGGACTCCAGCACAACCTGTTCGCCTGCCCGGCGTCGGGTATCCATAAACGATTTCCTCGGTTGCCTGTTATTTTTTTAAGAAAGCGTCATCTAGTTTTTTTTTGTGGTACCGCAGCCCAAACTTTAATTTGATTATTTCTTGCTTTTGGTTTCTCGTAATGTTAAATAACCTAAGCCTTTTCAAAAATTGAATTTCGAAGTGCAAAATGATATTTTTAAATACGACTGGTAGTTGCGGATTTTATCATGTTTCTCTTCAGCTTTATTATATTGATACAATTATGTAGTCCAAGAAGACAGGGCAGATGGTAAAACAAAACAAATGTAGAAGCGAAATAGGTAAAATTACTCATTCTTAATAAAGTAGCCCGCATCACATGTCATTTGAACCAAATACATCAATAAAACTAAGCGCTCAGCTAGTAGTCGCAGATAACAATTACATGCGGGCTTACAAACTATTAACCTAACGGAAATTTAATATGTAATATCAATAACCTACCAAGATTTGTACCGATGTTTTTTTTTTGGCAACCTGCATCCATCCATCATCATTTCGACGTCCACTGCTGGACATAGGCCTCCCCAAAATGAGGGATAGTGCCGTGATCGCCACGCTTGGCAGGCGGGTTGGCGATCGCAGTGGATGTTGTTAATACTCGAGGGAGTGCTGCTGCCCACTGCCCCCGTATTCCCTCAGTCGGCTCTTATGACTCCCATGGGTGGAGAGGGGTGGGACAATTCTAAAGCCGGCCCCACACGGCAACAGACAGCCTGCACTAAGGAATAATCCTTGTATCGACATACAATTACATACAAACACAATGCGCTCTCAGAACAACCAATTTTTGATTACACAAATAATTATCCTGTGTGGGAAGCGAATCCACAACACTCATAACATGGCAGTTGAGTATCTAAACCACTCTGCCATCTGTGCAGTCTACGATTATACACGTCGCACGTATTAGCAAAGTTTAAAAATTCCATGTTTGGGAAGTACCTCTACCTAGTCGTAATACGAGTATGTGTGAACATGTGTGTCATGATTTACCAATTCTACGGAATGTATACCTAATATTATTTATGTACATTTCATGGTGATTCTGAAATATTCACGAAATCATAATAGTAATTGATTTGTTACAATAATTAAAAATAATAACCAAATCTTGCGAAAATGCCAAGAACAATTTTCGTAATTTTAACCAATATCTCTACACATATAGGTCTCATTATAAGATTTTGTATTTTGATCATTAATAAACGACATATAAAAATAGTGAATTTCGATCAATCAATCGAGATATTATATCATTGATTTTATTACATTAGTACGGACTTATTCTTGCAAAACAAGGCCAAAATTAGTACCGAAAAGCACGAACAAGACTCGGTCTCGGCCTTGTATGCTCATCTCAAGTTTTAAGAAGGTTTGTAAATACGCTAAAAATCAAGATTGAATTCATGTGTACCAATTATCACAAAACTTGGACAAACACTTGATATTTACAAGGAAAGACATTGAATGCCAAACTCGGAAGAGACCCTGACGAGCTAAGTACATAACGTTCTAATGGACCATTGCTACAGCATAGTAACGACTACGAAGGTTTGAAGTCGACGTCATAGATCTATTTTTGAATAATCGATAAAGCGATACTAGGATCTTTGTAACCTCTAAGACCAAGTACTGTAAAAAAACTATTTAGGTACTTAGTTATTGCTAGTTTTAAATAGTGAAACATGTACATAACGTTCTAATGAACCATTGCTACAGCAAAGTAACTACTAAGAAGGTTCGAAGTCGACGTCAGAATATATTTTTGAAAATTCCATAAAGCGACGCTAGGATTTTTGTAACCTCTAAGACCAAGTACTGCAAAAAAGAAACTACTTAGTCATTGCTAGAGTAAGTTCTAAATAGTGAAACATGAAGCGCAAGCAATTAGCAAGATATATAAGTACCACATTCATAATGTGAAACTTGAATTTATCGCACGGCTGCGCATTGAAGAAAGTGGAAATCTGTAATGGGTGACGATTTTAAACTAACATCAATCTCAGCGTTCATCGATAACGTTAATAAGACTTTTATTGTAGTGATCATTAAGATTAATCTCTAAGATTTGACAATATTAAACATTTACTACAGACATAAGAAACGTGGATAACACAAATTGGGAGGTTTCATATCCCGCAGAGATAGCCCAAGGTTGATCAAGTTATTTTAAATTTATATCAAATGGGTAACAACTACAATCGCCACTCGTCTGCAATTAATACATAAACTACACTTCTCTGAAGCACACAAATCATAATGTATGCGAGCGTAGACATAAATCGATTCGTTTCGCATATACGAGCCCCGATGCAAAATAGTTCGTCTAGTATGGAAAGTAGTGCAAAGCGTAAAATATAGAAAGTAAATATTGGTAAAATAATTAAGAACGTTTAATAAAAAGTAAACCACAATTTGAGGAACATTTTAAAGTTTATTTTAACGTAACTGAAATTATTTCATGACTTTACACAACATAAAAAATTTAAAAAAATATTCTAAAATACATAACGCAAAAGTATTCGTCTACCCTTGTCACTCATGCAAAATAGTTCGTCTACCACTTAGCTGTGTCGCCTTTGCTCTCAATGACAGCTTTAATGCGAAGAGGCACTCGGACCAGTCTATGGAAGAGGCATGGTTGCAACCAACGCTGCACACTCCTCAGGCGTAATTGACTCCCAGACAGCCAAGAGTTTAGCCTTTAAGTCGCTCTTCGATCTTGATGGATTTTTACGGAGAACTTTTTTCATTTTCCACCATAGGGTTTCGATCGGCGACAAGTCCGGGCTGTTAGATGGCCATTCGATTGTAGGGATGCTTTTCGCCAGTAGCCACGTCTTTATTGTCTTTGCAGTATAGCAGAAAGCACCATCCTGTTGAAAAATGAAGGAATCTTGTTGCTTAAGTGACGGAATAGAGGGCAGTAATATCTCTTCCAAAAACTTTTGATACCTTGCAGCATTGATAGAACCATCCACAAACTGCATACCACCAACACTTTGTGCAGATATGCAGCCCCATATCATAAGAGACGCCGGAAACTTCACTTTGCGTTTGAGACAATCAGTATGAAATGCCTCATTTTTGTTCCGAATCACTTTTTTCCTTTCATCGCAGACTGTCTCTTCAAATTTGGACTCGTCACTCCAGATGATACTACGCCACTGATTGGAAGTCCAATTTAAATGATCACGAGCAAACTTCAACCTTTTTTCTTTTGTACAGCAGTCAACAGTGGTTTCTCCTTAGCGGTGTAAAATCCGTAACCCATTCTTTTTAGGACTCTTTTGCTAGTATCAACTGAGACGTCTTTGTGAATCATGTCCTTCCATTGCACCGTGAGTTCTCCAGCTCGAGCACGACGATTATTTTTGAAAATTTTCTTCAGGATTCTGTTTTCTACTGCACTTGTGATGCGTGGTCGACCAGTTTTCTTCAAACAAGAAGTCGTTCTATTATTTTTATAGTGCTGAATGATAGAGTGGACTGTAGACCTGGGAAGTATCAAGTCTTTAGATATTTGCTAACTTAATTTGCCAGTATCGACCCCACAAACTATTCGCTTTCGAAGCTCTTCACACACGGGTTTGCCACGACCCATTGTTGTGTTATTTGAAAACTAATGAAAAATACTGAAATTTTCAGAATTTATACTGTCTCACTTGACAAATGACACAGAATTACTTTTACAAATATAAATTACGCAACATAATTGTACAAAGAAGGAATAATCTTATTTAACTCACCGATAGACGAACTCTTTTGCATCAATTAACAATTAGACGAACTATTATGCTTATAACTTCTTCGAATTTAAAACAGGATATGTATAAATTTAAAAAGCTAAAATAGTTTATTGGTTCATAATAAAAAAATGGCATAAGGAACGCGACATGTGATAGTAGAACAGCTTAATATTTTTTATAGATATACAAAAATAATGAAGATAGAAAAAATCTCACAGAAAATTTCACACTAGACGAACTATTTTGCATCGGGGCTCGTATATAGAGCACCACATTTCATGGCCTTTTATTTGTAACATTTTCAAATACATCTAAAGTATATCATGTGCATATGTGCGTTGTCAGACGATGCGATTTACCATCAGAAGTCGAGAAACCGGTTGGACCGGCACGACTGTAGTTGCTTCGACGAACTTCCACTGCATTCAGCTCTCTTTAAATTATCTATTACAGTATTTCTTGGCGAATTAAAACCATTACAAACATTAACGCTTATTGCAGTCATGTTTTATCAGATAATTTATCTTAAAAAAAGATCTAGATTTAGGTGAAACTGCGACAAGCCGTATTAAACTGGATAATATGTTATTAGTTGTTACAGGCCAAGATATTTATGCAATATGAAACACTAAGGTAATGATAATAGAAACGTCTTTTTTTTTTAAATATACATCCATATATTTATGCATAATCTAAAAGCATTCACTAGTGTTGTGTAGCGAGGGTGCGCCCCCCTTGATATCTCATGTAACTCAGCAGCCCCACCCAAGATAGATAGATCATATTATTTTACGGCCGGTCTCTATAACCTATCTATCCTTTACTAGAAGTTAAAATGGTTACCATTAGTATCTATAGACTACTATTTCTGTTTCAATAACCAAAGATAGATAGAAATATTTATCCATGACTTTGATCTATCTATCGGAGGGCCTACTGCTTACCATAGATAAGTAACTACATACAAAAAAAAAGTTTGGGTGTTTCAATAACGCTTTTGAGCTTACTGTGGATACGTCAAATAACTAGCGGTTACAGTTTTACTTTATCGTCCAATTTTGGCGGATATAGGCAAGGCTTTTTCGTATTTTTACATAAATATAACAACATAAAGTTTTAAATGGATCTGTTTAGTGATGAAAGTGATAATGAGATGTTTGAAACCGGCTTGTTTGATTCAGACTACAGGTTAGTAGAATTGGGGGATCGCCGGGTTGGTGTTCGAACAAACTATGAAAGTGAACTTTCCAATTCAGAATTTGTTATAGATTTAGGTTAAATAATGGCGGTAATGCAATTACTGTTAAAAACGAAGAATTTCGCTGCTCTATCTCGAACTTAATAGTTCCATAAAATAAACATGTGTCAACCATCTGTCGCCGAGTGAAAGACAAATAATGCGTTTCGTTGTTATTTAGGTTCATAAGGTTTAGTTTGCTATTGTTAATTTATGAATGTAGGTAAATGTTTAGCACTATTTTTTGAAAACTTTTTATTACATAACAAACACACCAATCACGGTTAATAATAACGTAAAACATGTGATTAGTAATTATCTTAGAACCTGAGACCCTTATTAACAAATGCAAAAATAAAACGTGTCAGAGGGACGCGCTTACAAAAGATAGAACTGTTATCTATCTTTGATCCTTAGTAGGCACAAGTGATTTTTAATATTGAAACGGCAGTTATAGATAGTTTAAAGTTAACAGTTTACTGGGGATAGCAGTTGACTTTTAACTATAGGTACATTATTGAGACCGGCTGTTAGTTGATAAGTCTTGGTGCAAGTATAACATAATTATATATATAGTTTCAAGTAGTGGAACTATTAAATATACGTAATTGTATGTTTATTAGTCACTTAGATGCATAAAATTATTAGTTATGTTATGATGCAATAATATTATAGCCGCGTATGCAGCTCTTTGACACGACACGCCTCAACTAAATTAAATAAGTAGGTCTGTCTAAGGCCGCCGTTTTAAAAGTTTTTCTTTGAATTCATATATTAAAATCCGGCCATTAGATTCATTACATCACTTCGCTTTAATTATCATGTTTTTTATTAAATCAAGTATTTGGAGCGCTCGAAGGATCAAATATAAATCTTTGGCTCAATGCATTCGCACTATCTCAAATAATAAAAAAACTACATTTTCTTGAAATATTAAGACTATTATTAGATTTAATTAAATAGAAATATGTTTTTTTACAACATCTAATACCGAGGATTTTAGCTTCTTAAGAATGTAATAACGTAATTTTAAAAGCAGTAATTTTGCCGCGACATTGAAAGTGGTACTTATGTAGCGATAAGAATTACTCATATAAATTCTCCCATGGTGCGCATTGCTGCAAATCAATTCTAGACTCATTATTATACTACTTTAGTCCGTGTGGTGACGGACTTAGAATACAAGTGCCACCAGCCAACTCTTTCAGGCGGGTACCGGAAGACTAAAACAAAAAGAAACACCATTGTACTGTTGGTTATGTACCAAGTGGGAGTAGGTAGTCTGTTGTTATCGGGACCGAGCGGGTCGTGTATGACCGTAAAGCACCCATGTCTTGGTTGTGGAGATAGACGTTTCTTCTTTCATTTGAAATCCGCGAAATGAAATGGTGACTAGCGGCTTGACAGTAAGTACTACGGTAATGTTAATAACATTACCGTGACAGTACTTTCAGTAAAGCTGACTCTGGCGTAGTGGGTACACAGGTGTCATACATCCCTTTAAGTACGTTGTGTGTATTACACACAAACGTAAAAATTATGTAGTTTAGACAGATTTAGTACACAGCTCTTGCGTTTTAAAAAATTAACACGTATTACGGTGCAACTAAATGTCACTGGCCAATCTAATACATAATGTAAATGCCACATACTTTAGTTTCTAAATAAGACTCATGTATTTTTAGCGTCTCGCCCACAGCCTATTCATAGATTAGTCAGACGCCCCGTGTATTTGTAATAGTGTACCTATAGGTATTACCCTTATATGTATTAGGTATATTATAGTGTAATAAAATGCAATCAACGTTTATACAATGTTTGACATATAATTATTATACGTGTTTGGCTTTTTTTTATAGAGTATATTGGCTATGGCTCTCGCTTGCTCATATTAACTGATATTAGGCGCGGTTGTTACCTATTTAGTTACTTATCTATTCGTTTATTTGCCTATCGGCACTTGAAAAACACCTGACTAATATCTTTACTTCACTTAACGACATCATAGGTAGACTATGAATACGGTTGTATGTATGTAGTCCAGCCGTACTCAAACTTTTCTGGTTACAGAACCCCCTTCGAAACCAAACACTACTAAACCGCATACCTAAATAAAATGTTGTTATTATATTATTTATTAAATGGGAGCTATGAAAAAAATGTTTAATTTTTACACTATGCGTGAAGATATTGCAATAGTAATATTCTCAAACTATATTCATTATGGCCTGCATTTCCGCGGAGCCCCTAAGGTGAGAATTTGAGTATGGCTGTAATAGCTGTAATATAATGTTTAATAATGTGATTAATTATAATAAATCTCTAATATTAATAATTACAAGGCGATTACTTTTATTTTATAACCTGCATAAATTCCTAACAATAAATTGCAATCGTAATAAAGTATAGGTTAATAGTAAATGTAATAAGATTCATCACTAGGTCCTATTTACTACCTATTAGACACGTTACAAAAGAAACGAATGTTCAATTATTTTCTTCAACTTGAAATTTAGGTAAACAAAACGATTGTGATCATTGTAAGGGCAAGGAGACATCGGCTCGTAGAGCCCGGTCAAGGTATCCGGGCCAAAGGTCGATGACAGCCGCTACGGCTTGCTCGCAGCTCGAGCGCTATGATTGCCGCCAAATTTACGTAAACATTTTTGACGAAACTATGTTTTACAAAAGAGAAACTGTAAAAGAATAATGTGTTGAAAATCTCTGACCTGAAGACATTGATTCATTTTCTGATTTGGGTGTTGTCGGTGGCATCGGCAATGGCATCGACGGCAACGTTTGCGTCGGTTGTGGCTGTTGCGGCGGCTGTGGCAATTGTTGTTGTTCTATACAAGTGCCCAGAAATGACTGTCCAGGATAAGTGTCATCGTAGCCCCATAACTCGAGTCCACCGTATTCGGGGGACGCGAGCGATTCCGGCGACATAACCATAGCTCCTGGCAATCCCAGTGTTGAAGACGACGTCACCTCAGACGAGCTCTCTTCGAGAATTCGCAAAGAGTGGAAACCTCCGTTGCTATACCAGCGGCGCCTCATGTCTGCGAGCGTATCATACGCTCCGATATCCGTGATCGCCGAGGAACATCCTCCGGCGAAAGCTTTCACTTCACTTTTTTCTCGCACTGAATTATCTAAACGCGTTATGGACATGCACTACTCGTCTATGCGACGTTAAACGAAACGAATATTTAAGCACTGTCTGACTTTCGTACAATCCAATAGGATTGCGAAGTCTAGCGGCAAAATCTTTGTTATTTTGCAGTAACAACACAATCCGTGCAACAGGTGAGAAAAGCACGCGAGTCCCACGAGTTCGTCCAGTGATGTGGAGCCGGGTTAGCGCGTTGCTCGAGCAGCAAATACAAGTACGTAGCGCGCACAGCGCGCGACCGTCGTCAGCGGAGTACGTAGAGCGAGCGAACCAACGAAACGACGCGGCCGCTCTCACTACTCACTGCCACGGTCGACGTGACGTCACAGCGCCCCGCACCCCCGCGGTGTGCCGCATGTCCCGCGCCGGTCCCCGCGCGCAGCCGTGGCACAGAAATGACAGAAAGTCAAGCCACCGGCGACAGAATGTAGCGCGCCGATAAAACACCCTCAATTTATGAAGACTCGATCTATCAAAACAACTTCGCCGTTCGTTACGCAACTGTTGAACTTGAGAAAGTTATTTGCTAAATTATTAATGATGAGTTAGCCAACCAGTTTTTGGAATTAAGTTTCTTATATAACCTACCTACCTACCTAGTAAGTAATTTCTGTTTAGATACGTTCAAAAAGGGAGTAGGTACCTACTTCAAACCTACCTACTATATTTTGATCATAATAAAGAGAAAGAAAACTAAGTACCTACCTAGGTAATTAATATGTGACCTATCTAGCCTACCTCTGTGTGCATGTGGCAAATGTAAGTACCTAAGTACCTACCTATTCAATTTATCTTCCAATGTAGCAAGCAAAATCTCTTGTCCAATAAGTTAGGCATCTAGCTAGAGTCCTAAATGAATACAAATAAAAACCTAAAAATGATTAGGTATCGTATGGATGAAAGCTGATTTTTTTGATTACAATCTTAATGTAGTCATGGATACGTCCATGAATGTAGTGTTCCAATAACAAAAACTATTATGATAGGTACTCCTAGTTTTTGAATAATCTTGAATTTTCTCTACCGTTTTATGGGAGGTTGTGCGGCATATTATTATTCTTCAGAGCACCATATACACCAGTTACCTACCCAAAAGCATACCTACATTAAAGTTACGAATAACTATAGGGTTTATCAAACGTAAGATGTCAAAGTTACTCATAAGGCAATATAAATATTGGCACAACAAATAAATTGAAGCTCAATTCAATCGATTCGATCCATCAATTTTCACATATCCAGGTACCTACCTATGTACTACCTACGAGAACACCTGAACATGTAATTAGCCATCTTCTTTGTAGTTTTATCATAAAACCTCTTAATATTTGTACCTATCACATTTACTCCAATTTACAGATCTACAACTACATACATACCTACCGACTTAATTCAATCTACGCATTGTAAATACATAGGTACATATGGTAGATAATATGGTACTATGGCTATGTATGAGTTTTTTATTTTGAAAACTAAGGAATTTTATTGTTCTACCATGTTTAAACCATCTTGTGCATGTGTTTGTAACAGAATTACTCAACGGGCCATCTGGTGAATAGGTGAATATCTACTGTCCTGTAATAACCATCCCTGTTGAATATCAACGTCCGATAATTAATTTTAATAGACGCTATTACTGGAGAGATAAATAGGTAAGTTTATTAGACAGACATGCGTGACACAATGACACGAATCACTAAACTGATGTCCTCCAACCCGAAAATGGAACGTCGACCCAAATTGCTACATTCAGGTTATCTTTATATTAATTTGGTAGCGATTTATGAATTACCGTGGACGTTTTTACCTCAACAAGTGCGCCGAATATCGGGAATGTTTTGTCAGTTGATGTACACTACGTAGTATGTTCAATATATTACACAATGTATTTTTGCGTGAGCAACGATGTACAGTGATTTTATTGACAAGACGTCACCGGCTAGATTAGATTAGAAGCAAGAATGACTAGTGGCAGCCATGATTGTAGCGAACGTTGTTCGCGTCACATCATCACGTGTTCGTGCGGAGCGTTGACCTGCTATGTTTTGGAAATACACTGCCATGATCCGAACCCAACGCATCCGTCATGCTATAAAAACTATTTATCAGCATACATTACGCCAACCATTTTCAGATGGTTGTCTGTGACGTATTACAACGTTAAGCTATGCTGAAAACTAATTTATTATTTCTGTTTAGCACCCATTTTGTTCGTGTTATACGGTCTACGTGGGCGTTAGGCGATTTGTTTATCAACCAATGATTTATTTTTAAAGAGATTTATTATCATAAAATAACACTATTTTAATATGATATCCTACACTACAGCATCTATTCTATTAAAACAGAAGATGTATTTTTTGTTAAGTTGAACGCGCTTATCTCTATACAAGTCAGATTTGCAAAACTACTATCATGTGCCTACTTATCTTTTTAAGGAAATAGGCTTAAAATATAAAATTATGTTACGATTTACGATTATGTTATGAACGAAGAAACGAAGAAGAGAGAACTACTACAAACGTGGAGTAGAACCAAACTATTTTATTTTCGTTTTTTACTAATATTCTCTGTAAGTATTTGAAAATTACAAAATTATGTGGTGTTGAACCATCGTAGTATACATCTAGTCTGCTATTATATCGAATGTAATTACAGAACACCAAAATATCTAAGCATTACCTTAAAATATCATCAAAGGAGGGCTTATTTGTTCCAAATTGTGTTAGCGCGATTAACTCTGTAAATATTAATTTAAAATGTCGGTACTGAATCCTTTTACTTAGCTTGTTATAATAATAAACGCAATAATTAATATAAATGTTCTCTATGAAATAATATTTTAAAGTCCTCCTTTGCAAGGTAGTTAGGTACCAAGGAGAGAAGAAACCGAATTCAAAACATGCATCGAAAGTAAGAATATCTTCGCATTTCTTTGTACAAATGTTCTAATTCTCTAGAGTTATAGAGATGCCTTATGATTTTGAAAAGTTAATCTCATAAAATTATGCTATAATGAGAATGACTAGTAATTAGTATTAATTAACTGCCTCGGTGGTGTAGCGGTAGTGTATGCGACTGTTAATCATGAGGTCTCGGGTTAGATCCCCCGGTCAGGCAATGTTATTGAGCTTTTTCCTAAAAAGAAAAATTCTCAGTAGCAGGAGTTTGGAAATGTGCCCGGTAGACGTCAATAGGCTCACCCCCTATTACGTGGGACTTAAACATAGCTAGCGAGTCGTGGGTGTGTAATACACCTCTGCCTACCCCTTCGGGGAATACAGGCGTGATGTTATGTTTATGTTTTATAAGTAGGCATTGAGATTTCAATCTGCCCTCATCAACAGACCATGCGAAAGTGATTTGCGTGTCAACAAGCTAGGAGCCCCTATTGTGTAGCTTGTAATACGCATAGTTTCTAGCGTCTCTAACCTAGGCACGCCTAAGGCGTCCAAGCCTCGGAGATATAAGCTCGATAGCGGCATGTCGTAGCGATTGGGACAACGCGATGGTGCATGGCGGCCGACGAAGTTTGACTTCATTGAGATTCATATATGTTAGTAAATTTTTATCAGACACAGAGGTATGTAAATTTTAGTAGAGTTAATAAAGTCGCATTCTGAGAGGCGGCCTTTGCCCTTCGGTGGTGAGACAATTATGGGTAAATAACAATAATATTATTATTAGTTAATTAATGTACACTGACGACTTCTAAAAATGACAAACGCTTTTAGGGTCATCTGAAATATTTAGTCATGACTACGTGCAGTCGTATACAAACGCACTAAGAGGCTAAAACTAATCAAATATTCATCATTATAGTACAAATATTTAGCATTTTTAACATTAGTAGTATTAATATCACTGCGAAAATAATAACAAATAAATATTTATATAATATACTTGTTTTATTCACTTTGATTCATGTAAAAAGATAACCACGACAGAAATGGGTGACTCGCCTACTTCTAGAATGACCAAATAAAAGACAGATTGCTCAAATGAGCCGATATCATAAAGAAAATAAGCAAGAATCTTAGCCTTTTTCTCCTTGGATGTACCGTGCAAAGTGTTTGTTCAGTGAAGTCGTGAGGCTGTCCAGTCGTGCGTGCAGTAAAATGCTCGATTGGTTCCTTTACTCCCCTCCTGCCCCTCAAACTCGTCAGCCACCGAATCGTACCAACCTTGGCCGCCAATTGTTCTTAGAACATCGGCCTATTTAGACATAATTTACGGCAATATTGTATGTATTTTACTATCACTAAACTTGAGGGCACACCTGCTTTTTAGATGTGGAAATGAGCGAAAAGCTATGAAAATAAGCATTCTCAAAAAGCTGTTCATTTTATAGAACGCTCTCAGAGTACAAATGCGCGTGTTTCAATATACATATGAGTACTTATATTTCAAAAGGATATCGTTAAAACGGGTTAATGTTTTAGTAATTAATGTGCTCATATAAGTCCTTTTACGGTCGTTTTTATTTTGTTGAACCAAATTCGTGCTGCTAATGCTACATACATGTTTGTACAGAAGGGATACTTATCGGATGCAAATTAGCTGCCTAAATCCTATGTGAAGTAGAGTTATCAACCCCAAGCGTGTTCTAGGGTAAAAATATTTGACAATAAGATTCAGATTTTTGTAATGTATATTATCGTATGAGCAAAAAAAAAAACCCACCTGGCAACCTATATTTTTTACATCTCGACATCATAATCGTAATTTATTGGATGGTGATAAGACGGCATTGTCAGTTCGTCATCAGCCTTTTGTCGTGTGCTAATAATTCTAGTAAGATGCCGTGTCAATGTATTTCCTTATTACTTTTTTGTATTGAATATAACTTGCAGTCTTAAATGACTGTATACCGCTGCGATTTGATACAGCCTTGTGCGTTTTGGTACCTATTCAGTTGTAATATAGTATCACCTCGCTATAAAGCTCTTTTTAGATTTTCCATTAAATGTGAATCAAATATTAATGTGATTGATCTCCACGATTTGACAACCAAGGTTGCTAGATCACGTAATGGCCCACGTCAGAGTAAATCTATGTAGAATCTACCTGTTTAGTTATATTTGTCGAGTGGTTTTTACCTAAACGCGTTTCAATTTATCTTATAATGCTTTTTAGGTAGCACATAAATAAACTAATGGCTAATTTACGCTGCAGATAATAATCATCCAGTTTCCGCTCATTCAAGTTTTAAATTGTTTTTTTCAGAAATAAACTAACTTTTATTTTCTTTAATGTATGTTATCATTAGTAGGTATGTACAGATTTATAAATGACAGTTTTACGTACCCAGGAATGATTAATATAGGTAGCTGAAAGTTGGCCGTGAGCCATCAAATCCTTTGTTGTGGTTTTGGATAGAAAATCCAAATCTTCAAAACACATTTTTACAGAGTCTTATGTTGGATGTACTTTAATATTACATTTACATCAACACAGATCTTGTGACCTTTATCGCTACCTGACTTGGCTCCCGTTGTGTCTTACCTGAAACAATAATGAAGAAATTTAATATATGACTAATAGTAATTATGTGTTACTTAATTATTTTACAGTCTTAGTCTATTCGTTATAATTCTAACAACTTTCGTAATAAAGAACAGATTATTTGTGAAAGTGGAAAAAGCTTTAAGGTGAACGCACACTTATCCGAGCCGAACGCGTCGAACGAGTCGAACGAAACGAATTTTAGAATTCTGTAATTATGAAATCTCATGAAACCTCGCACACTTCCCCGCTTCGAATCGTCCGAATCTGGAAGAGGTTATACAGAATTCTAAAATTCGGTTCGTTCGACTCGTTCGGCTCGGATAAGTGTGCGTTCACCTTTAATGTGAGCAGGATTCGTTCTTTGCGTCCCATCAAATCCGGCGTGTGCTCTGGATCGCTAAGCTATCGAAGTCACCTAATGGTGACGATCGCTAAGCTATCGAAGTCACCTAATGGTGACACACAATCTCCACTTCACGTTGATGTCTTTAAGACTTTCGCAATCATAATAACAAGATAATAAATATACTAAATCAAACCTCTAAAGGGTTCAAGAAAGGATTAAGGCTTTCTCGGTAAAGAGTTACTTGAGGTAAAGCCAACGAGTTTGAGGCGTTCTTGACAAGTTTGTATTTACTTCAAGTTATTGCACCATTTAGAGCTGGCTGGGTAGGCGACGCTGTCGTGTTTTTACTAGCGATGTGCAGGCGCATAAAAAGTGGCCGCGGCGGAATGGTCCGAGCAAGCGCAATTAAGACCAAGGTCTCCGGGTTATCAAACCCGTGTCGGCGACTCGCGATGCTTGCGCGCCTCGTTGCGGTCGCAAAAAAATTGTAGTGAATAATGAAGTTGATGGTATTAAAAGATAATAGCAGGATTAAGACTGGCTGCATACCTTTAACTGGCCATGTCCCAACGATCATTCATTCATTACTAGATGACAACCTAGACATTTTATACCTGCGATACGCGTTAATAGCTTTAACGGTCGCAATACAGCATAAGGCGCCGTAAATGCAAATAGTAGGTACTTGAATATTCGTGCGCTACAGTTTATGACTGTTTATTAAACAAAATAATACAGGACTTTCCAAAGACGCGTACTAGGTCAGTGAATGGTTCTGGCCGTGAGCCACGATAGAACAGGAGGAAGTCAAGGCTACGATGCGTCTATTGCATACACAATGCTCAATCCTGTTCATTGACTTGTATGCACTTGACAGTAACTGATGTCATTCGCACTAATGTGACCTGCTAAGAACCATGTTACGGTTCCTCACAGTCACACGAAAACTTACATAATGCAACCTAGACAATGTTAGCTTACGTTAAATAAACTTAGACTGTTTGTGAAAAGCCTTGAATTCACTTTCGCTTGAATGTATTTCGCGCTGTGCTGCTCATGTATTCGCATTCGAATGAGCTTTGGTTATTCTTTCGAATTGAAATAGAACCTTAAAGCTAGATACAAGAAGTATTTTTTGTAAATCAAAGAAAATCACATATACCATTTATCAATTGAGCTTTCACAATATCATTTACGTGATGTAACTAACGAGTTCGAATAATGATATGAAATTGCGAGCTGGTTTGAAAAATGTTTTGTTGTAACCGCTGGGAACTACTGCATCGAAGTAATAAAACAAGATGTGCATCTATTAGATTAATGTAGACGATATCCTATTTGCCAGTACGTAGCTTACCTATTAGTAATCATTGGTGCTAGATACGGCTTAATACTTTGTTGTAAGGGGTTACCGTTACTTAAGCCAGTATATAATATGATCACGAATACTAACATTAGGAAAGTTACACTGTTTTTAAACCGTTGCTCCATAATGAGGGCCGGTTACTTAATCAAAAAGACATATATTGTGTATGTACAATTTGCGTAATAATCATCTTGTTTTCAAATCACAGCTTGTGTAAACATAAGAATATTAATCAAGACTACAGTCAGCAAAATGTAATAATTGGATCCGGCGATTGTTTATGAGCTTATTTACGAGTTTCTGTGCGGAAAACGTTTATTTTATACAAACTTAACGTGAAATATCGATGTTTGTATTAAGTGTTTGTTCAGGGTGTTTTAATACCGGTTTGGGTAAACAAAATTCCCAAATCAAGCTGTCGATATCAGGATATTAATAAAATGCTGTATACTTGCTGTTCAGTCACGAAAACTAATTTTATAAAAATATTTAGGCAGATTGCGTGTAGTCAAATGGCATAATTACGCAACCTCAGACAGCAACATCCCTGATTAGATTGTTAACTCGGGCATGTTACTGGAAACTGGAAATCCTCAGTATAAAGTCTATCTGGCTGAACTGCTGTGCATGGCAGGCTCTCCCCTCAAGTCAAAAATCTTGAAACATACATTTCAACAGCCTCCTTCCGTATAAAAGTACACTAAAACTAATATCTAGATAGTCTAATACTTTTAACTGCCTCGGTGGTGTAGCGGTAGTGTATGCGACTGCTAATCATGAGGTCTCGGGTTCGATCCCCGGGTCGGGCAATGTTATTGAGCTTTTTCCTAAAAAAAATAATAAATTTTTCTTTTTTCCTACAAAGAAAAATTCTCAGTTACAGCCCGGAGTTTGGAAATGTGCCCGGTAGACGTCAATAGGCTCGCCCCCTATTACGTGGGACTTAACATAGCTGGCGAGTCGTGGGTGTGTAATACACCTCTGCCTACCCCTTCGGGGAATACAGGCGTGATGCTATGTTTTTTTTTCAATACTTTTATAAAGAAAATACCACTAAAGTTTTTACATTGTTTTATTAAATCTTAGGGTAATTAATTTATAGAGCTCATTCATTTTATTACAAACTAGCTGAAACACGCGGGGGATTTTTTAGTTATTATCTTTTTTTTATGCGAATTATGTTTCCAAAATAAAAGCCTAAGTTGCTCCTTATGATATCAACTTTATTAGTGTAGTCCCGTCCAAATCAGTTCAGTCGTTCCAGAGATTAGCCGGGGCAAACAGAAAACTTTAAAAATTGCAAATGTAGGTACGTACCTCTTTCATATGCATTTAGTAAAAAGTTATTTTTTTTTTTGAAATTACGAACGGAATGTCCGTTATTTTGTTTAAAGTAACATAAACGGGTCTCTTTTTTGCGTATAAATTAGGTAAAATTTTAACTACCTTTAGCTAGACGTTTCAACTGCGTTGCAGCAGCCGTGGTCACGGGACAACTTAAATTTTATTCATTTGTTTGTGGACTTTAATTTTCTTTATTTGTTTAGATATGATTGATTAAACTGCTGAGTATTTACTGGAATCAAACAGCAATTGGGTCACAGGACACTATGAAGCGATGCACCGGGGAAGGTGCGGTCAGAGCGGGCGACAGCGCTCACCGTTGCCTGCGCGTGCGCTGACTGCCGATGAATGCCCTGCGTTTCTGTTGCGTAATGTATTGTCCTCTCTGCAGCCAATAGGAGCGATGACACTATGATAACATGCATCTAGGTCATTTTAGTTACTAACTAACATGTCTTAATGAAATAAAGACGGTAACACATCGCTTTGGTTACCTACCTATGGAGTTTTTGTTCTTGGCGGCGACGTGGTTTGCCACCATCACATCTCTTTTTTACGGCAGCGAAAAGTGATTGACGGAAGGCCGTTTTGCCTCTCTGAGAAATTGACGTGATTCTATGTACCAATACCTATCTATGTAACAATACGTATGTACCAATACCTATATAGGTATGTATTTTAATAGTTTTTCATTTTGACTGATCAGAAACAACAATTACTCAGGATCATAGCAGAATCATATATGATCGCAAGAAAATTTCTTTATTTTAATGCCTATTAAATTTATCTATTCATCTAAATGACATGGGCCGTGTCGGCTGTCAGAGAAAACGTTGACTCCGCGCTCGAGAGGAGTATATTATGCCAAAAAGCACGAATTTGCGGCTTATAATAGTATCAGATTGACAGCATGCGTCGTCTACAACTTCCTTGCCAACTTTGTAATTAAAAAAAAATTCCACCACATTATTATAAATACAGCACATGTGGTTTGTTTGATAGTTTGCACGTTTGTTGTAATTGTAATTACTTTGAGCTCATAGTCTATATTCAGGGTATTACGGCATATGTGCACAAGTGTGACAGGGACTTGGGTTATAAGAGCCTGAATTATATCATATAAGCCATTTTTAAGAGCAATATGAATATTAATTTTAGCATATAATCCTACTACTAACTGCCCGGCGAACTTCGTACCACCATATCTTTTTTCGTCAAAAAATATTAAACAGTTTGTTACTAAACAATAAAAAATACGTGATAAAAACTATCCTTCCATCTTAGGCACGCCAGCAAAACACACATTAAAAAAAAAATGTGAAAATCGGTTAGATAGTTTCGGAGTTCATCGTGAGCAACAACGTGACACGAGAATTATATATAATAACTATCCTTTTCACGCGGCTCCGCCGCAGGCAAAAGCTAGTTTTTGGGTTATATCTTATATTCCCGGTATAGTAGATCGAGAGCTATAAAATAAAAAAGTTGCATCAAAATCCGCTCAGTAGTTTTTGCGTGATGCGCAAACAAATAAACAGATAAACAGACAAACAGACAAAAAATCTAAAAAAAAACGTTTTGTATTTAGACACGTCTATATATCCTATTACAGTAATTTTTTCTCAAATATCTTAAATTTATAGACATACTTATGTTACAGCTTTATAATATTATAGATGTTTATAATTTCTATTAGCCTATAGGCATGGGCGCACTGCTGAAGTAGGAAAGGAATAGGCCATATTGCAAGACGAACCGACAACCACTTAGGGCAAAAAGTTCTCAAATGGCTACCGCATGTCGGACGATGCAGTGGCGAGAAGGCCTCCCTCCTGGTGGGCCAACGAAGTGGTCCAAGCAGGAAGGCTAAAGAATCGTTGTGGCACTCTCTGGAGATATAAATTCAGCACTAGATCTCAAAAGGTTAATGCATGTATGATGAACGACTATATTGACTTCCTTCTGGCCTGTGTTATTTCAATCGTTATTTTGGTTATAGATTTGGCATGACTTACTATACGTAGGCCTCATAATCATTGTCAGGGGTTTTGTAATTATGTCAGTTGTATTCCATGTAATACGTGTCTCATGTTCCATTGTTCTTTTGCTAGAAAAAGACTAAATTATACAATAAAATACCACAGAGCGCGATAAACTTCCTCAGTCGCCTGACGATGTTTAATTTGCAAAGGCAAAATAATTGCATAGTGTTAGTTAGACATCAGTTGAGACCGATGCGAACAGCATTGGTACAAGTACAAATTACACATAATTATATCTAATTGCGAGTCACGGTCATGGCCAATAAGCATCAATAAGCATATATAACATGCATATAATATTATATAACCTTCAATATATTATGTCTCCTCATACATTCACACAAAGGTATATTGAAAATCTATCTTTACACTATTGTCAATGCTTATCCGTCAAATATGCCTAAATTACATGTTATTGGGTAGGTTTATAGATAAAACTGGATTAACAAGCGAGTAATTATATAGGATATTTTATATCCTAAAAAACATAACAGTAGGTTCCCAAAAGATAGCTATTTTTGTACTATCTGAGTAGCAAGCAAACATAAGGCCTACCTGATGGTAAGCGGTTACCTACAGATGCTAGCAACACCAGAGGTAGGTATCACTCGCGCGTCAATATCTCCAAAGAAAGGGATAAGAGGTGGATAGGAAGAATAATAAGGAGAGGATAGGAAGGATAATAAGGAGAGGATAGCAACGCGCGCGACCGTTGTTTCACACCGATCTTTTGTGAGATGGTGGTACTTACTTCCTCGATCGAGCCGGCCCATTCATGCTGGGATAAGCAAGGCTCTACCACTATTAGACATGCCATATACTCCTATACCTAACCTTTAATAGAAATTTGGTACTATATGATATTATAGCCTTTTTTTTTTTTTTTTTTTTTTAGGTTAAGACGGGAAAAAATGTTCCTAACCGCACACCCCGTCGTTCGGGGCAACGAACAGGGTAGTGTGGGGCCCTCACCCACTAAAGAAACCCGCCGTGTGCCATCTCTCCGCCTTTATTGGCGGGCCACCGGAACTATATTACATTCCTTCAGTGGTATGATATTATAGCCTGGAATATTTTTTTGCCCGGTTAAGGAGTTGCTTAACGATGACGTAAGAGAGCGAGTAGGTATGAAAGAGAGTATTGGTGTAAAGATGCGAAAGGGAATGCTTCGATGGTTCCGACATGTGGAAAGAATGCTGGACGAGCGACTGGTTAAGAAGATATACAATGCGAAAGTGGAAGGATGTAGGTACAGGGGGAGACCGAGACTCACCTACCTAGACCAAATCGGTCATGTATTGAAGGAAGGTGGAGTCAAGAGAGCGTGTATGAAGGGAGTTATGAATGTTAAGGAAGCGAGAGATGTATGCAAGAATAGAGCCTCTTGTCACTCTGCCTACCCCGCAAGGGAAATGGCGTGATGATAAGTAAGTAAGTAAGGAGTTTACTTTGTTTTACTGGTGTACAATAAAGCATATAATAATAATAATAATAAGTTAGGAGTTGCTGCGGAATACGTGTAAACTACCTTATTGAATTGAATTTTGCCGTTTACGTAGACGGAGTCGTGGGCAGAAGCTAGTTTATTGAATGTCTGGTTACTATTTCTCTGAAGAGGATAACATTGGCTGTGGAAGTTACCTTCCCGTACAGACCAAAAGTTTGAGAATATGGTATCTATCTGGTACGGCAGCAAATATTGGTAATAAGTACATATCTGCTTACGCTTGCTTTTAGTTCCTCTCACGTCTATAGAATCTGTACTTTTATAAAGCTGTAGCGTATTGAGGATATTTGAGAAAAATAACGGCCATGTGGGTGTCTCTGAAGCGAAAACAATTTATTTTAGATTTTTTGTCTGTTTATCTGTTTGTTACAAAAACTACAAAACGGATTTTCATAAAACTTGTTTGATAGCTCTTTTGTTTTATTTATTTTAGATTACACTTAAAAGCTGGTACAAGTTTCATCCTAATACAAAATCGAAAATCTAAAAATTAGCTCTTGTTTGCGGCGAAGCTTAAAATAAAAATACAAATACACTTCTTTTATTTACTTGAAAAATCAGAACTTGTTTTCTTAAGGTTAAATCAACGGTAAGAGGCCCTGACACATCATCATCCAAGTTAATTATGTTGTCGTGCTTTTCTTGTTTAATTATAATCAGAATATTAATTTTCAGATAGCAACAACTCTCTTCTACGTGAGTAGTGTGTCGAGAATCCTATACAGCCCATTATGGCTTTTGCCAACAAATGGTCAACTGATGGCACCAAGAGAATTTGCCCTAGTTGTGCTGGAACCACGCCAAGGTCTTGTCTAATAATGGATATAGATACACCTAGATATACCTCAATCCATACAAAAGTGATATCACAGCTCTATAAATAAACCTAGTTTAAAGGATGATAATAAATGGTCTTAGCAATCCAAAGCATAGAATTACTGCTGAAAAGAACAACAAATGCGAAAAATTTAACGAATTTAAAGTAAAGGAACTATATTTTTACATAAAGTCACGTATAAACTCAAACTAATGTTTACAGTTCTCAAGAACTAAATCGGTGGCGAATAATATCAAAATAGTGCATGAGCAGTATGGGCATAGAACGCGCGCGTTGCCCAGGTCACGGGCACGTCCTACCTTATTTATAGCGTCGTAACTTGCACCAATGATCGGTTGAAGGCAACAAAACCGACCGTATTACCGCCAGCCCTATTGTTTGTGCTATGAATAAAATGGAATAGTCGCAAACGCTCGCGTCGCCAATGACGGCCGCTTATTATTACTTCTCTTCTCGTTCATAATGGCAAAGGAATAATATACCCGAGTTTTACTGCCGCATTGCATTACAAACAATTATGTTCTTAATATTTCCTACAACTCAGATGATTTCTTTGATTCATTGCATTGCTTCAATCTGGGTGAACGTTTTCATTGCAAGAATTATTTGCATCATGTCGTCGAACTGCAATTTATTCAATATGATCGAATGAGAGGCTTGTAATTATGGATAGTTTTAATCAAGATTCGTTAGCAAAACCCTTTGCTTTTAATCAAGGAATGCAGCAGCAATGGCTCGTCTTATAATTTAGTAGATAAAACATTCTGTAGGTGTTTTATTTACCCAAGATTAACCTTTATCCTTAGAAATTTGCATATATGTATATTCCGGAGACCAGACCAAAGAACATAGGTTAGTTTTATCTTAGAAAAATTAACGGTCCCTTGGGCTAATTATTTTTGTTATTATATTAACCCAATTTTGACGGCTGCGGGGACTAGCTCACGGTAGTAAAGTTATAAAATGGAAGATATTTTTTTTATGCTAATTTTGATTAACATCAATCGCCGACGCACAAAATAATCCACACACATTATGTTTAATGAAAATAACCTCTGATAAATTATTCATGTTCTGTACACCATGTTTTTATTTTTAATGACCAAGATGACAAATGTATTCCTATTATATTGCATATTGTAGTAACTGATCACGTCCAAAGCATATGTGGCAAGTTTTTACAGATGCCTTGCTTGGTATTAAGTACTGACATTTCAACGGCCACCTATCGCCTTAATTGCCGCTTTACGATCTCTCGTCCCTGTCTTATCCTTGGCTTCTCGTTCTCTGTCTTCCTCTAACATCTAGCGTCTAAATAATTAGTTAGTGCCTTTAAATACCAAACCAAGCGTTATAATAACTTTGGTCGTTATACTAGTCTCATTGCACCTGGGTTGAATGCATTTATAATGCAGGAAACGCCTTTTAGTTTTTACGTAATTATAAGCAACTATGAATTAACTCCACAAATATGTAGGTAAGTACTTATAAATTACTAGACGGGCAATATTAGTATTCTAAAAAATGATTAACGGAAAGTTCTTTAGTTCAAGTAAATAAGAATTATCTCGTGATTACAAATCAAAGGAATAAAAAAATCACGATTGCTTTCACTTGAACGTGCATTGTTCTTGAAAAGCCAGAAGACATTAAACACAAGGCTTGTTATAATATAAGGGTAAGATATCCCTCCACAGTCTATTTTAAGTCCCAAGTTTATATAGCAGCTGCTATAAGCGCCAGACATTAGAATCCCCAATTCATCTCATGTCTGCAGAGATAACAACACATTATATTTATTTATAGAACTACTTTTCAAACAGATAAACAAGAGCGCCAAATTATGTTACAGTACCTACTCTATTGGCGATCGCTTAGAATATATTATTCATTCACTCTTTGACGAGGCTAAATCATTCATAATATTACTCAAAAATAGAACGAGAAATGTTGGCAAGGAACCGAAATACAAGAGATTTGTTTTTTTTAAGTGTACAGAAAGCTCGACCCGTCGTCTATCTACAAAAGCTCGTCGTTCACTACTACAGCTATTATTATTTATAATAGACATTACCTTTATTTTATTTTTTTATAAGAGAATTCTGTACATAGCCAACGTGAATTAAGTAAATATACCGGGTGTAAATCCCAGCATATCGATAACTCCGGGCAAAGATGATACCAAATAACTATAATAATATGCCCCACACCATTTTCCATGTTCGTCGATAACGACGGGTAACTAAGTTAGCAATTTTTTAGCCGCCATCGAACCATTAACAACGCGACTAAAAAACATGACGAAGGTTTCAAAATCCATTGTAATTTTTGGAGTAAATCGGTGGTTAATGGGTTTATTACCTAAAATCAAATTTAGATAGAAAAATATAACGAATTTATCTCACATCCAATTTAAAATAATGAAAAAGACATTGCAATTTTCATGAAAGACTGATACAAATTTTAACTACCTGGGAGTTCAGAATCGAATACTGAATCCATGGTATCCATTATCGGTGCACTGTCATTTACACCCTGTGTGTATAGGTACCTGACGAATACGAACTTGTAATTCTCGTTGCAAGGAAACTATTTCTTTTGTGAGGTAGGTTACATTAAGTGCATTGAGTTAGTAACGTTGATCACGTAATATACAGACGAGACACCTAGAAATGTATTTAATATGATATAAAATGATTGTTCAAATTATTGTAGTTCAATCACTCTCTAATATCATATAATATATATATATATATATATATATTAACAATCTAGCAAAAAGTTGAGCTTTGTGAGGGCTCGCGAAGTTTTTTACTTAATTTATAATTTGCGTTAGGAATATAATAAAATTCTAATTAATAAAAATCGTTATATTTTATGTGTGTATAAAATACTATGTTTTATGATAAACACATCTAGATATAAATTGAAATTACTATGTTAAAGCCCAAATCTGAAAGTGTGATAGTTTCTCACTAAAGTGTACCACAATATGCATAGATTGTGGGATAGTACTAGGGGCGAGCGAAAAGAGCCCTAATAATAGTACTACATGTAAATTATTAACTTGATGTAGACCATATTAATTGTGTTGTGTAAGTTGTAACAGGATTCAGGGGTTTAGAATATAACACACAAAATTGTATCGTTATCCCATAGCGTCATTGTGAATTGTTATTTTTGTACTTATGTGTATTTTTGCCCCGAATAATGCATAAATAGGTATGTTATTTTACACCAAACTAGCTCAACTTCTTTCCATCCATCCATCCATCAGCCTTTCGAAGTCCACTGCTGGACATAGGCCTCCCCAAAAGAACGCCACAACATGTGTTTCGCTCATATGGGGGATGGTGCCGTAATCGCCACGCTTGGCAGGTGGGTTGGCGATCGCAGTAGATGTTGTTAGTATTCGAGGGAGTGCTGCTGCCCACTCCCCTGGTATTCCCTCAATTTCTTTATTACATTTAAATTTAGTTTGAAGAATGACATTTTGATAAATTGACGGTAAACTGTGTACGTCACAATTGCATCAGTGAGTTTAATTTGTATCGGGGATATGAGGCTTGAAAATACACTCTCTTGAAGACAAGAAAGAAGTGAAAGTTCTCTCAGATGGCATGTTATATTATGCAAATCTGTCGAAGGAATATTCTTACATGAATTCTCACTGTATACAAGTACGTAGCTGTAGGTTGTGACAATGTAGTGTAAACACAGTTATTTTAACCATGTCCCCCAGTAATGGCCCACAAGTATTTTGATGCATAAAGATAATGAACCAGTTGTTTCCATTTCTGGCATTATTGGCTACGACGACAATGGGCCCCCACATATGGATATGGTCAATGCTTCGTTTAACACCTAAGCCGTAGATTTTAACAAAACATTTTAAGGTCTTTACCTAATCTTAAGTCAACCAAACTTATCTACGGAATGCACGCGATACAATGCGATGACGCCACTCATGAACATGTCATTAACAAGTTGTCCTGCGGCCTTGAGTACGATAATTAAGTGTACGTCGGTAGAGAAGACATTATATAATATTGCAGTACATAGATACATTAACGTAAAAAAGCCTAGTTATTATAACATCAATCCAAGAAACATCAAGTGAATTATTTCTAAGAGCCGGGTGTTCTCTTAAATAAATAGCAGATATTATGTGACATATATCCAGGTTTTCTAGCTCTTTCCTTAGTGGACCACTCGTATTTGAATCCTATACGTTTATAAGATTTAGAAAGACTAACATATCGCGGTCAGACTATGTCCCCTGAGAATAAAATGGTAACTGCAAAAACGTAACCTTTCAGGAAAAATAAATACAAGATTTAGCGATTGCTGTGTACAATACTGGACGTAGACGATGGTCAGCTTTGTAGAGTAGTGATTGTCAGCTTTCAGGGACCCTTGCAGAGCCATGGCTAAGATATTCCAAAATAGAATCGTTGTTTAGTTACCCCCAATTAAAATGCCCGTTAAATGATAAAAATAGCAATAGTAGTAGGTCCTTCCTACTACATAAAATCAAAACCTTTGCGCTACACCACCATATATAATTGAAAACCCATAAGAGACAAATCTCCTTAAGCCTCCTATGGATTTCCACCGTGCTCGTAATTCTTTCGTAGCGATATTACTATGAATGTCAGTCCTGACGGTAATCCAGTGGTTACCTTGTGGCATTCGAGCAATTGTTATGCATAAATAGCTGTGTTGGCAACTTGGTATGAAATGCTTCGAGTGCTTATTCAATGTCCACGTTGTTTTACTTAAGCGATGGTATACTTTTTTATATTTCTACAGCTGTAAGACAAACTACGAAACCTTAATTGTCTCAAAATATTTCTTTTGTCTGCATAACATAATAAATCACAATAACTTTTATATTATTTACCTATATTATCCTCTAACCTTAATTTGGAATAAAACTGGGTCGAGCAGTGTTGATGTAAATATAATTACAAAGTATTTAATATTGTTCTTATTAATTGCTTCTAGAATTTTCTAGGATATCATAAAATTGGACGAAACTGCATATATTAGAAAAAATATAATACTATGAAGTATATTTGCAAGTCATTGCTGTTTTAAGCCTTCCTATAAGGTTGTTAAAAGTAAAATATGGTGAGGGGATAGTTATTATTTCCTACATCGGCGTTACAATTACAGAATCAGCTGCTCAATAAAGATGATCTAAATCGGCTCTCTGCTAAGAACAACATGGTGGACTAAGGCCTCATTACAGAAAAGTGGGAAAATAATAAGTTTTAAAAAAATCAGGACCCATTTTATTATATATATGTATATTCTATATAAGATCAAGTCAAGGTTGCTCTGTGTGGAAACATGTATCCCGTAAATACAATACGTTCACCCATCGAGCTATTTTATTTTAAACACCAACATTTAGTTCAATTATAATGGTGGCTTATACCATAAATTTATCTGCGCAAAGTAAATTGCGTCATAAATCTCAATCGTACTAATATTATAATTGCTATGTGTTTGTGCGCACTCGTTGGCTGTTCAGTAGACAAACTTTAATTAAATTTGGAACAGAGACTTAATAAGTAATAAAAACCGGCAGTAAAATTACAGCCAATACCATCGCGAGTATAAAAAGAAGGAAAATTCAGATATTTTTACATAATTTTGAGCATTTGACATGCTTACCCATAAAAATTAACACAAAGTATGAAAATGTGAAATCTTAATTGTAAAGTTAAGCTTACCTGCTCGGATAAATGTATGCAATGCAAAGACTTCCGACAGATGACGTAGACATCACCCAAGACATTAAGAATGAATGTGTTATCGAAATTCACAGTCCCGAGCAATTGTCACGATGGCTGAATTGGCAAAGCATCTAGGACGGTATTCCAGACGATGCAGGTTTAAATCCTGCTCGTAAATGTTATTTTCGATTTCACATTTTCACACTTCGTGTTAATTTAGAGGGAAAATTCGTAACGAAATGTAATCAGTGAAAAGAAACAACAAAAAATTCAAAATGGAATATTAAAAAATTTCAAAACAGATTGGATACTCGTACATCTCGAAAATTGCTGCGTCGGGAACTGGCACTTAGGATCGCGAGGGGATGTAACTGGGTCACGGGTTATTCAAATTGTAGCAATCTTGTCAACAGACAAGGTGGGTCAAATACTTGCAGAAAAAAAACAGAAAAAAATATATACTATAGGTATATTTATCTTTAAGTTTAACATGAGAAGAACTCTTGTGGTGGACTAAAGACTGTTAATACAACCTTGTTGTTCTCCTAATCTGTTCAAACCGTAGGACTAGTTTGGTTTTTAATTATAGTTAATTATTTGCAACATACAAAAGCGAGTGCCTCATGATTTGCACTGTATTCTGTGCCTAATCGAACTTGATAGTAGGTCAACTGTATTTTTATGAGGCACCAATAAATAATTAAACTACTTTTCTGATGATATGAATTAAGAATGTCGATAGTTCACACTAAAGTATAAAAGTAGCAAATTTAGGCGATGATATTGAACTTAGTGAAACCAGGCCAGCAGAATAGTCGCCGCGAGCGCAGCCTTGACCCGGGCTCTGAGTCAGTGGTATCGCGCATGCCCGGTGCACTCTGTGCAACCAGTATAGCGCCCCACTGCCACTTTATGTTCAACCTGATAAGCGCCCATTCCGCTGTGACGTCAGAAACACGAGTGACACACAATAACCCGCCAAATGCGCGGATGCTCCGTACAAAGATTGCTTTTTAATTTATAACACGTCTTATGAACGAATCACAGAAGGATTAAAAATAGCGATTCCTTACCTCTTTTTATTGAATCTGCACAGACTATAAATAACGTTTTCAGGTCTGATTTATTTATAATAAAACAATTAAAAAATTAATTTAATGAAATATTTTTTTCAGTTTTACAAAATAAACTTTAATCAAATCTAAGACGTTTTTATAGAAATAATAATAATAATAATAATATTTATTTATTTCTCCCATAATTAAGTTCAAAAAACATACAGACATAAATAGTAGCATATGAAATAAAATGGGAGACTGGTTTTCAAACTAGGTAAAAACCTGTGTTATGGATAACCAGGTCTCCAGTCCATGGAAAGAGTCAAATTTATGATTACACACTTAAATTTTAGCTATGTAAGCAACAAACGTGCGTGCGGGGCGTGCGTGTATGCGTGCGTGCGTGCGCGCGCTCGTGCGTGTGCGTGTGTGCGTGTGTGTGTGTGTGTGTGTGTTAAATACCTACTACATTCTGCCAAGCGAAGCCGTGTGGACATATATCAAGTTATAAACACATCTACTGTATGGCAAAATTAACTCACCCTATATAAAAATAGTTACCCCACAGGAACCATCATTTTTTCCGGGATAAAGTATGGTCTATGTCTTATTCTGGGTTTCAGACTTGATGTATGCAACATTTCATGATGATTGGTTAAATAATTACGTCCTGTACGTGTAACAAACTAACTCATTTCGCATTTATAATATTAGTAAGGATTTATTATTAAACATTATTTTATTTTATTGCAAATGTCCGAAACACCGTCTCCCTTGACATGTATATATACGCTTTCCTCGGTGGTTGCGATGTCTCTCTTGTAAATCAAGTGTTCCCAACCTGATTTATAAGGAAATCTTTAAATAAATGTCTAGTATTATGTTGTAATGGCTTGATATTAAGTTGTAGTCAGGTGGCTAACTAGGCCGCGGATCGGGGGCAAGGCTGTCGAGGACATATTATTCTATCAAGCGCACTCCATCTCCCCACTCGCTATTTCAGGAGCTGCATTGGCCTCGAATCATATTTACTAACTTCCACCTATAAACGAACAAAATCCTAACTAGGTAAACTCGATAAAAAATCAATTTTGTTATCTTTGTAAGAATGTTGGTTCAAAAAAGTTCAAACTGTCTCGATTATTTTATATCTGGCGTAGCTGGTGTAGTTAAAAATATCCTTTAATGCACGCGCACAAAGTTATGTCCCAAATTATCGCGCTTATCTGCGAGGTCAACCTTGAAGTTCTTTAGTCGACGACTTGTTTACCCAAAAGTTAAACCGGCAAAAAATGTGTGATAGCCCCTACACATCAATACAGACTGATAAGGTTGTCTACAATTTAGTTAACTAATAATGAATTGATTTCTTCCGTACTGGTTGCGGCTCTTAGTGATAGTTCTTATCATTTTAACCTTAATATCAAGGATAGTCAAACAAATATGCACGAATTTTATATTTACAGATGACCTTTTTATATTTTGCCCTAGAGATATTTTTAAATCAGTCAGCCTATCTGTTTTATGATAATTGTTTCTCACTCGAATTGCTTTTACTACTTTGATTACTGTAATTAGAATATCTAATATGTAGTTGAATCTGGATATCAATATTTTTGAAGTGAAAACTTCTTTAGGCGCGTTGAGCACTTTTTGGGTGAACAAAAATCATGGAACTTGCGTCATCGTCACCGAACACTCCGATAGAAGTGAAATCTAAGTAACTTGTGAATTGTATCGTCGAGCTATTAGATTATTATTTTTGAATTATTTTTGATTGGTAAGTAAGAAGTGTTAATGACTAAATTAATTAATTGGTTACTTAGTTTTCACTTCTATCGGCAGTCCCCGAAGACTGCACCGCATCTTTTTTTTCATACCAATAGACGTTGATAGGTAGGATATTTAAAAAAAAACATTTAATTTAAATTTTTACATAAAACGACGATGGTATGTGAGGACTCCTCACTGAGGAGTGCTTCTAGCTGCGAAAAACTAAATTATTATGTATGACACTATCTCTCCTGAATTACTTTAACCAAGATTTCACATCTAAGGAAATAATATGAAACTATTTAATATAAAGAATCTTTATATTAAATAGTCTCATATAAAATATATTTATTAAAGATATTTTATGTAATTTTATTATTTTTAACTAAGTAATTCCATCCATCCATCAGCCTTTCGACATCCACTACTGGACATAGGCCTCCCCAAATTGGGGGTATAGTGCCGTAATCGCCACGCTTGGCAGGCGGGTTGGCGATCACAGTGGATGTTGTTAATACCTTACTCGAGGAAGTGCTGCTGCCCACTTCCCCCGGTATTCCCTCAGTCGGCTCTTACGACTCCCACGGGTGGAGAGGGGTGGGACAATTCTAAAGCCGGCCCCACACGGCTTAACTAACTATATAAGTAATTAGTTAAACACAATCATAATTCAGGCCATACTAATTATCCTAAATAACATAAACAGGTAAAAAATCCTAGTTTTCGCGTGTCTTATTTTTTTACACATTTTTTTAAATCTATTTTTCACTTAGTATATATGTATATATGTATCTTCACTTTGTAAGTAGGTACGAGTATGTTACACATTACTCTCTCTATATCTATTTAAAATTATCACAGGAAAATGCGTTTTAAAATAATAGTTTTGTACCTAATTTCAAATTTATTAGTTCAGTGAATACAATTCTTCGTCATCTTTTACTTCGCAATCCATATATCTATATCACATTTTTATTATTCGACGTGTTATAGATAAGCTCTATCATAAATGATTTAAATAACTAAGGTCAGGTCAGAGGTTCGTCAACGACAATAACAAATTTTCACATGAATAAAAACCGGGGTATTAAAACTTTTTGCTTTCTGACTATGCTAATTATAATTGATATTCAAGGAGAATTAATTACATAATTTAGCACGCTGCAACAGCAAATCGCTTTCATTGTTATATTCATTAAAAAAGCGTATTTTTCAAAAATTAGAATTGCATATTTAATTATTGGTTTTTTTTTATAGTAATGTTTTATCTTTCATATCTATATTATTCGCATTAACAGTTCTAGGTGTTCTGAAAGTGCACAGTGCGACAACCTTGTGTTATCTGAGTCCACTGCCCTTGGTCCACTTACGCGCGCTATCTCGGGCACATCGTCGCCATCTGATAAACATGCTTGTTATTCCACTTTACAGATCATAATTCATATTATTTGCAAAATTCTGATAATGTTGTACATGTAGGTAGTTTTCTTTCTAAAAATACGTAGATAAATATTAGCAAACAATTAGACTATCCCTATATGGCGGAAAGAGTATTTGATTCTTTGAACTAAGATCTGAGCTTCAGATTTTACCTTAATACTAAAAATACTAATTCATCACATAGTCGAATATAAATTAATCAATATCTGAACAATAGCTAATGATAATATAAGTAATCTGTATTAATTACCTCTTGAAAATTTCTAAAAGTATAATATACTCGTAATTATTATACTTTTAAGTTACGGAGGTATTATCAAGAATAAGATTTCAGCTAAAGATAGATAGATAGGCACATAAACTAATATGAGGATGTATATAGCAATTGGCGTCTCAAGGTTATATAATTTCTCAATAAACGACATAAAATATAGTCTAATTATAATCTCAAATGATTAACTATCCCTGAGTGAGTGAAGCAGTAGGTATAATTAAATATATTTTTATGAGCGGACATGACATCATTACCTAAAGTTTTAAACTTAAAAGTTTGAAAAACCAGTCTACGGAAATAAAACAAATTTTATAGATACAAACTTTTGTTTATCACAAAACCAATCAACTCTACGTGATTCGATTTAGATTCCTAAAGCCATTTTAGTCGAGTTCACCGATTCTGCATTAGATACGACTGCCGAAATTTGCGAGGTACAAAAACTAACAATGACTATCTACCCGCAGATCAAATTATGTACTATTAGGGTTTTTCAACTTAATGATTGAGCAACATAGCGGTAACATTTTCTGTTAAGCGTTCATTGTATACGCATTTTCTTAAGATACAAAATCTAAATCCCCGAAAAATAATGATTGAATAATGACTCAGCGTTAGAACAATGGAGGTTGAACATCTAAAGATTATTATCTGACAATGAGAAGCGACAATTAACGAGAAGGCTATACCGAGTGTAGGCGAATGAAGCTAAGTACCGTTTGATCGTTATTTAAATAACAGTCTTTCGTATTTTTCGGGATAGATTTAACAATCTCACGTTAAACATTAATTAGTTATTACTAAAAATAGCTAAGCCAGCGGCAATTAGAACGATGTTTATGTCGCACATATATATGAAGTGTATGGAAAATTAAATGTTAATATAGGTACTTATTATTGCGATCTGTATTTTAGCCCTTCACATGCTCAGCTACTTTAAAAGGCAAAGTATTTGCAAAAGTGGAATAAGAGGGTCATAAAGACATCTAAAACAAATGTGAAATGGAGATTGGGTGTACCATTAGGTGACTGCAATAGCTTAGCGGTCCAGAGCACTACAGAATCCAGGGATTGGAAGATGCAGGCTCGAATCCTACACGCAGTAAAACTCTCTATTTCCACTTTTCTTTTTATTGGTGTGTCTATGTGTAAGTGATAAAATGTTACTGTTAAAAAGGCTTATTAATCGATTTCAAATGCACTATTGGAATATTACTAAAGACTCAACGCGGTTTTTTTTTTTGCTAACTGAAAATTGTATTTCATTGCCACAAGACATTGCGTAGCATAGCCGCTGTCTTTATACATATGAATAGCTGGTAAAACCGCGGGCAATCGGCTATTAAATTATTACTTGAAGGTGAACCTAGCGTCATTAATTGCATTGCAAAATTGTGTCCTGCAAATATCTTAGACGATTCTTCTCACTAATATAAGATGTATTAAATTAGTTCTTCAGACTTTCGAACAAGCCCTATTAAATTTAAAATTCCTGGATCCTTTGAGAAACTAATTAATAACAAGCATTTTCAGCTAATCAGATTTAACAATTAATAGTTGTTGTAAAGATTTGTTTGTGCCTTTATTAGGGCCTTTATTGCAGCTAAATTACTCTATGGGTTTGAATAAAATCTCTAATAATGTTAGAATTTCCTTTTTACTTTCTTGTTGTATAGTTCACTAAATATCCCAACTCTGCCATACTAACCTGTTGCCTAGGCATAGAAATTCACATTCCTTCTCTCGATACTGTTTGCTTAATGTTTACTTCCTTAATCAATTCTACGATACCCGTGGCGTGGACTGGTGACGTTATGCACTGTTAGTTCGTCACGACATTGCTAAGGTAGTCTGTAACAGGATTATTTAGGTCTGAAATAAAAATTGGGAAGTAAATTAACTTCGATATAAGACCAAAGATTCCTGTAAATGACCATAAAACCTTGGATAGTAGTTTCAAGACCGCAATGAAATCCTGAGCTGAAGTTAATTGCTCATATATTATTAAAACTTATTGAAGTAGCATGAATTATTGTCAGTGTGCGTCGTAAATATAAGCTATAAAAATACACAAAGCCTTTACATTGCTGTAGGATACCTAACAGAGCTGTGTTTTTATGCAAAGTTCATACAATGCAGTGGACAATGTGACACCTGCGAAGCCGCCGCACTTCGATGGAATTCATAAATAGTTTCAGTTAGTACGCCTGTTATACGGACACCGTTTTATCGAGACATCTTAGCATGAGTGTATATATTTTTAGAAAGATAAATGTCAGTACTTGCTGATTCTCATACAACGTTCGAAGAAGTTAATATTATTTATCGTTATAGGTGATGATACTATACCTACATCATCGTATGATAGTTTTTACAAAGATCGCAATAATTTACGTTATCTTAGTATGTAGGTATAACCTCTAGACTAGACGATACGGTCTGCGGCATGAGTTACACTTGAAAATCTGCAACAAAATGTTAATTGATTTATACTGGTTTTTTTTTCTTAAATACGTATCCTAATATACTTTTCATTATGTTTTATTATTTATTCCCTAAGGTGAAGACAAACAGCCTAGTGAAAAAATATCGCGAATAGTAAGCACACTTGCATGCCTAAAATATTTTGTTCGTGGCATGTGAAGTCTGCCAACACAAATGATGATGGGGCAGCGTGGCTTTTTTTTCTCTTTCTTTTTTATCTTTTTTTAACAGGTGACTCGAACTTAGGTACCTACAGTAGTTAACCAGTTGTGAAAAATGGATTCTTCATTTGTATCGGTTTTTCTTTGACTATTTTAATAAAAACTCGGTGATGTAGCGGTCAGTGTATGTGACTGCTGATCATGAAGTTTTGGGTTCGATCCACGGGTCGGGCAATGTTATAGAGCATTTTCGTAAAAAAAAAATTTTCAGTAACAGTCTGGAGATTGAAAATGTGCCCGGAAGACGGCAATAGGCTCGCCCCCTATTACGTGGGAATTAAACATAGCTGGCGAATCGTCGGTATGTAAAACCACCACTGCCTACCCCTTCAGGGATACAAGCGTGATGCTATGTTATGTTTTAATAACACTCTGTTTTACTAACTGCGCTATCCACACTGCACTTAATTCTTTAATACCGACATATTTAAGCTGAAGCAGAAACAGGTACGGCCATGTATTAACGTCACAATTAATTAATAATCTCATCTGTCATCGAACGCTTTAATTATTTATTACACACGTGCGATCCGAGATTGATTTGCACCTTCATGATTTTACAAGTTGAATAATGAGAATTTATTGCAGTGGACCAGGAGAAAACACTGCAGGCGTGGGTATTTTCAACATTTTTAATTTTGTTTCGTTTTAAATTTCAACTTATTATAGTACAGCACGGCTTGCGGATATTTACTTGTTGCTGGCCCATATGTACTTAACTTATTCGTTGTTGGTTATAAATAAATATTGACGCAAGTGAAGCCTATTACAAATATTGTATTTCCGAGATAATACTGATATATTAAATATAAAGGACGTTATACTCGTAGCTACTGTGGATCATCAATGTACAGCGACTGTGCTTCTAGTATTTCGGAGTCCATAAGCGGTGTTTATCCACCACCATTAGGTAAGGTAACCCACGTATCTGCCACCAGCGTAAGCAATTCCCACAATTAACCCCAAATTTTAGGTAAATTAAAAACATACGAACGCTGCTTACCAAATTTTGGCTTTGGTTATTTTTGTAATTAGGTGTTTGTTATTTTACTTATACAAGTAATTTTTATCAGCTTCAGGAGCAGTCATTTCGTTTAATACTCATATATATGAGAAATGCATATCGTCGGAAATACGTGAGGGCAGATACATAATTCAAATTGATAGCGCGTCTGGAAGTATACGTACTATAATTACTAGGCTTTATGTAATAACTGCTAGAAAACAAATAAATCATTCGAAACGAGCGCAAAACATACACTAAGATATCAGAACTGAGTGTTAAGATCCAGGTAGTATCAGGAAGTATATCAATTAAACGGCATATTATGTTCAACTCTAATCTTGCTAATAAGCAACTTGATTATATATATAAGGTCTATAAACCTAAGGTTTTGTAATTTTATGCGCTCGGTAAGGCCGTGTTTCGATGATATATCTATTATTTATTTAATGATTAAACGACTATACGCGTTGCAGATTTTATGATGAAGTTATGTATTTTTGATCTGTATTTTAGCACTCATGCTCAGCTACTTTAAAGTACAAATTATTTGTGAAAATGCTTTTTATTGAGCACACCCGGATTGGAAGGCACGCAGGTTTGTTTCCCGCTCGCACTAAAAGTTCTCTTTTTCCACATTTCACAAATTATTTGTTCTATGAAGTATGTACCTATGTACTTAAAAAAAATCTTTATGATAAATCACGTACAAACACTTATGTGTATAAAAAAATATGAATATTCCATAAAAACGAAATAATAAAGCTATCATGACGGCTGAAACGGTTCACAGGACAATTCCCGGGTCGAAAGGTGAAGAGATATTAAACTCAATAACAGTTTTACGACTACAACGGTGATAAAGCGAGGAAACTATGCGATTAAAGGCCACCGTTTGTGTCTCGATATTAAACATTGCACATTCATCACTTGTCAGATAATATTGTAGTATTTTTCACTTTGTCGGATAGTCTTTATTTTTTCAGGTGGGAAAAAATGTACCTAACCGCACACCCTCTCGTTCGGGGCAACGAACAGGGTAGTGTGGAGCCATCACCCACTAAATAAACTCGCCGATTGATGTCTCTCCGCCTGTATTGGCGGGCCACTGAACTTGTTACATTACTTCAGTGCCTCAGTGGTCTTTGTCGGTTAGCTTTATTTTTTTAGGTCCTGTCCTGAATCCAGATTGTACCCGTTGCCAACAAAATAGGTATTCTCTAATTATCACAAACTGATATCAAATAGCGGTGTCTACATTTATCGAGTTCGAGAATCGTACCTACAACATTTGATACAAATGATCTATGTCTAAACCACTACATTGAAATTGTTTTAAAATTAAATTCTAAAAGAGAACATTGTTACTTTACTGACCAAGTTTCATAAGTTGTCGAAGTAACGGTAAATATCTATGAATAACGGGGGCACTATCTACAACCGAATCTATGCACTCACAAAACTCACAACGTATTGCGTAGTCGAGTTACGAAACTCAAGTAATTTGAGGTTTCATCTGTGATACCGTAATGAATAGGTTAATTTGATACCGTATCTCACTTGTTAGTATAACCATTCCCAAATTTCTGGTATGGAAACTATTTGATAATGTTCCTTCTAATAAAGTAATTACAACGTACATATGAGAGAAGCATTGGAGATATTTAAAACAAAATTGAATTAATTCGATTTTTCATAGCAATGCACAAACGCGTTTTGGAGTAATTTAAACCAGTGGAAAGAAAAAAATCCTTGCAAAACCGGTGTGACCAGAACGCTAAATTTAGCTCCTTAAATAAAAGTGCAGCACAAATCAAACTCAAGGAAACTATTATTTATTTTAATACTAATTGCTGCGACTTCGTCTGCGTGGACCTGTTCAGCCGTTTTTGTGTGACACATTCAAACATACAAACGTTCACAAGTATATTATGTATTAAAAATAAGTACCTACCTACGATAAGGAGCTGGTTTATTTTGTTATGTAATATTTGTTGAAAATCAGCAAGTCTTGTATGTTTACTTATTAACATAATATCACACTTTTCATCGTCGTTATGAGTCACGGTAAAAATATCGTCATTGTTGTGGAGAAAATTCTAGAAGAAATACGTTATATTGTTTTTCATGTACTTTCATGTACTTTTTAAACGTGTAAGATTAACACGCAGTATGAAATTACTTTTAATATTTGAACATAAAACTGATTTGACAGATATAATTGATTTAATATTGCGCAATCATTTGGCAAAAATAATTTCTTCAAGAAACGGTCCAGGAACAGCTCACGACGTGAAACACGAAAACTTACGCAAGAGTTGTGACCACTGAACCAAGAGCAGCGCTCTCAGCGTCTCGCTCCACTGCGACACGTGGAACCGTGCTTCTGCAGCAGTGAGTAGATTTTACATTATAACTTATTTTTTTTCTTTTCTGCTTCATTTTTTTTAAATAATCAAGAGGTGATGCAGAAAGGCCGTGTGGGGCTGGCTTTAGAATTGTCCCATCCCTCTCTACCCACGGGAGTCGTAAGAGCCGACTGAGGGAATACCGGGGGAGTGGGCAGCAGCACTCCTTCGAGTATTAACAACATCAACTGCTATCGCCAACCCGCCTGCCAAGCGTGGCGATTACGGCATTGTCCCCCATGGCGGGCCCGCTCGTTGTGGCGTTCTCTTGGGGAGGCCTATGTCCAGCAGTGGACGTTGAAAGGAAGGAATGAATGGATGCAGGAATTTTGTTAAAAGCAACAAATATCAATAGGTTATTTATTGCTTTTACTACCATTCTATAGGACTATATGTAATCATATGTAATCATATAGTCCTATAGCCTCAGATTATGATTATAATTATAATTATAATCTGAGCCTATAGCAATGATTGTCTATACGGAATCTAAAGAGTATCTTCCTTAAACTATGCGATACAATTGTTGGTTGGTGAGTGAATAATAAAGTACCTAATTATCATGTCTACAAAAAGTGGTATGTACTGTAAGTACAAAGTACCCATTACGTATTTGGTAGAGTAGATTATCTACGTTTCTGCCACGAATTTTCTTCACTAGATGTCGGTGAGATCGTAATTATTATATTTTCTCAAATTAAGGTATATTTTTCTCTTCTATGCTGTTTTACTTTATTATTCCTGGTTCTTATTATTCAAAATTTTATTGAACTCGCCTTAATAATATTACCGAGTTCAGCAGAATATTAAATTATTTCACGAAACGACTAATGTTTGATCAAAACGTAAAGGAACAACGAAATACTATTGATTCTACGTGCTATCTACAGGAATGGTTCATCTAGTAAATAATAGACCTAATTTACGTCAAGGTGGATAATTACTTTCTAATCTGGCACTAGTTTTTTATGATTTATATTTCAATCAACAATCCCAATTATTTTTTTCTAAATCTTCAATTATTTCACTGTCAGCAAGCGAAAAATGCATATACATACATGTTCAAACATCGACATGATTATATATATTAATATATTGTACTATTTGACGCAGATTAGAACATATAATATTCAATAGTCATGCCGATTTCAACATGTAGGTATTAATATTCAACGCTACCTAGGTAACAGCGGCTTAGAAAGCAAAGAAGACATGGCTGGATATAGGTACGTGATATTGTTTGTCAAAGTAATTGTCATGTTTCCATTTTTAAGTATATTTTCAATATGATAAATAGTGATTATCACTGCGTGCATGAGTGACCTTTCCGATGTCACAATATATTAGTGACGTAACATCATTAATGAAAATTATATAACTGACACTGTGGTGCAGCGGTAGTGTGAGCGACTGCTGATTATGAGGTCTCGGGTTTGATCCATGGGTCAGGCAGTGTTATTGAGCTTTTTCGTAAAAAGAAAAATTCTCAGTAGCAGCCTGGAGTTCGGAATTGAGCAGGTAGATTGCAATAGGCTCGTCCCCTATTACGTGGGACTTAAACATAGCTGGCGAACCGTGGGTATGTAATAAACTTCTGCCTACCCCTTCGTATAGTTTTTTCAATATAGTTTTTTTTTTAAATACATAAATAATAATAATTAAGTACATTTGAAAACCGAGATCCTATTCTCGTGTGAATATATCTAGGCAAATTAAATCTACTATTGGACTTAATTAAGCAAATATAATTTATTAACAAATCTACAATTGACGGCAGTTGACGATTCCCTTGTTTATTTATTTAATACTTAAATTGTACACAGAAACTTATTATAAACTTAATATATATACAATAGGGCGAACTTAACTCAAATTTGAGTTCTCTACCAGCTAAACCATAAAAATCGGAGCTTTTAAAAATCGAATGAACAATTGTACAGCAACAAGATAGGAGGATATTATTACCTATTAATAAAATATATATTTAACATTATGATATAATACATACTTATATATCTAATTTAACAAAACAAGAAATATACAATACAATACATACTATACTTATATATTTATTATTGATTAGAGAGAAAGTGCTCTTTTATCATTCTTTTGAAGACACGCAATGAACAGCTATTTCTTATTAAATGAGGAAGAGTGTTTCACAGTTTTGCAGCCTTCACTGTGAAAGAACTATCATAGCGTGAACATGTGTTTGATTGTTTATTACTATTCTAATTAAAACTATTCTAATTAACTATCTCAGACCATTAAAAAAATATAGACGGAGTATTACGAACAATCCAGTGAAGCCATATAAAACCATGCCAAACCAGTAATTACAGGCGCTCACGCACACAAATAAAAATAAAACCATGCCAATACGAAGTGTTATAAACCATGAGTGATACCAGAGTATGATTTAATATTACCCCAAATGACTCGACGATTTCGTACGTATCATGAATACGTCGTCAGCGCCATAATATTCCCTCTATGATTTGCTGTTAACTTACTTTATACTTTTACTTCCTTTATGTTTATAACATACAACTTTTAAAAATTTACCCAAATTATAGAGATTGGCCGTGTGGGGCCGGCTTTAGAATTGTCCCACCCCTCTCTACCCACGGGAGTCGTAAGAGCCGACTGAGGAAATGCCGGGGGAGTGGGCAACAGCACTCCCTCGAGTATTAATAACATCCACTGCGATCGCCAACCCACCTGCCAAGCGTGGCGATTACAGCATTATCCCCCATGATAAGCACACAATCACAACAAAAATTGGCCAACAGTCACGGCAGTTCCGCTATTCCGTGGCCTAACGGTAGCGGGCCCGGTAACGGCGGAGCAGGGGGTGCGAAGAATCTCCGGTCGCGGAAAGGCTACCACAAACAACAACCTCTGGCCCTGGTAACGCACAACGTTCGGACACTTCGGACCGACGAGAGAATCACCGAGCTGGAAGAGGAATTGAGCAAGATCCGCTGGGACATTATAGGGTTGTCAGAGGTCTGAAGAGAGGGTGAGGGCACGACAATCCTCCAGTCCGGGAACTTGCTCTTCCACCGGGGCGGCGACCACCAGTCCCAAGGAGGTGTCGGGCTTATCGTTCGCAGGTCTCTTGTAGGCAACGTGGAGAGGATTGAGAGTGTGTCGAGTAGGGTAGCGTACCTTATACTCAGAATAACCAAAAGGTATTCGTTGAAGATCATACAGGTTTACGCACCGACCTCGACACACTCCGACGACGAGGTGGAGGCCCTATATGAGGATATCTCGAAGGCCATCCACTCGTCTAAAACCTACTTCACGGTGATAATGGGAGACTTTAATGCGAAACTAGGCAAAAGGACAGACGATGAGCTGAAAGTGGGGCACTATGGTTTCGGGCAGAGGAATCACAGGGGCCAGATGCTGGCTGATTTTCTGGAGAAGGAAGGCCTCTATATGATGAATTCCTTCTTCAGGAAACAGTCCCAGCAGAAATGGACCTGGATCAGCCCTGATGGTTCAGTAAAAAACGAGATAGATTTCATCTTGTCGGACAAACGACACATATTCAATGATGTCTCAGTGATCAGCAGGATTAAAACTGGGAGTGATCATCGACTAGTCAGAGGCATCTTGAATATTAGCACGAAAGTCGAGAGGTCACGCTTGATGAAGTCTACGCTCCGACCAACACCTGCCCAATACCAGAACCCCGAGAGCTTTCAGCTCGAACTACAAAATCACTTCCAATGTCTAGATGAGTGCGAATCAGCGAGCGATTTGAACAGCAGGTTCGTGCAAACTGTCCAAGGGGTCGGGTCGACCTACTTCAAGGCCCATCGCGTTAGTAGGACTCGTGAACTCTCGGACCATACTCTCAAGCTCATGGAAAGGAGAAAAGAAATGAAAGTCCAGTCTTCAGCCGATTGGTCCTGCCTGAGGCGGTTAAACAGACAGATCTCCAAGGCCGTGCGACATGATATCCGGCAATTTAATGCTATCCGCATTAAAGAGGCGATAGAGCGGAACCAAGGCTCGAAAGTGTTCGCAAGAGATCTGTCTATCGGCCAAAGCCAGTTGACTAAGCTGAGGACCAACGACGGCACTGTCATTTCATCCCGAGATGAGATCTTGAGAGAGGTCCACCAGTTCTATGGACAGTTGTACAGATCCCAGAGTCCTGTTGTCGGCTTGGTCCAAGCTAACTCGGCACTTTACCGAAGATATCCCGGACGTCAGCCAGTACGAGATCAGAATGGCTCTCAAACAACTAAAGAACGGAAAGGCACCGGGAGACGACAGAATCACCACAGACCTTCGCGGAAAGCCGGTCTTAAAAGCTCTTCAGAGGCTGTTCAATTCCGTCGTTCTCGGGGGCGACGTTCCAGAGTCGTGGACCAGAAGCGTGGTGGTGCTGTTTTTCAAGAAAGGTGACAGAACCCTCTTGAAGAACTATAGACCCATCTCGCTCTTGAGCCACGTCTATAAGTTGTTTTCGAGGGTCATTACAAATCGACTCACGCGCAGGCTTGACGACTTCCAGCCTCCCGAACAAGCCGGTTTCCGAAAAGGCTATAGTACCATAGACCACATCCATACGCTACGCCAGATTATACAGAAAACCGAGGAATATAATCGGCCACTATGTCTGGCGTTTGTGGAATATGAGAAAGCCTTTGATTCGATTGAAACTTGGGCGGTGCTGCAGTCCCTTCAGCGGTGCCAAATTGACTATCGGTACATCGAAGTGCTGAAGTGCTTGTATAGAAACGCCACCATGTCAGTCCGTGATCAGGACAGGAGTACGAAACCGATCCAACTGCAGAGAGGTGTTAGATAGGGAGGGAGGGATTTAATTTTTGGAGAAAATGCAGGTCTTTTGGGACTTGCCGAGCGGAAACATGTTTCATACCTAAGTGATTCTTTAAAATGGTACGGATCGACTCGTGAGACACAGAAAGTTCGGCTATCTCCCTCAAAGTTGAATGAGGATTTTCAGTCACTATTTCCTTCACTTTTGCAATGTTAACTTCAGTTGCAGACGTTGATGGCCTACCAGAGCGAGGCAAATCTTAAATCTTCCATCACATCTCGACCGCTTTTAAACGCTTTGTACCACTCATAAGCACGTGTTTTTGATAAAGTCGTTTCACCGTAAGCCTTCTGTAACATTTTCAGTGTCTACGAACATGAAATTCCATTGGCGATGCAAAATTTAAGACAAACTCTTTATTCGATGTTTTTGTCCATTATGAAATTCGCAATACACACTAGATATGATATAACTAAAAACAACACTGTATTTAATATAAACAACAGATGCAACTCAAACTCTGCACCAAAATGGATAACAATTGTGCCAATCTAACAACAAAAAAAAAACTAAAATTTTAATTTGGAACCATAAACAAATCATCCATTCCCAATACTTTCTTGACTGAATGTATAATAAATATTTTGAGGCTGTCCAAAATTTTGGACTAATGACTATTTTGTCTTCCAACTGAGAATGCCTTTTTCTGGTAAGTATATTCAACATTAGAGGACAACATGCTAATGTAGGCAAAGGGAATATTTAGATATTTTTATATATATATTTAGCATTTGACATGCTTAGCACTATACATTAAACACAATGTGTCAAATGCTAAAAATATATATAAAAATATCTAAATATTTATAGGGTTTGCGTCATAATTAGGTAAAATCTTAATTGTAAAATTAAGTTTACCTGGTCGGTATAATGTATGAAAATACTTCCGACAGATGGCGCAGGCGTCACCCAAAGACGTTAAGTGTGATGTGTTATCGAAATTAGCAGTCAGGAGCAATTGTCAGGATGGCTGAATTGGCAAAGCATCTGGACGGTATCCAGGAGATGCAGGTTCGAATCCTGCTCCTGACTGTTATTTTCGATTTCACATTTTTCACGTTGTGTTTAATGGCAAAGGGAATTTATTATAAATGGTTACTCCTTTGTCAACAGTAAGTACTCAGTTTTATTAATTAAATACTCACAGAAAAATCATAGATACGTACTCAGTGTTACTGAAGTTCCCATTAAACGTGGTGTACATATAATTTATAGTAACTAACTGCCTCTGTAGTGCAGCGGTAATGTGTGCGACTGCTGATCATGAGGTCTCGGGTTCGATCCCCGGGTCGAGCAGTGATATTGCGAAAAAAATAGTTGCATAAAATCCGTCAGTTTCGCTTTTTTAGGTATTAGCGATATGTGGTACTTAGTGATAATTTATAGTATCTAACTGGCTCTGTGGTGCAGCGGTAGTGTGTGCGACTCCTGATCATGAGGTCTCGGGTTCGATCCCCGGGTCTGGCAGTGTTATTGAGCTTTTTCGGCAAAAAGAAAATTCTCAGTTGCAGCCCGGAGTTTGGAAATATGCCCGGTAGACGGCAATAGACTCGCCCCATATTACGGGACTTAAACATCGCTGGCGAATCGTGGGTGTGTATTACACCTCTGCCTACCCCTTCGGGGAATACAGGCGTGATACTCTCTTTTTTTTCTATAATTTATAGTGATTATTTTAGTAGTGTGTCACACAAAAAAAACACTTTTTTCGTGCAGAGCACTGGGGTGAGGGCTGTGCTCTACGCATCCTTAGGCTCCTACAAAATACGCGATAGCGCTCCGTATTCCTAATGCCATATGGGGTATTCACCTAACGCTGGAAAATGCACTTATTCAATTACGTGTAGTCCAATACAATGATTTTACTGTAGACTTGATTAAAGAGATCGCAGGCAAGGGCAATGAATTTATAATACCCGTTTTTTATCAAGTAGGTAATCCATTTCGTAGTGTAGGTAGATAGAACGCATAATTCAATGCATATATGCGTAGATATTTGTGTGTTATGTATGTTTGTGTTCGAGTAGATACTGCGTGCGTTGCCCTCTCGGCAACTCGGTGACATTGGCGGAGCACAAATAAAGTGATAAATGCACATAAATAATAAAATAGTTTTATATCTCGCAGCCTCTGTATATAAACAGCAAATGTCATCATCACTCATTTTATTCGCATCGATATCATTTTATTAGGGGTCTTGTGTATTTGACATCTTATTTGAGCAGATCTACAATCTACACGTGTGAGTTTTTTGTGACAGAGATGTATGGTCAAATCCGCAAGTAAGAAAAGAATGATTAATTTGCATAAATGTAGGTTTGTGTTATATTACTTTAGTTTTTTGGTGGATGACGGACTAAGAATACAAGGAGCTGGTCGGAACCATCGTCCTCGACCTTGGTGACTTTTGGTTGTAGCGGAATATATCCGTTTCTACTTTGCTTTCATATCCGCAAAACTAAGTGGTGAGCAGAGGCTTAACAGTACTTTGAGTAAAGTTGAGTCAATGAGCGACGATTACCACATCAGGTGAGCCGTGGCTCCTCTGCCACCTTAGGAAATAAAGAAATCGTTAGCGGACAATAAGCATAAGATAAAGTAGGCTAAAACGACGTAGATTGGGAATAAGTTAGGTAGAATTTCAATACAGGACCGCTCGTTGTGGCGTTCTCTTGGGGAGGCCTATGTCCAGCAGTGGACGGTGAAAGGCTGATGGATGGATGGATGGACGGGCAAAGGCTGGTTATAATGTATACCTACTGCTAAGCATAAGTAGAAAATTGAAGTTTTTTATAGTTTTCAGATACTTTTCAGAAGTAGCGCTAATTTATTTTGCTCGTTTCACAGCGTGCTCATGCTGGGAGTACTCTCTCGAAATACTACTATTTATCAGTGAGTTTGCACCTATATACTTACTTTGCAATATTGCCTGTGCCTGCCCTATACCTGGTGGAAAGTGGTCATGCAATATCAGCTGGCACCAGCTTTCTTTGTGGTTGAATGGAAATAAAATGCGGTTAAAACTAAGCTACGGCCTAAGCCATGCAGCTAGATACACGAGCTCAAAGAACTATTTTATGAAATCGGTATGGTAACATACATAGAAAAATTGTACGCTGCTATAATGATCGTTAAAGAGGCACTTAATAATAATATAATATTCTTATCTAGTGATAAGGCCACTAAACATATGCCACTATCTTCTTGTAGCAAGATTATTTTGCTCAATGATCTATGAATCAAATTTAGTTATTTAGTTTTAGTTTTTATTTTGTGGCAACCTAAGCGAATATTCTCGATCCAATAAATCTAAATTTATGATTCCATGTGCCTACAGCCGGATATATCAAATCGTTAACAAAGCAGTCTTCAATTGTGAACTATTTAAATTTTGTTTGGCACCTCATTTATATATTGCTATAGGATGGTAATTTCAGGAAATTGAGACTAACCCCCGATTGCTCAAACATTGAAGGCTACAATTATGATACGAAAGCCATACTTTTCAAAATTAAAATATATTTTAGATCTATTTCTTTTAGCAATTGACATGCTCCGCTACTTTTTAAAGTACAAATTATTTGTGAATAAAGAAAAAGAGATTTTTAGTAGGGGCGGGAATCGAATAAGACAAATGTGATTAAGAATTTGGGATGATGGAAAGGTCAGTAGGGTAGCTCAGTGGCTTAGAGCACTTCCCCGGATTGGAAAAGATGCGTGGTTCGATTCCCGCCCCTACTAAAAATCTCTTTTACTTTATTTACAAATAATTTGTACTTTAAAATATATTATTAAAATGTTTTATATAATGTACAATGTATTCTATCTACTCCTACTGTTTCTTAATACAAGGGTTTGAATTGAACCTTTTGAACTATACTAAATTACATTGATCTGAATAACAATATTACAACCTATAAACTACATATTTGTAATGGCTACATACATCGTTGTTGTCCTTTAAGAAGTAGGAGGCATCATGACAAAATCTAAACATCGTATATGAACGCGTTAAGTAAACTATCGAGGTGTGAAGAATCGTATTTGTTTTCCACGATCCAAGCGAGTGGGTGACAATTTGAACATGCGAGATGATTGGATAATGACTAATGTGTTTTATCATGGTGGTGCAATGATCTCACTAATAGCACAAACATCACGGCCACTAACTATAAGTACTAGCCTCGTTATTTCGCTTACAATGACAACGTACATGTTTCTATTAAAGACAATTGGCTAACGTAACGTACTACGTTACAAAAAACTTAGTAATATTTAGAATTTCGAGCATAGAACTCTGTTTGAAGGCTATTTATTCATCGAACATACCAAAATACAAAGTGACGTAGGTAATGTGTAAAGTTTACTGAACGCGCGCCGCAGTGCTGTGCCCCTGCGCAGGCACACATTGCCGCCTCGATCTAAGTCTGTGTGCTCTCAAGGTCTGCGCGCGCGCTTGATCAAGGCCATCAGCGGCAGGAAGACTTGAACCGTGTCTGTGATTGTTATAATGTCGTTTCTAGTTGCTGTACTAATAATTGTAGCGCAAAATTGTGCTTGGATATCGGGTAGTGAACAGTTTGACGGAATTAGAATATATATAGTGTCATCATGACCTTGCTTTCTACTAGTAATAATATAATATAATCAACAAACAAGATCAAAACTGAATTTTGGTATTGCTCATGTAACTACCTAGTCTTGCTCTATTATCTTGGGTACAAATTTCAGTCTTGTTCTTGCTAGAGTGGTCTTGGTCCGAACTGATTTTGGTCATAATCACTAAGTAGGTATAAAAAAAGTTTGTGGATGAGATTCGAGCAAAAATGTCTTTCTCTTAGTTATAATTCTGGTACTGGCGCTGTCCAATTATTCGTTTATTGACAATAATTTACTCGCTGGATGTTTTTATGTCTCGTTTCACGTATAATTGCGTCACTTTGAGACTCAAAGGACACAAACGGATGAAATATTTAATCAAATGCCAACACACTGATGCCAAAAAACTGCATGGAATGTTTATTCGCATCTTTGTAGGTAAGTACATATTTTCGACGAGGTCATGATCGCAAACGACTTGTATAGGTACTGGTTATATTTTAAATTATCATGTTATTAGATGACGCGCCTGTTGCTGTACTAGATAGATATTCTACACGTAGATTGCTTACACAGAAACAAAGTTGAAATGCCATAAAATACTATTTCTTTTTACGTCATTTTACCCAAACCAACTATAAAGTGTAAGTTGTGTTATTAAAATTAATAACAAAGAACTATTTTATTTTCGGATATAAATAACTATAAATACAGTCTTATTGTGAAATTAAGGCAGGAAAAACTAATATCTCAAAAGCTATAAAGAGATTATTTTTAGATAAATGATCATAAAACTCGACGGAAACGAAAATCATAAAAAGGAGCCATATAAATTATACTTACATACATTAATACGATGAAGCATGTTTGTTATTTGGCCGAGTAACCGTTTAAATAACCAAAAACGTCACTAGTTGTTAGTTTTTTAACATACTTACAGGTCTTATCGTCACAAAGTGTCTCTCTTAATGTATGTATTTCGATACTCAGATTGACAGGTTCAAATACTGTCTTCTATAGTACTGCAAAAACAGCAAAAATAATTCATCTCGTCTCGCTTGTGATTGGTAGAGATACCGACGCGTGATTTCACAATAATACCTCGGCCAATAACGGTGATCTCTCAACCAATCACAATGCCACGATGCGATGTCGATACGATATAGTGAGATACATTCTAACCCCTCGGGCTGGATATTTTGATAATATTCCGAATACATAAAATTATATAGGTATTACTTATCATCACGCCATTTCCCTTGCGGGGTAGGCAGAGAGAACAGAGTGCCAAGAGGTTCTATTCTTGCATACATCTCTCGCTTCCTCATTTATGGTATTATTGTCATTAGCGCCAATAAAATTTCTGCTCTTAGCAAACTAGTTAACCACAACTTTATTCACATTGAAATTGTTAATATTTTCCGAGAGACTTACTTGCTAGGTGCTAGTACCCATTGACATCTGAAGAGAATAGCCGGATTTGTAGGTTGCCGCACACTATCTTGATGTCTCCCCGGATAGTTTGCGGTAAGTACATTTTTATACCCCAGCAAAAAAAGGGTAACTATGTTTTACGGAATAATGTATTATCTACTGTATCAATATCTGTAAGAGTTGCGCTAATCTATTTAGCAAATGTGCTATCGTAGGCCAATTTTACCTCCTATTTTAAAGGGCGGGGCGGTTCCTATTTTACAAGGCTGAGCGTTCCCCAAAATAAATACAAGATAGGGGTCTTATATTGTGATGGATTATTATGAGTTGCACAGCAGTAATCCTGTAGTGTTATTGCATTAAATTTCCCAACTAATTAAAATACCACCAAGTCAATATAATCCGTTGATACCTTTTTTTTTGTTATGGTGGGAAAAAATGTACCTAACCGCACACCCCGTCGTTCGGGGCAACGAACAGGGTAGTGTGGGGCTTTCACCCACTAAAGAAACCCGCCGTGTGCCATCTCTCCGCCTTTATTGGCGGGCCACCGGAACCATATTACATTCCTTTAATCCGTTGATACCTTTTTTTTTTTTTTGTTAAGGCGGGAAAAAATGTTCCTAACCGCACACCCCGTCGTTCGGGGCAACGAACAGGGTAGTGTGGGGCCCTCACCCACTAAAGAAACCCGCCGTGTGCCGTCTCTCCGCCTTTGTTGGCGGGCCACTGGAACTATGTTACATTCCTTCGGTGGTAATCCGTTGATACCTAACCGTTCTGTTTTCGGTCACGGTGACTACTTTAGAGTAATCTCTATCAGTCTATCTATAATATCAGGTTGATGCCAGAATGCAAACGAAAGAAGCTCCGAAAATAATGTCATAGTTATTTAGCCTTTTCCCGCGATTCCGCCGCAGCGAAAAGCTAGTTTTTAGGTTATATTCCAGGTTCCCGATACAGTAGCGGGATATAAAAAATACCAGTTTTTAAGTCTAATCAAGAGCTATCAAATAAAAAAGCATCAAATACGTTCAGTAAGTTTTTGCGTGATGCGCGAACGAACAAACGGACAAACTGATAAACATACCAACAGACAAAAACTAAAAATAATTGTCTTGTGTTTAGGCACGTCTACGAGTATATAGCCTAATACAGTACATTTTTTCTCAAATATATTGAATGTACAGACACAGCTCTGTTACAGCTTTATAATAGTATAGATTCGTATTATGACAGATATGACGTTCAATAGCACCTATTTACTGGGATATAACACTCGATAACAATATCTAACAACTATTACAGTCATGGGAAGTGAGTTTTAGTTTTTGTGTCGTAATTACTGTCGGGTACGATCAGGGAACCAAGATAATAAACCTTTTTGTATATATCACCTCACTGGAACTAACATGGTAACCACCGAGCAGCATTATGGATTTTTAATTTTGGTACCATGTGTTTTAATCCAAGGTTACATGGTTAAGAATTTGTACACATTACATGTATGTACACTGTCGTAATCGTATAGATCATGTTTATGAATGCTATAGATTTGCACACGTGGCCGTTATATTGTATGCTATGCATTGTATGAAACATAGCATAGCATCACGCCTGTATTCCCCGAAGGGGTAGGCAGAGGTGTATTAAATACCTCATGATTAGCAGTCGCATACACTACCGCTACACCACCGAGGCAGTATGTTATAATACAATAACTGTTTTGAATACAAATACCCATTTGAACCCTAGGTTAACACAAAGTGTCAAAATGTCAAATCGAAAATAACAGTAACGAGCAGGATTTGAAGCTGCATCTCCTAGAATACCGTCCCAGATGCTTTACCAATTGAGCCATCGTGACAATTGCTCGGGACTGCAAATTTCGATAACACATTAATTCTTAACGTCTTGGGTGGCGCCTGCGTCATCTGTCGGAAGTATTTGCATGCATTATACCGACCAGGTAAACTTAATTTTACAATTAAGATTTTTAACTAATAATGACGCAGCCTTATAAATATTTTGATATTATAATTTTTATTTCACATGTTCACACTATGTTAATTTATATGGAAGCATGAAAATATATATAAAAATATCAAAATATGAACCCTAGATGTTAATTTGAAATCGTATTTTGTAAATATATTACAAAAGTTATAAGCAATACTTTAAAGGAATTTCGTCGTTTAATATAGTATCTATAGTGACAAATTTTACGCTGAATTAATCGCGTTAAGCATTAGTGGAGGCCCTGGAGGTAGATTTCGAGAGCATTTTTTGCCGGATCCGAATAATTAGATACTTAGATACCTACTATTGTGTCAATTTTAACTTCCCACACCTCATCTAATCTCTTAAGTCTTTACAATCAAGCCCCTAGGCAGCGGCTCATGTCATTGTTATTTTTACATAACGAGTGGTAGTTTCCATTTACCTTTTTTGTTTAATTTACTTTTATTAAAAATTAATTTGTTTGTTTGCTTTGCTACGCTTTTACGTTGTCCATGTGGTGACGGACCAAGAATACAAATGTCACCACCCCATTCTTGCCCACGGATTTCGTATGAGACGACTAAGGGAAGTAAGCAATTATCATCCATTGCATGACTGGTGGTAGGGCTGGGTACCAAGTGGGAGTACTCACATGGTATCGGGCCCGAGTGGGTTGGTACCACCATCTCCCGTGTGAACGGCCATGAAGCACATCGTTGCGTTTTGGCTGTAGCAGGAGATAGCCGTTTATTCTTTTATTTCATATACGTGAAATGAAATGGTGAGCAGCGGCTTAACAATACTTTCGGTATAGTTGAGTCCATGAAAAAATAAAGAATTACTGAACCGTTTGTACATATAGTCCAAAAACCAGAAAGGTTACTTTATATCTAGGTTCAATGGACGTTTCCTGTGGGATAGTTGTTTTTGTAAATACCAAGGCGCGGGCTGAGTCTAGTTAGCAATAAAAAATCAATTATTCGCTACAAATTCTTTGGAGTATTGTAATTTATTCAACCTTAAGTTTCACAGACGGGTGAACAAGGCGAATTCTATATAAACTTATTTCTTATAACTTATATCAGCTACGCCCACTGAGTTGTATCACCTCGTCGGGTCACGAATGTTATTTTTCTTTTTTTCCGGCACCGATGTACGATAAAGTTGAAACACCAATAAATACTCATGGAATGAGCCATCATTATTTTTGCATTTACTTCACAAGAGCTCTGAGCGTATAAATAAAAAAAGAATAATGAATGTAGATGTAAGAAGTGGACGGGCTATTTAAAAAATGGTTGAAAAACTTCCAGAATCCAATGCCATTAGATAGTTCTAATAACTAACTTAAAGATTTATTTTTTAACAAGATAAATTTATGTTTATTATGCTGAGAGTAATGTCTGGCCACATTTTATTTTACACACCACTAGAATTGAATTTATATTATTACCTTACAAATTTTAAATTATAAAATAAAATATATTTATCATTATCATTTCAATTGTATATTATAACTAATATGTAGAGCTCTGTGTAGAGAAGCACAATATATTCGCACGCGTATATAGATCGCGTCAAAGTTTATGTTTCATGTAATTTCAAGACACTACGCAACATAATGGATGACATTTACGGACGATGGATAATGCGAAACATCGCCTACCATGTGCTTACATTATAATAAAACTATGCATAAAGTTTATATAGAGATAGGCCTCTAGGAATGCTTCGATGAATTGGATATGTGGAAAGAATGCCGGACCGGACCGGAGGATATACAATGCAAAAGTGGAAGGGTAGGTACAGTGACCACCGAAGGCATGTAACATAGTTCCAGTGGCCCGTCAATAAAGGCGAACACAGCGGGTTTCTTTAGCGGGTGAAGGCTCCACACTACCCTGTTCGTTGCCCCGAACGACGGGCTGTGCGGAAAATTGTGCGTAGGAACATTTTATCCCGCCTTAAAAAAAAAAATGTTAGGTACAGGGGGAGATCGAGACTAACCTACCTAGACCAAATCGGTCATGTATTGAATGAAGGAAGAGGTGGAGTCAGGATTCTCCGAAACCGGCTAGCGTGTATGAAGAGAATTATGAATGTTGAGGAAACGGGAGATGCATGCAAGAATAGAGCCTTTTGGCAATCTGTTCTCACTGTCTACCCCGCAAGGGAGATGGGTGATGATAAGTAAGTAATTAGATCTCTAGACTAGTAATCTCTTTTTATCTGTTTGGATAAATAAAAGTATACCATGAGGTTACATGTACAAGTAAAAGAAAATCCGAAAAATGATCTATGAGTTTAGGCGCAGTTGCGGGTTAGTCACCTTTCCGACAGGATGAGACCCAGTGTTTAAAAACGAATATAGTTTAAAAAGTAATAAATTTAATATTACTTATGCTTGTCACATAGGCAATATACAAACGTAATATACTCGTACAATATTAATTAATTAATTAGTAAATAATTTTAATCTTGTCTATTGGATTTTCTTGCCGGATATTTTTCAATAAGGCCGCGTTCTGACCCGATAGTGGATTATTAGCTTATAGTTTTCAATTGAACAAACAGAAAATGTAATAATACTTTAGTTTTATTAAAACGTTAATAAGTACCTAATAAAAAAAAGATGCTTGTTGCAAATCAAAACAATGCAATACTATTTTATTTTTATTTGCCTTATTCCCGAGAGAGAAAAAATTAGACTTCTTGTTTTTAAGAATAGAAAATGGAATCTAAGTACTAAATAAAATAATTTGAAATATTGTCTCGCTGTCGTCGGTTACATCAAAGGAATGGATTAATAACGTTGAAGTTTGTTATGACACCTCGCTGGCGAACTAAAACTAAGTAATATATAATATAAAGTGTTTTGCCAAATTTTTATAGTGCTATTTCACACGACAACGTATTGTATTTTCATAAGTAGCAAATAATAACCTAAGTTTGTTTCCCTTATTCTTAACGAGGAACTTTCGTGATCTTTGGCACTAACACAATTTATGTTAAGTACCAGAGTCAAAAGTTTGCCTTATCGTGGCGCAAATGCTTCCAAAACCCCAGTTCTTGGGGCGGATCCATTGCAATTTATGTCTTTTTATAATATACAATTATTTGCGAAAGATTTTTATTACGTTTTTCGACTCGCGGCAATGGCTCTGCCTCTTTTACTTAAGTACCGTTCGGCTGTTATCTTTTTTTTTTATTAAGTTAGGGAACTGTTACTTCCCACCTCAGGTTAGTATCGTCCAGCCATGTGCGTAAGCACACAACTATATAAAAATTGCTCCTAAATGACCTGTCTATCTATGAGATTTAAATTATACGGCAGCACTATTTCTGTACGGTAGAAAATGTAGAATTTCTTTTTAAATCACATATAACAAGTTAAATTATTTTAGGCAAAATAAAGAACGAACTAGAGTAGATATTTTTTAAATCATTATTCTCCCACTGTTGGCCACAGCTCTCCTCTAGCAGTGAGAGGAATTCATTACCGTCTACTTTGCATTAAACAGTCGTGAAGAATCTTGATACATTTCGGTTACAAAGATTTCCGATCTTATTCCCACTTCTCTCAAGCTGATGGTATATATTCGTGGTGAGCCGCGGTTTGGCGGTGCTCCGCCGCTTTTACTGAGTCCATCGACGTGGTTATCATTACCACCACGTGACCCATGGTTTGTCGGTAGGCAATAAAAACCCTCTTGGACCGTAGAATTAATTTACCAGTATAGGTACGCAGTTATAAAGGAGGATAGTCAATTCTATCCCACTCTCTTAAGAGAATTTTGACAGTAACCAACGGCTTGGCTTCGTGTCTGGCACAACAAGAACAGCTTTTGCAGCTTACCATTAGGTGAGATATAACTTGCCTTTAAAATGTTTGCTCTAACATTCCACTACCAATTTATCTGAACTGAGTTAAGAAGGAAAAGATTTACCTATAACGGTAATAATCGGAAAGCTCATTGAGTCATTACGCTTCACATTACTCATTAGTTGTCCTCTACTAACCGGATATGTCCAACTAAATTAAAACTAAGACATTTGTATTAGTTTTTATTTCCTTTGAATCTAATAGTTTTTGTTTTATCAACAGTACATACCATTATTAAATGTTCCGTGTCGTTTACAAATTTTCAACAAACCGTAGCCGTACATTGAGATGTTTTTATTACTTACTGACCAGAGATTCGATTATAATTGCAACTGTGCCATAAGTACTGTAAATACATTGTTACTTTCTAAATTTAAAAAAAGCTACGTGTTATATTATATTAAAAAATTACTGTTTTAGACCTTGAAATGAAATCCACATGTAACTTTAGCCTATCAAAATAACTGTGGCAAATCCGACATCAATTTGACATCCACTGCCGGTTTTAAGCCGATCAAATAAGCTTAAATTCGAGACACTTCTTGTCTACAGGATTTAAAAAGTTTAATGGGTATCTACATAATATATATATGAATATATTATGTGTATTAAGCACAAAAAACCAATGGCGATTATTCACAAAGAGATTTGAAAACGCGGACGTAATTTAAATTCTATTCATAGTAAGTAATGAGCCTAAGAAATGTACCTTTATTAAACTATTTATTATAAAAGGCTATAGCTTATTATATACTGAGCTTTGCAAAAAAATAACCCTGAAAAAGAGTCGATTATATGTTCAGAATCGTCCACAAACATTAACATCAATATTGATATTAACACCATATTTTTAAAGTTATTTTTTCAGTACAGGATAAGGTTTTCACGGTCAAACTGAGACGTTGAAACCTTGAGACTGACAAATATATGATTTGGTTTGGTTAGCATCCTCTATGCCGCACCTGATCAAACATGTGGGGAGATAAGGTGGACACATGATGTGAGACTGTACAGATAACGCGATGTCTTCCTGAATCTATAGACGCTTGAAAATGTTACACACTTCAGACTATCCGTTTGATAGTTAGCAGACTAAAACATGCTATACACATACATACGAGTACGTGCGGCATATCCTTATGAAACCATAATAGCTACTAATTACGTAAATTGTATAATAAATTGAAAATATCCGTCAGCTGTATTTAACCTTTATATTCAATGAATCTTTATGTTTAAATATAAATTCAATTTTAGGGAAGTGTTCAATGATGTTGGACACAACGACGAACCCACGAACTTGACATGCAACGCAACAAATTAACTCAGTACAACAAAGTAATCAAAGACAGCAACATTAAAGACTATAGCCCCTACATATTCAGGAGAAAACTATAACAAAAAAATAGTAAAATATCTCAAGCCCGAAATAAAACTCATCGGGCAGATATAGGTATGTAAGCATAAAATAATTTACGACTTAAAGGGCTATAACATGTAGGTAACAGTTTTTTATTATATATTTAAGCATCCAGATATTTTACGACACCTCTTCAAGTTTGCTGAAGATGGAGCTCGTGTGTATGGACGACCACTTTTTATAGCAGCTATTGTAGGGTATTGTGAGACTGCTTAGTATGCGGTGTGTCTCCGAGTGCAAAACTAATACAATGTGGACAGGTAAATGGCTACAAGCCGACTAAGATAAATGGTCCCTAGATAGCACACAGTGCCCGTCTACCAAATATGTTCCTAAATTTCAACTGCAAGTGAATACATGCTCGTGATCGGCCCATCAAATACCTTTAAAATGCGGCTATAAAATGATGAAGATCGAATGGATAATAAAGCGGAATTAATTTACTATTTCATGCTTTAACATGTGAACATGACTAAGTTACACGAGATCCAACTAAGAGTTTAAAACACAATATATGGAAGCGGGCTCTAATTTTTTTCCCTTTAATTTTATACAAGCGACGTTGAATGATGCCCCATTATATGCAAGCAAAGGCGCTTGGCCATGGACAAAATTTCAATAGCTCTAAGCGATTGAGCGAGTCAGCACGTGTAACTTTTTGTGCAAACCTCCTTGGCATTCTTTAGTAATACTCCAGAAAAGGTTTAGAGTTGAATATCTTATTATGCAATAAATTAACATGTTGTTTCGCTCTATTTATAAGTTATAAAACCGGTAATATGTTTGAAATTGGAGTCATCGATCATTGGATTGCGTGTTGCGATGTTGTGTATAATATAAATGAATTAGTAAAGAGACCACTCGGTGACGGGTCGATAAACGAATCAAAACAAACAATAGTTAATGTCATCGAGTGCAGAGCGGTCGCTGCGGCAACTTTCTACGCGACCTTAAAATGCTGCATTCACTTTCCTCACGACTCGACACCGGCACCGGTTACGCAATCGACACCACGACCGATATATAAACATAGTGAGCAGCCGCGTCAACAAGTTGTAGACATCTAGCACTCTTCTTACATTAATATGTAGAGCCTAATGCACTAGTATTTAACAATATAATCATAAACAAGCACCTGCAGACGCTGCCACGTAACTTCTCAACCTATTACATCACAGTGCCACAACAAAGCATCTAATTAGATGTAGGCGCTCAAGAATGAAGGGACCTGAAAGAGTTATAAAATAAGTTCGCAATTTATTCGAAGGGCATATAAAAACGCCAGGTGCCTTGCCTCTTGTGTCCAAGGTCAGCGTTTCCTAGAGCTGCATATAGGTATTCTTTTTATTCGTTGCATGTTCGTTCGTTGGGGCCGACTCGCGTGTAGCCAAACCTGTTTGATGCTGTACTTCATTCCACAGTAAAGCTGAGAGCCTATTACACTTCCAGTTTTTATTTGTTCTTTTTAAGGACATCTTTTTAATTAAAAATGTTTCGCTATTTTAATTGCGAAGTTTTTTCTTTCAAGTTTATGCACAGCTAAACATTAAACACCCAATATTCAAAATACATCTGAGTGAGCTACTACTACTGTCATATACAGTAGTTAATTATTAATAAGTTTCTGATAAATAAAACATGAGGGATGTGGGACGCTGACAGGGTGGTTCTTAGTAATGTCAAAACTCGCTTTTCGCTAACAAATAGACAGACAAACAAAAATTAAAAATAGTTCTTTCATTTTCTATTATCTTTATCTTTGTCCTCATTTTCGATGCGCACAGACAGTTTATGTAAATGAATAGATAATTATTAGATTCTAAAAATAATGCTATGATATCCTAATATGGGCAATCCTAATATCGATAGATCGGGTTATGGGAAAAAGCTAATGGGAACACAGCCTTAGTAAAGTTGGTGAAGCAAATGTGCAAAACATTGGGCGACCTACAATTTTGGCTTTTTCTTAGAAGCCTTCGACAACTGCCAAGCGCGTTAGCAGGAAGTGGGAACGGACTAAGTTTATGTAACCTAATCACCTGCCGGGCTCGAGGCCAGGCTCACTGATTCAGAAAAAACCAAGGCCACAACAGAATGCTCGTTTAGTCCTAATATGTATCTACCCTCCCTTACTTTTCTGCGTTCGTACACAGCAGGATGTTGCATAAGCTTTGTTGTTTTGTTATTCTTCGTGTAGAGTCCGCATCGCATTTTAGATTAGTTTTTTGTGCAGACGGTGTGGCGTAGTGTAGTCATTACATAAGATACACGAAATCGAGCGTTATCAAATAAAGCTTAAGACCTGTTTTTAAAAAACTTTGCATTCTTAGCAGTGGCGAGATTAAAATATTCAACTTCATAGCTTGGTAGAACCAAACTGGCAATGCTCAAAGTTTGCTGAGACTATCAAACTATTCTCATTCCCACGTCGCACTTTGTCGCTATGTATCCGTGACACAAGCTTAGTATCGTAAAGTGTGAAAGTGCAACGTTTTTCATGTAAACTTGCCCGATTTTGTACAATATAAAACTTTAGAAAATCCCGTCTTATTTTGCACTCTTCACAGCAGCATGCACGTATTGCCATCTAGGGAACAAAAGTTTTAAGTTAAATGACCTGAATAGAAATCGAGAGAAGCTATGTACATGTATAAGATGGTGGTGGCAGAGAACTACTATTATACGTTATACCTATAATATAAAGTTTGGCACTTCAAAACTTTACCTTTGTCCTCAGCACGTTAAAGCAAAAATGATTTTTTAACATAATCTTCAGAGAATTAACGTATCAATGGAGTTCTTAACAAAAGACTAAATCGGAATACATTTAAAATGAGTTGCAGCAAATGCGGGATCGTTAATTGATACCGTGGAGTTTTATTAAAAGACACTGTACCGGGGGAATTCCGTGGAGAAGTATTCGGTGGGTGAGTCAAATATGGCGCACCCCTCAGCTATGGGGTGCCGTTGCTAATAGCAACGAGTGCTATCGTATCCTTCAATGAATGCGTTGTATACACACGTAAACTATAATATAAAATAGTATAGTTGAAAATACAAATAATACTAACATCACTGTTGACATTCTTTGAATGATATGGGTTTTGGATGAAAGACACAATCATGCTTTTAAAAATACAATAAGTATTTTGAGCTCAGGATATGAGAAATATGGACAGACCCTGGCTTTTTATTTATTCAAGTGTTTAGTTTTATGATACATTAAGTCAGGATTTTATGTTTAAAGTTATTTAAAGCATCGTTAAACATGAAAGGCATAATTTTTAATATCTAAGTGAGCACATGACTTGGAAAGTTTTGAATTATTTAAATTCTAAACTACCTACGTCGTGCAGCGGTAGTGTGAGTGAATGCTGATCATAAAGTCTCGGGTTCGATCCCTGGGTCGGGCAGTGTTATTGGGCTTTTTCGTAAAAGAAAAATTGTCAGTAGTAGCCCGGAGTTTGGAAATGTGCCCGGAAGACAGCAATAGGCTCGCCCCCTATTATGTGAGACTTAAACATGGCGAACCGTGGGTGTGTAATACACCTCTACCTACCCTTTTAGGGATACAGGCGTGAGACTTATGTTTATGTTTTCTAAGCATTGCACTATTGCTTATATTATTCGATATACTTCTTACTGGCCTCATAAGCTATGAAGGTTGTAAACTCAATTATAGACATGGGTAACAAAACTGTCTATAAAAATAGTAAATAAGCTATTGTTGGTTATCTTTCAAGGAAATCTTTTATGTCCACCGCCGTGATGTAATTTAGATTAGACAATAATACGATAAGTCCGACATAATAATGCGAGTAAAATGTGAACAGATCTTGGGCTGTATGGTGATGTACCACGTCGTGGTCAATTTGGTGTCAATAACTTATTTTTTGTACAGTTTGTGGATTCGTACATTGTGGCATAAAACGAGTCCAATTACAGCTAATAAGAAAAAATAATTAAACATCTTTCAATTATGTTATTGTATTTCTTAGAATTAGTTATTTAAGATGTGAGGTAGCACAAGCATTTCTTTTACTTTATTCTATATTAACTACTAACTTTTAACCCGCAACTTCGTCGGCGTGGCATTTAGTTATTTTCTCCTTTTTTGAGCGGAACCCTAATTATTTTTAAAAAGTATTACTTCGTGAGATATGCGCAATTTAAAAAAAATCTGTACAAAGAGCTTTTAACTTATATATCGGGAAATTCTGTATACTGGACAAAATGCAGTTAAATCAAGAAAATGAATTATATAGACAGAAATTATTAAAATAATATATAATATTTTGATTTATATTTCTAGCACTTGACATGCTCAGCTACTTTTAGAGTACAAATTATTATTTGTGAATGAGGAAAAAGAGAACATTAGTACGAGCGGGAAACGAACCTGCGTCCCTTCCTATCCGGGGAGTGCTCTAATCCACTGAGCTATCATACTACCTGGTGGTCATACCCAATTTCCACATCACATTTGTTTTTCCTCATTCACAAATAATAATTTGTACTCTAAAAGTAGCTGAGCATGTCAAGTGCTAAAAATATAGATCAAAATGTTAAAAAATCCCGCCATTAAATAGTATGAATTTTAATTGCAAAATTAAACTTACTATATTGGAGTAATGCAAGTAAATGCGTTCCGATAGATGGTATTGGTCGTTAAGACTAACTAAGTTAAGCATTAGGTAAATCAAATTTTACCTGCATTTGAAGATTTTTAGGATCCCATCCATCCATCAGCCTTTCAACGTCCACTGCTGGACATAGGCCTCCCCAAGAGAACGCAACAACGAGCGGTCCAGTCATGGGGATTAATGCCGTAATCGCCACGCTTGGCAGGCGATCGCAGTGGATGTTGATAATACTCGAGGGAGTGCTGCTGCCACTCCCCCGGTATTCCCTCAGTCGGCTCTTACGACTCCCGTGGGTAGAGAGGGGTGGGACAATTCTAAAGCCGGCCCCACACGGCCTACTGTGTACCACGGATACTGTGTACAAAAAAATACACTATGAAGCAGGTGTAAAGTGCTCTCAACTATATTTGTTAAAAATTTAAAGCTACAGTCCACAGCTAGTAGGATAACGAAGGGATAAAAAGAATCCATAAATGTCTTGCTCGGAAGGTGTTTCGATAAAAACATATAATGTTTTCACAGGTAATGACGGTAAACAGCTTTTTGTTGAACAAAAGAAATTTGATAAAAACAAGTTTAAACTTTCAGTTCAACTCTTGTATAGTGAAAATGAAAGTAATTTGAACGTTTTCGCCAATATTTTCATTTTGACTATTGCGATTCTTGTGTTCCAACCTAACACACTTTATAAGTATAATTATATATATATATATATAAGTTTTATATCAGGTGGGTGACACATTAATTTAGCGATAAGGATAAATAATATGTTGTTATAAAACAACAAAAAAAAAAACAAACAGAAACATTTCCTGTTGAATTTTTTTTTTTTAGTTTTATGTTTATGCGTCTAAGAGCTAATGCGTCCTATGGAAGAAATAATGAAAAGAAATATGCATAATGAAATATATCAGAACATATGTGTATCTATATACTAACAGTAAAAATATAATAAACACAAGCTCAAAATATTGGATCGTCCCTTCCTCCCTACATATAGTTTGCATCAGCTTCAATCGCTCGAATGAACTGCGGATAGTTCACCAGCGCGTTGGAATTCTACAAAACATAAATCTACATTGTGAATCCCCATCTCTCTTCATGCTACATTTCGCGGGCATGCAATGGAGATTTTTAGTAACAATGTTGACAATGATGACATGGTTCGCCTGCGTCACGTCTTGTTTCGGAGCGAAGTGAGCAGCGGAAGGCCGCTTCATGATTAATGGCATTCCGTTTTCCTCAGCCTTCAGTTTTGGGGATCGGGCCTGAATGTATGTGAGTACTGTTTTTATAATGCTGGGTTGAGTTATACCAGCTTGTTTCTTCTAGAAAATTATCTACAAAAACAGCAATATGTTCCCCGTCAAAGAGACTTATTTCTTATAGTTTTGTCAGTACCATCTATTTTTAAAACATTCTTGACGAAATAAGCCCTTTTGAATTTTATCTCTTGGAAAGATGGTAAATTAGCCTACCATATTATAACTTGCAAGGTAAAGCACTATTACGTAAGTATTTTATTCCTCATAAATATATGTATGTATAAAAAAATAACTTATTAAAAGTCGGACTGTCTACAAAAGTTATTATTTCCATAATTATCTAGGTAAGTTCATCTATTTCTCGACAACTGTGTATAAAAGAGCGAGACAGTGAGTGTAATGTCGACATCTACAATTATAATAACCCGCGCCCGCGCCACCAACCACAATATTTTTCAAAAGATGTCCATGAATTATTTATTCCTCACGTAGACACCATTACAATTATTTCTTTTCTACTCGAAAGGAACGACTTGTGAATAATAAGAGTCGAGCATTTAAATTGTAAAAGTGAAGTAAGGTAGTCACGGCGAAATATTTTTAAATATAATTGCTATATTCACTGTGCTTATGTAGATCGTAAGTTAACAATTTTAAAGAATAAACTAGCCTTTGCTTGTGGCTCCGCCGCAACCAAAAGCAAGTTTTTAGGTTTTATCTCAGGTTCCCGATATAGTAACGGGATAAAATTTATACCAGTTGTTAAGTCTAATTGAGATCTATTAAATAAAAATAATTGCATCAAAATCCGTTCAGTAGTTTTTGCGTGATGCGCGAACAAACAAACAGATAAACAGACAAAAAAATCTAAAAAAAAAATGTTTTTGTGCCGACTCGCGTATATAGCCTATATATACAGTATTTTTTTCTCAAATATCTTAAATGTACAGACACAGCTCTGTTACAGCTTTATAATAGTATAGATTAAGATATTTCTAGTATTAACACTAGCTCTTCTGGTTGATAAATCTAAATGTAACTAATAAAAATATTTTTGTTTCACGGAGTCGAAATATTGCTGTCAATTATCTCATTGAAACAATAAACATTTTTTTTGTCTACATGATATTAAAACGCGTGTTTCATAAAAAGTCATAATTATAATGTGACATAATTATAGATAGCCATATTTAGTGTGAGTGTGATTGACTTATTAAATAACTTGGAATTTTTGTACATTAAGTGAGATAAAAGTGTACAATCCTTCAAAGAGCCGAAACGCAAAAAGGGGCTTACACAAGTCACGTCGGCGCGGTATGGTCGCGAAAGAGGTAAACGTAAACACTGGGGTCGATGACCTGGGTTCAACTTGACACATTTTTGTCCGGCCCCAATTGTACGGGATCGGCGACCTCCGCGCTTGCAGACTTGCGCAACAGGAAGACGATTGTGCCAATCGGCTTTAGGAATCAGTGTAGAAATATAGCATATTTCCTGTTACGTTTTTATACCCTTAAGGTAACTTCAGCTTAAATCTATTCATGATTCGTGTTATGGAAATGAACTTTTAAATTCTCTAATATGATTATGAGTACTACAAACTAAAACTGCCGCTCCCTGAGACCGGTTTCTGATGAGCATCAGGAAAAATTATCGTTTTTATACCTACTCGTACTTAATATTTAGACAAAAAATGTAATGTGATTTTCCTTTTAATCAACTTAATAATTATGTGCTATATAAGTATACATATTATATCTTGGTATTAATTCTTGATGCTTCTGTTATATAGCTTGGACAAAAACATTAGTTAGTAGCTACGCATCAGTAATTGTAATTTCGTACAAGTCACGTCATCTTCGAGAAGAAAGGTATTGCAAACATAACAAATCTTCATTTAACAACTCTTTGAAAAAATAACGGTCTGTGTATAAATAAATTCTATAAACAGTGTAGTTACGAGTATTTGGCAACCATATTTAATAGTGTTTTCTTGTATCAATTCATTTATTTGGCAAGAGCTGTTCGTCATGCGTTCAGTCCAAAAAAAATCTTTTATGTTATTCTTGTCTTGAATCTCATTACTTGAACCTGTCTTTGATTTTGTGTGTAGGTATATTCTCAAAATTTTCCACATGTCTGACTAATAAGACACGAACGCGGCAACATGTTTACTTATGGATCAACAATAACAGCATACGAAACGAATGTGTATCTATGTAAACAAACTTACTTATGTTTATATACAATTTTTTTTTCTCCACGCATTCCTATTCTATTCTCGGGGCTCCTAAAGAGTGAGAAGGATGGTAGCAGTCCACCATGCAGGCCTAATAAGAATTGGCAGTGTTCGAGGAAATCTCTCAGGCATGCAGGTCTTCTCACTATGTTTTCCTTCACCGAGGAATGATAATTTGTAAAGAAATACATATAATCTGGAAAAGGCAGAGGTGTGTGCCGTGCGAGGTATGGACTTTGACTTTGGACTGGGGATCGAACTGGATACCATTATGTTTGCTGTGTTTGGTTTTACCACTAGGATATCACAACACTGCTTCTATTCATGTTAAATTTTTATCAAATCTTAGGTGCTCAATGACACCTACATCTGCATCCTAAAGAGATCAAATAAAAATAATTACATTATTAATATTAGTTCTAAAATGAATGCTTATTAGAATAGTAGTAGTGTAATATATATAATTTTAATTTTTGCTGTTAAGAAACAGTCTGAGAGGAAGAGTTATCCATTTGAGTGTAAACAAGTAATTTATAGCGTTGTCGGAAGAGACCGACCTCGTCACGGGGGATGCGCTTCAAAATGCAGGTAGGCGGCCGACTATCGACCCCGGGGCTTTTTCGACGATGACGTCAACAGCCCTTGCCGCGCTCAATACCACGAATGTGAACCACGTTACGTCATACTCATACAGTTTGTTTGTATTTTTTACGCACGAGATGCTGTGGCTTGTGGTTTCAATGATCTCAAGAATATATTACAAAAAATTATAAGTCATGAAATAAAGCGTTATTTTATCTAAATGGATGTTCATAATATCACAACAATATAACTATTAAAATGTCGGAACTAGCGAAAGCTTCTAGAAAGAAAAAACAAAACATTCGCAGTTTTGACCGGCGTGCAGATTCCGAGAATCGAAGAGAACACGCACGCGGATCCGACAACAGAATGGATGTTATTTTTTTGCGTTTCCAATGTGTAACTATACAATTTGCACTAGAGCCCCGGTGTCGATGACCTCTCGCCAGCTGTTTGACTATCGTCGTGGTGTGAGCAGGCAAGGTAAAGGTAAGACGGGTTAGGAATCCGTACACCGTGCCGGTAAATGCTTTTATTCGGACCGTAACAAAAGAGCCGTGAATAATGACATCATTATTTTCTATAATATGTACTATAAACAATACGCGCCACGTAGCAACGTATGTTTATATTTCGAATATTATCAAATAGAAAATTCCTGATGCAAAGTATGTTATTCAAAATAATTACCAATAAAGAAAAAGAAGAAAACCGTGAAAGCGTTAACAAATGCTGTATGAATGTATACATCTTGTCGGTGTTATCAATAGAATATTAAACAGACCACATTGGTTAAATGTTACTATTCTATAGTCAGTGTAAGCGTGGTTCATGAGGAAGCGTAAATTTAGAGAACTCGATAGTGGCGTAGCTCCACAAACCCACAACAGCTGTAGACAAAACGCCATGCTCACACACACAAGCGTGCCACCCCTGCATCACTAACACACACAATCTAAACACGTAGACATAACGTAAACAGACACAGGTTTATGTATACCAGATGCCCCTAAATAGAACGAGACAAACGTACTAATAAAGTTAATGTTAGAAAAGAATAAAGCGTTAGCGGAGGGAGGTTCGGTTTGACAACGTGCACAGACATCTAATTAAATTTAGTCGAAGGTCAAAAATAAAAGGATGTATGTAACATTATATCAAGCTGCCGAGTAATCCAGTAGTAAAATAAAAAAAAATAAAAATGAATGGGACGCAGCTGTATTATTTTAATGTAGCTAATCGCGTGCATTTGAAAACCAATTCTTTAAACAGCTAGTTTTGTAGGAGCGAGCTAATAGAAAAATAAACAGAGGAACTTTGAGTAAGGCCGTTGTTAATTAACATACAGATAGTTTAATAAAAGGCAGGAAACAGGCAACGAGGGGAGTACGCAATGAAGCGGTAAAAATAGAAGCGGGGGCGACAGGGACGCGCAGGAATCGATCCTACGAACAATGCCGCGATGCATTGCCTTATGTCAATCGATATAATAGATGCTACTAGTAAGCAGTACCTTGTACTTCTTTTGATATTTTGTGGAGCTAATCCAGTCTACTTGCCTTCCTAACATTATAATGTTAAACGTTCTAGATGGAACGTTGTCGCCAAATAAGTTGAATTTTATAGGGGTAATTTCCGTTTAAGTAATGACGTTCGACACAATTCGATATAAGACCGCATAAAGAATCCGTTTGCTCTGATAGATACAAGTAATTAACCCACATTTACCACGTACACACTCTACCTACACATTATTTGTTCAACATTTGATATTAGATTATGTAGGTATAAAATGGCGAAGAGATGATAAGAGAAAGGTAGTAAAATACTGAACAAAGATTTCCGATTGTTGCGTCTATCTAATGTTTAGGGCTCATGTCTCCAATTACCGAAAGGTTTTCAATGCGATTTTAGTTAGCAGATAGAGCTTAGATAACTAATAATAGCTTATTTCGTTAAAAGCGCGTCAGGTAAAAAGTTATCCACACTTACATAAGTAATATTAAAAAAAACCTCAATTACTGTAATGGGCAGCAGCTAGTAAGTATTAAATAAATGTGCGCAAAAAAGACACAAATATAATAATATATAATAAAGCTAAGTACTTATTTCAGACAAGAATTCTACAAATGATGCCAATAAAAAAAAGACAAATCACACTTAACACCAATTTACAATTATAAATTAGTCTTACGCTATCAATACGTAAGTGTACCCATAATAATGTTAAAAAATTAATCGAAGTGCGGAAATGACTGCTTGGGGACAACACGTACCGGTAATTTTAGCAACAGCGCGCAACTACCGCACCCTTGGGATAGGTCATGCACAGGCATCCCGACAAGCACTAAGTATGGGGGAAGAATATAGGTCATGCAGAACCGAGTTGCAAATTGGGCAGTATGTTGAATATCAGCGAGGCGGAAAACATTGAGGCAGGTCAGGCCGGGAGGTCATTCCACTTTGATAACGAGTGACATAATGAATTAGTTCATTGTATTGTGTGTTTTGGCGCCGTATATCAGACATCATCCTGTATTATACAATTTCGTTGAGTTACGTAATTTATGTAGATTTCATATAGCAGGAAGTTTAAAAAGTTTATTCATCTGTAATTCTTGATTCTCAGCAATTATTCGTTTTATTTTCATTACTGATGATAATTTTCGTATTATTTTTGTTGTCACGGTCTCTTGATTGGTTTTTTAATAAAAACAAAAGCGTTTACCACAGTGGGAACATAGCAGGAGCTCAACCGCAATCGTTACACGAGAAGATCTCAACGTAGCCAGACAAAACCACGTCTGAACACGGTTTTACGAAGACTAGGCCATCTTATGAAGATCTACAATACTCAATTACTTTCCATTATATTACGTGGTGGAATCAACACCAACGTGGCCGCTGGGATCAATTTACACTGGCCCACTGTTATTTATTGAGAATGTATTTGCAGTTTTAATTTGTTTTAGGCTGTGAATCGTGTAACCTGTCGGGTGGTCTCAGATTTGTGAGCGACTGACCATGTATTATTTTTAATGAACACAATTATGTTTTATTGTATTTATTTTACGATGTCATTTAAAAGCTGACATTAAACTAGGCGTGAGTCAACCCGTAAGCATTCGAACAACCCTTTGTTATCGTCGCGCGGTGTAAACGACCATTACAAAGGCAACCGGGCGAGCCGCCCTTCAGCTGACTGAGACCTTGGCTGGATTTAGACGCGGTTCGATGGACTCCTTGACGATACTCGATTTAGTTTTAATGTTGGATTTGGTCCTTTTATTGCGATTGGCAGGGAATGCAGCACGCAAACTGGGATCGCATTGGATTTTCAATCTGTTAAGAAAAGAAAACAAATGACTGTTCGGAATAGCTGACGCATTTCGAATGCTTGCTTTAAGTTTTTCTTTACACACAGGTATAAGGTCAGTGTACGATGAGAGACCTTGGCCGATTTTAAACGCGGTTCATCGATCGATGTTAAAAACGCGCGCGTTTACGTCGGCGTTGTCAATGCGTTTTATAACTTTCTCCGGGTAACGATAAAGTTCATGTTTCAACATGGTTTCCCGACGAGCTGAGCGATTTATAAATAGTCGTACGTCTGCCAGATGGATGCTGAAGGCGATCATAAAATGTTTATGGAAATAACTAAACACTGAAGTGTACGTTTTAAAGTGAAAATCAACAATTTATGTTTCATGAATCACTGAAAAGTTAAACGGACCGTAGCTTGTCTTATATTTACTAAGAATTTGTCGCACTTGTACCTATATAATTTGCGATATGCATATCTATTAACGAAGAGAGAAGAAAATAGGTATTTCAGAGAGCGTTAAAACTTTGTAAAGTTCGGACTTATCTATTAATATGTTGCGTTTGGGATATATAACTAATGTCGCGCCAATAGACCTTGGCCGAATTTAGCTGGGGTCATTAGCCTAGCAGGTCGCTTTCTCCTCGGCCGGCACATGCGCTGTGCAATCAGTGCTGTCTAGTTGAACTTGCAGCTATTGTTCGCTCGTCTTGATTTAAATACGAGTGTAATTATAAGGCGTAATAATATATCAGTTTTATCTAAGCCAGGAAATACACGGTAGAAATCGATTCTCAGATTATCATTTATACAATACACATAGATAGTACCTATAAGATTAACATATAAATGGTTTATTATGTGTCTACGTAAAAATTAATAAAATTATAGACAACTAGTAGCAGATTTATATACCTACAGGTATGAATATGCTCTTCGATAATTTTTAGATCCCATAAATAAAAACAAGAGAAAATTATCAAAACTATTAATATTTCTTTACTCTGAGTTTAGAGTCGGTTATTAAGTTATTTTATTACATGAAAATTCTATTGCAGAAATATTTTGAAATTGTTCCTTACATTACCGTGTATATTCATTAGCCACATTATATAATACAATCACATCACACACCACTTCTTCTTAAGAAATAATAATCAGGATTGTCACCTGTATTTAAAAAGGCACGTCAACGTTAGATAACCAAAAGCTTCAACAATAATAGCCGGACGAAATATCACAGTTATACATTGCGTTGGATTAGCATACGAAATAATCGACCAACATTCTATAGATGTGAATTAGGCTGAGGTCAACAACGGCTTGACTATTTACATAAAATATTATGTTACGATATTTAATAGTATGGAATGAGCGTTCTTGTATTATTTAATAGTATTATTGCAAGCCGAATGCAATAAATTGTATTAGAAACTATATTCTGAAAGCTTTTTTGGTCTTGGTGTAAGTAGGTTGCTTTAGGTTATGCGGTCTCGCGTTCGAATCTATAAGTTCTTGTATGTGCAAAGGCTTCTTGGCTATAAAATTAGTGGTGTTGATAGAGTAATATTACACAAATTTATCCCCTAGAGAAAATACAAACTGATTATATATTAATAAGGCATTCGATTAATCTCGAATGCACAGAAATTTGATAAGGAAGCAGGTGAGTTCAAATAAATATATTTGTTGCATATTTTTTAAAGACATTACTATTTCACTATCACTAGCCTGAATATTCCTTGATCTAGTCAGAATTGTTCACACTTGTTGGGTTTGCTTACGTCCGTCTACAAAACTGTCTCGATGGTGCAGCGGTGGTGTGCGACTGCTGATCATGAGGTCTCGGGTATGATCCCCGGGTCGGGCCATGTTATTGAACTTTCGTAAAAATAAATTGTCTGTAGCTGCCCGGAGTTTGGAAATGTGCCCGGTAGACGGCAATAGGCTCGCCCCCTGTTACGTGGGACTTAAACATAGCTGGTGAACCTTGGGTGTGTAATAGGTACATCTCTGCTTACCACTTCGGGGATGCATGCGTGATGCTACAAAAACTTTGACTAACATCGTTTGTCACACAATTGGGTTTTGCAAAGTACGAAGAAGTTGAATTTTCTAACATCGAGTGACGACGAGTTAACCATGCTGCCCTTTTTATTTGTTAAAACGGGAAAAAAGTGCCTAACCGCACACCCTGTCGTCGGGGCAACGAACAGGGAAGGGTGGTGCCTTCACCCACTAACGAAACCCACCGTGTAACTATGCTGCCCTGTATAATAATATCGTATACAAACTTCCGATAATTTAACGTGAAACTCGAGTATTGGAATATCGGTATCAAACGTAAGATTGTTATTTACCAATTGATACCGACTCGAGTAGGCTGGGGATCTCTTACAATCAATCTTACGAACTTGAACCTGATAAAAGTTCTAATATCGTGTGATGTGTAACTCGATATTATATTGTTTGCTTTGTTTGGTTTATTCGAGTATAATTTGTTTTCACATTAGCGAATATATATTATGTTCATCGTCTCATAAGCTACTTATAAGAACACTGCAGTACCATTAAGAGCGCAAATGCCCTGCATCTTTTAAAAACCTTTACAGCCACTCGCATTTGTTTGTGTTTAAAAAAAATGTTATATGCAGGTGGTAAGTGGTAACCATGGTCTATAGAGGCTAGCAACACCAGGGGCATCACTTGCGTTTCCCCAAATTATATGTTTTTTGCTTCTTAGTATCATGTATTTTGTTAACTCTACGACCTGCTTCGCTCACGCCCTCATGACTAGAGTTACGTAGAAAAATGGTAAAGTGCCAAGAGATACCAAAATACACAGAATGTTACTTTCTTTAATTTCACTCATCTCAATGTTCATCCAAAAATAAAATATTTTTAACTCGCCTTTATTAGCTTCGCCTGTTGGTATCTATGTACCTATTTAACTAACGACTGAATCTCAAGTTTCACCCACTTCGTTTGAATACTAACTATTATAAAGCTGTAACAGAGCCGTGTCTGTACATTTAGGATATTATTGTATTAGGCTATATAGGCATGTCTGGCGGTTTGTCTGTTTGTTCGTTCGCGCATTACGCAAAAAAACTATTGAACTATTTTGAATAATAAAAGTTTGTGATACTTTTTACTATATCAATTTGATGTCAAGCAACAACTTTTTTACAATCATTATTATTTTCTACTCTTTAGTTCAACTAGATATAAAAAAGAGTGATTTTATTATATTTAGTTTTTAAAGTATAATTTGTGTTGAAATTTTGTATTAATCGAGGATTTAACCCTTACTCCTTAAAAGCAGCTAAGTGGCAGTTTAGTTAGTTTTGAGCTATTGCGTTTTAAAAGTTTATACGTAATAAAAATGCTATCATTTTAGTAGTCCTTAAATACTTTAGTGGTTACAAGTTAGGTTATGAATAAATATATTATTATTGTGCAATCTTAGTAAATGTGTGTGGTAAATTGTATGAAATAAGGAAATTCACGAGTAAGGACGTACAGTTAGTAATAAATTGCTAAAATGCACTAGATGCGAGATTATTAATGTTTAATACTATTTATATTAAAAATTATGTAGCTTCGCAGAAATTCTGAGGGCAGATGGAAAGCCAGTTGTAAAAGCCCTTCAGATGTTGTTTCTATTCCATCGTTCTTAGGGGCTAACCATTATAGTCCCAATACAGTCCCTTTAGCGGTGCCATATTGACTATCGCTATACCGAAATGTTGAAGTATAGATATTCAGGACAAGAGTACGAATTGAACTTCAGAAATGTGTTAGACAGGGAGATGTCATGTCCCCGAAACTCTTCACCACTGCATTGGAAGATGTTTTCAAGCTATTGGACTGAATTTATGGAGTTTAGTATAATATAAAACTTATCCTATTATCATATTCTAGTCTACAAACACCATTTTATCTTTATGACCAGAAATATGTGCGTAGTCCTCACCTGTCGAACTGCGGACACAACTAAACATAATAGAAATGTGACGCAATATACATACCAGCTCACTCGCGTGTTTAATAGGACTGGTAAAGAACTCGATTGTAAATCAAGTTTGCACGTATTAATGACCCTGGTCCGGTAACTTAATGTGTTCTTTCATAGAATGTAGCATTACACACACGTACACTAATTTGATTCAATTTCCTATCAAATTACAGGAAACTAATCGAGCTTGTTGGATTAGTTTGAAACTAGCTTTGATTTTAGGTTATTCATTCAGAGGGCAGACGAGTCAGCGGCCGTGTCTATTTATGAGGAATGGAGATATATTTACTAGTGATAGAGCCCTACTTATGGGAAGTACCACCCTCCCACAAAAGATCAGCATGAAAAAACTGTAGGTACTTCTATCATTGTTTCACGAAAAATCATTTATGAAAAATTAAAGTACAAATTATTTTTGATCTGTATTTTTTAGCATTTGACATGCTCCGCCACTTTTTAAAGTACAAATTATTTGTGAATAAGGAAAAAGAAATACTATGAATTGCAAAATTAAACTTACTATATTGGTTTAATGCATGTAAATGCATTCCTATAGATGGCGTTGGTCGTAAAGACAAAATGTGATAAGGAGATTGGGATGATTGAAAGATCTGTACGATAGCTCAGTGACTTAGAGCACTTCTCCGGATTGGAAAAGACACGGGTTCGATTCCCGCTCGTACAAAAAATCTCTTTTTCCTTATTCACAAATAATTTGTATTTTAAAAAGTGGCGGAGCATATCGAATGCTAAAAAATATAGATCAAAAATGTATGAAAAATATTTATATTTTATTACGTTATTATTGCAAAATTGTTTAGTACATAAGTACAGGAGATATTATGATTCAATTAATAACGATTCAATTTAGAAGTTTGTTTACAGTACTTAATTGTATTAACTAATACTAAAGCTGGCATAAAACAATTCACCTCATAAATTATTCTTGGAGCGCTGACCTTTTAAAATTACATTAAAGACTAGTTAAATAATTTTCATTTTAATTTAAATACTTTAGTAGTTAATTTTCAATTTGAATTACTACTTTACCATTGTTCATGTATAATTTTTTAAGTTAATAAATGTATCTGATGTTGCTCTGACACGCGAATTAATTCTCAATTGGATTAACGCCATCGTGTGTTTTCTCTATGTCAGTATATTTGTCACAATAATATGGTTATCCGTGTGCCAAATGCTCTAATTCATAGTTGTGATCGTTATAAATGAAGCGTAAAAGCTCTTCTTACTGTTGTCTTACTGTTTTATAAATTGATAGAATGACATGGTAAATGAAATAGCGTTAATAAACATAAATGTTAGAAATATTTTCCTGACAGCGTATAAATAAAGTCTGCCAATTCGTAATTACTTAGTCAGCCCGGACTAAATGTTACAAATAGACAATACTAAAGACTATCATCCCCTTCCGCTGCTTTTAAGCTAGTTAAAAATAAACTGAATTCTGATATAAGAACCAACTAAAATATTGCTTAAATATGGTTTGGTATAAATAGTTCATGTGAACTAAGTTAACGACATTTGACTTGAAAATTTAAAATGGCTGTGACTCCATGGATAAATGTCAAGGTTTACAAAACACGTTCTACTCGATACGTCTATGGTATCGGTTCAGTCAATTAATTATATATATGCACGGAGTATTTATACCCTTTAGGCTTCCTTTACATGACGCTGGAGCCGCATCGCAACAGTATTCACTGCTGTGTATTCACAAAGCAATCGCATGACCGCGTGTATATCGCGTAGTATTCGCATTGAGTAAGACAACAATCACATTTCTGTATATTATCTCCATCGGGAAGTGTTTCGTATTTTCATTTAAAATATATTTCTTGCCATACTTTTTTACATTGTTCCTTTTCTAGTTATATGATTCACTCGTCTTGCCCCATGATACCTTCCTCTCTAGCACTAAATTAAGCAATAATTCATAATATAATTCATCCTTGTTCAAAAATTTTTTTAACGATATGCATTATTTATATACTCACCTGCGTGACACTGGAGTTGTGCAATGTGCACAAAATGGTGGCGAGGCGACGGAGGGACGGCGCAGTTATATTAATTTATATACCAAAAACACATCGGTCCGGCACTGATGCGGGTCCGGCATCATGTACGGAAGCTTTAGTATAAACTATAAATAAAAAAAAAAGTATGGATTTATTTTACCATAAATTTTCACAGAAGCGTTATTTTAGTAACGTCATATTGTTTTTAAATTATAATAAAATATAGTTATAACATTATTATTTATGAATGGAGCGTGTAAATTATGGAAACAATTGGGTAAAATATGATAATCATATAGTTAAGACGGTATATTATCATATGAAGATAATATAGGTTTGTTAATCATATCCATCGTCAATCATTATAATGTCAAAGAGATAGTCGGTTTGCAAAAAAAATAATTACCTGTTTGAATAAATTGTGTTAACTATTATAAAATAATTGAGAAAATTTTGACTGAAACAAATCATGATTCCAACGAAAGCTATTTCATTTCACTACCTACCTATAAAAGTTGTTTTTTCAATCTCTACCTATTCAGAATATTAAACAAGTGGGCACGTTGAATATTAAAATATTGTGAGACTTCTTATGATTTATTTTATTATCTAAAAATATTGTTATAATCTTGAAAACTCGTTCTTATTTCCTGATTAATGTAGAATACTAGTAGAGGGTTAAAACTTCGGTAAAACCTAGCAAAACCAGATGTTTTAATAATTATGCTTAAACTATGTGCTGTTTATATAAATATTAATCCATACTTATACATAGTGGGAGTAATGTGATATAAATGTATGAATAGTTTTTATATCATGATCACTTTTAAGACGAAGTCCTGCTTCAGTTATTTTTTTGTTTTGATGCATTATTTTTTGTTACTCTGTGCTGTGATAGTGTTTTACTAAATCGTGTGATTCGTGCATATTTTAATGTATCAATGTCGCAATAGTCTTAGTTCTCCTTTTACCCTTTAGTATATCTGTGCCTTAGTGATTTTTAAAAGATTCGCGAATTGTACACATATTTAAAGCCGTGTGGGGCCGGCTGTAGAATTGTCCCACCCCTCTCCACCCACGGGAGTAGTAAGAGCCGACTGAGGGAATACCGAGGGAGTGGGCAGCAGCACTCCTTCGAGTATTAACAACATCCACTGCGATCGCCAACCCGCCTGCCAAGCGTGGCGATTACGGCACTATCCCCCATTCTTGGGGAGGCCTATGTCCAGCAGTGGACTTTAAAAGGCTGATGGATGGATGGATGGACACATATTTAAAGCAACATAAACGGGTCGTTTTTCGCGTATAAGTCCAGTCGTTCCGCGACCACGGCTGCCACAACGCAGTTGGGCCTAAAGGCAGTTAAAATGTGACCTAAAAAAAGACCCGTTTATATTACTTTAAATATATGTGCCTTATTAGATTTATCGCTTCGGAGCATACTCTTTATTCTTCTCAGAATCCATATCTGTCTTACACCGGGCAATAGTCTTTTCATAGATTGACAAGCATAAAGGCCATAGACCTAGTGCTGGTTGGTAAGCTTGACTTGACATGTCTTTGTAGTGCTTGTTTTTATCACTATTATAGTTACTATCACTGCACTTCAGTTCTGTTTAAAGAGCGTCTTCATATTACTACAGCTCTACAATTTAAAGGATTAGGTATACGTATAATCGCTTTTTAAATAAAAACAGCAAACAGATTTTAGTGTATTTAGACAAATAGCAAGGACCTGAATTAACACATAATTATGTAGGTTTCATTTATCCTGTAATATATGATATTGCTTACCAATAATTATCAAATTATTTAAATTTATTTTTAGTTACTCCATATAACATAAGCTATCCCTCAGTGAATGTTCCATTCAAACCAGTCAAACCGTTTCGGAGAACGGCTGCAACAGCAAGATCAAAATTCAAAAAAATTTCGGCCTTTTTTGTTTCACAGAATCTAGTAAAGGAAGCTGAATTTTATTGAACACTATTTTGATCTGTATTTTAGCCCTTGACATACACAGCTACTTTAAAAAAAAAACAAATTATTTGTGCAAGTGGAAAAAGAGAACTTGACTGCGAGCAAATAAGCTCTCTGTTCTCTTTTTCAACTTTCACAAATGATTCGTCTTTATTAAACATATTCATTCATGTCAGTACATTTAATACCAAGTTGACTTACAAAATTGGTACCTACCAATAAATTTTACGTTGTAAATAATCTGACAATATTAACTTTTGACATTATAAATGTTTAATTATGCGTTGCTCAATGGGTAGTAACCTTTTTAAATGGTGACTAAGAATTGAATAGTTCGAATATTCAATACTTATGTTCGTCGAAATAGTGTTATAACAACAGAAATAGTAAACTTACGAATTTGTGCTTTGATATGTATTAGTACTCTATAATAATATTAACCATATCCAGATTTTCACTTTTGAATACGTTCTATTATCGTAAAGGCAAACTAAAGAATATAGAAAATGAATCCGAGAATGTTAATCATAAATAGTATTCGCTGCCTTGTGATCCGCAGCCGCATACTAGACCCCGAAGGCAGTCCGAACTTGAGACAGTTCTAGACTGTGTCGTGGCGCCCCAGTTCTAAGGGGTAACTCTCCCGGTCTCCAAGAGCATTGGGATCCTCGGCATCGACATCTCTAGCAAAGTCCAGTTCGGGAGTCATTTGGAGGACAAAGCATAATTGGCGAGTAAAAAACTAGGCGTCCTGAACAGAACCAAGCGGTACTTCACACCGAGGCAACAACTTGTGCTATATAAAGCACAGGTCCGCACTCATATGGAGTACTGCTCACATCTCTGGGCAGGTGCGCCTAAGTACCAACTCGACCCACTTGACTCCCTGCAAAGGCGTGCTATTCGAATTGTCGATGATCGAGAGATGAGATCGGCTCACGGAGGGTCTGGAGTCGTTCGAGTGGCGGAGAGACTTCGGGTCCTTCTGTGTGCTCCATCGGCTCTACAATGGGGAGTGCTCTGAGGAGCTGTTTGAGGTGGTACAACATCACCATTTTACCACTGAACCACAAGACGTCGCGGTAGGGTTCATCCACACCACCTGGAAACGATTTCGTCAAAGACAGTTCGTTTTCAGCATTCTTTTTTACCACGTACGTGTAAGCTCTAGAATGACCTACCTGCTACGGTGTTTCCCCGGTGCTACGACATGTCCCTCTTTAAACGAGATTTGAAAGGAGCACTAAGTTTCGGTAGGCGGCGGCTTGGCTGTGCCCCTGGTGTTGCTAAAGTCCATGAGCGGCGGTTGCCACTTACCAGCAGGTGGGCTGCTTGCTCATCTGCCACCGTTGGCAATAAAAAAAACCTATTTGTAGTTGCTAAAAGATGGAAATCTCAAAAAATAGTATTAATACACCAATACTTGTACTTTCTAATATATGGTTGAATGTAATGTAAATGGTTTTGTACAAGCTAAGTAACCTAAAAATATATAAATATACTTCAATTACTTTTAACATAATATCATCATTTTATAATTTTAATTATTCTGAATCACAAAGCTGCACGTATCTTAGTCTTTTAACATTTATTTATAAAAGTCGTCTTCGTCACAATAACCTTTAATTACATATTTTACAACGAACATTATTTTTTTACTGAAGAAATTTCTTATATAGCTAATTGCAGAATTCATTGTCCTCTCAAAAGACTCTGTGTCTCATGAATTGCCGCAATTCCTTTAATTAGAGATCGACGGATAGCGCCCGTATATAACTTATATTCGACAGCCGCGCATTAATCACAATAACGTCGTTGCAAGGAGTGATGAGATCATTTCATCGAGCGATCAAATTGACAGCGTCTTGAGTAGGTATAATAGTTTGAAGATCAGACAGAGGAATAAGGAATGAGAGAAAGACTTTCAGGATATCTATGCTTTCAGCATATCTATGACTGTTAAGGAAAATGCTCAAGTAATTTTAGTGAAACTGCTTTTTCGAAGAACTATTAAAATATATATAATACAAAAATATTAATAATATTGAATTGTAGTAATAACAATGTTAATTATATTAATAGTAGCGCGGACTAGTTTTCGCAGCGCTAAGAATGAATTATTCTTTCGTTGTCAGTGCGGAAATATTTTGAATTAAACGCTATTTAATATTTTAGTTTCTAGCTAATTCAAAGCGATGGATTGCTAACAGTTTTATATAATTGTAACTTATAAATTGGATATGTACCGATAGCAGATAGAGATATAGAGGGTAGGCAGACGTGTATTACATACCCACGGTCCGCCGACCATGTTTAAGTCCCACGTAATAGGGGTCGAGCCTATTGCCGTCTACCGGGTACATTTCCAAACTTCGGGCTGCTACTGAGAATTTTTCTTTTCACAAGAAAACTCAATAACACTGCTCGACCCGGGGATTGAACGCGAGAACTCATGATCAGCAGTCGCTCACACTACCGCTGCTCCACCGAGGCAGTTTAATTATACAGTAATTAATTTTATCACCACACAAATCCAGGCTATACAGATTTAAGAATTTGTGTTGGAGTTCGTACATTTATTTTATTGATTCGGTCATCAAAAAATCTCTTAGTTTGTAAACCATTTTGACAGGTAAACGGCAGGTGCTTTAAACGAGAAACTAGCTAGGTTGGTAACGTAGTTCATAGTGTGCGAGACTTATTTTTTGTTATTTCTAGATAATGTTAGCCTCAAATTAGTTAGACATTGAGTAGAAAAAGTCACTATTTCATATCAGTGTCTGAGGGCCGTGCAAGAGAATTGAATAAATAAGCAAGATAACGCCCAAACACCCAATATCATTAAAACAAGGGACATTTTAATTAAGATATGATATTATCCTTTGTAAATTGTCAAAACTATAAATTTTAATATAATGTTATTCAAGCTTAGCCAATTACATAACCCACGAGTTTAAAGCAGTGTGAAGAGACCTTATCTACTTATATTTTATGTACATCCGTTGAAACTTAAAATAATCAAACATGAACATGTTTGGTTTTTATTAGAAACAGGTTTGTTTTCCATTACGCTATAAGGAAACGTTTATATTTTTAATTTAGAAAGTAGTCATTCATATGTACCTATTTGTTATAGTCAAGGACGAGTGAAATTGTGTATTGCTATTATTTATCATTAACATAATGTAATTCAGTGCAAAGTAATCAATAACCGTATTGAGGTAAAGTGATTAATATTCCTTAGAATTACAAAATCTTTTATCATCCCGTCTTTCGCATCAATGACAATCGATGCGGGGAGTACCCAAGAGCCGAGAATTTGTTCTTAAATTGAGAATATTGTTGTTATTCCTTTTTAAAGAGAAGAAAAACGAATTAGTCTTTTTCAGCTGACGGTTATAAAGGAGCAATGGCTCAACTTATAGCAAACAAGCACTCATTGACTCAGCAATGCCTAGGGTACAGATAAGCTTTTAAATACCATGAAGAAGCACTATACTCACGAGAAAAGTGGCTAGCTATCTTGCTATACAACCCAAGGGCAGCTGTTTAGAACGTCATCTCATGCAAGCTCTCTGTCTATTAACATGTATACTACTACACTTACTATTAGAAAAATTAACGATTTTGGAATAATACCATTCATTTAAATCTACCGTTATCATTGCGCCCGTCTTTCAGGACTAGCTGGGGAGTAAATGGTACTCTTTGTAGTCAGTAGTCTTTGTTTAGTTTTAGTTAGTCTTTGTACGCGTTATGTACACCCAACGACGGCTGAACATACGTTTATATTAAACACGTATAGAATAGACTATAGCTACTTAAGCTATAAACTTTTACTAAGATTTAAGATAATCCTTTTGAGACACACCGCAGTTCCAACTTAATTAAGAATTTATTTACCTACCTCACTTTATAAGTAAAGATCAAATGTTAATGTTTGTTTGCTTAAATCTCCGGAATCGTGCAACTGATTTGACTGAAATTTGAATGACTATCGCTGGCTCCAGCTACATAGGATACTTTGAACACGATAAGTTCTTAGTATTTATAAAGAAAAAAGGAGTTTAAATACACTTTTGAGTTGTGTGAGCTTTTAATAGATGACGACGGTGTAAATAAATGTATTGATATACTATCTATTTTAGGTTGTGCTTCCTATGGATCTTTTGAAACCCTTTAGGTCGATTACTTTCATATGGAATAGTACTAATTTCCTTCTCTCGTAGTGATAATTCTTATTTCATTTTAGTTCCTTAGGTGTCACTCTTATTGTTACTCCATCACCAAAGAGAAATCAAAGAAAATTTATTTAGTAGTTCTTGGCTCATTGAACTAAGCAGTAATTTTTTACAAATATTTATCCTACATAGGTTTGTTTGCTTGGTTTTGAAATACAAAATTTTAAATAAGGCAGTAAACAGTACATTGGCTTGAACTCACAAATTGGTAAGCTAATGTTAAAATTCACACGAATTTGCATTGTGATTCAACCATACAATAACAATAAAATCATTGCGGTCTAAGTGCTAAATGTTAATAGATCTGACCTGCAGTGCTTTTATTTAAAAGAACACTATCGCAATATATTCAGATGTATCAGAAAAAACATTACCTACGGATAAAGTTAAGATAAGTTAAGTTTTAGAGTTAATAGATTGTAAATAAACATATTTTTCTTATATATATATATACATATATATATAGGTATATATATACGGATCGACGGCGGCGACGGATCACGTCTATATTTTTTTTTGGTCTGAGTATAATAGATCATTTATTCGTCTTTTACTCTAACAACAATATTCTTATAGACACAATTTATGCAATACATATTCCTATTAGCTGTAAAAGCAGGGAGAGTTCTAGAATATTTTTTGATGGGGTATTTTACATTTACTCCCCTACTAATGAAAGTTGTATAACCTCTGAATAGTTATTCAGTATTTTATCTTTGTCTTTAATAAGACAGTTTAACGTTGAAAGAACGGAATAAAACACTAAATAACTATTCGGAGCTTAAACAATGGGTCAGGGGGTTTAGTATGTACTCGTATAACTAGCGCATTACCCGCGACTACGCTGGCGTCACAGTGAAGTATTATTTTTTTTAGTTGCGTAAAATCCTTTCTTCTTACGTACAATATCAAAGGAACACCAATATAATTTTATGTAATTTTCACAGTCCTACCTCCAGGTGCTTGGGCTGTGCGTGGATATATCAGTCAGTTATTCTTTTATGTAATTATGTTATAGATTAACGTGTATATTAATCGAGACAGTTAGTATTTCTAGCTGCCATTGATATTATAAATAATAACGAATCTAATTTTTATTGTAAATGCACGCGTTGTTCACACAAGCAATTTATTGATTTAAACATGGCGGCCATGGTTGACGGTGCTAATCAATAATGCCGCAGGGGTGTTGACTTGCAATGTACACCTCTGATACAAAAATACTCATTTTTTTGTGTTATGGTTTTTAATGTCGTAGAAAGGAGGCAGTATATTTAGTTAAATATTATGAGTAGCTTAAATAATATGGATGTATATTAAATTAATGTGTTCTGTGTTTTTATATCAGGAACTGGTGAAATAATAAAAAATAGAGCATCATTGGGGAAGAAAGGTTCTCGAGTGGCGACCACGTATCGGACGGCGCAGCGTAGGACGGCCCCCCACCAGATGGACCGACGATCTGGTCAAAGCTGCGGGGAGCCGTTAGATGCGGTCGGCACAGGACCGCTCGTTATGGCGTTCTCTTGGGGAGCCCTATGTCCAGCAGTGGACGTTGAAAGGCTGATGGATGGATGGATGAGAGAGCATCATTATTGTTTCATCAGTAAGCTGCGTGGATTCAAGAGAATTAATTGAGTATCTCTCAATATAACGCCACATTAGAAGAAAATTGTTTAAGATAATGAATTTAACAAAACTAATTGGGTAGGAATTGACGTGTTTTTGGACAATTATCTTTTTGTCTCATTACGCGATAGGAACTAATTTAAATCAGCTGAATGACATACGGATGCTAAATGCAATTATATTAAATTATATCTTGTGTATGTAATATTTATGAAGTTATTTAAAATATATAAGAACCACTCTGTTCTAGGCTATTTAAAAAGCATACTTACTAGTGTAATATGTAATTTAATATCTCTAAATAACAGTCTGTAGGCACTTTACAAATAACCTATTAAAGTTACTTAGCTGGTATGCAATGAGGTACAGAGATAATCATCTTTGCAGCCTGAAGTCCTCTGAGCCCTATAGTAACGAATAGTAATTCCACTTACAGGATGTTACTACTGTCAACTTCATTATAAAAAATACCTATCTGCTAAATTATTCTTACAAAGATAGCGTTTGTAATAACTTAAGAGTTTAAAAAAAGTCTTCCAATTTTACTATTTCTAGATAAAATACTAAACAGACTAGGTATATCAAGACGGACATACACGTATTTTACATAGATTGAGACAAATAGTACAATTAAAAGCTAAAAATATATATAGTATATTAAAAAAAATCTATGCTATATCTATCTAGACTAGAGAATTGCGAATAACAGATAATAAATACATATTAGCTATTACATTATTTACATAGTTAGCTAACTAAGCACACAAAAAGCCAAGCACTTGAATTTTATCATCATCCTAATAACATAGCGTCACGTCTGTATTCCCCGAAGGGGTAGGCAGAGGTGTATTACACACCCACGACTCGTCAGCTATGTTTAAGTCCCACGTAATAGGGGGCGAGCCTATTGACGTCTACCGGGCACATTTCCAAACTCCGGGCTGCTACTGAGAATTTTTCTTTTTAGGAACAAGCTCAATAACATTGCCCGACCCGAGGATCGAACCCGAGACCTCATGATTAGCAGTCGCATACACTACCGCTACACCATCGAGGCAGTCGAGTGAGTTGAGGGCAGCGAAAGTAATACCTTATTCTAAATTCATAATTTCTATGTAAACATAACAAAAAACCCAACTTCAAGTTAAGACTTTATGGTTTTCTTATGGATGCTATTGTAGTTCTGAGGTAACAAACATAAAAAAAAACTGTCGAATTGAGAACCTCCTCCTTTTTGAAGTCAGTTGAAAACCCAAAGGAGCAATTATATTCTAAGTTTAGACTAGGTTTTAGGGTATTCAGATGATCGACTGATTATAAAGGCGACATTGATGATGACCAAAGCTATTTTAACTTGCTTTTCTTGGCAAGGAACCTAATAACCTTGACAAAAGAGCTTGAGACCTATGCGTGGCTAACTGTCCTTCCCGTTGAACTATCGCATGCGCAAAGTAAATAAAAAAGCTGCGCTACATTTCCAACTATACCTAATTATTCCTTATTATTTCCTCTGAACTACAACAATAAAATGTAATTTAAAAAAGTCATTACCTTCATTCTCGTTTTTTTTAAACGTAAATGAAGAAAGAAGGAAAGGAAAAGAAAATAAGATATCTACTACTATCTACAAAATGCACTGATTTTATTTATCCCAAGTTTCACACTGGCAGTAATCTCACTGTTTTACATTTACCATGGTATTGCCTTGCTCATTAACTTCCTTGCACTCGTAATTACGCAGTTGAACTATTCACGTAATTATGTATTACTGTAATTATGCTAAAGTATAGCTAATATGACGTAAATTATATAGCTCGCGGTTCTGGTATCATTTTAGCCCGTAAGTTCCCGTCCTACGTGTGTTAAAATCAAATAAAAAATTATTGCTTATAATGTTGATAGTCTATTAGAGTAAGAATAGTTGATTGCATTTACTCGTCAGCCAAAGGTACAGGCTGCAAACGTAGAACTTTATTTATCACCGGATATTTTATTAAATTCTGATTAAATCGCTGATAAAATTATTTTAAACTAAGAGAATGGTCATTAAGCATACGGCCCCAATGGTTAGCGGTTACCGTAGCCTACATACGCTAGCAACACCAGAGGCATTACTCGACCATCGCTAACTCCAGGATAATACGGGGGTTTGGGCATCCGGCGCTATTACCATAAATGAAATACAATAATAGGAATACCTGCCGTTGTTTCACACGGATATTTTAGGAGAGGGTGGGTGGTATTACACTGGTCGACTCAACCATACTGGTAACAAACTGATAAAAAGCCGTTGTAGATTCAGTCAGGGAATTTTTCTTATGGTTTCGAGAATTGTTTAGAAGATAACTTAATAATATATATTGGCTATGTTCAGACATTACTTTACAATCAACTATTATGTTTATGCCGTATACACGTTTTTGTACAATAAGTAAGCTTCCTTGGGCAACTTGGTAAACTCCAGGAAAAATGATATACCCGTTCTTTGGGATATTGAGACCGTATATGACATGCAATTAGGTATCAATATTTTATAGATGCGCAAATTATAGGAGCGGCAGAGTGTAATAATTATTACAGTTTACGACTTAAAATATTATTGCTATGAAATGGTGCGTTAATGCTGTATAATAGTAATATTGTAGATATATTCTTGAACTCTGCAATCTATGACTTGCCATGTATATGGTAAATCGTTGCTTAATCTTTAAGCAACTTAGGAGAATCAGCACAACTGTACATAGTAGTTACATCGAAAGCCTATATTATAATGATGGCCATGTATATATTAAACCGATAGATATCTATTATTCTGTTGGAGCTTCATGTTAAAATATTTGGATATATAGGATTGAGATTTGGTAAATATTTCAGATATTAAAAAGAGCATGGGAAAAATAAAATAGTTAAGAAATAAACGTTTAGTTCTGTAGTATTGCTGTTTCAATTAATTAATGTGCAAGTAATCAAGCATGTCATGTATACTTCAACAAGAAACTAAATAAGCCGAAAACATCGACTTCCCATATTTACAATATGACGTAAGTACCTAGTAAGTACGTAAGTATTTATTTGCAGAAACACGTTACAGAAGTTGCTTAAAGTTAAATAATTTAAAGTTCAACATGTTTCACCGACACAACGGCATGCAAATGAGCTTAGTGTCTAATTCAATTACACAAAATTTAATTGTTTTACTATTAATATAATAATATTATTGCCTCGGTGGTGTAGCGGTAGTGTATGCGACTGCTAATCATGAGGTCTCGGGTTCGATTCCCGGGTCGCGCTATGTTATTGAGCTTTTTCCTAAAAAGAAAAATGCTCAGTAGCAGCCCGGAGTTTGGAAATGTGCCCGGTAGACGTCAATAGGCTCGCCCCCTATTACGTGGGACTTAAACATAGCTGGCGAGTCGTGGGTGTGTAATACACCTCTGCCTAACCCTTCGGGGAATACAGGCGTGATGCTATTTGTGTTATTATTACATACACAATATACATTATTCCTACACATTTCAGTCTTAATCAGATAATGACTAAGTGCATATTATTTATTTTAGAAAATCCTTGTTTGTGTAGTAGCATTTGTCCAGGAGCCTATATTGTTTCTAAGTCTGAAGTCTTATATTGACTCGTAAAATTGTAAACAATTTGGTAAAGAAGAATCTCATGTAAAACCATGACAGTGATAAACTTCGTTAGGAATATGACAAATTAGTATTAGGTATACATAACCTTATCAATACATCATTAAATTAACATCATGAGGTAGAGGTAGAAGAGATTTCGCCCTCCCCACACTTCTCCGTGGCAAGAAAACTTAAACAAATCTTTCCGAAACATTTGACTAAATATTAAATTTAGTCAAATAACAATTTGTATAGAAAATTCACAGACAATTTATTTGTTTTCTAAATGTATTTTTTTTGTCTCTATGAATGTTGTATCAGGCTGTTCTTAGACTCAATTAAAGACTATCTATTAAACACAAAGTGAAAAATGTGAAATCGAAAATAACAGTCAGGAGCAGGATTTGAACCTGCATCTCCTGGATACCGTCCAGATGCTTTACCAATTCAGCCATCCTGACAATTGCTCCTGACTGTTAATTTCGATAACACATTCATACTTAACGTCTTTGGGTGACGCCTGCACCATCTGTCGGAAGTATTTTCATACATTATACCGACCAGGTAAACATAATTTTACAATTAAGATTTTACCTAATAATGACGCAAACCCTATAAATATTTAGATATTTTTATATATATTTTTAGCATTTGACATGCTTAGCACTATACATTAAACACAAAGTGAAAAATGTGAAATCGAAATTAGCAGTCAGGAGCAATTGTCAGGATGGCTGAATTGGTAAAGCATCTGGACGGTATCCAGGAGATGCAGGTTCAAATCCTGCTCCTGACTGTTATTTTCGATTTCACATTTTTCACTTTGTGTTTAATGTATAGTGCTAAGCATGTCAAATGCTAAAAATATATATAAAAATATCTACATAAAGACTATCTTACAAACCATATAGTAGGTAATTTAAAAAGATAATCTCAGCCGGGGTCTGCCAAAGTGTATCTTCAAAGCAGTGCAGGTGGGTGTGAAATTGATTCGAGGAAAGATTACCTACAGTGGTTTAAGATCTGAGTGGTCTAATGCCCTTGTTGATAACTTAGTCCTCCAATTTATTAATGAATTAAATGTTAGCTACGTAGCTCTCTAACATTAAACCAAGCTTAGTAACGCATAAATGACTTCAATACAGGAATACAGCCGTACGTCGAGGACAATAATCGCGTTGCATTAAAAGATAAAAAAAAATGATTGTATCATCACCGGTATTCACCTAATTAAAATATTGAATTTTACAGTCCCTTAACTAATAAGTAAAGTAGATAAAATGTAAAACATTTCCAGATATTACTAAGTATATTTTCCGATTTCGCAACTGGTAAAATCATAATAATATAATGTAATTCCAATATGAAATACGAAACACAAACCAAGGATACTAAACTTTGTACAAATAACGCCATCTAGCCTCGCATAGTAATTACAATCAAGTAAAAAATATAATAAAAATAGAAAATTATGTTACCTATATTATATGATTATTATTACGTGCATAACATGTGCACATTTAAAAGTATATTACAACTATAAAAAGTATAATATATTCAAGTATTAGAATAAAATTTTAATTAGATAAGTACCTACATAATTAAATATATATTATTTCAACATACAATATCTAAATAAAACTAACTTAAAATAAATAAATAAAATCATTAAACTTGAAATTGTTATTTAGAAATATGCTAAATACTTTTCAACATGACTGTTCAATTCATAGAGACTATAATATTATTGTTGCTAAGCGCTGGTATAGGCTATTTATGCCACGCGGTTCCCTTCTACGAATTCTACGATCTATTCCAACATAACCTACTGTTTTGTTGTGCAGTGTTGTGTCACGCTGCCGTCGAACGAACTCGAGAGCTCAGTCAAGAACGTTCGTTAACCGCGCACGTCTGGCACGACATGTACTAGTGCCCCCATCTAGCGGTCAATGTCGACATGACGTAGTTATGCGTTCAAGTTCGGCGCATTTCTAAGAGATGGCGCTGAAAGTACATTTTTACGAAAATAAATTCATAGTTTCAGCTAAATAATTTTCTAATAATGTTTATTATTGAAGTAAAGCAATAAAATTACGAATTATATTTTCTTTAAAGCTTTCTTGCTTCGTGTAATGTGATAAGTAAAGTATATATTATTAATTTTGATTTATTTCGGATAGGTAGGTATTTGAGTATTATAATAATTATTTTAAATGTTTACTTTTCTCTTACTTTACTTACGTGTTTTAAATTTTACTTTAAATAAAAATAATTACGTTAAGTAGGTAGCTGATCTAAATGATAACAGTGAATGCAGTACGAATTTTTGTATAAATAAATTGCATCTGTAACATGCAGCTAATGAAACTCGGCTGCTAATCGACACCTGTTTTTTAGACTGTAACTAATTAACGAACCCAATTAGGTATTAAAGAAATTACTTTGCGGAATACTTTAACAGCATCAGAATAGCTATTTAAAGTTTGAAATTAGCACGACTCGAAAGTGATCTCATCGCTCTCAGACTTATTACTCATTGGACGTCCGTATGTAATCACATCGGCTATGTATTGTTAACGCGACAAACAGAGAGGTAAGACGAACGCAGACAACAGGAATAAAACCATAGCTTTTGTGCTTTATATGTAATATGTGAATTCTATTTTTATTTTTGCTTATAGTCTGGCATATTGTTATGAGTAACTCATTTATTTCATCTAAGTAATTCGGTAATAATTTGCACATTCATACCTGTATTCGGGAATCCGTGGGAACAAAAAGTAAATCAACCATAAAAAGATACCTACGTCGCTTTTATAATCGAAAATATTAAATTAATATTAATGTAGAATAATACACTAATAAATAACACTGTAAATGGTGTTTAATGGTACTTTCTGCTGATTAATTAAAGAGGTATTGGAATATCTATATGGTTTATTATCCAAAATTACATTACATCCTAACGATGGTTAAAATAAAGTCTTCAATGAATTCGGTCACGGAATTCGGACATCTAATCAATTCAATGTGTAATGAAGCCTTAAATGAACACACTAATGCTACTTAGAACAATAAAGTTTTTGTAATTGTAGTATAGCGTGACAGTGCGTAAAGAAGAAGACAATTTATTTACAATAGAGGGTGCGACAGGGTGCGTTTAGTGTTGTATCGAATTCGTCAATCGCGTCCTCTGTAGGAGGCCAAGTGCAATAAATTACTAGCAGATTAATTAGTCATCTCTGTTTAGATAAAGTACGAGTATAAGCATATTTAAGGACAGAAATAGAAGTAGTAGAACGCAGAGCATCATTAATAATTGTTGATTGATGTCTTAGAATTTGTTATGTATGACTTTGAACAAAATGACGTCAACACATCCGAGGATTCAATTATTTGAGAAAGGCGAATGGAATAAACTGGTAGCGGCATTTATATTATATGTTAAGTAAATGTGGAGTCGATCGCGGTATTTATTTAATAGTCTGTAGTTTCTGTGTGACCAAGTCTCAATTCGTAATAAGTAATGTGTTTTATCATTAGAACTACATGATATCCGATAAAATATGTACGTTCATACGTAGTAATAAGCGCCTACTTATAGTTGAATAAACGTTTAAAAGTAAGCTACTACTACAGATTGTGTAATAAGTAGATAATAATCACATCTAAAATACAGACAGTCAAAGCTCCTTGCCTCGTCGCTTAAAGTGCTAGTTATGTATCAATTTGAATAAATTACATGCAGCAATCATCTTAGAATGCAAATGGAAAGTACTACTAAGATGTCTAGTTTAAATAAGAAGGCGTATACAGCGGCTAACCGCGACACTTTCTCTTGCCATTTCACTTCGGCTTGCACTTGTGGCCGGCTTAGGCTTGCGCTCAAATACAGCCGTTTGAGTTCCAACCAACTTAATTATATGACATTATCCTTTGTAATGCTACTTAGTAGGTATAATTGTGGTTTGCATAATGTTGTTGTGCGGTTACTCAATATTTCAATTAAATTATTCGCTTTCGGTTGATATCTTCATTAACAATTATAAAAATTAATTTAATATATAAAATTCTCGTGTCACAGTGTTTGTCGCCATTCTCCTCCGAAACGGCTTGACCGATATTTTTGCGTGTAGTAGGATAGCTTAGTGGCTTAGAGCACTTCCCCGGATTGGAAAAGATGCGGGTTCGATTCCAGCTCCTACTAAAAATCTCTTTTTCTATATTCACAAATAATTTGTACTTTAAAAAGTAGCAGAGCATGTCAATTGCTAAAAGAAATAGATCTAAAATGTATATTACTATTTTTCATACCCCTAAATGATAAGAGTGGTTAACCCCAAAACATTTATTTTTATTTTTTGGACTTTTTTTACGATTTGGCATTAAAAAGTACATACAACATACATAAAAAATATGGCAGCACGAAGTTCGCCGGGTGAGTTGAGTACTAAGTATAATAATGTTAATTATGTTAGTTTCCTTTGTTACTCACATTAATTATTATTTAGAGGTTTTAATAAATCCTAATAAAACAAATTTGTACCCCACTTATTGTACTTACCTTTTTACTGTAGGTATCTAAATACTCTAAAAGTTAACACCTTACCTGAAACAAAAAAAAACAAGAGTTTCGCATTGTTTATTAAGTACGGCCTCTGTCACGTATCGAAAATCAATCAATTTTTATAAGGACTAGCGTTTATAGCCACCGTTTAAAACCAGCTTTTATAAGACTATTTCTATATAGAATGTTAATTTATACCTAATATACTCGTGTACAAATTATTTTAGTTCTTAACAATAGGTGTCCCTTTGCGAATAAGGGAGGAGTAACTAGACTACACATACTTATAGCTCAACGGGTCCCAAAGGGAATTATGCTACTGGAATTGATTCTGCAGAATAGAATAGAAGTAGTGAATAGTACCTTTGGGATTGTCATTGTGGACAGGCTACAATAGTTGAAGAGATGAGAGACTTTATTTGTTTCTTTTGATACTGTTAGCGACACGTAATATAAGGTTATTGTAAGCTTTTTGGATTGCAAAGGTATCTGCACGAAGTTACAAGATTTCAAGTAATATTTTCACAATACTCATTTGGTAGAGGACGATAAATATTGTACATAAGATATCAAATATTAATTTTATAGAATGTTTCTTGAACTTGTTTGTGAATAGAGTAAAATATTTGCATTAATAAAAGTTTATTTTATTCACAAAGTTACTTTTGTACTCATTGAATATGCGAGTTAGTTGTTATCTTATCGCAAAATAGTTTGTTTGTATAATATGTGTATAATACCATCAATCAACATTATTTAAAAAGTTTGAAGTACATTTAGTTTTAAAAATGCGATTCCGACAATTTTATAAATATGTAAAGCACTGCTAAGTCTCTATAATCTATATAGCAGCAGTGTTATTTCGTGATGTTTTCGTGTTTCAATATGTTATATTACTAATCTAATAACTATATCGATATTAATTAACACAAGAGCGAACACGTGAAATGGAAAATAACAGTCACTAACAGGATTTGAATATGCATCTCCTGGAATCAACCTCATAGATGGCGCCACCCTACATTTCTGGCATTAAAAACGGCCTAACCAACCAACCCAGATATTTTGCCAATTCAGCCATAATGACAGTTATTCGAGGCTGTAAATATCGATAACACAACACTAAAAATCATTTACAAAGTTATACATATATGTATATATAATATCCCACTAGAGTTGCTGCTAAAATTATTTCTCGTTATTGGTAACGTAGTAAAAACGCGTTTCTTTTTATTTCCGTCCAGTCGTCAACATAATGACGGCATGTTTGGGCCACCTTAAGGCTTTTGACCTTTGACTGGCCTTAATACTCATTAAAGATATACTGTGCCACAGACAACAATAGCCAAGGTTTTATATGTCGTGATTTAAAGCTTATTATCTCTAATTTTATCAAACTTAACTCTATTCGTATGGGAATATCTAACAAGATCCTAATTATTATAAAGCTGTAACAGACCTGTGTCTGTGCATTTAAGATATTTCAGAAAAACTGTCTCTATAAGGCTATATGTTTCTAGTGGTGGAACCTTGCTTATCCCAGCACGAATGGGCTGGTTCGATCGGGGAAGTACCACCCTCTCACAAAAGATCAGTGTGTAACAACGGTAATTACGCCTACGGTTGTGTTTCGTATGGTGAGATTTTGGACTCAACTATACCGAAAGTATTGTCAAGCCGCTGCTCACCATTTCATTTCATTGATATGAAATGAAAGAATAAACGGCTATCTCCTGCTACAGCCAAAACGCAACGATGTGCTTCATGGCCGATCACACGGGAGATGGTGGTACCAACCCGCTCGGGCCCGCTACTAAGTGAGTACTCCCACTTGGTACCCAGCCCTACCACCAGTCATGCAATGGATGATAATTGCTTACTTCCCTTAGTCGCCTCATACGACACCCGTAGGAAAGAATGGGGTGGTGGCAATTGTATTCTTAGTCCGTCCCCACATGGACAAAAGTGAGGTTGGAGATAGCGACGCACGAGTGATACCTCTGGTGTTGCTAGCGTCTATAGGCTACGGTAACCGCTTACCATCAGGTGGGTATATGCATGTTTGCTACCCATGTAGTATAAAAAAAAACAATGGCGTGTCTAAACACAAAACAATTTTTTTAGGAATTTTTATCTGTGTTCGATTGCTCATCACGCAAAAACTACTGAACGAAATTTGATGTAACTTTTTTGTTTGGTAACTCTTGATTAAACTTAAAAACCGGTATACCTTTTATCCCACTACTATATCGGGAACCTGAGATATAACCTAAAACACATAAAACTAAATGCATTTTCAGCTTTCAAAATCTTTCAGTAAACGTTTTCAAACGATTCAAATTACGTCAGCTTGTATCGTGAACGTTCAACGTTGTCTGCAAGCAATCCGAATGCCCTTGAATAAGGATGAGCCACTCAACTCATATGTTATGTATGCACAATGCAGTCGCCCTCCGAGCAACCTATCTCGTCTTACTTCGATCTCAATCTGCTGATTTCGTAATTTGATTACTGTAACTACGCACTTCACTCATATTTCTTTTTTATTTTTGCTTACACTTGGAGTTAATTTAAGACCATGAAAGCTAGTGTGTAATTTTGTGTAATAATATGGGAAAAAATATCACGCTTGAGCTATGCCCAGAAAAATAAATACTTTTTTCAGCCGGTTATTGTTACACTATTTTGGACGCGGGTCTTCTCTAGGAGTGAGAGCGATTTATTATTGGATAGATAGATAGATAGATATATGTAGTTGAGTAGTAGCGGTAAGGCCTTGCTTATCCCAGCAAGAATGTGCCGGCTCGATCGGGGAAGTACCGACCTCTCACAAAAGATCAGCGTGAACCAACAGTAGTGGTACCTATCGTTGTGTTCCGTATGGTGAGTGAGAGTGCCGGAGGCCCGGACGCCTCCATATCCTCTCCTTGTTATCCTTCCTATTCTATTCTTAGGATCCTACCTATCCTCTCCGTAATATACTTCCTATCCACCTCCTATCCCTTTCCTTGGAGATGGCGACGCGCGAGTGATGCCTCTGGTGTTACTAGCATCTATAGGCTACGGTAACCGCTTACCATCAGGTGCGTTTATGCTTGTTTGCTACCCACGTAGTATATAACAAAAGTCACAAGCCCTCGAGTAAATTTGTCAGACGTGCAGGTTTCCCCACGATGTTTTCATTCACCGAGCAATGATAATTTGTAAACATAATTTCGAAAAATCTCGAATTGTCAGAGATCTTGAACTGGAGATTGGACTCGATACCACTGTCTTTGTAGGCCTTAGTTTTACAACTAGGCCAGGGGTCAACAAACTATGGCCCACGGGCCAAATCCGGCCCGCCAGTGCCATCAATCCGGCCCGCGACAGTCAATGTCTTATTGATGTTACTATTGCTGTGATACGTTGAAGAAGAAAACACAGAATGATAGTTACTCTTGCAAGGTAAAACTTAACGACAGAAATGATGACTCCGAAAACTTAACTAGCATCTAAGTTTAAACATATTAATAACTAACAAATAATTGAAATTAATCCCACTAATCACAGTAAAACAAAAAAACACTAATGAGATGTATGTACCTAAATGTGTTTTGGCCCTTCGAATATACTGAAAAAATCATAATGGCCTTAAGGCTTCAAAGTTTGGAGACCCCTGAACTAGGCTATCAATATAATGAAATCCAGCGCATTAATAGTGCTGAAAGTTAGTATTCTATTGAAAATAGTTGTAGATTATTTATGTATTTGAAACATATAAGTCATGTAAGGAATACTGCATGTATCTTACACAATACTTTCCACCTACTGACATAAATAAGCATGCCTGTTGTTTGTGCAGCTTGTGCAATTTTCGATACAGTAGAACTAATTGGTATTCATTGGTTAAGTGTTGAATAGCCGTGCACCGTTTATTCGCAGTGCTGTGACGAATATTGTTTTTAATTCAAACGATTCGCGTCATCTCGACGATTTCTTGGGGCTCATTAATGGTGAAATATTCAAAATTCTGTATTTCTGAATGTCAATTCAAGTATTCACGTTTTATTTTTATAAAGAACCGTTTTGCCGGCCTCGTGACAGTACTTGACCACTTATCAGGAAACATTTTTAAGATATTAATAGGTAAGAGAATATTTTTAATTCTACTCAAGCCACACTTTTATTCAAAATTTTGTAATTTGAATCCTAGAGGAATTTAACACAGCTAATGACGTGTCATTGATTTTAGATTACCAATAAATGTATTTACATATTATGAGTACATATTTATATGGTTTAAGATTGTTAAATAAACGACAGTCCGGTTTTAATGTCATGGATATATTGGTGCATCGTTCCACAACACGACCTCTATGCGGACTCGAGTCGAAAGTAATTCTAATAGGCCATGAAGCCTTCCAAGCTTTTGAAACATTAGTAGTAACGAGAAACGTGCAACAAAATATGCTCCCCATTTTATGATCCCAGTTTTTATTGCAGTTACTAGAATCTCTCTGAACATGTAATTAAACATTCTTTTTTTTTTCAGTATAAAAGCATATCTCTATATGTCAATCCAATGTTTTTTTTGTATAAATATATTCACCAAATTTATTCTAAACGCGTTAGTATTTTTACGCGTGACTGGTGGACAAAAATCCGAACATCTTTACGAAATTTACTGACGTAAAAATATCAGTATGTGCCCGTACCTATTAATTTTTTTAGTTTACTAGTCGATATATATATGTATTGTGAATTACAAAATTCTATTTTTGATCTACACACTCGCTTTGTGTTTAATACACACTAAAGTTTATAAGTAATACACATGCCATAGAAAGAAAACTTTAAAAATACCATATTGTCCGTTTAACCAACCATGAAGGTTCAAATGATTTAGCACTATTTTCCCCTTGAGCCAGACAAAGGCAGTGCTACTTATCACTAACCCTATATAGCTGGCTGGCCAGCCATTTTGTCCGTTAAAAAAGAAAATTATGTTCATAAACATTTTGTCCTATAATATTAGCGTCATGACTTCTTAGAAGTGATGTGTTCTTTGTCATAAATATGATGATAAGGGCAGATGATGATTCTTAGTATCGATGTGAAATATTTTCATATGTGTCAAGGTATAGGTAATATTCTCGCATATGCTTAGTAATTGTGTAAATTAACGTGTAGAGTTTTTTTTTAAATATTTTGATCTGTATTTTAGCCAGCACCTTGACATGCTCAACTATTTTATAAAAACAAATCATTTATTAATATGTGGAAAAAGAGAATTTTACTGCGAGCGGATTTCGAATCTGCGTCCTCCCTCTGGGGAAGTGCTCTAGACCGTTAAGCTTTTTTTGCTTAGCGATTATATTTTCATTGACTAATGAAGTGTAATTTACTTAAAAGTATTTAAACATTCAAAGTACTTTCCGCTTCAATATACATATTTTCCAGTGGTTATCCTAGCATGAATGGACCGGCTCGATCAGGGAAGTAACACCCTCTCATAGAAGATCGGCGTGAAACAACGGTAGGTACTGCTACCGTTGTGTTTCGTATGGTGAGTGAGAGCGTCAGAGTCCCAAACCGTCTCCCTATCCTCTCCTTGTTATCAATATTAAAATATAAAGACAGAAAAAGAGACAGGGAGAGAGAAAGAGAGACAGGAAGACAGTTTTTTCACGTTTGTGATTCTTTAAATCGAGATTAAAATAGGTTGTTTGAATTAAAAGTAAGGTTTGCGCTTAAGACAAATATGAATATATCATAAATTCTGTGGTCTTTTTGCTGCGGTGGCCATTATTACACTCTCGGCGGGCTCGGCGTTTCCAATCATAAAAGTAGTGAGTGAAAAAACCGGTTCTCGCTTAGTTTAAGATTCACGAAATAATAAAATGTTTACAATTTTATATGTAGTACTCAGAGCTTTATAAATATTAGTTACTAGATGACCCGGTGAACTTCGTATCACCTATAATTTATTTTAACAGCGATTATCAATATCAATGTTAATCAATCTGCATCGTCTAAGGTTAGAATTTAGATTATTCAAATGAATTAGAAAGAATGACAGTAGGTGTCATTTTGTCATCTGTTGTCAGTGCCATAATCCAAAACGCCGATCCCCACACAAAATTACCAATTTCGATTTTTTACATTTTTCAACTGTTATGGGTTTTCCCTATTTTTTTATCTTTTAAACCTTTACCTGTATTAGAGAGAACAATACAAAAAAAAACAATTATTCAACTCGGTCAAGCCAAGAGTTTTAGCGAGACTAACAAACAGCAATTGAGTTTTATATATATAGATATAGAATAAGTTACTAACTATCATTTTGGCAGTATATCAAGGCAAATTAATAAGAAGAAAGAAACTTTTAGATTGAACATTTAGAACTTAGTCCCATGTACATGATATCTAACAGCGCAGAGAACAATATTATGCCATCAACTACATTCAAATTAAAACACTGGTTATAGTCTTAAATTGAAAATAAATATTATATGATAACACAAATATTTAAGGAGAATTTTTTGACACATGTCAAAGAAACCGCTTTACAACCGGGTCACAGCGTCCTGGGGGCGACATACTGACCCATAAATATTAGATACAAGGAAAATATCGTTTACGATATCTATTAATTATTGCTTTGTGTTTTATTCCGTATACATTTTTTCTTAAGTGTTTCTTGATGCTATTAGAACAACCATTTCTATGCTACAGCTAATTTATACATATCTTTAGAAAAACTACATAATTATTTTTATAACATGGTGAGAAGACATGTATCACAATCTCAAGTACTGTGTAACCAATCATATGCATTAAGTAAAGAACAGTTTATTTTATTTTGAAATTACATATACGAACTCTTTTATATTGTTTGATCGTAATATTATCTTGGCAAGTTATTACGCGCACGTCTTAGAAGACGCTATTATATATAAATCCTCAAGAAAGTACATAGAGTTGAAAAGTGTCTTTGAAAGCTAGAATTTAGCAATTTTTTTTTTGTTAAAATTGAACATGATTATAGAGTGCTATTTTTATTATACTATATGGGTGGCAAACAAGCATACGGCCCACCTGACGATAAGCCGTTACCATAGCCTATAGACGTAAAACCAGATATATGACTCGCGTGTCGCCAACTGCAAGGAAAGGGAGAGGAGGTGGAGCGAAAGGATAATATAAAAATAATAAGGGGGAAGGGGTTCTTTGAGCTTCAGGCGCTCTCACTCAGCATACGAAACACTGTACTCCAGGAGTACCTACGGTTGTTTCACGGTAATCCATCCATCCATCACCGATCGAGCCGGCCCATTCATCTGGGACATGCAAGGCTCTATCAATAAATTACTATGTAAACTTTTACACATGTGCGTGATGAGCAAATGTAGAAAGTTGGTTAGATAGTGTCGTAAGCTATTACTTTGTCACTGGCTGGTTTTTACGTTATAGCCATAAAATCTGTTCCACTGCAGAGAAAAAACACTGTTTATATAGAACTAAGCATAGAAAGAGATTTTATTTTAATAGACTAGTTTTACCCTCGTCCTAAATGTGACCATAACCTGGTTGTTTTTTTCTACCTTTATAGGTTTACGCGGCGCACGTTGTAAAGTTTTCGGTATGTTTTTTTTATCTATCATTCAATCTTTTGGTGAAAACCGCATGAAAATCGTTTCGGTAGTGTTTGGTCAGACAGAGAGGCGGTCGCGGGATTTTATTTTGTAATATGTATAGATATGTAGCGTATTTAAAAAAATGTTTTCATATTTTTGTGTTAGGAACTATTTAAACCTTGTATTATGACTAATAAGTACACATAACAAAACTTCTTAAAGACAACAGCACGTATAAGAAGAACACATCTATGAGAAGTCGGTTCGTAGTTTTATGAAGTTAATTAGTTTTACTTCATACAGATAGACCTTATTATTTTAGACTTTCTAAAATCCAATGTTCATAGTGAAAGTGTTGAAGCTCTTCCGATAAGTGTATGTGTATATGATATACTGTTATAATAAATATATTATATGTATTAGGAGGGTGAGAAACAAGCATACGACCCATCCACACCTACACATTAGCAACATCAGATTCATCACTCGCACGTAGCCTCCAAAGGGATAGGAGCTGGAGAGGACGGATAATAAGGAGGGGATGAAAATGAAAATATGAAACACAACTGGTCTGAACCTGCATCTCCTGGAAAAACGGTCCCAGATGCCTTGCATATTCAGGCACCGTGAGAATTGCTCGGGACTGCGATTTTCGATAACACATTCCTTCTTAGTGCTGAATTGGCAAAATATCTGGGATAATTTTCCAAGAGATGTAGGTTCAAATGCTATTCGTGACTGTTATTTTTGAGTTCACATTTCCCAATATGTGTTCATTTATATGCTTTTTTTTGTTAAGGCGGAAAAAATGTTCCTAACCGCACACCCCGTCGTTCGGGGCAACGAACAGGGTAGTGTGGGGCCCTCACCCACTAAAGAAACCCGCCGTGTGCCGTCTCTCCGCCTTTATTGGCAGGCCACCGGAACCATATTACATTCCTTCAGTGGTTCATTTATATGCCTAAGCATGTCAAATGCTTAAAAAAATATCAAAATAGATAGATAGATAACAAAGTTTTACCGCATAGGTTATTTAGAAATTCCATGTATTAACTCACATATATTTGAAAATACGTGTAGATGTTGTTACATTTAATGTTTTATCTGTAATGAACCCCATAAAATAGCTAAGAATAGAATTTTTTCACAACACTAAAAGTTCTAATACACTGTATAAATTTACAATTTAAATAATAAGCTATTTATAAGTTTCTAAAATAAGACGGGTACATAAATCTAAGCACTCGTGTAGCCTGGTTAAATGGAAGTAGGCCAGGGGAGGCTGCGCCGATACAATTCGACGCGGGTCATATTCCTGACCTACCCCACGACCCACTTGCGAGAGCTCGGCCGGATTTCAGGAGAGAAACAACTGTACAAAGGATAAGACTTACGCGTGTTTTTATTTAGGACGGTTCATAATAAGTAACGGTATTGAGACGAAGGCTGCATTTTAAATTTGTTTAAGAATATATATTATAGGCCACAAGCTTCATAGAATTTAATAACCATATAAATATTTAATTATAATTTTGAATCAATTTATTATAGAAAGTTTAATTTATTGCAATTTATGCTTCACAGTGTAGATAATAAGTGACACTACAAATCAATTCCGTTAATGCTCAATATTTTAAGTTAAGTCTAACTATATTTTCGAGCTATGCTTTAAATACTACCAAGGAACTAATTAAATTTAGGAGGACACAGAATATTTTAAATATTTAGATCTGTATTTTAGCACTTGCCATGTTCAGACATCTAAAAGCAATTGCGAAGTGGATTGGGAATCGTCGTCGGTGATTGCGATGACTTAGTGGTCTAGAACACTTCCTCGGATTAGAAGAGACGCACTCAGTACAACTCTCTTTTTCCATTTTCACAAAGAATATTTTAAATTAAAATATGATTTGTTATATATATATAATATGATATGTGAAAGATCTGTAACAATTTCAAGGTTATATTTGACTTAGGAAGTCTGATAAAGCACGCAATGATATAGAATTTCAAACTTTCATGGTCACTTATAATTCTAAACGTTTTTACGGGATTTATACCATGTAAATTTTTACTTACGAGTTTCCGATATTTCGGCACTGTTGCAAGCGCCATGATCACGGAGCAACTTACATGGTATAAATCCCGTAAAAACGTTTAGAATAACACGCAATGAAATTACGAAAAGATGATAACAGGCGCCCATAACAGAAAAATGAGTGTAGATCTCTTGCATTCTTGAATGAAGTAGGTACGTAAAAACAAAAAGATAGATAATTAATATGAAAGTTTATTTTAACAACCTCGGTGGTGTAGCGGTACTGTATGCGACTGCTAATCATGAGGTCTCGGGTTCGACCCCCCGGGTCGGACAATGTTATTGAGCTTTTTCCTAAAAAGAAAAATTCTCAGTAGCAGCCCGGAGTTTGGAAATGTGCCCGGTAGACGTCAATAGGCTCGTGTCCTATTACGTGGGACTTAAACATAGCTGGCGAATCGTGGGTGTGTAATACACCTCTGCCTACTCCTTTGGGGAATACAGGCGTGATGCTATGTTATGTTTATTTTATTACTAATGGAGGCAGACGAGCTACGTTCTACCTGATGGTAAGTGATTTCCACTGCGTATGGACTAAAAATTAAAACTAAGAATATACCAAACCGCTGCTCGCCTTATATTTCGCGTATTAATACATTTCCCGTAAGAATTGAAGGCTAGCTCCCGCTATGTATAGTAAAAGAGTGGAGTTTTGAAAAAAAAAGGACACGTCAACCCCAAATTTAATGTTTTTTACTAAACGCTTTCTTATTTCTGTTGTATTATTTATCTTGTAACGTAACACAATTGGTTAGCTAGTTGGCTTTAAAAGAGAAATGCCAATGTTAAGACGCTCAGCACGCAACATAGAGTTGGTCACGACCGCAACGTGTAGGTACCTTAATAGGCGACGTAAGGCCTTTGTGGACGAGACGGGGTTTAGATATAAGTTTATAGACTGCTAAATATATAGCCGTTATATGAATTTGGAACATAACTTAGGGGTTTTTAGAATATAAATACGTAACAAAATTAATAATTTAAAAAATCAAATACCCGATTGCAAAATGTACTAAAAAGACCGAAACAAGATTGAGAATAGAAAACAAAATTAAAATAACCCTTTCTTCGCCGTCGGGTAGTAAAATATAAACAAATTATACTCTACTTCGGTTAAACAGACTATATTATGAGCTGAAAGCTTAAGATAAATCCCGCATTAAGTTGAATTGCAAGCGGAACCCATGAATTACCCGACAGTTGGCAGAAAAGATTATGTTTTTTTCTTTCGGTTTATAATTTGCAATTTGGTGACAGGTTTAATATAAAATCACCCAGTAACCAATCACTAAACGGTGTTTGTTTCTTAGTTCCGTGAGATGTGCAATGGTCTCACATGCAATTTGTGTCGAAGTTTGCATTATCGTGACTGTTAAGCTAAAGAAGATTTGTATACCATATGTGTATATATATTACCATATGTATGTAATATATATATAGTCTTAAATGTTTAAAGTGATTTACTAGGATTTAAAGTGGTCACGACACTTTAAATGGTGCACTTACTAGGTATCGATAACTGGTTATTTGTGAATTATCAACGCTAAGTGTTTTTATATTTGGTACGGACTTACTAGGTTAGCAAAATCTTTTACAATAAAACTGTTTTCGGAAAAAGTGACCGTTCCGGATTTTAAAATGTGACAACTGACCGGAATAAATAAATTTGGTTTTGTATCTAACCAGTGTTGGTTCTCAAACACGTTGTGATTTAGTTGATTCCATTTTTTGTTGTTGATATATTATGGATTATCAATTCAACAAAATCACAACATTTTAGAGATTAAAACAGTCAATATGATGGTATAAAGTGGGTAAGAGTTGCTTCATTAATATTATCTTAAGATACCCCTGCTTTAGGGCAGTGGTAGGCTGCGTTTTTGATTTTTTATGTACAATATTATTCATTTATGCACTGAAAGCTCAATTTCGTTTTCACACCTCATAGTTGAGTTGAGCTTCAGTGGAAGTTGAGATATAATGGATCACAATAAACTCATCTGAAGGTAATTTCACGGACGGGTGCCATTAAACAACAGAGCATTATGTTTGCGTAAGTGTGCGCATACTATGTAAAAATATATCTATATGAATCACGTTTAGGTGCGTGTATGAGATACGATTGTGGTTCCACCTACCTATATAATATGCATATTGTTATTTATTTTATATAGTCTCTTTCATTGTATTGACTAGGGACGCCATCGCTTGATATTTTAAAATAAGTGTATCTTAGATATTATGTTATACCAAGTAACTCACATTTAGGATCGATTTCGTCGACCCGGGTTGTGCTCGTGCACGCCGGGAGCTCGCGGACGCCGTTGCGCACTCGCACTGATGATGAGCATCGGATATGCTCGAACCCGTGTCGAGGTAAACGATCCTAAACGTGAGTTAAATACTTGTCGGTATAGTATATACCTATTATCTAATATGTATATTTATCTCACGATGATTTCAGTACGAAGAAACGTATTTTAGTAGTATTACCTTTTTTTTTAAATGTATTTTTGCACGCCTCATAAGCGAAGCGTTGAGGTGTGTACTGCTCTCGTTTCATGCAGAACAACTGATTTTTCAAACTTAAAATGTCTCTATTGCACGCCTCATAAGCAAAGCGTTGTGTTGTGTTGTTGCGATGCGTGTTCTACTCCCATTTTACGATTTAAGCGTAGCGTAGGTATTGAGATGTAAATATAGTTTAGTACAGTAAGTATTTATTTCACGAACTGTATGCTTACTGTAGGGATGTAACATCCTTAATAGAAAATCGATTATTAATTAATCGATTATTTTCCATAACGAGAAAAATCGATTAACATATAATCGATTTTTTTATGACGTACGTTTTTCTCGAATTTTTCATATAAAATTTAAAATAAATACCTAGAACATCATTTATTACAGCTTTAATAATGCACTAGCCTTTGCCCGCGGCTCCGCCGCAACCAAAAACTAGATTTGAGATATTTGTATATATATTTTTAGCATTTGACAATGAAATAAGGAGCATTTTTTTGTTTTTGATGTGAAACATCTAATGCGGAGGGAGGGTAAAATCGGCTGTTAGCGTGGCGACGCTTTGTTTTACTTGTCCCGTTCAAATTTGCAAGTTAAATTTGACACACATCCCGGTTTCCGATTTAGCTGAAATTTTACAAGCATATGTATATCCTGTGACAATGTAATATTATGATCCATGTCGGAGCTGATCTGATGATGGAACTGTAAGGTGGACACAGGAACTTCATAATGAAACGACGCAACCCCATCGTGTTTGGACTCGTTTGATTCGTCTTGACGAGTACTTTGTCTTTAGATAGTATCCAGGGTCTGATGATGGAGCTAGAAGGTAGCCATAGGATCTCCATTATAAAACGACATAATCCCATCGAGTTTGGGCTCGTATGATTCGTCTTGACGAGTAATTTGTCTCTAGATGGTATCCAGGGTCTGATGATGGAGGTGGAAGGTCACAGTAACTCTGTAATGAAACGACGCAACCCTATCGAGTTTATACTCGTTTAATTCGTCTTGAGGAGTACTTTGTCAAGTTCTGGTAATTTTATTTCTACAAAATATTTTTATTGCATGTAGTGTTAGACGAGCCACGGTCCATCTGATGGTAAATGGTAACCGTCGCCAATGGACTCGACTATACCGAGAGTATTGTCAAGCCGCTGCTCACCAATTCATTTCACAGATATGAAATGAAATATAAACGGGTATCTCCTGCTACAACCAAAACGCAACGATGTGCTTCATGGCCGGTCACACGGGAGATGGTGGTACCAACCCGCTCGGGCCCGATAACAAGTGAGTACTCCCACTTGGTACCCAGCCCTACCACCAGTCATGCAATGGATGATAATTGCTTACTTCTCTTAGTCGCCTCACACGACACCCGTGGGAAAGAATGAGGTGGTGACACTTGTATTCTTAGTCCGTCACCACACGGACATCCAAACAAAATGAGAACCATTGTCCCAAAAACTAAAATATAAAACAAATAAAAAAAATTGCCATGAAGGTCTAGTAGGTACTGTTTAACATTTGACTAGTTTTAAAATAAAATGCTTAAAACGATAATTAAAAACTAAACGACTACGTTGTAGTCTCAAAAACTAAAATATCTAACAAATCTTTCGATAATCTTTAAGTTTAAACAATAAAAATAATTATTGTCACAAATGTCCAGTCCTATTTTACATTTGACTAGTTTCTTTACACGCATACATACCTACAGATGGCGCCGTTTTTTATTTAATGAACTAAGTAATAATGAACTTCAGGTTTTTTCATCCGCCGCATAGATGGCACAGTTTATAACATTGAAACTTACTTCCAAGGTTTTTTCATCCGTCTCATAGATGGTGCTGTTTATGAAAATCAATTTAAACGAGTAATTTATATAATCGATTTATTAAAAATCGATTAATATTACTATAAAAATCGATTTTTAAAAATCGATTATAAGAAAATAATAATCGATTTAAAAAAAAAACGATTATTTATTTTAACATCCCTAGCCTACTGTCAAACATAAAAAGCTCTCAATATAACACTACAGGAACTTTTTTTAAATCAGTTTTAACTTAGGCACTGGGCGTCATATTTTTATGTGATAGATAGTTATTTTATTACAAGTTTACCTACACCATTTATTTCCAATTTCATGTTAATCTGATACACTAAGATTAATTGTGACACATTGTAATTTTTAGTGTCAGCCCTAATAGATATATAGTGCAATTATTGTTCACGCATCAATTCCGCGCACGGACCCCACAATGGATTTGTCGGCGGCGTCGTTTGTTATGCGCGTGCGCACCATTATTCGCACTCAGTCTGAGCCCTCGCGACTCATCCCTAACATTTAATATATACAAGTAACATTTTATTACAAAATGTAATTAGTTCAGAACAATATATGGATGGGACACAAATTACATATCAAGACAATAGTTGGTTTTAATGGCGCAGGATTATATTCTAATGAATAATAACGACAACACTTCGAAGACAATATATATTTTTATATTATAATTAGATTTTTGTATATTTTACATTTCAATAAGCAGCAGCCAAAGTAGCAATGTAATATCAATTGACGTTCCGAGTCACGATAAACTTTATTCATTCACGGGCTATTTACTAGTGGATCAAGATTATTCTGGAGAAAATATGAAGCGTTTTTGCCAGTTCAATTTAATTTCATTTTATTTATTCATAAACAGAGAGAAACGAACATGAATGGTGGATTAAATTTATGATAAAAAGGGCAACCTTAAACATTAAAAGGTTTTGCGAATTCTGAGAGATCATAACTAGTTGATAAGATATTCAAGCTCAAAATAAAATATCAATTTAATAGACACCGTTTAATATGTCAGCTATTCTATATATTGATAAATTTTCAGTATTAACCTACAAAATTAATTTCGTCAGTAACTAATATGATAGGTGGCCGTGGGTCGTAAAGACAAATGTGATGTGGAGATTGGGAATAGCCGTAGGTCAGTGCGATGGCTTAGCGGTTAGGGCACTTACCCGGATTAGAAGAGTTTTGTGCGATTCCCGCTGGCACTAAAGTTCTCTTTTTTCACATTCATAAATTTGTACTTTAAAGTAGCATGTCAAGTGCTAAAATACAAATCAAGAAAACTAATGTGATTCTAAACTATGTCTTGTACTAAGTATTCAATTATTTTATTTTAGACATTTTTCACAAATATGACATACGAGTACATTCAAATCCATATCTAAATTAAAAAATTAGTTGTTCCTCAGAGATGATTTTGGTAGGGTTGTCAAATGAGCTATTAAACCACAGTACGAACATCTATTATAAAGCTGTAACAGAGCATGTCTTACATTTAAGATACTTAATTAAGAAAAAATATCTGTCTCTGAACACAAAAAAATTTTGCTTGTTCGTCTGTTTGTTTGTTCACACAAGACACAGTTTCTGTTCTGATTGACACAAACAGCTTGTGTCGTTTGGGATCCTTATGAGAGTTCTTATGACTTACTTTTTGTAAAAATACCACAAAGCTTTCTTAGCTTTTATATAAAAGCCATCCTGACAATTGCTGAATTGGCAAAGCATCTGGACGGTATCCAGGAGATGCAGGTTCAAATCCTGCTCCTGACTGTTATTTTCGATTTCACATTTTTCACTTTGTGTTTAATGTATAGTGCTAAGCATGTCAAATGCTAAAAATATATATAAAAATATCTAAATATTTATAGGGTTTGCGTCATTATTAGGTAAAATTCTTAATTGTAAAATTAAGTTTACCTGGTCGGTATAATGTATGAAAATACTTCTGACAGATGGCGCAGGCGTCACCCAAAGACGTTAAGTATGATGTGTTATCGAAATTAGCAGTCAGGAGCAATTGTCAGGATTGCTGAATTGGCAAAGCATCTGGACGGTATCCAGGAGATGCAGGTTCAAATCCTGCTCCTGACTGTTATTTTCGATTTCACATTTTTCACTTTGTGTTTAATGTATAGTGTTAAGCATGTCAAATGCTAAAAATATATATAAAAATATCTAAATGTTTCCAACAAAATTGTTATTTGGCATGTTGAATTTGAATTCTCTTGAAGTAAGATGTAATTACTCACTTCTCACTTCTGCTGATCATATTATACGTGGCAATTCCGATTGCCCTAATTGGCTCAATCGGTTAGACTGTTTGGCCCACATGTACCAAAACATTCACTTAGACCCCGGAAGCATAGCTATACCTCCTACCCCTATAGTGTCAAATGCTAACTCTCTTTTTATTCATACACTGAGTATGTTAAATGTACTCTTGGCCACGGCAACTTAGTGAGATCTGTTGGCTACAAGATGAATTGATGTGTGCCGGGCATGTCTGAGGTATCGTGAGATGATGATGATGATGATGATAGAAGGTAATTTAAATAATTTAATTTACTGTTTATATTACGTATTTTCAGTTTTTATCAATAGTATATATGCTTCACTGTAATATATTATATAATTTATGTATATATAACATTACAGTTAAAATAGATATACCTACATGTAAAAACTCTCAAATAAAATCGAATCAAGCCAAAACTACTAAACGGATTTTGATTAAACCTTTTTGTTTAGTAACTGCCGGAAAAGTGACTAGAGATAAAAATTAGATTTTGCCCGCGGCCCCATGGGCTAGTCAGTATATATTTGCTTTTTAAATAATCGTACATTATGTTATTTATTTTGTGCGTAAACATTGTATTAAAAAGTAAACATCTATTTTATTTTCACAAACTCTACATTTTCGACAACATATTTTAATCACTTTTTCACGTGATAACGTCTTTCTTATAAATTGATGAACGCCGGCTGCACGCACGAAAAACTGTCACGTTCCGAAAAATATATAGCAACCGATGCGTTGTTAGTGAAACTCTCAGAAAACATATATGACGTTATCACGTAAAATTATCGTCCGTAAACCGACTTTACAGACAACCATGTAGTTTTTTCATAACGTTTCCTTTTAATTACAATTTTAAAGCGTCTTTCGGTTATCGGCGACGTTGTAAGGTCGTCTATTTTTAGAGTTGCTAGATGTCATATTTCAGCAAATACAAACAAATTTATTCTTTTAAGTGGCATAATTTTAAAAACGAAATCTGTTTTTGTTAAAATAAGGGAATAATATTTAGTTTAACGCTGAACATTACCATTATTCAAGGCTTACTTTGAAATTAAAACAATTCTTAGACACAGTTGTTGTATACAGGAGTAGTTGTATGCCTCACAGAGAGATTCAATTATCGGTCTTGCACATTTTTGGTCTCAAATAAACCTGTGACAGGGTTTACTCTGTATCTGTAACTAAACACACATAACATAATCTGTATTTATGTACTTTTCTGCATTCAAGTGTTTGTGTTTTGTTAAGACAATAAGCATAAACGTATTAAATATTGACTGTTGCATGATTTATGAGGCCCAGGTGGTCATGAGGTAGGTATCTCCTCATTATAAATCCGTATTCGTTCAATTCTGCGCATAAGATGTATATGAGATGACATACTTTATATAGTATGTAAGAAACGTTATAGTCATATCTTTTATGACACCAAATATATGGGCTATTTTTGAGATTGTGCCCGTGACATGTACCTAATCATAACTGCGAAATTCGTTAGCGACACTTAACAAAGCATATTGTAATATGTAGATGGCAAAAATATCTTACCAACATTTGGGGCTAAGACGCATCTCTGTGAAACTTTACTATGACAATATATCAAATTACTGTACAATGAATGCTGAAGGTTTGCTAAATATTTTAAACTTGGTAACATTTTTAATTTTGATGACGGTAAAAGTTATTGTTCTGCCTATAAAGTTTGCCATTTCTTAGTCGGTAACTAGAAATGTCTGTCTCTCTAACTTCTAGTTTATGATTTCTATGATAAAATATAAACTACTAAGAACAAATAATTTGTTCTTTAAAGTAGTTGAGCTTGTTAAGTGCTAAAACACAGATCAAAATGTATTTTAGCAAAATCAGTTTAGTTAATTTAAAGACGTTGAATGTATATTTTTAAATATGCCGACAATATAATTACAAATTCAATAATAGTTTGGTTAGCTTGGCAAAAATCTCACTTTAAGAGGCAACATTGAAAATCTACTATGTCAACGTATAATTACCTAAAACAGTTTGTGCTCCGATAAATTTATATATATATATATTAATATCAATGAATAAAATAGAAATAAGTACATAAATAATGTTTAAAGAATATGGAGGTCAACCGTTACGAATTTAATTACTTTTATTCTTCTGAGACTAATCTCAGATTTCGGGTTGGCAGACTTCACAAGCCGTTGAGAAAATCTCGGGCTTGCAGTTTTTATCATGATGTTTTTTTCTATTGATGATTATCTATTTTTAAATCTCCTGGATCATTTTCTTTTGAAAGTTATGTGCTATTAACCTTCATAATGATTGTAATAATTCTGCATAATTTTAGTACATTTTGCAGCCATTAATTAAGCCTCTTATACTCGTATATTCACCTAGTTTACTATTAAAACTACTTGTGTGTATTAGACAGATAATTAATGTCAAATTTATTAATATATTAGAGGGAAAATGCCTTAGTGACTGGGAATCTAATGTCGCAATACTACACAATATACTGAGTATATTGTTTGTATATTGTTGGTACACATACGATTTTCATTGTGATGTACATAACATACATTACATTACATGTAATGTTGCGTGCAGCCTTTGTCACAAGGTCGAACATCGTTCTCTATCATATCACGCATTCATTCCACACACTAGCTTGTACAAGTACATCCATTCACCACATTTTACAAAGCCCCTATGAAAATCAAAAGCTATAGCTATCTCGGCATACACAGCTAGTATTGACAATCTGATGATAAATGCTGCTGTAGTCATATAATAGCTGAGCTCCTATAGCAAGGCTTGTCTTTGACATTACTACTGACGTTTAGTTAGGTACTATACATAGACTAACTGCCTTACTAATAAACGTTGTATAACCTCTGAATAGTTATTTAGTGTTTTGTCTTTGCACTAATATGACAGCTTGACGTTGAATGAACGGAACAAAATACTGAATAACTATTCGGGGCGTATACAATGTTTATTAGTAAGGGGGTTAATATATAACTATAGACTCGCTAAGTCGCTACTATTGTAATACTAGGGATGAAAAAAAAGAAGCACATTTTGAAATAAAACTACGTTTACGGAATCTATCGCGTTTACTTGATTTTACTCCTATCCCGACGTTTCGAATACTTTACAGCATTCATGATCACGGGTGGACTTAGATGATAGACGTCCAAGGTTGATATGTTATTTCAACGGTTTCATCTACCCACAGTATATGATTTTACAAAATTTTTGGTTTATTTATTTTAACCCACCTAATATTCGTTTAGAAACACAGTGAAAATATCTACTTCAAATGTTTATGCTTACAATGTATGAGACTTTAAATTAGTATATTGAAATGAGTATAATACTCCTCTTTAAAATATATAATACTCCTCTCTAAAGAGGAGTATTATACTCATTTTAATATACTAATTCCGTAAACGTAGTTTTATTTCAAAATGTGTAACATTCGCGTAAACATCAGAAAGTATTAAAGAAGCACACATTTGGTTATGGTAAAAGTGAGCGAGACAAATGTATTAGTTTGTTATACTTTTCGCGTAAGCGTTATTTTTGTTTGGAGCTAATTCAACTGGCTCCCAACAATAAGATGGCCAACCGTCCCTATCGGTATGTAAGCTTGTTTTGGTATTTGAGTAAAAAAAATAATCACGTTATATATGCAAATATTAGACGTTCTAATACATTTTAAGCAAAATAGAAGCATAACCGCAATTTCTTTTGTAGTTATCCGGCTAAAACAGGTAGTGCATTTTTAGTCTACAAAGTTATCTTAAAAATATTTCAAACTATCACAATCTCGATACTGCTTCTGAGAATGTGCCTATTATATCGTCTGTCTATGGTACTATACGATGCCCTAAAATTTTAGTGTTAAAGGAGAGTTAGAGAATATCAACCACCCGATATTGCCACGCATTATATTTCAAAATATTTCTACATATTGCTATAGTTCATTTATTTGGTTGTAAAAGAAAATTTCTAGATACTGAAAGGTGACATTAGTACATAGTTAGAGCAAATATAAAATTTGCTCGCGTAATAGTGATAAATCCATTTTGGATAAGATTTGCATAAAATAAACCCATATGAAAACTTTCACGGTCCTAGCCCCAAGAGTTTGGCTTGTGCGTTGATAAGTTGATATTGTCAGTTATTCAGTAAACTATTCTATGGTATTATACTGCCACTTCACCCACGGCTTCCCTCGTGTCGTAGTGATAAAACTATTTTGGATAGGATTTGCGTATTCTTTGTGTTTCATCTACGGTATCAAAGAAACGCATATTTAAATCTTCTCGGTCCTAGCCCCAGAAGTTTGGGCTGTGCGTTGATATATGTCAGTCAGTCATTAAAAAATAAAAAAAAAATAGCATCAAGCCCGAAGGTAAGGTAGGCAGTGGTGTAACACAGCCTTTTATTTTAGGTGAGCAAAAATGTCCTACCGCACACCCCACTGCTTGGGGAGACAACGGGGTAGTGTGGGGCTCTCACCCACTAAAAACCCACCGTGCGCCCTCACCCACCCTTGCTACGGCGGATCACGGGTACCGCGTCGTTTCGACCGCGATCCGCAGACAGCAGCCCCTTCGGGCACCTTCTCTCGTGCGACGCCCCGCGCACTTGGGCGTCACACCTTCGCGGAAGCCCCGCGGACGGCAGCGTACTCCCCGACCCCACCGTCCGCAGCCTCGGTTAGGGCGCAATCAGGCGCAGGTAAGCGCGCGCACGCCGCGCGCCGGCGGCGTATCGGGTCCGCGAAGGAGGATTCCTCCCGGGCCCTCTACGCCGCCTCCTTCCGCGAGATGACAGCCTCGCAGAAGGCGGCGACCGCGGTCCAGGCCCTGTCACTGCCACGCCAACTATGTTAAACTCCCACGTAATAGGGGGCGAGTCTATTGCCGTCTAACGGGCACCTTTCCCAACTTCATGCTGAGACTGAGAATTTTTATTTTCAAGACCTCATGATCAGCGGTTGGTTTCTGATGATATGAACAGCATTTATTTAAGAAGAATATTTGTGTATTTAAAATAGCCCGCATACTTATAGGAACAAGCCTTATTAATCAACCAGCCTTTGTCCGCGGCTTCGCCGCAGCCAAAAGCTAGCTTTTAGGTTATATCTCAGGTTCCCGATATAGTTGTTGTTGTTTTTTATATAGTAGCGGGATAAAATGATATCAGTTTTTAAGTCTAATCAGCTATAAAATAAAAATTAATGTTTTATTAAAATTTTATAAAAACCTATATGTTTTTACGTATAGATTAAGTCGGGGGTAAAAAGCCAATAACACGCTTTTATGAAATTGACATTCAGGGATGTTTTGCGATATTGCTACTAAGCAATAAAATATCTAAAAGAAATCCTATATTTAAACATTTTGGCATCAGATCTAACACATATGATCTTCATGACAATGTCATAGCGTCTAAGATTAGAAGTAATATGTAATAATAGGTACACTTGGACATGCTAACCAATAAACTTCACTGACATCTGCGTCTGTATATTTTATCGATTGACGTTGACATAAAAAATAAATATGACTCCTAAGACATTATAAAGGACTAGCATTTGTCCGTAGCTCCTCCGCAGCCAAAAGCTTGTTTTTAGGTTATATCTCTGGTTCCCGATATAGTAGCGGGATAAAATGTTTCACTTATATGAACTAGCCTTATTAATCAACTAGCCTTTGTCCGCGGCTCCGCCGCAACCAAAAGCTGGTTTTTGAGTTGTATCTCAGGTTCCCGATATATTAGCGAGATAAAATGTATACCAGTTGTTAAGTCTAATCGAGATCTATCAAATAGAAAAAGATGCATCAAAATCCGTTCAGTAGTTTTTGTTTGATGCGCGAACAAACAAACAAACAAACAGAAAAAATCTAAAAAAAATTGTTCTTTGTTCAGACACGTCTTTAAAGCCCAATACAGTAATTTTTTCTCAAATATCTTAAATGTACAGACACAGCTCTGTTACAGCTTTATAACAGTACTAGCCTTTGCCAGCGGCTTCGCCGCGGTTTCCGCCTAAGCAAATAAAAAGGATGATATCTACCCATTTTTATAAATGTTCATATAGATGCATAAAAATGTACGTTAACTCATTGTAATTAAAACGCCTTCCATAAACATCACACACAGTGTTAGCTAAAATTTAGATCAAAAGTGACTGCACATAATTGTGGCGGAATGGATATACAGACCTCCCGTACCGAGTGTTATGCGTATGACAATTCTTTGTGTGATTTACAATTTATTGTTTTGAGTCTTGATATACTTTGTGTCGTCAAATAGTATTACTTATGTAATACGACAAGTCAATGAAGCAGTTCGTTGCCAAGTTGGCAAGCAATATGGCATGAACGTTCTTGATTCGTAGTATTTTGACCTATAACTAAATGTGTCACCTTAAGGTACAATAGTCTTATGATATGATCGATATCACCCGTAGATGCCATCGAAAAAGACAGATATAGTTTATAGGGCTATTACAGTTCTGATCCTATTGTGCTTGTTGACGAGTTTAAGTATTGATTTCGAACAAGCGCAGGTAAAGGACAGTCCTTGCCATATACTTTTATTTAGTTTTTTTTAATACTAAGTGGCAAAACTCCCGTGGGTAGAGAGGGGTGGGGCAATTCTAAAGCCGGCCCCACACGGATTACGGATATAATACATATATTACTTTTTTTTTGTAAATACATACATAAATGATAGATATAAAACACCCAGACCCAGTACAAATATCTGTGTTCATCACACAAATAATTGTCCTGTGTGGGAATCTAACCCACGACCTCGTGCACGGAAGTCAGTTACACTACCGACTACGCCAAGAGGCCCGTCATAAGGAAAGGATAAGGAGGGGGTTTGGCCCTCTGGCGCTTTCACTCGAAGTAGTACTCAACAACGGCAGGTACTCCTACCTGCCGTTGTTTCACGCTATCTTCTGTGTGTGAAACGAGTCATGAATGTCGAGGATGCAAGAGATATTATGATAATACCAGGGGGGTTAGGCAGAATGTCATATTTCACGTGTCGACCGTATCGAGATCACTGTGATTGGTTGAGAAACCGACGCGTGATGTCACAATAATCCGTTGGCCAATCACGGTGATCTCTCAACCAATCACAGTGATCTCGATACGATCGACATGTGAGATATGAGATTCTGCCTAACCCCCCAGAATAGTAAATATATGTAGCAGAAAATATACAGTCGTAAACCACTTGTGGGAATTAAAAATGTGAGCCTAGATTCAGGTAAAATAAATGGTTTTTGTGTCAATTTAACGTGGTCATTCCGGTAGTGTGAAAATCCATTTACGCCATATAACCACTTAAAAAAATATATTATTATCCTCCTTTGTTTTATATAAATCTCCAGTCGTCTACACTAATATTATAAAAAGCTAAAGTTTGTAGTTTGCGAGTTTATTTGTAGGAAGTAATCTCTTAAACTACTAAACGGATTTTGAAAATTCTTTCAGCAGTACAAAGCTACATAATGTGACATAGGCTATATCTATATATGATTAATAATATTACTTGTCGCCGGCGACTCGGTCTTTCAGCGACCAAAACATAGGCAACTAGGGCCAGGAGACCAAGCCGAGCGATCGGCGTATATTGCTGTATGTATCAGTACTATAGTGCACGGTCTTTACGATAGTTGCTCGCAGTGCGAATGGTTCCATTTGACCGAGTTGCCGGCGACTAGTCTAAAGTGCGTAATGGCTCTAAACGAGGCTCTACCACTGCCTGCGTCTTTAAATGAGGATACCTTTTTCATCTGAAATCCTTTTCCTTAATAATATTATAAATGCGAAAACGAGTTTTTTTGCTTGTTACGCGTTCACGCCGTAACTACTGTGCCAATCATCATGAATTTTCGCATAGTCTCAAGCCCAGAAAAGGACATAGGGTATTTTTATCCCGGAAAAATGTATGGTTCCTGTGGGATTGCTATTTATACGTAGGGATAAATTAATGTGCCTTAGAGAGACTGGCATATTTATATTCTGACTAGCCTAGTTTTTAAGCATTTGACATGCTTGGCCTAAATAAATACGTATTGCGAAAATGTGAAACAGAAAATGATTGGCATGAGCGGGATTTGAACCCGCGACTTCCTTTACGCCTTTAATGTAATGTATGGGTTATACAATTACATTATTCAATAACATTGCGTCGCAACTAATGTCTGTATAGTAAAACAAAACAAACAATTAAAACTCTGGTTGTAATATTTATTGTACGAAATTCCAGCATTAATACCTATCGCTTATTTACCTTCAACTTATGGTACAATTACTCTTTTTAGCATGAATTATTCAAAAAGAATATTATTGTTGATTTATGTTTGATTGTTGTGAATGATATCTTTTAAGTACTTGGAGTAAATCAGGTATCCACTGTGGCTGTATTTTTTATTGAACGGTTCTTCAGTCTTTTTATTTGGCATTGATTATAATTATAAGACTACTAGCCTTTGTTCGCCGCGCCACCGCAACCATAAGCTAGTTTTTAGATTATATCTCAGGTTCCTGATATAGTACCACTGAAGGAATGTAATATAGTTCCGGTGGCCCACCAATAAAGGCGGAGAGACGGCACACGGCGGGTTTTTTTAGTGGGTGAGGATCCCACACTACCATGTTCGTTGCCCCGAACGACAGGATGTGCGGTTAGGAACATTTGTTCCCATCTTAAAAAAGAAAGGTTCCTGATATAGTGGCGGGATAATAAAATGTATACCCGTTTTTAAGTCTAATCAGAGCAATCAAATAGAGACAATATGTAACAAAATATGTTCAGTACTTTTTACGTGATGCGCGAACAAACAGACAAAAAATCTACCTCTAATCTACTAACAGATCAGTTTTAATTTTCTCGTGGTCTTTATGTATAGATGAAACTGGAATAGATTCTTTCTTTATTTCAATTGATGTAAATTGTGTTAAAAATCGATAGCTCATATTCGATATATTATATCTAAATAGCACTTAAAGGTTGCTGTTTATGCAATGTGGATGCAGTTAAACGGTAGTTGAAAACTCAGTGAAATTCAGCATACATTATTAAATTTATGATCTGTAATTGTATACGTGACCTCAAAATTTTGAACACGATGCATCAATGTCTACATGAAGTTATGTTTATTGCTACCCTACCTATTATATTGTCGGATTTAAATGTTATTTTAGTGCTCTTACCATATATTCAGATAATATATAGGTATTGTAATAACGCGACGGAAATCCATAAATAATAACGATGCTTTAAAGAAAATACATAGTACGCTACTGAAACGGAGCCAACGGAGCCAAGTAAAAAGTTAATAGGAATAGCGCCCGCGTATTGACGGAATAAGAATACACGTGTCACCACCCCATTCTTCCTGGCGGTAGGGTTTAATACCAAGTGAACTACTTACTTGTTCATTCATTCATTGCTCATCTGAGCAGCCCCTTGACAGTATTCTTAGTATTGATTTGATGAGTTTATGAGCGCCGGCTAGCACTTACCATCGAGTGCGCCGTGACTCTTCAACCACCATAGTCCACAAGCAATCAAAACTACTAAAAGTATATAGGTTCTGAAAAAACCTCTTAAAATTTGTCTGGACAGCTTGTATTCCATTACGGTTCCGCTATAGGCGTGTTAATAAAACGTGTTAAAGATTAAAATTTGTAAGGATATAAACATTTATAATCGCAGTCGATTAGATTATCTAATTCTAATGATTTTATTATAATTCCACAAGGAGTTAGTTATTTAGTAAGCTCAAGGCATCAAACCGCAATCAGTATAAGTAAATAATATTTATTGAACATTGGTTTTGAGATCGGTGATGTAATCTGTAGATTAATATTTACAATTATAACCTGTACATATTATCTATAGGATACCATATTTAATACAACTAGGTACCAATTTAGGAGAATGTGCATAAAAGGGATGCAATATTATAGAAAATTTATATTTAGTTTCAATATTTCTATGAGTGATAGTAAACGTTTATACCGCAGATAGAACTTTATATATTAGGCTTTAACTACTAGCATTTTACTTATTATGCACGGAAATGGGTGTATACATATAATATACACTCTGTGGGGTATAGTATATATATAAATGTCTGCCTCTGTGATGCAACGGTAGTATGAGCGAATGGTGATCATGAGGTCGGGCAGTGTTATTGAGCTTTTTCATATAAAGCAAAATTCTCAGTAACAGCCCAGTTTGAAAATGTGCGCGGTAGACAGCAATAGGCTCACCCCCTATTTCGTGGGACTTAAACATAGCTGTTGAACCGTGGGTGTGTAATACATCTCTGCCTACCCCTTCGGGGAATACAGGCGTGATGCTATGCTATGTTCTGAGTGTAGTTAAGTACAGTATGACAATATTAGTGACCGTTATTGTTTATGCTATTTGTATGATGAAATATCCTTCCAAAAATAGTTTGAATATGTATCTCAGCGTCCATTTCGAAAAACAATTTAGAATTCTTAGAATGTCGAGATTGCACTCTCACACAGCTCCAAGATATAGCACTGGTTTCTTTTTATTTATTTCATGCCCTCAATCGTTGGCTGCCGTGCAACCAAGTGCTTAGCATTCTCGACCCAACTAAAAATAAAACAAAACCTCCTATCAGCGTTTATCGTAACTGACATTTTGTTTAATTCATTCTTAACTGATTTCTACTGAAAATGTATATTTATTCAACTCATTCAATATGGTTGATTATATCATTAAGTAATAGACTTCTCTTTCTTGAGATCATCTACGAGGCATTACATATTTTCTTTTTACATCTTTCATACACGATAACCATCTGTGTTGGAAGGGTAATTACAATAATCATTACACAAATTTATAACCAAAATAAAGTGTTGTGAATGGCACCAATAATATAACAACATTAATGCATTTTCCTCATTACGTTACTAGTTTTTCCCGCGAATTGGTTTTCGTCGACATTAACATTCAAATCAATTGTGTTGTTTAAGCATATTTATCTCACTGGAATTCCTTATCAGGATAAAAATGTTTTGTGTGTTTATCCAAGCCAAATTAAATCTATATACCAGATTTTGTCCAAATCCTTTTAGTTTTAGTTAAGTCTGTATGCCAAAAATAGGCTCTGGGAAGCCAGTATTTTATTTATGCACCTACATACCAAATTCTAACTAAATCCGTCTAGTCATTTGGGCGTGATTAACAACAAACATCCAAATGTCCAATCCTTCAAACATCTTCACATACATTCGCATTTAAACCAGTATAATTTTTTATTGGATTAATGCATGTAAATGCGTTCCGATAGAGGGCGTTGGTTGTTGAGACAAATTTGATAAGGAGATTGGGTATATCTAAAAGATAGTACTGTAGCTCAGTGGATTAGAGCACTTCCCCGGATAGGAAGGGACGCAGGTTCGATTCCCGCCTGTACTAAAATACTCTTTTTCCTTATTCACAAATTATAATTTGTGAATAACTTACTTACTTTAAGAGTAGCTGAGCATGTCAAGTGCTAAAATATAGATCAAAACAGTATAAAGCTGTGACAAAGCTCAGACAGCTTTACATTTAAGATATTTTAAGAAAAAAATAATGTATTAGGCAATAAACACAAAACATTTTTTTTAAAATTACTGTCTGTTTGTTTTTTCGGGTATCACATAAAAACTACTGAACGGATTTTGATTAAACTTTTTCTTAATGGCTCCTTATTAGACTTAAAAACTGGTATACACTTTATCCCGCTACTCCGGGGAATCTGAGATAACACATTTTTTTGGCGGGAAAAAATGTACCTTACCGCACACCCTGTCATTCGGGGCAACGAACAGGGTAGTATGGTGTCCTCGCCCACTAAATAAACCCGCCGTGTGCCGTTTCTCCGCCTTTATTGGCGGGCCACTAGAAATATGTTACATTGTTTCAGTGGTAATCTGAGATAATACCTAAAAATTTGCTTATGGCTGCGTCGGAGTGTCGAGCACAGACTCTTTCATAATATGTATTTCTAGAATAGGATGACAATTAGAATTTTGCACTTTGTGTTCAAAGCTTGTAACTATAGTGTGTCTTCAGCTGATGTAATTTTTTTGCTCACAACCTCTTAGGTCTAAACGGGAAAGAGTTTTAATATTTGCACTCTTCTTATTCGTGCAAAAAGCTCTCATGAGACGGAAATTGTAGAATAAATCTTAACGAGAAAATAATGAGGGACACATGTTCGCTACAGAGCGAAGCTTTTAGCAGAACAAGGGCAAATATTTTTGTAGCAAAAATTATTCGCAGAATGTTATTGCATTTTCATCTTGCGAAATCATAAAACCCGCGTGAATCATGTTTACTGTTCGCGGTAACGGCAAATTAAACTCATGCAGAATTGGTCCATTTTTCTGAGTCAATTGCGTCATAAAATTTTGTAAAAACATGTCTGTTTTAGTATAATTACGTTTTTGAAATCGTTTAGAAATTTAGAATACTGTACAGTTACGGAATTTTTATTTTATCTTTGTATTTTATTCAAGAGCGGGCCAATTTGTTATTTGGTATGACTGATCTAACTTGTAATTGTGTCATACTTTTTTTACAAGTCTGTAATTATGTATTTTCGTCATTAATTAGTATTTGCTCATTGACGTTTCACAAAGATCGCGGGCGTGTCATATGTATCATAGTCGCTCCGATTATTTGTTTCGGCGTACAGTTAGTCCGCGTTAAACAGAAATATGCAACTACTCGTAATATATAAAAATACTAATAATATTTATGAAGGGCGGAAAATGTTATTGTCATTTTTGTTATTTTTAAATAAATAAATATTCACGGACATTTCACACAATGTCATCTGGTCCCAAACTAAGCTTAACGCTTGTACTATGGGTACCAGATTACGGATATAATACATACACTACTTTTTTTTTGTAAATACATACATATAATATATAGAAAACACCCAGACGCAGTACAAATATCTGTGTTCATCACACAAAGATTTGTCCTGAGTGGGAATCGAACCCACGACCTCGTGCACGGAAGTCGGTTACACTACCGACTACGCCACGAGGCCGCCCGTTTTACAGTGGCAGATGCTTTAGCTACGTAGCATGTGATGGTGTCATCTCCTCATGCATTCAGCAAAACGAAAGAAACAAATAGGTTCTTAGAAATAAGCTTCGAATGATACTATACTTACATATAAAATGTTAATCTCTTTTATATAATACTAGCATAAAGCTAGTTTTTAGGTTATATCTCAGGATCCCGATATAGCGGGGCAAAATGTATACCAGTTTTTAAGTCTAATCAAGAGCTATCAAATAAAAAAATGCATCAAAATCCGTTCAGTAGTTTTTGTGTGATGCGCAAACAAACACACAGACAAACAGACAAAAAATATTTTTTTGTGTTTAGACACGCCTGTATAGCCTAATACCATAGTAGAAAGAGTGGGAAGTAGGTTATCTTCATACAAAAGCACCGCGCGCGGCTTGTATGTGTGCGCCATAGTATCGTATGCACACAAATCTCGACCCGTTTCTCAGTACGCCAGTCGGGGCTAACGCCGCACAAAGTTCGCGCGTCACGGCTTTTCGGCACCGCTAAATAAATGCAAAATGTGTGATAATCGCAGGAGAACTTATTGCTGTGTGTTTGGCTGTCTAAATGTCATGTCATGTCGATTTCTCAGTATGGTAGGTATAGTGACTAAGTAATAATCGTAAGTAAAAGTCGTAAGTTAAAATAATTTGTGTTGTGTCGTCTGGGTTCATGGTTAGTGAGGTCGGTTTTACCTAAACGATTACAAGTAAAAAATAAAACTTCCCGGCCCTTGCCAATTTCTAGGCACTGAATTAAAATTTAGCTAAAAGTGACCACCCTAATACATGTCCGTGTGGTGACGGACTAAGAATACAAGTGTCACCATCCCATACTTCCTCACGGGTGTCGTATTAGGTGACTAAGGGAAGTAAGCAATTATCATCCATGCATGCATGACTGGTGGTAGGGCTGGGTTCCCATCAAGTGGAAGTACTCACTTGGTATCAGGCCCGAGCGGGTTGGTACCACCATCTCCCGTGTGACCGGCCATGAAACACATCGTTGCGTTTTGGCTGTAGCAGGAGATAGCCGTTTATATTTCATTTCATAACTGAGAAATGGACTGGTGAGCAGCGGCTTGACAATACTCTTGGTATAGTCGAGTCCATGAGCGACAGTTACCATTTACCATCAGATGGGCCGTGGCTCGTCCGCCACTACAAGCAATAAAAAAAAAAAAGACAGGCAAGTATGGTAGGTAATTATATCGCAGAATGGGCCGGAGATAGCCAACTCCCCCCACTCTTTCTACTATGCTAATAATACAGTCTTTTTTTCTCAAATATCTTAAAAGTATTTTGCCATGTGGGGCCGGCTTTAGAATTGTCCCACCCCTCTCCACCCATGGGAGTCGTAAGAGCCGACTGACGGATTACCGCGGGAGTGGGCAGCAGCACTCCCTCGAGTATTAACAACATCCACTGCGATCGCCAATCCGCCTGCCAAGCGTGGCGATTACGGCACAATCCCCCATATGAGCGAAACACATGTTGTGGCGTTCTCTTGGGGAGGCCTATGTCCAGCAGTGGACTTCGAAAGGCTGATGGATGGATGGATGGATCTTAAATGCACAGACTTAGCTTTGTTACAGCTTTATAATAGTATAAACAATACAATACATTCACAGCTATTCATCAGTTTAAGGCTTATAATCCGTATATGGATCATAACTAAGACGATTTTATTTTCGCAAGTGCGTGCAGCTTAATACAATTTCCGTATGTCACAGAATATCGCTGAATAAATCGCGCAAATAAAATTCGCAGTGCGGAGGCATTGCGAATTTATGCCTTAATTTTTTTTAAGCCTTAAATTTTTTTACAAGAAGAATAATACAATTTTTAACCAATATAATAGGTTCACAGAAAAACATTGTCATTGCCAGCCTAAGGCAAGAAAGATACATCAAATAATTTACTAGAAAATTCTTTAAACATTTGAGATATTTTGTTCATTAAAATTCATTAGTAAATTGCGATTGTGCGAGACCGGTCGTGTCGTTAGGTTAAAGTAAAATTATTTGAGCTAATCTTACCTCATTACACACATCAGTTCACGTCTGTTATGTTCAGACATTCAAACAACGAATTTTCCTAGCTTTGTTAGCGGAGGAGTGCGAACTCGGTGTGACCTCGTGGCTAATTTGACTTGGTATACTTGTAATGGAATATCTCCGACTTGACGTTAACGATTCACAAACGTCCGTTACAGTCTTATTTTATTTTGAATTGTTACTGCCATGTTTAATGAGATTAGTGGTTGAGAAAATTAACTTTACTTTAATGGCTTTCTGTATCAGCGGTTTACTTATTTATTATATTATACAATAATAAAGGTGAAATTTGTTTTATTATTTAATTTTTATATTTGATTAAACATGCTAATCTCAAAAAATACAGAGCGAATTAAAAAGAAGCTGTTTGATTTTCGAAGTTTAGTTTTCCGAGAAAACTATTCGTGGTCTTCACACCACCCGGTAAGGGGTGCGTGGAAACTGTGTCGGGGCGTGATGCCCCCTGACAGTGGAGGTCATCCTCGGCTATTGGAGAATAGCCGGTCATTTAGACCCCATTTTCACACCGCCGCGGATGGCCGGGGGGTCAGCCCGAGCCACATAAGACCCCCGGTTGCCCCGGGGGAGGTCCAGCTCCGAGCGACCAGCGACGACAGCGGTGACTCGGCGGAGGGGGCCGCCTTTGGAGCGGTGGGAGTTGATTGACGGATGATGGATGTGGTTTATGGGATGATGATGGATGAATGAAAGGAGGGAGAAATCTATAGAGTATCTAAATTTACTTTATACTCGTTTTTACTTAGAATCGTAGTACTATGCTATAATTGCAATAAAAACTAAAAAAAAGTATTTAAATCTGGTTGAAACCGTAGCCCGCCAATACTGATAGGGTGTGCGGCTAGGTACATTTTTTCCCACCGTAACATAAAGGAGTATAGCTAAGCTCTAAGTTAAAAAAAAAAATGTATTAGGATGTGTAGGCGTCCCTGACCATTTTTTTTTTCAAGATTTTTTGTTTCTTTGTTTGTTGGTTCAGGCATCAGCAAAATCTATTAAAGGAAATTTAATATTTTTTTCGTTTGATAAGTCTTGATTAGAATTAAAAATGGTTATACATCTTATCCTGCTAGTATATCCGAAACCTGATATCTATATAACCTTAATACTAGCTTTTGTTTGCGGCGGAGCCGCGGGAAAGGGCTAGTATTATATTATATACAATACATTTATATTGACGAAAAATATTTATACGATGGTATTGCTATCTAAATCACACAATTATCAGGTCGTTGAACTTATTATCACTTTGCACGATAGCATGTATTACGGAAAAAATCCACACTTAGCGCTGATAAAGATTTTATCCAGTGGCTTACGATCCTCCACGATTCTAAAAGTTCTAATATAACGAGGTTATTTGAGAGAACTAGGTTAAACAAGAGAGGTCTACATAAGCTAGTTCGAAAATGTTATTGGTAAGAATGAGCTAAGTAAATAGTGGCGTGGCCTTGGACGCGGTTCGTCAGTGGCAAAGAGGGCGTCACCGCAGGTCGTTCACGTTTTTGCAAACATTAATTTATACAACCGATTTATAGTCATAATATTCTTTAGTTTTAACGAAGTACCTAATTTTTCGCTTTTTTGATTAAAGTAAAATATATTATTTGGAAATATGAGGTGCCTGTGCGAATTAACTTTTAGAGAAATCTTATAAGCCTACTTAGGTATGCAATCAAACTACGTTTAGGGAATCTAATTCTATGTCACGTTTACTTGGTTTTCTACTATCCCGAAGTTTCGAATACTATACAGCATTCATGGTTACGGGTGTATTCATGGGCATAATGTGTAACATTCGCGAATATATCAAAAATTAATAAAACTTATAAGAGTTATAGGTCGTTATAGGCCAGACGGCCTACCTGATGGAAATGGTAACCGGCTGCTCAGCTGCTTATAGGCTTTGGCAATACCAGAGGTACAGCCTAGTCGCTGCCTACCGTGACTAAAGTATTCTTCTCAAATCTCGTTTAAAGAGGGACATGCAGTGTAGCGCCGTTGAAACACTGCAGCAGGAAGTTCATTCCAGGTCTATCACTTTAATGAAAAGGTTTCGGATTCGAATCCTGGGTTTCACAAAAAGAGTCACTTATTGGCCTCTATATTAGGAAATTATCAGCGCAGAATATGGAGTTAGAACTAGAAGTCGGCAGGCTATTGCCGCCGTAGAAGTGTAAAATCAAATCGACTGTCAGGTACTAGGCCACACGTGCGATATATATAAGGCTTCGAGTTTATCGTAATCGGCTTATATTTTTTATCTTGAAATGGCAGAGATATTATGTAAATTATATCTAGAAACCTAAATCAAAGTATGTTAGTGTTAAAATGTTAGTGTCAAAGCGAGTGAGATTACTTCGTGAGGACGGGCCTCGTGGCGTAGTGAGTAGTGTAACCGACTTCCGTGCACGAGGTCGTGGGTTCGATTCCCACTCAGGACAATTATTTGTGTGATGTACACAGATATTTGTACTGCGTCTGGGTGTTTTCTATCTATTATGTGTATGTATTTACAAACGAAAAGTAGTATATGTATTATATCCGTAATCTGGTACCCATAGCACAAGCGTTAAGCTTAGTTTGGGACCAGAGGACGTTGTGTGAAAGTGTCCGTGAATATTTATTTTTTTATTTATTTATCGCCAACCACAATTTAATAAAATTAGGCGAGACGTGATTAGGCACACCTATACCATCTATATAATATATGCATGTGTATTAGATAAAGACAAAATAGTTTTTCTCATCCGTCCGTCAACTGGTTTTCTTAATTTTTTGTTTAGTTTTATAATAAGTAGACAAGAAAATGTTGAAAACATGTTTGAACACACAAATTCATGCACATTGCTATGTACTCTAGCGAGTTTTGTTATTAATGCTATATATAGACTTTAACTGAAGAATAATATTATAATGCTACTAATACTATGCAGGAAAGATGCGGGTAGACCAACAGTTCGGGTAGACAACATTTCGGGTAGCGGGAAAATTTTCAATAAAGTTTTGGTCCAATTTCGACCACTAGGCGATTACAGTATTAATAAAATATTATTGCTTTTTATAATCACTGACAGATAATTATCAGTTTATATCCATATCCATATGGGATATAATCTTTTTTAAATCAATCACAAGGATAATTCTAGTGGGAATTCTATTTTCCAACGATATCGTCTTGACAGTTTGTTCGGTGGGATAATAGAGCAATCCCATGATTTGACAGAGTAACGTCTATCACGTGAAACGATCAGAACGACGACCTTCGTTACTCACGCTGTACGATTAAATTATATTTTACTGAAAACGTCTAAAGGTGCCTTCAAATTTAAACATGTAGCGTGTGAAAGCCGCGCTACAACGTATGTAAATCCGATAAAAAATTGCTGCACATACAAGGCTGCTGGTGAAGAGCTCAGACTAGGTTAATCACTACCCTATTTGTCCCTGTGAAGCATGTATTTATAGGAAAATTCGACAAAGGGAAATTTGCAACACAAACGCTTTGCTAGTAGGGTTTGCTAAACCCTGAACTCTAAGTGAGAATTCTCATTGGTAAAGATGAATAAGTATTACGCTCTGCAAGGTTAAGGGGGATGATAGCCGATGATATCCCGATTCCTACGCAAATACCTCATGAATGATTACAGTGAGTACCTTATTTATTTTTGTTATTAACGCGTGAAAAAATTACCTAACCGCATACCCCGTTGTTCGGGGCAACGAACAGGGTTGTGTGGGGGCCTTCACCCACTAAATAAACCAGCCATGTGCCGTCTCTCCGCCTATATTGGCGGGCCACTGGAACTAACTTACGATATTATTAAGTACTTCAGTGGTTACATTATTCATTTGAAATCGTTTAGTGAGATGTGACTATGTGACAAACTAGTGTATTGTATGTTCATTATAAATGTGACGTCATTGTAAAACTTTTTATATTTATAATTTGTTTTCAAGGTTTCTTCATATCATTAAATAATTAAGCTAAGATAGCAAGATTTTATATATTTTGCCTATCTGGCTTTGAGATTTCTCTAAATCTCTTGTGTAGATTATAGTTTTAACAAAACATAAACCCATGTCAAAACAATGTCACTGCATGCGACCTACTTTTCATAATGTGACCGAACATATTGTGTAACAACAGGGGGCTGAGCGAGGAACAGTAATCTCACATTGAATGCATGACCGACATACTGTATCAACAAAGAACTACAATAGTCCATTTCCCAACAATCTTTAATGTGAATGATAGCCTCACAGGGTGACATTACGTTATAAGGTCATAATATGATAAATGAAAATCCACCCACGAGACTTGTTGTCGATTGTTTTTTTTTTATTGCGTATGGTGGCAGACGAGCCCTGGCCCATCTGATGGAAAATGATTACTAGCAATAAAAATGGAATAAAAACATCGTCAGGGAACTTGTATTTCTGAAAGATTTCTTGATTCTCTATGGCCAACCCGATCTATGTCAGCGTGGTCGAGTATGAAATTGTCTCTGACTCTAAGAGGAGACGCTGTAATTAATGGCGAAATAAGGCTATTTGTTTCTCAAAAAATAAGACAGTTAAAACTTACATAAGGGTTTTTTTTATACTGAAGGTAAGGTAAACACCAAGAAAAGACTCAACTGTTATCTAAAATGAATTTTTCATACTATGACGCGAGTGAAGCTGGGATAATGCGTTAGTTCATTTATAAATTAGGGTCATACAGTCATACACATAAAATAAGGAGAGTGGGCAGTGGCAATAACATTTGATCGTTGTACCCTAGCGGTCAATTTAGGTAGGTACGTAAATTAAAAATCTCAGTATAATTTATATTTTCGAACGTACGAACGTGTACTCAAGGTGAATAATAACATTAGCAAGCAATTTATAGACTGTAACAAAAAGGAGTATTTTACGAAAATATCACTGTTCAAAAAATGAACCAAGCCAATTAATTGCTGTCCCGCTTTGATGCTGATTGATGTTATTTAATTTTATAAAAGAAAAATAATGGTCTTATTTTCATTGCTAACTCAATAAATCTAAAGAAGCTACGAGACTATAAAATATTGCGCTTAATAAAATGGTAATAATGTACTTATATAGTTATGCTACAGGTGCAATATACTTGTTAAGACACCGTTTTAATTTACCAGATAATTAAGTATTTTACGATATATAAAATCTAAATTCGTTAAATGGATTTAGCTCTGTATTCATCTGAAAGACAAAAAAGAATCACAGGTCGGAGTTACAACAAAAGCATTCCCAAGGCATAATGTTAACACATCGCCATTGTGTGTACCAATTACAACTATTATATTCTTTGCAGATAGAGAGACCAGATACTACTTGTTTTGAATCCGGATAAATTGGTATAACAATTATGAGTACAACAGGCACACAAGGTATTGTACCTTACAGGCACGTTACGCAGTTAACTGTCCTTTTTTTTTGGTAAGTCGGGAAATAAATGTACCTGGCGTCGTTAGGGGCAACGAACAAGATTGTAGCCACCACAACTCATTAGATAAATCAGCCCTATGCCATCTCTCCGCCTGTATGGGCGGACCACTGGACTATGTGAGATTACTTATAGTGGTTTGCCAGCTATTAACTAATGATTGTTAATACATATAAAAAGTCAGTACAATATGCTTAATTAAATATCCACGAATGTAGCTCTAACGTCAGAATTTTAAATGTTTTTTCGAATTTGGAACAATTACATACGGATTACTTTTTTCGAAATTGGAATAATTAGTAGGTACTAGGATTGCTGCGTTGGTATGGTGACATACTTGTATAATGACTAATTATCGATTTTAAATATTAGATCGTTCAAAAATTCTGTTAAGTAGATAATTCTCAGAATCAGGAAGAAGTCTGATCTACGGCCGTAAACTAGTACGGTAAATATGTAGTCCTTCGCGAATACTGGCGTAGGGTTATAAAAAGGACTAGGAAGAGAAGGGTAATAATTTTAAATATTAAAACTGACTAGTTCTGAATAATGATATCTTACCTATTTTTCCATTAGGACTGTACGGCCCGTAGCTACCAGAGGACAGCGGTGATGAATATCCATTGTTGGGCTGCGGCTGAGGAGGTCCGGGTGAAGGAGTTCCGGCATTCGCGCCCCCCACCATCCACTCTCTGACGTGCCCGTTGGGCTGGTGCCCGTTGTGCGATATTCCGGGCTCGGCCTTGACGGGCAGCACGCCGCGGTACGCCACCTCGTGTTTGAGGTCCATGCCGCTGTTACCGCATGCTGCCGCGTTGCCGGCCCCGCCGCCCGCACTCCACACTTCTGTAACAATAAAATTTCCCTTGAAGATCAAAAGATACATAGATATTTTGATCTTTATTTTAGCATTTGACATGCTCAGCTAGTTTTAAAGAACAAATAATTTATGAACGAGGAAACAAAAAAGATTAGGCTGAGCGGGATTCGAAACTTCCAATCCATCCGTCCCTTCCAATGCGGGAAGTGCTCCGCTAAGCCATCGCACTGACCAACTTCCCAATCTCCACATCACATTTGTCTTTACGACCCACGCCACCTATCAGATGCATTTACATGCATCAATCCAATTTAGTAAGTTTAATTTTGCAACTAAAATTCATACTATTAGATGGCGCGATTTTTTAAATATTTTGATTTCAAATCGATTTTTTAAACATTTTGATTTTAAATCGTTTTTTTTAACACTTTGATTTGAAAACCCGCTCCCATTAAACTTCTCTTTTTCCACATTCATAAATAATTTGATACATAGATATGTTACCGGACTACTATCTCCCTTGCGACCGACCATGACAAAAGGGACGCGATGTTTTAGACTAGAAGAATTAACTACATAGATAATCCCAAGGTGAACACAACTAAAACAAAGATCATATTTTGGGAAAAATACTCGGCAGGTAATTAAGGTAAATATTGCACTCGGTAGATCGTCTGAGCGTATGTACTTACATTGTAATATACGTATTATGTAGATTTCGTTCCCATGATTATATTAAGTATATGAAACCGTCTTAATGATACAACGCATAAGATATAACTTAGATTTGATAGGTACCAAGAATTTTATGTGTAACTTTCAGTTTTATTTATATGTAACACTAACAACAATCCCATGAAGACTAAGTAAAGTTAAATGAAAATTTAAAGGTCTTTGACAAATTCCATTTACCTCTTTCTTTTTAGGATAAGATTTTATGCTACAAACTTCGATCAACAACACCACTAGATATCGGGCTGGCTAAAAAAATCCGTCTCGGTAAATAACAGCGCACTTGAGAAGTGAACTCTTATTGATATAGTTCGTTTGAAACATAGCCAATGTTAATAAGTTTCACAATGCCGCAATGTGTATTCAAAAGTTATAAATATAGTGTAAAAATAAGCAATTTAACGGCTGGAATGACTTATTTTTGGTAACTACATGTAATTTATAAGTTATATTTTAAGCTTTAAATTAAGAAATAATATAAATTTTGAATAAATTTACCGATTTCAAACCACAGTTGCAAATGTTTGACCAAGATTGGCCAACACATGCGCAAGCTTTTGGTTTAACAGAATAGTAAATGTATGGATTAGATTTGTATTGTACTAATTTTTATAATTTGTTACTAAGAAGTTTATAATTATTTAATATTACCTTTGTGTTTCACTTTAATACTAACGAGTAGTACTAGGCACTGTAGCACGCAGTTTCGTTCAAATTCAAAAATATCTTTATTTCATAGGCCTATTAAATAGCACTTAAAATCGTCAAGAATACACTAATAATTAACACGAGCGCCCGAGGCGAGTGCATCCGCAATAACAAAGTGGCGATTGCAATCGCCACAAGCAGCCGGATTCCGAAGTAAAGCCTTTCATGAGAAGAACCCGGCAAGAAACTCATGGGCCACTTTTTTAAATTGCCAATTTATTACAATTTAATATAATCTTTATAACTAAAATGACATTATATCATACAAAACTTTTTTGAAAATTAATGAATGAGGAGCAGCTCAAGCCCATTTTGGTTTATCCTCAAGATAATCCGAAACAGTGTAATAACCTTGATTACAAAGTCTAATTTTTATGGCTTTCTTAAACTTATTTAGTGGCATGTTTCGGACATACGTATTCAGGAATCTTATTGTAAAAGCATATACATTGCCCCATGAAAGATCTACTAATTATTTTTTACTCGTTCGTATTAACATCACTGTTTCGCCTCCGTAGGTCATAGCATGATGTAATACAGTTTATTTATCTTGTAAATTATGTAGCTTGTGGTGTGAAAGAGTTCGAGTACAAACGAAGTCGTAGCATAAGGTCAGAATAGAAAAAAAACATACTTTATTTAAATCAGCTATACAGATAAAGGCTTTTAAACTTTTAAATACTTTTAGTTTTTATAAATAGCGCTATAGCAAAATGCTTTTAGATTTTGAACACATGACAAAAAAGGAAAAAAATACAATGACAGTTGAATTGTTTTAATGGATGAAACCGATGGCGGCAAGATTAGCAACAAAAGATTCCATAATGGTAGAACCACTTAGCATGTATATGCTTAGTATTTTTGCAATGCTTATCAAAGCATTGCAAAAAGCCTAATATGAATAGTTAGCAAATTTTTCATTGCATAAGGTTGCAGACGAGCCACTACCTAACTGATGGTAAGTGGTAACCACCATACATGGACTCGGCAATACTAAGAATATTGAGCTCATCGTTTCATTTCACAGATAGGAAATGAATAAATTACCAGCTATCTTCCGCTACTACCAAAACATATTGATGTGTTTCACGGTTACACGGAAGACGGTGGTCCCAACCCACTCAGCCCAGATAACAAGTGAGTACTCCCACTTGTATCCAAACCTACCTACTCTATTGGAACACAACGGTTTCACTAGACAAAAATTAACGAATTTCGTTTTGACGGCAAATAAAACATTAGTTTCTTCTATCTTTAACTAATAACACTATTATACATTAACACTAATTTAAAGTCATAACAGAGCTATGTCTGTAGATATAAGATTTTGAGAAAAAAAAATTTGTCGGTTGCTCTGTTTGTTTGTTCGGACTTCACACAAAAAACTACAAAACGGATTTTGATGAAACTTCCTTTGTTTGATAGCTCTGAAAAAAATGATATATTTTATCCCACTAATGTATCGGGAACCTGAGATATGCCTAAAAATAGGTACGTATTTGGCTGCGGCGGAGCCGCGGGGAAAGGTTGGTTTGTAATACGATTATTGATCTACACAAATAAAGAAGATTAAAATATACGGCTTGTAAGTTGGTACTTGGGACAGTCTTAGAATCTTTGGCGCTCAGATTACTTCACAGAAAGAAAATTCAATTGTACGGTATTCAGCCGATAGCGATCGTAAACCATGGTTTCGGATTAATCGCGTCGTTTCGTTTACTTGGAATGTCATCCCGGGTAATCCTGAGAGGTTAGCAATCGTGTGCACTGTAACCAGTAAAACGTGATACATAGTTTTATTGTTCACTGTATATACCAGTATCTCAGTATATTTAAATTTGTGACTGAGATTTATTTTAATTTTCTTGTTTGTATTCGTTTTATTGCAGTTTGGGATAGAGGGAATAGAAGAGTGTCTTGATTTGTTTTATAACTATATCTGTTTATGGGTTTTATTTTCTTACTATTACCACAATTTTTGTCATTGAAGTGGTAATCTTACTTCACTTTAGCTTACTTAACTTTATGTATAATTATTTTTTTAGCATTTCTAATGTTTATCTTTTTACTAAAACTGTTATTTCTGTTTGTAATTATGTCTGTGGAGAAAAGTCTCCCGGATCTTATCCCAATCTAGGGGAGACTAGCCACGGAGCTACTATAGACAAACAGAAACTTTAATTGATATCTCATGAACCATGTCATCTATCGAAAATTTACCTATTTGCATACATTTTTGTTACAGCTTAGGCACTTAACCTTACTTCCACGTAATAAGGTCAAGTGTACACGCCTACACAGTACCTATGCAACACACTTGGCACAGATTCACTCCGATCTACTACTGAGAGTTTCACAAGAGAATGACACTAAGATTTTAAGCCAGAACCTTATGGTTAAGGTGCCTTTGTCAACTTTAAGTTGTTTTTTTCTTTTACTGTGCCACTGTTGGGCATGGCTAGTGAGAGGAGTTACAGAGTAAGAAGGGTTCAGGCCAGAAGCTGCAGAATTGTCAATATATAAAGAGCTGTTGGACTTATAAGTAAAGCTATGACTCATTTGTTGCCGAGCGGTCCTCAGGATGCCTCGTGCAAAGGCGAAACACGTGTCGAATTTGTGTTCGGATTTTTGCGGAATATTGCAACATCATGGTTCTGAGAGTCTTAACGTATGGCAGGGATGCATCGCATTGGTGAGGTTTTTTGTCATTATCGTGCATGCTACTCTACTATTCACATTCTCCTCTATCTGTGAGAGTGCGGATTGGCAATCTTAGGTTATTTTGTGTGTGTCCAAAGATAATCGCGATTGATAATCCGTGGGTGGATGGTGGGATCTCCTCCTAAAATATCCATTCTATAATAATAAAAATGGACTTCCGCCAAGTGTCACCTTCTTCAATTAATTATCTTAAAACTATGACATTTATTTTTATACTAATACTTTAATTGGCACTAAAGGGCTTTCGCTTAAATAGCACCACTTTTTTTTTATTGGTAATTTAGTTATGTAGGGTAGGCATACATCTAAGGCACAAAAGTTATTGGTGACAATTAACAAGAACCATTTATTATGAGAATCAAAGTGACCTTTAAGTCTAATCGGCTTTAGATAATCCGATAATTAGTTACGGATTAGTTTGCACACATGTAAATATTATAATCACTACTTGAGTAATATGTATTGTATATACAACACTGGTCTCTAGTAAATATTAGTTAGCCCACGTTTTATGTGCAGTATAATAAACTTTGTTACTTTAAATATTTTACGACTTAACATAAAACATAAATATACAAAACACGCGATGTTGCACTCTGAAAGCGGCTGTGATGAGAGAAGTGTAATTTCTGTTAGTGCACATGTTGCAATGTAAATAATAATAGTACATTGTTAACCAAGGGATGAAAGCAACTTATTTAGTGCCGAGACGGGGTTTGGCGCCCAAGCGTAGCGAGGGCTCCAATAGTTCGAGGGACTAAATAAGTCTTTATCCCGAGGTAAGCACTGTGCTTTTCATTACGAATACGAGGAAACTTAAAATAAATATCATGAATTAGCTAAAGAAAAAATGGGAGACTTTAAAAAATTTAATTTGGAATATCCGTTTTCCCGCCGATTTTGTTTTTTTATCTGTGGCCTGTCAGCTATTCAGCCATTACTTTTCATTTTAATTATTGAAAAAATATAAATCTTCGTTATTTTAAAGATATTTAGTTGCAAGTACATTAAAATAAAATCATATAAAAAACAAATTCTTTAATAAATACTTAACTTTATGTATTTCAATTTTACATCGCGCTGTAATTGACTGGCTGTACAGAAAATAGAACTATTTTATTTTTTATAATTACTCAGCTGCCAGTTGAAAGTAATTCTCCCTAGGGCTGAAAAGTATTACTTTCAACCCGCTCCTTAGACAACTTCAGGCCTACTTTCAGAGTATGAGTAATGAAAAATACTTTATTGTTAAGTAACAATGTTGGTCAATTTGAGCTACTCACACTAGGATGTTTTTTCGGCCATTCCATTCTGACGCTAGAGTCAAATGTAGCATCACGCCTGTATACCCCGTAGGAATAGGCAGAGGTGTGTGTGGTGACACCCACGATTCGCCAGCTATCTTTAAATCCCACGTAATACAGGGCGAGCCTATTGCCGTCTACCGGGCAGATTCCCAAACATGATGTCATGATCATGATCTCGGATTCGATCCCCGGGTCGGGCAGTGTTACTGAGAGTTTTTGAGAGCCCGGAGTTTGGAAATGTGCCCGGTAGAGTCTAAAAAACGCAAGTTAGTTTCACCTAGCACTACTAAAGTAATGTCTACCATTTAACCAATGGTGGTCCTGGCGGATCAGGCGGGAGGACGGCACATGGCGGGTTTCTTTAGTGGGTGAGGGCCGCACGCTACCCTGTTAGTTACCTCTCACGACGGGGTGTGCGGTTACGTACATTTTGTCAATCCTTAACAAAAAAAAAGGGTTTCAGCTAATATTACGCCTTAAAATTATTATCATTTGGTAGCGTGGACCTCTCAGTACACAGCGGCTTGGATTACAAATTACTAGGAGTACTGATTTAGGTACTGACCTACTTTGCCAAGCGTGTATTCTTATCCAGGACAATTATATTTGTGCGAAATATAAATATTTGTTTTCAAAGAATGAAAGTATATCCAAATATACTTTGTGTCCGTTAATTAGTTATATCTATGTTTTTAAAGTTCTCCGAGATAATATTACGCGCGTGAGTTTCCTCATAGAACAATCTCATCACAATTCTCCATTCTAAGCCATAAATATATAAAATTGGCAATGCGTTATTGGCGAGTTAGTTCGTGTTTTATACCTTTTATGAGTTTAAAAGAAGGCCAAAGACTAATAAAAAAATCTCACCGTCGAAAGTAAATATCAGGCGTCAACTTACATGAGCTTAACTCATGTAAGTTGACGCCTGAGATCTACTTTTTAGTAGAGAAATTGAGAGCGAGAATAAACAAGGTTGAGTTATTGGTCTAGTGGCTTCTTGCATTCCTTTTCGATATAAACTTTAGTGTTGTTTTTGCTAACACGTGGTTAGGTCTTGCAAATTGTACCACTGAAGGAATGTAATATGGTTCCGGTGGCCTGCCAATAAAGGCGGAGAGACGTCACACGGCGGGTTTATTTAGTGGGTGAGGGCCTCACACTACCCTGTTCGTTGTCTCGAACGAAGTGGTGTAAGGTTAGGTACATGTTTTCCCGCCTAAACAAAAAAAAAAGGTCTTGCAAATTGCAAGAATGGCTTCTGCTTCTTATTATAACGTACACAAACATTATAAGTATCGTAAAAAACAAAATAATTAACACATCAAACTTTTGTTTTAAAGTTAAAAGTTTTATTACATTTAAGTACTACTTCACACTAACTAAAACACAACATAAAATCTAAACGCCGCCAGGAGGACAACACACATTATTCAGTTGCAATAAGAGGTTGTTGACATTCATTTTCGAAATTTTGGAACAACATATATGAGGGTACACAGTGCAATGTTCGGCGCAGCAGCAACGTGGTTGCACAACGCGCGGGCCGCAGAGAAAGCGTGTGACGTCACGACCTCGACACGCTCACCTACTTGCGCTCGCGCCGCTGCCTCAGTCGAACCAACCCACTTCTGATATACCGACCCAATGTCACCTTGCTTTCTCTCACATACTAAGCCTCTTCACGCAAACACAAGCGTAGTGAACATAGCGTAATAGATTATTACTATTGAATACGTAACTTAGAACGACAAGGGAATAGATTCCTTGTCTTTTAGCACAAAGTAAAAGTGTAACGACAGTTTTCTACGATGCAACATTTCCATCACAGTAGTCATGTTTTTCCGCAAGTGAAAGTTAAGGGGATATTTAGACTGTACATCTGTTAGTCTAGCTGATATACCTAATACTTTCGCTTCATCAATGCGAATCTGTCCATTATGAGCGACACGCTACATTGTTGCTTAGTCCGAAGTAGCTCAAAGTAAAATGATATTGTCTGTTCAAGTTCTTCCGTTTGTAATGACTGTCGAACTTTTATACGTTTTTTACGATTATGGTTCTCACTCTTCTTAAAAATACAGTAATAATAACAAAGTTTAAAGTGTAAAAGTGACTTATTGTGTGCGTGAAAGCGTGAGGGTAATATAATAAAACGAGCTGTTGGCGCCATTGCTATCATAAAATCAAACTGCATCTAGAGCTGTGGTAGTGTATTCGTAATTTTTATAAATCGCAACGTTTTTATTTCACAATTGGAACCAACGAGAGCGTTACGAGCTATGTCTGCAACTTCAGCGTTTCCGGCGCTCTCATGTTATCAAAATGATGTTCGCGCCTCATCGAGCTACCTCGCCAGACCAGAGGATTCACTTTTATGATACGAGTAATAAATTTTTACGACTCATTACGTTAACGTTAGAATAAAATACGTAGAGAGCAATCGAAAGAATGTAAGTGCGATCTCGTCCGCTTTGGGAAACATTTGACCCTGTATTTGCGATTCAAAAATATTCATTGCGCGGAGTCGTCAGTCGCTGCGATTGCGATCGTTTGATTTATGCTCGGTGCTGCGGCAAACTCAGGTTTAGAAAGAATATTCACTGAAATAAATATGGCGTGGTTCGGGGGTTCTCGAGCAAAGCTCACTTATAAAGTATCTTCGGTGCTGTTTAGAACACATATCTACTACCACATAAAAGAATAAAGCAAGTACGTGATGCAATTCTATTATGGTGTCCAGGGAATGTTCTGGAACAAATACTCTACGCCACCGGGCATTGATATGATGTTGGAATCAGCATGGCGCGCACTCTCTATGCCATTTGTGGTGGTTTGTCGTTATATATTTATGTATATGCAAAGTTTTGTGGCCCTGGTTCATGTGCGTGGCATTAAAGAATTGTCGATGATGCGGAAATAGAATTTACGAGTGGCGCGACCCCTCCAGTTCGCTGCGTGATATATTCAGCGAGGTCACTGGCTCGCCAGCGGCGCGCTGTTGCGTCACTATTATACTAATGGCCTTGTTATAACATATTTATGTGAGCCTAGCATATTTCTAGGTGGTGGGTTCGATAACCGTACCCTGAGGTGGGAATCAACCGTTTGTGTTGTTTTCGTAATTAGAGAGTCTGCTTGGCGCATTGGACGACTGACGGGCTTCATGCATTATTGAGTTCAGCGCATGGTAGGCAAGCAACGGGCTCAGGTGATTGCGAGCAAATTGTTATAGTTCCCACGGGAGTTATCGCCATGTTTGTATACCGTTTTACGTAATGTTATGAAATTTAAAGCAGATCTTGTTTATTATTCAATGCATATTTTATAATTACATATGTTGTATTTAAATATAAAATATTCTAGGTAGATTCATATATTTGAGTTTGAGATAATGGATAAAATAATATATACCACTAAGATCATAGTGAGAGAAAATTACATCTAATAAAAGTGAATAACGTTCTTAAGCAGCCCATTTCATATCCAGAATGCAGAAATATGTGCCTAATTCATCTAATAAAAATCACAGTCCAAGACATCTGTAACAAAACTGAACGCGAAAAATGAGAATTGCATTTTAGCAATACCCATTGAAATAGAAACGGATTTTAGAGCAATAAAAATATTTAAAAGTAACATATCAAATAATAATAAATACACAAGTATAAATCTGTTCGTTTTATTGAAGATATTTGCAACTTGCAATATGATGCGATATCACGAGGGAGTGCTTCAATAATGCGATTCCTAAACTCAGTCCGAATGTAAAATGGATATTCTCGCCAGATGACAGTTCGTGTGTTTACTGCATCTTTGCTGGAACACGAGACGGTTCGAGCGGTTGGGGAGATATGAAAAGATTGGCGAATCCCGTGCGGGGAAATCACGTCGCTATTTTATCGACACATAGAAGCGTCTCGATGGACCAGCGCTTTTATAAAAAGGATTCAACCGTTCTCAGAGATTTTTAAATATAACATTTTCAAAGTTAATTTTAAACTTTTGCAAATACTGAAAGCTTTATAATGTAACTAGAATTCCTTGGCTTTGTTTAGCATATTTTAGGTAAAGTAAATCATTTTTCTTGTCAGATTATTCAAAGGTGATTTTAAGCAACGAAATGCCATTCAACTGTGTTACTTAATTCAGTTTTTATAAGTACCTATGAGTCATGATTATTACTGCAACCATATTTGTATAAAACGGTTATTCGATTTTAATAAAGAGTCACAGATGTTTCGCCGTGTCTCGAGCTCTTTTGAAACTCTTTAAGCATATGTTTTGGATTATATTTTAGTAAGTACATTGGTTGATGTACTCGTAGTTACGTCACGACAGACGTTATTTCTCAAGACAGCTCAATGGGTACAATTCTTTTATTAGAATGTAGTAACAAATATGGGCACAATTTGTTATAAGAAGGGGACCAGTTTGATTATGTTTGACAGAACTTCGTTTAACATTTCGAAAGTATACTCTAACTGTATATATGAAGCGTTGAATGAAAGCTAATGTTGGCCGTTGACTATATTGTTAGACATGACGAAATAATAGTACTAGTATAATGGATTAGGCCTATATCAATGTAATGCTCTAGTAACTACTGTAATTAATATATTAGTGTTTTGGTGTGGACTGATATAATAGTTCCATCTGAATGATTAGCTGGATCCGAACCCAAAAACCTTATAAAGTTAGAAGTTGCATTATTATGCTATAGTTTTAAAATTGCGTTACCTACTACTTCTTAAAATTTATTCCATTCATTCTTTTTAAGCAAGTACACATAATAAATGTTATGAATTCTGTAGCTTTTACGGAAACAGGAAATTAATAAGAGAAATAAAGGGGATATTGATGTCAAGTATTACCTCCGATATTACTTATTTAAAGGACAAATAGCTTTGTTTTCTTCTTTAATACAGAAGCCACGGAGCGCGGGTGAAGTTAGCGCCCATAAAGTTATTCAGTAGCAATATAGATATTTTGAATAGATTCACAAACATAAATTTTATGCTGAGCATTTTATTTTATATCTGGATCCTCTATTATTATAAATTCAACATACAAATGCTTGACTATTAAAGGATTTATTTAGGTATATGGCGATATACCACTGAAGGAATGTAATATGGTGTCGGTGGCCCGCCAATAAAGGCGGAGAGACGGCACACGGCGGGTTTATTTAGTGGATACCCTGTTCGTTGCCCCGAACGACGGGCTATGCGGTAAGGTACATTTTTTCCACCTAATAAAAAAAGTATATGGCGATATCCTTTTTTATTATTTTTAGTCAGGTTCAGACCGATTGTTAAGTGATATAAGTACATAAACATCCCGGAAATTCTCAAAAAAAAAAACAATCATTGGAGATAGCTCCGACAGATTGTTATACAAATGTATTATCTTTTATCTCATCTTCTCTCTCTCCAAGTTATCTTTTATCTCATTCTACCTTCAAACTACACTGTTACCAACGGTTAATTCTGAAACGTTCTCAGACTCTTCCAATTTAGTATAGTTTGAGATGAGTGCCTTTTATTTTTTATAGCTTTGAGTTGTGAGCAACACTTATTTATTATCTAAAGCTATTGTGTACTAGAGTAAGTCGGCTTGGAATGAAAATCAACTGCTGGCGTATCTCATGTCGGCTAGTTGAGTCCAATACCATTTTTTTGTCCTTGTAGGTATATGATTCTACTTATGTCATCGTATGAAAATTGTAAAAAAAAAAAATTAAAAAAGGTCTTTTCTTTATTTCTTTATTCCAATGTAAATCGTTTGTATTTAGAAAATGGTCATAAAAAGTTGACTAGCCTATCTAAGTCTATTTTATTTTGACAGACAATTGCCAGGCCACCCACTCTCTTCTTTAAGCCGAAGCGTAGATGTGAAAGGTGATCCGCCTACGAAATCTCTCCGTACTACGAGTTTCTGTCCAGCTGTCGAGAAGATTGGAATTAGTACCTAACCTACTTAGATTCCCATGTAAGTTAGATGACCCAACAGATATAGAATATCATTTGAGGTTATATTAAACCTTTTTCTTTGCATTCGATTTATAAACCATAACTTTGCCACCGCCATGTTAATGTTTTCTTGTGTAGTTTTGTTCTTTGGTTACAGCGACGATTAAAATCTATATAGCATCGATGTTTTGTATGCTTTAGGATTATTCGTGCTGGTAATGTGTAAATTGATACTGCCTTCCTAGCAGTATTTATGTAAATGTGAATATACTACTCTGTCAAGAAAGTACCGGAAAGAGATCAATAATATACAACATTTTTGTTATTCATCCAAATTTATTTTATCACCTTCAAAGTATGCTCCTTCAGAAACGATAGACTTACGCCAACGAATAATCCAATCATCAAAACATTTTTTAAACGCTGTTTCCGGAATTGAGTTCAGTTCTCGCCGCGAATTCTCCTTTATGTCTTCTACCGATTGAAAACGGGTGCCACGAAGTGATAATTTGAGTTTAGGAAAAAGAAAGAAGTCGGCTGGAGCCATATCTGGTGAATATGGTGGTTGCTCGATGGTATTTGTTGAATGTTTGAACAATTGGTTCACAATGATGGCCTTGTGCGAAGGTGCATTATCGTGGCGCAAAATCCAGGAATTTTCTTTCCACAAATCTGGCCTTTTTCGTCGAATTTGCTCTCTTAAACGCCGCATAATGCTCAAATAATATTCGTTTGACCTTCTGGCAAGAATTCCGAGTGCACAACACCGCGATTGTCAAAGAAAACAGTCAACATGACTGACTTTTGATCGACTTTGGCATGGCCTTTTCGGTTTCGGTTCAGTTGGAAGTCGCCACTCCGAAGCTTTTTGACTAGTTTGCATGTCAAACTCGTAAACCCACGTCTCATTATCAGTAACAATGCGTTTTATGAATGTTGGGTCGGAATTGACTCGTTCTAGCATGTCCTCAGCGACTCTCATGCGATTGAGTTTTTGGACAAAATTCAGGTCTTTTGGGACTAGCCGAGCGGAAACATGTTTCATACCCAAGTGATTATTTAAAATGGTACGGATCGACTCGTGAGACACAGAAAGTTGAATGAGGATTTTCAGTCACTATTTCCTTCACTTTTGCAATGTTAACTTCAGTTGCAGACGTTGATGGCCTACCAGAGCGAGGCAAATCTTAAATCTTCCATCACATCTCGACCGCTTTTAAACGCTTTGTACCACTCATAAGCACGTGTTTTTGATAAAGTCGTTTCACCGTAAGTCTTCTGTAACATTTTCAGTAACTCAGAACATGAAACTCCATTGGCGATGCAAAATTTAAGACAAACTCTTTGTTCGGTGTTTTTGTCCATTATGAAATTCGCAATACACACTAGATATGATATAACTAAAAACAGCACTGTATTTAATATAGCTAACAGATGCAACTCAAACTCCGCGCCAAAATGGATAACAGTTGTGCCAAGCTAACAACAACAAAAAAACAAAAATTTGAATTTGGAACCATAAACAAATCATCCATTCCCGGTACTTTCTTGACAGAGAGTATAAGGTATCAAATAGTTTCAATTAAAATAAATCTTAATATGAATGTTTCACTGGTGGTAAAGTTTCCGTACTTTTTTTAATTGCGTTTATTTGCAGCCTACCTGATGGTACATGATAACCGTCGCTCATGGACTCAACTATAACGAGAGTATTGTTAAACCGTTCGTTGCTAAAATTTCATATATGAAATGAAAGAAAAACACGCTGATGAGCTTCATGGCTGGTCACACGGGAGATGGTGATCGCTCGGGTCCGACTGCAAGTGAGCACTCCCACTTGCTACCCAACACTACCGCCAGTTTTGCAATGGGTGATAACTGCTTACCTCCTTTAGTCGCCTCGTACGACTCCTGCTAGAAAGAATGTGGTGGTGATACTTAGTCCGTCACCATACTTGCTTGCACCTAAGTTTCCTAACTATAATAACGAATATTCACGGTAGGCTGTGTCTTTTATAATTATACAATCATTGTTAGAATTTCGATCACTCTTATGATTGTTATCAGATAGCTTATATAAAGAAAAAGAGATCCTCTTCTTTTGTTTGTTGTATGATTGATATTAAACTCTAAGATCAAAATCTCTTAGAGCTCGATTTTTAAATAATTTATTAAGAAGAACTTTGGTCTATTCCAAGGTCAGCAGTATAAAGCAATCCAGTTGTAAAATCCATTGTAAAGCAAGGTCAATCAAAGTGCAAGGTTAATGCAAGAGCAGATTGGCCTTGTGTCCTACGTTTTCATACTGAATTTACATTAAGTTGGTTAGCACGCAAGCTCTCTGTTTTACTTAAGATATACAAAATTAAGTATCAAGCAGCTACTGTACAGGAATTTCTAAAAATTATTTCATATTAAGCCTACTTAAATGTTTCTCAGGCGATTTTTTGTAAATGATGTTACATTTTTAATATTATATTGTTTGCCAATTTTTTACATGATGTGTAATATGTATGAGTCGTAAAGACATCTAAAAGCATTTGTGAAATGGAGATTGGGACACCTTTGGTGACTGCGATGGCTTAGCGGTCTAGAACATTTCCCCGTATTGGAAGGAACGCAGGTTCAAATTCCCCTCGCAGTAAAGCTCTCTTTTCCACTTTCACAAATAATTTGTTCTTTAAAATAAATGATAATTTCGTAAACTATTGTGAGTGTAGTGATAAAATATGAAGAAAACAAGGAACCTACTCACTTTTATAATAATCTTAACATTAGCATTTTGAAGTATAGGATAAGCATTATTTTATATGTTTAGGTATTCGTCGACTACTTATACACTATGGAATGGTTAGTGATAAAATTACACAGGAGAGCCATAGGACACTTATAAGTTGTAGTCAGAATTTACTCCTTCGAACGAGTTGAAACTTCTTGCATAAAGTTACAAACTGTTCATCGCGCAAATGCTCAAGTTAGAATGTTTGCATAATAGTTTTATTCCTATTTCACGTTCAACTGCATTCCCTTCCAATAACATTGAAATGTCTTTAAAGGCAAATGGTACCTATAATATTTTTACGACGGTAAAGTAATACGGAGAACGAGAGTCCCATTGTAAGACGTTCATTTCCTCTCAAAAGCGAAATATTTATTGTTTCAATTCTTTCTACATTATTATTACTTTTTCTATTACTAAACATATTACTTAAAACTGGTATTGTGTATTTGATTTTAATGAAATTTTTGGCATGAAAAAGTAAAATAATTTCAATAAAATGTTCATTATAATATTGTTGAAATAATTATTTAAAATATCAAAGCATACGCGGGTTTCGTGGCGTATTCGGTAGTGTAACCGACTTCCGTGCACGAGATCGTGGGTTCGATTCCCACTCAGGACAATTATTTATTTGTACTGCGTCTGGGTATTTGCTATCTATAATATGTACCTACGTATTTACAAAAAAAAGTAATATATGTATTATATCAGTAATCTGGGACCCATAGCACAAGCGTTAAGCTTAGTTTGGGACCACAGGACGTTGTGTGAATTGTCCGTGAATATTTATTTATATGTAGTATAATTAAATATTTGTGTTAAAATGAAACCTTTTTCGAAGTAGAGTAATCACTAGCGGAGCAATCAATCTTAACGCTAAAAGCAACGAGGTGACTGCACCCTCAGTCCAGTCACTATATTCAAAACTTTTAACACTACACTAACGTTTTCATGATTTTTTTTTGTTTTGTTTTCTGTGTACGGTCGAGAAAATAAAACAAAGCTACTTTTGTTCACCAATCGCAGGACTACATTTGAACAAAGGATTAGGCTGTGGGCAGAAACACTTAAATGCAGTCATTAATTACAAAAAAATATAACTTAGCACTGCCTTCTATGGATTGTTAGTCAATTAAAACCTCGAAGAGTCAAAGACTTTTGAAAATACGACGATAAAAAGACCTCAAATCTTCGCAATACTCATTTATATTAAATACGCGGTAAAATGTAATTACACGGGACTTATCTGGATTTGTCCTTTGTGCATCTTTTTATGGTCATCATAAATAAACGCCTACAATAAGATTTATTGCGTAGAAATTCAATTAAGAATCTAATACAGATATGACTGGTGCGGCCTACGCTTTTGTTTTAAATATCCGAAGTGTATTAACTTTAGTTTAACTGATTATAAATTTATATAATACACAACTATAATAATTGACTATAGATATATTTACTATTTTAGTATCCGTGGGTCCGTCACGACTAAGAATTCAAGTGATGCCACCCCATTCTATCCCTTCTTTTTTGGGTTTGTACGAGGTGACTAAGGAAAGTAAGCAATTATCACCCATCGCTTTACTGGTGGTAGGGTGTGATACAAGGTGCGAGTACTCATTTGTTATCGAGCTGGACCTGTTTTTTGGTTGTGGCGCGAGATAGCCGTCCATTTATACACTTCCAACACGTGAACGGTGAGCAGTGGCTTGACAGTTAATATTTCTTATGTTAGTCTTAGTGCTATCATCGTATTTTTAAATGTGAATATTCCGTGTTGACTTTCTTTCACTATGATTCATCTTGGCATAAGACTATAGTGTTGTTCATACTTACACTACTGGACACGAGTCTCTCTTAAGAAGGAAAGGGATGTCGTCCATAGTCCACCATGGTGACCCATTGTGGGTTGGCAGAATTTATCAACCGTCCAGAAGATCTTTCAAGCATGTAGGTTCGCTATCCTCAGTCATATCACTAGGATGATATAGCCTCTTACCACTGAAGGAATGTAATATGGTTCTGGTGGCCCGCCAATAAAGGTGGAGAGACGGCACACGGCGGGTTTCTTTAGTGGATGAGGGCCCCACAATACCCTGGTCGTTGCCCCGAACGATGGGGTGTGCGGTTAGGAATATTTTTTCCCACCTTAACAAAAAAAAAAAGGATGATATAGCCTAGTTCCCACGTATTTACTAGTTGCCAAATCGAACAAAAGTTTTAGTTTATAAACCTAGTAATATATATTATCGTATTCATAAAAGATAACTGCATTTGATGCTGTGCTTGACTCCAATAAAATAAATAATTTTGGTTTAAATACGTGGAAACACGTCAAACTATTGTGTAACTATGATTTCTCATGGAAATTCAGTTAGCTCAAATAATTCATTGAGCAAGCTGATTCCATCCAAAATATAATTTACCCAAATACCCATTGCTCTACATAATACGAGTAGCAATCGTGTGTTCAATTGAATTTTGACGTATATTGCAATTACACAATAAAATATATTACTAGTCTTATTTGTAGGTTGTATAATGTGATATTTTGTCTTTTTATTAAAAACAGTTTTTGTTGAACTCTTTAATATATAATTATATATACCAACACAGATATCTAGAAAGGTTCAGCGCATTTATATCCAAAAAATCTTTTTTTTTTTTACCCGCATTAGACTGTAAATCCTATCTCGTAGACAACTTTAGAAACATTTTATGATGCTACTACATAAAGTATAGGTAGTTAGAGCTGAAAAAGAAATTTGTTGTAATTAGATTAAGAGTCTCAAAAATACTTATGGTTAAGGATGACGACATCTTCTCATATAATAAGTATATTAGCGGTGGTGAAAAGAAGCATACTACAAAATAAGACAGACATCGTCCATTCATGGATTTATCGTATCTATAATGATTAAAATGTATTTTAGTTGAGTAGATTTTCATTCACTGTTTGTCGAATTCATTTATTTTATTTTTAATATTAAAGACATTGGAAATAGATGTTGGATTCATACATTCTGTAACTTTACTATCCTATTATTGTCGAGTTAGACCACCAGGAGCACTAACATAAATATAAATATACAAACAGGAAACTACAAGAGTTTTTCTATTTCTGCTAGCTCCAACAAGATATAACTCCATTGTATATAACATTCGCCCATTAATCACTAATACAAAACGGAAATGTTTTCGAATATTAAAATTTATAGTACAGAGCTCTAGCATATTACCATTACCACAAATTTATGGTACAAACCAGATATTTTATTGACAATAACTCCAAATAAAATTCCTATAAAGAGCTATTGTAATAAGTATAACGGAATATTTTCACAAAACATCGTTGGGCTGCTATATCATGTGTGCGGAAATATAAATTGAAATCGTTTATTATCGACGATATAAATTTAATTTTGTTGACAACAGTTTTATTGTTAGTACTTATTTATTTGTTTACAGTCATAAGAATGTCTCGCCACAGAAGGAATGTAACATAGTTCCAGTGGCCCGCCAATAAAGGCGTAGAGACTGCACAAGGCGGGTTTCTTTAGTGGGTGAAGGCCCCACTCTACCCTGTTCGTTGCCCCGAACGACGGGGTGTGCGGTTAGGAGCATTTTTCCCGCCTTAAAAAAAAAGCATAGATCTTCTGTATAATAAATAGAAATTAGGACAAACAAGTCGAACGACGTTGACGCCTGTCATATATATAGGTACGAGTAGGTATACGACACGAAGAAAGTTAAATGCTTCAAACTCAATCTTTTTTCCCTTAATCTATAATAACTGATAATAATAAATAATATAATTAGTTTAATTCTCGGCATCGAAGTCTTGATCCCGTTTACTGGCAAGATTACAAGACGCGGTTTCTGTTGAAGAAATTAACCAAATCTTATATATAAAATTCTCGTGTCCAGTGTTTGTCGCCATACTCCTCCGAAACGGCTTGACTGATTCTTATGAAATTTAGTGTGTACATTCAGTAGGTCTAAGAAAAGGATGTAAACAATTTTTCATACCCCTAAATGATAAGGGTGGTCCACCCCAAAATTTCATTTTTATTTTGTAGACAACATTTTTTATATTTTTTATGATTCGGCATTAAAAAATACATACAACCCTAAATTTTCATCCTTCTACTGCCAACCTATATTTTTTTTAATAGCGATATTTAGTATTGTAATTTTATAATCAGTCATCGGTCACAGCGCTCCGTGCCTCTTTAATAAGTTAGTTATTTTTTTCTAGGCTAGAAATTCCCTAAAAAATCTCTAGAAATAATTTATATGGAAAAAAAAGGTTTGCCGGGTCAGCTAGTATTATAAACAATCAGCAGAAACGATACTCATTAATATTATATTATATGCGTCAATACTCATAATTAACCGTGAGGCGTACATACCTACTTTATTTTATTATCGTATAATAGCAAGTTTTTAACATTTTTGCGGCCATTGTCCTATGTGATTGTCTTAAAAAACTTAATGAACATAAAGATGTTATATTTACTTGTAAAAATACACACATTGGTATTAAAAATCTAGAGGTAATGATTATTCAAAAGAACAATCTGGAATTTGTATTCACTACAAAGAATTAAGTATCTAAACAAATGATATAGTTTATATCCTTGAGCTTACAACAGGTCAATATCCTAAAAGCCGAATAGTTCATGAATAATCTACTTATTTGTATAGGTGTTTTCCACAATCATTTACAACCAAACACTCACTGTTAGCCTATCGTTAAATAGATTGCCCACACTAATGGCTGCTTTATAACTAATGCTGACGAGTAAAGTAATAAAAGAAACGAGCAAATCTAGTTTAATAGAACCTTGAAAGTAAAACTGGTTGGTATATTGTTTCTAAAAAGATTAAAATATAGTCAAATATAGTCTGCTATTCCAAAATGGAAATACACAAACAAAATGAGACAGTGGTCAGTCAGTGCATATTGTGAATTGCGCATAAACCTTGAAAAGTATTTCCAACATAAACACTGTTGCACTTTTGGGACTTACAATAAATGCATCTGAACTCAGAATTGTGGTTGCTGGTATTGCAGCCGCAAATAATCATTACTACACATCGTTTGTTTTAAAGGCTATACAGTGCAGAACGGGTCCTAGAAATATGTCTGAGTGCGCGTTCACCTAGCGTTATGTTGTGTCTGCCAGTCTACCAGTATCGATCCGGCGCCCTCATTTCAGTTGAGCCGACTGCGCCCACATTAATGCAGATGTACCCGCTTGAAAAGCTATGTATGCAGGCGTTTGTAACGACCGTAAGGCTTTTTTATTCTAGAAAATATCAGAGACTTTTAATGTTGGTTAAGCATGTTGTAATAGAAACCAGTGACACATTTTGCTAGCTATTTATAGGCAAGAATACTGGTAAAAATGTGGTGTGTATGGTTCTAAAGTATAAGGAATAAAAAAGTTCGTAAGGTTAGTTGCTTATATATTGATATCTTTGGCTAAGTAATATGATTCAGTTTACCACACAGGAAAATGTGCGATACGTGCATATAAAATGCACTTTGTGTTTGTTAATCGTACGTTTCTCCAAGTCCCTGGGATATGAGAATCATTTTCGAGTAGTTTTTTTTATATGTTGTATTATTGGTTTGGAAAACAAGCATGCGGGCTTCCTGATGGCAAGCGGTTATCTTAGCTTATAGACACAACCAGCAGTAAAGGTACTTTTTTTCAATTTTAAGGAGAAGACAGAGATTCGGATAAGAATAAAGAGAAAAAGGGAATGAGAAGAAGGGACGGTGATAAAAAGAGGATAAGATAAGGGATTGGGCTTCCAGAAGCACCAGTGCTTCAATCATAGAATAAAACACCAGTAGCAATATTTAGCGCTGTTGTCGATATTCTGTGAAAGGGTAGACTCTTGATCAAGCGGATCAATTCATATTAGGATTAGCGAGAATTTTGACTAAAAATAATAGGCTTTTTATTTACATTTACCTTATACCTTGGAATGCAAATAATAAAGGAACCAATCTGATTTAAGGTATAAAGTAGGTTGAATCATGTGTTGAAAAGAAAATGGTTTGTATCGATGATTTAAAAGTTTTTGTAATTTTTAAAATTATAATTGCAATATTAGAAATACTTTTTCTCCACTCAGACAAGTTTTCTGGAAATAGTACTAAAGTAGGTATATTACGAGTAAAAATGTACTTTTTTCGTATAAGTTTTATTTCTGTAGGAGTTCAGGCCGAAAACCGTCAGTCTCTTTTTAAGAGTTTTTTTTAAAATCCTATTATGACAATACCTAAAATTAGGGAAATCACTAGTAATTGCAGGTTATGATAGTCGGATCTGATCCAGTCTACGAGGAATTGCTAATTTTAAGTATAGAGCCGTTCTATAGATAATTTACAATATCATTGCAAAATATCAAGATATCTTGATCTGAAACATCAGTAACCCACTAGTTATGTCTCTGGAATTACCTACTAAATGATATCTCTCTCTCATTTCATATGCAATTTCGCAAATCCGGTGATTTAATAACCAATTTAGGGCTTAGTCACATAACTCGTTTAATGCAGACATAGCTACAACTAATTTTTATTGCTGATTGCTTCCTTGCATACAAACATTATTGAATGACTTGTATAAAAACCCTTGCAATATGAGATCCCAGTTCAAATGACGTCTGTGCAGCGGCAATCGCTTCCTAGTAATTTAATCGCTTGATTTGTACGCATAATCTTCTTTGTAAAACAAAACGTGTCTATGAACTTGGGTCATCAGCATTTTTGATTATATTCTCGGTTATTGGGCAGTCAAAGCTTGGGTTGTATTAATCGGCAGTACGTGTGATTGGTGCTTGTGTTGGTAAGTCCGGTTTTACTGGTAAGAGTAGGTCGTGAGCTCGACAGACATGTTAGTGGGTACTACTTAAATTCAATTATAGCCAAGTAAGTTTTACTTTCGAACAGTTTCATAGACTGACGGTATTATTTAAATCCTAAGTTAAACAAGTATGGAAAACATTTTAGATCTATATTTTTTTTAGCATTTGACATGCTCCGCTACTTTTTAAAGTATATATTCGCATACACATTCTACTAATGTAGTAAGTTTAATTTGTTGTGTTTTTTATGTAAATGCATTGCCGATAGATGGCGTCGGTCGTTAAGACAAATGTGATGAGGAAATTCGGTATTTCTAGAAATAGTACGGTAGCTCAGTGGATTAGAACACTTCTCCGGAAAGGAAGGAACGCAGGTTCGATTCCCGCTCGTACTAAAATACTCTTTTTCCTTATTCACAAATTATAATTTGTACTTATAAATTATTTGTGAAAAGTTTGACTATACTAACTATGTATTATAAAGCTGTAACAGAGCTGTGTCTGTACATTTAAGATATTTGAGAAAAAATTACTGTGTGTATTAGAATATATAGGCGTGCCTGAGCACAACACAGTATTTTTTAGATTTTTTGTCTGTTTATCTACATGTCTGTTTGTTTGTTTTTTCGTTCGCGCATCACGCAAAAACTATTGAAAGTATTTTGATCCAACTTTATTATTTGATAGCTATTGATTAGACTTACAACTGGTATACCTACAATTTATTACGCTACTATATCGGGGACCTGGGATATAAATTAAAAAACTAGCTTTTGGCTGAAGTGGAGCCGCGGGGTATAGGCTAGAAATTGATATACCTAGTCGTTAGATTTTCAGAGTAATAAGCAAAAATATATACAGAAAAATCACAGGCTTTAGTATACAGACTTATTTTATTTTATTTTTGTCATTTATATTATAAAATACTACTACCTAGGTAACTATAATAATTTAACAAAATCATAATATTTTTAATTATACAGCAATTATCGGACATCCTTTTTCATTCAATAAATATTTTACGAATGCCATAAAATCCATTTATGAAGCCAGTTATGAACAAACGAGCTTGTTTGTGTATGATTGAATCATTTCAAAGCACCGGAAACAATACAATCATACATAAATCTTGTATGTTCCTTCCTCTGCAATATATATGGAGCTTTGGCAGTATATTTACCATGAGTCTGAGAATAACTGGTTCAATCTGTAGATTGGTACAACACGAATTATTTATAACTATGAATATTCTCTTTTATTTCACAAAACAGAAAACTTTTTCCTAATTGAATTTGTGTTGTTATTGCTCTTGTGGAAAATTGGCTTTGTGTATTCAATGCGGGTGAGCGTGAGAAAGTGCATAACTTGTTTACATAACCAGCACAAATTTACACCGAGTTTCTTATTTAGATAATGTAGTTGGATGTCTACAATGATTGGTTGCAAGTATGAAGACGACCAATCGAGTTCAGCACAGTGTTACGAGTGCATCTGTTCACTAGATAGTAATTTAGATACACTCTAAATAAGCACTGGAGTAATAAGTACATTTAATATTCATCTCTTTATAGAGCAAGCCCCGTTGAATTTTTTTATTGCGTGTAATGGTACACGAGCCACGGCCCGCTTGGTGGTAAATAGTAACCGTCGCTCAAGGACTCAACTATACCAAGAGTATTGCCACTGTTCATCATTTCATTTCACATATATGAAATGAAAGAATAAACGGCTCTCCTGCTACAACCAATACACACCGATGTGCTGCATGGCCGGTCACACGGGAGATGGTGGTACGAACTCCCTCGGGCCCGATAGCACTTGAGTACTCCCACTTGGTACCCAGCCCTACCACCAGTAATGCAATGGATGATTATTGCTTACTTTCCTTAGTCATATTGTACAACACCCGTGGGAAAGAATGGGGTGGTGACACTTGTATTCTTAGTCCATCATCACACGTACACATAGAAAGGCCTTCTTTAAAATATAATAAACTCTCACAACTTGAAGCAACGGTAGGTACCAGTTTTTTATTGTTAAGACGTGAAAATGAGAAAATGTAAGTACCTAACCGCATACCCCGTCGTTCAGGGCAACGAGCAGGGTAGCCTACTAAATAAACCCACCGTGTGCCGTCTCTTTGCCTGTATTGGTGGGTTACTGGAACTATGTTACATTATTTCAGTGGTAACGCTAGGTGTGATTTCATGGGTATGCTTGTTTGCCACACAATATAGATTATTATTTAGATATATTTTAAGGACAAATATAGTAAAATAAGAGGCATAAATATCGAAGGTAAGTGACATAACGTTATCTCTTTTTTTTCTGCTCATCATTTCACTGTTTTCTCTCTTTTCTACGAGGGACATTAAGGGACCACGACTCAGTTCCATAGGTTATTATTGGTAACACACACTGGTCGTAGGCCTTCGCTTTCAGATACGGTAAAATATTAGACTAAAGATCTTTCCCAGTTTCCCAAACGCTGGCCAGTCGAGCTGGATTCATCTATTTGCGTTTTCTGGAAGTTGTGTCTACCAAACTGGACGGCTTATTCCGGGTAGACATAGTAGTCGACGATTTTGAAAATCGCATTCCTCACTATCTTTGGTGCTGAAATGACATGGTTATTATACATGACTTTCGGCTTATCCATGTTCACTTTTAGATCCACTAGTCGAGACCCTATTGCGGTCATTAGGCATCGTAAAGGCTAAGGTCCTACAGCGATTCTACTATGAGCAATATATTATTTACAAATCAAATATGACTGATGTATTCGCAGATATTTCACTTATCTTTCGTTAAAGCTGCGAGCTTGTTAAAATTTTCATTCCCAGGCAATAAATTAATATGGCATTCTTGCAGCGAATAGGCGTGGTACATTGTATAATAACGTCGTGAATATACGCATTATATAGTTTTCGAGAACAATGTATGTATTTTATAGCGCAGTTTTACGATCTTGACTGGCCGAAGTTAACAAAGGACAAAGCTAGAGTTGCTAGTCTCCTTACTGAGACACGCAGTTCGTGAAGACTTCAGTAGGGCTGCAAGATTTACAGATTTACATTATTTTTTACTCCATGTTAGTATAATGTTTAGAGCAAGATAGCTTCGCTATTACAGCCCATTTAATCAGGTATTGATTAACAAAATAATGAACAATCTATGATCTATATAATTTATATACAAGATATACCTTTGTTTTTGTTAAGGCGGGGAAAAATGTACCTAACCTACCTATATAATTCTTCTGTATATAAATATGTATGCCACTGTACTCCTCCTAAACTGCTGGACCGAATTTAATGATTTTTTCATACGTGTTTGAGCGTGTGAGTGCCCAAATTATATTCACATTTGGACCCGATAATTGGCGCTTGAATTATGTGCCAGAAGTTTCTTATTTAAAAATATTGAATATCTTAAAATAGTTTGTTGAACCCGTTTGTTCGTTTCGGAGTAAGTTTGTTGTACGTATGTTCGGACACGAAAATGCCTGCCGGGTCAAAACACAGACTAGTGCCTTCTTAATATATTGATGTGTTAGTAAATCATGCTTTCGCTTATTATATTAGCACCAAGTAAGAGATGGTAACTCTCTCCTTCAACTCACTAACGAATTTGTAATCTTTACCTTCCTCAAGTAAATGCATGAAGGTGACAGAACTATCCATCGATCAACCATGATATTTTCAGCAATGATTGTTGTATATAAGATGAGAGCAAGAGATAGTAAGTCTCTCTCAACTGATTAAGGAATTTGTAATCTTTACATTTCTCAAGTAAATGCATGAAGGTGACGGAATAATCCGTCAGTTAACCATGATATTTTCAGCAACTATTGTTATATAATAGCTCCCTAAAGGGTGCGCTACATTGAGTGGTCCTGAGCCGACTGCATCCAATGGCACATCCACACTTCCAGCATAAATGTCACTGATATTGTAATTTTAGTTACACGGCTAGTGACCGATGAGATCCAAAGTGTAAGGTATCTTACACTTCCATAGATTCGAACAAATAGTAGCTTGTGCAACGCGGCTTGGAGTTATGTATGTATATAGAAAATATTGCACACATATACAAGCGTTTTTATGTAGGTACTTTAATGTATACACAATACAATACGACTCGACGCATAAAACTCAGCGATTTCATCAACGTGTTACCCCTGTTACGATGAAGAGGCTGAGTGAGGCGACCTATCCGTGACCTTTGACCCGACGCCCGCGGCCTACATCTGGAGCCCGATCGATACGCACTAACTGACTGCCTTCGATAAGGACGCACTTCATTAAAATTTTTGATTGGCCGATATCTTGATGTTAATTGATAAATATTATAGGATTATCTACATACATATTACTTGTTTTTTGTGTTTTGTTTTGGCACTAATTTAACCTTTGGACTGTATTAGTGCTAACCCTGTAGTGATATCGCTTTACAAATTTTGTTGCCCAGACTGCGTATCGATTGATTGCAGGTTTCAAGTTTTCTGAATACAAGTATAAATTTACTAGCATTGGGGCTCAAAAACCTAATGATTAAAATACTATAATCTAGTACAGCTTTACACGAATACCCGCAGCTGATGCATTACCTACTAACAACATTTTGTCTCCAGTTTTTCTGATATACAACTTCAATGAGGTTAATAATGTACGAGTTATATTCTGTTTGAGAGCAGCACTGTTTATTTATTTCAATAGGTATGTAGGTCAAATTGAAATAATCTGTATGATGATATTAAATAAAGATCCCTTTACTTTTTTTACGACCTTAGCAAAGGTTGACCTTAGGTTACAGATAGGTCACCTTCTGTCTACGAATGTAGAGGTGTGTCTAAATATATTTTTGTCGTTGAATGAAGCAGTAACTTTTTTATTTTGCTTTTCTGTACTGTACTTTATGTTAATGTATTATACTTGGCCAGGCGTATAGAGACGTATACAATGTATGGAAGAACGACCAGTGCTCTTGGTCGCAGAAGCAGCTTAGCAACAAACAGACAGTATGCTATTCAAAGAGATAGGTATATAAATGCGAATGTATGAAGGATATAAGGGTTGGACAGTCAACGTGTGAGGTCCAATATATGAACCGTTGTGCTATACCCTAGGATCAAATATAAATATATACTTTGTAACTGTACTTGAAAATTTAATATGATAAACGTCTGCAACTTTATTTTTATTTGTTCTTCTCTTATAGAGTTGTCTTAAGATTACACCTGATTCTTGCTTCGTGGAATTGAATGACTTGGTGTAGTAATGTAGGTATTCATAACATTTTCTTGTTTTTTTTTATGTTAATTAATTTGGTTGGTTGGTTAATTGCCAATCAAGTTGTGGTTTAGTGGCAGATGAGCCACGGCTCATCTGATAGTAAATGAAATGGTGAACAGCGGCTTTACGGTACTCTCGGTATAGTTGAGACCGGTTACCATTTACCATCGGGCCGTGGATCATCTGCCACCATCCGCAATGAAAAAAAAATTAAATTAAAGAATTAACGACAATTTCCTGCTACAATCAAAACACTTTCACTTGCTTCATCTGGTGATACGGGAGATGGTGCTACCAACCCGCTCGGGTCCGATAGCAAGTGCGCACTTGCACTTGTACCAGCAATACAGTGGGTGATAATTACTTACTATCCTCGTACGACACCCGTGGGAAAGAACGGGATGGTGACACTTTTATTCTTAGTCCGTCACACGAACGTAATATTGAGAGGAACGACTTGCTGGGCCGATCTCACGTAAACTCGAATATAGGTAAAGCTGATATTTACCCGTTGTCCTAGGTGAATGACAAACGCGGCAATACGACGCGACACGAAAACCGTCGTTTGGGGCAACGAACAATATAGTGTGGGGGCCCTCACTCACTAGTGCTGTCTCTCCACCTTTATTGGTGGGCCACCGGGACCATATTACATTCCTTCAGTGATGAGACAAGGCTTTTTTTTTCCTAACCGCACACCCCGTCGTTCGGGGCAACGAACAGTGTAGTGTGGGGCCTGCACTCACTAAAGAAACCGGCCGTGTGCCGTCTCTCCGCCTTTATTGGCGGGCCACTGGAACTGTGTTATATCCCTTCGGTGGTGATGAGGACAAGCCTAAGCCTACAATATCTCATGTTTGTCTATACAGTCATGTACTACAGAATAGTATATACATATATACAAATATAATTATTCTTCGACGTAGACGCTAGTATCTCGGAAGTACATTATCGTGATGTTATCGCGTGCCTACTGACAATTGTCGTAAGGCCTTAATGTACATACGAATAAAACAACCGATCTGTGTAATTGTAGTAGAAGAGAACATCTTTGACCGGATAAATACTCTTTTTTTTTGTTGTGTTTTTATTAATATTGATTTTAGTTCCATGTCTTTGGCCATTGTTACATTCTGTAACAAAAAGAATTACACTTTTCGAGAGAACTGGAACAGTAATGATATGTCAACAGCTCAGACTTATAATTCTAGTAGGTAGTTCAATTAAAACAGAAATTCTTATTAAGACTGCATAGACGGCGGCGTGATTTAGGTACCGGCCTCCCACCCGAGTCTTGTGGGTTAGAATCTCACACAGGACGAGTTGGCAGACACGTCTATATAACCTTTTTTTTTGTTAAGGCGGGAAAAAAAATTCCATACCGCACAGCCCGTCGTTCGGGGCAACGAACAGGATAGTGTGGGGCCTTCACCCACTAAAGAAACCCGCCGTGTGCCGTCTCTCCGCCTTTATTGGCTGGCCACTGGAACTATGTTACATTCCTTCGGTGGTACTTCTATATAACCTACAGTATTTTTTCTGAAATATCTTAAATGTACAGACAGCTCTGTTGCAGCTTTATAATAGTTAGGATTATCATATAAACTTGTGATTTCGTTTTATTGTCAGTATACTAATGGTATAATTAAGCAATGTTAGGCCCTTTATGATCCCATTTTTACATTGTTACAGCAATAGCTGTTCCCTGACTGCCTCGGTGGTGCGGCGGTAGTGTGAATGACTGCTGATCACGAGGTCTCGGGTTCGATCCCCGAGTCGGGCAGTGTTTTTTCCGAAAAAAAATTCTCAGTAGCAGCCCGGAGTTTGGAATGTGCTCGGTAGACGGTAATAGGCTCGCCCCCTATTACGTGGGACTCAATCATAGCTGGCGAATCGTGAGTGTGTAATACACCTCTGCCTACCCCTTCTAGGAATACAGGCGTGATGCTATGTTTATGTTGCTGTTCCCGGTAAAATACAACAACAAATATTTTAAGATTTGTGTTTCCATACAGTATTTTTTCTCAAATATATATATTCAATGTACCTACAGTCACAGCTCTGTTACAGCTTTAGTATAGAAAACTCAGAACAAGTTGTGTTATTTGACTTCGGAATATTTTGAAGCAAAGCAATGTTTATATGGCTGGAGACTTTCACAATAATAAAACTGTAATTGGATCGATAATGCCTGTAATTATACTATTGTAAGTATGCTATTTGATCCATATTTCTTAGCATTTGACATGCTCCGCCACTTTTTAAAGTGCAAATTATTTGTGAATAAGGAAAAAGAGATTTTTGTACTAGCGGGAATCGAACCCGCGTCTTTTCCAATCCGGGGAAGTGCTCTAAGCCATTGAGCTATAGTACAGATCTTTCGATCATCCGAATCTCCTTATCACATTTGTCTTAACGACCAACGCCATCTATCGGAAACGCATTTACATGCAATTATCCAATATAGTAAGTTTAATTTTGCAATTAAAATTCATACTATTTGATGGCGCGATTTTTTAAACATTTTTGATCTATATTTCTTAGCATTTAACATGCTTTTACTACAAGAAATAAAAGCATGACTCTTTGTGAGTAATTTATATTAACCCACTTCATTTTGGTAAAAGAAAAATATTATTAAATGAATATTTCCGTAAAAGAGACGATGGTAAATATTAAACATAAACTGATAAATTAGAATAGTACTTCGTAATTTGAGTATTATAGCACCATTAAACCTATAATTGCTTTAACAGCGCTATAATAGAGCTATTAAGTTTAATATTTTTCATTTATAATCATGGTATAATTGATATCGTAGCTATAATTATAAAAATTGAAATTAGAAGAAGAATCCAATTATAACAATCGTCAGGTTTATTATCTATTTCATGCATTGGTTTTTAATAGAGTTCGGAACCAAGAAGGGCTCGATTACTCATATTACAAATTTGTTTCAGGTCATTTTGGTGTAATGAAACCTAGGTTGCAGTTTAGAGGTATATCAGAATATAAATGTATCTTTTATATTCTGGTATATCTTTTTTTTAAATGATTACTGGCCACTATTGGGCACGGATTTCCTCACGGAGTGAAAGAGAATTAGGCCGGAGTTCACAACGCTGGCCCAGTGTGGGTTGAATCCCTGAAATAATGTGATAAATTTAACATTTACCATAAAAAAACTCATAAGTATTGTTTTGAGTTCGACACTCTTGAATGGGAAAACGCCTGCATTTGGATGCATCAATGCATTTTCACAGCATTACCATTAAATGTTATACTCGTAGTATTCAATACTTATTATTGTGTAGTAATTAAATAAAATAGAACATAAATCCTTTGTATAAAGAAGAACTTTTTAAGCCTTGATATTTTCATAATAACTTTCTCGAAATTGCGGGATATCTTACTCATTCTTGATACCGAGAATTGGGTGAACCGGTTCGCGTTTTCCTTATTTTTTGAACGAGGTTAACTCGTTAATTTCTTGTTAAATGCTTATTATTGAGTCCTAATGTAGGTATTTTATAGTGTGTGTGGAATTCACACTTTAAATCCCTTAGATAATCTAAGTCCCACGGGAAATACGTATTTATGGGGATAAAAATAAATATCATACTTACCTCAAAAAGATTAAAAGCTTATATTAAAACTTGACATCTCATTATGGGTCAGGAATAACAAATGAAAATTTATATTATAGAAATAAAATAATCGCCGATGACTTGGTTAACGCTGCAGGAGCCTTTAGACGCAGGTGGCATAGAATTGCTCCTTGTGGCAGCAAATGCCCAGCAGTGGACGAAGAGAGACTGATTAAATGCATGGATGAATGAAATCGTTATGCAGTTTCTTATATATGTATGTGTTACATACACATACATATTTTACATGTAGGGAAATTAAAAAAGTCATCATTAATGCGGTAACTCGTATAACTAACACAGTTCTTAGTTGCATACATTAAGGGCAAAAAATCTGTTATTATATTCACATTTCGCCCACAGTTATTTATTTGTCATATTATTCAATATTTTTACATTCCAATAACACGGCAAAATGCATAGGCTTTGACTTGCGGATATTCAAATTCAATATATTTTTACATGTTCAAATAGTCCGCGAGCCGGCCAAAAACCAATATACATCAGCCGTATTCAACTTGGTAGGCTTTTGCAAGTAACCCGTTTGGCATAAATAAATAAATTATCAAGTAAATATGCTTATATTTACATCCAAATATAATTATGTCACGCCGTTAAATATGCCATTTTTGTCGCTTTTATAAAACAAGGTTGAGTATCGCTGCCTTACATCTTTACTATTTTAAAGCAGTAACAGAGCCGTTTAAGATATTTGAAAAAGAAATACGGTATTAGGCTATATATATCTGAACACAAAACTATTTTTTTTTAAATTTTTTGTCTGTTTGATCTTTCGCACATCACGCAAAAACTACTGAACGGATTTTGACGCAAGCTTGTTTATTTGAAAGCTCTTGATTAGAATTAAAAACTGGTATATATTATATTTTATCCCGCTACTATATCGAAAACCTGAGATATAACGTAAACACTAGCTTTTAGCTGCGGCGGAGCCGCGGGCAAAGGTAAGTTGTTTGTAAAAATGAAGATAGATATACATACTCACCTATAGCTTTACATGTAGGTTATTGGAGTATGAGTAAGCTTTATGCTGCCTACACGGATTTTTAGCAAAATATATTACAGGACGCCTTCTACAATGTCAACCGTAATGGTATTTGGTGACATACATCTCGTATTTAACCGGGCTATGACCGGGTCACAACTGCCTCCCCTCTCGGTTACCGCACCCCCTCCCGGCATCTGCACTTGAACTGGTTCGCGTTCGCGTACTTTCGGTTTCTCTCGCCCGGGACACAGGAGCCTGACCTACCCGAAGACGTACGCTTAGATGGAATTCACTCAAAGCAATACTGTTTAAGACTTTTTATTTTTTATCTTATTATGCCATAGTAACTACCTACTAGTATACGATAAAAATATATAGGTGTTATTCAATATCATTTTACATAGAGATATTCAATCAATAGCACGTTTTGCTATGCTTGAATTATTTTCAATTTCACATTTATATTCCAAACATACCTTTTTCTAATATATTAGTAGAGGTTTTATGCCAGAACCCTGAAGTGATGTCACACAGTTCCAGTGATCCACCAACAGACGAAGAGACGGCACACTGCAGGTTTATTTCGTGAATGAGGGGCCAACATTGCCCTGTTCGTTGCTCCGAAAAACAGGCTGCGTGGTAGGTATATTTTCCCGCTTTAACAAAAAGGGATTTTTGGCCATTATAAGAGGAATATATAACATTTAAACGGTGTGATTAGGTATGAAATCTTTAAGGTATTCGTTTTATCCATGTGTATAACATAAGAATCAGGTTTTGTCTGTGGTAGAGCCACCGGCATAGGTTAGTCTATAAGGCATCACCTGCCAGCGGCTCCGCCACAGATAAAATCTAGCTAGGTTTATCGGGTTCCCGACATAGTAGCGAGATAATGAATATATACGTTTTTAAGTTTAATCGAAAGCTATCAAACATAAAAAGTATCATCAAAATCCGTTCAGTAGTGTTTGCGTGATTTTCGAGTAAACAACAGACAAACAAAAAATCTAAAAATAATGTTTTGTTTTCAGAGATGCCGAAATAGTCTCGTACACTACTTACTTTTTTCCTAAAATATCTTAAATGCACAGAAATAGCTCTGTTACAGCTTCAAAATAGTATAGAAGTATGAATTAATTATTAAATCTCAATTTTCACATACTTATTAGATCCTTATTCACGTTTCGGTATTAAACTAATGGAAGCACTGACGTAAATCACGCTTGTTTACTGCACAATTGAATACATAAATTTACAACAAAATATTTCAGTATATCTGGTTAAAACATGGGATTATCACACTACCTGATATTAATGTAACGAAAACAAAGATGGCTGACGGATTGACGGTATGTTACTTTCGCTTCCACAATAGGTATTATCGTGGAGGATCGACGCCATGATATGCCGTTTCCTGACACATACGTTAAATCCATTATCATGCAATATTTAGTCTTGTGAAAGTATTCGTATTATGGAGCAACAATCATACAGCAAAATCTATCGTAAGTATAGGCAAAATATATAAACAGCATGATTTTCAGAAAATGATGTTTAAGTTTTGAGTTTTCTGTACATAATCCATAGTAGCTTATACCTTATTTTTTCATGTTAAATGTGGATAGACCTTGGGCGGTTTTACTTTCCACATCAATCAATCTTTCAAATCAATTTGGTATCAATAACTAATTTTTTGGACATTTTTGGGTTGAGACACTTTGGTATTTTTTTCAATCCTTTTACTGTCCTACAATTGGACATGGGTATATTCCCATAGTGAGATGGATTTAGGCCGTAGTCCACCATGCCAGCCTAGTGCGGATTGGCAGACATTACCTATATTTATAGCGTACTAGCTGGCCCATCAGACGTTGCCCTGTCTTAGCTATTAATATTCAATTAATTGCGAACTGCCAAACGTGCCAAGTCAAAAATGTCGATAAATTTCTGAAATTTTCTGAATCTCTGCGCAAATTAAATTTCCTAATTTTTGTTTCCGTAAGAACCTTCTACAAAGTATTAGAAAACTCAAAAAAAAGATGAATGGAGTCGGTAAAGTCGTTCTCAAGTCATAGCGTGACCAAGAGAAATAGGGATTATATATTATATGAAAATGAAGCCTATACTTAAAAAATGACATGTTTCCAACTTTTGTTCAGTTCTGAGGAAGGCTATTTTAAACAGGGATGCGAAAAATATTATCGATTCGCAAGTTTTATATGAAGTGGTGTAAAATACTCGTACATATAATTATTTATAATACGAGAAGTAATGTAACTAGAAACTGTTTATTTGTTCGATAAAGAATAAAGAAAATGTTATTTTGAAGAGTTCTTACAAAGAGAAATCTTTTTATTAATAACAAGTGCGATAAACATACGAGCCTTTATGAAAATGTCAGGTTTTTGTTTCATGTCAAGCTTGATATTCTCCTTTATTATATCTCTGGAAAAACAGGTATTAACTTACAACGCTATCGACCATATGCCTCCCATCTACAGCGAATATACGTGTAAGTGACTAACACTTATTGCTTTAGTGGCTATTAAGTTAGCGATTTTCGGAGTAAACAGGATGGGACTAAAATATTTTACTTATCTTTCTGAAAATATGAAAGGCTCATACTATGAAAAACAGATATGTAAGAAATATTACTGTACCTATATTTTACTATTTTAGTGTGACGTCCGTCAAATGTATATATTTTCCTTTTGCCTTGATAACGTCTTATAATTCGATGAACGCCAGCTGCACGCACAAAAAAACCATGACTCATTGTCACGTTACGCCTGAGCCGAGCGTGCAAGCGAGAGCGCGGAACAAGCGATAGAGAGGCACGATCGGCATAAGCGTTTGGCTTGTGACGCCTCTATCGACATATATGACGTTATCACGTACAATCAACAACAACGTACAACGTAGTAATAATTATATCGTCCGTAAACTCACTTAACAGACAACCATATAGTTTTCAATATTTTTTTTTTTATATTTTCATCAGCGAAATGGATAAAGAGTCCAAATGAGACCTGTCTAGCAGCCAAAATACTGCCAACGCAAGTTTCTTGTATCGGCGACTGAGGACAACGTTTCAAATTGAGTTCAGTTTCAGTGTTTGGTTGTGATCAGGTGCTCCACCGGACACGGCAACGAATAGGAAGAGATCGGTCCCGGTTGTTACGAGTGTGCCAATTGACGATGCACCTACCCACTGGAAGATGCCCCGCCTTGTCCCAGCGCCATGTCCTGTCAGTTGTAGACCTATCGCCGGCCGATGAGTTCTGGTTATGTATGACCTCCTCCTGAGAGGCCGTAATTTCGTGAAAGGTGACAACACGGGGCCCATGCCCGCGCCAATTCATTTCGCAGGTAGCGGCCAGAGAGGCAGGCTCACCTCCTCCCACCGCCCTGATTAGGACAGGGCGTGGCCAGAAATGGCGTGGTAGGGGCCAGTGTGGTTTGAGGGGGTATTCCATGTGTAATTTCCTCAGCGCCGAGCGAGTCCCACATACCGTCTCTCACCAGACTGGTGGATGCATTTTCACAGCAATAACAAAAAAAAAATCGGTTCTGATAGTCTAGTTACAGGAACGATGAACGCTTTACTTAATTATGAATTTAGATTTAGGGACACCATCACTACCAAAGCTTTATCATATAAAAATATGAAGTACCTACTTAAACTCTATCTACAATGTTTGCGTTATGAATTAAAATATATACATAAGAAAACAACCTTTGAGGCCCAACCAAATATATGATTATCGCTTCGTCACGTTCTATAAGAGGTCTTAGCGTACTACAAATTTGTCAATGTGTGACAGTCCACGCGTATAATAAAGATTTATTGACGACCTGTTTTTATCCCCCGCATCATGTCGTCTGTTATACGCTAAGTAATAATGTACTTATTAGATCAATAACTTAGTTTAATATTACCTAATGTTACACTGGCGTACTTATTGTCTATAAACAGTCTTCACGGATTATTAGTGAGAAAATACTTAGTTATATATCTACAATAATATTGTTTTGTTAAACGACTACAAACTATGTTTACTAGTGGCCTGACCTAAATAGATTAATGCTAGGTTTATATCTGTGAGAGCTTGTTTTATTTACAAAATAAATGCAGCATATTCGTCCAAATAAGGCTTAATAACACTCAATATACGTACTCATATTATAATTCAAGTTATTTGACATTTTATTAGGGAAGTTAAAATTTGTTTAAATAAAACTATACTGCTTACATTCTATGCTCACATTCTAAATAAAGAATACTGCATACTTTAAAAAGATACTTCAGTTGAAATACTCAAAAGGATATAATATCTAGTAATTTGCTTCTAATTCATGTACAAAGAATTCAAACTTTTTTTCCGCATTGTTCCAATTTTTATTTTGAAACTAGCGTGACATCTATATGCTTATGAAAGAAACAAACAAAAATGTACCTAAATAAATATTACATTATACCCTGGAATACCTCTGCAATAGTTCGCATATCTAGATGGTTACAACACTTCCAGAAGGTTGGCAGCATTGTCACGTTAAATGTCAGTTACTGATGGGTAATATAACATTTTTTTATCTATTGTAACTGTAATATAATCATAGTATCTTGGTTTGAATAGTAAGAATTAATAATTTTACATTATTTCTGTTTTTCTAGTTGTAGCGATATTGACTGTTTTATGTATTTTTATGTTTTATATGTATAACAGTATGTATTATTAATCCAATATCACACGGTGAATAACCCAATATATAACATCAAAACATTATGGCGCTATTTATAATCAGATCTTATATTGTCATATACTGGTCTGCTATTAATAACAAAAAATACGCGTATCATTATTAATTTAATAAAATAAAACTTCTTAATATGATGATTCATAATAGTTCAATAGTTTCAAGGCACGAGGCAGTTTACCTAACACGGTGAATTGGAAAATATAGGTTGGTACAACTTTTCTATGTTGACAGTACGTAAGGAGGTTCAATATAAATGTCAAATTAATAATACCTCAGCTCGCACGGAAAAAATCCTTTGAATGTGTCATGACAATAATCACGTTCGAGTCGTCGAACCTGTTAACCGGTTTTATCACAGAGTAGGCATTTCATTAGCATCGGTTATAAGCACTCTTATGTAACACCTAATATAATTATTAAATATCTTAAGACGTATACGCTTTCTCAATTTTTCTTGATTATTATAACAGAAGACAAAGTACAAATTATTTGTGAATGTGGAAAAAGAGAAGTTTCAGTGCGAGCGGGAATCAAACCTGCGTCCCTTACAATCCGGGGAAGTGCTCTAAGCCACTGAGCTATCGGAATGACCTTCGGCCATACCTAATCTCCACATCACATTTGTCTATACGACCCACGCCACCTATCGGATGCATTTCTTGCCTGAAACACAGGATCACCTAGTTCAGGTACATTGAATAAAATTATTACATTGAATAAAATTATTATTTACATGCATTAATCCAATATAGTAAATTTAATTTTGCAATTAAAATTCATACTAATTGATGGCGCGATTTTTTCAAACATTTTTAACTGTATTTTAGCACTTGACATGCTCAGCTACTTTAAACACAACTTATTGCAACAAATTATTTGTGAAGATTATTTGTGTAAGATTGAAAACAATAGTCACGAGCAGGAATTTAATCGCGTCTCCTGGAAAACAGTTCCCGATGCTTTGCCAATTCAGCCATCGTGACTTATGCTCGGAACTATGAATCTTATTATTTTCGATTTCACATATTCGGATTTTGTGTTCTGATTAATGACCGAGCATGTCAAGTGCTTATTATAAACACATAAATATTTTGGAATCCTAATTATATTTTTTAAGGCAACACTGCGCTAGAAAATAATCTCAGTATCGTGAGAGTTTTTAAGTACAAACATATAATTAGTAGAGATGAACAACGACGACTATATTATACGTAAATTGTCTTTGAGTTTAAATAGTGGTTTATTAAATTGGCATTTTGTCGGCAACACTACAATAGTATTTTTAAATGTAGAAACATTTTATGTGTTTCGAAGTAATTGGTTATATTTTTGAGCAATATAGCTACACCACACCATTATAGTTTTTAATTTTTATTTCGGTTCACAAAATATTTATTGCAATTAGATTATCAAATTTATTGTTTATATATATCATAAATCAAAGAGTGAAATATTATTTTGTATTTTTCAATATAAATAGGATTTCTAGAAAAAAATAGAATATTCGTAACTAATTGGAAAGTGTTGCAATGTGGCTTACAGTCTTGACAAGTACTAGCAGTTTTAAAAATTAGAAACAATTTATACTTGATCTAGATTAAAATGGTTATAACAAAAAAACTAGTAGCGAGAACGTTTAGCTGATGTGACCAAACTATTAGTAAAACAAAGAACAATCAGATAAAGATAATAAATCAAAATAATTTACATTTACATTGTATACTTATACTCTGCAGGAAGTATACAAAATAGATTTGGTTTCACGTTCCGGAAACGCACCGGACGGGACAAAACGGTCGCTTAGCATTTTCTTTGTGTTCGTATGTTAACGATATTCTCCGTATATGTACCTACTGGTGAAGTGGGTAATAAGTTTATTGAGGCTCATATTAAGATAAAGTTATTTACGCGATATTTTTTTATAGCATTTTTGCCGTGTGGGACCGGTTTAGAATGAATGAAATGAGGAAATACCGGGGCAGTGGGCAGCAGCACTCCCTCGAGTATTAACAACATCCGCTGCGATCGCCAACCCGGCTGCCAAGCGTGGCGATTAAGGCAATATCTCTCATTTTGGGGAGGCCTATGTCCAGCAGTGGACGTCGAAAGGCTGATGGATGGATAGATGGATTTTTATAGAGTTTTGCTCATAAAAGAACGGAACATGTATTATTTTTGCAAAGATAGCACTATTCTGCAACGCATTTATGTTAGTTATCGATTTCGAGATAGGGAGATGCAACTCGTAAAAGACTTGTTAAAAATACATAAATATAAAGACACCGTGTCCACTCAGGGTCTGTTATATCTTGGAAACTATGTTGTTATTTCAAGAAAAGATGTGATATAATGAGGAGATTAGTTGCTGTAAGAAATTACTATCTAATATAATGATAACCCAGATGTAGACTGGTTGAACCGGTATTCCAACAGGCATGGCACGGCTTCGATTTTCGCCCCTTATAGATTTCTATTTCACATTTTCACACTATTAGTTCTTTTAAATGGATGAGTCGTACTTTGAAAGCCATAAGTCCCACATTGAGACCATTCCAATGAGATGACTACTGTAAGTTGGTGAAAATACTTTGCCTCATAATCACATTCCTTTCTTTTTTTTAACTTCACCCTGCACTAAGGTCGTGGTGGTGGCCTTGTATCGCAGGGGACTTTACAAGCATACAATTTCACGGACACAGGGTACCTATACCCAGACTCAGAACAACCATTTGTGGATATATTTTACAGAATGACGTAGAATACCGTAACATTTGCATATATTTATATGTTACATATATTATTGTAATCATTCAAAATAAAGACTAACAAGGATTTATTCAGAATATGTAGGTAAGTAACAATATATGTATAAAATATATAGACTCCAGTGTCGGACGTCAGAAAGTCAAACTTTGTAGGTAAATATGTTATAAGTATTTGAAAAGAAATAACTTGTATATATGCAACGGATAAAAAAAAAAACTCTTCTTATCATCCGTCGTTCATATTTAAATTATTCGATGGGATTATTAAATATTCATCTATACACAGTCGGCATCCGGACTTTTGATAAAACCATACGTACTCATATTTAAAGCGTATGTAAACTACAAATCAAGATACAACAATAGATACATGTAGTTGTATTTTATGTGTATCATGTTGAATAAACTAACGATGTATACATCATGTTTGGAAGACAAAACGGAAATAAATATCTGTTATTCAGGAGAATGTACAAAAACACAATCATACAAACCGTTGATTAAATGTTGGCAACAATGATACACCTATACTCAGAATAACTACCTATGCAGTAGTATGTAGGTATAATATTCGTTGCGTGTTTCCAGTATTCTTTTGCAATTGTAATCATAAAACGCAATGAACTACATTTTACTGTTAAAATCATATTACAATTTTTCTTATTAGACTCAGCCGCTGGAGGAATTGTGCAATCTTGCGTAATTATAATAACACTAACAAACCGGCCACGCTTCGGCAGGGTACTTTTGTATTTACTGTATAATTATATTTATATTTTTATGTACATAATTACAAATTCATAATAACAACCAGCTTTGGGCAATAAATTATCTTTGCAAATATTGGCTGAAACAATATACAAAGTATTTGTGGATCACTCTCAAAACTTCACGCTTTATAACACGCGTTAATGGTAACCTTATCTTATAGTTTCTACCGACGCAGACGCATTAACTAAGATCTATTAAGATCGTGCATACATTCTCAGCGTTGCGGCGACGCGGTGGCGGCATGATTGCAGTCGCATACTCCCTGATCTACGTTCCTGCCACTCCGGGAATACGTTGTGCCACTGTGAAATATATAACCAGATAAAAGACTGATGTTATCTAGGCAACGCAAACACGTTTTCTTGCACATTCAATTATTTACTTGCAGTCAAATAAAAAGTAAAACTTATCGTTATCTACAAACTTTACGCAGTAATAGGAACCCTTCTTACATTCCAATTAAATTCATGAAAGAATAATTGTATACACTATATATTATGTTTAAAAAAATACCGTAATTGTTGTTACAGCAGCCAGTGGTTGACACTCCATCCCATCACAGGAGATACTATAGTGCACGAGTGTTTGCGCAAATACAAGTGCACTTTCTGTTCCTTCCCTCTCATAGTCCAATGGGATGGCATTCTGACATGACCAGAGAAAAATCAGGCGAAGGACCAACAGATTTAAGTGCCATTCGAGGCACGGGAGCTGTGGAATCACTATAGACAGACGGCAATGAAAGAGACGGGGGTTCGAATTCTGCTTGCAGAATATTTTTTTCCACTATCAAAATGTTTCTTGTAAAATAATTAAGCATGTTAAATGCATAAATAATAATCAAAAAATGTTTGGTACTTTATAAACTTAGGCACCAGGCGTCTGACGAGCAAGAAGTACTATCTACTATATATCTAATATCAACTTCTCTCTATCCCTCAGACTAAGGACTACCTGAGCTCTATCCCTTTCACGTGGGCAGCGAAGAATCTTCTAAAAGAAATAAGCGTTAGGTATATGGAATAAGGTTTTATAACAATCAACAATAATACTTGTATGAAAAACAAAACATGACTTTTTTCACTGACCTCTAAAGCACTAATAATCAGTGCCCTTTAATTATTTTTTATTAATTCTGGCTGGACTACATATCGTCGTTTTTCCATATTTCAAGTACGTGATCAACAAGGAGTAATTTATGTATTTAGGTGCTAAACAGGATAACCATCCTGTATATCGATAGCTTCTGAACACTTATCAGATAGGCTACTAGAACTTTCTAACAGAAGCCATAAAAACAATAACATCACATATAAATAGTTTTAAATGAATTATTGATCGAATGTAGAGACATGAATTGAAATGCAAAGCGAGCCCATGAATGTAATAACAACCGATATATTCCCGCATGTAACATGAATAAAAAAATAACAACTACACTCTAAGCTATCACTAACTGCACGAAGGGATCGAATACTGCTACTGGGTATTATTATGATATCGATTCACATAGAATGTTGATCTGTCCTCATCATTAAGAAAATTATCCAAATTATTACGCTCAGGCAAGCCTGACAGTAAAGACCCCTTAAAAGGAAGTGATTTGAATGCGAAAGTGGAAGAGTGTAGGTACAGGGGGAGACCGAGACTTACCTACCTAGACCAAATCGGTCATGTATTGAAGGATAGTGAAGTCAGGATTCGTCACCGAAACCGGCGAGCGTGTATGAAGAGAATTATGTTTGTGGAGGAAGCAAAAGATGTGTGCAAGAATAGAGCCTTTTGGCACTTTGTTCGAGAGAACAGAGATGCCTACTCCGCAAGGAAGATGGCGTGATGATAAGTTAGTTACTAGACTTGACAAGGCACATATTATTGCTTGAGGCAGGAAAACATTGTGAGGAAACCGAGCCTGAGAGATTTTGTCAAGTCTGCTAACCCACACTTGGCTAGGCCTGGTGATCATGGACTAAATCCTCTTCAATCTGAGAAGAGTTGTTCCCAACAGTAAGACCGTAATGAATAATTATGGATTAATGATATTGGTAAAATCTTTCACAGTTATTTGTATTTTTATTTCTCTAAACTGCTTCTGTGGTGTAGCGGTAGTGTGAGTGACTGCTGATCATGAGGTCTCGGGTTCGATTCCTGGGTCGGGCAGTGTTATTGAGCTTTTTCATAAAAAGAAAAATTCTCAGTAGTAGCCCGGAGTTTGGAAATGTGGCCGGTGGACGGCAATAGGCTCTATTACATGGGACTGAAACATAGCTGGCGAAGTGAAAGTGTGGGTGTGTAATATACCTCTGCCTACCCATATTTATCCCATGGGAACGCAATGGAGATTTTTAGTAAGAACCACCAGCATGGCGGTGCAGCGGTGATGTGTGATCCCCACGGCACAGGGGCGAAAAGTGGGCAGCAGAAGGCTGTTTCTGTTTGATAAGTGGAAATCCGTTGTCAAATATCATAAACTAGCGCATTACTCGCGGTTTCGCTCGCCTAATAGTGATAAATTCATTTGGGTCGCCAGTTATGCCCTTAGTTGGGTCGTGGAAGTCAGATAGACAGTCGCTCTGTGTAAATATTGGTGGGTCAGCTAATACCGAACAGATCGGAAGCAAAAATATTGTGATAAGGCTAGGGAGATGATGATGCGTAAAATCCCTTCTTAGTGCTCACCTTCAGTACAAAAGATATGTAAATTTTCACGCTTTGTGCTGTGTCAGTCAGTTAGTTATCTATACTATTATAAAGCTGTAACTGTCTTCGTGGTGTAGCGGTAGTGTATGCGACTTCTAATCATGAGGTCTCGGGTTCGATCCCCGGGCCGGGCAAAGTTATTGAGCTTTTTCCTAAAAAGAAAAATTCTCAGTAGCAACCCGGAGTTTGGAAATGTGCCCGGTAGACGTCAATAGGCTCGCCCCCTATTACGTGGGACTTAAACATAGCTGGCGAGTCGTGGGTGTGTAATACACCTCTGCCTACCCCTCCGGGAAATACAGGCGTGATGCTATGTTTGTTTGTTTGTTTGTAACAGAGCTATGTCTGCACAATTAAGATATTTGAGAAAAAATGACTTTATTAGGCTATATAGCCGTGTCTAAACATAAAACAATTTTTTGAATTTTTGTATTTTTGTCTGTTTATCTGTTTGTATGTTTGTTTATTCGCGCATCACGCAAAAACTACTGAACGGATTTTAATGCAACTTTTTTATTTGATAGCACTTGATAAGACTTAAAAATTCGTATAAATTTTATCCCGCTACTATATTGGGAACCTGAGATATAATATAAAAACTAGCTTTTAGCTACGGCGGAGCCACAGGAAAAGGCTAGTTCTTTTATATATATAGAAGATAGATGTACAGACATAACTCTGTTAAATATTTATAATAACAATAATTCTTTATTAACTTAAAAAAATATGCACAGAAAATATTTGGAACTCTGGCTCCTACACTATTTATAAACTGTGTTGCAAGAGCCAGAGGAGGACGCCAATTTAGCATGACAAAAATTTGTATCAAAATAAATATAAGTATGTGCGTTATGTGTATATGTGTGTGTGTGGTTATGTGTATATGTGTGTGTGTGGGTGTGAACAACATAGTTCATACAAGTAAGTACACCCGTGAATATGTGTGTTATAAAAGCAAAGATTAGAATGGTTCTTGAAATCTTCATGCACAAACAAACAAATGTTAAGCCGGTAGCAAAAAACGCCATTAAATACCGTATAAGTGAAGTAAATAAAATGCTTAGTATATAGGTACTACTTGAATGTTCGTAGGTCATGTCGGCTTGACAACTGCAGATATAGAGCGACATTTTAGTTACCTACTAAATGGAATAGATTCGGGTGCATTCATATCATAGCACACACACATACACATACATCGCGCGGAAGTATGTAGGCTGGCCGCGTTGGCGCGCGATAACTTTATCTTACTGGGTTAACAACCTATTGCAGAGTATTGGAAGTATCGCTGCAATCACGACCACTTATCATGTGTGACTGTCTTCTGAGAAAACGTGTTATGAAAGTTGTTGATACATATTTGTTGTGTTATTGATACGATCGTTCGTTTACTTGTTAAACGAATTATTTAAAAGTAGGATTTTATTAGCCTAATATATATACTATAATATATAGTAAATAAAAATGCTTCGCTGATCTACTGCTGTGAACAGACCTCTACAATGAGGGGTGCTGAATAAGAAAAGAAAAAATCGACTGAGTAAATCTTGCACGGAATGTTCCTGTGTGCTTCCTGAAACGTATCTATAAATATCTATAAACCCAAAATTAGTTTATCGTTATGTACTCTAAAAGGTACACATTACCTTATCACGAAATTGTCATGCTAGGGATAACGCAATATTACATACACACCTAGAGCCTAGAGGAACTAATTACTACTTACTAAACCAGTGAGTAACGCTGCACGCTGCTGTCAGTAATTATGACAGTTAATCGTTTAAATGAGGTCGATAAACATTCAATATTAATCATCGAGCGCTTGGAAATGGTCATTATAGCTATGCATATATTGGTTAACCTAATACTGTAATGCGATTTGTCATTTAGCATGTCACACCTTTTTTTTTTGTTAAGGCAGGAAAAAATGTTCCTAACCGCACACCCCGCCGTTCGGGGCAACGAACAGGGTAGTGTGGGGCCTTCACCCACTAAAGAAATCCGCCGTGTGCCATCTCTTCCCGCCTTTATTGGCGGGCCACTGAAACTATGTTACATTCTTTCGGTGGTCCGCCGGCGGCTTACCCTTTCGGGTACCCTCCACTGAGCAACGCATCCGCACACGGAGCGTCGCACCTTCGAGCATGTCACACCTCAAAGAGATTTTTCTTTGCGTACGTGAAATTACTGAAATGTTGCAATACTTAGGTAGTTTCTAGACCTGTAAGTAGTTACCGCTGATTAGGTAGGTACCTATATATCTTGCAGATTAATGTATGTTGTGTAAAAGTCATTTTGTAGGAGACACTCGCAGCAGGGGGGATGGGGTTTGATAATATTTACTTTGTCCGTTGTCACACGAAAATGGATAAGTACATATTTGTCATACAAATTTACTATAATTTTATCACATATTATATGATGTTTTTAGTAACGATCATCCAAATAGATGCGACGTGGTTTGAAACTCGTCACGTTTCGTTACCAAGGGGTTAAAAAATAGGCAACTAAAAGCCGTTTTATGAAACGTGGTCATCCATTACCTCTATCTACTCCTCTGGCAAACAGGCGTGATTGTATACATATTTGTTTTTGACTTATTAAGTTCCATAAATTCATTATTTACTAAGTGTAAAAAAAAATGTCATGGATACTAATCTTTTCTTTTATAATAATAATTTGGCATGTAGGTACTTAGTATTCTCATGCCGTTTTTATTATTTATTTACAAAATTTTATCCAAATATTTGACTTTAAATTTATCAAATATCAATATTTGATAAATAATACTTTTTGTTAGATTAGCGTATAAAACAAAAGCTGAAATCATATTTAAAATACTCATAATTCCTTTATTCAAAAGATATTCCTCGATATGTCGAAGTCAGCACTTTCGGTGATTTTTTCCGCATTTATCGCAGCAGTTTTTTTTTTTATTGTATGTAGTGGCAGACGAGCTACGGTCCATCTGATGGTCGCTCATGAACTCGACTATACCGAGAGTATTGTCAAGCCGCTGCTCACCAATTCATTTCACAGATATGAAATGAAATATAAACGGCTATCTCCTGCTACAGCCAAAACGCAACGATGTGCTTCATGGCCGGTCACAAGGGAGATGGTGGTACCATCCCGCTCGGGCCCGATACCAAGTGAGTACTCCCACTTGGTACCCAGCCCTACCACCAGTCATGCAATGGATGATAATTGCTTACTTTCCTTAGTCGCCTCGTACGACACCCGTGGGAAAGAATGGGGTGGTGACACTTGTATTCTTAGTCCGTCACCACACGGAACAAAGTGTATTTATAAGGACGTAGCTCGGGGTGTTCACGATTTGTTAGATTCATCGCATGTATATATAAATATTGTCGTGAAAATACTTCGACAGCGGATGTTAATTTACAACTGCGGGTATCAAAGGAACCGCTGATACAGTTCGAGTGGAATGCAAATTTATTTACTGTGAAAACCATCTTTATCAACATTCAATATATCTTTGCACATTATTTGTGTTTTATTTACGAAGACTATATATCAAACTTATGATAGATGGTGGAATTTAACAACTATAAATATTTAGTTGCAACTTTTTGTAATGTTGCTAAATTAGTTTATCATGTTGGAGAGTCTATAATTCTATATTACCTATGACGCATGTGTTTACATAATAGTTTCTAAAAATAACATTATAAACTTTAATCTAAAATTATATTTTTTTTATAACACTTATACTATCCCATTATTGGGCACGGCTCTGCTTCTATATGGATAGGGGTTTAGCGGTAGTTAACCACGCTGACCCAATGCGGATTGGCAGAATTCAAAAGCCGTCAAGAAAATCTCTGAGGCATACAGGTTTCTTCACTTTTCTTTCACAGAACAGTGATAATTTGTAAACAAATACACACATCATTTCAAAAAATCTCAGCGGTATGTGCCGTGTGAGGTAGCGATCTGGGACTGAGAGGATCAACTTGATATCACTGTCTTTTCAGTACTTGGTTTTACCATTAGGCTATTATTGCTTAATTAAAAATAAAAAGATACACATATCTTGTATAGGTAAGCCCCAGAGCTCATAATTTAATGATACCTAAGTACTATTCAAGTTATGTTAAGCAATTTACTACCAATAAATATAACTATTTATATAAGGCAATTGCTATCTCGAGACAAAGTTACAAAAAGCAAATATAATTATACAAATAATATTGAATGATAGAAGTCCACATTTGCAAGTTATGAAACGTCACCGCCCACACCGCGACCGACTTATAAATTATCTCATTAATTCAGACATTTAAGTTATTTATTGTCTTGTAATTTTTAATAATTACTGACAAAGATAGTCTAAATTTCTCACATAATAAGATTGCACAGATATACCTCCTGATATCCACCCATCCATCCGTCAGCCACTTCATAAATACTGTATAGTTATTCAGATAGACAACCTTATCTATAAAAAGAGACAAACTTCCTCAAGAAAAAAATAAAATTGATGATTAATGACATAACCATTACGTCCCCAGCGGTTATAATAATTGCTTTTGATTAACAAATAATTAATAACCGACAATTAATAATTATTGCGTGTGAGAAATCTTTCAATATGTTTCGAAGGTTCGAAAAGGTGAATAAACTATTTTTATGGAATATTAGCCTTTGCCCGCGGCTCCGCTGCAACCGAAAGCTAGTTTCTCGGTTATATCTCAGGTTCCCGGTATAGTAGCGCGGCAAAATGTATACCAGTTGTTAAGTCTAATCGAGAGCTATCAAATAAAAAAAGTTGCATCATAATCCGTTCAGTAGTTTTTGCGTGATGCACGAACAAACAAACAGACAAAGAGATAAACAGACAAACACATAAAAACTCTAAAAAAAATTGTTTTACGTTTCCAATCCAATCAATCCATCAGCCTTTCACCGTCCACTGCTGGACTTAGGCCTCCCCAAGAGGACGCCACAACGAGCGGTCCCGTCATGGGGGATAATGCCGTAATCGCCACGCTTGGCAGGCGGGTTGGCGATCGCAGTGGATGTTGTTAATACTCGAGGGAGTGCTGCTGCCCACTCCCTCGGTATCCCTCAGTCGGCTCTTACGACTCCCGTGGGTAGAGAGGGGTGGGACAATTCTAAAGCCGGCCCCACACGGCACATACGTTTAGACACGCCTATATAGCCTATTACAGTCATTTTTTCTCAAATATCCTAAATGTACAGACACAGCTCCGTTACAGTTTTATAATAGTATATATAGATAGATTAATTGGTTATTCGCTTTGAAAGGTACTGTATTCTATTTATCTAAAACCGTTTAAATTTAGACTTTTTATGTATCCTCTTTGAAACATTCAAATCTTCTTCTTATGATCCCATTGAAGTCTCACTGCTAAACTGCCTTGACAATGGCAAATAATAAATAAGAGTAACAACTCCGAAGCTATCCTACTTGTGACTGTTAAATTTTTTTTTCGGATTTTCTCACCTTTTTTTGACGTGATCGCCTGTTGCCACACAAAAAAGTGTCACGTTCCGAAAAATGTACGGCAACCGATGCATTGTTTGTGAAACTCTCAGAAAACATATATGACGTTATCACGTAAAATTACCGTCCGTAAACCGACTTTACAGACAATCATATAGTTTTTTTTTTGTTAATTTATATGGCTAAGCAACATGCTTTAAAAATATCTAAATACTTACAACTTCTCCAGAATGATATGCGTTGTTTAAAATTCGTCACTATATATGGATAAAGTGTATATTTTGCTAAATGTGATAACGCTGTGGGTTACACATATGTATAAAATTTGTTACCCATTATTAATAATGTTCATTAATTTACGTAAAATACAGTTTATTTTCTCTCAACTAAATATAGAAAATAAAGTCAATATAAAATATTTGGATACATAAATGCTTAAGACGCCGCTCTAAGGTAAACACAGTGAACAGGCACGAAATAGGATTTAACAATTTGGGTTTTAATGAAGGCATTCATAGTCAGCACTAATAGTTTTGTAAACGATATCGTACTTAGGCAATCAAACGTTTTACTAATATTTTAATAGCTATGAGCTAAATATGGAACGTATAATAAAGTTATTTAATTTTAAGTGTGTCGCAAGGGACGTAAAAGCTAGGGAAACGACTATTGCACTTAGCTTTTTGTATAAACATGCTTATGGAATTACTAGTTGGATTGGAATAATTAATTTTGCATTTGATAGTGTTACTCTTGGGAAAGGCTATAGATATTATTTAACATCAAACTACGTTTTAAGAAAAACAAGAGTTTAAGAAATAAAGTTAAGTCATGTGGTGCACGGTCAAATTTGTATAAGAACCGAACTATACGTGTCCATTATCAACGAAATACCATTAACTTTCGCGGGTGGTTTAGACAAATAATTAAAACTGAATTATATATGGGTAAAGCGATAGTTTCAGCCAGTTCAGAATAAAACTAAATCATCTCATAAGGTAAAACCCATAAAGGAGCCTAATGGCCAGCCATGCTGTATATGGATGGAGGGTATCCACTCAATAATCAGACAGTGACGAGTTATTTTAGTGGGTGACAAATGTCTCGTCGTGTTTCTAAGCAATTCGGAATAATATACAAACTCGTTTGGTCACGCTTCTTGTCATAAAACAACAGAAGTACCTACCTACATAACGTACTATTACGAGTCCCCAAGTAGGTTAACGAAAGTTTTACAACTAGTCCAATGTTACCGCTGGGATTTTTTAAAGTTATTTAAATGGTAACTTCCCTATTAATGCCTACGTATTCATTTATTATGTAAGAATTTATGCAAACATACCACTGGAGGCGTTTTCCGAGGCGAACAGCGGGGCGGCGTTGTACTCTGTAAAAGACAACATTTCAAGGTTACATTCAAAGATTTGTTGAGTTCCTCAAAGTGACAAATAAATTGTAATAAGTAAACAAAAATAAGAAACGGCTTGCCCGATTCTTACGAAATTTTGTGTGTATATTCAGTAGGTCTGAGAATAGGATGTAAACTATTTTTCATACCACTAAGTGATAAGGGTGGTCATCCAAAATTTTTTTTATTTTTTTTTTATGGTTCGTCATATAAGTTAGTTATTTTTTTCCACACAGGTCGCACCTCCTTTAATGTAGCCATGTTGTTTTTTTAACGAACTCATCGTCACAATGTTAGGTACAACTGGCCGACATCATTATCAAAATGACATACTGATCGAGTACTATCCGGCACGCCGCATGGCTGTCTACGTCAACAGCATGAAAATGTATTATGTATGGTTCATACACCCACACAAATACGATTTATTATGTTTACTCACATTGTTAAATACGAATACCTGTACAATATATGGTGTCTATATTTGTGAATTTGTGGTCTTTGTATAGTTTTGTGTGGCTTTTAGTGTGATATATTATCATTTCGGTTTTGGTATTCTTAGTTAAGGTATCACAGCCCAATATTCTCTATCATGAAGAGTGAATTACCTCAGTATAATGAAGAGGCTGACTCTCACTAACCACGTAAAAAATTGTGAAATCTTAATTCTATAACCCTATTCACCGTTTCCTTTGTCGCCGTTAGAATGTATCTCACTAAATCGTAGATATCGACATCACATCGTGTTATTGTGATTGGTTGAGAGATCACCGTGATTGGCCGAGGGATTACTGCGACATCACGCGTTTGTTTCTCTACCAATCAATAGCGAGACGAAACGATGTCCATACGATTTAGTGCGTTACATTCTACGTGCCCTGGTTCCTGATATAGTACCAATATAACGTGTGTACTTGTTTTTAAGTTCAAGCGACAGAGACTCCTTCTTAGACTAAGACATTCTTTTTTTCAGAAACATATTTATTAGATGTACAGACGCAGCTCTGTTATAAATTTATAATAGTAGTATATAGATTTTAGTACTAAAAGTCTATCCTTGGCAGAGACAGCACTTGACATGACGGTAAGTGTCAACCGTTGCACTAGTTTGTTAGCAAGCCGTGATTATCAGACTACCGTAAATCAGTCCATATACTTTGGAATAAAAGGTTGGAATAACAGGTTAAAGTTTTAATATTATTCAACATTAGTATAAACTACGATAATAACTTTCTCAGTTTAATTCGCACTAAAGATATTATTTAAAAAAGTGCTGGGATTTAATGCTAGCTGTGTAAAAAGTTTAGTGATCGTTATAATGACGGAGACTCTTATTATTTCTGAAAGTCGAGTAGGTCGAGCTAAAATATTAGCTCAAGGTGACTGTTCATAGAGAGATATTAGTTATTTTATAAGTCTCATAAATAAATTCTGCAGTTTTGTGGATTTGGAGAAAGCATTTGACATGGTTGTATGAAAGGAACTTTGGGACATGTTGCCGGAGTATGGTATTAACGGTAGACTGCTACAAGCGGTGCAGTCCAACTACATGGACTGCACCGCTTGTGTGCGGCTGAATGAGGGAATGTCACCCTGGTTTGATGTCAATATCGGCGTTAAACAGGGCTGTGTTCTATCAGCCAGACTGTTTATCATATATCTGGATAAATGTCTACAAAGGTTGCATGAAATGAATGTGGGAGTTCAGATGGGCAACTCAGTGGTTAGCTCTCTGCTATATGCAGACGATGCGGTTTTATTAGCGTAGTCCACGACTGACCTGCAAACCCTAGTCGACGTAATGGCAGAAGATTGTAAGAAAAGGGGCCTACGTGTGAACGTGTGCAAAACCAAAATAATGGTTTTTGAAAGAGGAGAAGCCAGAACAAATGTTAGAGTAGCAATAGGAAATGGTGTGCTAGAACAAGTAGATGAATTTGTATATCTTGGGTGTGGATTCAGTCGGGAAGGAAGGTACACCACTGATGTAGAGAGAAGAGTGAATGCGGGAAATAGAGTGAACGGAGCATTGGGACAACTTCTCAGCAGTCATCACCTCAGCCAGAGGGCACGTGTCGCAATACACAACGCAGTCATTGTCCCAACGTCATAGCGAGTAGGTATGAAAGAGAGTATTGGTGTAAAGATGCGAAAATGCGGAATGCTCCGATGGTTCGGACATGTGGAAAGAATGCCGGACGAGCGACTGGTTAAGAAGATATACAATGCGAAAGTAGAAGGATGTAGGTACAGGGGGAGACCGAGACTCACCTACCTAGACCAAATCAGTCATGTATTGAAGGAAGGTGGAGTTAGGAGTTTCCGAAGCCGGCGAGCGTGTATGAAGAGAGTTATGAATGTTGAGGAATCGAGAGATGTATGTAACAATACAGCCTCTTGGTACTCTGTTCTCTCTGCCTACCCCGCAAGGGAAATGTACTAAGTGTAATGTACCTAGTAGTAGTATAAGTCTAATTGACTCTCATCTGTCATTAATGGTGCTAAAGCAATGTTTTACGAAAAAAACATATTTATTGTAATTAAATAAAGGTATCCTACAAGGTCGCATATGCACGAAGGTTCATTAACCACGAATAAACAACATAAATTATATCTGTTCTAATTAAAAATGTAACTGTTTTGTTTTTGTTTCAGGGCCAACAGAGATGACGAATTTTAGTGTAATATAGAGCGCAGTGCATGAAATATGATGTACATGACTTTCATTCGTTTTTAATAAAGTTATAAATATATTTTTTATTAATTTTGTTTACTCGTAGAAACAGGTATGATATTATTGGTTGTCTGTAAATTGTCATATGTACATGGGAGCTTGATAGGTATTTAAATCATACCTATCAAGCTTCAACGTACAGATGACGTATTTGTACGTTGAAAAAAAGACTGTAATTGTGTGTATGATTATGAATGTTTATTGACATTTATTCATAGCTATATATATATATATATATATATATATATAATGTGTGGTAAAGGTATTGATTATAGCAAAATTTATTTTTAGAGCGGGTAACTCCGAATGGGTATTTTTAGAGGAGGTAATTGTCATGGCGACGGTAGTTGACACATTCCAAAGAGCATATAACAATACGTTTAACCCCTCCAAGCTCAGTTCACGATAGAGTCGGGAGTCCCATACAAATACCCAATGTATGAAAATTGCAGCCTAGTCCACTACCAACTTAACAGATTCATGACGTCTAACATACTGCCAACCTCATCGACATATCATCGTAATTAGTGGTGTACTCACTAGCGAAAAGTTATCGATACTCGATATGCTATAGCTTGTACTCCTGGATTTCGTAGTAATATTTTAAATTTTTTTTACACAAATAAAATATTAAAAATTAGGGTAAAATTTGTTTATTATATTGCATAACATTTATGTATAAGTAAGTGTTGAAATATTATCAATTTTGTGTTGGAGGTTATTTATTTGATTCCGAATTGTATTGAGTTTTGTAATTAATTTTTGCTTGCGAGGTGATGTTATAGCTTTTCCGTCTTGTTGAAATCTTGATGACGATGCTGCTGGTAACAAAGATAAAATAGGCATTAAAACACGTAAGTTACTAGTACTCAAATAATATTTGAATATTGGAAGAGCCTTGGCCGTGACGGCCGAAATCAGTTTGATTCTATAAAACTATTACTACTTATAATGAGACCATTTGGTCAAAACTACATAAATACTTACTAACTTATCATAAAAAAATGTAAACGTAATTATTGTGTAAATAAATACACAATAATGCTTACTTGGACAATAACTTTTTTTTCAAGTGCAACAGATGTTTCTAAGGTCGATTTTGAAATCTGCAAAAAAGAAATAACCAAAGAATGTACCAGTGTACATATAAAATTTTATAATATTAATTATGTGTAAAGTCAGTATTGTTAGTATTGTTGATGTCCATTTAATATCGATATCGATAAATCCAGTTGATGACTACGCACTATTTAATGTTGACATGCAACACTTACATTATTATTTTATTGTAAAAAAAACACCAAAACGTTTAGAAAATAGAGTTACAATATACTTAGTAACTGAAATAAATCAAATATTTGCTTACCGATTTTCGTCAAATGGAAGCCGAGAAGCATAGACATTAGAATGCGTTTTTGTGACCAACCCGGCCATAGTTTTCACACATTATATTCCCTATATTCATTCAATTTTAAACACATAGTATGTTAAAAGAAACTATTAGAATTTTTACTGACGAATCACAAAGTTATAACATTTTTTTGGGAAATAATTACCGATTTACAAACTCGACCAACAAATGAGACAGTAGATGTCATAGATGATGACATTGACACATCAAAATGGTGATGTGATATAATCCGTCTATGTGTTAGAGAGGCTGATATAGGTCTAGAGTTCTCAGCGTTCTTTATATTTTAAATGGATTAGGTGCCATTAAAACGGATGCAATTTTCATACATTGGTAGGCTTGTATAGAACTTGCGCCAGACTGACACATTCGTTGACCAGCTGCCGAGCTAATGAGACGTGCAAATCCATTGGCTCTAAATTCATTTACATTCTTGTGTTTTACGTTATTGTGTTATTTTAAAATTGTGATTAAATGTAAAGGATTTGTGCTATCAACTGGCAGTATTTTTAAATTACGCCCACGATGTGTGACCCCTGTCAAGAGAGAATGGAACAGTCTACATCCGGGAGATCTCAGCTGCTCGTCAACTCCGAGAGAGAGATATAATATATATACCTAATTATCAAATGATAAACTAATATTTAAATAAGTATAAAAGCACTTTTCACTGAAAAAATTACTTGTTATTGTTTAAAATGGGTCATAAACTTACCTAAAGTCAGTTTCCAAGTCATTTCTAATCTATGGAATAATCTCTTGAAAATACTCGAAGCCGTATCCGAGTTCTTTTGTTTCTACGTTACATATGCTCTCATTGTATATACTTACTCATGAATGCATTCGATGCACACGTCAACCAAGCAACCATCATAACAAACACCCCTATGTATTCTGTATTACCCAGTCTCTCCTGTATATGAGATGCAGGGCTATCACGAACGAACCCTGGTAATTAAACTATAAAATTATACCTACAAACATTGCGATTTAGTATCGTACTAAATCGCAATGCCCTCCTTATCGTAATAAAATGCATCATTATTATACAATTTTGTTTTAGTCAGGCATTAATCACAAGAAAAAGTATAAATGTAACATTTTTTTATACTGCAGACAGACGAGCCACTGTGATGATATACTCGTAAGTTGTAAACTAAAATACTAAGCTGATCAGCATTTCATTGATCAGAAGGTAAACGAATAGTTAAATGGACACCTATCACCTGCTACAACCAAACACACCAGGTGTTTTTACTCCAATTTTGTGTGGGGTGGTGATAATGTTGTTAGTCCATTTCCACACGGACAAGTGTTTAATAAGTGACTGCAATTAAACTATGAAAAGACAGATCATTCTTCTTGCATGCACTGTTACACACTAGCTTACTCCAAACAAAGTGAAATAATGTGAGTCTAATGGGTTGGAATGGTATTTTTTTCTTTTTATAGGAAGATATGCTTGATTTTTTTTTGGCTGGCCCCTTTGGCAGACTTCTCAAGCCGTCAAGTAAATCTCTTAGGTATGCAGGTTAGGTTGCGACGCTCCGCGTGCGGATGTGTCGCTCAGTAGAGGGTACCCGAAAGGGTAAGCCGCCGGCGGACCACTGAAGGAATGTGACATAGTTCCAGTGGCCCGCCAAGAAAGGCAGAGAGACGGCACACGGCGGGTTTCTTTAGTGGGTGAAGGCCCCACACTACCCTGTTCGTTGCCCCGAACGACGGGGTGTGCGGTTAGGAACATTTTTTCCCGCCTTAACAAAAAAAAAAGGTATGCAGGTTAGGTACCTCACGATATTATCCTTCACCGAACATTTATAAATTGTAAACAAATACACACATAATTTCGAAAAATATCGACACGAAGTCAGAGGTGTGTGCTGTATGAGGCCTTTACCTTGTAGTGAGGATCGAACTCAATACCACTGTCTCAGTAGTCCTTGGTTTTACCGCTAGGCTATCACTGTGCGTACAAATTATAATTAATTTGGCTTTAGAATTGTCCCACCCCTCTCTACCCATGGGAGTCGTAAGAGCTGACTGAGGGAATACCGGGGGAGTGACCAGAAGCACTACCTCGAGTATTAACAACATCCACTGCGATCGCCAACCCGCCTGTCAAGCGTGGCGATTATCCCCCATGACGGACCGCTCGTTGTGGCGTTCTCTTGGGGAGGCCTATGTCCAGCAGTGGACGTTGAAAGGCTGATGGATGGATGGATGGATGGTATACAAATAGACGTTTATTTTAATACCCATTTTTCTGAATATCAATTCGTTCAGGTAGCCTTAATCTCGTCTATTACTGCAGTAGGTGTTAGCAGCCCTAGAGTCATACACTTTGTGAAGTGGGATGGTGTGGGGGGAGGCTATAAGCCCTGACCACGCACAACCGTCAGACGTTGCGTTTATCCGCCCTATATTTAGCGATGCATTTTACTGTGTATGTTGAGTTATATATGCTGAAATACAAGTACGTTTATGTTGACACGCACCGTAACGTTTAATCTAAAATGCTGGTAGAAATATACGCTTCTCTGTAGCCTGTAATAATGTTCTGTAATTAAATAAAGTAAGTAAAATAAACTTTAATAAACAAGATTTCATATGGACCATTTATGAACTACTGAAGGAATTAGTTTTATGTTTAATATTTATAGTTTTATAAAATTTGACACGCTTTTTACACCTAAAATACATATATCCAATCCATCTTCAATGATATGTATCCCTAGTTATACAACTGAGGATCTCAGTACTAGTCGAGACAAATTTAGCAAGCCTAAACTCGAAGGCAAGATAGCCGAATGAAAATAGAGTTATTTAGTTGTATCGTTCAAAAGGCAAATTATCCGGATCCAACTGAAACATACAGATAATTTAATTAAACTCTTGTTATCCAGCATCAAGATCAATCATTGGCTTCCTGGTTAGGTAAATTTCAGCTCAATTGGAGGTCGACAAGTAGATTCTGCATAATTCATTTAAAAATATCGAGGCTTGTTCTTGTAATAACAAGAACATCTATTATTAATATTCATTAAATCTAATTGTCAAGAGCAACTTTTATTTTCTTACGACTATAAAAATGAAACAGTAAAAATGTTTATTATACATATAATATAATAATATACTAATAGTTTATTGTACTGTATAATTATTATTGTTTAATCTGGGTCAATTCAGAATGCAAAATAATATAAAAGGCACTATGCAAATTAATGCTAATAAAAAGTCGTTAATGTTAATTTTGCGTAAGTTCTTATTTAACTGTTGTAATAAAGTTTTGTAATATACAAGTCACGCCTCATTTAATATGAAAAGTAAATATATAAGTGATATATTTAAGTAATTTATAGCGGATATTCTATTAAACCCAACTAATCGATTTGCGATACCTGAGTTAGTTGTTAAATACTTCACTATATACTACTGCACTACTTTTATTATTTTTGTATATGTGTACATCCTAACTCTTATAAAGCTGTAACAGAGCTGTGTCTGTACATTTAAGATATTTGAGAAAAAAACATTTTGTCTGTTTGCTCGTTCACGCATCACGCAAAAACTACTGAACGGATTTTGATACAACTTTCTTTATTTGATAGCTCTTGAGTAGACTTAAAAACTGGTGTACATTCTATCCCACTACTATATCGGAAACCCGGGATCCCCCTAAAAACTAGGTTTTGGATGCGACGTAGCCGCGGGCAAAGGCTATAGTACTCTAATAAAATGTTGGGTAAGTCTTTTCTTCACTACGAAAACTATCTAGATGCCTTTAATTAACACTTCTTAATCCAAGGGATATAAACAAGCGCTTTTATTTATATACCTATAATTATTTTTTATATTTTTACCTTTTTAATCTATATCTATACTAATATATAAAACTAAAGAGTTTGTTTGTTTGCTTGAACAAATCTCAAGAACTACTAACCCGATTTGAAAAATTCTTTCACTGTTAGTTAGCCCAGTTATCGAGAAAGGCTATAGGCTATATATTATCACGTTACGACCAATAGAAGCGGAGCACCAATCAAGAATGTTTCAAAATCGTGGGGTTATTTTTCCTTTTGAGAGCTTTCGCTGCGTGCGCTGCGTAAACGGCTAAAGTTTCGCAAAAATCATGTATGACAGAATTATACCCCTTTAAAAGTTCTAAAAATAACTCCTGACAGCATATGTCTATCTTTTAATATTACTAACAGACGTTCCGATTTGGCTGGACGTGGTCGGCTCGCCAGCGGGTCGTCAATAATTATGTGAGGCGGTGAAGGGAGGGAATTTGACAAAAATCACGAAATATCACAAGGTTGTAGTGAGATATCATGTGTATTTATTTTTTTGTTGAACGTGCGATTTCTTAACAACCGAAAAGCGGCGTGTGAGCTTGAATTAGATTATACTTACCTGAAATAAAAGATGATATTATGAAATTTTTAAGATACTAAGAAAATACACGTGATATTGGGGGGAGGGGGGTTAGTCTTAAACCTCACCACGTATGACCAGGGCGTAGGGGGATGTCATAAAATGTTAAAAAAACATCACATGATTAATGGACCGGCCGGCTTGGGGATAAAGCCGGCCGTCCTGCATTTTCCAACAAAATGCCTGTCAGATAGGGATGTCCACGTACAAAAAATATCGATATTTTTGATGTGAAACATCTAATGCGGAGGGTGGGTAAAATCGGCTGTTAGCGTGGCGACGCTACGTTATTATACTTGTCCCGTTCAAATCTTGCAAGTTAAATTTGGCACACTTCCCGGTTTCTGATTGAGCAGAAATTTTACACGCATGTGTATATCACGTGACAATGCAATATTATGATAACATGGAGCTGATCTGATGATGGAGCTGGAAGGTGGACGTAGGAACTCTATAATGAAACGGCGCAACCCCATCGAGTTTGGGCTCGTATGATTCGTCTTGCCGAGTACTTTGTGTCTAGATGGTATCCAGGAGCTGATGATGAAGCTGGAAGGTGGCCACAGGAACTCTGTAATGAAACGACGCAACCCTATCGAGTTTATACTTCGTCTTGAGGAGTACTTTGTCAAGTTATGATCATTTTATTTCTACAAAATAATTTCGATGTTTCACATCTGCTAGACGCCCCGCGACGTCTAGTTTTTTTGTCGATATTATATATCGTAGTATTCTATCGATACTTTGTGATAATATCGTACAATATATTGATATTTCCGATATATCGTATGTAATTTGTTTGGATTTAAAACAAAATATTGGGGAATTTATTTTGTTCCGTTATTTATTATTATAAACTGTTAAATATTTATATAGGATTATTTATTAACGGCGATGGGGGCCGCCACCCATCACGCCTTGCCCAGTTTGGCGAGTCGAGGGGAGCAGAGTGTCGAGTAGGCACGTGGAATGTAAGTGGTGGTGTGGAAGGTAAGTTACACGAGCTGGTAACCGTCATGTCGGACAGACAGCTTGATGTGCTCTGTGTAACAGAGACCAAGCGAAAGGGTAGCGACGCCTGTGATTTTCCTGGTGGCGGAATAGCTCTGTGGTCTGGAGTACCGCAGAGCGATTGGGGGAGCATGGGAGTGGGGGTGTTGCTGTCTGCTCGCTTGGCCTGAGGTGTGAAAGACTACGGAATGTTCGATCCCAGACTTCTATGGGTCCGAATAAAACTAGGTGTCACCAGGGTCTTCATGGTCGCAGCTTATGCTCCCGTAGGCTCTTCGGTGGCATCGGATCTAGAGAAGTTCTGGGATAATATTAGGGAAGTTCTGGATTTGGCAGAAGCTAGTGAACGCGTAATCGTATGCGGAGACTTGAATGGATGGGTTGGGACCAAGCGTCCAGACTTCGAGGACGTGCTTGGTTCATTTGGTGATAAGAGAGTGAACGATGTAGGTAAGCTCATTGCTGATGTATGTATGGAGAGAAACCTTATTGTGTCGAACACATTTTTTCAACATAAGGACATCCATATGTATACATGGAGAAGGAATGAACAGAGAAGTATGATAGATTTAATTCTGGTAGACAGTCGCCTCCGAAGTAAAATTCTGGATAAAAGAGCCTATAGGGGTCCCACTGTCGACACGAACCACTATCTCGTTATTGCGAGATTTAGTGGTCTGTTCAGAAAGTGGAGACACTGGCGAGAGCGTGTTCACTTCGAAAAGCTTGAAAGAATAAAGATTGAAAAGTTGCAAGAAGAGAGTGTAAGAGCAAAGTATCTAGAGGGTGTCCGTGAACGGCTGACAATGGCAAGTCAGCCGGGATCTGACATAGAAGAATGCTGGAGAGTATTGAAAGATAGTATGGTAGATACAGCGAAAGAAGTATGTGGATGTTCAAAGAAGCATAGGAAAGGGAAAGGTGATGCATGGTGGGATACGGAAGTAGCAGCTTCCGTAGACTAAAAGAAAAAAGCGTGGCTGGACTATGTATCTTCTTTGAACCTGAGTGCAAGTATGAAAGAACAGAAGAAAGAAATATACCGGCAACGTAAGAATGACACCAAAGCCTTAGTGAAAGAGAAGCGTGATAGAGCAAATATGATTGCAGAAGAAAGGCTGACCAAAAACTTCGAAAGCAACACCAATATTTTCTGGAGGGAGGTGAAGAAATCTCGGAGTGGTTGGTCAGCTTTCAGAATTAATAAAATAAGGTCTAAAGGCGGAGACATCCTTACGCAAACACAAGATGTGTTAAGCTGGAGTGAATATTTTGGAGATATGTATGCGGATGTTCAGGGTGATGCTGGCGCCACATGTGGTCTAACAGATCAGCATTCAGTACCGGCATCCTCTGATGACATTAGTATGGATGAAGTTGAACGGGCGATTAGAAGTTTGAAAAATGGTAAGGCAGCGGGTATTGATATGGTGTCTGCTGAGATGATCAAGCTTGGAGGCTCATGTGTCTGGGAATCCTTCCTGATGCTTCTCAATTTATGTTGGAGCTCAGGAATGGTTCCCAAGGACAGGAGAAGCGCAGTCATAACGTGAAACCTTGTTTAAAAACAAGGTTTCACGTTATGACTGTGCAAACTACAGGGCTATAAGCTTGACCAGTTTGGCAGCCAAAGCGTACGGTAAAATTATTGAAAGGAGAATGGGGATGGTGTCTGATGAATCTTTGTGTGAGGCACAAGGAAGTTTCAGGTGTGGACGAGGATACATGGATCAAGTGTTTTCTCTGCGCAACATTGTGGAGAAGCATCTGGCATCTGTAGGCCAGAGGGTTTTCTGCAGTTTTGTGGATTTGGAGAAAGCATTTGACACTGTTGTACGAAAGGAACTTTGGGACATTTTTTCGGAGTATGGTATTAACGGTAGACTGCTACAAGTGGTGCAGTCCAACTACATGGACTGCAGAGCTTGTGTGCGGCTGGATGATGGAATGTCACCCTGGTTTGATGTCAATATCGGCGTTAAACAGGGCTTCGTTCTATCAGCCAGACTGTTTATCATATATCTGGATAAATGTTTACAAAGGTTGAATGAAATGAATGTGGGAGATCAGATGGGCGACTCAGTGGTTAACTCTCTGCTATATGCAGACGATGCGGTCCTATTAGCGCAGACTGTGACTGACCTGCAAACCCTAGTCGACGTGATGGCAGAAGATTGTAAGAAAAGGGGCCTACGTGTGTGTGAGCAAAACCAAAATAATGGTTTTTGAAAGAGAAGAAGCCAGAACAGATGTTAGAGTAGCAATAGGAAATAGTGTGCTAGAACAAGTGGATGAATTTGTATATCTTGGATGTGGATTCAGTCGGGATGGAAGGTACACCACTGATGTGGAGAGAAGAGTGAATGCAGGAAATAGAGTGAACGGAGCATTGGGATAACTTCTCGGCAGCCACCATCTCAGCCAGAAGGCACGTGTCGCAATACACAATGCAGTGCTTGTCCCAACGTTATTATATGGAAGCGAGAGTTGGGTATGCAAAAATGAGCATGAGAGTAAAATTAATGCGGTCAAAATGCGATCTCTGCGGAGAATCTGTGGAGTGAGGCTGACTGACCGCATTCGTAACAGCGACGTAAAAGAGCAAGTAGGTATGAAAGAGAGTATTGGTGTAAAGATGCGGAAGGGAATGCTCCGATGGTTCGGACATGTGGAAAGAATGCCGGACGAGCGACTGCCGTTAAGCGGATATACAATGCGAAAGTGGAAGGATGTAGGTACAGAGGGAGACCGAGACTCACCTACCTAGACCAAATGGGTCATGTATTGAAGGAGGGTGGAGTCAGGAGTCTCCGAAACCGGCGAGCGTGTATGAAGAGAGTTATGAATGTTGAGGAAGCTTGAGATGTATGCAAGAATAGAGCCTCTTGACACTCTATTCTCTCTGCCTATATATAGTGATGATAAGTTAGTTAGTAAATATTTATATATGATAGGGCTTTTAAATCACGTTATACTTACTGTATGAATCGTAAACTGTATTAAACAATATAGATAATAATTGTCACGGCTTGCTTCTTTTAAACAAATAAATAGTAGCTGTTTTTTTATCGTTTTGCACACTAACTGTATTTAGATTTTGTAAACTGTATCAAACAAAACAGATAATTAGTCATAATTTTATAGGTAATGGGGATCCACGGGCAAAGCTGGGCGCAGATGGCGCTATCGGCGAGAAGGCCACTGTCAAATTGTAGTTGCTTTGTTTGCCATTGTTTGCTATTTTTTGTATTTAATCCGGTTAATCAGGGATATTGTTAAAATGTATAGTACCTGGAAGATTAAAGTGAAAGGCGCTTGCTGATAGCAAGCAACATTATAAATATTTCAGATTATAAATTTTTCACTACTAGTACTGCCCTCAGTGAGGGTAGTATTTCGTGTCGTAGCGTTTCGTTTTTGCGATAAATAATAGTTATTAGCCTATGTTCTAATCTTTACTCCCGAGGTATTATGTATACCACAATTCGTGATCATTGGTGAAGTAGTTACGATGTCAAGAGTTAGCAAATAAACAGACTTACTTTCACATTTTTATTAGTAACACCGTTGTCAGCACTGACAAAATTTGCTGAAATTCAGAGCCGTAAAAAAGTCCGTGAAATATATTCGTAAAGTCCTCCGCGATACAAGGATTATTCCTCATTGCAAAGTGAAAAAAAATCACCGATATATCGATATTTTTTTGACGTGATAACGTCGATTTTTTGTTTTCGTTTGCTGTGTGGGGCCGGCTTTAGATTTATCCCACCCTTCTCCACCCATGGGAGTCGTAAGAGCCGACTGAGGGAATGCCGGGGGAGTGAGCAGCAGCACTCCTTCGAGTATTAACAACATCCACTGCGATCGCCAACCCGCCTGCCAAGCGTGGCGATTATGGCACTATCCCCCATTCTTGGGGAGGCCTATGTCCAGCAGTGGACGTTAAAAGACTGACGGATGAAAATAACCTTTTTTATGATTACCAAATTTTTCCTAAAATAATTGCGAATGTGTTTTATAAACATGATATTAATCCTTATCCAAATAAATACATTATTCATCACAAGTATTTAATTTAAAACAAAATTGCCCTTTAGATCATTCGATTTCAAAGAATATCTTAAGAGATATCGCAGTTTTAAAATAACATCGCAGCAAAATAATGATCAAGTACTGAAGTTAGCATTAGCCCAAAGAAACTATTCCACGCGGATTAAGTCGCGGACAGAAGCTAGTACCTAATAATAGGCAATCTCTTCAAAATTGATTTTTCATCGACAATACTATGACGCGAGCGAAGCCGCGGTGAATGTACTTCTAGCTTTATATATTGACAAGCTATTACGATGCACTGTTTTGCCTCTCAAAGTACGAGAGATCTAAAACATCTAAATATCTCTATAATAAGAATTATTACGATTCCTATGAGTGCAGCAACGTGGCATTCTTGTGGGTATGTTACTAACTTGTGATCTAAAAGTAGTTTTTCATAGTCGTGTGCATTCGTGGCCGCTGTTAGTACATTTGAAAAGTCTGCGCGATATAGGCATCTGTTGCGTAGTGCAGTAATTGTCTACAAAATGGCATCAGCCTTAAATAGGCACTTGAGGCTACGAGTGGCATCGCTATTTAAAAGCAAAGTAAACTGTTTAAATTGCTACGTACGATAATGTAATTTTGCAGACTTATTTGATTATAGGCTTTGTAATACGAACAAAATGTTGAATACATACATTACGATGTGCGCTGGAGTTGAAAATAAGTTTTCATTGTTAGACGTCAACTGTGAGAATAATACGCCTATTTCCTTTATAAAAATAAGTTTATCCCAAGAAATAATGTATTGATATTTTTATATATTTTTTTAGCATTTGACATACAGCCCTATAAACTAAAACTAACACGAAGTATGAAAATGTGAAATCGAAAATAACAATCACGAGCAGGATTTTAACTTGCATCTCCTGGAATACTGTCCCAGATGCTTTGTCAATTCAGTCATCGTGACAATTGCTCGGATTTGTAACTAAATAACGTCTTGCCGATTCTTATATATGCTACATTATATATAATAAAATTATTACAGGCCGCAGACAGGGAGTTATGAATGTTGAGGAAGCGAGAGATGTATGCAAGAATAGAGCCTCTTGGCACTCTGTTCTCTCTGCCTACCCCGCAAGGGAAATGGCGTGGTGATAAGTTAGTTAGTTAGTTGTTACAGGCCAATGTCTGCAATTATTAGAAATTGAAATTTTAAAATTAGACAATCGTCATCACAACTATTTTTAGAATTTTTGTTTGTCTGTTTATCTGTTGGTTTATTCGTGAAAAATTACTGAATAGATTTTAATAAAACTTTGTTTTATATATTTTCTTAAACTGGTATACATTTTTCGTGCTCTTATATCTGGAACCTGAGATATAACCAAAAACCTCTGCTGCAAGCAAAGGCTAGTCAAAATATACCTTAATATAAAATTTAATTTAACCGTGTGTATGTGAGAAGTGTATATATGTATATTGTGAGTAACAAACATCCAAACACAAATTTTTACATTTCAATATTACAATAAAATAATAATGTTTTAGCAATATGCAATGGCACCAAGTGCTTAAATCAAACGAGGTACCCTATATTATAAGAATACCAAAGAGCTTATAAAACTCAAGGCAACATTATGGATATCGGTGGTAACGTGGCTATCTGTAATGCCAAGTTTGTCACCTACGAGGTATCATCGTGTGGGTGTAACCACATCCCCTCCTGCACCCACCAGTCAACCTCACTCCCCCTCGCAAGCCTAGCCTCACCCTCTGCCCTCGAGCTGGTTTTACTTTTTAATAGAACTGCCACAATGATATGACTTATTTTGCTTCCTTTCTAGTGAGGATAATAGTGGTTGGAATTCTAGTTTAAGAGTTCGGGATTTCAAATAAAACATTGTAACATTCCTTCTTCTTGGGTGACACCTGCGACATCTTTCTATGTATTTGCAAACATTGTTCCGACAAGGTAAGCTAAATTAAGAATTATATGCCAAATGATTAACACGGGCCTATAAATATTTTGTGTCAAGATAGCTTAGTTTGTAAAGTGTCTGGAACGGTTATCCAGGAGACAAAGGTTCAAATCCAGCCCGAGGCCGTAATTTTTGATTTCACATTTCTGCACGTTGTGTTCGGGTAAATGAACAAGCATGTCAAGTGTTTAAAATATCTATAAAAAATAACAAAATAGTCTATTCTATAAGACTAAAATGTAAGGTAGAAGGCAGGTAGTTTTAGCAAGTTCCTATGATGCTTAGCGGTCTGAAGCAGCCCCCGGATAAGGGAAGACGCAAGATCGAATCCTACTCGTAGAAAATTTATCTTTTTCCACTTTAAAGAACAATTTTTTTTTCCACTTTTACAAAAAAATTATTCTAGGAAAAGTGGGTCCGATGTATTTTTATGTCCTTGCGATTACTCCTGTATACATGGTAACATTAAGAATAAAAAAGAGGATACTAGCAAAAGGAGTTTTGTAGTAATAATGTGAATGAAAGTGAAAATGTTTGCTAAATATAGGTTTGAAATAAGACTTAAATATACACAACAACTGAACATAAATGTAATAAAACACAAGAGGCGAGGCAAAGAGATTATCATTTATTTTCTAAAATATAATTAAATTATAAGAAAAATCCAGACATTATGGTGTTGAAAATTGCTCCCAAGATGTCCCAAACTGAATCTATGACGCCAGTTAATTAGTTTAATTAAAACAAATTGATCACTTTCTAAACGCTGATGGGCCAACGTATTGGAAGAATATATTGGACGCAATATTTACTTAAATCAAACTTTAATGAAAGAGAAACCGGGTGCAATGCAGCGGAAAATAGGGAAAAACTTCATAAAAAACTAGTTGGAGTGAGCGGCAGTTTGCTGTCGTGACACCGCGTCCTACACAATAACGTAAATCGATAATAGGAAGCCCTCCGACTAGTTCAGCAGTACGTGCGAGCGACCTAATACACCCACTACGACGACCGCATGCAATGCAGGCTAAATATACAAGGAACCCGCTGCGTTCCAGCGCAGCTACGCGCTGAACGGAACTTATGTCGCAACGCCAACGTTCACAATTGCTTGTCCAGAGAAAATAACCGGTTTCACTAATGTGCTATACGAAATACAACTCTAAAACCAAGTGATGCGGTGGCGTTTTGAGCGCATTAGGCACGGAAGAAGGTCGTTTTGCAATCCGGCCAGTGTGGTAATAACACAGCTAGGTGCATTCTCGCTGCAATTTCGCTCTCGGTCGGGTTGTGTGTTTGTGGCGCGCTGAAGATCAGGGCTAACGATCGGCGAGGTTTTTCCGTCTCAGTCGCACTCGTTGCGAGCCAGCCGAGTCTAGCAAAAGAAACTCTACAACTTTATCTGACAGCGACGCGACGCGACGTCCGAGAGGCTTTTGTGCGTTTTCCATGTTTATGTTTATAGGAGAGCACGTACAAGGGGTGCTTTGAACGCCAGTTGCTTGCTGTTGCGTAGTTATAAATTCTGTGACGGTCTTGTTTTTATTTCAAAGCGTGTGTTTGCATCGAACTGGGCTAGTCTGAGTAGTTTTCGTGCAGAATCTTATTTGCTCGTAAGATTTTATGATCACTTGTGTGGGCGTGTGGATTGTGAGAAGACTATTATAGCCATATAAGTTAATAATGTATTCATTATCACTTTACATGTTATACATCACTATGCTTTAACTGTTTTGTGTTATTCTTGTATCACGGCATTTGTATTGTAACGTTTTTCTAGTTTATTCCTGATTATAATTTAAAATTTTATGTATTACATCATACATATTTTTATCAGCTTAAATTGACTAAAAGTCTACATTTAAGATTTGATTTATATTGAATTAATTATAGTCGTCAATGTGGACGCCGATGGACACTACCATAGTGGTTCAGTTTGACTCCAATAGGAAAATTTGGATTAATTTTACATCTATCCATTTAATAATCCTTCACTGAGTTGGGTTATTATTCAGAGTTCTATGGCATTGCTAATATTCTTTTCAAGAGTACGTCACAACGATGCTATCTCTATTACATGTTATTTTATAACAACACTTTGTACTAAGGAATAATTCTTGTATGGCGGACTTTACAAAACATACAATTTCATGGACACAAAGTAACTTCAGACTCGGAAGAACCATTCGTGAGTCACAAAAGAGTTGTCCTGCGTGGAAATTGAACCCATAGCACAGGCATCGGAGGTCACCTCAATTGATTCACTCTGATATTTAACAAATAGCGTAATGGTCAAGCGTTTTTTTGATTAAAGCGTGAAAAAGAATCCTAAACGTGTATGCCCCATCACTTGGGGCAAAGAGGCTAGTGTCGGGCACTCACCCACTAAATGTGTTCCATCTCTCCGTCTGTATTGGTGGACCACCGAAACTATATGACATTACTTCAGTCGGTCATGATCAAACCGTTTGTTAGATTTCTAGGTCAAGTAATAGTTTTATTAGGTTATTCAGTAACATGAAAAAATCAGCATGAAGTCTGTCAGCATGAAGTCTGGTATTGCACCTGGTTTATTAGCAAAGGGCTCGTCCTCTCTGAAGTCAAAACTAAATTACTGAAGTGAAATGTGAACGCTACATTTGAAGAAAAATTAATGAAATTATTATTATAAATAACACCCTAAATATTGGCCCTTAATATTTCTGATGCAGGTGGCTTATATATTTTTAGGGTTATTTTCCACGAACTAAAATCTATTGTAAATACGTTATCATTATGCGCTCTACTGACTTCAAATCAATACACATTGAAAATGACAGTAACTTGCCTTTAAATTAAATTGCTGGCTAAATGTAAACCCGGCCTTATTTTCTATCAATTGGGGTAACCAAATTTAGTGTCATTCAAATTCGACGACCATACATTATCATGTCATAATACGTTCCACCACACGTGATCCTACTTCTCATATACATTCGAAAATTGTAAATGATATGAGAATACATCACAAATATTATTTACATTACACATTGATTACAGCGCCAGATTTGGTCTGTATATTTCTAAGGTTTTTTGTTGGATTACAAAAGCTGTCCCAACCGACTCAGTAAACACTTCTCCTAAAATTATACTCTAACGAATCTGTATGTACATAATAGGTACCTACGTCTTTGTTGTTATAGTTAGATACTAACTATTATGTCAGCCACACTTTTGTAATACTTTTGAATAACTAAACGAACTTCGGCAAGTGAATGAATACAGCCGAGTTTCGCCTTTGCAACTTGACATGTTATTGGAACTTCATGTAATATGTGACAAGCCTATTAGTATGTACACAACTTCAGGACTCTGGGGTGCTACTGAAAATTTTACCATACAAAATCTCAGTAACCTGCCTGACCCCAATATGCGAAACCGGAATCACGTTGTTAGGATTTCATCTTATGCCTCTACAGTCTACTAGAGGCATAAGATGATCTCGATTGTCTAGCTTGAGTGTAGACAATCGAGACAGTTTCAAATTACTTCAATAATAAGTATGTAAGTACATATATGGTATGAACGAAAGTATGCAAACTAATTTCTAACTACAAGCGTTTCACATTATTTCACTCACGAGTCATTCTTTATGTTTTGTCGTGAAGCAAAAACATGGCCGCCCGTAATTACCCACATCTATTTTTATGGGTTTGTTGATGTGGAGAAATGTTGCGGCACTAGGAAGTAAATGTGGATTGGTAGTTGTTAAAGCTAAGCGTATGTAACGTTTAACTATCATAATTACTTCCAAATAGGTTGTATAAAACAATTATTATTTCTAATAAATGGAAAAAAATTGGTTTAATTGTATCTTTTATAAATGCTTAGTCCCACACTATAATATAATAGCATTTAATATGAAATGCAAAACATTAGTGAGATAAAATTTGAGTTTTTATTTGCAAAATTAGTGCGTTTACTCAATGGTATGTGTTAATATGAGCTGAAACACACCAGCTTCTAGTTTCAGTTTTATAAAATATTGTAGTTAGTGAAACGCAGCTTGTATAATCGAGCGGCACGCTATTTTGTTAAACTTTTCGAGTTAACCGTCATTTCTATTTTAAGAGTTCGAAAGTGTGAATAAACGCTGTTAGTTTCGTCTAAGATATTTTCTACTTGACGGACCTAAATTACGTGTGCAACAAAGTGGCGGTTGTTCTTTCTAAAAACTAGTGTCATATTTAATGTTTCTAGTTTCCCACTTTACGATTACTATGATGGTAACTAATCCACATATTACTTCCAAAACTACAAAAATAGCAGTTAAGGATATTAAGGTAGTAAATAGGCTTTAAATTAGCTGGGTATTTTGTATTGTCACAACAACACTGAGCCAAATTTTCTTCCTTATACCAGACAAGAATTATTTATTGTCGTCTGGTCTGTTCTTGCGTAAATATATGATATACCTAGAGGATCTAATTTCTGTAGATCGGGCGAGTTTAGTTCAATGCCATCACTACAGTGCATGTCGTTATGTTATACTGTATGTGTTAGTCGTATTAAGACCTTATATAGGTCTTATGTATACATAATGTGTGTTAAAAATATTCTAGAACAACATGCGAATAAATTAGTTGCCAGCCTCACAGACTTAAGAACAACAGATTAACATTTCTCTAAAGCCTTACTACCTAAATGATTTACGATACATATATGTTATTTTAACAGCAAATATTAATTTGCGATACTATGGCCAAAATGTAGGCTGAGAACATAAAAATATAACTGGCCGTCGCTTTTGAAGCTACGAAGGCTGTAAACCTATATTATTCCTAGTTTTATTACGATTCATGCCGGAGACTTTATTATCAAATAAATTAAAAAGGCGTAAATAGGTTAATGTATCGGTAAGACTCCGAATAATTATTGACAGCATTTTTAGCTAAGGCTTTTCTTCAGCAGATTGTTTACATAACAGACCTTTAATATTTTGTTTGATATTATCTTCAAGTATTTATATCGTATTTAGTTGAGGGGTAATCTCATTGTTTGTAAATTTGTTATAGAATATAATCGTAGGTTTATGACTATACTATGTTAAGGATTAGTAATTTATTTGTAAGAAATATTCTTATATATAACATAGATCTTGAATATAATTCCTTAAAGCCGACCCAGCATCATGACAAACTGATAAATGACTAAAGGGGTTTAATTAACAGTTTAATATATTTCCTAACTACTGTGACGTGTTCTGCCTTATTTGCTGAAGGCTGTATACGTCGTTGAAATTATTTATTGTGCTATTAATCATAATTATTAAAGTATTATTATTATTAATGCGTTAAATACAAAGTTGCTTCAGAGGTCAGTAGCGAAGACGCCAGTACATGCTAAAATTACGCCACTGCCACCATCGCATGTGTATATTATGTAGGTATAACTACATAATATACACATGCGATGGTGATATAACTTTAGTATAATTAACTCTTACTGGAACAAATTGAATCTTGTCTATTGTATGTTCCTTATTTAGTATTGTTTTTATATTCAACTTTAGTAATTACTAGTAACTCTTATTCTATGTCGGATAATACTGATGAACTTTAGTTAAAATAAGTACGTTTTTATAAAATTATTTACTGTCATCCTCCACTAAAAAGGGAAAAGAGATATTCTTCAAGCAATTTACATACACTGTGTAATAGTTTCTGTGTAACTCCATAAGTACCTACGTCATTCCATGAATACACGTCTGTCTAAGAATATTATTCTTAGACTGGACAAGTATCCGGTGTGACGATTCTTTACCCGAGCGAGAATATCCATATAAATCCATGTACGTGTGTATACATGATGTTGTTTGTTTGCGAATTAAATAAAAAGGGTGACCTGGTATGAGCATATTACGACATATAGGCGTAACGGAATGAGTACTATATTTACTTTCGGGCACGTGTTCAGAAGTGAATGGGCAAAGACCTTGGCCTTGAACCCGGGGGGAACGCACGGCGGCCGCGGTACGCACCGCCCGCCCAAATGGCGACTCGCCGCTTCTCTGCCCCGCGCGACACTTCGACCCGCAAGCCCAAACTGATCGATAACCCACTTCCTATTTAGTTCCCGACCGTAACGAACTTCACTCTACATAATTCGCTAGTAATTTGTTTAGATTGTTTGAAAGATACGACCTTCTAACCGTAACTTTTCTTAATTGAAAATCTTTGTTTCAGAAGTTTTTTGTAACCTTAATTAAAATGTCACTTTTATAATGTCTAAATATAGTAATGTAGTTATATAATATATATTATGTATATGTAAAGGTTTACAATAAAAAAATAATAAAGTTCCTTATTGGAAGTTTCCTTGAGAAAATTTGTATGTCTTCAATTAAATAATCACTGTAATTTTCATATAGAACAGGATTTCATCAATTCTAATTGTTTTCTTGATAAAGTGTATTTCGTGTTTCCCACGAGAATGATAACCATTTGCATTTATTACTAGTATAAAAAATATAAACTATTTCCGTTTTAGTATACTTTGCTTAGTATAAATATAGTGTGTCACGCGAACACGAATGTATCTTACTTATGGTAATTACAGGCCAGTATGGGATTGTAAACAAAATAAGTCTAAAATTATTATTTAAATTTTAGTTATAGTTAAACTTTCTGTATTTGCCACATAAATGTATTATGTAATTTGCAAAAAAAATATCTACTTTCTTTTCAAAATAATGTCGTAATAAATACATAAGCGCTCTACTTCTACAACAAAAATAATCGTACTCTCTCCGTACCTCGGAGAAACGTTGGATGAACGATATTTAAAGAAAAAGCTAATCGCATTCTCTCCGTACCTCCAGAAGATAATACAATTTTTGGTGTTAGATATTAAACGTTAGCTTTATTCGTTTAATTTTGGTGATGTAGTGAAAATAAATAAAATTATAGTATTTAATAAGACACCAATGAAGTAATATAATACAGTTCCAGTGGCCCGCCAATACAGACGGAGAGACGGCTCACGGCGGGTTTATTTATTCTTAAGGTGCGGCGCTCAATAATTCGAAATTCAAATTGTGGATTATTGTTTCCTTTCTCTCTTTGTTAGTCTGCTTACCACCTCTTTACCAGATTGTCAACTCCGGGAATAGAATAGTTATTGCATTCTCAGTGTCCACTTAGTAATAATTTGCTGTCCTCTCGTAACGTAGTAAAACTGCACGCACATAAAACAGAAGCTGGTTAATTAATAATTAATCGACTTCTTAATTAAATAATTATTAATCTCAAATGTTTTTATACAACATTATATACATATTTTATTCTGGAGGGCCAGGTGTTCACACGCGAACTGGGGAGGATTATGGCTAGCAATGGACTGTCTAGACAGACTCATTGATTAATTAATTTAACATATTAATTATTAAACATATGTATTTATTACCAGTGTTTCATTACTGCAATGAATTTTAACTAGAGGTGCGCTAATCAGGTTAAATTACGATTAAAATGAGAAACAGGTGGATAAACCTTGGCCAGTTTTCACATCTGCAACTTGTCGCTCCAATGGACAAATGGTGCAGTCAAGCTTGACCATTGTCAATAGTTGTACCTTCGTAATCTTCCATAAAATCTGATTCCAATGAATCACAAAAGGCAAATCATGATCGTATTTATTTAATGCCAATTAATAATTACCTTAATAGTCACTACTTTGCCCGCGGCTCCGCCGCAGCCAAATGCTGGTTTTCAGGTTATATCTCAGGTTCCCGATATAGTTGTGGTATAAAATGTATATCCGTTTGTAAGTCTAATTAAGAGCTATCAAACAAAAAGCCAAAATTAAGTTTGCCGTCGGTATAATGTATGAAAATACTTCCAACAGATGGCGCAGGCGTCACCCAAGACGTTAAGTATGATAGTGTTATCGAAATTAACAGTCATGAGTAATTGTCACGATGGCTGAATTGGCAAAGCATCTGGATGGTATTCAGGAGATGCAGGTTAAAATCCTGCTTGTGACTGTTATTTTCGATTTCACATTTTTTTTTATGTGAAAATTGCTGTCTCTCAGGTCCAATTTTCCCGGGATAAAAAAATAGCCTATATGGTTTCTATTTTGGTATATATGTACTTATACACAATTTTATAATAATAGGTTGAGTAGTTATGGCGTGCAAGCGTAACAAACTAACAATCGCACTTTAGTATTTATAATATTAGTAAGCATTAACTCTGTGTTAAATATAATGGGAAATCAAAAGAAAATAAGTAAAATGTAAGTATAACACAATAGAGAATATATTTATAATGTTACAATAGACTCTTAAATGTATTCAATATCTACATATTATCATAATATACCTATAAATTCAAAGATCAATGACTCGTAATTATTATTCTCGAATCTGAAGGCCATAGAGTGAAACGCTCATCAAAACATAAGCTCACAAAACAATGGCTGCCGTATAAAAAAACCGTGAACCACGATTAGTTCCCAATTCCTCGGCTCCATTTATGTTTATTTTTTATTTCGGTCAACGGCCGTGCGCGGCCCCATTGTGCCCGCTCCATTGACATCAATTTCTAGGGTTAGATTTAAACCAACCGAAATAAAAACGATTATATAGCAGAGATTAAAACTCCTTAAATTAGTAGTATTAATCACTTGTCCTAAGAAAACTCAAACTAATAAATGTCTATTAGGAAAGATGTAGCTCTATCATAGTAGACTACTATGGCTCAATGTAGTAGTTAATTGTGATCGGTAGCGTAGATCTGTTAAGTTTAATAAATGTTACGCTTTAAAAACCATTGCTCTTTTAACACAAATGACTAAATTATTGTTACGGGCGCGCAAATTTCAAAACCCACGCTCCGACTACTTGTTTTTCAAGGCTTTTTTTTATTATCGAGGCGCGTCGTACAATCAGATATTCCTGGCAGCCGATCAGTAAGAACTACACAAATATTTAATGAGAATTTTAACCTTATCCCAACGAAACCGGGTAAAGTTGCATTATAATAATTTGAATTTATTACAAATACAATAACAATCTTAACGACGTTGTTTAAAGCGCGTAACGGATAAAAAATTGTATAGAGTTTTGTTAAAATTTTTCAGTCTATAAATTTTGTAATAAAAAGAGTACTAAATGTTAAATCAATTAACGAATTGGTAGAGGTAACTATGTATATTTCTTCTTATGACTAGGTATCTATATCAATTTGTGAAAATATAAACGACAGAAATTTCAAGCACTTTTTAAGTGCTTGAAATGCTTAATGCGTGTTTTTTGTTGATACATTTCAGGTTTCGAATACAGCACCGAGATATATGTGAAATGTGTACAAATTTTTCAACCTAATCAAGCGTAATAAAACAAAAAGGTTTCATTAAAATCCATTTAGTAGTTTTTGCGTGATGCACAGAGAAACAAACAGATACAATTCTGAAAAACAAAATAAGTTCAGATATGCCTAATAGTAATGTTTTATCAAATATTTATACAGCTTTTATAATAATATCCTAGAGTGTATTTTTTAAATATATTACTGTTATATATTATATTTAATATAACTAAATGATCCTAAATAATAAAATCCTTAATAGTTTTCAACAGTTTTGTGTTGAATAATTCAATAGAAAGTCGCACTCGTTGAAGGATCCGAGGTCGTTATCAAAATTCAGACAGCTCACCATTCATATATTTATAGTTAGGTCACGGGGCAGTGTTTGGTCTAGGCATTCGTTGGTGTTGCGCGTGTGTTGACCGGGCGATTTACCTTGATACCGCACCTCGCTTCGTATAACCCCACCACGGCGAAATACCACTGGCCGGTCTGACACGTGTAGCAGTCTGCAGACTACGTAAACCGGGCGCGTACCACGTTTGGTACAATGCTCGAGACCGGTCCGCTTGCTGTGGGTGAGCGAGTTATGGAATGCACGAGACGAACAGAGACGTAAAGATTTGAAAGTATGCTTCGCCGCGCTGCCTACCGACATACTAATATTTCCGAATACCATTATAGTGAATTCCTGATATTTTACTATTGAATATTAATTGTTATTATTAATAATAATTTTTTTTACTGCACTAATAATGTCGTTTGGTACTCTAAAATTGCCCCTAATTCATGTTGCATAAAATAGTTTCTGTAGTTGGTCAGTAAAAAGAATGATTATATTTTGCACTGGTTTTATTTTACACATTTGTGTGTTTTTTTATCAAACACACTGTAGGTACATGCTGTTGATATGTGAGTTGTATGCAAGTTGTCTGAGGTTTGATTTACATTGGAAAAACAATTAGCTATGTTAATTTGTTTTACTGTCAACATATCTTGATGAAAATAGTTATGTATTTTTTATTTTTAAAAATACATTCTTCGGTAACGTATAACATAACTAACTACGGGGTACAACCCGGATGTGTTGATATCATTTTGGCAGACATTCAAATACGAGAACTCTCTCATGGATTGCGGTAACGTAGGTCTAGCGTGCAATGATATTATTACTGCTTTATAAAACACTAGCCTTTGTCTGTGGCTCTGCTGCAGCCACACGCTAGTTTTTAGGTTATATCTCAGGTTCCCGATATAGTAGTGGTATAAAATATATGCCAGTTTTGAAGTCTAATCAAGAGCTATCAAATAAAAAACATTGTATTAAAATCCGTTCAGTAGTTTTTACGTGATGCGCGAACGAACAAACAGATAAACAGACAGACAAAAAATCTAAAAGAAAATGTTTTGTGTTCAGACACGCCTATACAGCCTATTTTTTTCAGCTCTGTTACAGCTTTATAATAGTATATATGCTACATGGCGGTGACATTTTTGAGTCTAAGGCGATTAACACACTGCCACGCACCACACTGCATGTTGCATGTCAACGCATCTACGCGCGTACTTGCGGGAGTGCAGATCTGCTTCATCGTGCGGGTTTTTTACGCAATCACGCGCGTTGTTGCGTTTTGTGGATTCACGGCGGCTCTGAGTAATTTCATTCAATGCTGTTGGCTGTGGTGATAGTGCAGTGCAGAGCACGGCACTGCGGCAGGCGGGACTCGGTGTGCCATACCTTGCGCCTCGCCCCGCACCTACGCGCGGGGTTGCATGTTTTTCCGCTTGTAGGCGTGTGATCTGCATGAACGCGCGTAGGTGCATTTTCTGTGTGTTGAACTGTGCGTGTTTTCTATACAAAAGGAGATACTTACAAATAACGTTAGAACACGCATTCACGCGCTACGCTGCGTGGTGCGTGGCAGTGTGATAATCGCCTAACTAGTCACAAGTGATGCGTTCACGCGTGTCATATAACAATCAACAATGAAGCTGTATATACTCGTATATGCAGGTACGAATAGTTACAATTATAGTATTCCTTTAGTACCAGTTACCTAGATACCAGTCATCTTATTACAATTCTAAAGCAGCTCGTTGAACCCTACTCTTTACGTAAGTGTTGTTATGACGCAATCGACATAATTGGGTATAATCATAGTATCCATCTGCACACAACGATAGTAATATTTGTCTTCCCATATTTATTTAAGCGATGTAATAAATTATTTTGTATTCGAATAATTCGTTTAGCGATATTAGTGATACATTATTTTGAACCTCGTTTACAACCAAAGTTTATGGAATCACTATGATTTATGACTTAGGATATCACTTATTTGATACAATAGAGCATTGATAGCGTGGAATTCTATTACATATAATACCCAACAAAATATTAATACCTTACTTCGAACGAAAATACGAAGAAAGGTTTAGAGTTTTATTTACATTACTGGCTAGATTTAGTAATGTTGATTTGACCTTATTCCTGATGGCCGTGTCAGCAGCTATGTACGTTGAATAAATATGAATTTGCTGTATATGTGAGAAATGTTTACAGGATTCATTACTTCGATTCGTAGTTCGTAACTTGTACTTAAAATATTTAGCAAAGCAAAGAGAATTCATATAATGCGATCCTTGTTACTATCATTAGTAGTGAGTACAAATCTGTATTCTCTGCCTACCTTACTGAAAAACAAAGGTGGGTGTGTGTTTACCTACATATATGTCTACATAGGTCAAAAAAGTAAGTCTTTTTCAAGTTACCTTTTGAAGTAGGTATGTTAACTTTCACTGTGGAATTTTTATATTTCATCATTACGAGAAAACTTAATCTTTTACTTTGGTAGAAGACAAAGTATGTGTTCTGGGAAACTGCATATCATATCAAGTTAAAGTAAAAAAAAAAACTACTTTAGTTTTTAAAACTGTTTTACATTTATTTTGATATTTTTTTTAAGGATTGAAATGCTTAGGCATATACATGAACACAAAGTGTGAAAATATGAAATCGAAAATAACAGTCACGAACAGGATTTGACCCTACATCTCCTGGAACGTCCCAGAAGTTTTTGTCTTTTAAGTAACAGAAGCCTTAGTAAATGACCTTATCTATATATCTATATCTATATACTATTATAAAACTGTAACAGAGCTGTGTCTGTACATTTAAGGTATTTGAGAAATAAATACTGTATTAGGCTATATATATGCGTGTCTAAATACAAAAAAAATCTTTTAAGAATATTTTGTCTGTTTGTCTGTTTATCTGTTTGTTTGTTCGCGCATCACACAAAAACTACGGAACGAATTTTGATGAAACTTTTTTATTTGAAAGACCTTGAATAGACTTAAAATCTGATATACATTTTATCCCACTACTATATCGGGCACCTGAGATATTACCGAAAAACTAGAAAATTATTTAAACTAGATTTTTTTTTAGAATTTATTTAAAAGAACTACTAGATGGATTTTGATGCAACTTTTTTATTTGAAAGGCCTTGATTTGACTTAAAAACTGGTAGACATTTTATCCCGCTACTATATCGGAAACCTGGGATATAAGCGAAAAACTAGCTTTTGGCTGCGGCGAAACCGCTGTCAAAGGCTAGTACTATTATAAAGCTGTAACAGAGCTATGTCTGTACAGTTAAGATATTTGAGAAAAAAAATACTGTATTAGGCTATATAGGCGCGTCTAAACACAAAACGATATTTTTTAGATTTTTTGTCTGTCTGTTTAGCTGTTTGTTTGGTCGCGCATCACGCGAAAACTACTGAACGGATTTTGATGCAACTTTCTTTGTGTGATAGCTCTCGATAAGACTTAAGCACTGGTATACATTTTATTCCGCTACTGTATCGGGAACCTGAGATAAAACCAAAAAATTAGCTTTGGTTGCAGCGAAGCCGTGGGCAAAGGCTAGTTATTTTATAAAATTGTAGGGGGTACAACTTTTTTATATGAAAAAAAATAAACAAACAAGCAGTAATCTACATAATATATAAAAAGTTACGAAGCCTAACCCATCCATGGCTCTACAACGTGTTATGATTTCGGTCATTAATAAATGTCGAGTGTTGGCGTCGTGAAGTCGCCGTTGTCACTCATTCATACTACCAGCGACATAAAGTAGATATTCGCTTAACACCAAACCACCCACTCAGGTATAGCATGTAACTATTTGTTTTCATCGTCCCCACAGCTCGGAAACCCTGATGTTTTAACATACCGCCCCAATTTAACACCCGAAATAAACGTTCTCTGGCCCAGATTCATCGTCCCCCGTCCTACGACGGCCGTGCGATACGCGATAGCCGATCAAACCCGTGTTTACTGGTCATATGTCTCAAAATGCATGGTACATTTAAGACATTCCATTCCGATTTGTCACATGTTAACTAACCGATTAGGAAGAAAGGACATACGTAGAGTATGACATAATAATGTTTGCGAATTTAAATTTAAACTTGTTTGGTTATCGATAGTAAAGGAAAGTTCATTAAAGACGAATATCGGGCAGAGCCTTCAGAGTAAGAGCGTTAATTTACCTAAAACATTCTACTACTTTGAGTTCTCTCGCAGTTTTATACTCGTATATACATGTTGTTCCTTAGTCGGCTAATGCCTTAACTGAAATGAGGTGACAGTGTAGTCTTGGCCGTCTCCACACGGAATGGCTAGCTAGCCATAAAAATGAAACAATAAATCTGGGTAGCGTATTCATGACATAGAAATAGCGACTTGTTCGCGAGCGTGACTCTATTTTATGACACACTCCGAATTCCCTTTTGTTTCCCGCGAAGCGACACGTGTCCGCCGTCCGTCCGTCTGACACAGGCCCGTTATCGTTATACTGAGCTATAAGTTTGTATAGTGTATCCAAATATCGGTGGCGGGCGGGGTGAACGAACTCTACTGCTCACAGGCACCTGCAATCGCGTCGTCTCTGTTGACACAAGCAACTGACGGCCGTGACTCCTCCAAGTGATAATGAGTATTAGAGCAATGCACTTGAGATTTCAGTGACTGGGATAAACTAAATGATCGTTGCCGATATTTAAATTATAGTACCACGATACTACCTATGTTCCACGATGTGTCAGTTACTAACACACACACACAAGAATTTGAGAAGAATTGTATATTCGTAACTCTTTGAAATAAGGTTTACTTGTTCTATATGCTATGTTTATACTTTATCTATAATATTATACATAAAAGTTTCGTGTCACGTTGTTTGTCCGCAATGAACTGCGAAAATACTTAAACGGTCTTAGTTTTTTTTTTAAATATGTGATTTGTTTCAACTTAAAGATAAGGGTAGTTTATATCCTGTTTATTAACACCACCAATCTGGTAATATACCACGTTATGTGCACACCTACTCACATATTGTGCTCAAAAGGTCAGGTTGTACCGTAGAAAACAATAGACACTAAAACGAAATCTAAATATACCTACTCGTACCCAGAGTTCGTGCACATTTTCAAACTATTGATCTTGTTAAGGTCACCGTTTTTTTTTATTATACGTCCATAACTTTTAGTAATTATTGTTTGAATAATTTCTGTCTTTATTTTATTTTGGATGTCCTTCCTTACGAGCAAGATTTGACAGGATTGTAATAAAAAGTAAGCAAAATTAGTTCATACTACAATCAAAATAAATTATGGACATTTATCCACTATCGGAATTATTCAAATTCTGTGCACCAGTAATAAATATTAGCAAAAAATTAAAAAAGCCGCTCTGGAGTAACAACGTAGCATGATTATGCCGACGTCTTAATTTCATGATTAATCTGACCCACGCATTCAGGCTATAATGAATTGACGGGTAAACTTTCTACTTAGCTCACTAACAATTTACTTCATAATAGTTTTTTCACACACACTCACTCACACACACACAGACACACAAGCACTTTGATTTAACGCCATTTTTTTATCCAAACAGATCAAAAGTAACGAAACCAGATATATTGGCGTCTATGGTAGAATGTATAAAAGATATGAAAATCGAATTCCTGATCTAATACTACATTTATTATTGGTCAGTTGTTGGTACCTTGTCTATGATATACTTCCATGTCACGGGGACACGCTTCAGATCAAAAAATTCAGATATAAATTGTATTTCTCCTTACTGGTGCAGTTTTTTGAGAGGTATAGTTAAAATAGTTATTCAAAGCCATTTAGTACCTTTTTAGAGATCCTCACTTATTCCTGTTTTTTAAATGACTTTTCAAAACGGGTACCTACTATAAGTATAACATTATTAGATATAACAAATTATAAACACCCAAGTGGAATTACAAATATATTGTCAAAGTAGGTAGATTGAATTCACACAGTTATTTAAATTGAATTTTGAAACCTATATAGTCATTCTATTAATATAGTTTCAAAAACAAATATTTGTTGCTTGATTAAAAGAAAATCTCTCTCATTTATGGGGGCAAATTTTAAATAAACGTTATTACAATTTCTAATAGTCTTTCTAGCATGAAATGCACTATTTACTAAATCATATGAAGAAACGTTGCAAAAACAACTAAAGAGTATAATTATCGTGTTGCTATAGAGAACTGTAGAGTTTACAATTTGCAGATATTATACGAATATTCTGCGAATCTGTTTTCCCGCGTGGGTATTGAGGGCGCAACCTTGTCCTGTTTCTCAGATTGGCACATTTTTATCTACTCTTTGAACTATAGCCAACAACAGGCAAACTTTCTTTGATTGATAGTGTATGCAGTTAGCGAGATTAAGCCGATTAGTTACCAGAACTATCTCGAAATAGCAATTTTAATATCGATGTAATTTCCTTAAAAAGTTGTAAGTTACAAATATTAAATTTTATATTTCTTCTGATATAAAATTTTTATTGTTCAGTAAAATAATTTTGAAATTACTATTATAACGATTTTGTACCTTAAGTTTGCAAATGTGCCCGGTAGACGTCAATAGGCTCGCCCCCTATTACGTGTGTAGTACACCTCTGCCTACCCCTTCGGGGAATACAGGCGTGATGCTATGTTTTTATGATGCTATGGAAATTTTAAATTTTGATTTTGAATTTGGATTGCGCATGTTAATATAAATGTTATCATAAGTTAAATATGTGAAATCATTGTTTCTCTAACCGTCTGTTCACGGAGTAAGACTTATGATTTTATTTTTATACATCTAAATTACTGTTATCCACATTGATCTTTATTGTCTACTGAAATATTTTTAGCAAGAATTTAAATATGTAGAGCAATTCGCAAGTAAGCGTGTAGGTACATAATATTTTACTCGTACAATCTTACCAATAGGTAGGTACATAGTTATTTTGTTTATGTGCCTGTACAAGTCGCTTACCCAGTGAAAGTACGAGTATTAGGTACTTGCAATTGTAATTTCTCTAGCCTTATCTAATTTTATTTGCCAAGGTTATTCTGTTGAAGTTGTTGAACCAAGTGTGATAATTGTTACTAGTATTTTGTGTTGACACAAATAGTTACAATCAAAATGTTTGACATGTTTGTAATATAGTAGTAGTAATTGATGTGGCATATGCCCACGCATACTTTGTATTATCCATAGATATAATATACTATATCTATGGTATTACCTATCTTACAGAGAAAGCATCCTGCAAACAATGACTTAATAATATAGTTGCGATGCTATACACAGTAGTCGGACACTTAACACGTGTTTCCTGTGTCGTGATGTGTACCGTGCCGCGCACTTTTCACGCACTACGCTTTAACAACTTACCATGCAAACATAATTATTGAATCACGACTTGTAAAATAACCAACAAATAATTGGCAACAACGAGCTCAATTGACAGAATACCTCAGCGGCAAACAAATCAGCTGAGCGCGGCTGGCCGACTCCCGTTCTTTACCGACAACTTTCCAACTTACAAGGTATTAATATTCAACGACTGCCCTGCCAGTAAACTCTCACTAACTATCCAAGTGTATCTATGGAAAATAAGTAATGGTACCCACCTAAATACAATTTGGGCTCAATTTTGACGGCCCACTTGCCCAATCAGCCAGAAATACAGTCGACCACGGGTCTACACACACACTGGACTTTGTCTACTCATCCATCACTGCACATCCGCATGATACCAAGACTCACGATTTCACTGTCACAGCACGCGGCAGGCAGAGTTCACGCACCAGCACAGAAGTACGCGTGGCTAGAGTAGCGCCGCTACCGACCGAGGTGAAACTGCTGATGACCGAAACAGAGGCGGGAGGTCAGCGCGACCTCCACGCTCGAGAGCGTGAGAGCCTGAACAGTGGCAGGTGTGGTGCGCGAAGTGCAGCGATAAAGCGCAGAGAGGTGTACGAGACGACACGCGTGACTCGCCGTCGCCGACTGACGGCCGCGCCGCGACGAGCCTCAGTTACCACCACAGGCGTACTCGTGCCCGCGACCGCCTCGCCGCGTTCACACCGCGCCGGCCAACTCGTCCCGCCTCGCGCCGCCCAACCGATTTAAAGTTTCATATCAAATTTGACTTTAAAATCCTCTGAGCTCGTCCATGACGCGTGCCAGTCTTACAACTAAATATTTACCTCACTAAAAGGATTGCGGTGCCTCACAGGACGCATTGGTTGCGCACTGAATGGACAGTGTGTAGTGTCAGCAAATGCGCATGCGTCACGCACACCCTTTTGAGGCACCTTTGTACTAAAATTTCGTTAGATTGTAGTAGTTTGCGTGTCCAGAAAGAGGCTGAGAACAAGTTAGTTGTATGTGACTACAGTGTTTACATACTTAAACTATTCGCATGCTTACATTTTCCTTAGGTATATAGAAATTCATGGTAGAGATATCATTAGACATCATATACATAAGGATTAAGCCTGATGTTTATGATATACATTTAAAAGTGCATTCAAAAGTAGAGATAACAAGGTAACGTAATGTCATTGAGAAGATGTATATACTCGTATGATGCGGTAGATAGATTACGTAAATAGATGTTCCAATGAACTCATTTAATAGTAGCGGCCATAGTGAAGACGTCACTGAAGTCTAGTGTTTCAGTAGTCGTGTAGCACTCGCTTTTAGTGCAGACTAGCCCAAGGTTGACAGAACAGCCGCGGTTACAACACAGTCCAAAAAAAATCTATCAAATAATAATAAAACATAGTACATATATATTTAACGAAATGTTTTTTTAAACTATAGAGTTCTTGAAAATTAAAAATGTCGTGAAAAATCATGATAACGCTTTAAAATTTAAAATACATTTACATTATTTTGTCTTAACCGCCCCTCGGATTGATAGGGATTTAGATTTAGAGCGTACTCCACCACGCTGGCCGAGTGCCATCCAGGTTTCATAGCGAAGTTTTCCATCATCGACCAGTGATGGTTTCTAAACATATTTGCTCACACATTATTTTGAACTGCCTCGTTGGTGCAGTGGTAGTGTGAGCGACTGTTGATCATGAGGTCTCGGGTTCGATTCCCGGGTCGGGCAATGTTATTGAGCTTTTTCGTAAAAAGAAAAATTTTGAGTAGCAGCCCGGAGTTTGGAAATGTACCCGGTAGACGGCAATAGGCTCGTCCCCTATTAGGTGAGACTTAAACATAGCTGGCGAATCGTGGATTTGTAATACACCTCTGCCTACCCCTTCGGGGAATACAGGCGTGATGCTATGTTTATTATTTTGAAAAAAAAATCGTCTTGTGATACCGTGTGAAGTTTGGTCTTCAAACAGAGGTTCAAAATTCATACCAAAATCTTTAGTTCTTGGTTTTACCTCTAGACTATATATTATAAGCGAAGTTTTAATAGAAAATAAGAGTAGAAAATCGTGTTGATAAGAAAGTATCTGAAATAAAGCACACAATGTTTGGGATTAAAAAATTCCAACTATCAGACTACTAAATACCGACGTATTTATAACATGAATACCTCGAAGCAATTAAAAATGACACTGCAAATATTAATGGTACAAAAAAAGGAGCGGTCTCATCAGCCTCGACCGCCGTCACGCCGCGTCAACTTTCAGCGAAAATAAATTTATTCTTGTATTGAACGCGTTTTCGGAGTCGTTTTCATGAAAAAGTAAGACAGACTTCATTTAAATGTTAATTATTATTAGCACCTATCTCTAAGTTTCTTCATTATGTTATAGCTTTCATTATTTTATTTTTATTACGTTAATAGCTTGAGGACCAAAATGACACACACCAGTGTCATGTCTGGCACCGGTGTGTGCAATAATTTGGTTTGTCAACTTGAATTTCTTTCAAATTGACTACATATAACTTACTATAGCCTCTTAACGATGCACTTTAGTTTTTAAGTGACATCATATCATTTCGTTATCTTTAGCCCTATGATGTTCAATAATGATGGCGATGATAAAGTACACTAACCAGGTCAACATTTTACACCAATTTGCGATTATTTAATTGCGAAATTGACTTTATAAAATATTTATCTTTGCAGTCGTTTTCATTTGAAAATCTTAAGTTGGCTTTCTAAGAACAACATTTTAATTTTATTATTATTATCCATTCATTTATTTGACAGTGCGATATGATTATTATTAAAGATTTTAAAAACATATCGCTAAATTTTATAATTATAAGTTTATCGTACCTTGAATCAATCAATTTAATTTCAAAGAGCGATTAAGAGATTGCGGAAATATTTGTATTTGCGTTGATAATTGAGAACACAAATAAAAAAAAAGTTCTCAATATTGCTATGAACAACATTTAAACGCTAGACAAAGACGGGTTTTTAACTAGAGGTGCTCGCCCCGGCTAATGTCGGCTTCCGGCGGCGCCTCGATCATTGCCAGAAACACTTAGGAAGAAAACTCGAGCATAAACGGATTCATAACTAAATCTTAATTTTATCTAATATATAAAATTCGGGTTATTATTATTACACACCGGCCGTGTGGGGCCGGCTTTAGAATCGTCCCACCCCTCTCTACCCACGGGAGTCGTAAGAGCCGACTGAGGGAATACCAGGGGAGTGGGCAGCAGCACTCCCTTGAGTATTAACAACATCCCCTGCGATCGCCAACCCGCCTGCCAAGCGTGGCGATTACGGCATTGTCCCCCATGACGGCACCGCTCGTGGCGTTCTCTTGGGGAGGCCTATGTCCAGCAGTGGACTTTGAAAGGCTGATGGATGGATGAATGGATATAAAATTCTCGTGTCACAGTCTTTGTCGCCATTCTCCTCCAAAACGGCTTGATCGATTCTTATGAAATTTTGTGTGTATATTCAGTAGGTCTGAGAATAGCATGTAAATTATTTTTCATACCCCTAAGTGATAAGGGTGGTCAAATTTTTTTGGATCAAATTTTTAATTTTAATTTTTTTATGATTCGGCATAATTATAAGTTAGTTATTTTTTTCGAAGCTAGAAATTGTCTAGAAACAATTTACATGGCAAAACAATGTTTGCCACGTCAGGTAGTTCCATATAAAATTTTCTTGAGTTTAGTTTATTGATAACTTATGAGTATTATGAACGGTCACCTTTTTTTTGTTTAGGCGGGAAAAAATGTACCTAACCGCACATCCCGTCGTTCGGAGCAACGAACAGGGTAGTGTGGGGCCTTCACCCACTAAAGAAACCCGCCGTGTGCCGTCTCTCCGCCTGTGTTGACGGACCACTGGTACTGTATTGGATTACTTGTGGTCCGCCGGCGGCATTATGAACGGTCACCTGAACCAGTGTAGGTCGCCATTGGATGCAGGCTTGTTCGGTGTGGCGCTCTTTTTGGGAGGCGTAATTCCAGTAGTGGACGATAGAAGGCCGATAGATACAACTTGTTTTAAATAGAATCATTAGACTTTTATCTCGAACTCGACATATGTCGAAAAAAATTGCGAATGTCGAGTAAAAACCAATTTTCGTATTCTCGGAATGTCACGTTAGAGATATGTCTACATAGCGCACGACATGCAACGAGCAGTCTATAGCAATCGACATCATGTGTCGAATGCAAAGTCGAATGATAAGTCGAACGTCACTTTGTTTTTGTTGTGAATAGTTGTGGACTTGTTTGTGGTTGTGAAACGTCTTGTAAACTTAAATTTTGTTCCAACCCAATCCTTGATATCAAGTGGAAGTCAAGAAAATGGGTGATGAGCTAATTGTCGCATTTATTAATAATCTGGTGGAGGCTACAGAAGATGCGGCTCTGGGTATTCCACGTCGGTAAGGTCTGTGGCGTTATAACGTTATGGAGTTAAGTGATGCAGCGTTCCAAAAAAACTTTCGCCTATTGAAGGAACTGACGGATGAACTAATAGACATAGTGGAACCAGTCTTATGTCATAGGACACGACCTTTTTTTTTTTGTTAAGGCGGGAAAAAATGTTCCTAACCGCACACCCCGCCGTTCGGGGCAACGACCAGGGGTAGTGTGGGGCCTGCACCCACTAAAGAAACCCACCGTGTGCCGTCCCTCCGCCTTTATTGGTGGGCTACTGGAACTATGTTACATTCCTTCGGTGGTATAGGACACGACCCTGCATTTTTTAATTATTCTATACATAGAAACACAAATTAACAAACAAACGGGACTGATAAATATAATACTATATTGTAGGATTTTTACTTTTTATCGTTTTGGTAAAACATTTCGTATAATGCAAGTAGTCTTTCTACAATTTTTTGTTATATTATAATACATATATTAATATTGCACTAGGAGATCTTCTAACTGTGCAGTAATGAATAGAATTATAATATTAAATTGACGCTACATATATATAAACACCTTCTTTTTTTTTTAAGGCGGGAAAAAATGTTCCTAACCGCACACCCCGTCGTTCAGGGCAACGAACAGGGTAGTGTGGGGCCCTCACCCACTAAAGAAACCCGCCGTGTGCCATCTCTCCGCCGTTACTGGCGGGCCACTGGAACTATGTTACATTCCTTCGGCGATATATGTATATATAAACACCTAAAACATATTTTAAAACATTTTTATCGCTTAATCGATATTTTTATCAACACAATCGATACTTTTATAAAATAATCGAGAAAACGGAACGTCATTTTTATATGTCTATAGAAAAGTCGAAGACAAGAATCTCTATTGTGGCCGAGAATACAATTTTATGATACTGTAGACATTTTGGTGACATTTTCCGTAGAGATTTTAAAATTAGTGATTATCTCTAATTAGACATTATCTCTACAAAACGAGAATCGGGGTCCTGTACTACAGATATTTGCCCAACCACGTTGTACTGGGATCGATCTGTCATTATTGACATTTTATTGCTAATAAGGAGCTTATAATACATGACGAGAACATAAAGTTTTTCTGGACACAGCTTGTTTGGAACAGTTGACAGCTTGTTTGGAAGTGGGGATGAATCGGGCTTAGTGACAGATACCCAACCCTAGCACCAGTCAGTGTTGCGTCTCCATGGCTAAATCTGTTCATATATAGTTGTATCAAAATTTGAAAAAAAGTGGATACTTATTTACAATATTATTATACTATACATTATTTGTTATAAAAATTGTTAATAAATATAGTTTTGATATGTCGATTCGGTTAGAAATACATATAATAGGTATACCATACACTATTAGCGAAGGAGCTAGTAGGGACTACCGTTAAACAAATGTGATTTATGGGATTTTAGTAATAGCTGTTACTTTACAGTATTCTTATGTCCAGCACTGGACGTTGAAGGGCTGATGGTTACAGTGTTCATACAAACAATCCATCCATCAGCCTCTTAACGTCCACTGCTGGCCATAGGCCTCCCCAAGAATGGGGGAAGTGCCGTAATCGCCACGCTTGGCAAGCGGGTTGGCGATCGCAGTGGATGTTGCTAATACTCGAAGGAGTGCTGCTGCCCATTCCCTCGGTATTCCCTCAGTCGGCTCTTACGACTCCCATGGGTGGAGAGGGGTGGGACAATTCTAAAGCCGGCCCCACACGGCCGACAAACAATGTTTGATCAAAACTCATTGTCCTATAATTATTAGGTACCTATTAAATTCTAAATTTACGTCGAGTGTTCATTAATTGAAGAATATTTTCGCGGTAAAATTTAGTATATAAAGTAATAAAGGATATTAAATATGATATTTCAATTACTGCATTGAATAAAACACACATATCTATACACTGTACTTGAAAAGGCGGTTCATTATGGCGACATGAAAATAAATGGCGTTCTCTAAGATCCACTAACAACGTTTGATCGGGAAATGTGTGGTATAACATTTTATAGAATTTTACCCTTTGTTAAGATCCAAGCCGACACAAACAAAAGATTTCTGATCGCCTACTTCACTGATCGGACAATACGACATAAATGTTTTTGTATTTCTATGGGACGTCAAAGAAGCATTTTCGCATTTCATACTCACGTAAACGAGCCAACAAGCAGTCGTAACTGTATACAAACAAGCTATTTACACATGGAGTTTAGAAACCTGCAACCATAATAACAAGTATTCACGCGATTGTTCGTGAACGACCCTCAGTGAAGGAAGTCTGCGGTACCCTTCACAGAGATACCTTCGGACGATTGACCTCTACAAAGGTGTGCAGATAACTCGATTTAGAACATGGAGCTGAGTCAACGACCCATTGGAGGATGCCGAACAATTTGGATGTTTTCATAATCGAGCTCATTAACAATCTTTTTGGATTTAAGTCCTAATATTTTATATAGAATTACTTATTAAGGGCATACAACCTAATTATTATATTTTATGGAAGCATCTGCTGATACCCTATTTGCAATCTGAGTTAATCGTGTGACATCAAAATTTTGTTGTTCTTATTTAATTAAAAATAACTATTTTGGACCTGACTATAATGATAAAATTTTATTACACCGGTGGCGCTGTTGTTTAAGTAATCATGCCATTTTTGTTTTGATCCTCACATTCGTGTGATTTGTAAGTCATGACTCAAAAAGTCAAAATACATACATTTTAAGTCAATGTATATTAGTGTGTTGCTTGTATCTGTTAATTATAACGTTTGTGAATTGCGCTAATACAAAGGCAAATCAGAAATGCAGTCGAAAATACTTAATGTATTATCGACAATGTATTATACTTAAAATACTTAATGTATTTTCGACTAAACAGTGGTTTTGGTTTGATTCATAAACAGGATAAATAGTTAATGAAACCTCCTTCTTATCGTTTTATGGATCTCTCATTGCATTCACTGTAATTAATTTCTAATCATTTCTTTAATTATCATCTTATTGGGTGATGCCCAATCCATCATAATCAGATGTCGGTCACCGTATATCTATAAGATAATGTAGCATTAAGATCATTTTAATAAGTCTTCGTACTGAAACTATCGTGAGATTAAACACAAAGTGAAAAATGTGTAATCGAAAATAACAGTCACGAGCAGGATTTGAACCTGCAACTCCTGGATACCGTCCAGATGCTTTGCCAATTAAGCCATCGTGACAATTGCTCCTGACTGCTAATTTCGATAACACATTCATAAGGTCTTTGGGTGACGCCTGCGCCATCTGTCGGAAGTATTTTCATCGACAAAATCGATCCACAACGTGAGTGATTTCCGGTTATATATTTCTAACATTTTAATAAGGCCAAAATAGATATCACTATCTACTATAAATAATTGGTGAAAGAAAGCTACTAGTCTTGAAACGGCAGAATATATTTTTATATATTTTTAACCATAACTAACAAAATTCTCAATTAATTTACCTAAATAAAAATCCGTTTAGACATTTGGAATCTATGATATACAGATACACGCGTCAAAGTTATAATATGTACTTCCAGTTATCCGTTTACGTCAGGGGTAAAAATAGCAAATGAAAATAACAATTTATGTCTAGACTAATGAATTATTACAAGATGTATCCGTTAAAAAGCCCATAACCTTCTTGTCGTTGACTGTATATTGATGAATGACACATTGGCAATATAAAGACGAAAGAGACCGTTTTAAAACAAATTGTAGTGGGTGTATGTAGCCGTGGTCAACTTTTTTGCAAGGGGATTACTTTTTTCTGCAATTATCACCTTTTGAGAGTCACCAGAACTGCTTACCTTGTTTGGTAAGAGATATTGACATAGAGTAAACTCAATGTCAAGTTCTAAATTTACGCCTTCGATTGCGACTGGCTTTCAAATGTCAATGAATAAAGAACGCATGAAGATAGGTTTACTGTGTAATTGTTTCATAGTTATGTAGTCCCCCTTTTTTTGTTAAGGCGGGAAAATATGTACCTAGCAGCACGCTCCATCGTCCCCACTAAATAAACCCACCATTTGCAGTCTCTCCACTGCACTGGTGGATGGACCACTGACTGGAACTGGAAGACATTACTTTAGTGGTAGTTACGTAGTCCCCTAGCCACTTTATATTGCTCTGTTATAGCGACGGTTGTAGCGCCGTTCTCGTGTCATATTGTATGTGTCTCAGCTACCAGGCAGCCATTTTCTGCTTTGAAAATGCAACGCGAATATTTTTGACTCTAACTATTGTTATAGTTCTGCATATTCAAAGTACACTTTTTATTGGTGAGTGTACTACAATATTCCTTGTCATATTCTAGAAGATCGTTTATAAATCACGCATAACATCGAACACACACTTGTATGCTTTCTCTTTCTCATTGCTTTTTATTATATTTTAAATCCACCTCATGGACCTCTCTATAATTTATTACATACAGTTAGTAACATACAGTTTATATTATTAGATGGTTTTGCTTTTATGAGCAACCTTAACAACAGATTAAGCGCTTAGTTTCCACCGAGGAGCCCACCATTAGAGGTCACAAAGTCAACAAGGAACCACCAACACCAATGCACCCACACAAACTCCCACGCAAGTCAACTGCTGATGCAAATCAATACAGAAAACGCTGTAATTACAAAGGAGTATGATTTATGTCGATTTTTTCATTGCAGCTGTTGTTTAAACGTTTAGATGTTTTGTTGGATCTCGAGGTCAATGACGCTGTGTTGTAAACAAACGACAATAAAACATATTGTTTAACTATTTGGATTACAAGATATTTAGCACAATAGATTATGCACCAGCTGTGGTTTCTTTTGGGTGATGAATTGTTAGTAGGTTCGTAATGCAGAAACTATGGGATTAGTGTTTATCTATATACATATAATTGCTTGTACCGACTGACTGACGATCAACGCAGAGCCTAAACCACTGGGGCTGCAAACTTGAAATTTTGATAATTGATGCCTTTTTTGTTGTAGAGATCCACTACGAAAGGATTCTTGAAAATTCCACCCCTAAGAGGGTAAATAAGGTATAAACGGTTGTATGGAACTTTGTTAGCTTGAAAGTAAGAAGCACGAAATTTTATATATTTGTTTCTGATGAGCAATAAATGTACTTACATGTATAATGGAATTAAAAAAAAATACTACCATGATGGTTATTTAGGGGTTGAAAGTTGTATGGGAAGTTCGTTTTATATACCTATTTCTGGTTAAAAATTAACGAATACGTATATCGGCGTTTTTATAAATTTTACCCCTAAGGCCCACTTGCGCGTTCCAGAGTTAATAATGTATACATCTCCAAGCGTACTGCTAACGCAGGGCTAAATAATTATTTCCTCTTGCACAACCCGCTAAAGTTAGAGGGTTAAATGTCTATCTCTGGGTTTATTACGACAAAATTGTGAGACTATGCTAGTTTGTATTTAAAACACAACAACAGAATAACGTTGCATCGTTTATTTTTATTGTCCTGATGAGGGACTTTTTGGATTCTGATCATGTGTTCATGTGTATTCAGCCCCCCCCCCCTTTCTTTTTTGTTTAGGCGGGAAAAAATGTTCCTAACCGCACACCCCGTCGCTCGGGGCAACAGGGTAGTGTGGGGCCTTCACCCACTAAAGAAACCCGCCGTGTACCGTCTCTCCGCCTTTATTGGCGGGCCACTGGAACTATGTTACATTCCTTCGGTGGAATTCAGCCCCTCTAGACAACGGGATATGCTTATTATGTCGTCGTAATCTTATGTCAATCCCATACATTGATTATTAGAATAATTCTTCTATTCTTCTATTTCATTCTGTTCTACTAGCATTTATGCCACTTCGCTATATATAATAGGTAGGTACATCATCTATGATGCCACTTATCTACAGGGCCCGGTCAGTTCAGGATAGCACCAGCAGTTTCTTATTTATTGCCAATAACAAGTTTACCTATATTTAGTTATTAGGTATATCACAAGGAAGTAAACTGCTCCCGCTTGTTAAAATAGGGCCACATATATAAGATTTCCTTCACATTTCACAAAATAATACAGATATATTGTCACAAAATACACTCGAGATTGTATACAAACAATAATTTGACATAATGACATATCGCCATTCAACATAAACTACCAAAAACACATGGCGTCAATTCAAAACTGACATTAAACAAAGACTTATGCAAGTAAACTGTTGTGTGAGAGAGAGAAGAACACTTGTATCGTTCATCATTCATTCATTTTGTATTTGGCTGGATGTAAGCGGAATGAGGTTAGTAAAACCTGCGTGATTTTTCTTACGTGCAAGGTAAATTTTGAATAAGATAGTCATTTGTATAACCTACGCTAGTAAACGCAAAGTTATTTCATTATTTCAAAATTTACGCGCAAGTGGCCCTATGAGGGTAAATTAGGGGTTGAAATTTGCATGAAAAGTTTGTTATTTTTGAAGAATTAAGCATGAAATTCAATATAAAAGCATCTTATACAAAGCTTAAGTAACAACCCGTGACTTCTTTCACGTGGAATTTAGTTTTTAATATTTTGCGGTACCCTAATTATTTTTCTAAAATAATAGTAACCAAAGTTACTCCTTGTAAGATCTGCTATACGCCAGTGAAAGTCCCGTACAAATTGGTCCAGGCGTTATGAATATTAGCCGAAACCAACAGTCAAACAGACATTTTAAAAATTGTATTTTGTTACTCTCATATGCATTTAGTAAAACGCTGTTATTTAAACATAAACAGATATTTCAATTTTAATTATTTGTAAAGATAAGTTTTTTATTGCTTAAATTCATAGTTTGCGTTATAAATAATTATACGCTCGATAGATACGCACTTTTTTTGAATCGGTCTATTCTTTCGTTATGCCACTTATTATTATTATATGACGAGATAACATTAAACACACCATAGGTTGTACGTAAGCGACCCCCGAAGGAATGTCATACAGTTCCAGTGGTTTACCAATACAGGTGGAGAGACGGCATATGGCGGGTTTATTTAGTGGATGAGGGCCCCACGCTACCCTGTTCGTTGCCCCGAACGACGGGGTGTATGGTTAGATACCCGCCTTAACCAAAAAAAGGATTTTACGTAAGCGTAAGAAGGAGGATCCTTCGGCCTACGATTGAAATTATCAGTAGCAGCCGGACAAACACATCCGATATTGTAAGCCTATCACAACTATGAGAAATTTTGCATAGAAGGGAACCCCGTAAAATAGCTTCGGTTTAGTTCAATACAAAACCAATCCCAATGACATGTTGATGTATATTTTCCTTAGGATGGATCTGTTGCATTCGATCTCCAATCAGACATCTCTGATATAGTGCACATTTTTAAGGAGAATCCTACCAATTTTCGTGCAAGATTTACAAATGCTACTAGAAAGAAGCAGCTCAATAAAACTAACACTAAATATAAAAATGGGTTCACAGAGCTGTAGTAATTAATTATCAATAAAACCATCTACAAGTACACAGAGTAGCTGTAATTAATTACCCGAATAACCACCCGGATGTTTACAAAGCAGCCGTTTGTAGGTACGAAGAGAATAATCCAGAAAGACGATCGAAAAGACGATTGCTTGCGTGGAAGGATACAGCATTTTCTGGTGTGAAGTATGATTCTAAGATACTTTATGAAACGTACAGACATCAAAAATAATTGTGAGGTGGAGATTGGGAAACATTGTCAGTGACTGCGATGGCTTAGCGGTCTAAAATACTTCCCCGGATTGGAAGGGATGCAGGTTCGAATCCCACTCGCACTCTCGCAGTAAGCCTCTCTTTTTCCACTTTCACAAATAATCTGTTCTTTAAAGTAGCTGAGCATGTCAAGTTTTAAAATACAGATCAAAATATTTTACGAAAATGATAAAATCGTTTTTTAGAGCACAATGAGCTGGGATCATACGTAAATTGAAATGCCCTTAAATTTAAAAAAAGTGCCTGGTATATAGTTAGTGACTGTGTTTCTCACTGGAAACTCACTCTTAAAATTGGATAACCAGTAATGTTATTAAGAAATCTTAATCTCCTAAATTGTGCAATGGAACTAGGTTCCAAATCAAAGCTCTTTATAAAAACGTCTTAGGAGCCACAGCAATTACCGAACGTGGTCAAGGAAATTTTATTTCTTTCCACAAAAAACCCTTGATTCCATCAGAGTATCCTGAAGAAATTAAAATAATATAAAATAATACAGATCCCTCTTAATGTGCAATAACAATTAATAAGTCCCTAGGCCAGTCACTGAAAATGACTGGCATCGATTTAAGTAAGGACTGCTTTTCACTTTGAGAGATTTATGTTGCATGATCCAGAGTAAGTTTTAGACGCAAAAGGAAACACTGCAAACGTCGTTTACAAAGATATACCTACTATAGTAATTAAACCTAAAACTTTGACGATTACTAATAATTTTATTTCATTAGAGATAGTATTTTTTAACAAAATCGTTCCTATTTTAATATTCATTTGTTTGCGCGAGCGAAGCCGCGAGAAATAGCTAGTATAAATTTAAACCTATTTTATACCTCGTTTATCTGTTCTAAGCTAATTCTTAGATTATATCTTGGGTTTCCGATACAGTAGCGAAATAAAACGTATACCAGTTTTAAAGCCTAATCAAGAACTATAAAAAGTTTCATCAAAATCCGTTCAGTGTGCTTGCGTGATGCGCAAACCAATAGTCAAACAGACAAAAATTAAAATCTTTTAGCCTTATGCGTTAATTTCAGTAAGTTTTGGAGAGGATTTGAAGAAAACCTATTGGCATTTCAGAACATATTTTATCCGGTACGTCTTTTAAAGGAACTCTACATTCTTAAGAGCGGAGTAATGACTTGATGCGGGAAACAAAACATGATCGAACTGCGAATGACTAAGCATGAATATATTTAATGATAATGTTAACTACTCATTCAGGTCACTAGTAAACTATTTGTGATGCTAAAATGTGTTGAATCTTTTTCACATGTCAGGTTAGTTATTTTTTATAAATCATTTTTAAATTTACAATTTGTAAGCATACTAACTACTCACACATTTATAATTCCATTATTAAAGTAGTAATAAATACGCCGCTAGACTCGCATATCGGTTGCGCAGACGCAAGTAGGATTTCCTTTTTAGACCAGACTCGTTCATCATTAGGTCAGTGTGCGAGCTATACTAACGATTGATGCTGCGTTAGTTTCCTTCAGCGTTCCTATATTTAAAAATATTGAATATTCTTAAAACTATTTATATTGAATTTAGTTTCAAAACAGTCTTAGAACAAGTAGGTAATTGAGTTGTGATTATTCTATCAGCGTAGAGCGAGTAATAGCAGAGCCTTCCCAGCATGAATGGGCCGGTTCGATCTGAGAAGTACCACCCTCTCATAGAGGTTCAGCGTGAAATAAAGGTAGGTACATATACCGTTATGTTCCGCGCTGGAGGCCCAAACCCCCTCCCAATAGAGGATAGATATTATCCTTCCTATCCTTTCTTTATTATCCTTCTTATCCTCTCCTTATTATCCTTCCTCTCGACCTTCGATCCTTTACCTTGGAAACTGCGACGCGCGAGTGAAACCTCTGATGTTTCTAGCGTCTATAAGCTACGGTAACCGATTACCATCAAGTGGGCTATGTGCATATACCACCGATGTGGTATAAAAAGCATCCCTAAACACGCCTGAAGTAAAACACCCTCTCATGAAATAAGCAACTCTACGGGTAAGAGATTACCTACCAAATCTTCACAGGAATGGGCTATCAAGATTTTACTACACGTATAGGTACCAATAGATTTTGTGGCTGGTATCTAAATAACAAATACAGCGATATCGACCCGTAAGATTCAGCAATTACTTCAGATTCTATTAGATGTCGTATCCATGGGAAAAGTTGAGCACTATCTTAACTTGCACATTGTATTATGAACAGTCATGGTTTGGACTACGGCTATTTATTAAATAAAGCAAATTTAGAAACTTAAATCGGTATAGTTATAATTTGTCAAGCCCCCGAGAGGCTTGTGATTTAAATTGATTCTTATGTAATGTATTGGAATGACTTTCAAAACTAACCTCAAAGTCTAAGTTTAGAGAACTTAGACTAGACCTAAGAGTAATGAACTAATATGCTTAATTAAGTGAGTAGGCTTGCCGTTTAATGTATTACAATTTGTAATCAGAATAACTGACTGCCACTTAACGGGTTCGTGTCGTATTTTGTGTGTTTTCAGCTATCGTAGTTCAATTTTATTAGTAGATTAAGAATTTTCTCGCGTCCACTATAGGTATGAATAATGGAATCTAGTTGGACATGTTGCGAAAAACATAATGGATTGTTTTGACAACGGATATATGCGAGGGTCATTTTTGTGGGCCTTACTTTAATTTTAAATGATTCATCGGTAAAACGAAAAAATATTGTTTCCAATAATATTTCTAGAAGAGAATTTTCTTCCTACAAACACACATTTTATTTGTAAAATTCGGCATATAGGTATAATATAACAGTTCTGATCATAGTATGTTAAAGCCGTAATTGTAAAATTCGGCATATATAACAGTCCTGACCATAGTATTTTAAAGGCTTGAGAATTGTCCCACCCCTCTCCACCCATGGGAGTCGTAAGAGCCGACTGAGGGAATACCGGGGGAGTAGACAGCAGCACTCCTTCGAGTATTAACAACATGCACTGCGATCGCCAACCCGCCTGCCAAGCGTGGCGATTACGGCACTATCTCCCATTCTTGGGGAGGCCTATATCCAACAGTGGACGTTAAAAGGCTGATGGATGGATGGATGTTAAAGCACAAAATAAAAGTTTGAAATGTAATAATAATATTAGAATATTTTTATTTTTGAACATTAAAATTTCGTTTTATATATTCTGTATACATACTTTATACACCATGAAATAATACATTAGCTTTATAATTGGCCATAGATTTCTGCTGTTACCGCAAGCTATTATTTATTATACGCAATGGATACATAATCAACTCGTGGCTAATGAAAGTGATTTCTAAGTTTCGTTGATTTGTATTGTCACTAACTATGTTTGTACATCGCGATAACAAGCATGTCATACTAAAAACGGGCTCGTAATGAAATATTTGAAATAATATTTACATTACTTGAAAATAAAATAGTTAGCGCAAAACTATAATATGTAAAACTAGCTTATGGAATTCAAAATTCTTGCTGTTCGTAACTCGGCAGTCACACTGCTATAAGGTACTACCTACCAGATTCTCTAATTATCTTTATTTCCCAAAACAAGTTTATGTAGTTAACGAATACTATTAACATATATTTACGAATAAAATTATCGTAATACTACTCAGTATAAATCATAGTACACATTTATAGTTGTTTAGTGCGAGTGAAGCGTCCATATTTCGAACCCGACCTAGAGAGGTTAATAAACGACCGATATAGTTGAGTTCAACCCAAATATTTGACCTGATTCAATATAAAAACATCGTGTGTTGGGCTAATGACCCTGCTGACGTAAGATCGGATAGACAAATAAAACAAGACGCGGAATGCAGCCAGTTTTTAAGCTTTCCTCGGTCCACGTAACGGGAACAGGCTCTGTCGGACCCGGTTAGGCTGAAGGCACATATTTATACATCAATGACCTTATAAAACTGTGTTCCATTTCTTGTTTATCATATTATAAAGAAATGAAGAAATACGAAGAAACAGCCTGTCTGTGTTGAGCTAACATAAACTATTATGCATATACGAGACGTATGCCCACATTTTAGTCGTCAAATTGACATATGCCATTTAGGCATGGCGTTGTGCCAAAAAACCGAAATAAAGGTGACAACTGGCTTTAGCTCACGATTAAACTAGCCTATGTATTATTAAACACAAGTCTGACAAATACCTGAAGTCTATTTAGATCAAGGTATCGATTACAATATAAATCAACTTTGAATAAACACAATACGCCGATCGCGCATTTGTCAGGGTTCTCGTACGAAATAGATGTAATGGAACACCGAACGTGATTGCAACGAAATATAAGCACTCTCTTATATCTTAAGTTCAAGAAGGCATCGCAATACAATGTTTAAAAAAAAAATTCTTGCCAGAAGATTTTTCCACACCTCTATCGGTATGTTTATGCATAGTTCCGGTATAATTTACGAGTAATGTGTAAAGATGCTCTCTACATAAATATCCAATTCGAAATTCATTCAGAGCCTTAATTTGTTTTTGATTCACAGATTCAACCAATTATTTTATACTGAAATCTTAATTAATGAAATAAATAAGTTGGAGAGTTAAAGAACTATTGTTTTAGTTTGGTTGAACACATTAAAATACCGGTTAGAATAACAAAAAAAAATGAAAATTTTAGTCACAAATTATTTATGAAACCTATATAATGTACATAGACTATCTAAGATTACATTTTGATCTATATTTTAGCACTTGACTTGCTCAGCTACTCTTAAAGTACAAATTATAATTTGTGAATAAGGAAAAAGAGTATTTATTTTAGTATAGGCGGGAATCGAACCTGCGTCTCTTCCTATCCGGGGAAGTGCTCTAATCCACTGAGCTACAGTACTATCTTTTAGACACCCAATCTCCTTATCACATTTGTCTTAACGACGATACATCATAATGTTTAAGAAATCACGCCGTCAGATAGTATGAGTTTTAATTGCAAAATTAAACTTACTATATTGGATTAATGCAATGCATTCCGATAGAGGGCGTTGGTCGTTAAGACAAATGTGATAAGGAGATTGGGTATGTCTAAAAGATAGTACTGTAGCTCAGTGGATTAGAGCACTTCCCCGGATAGGAAGGGACGCAGGTTCGATTCCCGCCTATACTAAAATACTCTTTTTCCTTATTCACAAATTATCTAAGATTATGTTAGAATTGTCTTGAAATTAGCGAGTAAGTGTGAGTGCTCGTTTTCTAAATCACTAAACGTATACTGCATTGAATGGAGTATAATATAAAATGTGACATATAGCATAGTTGTCTTAAAGAGTTTTCTTAAGGCTGAGTTCATCTGTGTTATCACTAGACTGCCTGTTTCTTTCGGGATTTCATAACATTATTAACATTAATAAAACAACTTTTTGCCATACTTAATATTTTCGGAGCAGTACCTAATTATATCCACTGGCATGAATAACAGGCATCTAGAGTCTAGACCATTGCACTGAATTTTCCCGGTAGATATTAGAACTACACCAGACAACTAATGACCAAAAAAAATACGATAGCAGAAAGGAGAAAGCTTGTTGCAGAGTAACAGGGACATTACCGGGGTCACACACCTAAGTCTTAAGAAAGTAGAATAGCTTCTACGAGGTTATTACTGTTACCCTCTAATTAAACGTAAGATACTCATTTGGCAAATAACTATGAATAGGTCTTAAAAGAAATTATCGTATGTATACAATTTGTTCATTTTCTTCACCATAGATTGCGTGCCTCCATAAACCTCAATGTATGCCTTTCAATGCTCAATCGCTATTGAAAAGCTTCTTTCAAAGATGTGTAATTATTTTTGTTCTGTTTATTTTATACTCAGTATGTGGCAAACGTCTTTATTTAGGAATCCCGTGAAACTTGAGGCTGATTATGCTTTACTGATTTATTTAACAAAGTTAATTTTATTATAGCCGTGTGAGGCCGGCTTTAGAATTGTCCCACCCCTCTCAACCCATGGGAGTCGTAAGAGCCAACTGAGGGAATTCCGGGGAAGTGGGCAGCACTCCTTCGAGTATGAACAACATCCACTACGATCGCCAACCCTCCTGCCAAGCGTGGCGATTACGGCACTATCCCCCATTCTTGAGGAGGCCTATGTCCATCAGTGGACGTTAAAAGGCTGATGGATGGAATTTTATTATTACAGAATGGATATTGTTATTTTAGGTGGAGAGCCCACCGCTCACCCACGGATTGTCAATACCGGTTATCTTTGGACACACACAAAATAACCTCAGATTGCCAATCCGCACTCTCATAGATAGAGGAGAATGTGATAATAACAGAGTAGCATGTACGATAATGACAAAAAATCCCACCAATGCGCTGCAACCGTGCGATACGGCAGGACTCAGAACCACAACGTTGCAATATTCCGCATAAATCCGAACATAAATTCGACACGTGTTTTGCTTCTACACGAAGCATCCTCAAGACCGCTCGGCAACAAATGAGCCAGTTAACTTTCGCATTGTACAACTTAATATAAATAACTGAATTAATGTCCAGCAAATTAAATTTGTACTTATTTATGTATAAATATAATAACTAAATTGTTTTTTTTTAGCTGCCTCTGTGCTGCAGCGTTAGTGTAAGCGACTGCTAATCATGAGGTCTCGGGTTCGATCCCCGGGTCAGGCAGTGTTATTGAGATTTTTCGTAAAAAAAAAAAACTCAGTAGCAGCCCGGAGTTTGGAAATGTGCCCGATAGACGTCAATAGGCTCGCCCCCTATTACGTGGGACTTAAACATAGCTGGCGAGTCGTGGGTGTGTAATACACCTCTGCCTACCCCTTCGTGGAATACAGGCGTGATGCTATGTTTTTAAAATGGTTTGAAATTAATTATTTTTATTCATAAAAAATAGCATCTGGCACATTATTGTCAATAACAAAAATGTCTGGCAATAATAAATTCATGTTGTTAATAGCGTTTTAAAGTTAGTGAAAAAGAAAAGCCGTAACTAAAATGAGTCAAAGTCAATATTTTTACTAGTAAAGGTATCATACCTTTAACATTAATAAACGTAACGTTTACCAGCAGCTAGATAGCCCGTACGTGGTTTGGAAAAGCATAGAGAAACATATTATATTCAATTAAAGAATCAGCTTTACTAAAATTCTTTCTCGAAAACGTTGCTATATATTTCTATGTGATCTAAGAGCTACTTAGACCATATAGAAATATATAAAAATATCAAAATATTTCTAGGGCTGCGTCATTATTTGGTAAAAATATTAATTGTAAAATTAAGTTTATAGTCGTCCCACGATAACTCTGCATAAGATAGCAATATTATACTAGCAGCGGCCTAACTCCATTCTAGGTATTGCTAACTCCATGAATGGTGGTTACCACCTACCATCAGATGGACCACTAAATTATATCAAGGTTTTAATATTGTATTTTATGTTATATTGTTATTTTTTCCAAGGTAATAAGGTAAGAGAATGTTCGTAGTACTATTACATATTCCATTCAGAGGATGCAAGAACTGGATAAATTGGACATTAGACGACATAGATTCATAAACTCTCTTCAATGACCAGTAAGATGTTGTATAATTTGTATTGACAATTTCAACCTTGTTGGTCTTTCTTGAGTTACCTATAATTACTTATTATTTGTAGGACTGAGCATAAGGAGAATTCTTCAAATTAAATACGAAGGAACTAAAAATACAGGCATATGGGGAACTCCAGGCAGAAAAAGAAAGTGTCGTGTCGTTAATAGAATTATTGATGACTTTGACAAGAGTGCTAAGAAAAGAGAAGACAGAGAAGAGGTTGAAAGGGAAAAGTACGAAGGAGTGGAATTTTTAGAATCGGATGTCTCATTTTATGAATATTAAACTAATCAACAATCCTTTTCCTTTTATTACATTATATCAAATTATTTACTAATTATTATTATCCCGTCTCTTCCATCTCCGTTGGGCATGAGCCTCCCCCCCCCAAAAATGAAAAACACTGTCCGCACGGATTGGCTATGCACCGAGTTATTATAGTTGTATAGTCTACATAATGTTTTTAGTTAATTTTTACGGCACCCAGAAGCAGAATGGAATATATTTTTTTTTACATTTGGTGGCAGACGAGCCACGGCCTTCCTGATGGTAAATGGTAACCGAAGCTCATGGACTCGACTATACTGAGAGTATTTATTGTCAAGCCGCTGCTCATCATTTTATTTCACAGATTTTTTTGAAATGAAGGAGTTAACGGCTATCTCCAACTACAGCCAAAACACTGATGTGCTTCATGGCCGATCACACGGGAGATGGTATGGGTCAGGTATCAAGTGGGAGTACTCACTTGTTATCGGGCCATATAAATGGTTATTCACCAAATAAAATGGTGAGCAGCAGCTTGACAGTATCATAGTATTGCTGAGTCCATGAGCAGTGATTAATGCTCACCATCAACCTAATGGCCGTGGTGTGGTTCATCTGCCACCATTAGCAATAAAAATTAAAACATCATAACAACAAAATTAATATTTTGACGGGCCTCGTGGCGTAGTCGGTAGTGTAACCGACTTCCGTGCATGAGGTCGTGGCTTCGATTCCCACTCAGGACAATTATTTGTGTGATGAATGCATGTATTTGTACTGCGTCTGGGTGTTTTTTATCTATTATATGTATGTATTTACAAAAAAAAAGTTATATAATGTATTATATCCGTAACCTGGTACCCATAGCACAAGCGTTAAGCTTAGTTTTGGACCAGAGGACGTTGTGTAAAAAAATGTACGTGAATATTTATTTATAATGTATCAAAACGGATTTTCTTGATATAAGTCAGTATTGCCATAATCAAAGTTATAGCTTTTACGATTGTCACTTCGTTGCAGAGTTATTTGCAAATACTTCCGACACATGGCGCAGGCGCACCCATCCATCCATCCATCCATCAGCGTTTCGAAGTCCACTGCTGGACGTAGGCCTCCCCAAGAGAACGCCACAATATGTGTTTCGCTCATATGGGGGATAGTGTCGTAATCGCCCCGCTTGGCAGGCGGGTTGGCGATCGCAGTGGATGTTGTTAATACTCGAGGGAATGCTGCTGCCCACTCTCCCGGTATTCCCTCAGTCGGCTCTTACGACTCCCATGGGTGGAGAGGGGTGGGACAATTCTAAAGCCGGCCCCACACGGCACGGCAGGCGTCACCCAAGACGTTAAAAATGATTGTGTTATTGAGATTCACAGTCCCGAGCAATTGTCACGATTGCTGAATTGACAAAGCAACTGGGACGGTATTCCAGAAGATGCAGGTTCAAATTCTGCTCTGATTATTATTTTCGATTTCACATTTTCAAACTTTATGTTGATATTATACATAATCTGAGAGTTGGGTATGTAAAAAGGAGCATGAGAGCAAAATCAATGCGGTCGAAATGCGATCTCTGCGGAGAATCTGTGGAGTGAGGCTGACTGACCGCATTCGTAACAATGACGTAAGAGAGCGAGTAGGTATGAAAGAGAGTATTGGTGTAAAGATGCGAAAGGGAATGCTCCGATGGTTCGGACATGTGGAAAGAATGCCGGACGAGCGACTGGCTAAGAAGATATACAATGCGAAAGTGGAAGGATGTAGGTACAGGGGGAGACCGAGACTTACCTACCTAGACCAAATTGATCATGTACTGAAGGAAGGTGGAGTGAGGAGTCTCCGAAACCGGCGAGCGTGTATGAAGAGAGTTATTAATGTTGAGGAAGTGAGAGATGTATGCAAGAATAGAGCCTCTTGGCACTCTGTTCTCTCTGCCTACTGATGATAAGTAAGTTATACATAATCTTATATCGTTATATCGATAAATCTTATATTGATATCTTTTTTTTGTTCAAAAATTCTATGGTACTTATAGTATCTGCAATAAATATAATATCACGACGATTATAAATTTACTTTTTATAAACATGTACTTAGGTACCTATATAATTCCTTAAACTCAGTCACAGAAATCTGGATATTGTTAAATTTCTAAAACTACAGATTTTATAAACAAGAAAAAGGCATCGAATAGCGAGTGCCTTTCTAATGACGTCACTTTAAAAAAATGCAAGTGGAATTACGCGAAACCTGTATGTGTCATACAGGCCCTAGCAACATGCTCAGGGAATGTCCAGTGAACGAATCATTTGCCACCAAACGCAACGAAACTAAATTAAAGTATGTATTTGACTAAAATTCAGATTGAAGCATAGATCTTAAAATTTTAAAAATGTTGCAACAAAATTCTAAGCTCAGAACACGGGTAAATGATCTCTCTGTGTAACATTTTACGAAGAGCATCCAGTCAGTAATCGTCCCTAATTTTCCTGTCTCCGAAGACTTCACTTTTCAGATTTAATCAAACGTTACTAATTAAGCTCTGAGTAAGGTACGGAGTATTCTTAATCAAGATATATAGGGTACACTGTAGTATTGCTGGCACCCCTTTAGCCATTGGCACTTTGGATTTTAAATGCAAATATTAAGAACTGGTATAGCAAAAAACATCTGTTCTATTTTTTTTTCATAATCTGCAATAGTAACATTGTTTGCAGAAAAAAGTAGGTTTTCTAATATTATAGCTGGCAGCACTAAAGAAAATAAATATATACCGGCGCCGTGCAGAACTGTTAAAACATCACTTTCTAATAAGGGGTCATCAATTAACGACTGTAACATAGATTATTTATTATTATGCTTAGTTTTTAGGTAAATAATGGCAATGAGTGCTTTTGCTGACCAATTTTCTATTATAATCTTACTTTATTAGGTGCCAATGACTGACTTAATAACAGTAACTTTACATGTGACAATGACTGTAATTTCAAATATATTTTTTGTTTTTATTTGTTTTTCTATAAAAAATCTCTAATTAGATTGACTAATGCATTTTCATTTGAAAATATACATACCAGAGAACTCTTTATCAATGTTTGATGACTTTTTAAACACCTATCTATTTAAAATATATATATATATATCAATCTTAAATATGCTTTGAGTGCCAATCATTATACAGTTTACCCTACGTATGAATAGACACGAAATGCATATATTGTATATGACACGAGGATGGCAATGGTAAGCGGCTTCCGTAGCCTAGACGTTATTAACGCCAGAGGGATACCTCGCGCTTCGCCAACTCCAAAAGAAGGCATAAGAGGCAGATATATAACTCTTCTTCTTATGATAGCTGAGGTAAGGAATAGGGCTGTGATACTTGTATTCTTAGGCCGTCAACACACAACAAATTTACAAAAATAACGTAGATTTCTTTTGTTTTTTACTCGATAGGTACACATGTATTATGAGAATGTATTAAACATGTCTTGTCAAAATACACATGTATTATGAGAATAACTAACTACCTAGCTTATCATCACGCCATTTCCCTTGCGAGGTAGGCAGAGGGAACAGAGTGCCAAGAGGCTCTATTCTTGCATACATCTCTCGCTTCCTCAACATTCATAACTCTCTTCATACACGCTCGCTGGTTTTGGAGACTCCTGACTCCACCTTCCTTCAATACATGACCGATTTGGTCACCTCCTCCTCTCCCTGTACCTACATCCTTCCACTTTCACATTGTATATCTTCTTAACCAGTCGCTCGTCCGGCATTCTTTCCACATGTGCGAACCATTGGAGCATTCCCTTTCGCATCTCTACACCAATACTCTCTTTCATACCTACTCGCTCTCTTACATCGTCGTTACGAATGCGGTCAGTTAGCCTCACTCCACAGATTCTCCGCAGAGATCGCATTTCGACCGCATTGATTTTACTCTCATGCTACTTTTTGCATACCCAACTCTCGCTTCCATATAATAATGTCGGGACAAGCACTGCGTTCTGTATTGGTTATGAGAATACTATACATAAATGCAATATTTTCTTACGTATGACGCGATTCATTTGGGAAAAGAATAGATAGCTACTATTACCTCTGTTGCTTACTAATGTCCGGCTGCCAAACACTTTTTTATATTTGTCACGCCATTATAATATTTTACTTCAACAAGTTTCTTCTAAGCATTCATAAATTATAAAACTTCTCTGCTTTCTATTCAAGTGATTAAGCATTTATTTCACGCCTATCGCAAAGTACTTGCCTATTACAGATCTTTAAAATTATTTAGTTCTGGGATCGCTTCGAAAATATACTCATTAAAACTTCGTTGACGTTAACAAAAACAAAGTGAGTTATAATGAGAAAAATTCTTCGCTGCCGAATGTTTACACGAATTTTATCATTCTCCTTTCTTATAAGAAATATAGTTTTAAACAAATCGAACAAATGTTTTTTCTTATAAACATAGAATCAGCTGCATATATTCAACCTTAAGATTTAATGTATGAACACATGTATTATAATATTTTAATTAGTTACATAAACGTGCCTGGATGTTTCTCAATGTTCGGCCGAAAGGCTAGAATTCCATCAAGGAAAACCAAAAAATATCAATTAAAAGTACGGCTAGTGTTTATTCAATTTATAATGTTTCTAGTTGAAATATTAATTAGATACCGGTCTCCCGCCCGAGTGTTATGGGTTCGATTCCCACACAACACAACTCTTTGTGTGATCCACAAATGGTTGTTCTGAGTCTGGGTGTAGGTACATTGTGTCCGTTAAATTGTATGCTTTTGAAGTCCCCCGTGGTACAAGGATTATTCCTAAATGTAGGGAGCTGTCATGAAAAAAAATGTTAGGAACTTTCAATTACGAATTATAAAACAAGAATCACGCCTGTGGGGAATACAAAGGAAGGGATAGGCAGAGGTGTATTACACACCCACGGGTTGCCAGCTGTGTTTAAGTCGCACGTAATAGGGGGCGAGCCTATTGCCGTCTACCGGGCACATTTCCAAACTTTTATTTAAACTAGCCTTTTTTATTTTATTTTTTTATTTCAGGTGGGCAAAAATGTCCTACCGCACACCCCGCTGCCCGGGGAGACAACGGGGTAGTGTAGGGCTCTCACCCACTAAAAACCCACCGTGCGCCAACACCCGCCCTTGCTACGGCGGATCACGGGTACCGCGTCGTTTCGACCGCGATCCGCAGGCGGCAGCCCCTTCAGGCACCCACTCTTGAGCGACGCCTCGCGCACTTGGGCGTCGCACCTTCGCGGTAGGCTTCCGCGGACGGCAGGGCACTCCCCGACCCCACCGTCCGCAGCCTCGGCTAGGGCGGCATCAGGCGCAGGTAAGCGCGCGCACGCCGCCCCGCGCGCCGGCGTCGAATTGGGTCCGCGAAGGAGGATTCCTCCCAGGCCCTCTCCACCACCTCCTTCCGCGAGATGATAGCCTCGCAGAAGGCGGCGACCGCGGTCCAGGCCCTGTCACTGCCAACCATCGCTCGCGCAACGGCCTGCTAGCCTTTGCCAGGCGACTTCGCCGCAGCCAAAAGCTAGCTTTTTTCGGTTATATCTCAGGTTCCCGATATAGTAGCGGGTTAAAATGTCTACCAGTTTTTAAGTCTAATCAAAACCTTTCAAATAAAAAAGTTGCACTAAATCCGTTCAGTAGTTTTTGTGTGATGCACGAACAAACAAACAGACAAAAATTCTAAAAAAAATTGTTTTGTGTTTAGACACGCATATATAACCTATTACAGTCATTTTTTCTCAAATATCTTAAATGTACAGACACAGCTCTGTTACAGCTTTATAATAGTATAGATTACGAATTATTCTTTAGAAAAAATTTATCCCACATTAGAAAATCATAATTATGGTGAATGAATGTATAGGTAGACTATGGTGCATATAGTATTAATATTTGGTATTGCTGACTCCATGAATCAGGTCATCATGTTTTATCTGCCGTAACCAATTTAAAAACATTTTTAGATTCTTCAAATAATTGTCTAGTATGGATATCGATCCCAAAATACTCGATCTCGGAGTTCAGTATCTAACCTACGATGTCGTCTGAGCAGTCATTATCAAAACCCACGCCTAATTCAAAATTTATTATTATAAACACAAAGTGCGAAAATGGGAAATCTAAAATAACAGTCACGAGCAGGATTTGAACCTGCATCTCCTGGAATACTGTCCCCAATGCTTTGCCAATTCAGCCATCGTGACAATTATTGCTCGGGAGTGTGAATTTCGATAACACATTCCTCAAATAGGAAAAAATATGTAAATATAAATTACAGAAATTCATTTTAACAATGAATGTTTAACACAATCTGTGAAATAATAGTAAAGTGCCTAAAAATATATTATAAAAACAAGAACTGAATGTATTAAATAAATTCACGTTTTTTGTTGAAATTAATAGGTATTTCCTTCACAATATGATCTTGAGATTTTTCTGAGAAAGAGGGAAAGCAATCATAAGCACCCACACAAGTTTTCGTGTTAAATATAATGTACAAGTATGATACTACGCAATACACCTGTTTCCACCGCCAATTCCTTCGCTGTAAGAAGTTGAAGAAACAGTACCCTCGTGTATGGTTTGTCTCTATTTCATTAGGCATAGGTATTTTAGGTCCTTTCCAAGATTTAGGATTGTATACTGAAAATTAGGGTTTAAACAATAAGTAAGAATTGATCTGATACCTACTGGCTGATAACGCGTAGGTCCGTACTTTAACAACTAATCCTAGTAAAGAAAGAAAGAAAGAAAGAAAGATAACTTTATTTTCATACCACATAAAAATTGGTAAAAACTAGGAAATAAACACACAAAGTAAAACAAACGCCTTATACCAACTAACAAAAAAAAAATTAAAAAATTATGTGGCAGAAAAAAGGGCATTGCTCAGCATGCAGCAATGTAGTTTCACATTGCAATGCTGATTTTCAGCAATGTCCCGTTGCCCACACCTGACGTCTGCACGTCCAGTGGAAGAAAAATAACAAAACATATAAAAAAAAAAATATATAGCATCACGCCTGCACTCCCCGAAGGGGTAGGCAGAGGTGTATTACTACATCCAATGAAATAATTTAATAGTGAAACATAACTAGACTAAAAACAAAAAAGAAAAATACAATATACTACATACTACTTAACAAAAGTCTGAATTATATCAAATAAATAAGCAGACAACAATAATAAAAGACAGAAAAAAAAAATATTAAAGAAATTAAAGCAACCATAAGACAACATACTCAAGAACACAATCAAATACAACATACTCAAATACAATCATATCTATTTTAGTATATGCACTATGCAAATGCATGCCCCAGAGTAAGGAAACATACAGAATAATACTCAATACATTAATTTAGTAAGTAAGTAAGTTTTTTTAGTAAGCTGCGAAAGATTTTCAAATATTAATAACACCGTGACATTGAAAATTAATGTATACTAATAAAATACTGGCCTATAGGGATGTTAATACAGACCACTATCTCATTGCGTGATTTAGTGGTCTGTTTAGAAAGTGGAGGCACGGCCGAGAGCGTATCCACTTCAGAGAGCTTGAAAGAATAAAGATTAAAAAGTTGCAAGAATGTAACGGAAAACGGCTGACGATGGCAAGTCAGACGGAATCGAATATAGTAGAATACTGGAGAATATTGAAAGATGGTATGGTAGATACAGCAAAAGAGTACGTGAAAGCTCAAAAGCTTTCACGTACTTTGCACGTACTCTCTTCTTTGGAAGAGAGAGATGGTCATATTACCACTTCAAAAAGACAATCATTAACACAACATTCTTAATGAAATGTTATAAAACACAAATGAAAACCTAATTTGTTACTAACTGATGCCCGCAACTTCGTCTGCATGGACACTTAAATGCGCATTTTCTAATTCTGATAACCAATTTTAATGACACAATATATTATTTTCGAGCAATAGCTCTCCGTGAAAGCGGCATTTAAAACTGTTATGTAATTTCAGAAATGTGCTCTGACAGCGAAAAAATGTTTTTATTTGTATTTTTTACGTTACTATCTACTTTTGTTCACCTTCAATATACAAACAGACCGGGTTCTACTGTTTTAGTATATATATATATATATATATATATATATATATATAGATTTTTTATTCATTGTTAAAGCTATTTACTTTATGAACAGTTCGCTTTGATCCATTTCTCTCAACTTATATGGTAGCACGCTTTGTTGGTTTACAATAGCGAAGCCAGAGAATTACTTTATTCAAAAGCGTTCTCAAACACAAAGTTGGTTAAAAATAATTGCAGATTATACGAGCGTTTGTGGTAATGTATGTAATACAGATCGGTGATCAGATTCACTGGGGTAAACTTTCGTAAGTACATTTGTAGAGATGGCTATATTGAACAACAAAATTTTGTGGATGGTAGGTTAGTGCGTGTAGCACATGGTTGTGTCGCGTTGGTGAGTTTTTTGTCATTAACGCGCATGCTACTTTGCTATTATCACATTCTCCTCTATCTGTGATATACCGTATCATATCGTTGTGTCGCGTTGGTGAGTTTTTTGTCATTATCGTGCATGCTACTTTGCTATTATCACATTCTCCTCTATCTGTGAGATACCGTGTCGCATGGTTGTGTCGCGTTGGTGAGTTTTGCACGCCTCACGACACGGCACAGCTGATTTTTCAAACTTAAAATGTCTCTATTTATCATATATTGCACTTGTAAAATAATATCTACACACATATATAAAGAACAAACACTATTTTTAACACTCGTGATATTTTTGATGCCATTTTTGTTATTTAAACTAGTTAAAAACTGTTTGAAAAAATTCTGACTTGGACGTCCGTGAGTTGTAGGTAATGTATGTTAACACGATAACGACCAAAATACTTAATTAATCGAGTCTTTTTTTTTTTCGTTTACGAATTATTATGACTAGGAATAGAGCCCTATTACTTTTCACGTTCTGATTCGATGTGGTTTAATTGTTTTTAAATAAACAAATAAATACTGAATATTTACGGCATTTATGCTCGACGCGACACTAAAACCAGCGCCTTTCATGAGATCTAACTACATTTTTACGTACCTACGCATAGCCACCGGTGGTTTTACTATCGTCAACAGAACGCCGTTCGCCCGGCCGGTACATTGCTTTTTGTTAAAAGAAAGTTCTTAACTTTGCTTGACGAACTGATGATATTTGTCAAGTATAATAAATATTTTATACATAACAATAATTGAAAACACTAAACACACGTAAATAATAACACACCAACGTTATAAAACACGAAAAAATCATAATTTACATTCCACAATTTTTTTTGCGTGGCCTTGACGTCACGGTGTTTTCACTTAGAACAAAGTATAAAATTATAAAGCAACCAAGTTAGGAAGATAAATGGTTTAGAGATTTCTTATTGAACTCATTGATTTTTAAATAAGTCGTAAAATATTGTCTAAAGTTGCAATTTTCTATTGATAGATGTCGCTGTTTTAAAGTAAAAGAGATAATGACAAATGCAGCCCTAGATGTCGCAAGTGCCAATTTTATATGTATTCAGTTGCTTTTGTATATATAGAACCACAATATTGCTTTTTTTAAAAGGAAAATAGCGGTCTTTTTGTTTTCTTAATTTGTTTTTGTTTACAGTTTAATAAATTATTCAATTTTACATGTTTATATATATTATATGCACTTATGCAGGTATATATGTAAAGTCATGGATTGTTGTTCTTACTAATTGCCAGATGGCGCCTTGCAAAATGACAGAGCGAGACCAATATAGAAGTACTTCTTAAAATTAGCGCTAGATGGCGTATAAGAATGAAATTAGCGCTATCTATGTGCTTTATTGAAAACTACTTAGTAAAACCAATACATTATTAGTTACTTATCAAATAATCAATTTTATTGTGAAAAATGAAGATTATGAGGCGTGCAGTTTTGGATTTTCCAAAGTATTTTGTAATTATCGTGCATGCTACTATGCTGTTATCACATTCTCCTCTATCTGTGAGATTCCGTATCGCATGGCTGTGTCGCGTTGGTGAGTTTTTTGTCATTATCGTGCATGCTACTTTGCTATTATCACATTCTCGTCTATCTGTGAAATACTGTATTGCATGTTTGTGTCGCGTTGGTGAGTTTTTTATCATTATCGTGCATCCATCCATCAGCCTTTCAACGTCCACTGCTGGACATAGGCCTCCCCAAGAGAACGCCACAACGAGCGGTCCCGTCATGGGGGATAATGCCGTAATCGCCACGCTTGGCAGGCGGGTTGGCGATCGCAGTGGATGTTGTTAATATTCGAGGGAGTGCTGCTGCCCACTCCACCTGTATTCCCTCAGTCGGCTCTTACGACTCCCGTGGGTAGAGAGGGGTGGGACAAATCTAAAGCCAGCCCCACACGGCCAATCGTGCATGCTACTTTGCTATTATCACATTCTCCTCTATCTGTGAGAGTGGGATTGGCAATCTTAGGTTATTCTGTCCAAAAATAACCGGGATTGACAATCCGTGGGTGAGTGGTGGGCTCTCCTCCTAAAATATCCATTCTATAATAGTAATATTGACATTAAAAATGATTATTTAAATCAGTGTTATTTTCTTTATTTATGATGATCCAGTTAGACAATATTTATCATACTATCAATATCACCTTGCTACGACAGATGGCATTTGGAGGAAAAGTTGTTCAACCATTTCATTCCTAATCTAATAAACCAAATTGTAATGAAAGTGCAAGCACTACGAAATTCATTGCTTCCATTTGCTAGTCAGCCACTGTGCACGGCATTTAGAAAATTATAATTTACTTATCGCCAAAGATCGAATATTACAAAATGAGCTTTAGGTATTAAATTACAGGGGCTGCTTTACTGCAACTTGTGTTGGTACTAAGGACGTATATAAATTATTTAATGTAACTATTTATAGCAGGACGAGTAGTAAAACCAGTGCGGCAGGATAGTGAGTATAATAAGAGAAGTGAACTTGGAATATTGCAACAAGAATCCAGCGTAAGTGACGCTCATAAATGTGATGTATTATTACTCTTATACTGTGAGTTATAATTTTTAGAATATGTTAGCCAAAATTGCTGTCAGAATGCGTATTAACGTAATGAATACTGAAACACCATAGAGGAGCGTAACTTCTACACAAAACTGAAGATACTGATAATATATCTCAAGTCTTCGTGTTTAAAAGATTTTATTGGAGTACTGACACCATTATCCACTTACTACTAATTGATAGTTTTGTTCTTTATGGCTCAATATAGCAAAAATACATGAAAACTCAATTCTTACTACGACGAGCAAAATAGAATACATATTACGAGTACATTATTAGTATTTAACTTGGTTTAACTTCCTATTTTATATGCTAGAAAATAATTGAAAAAAAAATTAGACATCGCAGGATGTCTACCAGATGTGAAAACATCGAAATTATTTTGTAGAAATAATGAAATGTAATTATTATTTTTTTGTAATTAGTACCTAGAAATAAAATGATCATAACTTTTTCAATGTACTTGTATAAAATGATGACATGTGTAAAATAACGGATATGGACATAAATCATCAGACCCTGGATATCCTAAAGACAAAGTACTCATCTAGACGAATCAAACGAGTCCAAAGTCGAGGGGGATGCGTCATTTCATTATAGAGTTGCTATGTCCACCTTCCAGCTCCATCATCAGATAAGCTTTATGTCATCATAATATATGCAATATTATGTCACGCGATATACTACTTTGTCAAGAAAGTACCGGGAAAAGATCAATAACACAAATTTTTGTTATTCAAATTTAATTTATCACCTTCAAACTATGCTCCTTCAGAAATGATAGACTTACGCCAACGAATAATCCAATCATCAAAACATGTTTTAAATGCTGTTTCCGGAATTGAGTTCAGTTCTCGCCGCGAATTCTCCTTTTTGTCTTCTACCAATTGAAAACGGGTGCCACGAAGTGGTAATTTGAGTTTAGGAAAAAGAAAGAAGTCAGCTGGAGCCATATCTGGTGAATATGGTGGTTGTTCGGTGGTATTTGTTGAGTGTTTGGACAAAAATTCATTCACAATGATGGCCTTGTGCGAAGGCGCATTATCGTGGTGCAAAATCCAAGAATTTTCTTTCCACAAATCTGGCCTTTTTCGTCGAATTTTCTCTCTTAAATGCCGCATAACGCTCAAATAATATTCTGAATTTACCGTTTGGCCTTCTGACAAGAATTCCGAGTGCACAACACCGCGATAGTCAAACAAAACAGTCAACGTGACTGTGACTTATGATCGACTTTGGCGTGGTTTTTTCGGTTTCGGTTCAGTTGGAAGTCGCCACTCCGAAGCTTGTTGACTAGTTTCCATGTCAAACTCGTAAACCCACGTCTAGTCACCAGTAACAATGCGTTTCACGATTGTTGGGTCGGAATTGACTCGTTCTAGCATGTCCTCAGCGACTCTCATGCGATTGAGTTGTTGGAGAAAATTCAGGTCTTTTGGGACTAGCCGAGCGGAAACATGTTTCATACCCAAGTGATTATTTAAAATGGTACGGATTGACTCGTGAGACATAGAAAGTTAGGCGGCTATCTCTCTCAAAGTTGAATGAGGATTTTCAGTCACTATTTCCTTCACTTTTGCAATGTTAACTTCAGTTGCAGACGTTGATGGTCTACCAGAGCGAGGGCAATCTTCCATCACATCTCGACCGCTTTTAAACGCTTTGTACCACTCATAAGCACGTGTTTTTGATAAAGTCGGTTCACCGTAAGCCTTCTGTAACATTTTCAGTGACTCCGAACACGAAATTCCATTGGCGATGCAAAATTTAAGACAAACTCTTTGTTCGATGTTTTTGTCCATTATGAAATTCGCAATACACACTAGATATGATATAACTAAAAACAGCACTGTATTTAATATAAATAACAGATGCAACGCAAACTCCGCGCCAAAATGGATAACAGTTGTGCCAATCTAACAACAACAAAAAAAAACTAAAATTTGAATTTGGAACCATAAACAAATCATCCATTTTCGATACTTTCTTGACTGAATGTACGTATACGTGTAAAATTTCAGCTCATTCGGAAACCGGGAAGTGTGTCAAATTGAACTTGCAAGATTTAAACGGGACAAGTAAAATAAAAGCGTCACCACGCTAACAGCCGATCATACCCTTCCCCGCGCACTAGATGTTTCACATCAATAAATCTATACTATTATAAAGCTGTAACAGAGCTGTGTCTGTACATTGAAGATTTTTGAGAAAAAATACTGTATTAGGTTATATAGGCTTGTCTGAACAAAAAACATTTAGATCTATATTTTTAGCACTTGATCAGCTACTTTTAAAGTACAAATTATTATTTGTGAATGAGGAAAAAGGGAACTTTAGTTCCCGCTCGTACTAAAGCTCTCTTTTTCCTCATTCACAAATAATAATTTGTACTTTAAAAACATTTATTTTTAGATTTTTTGTCCGTTTGTTTGTTCGCACATCACGCAAAAACTACTGAACGGATTTTGATGAAACTTTTTCCATTTGATAGCTCTTGATTACACTTAAAAACTGGTATACATTTTATCCCGCTACTATATCGGGAACCTGAGATATAACTTAAAATAATATATTTAGATATTTTTTATATATATTTTTAGCATTTGACATGCTTAGCACTATACATTAAAACAAAGTGAAAAATGTGAAATCGAAAATAACAGTCAGGAGCAGGATTCGAACCTGCATCTTCTGGATACCGTCCAGCCGTCCAGATATCTGGACGGTATCCAGAAGATGCAGGTTCGAATCCTGCTCCTGACTGTTATTTTCGATTTCACATTTTTCACTTTGTGTTAATTAAAATAATATCTTATAAATCCAATATCTAGGCTAGATAAGGCAGGTCCCTCTCTTTAGTTAGAACCATGAGAAATGGTTGTCAGAACTACCAGGGGTTTTTTCAAGAACTACACCTTAAGTAGATGAAGTCCAAAAGAACATCACTGAGTTTTAGCAAGTACGTATAATGTGTATATCGAGAGTTAGCATAACCTCTTCACTGGCTCGGTGGGGGCACTCTTTAGCTTTCATCGTGTGATAAAAAAGTGTCGTAGTATTAAATATAGACTTAGAGTAATATGTATAGAGATAGTAGTTATAAGAACTCCCCAAATTGTTTCAGAGAAACGCAAAAACTGGTAGATTCAAAGACATGACCTGTATTATAATTTTATGAATTCTAGGAAACAGACATAATGTTAAGTTAATCAAGTTTCTTGCACGATTCGTCGTATAGGAGACATAATGCGATATCAGGTTACTCTCTACTACTATACTTCTACCTAAAAAAAGCGTACACGAAATATTATTGTTCTTCCACACTTTTAATTATTTTATTCTTTAAGCTTATGAAAGCAATAGAAACATCATCATAATAATAACCAAGGCAATTGGTTGTTTTGCTTTCTTTTAAATATAGTATTATATGTCCCACTATCAATGACGAGCTCCTCCTGCAATATAAGATGCATAATTGGTCTACCTCTGTAAACTGGTGTTTTGTTACAAATATTTCTTGTTAGTGGGTCGCTGTATAAAAATCTGTTTTACTTTATTTCTTTAAAAAATTCTAGTCATGAGCAAAATCGGGTATATCCACGCTACCAATACCGATAATACAAGACCAAGAACGACTAAATAAACAAGACTTAACATTGCACCGATAGTAGCACGAAATAAAAATAAATAATATTTGCCTACTACATTGTATAATATTTCTGGAACAAAACATTTTGCGTATGTACAAAAATACCATCGAAATGGTTAGTGATGAGCGTAATAAGTCTTGGTCTTGGTGAAGAATCGCGAGACCAAGATCTAAACCAAAAACAGGTCTTGCATTAACTCATCACTCGTCAGCTCAACGTGAAGTAGACTCGGTTTATGAAACTATGTAGGTATTAAAAGTTCACTCAAAGACCATTTCGGACAATGTACGGTTATTACATACTAGAGTAAAATACGATGTAAAATACCAGAATAATATAAACTAATTATTTCATAATATATGCGTGGAGGTCAACGTGAGTGCAGGCCAATACCCGCTTCATAAAAATTAGTTCAGCTTCACGGTTTACGTTACGTAATTGTTCACTTCTTTGTAATCAAAAACGTACCTATTTTATTTGAATAACATTCTATTATTAAAAAAAGGCATTCTTTTATTATTCAACATTGATTGATGTCTAACATTACTTTATTTATTTCACGAAGTGCGAACCTATCTTAGGCTTTCCTATTGTCAGAAATATGATATATTCTGATGATAAGAATTATTTCTCCTTGTCAGAAATATAATATATATTTCAAGGTCACAGTTATGATAGGAACAAACAACTTTATTATAGTCGGCTTTGAATCTCTGGGTTAGGCTGCCTATCTGACCTCTGGAACCCAACCCGTGTTGGGTTATTTTGATAACCTTAGAACGAGATCGTATTCCAATGTGTTTCGTATGGTGAGTGAGAGCGCCGGAGGCCCAAACCGCCTCCCTATCTTCTCCTTATTATCCTTCCTATCCTCTCCTTAGTATCCTACCTATCCTCTCTCTTTGTCCTTCCTATCCACATCCTATACCAATTCCTTCGTGATGGCGACGTGCGAGTAATACCTTGGTGTTGCTAGGCTATAGGCTACTGTAAGGTGGGTGGGGTGGGTCAGGTGGGCTGTATGCTTATTGGCCACCCATGTAGTTTAAAAAAAAACACTGTCATTGCCAAGGTTGCTTGACATTGCCGATCGTTCGAGCGGCAACTGGCCCATTTGGCTGCGTATTACAAAATTGGACTTCCTTTGTAGTACATATTCCTTTGGCGACAATATACATATATTCGTAGTCCTCTATTGCATGGGTACTACTACATAAAAAAACAATTACTTAAACGGATTCCAAAAACAAGCACAAAATTCTGTAGGTCTTTACTTAAACCACTATGACGTTTATGTATTTCAAATTGGGTAGTTAGTGCATAACATCAAGTAACGCTCTCAAATACGTAAACGTCATGACAGGCGATTGATACATAATATTTTTTTGCTCAAATCAACTTGGGCAGGCGCTTTGAAAACAAGTAGGTAGTTAGGTATTTGTTAACGAACACGCCTACTACTCCTAGAATAAGCACAAAGAGATTATACGAGTGCTACATTGTATAACTCATTCGTGGCTCTTCTCACAAAGTATGAGGTTAGACCACAGACTAACTTAAAAATAAAGACACCACATTATCAACTAAAAAGTGAAGCCACTTTTTGAAAGATGTGTGCGTGAAAGTGTTGTCACCGGTAATAAATAGTGTCTATAATTTGGGTAAATCTTTAAAAGTTTTATGGTCAAAACATAAAGGAAGTAAAAGTATAAAGTAAGTTCAGCAAATCATATAGGGAATATTACAGCGCTGTCGTATTCATTATATTTAACGTACACGAAATCGTCGAGTCATTTGGGGTAATTTTAAATAATACTCAGGTAACACTCGTGGTTTATGACTCTTCGTATTGGCATGGTTTTGTTTGTATTTGTGTGCGTGAGCGCGTGTAGTTACAAGTTTGGTATAGTTTTATATGGCTTCACTGGATTGTTCGTAATGCTCCATCTATATTTTTTAGTTACTCTGAGGGTTAGACCGTAATTAACTACGCTGGCCCATTGCGGGTTGGTAGACTTTACAAGTCATCAAAAAATCTACCAGGCATAGGTTTCGTATAATGTTTTTACAGTGATGTTTGTGAATAAATTTTGAAGTCATGCTCTACTTCGGAACAGAAATCAAACTCCATACCTATTTGTCACATTCAGTCCTCAATAATTCGTATGTGGGAGAAAAATTGGTTTGGGACAGGAGGAGGTTTATGCTACACAGAATGAAATGCATTTAACAAGCCTACATGATGGTAAATGTTACTATATACCGTCTTTAATCAATTTACGAATATCATGTAGAGGTGCTCCACTGCGCTCATTAGAGGCTTAATCAGAGCTGCGGGTACCAATGAAAAATAAGTAGGTAATTCATTCTTGTTAACGTGTCAATTTATTGTACAAATGCTATGCAAACGAACTTTACATTCAATTGACCTACAGGACAACGACACTAGCAGTATTTTTGTACCTATATATCATAACAACGTAGGAAGGTCGGTTAATTCCCAGTCATTACCGATGACATGATTAATGACACTTTATATTAAGGTTGTCTCGGTGACAGTGTGTGCGATGGGTCGACACGGACAGGGTCCAATTGCAACATCCGACGCGCCGTCTACTCCGCCAATTGTGCCTGCTACAAAATTGCATAGGGCACCCAAAGATGACAGCCGCAGTAAACTGCCTCTTATTGTACACTCGCAGTTCGAGACATCGTAAATGAAACTAGTTATAGTTATGTGATGTATTATATTTATTAGTGCTACAACAAAAATGCGTGACCGACTGCTATTATTTACTTTAGTGGCAATTAAGAAATACATTTGGATCGCCAGCAAGGCCGGCCGTAGACCCGTGGACGCTTCAATTACTAACAATACTATGAACGAATCTGTTTAAACATAAAAAACTTACCAATCAAATGGCCGCTTGTGTATGTGTGACATTAGAACGTTACCTCATATTTTGTGTGTGGACGAACTTTTTATCGGTCATCTTGGACGCTACATGCATTTATTATTTAGTTGCGGTCTGTGACTAAACTGCCTATCGAACGTGATTCGTGAGACAGTTGGCTACAAAATAAATTGACACTTTGTTGCTGAATATATTGTGAGCTCGCGAAAGCAAATATAAGGTATATTCAAACTCAAATTGATTATAAACACGAAAGAGCTAATAAAAGTTTATTATTATCACAACTTTTATTCGTAACTCCTCTGTAATAAACGTAAATGATTTCATAATTACAGTATTATTTAATTTTAACTTGAGGCTGTTTTTGTTAATCAACTTCGTTTAAACCACTGGCTTATTTATTACAATAATAACAGGAAATGTATGAATATTTTAAAATATATATATATACCATTTATTATGAATCTCAATAAATAGGTATAATAATACGTATATAATTTTGATTTGATAGGAATTATGATTGATAGCACGTTTACATGGCAACACACAAATATGATTGATAGCACGTTTACATGGCAACATACAAATATGATTGATAGCACGTTTACATGGCAACACATAAATATGATTGATCGCACGTTTACATGGCAACGCACAAATATGATTGATAGCACATTTACATGGCAACACACAAATATGATTGATAGCACGTTTACATGGCAACACACAAATATGATTGATAGCACGTTTACATGGCAACACACAAATATGATTGATAGCACGTTTACATGGCAACACACAAATAAATAGCTTAGTAGGACGAATAAGAAAATTACTACCTATTTTTAAAATACTAAGAACCTGCGCCAATTCTAATATTATACCTGTGGTGTATTCAGCACTGGCACCATCACTTTTTCTTTATTGTATTGGATCATGGGGCGGTACTGACGCCACATCTATGCTCCGACTAGCTAACGCGCGCAAAGAGCTATCTTAAAGATAATGACTTGGAAACCGTGAAGGTATTCTACTACGGAACTATACAACGAAACTAAAATATTGACAGTAAGGCAACTTTATATCTTAAAAGTCACATTAAAGGTGCATTCTTTTTTGGTATTTGATCCGAGGGTATTGGTTGGTAGGAGAATAAAGGTTTACCCTATTACAGCGCACCGAACTACGTTAGCGAGGCGTCAGTTCTATGTGACGGCCCCAAGCCTGTATAACAAAATTAATAGATTAAAACACATATACATTCTCTCCTATCATTCTTGTAAAAATATATTAAAATTTTGGTTACTTACTCTTACTTATGATGATACCGAATCCCTACTAAAGTAAACGCACACACGCTTGCAAACATAAATGACACACACATACTCACACACACTCACTCACTCGCATACGCGCGTGCACGCACGCGCACACTCAACCACACGCACATACACATACATACACACATGTTCACACTATACACAATAATTGTTAAACTTATTTTAGTTTTTTTTTCTAATATGTATTTCATTTTTAAATTGCTATACCTCAGTTATGCTTTTATTTAAGTTTCTGTAAATCGCTTATAACTGTTGTCTTAATACATGTGACATAGTTAAGAGAAGACACTGGCTTCTGTAATACAGTATATCAATACTAGTACAGTAGTCAGTGCAATTATATAGATATGTGTACATTATTATGACAATAAAATTATTATTATTATTTTCTTTATTTACATTTCTTATACTACTAAATACATTTTTAAATATATATATTATAAAAAATAACAATATATTTAAAAATATAAAAATTGTACAGGCCCACCGGCAGGGGGCACAAGGGCCATACTGCCAGTGGTTAGGGTTCCAAAGATAGGAACTTCCTCACGATGCGTGCCGTATCCAGAAGTACCGCTTTCTGTATCAAACCCTTGATCCAACCACCCAACGTGAGCCTCTCAAGGTGTTGATCGAGGCTCTTGGCTATGAGTCCGTTATCTGAAACTACTATCGGCACAATGATTGCAGAATCCACATGTCAACAATCTCGTGGGCCAAGTCCAGATACTTCATCTGTTTATCTTTCTCGACCTTCGGGTTTGTTGGCGACAACAGTCCTGTCCGTGATGATTGATCGATCCCAGTACAGTATAATACGACCGTTTTCGAGAACTGGCTCAGCTACATACCTGTAGTAAGGCACTTCTACGTCCACAAGTCTGTATTTCAGAGCAAGCTGTTCATGGATAATCCTGGCTACTTGGTTATGTCTGTGAAAGTACTTACCGTTAGCAAGACGAGAACAACCAGAGACAATATGCCTAAGGGGCTCACCAGGACGGTGGCAGGCACGGCATATGTCAGCCGTACCATCCCTTAGGATATGCCTCCGGTAGTTGTTCGTCATGATAACTTCGTCAGCAATTGCACAGACAAAACCTTCGGTTTCCCCAAAGAGGTTACCGAAACGTAGCCAGGCCACGGAATCTGAAAAGTCAACGTCGGGCCCATGTAAAGCCCGGTAAAATCTTCCATGCAGCTCCTTGATCTGCCATACACCCCTGCGGTCGCCAGTACTAAGTACCACAGGTCTGCGCCAGTTCTCCTTAGACAAGGAGAGTGGAGTGAGTCCGGAATCTGCAGCGACCACATCTCGATGCATATCCTTATCAGTATGCAGGAAATATTCCCTAAGGTTGCACACCTCACGATTGTGCAAGGTCTTGGCATTTAAAAAACCTCGACCTCCACACTTTCGTGGGATGTACAACCTCATTACTGATGAGCGAGGATGATGCATACGGTATGTGGTCAGCAGACTGCGGACTCTTCTATCCAAGACGTCAAGTTCAGTCTGAGTCCACTTGAGTATGCCGAAAGAGTACATAAGAAGTGGCATAACCCAACCGTTGCAAGCGCGCACCTTATTGCCACCTGATAGAAGACTATTCAGTACTTTTTTCAGGCGGCCAAAGAAACGCTCCCGCAGCGATTGTTTCATTTCCACCTCATTAATGCCCAAAGCTTGCGACATACCCAAGTATTTATAGGTTTCAGTTACGAGGAGTGATCGTAAATGAGTAGAATCCGAGAGTTGAATTCCCTCGGATTCCACTACCCTTCCCTCTTTTACATGCATGACCGTACATTTATCCACACCAAATTCCATCCCGATGGAATTACTAAAGGACTTGGTTAACTTTAGTAACTCCATTAGTTGCAATCTGGTGGCGGCAAACAACTTAAGATCATCCATGTAAAAGAGGTGGGATATTTTTGACTATCACCTCGTAACCTATAGCCAAGCCCTGAACCCTCTAATAAGGTACTGAGGGTTCATGGACAAACAAAACCACAAAGAACTCAGACTATCGCCCTGAAATATACCCCGCTCAATCCTTATAAGCATACCGCAACAATTCGGGTAGAGCTTTACTTTCTTTCAACGAAGATTATTATTATAATAGCTACCACAGAAGTAATGTCACACAGATCCATTGATCCGCCAATACAGGCGGGGACACTACAAACGGCGGATTTATTTAGTGAGTGAGGGCCCCTCACTACCTTGTTCGTTGATTTGAACGATAAGGTGTGCGGTTAGATACATTTTTCCCGACTTAACAAAAAAAGGGACAATATTTCTACGCTTGACATTACCTTTTTTTTTGTTAACAAAATAATAGCTTTAAATCTTTTCCATATTAAAAAAGTAAGGTTGTTTATGCTACTTGAGTGGCATACGGACCTGATGGTATGCGGTTACCGTAGCATATATACACCAGAGGTATTGTTCGCGTATCGCCATCTCTAAGGAGGAGATAGAAGGTGGATGGCAAGGATTATAAGGAGAGAATATATAGGATACTAAGACGAGAATAGGAAGGACAATAGGAGGCGAATAGTGAAGGGATTTGGGCCTTCGGCGCTCTCACTCACCATACGAGTCATACGCTGATCTTTTGTGAGAGGGTGGTAATTTCTCGGTCGCGCCGGCCCTTTCATGCTGGGATAAACAAGGCTCTACCACAAAGTAATTTATAAGTATTAATATTGTTCTTTCTTTCAACGATGTTTCAGGAGTTGTTACACGTCCACCTATAATTAATCAGTGAACAATATTATTTTACTATCAGCTTATCGTATTAAGCGAACATTACATTGTGTTGATACAAAAATTAATTAATTTATGTATGGACGTCATTAGCACAATTTCCGGTATATTCTTGCAGCCGAGAGCCAATGGCTTAAAATTGTGTCAGTATAACTGTATACCTACATTGTTAGGCACTAAGTAAATTACGTAATATATCCAAGTGGAATTAAGCCAATCGTAATCAATAAAATGGGTCTATAATTAGCCAACTGTGAGCATTGCCCTCGTTACAGACTATTAAGAATGATGAACATAGTCATAATCAGTCCATTTAGATAGCGACGTGGCCTGTATTTTTCTTGCTAAAACAACTTGTAGATATATGTATGAAATATGGGTTTACGTAACAATTTTCTGAGAATAACTTTCATTGTTTTTTCCGCTAATACCCAAAATATTTATATACATAAATCTTCTGTGCGTGTGTATGTGACTGAATGTTGATGATTTTTTTTTGTGTATGTTTGAGTAGGTACCAAAATGCTTTAGATTAACATTTGGACCCGGTAGGTGGCGCCTCAATAGGATATCAGCTTTTTTTTTAAATTTATTCTAATGTAAAAATCTAACAACAAAATTTCCCACAACAACAACCCCATTTTTAATGATCATAATCCATAGTAGCTAAAATAAATGACTCCATCCAAAAGAAACGCCAATGTTCGGACACAACAACGGCTGTCGGGTCCGCTAGTTATATTTACAATCTTAAATTGATAATTACGAGTAAGTATGTACAAATAAAGACCATTGCATGATAATCTTTTCGATTTACATACACCGCACTGCCTATAATTTGCTTCAGACGCATTACGAAAAAATAGCAGGGTGCGGGAGGTGAAAATGAATTGTGATTGTTAATAAAATCATGTCGTCACATAATTAGTGCAACCGAGCCGTGTCAATAATGTCGACAAATTTTATCGATATAGTCCTACTTATTGCTGCTGCTTATCAAAAGTTATGACATCACCTGTATATCGATATTTTTTTGATTGATAGCATTTACCTAACAATAAATTTAATTTCATATCTTGGATGTGGACTCAGTCGGGATGGAAGGTACACCACTGATATAGAGAGAAGAGTAAATGCGGGAAATAGAGTGAACGGAGTATTGAGACAACTTCTCGGCAGCCACCACCTCAGCCAGAAGTCACGGGTCACAATACATAAGGCAGTACTTGTCCCAACGATATATGGAATATATCGTTGGAAAAACATTATACCAACTCTCTCTCAAGAGTTGGTATAATGTTTTGTTTGTATGCAAAAAAGAGTATAAGATTAAAATCAATGCGGTCAAAATGCGATCTCTGTGAAGAATCTGTGGAGTGGGGCTGAAAGACCGCATTCGTAACGACGACGTAAGAAAGCGAGTAGGTATGAAAGAGAGTATTGGTATAAATATGCGAAAGTGAATGCTCCGATGGTTCGGACATGTGGAAAGAATGTCGAACGGGCGACTGGTAAAGAAGATATACAATGCGAAAGTGGAAGGATGTAGGTACAGGGGGAAACCGGGACTCGCCTACCTAGACCAAAGCAATCATGTATTGGAGGAAGGTGAAGTCAGGAGTCTCCGAAACCGGCGAGCGTGTATGAAGAGAATTATGAATGTTGAGGAAGCGAGAGATGTATGCAAGAATAGAGCCTTTTGGCATTCTGTTCTTTCTGCATACCCTGCAAGGGAAATTGCATGATGATAAATTAGTTAGTTAGTATAAATTTAATGGTAAGTATGTAATTTATTGTCATGTCTCAGAAATTAATAAAAATTAGTTATATTAGAAAATAAACTAGATAAATTATATAATAAACTAGATTATGCCCGCCACTTCATTCACATGGATTTTAGAATATAAATAAGTATGTCACTCTAAGGCACACTAATGATCTCACATTTTCCCGAGACAAAACATAGCCTATGCCATTTTCCGAGTTCTGAACTATATTTATGGTAAATACACGATGATCGGCTCAGTGGTTAGGGCGTGTAAGCGCTTGTAATATCACTAAGGATGTATGATAAGTATGGTTACCACACAATTAGTCTATAATAACCGTTAGCAGAAAGTTATCAATAAAATAATTTATGATGTAAATAATCGAAAATAAAAAATATCGATAAATTTGCTAGCTACACGTACTACCCTATGTTTTTCTCCTTCAACGCAAAAGATAAAATGCTGAAAAACACTGAGTTAGAAAGAGATATGAGATCGCGTTCTAATTCGTCGTAACGTCATGGCAATCATGACCGTTGTTTTTTCTGGATGAAGTGGCAGTTCTTGAATCTCTTCAGGCTGCTCTTCGTCCCAAATGCGGCAATTTTGTTTGTTTACATACCCATTGAGCCAGAAATGGGCCCCATTACTTTGTTGTTACCAGTCGAAATGCTCGAACAAGTCATCGAAAATTGGGCTCAACGGATGGAACATCTGCGACGTAGCAACGGCCAACATTTGATAGACATAATCTTCAAAAAATAAATGCCAAAGAATGTTCTTTCAAATGATAATAAACATTCTACATTAAATTTGAATTTTCTGTTTTTTTCTTTAAAAAAGTAGGGAACCATAAATGGATCACCTCTTATTTTTATCTATTTTGTAATTTGAAAAACCTCATAATATTACACACCACTTTTTTTTATAAGTACTACGTGGGTGGAGAACAAGCATACGGCCTACCTGATGGTAAGCGGTTACCGTAGCCTATAGACGCTAGCAACACCAGAGGCATACCTCGCGTATCGCTATCTCCAAGGAAAGGGAAAGCAGGTGGATAGGGTGGATAATAAGGAGAGGATAAAAGGGAGATTTGGGCTTCCGGCGCTCTCACTCACCATACGAACCACAACGGTAAGATTTACTACCGTTATTACACGCTGGTCTTTTGTAAGAGGGTGGTATTGCCCCGATCGAGGTGGCTCATTCATGCTGGGATAAGCACGGCTTTACCACTAGAACTTAATGGAACAAACTGGAATTTTCATAATTTACTTTTTTTAAGCAAAATTTAGGACCTGTCAATAGTTCTGAGAATTGGTCTCAAATTGAAACAAATCGAGAAGCACGTTCGAGTTATACTACTCTGTCAAGAAAGTACCGGGAAAAGATCAATAATACACAAAATTTTTGCTATTCATCTAAATTTATTTTATCACCTTCAAAGTATGCTCCTTCAGAAACGATAGACTTACGCCAACGAATAATCCAATCATCAAAACATTTTTTAAGCGCTGTTTCCGGAATTGAGTTCAGTTCTCGCCGCGAATTCTCCTATAAGTCTTCTGCCGATTGAAAACGGGTGCCACGAAGTGGTAATTTAAGTTTAGGAAAAAGAAAGAAGTCAGCTTGAGCCTAATCTGGTGAATATGGTGGTTGCTCGATGGTATTTGTTGAGTGTTTGGACAAAAATTCATTTAAAATGATGGCCTTGTGCGAAGGCGCATTATAGTGGTGCAAAATACAAGAATTTTCTTTCCACATATCTAGCCTTTTTCGTCGAATTTGCTCTCTTAAACGCCGCATAACGCTCAAATAATATTCTTTATATACCGTTTGATCTTCTGGCAAGAATTCCGAGTGCACAACACCGCGATAGTCAAAGAAAACAGTCAACGTGACTGTGACTTTTGATCGACTTTGGCGTGGTTTTTTCGGTTTCGGTTCAGTTGGAAGTCGTCACTCCGAAGCTTGTTGACTATTTTGCATGTCAAACTCGTAAACCCACGTCTAGTCACCAGTAACAATGCGTTTCATGATTGTTGGGTCGGAATTGACTCGTTCTAGCATGTCCTCAGCGACTCTCATGTGATTGAGTTGTTGGAGAAAATTCAGGTCTTTTGGGACTAGCTGAGCGGAAACATGTTTCATACCCAAGTAATTATTTAAAATGGTACGGATTGACTCGTGAGACACAGAAAGTTCGGCGGCTATCTCTATCAATCGACAATCGCAAGAAAAAAAAATATTTGGCGCTAAAAATTTATTTCCTACTCCTTCACTTTCAATGCTTTTATTTACTCTTGAATTTTTGCCCGATACAGTCTGTTCATTCTATAGTCTGTGTATGATTTTTGCCTACGCCTATAGATACTGTATCAACGAGAAATAATTTCGAAACGTAAACGTCATCCAGTTGAGCCAATGGACTCGAACCGTGCGGTAATAAAGACGCGTTTTTTCTTCAACGGGAAAGTGAAATAAAATTAAAATTTAAGGAAAATTTTCGATTTATAACGTCAGTGTTATTATAATAATTAGTGGATAGTGTTTTTAAGTGTTTTAGTGCATAAAATAGTTATTATACTTGACAATAAATATGGATTTTTCAACAATGTGTAAATAGTTTTTTTTTTATAATTTTTTTCATAAAATGTGTCCACCCGGCGTTACGGCGCGTGGCCTCGCGCGGCCTCGCGCGGCCTCGTTTGGCCTTGGCACTGTATCACTTGGCACGCATAAGACTCCCGGGAGTCTATCGCGATTCAATCGGATCAGTTGCCGTCTGGCCTACCAGAGCGAGGCAAATCTTCCGTCACATCTCGACCGCTTTTAAACGCTTTGAACCACTCATAAGCACGTGTTTTTGATAAAGTCGATTCACCGTAAGCCTTCTGTAACATTTTCAGTGACTCCGAACACGAAATTCCATTGGCGATGCAAAATTTAAGACAAACTCTTTGTTGTCCATTATGAAATGCGCAATACACACTAGATATGATATAACTAAAAACAGCACAGTATTTAATATAAATAACAGATGCAACTCAAACTCCGCACCAAAATGGATAACAGTTGTGCCGATCTAACAACAACAAAGAAAACAAAAATTTGAATTTGGAACCATAAACAAATCATCCATTCCCAATACTTTCTTGACTGAATGTATGACAAATTAGACATATATTATGACATAACATCATGCCTGTATTTCCCGAAGGGATAGGCAGAGGTGTATTACACACCCACAGTTCGCCAGCTAGTCCCACGTAATAGGGGGCGAGCCTGTTGCCGTCTACCAGGCATATTTCCAAACTCCGGGCTACTACTGAGAGTATTTCTCTTAATGAAAAAGCTCAATAACCTTGCCCGACCCGGGGATCGAACCCGAGAATTCATGATCAGCAGTCGCTCACACTACCGCTGCACCCCAGAGGCAGTTATTATATGCGTCACGGAAATCGTTGCCTAGGTGTCCACAGATTGGTTGGTCTGTGTATGTTGCGGTACTGAGTTTCGCCGGTTCGTTTGCCACCATTAAGTAAAAAAGTAATTAACATCTATTCTAATTTAACTAACAATTAAAAATTTCTATGCAGCATTCGACATAGCAACTTATTAATGGCTATAGTAGGCAAAGACTGCCTACTATCTCTCTTAATTGTCCGTAATTAAATTCTGTTTAGAGATTAAACCGCAAATAAATTAAAAATCCTCGACAGCAATCACTATATTACACGAGGTACCGAAACGTCAATTAATTGAAATGTAACCTTTTGATCTTGAAATAATAATTGAGGGCCACCGGATACAATGTTGGATCAAACATTAAACAAAGATTTTTATATTGCTTTTCATCGATTAAACATTTCGGATTTTGCGAATTTATACACTCGTAATATATATAGTCGTAATATAAATAATAAAATAAATTTTACATTTTATATTTTAGCCGTGTGTCTATAAGTTAAAATAACTCATTATTGTACCAATTCTATGGCTATTGGCGATTATACAATTCTTTGTGTTCGTATATTTGACCAAAGTCTAAACAGAGTGATAATGTTTACAAAATCAACAATCTGCCTTTTTAAGATTTCTGAGGCTAAATATCCGGTACTACTGAAGTAGTGTCACACAGTTTCAGAGGTCTGGCAGTACAGGCTAAGAGACGGCACACTACCCTATTCGTTTCCCCAAACGACGGAGTGTGCGGTAAGATATCTACAGATTTTCAAGAAACAAGGCTAAATTACATAAAATGCTGGATGCGTTGCCGGGCTGGACGAGTGAGGCACTTCCTTTTTCCAAGGTACAGATCAGTATTTGAAATAGGACGGACTTTATCAGCCGTATAATTCTTAATAAAAAAAAATATTGGTATGGCTGAAGGTGAAAGTAAATAAGTCGAGAAAAGTATCCAACACAAACATGTATTTATAAAAAAAATTACTCACCTGTGTTATTAGACTTCCGAAGCCGTGTTTGCAAAATAAATATATAGGTACTATGTACACTAATCCTATATAGATCTACGTTGAATACAATCATAGTTCAACGGCTTTAACCTCTATTTTTTCGTAGGTCACCCGGTTTTCGTGGCTGCCTAACACAAAGCTTTACCCATTTAACGTACGTCATTGATAATACTTAAGGGCAACGACCTTACATAATGCCGTTTGTAAACACACTGAATATAATGAAAATATGCGTGTTTCATACCCATTATTGTAGGGTACCTACATCAATTATATTAATATATGTTAGATATGGATTGATGTAATTTCTGTAATACGCTTAGCAATTAGGGTTAGTCGTTAAAAATTGTTTGTGGCTTAAAATATATCTGTCTGTGTGTATCGCTTTTGCGACTTCTTTATACCAACGGTGGCAGAAAATTTTGCATTTTATCTGATGGTAATTGGCAAACGCCGCTAAGGCTTTAGCAATCATCAAAGCTAGGCGGCAAGCAGTCGCAGCGTTCATCACAAAAACAAATTGATTATTACTCTCACGGAGAACCTGTACATTGATAAGTTCCTTATAAGCTCTATATTGAAAGATCTCCGTGACATTCTTCGTGTTTCTATACCAACACACTAGACCCAACAGGCCATGCAGCCGCCAGAAGTGTCTGCTACAATAGGGACAATGACCAATTTATGAAATTAATGCGTAATGCGTTCGAGAATTCATTTCTTCTATAATCATGCCTAGAAATTTGAATTTTTATTAATTACGTAGTTTATTAACAACCATAATTGAGCTTAATTAAATCACTGATTACAAGCAAACCGCACCGTAATAGTATATTTAAAATTTAATGCTTTTTAGTTAAGAAAATAATAACAAAAACTTTAATAAAAAAGTGTAAAATTAATGACGCCATTAATTTTGATACTATCATTAAATTATGGAAATCTACGAGCAGGTAAATATGTTCTGTCTCGAAGAGCTGATTAAGATGATTTAAGTAGTTTGTCGGAAATGATCAAAGAATTAAAATAAACTTTATTCTCTGCTATCAAATAAAATTAACCAAAGTGCTATTTCTGAAAACTATTCTGAAATGGTATGTGGTGGTAGTAATATAATGTATTCTTTTGCGTTATCCACAAGACAATAAGTATATATATGGTCATCCGATCACGGAAAGCTGACGTGCGTCGAATTCTGGAGCAAACTCTCCAAGATGCATCCCCTCAAGCCGTATACATTATATATTTACAATTTATTTGAACGATATAATTATTTACTTTTTATTTTAAGATCCGTAAGTACACGTTCTTGAGCTCGAATTACATTAATAACATTCCCCTCATACAACTTAAATGAACTTAACAATCAGATACAGTGCATTATAATATTAATGAGAAACTCCAGCGTAGCCAGCGTGACTGTGAAAAGGCCACATGAACAAGTCATGATATTGAGATAAGATAATTATATGAAAATCAAGAGGTTTAAAACAATAAAATAACAGGTATTTTTTTATTTTTAGATGCAAAACTACTGAGATAGCTTCAACCGATAGTAATAGGTGCCACGTACTATAGTTTTTCTAAATATAACTCAAGTGAAAAGCCTTTATTATATTTTATAATCCTTTTTTTTTGTTTTGTTTAGGCAGGAAAAAATGTACCTAACTGCCCACCCCGTCGTTCTAGGCAACGAACAGGGTAGTGTGGGGCCCTCACCCTAAATAAACCCGCCGTGTTGCCGTCTCCCCGCCTTTATTGGTGGGCCACTGGAACTATGTTACATTGCTTCAGTGGTATGTTTGTATAATCCTAACCATTATAAAGCTGTAACAGAGCTGTGTCTGTACATTTAAGATATTTGAGAAAAAATAACTGTTAGGCGTGTTTCAACATAACATTCTTTTTTTAAGATTTTTGTTTGTTTGTTCGCTTATCACGCAAAAACTACTTAATGGATTTTGATGAAACTTTTGAAGTAAATACTTCTTTACGCATGCTTGACTCGGGGAGTAAGCTGGTGAATGCATTACGGAAGTGCTGATCGGGCGAGGTGAACGGAGATTGAGAGGGAGATATAAGGTAGTGAAGATAGAAGGAGAGAGCGTTACGTTTCGTATTTTATTGTAGGCGCAAGAGAGAGAGGTGCGAGCACACATTTTCTTACTCTCTTTCTGATTATTTGTTATTATATTTTTTTAAGCTTTCAATAATCAGTTTTGCCGAAAAAACATTGCAGTCAATGTTGATTAAATACTTCTTAAACTAAATATTTCTCAAAAAGTCAACTGGCGCAACTCGGGATCGATTTTGATGTTAGTGAACTGAAGCGAGATGTATAAGCCACAAGACCAACAAATCATTAATACTGTAGGTCAAATGTGGGGTTTAGTTAATACATGTTCGGAAACGATAAGTACATTGCGACGTTTTCATTGGTCGTATTGGTCGTATGTCAATTGTCACACAGGTTTAAATAAAATTAACGAAATAGTTATTTCACATGACTGTATTCACTTGATAATATATATTAACATTATTAATAATAAAACAAAAAATAAAAAAATAAACAGGGTCACACCTTTATTCCCCGAAGGGGTAGGCAGAGGTGTATTACACACCCACGATTCGCCAGCTACATTGAAGTCCCACGTAATAGGGGGCGAGCCTATTGACGTCTACCGGGCACATTTCCAAACTCAGGGCTGCTACTGAGAATTTTTCTTTTTAGGAAAAAGCTCAATAACATTGCCCGACTCGGGGATCGAAGCCGAGACCTCATGATTAGCAGTCGCATACACTACCGCTACACCACCAAGGCAGTTAATTAGTAATGTAGCAGTATATTATTAATAATATACCTTTATACATATTTATTGTTAAGTTTTACTTCAGTCGTGTGGTCTAAAGTACACTCGTATTTTTTTATTTGATAGCTCTTGGTAGAAAATAAAATACTGGCATACATTTTATCCCGCTACTATATCGGAAACCTGACATATAACCTAATAACTAGTTTTTGGCTGCGGAGAAATTCTAGTATTATATTTAAAATTCTTTGTCATTGGTTCCCCTCAAAGCCTATTAACTTATTCTTATTGGTCGTTTAAGGAATACTATTTAAAATACTTACTGCCAAATGTAAAACAGTATTTTTATAAAACTTAAAGCTGACCATGCGGCCAGGCATTGGTAGCCTTATCTGTGGCAACACTTCAGTTAAAATATCATTTACATAGAAACTCATTTAACGTTAAGTGTAGGTTTTAAAGTATACTATTTAGGATTTTTTTCTAAATATAATTTTATGAAACTTGATCTAATAATAGGTAAATCATAATTAAGAACACTAATTCAGTATATTCACAACAAATTCTGAAATATTAACAAGTTATTAAGTTATGAAATATATTTAAAGTTATTCGTAAATCAAGACCGGAGTAACATTTTTTATTTAGGGCTCTGAAAACCTGTAGTTATTCAACTGCCCAGACCTACAGTGCACGGTGGAGGTCAGATGTCCATAAATGGTGTCACTTTTTGGTCACCCATCTGATTTCAGAAAGTTACTTAACCTTGCCGATCGTTCGTAAATTGCACTACAAGGCTACGACCTTCACTTGAAAACTAACTTCATATTGGTCCCAAAATATTAACTATACTTTTAGACATACACACTGTACATTAAACAAATAAAATCTTCACAAAAAGGCTTCAATCGCCGAAGGATTTTTCAGTACGTCTGTCCCCTGAAGGTTGGTCGTTGCCCTGGAAGTTATTGCCTAATACATAAAAAATGTCAGCACCTTCAAGACGAAGCAAACGTTAAATGTTATTTAACTATGATTAATTGTACATCAATATTCGTAACATTGTCCGTCAGATTAACCAGACGGCTCTATAGTACGTGACTATGGTATCAAAAAGAATTTCAGACAACATGTCGGTAAAACAGTATAACAAAGCAGTAAGCACTATGATTGCCAAATGCTAAACAATATATTTTTTTTTCAACAACATTTGTGTCCTGTCTAAGAGTTAGGTAGTTTGTATTCAAAGTACGTTTAGTCTGAAATTACTTCATCCACCATGATTGTATAAATATTAAGATAAAGTTAAGATAAAGACGAGACTAATTAATTTTACTAGTGGTAGAACCTTGCTTATCCCAGCACGAATGGGCCGGCTCGATCGGGGAAGTACCACCCTCTCACATAAGATCAACGTATAACAATGGTACTAGCTCGTAACGGTAACGGTTTCGTATGGTGAGTGAGAGTGCCTAAGGCCAAAAGGCCAAACCCCCTCTCTATCCTCTCCTTATTATCCTACCTATCCTCTCTTTATTATTCTCCCTATCCACCTCCCATCCTTTTCCTTAGAAATGACGACGCGCGACTAATGCCTCTGGTATTGCTAGCATCTATAGGCTACGGTAACCGCTTACCATCAGGTGGGCCGTGTGCTTGTTCGCCACCCATGTAGTATTAAAAATAAGAAGAAAAATATGGAGTAGTCATCCAAAAATATGTTCAAACGCTTTAACTATACCAAATATGAAAACTAATGTCAAAAAACATAAATAAATGTAGAAACGTATACGATGAGAACATAATACATAGGACTAGTATTTATTCTGTGATAATACTAGAATTTAATGAGAACTTGAAAAATTTTATATGACATAGTATCAATGTATTAAATCTCTTGGCACACAATTAATATTAAGCATCAATACTCAAGGAAATTAAATAGATATAAAACAGACCGACTGCCGTATTATCCAGTATTGATTAGATGCAAAAATGCATCGTTAATGAAATAGAAAATTATCTAAATACAAATAAGATACTTGTCAACACGGTATTCAGGATGGTAAAAGTCAATAAATAATTATCTAGGGGACAAGAAGTTGGTCATTACTGTTTTCCACGATTGTGAAAAGGCGTTTGACACTCTAGACAAAATCTCTGCTGTTAGTTATGGCGGAATGTGTCGTGACAGAGCCCTTGAACCTGGTTTCGAGACTACCTCACTTCACGCTCGTACTGCGTGAAGTTGAGCTGTTTGCTCAGTTAGAGCGTGGCGCTGCGGGGTGGCGTGCCCCAGGGCTCCGTCTGCAACCCACTCTGCTACCACTCTGCTGCTACCACTCTGCACGTAAACAGTCTGTGTTAAATACGCTTAACTGTAGCTGCATACATGTACGCAGAAGACATGTGCATACACCGGGCGGGTACCGACATTGAACACACGTGCACTCCAGTCCAACAAGACATAGACGCAGGCCAAATGGTCACATAACAAAGGAATTGTGCTGATTTCAGTTAAAACATTTTTCTTGGACGCCTCACGTATATGTTTGTAATAAATTAAGAATAGTTTTAGATAAGCCATAAAATTCCTACTAATATTTTAAGATGAGTTTACATGGCATTAGTGGACTCCACTTTTTTTTTATTAAAATGTAAGTTAAGAAACGCAGGTCTACGACCAGTGTGTGTTACCAGTGATGACATATGGAACAGAGACGTGGTCTCTGAATGTTGGCCTCGTATCAAGGCTAAAAGTCGCTCAGCGGGCCATGGAGCGGGCTATGCTTGGTATTTCCCTACGTGATCGTATCCGTAATACGGAGATCCGTAGGAGAGCGAGAGTGACCGACATAGCCCGCCGGGTTGCCATGCAGAAGTGGCAACGGGCAGGCCACATCGCTCGACGAACCGATAACCGTTGGGGAAGAAAGGTTCTCGAGTGGCGACCACGTATCGGACGGCGCAGCGCAGGACGGCTCCACATCAGATGGACCGACGATCTGGTCAAAGCTGCGGGGAGCCGTTGGTGTGCTCGTTGTGGCGTTCTCTTGGGGAGGCCTATATCCAGCAGTGGATGTTGAAAGGCTGATGAATGGATGGATGGAAGTTAAGTAAATTGTACATGTGCCAATGTAGGTATGTCAAATTACATGATTATTGACTTTGAAAAATACGAAATTTTAATATTATAGCATAGCATACGTGCAGGTTCACCTTGGTTCCTAACTTTAACACACGGATGTATTTCTTCTACACACCCACGTTATTTGATATCACGCAAAAATAATATTATGTTGTTCTATTAACAAAGAACATGACTTATGTTACCTAGCTAATTTACGAGTACACTGTTGCTAATCTGTAATTTTGGCTTTAAATTGCTGTATTGTTAAACGCCAGTCATTCGTGTACTTCTTATTAGAAGTGATTTAATAATGAATCTAATCAAAATAACATAATTTATGTGTACAATCATACGTAAAAAAATCCCTCACACTCCATTATTACACATTCGGACTTGGGAATTACTTATTTGAAGAGAAAATGTGGCAGAAACCTTGCCTTAGCATGCAATTTTAATTTACTAGATACATATTATACGTAGTAAATAAAAATTGAAATGAATCCCTCCGTCATATTCCCATTTAAATGTTTTAATTATATTTTCATTACAAGATTCAAAAGTGTTTTGAATGACTTCAAGAAGGAGGTTCTAAATTAGGAAGGAAGGAGGTTATTCTTGTATACAATTCGTACATGGGCCTCGTGGCGTAGTCGGTAGTGTAACTGACTTCCGTGCACGAGCTCGTGGGTTCGATTCCCACTCAGGACAATTACATGTGTGATGAACACAGACATTATTTATACTGGGTCTGGGTGTTTTCAATCTATAATATGTACGTATTTACAAAAAAAAGTAGTATATTGATTATATCCGTAATCTGGTATCCCATAGCACAAGCATTAAGCTTAGTTTGGGACCAGAGGAAGTTGTGTGAAAAATGGCCGTGAATATTTATTTGTGCTTTTTATGTTTTATTGGGTATAACTTCTCCTTCACAGTTCAATGTTATTTCTCAGTATAGTGTAAGTCTCCGTACTCGTAACTATTTCCATGCTGGCTTTCTTCTTTTTCAGTTGTCATTAAACTTTGTTTTCAATCTTTCTTCTCTCAATGTGATATTAAGTACCTAGTGCTCTTATAATATTCCTTACAACAACCATTTGTTGCAATGAAATGGCAACCCATTTCATTGGCACAATATGCTTAGTGGGTTACCACACAGATTCTTCTTCCATAATTTATGTTTGATATTTGATCGTATACTTTCAAGATACACAAATAAACCTTATATTTCGAAGACAAATGGTGCGAGTGTGTAGTTTCTGTAATGGACATGATTAAATCTAGCCACAATAACTCGTATAATTATTTTTATAGTTAATTTTTGCATTTATGATATTCTTCATTTTTTTGGTATTGTCACTATCCAACAAAGCACCAAATTATTTGTGAATAATAAGCATTTGAAATGTAAATATATCTATTACAAATCTCTTATATCAGTAAGGCCAATTCGCAGGAAATGACTACGTCAAAAGCAACTTCACCTAGAAAATCACACACTACTTACTAAGTACACCCTAAGTACTTTTCAAGCGAGTTTACTATTAGATAACAACATAGTGTCATTGATTGATTCTGAAGAACAGGGTTGGATTTGACAAAAAGCTCTCCCTATGCGTCAAATGAAGAAAAGTAAGCATCAGCCTAAACCAACTTTCAAGTAAATCAGTCCCGACACTATATCAACAACTGTTTTGTGGTTGTGTCAACAAAATTACTTGACAAGTGTCATCGAGGCATCGGCTGAACGGCGGCCATCACCGACTCGTTTTCGGGAGGTCAATGCGCGCGTGGGGTGACGTCACCAATGACCTTGACGCGTTCGCGGCTAACTCCTCCCTGCTACCCGCACACCGCACGCCCCGCGGACCGCCCCTCACTGCACGCATGAAAAATATTGCTGTCCAAATGCGAGTGTTTACTGTGCTCAACGCTTTCATATTTTTTATATGTATTTTACTTTTTTGTCGGGTTAAACTAATGTTTATAACTCAATTGTTAAACAAATTTTTATAGGTAGAGCATCAAACAAAAACTGACCATCGACAGCAATTCCGGATAAGTATTAAGATATATATTTCTGCTTAAACAAATTATTGGAAAGCAAGCGTGTAATCTTGTGATATAGACATACAATAACGTGTGGTGTGACTTCCTACAAAATATACATGTACCTACATAATGAGGAAACTTTTATATATGAACTTTTAGTAGTTATTATGACCTAGATTGACTAACTCTTGGTCTTGCCGTCTTGTTTATCTAAGTAGGTAGGTAGGTATATCTAGTTTTCGGCTTATAAACTTTTTTAAAGGCTACGGAAACGAACGATAACGATTATCATCGTGAATAATCTGTAATATTTCCGGGAAAAGCATATTGAAATTGATATAATTTAGATAAAAGTTATAGATTTTATAGTTTTTTAAGTAGCAACTTCTATAGGCACGTTTTTAGAATTTTAGATAAGTAAAGTTTTATGAGTTCGCGTCATGGATATGCTGTGCATACGATCCTTAACACTGTTATTCAGAATACACGTACAACACCATCTATCGAAATAATTCGTATTAAATAGGCACTATCCCTCCGAATTTTTATGTAGAATTGGTAGACTTTTTTTTTTAATCTCTTTCGATACATAAAATATTATGACAGGATTTTTTTAAGTTTTCACTTCTGTCAGCAGTCCTTATGACTGCCTATGTTAATTTTTTTAAGTTAAGTCTTATTTATTTGGTTTTAGTCTTCCATTATTGTTCTTGATTATGTATTGTTAAGTGAAAGACTATAGACCTGACCATCTATCTAATAAGAATTCGTTGAAAAAAAAACTTATGTATTTTCGATTTCACGTTTTCACATTTGGTGTTAATAAGAAAAAGGAAGTTAACCCCTGTAATTGAGGACAGGGAGGCATAATCATGTCAATTATCAGTGTATTGATCATTGAAGCTTCAAGGAAAATTGTGTATTTAGCGTAGTAGCAATATTCCTATATTATATAATCGTTACCTATATCAATATTTTAGTTTATAGTTTATGTAACCTTTTTTTTTTATTAAGGCGGGAAAAAATGTTCCTAACCGCACGCCCCGTCGTTTGGGGCAGTGAACAGGGTAGTGTGGGGCCTGCACCCACTAAAGAAACCCGCCGTATGCCGTCTCTCCGCCTTTATTGACGGGCCACTGGAACTATGTTACATTCCTTCGGTGGTATAGTTTATGTAACCTACATCAAAATCCTTACTACAGCTATGTTTAGATAAGATCCACAGAATATTAACCTTATTTTTATTAGCTCGTTTGACGGTCAATGACCACTAAACGTAATTTCTTAAGGGTCTGAACTGCGTATTATTTAGATGAAAGCGTGTTTTTAGGTTTTATTTTCATTTTAATTGCTAGCGTTATGTGTGTGTGTGTACTATAAATATTGTATAGTAATATAACCTATTTTTTTAAAGGTATAACTATCTGATGTTTTGAAATACGAACTTCAACATCTATAGAATTGGAATTATTCCTCATTAAGTGGTTACGTGGTTTTTGGGATTTTTAATAATCGTTTAATGTAGTGAAATGGGTGGTGAAATTTTATATGAAAGTGTAGTTTTTTAATAGGAATCATCTATAATACTATTTACGAACTAATATGGTACTATTAGTTAATGCTTACATAATTATGTTATATAACAAGACTATTAACTATTCGTTTGGTCAAAATTATATGGTGTTGGAGGCCCATTTATGTCAGATTTGTGCCTAACAATATGAGAACGTCCTACCTGGAAGTTATGGGCTGTGACGTCACTCAACATGATTATATTTTAATTAACGACTAAGGGATTTTTGATCTATATTTTTTTAACAATTGACATGCTCTGCTACTTTTTAAAGTACAAATTATTTGTGAATAAGGAAGATGAGTTTTTATTTTTGTACAAGCGGGTCGTAAAGACAAATATGTGATGAAGAAATTGGGATGACTAAATATGTCTGTACGATAACTCAGTGGCTTAGAGCACTTCTCCGGATTGGAAAAGACGCGGGTTCCCGCTCGTACAAAAATCTCTTTTTCCTTATTCACAAATAATTTGACTAAGGGATTATTAGCGTTAATTACAATTAATAGGCGACTCAGACTTCTCCCTGTACTTACTAATTAGTCTTGATAGCACAGTGCGTCAGGTCATGATATATAGTTCTGTGATAGGCGTATTTATTTTTGATCGTACAATGCTACATAGTTTTATAATAGTCATTCACTCCAACCGTGAACGCTGCAAAGTAACTATTCGAAACGGCGGGAAAACAGCAAATTAAGTAAACGCGACAGTAATCTGTCGCGTTTACTTAAGCATTTACTTGTAAAAGCAGTTTTATTTCATAATAAATTAATAATTATTAAATATATAACAATATAATATATTTTAGAAGTTAATTTAATATAATATTGTACATAACAAAAATCTTAGTTGCCTTTTTATCAAAATTCAACTCGATATTTACAATAAAATTCATAACTTATACTTTGTATTGATTGGAGTCCATGTGTAGCGAAGCACAACATGATTGCCACATAAATATTATTCCATGGCGCGCTAAATCCAGGACTTATTTTAATTTTCGATAAGGTCAGTGATATTCAATACCGAAACCATAATTTAAGGTTAGTATAGAGTTAGTTATTAGTACTCATTTTGATCTATATTTAGCACTTGACATGCTCCGCTACTCTTTAAAGTACAAATCGTAATTTGTGAATAAGGAAAAAGAGTATTTTAGTACAGGCGGGAATCGAACCTGCGTCCCTTCCTATCCGGGGAAGTGCTCTAAACCCTTTTAGACATACCCAATCTCCTTATCACATTTGTCTTAACGACCAACGCCCTCTATCGGAACGCATTTACATGCATCCAATATAGTAAGTTTAATTTTGCAATTAAAATTCATACTATTTGATGGCGTGATTTTTTTAAACATTTTGATCTATATTTTAGCACTTGACATGCTCCGCTACTCTTAAAGTACAAATCATAATTTGTGAATAAGGAAAAAGAGCAATAAGGAGATTGGGCATGTCTAAAAGATAGTGCTGTAGCTCAGTGGATTAGAGCACTTCCCCGGATAGGAAGGGACGCAGGTTCGATTCCCACCTGTACTAAAATACTCTTTTTCCTTATTCACAAATTATGATTTGTACTTTATTTTAGTACTCGTTTCTCTATTCTGTATGAGTGACAAATGCGAAAAAAATACGCAATGGCAAAATACATCATAACAGTGTAGTTACACGAGTCTGTGCTAGTCCCAGATGATTGTGATTAATTAACAATTAGCCGCGTAGTAAACTCGGGTGAATCAACTGTCTGACATTACGCGCCCTTGTCGAACCGTCCTCTGCTAAATTCAGGGCTGTAGCTGCTAATATCTGTACAAGTATATCAGCCCAAATTTAAACCATAGACGGCTTAATTTTAAGTCTTAATTTATTTCTATTAACGGGGATGTAAATAAGAAGCCACGTAATTTAATGCGTTTCTAATAGATTCGATGATAATTGTTTAATTTTGATATAATGTTAGTTGATATAAATACAGTGTACAATAAAAATAGTAAAAGTAATATGTGGTAAGCACAGCTTTTTTGTTTCTTACGTGATGTGGTATCACCCGGCTGGCAAAGAGGTTAATGGATATCCTTGCGTAAGAAAAAAAGAGGTATCGTCATTAATATGTAATTCTCCTTGAAGTACTTTTCTAACAAAAAAAGCAAGTCATTACAACCAGTTTATATGGAGAGCCTTCCTTGTTGGACCTTCTGCTGACTACAAATCCACGTAGATACCGGGTGTTGGTCGATGCTTCTTTAGGATCATCAGATCACTGCCTGGTCCGCTGCACAGCCCCTGTTGCGAGGACTAATCGTTCTCCCGCGAATGGATCTCGCAGAGTCTGGCAGTATAAGTCAGCAGATTGGGATGAACACCGCGAGTTTCTCGCGTCCTACCCTTAAAAGCAGCTATGCTTCTCCTCTAGGGATCTTTGGTCAGCCAACGTTGGCAATAAAAAAAAATTAAAAAAAAATCTTTCAAAAAAATAAGATATCAATGTAGAATAGCTGATTGGAATTAATTAAATATTTAGCAAGATCATTAATAAATAGTAAAACTAGTACGGGGCCCAAATGAGATCCTTGAGGCACACCCAGAGCTTATTGGTAAAAATGTAGAATAATAACCGTTACTACAAACAGCCTGACTTTGATTGCGAATATATGAGTTAAACCACCTGAGGAGGTTGCCATGCACTCCAATCGTCCATAGCTTTAGTAATATGGAAAATTTACTTTATCGATAGCGTTATCAAAATCGGTATACACGCGTTTAAAAGGTAGTCAACAAAAGTCAACATATTAGATTCTTATATTGCATTTGCAAAAACCGTGTTGATTAACAGATATTAGATTCCTTAAAAGAAAGCTGAGCAACAACTATCTTTTCAAATATCTTACCAAATAAACACAATTTTGATATAGGTCTGTATACCGAGATGAAAAATGTCATCGGCTATTCTTCGGTTTTGGGATGATAAATGCTTTTTTCCAAAAACTTGGGAAATGTCCCCTCCCCATAAATAATCTTTATATAAATAATTCTACTGTACGTCTGTATGTCACTGAACTCCTCCTAAACGGCTGGATCGATTTCAATGATTTTTGTTTATTTTGTATGCGTTGTTTTTATGTAAATTTACACTTTTAAGTTTCCTTAGAACAATCTGTGGGTCCAAGTTTATGGAGGAAATATTAAATCAGTTATTCTCACAATGTGTTAAGTCATTAAGATTAAGTGATAGTTTAGGTTCTGTAATAAAAATTGATTGGCATACAATATACAATTACCTATATTATGCACTAAAAACTATTACCCTATCACAATATTAGTGTTTTATGAAAATGTCATTCTGCTCTTTGAATATAAGAAAACGAGCATCACAAAATTTTCTAAAAAAAACACCCGTTAAAATTGTACGTTGTCGAGGTCGTAGGCATTAGTATAAATTGTATTACTGGCACGAAACGTAAACTATATTAGACGTATTTTTGTTCATTGAAACGAGCATTTCCGGCACATATCGACCTTAAATTTTCCACTGTCGAGATAAAATATGTTTATCTAATATAATACGGGTAGCAAACGCTAGATTTAAAGGTACATATTCTAACTAAAGCATTTACGTGTCCTATTTTAAATCAATTAGAATCCATGACGTTGGAATCAGGCAACTTGTCAGCATCGACTTCAGAATAGATAGTTATTATAATCTAATTATATACTCGTATATATATGAGGGAAAAACCCCGTTCAGCTTATACATAATATACCAGCCGGATACTTTAATTAATCTTTTTGGAATAAGCTATCCCGCAGGAACCATCCGTGTTTTTTTCCGGGATAAATAGTTTGGCTATGTCCTGTTCTGTACTCCGGATATGTATAAAATATATTATTAAGTAATTAGCGCGTGAAAGTGTAACTAATAAACAAACTCATTTTTATAATCATAAAGGTACAACAAAATAACCACCGAAGGAATGTAACATAGTTCCAGTGGCACGCCAATAAAGGCGGAGAGACGGCACACGGCGGGTTTCTTTAGTGGGTGAAGGCCCCACACTACCCTGTTCGTTGCCCCGAACGACGGGTGTGCGGTTAGGAACATTTTTCCCGCCTTAAGAATAAAAAAGGTACAACAAAATAGTATGGATTCGTTCCATCACTTTATCACTATCACTTATCGAGGAACACTGATGTTCTTTCTTTTCAGTTAAACTCAAATAATATACAACAGACGTAAAACTAGTAAGCATTTACGCCATCTGTCAGATATATCTTGAATGTTTACTCACCGTTTATCAAAGCAAATCCGTCGGTAGCATTGGTGGATATCGTCAGGATAACACTGTACCTTAAACAAAATAACAATTCAATTATTAGGCTTAATTATTTATACACTGAAAGATAATGATTATAACAAAATTATTCTGGTATTTTCGAATACTCGACATACTAAATTACGTTCAGTCATTTGTTTTTCCCCGCCTATGATCGTAAGAGGATTTACAGTTCTGTTTAGTTTATATTTTGTATAAACAAAAATAATCCAATTTTAGTTTTGTTACAAATATATAACTGACTGTTAGTTTGAAAAAAAAATGTTTTTGTATAATAGGTACTTATTTTACTAACTGTACACAACAGGGCACACGGTTTTTTAAACGAAAAAAAATATTAATTTATACCTAATTCGTTCGTTACTTTTACAATAAAAAATAAAATAATCAGAATTATATTTTTATTATTTTATTGAATTTTGATTATATCCCGTCATTGTATTTTAGATTTAAAATTTATATTATTTTTAAATTGTGTATATGGTTATTATACTCGTATATTATTTATAGCCTGAAATAAAGTTTTATTATTATTATAAAAACTCCTTCCTATCTTTCAATTTGGACCAAACGTGATACGAAATTTTATATATCAAACTATCCTATCTGTCAAGTTGGACCAAACTGCACGCATGTGCTAAATTTCATTAAAATTGATTCATTAGTTTATAACTACTGTTCTAGTGGTAGAGCGTAGCTTATCCCAGCACGAATGGGGTGGCTCGATCGGGGAAGTACCCTCTCACAGAGGATTAATATATAATGTGGATAGGAATAAATAAATATATTCCTATCCACCTCCTATCCCTTTCATTGGAGATGGTCACGTGCGGGTGATACCTCTGGAGTTGCTAGCGTCTATAGGCTACGGTAACTGCTTACTATCAGGTAGGACGTATGCTTGTTCGCCACCCAAGTTCTTTATAAAATGTTCAACGAAATGGAAAAAGATTTTTTGTAGAGTAATAATTTGCAGAGATTAGACGTGATTAAAAATAAACAAACAATTTTATGTTTTATTACATTTTAGGACATATAGATACGCTACTTATTCAAACTCATCGTTACATCTTATGAGAGAATAACCTAATATTTATCCATTATGCATATCAGTATGGATTTTGGTTAATCCTCGCCGTGTGTAATATAAAGGGTTAGATAAAACGATGAGGATTAACGCACCGGAGTGCCAGCTTTTCTTGGATTAATACTTTATTGAGCTTTACATTATTTAAACTCCTTTCTGAGGGTTAATGAACTTCATTGTCTATAGACACAAGGTTCCAATATCATGGAACACGATAAGTGTGTATAATTAAAAGCCTTTTAATTCAAATTGATTTCTTCTTTCTGGTTAGAGACGTGTGTACCGGCACGAACTGTTAATTTAAATGTAAAATTTAAGTGATTGGAATGATATTAAGGAAATGGAGAAGCTCTTGAAGCTAGAAGCAGATTTTTATCCCTACGATCCCTATTAAATCAATAAAGGCGTTTTTTCGCTTTTACGCCGTAACGCGGTTAAGTACTGCATATCATGTAATTTCGCATACATACGTAGGTATAGTCTGAATTACTGAAAACGAGATAGACTAAGATCGTTCTGTGGATAACTTTTTAATCTGAAAGGTTTCTTCCACTACAATGCAATGGTTTTTTTTTATTTTTTAGTTTTGTCTGAGCATTTTTTTTTATTTTATACATTTTAGTGACTATTCAATCCTTTAGACATTTGCAGCCTTACTAAAACTGAAATGTCCGTTTTCTATCTATACCTTCTATGTAAAATATATATTATGTAGGTATATACAAATAGTTATCTAATATCTATACAATTCGCTATAATTGAAGTGTTTATTTGTAATGTCAATTAACAGCTTTTTTTTTCTAAATGCACAATGAAAGTGTTTACGTTACCTATTAAACACAGTTTAGTCTCTCTGGTTTGTTATTGCGGCTAATATACGGCAGCTCTGAATCGATTAGAACGGGCCTTTTACTGGCAGATAGCTGATGTTATGAGGAGTAAATTAGTCGAAAAAAAGTAAAAACAAAAATATACAACTTGGGATTATATCAGGATTCTAACGATTTCCTATACAACGAACAATCCATTACTAACTAACTAACTTAACATCACGCCATTTCCCTTGCGGGGTAGGCAGAGAGAACAGAGTGCCAAGAGGCTCTATTCTTACTTGCAAGCGAGAGATGCGCTTCCTCAACATTCATAACTCGCTTCATACACGCTCGCCGGTTTCGGAAACTCCTGACTCCACCTTCCTTCAATACATGACCAATTTGGTCTAGGTAGGTAAGTTTCGGTCTCCCCCTGTACCTACATCCTTCCACTTTCGCATTGTATATCTTCTTAGCCAGTCGCTCGTCCGGCATTCTTTCCACATGTCCGAACCATCGGAGCATTCCCTTTCGCATCTTTACACCAATACTCTCTTTCATACCTACTCGCTCTCTTACGTCATTGTTACGAATGCGGTCAGTCAGCCTCACTCCACAGATTCTCCGCAGAGATCGCATTTCGACCGCATTGATTTTGCTCTCATGCCCGTTTTTACATACCCAACTCTCGCTTCCATATAATAACGTTGGGACAAGCACTGCGTTGTATATTGCGACACGTGCCTTCTGGCTGAGGTGGTGGCTGCCGAGAAGTTGTCCCAATGCTCCGTTCACTCTATTTCCGGCATTTACTCTTCTTTCTACATCAGTGGTGTACCTTCCATCCCGACTGAATCCACATCCAAGATATACAAATTCATCCACTTGTTCTTGCACACCATTTCCTATTGCTACTCTGACATCTGTTCTGGCTTCTTCTCTTTCAAAAACCATTACTTTGGTTGTGCTCACATTCACACGTAGGTCCCTTTTCTTACAATCTTCTGCCATTACGTAGACTAGGGTTTGCAGGTCAGTCGCAGACTGCGCTAATAGCACCGCATCGTCTGCATTATAGCAGCGAGTTAACCACTGAGTCACCCATCTGAACTCTCACATTCATTTCATTCAACCTTTGTAGACATTTATCCAGATATATGATAAACAGTCTGGCTGATAGAACGCAGCCCTGTTTAATTGACGTCAAACCAGGGTGACATTCCATCATCCAGCCGCACACAAGCTCTGCAGTCTATGTAGTCCAACAATCCATTCATACAGCTATTTCCTTAAAAACTAGTTTCGACCAGCAACTTCTCTTCATACACGCTCGCCTATTTAGGAGACTCCTGACTTTTAATATAGAAATATTTTAAATGAAATACAGAATACTAATTATTGTTTTAATATACACCGATGAAGTCATCTACTTGAACGTGTCGAGACCTTATTAGCTCAACACGTTTAGTGTGTGAATAATTAGTGGATAATATAACTATATTTTGTATAACATGCGACATGTTGAAAACAAAAGCATCAGCTTTTATTATGTTAATTGAGATCGTGCCTTTCAATTTCGGTAGAGTATTAAAGAGAAGCCAACGTCAAGCCGTGAACACGGGCTTATAAGAAACAACATTATAAAGAGCAACGGCTTTCCTTTTTCTTTTAATGTCTATTTTTGATTTAACGAATAAAATATGAATGGTATTGTTCAAAAATTTATTTCAGAATTGTTATTATGTTCAAAGAATTTTTTTTCTTGTTTTATCAGGCGTTACTTTTATTCAAAATAAAATATAGATAGAAATCACGCTAGGTGCAGTTATGTTTGCGTTGGAAACCTTTCTTCATTATGGTTTATTTTATTGGTCGCTGACGAGCCAGTGGCCTGACGTTAAGTGGTAACCCCACTGCTCATGGATCCAGAAATACGCGAGGCATAGCCGAGCTTTCTTTCTTTCTTTCTTTGCCGGGAAAATAGTAATCTCCTTAAACCTCTTTTAAAAAAGGACATGTTATAGCGCTCAAGGAAAACTGGAGCAGGTAGTTCATTCCAGATCTTGCAGGTACGTGTAAGAAATGAACGCTGAAAACGTACGGTACTGCACAATACCACTTTCAGGTGGTGTGAATGAACGACGGCATGACGGCGATTGCGATAGTAGAACGGCGAAGATAGTATCAAATCAATCCTGGGAGCACTCTCCGTGGTACAACCGGTATCATCGTGGGTCGAGCTGGTATTTAGGTTTAACAATGAATAATCATGCATCTGTTCATCAGTATTTTGTCGTTCACTTTTGGATATGGGCTAGCTCAAAAAGCACTACACATTAACCACCGCGGGAGTATATAGGTTAATGAAAAGTGGCAAAGATTTCGGGAGTAATTAAACTTTTTCACAACCTTTGCCAATACTTGAAATGTTGGTAGCATAATTAAAAAAAAATTATCTTGAACAAACAAGTTTTGTAAATCAATAAATAGACTAAATGTAGTGCCACTACACATAGTTTAATTTCCTAGACAATTTGACAATGTTTAAGTACAAAATAATAGTTAAGCTTTCTATGGTATGTCGCGATGATTCTATAAAAACTCTCAGTATAACCATCAAAAGTGTAAAAGTGTTTATAATGTTGGCGCATAAATATTCATACTCTGGAATGGAAGGCAACGTACGTATCGCAAACTTTAAGTTACACAAGACTTATAAGAGCATCTGAGAACAAACACATTAGTGAATTGGAAAACTTCACAAATTACAATTCATATCTAAGACACGTTTTGAGTGAAATTCAAGGATGAGCGTATCTTCACTTTCGCTGCTCTCCGCTGTGATTTATAATGCTTGAAAATACTGGAGCGTAGAGGTTTTAATTAATAATAACCGTATCATTAACAAAAAAACTAATTTTTACTCATTGATCTATGGATACACAATTGTGAATAGAATTCGTGGCAATAGTTGTGTATTTATATGTATAGTATGCAGTTCGCATTAAGACTTTATTTTTCAAAAAAGATTATACTTAATTCACATAATATTGAGAAATCATATTAATATATATTATATATATATATATATATTATAAAATATTAACAACTTTTAACTACATACGTTGACATTATCCAGAAATTACGTGTGAAAAAGAGACAGACAATAAGGTTTTCAAAAGAGATTTTAGTATTATACGTTGCGGGCGTTGCGACTGCTCGCGCGCCGAAACAGCACTAAACGAAATGAGTGCAGGAAAGTGAATCTGCACTCATTTATAGTGGACACTTTTAGTGCCTGATTGTGGATCTTCTCTTTTTTATACATCAATGTTTTTACTAATTAGTTTGTTTGTTTGGCCGTGTGGCTTTAGAATTGTCTCACCCCTCTCTATCCACGGGAGTCGTAAGAGCCGACTGAGGGAATACCGGGGGAGTGGGCAGCAGCACTCGAGTATTAACAACATCCACTGCGATCGCCAACCCGCCTGCCAAGCGTGGCGATTACGGCATTATCCCCTATGACGGGACCGCTCGTTGTGGCGTTCTCTTGGGGAGGCCGCCTATGTCCAGCAGTGGACGTTGAAAGGCTGATGGACGGATGGATGGATTGTTTGTCAAAAAATCACCAGACCTGACCACAGTATTCTAAAGTCTCCTTTTCAATGAAAGAGGATATGCAGGCACATCTGATAATATAATACCTATATATAAATTGTATGGATGGAATAAAACTAAACTGAAAAATGAATTACGAGTAGACAAGTGTCTTTTGTTTTTTTCTTTCACGAGCCAATAAGTAAATATTGATGATATCAAATTAATATGAAATTTAAAATAAGTAGGTACCTATTTTATACGTAACTCCTTTGTCGCTTACTTCTATAATAAAACAATGTACCTATATATAATTTTAATTAGTCATCCTAATGAGTATACTCGCGCATAACCTATGATCTCATCACTTACGAAATACAAAGTAACTATATGAAAATTAATAATTTACATTTTATCGTCTATTTCGTTGCACGTTAATATCGCTAGTTTCGTGCAATATACTTGCACCATTCAGATTCTAAATTAGGTATTAAATATTCAAATAGGTACCTATTTTAAATTAGCGGATATTAAATTACGTGTAATTTTAGTCTGCATTTTCATTTATCTGATTAATACAATATCACGATGAATTTAAATACCTAATATTATATTTGATCGCAAGATTTTTTACTCCACACCATGCTATCCACGCTACACACTGTCACACGCTGTCGTTAGTTACGTTTCATAACAACACATTCAACATCAAATATTATTTACTATTATTTTGTATATTTGCTCACTGGCCTTCTGGTATTTTAGGTTTTTGTTATGATACACACTTGATATCACTTATCAATAAATTATGTATCTTCTTCTTGTTTAATGGCTATTGTTGTGATAAATTATGTAATGTAAATAAGTAAATAAAAGTTATCAAGCAAAGAGTAAACAAGAAAACTGACGTTTGACAGTTGACACGAGTTGAAAAGTGCTCTGTGTGTTGCGTACGCGTCATAGAGTATGCGATGTCAAGCGTCGAAAAAAGAAAAAGGGGATGAATTGAAAATCAGCAGCTGTGATCTCACACGACGGCAAATGCTGATTTTTTTCCTTTTTGTGTCACAAAAGCCATACAGTACAAACCCATTATTCCATTTTTGTTATTTTTTTCTTGTTTGTTATGGTTTTATTCTGTTTTTATTTTTTATTATTTATTATTTTTATTATGTACTCCGATATATATGTGTGGCACAAATAAATATTTTTTCTTTCTTTCTTCTTCTTCTTTCTTCTATCCCTAATTAGGTGTAAAGTGTAATAAGTTAGCTTTCTTTTACTAAGATTATAAATGGCAGTAATAAATACTCCAGACACAACTGTTGAGCAGTCTCCTCATTACCATTCCATCTCCATGCGGCTTTGAACAGATCGTCGGTAGAATACGTGGTGGCCACTCGAGAATCTTTTTCTCCAACGGTTGTTAGTTCGTCGGCATGCCAACCCGGTGTGCTATGTCAGTCACTCCTGTTCTCTACGGATCTCCGTATCACGGATTAGATCACGTAGAGAAATACTGAGCATAGCCCGCTCCATGGTAGGCTTAGCGACTTTGAGCCTTGATACAAGGCCAACATTCAGAGACCACATCTCCTCATTACACGACTGCCTAACAAGGGTTGCGTTTTCAGGGTTTATGTATGTATGTGAGTTTCTTTATTCCGCCATAGCTTCTAAATCTCTGAACAGATTTGGTATTGGTAAAACCTTGACATCATTCCGAGTGACTCTGGGTGTAATTTTTATTTTAAAAATCAGTATTCCCGCTTTATGGCGCATTGTCAAATGTGAAAAAAAAACAATTTGGACATTAAAATAAACGTAGTGCTATAAGGACATTCCAAAACTATATAATTTATATGGATAAAGTTGAATATAAATAAGTAGGGTGTAACTACATGTAATACAATCATTACATCTTTGGATGCAACCGATTTTCTCAGATTTTAGCGAGGCTGCGTGTGTCGAAAATCAGAAAATGCTCACTAAAATGTACAAATAAAATCATTATACAAATTAAAAAACACAACTTCATTGCCAAAGTATACCAAATAAAAAGTAAAGAAACAATTAGTACTTATTGCAGTCATGGGACCTCTTAGATTAAAAAGTGTTCCACAAAGCTGTTTAAATTATTCATTTTTAATTTCAGTTTATTCATTTTAACTCTCAATTTCAGTCAATGTTACGTTATATCATACTGGCAACACTCATTTGGCGTAAGCACGAATATCACAGTAAGAAATCCAAACTACTTTTACGCAATCTGTTCCGTTTACTTGCTGTTCTATTACAGCATTTATGGTCAACCGATAACCCATGTAAACTTTTCAAGATTCAGGATAATATAAAATCAAGTAAACGCCATATATTTCGTATCCATCTGTCCATCAGCCCTTCGACGTCCACTGCTGGACATAGGCCTCCCCAAGGGAACTTCGCTCATATGGGGGCTAGTACCGTAATCGCCACGCTCGGCAGGCAGGTTGGCGATCGCAGTGGACGTTATTAATACTCGAGGGAGTGCTGCTGCCCACTCCCCCGATATTCCCTCAGTCGGCTCTTACGACTCCCATGGGTGGAGAGGGGTGGGACAATTCTAAAGCCGGCCCCACACGGCATATTCCGTAAAAGTACTTTTATTTGAAACGGGTACCACTATGTTCTTTTGTTCATTTAAATATCATGCATCATTTTAAGCTAGCAAGAACCAAACCGCACACTCCGTCGATGGGGACAACGACCAGGGTAGCGTGGCGTTCTCACCCAATTAATATGCCTGCATTGTGCCGTCTCTCTGCCAGTCAGTACTGGCAGCTCCAGTGAGAACCACTGGAACTTGTACGAATTTACTTCAGTGTTGTCCAATCTCTATCCTAGCTTAGGATAGAGGAACTGGTGGATAGAGGGTGCACCTCTCTCATCTCTGACAGTTTTTTTTTTAGTTTAATAGTGCACGTAAAGCCTTGAGTTTCTTAATATTTTTAATATTATCCTTACTAATATTATAAATGCTAGGAGGTTTGTTTCTTTTTTCCTTTGTTATGCTTTCATACGGTAACTACAGAACCAATTATGAAATATTATATACATTCATATTGCGAAGCCCAGAAATAAATAAATATTCACTGACATTTCACACAACGTCCTCTGGTCCCAAACTAAGCTTAACGCTTGTGCTATGGGTACCAGATTACGGATATAATACATATATTACTTTTTTTTATAAATACATACATATAATAGAAAACACCCAGTCGTAGTACACATATCTGTGTTCATCACGCAAATAATTGTCCTGAGTGGGAATCGAACCCACGACCTCGTGCACGGAAGTCGATTACACTACCAACTACGCCACGACGCCCGTCGAAAGGACCTAGGCTTCTTTATATCCCCGAAAATAGGTAGGAATTCCTGTGGAAAAGCTATTTTTGCAAAGAGATATTTAATGTACCGTAGAGGGTCGTATTTTATTTTGTAGTACAATTACTTCAAAGAATACAATTATTAATTTACAAGATAAAATATATTCATCAATGAACATTTTCTTTGTTATAACTGAGTTATTATTATACTGCTGCAGTGGCTTACATAAACCGCAAGCTTTGTTTAACTCGAAAAAGAATATCGAGGCTATAAAGAAAATATCTCAAAGAATATACGCTTTCATTTTTGTACGCACATAAAATACTTTGCAAAGATCAAACAATATTTTGTATAGAGGCACTGAGTATTGACTTTACCTACTGGGTTTTAAATATCCTCCACTCCTCCTTATTCTCCTTACAGTCCACCTCATTATCTCCTCTCTGTTATACTTCATCTCTGCCTCTTGTTCTTTTCCTTGGGGTTTGCAATACGCGGACCTCTGGTGTTGCAAGCGGCTATAGGCTACGGTAATCGCTAGCCACCACGACATACTTTAAGCCACCCTCGCAGAAAAAAAAATGAGGATAATTGTTACTTGTGGAATTTGTTCGGATATTATATAAAATTATTCTTTGAAGTTCTTATTTTATTTATGACTAGCTGCTACCCGCAACTTCGTCTGCGTGAAATTTAGTTATTTTCGTTTTTAATTCAGAATTCTATTTATTTTTTCCTAAATAAAAGTAGTAATCCCCGTCCCGTGAGTCACGTCCAAATCGCTCCAGCCGTTCGTTAGTATCCATTCACAATTTCATTAGTTTTATTTTTTTATGCGGTACCCTAATTATCTTTGCAAAATAAAAGTAGCCTAAGTTACTCTTTGTAACAAAAGCTATCTGTTACTGAAAGTACTGTCCAAATCGATCCAGTCGTTCCTGAAATTAGCCGGAACAAACAGACAGACCGACAGACAGGCAAAAACTTTAGAAATTTGTAATCGGATGGTTGTAATTGTTATTTAGACATTACAAACAAACACTTCAATTTTATTTACCTATATGTATAGATAATTTTATTAACTGAAATTTTCCTTATTTAGAGATAAAGGATGCTAGTTTCTGTATTGTGTCGGCCAGCAAACTCGAGCTTTATTCTTCCCAATTTTGCAGCTTACCTATTGTTTAAATATAATGTTATTTTGTTTTATTTTTCTAAGAATATCTACTACTACGAATATACATTGTATTTATTCAATTATGCAGATCATAAACGAGATACAGGGGCATATAATGAAAAATATACTTACTTATGCCATCTTCTTATATGTCGGAAAAAGACTATCTATTGTCTCGGATTGCATGCAGTTGGAGACAGAAATATAACAAATTTGTTTAATTTTTTTAATTATCACTTTTTTATATACTACGTATGTAGAAAATAAGCAATCTGATGATAAACGGTTACCGTAGCCTATAGATGCAAGCAACACCTGACGTTTCACTCGCGTAGCGTAATTCAAGGAAAGGAATAGGAGGTGGAAAGGAAAGATAATAATGAGCATATTAAGTCGGGCTTTTGATTGTTGAAATCTTAATATACTTTTTATTATTTAATGTGTTCATTTACTTAATCATAGATATATTGTTTTTTTTCGGTCTGCGTAAAATAACTTCGTTATATAATCTGTATTTCTTTCTTTCTTCATATAGGCATATTACTACGTAACAAACATCTATTACTTACTTCTGCAGTTTAAACGACTGCTGATCATCAAGTCATTGGGCTTTTTCGTAAAACAAAATTCTCAGTAGCAGCCCGAAGTTTGGATATTATAGACGACAATAGGCTCGCCCCCTATTACGTAGGACTTAAACGTAGTCAGCGAACCGTGGGTGTGTAACACACCTCTGCCTACCCTTTCGTAGATACGGATGACTATCTTTGTTTACTACCGAACAAAACTTTTAAAAAGCGGTATATAATAAATTCATCATAACATACAAAGTAAATTCTGTCATTAAATATGACACTTGTTTTCAGTGCCCTCGATGAGCGATTGTCCAACAGAGGGCGCTGTAAGGGCATGCGCCGGATGTGCGCGCGAGTCGATGTAATCTGCGCCGCCGTTCATTTAGTCACACTGAAACGTGATACATAAGCTTCCCTTTGATGTTATTTGATTTTTGTCTGACATTCGTCGGGCGATTCGTAAATAAAGTGTTGTTCTTTAACGGTTTATTTAAAAAGTAATACGAGATGATGATACTGATAAGTATTCTTTCATAAAGTGATTATGAAAAGAAAGATTGCACAGTTCAACTTAAGTACTCGTAAACTCTATAATCATGTAATAAATGCAGAAAGATATTTTCACTTCAGTAGCTTAAACATGTAGGTTTTGCTGCCTGAAATCAGAGAGCAAAATGCGATTTTGCTCACTGAGTGAGACAAAGTAACTTTTTAATTATTTTTTTTGAGATAGCCGCGAATATCTTATTCAGCCTTGGGTTAAACATATTAATCATATAATTCGAAGCATTCACACTATATCTCTTTTCCGCCATTAGAAAGAGAGAGAGACAAAAACCAGCCCTTTCGAAGTTCCGATTTTGAATTCGACCTCAAAGACAAACTCAAAAAAAAAAAATTGCAAAAAAGATAATTATGTCTTTAATGTAATTTATTGATTTTTTAACTTATTGTTGTATTTAAACGAAATAGTTATATCAATCTATTCCTGTTTATTATTTTATCTCCTAAAGTGTTCTCGCTGCTGAAGTGAAAAGTTATGTGTGTTACACGAGAGCAAAGTTTTTTGCATCTCGTGCCTTTGAATCCCTCGCCACACTCAGGATTCAACTTTAGAATCACTCGCTACGCTCGTGATTAAATCGTAGAATCCTTCGCTTGCTCAGGATTCAAAATCAGCACTCGCAGCAAAAAAGGACTTTGCTCTCTTGTTGCACAAATAACTATTTCATACTGATTAAAAGCCTGTCTCATTTCAGACAATCTAGTGAGAGCAGCGACATGCTGGGTAACAAAGCAGTTTTAGTTCACTTAAAACAATTTGGAGAATAGAAAACCTCATGAAAATTAAAAATGATTACCGCGTGAATTCATAGAAGGACACCGATAAACACGCATGAAGTGCTGCCTTACATTACTTAACTGGCACATTGTTGAGGGAGTTATGTTTATTCGTATCGTTACTTTTAAAAAGTTGACCCTGTAGGATCGTTAAACCCAGGAAAACCGCCCAAATCTTGCCCCAAGCGAAAGTTGACTGAGAAAAATGTACTGATGAGTGTTTGGTGGACCAGGGCTAGTGTTACTACATTTTACTAAGTTATAGCCAGAAAATTACGGTACCTAGGGACCTAGGTACCGTAATTTTAATGTATTGTCAACAAACGCAAACACTAGCCGCTTTACTCCCAAGGCTGGTCAATTGCTTCTGCTTAAGGATATCGCTAAACCACACGACGGACATTAATTAATAATCCATGCCACATGCTGTGGGTATATTTTCAATAAATAACGATCCTTACCGTCACTTTAAAAGTCACTTAGATAAGGATTTTAATTTTACATTCATGTATTGTACAGCTTCAATTCTTAAGGATCAATTACGTCTTTTATTGTTAAATTCATTCAGGCAGCCTTGATATTAAGTTACTTAAAATGAAGCCGCCAAGATAATGTTGCTATCCACTTACATATAAAAAGAGCACTTAACTTTTTCGCGGTTAATGTTTATCCAGAAGCGAAAATTAGATGTCCGACTTGGCTTTGTTTGCATAAAGATATATATTTCTTATGCGGGCAAATAAAAAAAAAACATGAATTATATACGTTAATTATGCACAAGTAGGGATTCTCTTTAGCTTAAGCTTATACAACAAACAACTGTGAGAATTGCGTTGGTTTATATAAACAAATGTAGGTAGGTAAACATATTTTGAACGAATTAATCCCAAGAGTAATTTGAGAATTTACGTAAATAAAGGAACGTATTAGGCTAGGTTTGTATTAAAAAATTAAGATAAAGTTAATTTTATTATCACTTTCGTGATTGCACAATTAAAGTACCTGCTGTTTTGGTCATCATAAAAATAGTACTTAAGAGCTTACGATTTTTGAATAAATTTATTTAAAACTATGAGAAACGCTGGGGTCATATCGTAGCAACGATCTAAATATAAACAAGAATAAATGATTTGAGCCTTGAGCATCGGCCATGATCTCGCGACCACGAACAATATGTAAGTACTACGAAATCATAATGACGAGAACACAGGCCAGTACACGTAGTTATTACGTTTGCGGAGTGCTGCGTGATGTGGCCGGCATCGCACATAAATCACCAACGCTGAACCATTCCTACACGCCGGTACACGTCTTCATATTCAAACATATTTAACATAAACGCAATATATTAAATTCCATTAGACGAAACGTCAGTAGATTATCAACCTTACACAAAAACAGATTACTCGCACACTGCACAATTTTCAGCTCGTATTAAACACATCAATCATACTCGTCTTTCGGAGCATAAAGGGTAAGCAATCATAAAAATAAATTGAAGCTCGTTGACTGAAACCAAAGTAAAAGTGGCAGTTTTATAAAACACGGGTTTTATCAGTTCGAGACGGATGAATAGCCCGGAGCGATGCGCGGGTCTTATCCGGTGCTATGCTTCTCTGTCTCGGACTTTTAGTGCACATAGATAAGCAAGTTTATCCCACGATTGCCGAAGGGTACAAAGGTAAATAGGAACAAAGTGCTGGACCTTGACTATGTAATGGTTTACGATCACGCTTTCTTTTGTTATGGTGGGAAAAAATGTACCTAACTGAACACCCCGTCGTTCGGCGCAAAGAAAACGATAGGTGGGTCCCTCAGCCACTAAATAAACCCACCGTATGCCGCCATCTCTCCGCCTGTATTTACAGACCACTGCAACTGTGTTATTTTATTATTTTAGTGGTCCGCTGGCGACTTACACTTTCAGGTACCCTCTATTGAGCGACGCTTCCACACACTGTTTAGGATCAGGCCTAGCTTTAGTTATTAATAATAATAAAAATTAAGATGACCGTGACCGTTTTGTCCGTGTGGTGACGGACTAAGAATACAAGTGCCGCCACCCCATTCTTTCCCATGGGTGTCGTATGAGGCGACTAAGGGAAGTAAGCAATTAACATCCATTGCATAACTGGTGGTAAGGCTGGGTACCAAGTGGGAGTACTCATTTGGGTATAGCCGTTTATATTTAATTTCATATCTGTGAAATGAATTGGTGAGCAGCGGCTGACAATACTCTCGGTATAGTCGAGTCCATGGGCGACGGCTCGACTGCCACTACATGCAATAAAAAAAAAAAAGATGAATTTCCTTTTCACAAGTAAGATTAAGTTTTTTTAGAAAATTCTATAAAGGTATGTTTTAATAAGTTTCTACATTTAATGGGTGTTAAATCATCACGTCACTGTGATATTTGTTCCACTAAAGTTGACGATTTACGAGCCCCGATGCAAAATAGTTCGTCTAGTATGGAAAGTAGTGCAAAGCGTAAAATATAGAAAGTAAATATTAGTAAAATAATTAAGAACGTTTAATAAAAAGTAAACCACAATTTGAGGAACATTTTAAAGTTTATTTTAACATAACTGAAATTCTTTCAAGACTTTACATAACATAAAAAAATAAAAAAAATATTCTATAAAACATAACGCAAAATTAATCGTCTACCCTTGTCACTCACGCAAAATAGTTCGTCTACCACTTAGTTGTCGCCTTTGCTCTCAATGATAGCTTTAATGCGAAGAGGCATGGTTGCAACCAACGCTGCATACTCCTCAGGCGTAATCGACTCCCAGACAGCCAAGAGTTTAGCCTTTAAGTCGCTCTTCGATCTTGATGGATTTTTACGCAGAACTTTTTTCATTTTCCACCATAGGGTTTCGATCGGCGACAAGTCCGGGCTGTTAGATGGCCATTCGATTGTAGGGATGCTTTTCGCCAGTAGCCACGACTTTATTGTCCTTGCAGTATGACAGGAAGCACCATCCTGTTGAAAAATGAAGGAATCTTGATGCTTAAGTGACGGAATAGAGGGCAGTAAATTCTCTTCCAAAAGGTTTTAATATCTTGCAGCATTGATAGAACCATCCACAAACTGCATACCACCAACACCTTGTGCGAACATGCAGCCCCATATCATAAGAGACGCCGGAAACTTCACTTTGCGTTTGAGACAATCAGTATGAAATGCCTCATTTTTGTTCCGAATCGCTATTTTCCTTTCATCGCCGACTGTCACTTTAAATTTGGACTCGTCACTCCAAATGATACTACGCCACTGATCGGAAGTCCAATTTAAATGATCACGAGCGAACTTCAACCTCTTTTTCTTTTGTACAGCAGTCAACAGTGGTTTCTCCTTAGCGGTGTAAAATCCGTAACCCATTCTTTTTAGGACTCTTTTGCTAGTATCAACTGAGATGTCTTTGTGAATCATGTCCTTCCATTGCACCGTGAGTTCTCCAGCTCGAGCACGACGATTATTTTTGATAATTTTCTTCAGGATTCTGTTTTCTACTGCACTTGTGGTGCGTGGTCGACCAGTTTTCTTCAAACAAGAAGTCGTTCTATTATTTTTATAGTGTATTTTGCTTATAACTTCTTCGAATTTAAAACAAGATATGTATAAATTTAAAAAACTAAAGTAATTTATTGAGTCATAATAAAAAAATGGCATAAGCAACGCGACATGTGATAGTAGAACAGCTTAATATTTTATATAGATATACAAAAATAATAAAGTTAGAAAAAATCTCAAAGAGAAAATTTCACACTAGACGAACTATTTTGCATCGGGGCTCGTATATCATCTTTTAATCGAATGCAGTTTACTTTCCAGTATTAGAAAATCGCTATTACAACGTCATATTGGTTCAAATATTTACAGTGGGATGATAAATATAATTTTGAGCCAACCTGTTTCAGATAAATCTATAGCTATTTATAAATATGTTAAGCAGGCATTTCTATCCCGAAATGTTACTGCTAATTCGTTGTAATTGTTAAAAAAATAGGCGTTTATAATTGTAGAGCAATCTTACGAGGCCTGCATAGTGCCTTGTGGCACTAAAGCCTTGACAAATAAACGATTAAAAAAAAATCGCAGATGTTAGTAAAAAACCCTCCCTCGAGTGAAGTCGTGAGTTGTCACGGTAAATGTAGATGTCTGGTTTTTCCGAATGCTTTCGCATTAAAAATGTATTTGTTTTTCCGAATGCATGAGCGGCGGTTACATCCTATACTAGGTAGGTTATGCTCACATTAACCTTTATCAACAATAAAAAGACGTAAAGATTTAACTACGTAATAAATATGTAGGGTACATACACAAATTTACAACGCTTTTGTAATCAATAATCCGACAAATAAATACTTTGGAAAATCCAAAACTGCACGCTTCATAATCTTCATTTTTCACAATAAAATTGATTATTTGATAAGTAACTAATAATGTATTGGTTTTACTAAGTAGTTTTCAATAAATCACATAGATAGCGCTAATTTCAAAAAGTACTAATGTGGGTTTCATGTCTTATACGCCATCTAGCGCTAATTTTAAGAAGTACTTCTATATTGGTCTACCTCTATCATTTTGCAAGGTGCCATCTGGCAATTAGTAAGAACAACAATCCACGAGTTTACATATATACCTGCATAAGTGCATATAATATATATAAACATGTAAAATTGAATAATTTATTAAACTGTAAACAAAAACAATTTAAGAAAACAAAAAGACATCGCTAGTCTCCTTACAAAAAAAGCAATATTGTGGTTCTATACATACAACAGTAACTGAATACATCTAAAATTGCCACTTGCGACATCTAGGGCTGCATTTGTCTATATCTATTTTACTTTAAAACAGCGACATCTATCAATAAAAACAAAATTGCAACTTTGGACAACATTATACGACTTATTTAAAAATCAATGAGTTCAACAAGAAATCTCTAAACCATTTATCTTCCTAACTTGGTTGCTTTATAATTTTTTACTTTGTTCTAAGTGACAACACCGTGACGCCAAGGCCACGCAAAAAAAAAATTGTAGAATGTATAATATGTTTTTTCGTGTTTTATAACGTTGGTGTGTTATAATTTAAGTGTGTTTAGTGTTTTTAATTATTGTTATGGATAAAATAGTTATTATACTTGACAAATATCATCAGTTCGTCAAGCAAAGGTAAAAACTCTCTTTTAACAAAAAACAATGTACCGGCCGGGCGAACGGCGTTCTGTTAACGATAGTAAAACCACCGGTGGCTATGCGTACGTAAAAAGGTAGTTCTCATGAAAGGCGCTGGTTTTAGTGTCGCGTCGAGCGTAAATGCCGTAAATATTCAGTATTTTATTGTTTATTTAATAACAATTAAACCACATCGAATCAGAACGTGAAAAGTAATAGGACTCTATCCCTAGTCATAATAATTCGTAAAAGAAAAATAAGACTCGATTATTAAAAATATCATGAGTGTTGAAAATAGTGTTTGTTCTTTATATGTGTGTGTAGATATTATTTTACAAGTGCAATATATGACAAATAGAGACATTTTATGTTTGAAAAATCAGCTGTGCCGTGTCAACCGGGAGTAGAGCACACCTCAACGCTTCGCTTATGAGGCGTGCAATATTACCTTCCATTTGTTTGTTTAGCAATGAAGGGCCGTTGTTAATACATAATCCAAATTATAAGGGAGGAAGCCAAAATTTCAGAACAGCATTTTTCTTATTACTTAGTCTCATTACCAAGTTTCGTAAACACTCCAACACAAAAACACTCTACAAAGGGTCGCAATCAACGGTGCGTGTCAATGCTCTCAATGGACGTCCTTGAAATTGTCGATTCACAACTATTTAGTGTCTCTCGCAAGGGAAATCAGGCCTGTATCTCGCTTATCTGGACTCATTAGGCTGTAGCTGTGATCACAGCATGAAACCAAGGATAGGAGGGCTCCCTTGGGAACTGATTGCGTTCAACTGTTTTATATCTATAAGTAGTATCGAGCTAATAGGTATTAGTTTTATTCTAAGTGGACGTACGTATTTAATAATGAAGCCGAATTTGTGGTATTATGATGCAAGTAATCTCACAATAAAGTAAGGCTAGAAAAGAAAGTAGCTTGAAAATTTATCACTATGAATAATAATAGCGCTACTTAACGGTTAAAAGTGCCGCATATGGAGTTGTGGATTCGAATCTCGCAAGCAGTATTATCATTAAATTTTCAGAAAAAATATCCATCTTAAAATCTACTATTTAGATTCAAATATATTCAAATCGAATTAACTTGCGGGTTAGATCTCATTCAAACGTTGAATATTTTTAAAATCTCTCATCTAGCCAATTCAATTACGAAAGAAAATACCACCAGTGATGGCGCAGCGAAAGTTCCACATTCTTATTCAAATAAACTTTTGGATAAGTGGGAACAAAGCGAGCTCTGTTCATTAAAATAATCCACTGCAACTGGCAGTAGATGAGGTTTTTACTAATACATTACACATTATATACACAGCTTAGTTACTGAATGGAAAAGCGGTGTTCGACGTAGGTACTATGCTATTTAGAGTTATCGTGTTATACTGGACGCCTAAATAGTAACTATATGTGCCGACGACGGCGACGAGCCTTCTGGCGTAGTCGGTAGTGTAACCGACTGCCGTGCACGAGGTCGTGGGTTCGATTCCCACTCAGGACAATTATTTGTGTGATGAACACAGATATTTGTACTGCGTCTGGATGTTTTCTATCTATTATATGTATGTATATGATATATATATATATATATGTGTATAAAAGTAATATATGTATTATATTCGTAAACTGGTACCCATAGCACAAGCGTTAAGCTTAGTTTGGGATTAGAAGACGTTGTGTGAAATATTCGTGAATATATATTTTTTCATATTTTATACACGTATAAACTTGTTAGATATTTGTCTGTAGTTAAATATCTTAGCTCTTCTTAACCACGTACCTATGCTATAATTTAAAAAAAAACTTTTAATTAAGTACCTCGACGTCCTTCATGGACGACTTAAGCTTAAGCGCCATCTTTGAATAACTATGCTTGGCTTAACTAACTTATCTAAGTTAATAAAAACTTATCTGCAGTGAAATTAAAGTTATCCCGTTCTGTGTTACTTATGAATATTAGAGATCCTTTTTAATTTTATATGCAAAATTTAATATTATTGACAGCAAGACAAGAAATTTATTATTATCAGTGTGAGAGATTCTTTTTGAGTACTTTTTTTAAATGTATTGTATTTGTTTACAATTCCGACTCTCTATCAAAGATCTCCTTCAAAATTACTTATGTATCTAATAGGCTCTATTCTTGCATACATCGCTCACTCCCTCAACATTCATAATTCTCTTCATACTCGCTCGCCGGTTTCGCAGACTCCTGACTCCACCTTTCTTCAATACATGACCAATTTGGTCTAGGTAGGTGAGTCTCGGTCTCCCCCTGTACCTACATCCTCACACTTTCGCATTGTTCTTCTTAACAAATCGCACGTCCGGCATTCTGTCCACATGTCCAAACCATAGGAGCATTCCCTTTCGCATCTTTACATCAATACTCTCTTTCATATATAGTCGCTTTCTTAGGTCGTCGTTACGAATGCGGTCAGTCAGCCACACTCCACAGATTCTCCGCAGAGAACGCATTTTGCATTTCCAATTCAATCAAAATGAATCTTGCTAATGTTATAAATTGAAATATTTTTGCATACATTGGATGTCTGCCCACCTAAACAATTAAACAAATTTTGTTGAAATTGGATAGGTTGCTCCGGCTTAAGGCAAAGGTTAATTAATGGACTGATTTACAAATAGACTAGCTAGACTTTTACGCATAGAGATAATTAATGTAGATACCCTAGAATTACGTACTATTAACATAATACTTAGGTCCTTGCGGACAAAGTCGCGAGCAGCAGCTAGTTTAAACCTACATATATCAACATTTTAGCACAGCAAAGTAAATATGATTACATTATGCAATGATGGTTTATATTTTCGTATCTACCCACGTACTCAATTTAACTCTAGTCTCCTTGGAAACATCTCGGTGTGATTTTAGCGGGTACAGTCAGCAGCAAAAGTGATTTAATAGTTAAAATCCTTACTAATATTATAAATGCAAAACTGAATTTCTTTGTTTATGTATCTATTTGCTTTAACGCTGTAACTACTAAACCAAACATCATGAACTTTAGCAGACGTACGGGACATAGGCTACTTATTATCTTGAAAAACTTGATCGCTCCTATGATAGCATTTTTTGCATAGAGATCATTAGTGTACCGTAGAGTGACGTATTTATATTCTGATTCCATGTACAAATTATTTGTGAATGATGAAAAACAGAACTTTAGTGCGAGCGGGAATCGAACCTGCGTCCCTTCCAATCCGGGGAAGTGCTCTAAGCCGCTGAGCTACCATACTGACCTTTGGCCGTACCCAATCGCCTCATCACATTTATCTTTACGACCAACGCCACCTATCGGATGCATTTACAAATAATTTGTACTTTAAAGTAGTTGATCATGTCAAGTGCTAAAATACAGGTCAAAATGTTCTGATTCCATGCCAACGAAGTCACGGGCTAAATATAGTTTAGGATAATTAAAGCAGGAAACATACAACTCATTACTATCTAAGTGTCTGGCAAAGGTCTCCTCTTAGAGTAGGTTTTAGCTGATACTTTACCCCGTTGACTCAGGGCGAGATTTCAAACCTCACTCCTCATTGGAGTATAATTGTAAAAAATACATTTATTATTTTATAATGTATTTACTACAGACTACAGATAATATTTAATTCTCTTTAAATCCAGTTCAGAATACGAAGACAAACAATACATTGCAAATATAAAGTAATAAAGTTAAATATATTAATATAATAGTACAGTCAATGTAACAAACATAATATTTTATTTTGTAATACTAATACACTTTTGTAACCGACTGTACCACCAAACATCGCAAATTCACATTAGTTAAACAGTGGGTGTGTTGTGGTGAGAATATTCACAACTTCACTCAAATAGTTGCAATATAAACAAGAGATATAATTATGTGATCGTGTGAGTACATACCTATTTGAAGACAGACTAGAATGGGCGTATGGCACAACTGTTAATTGAATTACTACTATTAAGGAAATCTAAACTATGATTGGTGATCATAGTCCGGAGCGGGGTGATCATAGTCCGGAGCGTGCTCATCGCGATCCCTGCCAGCCTGCAATCCACAAGCTGCAATCCGGCTCGAATGCGTACCGCATTGCGGGTTAGGGCGTGCCCCAGATGTGACGCGTACCGACCCGCCCCCGTGTACGAACAATGGTAGATGCGGCGATGGGGGCCGCCATCCATCACGCCTTGCCCAGTTTGGCGAGTCGAGGGGAGCAGTGTGTCGAGTAGGCACGTGGAATGTAAGAGGTGGTGTGGAAGGTAAGTTACACGAGCTGGTAACCGTCATGTCGGACAGACAGCTTGATGCGCTCTGTGTAACAGAGACCAAGCGAAAGTGCAGTGACACCTGTGATCTTCCTGGTGGAGGGATAGCTCTGTGGTCTGGTGTACCGCAGAGCGATCGGGCCAGTATGGGAGTGGGGGTGTTTTTGCTGTCCGCTCGCTTGGTCTCAGGTGTGAAAGACTACGGAATGTTTGATCCTAGACTTTTATGGGTCCGAATAAAACTAGGTGTCACCAGGGTCTTCATGGTCGCAGCTTATGCTCCCGTAGGCTCTTCGGTGGCATCGGATCTAGAGAAGTTCTAAGATAATGTTAGGGAAGTTCTGGATTTGGCAGAAGCTAGTGAACGTATGATAGTATGCGGAGACTTGAATGGATGGGTTGGAACCAAGCATCCAGACTTTGAGAACGTGCTTGGTTCATTTGGTGATAAGAGAGTGAACGATGCAGGTAGGCTCATTGCGGATGTATGTATGGGGAGAAACTTTATTGTGTCAAACACATTTTTTCAACATAAGGATAACCATATGTATACATGGAGAAGGAATGAACAGAGAAGTATGATAGATTTAATACTGGTAGACAGTCGCCTCCAAAGTAAAATTCTGGATACAAGAGCCTACAGGGGTCCCACTGTCGACACGGACCACTATCTCGTTATTGCGAGATTTAGTGGTCTGTTCAGAAAGTGGAGACACTGGCGAAAGCGTGTCCACTTCGGAGGGCTTGAAAGAATAAAGATTGAAAAGTTGCAAGAAGAGAGTGTAAGAGCAAAGTATGTAGAGGGTGTACGTGAACGGCTGACAATGGCAAGTCAGCCGGGATCTGACATAGAAGAATACTGGAGAGTATTGAAAGATAGTATGGTAAATACAACGAAAGAAGTATGTGGATGCTCAAAGAAGCATAGGAAAGTGAAAGGTGATGCATGGTGGGATACGGAAGTAGCAGCTTCCGTAGACCAAAAGAAGAAAGCGTGGCTGGACTATGTATCTTCTTTGAACCTGAGTGCAAGTATGAAAGAACAGAAGAAAGAAATATACCGGCAACGTAAGAATGACATCAAAGCCTTAGTGAAAGAGAAGTGTGATAGAGCAAATATGATTGCAGAAGAAAGGCTGACCAAAAACTTCGAGAGCAACACCAAACTTTTCTGGAGGGAGGTGAAGAAATCTCGGAGTGGTTGGTCGGCTTTCAGAATGAATAAAATAAGGTCTAAAGGCGGAGACATTCTTACGCTAATACAAGATGTGTTAAGCCGATGGAGTGAATATTTTGGAGATATGTATGCGGATGTTCAGGGTGATGCTGGTACCACATGTGGTCTAACAGATCAGCATTCGGTTCCGGCATTCTCTGATGACATTAGTATGGCTGAATTCGAATGGGCGATTAGAAGTTTGAAAAATGGTAAGGCAGCGGGTATTGATATGGTGTCTACTGAGATGATCAAGCTTGGAGGCTCATGTGTCTGGGAATCCTTACTGATGCTTCTTAATTTATGTTGGAGCTCAGGAATGGTTCCCAAGGACTGGAGAAGCGCAGTCATCGTCAGGTTCACGTTATGACTGTGCAAACTACAGAGCCATAAGCTTGACCAGTTTGGCAGCCAAAGTGTATGGTAAGATTATTGAAAGGAGAATGAGGATGGTGTCTGATGAATTTTTGTGTGAGGCACAAGGAGGTTTCAGGTGTGGAAGGGAATGCATGGATCAAGTGTTTTCTCAGCGCAACATTGTGGAGAAGCATCTGGCTGTAGGCCAGAGGGTTTTCTGCAGTTTTGTGGATTTGGAGAAAGCATTTGACACTGTTATACGAAAGGAACTTTGGGACATTTTGCCGGAATATGGTATTAACGGTAGACTGCTACAGCGGTTCATTCCAATTACATGGACTGCAGAGCTTGTGTGCGGCTGGATGATGGAATGTCACCCTGGTTTGATGTCAATATCGGCGTTAAACAGGGCTGCGTTCTATCAGCCAGACTGTTTATCATATATCCGGATAAATGTCTACAAAGGTTGAATGAAATGAATGTGGGAGTTCAGATGGGCGACTCAGTGGTTAGGTCTCTGCTATATGCAGACGATGCGGTTTTATTAGCGCAGTCCGCGGCTGACCTGCAAACCCTAGTTGACGTAATGGCAGAAGATTGTAAGAAAAGGGGCCTACGTGTGAATGTGAGCAAAACCAAAATAATGGTTTTTGAAAGAGAAGAAGCCAGAACAGATGTTAGAGTAGCAATAGGAAATGGTGTGCTAGAACAAGTGGATGAATTTGTATATCTTGGATGTGGATTCAGTCGGGATGGAAGGTACACCACTGATGTAGAGAGAAGAGTGAATGCGGGAAATAGAGTGAATGGAGCATTGGGACAAGTTCTCGGCAGCCACCACCTCAGCCAGAAGGCACGTGTCGCAATACACAACGCAGTGCTTGTCCCAACGTTATTGTATGGAAACGAGAGTTGGGTATGCAAAAAGGAGGATGAGAGTAAAATCAATGCGGTTGAAATGCGATCTCTGCGGAGAATCTGTGGAGTGAGGCTGACTGACCGCATTCGTAATGATGACGTAAGAGAGCGAGTAGATATGAAATAGGATATTGGTGTAAAGATGCGAAAGGGAATGCTCCGATGGTTCGGACATGTGGAAAGAATGCCGGACGATCGACTGGTTAAGAAGATATACAATGCGAAAGTGGAAGGATGTAGGTACAGGGGGAGACCGAGACTCACCTACCTAGACCAAATCGGTCATGTATTGAAGGAAGGTGGAGTCAGGAGTTTCCGAAACCGGCGAGCGTGTATGAAGAGAGTTATGAATGTTGAGAAAGCGAGAGATGTATGCAAGAATAGAACCTCTTGGCACTCTGTTCTCTCTGCCTACCCCGCAAGGGAAATAGCGTGATGATAAGTAATTAAGTAAGTAAACTATGATACAGTCATACTTCAAAATTATGACTATAATAATATACTCGAGGCGACACTAATCTGTTTACCATCAAATTTATCCGCGTTGTATTATCTTTCTTTTTTTTGGTGTTAACCCTACTCATTTTTTCCGTAGCCTATTTGCTAGTGAAAGTGCCGTCCAAGAAAATCTAGACAAAACTAGTATTTTGCCAGAATACGCTTTGCGTGTGTATACTGCCTTACTAGGTAGGGTGGTAAGTGTAGTAACTAACCCGGGGCCAGTGCCCCATTCCCAGTGGTGTAAACATGAACATGTAAGAGGTCAAGAACGCCTTGTACGATATCAGAGGGTGAGAATAGATAGGTGCTCTTTTGCCACGCAAATAAATAGCGTATAATCTTACTAATATTATAAATGTGACAGTATGTAAGGAGGTTTGAGTGTTAGAATGTACATATACATATATTATGTTTATATTACAATCACGCAAAATCTACTAAACGGATACTGATAAAAAATGTAGGATTGTATCCTAAACGTTAAATTACAATAAAGCTAATAAAGACCACATTTTACATGAAACAAAAATCTACCTTATTGATTTAGTGGCATAACTGTGCATTTTTTAACCGTAAGATCACGAGTTCGAGCCCTGGGTCAAATATATTTGTGTTTTTTTGCTGTCAAATAAATCTTATTAGTAGCAAGATGAAAAAGTTGTGCTTGGTATATATTACGTAGAGCCCCTATATATGACAAAGGCGCGTCCCCTATTACGTTGAAACTAGGATACAAGCGTGACAGTATAAAAATTAAAGAAACAAAAAATTACAAGCGTGTTTAATAGATGTTAAGCATCGTGGCCGTGTGGGGCCGGCTTTAGGATTGTCCCACCCCTCTCTACCCACGGGAGTCGTAAGAGCTGACTGAGGGAATACCGGGGGAGTGGGCAGCATCACTCCCTCGAGTATTAACTACATCTACTGCGATCGCCAACCCACCTGCCAAGCGTGGCGATTACGGCATTATCCCCCATGACGGGACCGCTCGTTGTGGCGTTCTCTTGGGGAGGCCTATGTCCAGCAGTGGACGTTGAAAGGCTGATGGATGGATGGACGGATGGCAGCGTCGTAAGTTTATAATTATAATCCTTTTAGCTAGATATGTAGAAGGTGTACATACATTATGTATAGTTTTCGCGCAGTCAGCCCGTCATTCATACTTTCATAGCGTTTCTGTTTGCTGATTGTGTATCCTCAAAAATTTACATTGATTAAAGCACTGTCATACCTTAGCACAGACAGATACCTTGATATTTACCACTTTTATTTTAGTTGGGATATAGTTACAAAGCCCGTGTGAAAATTTTCTAAAACGCTCACGCTTTTTCTTCTATGCTATGATAAATTTGTAACAAAGCTATGTCTGTACATTTAAGATATTTGAGAAAAAAATACTATATTAGGTTATATAGGCGTGTCTAAACACAAAACGATTTTTTTAGATTTTTTTGTCTGTTAATCAGTTTGTTCGTACGGGCATCACGCAAATACTACTGAACGGGTTGTGATGCAACTTTTTTTATTTAATAGCTCTTGATTAGACTTAATAACTGGTATATATTTTCTACCGCTACTAAATCAGGAGCCTGAGATATCACCTAAGAACTAGCTTTTGGCTGCGGCGGAGCCGCGGGCAAAGGCTAGTATTATATAAAACAAGCTTGTAAAAGAAAACAGTTATATAGGAGAAAATGCGTCTAATGAGATTGCATAGACACTAGCGCTGTTTTAGCTTTATTGCTGAAACTACCGTTGATATTTAGCTGTTACATTAGTTTTATAGTGGCTAGTCATTCAGTTGTAATTAGGAAAGCGCTTGTGATGCAAATGCATACCAGTTTTGAGAGCAATTGAGAGCAGTTGGTTGTCTAGATGTAATAGCTAGACAGTATATTTGTGCTAAACTAGCTGCTCCTCTCGAATTCGTTTTGCGTGCACTTTACCTGTAATTAGATCCGCAAGGAAATTAAAAATGTATGTGATAAAAAAAATATTCTATAGTGATATCCCATTCAATCACTTGTTAACATTTATTATATAAGAAAGTTCACACATTCACAGTTATAGAGGAAAATTGCTCGAATATGAAGCAGCGTCATCTAATGATAACATTCAGTATTAAATCAACAACTACAATTACTTTCCGGTAGGCATAAAAGGTAGGTATTCAACTCTGATAAACCGTTTTTTTTTTGTGATTCGAGAAACAAGTATCCGAATTTTAAACTTTCATTTATTGAAAGTTTAAAATTATTGACCTACCAACAAATGGACCTCGTATCCGCGCTCAAAATTATCCGAACCAAAAGAGAAGGAAGATGCCAAAAGAAAAACAATCGAGCGGCGGTCTGGTTCGGTTGAGTGACTTGACTATACGTTCAATATTCCGTACTCTACCTATTGTGAAATCGTGTAAAAACTACTCAATTAAAGTGAAAAATAATATTTTTAGTTAGACTATTGTTTTATCATTTGCAAGTATTTGTATTAAAATTTTCCCGCAAGCGCATCGAATGCGAATAAATACTTACACTATTTCCCGAAAATGCATACTCAAAAGCTTAGCCAGATTTCTTAAGAGACTGCATAAAGCCAAAAAAGCAAATATTTTACCACTATTACCTCTTGATGGTAACGCCATTATTATTTATCTGTTACTGAACTGCTGGAGATGTCAGTGGGTGGTCTCTTGCAGACAAGTCACATAAATAAGTTATTTTAAAGTAGCTAACGCTTGCTCATTTAGATCGCAATTCAACGAAAACTCTTAATTACCACTTTGGTTTTAGCTGAAGTTTATAATTAGATACATACATACCTATACCTTGTACCAAGAACAATACGTGTTAGCATTGGCATATGTATATAATTACCATTAACTCTAATATATAGGTATGCATCTAAACTAGATAATCTAATTATGTAATAGAATATTAAACAATTTAAACATAGTGTTTACAAAATAAAATGTGCACAAGATCATGGTGTCATTGCCCTTTGAGAATCATTTTAGTGTTGTTATGAGTCACTCTAATGCAGTTTTGAATATATTCTTAGAAAATAAGAAATAGAACTGTGAGTCACAGTCTTCAGCCAAGGACTTCGACGCATGCGGGTAAGACGCAGAGACACGCTATTTTCAACGCGAAATAGAATTGCTTACGAAATAGTAACGACGCGTTTCGAAGAAAAACCTATGATGTAAAACTCGTTAAATTACCAGACAGCTTACATTTTAACCCAAAATTATGTATAAACCGGAGCGCATAGGAACAGCAAAATCGTTTAAATCAACTCGGAAACGTAAGATAAATCTTCACAATTATTTTAAATTACGCATAAGTATTTGGCTCAAAAATAGAACCACAAAACCACAGATTAAAATTCAAAATGGTGGTAGGCGGCGATTATGTAACAAATCATAACGGATATCCCAAATCGTATGACCATCCAACCGTGACCCGTACGATGAAGCGTGAATGTCAGAGCGATATTCGTATTACACACAGATTCGTTTGGGGACATTTACCTACATAAATATTACTTGCCATGTAATATTACAAATGCTGGTGATTCATTAATATTTTAATTTTATAGTTACTTTTGTATGCATAAATTAAATACTCTGTGTCGCTTATTAACATTCAATTCCACTGGTGTCAGACTAACACAAACTGACCTGCCATAGGAGTGGGCTCATTTAAAACAATCGTCATTAGATCAGTGATGAGGTTATATTCATAATTCTTCACATACGGCACAAATTTAATAACAAAATATTCACTGCATATATACGGTGATAGTAAAATCTGATAAACTTAGCATCAGAAATGGGGAAAGCATTTCCTGTAATATTTACATATCTACTATGAACTTCAAAGAGGTTACTTAATACAATTAATGTTATAAATATATATAAACTGTAAACATTGTTTAAGCTCCAAATAGTTATTCAGTGTTTTGTTCCGTTCTTTCAACGTCAAACTGTCATATTAGTGACAAAGACAAAAGACTGAATAACTATTGAGAGGTTATACAACGATTATTAGTAAGGCAGATAGAGACTACGAGTATAATACGCAGAATATAATTGCTTGGAGGTGCTTTTCCCCCCTAAGCATTTCAAATAGAGCTTCAAGTATTTGGGGCATTGACCACTTAATTGAAATGTTAATTCCTCTAGCATTACACACAATCAAGTTAACATAATATGCCTTGTATATTGTACTTAAAAGACTAAACAAACATTAATTTTAAATATTTCTAATATTCGGTCAAGCAGCATAAAAAATAATTGGAGGCACTCGTTGCGTAGCGGTTATAATTGTAATATAAAAACGTTTGATACTTATAATTAAAGTATGAAGGTAGATAAAAGCGAAATTTATGTGCTCACAATTCGTAAAATTGCGAAGCTTGCAACCACGAACGAAGAAGCTGTCAGTTTAATGAGTTCAGCACGTGCTATCACATCCCCGCTACTTTCGATTACATCTACGAAAGTAATTTTATACACGAACGGTTTCCTAATACTTTGATGTTAGTTCCCCTATTTTAGAATTACCAATTTTATGTTATTAAAGGTTGTTATTTCGATGTTCAATATTTTACTTTATCAGTGTTTACGCAAGAAACGTGTTCACTCCTGTGAAATCTATACATCTTCTATACAAATAAAATTGAAGTGTCTATTTGTAGTGTATACTAGATTATATACGATACCTATAATAAAATACAAATTTGAAAGGGATTTCTGTCTGTCTGTCCTTCTGTCTCTCTGTTTGTTCCGGCTAATCTCCGGAACGGTTAGACCGATTTGTACGGGACTTTCACTAGCAGATAGCTGTTGTTACAAGGAGTGACTTAGGCTACTTTTATATTGAAAACAAATATTTGGGTTCCATGCAAAAAAATAAAACCTATGAAAATGTGAATGAATAGGTACTGTCTCCAGAACGGCTGGACCTATTTGGACGGAACTTTCACTAGCAGATAGCTGCTTTTATAAGGAGTAACTTAGGCTACTTTTATTTTAGAAAAATAATAGAGTTTCGCACAAAAAAACAAAGTAACTAAATTCCACGCGGACAAAGTCGCGGGTAGCAGCTAGTTCGTAATAAATATATACTTATACCCAATGATTTTTAAGTATATTCCATCAGTGGCATGTTAATTTATTTTCGATAATTATCCATGTAACATGTAACTGTGTCTTGCAATCTTGTGGTGTGCCTTCTTGTATTCTGTTTGGTGAGGCCTATCACAGGATTCCAGCTTAATGGTAAGACTTAGCCGTCTTCTCTATTAAAATTGGGATGTTTCTTAATTTCAATAGCCTCACGTATCATTCTAGGGCGATATCGATGTTCTTTTGCGAGGATTTGAGGTTTGTCAAACCTAATGTAATGGCGGGTGTGGTCCTGTGTGTGCTCACAAATTGCAGACTTTGTATAGCGACTGTGCTTCACATCAGCTATGTGTTCTTTGATCCGAGTTGTAGATATTTTCACTGTGTTTCTAAACGAATATTAGGTGGGTTAAAATAAATAAACCAACAATTTTGTAAAATTATATACTGTGGGTAGATGAAACCGTTGAAATAACACTAACATACGTCATCTAAGTCCACCCTTGATCATGAATGCTGTAAAGTATTCGAAACGTCGGGATAGTAGTAAAATCAAGTAAACGCGATAGATTCCGTAAACGTAGTTTTATTTCAAAATGTGTAACATTCGCGTAAATATCAGAAAGTATTATATTTACTTATACTTAAATTAGTAGTCGCCCGTGACTTCGTCCGGAATAGATTTTTTTACATTTTAAATTCCATCCTTATTTTAAGGCGAGAAAAAATGTACCTAACCGCACACTCCGTCGATCGCGGCTACGAACAGGTTAGCGTGGGGCCCTCACCTACAAAGTTAACCCGCCGTATACCGTCTCTCCGCCTCTGTTGACGGGCACTGAAACTATGTTACATTCCTTCAGTGGTCACTACATATTTTAAACCCTTAATATACGATTTTCTAAACTATAACCCATGATTCTAAGATAATATAATAGTAAGGCCCACTTGCGCGTTTCAGAGTTAATGTATGTAACTCCTAGCGTACTGCTAATGCAGGGCTAAATAATTATTTTTGCTTGCACTGCTAAGAGTTAACACTATACCATGCGTAAAATAATTAACTATTAAACCCGCCAAAGTTGGAGGGTTAAATGTCTATCTTTGGGTTTATTACGTCAAAGTAGTAAGTCTATGCTAGTTTGCGTTTTGTATTTAAAAAAACAACAACAGAATAACATTGCATCGTTTATTTTTATTGTCCTGATGAGTGACTTTTTGATTCTTCTTCTTTGATTCTGATGATGTGTTCGTGTGTGTTCAGCCCCCCTAGACAACGGGATATGCTTATTATGTCGTCGTAATCTTATATCAATCCCATACATTAATTATTAGAATAATTCTTCTATTCTTCTATTTCATTCTGTTCTAATTCCTTCGGTGGTTCGCCGGCGGCTTACCCTTTCAGGTACCCTCTACTGAGAGCGACGCATCCATTGCGGGTGGCGGACGTTCCCCGGTCCATCCACCCGCAGCTTCAGCTAGGGCGGCATGAGGCGCAAGTACCTGCGCCTGCACCGCCAGGGTCGCTGGCTGTGGTTTGGGTCAGCGGAGGAATCCTCATCCCTGGCCCTCTCCGCCGCTTCCTTCCGCGAGATAACCTCCTCGCAGAAGGCAGCGACCGCGGCCCAATTCCTTGGCGAGGTCGGTAGTGTAACCGACTTCCGTGCACTAGGTCGTAGGTTCGATTCCCACTCAGGACAATTATTTGTGTGATGAACACAGATAATTGTACTGCGTCTGGGTGTTTTCTATCTATTATATGTATGTATTTACAAAAAAAAGTAGTATATGTATTATATCCGTAATCTGGTACCCATAGCACAAGCGTTAAGCTTAGTTTGGGACCAGAGGACGTTGTGTGAAAATATCCGTGAATATTTATTTATTTATTATTGTTTTTTTATTGAAAATACAACACCTGCACAAAGGAATAATCCATGTATCGCCGGTGACTTTACAAACATACAATTTCATGAACACAAAGTACACCCAGACTCAGAACAACCATTTGCGAATCACACAAAGAGTTGTCCTGCGTGGGTATCTAAACCACTCCGTTATCTCTGCAGTGTATTTTATCTAAATATGTATACAATTTTGTAAGGTGTGTTGGCACAAAAAAGAAAATATCAAATAACATGGAACGTTAGGGAACCTATATTTTATTGCTCGTTTTAATTATTTTAGTTGTATATTTTTGTAGTGTATAATTAATAAACAAGTTAACAGTGCATGAATATGGCTATTAAGTTTATAACATTGTCGTAAATGTACATTTAACAGAGAGATAAGTAGTATTTGGTTTTATTTTATTCCAGCAATGATAATTACGAAGGCATTTTATATAAATCAAGCCATGCTCTTTCTGGTATACACAAGAAACGCTATGCATTTATAAAAGAAATATGTGTGCTATTTTATTAATAGGAAACATAACTTATACGTGAAAATATTGCTTTCAAAATATTGTTGTTAATGATATTGGAGATTATTTCTCTTTTGTTGCCCAACAATAGATATTGTTTAGAATGATTAAATTTGTGTTTCTCGGGCTATAAGATAATATTATTTTATAAGGCTAGAGAAATCGTTATGTCAGGCTGACTGCTAATTGGTAAGAAAATAAAAACGTTGATTATAATGAAAATAAGAGATCAAAAGTTAAAGTAATAATGATTGTAAAATAGAACAAATATTTTTTTAAAGTGGAAAAAGTAACAGTTTTTTACTGAGAGCAGGATTCGAACCTGCGTACTTTCTGGACCGCTAAGCTATCATAGTCACCTAATAGTGACACTAAAACTCAACTTCAAGGCAAGGTTATATTGTGTCTTAGATTAGCGATGGTGTTAAAGTCTAATACTGACACACGTGATATGATTTAATACAAAATTAAACTTCCCTCGATATCTAACTAAAGATCCTTACTTTAAAACGACCATCTAGATGTGTTTCAGTTGTGAAAGAAGACAGCGGGTCATATTCAACTAGTATTGCGATGGATTTTGACAGTGGGCTGCAGTTTGACTGTACCCCTGGTATTCCTGCATTTATGAGCTACAGTTACCACCTTTTTTTATTGCGTATGGTGGCAGACTAGCCACGGCCCACCTGATGGTAAATGGTAAGCGCGTCGCTCATAGACTCTACTATATCGAGAGTATTGTCAAGCCGCTGTTCACTATTTCATTTCACAAATATGAAATGAAAGAATTAACGGCTCCTCCTGCTACAACCAAAACACACCGATGTGCTTCATGGCCGGTTGCACAGGAGATGGTGGTACCAACCTGCTCGGGCCCGATAGTAAGTGAGTACTTCCACTTGGTACCGAGCCCTACCACCATATAATGCAATGGGTGATAATTGCTTACTTCCCTTAGTCGCCTTGTATGACACCTGTGGGAGAAAATGGGGTAGTGACACTTGAACTCTTAGTCCGTCACCACACGGTTAACAGCCCTGTTATCAAATGGCCATGAAATGTCTGCTGCCGTAAGTATTAAACAAAATAAAAAGTCTACAAACCAGTCTAGCCAGAACAATTGTTTTTTAACCATCTTTACTTATCTTACTTAATATAAGTAGTTAATATTGAATGACACAAACATTTTATTGTAGGTGAAATTGATCGTTTGTGTACAACCTGGTCACTAGAACTGGGTCAGTCTCACCCCTGCAGCTTCAGTGCCCTAATTGAACGATGTAAAAGAAATAAAAATATTATTATTGTATTCTTTGCTATTCTTAAACCATTTATTTTATTTTTGTCATTGTGGCAGAATGAATAGGGTATATGCAGCAGTAAACATTAGCAACAAATTAACTACTAGGGGTGGGTTGCATGATCCAACGTTATCGTTAAAGTTACTGTCAATTCAACGGTTTTGCTACAAACGGGACTGCACCATTTAACTATAGTTAAAATGACGTTATTATTTGACGTTAACTATTACCGCCCAATACTGGCCCGTTAAAGTGAAAGTTAAATAGTAGCATATCATCGTCATAAAACAATCATAACGATACGATTACGAATTATTCTGTTATGCTTTGAAAGGTGGTTAAATCTTTCTTTCTTTTAGATACGAGGTGTTGACTGTGCCACGTATATATGCCATTATTATATATACGTGGCATATTTATAGAAATCCTGTGGGAAACTAGCTCTACCGACAACTAAACTGACGAGGAGTATTTAAATAGCGTACATCGTAGAAAAAGAAAAGTCTATGTTCCTAGAATCGATACGTTCAATAAATAAGATGAAAAATAGTTCTTGGCAAGATTTCGTGTTACTAAAAATCTAGCGCATGCGTTAACTTATTACTTTTGGAACCATTGATAAAAACGCGAACGATGAAGTAAGTTAATTGATCAACTACATAAACAACAAACATATCATCACGCCAGTATGCTAAGGGGTAGGCAGAGGTGTATTACACACCCACGGTATGCCAGCTATGTTTAAGTCCCATGTAATAGGGATCGAGCCTATTGCCTTCTACCGGGCACATTTCCAAACTCCGGGCTGCTACTGAGAATTTTTCTTTTGACAGAAAAGCTAAATCACACTGCTCGACTCGGGGATCGAACCCGAGACCTCATGATGAGCAGTCCTTTACACTACCGCTGCACTACGGAGGTAGTTAAACAGTTTCCCGTGCCGGGAATCGAACCTGAGCCTCCAGGGTGAAAGTCAGGTCCTAAAGAAAAATTAAGTAAGTACCGTATTTTTTTTATTGAATGTAGTGGTAGACGAGCCACGGCCCATCTGATGGTAAATGGTAACCGTCGCTCATGGACTCAACTATACCGAGAGTATTGCCAAATCGCTTCTCACCATTTCATTTCACCGATATGAAATGAAAGAATATACGGCTATCTCCCGCTACAGCCAAAACGCAACGATGTGCTTCATGGCCGGTCACACGGGAGACGGTGGTACTATTTTACACAAATATTAACGTATCGGGTCTTAATCGCGTATATAATGTTGAGATTGAATAATTTAATTTCCCGACGTTTCGACCGTATTGCATCGGCCGTAGTCACGGGTTGACTGATATGTATGACAGATATGATATGTATACATTTATGAAAGGAATGCCTTTTTTTAGCAAATTACCAATGTCCAGCTCAATTGTTTTTCTTTTTATTTCCGTAATTTTGCTATAACTCTGATGCAGCAAGTGCGCGTGGCTCATTCCAACGATATATTGCATATACTGCTGGAGTAAATGAATGAAGTGAATCCAGAATTATTTATAGAGTTAGCAAAGCTATCGTAAGGATGCGGTCAGAATGGGTATCAATGCAGAACAAATGGAAAGATCCGCTGCAAAATTCTATGATATAAATGCCTTTCCAAAAGTAATTGGAGCTATTGATTGCACCCATGCACAGATCTAGTCGCGTGATGTGCACTTATGGACTCGATTTATTAATAAATAGTTGCATTCCGTGTTTTTACTTACATGGACCATGTAGGCAAGTACTGTAAAAACGCGGAATGTTAATGATAACACAGGACATGTTTGCAAACATGTCCAGTTCATAAAGTATTCCCACAGGATACTTCATCAAATAAAATTCAGCCGTTTCAGCGCTGATTGGTATAAGAAATATTTTCCTACATGCATGCTACACAAACGTTGGCATTTATACTATTATAATCACTATTCTAGTAGGTTGTTGTAGGATGTAGATCTACATATCATTCAACTTTAGATCTGCATCTAAACTTGAATGACTCTCAGGCCAGATTAATTTATGTATTAGGATACCTATTGTCCGTGTGGTGATGGACTAAGAATATAAATGTCACCAACCCATTCTTTCCCACGGGTGTCACACCGAGCCGACTAAGGGAAGTAAGCAATTATCACTCTTCGCATTACTGGTGGTAGGGCTGGGTACCAAGTAGGAGTACTCAAGTGCTATCGGGCCCCAGCGGGTTGGTACCACCATCTCCCGTGTAACCGGCCATGAAGCACATCGGTGTGTTTTTGTTGTAGCAGGAGATAACCGTTAATTATTTCATTTCATATAAATCTGTGAAATGAAATTGTGAGCAGCGGCTCGACAATACTCTCAGTATAGTTCAGTCCATGAGTGACTAGAAGATGGCGAATTTTCAGATTACTGGTTGCTTGAAGACAAAGGCTATACCATAAAATTCGATTTGATGACTCCTCTGCATAAACCAATAACTGAGAGAGGACAGCTCAGGTGAAGAAAAATACACATGTAACAAATATTTAATCTCTTTTATTTAAATCTCTTTTTTTATACTCCAATATCTCCACTTCTAATTGTAATGAGCATTTCCATCCGGTGTTCTTCTTCCCCATGTTTTAATTTTGCTCATGTAAGTAACTCCTTTTGCTGGCTTATGATATCCCTAATTTTCTCTAGCTCCAGGCTGTTGTGTTAATCCAACACAGTAAGGTGTTTTTATTGCAATGCTCTCTTTACTATGTTATATCGGCCATCACTTTCTTGCCTTGTTTTAGACAGACCTGCAATAAAAAATACATTTTATATACCTTAAGGTAGCTTTAGATTTTATAATATTTTTACATTAATGGTTATAAAGTTAGTTACGTTTCAGTGGTGATGACATAACCGTGTGGGGCCAGCTTTAGAATTGTCCCACCCCTCTCAACCTACGGGAGTCATAAGAGCCGACTGAGGGAATACCGGGGGAGTGGGCAGCAGCACTCCCTCGAGTATTAACAACATCTACTGCGATCGCCAACCCGCCTGCCAATCGTGGCGATTACGGCATTATCCCCCATGACGGGACCGCCCGTTGTGGCGTTCTCTTGGGGAGGCCTATGTCCAGCACTTGACGTTAAAAGGTTGATGGATGGATGGATGGTGATGACATTGGTCTCTTCAGCAAAGAAGTTTATTTTATTGCGAATGGTGGCCCACTTGATGGTAAATGCTAACTGTCGCTCATAGACTCAACTACAGAGAGTATTATCAAGCCATTGCTCACCATTTCATTCACAGATATGAAATGAAAGAGTAACTAGAGTAAACGGCTATCTTCTGCTACAACCAAAAGACACCGATGTGCCTCATCGCCGGTCACACGGTAGATGGTGGTACCAACGCTCGGGCCCGATAGCAAGTAAGTACTCCCACTTGGTACCCAGTCCTACCACCAGTCTACCTACCACCACCGAACGCAATGGGTGATGAATGCTTACTTCCCTTAGTCGCCTCGTACGACTCGTGAGGAAGAATGGGGTGTATACAAGTTATGAATTTCACAATCGACTTTGAAAATCAATAAACAAAGCATTTGACTAATAAGACTAATAAGCAAATTTGTGTCTACCTTTTTTAAAGCCATTTTCATGTTATCAAATTTGTGCTCAAGTTGCTCTTTAATGAACGTGGAGTTTCTCCATTAGCAATAAACTCTTTCAATGCTGTTCCAGGCATAATGCTTTTGTTTATTGCTGGTGCCATCTGTCTTGCAGTCTCTTTTCCTACAAGGGATTGAGTTTACCAACCACATTTTTGCAAAAATTTGGACTTCTTTCTCTGAAACACAAATGGGAACCTAGTAAGGTTTAATTTTTCTAATACTTTCATAAAAAAAAAATGACCAATTCATATTCTGTCCAGATAATGTGAAATTAATGTATGTAGCCATACAATTCGTTAAACGCCAGCCCAAGGCGGACGCTTGTAGAAAAGTGAAATGATAATAAACGTGTCTACTTACTTGGCGTAAAAGTTTTGTACTAAAACGTAAAAGTTTTGTGCTTTTAAGTTATCCATTGCCGTTAATAATAATATTAATAAAATCACGAAAGCAAACAAATCGATTTGACAGCGATTGACGTTTTAATTCTTGTCATCTGTTGATAGTTTAAATACAGTATTACCACACGATAAAACTGTTCCCTCGTTAGCTTTGGGGTCAAAGTACCTCATTGAACTAGCAACTCTTTTAACTTTGACGTTGACGATGTCTTCGATGGTGCACCGCGTTTTGGTAAAAGTAATAGTTAGGAACGTTCGTCATTGTTATAGTTAACTTTCACAATAACTATAACTGGAGTTTTCGTACAACTAACCCTAAATCATTTCACGTGATTAAGCTGCTTAAGTCGTTCAGATTTTTTTTTATATTTTTTGTACTTTTCCAATGAATGGTAATCTTATGTACCAGACTCAAATTAATCTCAAATTTTTTTTTTAAATACTTACTTATCATCACGCCATTTCCCTAGCGGGGTAGGCAGAGAAAACAGAGTGCCAAGAGGCTCTATTCTTGCATACATCTCTTGCTTCCTCAACATTCATAACTCTCTTCATACACGCTAACCGGTTTCGGAGACTCCCGACTCCACCTTCCTTCAATACATGACCAATTTGGTCTAGGTAGGTAAGTCTCGGTCTCCCCCTGTACCTACATCCTTCCACTTTCGCATTGTAAATCTTCTTAGCCAGACGCTCGTCCGGCATTCTTTCCACATGCCCGAACCATCGGAGCATTCCTTTTCGCATCTTTACACCAATACTCTATTTCATACCTACACGCTCTCTTACGTCATTGTTACGAATGCGGTCAGTCAGCCTCACTCCACAGATTCTCCGCAGAGATTGCATTTCGATGGCATTGATTTTACTCTCATGCTCCTTTTTACATACCCAACTCTCACTTCTATATAATAACGTTGAGACAAGCACTGCGTTGTGTATTGCGACACGTGCCTTCTGGCTGAGGTGGTGGCTGCCGAGAAGTTGTCCCAATGCTCCGTTCACTCTATTTCCCGCATTATCTCTTCTTTCTACATCAATGGTGTACCTTCCATTCCGACTGAATCCACATCCAAGATATACAAATTCATCCACTTGTTCTAGCACACCATTTCCTATTGCTACTCTAACATCTGTTCTGGCTTCTTCTCTTTCAAAAACCATTACTTTGGTTTTGGTGGCCTACGTGTGAATGTGATTCACACGTAGGCCCCTTTTCTTACAATCTTCTGCCATTACGTCGACTAGGGTTTGCAGGTCAGTCGCAGACTGCGCTAATAGGACCGCATCGGCTGTATATAGCAGCGGGTTAACCACTGAGTCGCCCTGCTGAACTCCCACATTCATTTCATTCAACCTTTGTAGACATTTATCCAGATATATGATAAACAGTCTGGCTGATAGAACGCAGCCCTGTTTAACGCTGATATTGACATCAAAACAGGGTGACATTCCATCATCCAGCCGCACACAAGCTCTGCAATCCATGTAGTTGGACTGCACCGCTTGTAGCAGTCTACCGTTAATACCATACTCCGGCAAAATGTCCCAAAGTTCCTTTCGTACAACAGTGTCAAATGCTTTCTCCAAATCCACAAAACTGCAGAAAACCCTCTGGCCTACAGCCAGATGCTTCTCCACAATGTTGCGCAGAGGAAATACTTGATCCATGCATCCTCGTCCACACCTGAAACCTCCTTGTGCCTCACACAAAAATTCATCAGACACCATCCTCATTCTCCTTCCAATAATCTTACCATACACTTTGGCTGCCAAACTGGTCAAGCTTATGGCCCTGTAGTTTGCACAGTCATAACGTGAACCCTTGTTTTTAAACAAGAGCACTATGACTGCGCTTCTCCGGTCCTTGGGAACCATTCCTGAGCTCCAACATAAATTGAGAAGCATCAGGAAGGATTCCCAGACACATGAGCCTCCAAGCTTGATCATCTCAGCAGACACCAAATCAATACCCGCTGCCTTACCATTTTTCAAACTTCTAATCACCCATTCAACTTCATCCATACTAATGTCATCAGAGGATGCCGGAACCGAATGCTGATCTGTTAGACCACATGTGGCACCAGCATCACCCTGAACATACATATCTCCAAAATATTCACTCCATCGGCTTAACACATCTTGTGTTTGCGTAAAAATGTCTCTACCTTTAGACCTTATTTTATTCATTTTGAAAGCTGACCAACCACTCCGAGATTTCTTCACCTCCCTCCAGAAAAGTTTGGTGTTGCTCTCGAATTTTTTGATCAGCCTTTCTTCTGCAATCATATTTGCTCTATCACGATTCTCTTTCACTAAGGCTTTGGTGTCATTCTTACGTTGCCGGTATATTTCTTTCTTCTGTTCTTTCATACTTGCACTCAGGTTCAAAGAAGATACATAGTCCAGCCACGCTTTCTTCTTTTGTCTACGGAAGCTGCTACTTCCGTATCCCATCATGCATTACCTTTCCCTTTCCTATGCTTCTTTGAGCATCCACATACTTCTTTCGCTGTATCTACCATACTATCTTTCAATACTCTCCAGCATTCTTCTATGTCAGATCCCGGCTGACTTGCCATTGTCAGCCGTTCGCGGACACCCTCTACATACTTTGCTCTTACACTCTCTTCTTGCAACTTTTCAATCTTTATACTTTCCACCTTTTCGAAGTGGACACGCTCTCGCTAGTGTCTCCACTTTCTGAACAGACCACTAAATCTCACAATAACGAGATAGTGGTCTGTGTCGACAGTGAGACCCCTATAGGCTCTTGTATCCAGAATTTTACTTCGGAGGCGACTGTCTACCAGAATTAAATCTATCATACTTCTCTGTTCATTCCTTCTCCATGTATACATATGGATGTCCTTATGTTGAAAAAATGTGTTCGACACAATAAGGTTTCTCTCCATACATACATCAGCAATGAGGCTACCTGCATCGTTCACTCTCTTATCACCAAATGAACCAAGCACGTCCTCGAAGTCTGGACGCTTGGTCCCAACCCATCCATTCAAGTCTCCGCATACGATCACGCGTTCACTAGCTTCTGCCAAATCCAGAACTTCCCTAACATTATCCCAGAACTTCTCTAGATCCGATGCCACCGAAGAGCCTACGGAAGCATAAGCTGCGACCATGAAGACCCTGGTGACACCTAGTTTTATTCGGACCCATAGAAGTCTGGGATCAAACAATCCGTAATCTTTCACACCTGAGGCCAAGCGAGCGGACAGCAACACCCCCACTCCCATGCTGGCCCGATCGCTCTGCGGTACACCAGACCACAGAGCTAACCCGCCACCAGGAAGATCACAGGCGTCGCTACCCTTTCGCTTGGTCTCTGTTTACACAGACAGTACACAGAGCACATCAAGCCGTCTGTCCGACATGACGGTTACCAGCTCGTGTAACTTACCTTCCACACCACCTCTTACATTCCACGTGCCTACTCGACACTCTGTTCCCCTCGACTCGCCAAACTGGGCAAGGCGTGATAGGTGGTGGCCCCCATCGCCGCATCTGCCGTTGTTCGTACCGACGGGGGCGAGTCGGTACGCGTCGCCTGTGGGGCACGCCCTAACCCGCACTGCGGTACACATTCGAGCCGGATTGCAGCCTGTGGATTACAGGCTGGCAGGGATCGCGACGAGCACGATCCGGACTATGATCACCCTAAATATTTATTTTTTTAAACATTTTACTTTATTTGGGAAACAGACAGATCCAATACAAAAAAATAATATTAAATATAAAAACACACAATCCAGAAGCAGTTTCCACAATTTTCTAAATCTTACAGGTAACATTATAATAAGAAAAAATTAAAACCAAAATTATAATAAAAAGAGCAATAAAAACAAGTTTAGAAAAAGAAAAAGCGTTTAGAAGTGAAAAAAATTGGTCTAATATAACTTTTGAGTTTGACTAGAGAAAGGTGAAACATATCAATGCATATTTAGATATTTTTATATATATTTTTAGCATTTGACATGCTTAGCACTATACATTAAACACAAAGCGAAAAATGTGAAATCGAAAATAACAGTCAGGAGTATAATGTATGAAAATACTTCCGAAAGAGGGCGCAGGCGTCACCCAAAGACGTTAAGTATGATGTGTTATCGAAATTAGCAGTCAGGAGCAATTGTCAGGATGGCTGAATCGGTAAAGCATCTGGACAGTATCCAGAAGATGCAGGTTCAAATCCTGTTCCTGACTGTTATTTTCGATTTCACATTTTTCACTTTGTGTTTAATGTATAGTGCTAAGCATGTCAAATGCTAAAAATATATATAAAAATATCTAAATATTTAAAGGGTTTGCGTCATTATTAGGTAAAATCTGGATTGTAAAATTAAGTTTACCTGGTCGGTATAATTAGATGCTTTGCCAATTCAGCCATCCTAACATTAGCAGTCAGGAGTAATTGTCAGGATGGCTGAATTCCATTTCGAGCACGTCTAAAAATAACAATAATGAACATTTAATACATTCAAAAACATTGTAATTATATTGTTTTTCTATGAGTGATAACTATTGTCACATTAATTACCTATAAGAAAAAATTGAAGAAGATGCAAAATATTTGTATGATTGTATGTACAACACGTAAAATATAACCTAATTTGATGAACTTCATTAGCCTTTTTCTTGAAAATCCGGCGAAGTTGGTATATTGTATTAATTTATAATTGTATGTACACTTAAAACACTATAAATTAAGGTAAGTTTAATTAATGTACAACATGATACAATATGAAACCAAATCCCATACATATTTGTGCTCTTCTTTAATTCTTTCAGATCTTAGGAATTTTTGAGTCAAATCATTGTAGATGACATATGTCTCAAATCAAAATAGCCTTATACTTAGATTAATAGGCGAAATTGTGCTCACACTGCCACAACAAGAGCCATTAAACAAGAAGATAGATTAATAAATGTCATACTCGTATTATTAATCTAGTATGACATATTATTAATCTAAGGTTTTACATTCATTCTTCAAACATTCTCCCATCAAACTGGAACGCGATTTCAGCTTCGATTTATAAGAATATGTATTTTAGCAAAACTATAATGACAGTCTACATCTTGGACAAGTCTAGTGCAAGTACACACCGCCAACGCATTTCGTTCTCTCCAATACAATATGTTTTATACCTAATTATAAATCATATTTTTTGTTCAGTACGTAGCTGTTATTACCAGAAAAAACTTTTCTTGTCAAAATATGGTAAAATATAATATTATTTATATTTTGGCCTACCTGTTTGTAATTGTGAAATACAGGGTATTATTCTATTGTATAATTTAAGACGTGGTCTTTGAATGTTGGCCTCGTATCAAGGCTCAAAGTCGCTCAGCGGGCCATGGAGCGGGCTATGCTTGGTATTTCCCTACGTGATCGAATCCGTAAGATCCGTAGGAGAACAAGAGTGACCGACATAGCCCGCCGGGTTGGCATGCTGAAGTGGCAATGGGCAGGCCACATCGCTCGACGAACCGACAACCGTTGGGGAAGAAGGGTTCTCGAGTGGCGACCACGTATCGGACGGCGCAGCGTATACAACAGCGTACAGCGCGTAGCGACGGCCCCCCACCAGATGGACCGATGATCTGGTCAAAGTCGCGGGGAGCCGTTGGATGCGGTCGGCACAGGACCGCTCGTTGTGGCGTTCTCTTGGGGAGGCCTATGTCCAGCAGTGGACGTCAAAAGGCTGATGGATGGATTTTGTAATTTATACATATTGTAGTACTTTTTCTATTTTGATTTAGTGCATTCTTTAGTACTTTCCACTTCATTGGATATGCTTGTCCAAATTTACCGTAATTAACACCTTTGCTCTATTACCTTGTTGTTATCATAGTAACTGTACAATAACCGTATAAAAAACGATATACTTACAATATTATTTCAATAAAAATTCAGAGATTATTTGCACGTAACACAGAATTGATATTAACATTTAAATCTGTTGAAATGTTGAGTTTTCAACAGTTATATGGTTCAAACGAGTTGATTCGTCCATTTGTGCCGTGAGATTCAGTTTATCGGTCGTCACAGTAATTGAAGGGCCGTTAAAGCTGTCGTTGATCGTAGTCAATCAAGCGATAAGACACTGCCGCCCCACATCAATCGAATTTATTGTGTGCTCACAAACACGAACTTAATTGTAGATACACAACAGAACAAATATATATATATGTGTGTTTCGTTTTGTGATATTGCCACACTCAATTGTAGCCTACGCAAACAAAAAGAAAGTAGTTGTAACAGCGTTTAATAAAGCTTCATAAATTACAGTAAATAAATCACACACTAAAACTTGGCATTTAATTGCCACCTCAGTACTCAAAACGTAGTCAAAAGCCTCATAAAAACACAAAGCGTTCTGGCTGTAAATCATCACTAAATTGTTGTCGTCGACAGTTTTATTCAAGTAGCGTTGCTTCTTTTATTAAATGGATTGAAAGTTAAATTTATAAAGTGACGAATTGATGTAATGCACCGAGTTAAAATTGAAATACAATCTAAATTTTCTCACGTCCGCTAGAAAGAGAACAGAAATTAGATCACGGAGCTTATACATGAACTACCCTTTTTTTTTGGTCAAGGGGGAAAAAAATTACCTAACCGCACACCTCGTCGTTCTGGGCAACGAACAGGGTCATGTGGGCCCTCACCCACTAAATAAACTCGCCATGTTCTATCTCTCCGCCTATATTGGCGGACCACTGGAACTGTGTTCTATTCTAGAAAAGCTAATGCTTCATATTATTGCATTTGAGGGTAAGTAACATAGTCTTTGGTTTGGGTGCAATATAAATATTCAAATATCGATGGTTATACTACTGCTAATCTCCAATGAATGCTCGCTGCACCCAAAATAGCATTCGTATATCTCCGCCTGCACTCGGGTGAGCCGCGAGATCGTTTATCTATTCAATCCAATGTAATACAAATAAAAAGGTCAGAAGCCGACGACCTAGTTTCCGAACGGCGAATACAAAGGTCACCCAGACATTGCTTCGGGAAGCGCTTGATAACGTTGGCAAGGCTGAGATGCACGCGAATGTTTGAACTCGTGTTATGCAATAATATGAATCAATTTTATTTGCTATACGTTTTCGTATTGATACTCGTCAGCTGATTGATACAGTCGAATTATATGAAGCTATTTTCTCCAATCCCAATACTGTTTCACTATTATATAAAGATGTTTTTTTTTACACTTTATGGGTGGCTAACAGGACATGATAGGTGGAGAAGAAGGATAATAAGGATGAATAGGGGGCTTATGTCTCCTGCGCTCTCACTCGCCATATGAAACACAACAGTAGGAGTACTTACCAATGTTTCACGATGATCTTCTGTGAGTGGGTGGTACTTCCCCGGTTTAGCCAGCCCATTCATGCTAGGAGAAGCAAGGCTTTATCTCCCCTGCTCTCTGTGTGCCTTGGATAGTTTCAACCAAGGACTCAGCATCGACGTCACGGTCTTTGTAGTCCTTACTATTAGACTAGACAATTTAAATTATATAAATACTAGCCTTTGCTTGCGCCTCCGCCGCAATCAAAAGCTAGTTTTTAGGTTGTATCTCAGGTTCCCGATATAGTAGCGGGATAAAATGTAAATAATGTGTTACGTCTAATCGAGATCAATCACAAAGAAAAAGTTGCATCAAAATCTGTTCAGTAGTTTTTGCGTGATGCGCGAACAAATAAAAAGACAAACAGACAAAAATTGTAAAAAAAAATTGTTTTGTGTTTAGACACGCCTATATAGCCTATTACAATCATTTTTTCTGAAATATCTTGAATGTACATACAGACACTGCTCTGTTACAGCTTTATAATAGTATAGATACAAGGGATTTTTCTGAACTACAAATTCTGAATTGGCATATTATGTAAGTTTCAACATTTTAGAAACTAATTTTGTTGAGCGTGGTAATGGTATGTAAATAACATTTTATTTTGAGATTTATGAATAATGTTACCATTTCATTTTTGTCACCTCATTTGTAGGTGTCACCACCACACAGAAACTGGAGTACAAAGTGCTGTGGCTCTGTCACTTCACAACTTGAACAAAACCACACCCAAAAACTCTAGTCTTTCCATATCTCAGAGATGAATGCGATATAAAAACTGAATTGACATAACTTTAGCAGCGTACCTCACGATATATTTCAAGGCAAGGATACTACTCTGAAGTCTAGTTGCACAGTTCCAGTGGTTCGCCAATACGGGCGGAGAGACTGCACCCGCCGGGTTTACTTAGTATGTGAGGAGACCACACTACCCAGTTCGTTGCCTCGAACGGCAGGATTTACTGTGAGGTACATTTATTCCCGCTTTATTAAACAAGGGTACCCGTAAGTAATATCAATCGACGAGACTTTGCCAGTTGATAAATAACTGCAGCCTTCCCCAATGCTTTTTGCCCATCGCAGGATGCCATCATAATTGTATTCCTAACTTGTTTCACGTACCAAAATTAAGTACTTTTATATATTAAGGTCACCTTCCACTTGTAAAAACAATCACCATGTTACGTTTATGCACTTTAAAGTGATAACAGCAATTGTCAGTGGCAACTCCATGATTTCACGTCCATTTAACTCACGTTTACTCAGTAAGTTACGATTGTCGTCGTATAAACTGTACAATCAAATAATTTGCAGAGATTTTATTGTATACTGTTGCAGTTAATTTAAAGTAATTTAAGATAATATGAATTAATTGAAGTGAGGGATTGAAAATGTAATTTTTAAACTAGACTAACTACGCGATCTAAGTGCGCTTTTTCACAATTTTTCTTCATCACCACATCATTATTTTTTTAACTAGCTACTGTATGTGACTGTACGTTGGCTCCAGAGATAAATGTATCAATAAGCCTAAAAAAAGCAGTTATTATAATTATTAAATTAAGTTCTAAATCGGTAATCTCTACTATCACAAAGCTGTAACAGAGCATGTCTATAGATTTAAGATATTTGAGAAATAATGACTATATTAGTATTTAAGTGGCTCTCTCTTAATCTTAATCATAATTTTTAGAATGTCTGTCTGTTTGTTTGTTTACCTATAAGAGAAGGCTTCTTTCTGTGTGATAGCAATTTCTAAATAGAAATAATCACTGTGCATTTATATTCTAAAGTCGAGCCGCGGGCCTAATTTAGTTTACAATAATACATTCCGTATTATAATTGTTTTTGTGAAACTCCTTCATATAACAGTTAAGTTTTCTTTATGTTTCTTCTTTTTTAAATACTAATCTTTAATTGTAAAACCATTTGTGTAGTTAAACAATGAATGTTTTGTACGTCTTTAACAGATATGTGCATACTAGAAAAATATGTTGCCTACAAATCCTGTGTAAATTATATATATGTATATTGTTGATGTACCTTAATAAATAAATAAATAAGTTATTAATCCAAATATCCCAAGGCATCGAATGTAACGCTGACAATGCAAACTTAAATTGTCTGCATTGAAGTTGACCTCGACATCATTCTCTTCCCACTTTTATATCCGATCGACGTGGTGAGGTCACGAAGACCTTGTTTCTTTTATGTCTTTTCCGTAAAATATCATTGGTTATTTTGATTCTACCGTACCTATGCGAATTTATGAAATTATTTTAACTCCTCTTTTTGCTCGATATTATTTATTGAGATAATTATATTATTTTCAAATTTTTGCGAACGTAATAATATAATTCAAATGTAATTGATTTTTTTATTACAATCTTGGGTAAATACAATTTATTTAAAGTGACCTTAGGTACTTTGTGCCTGTGTTTTAGCAAGTATCATGCCAGAAAATTATTTGCTGGCATGAATTCATTGCTGCTGCTGGAAGCTTCCCACTATGTAGGTATTGCGTGTTATCGAAATTATCGGTCCCGAGCAACTGTCACGATGGCTAAATTGGCAAAGCATCTGGACGGTATCCAGGAGATGCAGGTTCAAATCCTGCTCGTGACTGTTATTTTCGATTTCACATTTTCACCATCCATCAACGTCCACTGCTGAACAAAGGCCTCCCCAAGAGAACGCCACAATGAGCGGTCCTGTGCTGACCGCATCCAACGGCTCCCCGCGGCTTTGACCAGATCGTCGATCCACCTGGTGGGGGCCGTCCTACACTGCGCCGTCCGATGCGTGGTCGCCACTCGAGAACCTTTCTTCCCCAACGGTTGTCGGTTCGTCGAGCGATGTGGCCTGCCCATTGCCACTTCAGCATGGCAACCCGGCGGGCTATGTCGGTCACTCTCGTTCTCCTACGGATCTCCGTATTACGGATTCGATCACGTAGGGAAATACCAAGCATAGCCCTCTCCATGGCCCGCTGAGGGCCTTTGAGCCTTGAAACGAGGCAAACATTCAGAGACCACGTCTCTGTTCCGTATGTCATCACTGGTAACACACACTGGTCGTAGACCTTCGTTTTTTGACACTGCGGAATATTGGACGAGAAGATCTTCCTAAGCTTCCCGAACGCTGCCCAGCCGAGTTGGATTCATCGAATGACCTCTTTCTCGAAGTTTTGCCTACCTAACTGGACTGTTTGTCCCTGGTAGACATAGTGGTCGACAACTTCGAGAAGCGCACTCCCGACTAGGACCGGTGCTGAAATGACATGGACATTAGACATGACTTTCGTCTTGTCCATGTTCATTCTGAGACCCACTAGTCGGGAAACCCTGCTGAGATCATTGAGCATGGTGCCAAGGTCCTCCAGCAATTCTGCCATGACTACGATGTCGTCGGCATATCGAAGGTGAGTGATGTATTCGCCATTGGAGACGGGTCTCGTGGCGTAGTCGGTAGTGTAACCGACTTCCTTGCACGAGGTCGTTGGTTCGATTCCCACTCAGGACAATTATTTGTGTGATGAACACAGGTATTTGTACTGCGTCTGGGTGTTTTCTATCTATGACATACATATATGTATTTGCAAAAAAAAGAGTAGTATATGTATTATATCCGTAATCTGGTACCCATAGCACAAGCATTAGGCTTAGTTTGGGACCAGAGGACGTTGTGTGAAAATGTCCGTGAATATTTATTTATTTATTTATTGATGTTGATGCCAAATCCGGTCCAGTTCAAGAGCTTGAAGACATCTTCCAATGCAGCGGTGAAGAGTTTCGGGGACACATTTTCACACTGTGTGTTAATTTATATTGCTATAAGAATATCAAAATAGCCATAATATTTGGTGTTATTTTAAACGGTGACTTAAAGCGAACCGTTTAACCTTACATTCATTTGTTGGTCAAGTTTTTACAAGTCCAATATTTTTGGGATGCACAAATTATTGTCATTGTTGATTAACAACTTGTTTTCTGATGTGTCATATTAATTAATATGTATGCGAAACGTGCTCATAAATAATACAAAACCTTGATTTTTTGTAATATATTGATACCTTGATATTAAAAATTTAAAATTGATTGCAAAATATATTTCTTGAAATAAAACTCTTTTGTGCTCAACAAAGCAATAGAAATATTGCAAGACACTTTGAAATCGTACTAAGAGTTATTGACACTGCCACACTCTATCCCAAAAGCATCTTGATTAATCTTGATTAAGGAAAGCTTAGAAAAAGTGTCAAATTTACCTACTCATAGTACTTACGTGCCTTATAATAATTATAATATTCGTAAAGTATATCTATTAAAATTAAACTGTGTCAACCCACACTAAGGTAGGATTATGGCTAATTAGGCTATTATTTTTTTAATTAATCTCACTCTAAGAAAATATCCGGGCCCAACAGTGGAACAATAATAGGTAGTGTAAAAAATATAATTATCACATATCCAAATTATCCAAATTACAAGTTTTTGGAATGAATAAGAAAATAAATCATACTACAAAATGTTTCACGAGTTAAACCCATAGTGATATGGACTCGGGTAGAGTTTATGTTCCTTGGATATGGATGCAATTTCTACAATGACGTCAACAAGTGACAGTCAGATGAAACTAACTATATTCTACAGCCAGAGTTCCATTTTTAAAATGTTATAAGTACTTTTCAAATAAATATGGTTTATTAAATATTATCTAAATGTATTAAAGACTTTTTCATTACTCATACTCTGAAAGTAGGCCTGTAGTTGCCTGAGGAGCGGGTTGAAAGTAATACTTTTCAGCCCTAGGGAGAATTACTTTCAACTGACAGCTGAGTAATTATAAAAATAAAACAGTTCTGTTTTCTGTACAGCCAGTCAATTACAGCGCGATGTAAAATTTAAATAACATAAAATTAAGTATTTATTAAAGAATTTGTTTTTTATAAGACTTTATTTTAATATAGTTGCAACTAAATATCTTTAAAATAACGAAGATTTATATTTTTTCAATGATTAGAATGAAAAATAATGGCTGAATAGCTGACAGGTCACAGAAAAAAAACAAAATTGGCGGGAAAACAGCGATTGCAAATTAATTTTTTTTAAGTCCCCCATTTTTTCTTTAGCTAATTCATGATTTTGATTTTTAGTTTCCTCGTATTCGTTATGAAAAGCACAGTGTTTACCTCGGGATAAAGACTTATTTAGTCCCTCGAACTATTGGAGCCTTCGCTACGCTCGGGTGCCAAACCCCATCTCGGCACTAAATAAGTTGCTTTCATGCCTGGGTTAACAATCTACTATTCTGGTTATAAAATACCGGATTACAATGGAATACAGGCTTCTCAACCTTGGCAAACTTGGCAGTCAGTTTCAGAAGTAGCGTGTGCATAGAATACATAGTTGTTAGACATTTTAAATACACCATATTCCATTTCCATACACCGCGGCTCTACAAAAGTATTTAAATAAAATTGTTATCTATTAAATGTAAACGAATTTTCGTGTAGCAGCTAAGGCTAGTTCGTTGGTCAATATGCAAATAATCTTTTTCCGTTTAGTAAATCTACAAAATCGTGCCTTCGTCGCTTAGATAGTGAATATAGATAAACTGGATACGTGAGCAGCTCACTAATTAATCACACCTGGGTCAAGCCGCCCGCAGCTATTTCCTTAATTAAAATACTAGTTGATGTTAGCAAAATACTTATTCGTTAATTTGTTAATGCGAAATTAAAGTGTTGTTTGAGGAACTTATCATCGTAGAAAGTGATTTATAGCATTATGTACTAGCTGTAAACTCACTAGTGTTTAATCTATATATATATATATATATATATATATATATATATATATATATATATATATATATATATATATATAAAAGAAAGTCGTGTTAGTTACACTATTTATAACTCAAGAACGGCTAAACCGATTTGGCTGAAAATTGGTAGGGAGGTAGCTTAGAACCAGGAGACGGACATAGGATATTTTTTTTATCCCGTTCCCGTGGAACGTGACATAAAAAGTGGTATAGAAGGATGCCGTACGGCTCATTCAGCATTAAAGTTACCGTTAAATCTTCAAACTATTGAAGAACCAACATGTTATATTGCAAAACACTCCGCAATGGCCAAAGTTTTATCAGCATCGAAAGTCATCATCTGGGACGAATGCACAATGGCACATAAACGTGCATTGCAAGCACTTAACCGAACATTGAAAGATCTACGCAATGACTCGAGATGTTTTGGAGGCGCAATGATTTTACTGTCTGGCGATTTTCGTCAAACACTGCCAGTAATTCCAAGATCAACTGCTGGCGACGAAATAAACGCTTGCCTTAAATCATCGAATCTATGGCGCTATGTGAAAAAACTTCAGCTGACAACAAATATGAGAGTTGTATTGCTGAACGATACATCTGCTGAAGATTTCTCTGAGCAATAGCTGACTATCGGTAATGGTCGAGTACCTGTCGACGCATCGAGCGGATTGATTTTATTTCCTCCGAATTTCTGTAACTTTGTCTCATCGAAAGACAATCTCATCAACAAAGTATTCCCAAACATCATTACTAACCACAAAAATAATGAATGGTTGAGTGAGCGAGCAATTTTGGCGGCTAAATATAAAGATGTAGATGACTTAAACTACATAGTTCAGAATGAAATCATTGGTACACTGCATTCATTCAAATCTATTGACTGTGTAGCAAATAAAGATGAAGCCACCAACTATCCAATTGAATTAAACTCCTTGGATGTGCTTGGCATACCACCGCACAATTTACGACTAAAAGTTGGCTCCGTAGATATCATGCTTCGAAACATAAACCAACCAAAACTGTGCAACGGAACGCGTTTGGTGGTAAGTAAATTGATGAACAGTGTGATTTACGACACGATACTCAAAAGAAAATTCGAAGGTGAGGAAGTTCTCATTCCGAGGATACCGATGATCCTAACCGATATGCCGTTTGAGTTTAAACGACTTGAATTTCCGATCCGTCTTGCATTTGCCATAACCATTAACAAATCACAAGGCCAATCCTTGAAAATTTCTGGTCTGAATCTAGAAAATCCATGATTTTCCCATGGGCAATTATATGTGGCATGTTCATGGGTCGGAAGATCATCTGCGTTATTTGTTCTTGCGCCTGATAATAAAACGAAAAATGTCATCTATCACAAGATGCTTCACTGAAGAGTGCAACCTATGCATCAAAATACATGGGCAACAAAGTATCTGTAAAATACTTGATTTATATTTATTATCCTAATAAAAATAAAATCCAAAATCTACTCATTTATTGCCCCTAAGACGGAACAAAGTTCGCTGGGTCAGCTAGTGATTGATAAATGATGATTTAAAATACGTAAAAACAATATATTTTTTTTTTTTAATTTCATGTAGTGGCAGACGTGCCACGGTCCATCTGATGGTAAATGGTAACCGTCGCCCATGGACTCGACTGTACCGAGAGTATTGTCAAGCCGCTACTCACCAATTCATTTCACAGATGAAATGAAATATAAACGGCTATCTCCTGCTACAGCCAAAACGCAACGATGTGCTTCATGGCCGGTCACACGGGAGATGGTGGTACCAACCCGCTCGGGCCGGATACCAAGTGAGTACTCCCACTTGGTACCCAGCCCTACCACCAGTCATGCAATGGATGATAATTGCTTACTTCCCTTAGTCGCCTCATACGACACCCGTGGGGAAGAATGGGGTGGTGACACTTGTATTCTTAATCCGTCACCGCACGGACAAAAAGTTTACGATTTAGTTACTTTGCAGATTATATACTTTACGTAAATAATATGTAAGATAAGTACATTATCTGTGTGACTTTCATAAACAATATATTGACAGCTTTTACCTGTATTTATTTTAAATACTTAGATATAAAAATTACGTGCAGTGTTTTTCTAATATAAAAGTTACTTTAGACTATAAGTGCATTATATCAGCTTAAGAGGTATAGAGAATACTTGATGGTTAGTAAGCAAAACTATAAAGGTAAGGTACTAAGGGAGTCACTACAAACCATATAACATAATATAATTTCATACACGAAATTACAGACGCAGTTATTGCTTACCTACAAGTGAGACAAGCAAATCTAGTGAAAACTACAAGTATTATAAAATTAATACTATTACAGGAAAATTTACATATATTATATACAATTGATGGCCACACGCACATTACATAAGACTTAAAAGAACTATAAAGAAACAATATAAAACTTACCTATCGGTCACCGGGGTAAACCCGGTGCTTCTCTTCGCTGCCGTTAGGTTCTCCACTTTTATACTTCCACTATCCACAATGTAAAAAGGTAAAAACTTACACTTAATGAATTGACTTATTGAGGTATATGACTACAACATTGCTTTTAGGTACGTTTCGATTCACCCGAGTATTTTATGCGTTGATAATTTAGACCTGAAACAAAAAGAGGTTGAATTAATGTAAAATTCAAGCCGTGATTTAATATATAAAAATTATAATATAATTTCAAAAGTAGCATCTAATGAATATGAATATATAATATACTAATAAAACGTTGAATATCTAACGTGGTAATGTTCATCTGTATTTATAGCTGTGCATTTCGATACCTCGCTTGGCGAAATATATTGGAATATTGAAGAAAAACAGTGGATTTGAGAAAGAATGCCTAGTTATCGACTACCAATCATTATTAACTCCTCAGAACCAAACGATCAACAGTTTCAAGCGAATAATTCGTACCCTTGCCCTTGAGTACGAAACGTGCGGTCATTTTATAGTAAGGTCGGATATCGAATGCAATTGCAAGAGATATCAACATACAAACATGTGCTTATATGCTGTATATTTTTGGTTCAAATTTCCTTGTAAGAATTGCGTATTCCTGCAGTTTGCCGTCAAGTGGATACAGCGATGCAATGAGCTAGACTGTCTGAATGTCAAACCAATGATCGGCTGCGTCTGCTGCACCAGTGCAATAAAAAATAATTTATTCGTGTCTGAGTAAATAATATAATGGCCCACTCGCAATTTTAAGCTGATTGTCACTTTAATCGACCTCGTTCTAAAAGTATCGCGTATTAATATGGGATACACAACAACTGCAAGTAAAACGACGAAACGAAAATGGTATTATCAAACGCTAATGTAACGGTTACATAAATTTGGAGTAAGAGGCGTCGTCAACAAAATTATTAGGTACAAGCTGTGCCCCGCGATTTCATTCGGGTAAAACTTAAGAAATCACGTCACGTCACGTTCTCATCGGCTTCGCCCGCTTGCCGAGCCGAGTGTTGAATTATTAGAAATTTTCATAATCTCTTAAATTATGAAACATGCTATAAAATAAAAGTTAATCTTCATAAAATTATCTTGATGATCAAGTAACTTTCGCTCGCAAGTATGCCATGCCTAATAATAACGCTCATAAATCACTTTTTAATTATTTTTTTTGTCAGATATCACTTTTTTGTGGCTTATGCATGGCATATGATGATCAATATTTTAAAGGTAATAAGCAAAGGTACTATAACGCATTTCAAATCAAGAGAACAAATATGCATAACCATGAACATAATAAATATGAGTGGCGAATATAGTATTTCTCCAAACATGTTGACAAAACATAGGTACATGTAGAGGGAACTAAATGTACCATCAATCACAAAAACTTGAAACTTACACTACAACTCCAAATATGATAGATGGTTTTTCCCGCCTTAAAGAGAGAAGTTTTATACAGGGAAACTCGTTTGTTATCATATCGATAAAAGTCACACGTACTATATTACTTATGTTAGGTATACAAAAACAGGATATTAGGCGATTTATCACAGAAAGGAATACACTATACGTATTCGTAATTTTGCAGATGTTTATTTCTGTCTTGATGACTTTCTTAGAGTACCTACATTCTTATTTTGAAATATGTATTTGTTGGTAGTAGGAGCCTTGCTTGTCAATGGGCTAGCTCGATCGGGGAAGTACCACTCTCTCAAAGAAGATCAGTGTGAAACAACGGTAGGTACTTCTACTGTTGTGCTTCGTATGGTGAGTGAGAGCGCTGGAGACCTAAATTCCCTCTTTTCCCTCTCTTTATTAGCCTTCCGCTCCACCTTCTATCCCTTTCTATTCCATCATTTTAGACGTACTATTAGGCAAATGACTTCCCAAGAGAACGTTACAACGAGTGGTTAAACCGTGGTCGGCCCACCTAGTAGGAGGCCTCCCTACGCTGCATCGTATAATACGTGGATGCCACTCGTAAACTTGTCACACCAATCTTATGTCAATTTGAGATGTGTAGAAGATTGCTCATTACTTAATACATTTTTTTTTTTTAAGTGAAAACTTCTTTTATCGCGGTACGCATATTTTTAGATGAGATAAAATCTCTGGACTCGCGACACCGTTACGAGACGCAGCTATAGTGTGTGCATTGGAAATTAAATTTAACATACTTCCCGGTTTCCGATTGAGCTGAAATTTTCACCCATATGTATATCGCGTGACAATGCAATATTATGATGACATAGAGCTGATCTGATGATGGAGCTGGAAGGTGGACCTAGGAACTCTATAATGAAACGACGTAACCCCATCTAGTTTGGGCTTGTATGATTCCTCTTGACGTATACTTTGTCTCTAGATGGTATCCAGGGTCTGAGGATGAAGCTGGAAGGTGGCCACAGTAACTCTTATAATGAAATGACGCAACCCCATCGAGTTTGGAATCGTTTGATTCGTGTTGACGAGTACTTTGTCTTTAGATGGTATCCAGGGTCTGATGATGGAGCTAGAAGGTGGTCATAGGAACTCCGTTATAAAACAACATAACACCATCGAGTTTAGGCTCGTATGATTCGTCTTGACGAGTACTTTGTCTTTAGATGGTATCCAGGGTCTGATGATGGAGCTAGAAGGTGGTCATAGGAACTCCGTTATAAAACAACATAACACCATCGAGTTTAGGCTCGTATGATTCGTCTTGACGAGTACTTTGTCTCTAGATGGTATCCAGGGGCTGATATGGAGCTGGAAGGAGGCCACAGTAACTATGTAATGAAACGACCCGAACCCATCAAGTTTATATTCGTTTAATTCGTCTTAAGGAGTAGGTACTTTATCAAGTTATGATCATTTTTTTAATGCCTGAATGAAAAATTTTGATTTACAAGTTTTAATTTAAGATCGAACAATTAATGTGGATATCTAAAAATAACAACTGTTTGTTTATAGTTTTAAGTTTGCACTTCTGTCGGCAGTCCTTAGACTGCTTTGATTTTTTTTTATTGCATGTAGTGGCAGACGAGCCACGGTCCGTGTGATGGTAAATGGTAACCGTCACCCATGGACTCGACTATACCGAGAGTATTATTTAACTGTCTCGGTGATAGTAATGGATATCGATACACTAGTATGCGACTGCTAATCATGAGGTCTCTCGATTCCCGGGCCGGGCAATGTTATTGAGCTTTTTCCTAAAAAGAAAAATTCTCAGTAGCTGCCCGGAGTTTGGAAATGTGCCCGGTATACGTCAATAGGCTCGCCCCATATTACGTAGGACTTAAACATAGCTGGCGAGTCGTGGGTGTGTAATACACCTCTGCCTACCCCTTCGGGGAATACAGGCGTGATGCTATGTAATTATCAAGCCACTGCTCACCAATTCATTTCACAGATATGAAATGAAATATAAACGGCTATCTCCTGCTACAGCAAAAACGCAACGATGTGCTTCATAGCCGGTCACACGGGAGATGGTGGTACCATCCCGCTCGGGCCCGCTACCAAGTGAGTACTCCCACTTGGCACCCGGCCTTTTTTGTTTTGGTTAGGCGGGAAAAAATGTTCCTAACCTCACACCCTATCGTTCGAAGCAACGAATAACCCACACGGGACTAATGCGGGGTGACAGACTTTACAAGCCGTTGAGAAAATCTCTCAGGCTTGCAGTTTTCCTTACCACTGAAGGCCAATAAAGGCGGAGAGACGGCGCACGGCGGGTTTCTTTAGTGGGTGAGAGCCCCACACTACCCTGTTCGTTGCCCCGAACGACGGGGTGTGCGATTAGGAACATTTTTTCCCGCCTTAACAAAAAAAAACGGCTTGCAGTTTTCTTTACGATAGAGGTTAGAGGTGTGCGGTTACAGTCCTTGTTTACCACTAGACTATCACTGCTTATGTTATATATCACGCATTTCACGCAATTGTGCATAGCAATATTAGCAAGATACTTTATATCTGTTAGTGTACTATACTACTCAATTAGAAGTGCAAAGGTGACTTTGTTCGTACCTATTATTAAACACAAAGTGAAAAATGTGAAATCGAAAATAACAGTCACGAGCAGGATTGACCTGCAACTCCTTTAAATCCTGCTCGTGACTGTTATTTTCGATTTCACATTTTCCACTTTGTGTTTAATGTATATGGCTAAGCATGTCAAATCCTAAAAAGATATATAAAAAATTCTAAATATTTGTTCTTATTACTTTGTGAGTTTTAATATGGTAATCATTATGTAGTGTAAGAATACAGTATTGTTTTAAAACACAAGGTGTTAGTTTGCAGTACAAATAGCCTGAAGGTCGTCCATTGGGATATGGATCCAGCAAGGCATTGAACTATAAAATATAGCCGGAAGACGGGGGCCGATGACTGATGAACGCTAATATGCGCGGAGTAGGGCTGCTACCAATTTTACGACTGGCACTCTTAAATATTTATACGAGTACATTACTAGATGACCCGGCCACGCATTGCTGTAGCACACACAATCCGTTCGTTAAATTTTGTCAATTAAAAAACAAATAATCGGGATAACTACATACGTATAGTGCGCAAAATTTAATTAAAACCGGTTCATTAGATTAAGAGTTCATCGCGGACTAACAACGTGATACGTTTTTTTAATATATAAAGAACAAACAGTATTATTTATGTAGGAATCTTTCCATTATTTGTTTATTGCTGTTTATCATTTTCTTAAGTGACTGTAATATTAAACGTGTACTTTTTATATACGTTGAATTAATAAGCCACGTTAATTTTTTTACTAACGACATATATGTGTGGCGACACACGTTTGGAAATGACAATATAATCTCTTTAGCATTTTGAAGAATTATAATTCTCTGTTACAGTACTTTAAGGTTTATCTAGTAGGTATATATATATATAACTTGATTCTTCTGCAACTTGATTAATTTTTTTTTTTTATTGCATGTAGTGGCAGACGAGCCACGGTCCATCTGATGGTAAATGGTAACCGTCGCCCATGGGCTCGACTATACCGAGAGTATTGTCAAGCCGCTGCTCACCATTTCATTTCACAGATGAATGAAATATAAACGGCTATCTCCTGCTACAGCCAAAACGCAACGATGTGCTTCATGCCCGGTCACACGGGAGATGGTGGTACCAACACGCTCGGGCCGGATACCAAGTGAGTACTCCCACTTGGTACCCAGCCCTACCACCAGTCATGCAATGGATGATAATTGCTTACTTCCCTTAGTCGCCTCATACGACACCCGTGGGAAAGAATGGGGTGGTGACACTTGTATTCTTAATCCGTCACCACACGGATAATGCATTTTGTATACTACATGGGTGGCAAACATGCATACACCCACCTAATGGTAAGCGGTTACCGTAGCCTATAGACGCTAGCAACACCAGAGGCATCACTCGCGCGTAACCATCGCCAAGAAAATATGACATAGGTAGATACATAGGAAGTGGTGAGAAAGCATAATAAGGAGAGTATAGGAAGGATAGTAAGGAGAGGGTAGGGAGGGGGTGCGGTTCGTTTCAATATTCCAAAATAAAAAGTAGGATGTAGATATATTATACACATTAACTTATTCTTCGCCAACCCGCCTGCCAAGCGTGGTGATTACGGCTTTATGCATGACGGAGCCGCTCGTTGTGGCGTTCTCTTGGGGAGGCCTATGTCCAGCAGTGGACGCTGAAAGGCTGATGGATGGATGGATGGATCTAAACGATAACGATAAGTGAACACCACAGACTTTGTGTTTGCTTCGTGGTGAAAACTGTTAAAAAATTATTTCTAACATTTACGCGAATTTCACACATTTTGAAATAAAATTACGTTTACGGAATCTATCGCGTTTACTTGATTTTTATGCTATCCCGACGTTTCGAATACTTTACAGCATTCATGATCACGGGTGGACTTAGATGGTAGATGTCCAAAACAAACAACATATCAGCTTTGGACATCTACCATCTAAGTCCACCCGTGATCATGAATGCTGTAAAGTATTCGAAACGTCGGGATAGTAGAAAAATCAAGTAAACGCGATAGATTCCGTAAACGTAGTTTTATTTCAAAATGTTAAAAAATTTGTTGCGTGGTTCAGAAGAAGGGCGAAAACGAAGAAATAGACTAATACGAATGGCAATTTTATACTATATTATGTATGTATAGAAACAGAAGGCTACTCTACTCAGCAAATAATTATAGATACAACCCTACTTATCAGCATTGTACGTGTTGTTTTAAAATAAATTTTATCAAATTATAATGTCATTTTTCCGTGTAATTTATATTAAAACTCGCTTATGACCGCCACTTCGTCAAAAAAAAAAAATACATTATGTTGTATAAACATCTTCCGCGGGAACGTATTCTATGTGTGTATCCAATTACGGAATTTATTTCTATGCGAAATCCATTTACGGCTGGCGCTCACTTGACAGGATGGCGCGGGAGAGCACAGCAAAGGATTTTCGTAAGAGGAAATGAATTTGAATCTTATTGTAATAATATTGGCACACAAATTTCGTTGATATCTTTACAAGCAGACCGCGGGATGCCTCAGCATCCCGCGGTTTGCTCGGTCTGCGTCTGGCGGGCTGCCGCAGCATGCTTTGGCATGCCACGGTGGATTTCGGAAAGCCACGGCGGGCTTGAGTACGCCTCAACGGAATTCAGCACCCCTTGGCACGTACGTACAAATGCGAGCGCAGATAGCGCGGTGCAAAAAGCGGGTCAAGAAGCTTCATATCTTAAATCATTGCAAAAGTTGCTAAATTCACCTTTTGTACATTTTTGTCTCCGTAGCTTATGTATCCAGGTTTTTTTTTATTTGATCACGTATTTTTTTCTCTTCCTCTTCAGCGAGAACTGCTATTTTCACTAAATCCCATTTTATAATTTTTTCATACACAGAGTAGGCAGGTTATCCAAGTCGCAAACTAGCTAATTGAGGTATGTAAACCTAAGTTCACATGACCACGCGGCATCGCGAGGAGCGATCAATCGGCCGGTATAAGATCAAATCAAACTGTGTTTTTCCTTTACATCAATCTTGTCCCGCGCGTAGCTACGCGTAATGCCGATGTTTCACACTGACATCGCTAGGCGAATTTATTTATTGTGAGGGACCACACCCTGTTCGTGTTGGGGATTTTGGTTCTGACGCAATAAAAAAATTGGGTGTTACTTTTAAAAAAAGTGCATGTGAACGCATACACCGCGCGGTCATGTGAACTTAGCCTAATAGTTGAGCGCACTCCCGCCCCGCGTCCCGCATACCATCAGGAGGGCCGCGCTTAGGGTGATCAAGCTATAACTCTTGAACAACGTGAAAACCGAATAGGTAAACAAAGAATTGAGCGCCGGTTTCATATTAAATGTGCAGTATCCCGCGGCATCCTTTGGCCTGCCACGGGATCCTTTGGCATCCTCTGGTATGCCACACATACCGAAGCGTCCCTCGGCGTTCCGATGATACTTTGCCGTGCCATCCCGCGCCATCCCATCAAGTGAACGTCGGCCTTTATCCGTTAAAATAAGTATAAATAATACAATAAGTAGGTATACTACGGAAACTCTTATTTTTTTCGTAATACAAAGAATCACATAGGTATGTTAACATTAATCCAGAATTCTTACCTACTTACATAATTTTATTTAAATTGAAATATCCAAATATTTGCAAACATTTTCGCCATTTATAATATAAGATATTATAATAGTAAGATCGGATTAGTAGCTGCGCTTAGAGCTCCATGCCAAGCTATATATATCGTATATCAATTAAAAATGTGCTTTTAAAATGTCCACCTTTTATTACTCTTTATTAGATACGACTTACCTTTTTTTTTGTTAAGGCGGGAAAAAATGTTCCCAACCGCACACCCCGTCGTTCGGGGCAACGAACAGGGTAGTGTGGGGCCTTCACCCACTAAAGAAACCCGCCGTGTGCCATCTCTCCGCCGTTATTGGCAAGATACGACTTACCTACGACTGAATTTACACCCATGTCTGGAAATCAATAGAACATTCCCCTATTCAAAATAAACCTATACAATATTTTTGTTAAAAATATCATAAATAAAGGGAAGATCCTCAAATAATATTCGTCGTACATCATAAATTTCTGATCGGTCTTGGCAAAAACCTGACCACTATATTTTAGGTGCACCTAAAGGTACATCGTTTTTTATTTGGTTCAAGCGTGCACAGTATTAGACAGTGAATTTCGTCTACCTGGAGAGTCGTCCGTATAATATGCCTGTGTGTGAAGTAATAAAGAATCTAACTTGTTTGAAATTGTACTAGAAAATAATCTAAGGAAAACTGCGGTATCTAGGCTCGATATATGTCCGCCGGTGGACCACTGAAGTAATCCAACACAGTACTAGTGGCCCATTAACACAGGCGGAAAGACGGCACACGGCGGGTTTCTTTAGTGGGTGAAAGCCCCACACTACCCGTTGACCCGAACGACGGAGTGTGCGGTTAGGCACATTTTTGCCCGCATAAACAAAAAAAAAAGAAATAAAGCCTCGACATGTGTGTAGGCGCAGAACTATGCGTGCGGGCCTCGTTGTCGGTAAGTTGGATAATTGGCTTATAGAACCGGCTTCTATTACCTTAATGATTTGATATATCGAGTTCTTTGCGTTCAAAAGCTGGCTTTAAATATTAGGACTCTTTTTATATTGATGTAATAGTAAGCGCTGTATCTATCTTATTATAAATCTATAAGACAGCTATGTAAGAGCAGAGTGGTACTTAAGAAATTTGAGAAAAAATACTGTTTTAGGCGATTTAGGCGTCTCTGAACACAATTTTTGAAGTGAAAACTTCTTTTAGCGCGGTACGCATATTTTTAGATGAGATAAAATCTCTGGACTCGCAACACCGTTATGAGACGCAGCTATAGTGTGTGCATTGGAAATTAAATTTGACACACTTCCCGGTTTCCGATTGAGCTGAAATTTTACACCCATATGTATATCGCGTGACAATGTAATATTATGATGACATGGAGCTGATTTGATGATGGAGCTGGAAGGTGGACCTAGGAACTCTATAATGAAACGGCGCAACCCCATCGAGCTTGGGCGTGTATGATTCGTCTTGACGAGTACTTTGTCTCTAGATGGTATCCAGGGTCTGATATGGAGCTGGAAGGAGGCCACAGTAACTATGTAATGAAACGACCTGAACCCATCAAGTTTAATTTTGTTTAATTCGTTTTTACGTAAGGAGTACTTTGTCAAGCTATGATCATTTTTTTTAATGCCTGAATGAATAATTTTGATTTACAAGTTTTAATTTGAGATCGAACAATTATTTTGGATACCTAAAAATAGCCGTATTAGCCGTGTGGGGCCGGCTTTAGAATTGTCCCACCCCTCTCCACCCATGGGAGTCGTAAGAGCCGACTGAGGGAATACCGAGGGGAGTGGGCAGCAGCACTCCCTCGAGTATTAACAACATCCACGGCGATCGCCAACCCGCCTGCCAAGCGTGGCGATTACGGCATTATACCCCCAATTTGGGGAGGCCTATGTCCAGCAGTGGACGTCGAAAGGCTGATGGATGGATGGATGGATCTAAAAATAATAACTGTTTGTTTATAGTTTTAAGTATTCACTTCTGTCGGAAGTCCTTAGACTGCTTTGAATTTTTTTTAGATGTATGACTATTTTTCTTTTTGTTTGTTCCCACATTGCGGCATTAACTACTGAATGGGTTTTGGTAAAACTTTATTGTTTGATAGCTCTTAATTAGATTTTAAAAAAGTTTATAGATCTAACCGCTACCTACTATATCAGGAACCTGAGATATAGCCTAAAACTAGCAATTGGGACGAAGCCGCGGGCAAAAGATTATATTTCTTTTGCTTACATTTCATTCGTATGTTTGTAAAGTCCCCCGCGATACAAGGATTATACCTTAGTGCAAGATGTTGTCTTTAAAAAAAAAATAACATAAAGTGTATTGAGTGCATAGTCTGTACAGTCTTTTTCATTGGACAAGCGAGATTTATTATTTGCGCTCCATTCATCATGCACGACAGAGACAAATGTATAATAATTACATATTTTTTTGAAAAGGTCGAATATAAGTCGTATCTACAATTACAAAGCAAAATCACGTTTCGGTTATTGCTTCACAGCCTCAGTTGAAACTGACATTGTTTTATGTATTAATACACTCAAAATGTAACCTTGACGGTAAGTTAGAGGACGTGTTAAAAGACTTTTTGCTTAAATACTTTTTGTGTCGCAAACATATTGTCCACAATGGTACTAAGTTTGAAAGGAATATATTAGCTGAATCGGCTTGAGTTTAGGTATAAAACGGATACACGGTGTTAGGCATAATACTTGATAATGGCGGCCATGGTCAATTTTTGCGGATATATTTATATCCAAGCTGTTACTAAATTATGTACGTTTAGATGTTCATCGGTAGAACCTAATTTACGAACGCCCGCTGTAATTATGTTCGATGTTAATGGCAAATGTCTCGTGTCTGAAATGTAATAACAACTAATGGTAATGTAATTTGCTGTAAACTATTGCTAATTAGAATAAGACTAAATAAGTATAATGTTATTTAATATCTTTTAAACAATTGCTAAACGTTTTTAGAACACCGTTCTTAGTTTACTGACGCTGTTGTATAATGACCCAGGAAGTAAAAACTGTACTTAATCATTTTTAAGCACCGCAATAAATAAATAAATATTCACGGACATTTCACACAACGTCATCTGGTCCCAAACTAAGCTTAACGTTTGTGCTATGGGTACCAGATTACGGATATAATAATAATAATAAAGCCTTTTATTCGGACAACAGATTCACAATTATGTTTCTTATACTACTGCACTGTTATATATGTATTTTACACAATAAAAATTATTTGCGTAATTGGTGCTTCTTTACTTTCTGTAAGTCGTTTGCCAGTTGGCAAAGGCCTCCTCCAACCTACTCCGTTCTGATCTCTCTCTGGCTACTCTACTCTATGTTATGGCTGCAACCTGCCTGATATCATCGTCCCATCTTTTTTGTTGTCTGCCTCTTTTTCTTTTCCCTTCCCTTGGGTACCAATGTGTAATTATTTTTGCTCCATTTATCCTTTCCTCTGACCATATGTCCCGACTACTTCCATTTTAGCCTTTTTATTTTTAGGACTACGTCCTGTACCTTGGTCTTTTTCTAATGCTGATGCTTATTCTATCCCCCCTCTTTATTCCTATTATGCTCATGCTCTATCATGAATATCAGATTACGGATACAATACATATATAACATTTTTTTTGTAAATACATACATATAATAAATAGAAAATACCCAGCTGCAGTACAAATATCTGTGTTCATCACACAAATAATTGTCCTGAGTGGGAATCAAACCCACGACCTCGTGCACGGAAGTCGGTTACGCTACCGACTACGCCACGAGGCCCGTCAACATGTTCAAGTAAATTTCGTTGTCCATGCTATCTTCTATGACCTTGATCTTCACATGTGCTCCCTGATCCCAACGAGATATTTACAAGATTTATAGTAGTTTGAGCTTTATTGGAAGGTATTTGTCACGTTAATTAATCGAACCTCCTTTATTAGGAACTTCCTAGCTGTTGCCACTTGATTTTGAACACAAATATGTTATACTAGCCTTTTCCCGCGGCTCAGCCGCAGCTAAAAGCTAGTTTTACGTTATATCTCAGGTTCCCGATATAGTAGCGGGATAAAATGTATACCAGTTTTTAAGTCTAATCAAGGCCTTCCTACATTCCTTAGGTGGTAACGTATGTGCACCTAAGAAATTGTATGATGCTAATTTTTGTGTTACACACACAAAATTATGCCCGTTTTCCAGAGGGATCCCAGAGGGCAGAGATAACGGATATCCACTTATCACTAAATTACCTTCTGGTTTTCGCATCCGACGTGATGGTTGACGAACCACCTCTCCGGCGCCGTCGTTTTTGTGTTACTAAAGGAAATGCTCTGATGGTTCGGACATTAGAAAGAATGCCGCACGTGCAACTGGTTAAGAATATAGGTATACAATGCAAAATTGGAAGGATGTATTGCTCAGGACTGCAAATTTTGATAGCACATTACTTTTTATTATCTTGGGTGACCAGGATAAGCTTAATTATTACAATTAAGATTCATACCAAATAATGACGTAGAAAAAGGTATCATAACAATTGTTACTTAGTTCGCAGGTCATAACATTTTAATTTCTTAAATATTTTATGTGTATGTATGAAATAGGCGTAGTCGGTAGTGTAATCGACTTCCGTGCATGAAGTCGTGGGTTTGATTCCCACTCAGGACAATTATTTGTGTGATGAACACAGATATTTGTACTGCGTCTGGGTGTTTTCTATCTATCAGATGTATTTACAAAAAAAAAGTAATAAATGTATTATAACCGGTACCAGGTATCCCATAGCACAAGCGTTAAGCTTAGTTTGTGAAAAAATACTACAAACATAGAACATAGGTAAACTTAACAAAGTTAGTGAGAAAAAAAATTAAATCCTATAAGAAGCTATTTATCTCCGCGGTGATATCACATACACGATAGTAGACCAATCTCCTAGTGAATACCATAGATTCGCTGAACATCTTTTCATTGAAATTGAATTCTGTCACCCGAAACTACTCCTTGGAGTATATTATTCCCCTTCTTGTCAAATTGATTACTTTTCATCTTTTGAAGCTAAATTAGAACAATTTTACCCCATATACAATCATGTTATAATCCTCGGCGATTTTAACACTTGTCTACTCAAGGGTGACGCACGAAGTCATAGACTATTATCACTTGTCTCTTCTATCAATATGCATATTCTTCCCTTGGACGCTACTCATAGGGCTCCTCACTGCTCTCCTTCTCTCTTAGATCTCATTCTTATTTCTGACCCTAGCAAAGTAGCGACACATGGACAGCTGTCTGCGTCATTCTCCTACCATGACCTAATTTTTCTATCTTACAAAGTTCGTCCTCCAAAGCGCAAGAATAAATTTCTCTTTCTTCGTTGTTTTAAGAACATTGATCTGGAGCGTTTGAGGAGGGATGCGAGTAATATCGAGTGGTCTTGTATCTATAACTGTGATGATTTGGATGATAAAGTATCTGCTTTTACCACGAAATTATTACAGTTGTATGATATTCATGCACCTCTTAAAAAGGTGAAGGTAAAACACCTGCCTGCACCATGGTTATCGAGTGGTATAAAATCCGTCATGGCAAAACGGGATAAAGCGAAACGCAGGTTTAAAAAGTCTCCTACGGAAGATAACTGGGTACTCTACAAAAAAACTACGAAACCGCTGCAGTCGCATGTGTAGAGATGCTAAAAGGCGCCAAATTCACTCTTCTATTCAAAGTCTGAATACAGCACAAGTATGGCAATTTCTTAAATCTTTAGGCATTGGTAAAGGGTTGGAAGAAAACACTAACGAGCTTGATCTCAATGCACTCAATGCTCACTTCTCCAAGCCGCCAATGTCTATTGATAGTGTCTCTAAATCTTCTACACTGAATTACCTCTCGTCTCTTCCTTTGCCTTTAAATACTTCTTTCTCTTTCCACCCAGTTGCGGAATCAGACATTGAGAAATCCATCCTGTCTCTTTCCACTAAAGCAGTTGGTGACGACGACCTCCAATTGCAAATGCTTATTCCTATCTTAAACTATATTATTCATGTCATTACCCATCTTATAAACTTTTCCCTCTCCTTAGGCATTGTTCCTTCTTCTTGGAAAAGGGCTCACGTGATACCTCTTCCGAAAGTTTCGAATGCTTCTTCATTTTCCCAATTTCATCTCATATCTATCCTCCTCATACTGTAAAAAGTTCTTGAAAGCGCTGTACAGAGCCAACTCTCACTTTTTCTTCTGTCTAATAATCTGTTAAGTCCATTCCAGTCTGGGTTTTGTCCGGGTCATAGTACAGTCACTGCCTTGGTCAAAATAACCGAGGATATCCGGCTGGCTATGGAAAACAGACTTGTTACAATCTTAAGACTTCAGCAGCGCTTTCAACTCTGTAGACATCGACATTCTTCTTGGTATACTTTCTAGTCTTAATGTGTCTTCTTTGGAAATTGGGTGGTTTCATTCATATCTTCATGGTCGCTCTCAGTCTGTACGCTGTGATCAAAGCTCCTCGGATTGGTGCGATCTAGCTGCGGGGGTTCCTCAAGGTGGTGTCCTCTCTCCTCTTCTCTTCACTGTTTTTATATACGCTATCACGAAAGTTATTTCCTCTCACTTCCATCTCTACGCAGACGACTTGCAGTTGTATCGTCATTCCCCAATTGGTGATCTGCCTGATTCTATTATTGCCATCAACAATGATCTTGAAAACATTATTAAGTGGGCTAAATCCTTCGGATTGCTGGTGAACCCTGCTAAGTCACAAGCTCTCATTGTTGGTGGGAGATACATGATTAACAATTTAGATTTTCAGGCTCTTCCTCCTATCATTTACGACTCGGTATCTATCGTTCCTTCAAAAAGTGCTAAAAACTTAGGCGTTCTTTTTGATCAATACTTGTCCTGGGATAACCACATTGCAGAGGTTAGCAGAAGAATGTTCTGCTCGTTTCAGTCGCTCAAGCGCCTCCAGAAATTCCTGCCTTTTCAAACCAAAGTTATTCTTGCACAGTCCCTCTTTCTACCGCTGCTAGATAATGCTGACATCTGTTTCCTGGATGCTAAGGAGGAACATCTTAATAAACTCGAACGTCTGCAAAATTTAGGCATCCGCTTCATTTTCGGTCTCCGTAAATACGATCACGTCACTGAGTATCGTGTGAAATTAAAGTGGCTGCCTATTCGGCAGCGACGGGATTCTCACATTCTCTCTTTCCTTTTTTCTATTCTACACTTGCGTGACCGCTTTGAGTATCTTGTCCCTCGGGGTAAGCCATGCCGCACTTCTTCTTCTCTCTTATTACGCATCGTACCGACTAGAATTGTGACTAGGAGGGTCACAATTCTGGTCGGTACGATGGCTCTTTTACTGTCCAAGCGGTTCGGCTCTGGAATAATCTTCCTCAAAATATACGCAAAAGCACGTCTTTATGCGTTTTCAAGACGAAATTAAAAGAACATTTTCTATCGCTTGTTAACAGTCAATAAGTATTATAATTTAAATGTATTTTAGAATAAATCAAATATTTACTTTTCTTGTGTTGTACACTTCTTTACTCTTTGTGTGTTAGATAATCCTCTACTACTTAAAGGGTTTGCTGGTAGAAAATTCAGTACTGAATTAAGCTCACCTTTGTACATTATTTATATTTATTGTATCTATTTACTTCACTCGTGTGTGTGTACAATAAAGAATAAAAAAAAAAAAGTATAGGTAATCTAAATGTTGTTGCGAATTTTAAATACGAGCTCTCATATATAAGACTAAATACTGTTCGAGACTTCGTCCTCGTGAACTACAAACGTGAACTGAAACTAATATGAATATAGTGGTAGACGAGCCACGGCCCATCTGATGGTAAATGATAACCATCGCTCATGGACTCAACTATACCGAGAGCATCGTCAAGCCGCTGCTCACCAAATAAAGAATAAATGGCTATCTCCTGCTACAGCCAAAACGCAACAATGTGCTTCATGGCCGGTCACACGGGAGATGGTGGTACCAACCTGCTCGGGCCCTATAACAAGTGAGTACTCCCACTTGGTACCCAGCCCTACTACCAGTCATGCAATGGATGATAATTGCATATTTCCCTTAGTCGCTTCATACGATACCCCTGGGAAATAATGGGGTGGTGACACTTGTATTCCTAGTCCGTCACCACACGGACAAAATCTCCATGAATAATGCTGTCCCACAGGAACTATAAATTTATCCGGGATAAAAATTTGCCTATATCTTTTTCTAGGTTCTTAACTATACGTGTGCAAAATTCCACGATAATCGGTTAGATAGTTATAGCGTAAATATATTATAGTATCATTTACATATTGCAGATTCACCTCTACCCCAGAAAAGTTCTACTTACTAATAGTTAAATACTCCCAAGCCGTGCACGGTTGGCGAGCTCAAAGTTATATATCAGGACTCCGATATAAAATAGTAGAATAAAGCTAGACCAGTTTTTAAGCTTATCAAATAGCTTTTGTTTACCAAAATCCCTTAAGTACTTTTTACGTGATGACCGAACAAACAAACAAGCATTCTTAAAAAATATTTTCTGTTCATATACGAGTACACCTGAATAGTCTAATCATATAATAGTACTAACTAGCCTTGCCTGCAACAGGCGGACCGCGGTCCGATTGTGGACCGCGAAAGGTTGAACCTCGGACCGCCAAATATTGTAATGTATTGTATACCAAGTATAAATTAATACGTAGATAAGGTAAACTTATATACCTTTATTAATTGAAATAATATATTTAAGCCACATCGAATCTAACTTGGAAGGTACTTATTCTATTTTAAGTTGCCCTAATTAACCTGTTATAGAAGTAGGTAGCTACAACTGATTTGGTTTGATTTATTATTTTTTTTTTTGATTAGTTTCCTATCTAGCCTGTGTGTGTTTGTGTGTGTGTATGTGTATGTATGTGTATGTGTGTGTGTGTGTTGTGCGAATTAGTTATAACTGATGTGATTTAAACATTTTAAAATCTTTGTTATGCACCCGAAACATCCATAGATTGAACTACATATACGTACCATTTTTATGGAAATATGTTCGAAAGCATTTCACAGCGCCCTGCGTACATACCTTACTGTGGCGTGCTTGCGACTTTGCAAAAAACTAGCTATCAATGTGGCCACTATGTTTGGCTCGACATACGTATGTAAATCATCTTTCTCAAAGATGTTTTTTTTAAAATAAATATCGTTCGAGATTAACGGACCTAGAAGAGACACTTTGAATTTGCTGTTCTTCTCGAGAACCAAACTATAAAAAACTAGCTCAGGACCGTCGGTGCAGTTTCTCACACTAATTTTAGGTCTTGTGTTTTATAATTCAGAGTTTTATTTGAAACCATACAGTAAATAGGTAGCACTTTATTATTATCAGTAGTTTTTTTTTAGGACCTCGTTAAAATTTTCCCACCGTACCCAGACCTCACCTAAAACTACTCGTCGACTCCTGTTATGGGGGATAAAATGTATACCAGTTTTTAAGTCTAATCAAGAGCTATTAAATAAAAAAAGTTGCATGAAAATCCGTTCTGTAGTTTTGGTGATGCGCGAACGAATAAACAGACAAACCGATAAATAGACAAAAAATCTAAAAAAAAAATTGTTTTATGTTCAGACACGCTTACACCTATAGCCTAATACAGTATTTTTTTCTCAAATATCTTAAATGTACAGACATAGCTCTGTTACAGTTTTATAATAGTTATTAGGATACATAGATTTGATCTAGGTATGAACACTTCGATCAACAATTATTGTTTATCGAAGGGGAAGATATTTATTAGGCAAGTTGTTGTTTATAACATTACTATATATACATACATAGTATAATATTTAAGGCATATATTATGTTGGAAACAAAAAGAAGCCTTGTAAACGTTACTACCACCAACAAATTCAAACCATTTATTGTTATTCGACTCTGTAAGTAAACACCATAACATAATTCTAAAGCTCAAAACCTTGAAGTGATTTGTTTTCTTTAAAAATCCACATTGATTCCAATAATTCGTGAATTGTTAAATAGGTTTCCCTAATGTGACTTGAGTGTAAATATCAAGCATTAGAAATTAATTTCATACGAACTTAATACAAATTTACACAATAGACGGCTCTTAAACCAAATCTTAAGTAGTTGAACACAATAGGCATATTATTTATAGTGATAACTTTATAAATATGGGCTCAGATATTTGTACGCAAATTCATTTATGTAATGCTTTTTAAAGGTCTTCAAGAGCATAATAATTATATTGTTTAACACAAAGTGTGAAAATGTGAAATCGAAAATGACATACACGAGCAGGATTTGAACCTGAATCTCTTGGAATACCTGCAGCATGCTTTGCCAATTCAGCTGAATTCTGAATTGCAGGTTCAAATCCTGATCGTGACTGTTATTGTCGATTTCACTTTATGTTAATTTATATGTCTAAGCATGTCAAATGCTAAAAAATATATAGAAAAAAAAAAATCAAAAAATCGCACATATTGTTTTTAGATTGATTTACACTTAATTAAAAATTATACTAGTAACATGCAGCACAATTACATATTATTACTAGCTAAGCTAGTTTTTAGGTTGTATCTCAGGTTCCCGATATAGTAGCGGGATAAAATGTATACCAGTTTTTAAGTCTAATCGAGATCTATCAAATAAAAGAAAAATGCATCAAAATCCATTCAGTACTTTTTGCGTGATCCGCAAACAAACAAACAGACAAACAGACAAAATCTAAAAAAAAATTGTTTTGTGTTCAGCCACGCCTATATAGCCTAATTCAGTCATTTTTTTCTCAAATATCTTAAATGTACAGACATAGCTCTGTTACAGTTTTATAATAGTATATAGATTATGTTATAGTTTTACTAACCATACGTAATCTCTATTTCCATGTCAAATTCTTCTATTTTAAAAAGCATAATGTACGTCAGTATTATGCTTTTTTAAAATGGAAGAATGAAAACAAAAGCAAGTAAGTACGTGGTAGATATATTTATCGTCTTCGTAAAATCATTTTGTTAAGGAACTCTAGCAATACTTTAATTTTACACGTTATCTTGGTAATAAATATCATTTTATTGCATATTTAGTTGTCTGAGTCTTTACCTTTTTCTTTGTTTTAAAACAACGTATCTGTTTTGCATTAGTGTACAAGGTGAGACATGTAATAAAATGTTTACGACGCTAGTGGCTAGAAGATCTATCGACATAAGGGTTTTTGCCATTATTACAAGTTTTATCTACCATCATCGTGCGTGTGTTAATTGTGAAATGTATTGTGTCCTAAGCCTGGACGTATGGAACAATTATGTCTCAAAATCAATTTCTATTGTGTATTAAATTTTAAAATTCACAAACCTAATTAAATTTACAACACTTTACCACTGATCTGTGACTAAAAACTCATGTGAAAAGCGCAATTGTAATGACTATGCCTATCTGGAGTAGTATTACGAAATCATTCATACTGCAGAATTTGAGAAGGTATATGTCAACATTTGCACTGATAAACTAACTTGACTTTTGCTCCTATTCGAGGCAGCGGCTACATGGTTAGCATTTCCTACATTTTACACGCCTCATAAGCGAAACGTTGAGGTGTGTATTACTCTCGTTTCATGCAGAACAACTGATTTTTCAAACTAGTATATTAGACATTTTACTCTCTATTTATCATATATATTGTACTTGCCAAATAATATATACACACACATATCAAGAAAAAACACTATTTTTAACACTCATGATATTTTTGATGGCATTTTTGTTATTTAAGCTAGGCGACTGCTAATCATGAGGTCTCGGGTTCGATCCCCGGGTCGGACAATGTTATTGAGCTTTTTCCTAAAAAGAAAAATTCTCAATAGCAGCCCGGAGTTTGGAAATGTGCCCGGTAGATGTCAATAGGCTCGCCCCCTATTACGTGGGACTCAAACATAGCTGGCGAGTCGTGGGTGTGTAATACACCTCTGCCTACCCCTTCGGGGACTACAGGCGTGATGCTATGTTAAACTAGGTATAAAACTGCTAAAAAAAAGTTCTGTCTTGGACGTCCGTTTGTTGTAGGTAATGTATGTTAACACGATAACAACCGAAATACTTTACTAATCGAGTATTTATTTTCTTTTATAATTCCGTATAAGAATGAATAGAGCCCTATCACTTTTCACGGTCTAATTCGATGTGGTTTAATTGTTATTAAATAAACAAAAAAATTGTGAATATTTACGCTCGATTCGACACTAAAACCAGTGCCTCCTTATTTCCTGAGAATTATTTCTATAGACCAATATAGAAGTATTTCTTAAAATTAGCGCTAGATAGCGTAAAACCACAGTACTTATTGAAATTAGCGCTATCTATGTGATTTATTGACAACTACTTAGTAAGACCAATACATTATTAGTTACTTATCAAATAATCAATTTTATTGTGAAAAATGAAGATTATGAAGCGTGCACTTTTGGATTTTCCAAAGTATTTTGATCTCCATTTGACACGCCTGGCTGAAATCGAAAATAACAGTCACGAGCCTGCATCTCCTGGAATACCGTCCCAGATGCTTTGCCACTTCAGCTGAATATCAGCTGCCTGCTCGCGACTGTTATTTTAGATAACACATTTTTAGCTACTTTAAAGAATAAATTATTTGTGAAAGCGGAAAAAGATAAATTTACTGCGAGCAGGATTGGAACCTGTGTCCCATCTAATCCTGGGAAGTGCTGTGGACCGCTAAGCTATCGCAGTCACCTAACGGTACCTATTACCTAATCTCCACTTCACATTTATCTTAGATGTCTTTAAAACTCACGCCACCTATCGGATGCATTTTTGTTGCCCTGTTTTAGATACAACTAATTTAGATTAAAACAATATCTACTGAGAGGATATCTTGTGTTTATATCTAGATATAAACACAAGATAGCTATCCTCTCAGTAGATATTGTTTATTTCTTTTATTTATTTATTTATATCTATACATTACAGGCTACCGTTACCAGGTTTGAACCCAATTCGATAGTGTAGAATCTAATGTGCTTAATTTATTATCTAATATATACATAATATAAAGTATGTTGCCTTTGTAAACTCGTTCTACGAGCAAGAAAATAAATCGGTTCTATTTAATACTGCATTTAACACTCATTGTGTCAGTATTTATAAGCATATTTTAACAGGCGAGTCGCTAGTCAACTTGATCGGCCACTAATGGACTGCTGATGAAGAGCACTGCGAAGCCGCTTCATGTAGTAAAAATATTGCACTTCTTCGTTTTACTAATTTATTTATCACAGCACTTCGGAAAGAGAAAGAAAGAAAATTCTTTTATTTTCACATATACGACATACCATCCATCCATCCATACATCAGCCTTTCAACGTCTACTGCTGGACATAGGCCTCCGCAAGAGAACGCCCCAACGAGCGGTCCCGTCATGGGGGATAATGCCGTAATTGCCACGCTTGGCAAGCGGGTTGGCGATCGCAGTGGATGTTGTTAATACTCGAGGGAGTGCTGCTGCCCACTCCCCCGGTATTCCCTCAGTCGGCTCTTACGACTCCCGTGAGTAGAGAGGTGTGGGGCAATTCTAAAGCCAGCCCCACACGGCCAACGGCCCAACACGACATACACTTACAACAATAATATTAAGCAGCAGTTAATTACTTCTACATTTTCACTTAGGACATCCGAATTTACATATATTTACCGATTGTATGTCATGACAGCGTCAACGAGGTCGTTGATTTTCAGTGTGAACCTCTTCAATCAAATTATTGATCGAAGAAGCCTCAAGCAAAATTATTTAATCCAGGGGGGTTAGACGGAATCTCATATCTCACATGTCGATCGTATAGTGATCACTGTGATTGGTTGAGAGATCACCGTGATTGGCCAACGGATTATTGTGACATCACGCGTCGGTTTCTCTACCAATCACAAGCGAGTCTATACGATGTCGATTGTGAGATATGAGATTCCGTCTAACCCCCCAGAGCTCATTTCAAAATGTATTGCACTGGCTTTGGTTTATTTTCTCTAGACTGGCCCTCACACATAGTAAGCTATTATGGCTGGTCTGACTGGGGTTAATCTGACTCTCAAACATCTTCATCATTCATTCATCAGCCTTTCAACGTCCACTGCTGGACATAGGCCTCCCCAAGAGAACGCCGCAACGGACGGTCCCGTCATGGGGTATAATGCCGTAATCGCCACGCTTGGCAGGCGGGTTGGCGATCGCAGTGGATGTTGTTAATACTCGAGGGAGTGCTGCTGCCCACTCCCCCGGTATTCCCTCAGTCGGCTCTTACGACTCCCGTGGGTAGAGAGGGGTGGGACAATTCTAAAGCCGGCCCCACACGGCAACGATTTTCATGAAATTTGGTATAAAAGGGATTTCGGAGGTGATAAATCGATCTAGCTAGGTTTAATTTTTAGAAAACGTCGTTTTATCCGTGTTTTCAGGCAATGAAAAAATAACCATCAACCATTATGTTGGTAACATCGAAAAATATTATTCATATTTCATCAGTATGTAATTCGTATCAAAATATAATTTCCAAAAACACGATTTACCAAATAAAAAAAATACGGAGCAAAGCTCGGTCATCCAGGTAATTTTTTTACTATAAATATTGATTTCAAAATAAACAGCGTGTTGTTAAGTCGGTTTCATGCATCGAAAATTCTTACGGGATTTAAACAAATATTCTTTTTTTTGTAAAATATGGCCTAAAAGCTATCACCCTAGAACTAGAGACGATATTTTTCTAGATCACGCACAATACTAGGAACTAAAGAACATTTGCGAAGGAGTCTCCTAGAGATTTAGATGACCATTACTGAAATGATTTTATAGTGTGTTATTTTATTTCCCGTATACATAGTGAAATTATAGCGAGGCATTAAAAATATCGGCGTAAAATAAAATCAAGCAGAAACAGCACGTAGATTCTAGAGTTAATTAGCTCAGAAGATTTATAAGACTAGCTTGAGTAACGTAAACGTGCACTAAGAAATTATAAATGGAATCACTACTTAACTTTGTCATATGCATCACAAATTCCTTAATGCAATACTTACGTACGTTATGTGCACATTGATATCGTTTAGCAAGCTTTGCAATATTTCTTTCTTTCTTTTTGTAATATTTCAGTTATTTCTGTTTAAGAAATTATAAAATACATTATAGAGTGGCCTATGTGTGTGGTTCTTTTTAATGTATATTATTAATGTGGCTAGATTACTAGCGTTTATTTTATTTCAGAAGCTTTTTCTAATTTCATGCGAGTGACATGTTTATAGAAAAATAATCGAATGGCAATAATAGTATTCTAAAACGACTTAATATTTTTTCAGTCTAGTTATCCATAGGAAGGTTCTTCAAGTACACCACTGAAGGAATGTAATATGGTTCCAGACTTCCGGTGACCCGCCGAAAAAGGCGGAGAGATGGCACACGGCGGGTTTATTTAGTGAGTGAGAGCCCCTGTTCGTTGCCCCAAACGACGGGGTGTGCGGTTACGTAAATTTTTTCCCGCCTAAACAAAAACAAAGCACGTAGCAGTCTTACATAGCTGCCATTTTTTTTATAATTAAAGTACTTAAAAAAATATGTGTATGCATAAACTATCCTTTAAAAAAGCTTTTAGATTATACCCAGGTACCCGATATAATATTGGGATAAAATACACCAGTTTTTTAAAGTTTAATCAAACGCTATCAAAAAGGTGTATCAAAAGCCGTTAAATAGTTTTAGAGTGACATGCAAACAAACAATATAAAAAAAAACAATTTAAAAAATAATTGATTTGAGATGCCTAAATAGCCTCATTTACAATCCACTACCGTCTCAAAGTTCTGTTCATTAATAGCTCTGCTACAGCCTTATAACAGTATAGATATCATTACCATCCGCAATCGGAGAATTATTTTTTACAAATACCAAAATGATGTGATACTTAGCTGCGTGTTATTATAATTGTCTAATGGACATATTAAGGAATAAACCTTTTAATATAGTAATTTATAATAGTTATTTATGTTCACGGTAAGCAAAGAAGAGGTAGGGAAGGATAATAATGAGAGGATAGGCAGGAGGTTTGGGTCTGCAGCGCTCTCACTCACTATATGAAACAGAACGTTAAGAATACCTTTTTTTTTGTTTAGGCGGGAAAAAATGTTCCTAACCGCACACCCCGTCGCTCAGGGCAACGAACAGGGTAGTGTGGGGCCCTCACCCACTAAAGAAATCCGCCGTGTGCCGTCTCTCCGCCTTTTTTGGTGGGCTACCGGAACCATATTACATTCCTTCAGTGGTACGTTAAGAATACCTCCAGTTATTTCACACTGATATTCTGTAAGAGAGTGGTACTTCCCCGATCGGGCCGGCCCATTCATCCTAGGATACTCAAGGCTCTACCACTAGTGAACACATTGATAAATGTTTTTCTTCTTTACCATTTATGTTTTTGATATAAAGTATTATTATTAATTTCTCTACTATTTTCAGTTCACGATATCAGTGGTTGTGTGTGGGGGTGAGGACTTCAAAAAACCTCCGCAGCCCAAACACGAGAAAAAGCAAAATATTTAAAGCAACTATGTTACTATAAGTTGATTAATTAAATTATTATAGCTAAAGCTCTTTCAAATGTTGGAATAATTATTGCTATTTGATTTTAGTTAACATAAAGCTGCTACGATGGTTTAAAGCAATTAATCCGGAACAAAAGTAAATAAATATACTGCTTCAGTAATTGATTACATAAAGATAACAAATGAATTGAAGTTATTTACTAAACGCAGCGGTTAACAAGGGCATTGAGCTCGATCTATGACGTACCCAATATAAATGACTTAGCTGCATCAGGCGCAGTTCTGGCGTCATCGGTCAACGGGGATTTTCTTACGCAAAATTGAATATAAATTGCCTGAAAGAAAATTAGCAACTGCTAGGCTATTCTGTAAGATTTCACTAGCGAACTCCCTTCTGAATCCGCAGTGAAAATAACACAATCGTTAAATTCGATGCATGTTATATTGGCGGATATTTTTTATGTGAAACATCTAATGCGGAGGGAGGGTAAAATCGGCTGTTAGCGTGGCGACGCTTTTATTTCCCGTTCAAATCTTACAAGTTAAATTTGACACATTTCCCGGTTTCCGATTGAGCTGAAATTTTACACGCATATGTATATCACGTGACAATGCAATATTATGATGACATGGACCTGATCTGATAATGGAGGTGGACATAGGAACTCTATAATGAAACGGCGCAACCCCATTGAGTTTGAGCTCGTATGATTCGTCTTGCCGTGTACTTTGTCTCTAGATGGTATCCAGGGTCTGACGATGGAGCTGGAAGGTGGCCACAGTAACTCTGTAATGAAACTACGCTATCCTATCGAGTTTATACTCGTTTGATTCGTCTTGAGGTGTACTTTGTCAAGTTATGATCATTTTATTTCTACAAAATAATTTCGATGTTTTCACATCTGCTAGACGTCCCGCGACGCCTAGTTTTTTTTTAATATAAAGTAGAGATACCATATAATTTTGAAAAAAAGATAAGCTGTTCTTTTATGAAGAGATATTACTTTCACGAATATGGGTTATGAATCGTGCTGTTATTAAACTCTTTATAATATTAGTATTTACTATTACTCCAACATCTTGAACATATTCAATACTTTTGGAGTCGGGTTCTAATGTTGTTATTACACAAAATGTATTCTATCGCATCTTAAAAAACTAAGGTCATATGATCTGTTATAGGTTTTATATATATTTTATATGATGTGTCCATTTGTCTGACGTGATGTGTCGTGATGAGCGTACTAAATGTGTTCAGTGCGTCACAACACGTCAGACAAATGTACACAAGGCGTAAATGGTAAAACCCGAACGTAACACGATTGAAAAGAATAAAATTAATTTTATTCTTCTCAATCGTGTTAAGGTATGTGTGAAAGATTTTGGACACACCTTCATTTTAATACCAGTATTCATTATACTCTCGGAACATACTCTCAAACTCATGGAGAGGAGGAAAGAAATGATAGTCCAGTCCTCAGCCGATTGGTCCTGCCTAAGGCGGTTAAACAGTCACATCTCCAAGGCTGTGCGGCACGATATTCGCCAATTTAATACTACCCGTATTAAAGAGGCGATAGAGCGGAACCAAGGCTCGAAAGTGTTCGCAAGAGATCTGTCTGTTGGCCAAAGTCAGTTGACTAAACTGAGGACCAACAACGGCACTATCATTTCTTCTCGAGATGAGATCTTGGGAGAGGTCCAGCAGTTCTATGGACAGTTGTACAGATCCCAGAGCCCTGCTGTTGGCTTGGTCCAAGACCCCAGATCCAAGCTAACTCGGCACTTTACCGAAGATATCCCGGACGTCAGCCTGTACGAGATCAGAATGGCTCTCAAACAACTAAAGAACGGAAAGGCACCGGGAGACGACGGAATCACCACAGAGCTTCTGAGAGCAGGCGGAAAGCCGGTCTTAAAAGCTCTTCAGAGGCTGTTCAATTCCGTCGTTCTCGGGGGCGACGTTCCAGAGTCGTGGACCAGAAGCGTGGTGGTGCTGTTCTTCAAGAAAGATGACAGAACCCTCTTGAAGAACTATAGACCCATCTCGCTCTTGAGCCACGTCTATAAGTTGTTTTCGAGGGTCATTACAAATCGACTCACGCGCAGGCTTGACGACTTCCAGCCTCCCGAACAAGCCGGTTTCCGAAAAGGCTATAGTACCATAGACCACATTCACTCGCTACGCCAGATTATACAGAAAACCGAAGAATACAATCGGCCTCTGTGTCTGGCGTTTGTGGACTATGAGAAAGCCTTCAATTCGATCGAAACTTGGGCGGTGCTGCAGTCCCTTCAGCGGTGCCAAATTGACAATCGGAACATCGAAGTGCTGAAGTGCTTGTATAGAAACGCCACCAAGTCAGTCCGTGTTCAGGACAGGAGAACGAAACCGATCCAACTGCAGAGAGGTGTTAGACAGGGAGACGTTATGTCCCCAAAACTCTTCACCGCTGCATTGGAAGATGTCTTCAAGCTCTTGGACTGGACCGGATTCGGCATCAACATCAATGGCGAATACATCACTCACCTTCGATATGCCGACGACATCGTAGTCATGGCAGAATCTCTGGAGGACCTTGGCACCATGCTCAATGATCTCAGCAGGGTTTCCCGACTAGTGGGTCTCAAAATGAACATGGACAAGACGAAAGTCATGTCTAATGTCCATGTCATTTCAGCACCGGTCCTAGTCGGGAGTGCGCTTCTCGAAGTTGTCGACCATTATGTCTACCTGGGACAAACAGTCCAGTTAGGTAGGCACAACTTCGAGAAAGAGGTCAATCGACGAATCCAACTCGGCTGGGCAGCGTTCGGGAAGCTAAGGAAGATCTTCTCGTCCAATATTCCGCAGTGTCTGAAAACGAAGGTCTACGACCAGTGTGTGTTACCAGTGATGACATACGGAACAGAGACGTGGTCTCTGAATGTTGGCCTCATATCAAGGCTCAAAGTCACTCAGCGGGCCATGGAGCAGGCTATGCTTGGTATTTCCCTACGTGATCGAATCCGTAATACGGAGATCCGTAGGAGAACGAGAGTGACCGACATAGCCCGCCGGGTTGCCATGCTGAAGTGGCAATGGGCAGGCCACATCGCTCGACGAACCGATGACCGTTGGGGACGAAAGGTTCTCGAGTGGCGACCACGTATCGGATGGCGCAGCGTAGGACGGCCCCCCACCAGACGGACCGATGATCTGGTCAAAGCTGCGGGGAGCCGTTGGATGCGGTCAGCACAGGACCACTCGTTGTGGCGTTCTCTTGGGGAGGCCTATGTCCAGCAGTGGAAGTTAAAAGGCTGATGGATGGATGGATGGATTCATTATACATAATTACAAAGCAAAATAGATAGGTAAATAATGTGTAACATGGTGGACTACGGCCTGCATCTATCTCGCTCTGAGAAGAGAAAATATTTAACGAAACACCTATAAGCAAATTATTAATCTAATGTACAATAAAAGATAATACGTTATTTTAATAACAATAATAACATAGACGATCATCATTTTTTCTCAATACACTTTTTGACGTTAAATTACTTTCACGAACTCGAATAGATTCTTACAATAGAATAACTCCATTTAATCGTAACTAGATCTCTCCAACAAAGAAAATACTTCAGTTACTATTGAATACTTTTAATATCAATACCACCAACGTAATATCATTTCATTCTGAACCGGTTAGTGAGATATGAGAGCTTATTCCTTACACACATGTTCAGGTTGGAAATAAAAAAGTATTTATGATGTCATTTGGTTAAACACAATTGCATCGGTAATGAACTTGACCCAATTTCTCACGGTATTAAAGGGCAGGATACAAAACAGTGCTATGCAAAAAGTGCATAGTATTATCGCACAAAAGCTCAAACGTATTGCATGCGCCAATATTTTATTTTCTTTTACAAACAAACCGAATGGAGAAAGTGAAATGCAGCATCGCTTTTTAAATTGATTTATTTTTGAAAATATTTAGATATTTTTATAAAAAATAACAGACACGAGCAGGATTTGAACCTGCTTCTTGTAATATTACCTAAATCCTTCTTTTCTAAATAGATTACAAATGATAAAGCTGCACATCGTTGCGTTTTGGCTGTAGCAGGAGATAGCCGTTTATATTTCATTACATCTATGAAATGAGTTGGTGAGCAGCGGCTTGACAACACTCTCGGTATAGTCGAGTCCATGGGCGACGGTTACCATTTACCATCAGATGGACCGTGGCTCGTCTGCCACTACATGCAATAAAAAAAAACTATATATACTGGAACATAGACGTTGCGGAGGCATTCTGAGGCATTCTAGACTCGGGCATGGTCCTGTAAACAACTCTAGATTCTGGACTCGGACGTGGTCCTATTAAGATAGCTGTCAAAGCTGAGAATTGTCTTAAAGTTTCTTGAAAATTTGTCATAACTATTCTGAAGATTGTCTTGAAGTTTAATTCTTCACTGGAAGATATTTCAGATATTTCAGGTGTGATCTCAACGACTTATTACTATTGGACCTCAAGGTCTGGTTCTAAGACCGGGGGGGGTTAGGCAGAATGTCATATCTCACATGTCGATCGTATCGAGATCACTGTGATTGGTTGAGAGATCACCGTGATTGGCCAACGGATTATTGTGATATCACGCGTCGGTTTCCCAACCAATCACAGTGATCTCGATACGCTCGACACGTGAAATATGACATTCTGCCTCAGGGGGCAGGTCTGGCCTTCCAGGACGGAAGGGATTATATGGAATACTAAAAAAGTGAACCTTCATACACGAACGTCTTATGAGGTATCTAAGTGTTGCTGTGTATAAAATCTCGAGGTAAATACATTAATAACTTTAACTAAACTTGATTCATACAAACTTCTGTTTGTTCCTAATCAACGTGTTTTGTATATTTATAAAAATTTGTTTCAATCTGTTTTCCTATTTATTTTCTTAAGACCCCTAGGTAGGTACTAAATAATTGTGGCGTGACTGCTTCACCATTACGCTACAATCTCCTGGATACCGTCCAGATGCTGTAATTTTCGATTTCGCATTTTGTGTTTATTTATATGGCTAAGCATGTCAAATGTTAAAAATATCTTTTTGTTCGTGTGGCGACGGACTAAGAATACAAGTATCACCACCCCATTCTTTCCCACGGGTGAGTATGAGGCGACTAAGGGAAGTAAGCAATTATCATCAATTGCATGACTGGTGGTAGGGCTGGGTACCAAGTGGGAGTGCTTACTTGGTATCGGGCCCGAGCGGTTTGGTACCACCATCTCCCGTGTGACCGGCCATGAAGCACATCGTTGCGTTTTGGCTGTAGCAGGAGATAGCCGTTTATTCTTTCATTTCATATCGGTGAAATGGTGAGCAGCGGCTTGACCATACTCTCGGTATAGTTGAGTCCATGAGCGACGGTTACCATTTACCATCAGATGGGCCGTAGCTCGCCTGCCATTACATGCAATAAAAAAAAATCTAAACATTTATAGGGCTGCGTCATTATTAGGTAAAAATCTTAATTGTAAAATTAAGTTTATCTCGTCGGTATAATGTATGCAAATACTTTCGACAGATGGCGCAGGCGTCACCCAAGACGTTAAGTATAAATGTGTTATCGAAATTAGCAGTTCTGAGCAATGGTCACGATGGCTGAATTGGCAAAGCATCTGGACGGTATCCAGAAGATGCAGGATTTCAAATTTTCGCACTGAACACAATTTATTTGTGAAATTTTGCAATCGTAGAAATATGTAGATGCTAGAGCCACCGTTATGACTAATATCGCTTTTCAGCTGTCATCCCGCATTCTTAGGCTGTTAATACAGCAGAGTCATAAAGTCAAAAGTCACGTCACTTTTCTGCTTGAGCTGTAGAATTGAGTCAATATAATAATATACATAAATGCGAATAGGGAACTCAATCTACGCTACATTAATCTATAAAAAAAATAGTTATCCCACACGGACCATGTATTTTATTGGCATCTAAAGTAACATATTTCTTTTCCTGTCATGATTATCGATTAAGAATTAAATTTGTTAGGATGCGGTAATGTAACAAAGACATAAATTCACTTTCACATTTAAATTATTAGTTGTGTTTGTGATAGTACTAAAACTATACGGATAACAATGATATTTTAAACGAAAAGAGAACCCTTTATACTCGATACGTAAAAGGATAAGATTTGTACCTTGATAAGGTATGTATTAAACATTTTTAATACCATAATACGTCAAGCTTCCAAATCAGTGCTCAATGCATCTGTGACCGAGTGACGTCCTTTTCAAAGTGGGTAAATGCGTAGTGAAAACCTATGATTTGAGATCTCAAAAACACAATAAGCCAACCGGAATTACCCTTCACACGTAAGTATATGGATTTTGTAACCATGTTAATGTGAAGAACACAAACACTTATAGGTTTAGTGGTTGGTAACTTAAAGGTTTAGTGTTGCCAGTAAAAACACAGTGTAATTTTACCATATTTAAGGGAAATTTTTTATTGTATGATACGTTGTTTCCGCTTTAAAAATCGCTTATGTAATTATTTTTCAGGGCAAGCCGCAAAAAGTGGCTAGAAGTTATTAGGTTACTAAGAAAGGAAACTGACTGGTTGCCTACGAAATCAACAATTATATGCTCAAAGCACTTTCGAGATCAAGACAACTCAAGTTTCATTACATAATAATACAGAACGCTTATAAGATGATTGCGTTATCAGTATTTTGATCTTTACATCCATGCGACTGTTACACCTTACTCTTAAAAACGTACATAACATCTTTTTGCGTTGACCTAGAAGTTAATTTTTTACATCCCCAAGGGACTGCAGGTCTTAATATTCTATATTAATTTTAAATTGATACCTTCACGAGTTTCTTTAAAAAAGGGTCAGACAGACTGCTCAGACACACAGACGGACAAGAAAGTGGTCCTGTGAGGGATCTTTTAAGGTGAAAATTACTCTGTATAAGGTAGGAAACTTAGTGCACAAATGCAACTCTCATTTAGCCCGTTTTTTTGTAGCATAACACCTACTGAAATAATTGTATTTTTTATTAGGGTTCCGTACCCGAAGGGTCAACATGAGACCCTATTACTAAGACTTCGCGTTAGGGTTCCGTACCCGAAGGGTCAAAACGGGACCATATTACTAAGACTTCGCTGTCTGTCTGTCTGTCCGTCCGTCTGTCACCAGGCTCTATCTCAAGAACAGCGATAGCTAGACAGTTGAAATTTTCACAAATGATGTATTTCCGTTGCCGCTACAACAACAAATACTAAAAACTGAAAATAATAATATTTAAGGGGGGCTCCCATACAACGTCTGTTTGTCCGTCCGTCTGTCACCAGACTGTATCTCAAGAACGGCGATAGCTAGATAGTTAAAATTTTCTCAAGTGATGTATTTCTGTTGCCGCTATCACAAAAAATACTAAAAACAAAAAAATAATAATATTTAAGGGGGCTCCCATACAATGTCTGTCTGTCCGTCCGTCTGTCACCAGGCTGTATCTCAAGAACGGCGATAGCTAGACAGTTGAAATTTTCACAAATAATGTATTTCTGTTGCCGCTATAACAACAAATACTAAAAATAAAATAAAAAATATTTAAGGGGGGCTCCCATACAATAAACTATAGAAATGTGTCGCTTAGGTCAAACTCCATTAGTGCCTGTTTTCAGACATCTTCGTATAAAAAGGCCACTTAACTATATTCAAATTGTATATCACAACGTACAATCTTTAAGAAAACATATAGATGATGTAAATGTTGATCCAATTATAAGTAATTCTGATATAGTTTTTAAGCATAAACGTGGGCCAGTTCATCGGATTTCTTTAAAATTAATAATTTTTATGTTATCTCAAAGACTCACGGCCCAAATTCAAACAAATACAGCAAACCGCGGAATGGGTATAATTGCATTAAAAAATATAAATATCCCGGAAATCAACTCAACAATATTTCAAACTTCGTGTGGGAAATAGGCATAGTGAAGGCATTTTTGTTGATCTTAAAGGAGTTCGGATTATTGGCATTTATAGATCCCCTCGATGTAACTGGAACGATTTTTTAGATGCAATGAACACTGTCATATTTGATGGCAGAACACTGCCGTTGCCTCCAACTATAGTATGCGGGGATTTTAATGTAGATTTACTAGAATATAATCAGAATGCACCTATAAAAAAATATTTTGACGATATTGGTTTAAATTCAAAACTTTCTTGTCCATAACGGGTTATACTCAAATAGACAATGTGTTTAGCAATATTGACTTAGGTGCTGGCAAATACTGTATACTATTTAGTTACTATAGGCCTTTATGGATATAATTTCAAATTGAGTAATTATAATGTTTATCTAAACTGTCTGAAAAGTAAGAAAACTAATGGTACTTAATTGAAAATCATAAACAAAAGTGGGCGGTCCTACTACCTACATACTCTATCAAGTAATTGTTAACACCACTTTCTTTATATTACTTACCTAATTCTTATGCCCTTACAGATAATAATAAAAGTTGAAAAAGCTGGTGGAATTAACACTACAAAAATTCATCCACGATGGCACCTACTTAGAGTCATTCGTGGCAAATGTGTGCAGTGGGTAAAAATGCGCAAACCCATTCATTTTAGTCCTAAATATATGGGATTGCGCACGCTTACCCACTACGCATAGTTACCTCGAATGACTCTAATAGTAACATAATTCCTTACATTTAAAACTGTTTGGTTATGCGCACCTAAGTCTGAGTTGAAAACCACGAAATGAGTCAAATTTTACTTGCAAAATTTAGTAACAGCTAAACACCATGGTTACAGAGAGTCGCAATAGTGTAATGGTGTTTACCTAGTCAATAGTACGGAACCCTTCGTGCGCGAGGCCACCTCGCACTTGCCCGGTTTTCATTCTATTTTATTATATTCGATAAAGCATATTTATTTTACAAAATGGGACAATATTTTTTACTTCGAAGTTAGACCCCTGCTTAAACTACCCAAACTAATTAATAAAATATAATAACCATGTTGCCTCATTAACTTTCTCCTTAATTTATAATGTCAACTCTGTTGACTCTGTAGGAGAAAATTTCATGCGGTAGGCAATATTAGGCTTATTATGCCAGTTTTACAAGTAATTTTGCTACCTTTGTCTAATTCAACCCACGGCGCTATTCTAGTAACTAGTGTAAGCGACAGATATTTGTTTACTTCGAAATGTGATTTGTTGCAAAGTTACATCCTCATAATTAAATAGTGGCTTCATATTTTTCGCTCATGTTAATGAAGTTTGCTACTCTAGTTGTATAATTCAAAGGCTAATGCTATGTAAATGTTTGCAACATGAACAATATGAACATATTATAATTCGTATTATTGCGAATATTGTGTTTTCATTATTAAGTACTATACTACTATAATATGAATGCAGTGCTTGACATTCCTTTTCGCCCAAATAGTGCAAGACACATTTTTTACCACGGCTTTTATGATAATTCAAAACATATAAAGTGTAATATCGCAAAAACATTTTCTGTTGCCGATTAGGTAAGTATATAAAATATTTAGCAATCGATATGCAATCTAGCAAATCGATTGTATTATAATAACTGTCAAATGGTATTACTAAAGCAAATGAAAAGCCTATTTACGTATAAGTACAAAAAAACTATTTAGATATTTTTATATATATTTTTAGCATTTGGCATGCTTTTCACTTTGTGTTTAATGTATAGTGCTAAGCATGTCAAATGCTAAAAATATATATAAAAATATCTAAATATTTAAAGGGTTTGCGTCATTATTAGGTAAAATCTTAATTGTAAAATTAAGTTTACCTGGTCGGTATAATGTATGAAAATACTTCCGACAGATGGCGCAGGCGTCACCCAAAGACGTTAAGTGTGATGTGTTATCGAAATTAGCAGTCAGGAGCAATTGTCAGGATGGCTGAATTGGTAAAGCATCTGGACGGTATTCAGAAGATGCAGGTTCAAATCCTGGTCCTGACTGTTATTTTCGATTTCACATTTTTCACTTTGTGTTTAATGTACAAAAAAACTACTCTAATATAAATAATAATAATAATAATAAAAACTGGTAACACTACACGCCAAGAGTCACATTTTCTTATACTTTCCAAAATTAATTCAAATATCAGTTCACATTGCTTTTTATAATAACTTTACAACAATATTTACAAACTGTGCAATAGAAAACTTCAAAAAATGGAAAAAATAAACAACGCATGTGTAATAGTAAAATGATTTATATGGAAAGAAAATGTTAACTCGGGCAAAAGCCAGACTCGCTGCTACACTAGGGACAACTCCGGACTCGTCGCTCAACTCCACCTCGCAACTACCGAATCCAGTTTCAGTGACAGCGGGTACTGCTGAGGTGTTGAGCTCAACATCAAGCGGCGAGTACTTTTCCCCGCCTACGTCGCCACCAGCAGTACGCAGGAAGAGGAGAGGCCGGCCGCCGACACGCTTGGGACCCAGAGACCAACAGGTCTCAAATAGGGCCCCCGCTGCCGGTGGTGATGTGCGCCGCATGAGATGGTGTCAAAAGATGAACAAAAATGTCATGCGGGCATATTATGTGCCTACAGAGGGAGGAAGTAACCTTACAGCGTACCGTGATCGTATGCTGCCTTTGTTTCAGGAGCTTGAGCCGGCTGTCAACTTCACGGCACAGAGATTGTCGGATCAAGTGCGGGCCATTCGACGTTGTCAATTGTTGGATGATACCGTACTTGAACGGCTTCGCTCGGACGTACGGAGTAACATTGTATCCCCCATTTTCTCGCAAACTGTGGAGCATATATCTAGAGATATACCGCAGCTGCACTCAGCTGAGGAAGTGGAGGACAATGGAACCTTAACCGTAAGTACCCAGTACAATGATCAGTTAAGGAGCGCTTTGGAATGTGCTTTACAGAAATATCGAAGTATGTCTCCTGAGTGTGGACCACGTTTACCGCATTTGCCTACTCATAAAAAGAATATAGCGCTGGTAAAGACCCTGGATTCGCTGTTATCTGTTTATATAGAAAGCAGCGAAAATTTGGCGGATACACACTCAATTCTGTATTGTGCAGCCGTTGCAGCATATCGAGTAGCAGGAATTAAAATCTCTGAAGAAGGTCCTGTTACTCGACCGCGTACAGCCGTACCGGCTTGGCAATCCAGGATTAAGCGACGTATAGCCGAAACCAGGGTAATCATCGGTAAGCTTATCTGCTTCAGGTCAGGCAACACCCATCCGAATGTTATGCGTTTTGTGAATCGGGCTTTCTCGGGGACTGAAATAAATCCCCGAGAATAATTATGCCCCACGTCACAGAACGCATAGACTTCCTGAAGCAGAAAATTTATGCGTGGGAAAATCGCGTTGGGCGCTACAAACGGAGAGTAGGTCATTCACTGTGAACCGTACATTCCAGAGAGACGAGAGGCAGGTCTACCGTAATTGGGAAAGACCCGATGTACATCTGAATGTCAGGCATCTTCCAGACGTTTCTGCCACTACTACGTTTTGGCAAAACATCTGGTCGAGGCCTGTCATTCATGAAGAATGTGACTGGATGCGAGATGTCAAACGATCATGTGAACATATTTCTGACATGGAAGTAGTAGTAATAACAACAAATGATGTAACCAGTGCAGTCCGTTTATTACTTAATTGGAAAACAGCGGGACCGGACGGACTGCACAATTTTTGGCTCAAATGGTTACGCAGTTCACATGCTCGTTTGGCATCTCAATTTCAGTTGTGTTTGACATCGAGGTCGTTACCACATTTTTTAACTGTCGGTACGACCTACCTTCTCTATAAGAGTGGTAGTTCCGCGGACCCCAAAAATTACAGACTTATTACTTGCCTATCTACAATATATAAGCTCCTTACATCCATTTTGACAGTAAAAATTTCTTCACATATTGGGAAAAATTCAATTTTGGCCAAATATCAAAATGGATATAGGAGCGGGGCACGTGGAACTAAAGAGATCCTTATTATTGACACGGTCATAAGCCAACAGGTTCGTCGCGGCCGGAAAGAGCTGGTGATGGCCTGGATAGACAATAAGAAAGCCTATGACTCTGTTCCCCATACATGGCTCTTGAGGGTACTGGAGTTGTATAAAATAGATGCAACTCTACGTGCCTTCTTGAAAACATGCATGGGGCAATGGAAAACGGCCCTTTGCTATCCAGATCGTCGCTAGGTCCGGGTAAATGACGCACCAATGAAAATTGAGCGGGGTACATTTCAGGGGGACAGCCTCAGTCCATTGTGGTTTTGCCTGGCCCTGAATCCTCTTAGTACTTTACTAGAGAATTTAGGCCTAGGCTATCGGTTGCGGAAAGAGAGTCAGGGTCTATCCCATCTCCTTTACATGGATGACTTAAAGTTATTTGCCCCCACCAGACCCCAACTGATGGCATTACTTAAGGTAACTGAAACCTTTAGTAAGTCTATCAGAATGGAGTTTGGTGTGGCTAAATATGCAGTCTTACATGTAAAGCGAGGTGGGTTCGTGGAATCTGAAGGAATGCAACTTTCAGATTTCACGCAACTCCGATCTCTGTCTGCTACTGAGACCTACCAATATCTGGGTATGTCACAGGCCTTATGCATCTCTGAGGCAGGCATGAAACAAAAGTTGCAGGAGCGCTTCTTTTGCCGCTTAAGAAAAGTACTTAATAGTTTAATTTCTGGCGGCAACAAGGTGCGTGCCTGTAACAGTTGAGTCGTGCCTGTCTTGATGTATTCCTTTGGCATACTCAGATGGACTCAGTCTGAACTTGATATCCTTGACAAAAAAAGGTCCGCACACTTCTGACTACATACCGAATGCACCACCCGCACTCATCAGTAATGAGGATGTATATCCCGCGGAGATGTGGGGGTCGTGGTTTTTTAAACATCAAGACCCTTCATAACCGCGAGGTATGCAACCTCCGAGAATATTTTCTCAATACTGATGCGGACGTGCATCGTGATGTAGTTAGAGTGGATCAAGGATTTACCCCGCTTGCTTTGGCTAAAGAGAACTGGCACAAGCCTATGGTACTTGGCATTGAGGACCGCCGGGAGGTGTGGAGGAGCAAGGAGCTGCATGGACGTTTTTATCGGGCCTTACATGGGCTTGATATTGACTTTGCAGCATCTGTTTCCTGGCTGCAATTCAGTGATCTCTTCGGAGAAACTGAAGGTTTTGTCTTTGCAATAATGGATGAAGTTAAACACAAAGTGAAAAATGTGAAATCGAAAATAACAGTCAGGAGCAGGATTTGAACCTGCATCTTCTGGATACCGTCCAGATGCTTTACCAATTCAGCCATCCTGACAATTGCTCCTGATTGCTAATTTCGATAACACATCATACTTAACGTCTTTGGGTGACGCCTGCGCCATCTGTCGGACGTATTTTCATACATTATACCGACCAGGTAAACTTAATTTTACAATTAAGATTTTTACCTAATAATGACGCAAACCCTATAAATATTTATATATATTTTTAGCATTTGACATGCTTAGCACTATACATTAAACACAAAGTGAAAAATGTGAAATCGAAAATAACAGTCAGGAGCAGGATTTGAACCTGCATCTTCTGGATACCGTCCAGATGCTTTACCAATTCAGCCATCCTGACAATTGCTCCTGATTGCTAATTTCGATAACACATCATACTTAACGTCTTTGGGTGACGCCTGCGCCATCTGTCGGACGTATTTTCATACATTATACCGACCAGGTAAACTTAATTTTACAATTAAGATTTTTACCTAATAATGACGCAAACCCTATAAATATTTATATATATTTTTAGCATTTGACATGCTTAGCACTATACATTAAACACAAAGTGAAAAATGTGAAATCGAAAATAACAGTCAGGCGCAGGATTTGAACCTGCATCTTCTGGATACCGTCCAGATGCTTTACCAATTCAGCCATCCTGACAATTGCTCCTGATTGCTAATTTCGATAACACATCATACTTAACGTCTTTGGGTGACGCCTGCGCCATCTGTCGGACGTATTTTCATACATTATACCGACCAGGTAAACTTAATTTTACAATTAAGATTTTTACCTAATAATGACGCAAACCCTATAAATATTTATATATATTTTTAGCATTTGACATGCTTAGCACTATACATTAAACACAAAGTGAAAAATGTGAAATCGAAAATAACAGTCAGGAGCAGGATTTGAACCTGCATCTTCTGGATACCGTCCAGATGCTTTACCAATTCAGCCATCCTGACAATTGCTCCTGATTGCTAATTTCGATAACACATCATACTTAACGTCTTTGGGTGACGCCTGCGCCATCTGTCGGACGTATTTTCATACATTATACCGACCAGGTAAACTTAATTTTACAATTAAGATTTTTACCTACCAATTGGTAAAGCATCTGGACGGTATCCAGAAGATGCAGGTTCAAATCCTGCTCCTGACTGTTATTTTCGATTTCACATTTTTCACTTTGTGTTTAATGTATAGTGCTAAGCATGTCAAATGCTAAAAATATATATAAATATTTATAGGGTTTGCGTCATTATTAGGTAAAAATCTTAATTGTAAAATTAAGTTTACCTGGTCGGTATAATGTATGAAAATACGTCCGACAGATGGCGCAGGCGTCACCCAAAGACGTTAAGTATGATGTGTTATCGAAATTAGCAATCAGGAGCAATTGTCAGGATGGCTGAATTGGTAAAGCATCTGGACGGTATCCAGAAGATGCAGGTTCAAATCCTGCTCCTGACTGTTATTTTCGATTTCACATTTTTCACTTTGTGTTTAATGTATAGTGCTAAGCATGTCAAATGCTAAAAATATATATAAATATTTATAGGGTTTGCGTCATTATTAGGTAAAAATCTTAATTGTAAAATTAAGTTTACCTGGTCGGTATAATGTATGAAAATACGTCCGACAGATGGCGCAGGCGTCACCCAAAGACGTTAAGTATGATGTGTTATCGAAATTAGCAATCAGGAGCAATTGTCAGGATGGCTGAATTGGTAAAGCATCTGGACGGTATCCAGAAGATGCAGGTTCAAATCCTGCTCCTGACTGTTATTTTCGATTTCACATTTTTCACTTTGTGTTTAATGTATAGTGCTAAGCATGTCAAATGCTAAAAATATATATAAATATTTATAGGGTTTGCGTCATTATTAGGTAAAAATCTTAATTGTAAAATTAAGTTTACCTGGTCGGTATAATGTATGAAAATACGTCCGACAGATGGCGCAGGCGTCACCCAAAGACGTTAAGTATGATGTGTTATCGAAATTAGCAATCAGGAGCAATTGTCAGGATGGCTGAATTGGTAAAGCATCTGGACGGTATCCAGAAGATGCAGGTTCAAATCCTGCTCCTGACTGTTATTTTCGATTTCACATTTTTCACTTTGTGTTTAATGTATAGTGCTAAGCATGTCAAATGCTAAAAATATATATAAATATGGATGAAGTTGTGATGACGAATAACTACTGGAAATATATCCTGAAAGATGGTACTGTCGGGCATGCTACCGACCCGGAGAATCACTCTGGCATATTGTTTCCGGTTGTACTTGTCTTGCCAAAGGCGATTATTTGCACAGACATAACCAGGTAGCCAGGATTGTTCACCAGCAACTTGCTCTTAAATACAATCTGGTGGAAATTGAAGTGCCATTCTATAAATATGTGCCCGACCCAATTCTCGAAAATGACCATGCCACGTTGTACTGGGATCGGTCTGTCATTACTGACAGGACTATTGTTGCTAACAAGCCTGATATAGTGGTGATAGAACGATCAAAGCGCCGTGCAGTAATTGTTGATGTCACTATTCCGCATGACGAGAATCTCGTGAAAGCTGAAAAAGAAAAGCAAATGAAATATTTGGATTTAGCTCACGAGGTTACCGACATGTGGGATGTTGATTCAACAATTATTGTTCCGATAGTCATATCGGTTAATGTACTGATTGCCAAGAGTCTCGACCAACATCTAATGAGACTCTCGTTGGACGGCTGGCTTAAGGGCTTGATGCAAAAGGCGGTACTCCTCGACACGGCACGTATTGTGAGGAGGTTCCTTACTCTGGAGCCCTAACCATCGGCAGGGACCAACTGCACCCGATGTCGGTGGTCTACTATTTTATACATTTTTAAATTTGTTATGTTTACTTGTGTTTTTGTTTGTATTTTTATAAGCATGTTTGTGTGAGTGTTTGTTTCTTTTCATAATATATTCAAAAATGTATATAATGCGATATAAAATGAATAAAGAGAATAATAATAGCAGTAATAGCTCTTTTTTTTGCATATGGTGGCAGACTAGCTATGGCCCACCTGATCTATCTCCTGCTACAACAACAAAAAAACACATTGATGTGCTTCATGGCCGGTCACACGGAAGATGGTGGTACCAACCCGCTCGGGCCCGATAGCAAGTGAGCATTCCCACTTGGTTCCCAGCCCATTCACCAGTAATGCAGTGGGTGATAATTACTTACTTCCCATAGTCGCCTCGTACGACAACCGTGGCAAAGAATGCAGTGGTGACACTTGTATTCTTAGTCCGTCACCTCACGGCCTAGCGGTAAAACCAAGGACTACAAAGACAGTAGTATCTAATTCGATCCAAAGTCCAAGGTTCAGACCCCGTATGACACATAAATCTGACATTACGACATTTTTCGAAAATATGTATGTATTTATTTATTTACAATTTATCACTGCTTGGTGAAGGAAAACATCGTGAGGAAACCTGTATGCCTGAGCGATTTTGTCGATAGCTGGTGAAGTCTGCAAGCCCGTATTGGGCCAGCGTGGTGGACTATGGCTTATTTCCTCTCACCATGAGAGGAGACTCGTGCCCAATAGTGGAACAGAAAAAGAGTTGAAAAAAAAAAATAAGTACTCAACCGATCATCATCAAAATTATTACATTAAGTACATATAATAATATACATTTACTGATGGGTACCTAGTGAGAGTACTCACTTGCTATCGTTCCCGAACGGGTCGGTACCATCGTCTCCTGTGTGACCGCTCATGAAGCACGTCGGTGTGTTTTGGCTGTAGCAGAAGATAGCCGTTTATTCCTTCATTTCATATCTTAGAAATGAAATGGTGCGCAGTGGCTTAACAAAACTCTCGGTAGAGTTGACTCCATGAGCAATGGTTACCACTTACCATCAGGTAGGCCGTGGCTTGTGTACCATCATTACCAATAAAAAAAATGTATACTTATAGTCCAGAATCCTGGAAAGGACAGGCTACTTATTATCTTGGAAAATGTATGGTTTCTGTAAGCAACTTTTACATAAAGACTATTAACTAACTAATTGCTATCTGTATAAAAATTTGCATACTTAGTCCAGAATCCTGGAAAGGTCAGGCTAATATTTATCCCGCAAAATGCACGGTTTCTGTGAGCAACTTTTAGGATTATTAGCGTGCTGTAGAGTGACGTATTTATATTCTGAAGTCCGCATGGATGAATTTGCGGACTGTGTATTTTCGAGTCTGCTATGCTATATAGTTATAATTAGGTACTCATTCTTCACTGATCCAAATAAGAATCGGCGAAGACTTCCTCATGCGCTAGCAATTAAGTACTGACCTCATACGTTCAGATATAATTGGACTTTATTTTGCTCTCGCAATAACTTTGAAATTCCTTTCTTGTAGAAATTCTAAATACCACGTGAATACTTAACGTGTATATGAGAATACCAAGTAATTAAGTAAAAAGTTAGCAGTTCAATGATTGTAAAGGATTAAATCTACTTAATATGATGCATTATTTATGTAATCCTTACTTTTCCTAATTAATATTATAAATGAGAGCGAGTTTGTTTGTTTGTTACGCTTTCACGTCATAACTGCTGAACCAATAATCGTGAAATTTTTATATATTTAGTTTGAAGCACAGAAAATCTTCATCTCGGAAAAAATAATGGATCCCGTAGGATAGCTATTTTTATATAGAGATCATCAATATGTCGTAGAATGATGTGTTCATATTCTAAAGTCCACACAGTCAGAGTAGCGGCTAGAACCTAGTATCTACTATTTGCGAAACTGTAAAATTCCCAATTAATCACAGTAATAGGTACTAACAATACAATAATCATGGTCTACCTTTTATATCAAAATATCTTAGGGACACACTCATTTACGAAACCTTGAATGTCGATATTCCTACATATCCGTGTGGTGACGGACTAAGAATACAAGTGTCACCACCACCTTTCGCGCGGTTGTCGTACAAGGCTACTAAGGGAAGTAAGCAATTAGCACCCATTGCATTACTGGTGGTAGGGCTGGGTACCAAGTGAGAGTACTCACTTGCTATCGGGTCTGAACGGGTCGGTACCACCGTCTCCTGTGTCACCGGTCATGAAGCTCATTAGTGTGTATGGCTGTAGCAGAAGATAGCCGTTTATTCTTTCATTTTACATCTGAGAAATGAAATGGTGCGCACTGGCTTGACTGTACTCTCAGTATAGTTGAGTTCATAAGCGACGGTTACCACTTACCATCAGGAGGGCCGTAGCTTGTATGCCATCATAAACAATAATAATAAAAAAATGTCTGCATGGAAGCCGATGTTTATAATTTACCAAACGTTGTTTATTTAACGCGATATAGGTACTTCGGATACGAATGATATTGTACCAGCGTAAAGTGCAATCATAACTAATTACACTGCAATCGCTATTTGTGCAAGGTGCCTTTGATGTAACATAAACAAATCACCAGTCAGCATGCGCAGATATGTGGATGTCTATAGATAAGTACCATGTTACTGAAACGCGTCCGTAAAAATCTCAGTTTATTTTAGACTGTGTCCTCATTCCTGAGCGCGCTGCCCAGCGAAAGTAACCACTCACATGCGCTCATATTACCTAGATAATAATTTGCTGATACCCTACTTTAAATCTCGTACATAATAAACAAGCGAAATCTTGCAATGACTACTTAGGTAAGACCCAAATTTGGATACTCACCGTTGAATAAGCCCCGCGACGCCAGCCTGCTTTACAGCATCATCAGGAACTAAATGTTTGTGTTAATAATAAACAATAAAAGTGAAATGTAGACAGGGTATCACCTATTATTGACTTAATGGAGCTATTGTTTTAGGTTAAGTTTTAGGAACGCGCGCGATCTGGGCGGATTGTGACGAATACGGACGCGTCACGGCTCGCTATATAAAAGCGGAATTTTTATAATTTTGTAAGGATAATTTTGAGGAATAAAGAAGATTTTAGATGGTGTAAATTTAATGCAGTATATTGTCGCGGGGCACGGAGCGTGCGCACTCAAGTCCGCGACGGTACTGGCGACAGCCGACAGGCGGCGCTGTGCTGCGCCGTATTGATAAAAGCGTAAAGGGCGCATGGCCTGGGACTAAAAGATGCGATCACAATTCACGGAAGGCGACAGCGTAGCGCATTTAGCACAACCTTGAACTCGCTCAATCGAATATTAGATAATGTAGGATTAGATAAAAAGATGCGCTAACAACGAGCCAACTGTGCGTCGAGTCTGTCTACGCTACGCTTTTGTTTACATTATCGTGCGTTTACGTCTGGCTATTCATACCGAATGTAATGCGTTTGTAAAATCGTGCGTCGTATCCAACTCAAAACTAGACGATGAAGATTAATGAACTCGGTATATTACGGGCTATTCACGGAGCATTAAAGGATTTAGCAACATCTCTTCAATTGGTCGCGGAGGCCATTTTGTCTCAAGCCATAATTTCCTATTTACTTTTTTTTAAAGGCTATACTCAGTTCCTATGGAATAATGCCTGTATAACGGGGTACTTTGCATACTTACTTACAATTTAGGGGAGCAAAGTACACCCAGACTCAAGTAACTTTATGGCATAGAAAATCCATAGATATTAGCAATTTTCGAGGTATATCTAACTATACCATCAATAATCCGAGAGCTATATAAATACATATACTTACTTAGATATAAATAAGTAGGTGCATATTAATTATACGCATAGGTACAGTAGGTAGTTACGACCTCTCACGAAGAACGTGACACGAATTAACGACGAGATAAGGGAATAATAATCCTATTTTGTTAAGACTATAAGAATATTTAGATATTTTTTATATATATTTTTAGCATTTGACATGCTTAGCACTATACATTAAACACAAAGTGAAAAATGTGAAATCGAAAATAACAGATGGCGCAGGCGTCACCCAAAGACGCTAAGTATGATGTGCCCGTCAAAATAAAAGTCACGAGCAGGATTTGAACCTGCATCTCCTGGATACTGTCCAGAATTAGCAGTCAGGAGCAATTGTCAGGATGGCTGAATTGGTAAAGCATCTGGACAGTATCCAGAAGATGCAGGTTCAAATCCTGCTCCTGACTGTTATTTTCGATTTCACATTTTTCACTTTGTGTTTAAGACTAAGAAATATACTTAACCACACACCCGGGGTAATAGGGTAAAAGGGTAGTGTGGGGCCCTCACCTACTAAATAAACCTGCTATGTACCATTTCTCTGCTTATGTTGGCGGACCACTGAAACTGTGTGAGATTACTTTCATTATTCACTATTATTATTTATTACTTCGGTTCGGAACGAAATCCCTTTTTTGTTATTGCGGGAAATATTTACCTAACCGCACACCCGTTTTTCGAGGGCAATGAAACAGGATAGTGTGGGGCCCTCACCTACTAAATAAACCCGCTATGTGCCGTCTCTCCGCCTGTACTGGCGGACCACTGTAACTGGTAGTGGTCCGTCGTTAATCATAAAGCCTAAATAGTTAAAACCCTCGCTACCTTAGGCGTTAAGAAATAATGGATTTTGGAACTTGTGAGTTTAGCAGGCTTCTACGATAGCTTAGCGGTCTAAAACCTCCTCCCGGATAGAGAAAAATGCAAGTTCAAATCCTGCTCGCACAAAATTTTTCTTTTTCCACTTTTACATAATTTTTTTTGTAGATGATTCCAGAGTTTTCTATCACTTTGATAATTTTCTCTTGGGTCCATCATATGTTCTACAACACAATAATATATGGGACCAAAACTTAGGTAACCGCTTCCTAATTAAAATATATCTGCCGATAGGGATTATCGCCGCATATACAAAAACAAGATCCGCACCCAATTAAATAGTGGTACAAAAAACTACATAAATATAATATAAATCACGTCGGATTTTATAACCTCTTCTTTTTGAAAAAGCTGTAAAATAAAGCATAATAAATTAGGTAAATATTATCTAAAAAGTGTGCGTATATCCATAAACCGAATGATCAATATAATATGATTTAACTATTTTCTGTTCATCACATTTCCACTATTGACCACGTAGGTCAAAGGAGAGGTATTTAGGCCTTAGTCTATCACGCTGGTTCAGTGCAAGTTGACAGAATTCACAAGCCGTTAAGAAAATCTATAGAAAAATTTTGAAAGGTTAGAGGTGTGTGTAATTGTACTTAAATCTCTCTAACGACACCCCGTCGATCAGCAGCGAAGGACCTCGGATTGAGTATTGAACGCGATACCACTGTCTGCAGTCCTTGGTTTCACCGCTAGGCTTATTTTTACTAATACGTGTAATATTGTTTGTAACTACTGGGTAAGAACAAGATTTTTAATAAAAGCTAGCACAATCGCAACAAATACTTACCATTCAGTGAAATTATTCTTCACTTTCATTATAGGTACAATATCACTTCCAACTGTATGCAACGCTTGCCGTTGCTTTATGTCATACAATATCCAAGTTATAATGGTTCTACTACAACACCTATGAACTTGCACCACGCAACTTTACCGTGACACCAGCCCAGCAGTCCCATTTCTTGAAACACAATACCGCATAATACACAATACACTACGCACCAAAATAGAAGTTAAATTACCATAAAATGTCTGTGTTACACTAAGGAATTGTTCACATCTATTTACAGTTACCCTATAAATGTCTCACTCAACTGAATATAACATCTACACAATATGTCCGATATTGCAAATAAAAGGCAAACTGGAAGCGTGAAATATTTTCTCAGTAGTTCAACTACTTATATCACAATGGACCTACCATTAATGGATACCGTTGATGGATCAGACCATTGCTCAACATCAGTTTTCTACTATACCGACGTTTCGGCTTCTTTATGTAGGTATAGCATCCTTGGTCACGCGAAAAGAGGTATTTAAGTTATCAAAATTTTGGTTTTTCTTAACATATTTTTTTTTCGTCTGGCTTGTGGCGATCCTGATAATTCCAGATAATTCCGGCAATGACAATGTCCTCTTGATTCTTTTGCTTACTTAAAGTTATGTGGTGGTCAAATCTCAGTAGCCATTTGCTAATATATCAAATGGAAAGCTTTGTGTAAAAGAATGTACTTGAAAGGGAATAAATAATAAATTTAGAGATAAGTCTGGAAATTGATTGGAACTTAAAATATATTATTATGTATTTAGTCTGAGTTATAATATCAATATAATATTTTTACAAAAAGGAGCAAATGCCATTCCATACAATCATTCTATTTGTCATTTATACACTGTCAAATGTATAATAAATAAAATGCCAAATAGGTTGTAATTGATTTAGGAATGAATAGGCAAGATATAACTTAACTGTCATCTGTGTACATCACATGTACAATATATATCATGTATCACCTTAGACAAAGGATATTATCATGGTCCGAGATATATTATTAATCAACTACTATATCCCATAAATGTCCACAGCTCTCCTCCCATTAAAGAGTAATGCGTATAACCAGAAACCTTCCATAGTGAAAGGGATTTGAGCTTAGTCCACCACTCTACGGCCCCGCAGTTTAGAAGACTAACGCTGATAGCACACCGACGCGCTGCGAACCTCGGTAGCGAAACTCCGGTATATCTGTCATCTGTCAAGAAAAATGTCTCGTATTTTGTATCTCGCTCTATCTGTCTGCGATTTTCTATAATTGTAACTCTGTATGGTATGCTGTTACTCGCGTCAGTTACCCACAGACGCCGCGATTTTGGTTTCGCTGTTGGGAGAGAAACGTCATGCTATGTCTTTTCTGATAAAATATCGGGGCGAAAATGATCCAAACGAAATATTGCACTGAGTAGCAAACGCGAAATCGCGATATTGGTGCGAAAAGCACCGCTTTAATATCGCTAATATTTCGCTCTTTCATGTTGGAAAACGTGTCGCTACCGCAGTTCGCCGCGTCGGTGTGCTAACAGCGTGTACACGATCATGAACATGTGCTTAACGCGTAGGTTCTATTTAGAATGGTCTCCTTCGCTCTAGATTATGATAATTAACAACTAACGGCGCATAATTATAAAAGTTTAAACTTTTATTTTGGCAGGCTTTTCATTGTGAAGATGAAGCGAGAGAACGAGCACTGGCGCGTGTAAAAATACATGAATAATTTCGTCTTCAGATGTGTTCTTTTTACTCGTATGAGTGCTGGTGTGTATGTGCCTTTAGCCATTTCACAGCGGCTAGGCTATAGATAGAAAGTCTAAGCGTAAAGCTAACGACTACCTCGTTTATCGCATATCGCTGGTGACTAGTCCTGGACATTTGCATCGGCTAGCCGCCCCTTCACGAATCCAGAAATGTCAAAGGAAATTTAAAATTATATTTGGTTTTCTCCTTACTTAAACAATACCTAAATTAATTAAGTATGTTTTTTTATAGCTTTTAGGGGCAGAAGATCTAACAGATTATGTAATGGTAAGTGGCACCACCAGCCAATGACAGTATCAGTACCAGGTTGCTAGCGTTTATAGGAGTTACGATAGCCGCGTACTATTAGGTGAATCATATGTTTCGATTCCTGGGCGGTTTCGATTCCAATTTTCAGTAGCAGCTCGGAATTAGAAAATTGGTAATGTCTCGACCCTGACTCGGAAACTCTGAAAACTACACGGAAAGCATATAAAGCCGTTGGTCTTGCTTGCGCTTTATCGCCCTCTGGTGGTATCGGAATGCCGTCCCAATGATCTTTGGTTTATTTAGTCGCTGAGGGCCTCACACTATCCTGTTCGTTGCCCCAAACGACGGGGTGTGCGTTTAGGTAAATTTAGTTCCCGCCTTAACAAAAAAAGATATTACAATAATCTTAAAACATAGCATCACGCCTGTATTTCCCGAAGGGGTACCGCTGCACCACAGAGGCAGTTAATGTTGATTAATAAAGACGAACAAAATGCTTGAGTGCTTCATTTTAAAAAATCTTGCATTGAGTAGATTAGCTTAGCTTCGCTTAATTTAACCCACCCACATCATGTTCTTTAAGGATATCATTAAAATTCTCGAAGTTCACTTAGTCAATACAGGTTAATATCATCTGTTAATCTCTAAATACAGAAGCATATTTATTAAGCCGATAGTGAAAGCAATTACCATTTGCAACACGCATGGAAACGCGGTATGTACATATTATTTGCTATTTAGTATTCAGCAGATCTGTGTAATTGGTTGTAGCAATAGGACGCGGCGACCTTGAGGAGTTGCACTTTTATACTGCCTCCCTTACCCCCGTAGAGAGGGGTGGGACAATTCTAAAGCCGCCCCCACACGGCGTAGTAGTGAAGGTCAAAAATAAATAATAAAATAATAAAAAGATGGTGGACAAAACTCGTGTCATTTTAATAGTTCTTTAAGGGCCGTTCAAAAACACGTTCAACAAGGGGAGCGTAAGGCTATAGTTTGGTGTGACAAAATGTTTTACTTCAGTTTTTAATCAGAATGAACCATGTCACCAAAAAAATTTAAGAGTTCATGCATTATTGCATGTGCATTCTAGTTAGAAGGGATATCAATGTGAAAAGAAAGAAAGTTAGTAACAAGTGGCCACATTGGCATTGCAGTCATCACGAGGGTTGTGGCCAAAGTGATTCCAGGCCCATTTAATACTACAATAATTTTAGAAACATTAACATTCATTATTAATTATAAAACAGGGAAAATCCAGATTAATAACATCTTTTTAATTCTTTAAAATGTTGAAATAAGTATATAATTGCTTTGCTGAATCTTGACAACTTGGAGAGTAAACTTAATAATGCGCTCTCGATTGAGATAAGACGCTTATGGTTAGCAAAGTTTTCGGTTAGCTTAGTAGTTAATAGTCATTACGGGTTATGCTAATAGTATACTCTGTAGACAGTGACGCAAATAATTAGTCACCCATGCAAAAATATAGAAATTTTCATAATACGAGTAAGTCTCGTCACAGATTTTTGCTTTTCTTTTGCTAAAATTAAAAAAATTAGGAAAAACCTAAACAGCACAAACATAGCATCACGCCTGTATTCCCCGAAGGGGTAGGCAGAGGTGTTTTACACACCTACGACTCGCCAGCTATGTTTAAGTCCCACGTAATAGGGGGCGAGCCTATTGACGTCTACCGGGCACATTTCCAAACTCCGGGCTGTTACTGAGAATTTTTCTTTTTAGGAAAAAGCTCAGTAACATTGCCCGACCCGGGGATAAAAACAGCACACATATTTAATAAGTTACCACATTATAACAATAATATGTTTAAAATATTCGCAGTAGATAGGAAAAGATAAAAGTAAAAGTTGTTAGGTAATATACAAAAATGACAATCCTACTTCCTTCATATATTTGTAATGTGAAAGTTTGTTAAAATGTTTGCATATTTCGACATTTTTTGTCTGACAATCAAGCCTAAGCGACTGGCTGTATTTGGATGAAATTTGGTAGGAAGATACATGACACTGTTGATAGAGACAAATGGAATACATTTTATATAAAAGATAGGGAGCTCCTTTGGGATATGAATAAACGACTCTATGGATTTCCAGTCCCAGCAGACGAACTCGCGGGCAGAAGATAGTTTTGTTACAATATCGTAGGTAGTGGAATACGCTTGCAACTTCAAGTTTAAATGAGCAGGTTTCTGGAATTCTTGGAAATGTTTGCATAAAGTTTTGAATCAGTTCCAACCTCAGGCTACCTGCTTGTAATTAGATTGCATAGGTCAAATGTGAGTGAGATTCACCTTTTCTTACCACTTTGACAAAAAAACGTAATACTGAAAAGTATATTATATACAAATACAAATCTCACACTAAGACAGGTATATCACAAATCGCATACTATGAGGAAGTACACTGAAATTGTTTTTTTTACATACCGTAGTAATTATGCGTAAAATTTCGATCATTCGATTTAGCTAAAATAATATAACAAAATATATTATGTAGAAGAATGCGCCCAGAAATGATGCAACATGGTTTCCGAAATAATAATTATCTAAATTAATATCAAAATTAACCCGTTTAACTTATTTTCATATAGGTACCGGTCGGTGGAATGTCAGGCAATTTGTCAGTCTGGCTGCCGAATAATCTGCCCAACACTTATGCGTTGTTTTTCATTATCCTCGGGTAAAATTTGTTGGCTAATATCGCTGGTCGGGATCGTCCATGATACGCTGTTAATATTTTTGTTTTTATACCATCCTATAAACATGACACGTCATAAATATAAAGAGAATAAAAAATGAATGGTTTTATTTTAGCGAGAAAATAACAGGCATTAGATGATAATGCTTTTGGTAGTTTGTGGTTCCTAAACGCTTCGCACTTCTGCGCTTTTAATGGTAGTACTTATAAAGTACAAGATGTCAAAAGAATAGAAAAAAATTTTTTTTTCTACGTGGGTGGCGGTGACGAACAAGCATACGGCCCACTTGATGGTAAGCGCTTACGGTAGCCTATAGACGCTATCCACACCAGAGTGATACACTCGCGCGTCGTCATCTCCAAGGAAACGGATAACGGAGGTGTATGGGAAGGATAATACGGAGAGGATAGGGAGGGAGTTTGGGCCTCCGGCGATCTCACTCACCATACGAAACACAACGGTAGGAGTAACTACCGTTGTTACACGCTGATCTTATGTGAGAGGGTGGTACTTCCCCGAGCGAACTGGCCCATTCGTGCTGAGATGAGCAAGGCTCTACGAACTTAGATATATTTGTTTTTAGAAAATCCGAAATCGTATGCACATCTATATTGTTCAGATAGTCATATCGGTTAAGGGACGAATCGCCATGAGTCTCGAACAACACCTAAAGAGACTGTCGTTAGACAGCTGGATTAAGGGCTTAATGAAAAAGGCAGTACTCCTCGACACGGCACGTAAGTACCTATTGTAAGGGGTTCACGTAGGTACCTATTGTAAGGGGGTTTACAGTATTAAAGAAATCCAAAATGTAAATTTTAACGGTCCTGGCCCCAGGAGTTTGGGTTGTGCATTGATATGTCTGTCAGTCAGTTACTATTTTATATATATGTAGAAGGTTAAATAAATATACAAATAGAAATATCGATTATTTAAAAGATTTAAACTTAGATCAACTACACCAGTGTTCAAATTCGAATTGAATTTTAAATTAACGACAAATTCAATAGCTTCACTCAGAAATTAAACTAAAACAAAATTAAATACTTTGGAAAATCCAAAACTGCACGCCTCATAATCTTCATTTTTCGCAATAAAATTGATTATTTGATAAGTAACTAATAATGTATTGGTCTTACTAAGTTGTTTTTTATAAATCAAATAGATAGCGCTAATTTCAAAAAGTACTAATGTGGGTTTCATGTCTTATACGCCATCTACGCTAATTTTAAGAAGTACTTCTATATTGGTCTACCTCTGTCATTTTGCAAGGCGCCATCTAGCAATTAGTAAGAACAACAATCCATGAGTTTACATATATACCTGCATAAGTGCATATAATATATATAAACATGTAAAATTGAATAATTTATTAAACTGTAAACAAAAACAATTTAAGAAAACAAAAAGACATCGCTAGTTTCCTAACAAAAAAAGCAATATTGTGGTTCTATATATACAACAGCAACTAAATACATCTAAAATTGCCACTTGCGACATCTAGGGCTGCATTTGTCAATATCTCTTTTACTTTAAAACAGCGACATCTATCAATAGAAAATTGCAACTTTGGACAATATTATACGACTTATTTAAAAATCAATGAGTTCAACAAGAAATCTCTAAACCATTTATCTTTCTAACTTGGTAACCTTATAATTTTATACTTTGTTCTAAGTGAAAACACCGTGACGCCAAGGCCACGCAAAAAAAATTGTGGAATGTAAAATGTGTTTTTTTCGTGTTTTATAACGTTGGTGTGTTATTATTTACGTGTGTTTAGTGTTTTTAATTATTGTTATGGATAGTATATTGAATAGTTATTATACTTGACAAATATCATCAGTTCGTCAAACAAAGGTAAAAAGGTTCTTTTAATAAAAAACAATGTACCGGCCGGGCGAACGGCGTTTTGTTCTGTTGACGATAGTAAAACTACCGGTGGCTATGCGTACGTAAAAAGGTAGGTAGTTCTCATGAAAGGCGCTGGTTTTAGTGTCGCGTCGAGCGTAAATGCCGTAAATATTCAGTATTTTTTTGTTTATTCAATAACAATGAAACCACATCGAATTAGAACGTGAAAAGTAATAGGGCTCTATTCCTAGTCATAATAATTCGTAAACGAAAAAAAAAGACTCGATTAATTAAGTATTTTGGTCGTTATCGCGTTAACATACATTACCTACAGCTCACGGACGTCCAAGCCAGAATTTTTTCAAACAGTTTTTTAACTAGTTTAAATAACAAAAATGGCATCAAAAATATCATGTGTTAAAAATAGTGTTTGTTCTTTATATGTGTGTGTAGATATTATTTTACAAGTGCAATATATGATAAATAGAGACATTTTAAGTTTGAAAAATCAGCTGTGCCGTGTCAACGAGTAGAACACACCTCAACGCTTCGCTTATGAGGCGTGAAATATGCTCTTCATTTGGATCGAACATTTAAGGCTGTCATAATTCATTGGACATTAATATTTGATGATGAACACTGCGAAGATATAAACAGTCCAAGGCAAACTAATTCGCAAACACTGACAAATATAAATTGGTCGTTTGCCAGTGATCATCTGTCTACGTACATGAACGAAATAACATGAGCAGTGCCAGTTCAATGTACGCTGGCTCATGTTTGTATGCAGTAATATGCATAGGGTAACCTTTACTAATTGCGATATTTATGAATTTGGATAAGATGTTATGTATCGCATTCGATTCATTGCAGACGGATCCGTGCGTACCTTAGCTCTCAGACACATATATATAGCGTAATAATTATTCATTTTATATTGAATTAACCAGGAAAAACTTAAGTGTATATGTATATCGATGTCTACACTAATAATTACACAAATAACTAAGCCGAAAATAGAAACTAAAATAACTTAGCATCACGCCATTTCCCTTGCGGGGTAGAGAGGAGACTCCAGTCCAATAGTGGGACATTAAAAAAAGATATCAACAAGTAGTTTTTGGTAGTCTAATTCTAGTTCAGGTTTTTATATATTATTTCAAGTACCTATATCTTAATCATTATATAAACAAGGCAGATAAGATGATAATCAAATATTTGTTTAACATTAACGTCTTAACGTATACAAATAGAACAAAAGCGATCAATTTGAAATATATTTGGGAGGAGAATATTGCAGCATTATTCAAATATCAGGCTATAAGAAAATAACTTTGTTATAAATTTTAATAGAATAAAACATAGGTTCACGCCTGCATCATCGAAGGTGTAGGCAGAGGTGTATTACACACCCACGATTCGCCAACTATGTTTAAGTCTCACGTAATAGGGGGCTGGGTCTATTACCGTATACCGGTCACATTTCAAACTCCGGGATGCTACTGAGAATTTTTCTTTTTACGAAAAAGCTCAATAGCACCGCTTGACCCGGGGATCGAACCCGAGATCTCATGATCAGCAGTTGCGCACACTCACACATTATAATTTAATAGAATAAAAATATATAATTACATGCACACATAGATTCACGCTTGTTTCCTAGAGGGTAGGCAGAGACAACGGATTGCCGCTAGTTCTATAAAGACCGTCCGCTGCACGGAGCACAGAAAAAGAGTTTTTTCAGCTCTTTTTCCGTACTCCGTGGTCCGCTGCCTATTATTATACAACTATACAACTGTAATATTTAAATATACAATTTATGTATCCAAATATATGCATGTTCTCTCGATATAGAAAAAAAACCTGTAATAAATATGTCAAAGGAATACAACAGACGCAAAAAGTAATTAAAGTAATCTTTTTGTTTAATTATATGCTTGTGATAATTCGTAAGGTCTCGCTGCTGGAGATTCTCGCTGCCCTCATCGTCCGGCACCCGTTACAAGTAGAGACCTGCCTTCGAAGAAGAAAAAAAAGTAGATATCGACCTCCGTTGGCGATGTTATGGGTTCCATTGCCACACAAGACAATTCTTTGTGTAATCCCCAAAAATACTTAGTGATACTTTGTGTATTGTATGTTTGTAATACAAACGCGATACAATGATTATTCTTTTGTGCAGGTGTACTCCGTTTGTGGATCATGTAAATAATTGTTCAGCTGTATTTGAAACCATGAAAAAGTGTGGATGATTTAGCTTTGTCTGTCGATCTTAACATCAAGTACCTACTAAATAATCATGGCCGCTCATAACACATGTGCTCAGACTACTTGTTAATTCTATGGATTATACTCCTTTACGGAATATGACATAAGAAAAATAACTAATATCTAATATCACGTTCCGACATAATAAGGGGTAAGTATATTCCTGACAGGACTGCGACAATAAATAATATGATTTTATATTTCACAACAAAACACATCGCCCCTGTGGCCTAATGGATAAGGCATCGGCCTCCTAAGCCGGGGATTGTGGGTTCGAGTCCCACCAGGGGTAAAAACTTTTTGTTAATCCATGCATTTTTAAGTCAAAACATTTTGGTGATATTTTGTTTTTATGTTTTTTTTATTATATATTTATATATTAATATCGTACATAGCTCATTGCTATAGTGAGTATTTTGTGTTATTACTGACCTGTTTTATTAATCTATAAGCTCCATTTATTATACTCGTATAACTGAAGTTAAGTTAATAAGATACACACTTTGTCACAAACGAACAATAAACTTTTCATAGTAACGTCTGGTTTAACGGGTGAACATAAAATCTCTCATAGCAATTGAAATTGAATTATAAAATAAATATTGTTTGAAACGTAACTCTCAAAAAAATGTTTTGCACCTCTGCTGCTACGAGCCTCTTTTTATAATATTTAAAGAAAAACTGCGAAAATGTGAAATCTAAAATAACAGTCACGAGCAGGATTTGAACCTGCATCTCCTGGAATACCGTCCCAGATACTTTGCCACTTCAGCTTTCGTGACAATTGCTTGGAACTGCGAATTACTGTATAGGTATATAATTATATATACATTCAGTCAAGAAAGTATTGGGAATGGATGATTTGTTTATGGTTCCAAATTCAAATTTTTGTTTCTTTTTGTTGTTGTTAGATTGGGCACAACTGTTATCCATTTTGGCGCGGAATTTGAGTTGCATCTGTTATTTATATTAAAATACAGTGCTGTTTTTAGTTATATCATATCTAGTGTGTATTGCGAATTTCATAATGGACAAAAACATCGAACAAAGAGTTTGTCTTAATCCAAAAGTTTTAGTGTGAAAAGAAATACACAGGGCAAAAGGGTAGTCATTTATCCTTAAAATAAATATTGTTTTATGGTTGTCCTTTCCAGGCCATGAATGTATGGGCATTTGGGACATCTCCTTTAATACAGATTAGAATAAGGATAAGTAATACATTTTCTACAAAATCAGGTTGTTTCAAAAATAATCTCTGGTACATAATTATCTATTACAAAATGGCCTATTAATGTGTACTGGATTGGGCATTCACGCCAATAATATTACTTTAAGTAGCTTAATCCTAACTATGATTCGTTTACATTTATAAAACTGCGTATATGGACGTTGAATTGATATATACGATCCATATTACATAAAATTGGGCGTCTGAAGGCCATTGTAATGCTGATCTACATAATCATCTCGTATGTGATATAATCTAGTCACTAGAATGTAGTGCAAAGACTGCAAATGAAGTATTAATGCGTCCTTACGTTGACAATTAATAAGCCGTGTGGGGCCGGCATCAAGAATAGCTCCACCCCGTCTCTTCCTAGGGGAGTCGTAAAAGCCGACTAAGGGAATACCAGGGGACCGGGCAGCAGCGTTCCCTTGTTTACTAAAAAACATGCACTGCGATCGCCAACCCGCCCGCGAAGCGTAGCGATTATGGCAATACCTCCCACATCAGTGCACACACACACACATCGGCCCCAAGTCACGGCAGCTCCGCTATTCCGTGGCCTAACGGTAGCGGGCCCGGTAACGGCGGAACAGGGGGTGGTTAGAATCCCCAGTCGCGATCCGGTTACCATAAACGACTTCTGGCCCTGGTAACACACAACATCAGGACACTGAGGACTGACGAGAGGATCACCGCGCTGGAATTGAGCAAGATCCGATGAGACATTGTAGGATTAGCAGAAGTGGGAAGACAGGGTAAGGGCACGATAATCCTCCAGTCCGGAAACTTGTTCTTCCACCGGGAGGGCGACTACCAGTCCCAGGGTGGTATGGGTTTATCGTTCACAGGTCTCTCATAGGTAACGTGGAGAAGATTGAGAGTGTATCGAGTAGGGCAACGTACCTTATACTCAGAATAACCAAACGGTATTCGCTGAAGGTCGTACAGGTTTACGCGCCGACCTCGATACATTCGGACGACGAAGTGGAGGCCCTCTACGAAGACATCTCGAAAGCCATTCACGAGTCTAAAAGTCACTTTATGGTGGTTATGGAAGACTTTAACGCAAAGCTAGGCATAATGAGAGACGATGAGCTGAAGGTGGGGATCAATATGGATTTGGGCAGAGAAACCACAAGGGGCCATACTGTTTGATTTTCTGGAGAAGGAAGGTTGAAGGACGTCAGTTGGACAAAAACCATTTATATTGTAAAACATAGGACGTCCGTATATTGCGATATACGAACGCCTAATATCAAGCAATATTGAATTTCAAGTTGCGTGTGATAAGCCTTTCCTTCCTCGCAGAAGGCAGCGACCGCGGCTCAATAAAACTTTGCGTTAAAGTCTCCCATAACCACCGTGAAGTGACTTTTAGGCACGTGAACGGCTTTCGAGATGTCCTCGTAGAGGGCCTCCACTTCGACGTCGTAATGTGTCAAGGTCGGCGCGTAAACCTGTATGACCTTCAGCGAATACCGTTTGGTTATTCTGAGTGAGAGACAAAGTACGCTACCCTACTCGACACATTCTCAATCTTCTCCACGTTGCCTATGAGACACCTTCGAACGATAAGCCCGACAACACCCTGGGACTGGTGGTGGCCCTCCCGGTGGAAGAGCAAGTATCCGGACTGGAGGATTATCGTGCCCTTTGCCTGTCTTCGCACTTCTGATAATCCTACAATGTCCTATCGGATCTTGCTCAATTCCTCTTCCAGCGCGGTGATCCTCTCGTCAGTTCTCAGTGTCCTGACATTGTGCGTTACCAGGGCCAGAAGTCGTTTATGGTAGCCGGATTGTGACTGGGGATTCTAACCACCCCCTGTTCCGCCGTTACCGGGCCCGCTACCGTTAGGCCACGGAATAGCGGAGCTGCCGTGACTGGGGGCCGATGTGTGTGTGTGTGCACTCATGTGGGGGATATTTCCATAATCGCCACGCTTGGCAGGCGGGTTGGCGATCGCAGTGGATGTTTTTATTACATAGGGGAACGCAGCTGCCCGGTCCCCCGGTAATCCCTTAGTCGGCTTTAGCTATAGCCCCACATGGCCGAATCATGAATTGATATATAAACGATTCATATTCCATAAAATTTGGCGTCCGAACACAGTTGTAATGCTGATAGATATAATCTTCTCGTATGTGGTATAATCTAGTGCAAAGACTGAAAATGATGTATTAATGCGTCCTCACGTTAACAATTTTTAATGTCCTTATTAAATAGCTAAATGTGCTGTGACAAATAGGTGTTTTTAAAAAAATAATAAATATAAGTTATATACGGTTGTCCTTTGAGCATATCATTATTCATATTGGATAACATTAGACGTCCGTATGCTATACATACATTAAAATTGTTGGAATTACCTTTTTTAAAAACGATATTTAAGGATGCCGGTTGAACATAAACCATTTATATTGTAAAAGATAGGACGTCCGTATATTGCGATATAAGGACGTTAAACATCAAGCAATTATTTATAAGTATGTATTGAATTTCAAGTTGCGTGTGGTACGCCGCCGCAAACGCCCGCAGATAACTACTAAGTCAGCATCTGTGTATGTATGTGCTTATCAGCCAATTTAACATAAAAATCCCATACATTCTAATATTGTAAAAGTACCTATAGTATGTGATAACTATAGATATCTAGGTATGTCATTGATGGAGGAGTAGGCAGGGCGACGGCAGGTAACCCTTATGTTCCGAATGGTGCAGGTGCTGCCTCAGGGCATAATTGCTTCGGACGATACCTGCATATAGCCGCAAGGAGGGATGTTGTCATGTTGCGGCTGCGACGAAGACACGGCGTGGCACACGCTCAAGTCGTGCTCGGCTTGGCCGAGCTACGTCGTGTACTCGTCGCATCAATAGCTAGGAATCTCTCGCTGCAGAGCGTCATCAGAGCGATGCTTTGCATGGACAGGAATTGGGCCACGGTCTCGGCCTTCTGGGAGATTGTCATCTTGCATGAGGAGGCGGAGGAGGGCCAGGGAAGTAAATCCCATCGCTGACCCGAACTCCACCCGTAACTAGGACGGCACATACACAACCGTACCTACCTACGCCTGATGCCACCCTAGCTGAGGCTGCAGGTGGGTGGGCCCAAAGACGTTAAGTATGATTGTGTTATTGAAATTAGCAGTCAGGAGCAATTGTCACGATGGCTGAATTGGCAAAGCGTCTGGGCGGTATCCAGGAGATGCAGGTTCAAATCCTGCTCGTGACTGTTATTTTTGATTTCACATTTTTCACTTTGTGTTTAAAAGTATTTCAAATGCTCAAAAAATATATAAAAGTATAAAAATATTGATATTGTTTGAAATGTGAATGTCGTGTTTTGTGTTGAATATTGCTATATTTATGTTGAATAAATGACTGTTGATCTCGTACCCATTCATAGTAAAACTGGCAACGTCGTATTTCAAAGAAAGTAGGATGATGCGAAGAGTAAACGTAATTTAATTGATATACACTGGAAGTCTGATGATTAGGAATCTGGAGGGGGGCTTAAATTGACAGCGATGTGCATGGCGATATACGTATATTTGTATATCAACATAGGTGATTTTTAAAAAAAAAGAAGTTTCACATGAATATTCCTAGACGCATATCAGCCAGTATTCGCTGAAAGCGCTCCGTTACAGCAACTAGAAGTGGTGGACGTCACAACCATTTGAAGTGAAAGGAAGTCACATATCTAGCGTGATGTAAATATATATATATATATATATATATATATATATAAGCATCCCTATCCTACGATATTAATTACGTATAACTGGAAGAGCCATTACGATTACATGAGGACAACACTAATAATTATTGTGAAACAACTTCACAATATTCAGCACGAAAAGCTGGCATCAGGTACAGCAGTTTGCCGCCAATGCATTTCTAACGTAATGCCTTATAAATAAATATAAACACCAGTAACAAACAGCCAGAAATAATTTCCAGGAACAAGGCCGGAGTGAATACTCATTGAATTTAGGTCGTAGACGCAATCAATCAGACTTAAGTGCTTAAAGTTTAATTATGTACCTTCTGCGTAATGAAAATTGATTCCATTTCACTTAACATTATGCGCTTTGAATTCTTGAGATTATTGCTTAGTCGCTTAGCTTTCGTTTTGTAGTGGTTTAAACTATAATTTATTCACAGCTCGAGGTAGAGGTTTATACGATGATTAGTTTGGTTTAACTGTGTACTACTAAATACAGGGATTCAATAAATATACCTATTTCTTACTACCTTCTTTTCGCATCTTTGTTTATATGGACTTCAAAGAGTCACTTAGGGAACTCCATATCAGATTAAAATGTCATTAGTATGTGTTTATCCAGGCCATAATTTATATACCAAACTTCGTACAATGGGGAAAGCTGAACGCAGATGGCGCTATCGGCGAGATAGCCACTCTCATATTGTAGTTGCGTTGTTTGTCTGACAATTGTTCGCTATTTTTGTGTTTAATCCGGTTAATATTGTTAAAATGCTGGAAAATTAAAGAATTGTGTGGCGACAAATTTTTTGCGACATTTACCCCTTTTTGTAATGTTGAATCTTTGGGAAATAAATGTACACCAGGATTATTATATTTTGGTACAGCACACAGAAGCGTATTACGAGAAAATTAAAATTTACCAAATTACAGGTTATACGTCATTTTCAATGGCCATGTCGACAATACGCCATCTGCCGTGAAAAATGGCAGTAAATATCCCCATTCTGTTTATTGTGAAATACAGCTATCCTACGGCAACTATCCATTTTACAAGATAAAAAGTATTCTATATTAAACACAAAGTGAAAAATGTGAAATCGAAAATAACAGTCACGAGCAGGATTCGAACCTGCATCTCCTGGATACCGTCCAGATGCTTTGCTAATTAAGCCATCGTGACCCTTGCTCCTGACTGCTAACTTCAACAACACATTCATACTTAACGTCTTTGGGTGACGCCTGCACCATCTGTCGGAAGTATTTTCATACATTATACCGACCAGGTAAACTTAATTTTACAATTAAGATTTTACCTAATAATGACGCAAGCCCTATAAATATTTAGATATTTTTATGTTTATTTTTAGCATTTGACATGCTTAGCAATATACATTAAATACAGTCTAAGTCCGTCCTATATGTAATACTAGCTGTTTCCCGCGGCTTCGCTCGCGCAATTAAATGAATATTGAAATAGGAACGATTTTGTTAAAAAATACTGTCTCTAAATGAAATTAAACTATTGGTATTCAGAAAAATTTTAGGTTTAATTAGTATAGTATAAGTACCTCTTTGTAAACAACGTTTGCAGTGTTTCCTTTTGCGTTTAAAACTCACTCTGGATCAAGCAACATAAATCTCTCCGTGTGAAAAGCAGTCCTTACGTAAATCGATGCCAGTCATTTTCAGTGACTGGCCTAGGTTAATTGTTATAGCAAAGCACACATTAACAGGGATCTGTATTCTTTTATATTATTTTAATTTGTTCAGGATACTTTAATGGAATTAACGGTATTCGTGGAAGGAAATGACGTTTGCAGTGTTTCCTTTTGCGTCTAAAACTCACTCTGGATCATGCAACATAAATCTCTCCGTGTGAAAAGCAGTCCTTACGTAAATCGATGCCAGTCATTTTTAGTGACTGGCCTAGGTTAATTGTTATAGCAAAGCACACATTAACAGGGATCTGTATTCTTTTATATTATTTTAATTTGTTCAGGATACTTTAATGGAATTAATGGTATTCGTGGAAGGAAACGACGTTTGCAGTGTTTCCTTTTGCGTCTAAAACTCACTCTGGATCATGCAACATAAATCTCTTCGTGTGAAAAGCAGTCCTTACGTAAATCAATGCCAGTCATTTTCAGTGACTGGCCTAGGTTAATTGTTATAGCAAAGCACACATTAACAGGGATCTGTATTCTTTTATATTATTTTAATTTGTTCAGGATACTTTAATGGAATTAACGGTATTCGTGGAAGGAAAATATTTCCTTCACCACGTTCGCTAATTAGTGTGGCTCGTACGTTTTGTATTGAACTAAACTGAAGCCTTTTTACGGGGTTCCTTTCTATGGAAAATTTCTCATAATTGTGATATACTTACAATGTCGCATGTATTTGTCAGGCTGTTACTAACTCACATAAACCTCCATATATATGAAATACTGAGATATCAACAAAGTATTCATCGGAACTATTAAGGTTAATACCATCAGCATCTTGGGACATGATAGAAAAAATATCCCAGTGAGTGGCTACATGAGCAACTATCTCTTCCCACACCTGTCTAGCCAAGAATTGAGCATCATATAAAATATAGTACTGCCCTTTACTGGCAAGCTCCGTCACCAATAAAGGAAAAGATTTATATTTAGCATTTCAATCGGAGGCCGGAGGAGGTATACACTTACACTTTTTTTTGTAAAGGCGGGTATCTAACCGCACACCCTGTCGTTTGGGGCAACGAACAGGGCAGTGTGGGGCCTTCATCCACTAAATAAACCCGCCGTGTACCATCTCCCGTCTGTATTGGCAGACCACTGGAACTGTGTGACATTAACTACGGTGTGTTTAACGTTATCTCGTCATATAATAATAAAATTATAAGCAGCATAACGAAACAATAACCCAAATTAGAAAACGTGTATAATGTCATCTATTGAGCGTAAACTTATTTATAATGCAAATTATGAATTTAAGCAACAAAAACTTATCTATGCAAATAAAGAAATTTGAAATGTCTGTTTGTAATGTTTAAATAACAGTTTTTTATTAAAAGCATATGAGAGTAACAAAATAAAAATTTTAAAGTTTTGTCTGACTGTTTGTTTTGGCTAATATTCATAACGGCTGGACCATTTTGGACGGGAATTTCACTGGCGTATAGCAGATGTTACAAGGACTAACTAATGATACTATTATCTTAGAAAAATGTATAGGTTACTGCAAAAAAATTAAAAACTAAATTGCGCGTGAACGAAGTCGCGGATTGCACTTGGTTAATAAAGTTTGTTACTTACACTTTATATAAGATGCTTCAATATTGAATTTTATTTCTTTTAAAAATAACAAACTTTTTATGCAAACTTTCGACCCGTAATTCACCTTCTTAGAGGTAAAAATTATAAAATCGCTGATGTACCTACATGTCCATTTATTTTTAACCAGAAACAGGTATATGAAATGTAGTGCCTCTTTCTTAAAAAATAACGAACTTCCCATACAAACTTTCAACCCTTAAATAACCATCTTGGAAGTATTTTTTTTTTAATTTCATTACATTTATTGCTGATCAGAAACAGATATATACAATTTCGTGCTTCTTACTTTCAAGCTGACATTCCATACAACCGTTTATACCTTATTTTACCCTCTTAAGGGTGACATTTTCAAAAATACTTTCTTAGTGGATCTCTAGAACAAAAGAGGCACCAATTACCAAAATTTCAAGTTTGCAGCCCCAGTGGCTTAGGTTCTGCGTTGATCGTCAGTCAGTTGGTACAAGCAATTATATGTATATAGATAGATTGTAGAAATATCTAATAATTAATTTCATACAATTGTTTAATATTATAGTTTTTACTTGTAGCAGTTGCTAAATAAATATAAGTTAGTAATCCATCTTACAATTGAATGGAAAGTAAAGAGAAGAAAAGAAAGCTCCATTACAATAATAAATTATGTACCTAACTACAAGCTGTGATGCGTGCCTTTGTCTGCGTAGATATTTAAATAAGGATAACTCTTTTACCTGACATTTCGATTCAATTGAAACTAAGCGAATCTAAGCTCTATCTACCCGTTAAAACCACGTCAAAATCCGTTCAGTAATTTCAGAGATGTAAACTAACTAACATACAGGCAGACGGATAAGAAAATTAAAATCATTGTTTTGTTAATCTCTCTCATATCGTCCCATCTCCATTTTTGATAAATCCCTTCAATGCACAGATATACCAGAACCTAATGTAATTATTTAATATAACATTACTGGAGTCTGCGTGGATTAAAGAATATAAATATATCAAACTTGGGCACATTAAATCTTTAAAAATGCCTAAAACGGACAGTAACTATTAATAGTCCTTAATTCTATTTAGAATAAAACATGTGTAATGAAATAATTCTCAAGTTTGTTTGACTACGGCAAAAATATAACGACCATTAAAATATTAAACTTGATATCCGTCTAATTCATTCTTTTTGATTTTTGGAGTAGGATAGAATTAGTCCACAGTTATCATTACTTTGATATAATTCAACCTATATGTACCGTAAATATAATTTCAATAATATATGTGTGTCAATATAAATTAAGATCAAATTATTTTCAAAATAGAAAACCATAGACTTATAGAAAACATATCGTGGCTGTATGAAACACATGTCCTTTGCCTTAATGACAGTTTGACATATTGCATCAAAGAGTAGAATTATTCAAGGAGTAGAATAAATAAAACTAGATAATTGCATTACTTATATTATAATTTTTAGGACCGGCGCGGTACTAAATTAATATTTATTCTCCTGCTCAGTTTATTGATGATGATGATATTAGTTTTTTAATGATGAAACAACAAAAATGTTTACGTATTGCTGTTTTATTATTGCATAATAATCCTTACCATAACTTAACCTTTGTTTAAAGAAATGTTTGGAACTGGTTACTACCTAGTTTTATGATAATAATTGATATTATAATGGGTTTCCTAAGATTTGTAGTACGTTTTGGCGTATATTTCATTGTTGTACATTTCAGGCATTTTCTTGTATGGGTGATGGGTATTCTCCTTTCATAATGATCGGTTAAGTAGTTACAGCATGAAAGCGTAACAAACAAATACACTCACAAGCATTTATAATATTAGTAGATGTCTTATACGCCAACTTGAAGTAGTAACTGTGTTCCTGTATTAAAAATCAAAAAGTGTCAAATACGAAATAGAAGTAACGCGGGAGTGTTATTATTTTGTGAAAATCTTAATTATGCACTAGTGAAATCGTTTGTGTTTGTGAACTAAAAGGATTATTCGCATAAACAGCAAAATAAGTAATAGCTTTTACAATAGTTTTTACTTATGTACACTTCTCCAACTACATAATTATACTGTATCAGTGTCATAGACTACATAATTATCTTTTTAAAAAATTGCAATTTACGGCAATAGATACAAGTCCTTAAATCTAATTAAGTACTTTTGTTCGGTTTGGTTGCGACGTTATAAAGCTTACAGATTTTACGGGAAACTATAAATTGTTAGATTGCAAATATTTTTTGAGTATTTTGTGACTGGAACATCCCTGGGATTTGGTTAGTTACAAAAGATATGGATAAATCATACTCTGACTCAAACTTAACTGCAATTGAATTAACACCACCTAACTTTATTTCTCAACGTTACAAAAGAATGAGGGAAGAAGATTTACCATTAGAATTTACGACTTTCAAAGACAAAATGAAAGAATTATTTTCATAATTTATGAATACACAATAACAAGAATTGAAAGTAATTTCTGCTAATCTCAAGAATATTAAAGACACCAACCATAATATAGAAAATGCTATCGCTATGTTATCGAGCCAAATGAAGAATTTCAAAAGAAAATAGACGAACTCGAATGTCAAGCAAAAAAGGATCAAGAATACATAGTTCTTATTATTTCAGAACAACTTACACCCAAAGGTGCCCATCTATTCTTTTTGGCCAGAGACATTGCAAAAACTAAGAAGTTTAAATTTTGCATGACTGCTTATGGCAAAGTATTCCTAAAAAAAGATGAGAGCTCGCCAATTATTATTATTAGGAATGAAGCTCAAGTTCACCGCCTATTGCAAGAAGTATGACTACTGGATACAACAAATTCGAAATTACGGTATCTAGTCTTAATATGCCCATTGGTTTATATAGCTGTCCAATTCTTTGTTTTTTATACCTATTTGCGTGGTTTATACTCTTTCTACACACCTCTTCATTCACACACTGGAGTATTAAAGTTCAATAAACTTCAGATAATGAATTTACAAAGTAAGTACGCACCACTGTAGAAACATGCACACACACTAAGTGAATATATATACTATAAAACTTGTCAGATACGACCAAAAGCTTACTATTCTTTTGATAATGGATAAAATATCAAATAGTTTGGGAGAAATAGATGAATTAGAAATAGCACAATCTGTATTATGTTCAATCGATGACCTATATAAACATATTCAATTAAAAAAATCCAATTTTACCATTGTGACTCAGAATATAAGAAGTATTTATTGTAATTTAGATGATTATATACTTTCATTGTCAAAAATAATACATGATTTGGATATTATAATTTTAACTTAATGTAGACTTGATCCAAAAAAGAAAATTCCCTCCTTATCCAATTATACTGCTTATTTCACAAAGAGAGTTATAAATCAAAACGATTGTGTGGTACTATATATAAAAGACACTCATCAAGTTAGAGTACAAGAAATATTTCTAAACCATGCGTCATGTATGCAAATAATTACTGATGCATACACAATACTCGCTATTTATCAGTCTCCATCAAATAAGGACGCCGACAACTTTATAAACTCTTTAAACACTCATTTAGAATTAATAAAATCAAAAAAACAAATCATAATAACAGGAGATATAAATATAAACCTAATTCCAAGAGGAGTTGAGAGATCCTACGAACGCAAAAATCGTGAAAACTATCTCACTGTACTGGCAGCACAGTCTTTTATCCGGTCACTTATTTCCAACCAGAGAAGAGAGTTGCCTGGACCACTTTATATTGAAAATCAATAAAAAAAGAACCACTGCTTTCATTGCCGTTTCGAATATATCTACTACTGATAATCTTACCATATTACTCAGTTTGTCACCAGAAACGACATATAAATCCATTCCTAAAACAAGAAGAATAATAATTTCAAAGAACAAAATTTAATAGACTTTAAAAATGCTGTAAAAACGCTACAAATGAATCAAATTCAAGATCTTATCATATTAAATGACCCAAATATGCTATCAAAACTTCTTAATAAGAGCATTGCTTATGCTTTAGTAGAAAACACTAGAGTATTTCCTATTGCTAGAACTAGACGCTTTATAAAGCCATGGATGACAGAAGGTATACTAAAATGTATACGCAATAGAAACAAAATGCAAAAATCTTTAAAAAATGATCCTACAAACAAGGTTTTAAAAATAACTTTTCGCAGATACCGGAACTATTGTACTACCCAAATTCAAAATCTTAAAAATAAATATAATCGCGATAAATTAGCAAGATCAGTAAAAAATAATAAAACTCTTTGGAAAAATATCAATGACTTAACTCAATATAAATCAAAACAAATTCCAAACGTTAAACTACTTGACAACCAGTTGACTCCTATGATTGCGGTTAATAATATCAATACCTATTTTGCAGAAGTAGGAAGAACCTTGGCAGAAGCAATTACTTCCAAAAATATTTGTCTGTTGGAAAACACACCAACTTGGGTACATACGGGCTCTCATTTATCTTCTTTTGTGTTACTTGACACTGATCCTTTGGAGATTGAAAATGTGCTCATGGGTTTAAACCCTGATAGTGCCCCTGGTTATGATAATATCCCTACAACATTTCTTAAGCTAGCAAAACATATCATAGTCCCTATAATTAGTCATTTAGGTAATCTGTGCTTCACTAATGGTGTATTCCCTAGAGTCTTAAAACAGTCCTTAGTTACGCCTGTGTATGAGAGTGGGAACAGTGATGACGTCAACAATTACCGTCCCATATCCGTACTACCCTCGATTTCAAAGATTTTAGAAAGACTACTAAATACTAGATTACTTAACTATAATACTTTCTGATATTTACGCGAATGTTACACATTTTGAAATAAAACTACGTTTACGGAATCTATCGCTTTTACTTGATTTTACTCCTATCCCGACGTTTCGAATACTTTACAGCATTCATGATCATAAGTGGACTTAGATGATAGACGTCCAAGGTTGATATGTTATTTCAACGGTTTCATCTACCCACAGTATATGATTTTACAAAATTTTTGGTTTATTTGTTTTAACCCACCTAATATTCGTTTAGAAACACAGTGAAAATATCTACTTCAAATGTTTATGCTGCTTATTAGTTTATATGATTAAATATATTGATTTTGCCAAAAGCTAAGACCAAGATTGTCTTCTTAATGGTAGTAATTGGTAGTTTGTGGTAGAATTTTTGAGCACTAAATAAAAACAAAAATTTTACAATTTAAAGAGGAGTATTATACTCATTTTAATATACTAATTTAAAGTATCATACATTGTAAGCATAAACATTTGAAGTAGATATTTTCACTGTGTTTCTAAACGAATATTAGGTGGGTTGAAAACCAAAAATTTTATAAAATCATATACTGTGGGTAGATGAAACCGTTGAAATAACATATCAACCTTGGACGTCTATCATCTAAGTCCACCCGTGATCATGAATGCTGTAAAGTATTCGAAACGTCGGGATAGGAGTAAAATCAAGTAAACGCGATAGATTCCGTAAACGTAGTTTTATTACTTAACTATTTAAATAAATATAATATTCTTGCAAGTGGGCAGTATGGCTTCAAAAAAGGTATCTCAACTGAAGACGCAGTTCTAGCATTAAGTTCCCTTATTGTTAACAAAGTAGACAATGTTAAAAAATGTATTACAGTATTCATAGACTTAAAAAAACTTTTGACACCGTCTCTGTCTCCATTCTTGTACAAAAGCTGGAACAAAATTAAATAGGGATCAGAAGTATCCCGCTAAAACTGTTCTAAAGCTACCTTCAAGAAAGAACCCAACGGGTGAAAGTTGGACAGTACATTAGTGAAGAGACTAGTATTACATTTGGGGTTCCTCAAGGGAGTGTACTGGGGCCTTCACTGTTTTTGATTTACATCAATGACTTGTGCAACATGTACATTCCTAATGGACAGATCTTCTCATATGCTGACGATACAGCAATTGTATTTTATGGAGATACATGGAAGATGGTACAGGATTATGGGGAAGCTGGTTTAGCTATGGTCGCAAAATGGTTAGAAACAAATCTATTAACACTAAATATCTCAAAAAACTTATTATATTACCTTCTCAATATATAACTCTGGCCAACCAAGAAATAATTTTAATATCAAACTCCACACTTGTGACGACATAAAAGCCCCAGATTGTGATTGCTCTCTCATTAGACACGTGACCCACACGAAGTATCTAGGTATACTTAATGATCAAAGGTTATCATGGCTCCATCATATCGATTTGATCGCAAATAGAACTAGAAAGCTCATATGGGTGTTTAAAACTCTCCGACACGCAGCTACAAATTACCTATTGAAAAAAGTTTATGTCGCCCTCGCTCAATCATTAATAAATTACTGCATTCCGGTATGGGGAGGCGCCTCAAAGACTAAACTAATGGATCTAGAGAGAGTCATGTACTTCAAATCTTACAGATATCCAACTACAGAACTGTACATAACGTGCGATCTTCTATCGGTCAGAAAGTATTTTATATTATCGGCTATTATAAAATTACATAAGACTCTAAAATATGATCTTATTATATTTTAGAGTCTTATGTAATTTTATAATAGCCGATCAGCCTACTTATATAACAAACTTAACAAGATTCTAAAGATAATTATATCCTGTGACACATTATCAGATAAAAATCTGTCAAACTACATGGTTAATAACTTTAACCTACGATGAAACCGAAGCTCTGTTGCAGATTATGTCGTAGTTTTACTGTGCTGTAATAGCGATAACACACCCGCACACACACACACACACACACGCACACACCCGCACACACACACACACACACTCACACATACCACACACACACACACACACACACACACACACATACCACACATACATATATAAACACACTGAATGAACACACACAAATAAAAAATGGTCTGTAGCTATACATATATTTAAGTAATTGTGGGGCCTCCTGCCACAAGTTTTGTTAAACTTAAAAGGAATGCTTCATTAAATTTGTAATTAGACCTAAGCAGATAATGAAAATAAACTTATTATTATTATTATAGTAGAGATACTTCATCATGAAACAAACAATTAATAAACTTTACAACGTCTGAAATTAATGTAATTCATCATTTCAGATCATTTTAGTTAACTAAATTAAAAACTGCATTCATCAATAGATCTGAGAGGGATCTCTTTACGGCGGACCACGGATGCGCCAATACATAAGAGCACTCTTGACGAGCTCTTGAGTTCAGCTTGTGTCGTGTCAGCTCTGATGATATCTCACGACAAGGGGTTGCAGTTTTTTGTGACACTTTTAAGAAAAAGAAGAATCAATAGAATTGCACAATATAGTTTTAGCAAACAGATAAATATTCATATTGAATATTATATTTATATTGAAGGAGGAGGTGGAGTTAAGAGTCTCCGAAACCGGCGGGCGTGTATGAAGAGAATTATGAATGTTGAGGAAGCGTGTCGGGCAAAGATATTGAGCTTTCTCCTAAAAAGAAAAATTCTCAGTAGCAGCCCGGAGTTTGGAAATGTGCCCGGTAGACGTCAATAGGCTCGCCCCCTATTACGTGCGACATAAACATAGCTGGCGAGTGTGTAATACACCTCTGCCTATCCCTTCGGGGAATACAGGCGTGATGCTATGTTTTTTTTAGAGCCTTTTGGCACTCTGTTTTCTCTACCTACCTCGCAAGGGAGATAGAGTGATGATGAGTAAGTAAGTAAACATTCCTTATTTATTCTATTTCATAATCATTTAATAGCAAAGTTCCAGAGTAAGGATAGCGTAGTGGTAAAACCATGGACTGTAAAGACAATGGTATTGAGTTCGATGCCCAGTCCAAGGTCACGGCATATATGTTTGTATTTGTTTACAAATTATCACTGCTCGGTGAAGCAAAACACCGTGAGGAAACCTGGTGGCTGCGAGATTTTATCTGCCAATCCGTACTGGGCCAGCAAGCTCTCGTTCTGATAGACCCGTGCAGATTAGTGGGACAGACCTACTGTAATGAACTAAACAAAAACATGTAATACGTAAATAAAGACTTCTTTTTAATATTAATTAAAGACTTTTGAGTTTTTAATTACTATAACGAACGGTTTTATATATATTTTTTTCATTTAAGTACTAGAATATTACTTATTCAAAACTTGATTCTACCCGCAACTTCGTCTCAATGGACTTCAGAAGGTAAATACTTTTTTATTATTATTTTTTTTTCTTAAGGCGGTAAGAAATGTTCCTCATTCCTTCATCACATTCCTTCGGTGGTTTCAGAATGTAGATACTTACGTCGCTCTATACACTAATGATCTCTATACATAAATTGGTGATGGAAGACGGAGTGTGCGGTTAAGTGCATTTTTTCTCGCGTTAACAAAAAAAATGGTGAAGTTATATGAAAATGGTAATAGAACAAAATAAAACAAATTCCCGCCAAAAGCTCCTAATGGTAGAGCCCTGCTTATCCGGGGGCCGGTTCGGACGGCGAAGTACCACCCTCTCACAGAAGATCGGCGCTATACAATGGTAGGTTCTCCTACCATTGTGTTTCGTATGGTGAGTGAGAGCGCCGGACGCCCAAAGCCCCTTCCTATCCTCTCCTTACTCTTCCTATCCACCTCCTATCCCTTTCCTTGGAGATGGCAACGCGTGAATGATGCCTTTAGTGTTGTTAGCGTCTATAGGCTATGGTAACCACTTACCATCAGGTGGGCCGTATACTTGTTTACCACGCAAGTTGTATAAAAAAACTGTAGATATAAATCCACATTTGTAGCGCTACACACCGAGGCCGCAATAATATTTCTAAATATCCAAAAAAATTGCCAAAATCGGTCCAGCGTAAGTCCTGAAACATAATAAAAGATACCTATTTAGAAGTTTTGATATGTATTTTTAGCATTTGACATGCTTAGCACTATACATTAAACACAAAGTGGAACATGTGAAATCGAAAATAACAGTCATGAGCAGGATTTGAACCTGCATCTCCTGGATACCGTCCAGATGCTTTGCCAATTCAGCCATCGTGACAATTGCTCCTGACTGCTAATTCTGGACAGTATCCAGGAGATGCAGGTTCAAATCCTGCTCGTGACTTTTATTTTGACGGGCCTCGTGGCGTAGTCGGTAGTGTAACTTCTTTGCACAAGGTCGTGGGTTCGATTCCCACTCAGGACAATTATTTGTGTGATGAACACAGATAAATTGTCCTGAGTTGTTACTGCGTCTAGGTGTTTTCTATCTATTATATGTATGTATTTACAAAAAAAAGTAATATATGTATTATATCCGTAATCTGGTACCCATAGTACAAGCGTTAAGCTTAGTTTGGGACCAGAAGACGTTGTGTGAAAAATGTCCGTGAATATTTATTTATTTTCAATTTCACATATTCCACTTTGTGTTAAAAGATACCCACCTAAAAATTATATATTTGGTAAGTACCTACCAGTAAAACTTTTTAATTCCCTACCTCAACAATAGTTCTGTTTCCTTCTTCTGACATAATACTACTATAAATAATATAATTATTGCATTTATTGAAATCGAATCCTTTCGAAGCAGCCATTAATTCATCTTATAATATTAAATATTCAAAAATACACCCATTTGTTTGACATTTAATGTTTATTTACGACTCTAGAACATATTACCGAAATCCTTTCATCGTGTATAACGCACACAACAACATCAAACTCAATAACATTGTAAATATAATTAATAACGTTATATGCAGAAGGCAAAGATATTATAAATGTTTCTGCCTAAAGTTTAACGGCCGCTTAGCCGCTTAGGTACTCTGTACAAGATGCAGGTACTAATGTACGCGTGTGCGTAAATTACGCGTGTGTGCGTAAGCTGTCTGCGACCTTGGTGTGGGTCGTCTGATGCCTGAAATTCTGACTGAATTACGCCGTTCGATGCGACTGGGCTCAATAGGAGGTGGGGAACTGGGGACCTAAAGACAACCTGAAAAGATCGATATACAAACTTTGAGCCTTGCGTTCCATATATATATTTTTTAATATATTTTTTAAAGGCTGCTGCATAGTTTAGACGTGACTTTATATATATTTTTTTTATATAGAGACTATTTCAATACATCGAGCCTTTGCCCGCGGCGGAGTTCGTTCATAGATAAATGTATACCAATTAAGTCTTAGTACCTAATTAAGATCTAAAACAAAAAAAACATAGCATCACGCCTGTATTCCCCGAAGGGATATGCAGAGGTGTATTACAGGTCCACGGTCCGTCAGCTATGTTCAAGTCCCACGCAATAGGGGGCGAGCCTATTGCCGTCTACCGGGCACATTTCCAAACTCCGGGCTGCTTCTGTGAATTTTTCTTTTTACGAAAAAGCTCAATAACACTGCCCGACCTGGGGATAGACCTCATGATCAACAGTCGCTCACACTACGGCTGCACCACAGAGGCAGTTATCAGAGCATTAATATCTATCAAAGAAAAAAAAATGATTCAGTACTTTTGTGTGATGCTCGAAAAAACAAACAAATACATATTTTAAAATAAATTGTTTTTGGTTTAAAGATATATTTTATTTAAACGGCTCTATTTTAGATATCTTAACAGTTAGATAATTCAGTTATTACGAGTATTTATGATAAATACGGAGAGGAAATTAATTATTTATAATTCACTGGCTCAAGCTGCAAAAATTCTTAAAAGGTATAAATCGGCAATTACACATCTATACTATTATAAAGCTGTAACAGAGCTGTGTCTGCACATTTAAGATATTTTAGAAAAAATAACTGTAATAGGCTATATATGCGTGTCTGAACACAAAACGATTTTTTTTTAGATATTTTGTCTGTTTGTTTGTTTGCGCATCACGCAAAAACTAATGAACGGATTTTGATGCAACTTTTTTTATTTGATAGATCTCGATTAGACTTAGAAACTGGTATCCATTTTATCCCCCTACTATATCGGGAACCTGAGATACCACCTAAAAATTTGCGGAGCCGCAAGCAATGGCTAGTATACGAGTATGATACAATCAAGAAACCTAATGTGGCATAGCAACTTAACACGTGTCATTTAACTTCAAATGTAAACATGCTCATTTTTACACAGACTACGCGAGTATAAAATTTTATTGACACCCACCTAATACTTTTGTGCTAAAATATAACAATGAGGCCTGCGCTGAAGTCATTAGCAAATATCGACCACGAAGGCCTACATCAAACCGTTTCTCATTTTAGCTTTTTAGTGCATTTAGACCACTTTATCTTGCACTATTTACTCATTTTTCGTTCTTTATAAATCTTGTATACGTCTAAATAAAGTTCAGATTCAAAAGACAGCAGGTTTTAGTTCGGTATTTAAAAGAAAAGCTAGACTTAAATTCAGGCGACCTCTAGCGACGGCCAACGAACGCTTCTGACATTGAAACGGGACATCGGTAGGACAGGGGCGTGGGGCCTACTCCTGAAAATACGCCTCTTTCAACCCCCAGCGTGTGGGAGGGGGGGCACTACGCCTGAAAGATCGCCGTCAGCAGACGCATTGTATATGGCGAATTTGTGATGGGTATAGCCATTCATTTAGCTGTATTTTGCGTTGAAAGAAAACTTGAAAGTTTATTTATGTACGTCATAACATGTTATTTATGCGCTTTTATTATTGCATGCTTACTTTGAACAAAAATAAGTTTAAACACAAAGTGAAAAATGTGAAATCGAAAATAATAGTCACGAGCAGGATTTTTCACTTTGTGTTTAATGTATAGTGTTAAGCATATCAAATGCTAAAAATATATATATAAAAATATCTAAATAAAAATAACTTTATTAAACTAAATCTAATAGTTTTTTGATCTGTATTTTAACACCACTTAAAATTTATTTACAAAATCGCACCATCAAATAGTATGAATTTTAATTGCAAAATTAAACTTACTATATAGAACAATGTATGTAAATAAATCCGATAGATGGCGTGAATCGTACAGACATCTAAAAGCAATTGTTAGTGGAGATTGGGCGTCACCGTCGGTGAATTCGATGGCTTAGCGGTCCAGAGCATTTCCCTGATTGAAAGGGACGCAGGTTCGAATCCCACTCGCTCTTTTTTTCCACTTTCACGAATATTTTTCCCTAATATAGTTTTAATAACGATTATTTCCCTTTCTCATTGCATGAACTATCTTATTCATTAACAAATTACTTATGTGTACCACAGCAATGCATGGTGGAGTCTGCTAGTAACACTATATCTAAATGTGTAAAATTATATCTACCGTACCGAAACCTCGTCAGCACGAAATCGGTTTCCTCTTGACAACAAGTGCAGGTATCTGCCGAACCATGCACAACCAGTCGGAAGGTAATAACTCCGATGGAAACCCCGTTGACAGTGACCGAAGCGCCAGCATGTGGACGACATGGGGGCCCATGGAATGGCAATTAGTGACACCGCCAAGAGCATTCCCCAACCACGCGATGACCGCGCCCCACCTCGTCCTGCAGCACGATGCTATATGGCCACGACTAAATCCGGAAGCCATCCCGGCTTCGGTAGAAAAAGAAGCCTACCGTCATTTTAGCAGTCAGGGAACCGTCCAGTCACCAGGCTTGCGTCGAACAGTCCCCTAAACCTGAATTTATTTAGTTGCAGCACGCTACAGGTGACTCCAGGGGTCACAGTTGAGACATCTCCTGCCTTATCTCGGTTTTGGCGAGGCAGATGACCAGTTAGAATTCGGCACGCGCAATGCGGTACGCAATGTGTATATACTCGTATCTATTTGCTATACACTGACAAATTGTAAAAAAAATACACACATCATTTCGAAAAATCTTAAGAAATCAGAGTTGAGTGCTGTGCAAGGTCCTTGGGCTGGGGATCGAACTTAATACCACTGTCTTTGCAGTCCGTGGTTTTATCGCTAGGCTTATCACTGTTATATCAATTTTATTAGTTAGTTATAACTGGTGTTATCTATAGAAATACAATAATAAAATTCTGGGTTAAGAAAATTTAATGTTTGTAAGTAAACAATAATGAAAACAATTGACTTCAAAAGCTGTTCATGTGTTTATATAAACGCCATCTATAATAGGATATACTAACTATAGTGAACTGCTACTACTGTCATCTCTTAACACTTAGCTAAACTACTTTTGATTTGTTAAACTTTAGTGGGCTATGTAATACGAACAAAACTCGCTAGAGGGCTGAGTGGTTAAGTCTAGTTATAATAATTTTGAATCGGAGACCAATAAGGAGGTACCTAAGTACCTTTTTCTACCTAATTAAAAAGTAATTTAAAAGGTTTTTTATAACATCTGTTCGGTAATCGCCTTCCTAATATTTACTGACCATCATCAGTTACCGTAGCCTATAGACGCTAGCAACACCAGAGGCATCGCTCACGCGTCGCCATCTTCAAGGAAAGGGATATGAGGTGGATAGGAAATATATTAAGGACAGATTGGTAGGATACTAAGGAGAGGATAGTAAGGATAGCAATGAGAGGATAGGGAGCGTGTTCAGGGCTCCGGCACTCTCACACTACGTAACACGTTGGTATTGATGGTTCACGCTGGTACTTCCCCAATCGAGCCGGCCCATATTCTGGGATAAGCGAGGTTCTACTTGTAATAAAAGAAGTGCCAACAAATTAATTGGTTTTATTAATTAACATTCGCCTTGATTTTTATCAAAATTTGTTCAGTTTAGTCGTGAATACGTACAATCGTTAATATTTAAATTTGTTGCAATCTACATATTACATCACAACATAAAGGTTAAGTTGATTGCAAAACACATGTTTTAATATGCATAGAGTAAATAAAAAATATTAATACTAGCCACTTAGGATTTATTTAATAAATTTAAATAATTCGAGTAGCCTAGAGAATATATCTTAATAAATATACATTGACTAATTAATAAAATGAATGTGTAAGTAATAAAATAGCTAGATATATTTTAAGATGCGTTTTTATATCTACAGTTATATCTATTTTTATTTCAAACTAACTGCTACCACTGTGGCTTCGTACGAGGGGAATTAGTTTTTTTTGTGTGGAAAAGGAACGCTAATTATTTTTCAAACATAAAACTTAAAAAAAGAAAATTGTTTTATAGGTAACGTATCCTAATCCTAGCTATTATAAAACTGTAATAGAGCTGTGTCTATACATTTAAGATATTTGAGAAAAAATGGCTATAGATAGGCTATAAAGGCGTGTTTAAACACATTTTTTTTATATAACCTAAAATCTATCAAAGTCTAGTAATGTATTATTGATAACAATAATACATGCATTTAGTAAAAAGCTTAGACATTACAAACAGATACTTATATTTTATTTATCTATAAGATGATCATAACATTTGATAAATGATAATCTCATGATATACGTCATTAATGTTATTTTAAATATTAATTTTTTTAAACTCCTATGTTCAATAAGTTATAGTCTTTACTTGCGGATAATCAATTAACAATTTCGAAATCGAACCCTTAGCACGAGAGATCACTAGTTTCGTGATCTGTATTATCACTACGCTATTCATGCATTCTATGATGATATAGTAATTTTAACGGACTTTATATTCAAGAATAAATTATTTATCAAATTGGAAAAAAAAGAGCTTTACTGCGAGCAGGATTTGCATCTGCGTCCCATCGAATCCGGGGAAGTGCTCTGGACCTCTAAGCTGTCGCAGTCACCTAATACTGACACCCAAATCTCCACTCATTTCACATTTTGTTAGATGTCTTTAAGACCCATGCCACCTATCGGATGCATTTATTTACATTTGACTTTCTATTTCTAGTTTTCATCTCATGGAGCAGAAGGATTAGGGGTAATTTACGGGACTTAGTGTACTCCATCCACCCATCCATCCATCAGCCTTTCAACGTCTACTGCTGGACATAGGCCTCCCCAAGAGAACGCCACAACGAGCGGTCCCGTCATGGGGGATAATGCCGTAATCGCCACGCTTGGCAGGCGGGTTGGCGATCGCAGTGGATGTTGTTATTACTCGAGGGAGTGCTACTGCCACTCCCCCGGTAGAGAGGGATTTTAGGGTTGTAGGTTTGCTACTGAGGTAATATAACACAGTTCCAGTGGCCTGCAATTACAGGCGGAGAGATGGCACACAGCGGGTTTATTTAGAGGGTGAGGGCCCCACATTACCCTCATGCCCCGAATGACAGGGTATGCGGTTAGTTACATTTTTCCCATCTAAACAAAAAAATGGGATGTAGGTTTAATTTTCACTCGATACATGCATGGTATAGGTGTATAAGGTCATGATAACTCATAGCCAACTCTCTCCACTTTTCCAGACAAATTATATCAAGATTACGTTTAATACAATAATTACGATGTCGCGACGTCAATTTAATTTGTCAACTTTGCTCGTCCATTAGTCATTTAACTGAACATTATTATCTCATTAGGACATCAAGATACGGAGAATTCTTAATTTGACTTCACTAATGTCGTATTGTACCGACCTCCTGTGTCATATGGACCATCTCCACACACTTGTGCCTGTTCACATTTTAAAGCAATCATCTATACTATTATAAAGCTGTAACAGAGCATGTCTGTACATTTAAGATAATTGAGAAAAAATTACTGAATTAGGCTATATAGGCGTGTCTAAACACAAAACGTTATTTTAGATTTTTTGTCTGTTTATCTGTTTGTCTGTTTGTTTGTTCGCGCATCACGCAAAAACTACTAAACTTTTTGTTTGATAGCTCTTGATTAGACTTAACAACTGGTATACATTTTATCTCGCTACTATATCGCGAACCTGAGATATAACTACTAGACTAGTTGTTTTATATAACCAGATGAAGATGTTGGCGTCTTTCATCTTTCCATTTCTATTCATAATTAAGCAATATATGGCTGTACTTCTGGTCTGTTCTGCGTCATAATAACATGATAGGAAAGTCACAGGCTAATAAATGTTGTATTTTTATTCAATAAAATTGGTATCTAGACGTTAGCAGGCTCTAGCTTTATATTTATAGGTGGTATAATTAGATACCTGTATTTTTCACGTGTAGAAATAAATAGAAAATATATAAACAAAAAACATAGTATCACGCCTGTATCACTAAAGGGGTAGGCAGAGGTGTATTATTACACACCTACGGTTCGCCAGCTATGTTTAGGTCCCACGTAATAGGGGGCGAGCCTATTGCCGTCTACCGGGCACATTCCCAAACTCTGGGCTGCTACTGAGAAATTTTCTTTTTACAAAAAGGCTCAATAACACTGCCCGACCCGGGGATCAAACCCGAGACCTCATGATCAGCAGTCGCACACACTACCGCTGCACTAAACTCGAGGCAGTTAAAATATATAATAGGTATATTCTGTAGAAATGGGTGTTCCGACAGCAGCAGATATAATGATTACCTTATAATTATATCAGCCACGAAAATAGGTTTTCGTTGCTCTACCTACTAGGGTACAGCGACCCAATATACGTCTGTGAGGTAAGAGTTGTTGTTGGCCGTGTGGGGCCGGCTTTAGAATTGTCCCACCCCTCTCTACCCACGGGAGTCGTAAGAGCCGACTGAGGGAATACCGGTGGAGTGGGCAGCAGTACTCCCTCGAGTATTAACAACATCCACTGCGATCGCCAACCCGCCTGCCAAGCGTGGCGATTACGGTATTATCCCCCATGACGGGACCGCTCGCTGTGGCGTTCTCTTGGGGAGGCCTATGTCCAGCAGTGGAAATGTTCAATAATCGCACTATTACTCGTGATTTTTGCGTACTTCTCAAAGAAGATTATGGCGTTAGTCCTGGCTATCTAAGTATTAATCATTTTATAATAAGGACCTGTCTTGTTATCGTGCTAATCGTTACACGAAAAGGCCAGCTTGAACGAGAAAGCACCACCTTCTCATAGACTCATATCAGGTCTTCTAGTATTTTTACTGTTGTGTTTGACTTTGAGTGGATGAGAGTGGTGGGAGTTCAAACCCCTCCTCAACCTTTCTATCCACCCCCTTAAGCTCCCTTAATCATCATTTTGCTAATCCTCCTATTACGCCTTGTCTCATGTCATCTCCTGGGCTGTGGAGGTCAAATGACAAAACCTTCACCTAGGTACAATAATAAATATTCTGCCGAATTTGTATTTAAACTTCCAATAAACAAGGAACACAAAAGAGTTAAGAGAATGATTTATTATACAAAATATTAAAACGTTCACTCAATAAGTAAATATTTAAATTTAACATTATATCGTAATTTTATAATAACCCTTGAATACTACAATCCCTTTTCACATTTAACAACAAAATGTCACGCAATCAGGAACTGTATGAAATGTCAGTCAGCCATAAATTCATAAGTGTCTTCCCTTATGTACACGCTCGTTACAATTGCTGATGACGATGCCGCGACGAATATGGAATGCTATAGTCTCTGACGTAAAGGACTTTACCACCCAACGTTAAGCTAATATGTTAATTATGACATTATGTTATAATTGGAAATAATATCTATAATCAGATATATGGATCGTATTTTTGTTAAGGTGGGAAAAAATGCACCTAACCACACGCCCCGTTGTTCGAGGCAACTAACAGGGTAGTGTGGGACCCTCACCCACTAAATAAACCCACCATGTGCCATCTCTTCGCCTATACTCGTATAAACAAACCCTTGGAACTATGTGACAGTGATAGATATATCTATCTCTAGATTCATAAATTGATCTGTACAGAGTAACAAAGCGCTTTGATTAAAATATTACTTTTCCTCGTTATCTGTACAATAAAAAACATAAAGGTGGCGTGCCGTCTTTTTATGAAGATGTGTTATCTAATATATAAAATTCTCGTGTCACACTAAAGAAACCCGCCGTGTGCCGTCTCTCCGCCTTTATTGGCGGGCCACTGGAACTGGGTTACATTCCTTCGGTGGTCCGCCGGCAGCTTACCCTTTCGGGTACCCTCTACTGAGCGACGCTTCCGCAGAGGAGCGTCGCACCTTCGCAGGAGGCCTTGCGGGTGGCGGACGTTCCCCGGTCCATCCACCCGCAGCCTCAGCTAGGGCGGCATGAGGCGCAAGTACCTGCGCCTGCGCCGCCCCGGTCGCTGGCGGCGGCTTGGGTCAGCGGAAGAATCCTCCTCCCTAGCCCTCTCCGCCGCTTCCTTTAGCGAGATAACCTCCTCGCAGAAGGTAGCGACCGCAGCCCAAGAGTGATAAGGGTGGTCCACCCCAAATTTTTTATTTTTATTTTGTGGACCACATTTTTTATTTTTTTATGATTCGGCATTAAAAAATACATACAACCCTACATTTTAACCCTTCTACTGCCAACCCCTATTTTTAATAGCGCTACTACATAGTACTTTAACAATTTTCATTGCAAAATATTCACTAAAAAAAATATGGTGGTATGAAGTTCGCTGGGTGAGAATTTAAATTATTTTCGAAATTAATACTTTCTGATATTTACGCGAATGTTACACATTTTGAAATAAAGCTACGTTTACGGAATCTATCGCGTTTACTTGATTTTACTCCTATCCCGACGTTTCGAATACTTTACAGCATTCATGATCACGGGTGGACTTAGATGATAGACGTCCAAGGTTGATGTCTATCATCTAAGTCCACCCGTGATCATGAATGCTGTAAAGTATTCGAAACGTCGGGATAGGAGTACAATCAAGTAAACGCGATAGATTCCGTAAACGTAGTTTTATTTCAAAATATTTTCCAAATTATTAACATAATAAAATAATAATCTCCTCCTATGAAAAACAAAATAATTTGATAGAAAAAATCTAATTTATACAGTCTAAACACAATCATGCAATTTGAAGTACTTCAAGACGTGAAAAAAATTAAATACTTTTTTGTTGTCTAAGTTTGGCCGGCCTCCTTTCCTTCTTTTCGAAATCACCAAACACATAACTCCAATATTACAAGGTCCATTATATAACACATAATCAAACATCAATCTTGGTATCTCTAGTTAAAAGAAAAAATAATTGGATGTATGTTAAAAAATCAGATAATCGTGGCACTTTCTTGGGTAGGTCTATATTCCGGTGGCCCGTCAATAAAGGCGGAGAGACGGCACGGGACGGACGGTTTCTTTAGTGGGTGAAGGCACCACACTACCCTGTTCATTGCCTCGAACGACGGGGTGTGAAAAAAAAAGCCTGTATATATTAATGACACAGATAGCGGAGTGGTTTAGATACCAGCCCCCCGCCCGAGTGTTCTGGGGTCGATTCCCACACAGGACAACTCTTTGTGTGATATGGTTGTTCTGTGTCTCGGTGTATTTTGTGTCCGTAAAATTGTATGTTTGTAAAGTCCTCCGTGAAGGAGAACATCGTGAGGAAACTTGTATGCCTGAGAGATTTACTCGACGGCTTGTGAAGTCTGCCAACCCGCATTGGGCCAGCGTGGTGGACTATGTCCTAATCCCTCTCACCATGAGAGAGATCCGTGTCCAATAGTGGGAGAAGAGAAGGGTTGAAAAATAAAAGTCCTCCGCGATACAAAAATTATTTCTTAGTGCAGGGTGTTGTCTTTTTTTTTAAAGAAAAGAAACGCTCAAATGTATTAATGGATATGTAAAAACTAACTAACTAACATATCATCACGTCATTTCCCTTGCAGGGTAGGCAGAGAGAACAGAGTGCAAGAGGCTCTATTCTTGCATACATCTCTTGCTTCCTCAACATTCATAACTCTCTTCATACACGCTCGCCGGTTTCGGAGACTCCTGACTCCACCTTCCTTCAATACATGACCAATTTGGTCTAGGTAGGTAAGTCTCGGTCTCCCCCTGTACCTACATCCTTCCACTTTCGCATTGTATATCTTCTTAGCCAGTCGCTCGTCCGGCATTCTTGTCACATGTCCGAACCATCGAAGCATTCCCTTTCGCATCTTTACACCAATACTCTCTTTCATACCTACACGCTCTCTTACGTCATTGTTACGAATGCGGTCAGTCAGCCTCACTCCACAGATTCTCCGCAGAGATCACAATTTCGACCGCATTGATTTTACTCTCATGCTCCTTTTTACATACCTAACTCTAGTTTCCATATAATAACGTTGGGACAAGCACTGCGTTGTGTATTGCGACACGTGCCTTCTGGCTGAGGTGGTGGCTGCCGAGAAGTTGTCCCAATGCTCCGTTCACTCTATTTCCCGCATTCAATCTTCTTTCTACATCAGTGGTGTACCTTCCATCCCGACTGAATCCACATCCAAGATATACAAACTTATCCACGTGTTCTAGCACACCATTTCTTATTGCTACTCTAACATCTGTTCTGGCTTCTTCTCTTTCAAAAACCATTACTTTGGTTTTGCTCACATTCACACGTAGGCCCCTTTTCTTACAAACTTCTGCCATTACGTCGACTAGGGTTTGCAGGTCAGTCGCAGACTGCGCTAATGGTCCTATTAGCGCAGTCTGCCTGCATATAGCAGCGAGTTAACCACTGAGTCGCCCATCTGAACTACCACATTTATTTAATTCAACCTTTGTAGACATTTATCCAGATATATGATAAACAGTCTGGCTGATAGAACGCAGCCCTGTTTAACGCCGATATTGACATCAAACCAGGGTGACATTCCATCATCCAGCCGCACACAAGCTCTGCAGTCCATGTAGTTGGACTGCACCGCTTGCAGCAGTCTACCATTAATACCATACTCCGGCAAAATGTCCCAAAGTTCCTTTCGTACAACAGTGTCAAATGCTTTCTCCAAATCCACAAAAATGCAGAAAACCCTCTGGCCAACAACCAGATGCTTCTCCACAATGTTGCGCAGAGAAAGCATGATCCATGCATCCTCGTCCACACCCGAAACCTCCTTGTGCCTCACACAAAAATTCATCAGACACCATCCTCATTCTACTTTCAACAATCTTACCATACACTTTGGCTGCCAAACTGGTCAAGCTTATGGCCCTGTAGTTTGCACAGTCATAACGTGAACCCTTGTTTTTAAACAAGGGCACGATGACTGCGCTTCTCCAGTCCTTGGGAACCATTCCTGAGCTCCAACATAAATTGAGAAGCATCAGGAAGGATTCCCAAACACATGAGCCTCCAAGCTTGGTCATCTCAGCAGACACCATATCAATACCCGCTGCCTTACTATTTTTCAAACTTCTAATCGCCCATTCAACTTCATCCATACAAATGTCATCAGAGGATGCTGGAACCGAATGCTGATCTGTTAGACCACATGTGACACCAGCATCACCCTGAACATCCGCATACATAATATATCTCCAAAATATTCACTCCATCGGCTTAACACATCTTGTGTTTGCGTAAGAATGTCTCCACCTATAGACCTTATTTTATTCATTCTGAAAGCTGACCAACCACTCCGAGATTTCATCATCTCCCTCCAGAAAAGTTTGGTGTTGCTCTCGAAGTTTTTGGTCAGCCTTACTTATGCAATCATATTTGCTCTATCACGCTTCTCCTTCACTAAGGATTTGGTGTCATTCTTACGTTGCCGGTATATTTCTTTCTTCTGTTCTTTCATACTTGCACTCAGGTTCAAAGAAGATACATAGTCCAGCCACGCTTTCTTCTTTTGGTCTACGGAAGCAGCTACTTCCGTATTCCACCATGCATCACCTTTTACTTTCCTATGCTTCTTTGAGCATCCACATACTTCTTCCGCTGTATTTACCATACTATCTTTCAATACTCTCCAGCATTCTTCTATGTCAGATCCCGGCTGACTTGCCATTGTCGGCCGTTCACGGACACCCTCTACATACTTTGCTCTTACACTCTCTTCTTGCAACTTTTCAATCTTTATTCTTTCAAGCCCTCCGAGTGGACACGCTCTCGCCAGTGTCTCCACTTTCTGAACAGACCACTAAATCTGGCAATAACGAGATAGTGGTCCGTGTCGACAGTGGGACCCCTGTAGGCTCTTGTATCCAGGATTTTACTTCGGAGGCGACTGTCTACCAGAATTAAATCTATCATACTTCTCTGTTCATTCCTTCTCCATGTATACCTATGGATGTCTTTATGTTGAAAAAATGTGTTTGACACAATAAGGTTTCTCTCCATACATACATCCGCAATGAGCCTACCTGCATCATTCACTCTCTTATCACCAAATGAACCAAGCACGTCCTCGAAGTCTGGACGCTTGGTCCCAACCCATCCATTCAAGTCTCCGCATACGATCACGCGTTCACTAGCTTCTTCCAAATCCAGAACTTCCCTAACATTATCCCAGAACTTCTCTAGATCCGATGCCACCGAAGAGCCTACGGGAGCATAAGCTGCGACCATGAAGACCCTGGTGACACCTAGTTTTATTCAGACTCATAGAAGTCTGGGATCAAACAATCCGTAATCTTTCACACCTGAGGCCAAGCGAGCGGACAGCAACACCCCCACTCCCATGCTGGCCCGATCGCTCTGCGGTACACCAGACCACAGAGCTAACCCGCCACCAGGAAGATCACAGGCGTCGCTACCCTTTCGCTTGGTCTCTGTTACACAGATCACATCAAGCCGTCTGTCCGACATGACGGTTACCACCTCGTGTAACTTACCTTCCACACCACCTCTTACATTCCACGTGCCTACTCGACACTCTGATCCCCTCGATATGTAAAAGAATTGCAAGTAAAGTACATTACATTATGCTAGTTAGCTGTGGCCAATTAGGCTGTAGGAAGTCTCATAGGCTAAGATTATAGAATATTTTAGAACCAGTTTTTCTTTTCAATGCGATCTCTGCGGAAATTCTGTGGAGTTAGGCTGACTGACCGCATTTGTAACGACTACGTAAAGAGCGAGTAGATATGAAAGAGAGGGCTGATGAAAGATGCAAAGTGTATGCTCCGAAAGTTCGGGCATGTGGAAAGAATGCTGGACGAGTGATTAGTTAAAATTGAGTTAAGAAGATATACCATGAGAAAGTGAAAGGATGTAGGTACAGGGGGAGACCGATACTCACCTACCTAGACAAAATCGGTCATGTATTGAAGGAAGGTGGAATCAGGAGTCTCCGAAACCGGCTAGCGTGTTTAAGAGAATTATGAATGTTGAGGGAGCGAGAAATGTATGCAAAATAGAGCCTAAATGTATGCAAAATAGAGCCTTTTGACACTCTGTTCACGCTGCCTATCCCGCAAAGGAGATGGCGTGATGATGAGTAAGTTAGTAAGTATATTTTAAAACCAATTCTCTTACTGTAATTTACTTTTAGATGTACTCGTAGTCTCGTAGATATATTAAAGTAAGCATTAGTGCTTTTCCTGTTCGTGATATATTCTCAAATAGACTTTCACTTCCGACTATATCGGCAACTAATCAACACTTTGTAAGGCTAACGTTAACAACATTTCTAAGGCTTATCTTAACTGCTTGTCCCCTGATATTCTCGCCTTTCACCTTTCTAAATGTTGACAAAAGCCATAGTACCTATTCATACAGGAAAATAAGAATATATCCTCGAGTACCAAGAATAGACAAAATAAACGAGAGACGAGAGAGAGACGACACACGGCGGGTTTATTTAGTGGGTGAGGGCTCCATACTATTCTGGTTGTTACCCCAAACGACGGTGTGTGTGTTTACTAAATTTTTTTCCGTCTTAACAAAAAAAAAGGGAGTTTGGCGCCAAGGGTAATCTATCACTTGTGGTTAGATCCGAAAGGGTACATACTACCATCGTCTTTGTAGCAGCCATGAAGCATCTCTAAGTATTGGTTGCAAGAGAAGACCGCCATTCTGATTCCCACACAAGTGTAGTAGTAGATCTCTCTAGTGTTAGATTTTCGTGGTGGTAGTGGCTGTGCTCCTGGCTACCATCAGATGACCCGTAGCTCGTCTGCACCGTAAACCATCAAAAATACAGTTCAACTCTACTAATATCTCTATTTTCAAAACTATTGCTTATTTAAAATACTAACTTAAAAAATAACAATAAATCGAATAAAACTGCTGCTTTATCTAACAATACAATCTTATTGCTGGGTATCTTAGTATATTGCTAAATGAGGACTATTCGCTGCAAGACCACCTTCCTATCATTTACGTAACGATTAAGATAATATGCATATTATTATGACACTACTAAAACGATCTCGGAGATCGTAGATGGCATAATTAATGCATCGATTTTGCTTTATTTCGAATTTAAATCCTTATTATTATAGTACCAGACTACATTACGTCTGAAATTATAAAACCTTCTTTGCTAATAACAGATCTTTTCTTTTTTTATACTATTAATATGATGGCAAAACCGGCCCACATGATGGTAAGCGATTACCGACGCCTATAGACGCTAGCAATACCAGACATCACTCGCACGTCGCCAACTAGGAGATGGAGACGAAGGAGGGTGTTTAAGCCAGCGCTCTCACTCGCCGTATGAAACATAACAGGAGTAATTTTTTTTATTATTTTTTTATTGCCATCGGTGAACTTTTTTATTGACAGACGAGAATATTCATCACACAAATAATTGTCTTAAGTGGGAATCGAACCCACGACCTCGTGCATGGAAGTCGGTTACACTACAAACTACGCCACGAGGCCTGTCTCAAAAGGTATATGCTACTTATTTTGTGAATAGTATACACCTTATGATATTACATATATATATATATATATATATATATATTTATCAAGTTGCTCACTTACAGTTCGAATGACCGGCAAGTGTAAGCAACTTTATCTCAACTGGCAATGAGATGGGTAAACAAAAAAGTGACACCTATTTGTGGACACCTTTTTTTAGGCGGGAAGAAATGTTCGGGGCAACGAACAGGGTAGTGTGGGGCCCTCACCTACTAAAGAAACCCGCCGTGTGCCGTCTCTCCGCCTGTGTTGACGGACCACTGGTACCTACTGTGTTGGATTACTTCTAAGTAGCGGTAGCCTAGTGGTAAACTCAAGGACTGCAAAGACAGTGGTATTAAGTTCGATCCCCAGTCCAAGGTTCAGATCTCGTACGGCATACACCTATGTGTTTTTTTATTTTTTTTTATTTAATTAAGTGTATATTTGTTTACAATTTATCACTGCTCGGTGAAGGAAAACTTGGTGAGGAAACCTGTATGCCTAAGAAATTATAACAGCTTATGAAGTCTGCCAATCCGCATTGGGCCAGTATGGTGGACTATGGCCTAATCTCTCTCGCCATGAGAGGAGACCCGTCCCCATTAGTGGAACAGAAAAGGGTTAAAAAAAATATCTAAATTTAAAAACCCACCAATCTTTTCCAACCTCATTATCGGACCCTCAAACTAGTGTACTTATAAACATATTTATTGCGACCATTTCAATAAGCCTAAACTTGACATCTCTACTCTAAGTTGGCCAAGAAGTTTGGCAATAAACAAATAAAAAAAAACTGGCAACATTTCAAGATGAATATGTGTTTATCATTTATTGTTTGTAGATACTCAATCAGGCTTATAGAAGGTGTTCACATCCATTCATAACATACCTACGCACGTTTTACACTTAGAATACCACTATGTTTGCGTCGGTGGTTAAAACAGTCTTAAAACTATACACGTAATACATTTAATCTCTGGTTGGTGATAAATTTATGAGTTAAAAGCTTATAAAATTCATTTATGACTACATTTTATTACGTTGCACTGGTGGAGAATGTACTGGTAAAATGAAATGGTACAATCACTAAACTTTAAAGGATGTATTTTTAATTACCATGGCAAAGAGTAGGTAAAGGTCAATAGCCCATTTACTGATTTTACTATTTCTTTTATTTTTACTATTTACTAGCAGCCGTTGATGTATATCAGCGTGTCAAATAGCAACGATTAGGTATATTACGCAACAACAGTATGACTTCACGCTTTTTAATTGTTTTTACAGTTTCTCTTTATTTATAGATTTGAGAACTGTCATTCTACAAAATAAGGAAATCATATAAACAAAACCACAAAATAATAAATACCAGATAATTGCATAGCAGATTATTGACCACTGCCTGCTTAAAAAAAATGTTTACCCGGTGTCAGCCTAAAATAAAGTGATTGGTAATTAAACAATAAAAAGGTGTTTTGGCGGGAACATGAATCATATCGTCGCTCTATGTAACTATTTAGTAATCTGTGGTTCTATATGATTTCCCAAAACTTGTTGTATTTCAAGTAGAAATGTGTAATAGTGATGGTATTTTAATAATTAATTATTTTTTATGTGCATAAGTGTTTTCGATGATATAATGTGGCGTAACATGTTTTTTTGTATTGCCACCAAAAGTCCATAAAAGCGTCTAGTAAAGTCGCCAGCACTTTACTGAGGCATCACTGATTTGACGATCACTAATTTTGTATAACTTTTGACTGTGACTTGATATTTTTTTGTTAATTGGGGGAAAATGTTCCTGCACCGCACATCCTGTTGTTCGGAACAACGAACAGGCTAGTGTGGGGTCTTCACCCACTAAATAAATCCGACGTGTGCCGTCTCTCCACCTGTATTGGCGGGCCACTGGAACTATGATACATTACTTCAGTGGTCCGCAACGCATTTGCACACGGAGCGTCGCACCTTCGCGGGATGGCTTGGACAGCCTGCCATTATCAAAAAAGAAGAAGAAGAAATAAAAACAAAACCAAAGTTTGTTGTTAGTATTAAGTATAAGTTGTCTTCTATACTTTTCTGACAATGAAGTTGCATTTTATAAAGAAGAGCGTATAACCGTAATTTGTTTGTTACTAGTTAATGATCTATGTAGTGACGTTGGTACTAGAATACCACTATTCTTTGATGTCGTGAGAATCCATTATCATTAGATAGTCCCTTTCACTATAGCGCTGGAGGAGAAGGAAAGCTTAGGCTACTTGAACTCCTGCTAGTACCTAAAAGTATAAATTAAAGGAGAGAAAACTAAAAACTATACTACAGTAAGAGTGCTTAAGTTTAATAATAGTGGATGGAATGCCCGCGTAAGTTGTGAAAGGTAAAATACGCTTTGTTGTTATTAGATAATATTCTAACCTTTGCCATTTTATTGCTCATAAATTATATGTTATATAACAAAAACCTTGAATTAGAATAACGCCAATTGAGTTCGCCAGATGTATTTGGGCGAAGAATGTTTCTATTTGATTTTTAATCAAACTGTTAAGCAAGATTCTATATGACGGCACGTCCTAAAATATCGTGAATTTAGAGTGAAATTATGTTCACTCTGAAGTAATACAGAACACTGGTGCTATATGGGTAGTGTCATTCGATTATTCGTTCACTATGTCAGGTGTGAGAAATGTCACTTTCATTTTGACGTGTGGTTGATATAAATACTGAGCGCAGGGTGGCGGTCATCATTATTAGTTTGCAGAGATGCGCAAACTAAATCACCAATGAGATCAGGGATTTATAAATCTTTTTCTTCGAAAGATTTAGATCACTCTTTTAAATCTTTAACTCTTTTAAATCTTTGGTTACGAATGACGTTATTCATTCAGTTGATCATAAGTGATGCAAATATCTATTGATTCATGTAGTTATTCTCTCATTCCCTCAAGTCGCAACTGGTTTTGGGCTTTTTACTTAAAAGACAGAGAGTCTAAGTTTCTGTGTACCTATCGTCATTGTATTTCAAGAGTGCGTTTGTGCGTGCCTACAACTTATGTTATCTCTTTCCGATTCACAATATCCTTTATCTATTGTCTCATTCTAAATCTACGTCCATCATTCCATCTATTAAATCCTAACGTAGTAAGCTAGTGAGTTAAAGATGTATTTTCGAAACCAAAGATTTAAAGATTGATTACGCATTTTGAAAGGATTATACATCTTTTGTAACAATCACTCCTGAGTTACACATCTCTATTAGTTTGCATCGCGCCCGAGCACCAAGTGTTCTGTAGAACGTCCGTAGTTCTAAGTTACTGATCATTAGAAGTAACAATTAGTCATCGCATTTGTGTATGCGGTAGTTGAGGAACTACATAGTGTGATTGATACGTAATCGGGTTGTTTTACCTCCTCGCCCGAATACCCACTTGCTTGTGTGTGCTAAAGTGGCGATGGGAAGCAATGAGCAACGAGACGTCTTCTGTGCATCTACATATATATATATATATATATATATATATATATATATATATATATATTATTTCATGTATTGGCAGACGAGCCACGGCCCATCTGATGGTAAATGGTAACTGTCGCCCATGGACTCGACTATACCGAGAGTATTGTCAAGCCGCTGCTCACCAATTCATTTCACAGATATGAAATGAAATATAAACGGCTATCTCCTGCTACAGCCAAAAGCCATGAAGCACATCGTTGCGCGATGTGCTTCATGGCCGGTCACACGGGAGATGGTGGTACAAACCCCCACCGCTCGGGCCCGATTCCAAGTGAGTACTCCCACTTGGTACCCAGCCCTACCACCAGTCATGCAATAGATGATAACTGCTTACTTCCCTTAGTCGCCTCATACGACACCCATGGGAAAGAATGGGGTGGTGACACTTGTATTCTTAGTCCGTCACCACACGGCTATTTTTTTCAATCCATTTACTGTCCCTCTATTGGGCAAGAGTTTCCCCACATAGTGGATTAGGATAGATAGGATAGTCCACCACGCTGACCCAGTGCGAGTTGGCAGACTTCACAAGCCGTCGAAAAAAAATCTCGCAATGTTTTCTTTCACGAAGCAATAATAGTTTGTAAATAAACAACCTTACATACCTATACCACCTATATAATTCAGGAAAAAATATCAAAAAATCTGAGGTGAGTATGTGAGGTCTAAATCTCAGATTGGGCGTCGAACTCGATACCACTGTGCTTGCAGTCCTTTTGGTTTTACTGCTCGGCTAGACTAACATAACATACTAGAGTTTCACTACAGATAATAAGCATTACATAAATTAGTTAATTATTTTTTGTAGGTTTTACAAACATACAAACTGCCTCGGTGGGGCGTCAGCGGTAGTGTGAGTGACTGCTAATTATGAGGTCTCGGGTTCGATCCTTGGGTCGAGCGGTGACATTGAAATTATTCATAAAAAGAAAAATTCTCAGTAGCAGCCCGTTTAATTATATTTGTCAGTTTTACAAACATACAATTGGTGGAAACGAAGCATACCCTCAGTCTAAGTACTAACAAATGTGGGCCACACAAGTAAAAATGCCCCGGCTGTAATGGAAACCACAATTAAGTCAGTATCTAATGACACCATTTTGAAGTTTGATTTTAACTATTAAGATGATTTAAAGTAGTACCACCTAAAACACGTTACCATTTAAACTTGTCGAAAGGGTTGTTTTTTTTTTTTGCACGCCTCATAAGCGAAGCGTTGAGGTGTGTATTACTCTCGTTCCACGTAGAACGACTGATTTTTCAAACTTAAAATGTCTCTATTTATCATATATTGCACTTATAAAACAATATATACACACACATATGAAGAAAAAACTATTTTTAACACTCACGATATTTTTGATGCCTTTTTTTTGTTATTTAAACTAGTTAAAAAACTGTTTGAAAAATTCCTGCCTTGGACGTCCGTTTGTTGTAGGTAATGTATGTTAACACGATAACGACCGAAACACTTTATTAATCGAGTATTTTTTTCTCTTTTATGATAAAGTACAACTACGAATAGAGCCCTATCACTTTTCACGGTCTGATTCGATGTGGTTTAATTGTTATTAAATAAACAAAAAAATACTGAATATTTACGCTCGACGCGACACTAAAACCAGTGCTATTTCGTGAGAACTATTTCTATAGACCAATATTAGTCTTGTGTAGTTCGCGAACGATGACCGATTATGAAACGTATCTTTGCACTGTACTAAAAGAAACGTTTCCGAACGCTAACTGTTAATCGGTCTATTAGCTCTATCGTTATATCATTCCTAACGAAACGAACGCGAGCGACAGAGCCGGTGACAGAGTAATATGAGTAAATTAAATAAGTACATTACCGGAGAAGAGTTAGGTATTTTCTTGCTTTTGATAGTACGTTTCAAGAAAGTTGAGGTTAGGTTAGGTTATGTTAGTTATCACGTGTAAGGGGTGCTAATTTGTCCGGTTTACCTCCTAGTGGTGCACCCCGGGCAACGTCGGCAGTCGCCGGCGGCTAAAATTCCGGACTGGACGGGTCTCCGCGTGTCCCTCTGACTCAGCAGAGGGCACGGCGGATAGACCAGGCGTCGGAGTCGGTGGGGCCAGACTGGCTCACCGGGCTCTGGAGAGGGGGGACAGTGGGGCCACAGCGGCCCCCCCCGTCCCAAATCGTAAACCTGAGCGCGTGTCTGTGGTTACGTCTCGCGGGCATACAGGAACGAGGGTCTTGGCTTAATCGCCCGGACCGCGAGGAAGACAACCTCTATAAAAAATTACCCCGAATCTCAAGTTCTGGCGCGCGGCGAGGAGATGCATGGCTGATGGGTAGTTCAGTCTCGAGCGCGCCCCCAGCCAGGGTACCTGCGGTCCCCCTGTGTTGGGTTACAAATGTACGCTTACCCGGGTACTGGGAGCTCTGCCCGGGTGGACCTCCTTTCTCCCACACTCGTGGGAACAAAATGGATACAAGTTCACAAAATAATAATACAGCCGAAAGGGGTTCGGCTTTAAATGCGGCCCCCACATCAAAGTCAGTCGCGCCGACAGAACCATTGCGCGACTCAAAAGGGAAGTTTAGGTCCCGCAAGGGACGCGGAAAGAGGAAGGAAGGAGCTTCGGCGACGGACAGCTCGGCAGCTAATTCGGCTTCCGAGATGTCCGCTGCTGAAGAAGGTGTTTGTGCCTTTAGGGCAAATACCAGAAGGGCGGGCAGCTCAACATCTCTGGCTGCTGCGGACATAAGTGCAGGGCAGATGGATGTGGATTATCCATCGCGGAAGCGCACCATGTCCAAGGGTGGTGGGGCGCCCGAATCAGGGGACTGCCCTACTGAGACGCCTCCCCCGAAAGCGCAGTATAGCGTTAGGGGTCGAGGCGTGAGCCGTCCTGTGGCACCTGCGCCTCGTGCCACATCTGCCAGTAGGGCAGAAACCCTAAGCCTAAAAAGGCTGGAGGCGGAGCAAAACGCCGAGGAGCGCCTGGCGCTTTTAACAGAAAAACTCCGCCTCCCAGACGAGGGCCATATTGGGACGGCCCAGGCTGAGGAGAGGGCCCTGAACAGTGTGGCCATAGTGGAGACGGTGGCGGCTGGTTCGCGGAACCTCAAGGGGAACTTCGTGCGTGGCCTTAAAGACGCCGCGCACGAGATCTCGCTGTCGGTCCGGCGCTTGGCGGAGCAAAACAAGCGCCTCGAGGCTCAGAACGCTCGTCTGGAGGCGCAGAACCAGCGCCTCGACGAGGCTAACCGCTGCCTCGAGGCGCGGATGGCAGAATTGGAGCAGGGTCAGGCCGGGTTACGGGTTGAGCTTGGGCTCCCCGCGGCTGCCCCGGCTTCGTCCACTGCCCAGTCAGGCTCTGGACCGGAGCTGGAAGACGAAGCGCTCCGCGTGATCATTGACCGCATTGCTGCCGTCTTTGGTCCGCGGTTCGACGCTTTGGCCGCGAGGCTGCCACCGGAGCCACGACTGCGGCCGCCGCTAGCAGCAGATAAGAGGAACGGCACAATGGCCTCGGCACCAACAGCCCTGCCATGCCAAGAGGGCCAGGTGTCTTTCGCTGCAGCGGCGGCAAAGCCACCAGCACCAGGAGCACCGACTCCTGCGGTCCAAAAAAAACGGGACAGAAAGAAAGGCAAGGCGGGACAAGCCTCGAGGGGTCAGCCCCGAGAGGAGTTCCCGCCTCTATCAAGCGCTGCTGCGCCTCCACGCGCTGCTGCGCCGCGACAGATTGCCAAACCCTCACGGGCCGCGGTGGTAACACCCCGAGCTCCTGCCCCCGCCCCTGCCACTGCTAAGTCCTCAGACGGGGACTGGCAGGTGGTTGGGCCCCGGCGATCCCGGACCAGGGGTCGCGGCGCTGCCGCGGAGCGCGAGGAGGCGCCCATATACCAGAGGGGGGAGGCTCCAAAGGCGTCCCGGAATAAAAAGAAGAGGTCGCGCAAATTAAAGGTGCCCAAGGCAGCAGCGGTGGTGATCACCGTGCTGCCTGAGGGAAAGGAAAAGGGCCTGACGTACGAGGCCGTCTTGAAGCGTGCCCGGCGGGAGATAAACGTCTCCGATCTCGGGGACGTCTCCGCTCGCTCCCACCAAGCCCGGACAGGTGCTCGGATTTTCGAGTACCTGGGGCCAGAGGGCGCCAAGACGGCCGATGCGATGGCCGCGAGGCTGCTGGGCCTGTTCCCGGCTGAGAGTGGTGTCCGGGTCGCCAGACCCGTGAAGTGCGCCGAACTGCGCATTTCCGGGCTGGACGATTCCGTGACGGCGGAAGAGATCCGGGAGGCTATCGCCTCGAAAACCGGGTCTCCCAGCAGCGCCGTCCGGGTGGGCACCATTCGCCCAGGTCCAGGTGGTGTGGGTGCCGTCTGGGTATCGTGCCCTGTCGCGGCGGCCAAAGATTTGGTCGCCGCCGGTAGACTCCTGGTGGGCCACGACTCTATCCTCCTCCAAGGGAATCTCGGCCGCTCCGCCAGGGCGCAGGACCTCTTCCTGCAATCCATGGCGGAGCGGTCGATCGGTGTTGCCGTAGCCGCGGAGCCCTACATAGTCCCCGATTGCCCCAATTGGGCGGATAGCGGGGATGGCTCCGTGGCGGTCGTCGGGTCGGCGGCGCCGCATTCCCCGCCCTTGTCAGTCAAGGACAAGGGCACGGGATATGTGGCAGCTGAATGGGGAGGGGTCACGCTGTATGGCGTGTACTTCTCCCCCAATCGTAGTCTGGCGGCTTTCGAGGTCTTCCTGCACAGCCTGGAGACCTCGATACGGCGTATGGCACCGAGCCCTGTGCTCGTGCTGGGGGACTTCAACGCCAAATCAACGGCGTGGGGGTCCCCCAGGACGGACGCCCGAGGTGCGGCGGTCCAAGAGTGGGCGGAAGCGGCGGACCTCGTGTTGCTAAACCGAGGGTCCGCCCTAACGTGCGTGCGGCGCGGGGGCGGGTCGATAGTGGACCTTTCGTTCGCTAGCCCCGGTGTCGCCGCACGTGTAAGGAGCTGGCGAGTCCTGGAGGAGGTCGAGACCCTATCTGACCACAGATACATTCAGATAGAGGTCTCCCGGACCCTTCAGGGCGCCAGCAGGGGTCACGTGGCGGACAGAACTCCCGCTTTTCCGCGTTGGGCTGTGGGTAGGCTCGACCGGGAGCTGCTGGTGGAGGCGGCCATCTTTCAATCTTGGCTGCCTCCCCCCCTGACGGAAGACGTGGGCGCCGAGGCTGGCCGCATACGCGGCATGCTTACGCAGATCTGCGATGCGGCCATGCCCCGCGTGCGGCGCCCGCCCCGACGGAAGGGGGTCTACTGGTGGTCCCCGGAGCTGGCGGACCTCCGTGCGGCCTGTATTCGTGCCCGGAGGTCCTACACCCGCAGCCGCCGTCGCCGAATTCGCGACGAAGAGCGGGAGGGCCGGCTGTATGCGGCGTACAGCAGTGCGCGCGCCGCGTTAAAGCTGGCCATCTGTCGCGCCAAAGACGCGAAAAGGCAGGAGATGCTGGAGGGTCTCGAGCGTGACCCCTGGGGACGCCCGTACCGCGCGGCGCTCAACAAGCTCCGCGCCCAGGGCCCCCCCCTTACGGAGACCCTCCAGCCGGGCTTCCTCTGTGAGGTGGTTGAGGGACTATTCCCTTCACGGGCGGTGCACACGCCCCCGGTCATGGCTCCGCCAGATGACGACCGGGAGGCCAACGACGGGGAGGTACCGCCCGTGACGACGACGGAAATGGGGGCGGCGGCAGCGCGTATGCGAAGAAGCACCGCCCCCGGGCCGGACGGGGTTCCCGCCCGAGTGCTGGCCCTGGTCCTCGACCACCTAGAGCCCCGCCTCAGGGGACTGTTCGACGCTTGCCTGGTGTCCGGACGGTTCCCTGACTGCTGGAAGGAGGGGAAGCTCGTGCTCCTGCCGAAGCCGGGACGGTCTCCGAATACAGTCGCGGCCTTCAGGCCCATCGTGTTGCTGGACGAGGCGGGCAAACTGCTCGAGCGGGTAGTCGCTGCCCGCATCGTCCGCCACCTAGGTGCGGTCGGCCCCGACCTGTCCGATGCCCAGTTCGGATTTCGGGCGGGTCGGTCTACGGTCGACGCCATCCTGCGCTTGAAGGCTGCGGCTGCGGAGGCCGTCACCTCGAGGGAAGTGCTGTTGGCGGTGTCGCTCGACATCGCCAACGCCTTCAATAGTCTGCCATTCGGCTGCATCAAGGAGGCACTCCGGTACCATGGAGTGCCCCTCTACCTAAGGCGGCTGGTGGCGGACTACCTCGACGGCCGCAGCGTCCTCTTCGTGGACCGGGAAGGGGACGTTGTAAGGAGGGCTATGTCGTGCGGCGTCCCGCAGGGTTCGGTTCTAGGGCCGCTCCTGTGGGACATCGGCTACGACTGGGTCCTCCGTGGCCGGCTCCCCCCCGGGCTGGGCGTAATTTGCTACGCAGACGATACGCTCGTCACAGCCCGGGGCGGGACCCTCGAGGAGGCGGCAACGCTGGCCACCTCAGGAACCGCGGAGGTGGTCAGTCGGATCGAGGCGCTGGGGCTTAGGGTGGCCCTTGAAAAGTCGGAGGCCCTACTGTTCCATGGGCCCCGACGCGGCCCACCCGCCGGCGCCTCGATAACGGTCAACGGTGTGGGCTTTCCAATCCAGGCCCACATCAAATATCTGGGCCTGGTATTGGATGGACGGTGGCACTTTGACGAGCACTTCCGCCGTCTTGCGCCAAAGCTCGTCGGCACGGCGTCCGCCCTCGGGCGTCTGATGCCGAATTTGGGCGGACCGAGTCTCGCGTGTCGACGACTCTACGCGGGGGTAGTACGGTCAATGGCACTGTACGGCGCGCCCGTGTGGGCGGAGTCCCTGGCCGCTCGCAATAGGGCCCTTCTGTGGCGTCCACAGAGGGTCGTAGCGGTCAGGGCAATACGCGGGTACCGCACGGTCTCGTGCGATGCAGCCTGCGCGTTGGCCGGAACCCCCCCGTGGGATCTGGAGGCGGAAGTGCTCGCCGACGTTTATCGGCGGGCGTTGACGGCGCGGGCGGGGGGCAGCCGCCCCTCGCCAAGCGCAATCTCAGCGTGGCGGGAAGATGCCCGCCGCGCCACCGTCCTAAAGTGGAGGTCTCGGCTGGAGACGCCCCGGGCTGGTCTCTGGACCGTGGGGGCGCTCCAGCCGATATTGGAAGAATGGGCAGGGCGGCAGCACGGGGTCCTCACCTTCCGGTTGGTGCAGGTTTTGTCGGGGCACGGTTGCTTCGGCAAATACCTGCACACGATCGCTAGGAGGGAGACGACCCCAGGCTGTCACCACTGCGACTGCGGCGAGGACTCGGCGCAGCACACGCTCGAGTCGTGCCCGGCCTGGGATGTGCAGCGCCGGGAACTCGCTGCAGTCATAGGCGTGGACCTGTCGCTGCCGGCCGTTGCGCGAGCGATGGTTGGCAGTGACAGGGCCTGGACCGCGGTCGCCGCCTTCTGCGAGGCTGTCATGTCGCGGAAGGAGGCGGCGGAGAGGGCCCGGGAGGAATCCTCCTTCGCGGACCCGATTCGCCGCCGGCGCGCGGGGCGGCGCGCGCGCGCTTACCTGCGCCTGATGCCGCCCTAGCCGAGGCTGCGGACGGTGGGGTCGGGGAGTACCCTGCCGTCCGCGGAAGCCTACCGCGAAGGTGTGACGCCCAAGTGCGCGGGGCGTCGCACAAGAGAGGGTGCCCGAAGGGGCTGCCGCCTGCGGATCGCGGAGAAACGACGCGGTTCCCGTGATCCGCCGTAGCAAGGGCGGGTGAGGGCGCACGGTGGGTTTTTAGTGGGTGAGAGCCCCACACTACCCCGTTGTCTCCCCGGGCAGCGGGGTGTGCGGTAGGACATTTTTGCCCACCTAAAATAAAAAAAAAAAAAAAAAAAAAAAAAAAAAAGTTATCACGTGTAAGGAGCTGGTGAGTCCTGGAGGAGGTCGAGACCCTATCTGACCACAGATACATTCAGATAGAGGTCTCCCGGACCCTTCAGGGCGCCAGCAGGGGTCACGTGGCGGACAGAACTCCCGCTTTTCCGCGATGGGCTGTGGGTAGGCTCGACCGGGAGCTGACGGAAGACGTGGGCGCCGAGGCTGGCCGCATACGCGGCATGCTTACGCAGATCTGCGATGCGGCCATGCCCCGCGTGCGGCGCCCGCCCCGACGGAAGGGGGTCTACTGGTGGTCCCCGGAGCTGGCGGACCTCCGTGCGGCCTGTATTCGTGCCCGGAGGTCCTACACCCGCAGCCGCCGTCGCCGAATCCGCGACGAAGAGCGGGAGGGCCGGCTATATGCGGCGTACAGCAGTGCGCGCGCCGCGTTAAAGCTGGCCATCTGTCGCGCCAAAGACGCGAGAAGGCAGGAGATGCTGGAGGGTCTCGAGCGTGACCCCTGGGGACGCCCGTACCACGCGGCGCTTAACAAGCTCCGCGCCCAGGGCCCCCCCCTTACGGAGACCCTCCAGCCGGGCTTCCTCTCTGAGGTGGTTGAGGGACCATTCCCTTCACGGGCGGTGCACACGCCCCCGGTCATGGCTTCGCCAGATGACGACCGGGAGGCCGACGACGGGGAGGTACCGCCCGTGATGACGACGGAAATGGGGGCGGAGGCAGCGCGTATGCAGAGAACCGCCGCCCCCGGGCCGGACGGGGTTCCCGCCCGAGTGCTGGCCCTGGTCCTCGACCACCTAGAGCCCCGCCTCAGGGGACTGTTCGACGCTTGCCTGATGTCCGGACGGGTCCCTGACTGCTGAAGCTCGTGCTCCTGCCGAAGCCGGGACGTTCTCCGAATACAGTCGCGGCCTTCAGGCCCATCGTGTTGCTGGACGAGGCGGGCAAACTGCTCGAGCGGGTAGTCGCTGCCCGCATCGTCCGGCACCTAGGTGCGGTCGGCCCCGACCTGTCCGATGCCCAGTTCGGATTTCGGCCGGGTCGGTCTACGGTCGACGCCATCCTGCGCTTGAAGGCCGCGGCTGCGGAGGCTGTCACCTCGAGGGAAGTGCTGTTGGCGGTGTCGCTCGACATCGCCAACGCCTTCAATAGTCTGCCATTCGGCTGCATCAAGGAGGCACTCCGGTACCATGGAGTGCCCCTCTACCTAAGGCGGCTGGTGGCGGACTAACTCGACGGCCACAACGTCCTCTTCGTGGACCGGGAAGGGGACGTTGTAAGGAGGGCTATGTCGTGCGGCGTCTCGCAGGGTTCGGTTCTAGGGCCGCTCCTGTGGGACATCGGCTACGACTGGGTCCTCCGTGGCCGGCTTCCCCCCGGGCTGGGCGTAATTTGCTACGCAGACGATACGCTCGTCACAGCCCGGGGCGGGACCCTCGAGGAGGCGGCAACGCTGGCCACCTCAGGAACCGCGGAGGTGGTCAGGCGGATCGAGGCGCTGGGGCTTAGGGTGGCCCTTGAAAAGTCGGAGGCCCTACTCTTCCATGGGCCCCGACGTGGCCCACCCGCCGGCGCCTCGATAACGGTCAACGGTGTGGGCTTTCCAATCCAGGCCCACATCAAATACCTGGGCCTGGTATTGGATGGACGGTGGCACTTTGACGAGCACTTCCGCCGTCTTGCGCCAAAGCTCGTTGGCACGGCGTCCGCCCTCGGGCGACTGATGCCGAATTTGGGCGGACCGAGTCTCGCGTGTCGACGACTCTACGCGGGGGTAGTACGGTCAATGGCACTGTACGGCGCGTCCGTGTGGGCGGAGTCCCTGGCCGCTCGCAATAGGGCCCTTCTGTGGCGTCCACAGAGGGTCGTAGCGATCAGGGCAATACGCGGGTACCGCACGGTCTCGTGCGATGCAGCCTGCGCGTTGGCCGGAACCCCCCGTGGGATCTGGAGGCGGAAGTGCTCGCCGAGGCGGGCGTCGACGGCGCGGGCGGGGGGCAGCCGCCCCTCGCCAAGCGCAATCTCAGCGTGGCGGGAAGATGCCCGCCGCGCCACCGTCCTAAGGTGGAGGTCTCGGCTGGAAACGCCCCGGGCTGGTCTCTGGACCGCTGTCATCTCGCGGAAGGAGGCGGCGGAGAGGGCCCGGGAGGAATCCTCCTTTGCGGACCCGATTCGCCGCCGGCGCGCGGGGCGGCGTGTGTGCGCTTACCTGCGCCTGATGCCGCCCTAGCCGAGGCTGCGGACGGTGGAGTCGGGGAGTACCCTGCCGTCCGCAGAAGCCTACCGCGAAGGTGTGACGCCCAAGTGCGCGGGGCGTCGCACAAGAGAGGGTGCCCGAAGGGGCTGCCGCCTGCGGATCGCGGAGAAACGACGCGGTTCCCGTGATCCGCCGTAGCAAGGGCGGGTGAGGACGCACGGTGGGTTTTTAGTGGGTGAGAGCCCCACACTACCTCGTTGTCTCCCCGGGCAGCGGGGTGTGCGGTAGGACATATTTGCCCACCTAAAATTAAAAAAGGTTATGTTAGTTATGGCCGTATGGGTACAGTGCCTTGTCGCGGCGGCCAATTCCTTGGCCACCGCAGGTAGGCTTCTCATGGGCTGGAGCTCCGCACGCATCACCGTGCTGGAGCCGAGGCTTGCGAGATGTTTTAAGTGCACGGTGATCGGGCACACCCGGCCGACATGTACAAACTGCTTTGACTGCAGCGGTCTCTGCTTCCGCTGCGGTCAGGCAGGGCATCAGGCGGTGACCTGCACCACAGCCCCGTTCTGCCCCGCGTGCGCGGCGGGATATCGTCCCTCTAAGCATAGCATGGGGCGGGAGGGGTGCAGATCTCCGGCCCGAGGCCCTATAGGTGGGGGCAGCCTGCCCCACCTAGCGCGGCGCGACCGCCGGTGCGGGTGGAGGAGGCAATTGTCACGGTCTGATCACGGACTGTGATACTGTGTTCCTCCAGGCGAATCTCGGCCGCACCGCTGCTACGCAGGATCACTTCGCTGCCTTCGAGGTCTTCCTTCACAACCTGGAGACCTCGATACGGCGACTAGCACCTAGCCACGTCTTGGTACTGGGGGACTTTAACGCCAAATCCACGGCGTGGGGGTCCCCCAGGACGGATGCCCGTGGAGCGGCGGTCGAGGAATGGGCGGCAGCGGCGAACCTCTGTTTGCTGAACAGGGGGTCCGCCAATAAGTGCGTGCGGCGGTGAGGCGGGTCGATAGTGGACCTTTCATTCGCTAGCCCCGCCGTCGCGGCACGGGTAAGGGACTGGTGTGTCCTAGAGGAGGTTGAGACCCTATCTGATCATCGCTATATTCGGATAAGGTCTCCCGGTCCCTCCGGAGCCCCAGTAGGGGTCATGCGGCGGACAGAGCTCCCGCTTTCCCGCGGTGGGCTGTGGGTAAGTTGAACCGGGACCTGCTAGTGGAGGCGGCCATTGTGTCGTCGTGGCTGTTCCCAACTCCCCTGACCGAGGACGTGGACACCGAGGCTGGCCGTTGGCGCGAGGCAGTGTTGCAAATCTGCGGCGCAGCCATGCCCCTTGAACGGCGACCACCCCAAAGGAAGGGGGTCTACTGGTGGTACCGCGAGCTGGCAGACCTCCGTACGGCTTGCATCAGTGCCCGGAGGTCCTACACCCGCAGCCAGCGGCTGAACCGCGATCTAGAGCGGGAGGGCCGGCTATACGAGGCATACCGTAACGCGCGCGCCGCGTTTAAGCTGGCCATCTGTCGCGCCAAAGAGGCGAAGCGGCAGGAGATGCTGGAGGGTCTCGACCGTGACCTCTGGGGACGCCCGTACCGTGCGGCGCTGAACAAGCTCCGCACTCAGGCCCCCCCCCCTTACGGAGACGCTCCAGCCGAGCTTCCTCACCGATGTGGTCGAGGGTCTGTTCCCACGGCGGGCAACGCATACGCCCCCGGTCATGGCTCCACCAGATGACGACCGGGAGACCGATGAGGAGAGTGTGCCACCCGTCTCCGAGACGGAAATGGAGGTGGCGTTGTCGCGCTTGCGGAAGACCACCGCCCCCGGGCCGGATGGGGTTCCCACCCGAGTTCTGTCCCTGGTCCTCAACAATCTGGAGCCTCGCTTCAGGAGACTGTTCGACGCAAGCCTGGCGTCCGTGCGGTTTCCTGACTGCTGGACGGAGGGGAAGCTCGTGCTCCTGCCGAAACCGGGACGGTCCCCGGATTCGGTCGCGGCCTTTAGGCCCATCGTGCTGCTGGACGATGCGGGTAGGCTACTCGAGAGGATTATTTCCACCCGTATCGTCCGGCACCTTGTGGAGGTGGGCCCCGACCTGTCGGACGCTCAGTTCGGTTTTCGTTCGGGGCGTTCGACGGTCGACGCCATCCTGTGTCTGAGGGCCGCGGCCACGGAGGCCGTCGCTCAGCGAGGGGTGCTGTTGGCGGTGTCGCTGGACATCGCCAACGCATTTAACAGTCTGCCAATCGGCTGCATCAGGGAGGCACTCCGATTCCACGGTGTGCCCGCCTACCTGAGGCGGCTGGTGGCGGACTACCTCTAAGGCCGCAGCGTCCTCTTCGTAAGCCGGGAAGGGGACGCTATGAGGAGGCCCATGTCGTGCGGTGTCCCACAGGGATCTGTCCAGGGGCCGCTCTTGTGGGACATCGGGTACGACTGGGTCCTACGTGGCCGGCTTCCCCCCATGCTGGGCGTAATTTGTTACGCAGACGATACCCTCGTCACAGCCCGGGGAGGGAACTTCGAGGAGGCGGCGAGACTGGCCACCTCTCGCCTCTGGTCCTCTCTCGGGTACCGCGGAGGTGATCAGATGTATCGAGGCGCTGGGGCTTAGGGTGGCCCTCAACAAGTCAGAGGCCCTACTATTTTACGGGCCCGGACGCGGTCCACCCGCCAGCGCCTCGATTACGGTAAATGGTGTAGGGGTAGGAATCCAGGCCCACATAAAATATTTGGGCCTGGTCCTTGACGGGCGGTGGCACTTTGACGAGCACTTCCGCCAGCTTGCGCCAAGACTGGTTGGCACGGCGTCCGCCCTCGGGCGTCTGTTGCCAAACCTGGGCAGACCCAGCATCGCATGCCGACGGCTATACTCGGTGGTGGTCCGGTCGATGGCACTTTACGGTGCACCCGTGTGGGCGGAGTCTCTGACCGCCCGCAATAGGGCCCTTTGTGGAGACCGCAGAGAGTCGTAGCGGTCAGAGCAATCTGCGGCTACCGCAGAGAGTCGTAGCGGTCAGAGCAATCCGCGGCTACCGCACGGTGTCGTGCGAGGCCGCTTGCACATTGGCCGGGACCCTCCTGTGGGATCTGGAGGCGGAAGTGCTCGCTGAGGTTTATCAGCGATCTCGCTGCAGTCATCGGAGAGGACCTGTCGCTGCCGGCTGTCATCCGATCGATGGTCGGCGGCGATAGGTACTGGAACGCGGTCGCCACCTTCTGCGAGAATGTCGTCTCGCGGAAAGAGGCGGCGGAGAGGGCCAGGGAGGCTGATCTCTCCTCTGGCCCAAGCCGCCGCCAGCGCGCGCGGCGGCGTGGGCGTGAATATCTGCACCTAATGCCGCCCCAGGTGTGCGGAGGCGTTGCTCAGAGAGGAAGCCCAAGAGGACTAGCCGCCGCGCGGACCACTGAAGTGAATATACGCGGTACCAGTGGTCCGCCGAGTACGGGCGGGTGAGGGCGCACGCGCTCTCCCCGGGCAGCGGGGTGTGCGGTAGGTACATTTTTGCCCACCATAAAAAAAAAGGTTAGGTTAGTTATAATAATAATTTATTTATTCATTGTTTAGTGTTTGTACTTCTTATTCTTTTTTATAAACATTGTGGTTTTGGACGGTTTTTATTTTTGCATGCTATGGTTATGGGAAGCGTCAAGCTTTGTAATTAACCACATTGTCACACAGTTTCAGTGGTCCACCGAGGTGATACACGGTATACGGCGGGTTTATTTAGTGGGTGAGAGCCTCACACTACCCTGTTCGTTACCCCAAACGACAGGGTCTGCCGCTAGGTACATTTTTTCCTACCCTAGCAAAAAGTAAAGTAAGATAGTCCATAGACTTTAGATAATAAAGTTTATGTTTTATCACAGTGTAAGGTTTAGATTCATTAGACCATCTTGACATTTTAATATACTCTGATACATATTAGCACGATCATGAATGATGACCGATTGCCTGACCGACTGAATCCGAAGACCGAATAGAGCTAATAGAACTAATAGAATGAATTAGTTCACTGTCCGAAATGAAACAGTACAGAGCGCTCTTTTAAATGACCGAGCAGGCACAAGGCTAACCAATATAGAAGTATTTGTTAAAATTAGCGCTAGATGGCGTATAAGACATGAAAACAGTTTTTGAAATTAGCGCTATCTATGTGCTTTATTGAAAACTACTTAGTAAGACCAATGCATTATTAGTTACTTATCAAATAATCAATTTTATTGTGAAAAATGAATATTATGAGGCGTGCACTTTTGGATTTTCCAAAGTATTTTTATACTACTTGGGTGGCAAACAAGCATAGACGCTAGCAACACCAGAGGCATCACTCCCACGTCGCCATCTCCAAGGAAAGGAATAGGAAGTGGATAGGAAGTATATTAAGGAGAGGATTGGTAGGGTACTAAGGAGAGGACAGGAAGGATAACAAAGAGAGGATAGGAAGGGGATTCGAGCCTCCGGCACTCTCACTCACCATACTAAAAACAACGGTAGGTACTACTACTGATGGTTCACACTGATCTTCTGTGAGGGGGTGGTACTTCCCCGATCGAGCCGGCCCATTCATGCTGGGATAAGCTAGGCTCTACCATACAATGAAATCCTTTGGTATTTTTATTGTCTTCAAATGACATTTTTTATCGGTTATGGGCGTCAGATGAACCGCTGTTCACCTAATGATAACTAATAATCGCCTCTCATGACACAGCTATACTAGTAGCACAGCCAAACCCCTGCCTATCATGACAATCAATCACTACGTATGAGAGAAGTGGGAATAGGATCGGTTCATCTGCAAACAGTCTGTCCGTGTGGTGACGGACTAAGAATACAAGTGTCACCACCCCATTCTTTCCTACGCGTGTCGTACGAGGCGATTAAGGGAAGTAAGCAATTACTCACCCATTGCATTACTGGTGGTAGGGCGGTGTACCAAGTGGGAGTACTCACTTGCTGCCGGGCCCGAGCGGGTTGGTACCACTATCTCCTGTTTGACCGGCTATAAAGCACATCGGTATGTTTTGGTTGTAGCAGGAGATAGCCGTTAATTCTTTCATTTCATAGATGTAAAATGAAATGGCCGTGTGGGGCCGGCTTTAGAATTGTCCCACCCCTCTCCACCCATGGGAGTCGTAAGAGCCGACTGAGGGAATACCGGGGGAGTGGGCAGCAGCACTTCCTCGAGTATTAATAACATCCACTGCGATCGCCAACCCGCCTGCCAAGCGTGGCGATTACGGCAATATCCCCCAAAAAAAATGAGCACCCAACAAAAAACGGCCCTCAGTCACGGCAGCTCCGCTATTCCGTGGCCTAACGGTAGCGGGCCCGGTAACGGCGGAGCAGGGGGTGCGAAGAATCTCCGGTCGCGGATAGGCTACCATAAACAACGACCTCTGGCCCTGGTAACGCACAACGTTCGGACACTTCGGACCGACGAGAGAATCACCGAGCTGGAAGAGGAATTGAGCAAGATCCACTGGGACATTATAGGGTTGTCAGAAGTCCGAAGAGAGGGTGAGGGTACGACAATCCTCCAGTCCGGGAACTTGCTCTTCCACCGGGAGGGCGACCACCAGTCCCAAGGGGGTGTCGGGTTTATCGTTCGCAGGTCTCTCGTAGGCAACGTGGAGAGGATTGAAAGTGTGTCGAGTAGGGTAGCGTACCTTATACTCAGAGTAACCAAACGGTATTCGTTGAAGGTCATACAGGTTTACGCACCGACCTCTACACACTCCGATGACGAGGTGGAGGCCCTATATGAGGACATCTCGAAGGCCATCCACTTGTCTAAAACCTATTTCACGGTGGTTATGGGAGACTTTAACGCGAAACTAGGCAAAAGGACAGACGATGAGCTGAAGGTGGGGCACTATGGATTTGGGCAGAGGAACCACAGGGGCCAGATGCTGGCTGATTTTCTGGAGAAGGAATGCCTCTTCATGATGAATTCCTTCTTCAGGAAGCAGCCCCAGCGAAAATGGACCTGGATTAGCCCTGATGGTTCAGTGAAAAACGAGATTAACTTCATCCTGTCGGACAAACGACACATATTCAATGATGTCTCAGTGATCAGCAGGATTAAAACTGGGAGTGATCACCGACTAGTCAGGGGCATCTTGAATATTAGAACAAAAGTCGAGAGGTCGCGTTTGATGAAGTCTACGCTCCGACCAACACCTGCCCAATACCAGAACCCCGAGAGCTTTCAGCTCGAACTACAAAATCGCTTCCAATGTCTAGATGAGTGTGAATCAGCGAGCGATACGAACAGCAGGTTCGTGCAAACTGTCAACGCCGTCGGGTCGACTTACTTCAAGGCCCGTCGCGTCAGTAGGAACCGTAAACTCTCGGACCATACTCTCAAACTCATGGAGAGGAGAAAAGAAATGATAGTCCAGTCCTCAGCCGATTGGTCCTGCCTAAGGCGGTTAAACAGACAGATCTCCAAAGCTGTGTGACACGATATTCGCCAATTTAATACTACCCGTATTAAAGAGGCGATAGAGCGGAACCAAGGCTCGAAAGTGTTCGCAAGAGATCTGTCTGTTGGCCAAAGTCAGTTGACTAAACTGAGGACCAACAACGGCACTATCATTTCTTCTCGAGATGAGATCTTGGGAGAGGTCCAGCAGTTCTATGGACAGTTGTACAGATCCCAGAGCCCTGCTGTTGGCTTGGTCCAAGACCCCAGATCCAAGCTAACTCGGCACTTTACCGAAGATATCCCGGACGTCAGCCTGTACGAGATCAGAATGGCTCTCAAACAACTAAAGAACGGAAAGGCACCGGGAGACGACGGAATCACTACAGAGCTTCTGAGAGCAGGCGGAAAGCCGGTCTTAAAAGCTCTTCAGAGGCTGTTCAATTCCGTCGTTCTCGGGGGCGACGTTCCAGAGTCGTGGACCAGAAGCGTGGTGGTGCTGTTCTTCAAGAAAGGTGACAGAACCCTCTTGAAGAACTATAGACCCATCTCGCTCTTGAGCCACGTCTATAAGTTGTTTTCGAGGGTCATTACAAATCGACTCACGCGCAGGCTTGACGACTTCCAGCCTCCCGAACAAGCCGGGTTCCGAAAAGGCTATAGTACCGTAGACCACATTCACACGCTACGCCAGATTATACAGAAAACCGAAGAATACAATCGGCCTCTGTGTCTGGCGTTTGTGGACTACGAGAAAGCCTTCGATTCGATCGAAACTTGGGCGGTGCTGCAGTCCCTTCAGCGGTGCCAAATTGACAATCGGTACATCGAAGTGCTGAAGTGCTTGTATAGAAACGCCACCATGTCAGTCCGTGTTCAGGACAAGAGTACGGGACCGATCCAACTGCAGAGAGGTGTTAGACAGGGAGACGTTATGTCCCCGAAACTCTTCACCGCTGCATTGGAAGATGTCTTCAAGCTCTTGGACTGGACCGGATTCGGCATCAACATCAATGGCGAATACATCACTCACCTTCGATATGCCGACGACATCGTAGTCATGGCAGAATCTCTGGAGGACCTTGGCACCATGCTCAATGATCTCAGCAGGGTTTCCCGACTAGTGGGTCTCAAAATGAACATGGACAAGACGAAAGTCATGTCTAATGTCCATGTCATTTCAGCACCGGTCCTAGTCGGGAGTGCGCTTCTCGAAGTTGTTGACCATTATGTCTACCTGGGACAAACAGTCCAGTTAGGTAGGCACAACTTCGAGAAAGAGGTCAATCGACGAATCCAACTCGGCTGGGCAGCGTTCGGGAAGCTAAGGAAGATCTTCTCGTCCAATATTCCGCAGTGTCTGAAAACGAAGGTCTACGACCAGTGTGTGTTACCAGTGATGACATACGGAACAGAGACGTGGTCTCTGAATGTTGGCCTCATATCAAGGCTCAAAGTCGCTCAGCGGGCCATGGAGCGGGCTATGCTTGGTATTTCCCTACGTGATCGAATCCGTAATACGGAGATCCGTAGGAGAACGAGAGTGACCGACATAGCCCGCCGGGTTGCCATGCTGAAGTGGCAATGGGCAGGCCACATCGCTCGACGAACCGATAACCGTTGGGGACGAAAGGTTCTCGAGTGGCGACCACGTATCGGACGGCGCAGCGTAGGACGGCCCCCCACCAGATGGACCGATGATCTGGTCAAAGCTGCGGGGAGCCGTTGGATGCGGTCGGCACAGGACCGCTCGTTGTGGCGTTCTCTTGGGGAGGCCTATGTCCAGCAGTGGACGTTAAAAGGCTGATGGATGGATGGATGGAAAATGAAATGGACAGCAGCGGCTTGAGAATACTCTTAGTATAGTTAAGTCCATGAACGACGGTTACTATTTATCATCAGGTGGGCCGTGGCTCAGCTGCCACCATACGCATAAATAAAAAAAAATGTTGGGACGCTTCACGCACCATACAAACAATTACATATACTCAAACGCGATGAAATCCGTAAACCTGTATACCCTTTGTAACACAGAATATTATTAAATCCAAATCTCAGACAATAAGGAAATAATTATCACACTTTATTTTTTAACATATACATTAATCACAAGCTAAAAATATTGAAAAATATAATCAAATCGTACTTTATGATAATGTTTGATTGGAGTTAAATACTGGTAAACATATTATAAATAAGAATATGTTGACCAGTATTCAAGTCTAATCAAGAGATTTGATAGATCAAAAACATCATCGAAATCGGTTGACTAGTTCTTCCGTGGTGCGCAAAGAATTAAACACATAAATTTTAAAAATTATGCGTTTGATTTCACAAACCCTAATTAATCTGATACGGTATTTTTTTCTCGTATACCTGTAATGCAGCACTGTTACAATTTTATAATAATATAGATGACCCTTGTCATATATATAACATGGACGTACCATAGTAACATGGACAGTGGAGCTCAAGTAGACGTGATTTACACTGACTACACTAAATGTTTTGACCGAATTGACCACAACATCTTAAAGTTGAAACTTTTGCTGTCTGGAATCAGTGGTGATTTATTTAGGTGGTTTTCTTCATATTTGGAAAACAGATCGCAAGCAGTCGTGGTCAATAACTATATTTCTAGTTGGGTACCAGTGCCAAGCGGGGTACCCCAAGGTTCCTTGATGGGCCCCTTGCTCTTTATCATCTATGTTAACGACATCGACTCCTGCTTTCATACATCCCACCTGTTCTGTTTCGCTGATGATATGAAGATATATTCTGCCGTTTCATGTCCAGAAGATGCTACTAATCTCCAGTTAGATTTATCACGTTTCGAGGAATACTGTCTACGTAATAAACTAGATCTCAATCCCCTGAAATGTTCTGTTGTTACATATAGCCGTAGTCGTGCCACGCTTCCTACATCATATTCACTTAAAGGCCAATCAGTTCTTAGATGTGATGTAGTGCGAGATCTGGGCATCTATCACGACAGCAAACTACTGTTTAACGTGCACATTGATGGAATCGTTGCTAGGGCCTCTAAAGCACTTGGCTTTATTATGAGAATCTCTAAAGGCTTCAAACAAGCCAACACATTAAAAATTTTATATTGTACGTATGTTAGAAGCCACTTAGAGTACGGATCATAAATTTGGTATCCATGCTATAGTAAATACACTGACCGGTTGGAGAAAATACAAAAGCGTTTTATAAAGTTTTTATGCTACCGGATGCATGTTCCATATCAGTCGGAGAACTATATTAACATATGTAGGACATTTCATATTCAACCACTCAAAATCGTCGCCGACTAGCGGATTGTACGTTTTTAATGAAAATTATTTCAAATGAAATTGACTGCCCTGATCTTTTGCACAGACTTTATTTTAATGTACCATATTGATATGTCCGCTTTTACCCACCCATAGCAGTTCCTTTTGCTTACACAAATTACAGACAGAACTCATACCTTTTGCGAGCAAGCCATGATTATAACAATTTATGTAAAGAAGTTTCGTTAGACCCATTTATTGTCAAAAGCAGCACGGTTCGAAACATGCTTAATTTTAAATTCTTCAACTAAACAATCAATAGATCATCATTTTATTTTTGTATTAGATATCTAAATTCTTTCTCTCCTTTTATATGTTCATTTAATATCGATTGTTCCATAGTTCTTGATGTTATAATCAGCTTCTATTGGTGAAAACCTGTAATTGGCTTTCTGTCACTTATGCTAAATTTATGTTACCTTACTTAAGCTGTTGGTTTTCCATAAATAAATAAATAAATAAAAATAAATAAATAAATATTAGTCTTGCTATGAGACAGCGGAACTGAGAAAGAACCACCCTCTCGCCTCAGACCAAGAAAAAAGACGGACGATTACGAACAATCCAGTGAAGCCCAATCCATCATGCCAAACTAGTAATTACACGTGCTCACGCACACTAATACAAACAAAACCGTGCCAAAACGAAGTGTCATAATCTACGAGTGTTACCAGAGTATGATATAAAATTACCCCAAATGAATCGACAATTACGTACTGTTATAAACGGAAAATGTATGCATTGAATGCTATGTTAGCATTTTTAATATTATATAAAAGCAGTTAGCATCTATCCTTAAGTCAGTTAGCATTTGTCCGGCATTCGGTTAGCACATAGCTCTAAATAAGTCAATTGTTGTATTTCGGAGTGTAAAAAGTAATAAACGTTTTCGGGACTTTAAAAATTGTTTTTTTTAAAAACTCGTATCGGAAATCGCGCAAAACATTGGTGTCAGAAGTGGGATGCTGTAGGCTCTCTGGACTCGTGTTCAGACCACAGCATTTGAACATTTCCGGTAGTGAGTGTGTGCCAGCAGCGCAAGATCGACGGTAAGCCTCCGCTCTCAAAGCGTGAGCCCGCATCGCACCAGATCGACGATAAGTCTCCGTTTTCTCATAAACGTGAGCCCGCATCAAACAAGCAGGTACACTTTGCAGCCGACTATCAGTCTCCGCTCTGTAGCGTGAGCCAGCGCCGCAACCCCGTCACCCCGAATCTCTAGTCTAACTAGAGCGCAGCCGACCGTCAGCCTCCGCTCTTAAGCGTGAGCCGGCGCCGCCAACAATTGACACTCTCCGTCTTCAAACTATCAATAATTCCTCAAGTATCTGTTTAGCTCAGAAAACCTACATCCATAGGTGTATAGCAGCTCTACAATCAAGACTCTAAAGCAGCCGAATCCTGAGGATGCAGCTAACTCGTCTAACATCATTCCTCATCATCGTCGCGTTTCCAGCGTGAGTCAAAATTTCTAGTTGTTTTGTGTAGTGTGTATAGTGAAAATTTAGTGAAAAAGCCTATATATTTTACATAACGTATTTGTGTGCCGTGTCCGAAAAACGTACTCTAATTTAAGTACTTCATTCTAAATCTTATTACTAAATCTTATATGTTAAATCTTATTGCCAAATCTTATATACTACTTCTTATAACTAATTCTAATATACTAAATATTCAATATAAAATAAAATAATAAATAATCAAATATAATAATTATTATTTCTTGAAATTATTCGTTAAAGTTCGTGAGATCTCTATGTCTGACTCGGAATCAGCCTCAGTATCTAAACTAAAATCGGAAAATAAAAAATCGTCCAAAATGTCTAATAGTAATATCACATTAAATTTCCTAACTAAATTCATTAAACCATACGACGGTAAAAGGGAGACACTCCCCGCTTTTCTAACAAACTGTGATAACGCTATCTCTCTTGCCTCTGCCGAACAACAGGTCACTTTATGTAAATTTATTATATCACAATTAGAAGGTAAAGCTCAAATAGCATGCTCCTTAAAAACTTTCTCTAATTGGCCTGAATTAAAAGACTTCCTAAAACAAAATTTCAGTGAGAAAAAACATTCATCACACTTACTGTCTGATTTACAAAACTGCAGGCAGAACATACCTTCTGAAAATGTCTCTCAATTTTCTCTTAGAATAGAATCGTGCTTAACGCGATTATTATCCGATATACATTTTTCATGTGACAAAAGGGAGGAACTCATAGGTAGAGTTGCCGGTATCGAAGATCTGGCTCTCAATACCTTTCTCATGGGACTAAATCCAAATTTTTCGCATATTGTACGCTGCCGTAACCCAAAAACATTAAATGAGGCAGTTAGTCATGCAATAGAAGAGGAAAAGTTATTTAATGTCACAAAACTACACTCAAAATCTCAAAAGGTATGCTCGAATTGTAATAAATTGGGCCACTTATCATCAGAATGCTTTAAAAACAAATATAAAAATCTTAAATCATATAATACGAATATATCACCCAATTCTAATAATTATTCTAATAATTATTCCAATAATTTTCAAAATCAAAATCGTGTTCCCACACAATCGCATTCTTCACAAAATCATTTTAATAAAAGTTTCCCAGGCAAAAGTTGCGCATATTGCAAAAAGTTCGGTCATACGATAAACGAGTGTCGTAAGAGACAATACAATAATCAGCGCCGTAATATGCAACATGATACTACGGTACAGAGTAATGACGCGCACAGAACACACGCGAATATTAATTATTGTGATACAAGTGATGTGTCCATGGATCCCTCGCAGATTAATAAACAGTTAAACTAAATCGGATTTCGACGGTGTGCCAATCGAAATCCTCTCATTTTAATGGCACAATCTCTTCAAACTCTTATATACATAAGTACACTAAATCAAATACTAAATCTTTTACACCTCAGTTGCCAAAAGAGGAACTGAGTCACACTAAATCTAATACTTACTCTTATCTGTCTCAGTTGCCTAAAGAGGAACTGAGTCACACTAAACCTACCACTAACTCTTATCCGTCTCAGTCACCAAAAGAGGGACTGAGTCAATCTAAATCTAACACTAAATCTAATCTATCTCAGCCACCGAAAGAGGGACTGAGTCAATCTAAATCTAACACTAAATCTAATCTATCTCAGCCACCGAAAGAGGGACTGAGTCAATCTAAATCTAACACTAAATCTAATCTATCTCAGCCACCAAAAGAGGGACTGAGTTATACAAAATCTTATGCTAAATCTTATACTAAATCTTATGATAATCTTAAAGCTTCTTCTAATAACAAAAGCTTTGATAACTTACCTTTTAAAGAGGATGTTCAACTTCCAATATATGAGATTAATTCAAATATTAAAAAGGTAACTTTGCCACACATTTTCTTATATACTAAACATACCAGTAGAGCACTTATCTTACTGATTGATACAGGAGCCAGCGTCTCTCTAGTTAAAGAATCTAGTCTTTACGAGAAGCCCGAGTTGTCGAAAGAAATTGTACGGCTCAAAGGTATAAACGATACCGCATCCTATTGCACAACTTTAGGCACTTTTCAAATGCAAATTATATTATCAAATGAAGTCGTCTCTTTTAAATTTCATGTAGTAAAAAATATTGATCTTGAATACGATGGAATAATAGGTACAGATTGTTTAGGTTATCTTAAAGCCATCGTCGATTATAATAAAGAATGTTTAGTAATGCAAAACCATACATTACCTTTGTATTTTAAGTTACCAATCTATAAGATACCCGCTCGTTCTGAAGCTATAATTGAATGTGGAGTATCAAATAATATCGATGAACTATCCTCACTTAAAGAAGCTTTAGTTCTTGACCATAAAATTTCAGATGGCGTATATATCGCGAACTGTTTTGTAAGTTTAAAATCAAACCGTAGAGTAAATGTCTCTGTCCTAAATACTACTGAAAGCGAAATTGAAATTAATAATTATATTGTGCATCTTACTGCTGTAGATAACAACTTCTCTAACTCTCCTGGAGACAATTTTGAACTAATAAATAATATTTCAATCCCTGTCGTTGATAGACAAAATCTCATTCTAAATCAAATACGAACTTCTCACTTAAATCATGAAGAAAAAGCTGCTCTATTAGATTGTTGTTCTCAATATACTGATGTGTTCCACCTTGAAGGTGAGCCTCTCACGTGCACTAATACTATCGATCATTCCATTAATACGGGTAACGCAGCCCCGATACACGTCAAGTCGTACCGTTTTCCTGAATGCCATAAAGAAGAAGTGGACCGTCAAATAAGTAAGATGCTCGAACAGAACATCATACGTCCATCTCAATCTCCATGGAGCGCCCCCGTATGGGTTGTCCCCAAAAAGGCAGACGCCTCTGGCAAAAGAAAATGGCGAATTGTCATTGATTATCGTCGTCTTAATGACGTCACTGTATCTGAAATTTATCCTATACCATTAATCACAGATATTCTTGATCAGTTAGGGCATTGTAAATATTTCACGACACTAGATCTCGTAAGCGGATTCCATCAGATCACTCTCAATCCCGCTGACGCAGCAAAAACAGGATTCACTATTGTCGGCACAAATGAAACTTCTGGTCATTACGAATTCACCAGAATGCCGTTTGGGTTAAAAAATGCCCCTAGCACATTTCAAAGGTTTATGAACACAGTTTTATCCGGTCTCCAAGGTCTCCATTGTTATATCTATCTTGACGATTGTATTTTGTACTCAGCTGATCTCAATAGCCATATTTATAAACTTAAATTAGTTCTAGATAGATTCCGTAAACACAACCTGAAATTACAGCCTGATAAGTGCGAATTCTTACGTCACGAAGTAACTTATTTAGGTCATGTGATCACTGATAAAGGTGTATCACCTAATCCCGACAAGGTCAAGGCCATTGAAGGTCTCTCAACTCCTAAAAATCCCAAAGACATCAAATCATTTTTAGGTCTGGTCGGTTATTACCGCAGATTCATAGAAAACTTCTCTAAAATCACTAAGCCACTAACTTCACTTTTAAAAAAGGATGTTGTCTTCTCTTGGTCGCAAGAACAAGAACTTGCATTCCAAACTTTAAAAAATAAATTAGTCTCAGCGCCTCTTCTTCAGTATCCTGATTTCTCTAAGCCATTTATTCTTACTAGTGACGCATCTAATTATGCCATCGGTGCAATTCTTTCCCAAGGCGAGATTGGCAAAGACAAACCAATAGCCTATGCGTCACGTACTTTAAATAAAGCCGAAGGAAACTACTCTACTACCGAGAAAGAACTTCTGGCTATTCTTTTTGGTGTTAAAACGTTTCGTCCCTATTTATATGGCTGTCACTTTAAAATCGTCACAGATCATAGGCCCTTAGTCTGGCTATTCAATGTAAAGGACCCAGGTAGCCGTCTCATACGATGGCGCCTAAAACTTGAAGAATACGATTACGAAATCGTTTATAAACAAGGTAGATTAAACTCTAACGTCGATACATTATCACGCTATCCTATAAACGCCATAACTAAATCTAACTTAAATAAATGTTCTTATGAACAATACTTTAAAAAACAATTCCTCAAAATCGCGTCTAATAATGATACCGAAATCGAAGAACACAGTCAAGCTCTCCATTTAGCTAAACAAAAGTTAATAGCATGCCCAGTGTCTCTGGATTTAGATTACTCTATGCCGCATTGCGAACACTTATTGTCATTTATCGAGAATCCCGACGAGTTGCGAAATCGCGAGCGTGAACTTGAAACCGTCCAAGCGGTAGATTCTAATAACAAAATAATATATTTCTTATTTACTAAAATTCACCATTATGATGAATCAAGTTATAAAACTATTTATAAATTACTAATCGAATTACGTAATCAAATTATATCTAATGAAAATTATGAAAAAGAATTAGCTATTTCAGACTTTTCAGAACCTTTTACTAAGATAGTCTATGTTAAAGTTTATAATATGATCTCTTATATTTTTCATGGCACTAAAATTAAAGTACATATATACAAAAATCAAATAATTTATCCTACTCCTGTGGAAGTACCAAACATACTAAAAGAAAATCACGGTACCACGATTGCTGGTCACCCCGGCGTTAAGCGAATGTATAGCAGGATCAAAGCCTCTTATTATTGGAAAAGTATGCGTTCAGATATCGAACGATTTGTTAAAGACTGTAAATTATGTCAAGTAAATAAACCTCTAAGATCTTCAAATAAAGCCCCTATGGTAATAACTTCTTCAAGTACCAAACCATTCGAAAGATTAGCTCTAGATATCGTTGGTACTTTGCCCGAAGCTGGCCTTCAAAAATTTCGATACATTCTAACTCTTCAGGATGATCTTACTAAGTTTTCATCCGCATATCCTATGATAACAAGCTCCACAGACGAAGTTGCTCGAAATCTTATTCATTTCTTTTCTCTTTTCGGATTCCCTAAAATGATACTTACCGATCAAGGTACTTGTTTTACCTCAGAACTCTTTAAACAACTAACTGAAATTCTTAAAATAAAAAATCTATTCTCTACCCCTTATCATCCCCAAACTAACGGTGCCCTTGAAAGGAGTCACGCTACCCTCAAGGAATACCTTAAATCTTTTGTAAATGAAAATCACGACGACTGGCATTGCTTTTTAGCAACCGCAATCTTATCTTATAACACTACTCCTCACTGCACTACAGGTTTCACCCCTTTTGAATTATTATATGGGTACAAACCATCGATCCCTTCCAGTATTTATAGTAATAATGACAGCACAACTTACCAGGATTACATCCGAGCTCTACAATACCGTATGAGGTATTCTCGCGAACAAGCGTTAGAACATATTATTAAAAGTAAGGAAAGTTCTAAAACCTATTATGATAAGACGTCTTCTTCCAAAACTTATAAAATCGGTGACATGGTTTATCTAAAATGCCACCACCGACTTCGTAAGGCCCTATCTCCTGTGTGGAAAGGACCATACAAAATAGTAAAAATTCATGGTAAATGTAACGTTTCCCTTAGCATAAATCGTAAACATATGAAATACCATATTAATGAAATTAAACCAGCGTAAAATATTTATTGTTACAGATCTATTCTGGCGGAACCGATAGAAACAATTACTCATAGTCCAGGAATGTATTTTGACCCAACAGCCATCTCATATTTTTATAATGACTACTGGAACGTTATTACATATGTCGAAATCTTTCCTATAAAACCATTTATGAATAAGATACAAAAATCTCTCTCAAATATTTCAACTTTTTGTGATAAAGCTAAAAATCTAGCCACTATCAATTTAGACTGTAAGGATGCGATTGACCCTTTACAAATTTTAATGAATGCCAACTATCTTAAATACGACTCACTGTCACATCTCATTTCTGAAAACCCGCAAAATCGCGCTAAAAGGTCACTCGAATTCGGTGGCGAAATATTAAAATTCTTTTTTGGCACTCTAGACGCTGATGACGCTAGAAAATACGACGAAGCCATCTCATCTTGCCAACAAAATGAAAACCAAATCTTTAACTTAATGAAGGACAACATACATATAATTCAATCTACAATAAATAACTTCAATAACTCTATATATAAATTAAATGATAATGAAATAAAAATAAACAGACAAATTGAAAAATTAAATTATGTGTTCTCAGAAAATTCGAAAATTAATACTAATTTAATGAACATCGAAAAAATTAATTCAATTTTTAACATTCTTGAAAGCTCAATACTATCAATTTCTAATATTTTAGATACGATTTTAAACTCTATCCTATTCGCAAAAGCTAACATTTTACATCCGTATGTACTAACTCCTACTAACTTATACACCGAACTCATGAACAGTAAACAAACTAAATCGAACCTAGAGTTCCCTGCTCCATTATCTTTAGAAACTATACATAATATTATAGATATTTCCCAATTAACTTCATACTACTATAATAATAAATTAATGTTCGTTATTCAAATTCCTTTAATTAACCCAATTAAATTCAATGTTTATAAAAACTTACCTTTACCAACACCTCACGAAAGTAATAATTTCTTAACCTACGTGATGATTCATCCATCAAAACTTTTCATAGCTATAACGGATGACAGATTAAGTTATGCTCTATTAGACGAAATAAGTAATTGTAAAAATGTTAATAAGGACTACATAATATGTCCACTACCTTCCATTCTTTCAACAATAAACAATCCATCATGCGAGTCTAAACTATTGACGGAAGTAACTATCTCTCTTCCTGAACTTTGTGACAGCAAAGTTATATACGGTAGTATTAATATTTGGCAAAAACTAAACAATGGAAAATATATTTTTGTTCAGTCTAAGCCTAATAGATTAACTATGAAATGTAATAATAATATTAAGGATTATACACTACAAGGTACTGGCCTCTTATCTATAAGAAATGATTGTGTCGCTTATTTTCAAACTTTGCAATTTTATCCTACTCGTAATTATAATAAAATTTTACCAAGTCAATTGTTAATAAATTTTAATATAATAGAAGACGATTGTTGTAAATTGTCGCTTGTTAATGCAACTTCTAATCATTTATCTCCTGTAACTCTAACAAATATAGACTTAGAATCTTTTAAATTAGCTTCACATAAATTAGATAATTTAGAAAACCAGATTAATGAAGCTAAAAACCAATCTCACATTGTGAAATATGGTCATTATTATTCAACTTTAACTTACATAATAATCAGTATAATTCTCATTTATATAATATATAAGCTCTATAAAAAATGTTTTGCTAAATGTGTCAACCCTTCCTGCTGTATACAAATATACAATCAATGCTATAATAAGAAGGACGGTCGACACGAACATGTTGTAAACAACTCAATGGAGTTATCTAACATAACAGATGATTGTAATGACTTAGATCGACGCTCTATTCATAGTCTACCAGAAATAGAAATTAATAAAATAAATAAAAATATAAAGATAAGGCAATTTGAAAAATCAAATCGCAATTTAACTAGTTATTAATTTTTGCAATTTACTTTTCCTTTTAATTTCTATTTTTTGGGACTTAGTATTAAGTATAATCGTGTATTTTATACAACTTATTACTATTTGCTTTTACATAATTATTTTATAATTTTATTGTTTTCTTATACATATTTCTTTACACGTAAACCTCAATGTATTGCAACTTGTGTCCCTTTATATAACTTGAGTTTCAGACACAAGATTTTAGTATTTTTCTTGTAACTCCGCTTTCATCTTATTTAAGATGAAGCTTCGTCTTCTTGGGGGGACGTGTTATAAACGGAAAATGTATGCATTGAATGCTATGTTAGCATTTTTAATATTATATAAAAGCAGTTAGCATCTATCCTTAAGTCAGTTAGCATTTGTCCGGCATTCGGTTAGCACATAGCTCTAAATAAGTCAATTGTTGTATTTCGGAGTGTAAAAAGTAATAAACGTTTTCGGGACTTTAAAAATTGTTTTTTTTAAAAACTCGTATCGGAAATCGCGCAAAACAGTACGTACGTTACGTACATGAATACGTCGTCAGGACCATAATATGCCCTATATGATTTGCTGTAAACTTACTTTATACTTTTAGTTCCTTTATGTTTTAAACATAAAACCATGAACTTAATAAAAAGATAAAACTATTAAAAATTTTGTCAAGTTATAAAGAATTTTTTTCCGGTGACAACACTTTCACGCACACATTTTTAAAAAAGTGGCTTTTTAGTTGACAATGCGGTGTTTTATTTTTTTGTTAGTCTGAGCCTCTCATAGAATATCAGTGTGAAGTGATCCTACAATTGCTTTGTTCAGAAAACACCGAAGGTGAAACCTGCACATCCCCTCTCTGGTATCCTTCTTCTTCATCAGCCCACCTCCTTTTTGTTTCATTTCCTCATCAAGTCTATTAACCTTATTTTTAATTTTCTTCATATTTTCTCTTCATTTCCTATCTCGCGATAGTGATGTCGCTGGTACCGAGAATAGGTTACGGTTATTGCTTACCACCAGATGGACCATATGCTTAATTACCACCCACACAGTATAAAAATATTTATACTGTTGCGTAGTTTAAAAGATCTAAACGTACAAATAACGTATTTTTATGTTATTTAAAGATTATGACGGGCCCCGTGGGGTAGTCGGTAGTGTAACCGACTTCCGTGTACGAGGTCGTGGGTTCGATTCCCACTCAGGACAATTATTTGTGTAATGAACACAGATATTTGTACTGCGTCTGGGTGTTTTCAATCTATTATATGTATGTATTTAAAAAAAAATGTAATGTATGTATTATATCCGTAATCTGGTACCCAGAGCACATTGGGACCAGAGGACGTTGTGTGAAAATGTCAACGAATATTTATTTATTATTTATTTATACATTGTATAGATTAATCGGTTTTATTTTGACTACGAACACACATTTTACACAAAATGTTTTTTAAACATGTTACTATAAGTACATAGTTTAAGCTCTGCTATGTACTTGAACAAAATTATTATAATTGACTAGTCGGAATTCAATAAACTATAAACAAGTAATAAAATGAATACTCAAATAATTTATATTTAAATACAAATAATTTCCTCGTTTACAATATTTATGACAAGCAAATGGATGTGTGAATATTTTTGGATTACGTAAAGCGGAATACATTTTATTTTAATCATAGATTTAGAAGCCATCAATACAATTACTATATCTAGGTGTTTGGATTCAGTCGGCACAAAACCGCCAGTTGTGGCGCTCTCTTGGGGAGGCCTTTTTTTGTTTAGGCGGGAAAAAATGTACCTAACCGCACATCCCGTCGTTCGGGGCAACGAATAGGGTCGTGTACAAAATAAGCCCGCTGTCTCTCCGCCTTTATTAGTGGGCCACTAAAACCACATATATTACATTACTTCACTGGTCTCTTAGGGAGGCCTATGTCCAGCAATGGACTTCAAGGAAAGGGATAGTAGGTGGAGAGGAAAGATAATAAGAAGCGAATAAGAAGGGGATTTGGGCTTCCGTCACTCTCACTCATCATACGAAACACAATTGGAGGAGTAGCTGCCGTTGTTTCACGCTGTTCTTTTGTAAAAGGAGAGGTACGTTCCCGATTGAGTCGGCCATTTGCGATTACATTAATTATCTACAAAACTTTAACTACACGATAGTTTTAAAGTACAAATTATTTGTGAAAGAGGAACGAGAGATTTTTAGTACGAGCGGGAAACAAACCCGCGTCCCTTCCAATCCGGGAAAGTACTCTAAGCCACTGAGCTTCCCTACCGACCTTTCGGTCATCCCAATCTCTTCATCACATTTGTCTGTACGACCAACGCCACCTATCAAAACGCAAAAAAAAAAACTCTTTTTCCTCTTTCACAAATAATTTGTACTTTAAAAGTAGCTGAGCATGTCAAATGCTACAAAATATAGATCAAAACTACATGATAGTTTTTATGTCTACCTGTAAGGAATATTATTTTTATTGGTATTTACATGTTGTTCTAAATCTGGGTATATACGAGTATATATTGTATATATACATTGTGTCCGTGAAATTTTATGTTTCTTAAATTTCCCGCGATACCAGGATCATTCTTTAGTGCAGGGTGTAGTCCTTATAAAAAATGGGTGAGGAGGTGAAAAGTAGATTCATAGAGAGACGGTGAGGTGGGGTATTGGGGCCCCGGCGCTATAACTCATTCCTGAGTCATACCTAGTCATAGAAATAACTATCGTTGGCTTACATCCGAAAATCACCGCCTGTCAGGCAGCAAAAGGTAGTTTTTTCACTTAACAAGACTCTGACATCGTAAGCACAGTCTCACCATTAATAATCTTCTAAAATTTAAACTGAAGCTAATAGGAAATTCGCGGTCAATATAACTTTGATAGTTCTATAGCGTCTTCCATGCAGTTTAGATTAGATGTTCTAGAGATTAAGCAGACAAGAATGTTACTAAGTAGTATGCAAAAATTTATATGCAAGAAAGGTCGGCTATTCGCTCATTACTTTTATATAACATCAGTTCAAGGTTTAATAAAAGTTGAAGGCGTTAGCTATGCTCCTTGCATACACCCTCGGTTGCAACTAAACATACAAAGTTGTACGTGATAAACATATAAGTGTTATTCAGCCTTAATCAGTTATAACCTTCTTCATTCATTATGACTATAGTTTCTCTTCATATTTTTGCGTTCCATGATGTACTCGTATCATTGATTATGTCAGCACGCGTAAGGGAATTCAATAAAAATAATACGAATAAATTAAAGCAAACTTTGATCTATCTCAAACTCAAATATAAATTTCGTATAATTACATGATTACTAATATGATAATACCAAACAAATATCTTAAATCCACAATTCATAAAATGTTAGAACTATGTAATATTCATTACATGCAAGCTGTGTTAATTACGATTTCTAGCGAGTTCTCTACAAACAAGAGTATAATACTAATGTGCAAGATATCGTTAACATGGCCATAAATATTCGTTTTACCTGAATGATTATAATTATTGTGAGTTCCATTAGTGTTCACACGATATTGAAGGATTGACCTATCGAATTGTAATACTGTGTAATAAGGAAACAAATCAACAATGGTGGAGGAATTTGGAGTCTCTAAATATTACAAGGTATGGTTTATAAAATTTCACTTTTTGCTGTTATAATCCTTGGGCGAGTTGATTACGGACTGTGAATGCATATCTATCTTAAAATCACGTAACTCATTTTCATTATTTTGCGGCGTAAGTTCTCCGAATTTACTGAGAATTCATTAAATCTTATAGACTATCATACGTTAATAAAATAGCGGCGTTTGACAATGTTTTAAGCTTTTTATTAGCAACGGAAGCAGTGCTTGTAGACTAGATAAGTTATTGTTAGTATTTTGATCTGTATTTTATCAATTGACATGCTCAGCTACTTTAAACAACTTATTTGTGAAAGTGGAAAAAGAGAGCATTTTTTTTATTGATTATGATGGCAGACGAGCCACGGCCCACCTGATGGTAAGTGATAATTGTCGCTTATGGACTCAACTATACCGAGAGTATAGTCAAGCCGCTGCGCACCATTTCATTTCTCAGATGTGAAATGAAAGAATAAACGGTTATCTTCTACTTCATCCAAAACACACCGACGTGCTTCATGACCGGTCACACAGGACACGGTGGTACCGACCCGTTTGCGCTCGATAGCAAGTGAGTACTCTCACTTAGTACCCATCCCTACCACCAGTAATTGGTGATAATTGCTTACTTCCCTTAGTCGCTTTATACGACACCCGCGGGAAAGGATGAGGTGGTGACACTTGTATTCTTAGTCCGTCAACACACGAAAAATATTAAATTTTTTTGATTGTAAGCAGGATTCAAACCTGCGTCCCTTCCAATCCGGGGAAATTCTCTACACCGCTGCAATAGCTTAGCGGTTTAGAGCACTTTCTAATAGTCCACCACTAGAGTACCATTAAACCCGGCGAAGCTTGCAGAAAAGCTCTCTTTTTCTACTTTTACATATAAGTTGTTTATAGTTAGTATATTGATAGAATACACACAGTCTTGCCATAACTATTGTTACAAGGAAAAAATATTTTTTTGTAATAAACTGTGTCTGCCTTACTAATAAACGTTGTATAAACACTGAATAGTTATTCAGTGTTTTGTCTTTACCACTAATATATGACAGTTCGACGTTGAAACAACGGAATACACTGAATAACTATTGGGAGGTTAAACAATGTTTATTAGTAAGGAGGTATAAGTATGAATAGCGTATAAGTTATAATATATAAGTTTAAATAGCGCATAAATAGCGTTAATCTCCATTAACCTTAATATACTCTTTTAAACGTTGAGGCCAGTTATGAATTAAAACACGCAGTTTCTCCATGAGAAAATTCTTTACTGCCAATCTTATGGATTGCTTTAGGAACATCAAATTATCATGGCAATTAGAGCATGCTATACTCTCTAAAACTTGCTATGGCAAGTTTTTTCGTATTTAAAAGCCATAATCCCGCAGATTAAGATCGGGACTAGATGACCAGTCTTCAGCTTTGATGAAGTTAAAAACGTTAGTTTCCAACCACGCTTATGTTGATCGAGCTTTATGACCCGACCCTGAGCCTTGCTGAAGGTACCATTCTTGGTTTTAAAAAATAACTTAACCACCTTCTTAAGAATCGTATCTTGATGCACCTGTACCGATGTTTTTACACCTTTTTCTACAAAAAATATGGCTCAGTCACCCTTTAATAACCAGAATATCACTAAACCAAACTATCACTAAAGTAGAATAAAAATATATTAATCGCAACAAGATATTAATTTTAAAAATATTGAAAATAACAATACAATTAAAAATAATAGTGGGAATACATTTAAGCAAATATTAAGGATAATATAAGCCCCCCTCAGAGTTTATACATAAATGATCTGAGTTTAAGTTTTGGAATACAATAAAACGTACACATTTCTTTATTCTTCATAACAATATAGCCACTTCACATTTATAAAGGAATTTAAAGGTTAACCGACTTACTAATAAACTTTTATACACGGCGTATACACGATGTATAACATAATGTTACTAAAACTATATCACTATAACTAACATCAATGTTTTATCAAAAACTTTGAAATGATCTAAATAATTCATTCTCATTTGAATTTAATGAATACAATTCTAAGTTACACGCTAGATAAACTAGGGTCGCGGAGTGTTTAGCGGTTTTGTAAATTCTCATACAATTTATCTATTCGTTATAACAGATGTATACAACAGAACTGTCAAAATATTGTTTATTAGTAACATTGATGTTATACATCTCGTATACGCCATGTGTAAAATTTTATTAGTAAGACGGTAGACAAATTGCGGTCGCGAGGTGAATAGCGGTTGGGTAAATGTCATAGAGTTATGCACGCGTTATAACAGATGTATACAACAGAACTGTCAAAATATTGTTTATTAGTAACATTGATGTTATACATCGTGTATACGCCGTGTATAAAAGTTTATTAGTAAGACGGCTATTGTACAATTTCGCCATTGACATGAAGAAAGATATTGATTTTGGAGAGCCTGTTATTCTTATTTTATATATGAAACAGATACAAAAGTGAGTCTGTCTGCCCGCCGGGTTGGCATGCTAAAGTGTTAATGAGCAGGCCACATCGCTCAACAAACTGACGACAGTTGGAGAAAAAAGGTTCTCGAGTGGTGAGTGGTTTCGGACAGCGTAGTACTAGATCGTTGGTTCCACCAGATGAACCGACGATCTAGTCAAAGCCACAGGGAGCCGTTGGATGCAGTCAGCATAAGACTGAGGAGGAGGCCATGTCCTGGATGTTGAAAGGCTGATGAATGGATGGATGGATGAGAGTGGCATTCATATACAGCAGTCCACGCGGACAAAAAAAACCGCCAAGACATAGACATACTTTAAATAGTATAATCTGGACAAATTTCGAGAAGACTTTTTATTAAAACATATTTTGAATAAACCGTCTTCTTATCATCTATGGCTTTTTGAATGTGAAGTTCCTAGCTATCATTATAAATAATTAAAATTAAAGCCATTGTGGCTACTATGTAGGTAGTGAGGATTTGAGAGAAAAACAATGATAATAATATAATGATCCTTTAATTATTATTATCGATTTTAGTGGATATATGTTATCTAATTGAATATTTTCTCAATTTTTAGTTGACATTTCTTCTTTATTAAAAGTTTGTGTACTCCTAACATATGTTTGATTTTGGAATATTGTATTCTTCTGTAGCTAAACCATGATCTTTATTCATATTTTTGAGCTTTTTAGCTCACGTTCTTCAGAACTTAACAGCATGTCTATTTCTTTATATTTATCAAATCACTGGCCAATATTTCGCAATAACAATATCAGGTATTCAATTTAACTTCGTGAATTAGAGGTAGACAATTTTAAAATTAGATAAAATTAGGTTTTCTACATTATTTCAATTCCGTTTATTTCGATTTCAAAGCGGAGATCAGATGTCAGATATCTGCAACTTTAAAGTTTACATTCTCATGACGTTCAAGTTTGAAGGGAACGTTCCAACCCATAAAATAATAGTTACCTATCTTGCATATGAAATATTTTTTCATAAAAAAGTAAACCATTCATTTCTTTGTTTATTAAAACACAATTATCGTAACATTATAAACAAGACAAACATTAATCAACATAAAAATCATCTTTTCAAGTATAACATAAATACATTCATAAGTCTCAGCCCAAACATCAATCTAACCGAAATTTACTTGATATAAGTTTTAAAACCCTTTTAATGAATGTTGCCAGTATTTTTAGTTATAACCAGTGTTGTAACTATACAATGATTTAACATCGTTTATTGGTAAGGAAGATGTGTAACTCCTATTCAGTGCTTACACATTGTATAAGAACACAGTTGAAATGTCTATTTTGTAATCCTTTATAATAAAAGTCTTCTGCAAAGTGTTACTTAAAATGAGAATGAATTTTCTACGTTGTATATGTGTAATTTCGAAGTGTTTGATGAAATATTAAATAAGTACAAAGAAAATGATATTTGTACAAAATTAATTCTAATGGTTGGTTGGATATTATTATTATTATTATGGGATTCTGGCTATGGCTTAACAAATTATTGATTTACTCTAGTTCTGATTCCCCATACTGAGAATGAGAAAACTTATAATTTAAAGGTGTTTTAGAGTCTGAAAGCATATTTAGAAAATATTAAATTATACATTGTGGCCCTAGTCTCGTATTGCTCAATATCGCCATTGACATGAAGGAAGATATTGATTTTGGAGAGCCTGTTATCCTCACTATAATTATATATATGAAAAAGTGAGTATGTTTGTTTGCTTGTTTCTTTCTTACGCTTTCACACTGTAACTGTAACCACAATGCTCAATGATTTCAGCAAGAGTTCTCGATAGGTGGGTCTAAAAATTAACACGAACAAGATGAAAGTCATGTCTAATGTCAAAGAAAGTATTGCTAATGATGGCAGACGAGCCAGGGCCCACTTGATGGTATTATCCGTGTGGTGACGGACTAAGAATACAAGTGTCACCACCTCATTCTTTCCCACGGGTATCATATGAGGCGACTAAGGGAAGTAAGCAATTATCATCCATTGCATGACTGGTGGTAGGACTGGGTACCAAGTGGGGGTAATCACTTGGTATCGGGCCCGAGCGGGTTGGTACCACCATCTCCCGTGTGACCGGCCATGAAGCTTATCATTGCGTTTTGGCTCTAGCAGGAGATGGTAACGGGGGACTGATGGTAAATGGTAACCGTCGCTCATGGACTCAACTATACCGAGAGTATTATCAAGCCGCTGCGCACCATTTCATTTCTCAGATATGTAATGAAAGAATAAACGGTTATTTTCTGCTACAGCCAAAACACACTGTCGTGCTTCATGACCGGTCACATAGGAGACGGTGGTAATATTCGGGCCCAATAGCAAGTGAATACTCTCACTTGGTACCTAGCCTGGTAGGGCTGGCCAATGCAATGTGTGATAATTGCTTACTTCCCATAGTCCCCTTGTACGACACCCGCAGGAAAGGATGGGGTGGTGACACTTGTATTCTTTGTGCGTTACCACACGGATGGAAACTAAATAGTATATCTGTACAAACTTCGAGAAGTCTTTTTATTGAAACACATTTTAAATAGTCTTCTTGACATCTATGGCTTTCTGAACGTGAAGTATCTATAATTATTAATAACTAAAAGGCAATTGCCGCTACTATATAATGTGAGGATTTCAGAGAAAAACAATAATAGGCTTACTGCTTACACATTATGTAAGTACACAGTTGTTAAACACCTGTATTGTGATTCTTTATTAGTAAGACTATTAAACTATATTTGTTTAAATAGAGAATAATAAGAAAAGTCTGTATAAGTATTATTTAATGTTAAGAACCGGCTCTTCTTATATTAATTTACGTAATTATCAACACTTTTCCTTCAAAATTCCTAACATTACAAAATCAGCAAATGTATGATCTTACAAATCCATCTTGTGAGACCAGCTACGATGAGATCACGTATTCAGCTTACTTTATTTATTATTGATTTTTGATGTGAAACATCTAATGCGGAGGGAGGGTAAAATCTGTTGTTAGCGTGGTGATGCTTTTATTGTACTTATCCCGTTGAAATCTTGCAAGCTAAATTTGACACACTTCCCGGTTTCCGATTGAGCTGAAATTTTACACGCATGTGTATATCACGTGACAATGCAATATTATGATAACATGGAGCTGATCTGATGATGGAGCTAGAAGGTGGCCATAGGAACTCCGTTATAAAACGACATAACTCCATCGAGTTTGGTTTCGTATGATTTGTCTTGACGATTACTTTGTCTCTAGATGGTATCCAGGGTCTGATGATGGAGCTGAAAAGTGGCCACAGTAACTCTGTAATTAAAGTACGCAACCCTATCGAGTTTATACTCGTTTGATTCGTCTTGAGGAGTACTTACTTTGTCAAGTTATGATCCTTTTATTTCTACAAAATAATTTCGATGTTTTCACATCTGCTAGACGTCCCGCGACGTCTAGTTTTTTTTAATAACATCCTTGAAATCAATTTTTTAACGTAAAGATTTACAAGATAATGAGGATTTAGGGAAATAACTATGTTTCGTATTTAGCATCATTCTGATAATTAGTTATTGAAATACTTGAGCGTTGACCATACGGCTTAATTATTTAATTTTTTCTCAAATTACAAATAATTGTTAACGATAGTAATTCAGCGTGTTATACTCTATTAAATTTTACGAGACTATCTTTAACAATGTTCAAGAATAAGCAAACCACAAATCGTGTATTGTTATTCGATTTTCACAAATATTTTTCTAATTTTCAAGAGGTTTATAGCCATTTTAGATAGAAGGTACTTGTAATAAATTATAAAATGTATGTTTGTAAATTCATGGTCACCCATCTTATTAATAACTAACTTCGAAGATCTGTGTAACATTGACAGTCAACGATAAATATTTATTATCTAATATTAGTTTCGGTTATTTATTTGACGTGATAACGTCTTATAAATCGATGAACGCCGGCTGCAAGCACGAAAAAGTGTCACGTTCCGAAAAATGTATGACGACCGATGCATTGTTTGTGAAACTCTCATAAAACACCGTTATCACGTAAAATTATCGTCCGTAAACCGACTTTACAGACAACTATATACATAGTTTCTTTTTTTTTAAATATATTTCAAGAACTCGCAATTCAAGAAAATGTTTTGTGTGTTTATCCAATATAATTTAGTTAATTTAATAATTAATTTATAATTTAGAGTTCTGATATGTGGAAAATAGAGAAAATTAGAAAAAAAATCTAATTCATTTGTGGCGAGATTTCTGGTGAAACAATGGGGAGGGAAACGCTAGTGGTTTCCCGGCGAGTGTGAACGCACTTAAGTTAAGACGGATTATAGAATTATCAGAACTTACCAGCAAGTAGGCCATGTGGAGCCGGCTTTAGAATTGTCCCACCCCTCTCTACCCACGGGAGTCGTAAGAGCCGACTGAAGGAATAGCGGAGGAGTGGGCAGCAGCACTCCCTCGAGTATTAACAACATCCATTACGATCGCCAACCCGCCTGCCAAGCGTGGCGATTACGGCATTATCCCCCATGACGGGACCGCTCGTTGTGGCGTTCTCTTGGGGAGGCCTATGTCCAGCAGTGGACGTTAAGAGGCTGATGGATGGATGGATGGATGGACCAGCAAGTCTGTATTGCCCCAGTTCGATATCACGTATTCGGATCTAGATACTATTCTGTAGCGATTGTCTCCTTTTATTATAGTGTAATTATCGTATAACACACACAGACGAGTTACGAAATTGTCTTTAAATATGTATAATTATGAGAAATGTTCCGCGGCACTCTCAAGCCCAACATGCGTTTCAGAATGTAGGGTATTTTTCAAAACGGTTAACGAATTAGGGATGCGACGCATCGCGTTCTCGTAATCTGTAATGGCTTTGGTACCAATTCGATTTAAGTAATCGATTTGTTTTTGATCTAATATTCCCTCCAATGGCAGACTGATCACGCTTATCATCGGACTTGGCCTGATTCTTCGACGCACAATCCAAGCGTTCCACAATCATTAGGGAAATAGAAGATAGGTATAGCCTAATGTAAATAAATTGTGAATTGATCTATTTTTATTAAAGCTACTCCGAGAAATAACATAATTTTTATAACCCTTAATTCAAATTAATGTATTAAACATTTGTATAACCATAGTTTCCGCGTTGGAATTAAAATGTAGTTCCAAAATATTTGGCCTTCTTTGTATTATTAATTGACGAAAACATATTTGTTAACCAATAAACTATAATTATAAAGCTGTAACAGAGCTGTGTGTGTGTACATTTAAGATTTTTGAGAAAAAAATACTGTAATAGCCTACTATATACGTGACGTATAGACGTGTCTAAACCCCAAGCAATGTTAAACACAAAGTGGCTGTTATTTTCGATTTCACATTTTTCACTTTGTGTTTAATGTATAGTTCTAAGCATGTCAAATGCTAAAAAATATATATAAAAATATCTAAATATTTAAAGGGTTTGCGTCATTATTAGGTAAAATCTTAATTGTAAAATTAAGTTTACCTGGTCGGTATAATGTGTGAAAATACTTCCGACAGATGGCGCAGGCGTCACCCAAAGACGTTAAGTATGATGTGTTATCGAAATTAGCAGTCAGGAGCAATTGTCAGGATGGCTGAATTGGTAAAGCATCTGGACGGTATCCAGAAGATGCAGGTTCAAATCCTGCTCCTGACTGTTATTTTCGATTTCACATTTTTCACTTTGTGTTTAATGTATAGTTCTAAGCATGTCAAATGCTAAAAAATATATATAAAAATATCTAAATATTTAAAGGGTTTGCGTCATTATTAGGTAAAATCTTAATTGTAAAATTAAGTTTACCTGGTCGGTATAATGTGTGAAAATACTTCCGACAGATGGCGCAGGCGTCACCCAAAGACGTTAAGTATGATGTGTTATCGAAATTAGCAGTCAGGAGCAATTGTCAGGATGGCTGAATTGGTAAAGCATCTGGACGGTATCCAGAAGATGCAGGTTCAAATCCTGCTCCTGACTGTTATTTTCGATTTCACATTTTTCACTTTGTGTTTAATGTATAGTTCTAAGCATGTCAAATGCTAAAAAATATATATAAAAATATCTAAATATTTAAAGGGTTTGCGTCATTATTAGGTAAAATCTTAATTGTAAAATTAAGTTTACCTGGTCGGTATAATGTGTGAAAATACTTCCGACAGATGGCGCAGGCGTCACCCAAAGACGTTAAGTATGATGTGTTATCGAAATTAGCAGTCAGGAGCAATTGTCAGGATGGCTGAATTGGTAAAGCATCTGGACGGTATCCAGAAGATGCAGGTTCAAATCCTGCTCCTGACTGTTATTTTCGATTTCACATTTTTCACTTTGTGTTTAATGTATAGTTCTAAGCATGTCAAATGCTAAAAAATATATATAAAAATATCTAAATACCCAAGCAATGTTTTTTAGAATGTTTTTTTTTCGTTCGCGCATAACGCAAAAACTACTGAACGGATTTTGATGCAACTTTTTTATTTGATAGCTCTTGATTAGACTTAAAAACTGTTATACCCAGTTTATTCCGCTACTATATCGGGAACCTTAGATATTACCTGAAAACTAGCTTTTGGCTGCGGTGGAGCCGCCGGCAAAGGCTAGTAAACTATTAAACTGGAAGGAATCCTTACTAACATTACAAACGCGAAAGTTTGCATGTATATCAATACGTCCGTATTGATGTTTGTTACTCTTTCACGCAAAACCACTACTACTGAATGGATTTTAATCATCAAAAATGCAATAGATTTCGCGTCGCCCCGTAAAATACGTCTCGGGTAAATAAGAGAGCACGTGAGTAGTGAGCTCTTATTTTGTTTAGTTCAAAAAATAACTATTTGTTGCTTTTTAAGCTTGATTTCACAGTAAATGTTATTTGTCTTTTCACTTTTAATGGCAGTAATAAATTATTGCTTTGCTCGTTTTTTGTGACAAATGACCGTAAATCTAGGTTTAAAGATTTGTGACTTTATTACTAAATGCCATGATTGTAATTAGGTTGAATTTAAAACTGTTTTAAAACCTTTATCTCAGTTCGTTAGTAAACAGATGCAGCTGTATACCTAAGTATATATTCACACGGACAGTTTTTAGCTTGATTTTGTTCGGGACACTGTATCTTGTTAGTATTGATGATCGAAGATTTTAATGAAACTTTACAATGAAATAGCTTATACCTCAGAATAACGCATAGGTTATAATTGATAAAGATATTGTGTGAATTGTCCAAAATATAACAATAAGTGTCAAGTAAGCAGGAAAAAATTTTGCCATCTGCGATCTATTCTGGCGTGCGCTGTAAAAACCGTTAGAGTTACACGTATAATAATATAATGTATAATATTTTTTTTTTATCTTAAATATTCCTACAAAAAGCCCACATCAGCATATATCTATCTTTTAATGTATAAGTCATTATCACCAAAATAGTGAAAATCTATGCGGACGAAGTCGCGGGCAGAATCTAATATAATCATCGATTTCAATGCGTTGTAGTTCGATCATTTAATCACAGAATCTATGACGACGCTGGAACAATTTCAAACATAACACATTAACAAGGTATACTTGAATTCAAAAAAGTTCCGATATACTCGACCTATTATAACAAAGTTATTTCGGTTTTTATACGTGTACGGAAATGTTATGATTTTGTTTCCTAGATTTTAAAATGACGTCACGATTCCGTGATACACAAAGTAGTTAGTTACATTGTTAAAAAAATAGCCTACATACACCTACATTATTTTAAGAAGACAATATGGCACTGTATTATGAAACAATTACTGTATCACGGGGAGCCTTACAAATATACAATTATGAACACAAATAAAACGCACAGTCTAGGAATAACAATATGTGGATCACACTAATAATTTTACTGTGTGGTAATCGATACCGCAACATTTGTCACGAGGTCTTTTTTTTTATTGCATGTAGTGGCAAACGAGCCACGGCCCATCTGATGGTAAATGGTAACCGTCGCTCATGGACTCAACTATACCGAGAGTATTGTCAAGCCGCTGCTCACCATTTAATTTCACAGATCTATATGAAATGAAAGAATAAACGGCTATCTCCTGCTACAGCCAAAACGCAACGATGTGCTTCATGGCCGGTCATACGGCCGATGGTGGTACCAACCCGCTTGGGCCCGATACCAAGTGAGTACTCTTACTTGGTACCCAGCCCTACCACCAGTCATGCAAGGGATGACAATTGCTTACTTTCCTTAGTAGCCTCATACGATACCTGCGGGAAAGAATGGAGTGGTGACACTTGTATTCTTAGTCCGTCACCACACGGACGGGACAAGTCTGTCTTTAAACCACTACGTCATCTGTGCTTTAAAATCATAGTGCGATCAAATATGGACTCCGACGAAGACAGATCGTGTGACATCACAAATTTATATAATGAAGTAATTAATGAAATTTTAATTTTATTCTTTAGTATCATAGACTAAGTATACTATAGACTCGCTACTATTATAATACTAAGGATGATGAAAAGAATGCACATATTAGGTTTTAGCAAGAGTTAGCGAGACACATTTATAAGTTTTTTATCCTTTTCGCTTATGCGTTTTTTTTGTTGTGACCCAATCAACTGAGTCCCAACAATAAGGTGGCCAAACGTCCCCATCATCGGTATGTAAGCTTGTTTTTGTATTTACGTAAAAAAACGTTCACTAATCACTTTATATACGCTAAAGTTACACGTTCTAATACATTTTAAGCAAAATATAAGCATAACTGCAATTTCTTTATCCTGTCATTCTTGTATCCGGCTAAAACAGGTAGTACATTTTTAGTCAACAAAGTTATAATCATAGTCATCTTCTAAAATTATTGCTATCTCGACACTGCATATATTATTAAACACAAAGTGAAAAATGTGGATTCGAAAATAACAGTCACGAGCAAGATTCGAACCTGCATCTCCTGGAGACCGTCCAGATGCTTTGCCAATTCAGCCATCGCGACCCTTGCTCCTGACTGCTAATTTCGATAACACATACATACTTAACGTCTTTGGGTGACGCCTGCACCATCTGTCGGAAGTATTTTCATACATTATACCGACCAGGTAAACTTAATTTTACAATTAAATTGGCAAAGTAAAAAAAAATATGTCAGTAGCAGCCCGGAGTTTGGAGATGTGCCCGGTAGACGTCAATAGGCTCGCCCCCTATTACATGGGACTTAAACATAGCTGGCGAGTCGTGGGTGTGTAATACACCTCTGCCTACCCCTTCGGGGAATACAGGCGTGATGATATTTTATATGTATGTATTAACAATAAAAAAAAATATATTATATCCGTAATCTGGTACCCATAGCACAAGTATTAAGCTTAGTTTGGAACCAGAGGGCGTTGTGTGAAAAATGTCCGTGAATATTTATTTATATCCTAAATATATTTTTTTAATGAAATGTTTTCTAATCAAGCCGATATTCAAGGCACATGTTGGCTAAATCTTAAGAGATAGGTTATAACAATGTTTTAGAGAATTGTAGTTCTTCAAAAATCCTAGATAATAATTTGGCCTCAAGCGGAGTTCGGGGTTCTAGAATACAAGATTTACAATTACTGTGTTATTACATAAATAATAAGTATAATTTCACAGCAAGTGACTTGTTACAACAAACCACAATGAATAATATCTGCCTGTGTTTAATAATTACTGTCATTTACTAATGGCTGCTACGTATTATTATAGTTAGAAGCTAGTTTATACTAAACGTAGACAGTGAATATTATAGACACGTACTCAGCGTATGCAGTGTCGAGATAGCAATAGTTTAACATAATATATGCATATTTAGATATTTTTATATATATTTTTAGCATTTGACATGCTTAGCAACATACATTAAACACAAAGTGGAAAACGTGAAATCGAAAATAACAGTCACGAGCAGGAACTTTGAACTGCATCTCCTGGATACCGTCCAGATGCTTTGCCAATTCAGCAATTGTGAGAAATACTCTCGACTGCTAATTTCGATAACACATTCATACTTAACGTCTTTGGGTGACGCCTGCGCCATCTGTCGGAAGTATTTACATACATTATACCGACCAAACTTAATTTTACAATTAAGATTTTTACCTTATAATGACGCAGCCCCAATATTTGTAATATTTATAAATTTTTATATAATTATATTTTTAGCATTTGACATGCTTAGTAGGTATATGACCTACATTAAACACAAAGTGGAAAATGTGAAATCGAAAATAACAATCACTAGCAGGATTTGAACCTGCATGTCCTGGATACCGTCCAGATGCTTTGCCAATTCATCAATTCAAGCAGGAATTTAGGTATGCCTCAGCACTGCCTTACCCTTTTTTTTTGTTAAGGCGGGAAAAAAATCTTCCTAAACGTACGACGGGGGTCGTTCGGGGCAACAAACAGGATAGTGTGGGGCCCTCACCCACTAAAAAAACCCGCCGTATGCCGTCTCTCCGCCTTTATTAGCGGGCCACCGGAACCATAATTATTACATTCCTTCAGTGGTAGCACTGTCTAACCCTACGAAGATAGAAGTATGGGACTAAAAATGTTTTAATCACTATTATTCCAAATAACTAAGCTGTAACAGAACTGTGTCTGTTCATTTAAGATATCTATATTAGGCTAAACATATGTATCTGAATCATCATCATCGTACCTGAACACAAAACTTTTTTCTTTAGATTTTGTCGGTTTTTCTGTTTGTAGGTTTGTCGGTTTTCTATTTGTTCGTTTGCGCATCATGCAAAAAACTACTGAACGAATTTTGATGCAACTTGTATTATTCGATAGCTCTTGATTATAGGTACTTAAAAACTGCTATACATTTTATCCTGCTATTGTATAGGGAACCTGAGATATAACCTAAAAACTTTTGGCTGCGATGGAGCCGCGGGCAAAGGCTAGTAAAACAAAATCATTTTATCTTCTGGCCTTAATCCACATATTTATAGTTTTAGCTGCGTTTGTGTTGCGTTGCGTTTGCGTTGGCAGTATTGGCATCAAAGTTCTGATGTGTGGCAAATTGGTACTTTCTTTTAATTAAAATATTCGTGTATTATGTATTTAAATATATATGTGTATGTTTAAACACGCACAGACAGCGAAAGTTTAGTTTTAAATAGATATAAATCAAAACGCACTTTCCCTAGTATTATGTGAGATTAATTTCATTACAATTTTAGAATATTTTAAATCTAATCTTGGTATGTACATACGTACATATGGGAAAGCATCATTTTAGTTGTTATCATAGGATTATGTAAGCCATGCAATGCATATATAATTCATTAATTACTCTAATATAAATTATTTACTCCAACTTACGTGTGTCGAGAACCAAAACGTCTTTATTTAATTTTCTAACTAATGATAATATAACTTTGTGATTTTTACTTCATTTGACATGCTTATGTACTTTAACATCACGCCTTTATCCCTGAAGGGGTTGGCAGAGGTACACCTATTACACACCCATGGTGCGCCAGCTATATTTAAGTTTCCCGTAATAGGGAGTGAGCCTAATTCCGTCTACCGGGCACATTTCCATACTCCGGCCTGCTACTGAGAATTTTTCTTTTTATGAAAAAGCTCAATAGCACTGCTTGACGGGGATTGAACCCGAGACCTCATGATCAGTAGTCGCACATACTACCGCTGCACCACCGAGGCAGTTAGTCAGCACTAGTGATAATATAACTTTGTGATTTTTACTTCTTAACATTAGACATGCGTTGGTACTTACAAGAACAAATTTGTTAATATTGAAAACGAGATATCTGCGAACAGGATTCGAGAATTCACATCCTAATTTCGAGTGAGAACGCTTTAGATATATTACAATACTACGCGACGCGACGCGACACGAAAATATCAAATAGAGGTTGTATGTACTTATGCTTACGTTGTCGCCTAATTTGAATGCGACGCAAAGCACAATATTATCTATGGCAAAGCAGTTAAAGTATTAGCCGGAGTACGTCGCATCGCGCCGCGTCGCGTCGCGAAGATCACCTAGGATAACGGGTTAGCGAAAGCACCTACTTATAAACACACATTAAAGACTAACTAGTTATTTTTTAGGTTATGTCGCTGGCTACTGCTATAGTAAGGAGTGTTCCGCCAATACAGGCGGATTTTTTATTTAGTGAGTGAGGGCCCTACACTACCCTGTTCGTTGCACCGAACGACGGAGAGTGAGGTTAGTTAAAAACGTATAAAAGTTTTTAAGTATAATCAAGAGATATTAAACAAAAAAGTTTCATCACAATACGCAAATAGTGTTTTTGATGTTCCAACAAACAAACAGAAATAACAAAATTTTTGTGATAGTGGAAAACGAGAGATTTTTTACCTGTGCCCTATCCAATCTGGGGAAGTGCTCAGGACCGCTAAGCTATCGCAGGCACCAGCAGTGACTCCAAATCTCCACTTTAGATTTTCTTTAGGTTCCACATTCCTACACGACGGGACATTGATCAGGCGCAGGCCCAATACATTTATTTGCAGGTGAAACACCGACAAAATCCTAACTTTTGCAGTTCTTGAAGATTGTCTTGCTTGCTTGTCCCAGCATGAATGGGCCGGCTGGATCGGGGAAGTACCACCTTAGCACAACAGAAGATCATCATGAAACAACCGTAGGTACTCCTACAGTTGTGATTCGTATGATGAGTGAGAGCGCCTGAGGCCCAAAAAACCCCTTCTCTCTTATCCTTCCTCTCCACCTCCTATCCCCTTCCTTGGATCTGGTAACGTACGAATAATGCCCCTAGTGTTGCTAGTCTCTATAAGTCACGGTAACCGCTTACCATCAGGTGGGACGTATGCTCGTTTGCAAACCACGTAGTTTGAAAAACCACTGAAGCTCTTAATTAAATAACAAAAATAGACATTTATATTCACAATCCAAATATACATAAATTAATACATAAGACAAAAGTCTGTATCTTTGGTAATGAGTATAATAGGTATTACTCATTACGAAAAACACAGACTTAGAAAAAGAAAAACAAAAGAGACAGCAGATGTAACGCACGAGAGTTTTTTCGCGAATACTTGTATTTCTTTAAACAAATCTTTGCTTGCGTGTGTTGAAACCGACAGTTACTTTCGTAAAGCATCCGTTCCTAACAAGGACTTTTCACGGACAATAAATTATATGTTTTATATTTATAATAATATATGCTCCCTTAGTTATCATTACCATAATATTAGGTCTTTACCTACGAAATTGCCGTTCTGCAGTACTGGCCATTTCAAATCAAAATATTTTTTGTTTCGCTAAGAATTCCAATTTCAAATAAATTTTATTTTAAAAACATGGAATTGTTTATTCTAAAGTGATCATTTGTTTATTGATCAGTGTTATGTATTCATTTCATGATGATGAATATTTTTCGCCATCATGGATACTTTAGAAAATAAGGTAGGAGTCGACCCGGTCACGACGCTGCATATGTTAGTAGAGTGCCCAGCGTAGGGGTAACGCGGTGCCATGATCTGTCCACGGCAACAGGAGTGGAAGTGCTCTCGCTACTGATGTTGGTACTGTCCATGGTCCGGAGCGAGTGCCGCCTCGTTCTGCAAAGAGGTGAAGTACGCCAAAGAAGTGGCAGAAAGGGAACGGGAGGCGACCACTAGCCTTCGACCCGCATGAATGAGGGCAAAGGACGTAGTGCCGTCCGTTTCCCACGCAGAAGCAGGCTATAGATGGCAGTGCGCCTTATTTCACCCAATTTTATAAACAGTAAGTAACTCTGTTACAATTGTTTACTTGATCAGGATCAAAGATTGACTGCAAAGAACTCCGTATCCACAGAGTTGTTATGACTCTTGATACAATTTGTATCCGCTAATTACAAATCTGTGAACTCCCCTGCCATGGGAGTGCCGGCTTTAGAATTGTCCCACCCCTCTCCATCCATGGGAGTCGTAAGAGCCGACTGAGGGAATGCCGGGGGAGGGGGCAGCAGCACTCCCTCGAGTATTAACAATATCAACTGCGATCGCCAACCCGCCAGCCAAGCGTGGCGATTACGGCACTATCCCCCATTCCTTGGGGAGGCCTATGTCCAGCAATGGACGTCGAAAGGCTGATGGATGGATGGATGGAAACCCCTGATAAGATAAATAATACTTATACTAAATGTTATTACGAGTATTCTACCACACAAACCATGTTCATTGAAAATGCAATTATGCCGAGAATGCATTCACTAATCTTTAGTACAAATCACTGATTATAATTAAAATCGTATTAACATAATTACGTCTTGTTATACGGAGCACTTTTTTTAGTAAAATTTTTAAATAAAGTTTAGCAACTTTGCACAAGGTTATGTACGTAATGTAAGGCTTAAGTAATAGAGCCTAATATTTTGAAACTATAATTAGAAACTATCATCAGAATTGAAACTATGTGTTTTATTATCAACTGTGCCGAATTCTAAAACCAGAAGATCAATCGCAATAAAAGTAATAAAATTAGATATATTTATAACAAGTATTGCCCGCTAAGTAACGATGAAGAGCTTGTTCTGTAACTATTTCATTTCTTAACTACAGTTAACTTATATTATCATAAGTGTGTCAGCGCATATTATTATCTTATAATGTTCTAGCTCGTTAAGTTGATTTCCAGAATGAATATCTTAAACTTAGTCATTCATTATTTTTTAAGAAATTGTATAATTTTACTCAGATACGACTAATTTCCTGCGGTAACTTATTAGAAATAATTGTCACTAAGCCACCAGTCAATAATTGATCACTAGCTAGAAATTAAAAAAGTAAAATGTATCTACCTTTTTAGTTAGGTATATTTATGCACATAAACGTTAATATTGTATATTCTTTATTTTGAACGTACCTATGTAAATAAGCAGAAACATGCCCCATCTTATAAAATTGAAACGTTTTTAGTCTCACCCGTGTATTATTTTAAAAGTGTAAACAGAAGTACATTTCACTGTTGAATCTTTTAGGTCCAGGTAGGAGGCGAGCGTATCACTGAAATAATGTCTTAAAGTTCCAGTGGTCTGCCAATACAGGCGAAGAGACGGCACACGGCGGGTTTATTTAGTGGATGAGGGCCACACTCTACCCTGTTCGTTGCCCCGAACGACAGGTTGCGCGGTTAGGTAATTTTTTTCTCAGCTTAACAAAAAAACGTACTGTAAGGGCGAGCCTACTGCCATCAATTCGTCGTAAGGTCCAGACTGTGCTGTTATTGTGTATTTCTTGATAAAACCATTACATTAATTAATTTCAAAACTAACCACGGGCACAAACATAAAAATAAATCTTTGGTAATATTTTTAGCGTCTATCTCTTTTGTTTTTATAACGTAGTACTTATTTATAATTTGTGTACACACTCACAATATTGAAACAATAATGTACGTCCTCGTTTCGTTTTTGGAACGTACGTTGACCGCAGATAAACGGTTACTACACTATCTTGTCACTAATTGTATTGACAAATACACTTCAATACCAATAAATATAACAGTTATTACAAGTGATTTGACTAGATCTATTGTGTGGCACAAAAAATGTTCAGTAAACCATTGTCAACATTCGGTTCAGCAATCCTTGAAAGGCTTGTGAGGCAATCGAGTAAACGTCTACTTACAGACTTATTTCAAATCTAGATACAAGTATAATTTTGATAATTGAACAAAAACATAGCATCACACCTATATTCCCCGAAGGTACAGGTAGGTACAGGTGTATTACACACCCACGGTTCGCCAGCTATGTTTAAGTCCCACGTAATAGGGGGCGAGCCTATTGCCGTCTACCGGGCACATTTCCAAACTTCGGGTTGCTACTGAGAATTTTTCTTTTTACGAAAAAGCTCAATAGCACTGCCAGACCTGGGGATCGAACCCGACACCTCATGATTAGCAGTCGCTCACACTAGCGCTGCCCCACCGAGGCAGTCAATTGAACAATAAAATAGTACCTACTGCATTTTTATGTTAAGTGTTTATTTGTCTACGATCTGTAGATATAGGCCATAGTCGGCATAGTACGAGTTGACAGGTTTCTCTAACCAACGAGAAAATCTCTTGGGCATGCAGGTTTCCTCAGGTCTTCCTTCACCATGTAGTGATAATTTGTCAAGACATATAATATCGAAGATTTCTAAAAATCCTCAGATTGGGGTTGACCTCAATACCACATGCAATGCTTGCTTTTATCGCTAGGCTATTACTGCTAGTTGTCGTGGTGCAAGTGTATATTACTTGTCATAATATATGCGCGGCGCTGCCTGCTTCGTCCGGAGGCACTAGATGTAACCCCCATTTCATCGTCACATTGCCGATATTTGTTAGTGTCCCTACCATCCATCAGCCTTTTAAAGTCCACTGCTGGACATAGGCCTCCCCAAGAATGGGGGATAGTGCCGTAATCGCCACGCTTGGCAGGCGGGTTGGCGATCGCAGTGGATGTTGTTAATACTTGAAGGAGTGTTGCTGCCCACTCCCTCACTATTCTCTCAGTCGGCTCTTACGACTCCCAAAGGTGGAGAGGGGTGGGATAATTCTAAAGCCAGCCCCACACGGCTCCCTACACACAACATTAGCAGGAGCAGCTGCTCGTGACTGTTATTTTCGATTTTACATTTTTCACTTTGTGTTTAACGATTTTTTTTTATTCTAAGGCGGTACGAATTTCGCCGGTCAGCTTGTTTCACATATGAGCCATATATTACAATATTAGTAAGCGATCCAAAAGATGAAGTGAAAAATCTTCCTTAGAATATAGTTTCATGAAAACTATCAAAGTAAATCAATTACGGAATTAGTTTTAGGAAAATAAATTTAAAAATTGAAAAGAAGGATATTTTAATAATAATTACCACTGTGATAATCAACGCTAATACTGCTCATTTGTTGCCGAGCGTTCTTGAGAATGCCTCGTTTAGAGGTGAAACACGTGTCGAATTTATGTTCGGATTTTTGCGGAATATTGCAATATTATGGTTCTGAGAGTTCTACCGTATCGCATGGTTGTGTCGCGTTGGTGAGTTTTTTGTCATTATCGTGCATGCTACTTTGCTATTATCACATTCTCCTCTATCTGTGAGAGTGCGGATTGGCAATCTTAGGTTATTCTGTCCAGAGATAACCGGGATTGACAATCCGTGGGTGAGTGGTGGGCTCTCCTCCTAAAATCCATTCTATAATAGTAACGCTAATACCATAAAGCTGGAGTATTTATTTTTTTCATTCGTAGAACGATCTTCTGAAAGCTGGAAAGTTATTTTTTACATCTTATTATGACAGAAGAGGAATAATTGATATTAGTGCGTGTCAAAACTTTAAAAATTAACTTACATGATATTTCGCAGAATATATAGAGCTATTAACTAAAATAATTATATAACATTACACAATCATTCTACTAACATTTAAGCTACTACTACCAGGTACTTAGTAGAAAATAGTAAAGTATCTAATCTGGAGGAGATTTCGCCAAATTCTGTATAAAACATTGTGAAGTTATGAAATAAATTAATTTAATATTATTTTTTATTATTATATATAACTACTAGTAAACATTTTATCCCGCTATAAAATAAGCGTCGCCATGCAAACAGCCGGTTGTACCCTCCCTCCGCATTAGATGTTTCACATCAAAAATATAGGTTCCGGATAAGTACCTAATCACCAACATATAATATACTAAAACCTTTTCCGAAACAAGCTGCATCTTATGGTATAAGTATTTTTTCGATCGGGTCAGTAGTTTTCGCATTATAACTGAACGAAAAAACCGGCTGTCCATTTATTAGTATAGATATAAAGAACAATTTATTTGTTAAAGTGGAAAAATATTGCTTTATTGCGAGAAGGATTCGAACCCGCATCCCTTCCAATCCGGGAAAGAGGATTTCCGCGGATTGGAAATCGAATCCCTTCACAAATAATCTGTTCTTGATAGTAGCTGAGCATGTCAACTGCTAAATTAAAATCACTAAGATATAACTTAACGTATCGTTACTGTCTTAACCAAGTTTTCACTTAATTTTTCCATTACTGCTATTGGTACCTATTTAAAATTACCTGGTTGGTCAATGCACCTTGTGACAAATGACAGTCGCTTGTGGCATCGTAATTTCCGTAAGTCGACCACACGTAACTAATCAGCTTCGATCTACGTTGAGGAATTTTATTTATTGCTGTAAATAATTCGAGTTTCAAATAACTAATCCGATGCGCCACTGAGAAGTATTTTTTCAATTGAAAATTTCTATAGCACCTTTGTGATTTGCAATTTGATGAAACAAAAAAGCGATACGCAAAAGAGAACTACGAATAGAGAATGAAATAGCGTTGTTGTGATCTAAAATTCGTTGAAACGAAAAAGCGCCACTTAAAAGAAACAATTTTATATATTTTTGTACTCAAAGGTGGCAGACTAGCAACCAGTCCACCTGATGATAAATGGTAGCCGCTACACATGGACTATGACAGGGGCACAGTCAAGCCGCTGCCTACCAGGTGTAAAGGGCTCTTCTCAAACCTTGCTTAAAGAAGGACATATCGTAGCGCTAGGAAAACACCGCAGCAGATACGTTATCCCATAGACTACACGTATACGTAGTAGAAAAGAGCGATGAAAACGAACTGTTTCCAAACAATGTGGTTTAATTTGACCTTTTGTAGTTTAATGGTAAAAAGGCGAGGTTGGTACCACCTCAAACAGCTCCTTAGAGCACTTCTCATTATAGAGTCGATAGAGCACATAGAGAGAACCGAAGTCTCGTCACAGCTTCAAAGCTTGACTGCTTGTAAGACCATCAACAATTCGAATAGCACGCCTTTGCAAAGAGTCAAGTTGGTCAAGTTATATCCAGAGATGTGAGCAGTACCCTCTATGAGGGCGAACTTGAGCTTTGTATAATACAAGTCATTGCTTCGGTTTAAAGAACCACTTGGCTGTGTTCAATATGCCTAGGTTTTTACTCAACGATTTGGCTTTGTCCTCCGAATGACTGCCAAAATGGACTTTGCTGGAGATGTTGAAGCCAGATCTCAATGCTCTCGGAGACCTAGAGAGCTATCCCTTGAAATTGAGGCCGGTCCTTCTTTGCAGTGAAACTGAATCTTGGTGGGGATAAATCTCCCAAGAATTTAGCCCGCGAAAGAATAATATAGAATACAGAGTGATAGTACAGACTGTTTCCTATTATCTGCGTTGCCTCTTTCTAAATGCTTTACTTATATCACGTATGAACTGCAGTTGACATATTTTTTTTATTTTAGTATTTAGTATCATTTTACGTCATGATAAGTAGCAATGTATTAGCAACTGTATTATATATTGTTTCCCATTAGATTTGGATATTTTTGATAGTATTATGCCAGTAGACTATAGAATCATTAAGGAATGTAATTAATTAAGAAATGAGATTACTTACTGGTTTGGCCGCAAAGAAATCATTATTTCAAATAATGATTTCTGTGTAGTTGTATTTTTAATTGCTTGCAATTCAATTATGAACTGAGTGACTGTCTTTAAATTAGGCAATAAAATATGTAGGCACAACTTTACAACTAAGCGAACTCCGACTTATGGCGATTGAAAACTTGATGCAGATTATCACAAAGTGCGAAAATGTGAAATCGATAATAACAGTCACGAGAAGGATGTTATTCTTCGAGTTCAAATTTTCGCACTTTGTGTTAATTTATATGGCTAAGCACGTCAAATGCTTGAAAAATATATAAAATATAAAAAAAAGCTTGCTGCAGTTTTAATAACAGATTTGTCACACTGGGACTGAGTGGAATACAATTAGGTTATGATAGGAAATTTGTCTGATTTTGGCATTTGAAAGGCACGTTATTTAGGTTAGAACTATCAAATAATACAGGTTTTCAGAAGTGTGAATAAAATTTGGCTGCGATCTTTATAAAGGATCTCCAGTTTACCCTTTTGTTGAATCGTGGAGGTCACATCTCACTCCGTGTATACACTGGTGATCAACGAAAACTAAACAGACTTAAAACCGACCAACACAAAGTTTGAAATTCCTAATTCCTTTTGATTATTTTGTGTAAATATCCTCTCCACTAATTAATATAATACCTCTCTATTTCTTGGTGTTATTACATAAGCATGCAATTGCAAAGGAGAACTCCCAAGTTCGAATTCTGGCTCCAATTTTGGATAGTTAAAAATCTTATAGCGTTTTGCCAAGTTCTATAGCAGCGCGGAGTTAAAAAAGTTAATGGTGAATACCCGGATCCAATTTGGGCTGCCAGTCCGAGAGCTGATCTTTTACCTGTTGTCTAGGATTATTTTCCATATAGAGTAGGTTTATATTAGTGCACGCACTTCTAAACTAAACTGTGACCGGAATCCGAAGATTATAGACAGTAGCTAAAAGCAATACTGCGCAACAATAATTCAACGTTCTCAATGAGTATCGTACATACCCTACACGTGTCTACGACGCCCGAGGGGCCCAGGCTAGCAAATTGGCAATGTCCGCTCTCTCTAATCAAATTGGGCACTTGTTAGGAGGCAACGTATCGTAAATACACAATTGTAAACTATAAATAGGTCCTTTGGAAATAACAAACGGATGTTATTCGCGGTACTATCATAATATATTATGAGAATATATTCTATATAATAAAGTGTTGTAATATATGCTTAAAAATTGTACACTTTTTGCACATGAAAAACTTACAGGTCTTTTTAACTTCATATACGGATTAGATATATTAGTGTCAATTTCGATCATTCTCTAAGTTACACTTCACCTTCCTAATATTAGTTCTTCCAAATAATATTATTTTAACACTGTAGTTTAGCCTTATGGTAAAACCAAGGACTATTCTCTATCTTTTTAAATTTCTATGTGTTTTTTTTATTGCATGTAGTGGCAGACGAACCACAGCCCATCTAATGGTAAATGGTAACAGTCGCTCATGGACTCATCCATCCATCCATCCATCAGCCTTTTAACGTCCACTGCTGGACATAGGCCTCCCCAAGAATGGGGGATAGTGCCGTAATCGCCAAGCTTGGCAGGCGGGTTGGCGATCGCAGTAGATGTTGTTAATACTCGAAGGAGTGCTGCTGCCCACTCCCTCGATATTCCCTTAGTCGGCTCTTACGACTCCCATGGGTGGAGAGGGGTGGGTCAATTCTAAGCGATAATTCATGGACTCAACTATACTGAAAGTATTGTTAAGCCGCTGCTCACCATTTCATTTCACTGATATGAAATGAAAGAATAAACGGCTATCTCCTGCTACAGCCAAAACGCAACGATGTGCTTCATGGCCGGTCGCACGGAAGATGGTGGTACCAACCCGCACGGGCCCGATACCAAGCGAGTACTCCCACTTGGTACCGAGCCCTACCACCAGTCATGCAATGGATGATAATTGCTTACTTCCCTTAGTCGCCTCATACGACACCCGTGGGAAAGAATGTGATGGTGACACTTGTATTCTTAGTCCGTCACCACACGGACATTACAAATTATCATTGCTCTGTGAAGGGAACATTGTTAATACCCTATAGGCCTGAGAGATTTTCTCTATGGCTTTTGAAGTCTACTAACCGCACTAGGGTGCGGCTAGGGTGATGAACTTCTGCCTAAATCTGTCACTCTGAGGGTATGGGTCTCCTTCTCCAATAGTGAGACAGTAATGGCATAAGAAAAGATGTACTGTGGTTGGTTCGTCATTCCAACGAGATTATAAAATTAAACACAGACCCGCCACTGTCTAATGCTCGCAACTCGAAGTAATAACTACATTCAAAAGTCAGACCAGAACTCAAGATGTTTCAGTGAACTGATTCTCCATTACGACTGTTATAATTCGTTGTAATGAAACCAACAGCTTAGCGTACTTTCCGGGACACGGGCTAAGCAATCAACTAAGTACTTAATACGAAAAGTCCGAAGTATACTTCCCGAAAGAATCGCCTACGTGAAAGAGCATACTTTTTGCGGTGGGTTAGTCAGATTCGAACATATTTTCAGTGGCCTGCCAATAAAGGCGAAGAGACGGCACACGGCGGGTTTATTTAGTGGGTGAAGGCCCCACACTACCCTATTCGTTGCCCCGAACGACGGGGTATGCGGCTAGGAACATTTTTACCGTAACTGCCTCTGTGGTGCAGTGGTAGTGTAAGCGACTGCTGATCATGAGTTCTCGGCTTCGATCCCCGGGTCGGGCAAGTGTTATTGAGATTTTTAGTAAAAAAAAAGAAAAAAATTCTCAATAGCAGCCTGGAGTTTGGAAATGTGCCCGGTAGACGTCAATAGCCTCGCCCCTTATTACGTGGGACTTATACATAGCTGGCGAATCGTGGGTGTGTAATACACCTCTGCCTACCCTTTCGAGGAATACAGGCGTGATGCTATGTGAACATTTTTACCCGGCCTTAACAAAAAAGAAGGATTATTCAGATCCAGTGCCACCCTTTGATATGAAAATTAGTGCGATGATATTACAAGTAGTAATTGACTAATAGGCCGGCCAACTTTGGTGTCAAACATACGAAACAGATGGCCGGTGTGACGCAACGAGTTTACGCACGAACGCGAATTCGGGCCACTTCGGCCGGTGCAGGACCGATGATCGTACTTGCGTACGATGCCGACGGTGACCGTATAACTTTAGTACGAGCTTACCTAGTTGCATGTCGTTATGATCGATAGACAAGAACTACTTGGGAAGAATATTGCGAAATAACAAGAAATATTTATCTGCCGCAATCGTTGAAACTTCTAGGTAAATATATATTTAATGTTCAATTACATAATTGAATTCATTAATTACATGTTAAGCAGCGTTTGTATTTGCCTGGTTAAAATACTAAAAGTACATTTTAGTAGGTAACTACTATAAATTAGCATAAGCTAACTGTATTGATATAATTCTATTGGTTTACGCATTGCACATCTGTAAAGCTTCCAGTCAGTATGATATTTTTGACATCTTCAACAATCGTCGTTATACTTCTTGGGAATGCCCGTTGGTCAGTACGATGGCTTAGTGGTTAGAGCACTTCCCCGGATGGGAAGGGACGTAGGTTCATATCCCGCTCGCACTAAAATTCCCTTTTTCCACATTTACAAATAATTTGTTCTTTAAAATAGCTGAGAATGCCAAGTTCTAAAATAGGTACAAATCAAAAATACTTCTAACTATATTGTTGTTTTACGTAAATGTTACAAACATAAAAGAACTACAGTCTTCACAAATTATTTCTATCATAAATTTTAACCTGTAGCCACCTCATCCATCCATCCTTTCAACGTCCACTGCTGGACATAGGCTTCCCCAAGGGAATGCCACAACAAGCGGTCCTGTGCCGCATCCAACGGCTCCCCGCGGCTTTGACCAGATCGTCGGTCCATCTAGTGTGACTTTGAGCCTTGATACGAGGCCAACATTCAGAGACCACGTCTCTGTTCCGTATGTCATCACTGGTAACACACACTGGCCACCTATCAGACGTAAATAGAACATTGACGCATCAATACAATACAATTTGATAGCACTCCAGAAGTTATTACATCCGTGAGGAACGTTTTGTTTTCTAAACTAAACAACTAACTTTTATTATTGCTAGTTTACCTTTTTTACAGTCATGATGAAATAAGTAGCATAAACCTTGTCTTCTGCCTTCTCTTCTCTTTTAATGGTAAGATTTATCATATACCAAACTATATCCCTGATCGTCGTCGGGCACAACTTACTATTAGGAGTACTCATATATGTCTACTAAGGGAAAAATTAATAAAAAAGACGTTACTCAATGCCCCAAAAGGTCATCATTTAAAACGAACAAAAACTGTTTTTTTTTTCTAGTTTTACATAAAACGCTGACCTACCACTTTTATATGTTCGAATGTCACAATGTAATACAACACGTGTTTACTCATAAAAACAATGGTGATGTAACGAAATCTAGTAACCTCGATAGCTGTACCTGTATCACAACCAAACTTTCCTCAGTTACTTCATTGAAGTTTTGCTTTAACGATGTTCTAAGAAAAATACATTCCATTTATAATACTTTCTTATATTTATATACTACAATACTATACTATATACTACAATACTTTTCTATACTATATAAGTCTTTGCCCGCGGCTCCGCTGCAGCCAAAAGCTAGGTTTTTGGTTATATCTCAGGTTCCCGATATAGTAGTGGGATAAAATGTATACTAGTTGTTAAGTCTAATCAAGAGCTATCAAACAAAAAAGTTGCATCAAAATCCGTTCAGTAGTTTTTGCGTGATGCGCGAACAAATAAACAGATAAACAGACAATGTTGTTAATACTCGAGAGAGTGCTGCTGCCCACTCCCTCGGTATTCCCTCAGTCGGCTCTTACGACTCCCGTGGGTAGAGGGGTGGGACAATTCTAAAGCCGGCCCCATACGGCTTAGACACGCCTATATATCCTATTTTAGACATTGTTCTCAAATATCTTAAATGCACAGACACAGCTCTGTTACAGCATTATAATAGCACTAGCTTTTGCCCGCGGCTTCGCCGCAGCCAAAAGCTAGTTTTTCGGTTATATCTCAGGTTCCTGATATAGTAGCGAGATAAAATGTATACCAGTTTTTAAGTCTAATCAAGGCCTTTCAAATAAAAAAAGTTGCATTAAAATCCGTCTAGTATTTTTTCTAAATAATTCTAAAAAAAATTAGTTTAAATAATTTTCTAGTTTTTCTGGATGAGAGGTGACAACGGTAGACATCTAGCGGGGATAACTGATCGATTGATAGTTGATCAGTTATCGACCGGTGAAGGCGGAAGATCAAATTGAATTGAGAAAAAAATCATAATTAAAGGAAATTAATAAAAATAAAAAAAATAAAAATCACGATGGAAAAATAGGGTTTGATCGTATAGGGGTGCAAAATCGAGAGTAATATATTTTTTGTTATTCTAAGTCATGACAAAATAAGAATAAAAATGTTGCCAAAAAAATTTGTTTATAATTAACAAATAAAATTCATCACCCCCTAGATCGTAGAGGGGTGAAAAATATAGAGTAATATAAAATTTAATATGCGGGGTAGGCAGCGAGAACAGAGTGCCAAGAGGCTCTATTCTTGCATACATCTCTCGCTTCCTCAACATTCATAACTCTCTTCATACACGCTCGCCGGTCTCGGCGACTCCAGACTCCACCTTCCTTCAATACATGGCCGATTTGGTCTAGGTAGGTGAGTCTCGGTCTCCCCCTGTACCTGCATCCTTCCACTTTCGCATTATATATCTTGTTAGCCAGTCGTTCATCCGGCATTCTTTCTACGTGTCCGAACCATCGGAGCATTCCCTTTCGCATCTTTACACCAATACTCTCTTTCATACCTACTCGCTCTCTTACGTCGTTGTTACGAATGCAGTCAGTCAGCCTCACTCCACAAATTCTCCGCAGAGACCGCTTTTCGGCCGCATTGATTTTACTCTCATGCTCCTTTTTGCATACCCAACTCTCGCTTCCATATAATACCGTTGGGACAAGCACTGCGTTGTGTATTGCAACACGTGCCTTCTGGCTGAGGTGGTGGCTGCCGAGAAGTTGTCCCAATGCTCCGTTCACTCTATTTCCCGCATTCACTCTTCTCTCTACATCAGTGGTGTGCCTTCCATCCCGACTGAATCCACATCCAAGATATACAAATTCATCCACTTGTTCTAGCACACCATTTCCTATTGCTACTCTAACATCTGTTATGGCTTCTTCTCTTTCAAAAACCATTATTTTGGTTTTGCTCACATTCACACGTAGGCCCCTTTTCTTACAATCTTCTGCCATTACGTCGACTAGGATTTGCAGGTCAGTCGTAGACTGCGTTAATAGGACCGCATCGTCTGCATATAGCAGAGAGTTAACCACTGAGTCACCAATCTGAACTCCCACATTCATTTCATTCAACCTTTGTAGACATTTATCCAGATATATGATAAACAGTCTGGCTGATAGAACGCAGCCCTGCTTAACGCCGATATTGAGATCAAACCAGGGTGACATTCCATCATCCAGCCGCACACAAGTTTTGCAGTCCATGTAGTTGGACTGAACTGCTTGTAGCAGTCTACCGTTAATACCATACTCCGGCAAAATGTCCCAAAGTTCCTTTCGTACAACAGTGTCAAATGCTTTCTCCAAATCCACAAAACTGCAGAAACCCCTCTGGCTTACAGCCAGATGCTTCTCCACAATGTTGCGCAGAGAAAACACTTGATCGATGCATCCTCTTCCACACCTGAAACCTCCTTGTGCCTCACACAAAAGTTCATCAGACACCATCCTCATTCTCCTTTCAATAATCTTACCATACACTTTGGCTGCCAAACTGGTCAAGCTTATGGCTCTGTAGTTTGCACAGTCATAACGTGAACCCTTGTTTTTAAACAAGGGCACGATGACGGCGCTTCTCCAGTCCTTGGGAACCATTCCTGAGCTTTGGAGTTCATACATTGAGAAGCATCAGGAAGAATTCCCAGACACATGAGCCTCCAAGCTTGATCATCTCAGCAGACACCATATCGATACCCGCTGCCTTACCATTTTTCAAACTTCTAATCGCCCATTCAACTTCATCCATACTAATGTCATCAGAGGATGCCGGTACCAAATTCTGATCTGTTAGACCACATGTGGCACCAGCATCACCCTGAACATCCGCATACATATGTCCAAAATATAATATTTTTTATTCTAAGTCATGACAAAATGAAAATAAAATCTTGACAAAAAAATTAAAGTTTATAATTAACAAATAAAAACCCTCTATGATCAACCGCTAGGTTGATCATAGAGGGGTGAAAAATTTTCAGTAATAATTGAAATTTAATATAATATTTTTATTCTAAGTTATGGCAAAATAAATATATTGCCAAATAAATTAGTTTATAATTAACAAATAAAAATAGGAGTTGATCGTAGAGGGTTGAAAATTTAGGGTTGTATGTATTTTTTAATGCCGTATCATAAAAAAATAAAAATTTATCTAAAAATTAAAAAAAAAATTAGGTGTGGACTACCCTTAACATTTAGAGGGATAAAAAATAGATGTTGTCCGATTCTCAGACCTACCCAATATGCACACAAAATTTCATGAGAATAAAATAAGCCGTTTCGGAGGAGTTCAACCACAAACACCGCGACACGAGAATTTTATATATTAAGATATACCTAATACGAGTAGACTAGCGGACCCAACAGACGTTGTCATGTCCGAACATTGCAGTTTCGTTTGGATCGAGCAGATCGCGTGACCCTCTGACTAGCAGAGGGCACAGCGGATAGGCCAGACGTCCGCCGCGGAGGGTCAGCGGGGCCATAGTGGCGCCCCCGACTCTGGGAGGGGGACAGCGGGGTCACAGTGACCCCCCCGTCCCCGGAGACGGGGCTTCTAGCTTGAGTGGCGACGGGCTCACTGGTAGTAGTGGGCCGAACGTCTGCCGTGGAGGGCCAGCGGGGCCATAGTGGCCCTCCCGGCCCTGGGAGACGGAAACGGGGCTTTTCAGCCCGAGGGGCGACGGGCTTACTACTTGCTTGCAAGTGGTGAGCACGGTCTGATACAGACCACTGTTCGGCCCGACCCGTAATCCTGGAGGACAGGAGCGGGGGTCTTCGGGCCGCGGGGAAGAAAACCCCTATAAAAAATAACCCCAATCTAAGCTTTGCCGCCCGGCGAGGGATGAATGGCTGGAGGGTATCCAGTCCCCATAGTCGAAGGACTCAAAACTCAAACATGGCGGGCGTGCAAAACATAAGTGTACCTCCGGAGGGTAACGGGCGCGACGCGTCCGGAGAATCCCTCACAGGGCCGAGTACCAAGACCGGCTCTGTCAGCCCCGCGTATCGGAGGGGGGCAACCAACGTCGAAAATAAAAAAGAAGGGAAGAAGAAGAAGGGGAAGACCCGTGGGAAGAAACCCACACCCGTGGGTAGTCCTGCCATGGGCAGCGGCTCTACCGCCGACATGGAGACCTCCGATGGCGGCAACAGTTCTGCTAAGGTGCCGAGCGTATGCCTGCTGAAACAGGGATCCAAGCAGAGCGCGGCCACGAAGGAGCAGCCAGCCGCAACGTCGGAGCAGCCAACCTCATCGGCCGAGCCAGCGCGTCTCCTGAAGCGCCCGATTTTGAGGAGGACGAGCGCGTCATCGGAGTCGGAGGGCAGCTTTACGGAGATGCTCCCGCCGGGAAGACCGGTAAGGTCGGCCAAGAGGGACCGAGGCGCTAGCGGGCGTATGGCAACCCGAGCCTCGACCCTAGCGGATGAGGCCATACTTCAGGGTTTGGCAGTGGGGCTTTCGGTGGAGGAGAGGCTCCTCACATCGAAGCTCCGTGAGGAACCTCCGGACACGGACGGTCCGCCTACAGTGGACCAGATTGCCCTGAAGGTTTCCGATGCCCTGGCCGTCGTTTCTACGGTGGCTAATGAGTCGCGGAGCCTTCGGGGCAACCTCGCGGAGGCCCTCTACAATGCTACAAAAGTAGCATACGGGGCAATGGAGTCTCTCCGACGGTACTCGGTGCCAGGGGGGACCGGAAAGCTGGAGGTGCCCTGTCGCTGCAGGTGTCTCGAGGCGTAGGTGGCAGAGCCCAGTAAGGAGCTCACCGGCCGGCGAGCCAACCAAGGACTCGCCAAGGCCGGGCCGGAAACCTCTGCCTCAACGGCGGGTGCGGGGCCTCCGGCCCCTGTTCTCCTAACAGAGGAGCAGATGCGCCAAGTCATCGATCGCATTAGTGCTATCTTTGACCTGCGCATCGACTCCTTGAGCACTAGGGTGCCGCCGAAGCCAAGACTACGTCCAGCTCTGTCCACGCGGCCACCCTGGGCACATATTCCACGGCTGCGGCTGCTACGCCGCCCAAAGAGCAGGGCAAAGCTGCCCCCAAGGCTAGTAAGCCAAAGACGGCGCAGAAGGCTGGGCAGCGCTCCAAGGGCCAGCCCAAAGAGCAATTCGCTCCCCTTCCGCGTGCTGGCCAGCCATCGCGGGCCCCAGCAAACATACCTAGCATAAAATAAGCCTAGCTCCAAAAAGAAGTCACGCAAGCAACGAAGCTTTCAGACGCCGAAAACGGTAGCGGTGGTGATCACCATACTGCCGGAAGCGGAAGCGGGTCTGACCTATCAGGCCATGTTGAGGAAGGCCCGGGCGGTGATCGACGTCTCCGATCTCGGAAGCGTCGCCGCCCGGACTCGCCAAGCCCGGACAGGGTCTCGAATCCTCGAGTTCCCTGGGGCGGAAGGTCCCAAAATGGCTGATACGATAGCCACGAGGCTGCAAGATCTGTTCGGTGAAGGCAGTGGAGTCCACATCGCCAGACCGGTGAAATGCGCTGAACTGCGCGTTTCCGGTCTGGACGACTCGGTGACGGCTGACGACGTCCGGGAGGCCATTGCCTCGAAAACCGGATGCTCGGATGCCGTCAAAGTGGGCTCCATTAGGACCAGACCAGGCGGTGTGGGTACCATCTGGGTGAGTTGCCCTGTCGCGTCGGCTAAAATCTTGGCTGACGCAGGCAGGCTCCTCGTGGGCTGGAGTTCCGCGTGGGTGCCGCCGGCCCGGGTGTAGGAGGATATGATTACGGCCTAACATTCAACCATAACGCTGGCCTCCTCCAGGCGAATCTCAACCACTCTGACAGGGCACAGGATCTTCTCCTGCAAACCATGGTGGAGCGGTTGATTGGTGTAGCCATAGCTGCGGAGCCTTATTGCGTTCCTGACCGCCCTAATTGGGCGAGCAGCCGCGATGGCTCCGTGGCAATCGTCAGCTCCACGGCGCTTCGTTCCCCGCCCTTGTCGATCAGAGACAGTGGTACGGGATACGTCGCGGCCGACTGGGGGGTAGTTACGCTGTACGGCATGTACTTCTCCCCCAACCGGAATCTGGCTGATTTCAGGGTCTGGCTTAACAGCCTAGAGACCTCGTTGCGGTGCTTGGCACCTAGCCGCGTCCTGGTTGTGGGGGACTTCAACGCAAAATCCACGGCGTGGGGGTCCCCTGTGACCAATGCTCGCGGGGTGGCGGTTGTTGAGAGGGCGGCGTCGACGGGCCTCTGTTTATTAAAGAAAAGCTCTGACAACACGTTCGTGCGGTGACGGGGCGGGTCAATAGTGTACCTTTCGTTTGCTAGCCCCAACGTCGCAGCACGAGTGAGGAACTGGTGTGTCCTGGAGGAGGTTGAGACCTTGTCCAACCATCAGTATATCCGGATTGAGGTCTCCCGGTCCATCCAGGGCCCCAGCAGGGGTCACGCGGCGCGCAGAATTTCCGCGTTCTCGCGGTGGGCTGTGGGGAGGCTGGATAGGGACCTACTGGCGGAGGTAGCTATCGTTCAATCGTGGCTGTCCTCACCAGCCCTGACTGAGGAGGTGGACGTTGAGGCTGGCCGATTTCGTGATGCTATCACGCAAGTGTGCGACTTAGCCATGCCCCGTGTGCGACGTCCTCCTCCGAGGAAAGGGCTCTACTGGTGGTCTCAGGAGTTGGCGGACCTCCGTGCGGCGTGCATTCGTGCCCGGAGGTCCTACACCCGCAGTCAGCGGCGCAACCGCGATGGGGAGTGGGAGGGCCAGCTGTACGAGGCATACCGCACTTCGCTGGCCGAGTTCAAGCTGGCCATCTGCCACGCCAAAACGGAGAAAAGGCAGAAGATGCTGGAAGGTCTCAATCGTGACCCCTGGGGTCGCCCGTACCGTGTGGCGCTGAATAAGCTCCGCTTAAGTATCTGGGCCTGGTGCTGGACGGGCGGTGGCGCTTTCGCGAGCAGTTCCCCCAACTGTCCCCGAGGCTAGTTGGCACAGCGTCCGCCCTTGCACGGCTCATGCCGAATATGGGCGGACCCAACAATGCTTGCCGATGGCTTTACGCGGGGGTGGTCCGGTCGATGGCGCTGTACGGCGCACCCATGTGGGTGGGGTCCCTGGACGCACTGAACAGGGCTCTTCTGTGGAGACCACAGAGAGTCGTTGCGTCCAGGGTCATACGTGGATACCACACGGTGTCGACGGAGACGGCCTGCGCGTAGGCCGGAATCCCCCCGTGGGACTTGGAGGCGGAGGTGCTCGCCGAGGTGTATCGGCGGGCATCGCAAGAGCGGGAGGGGGACGGACGCCTCCTACCCAGGGAGGTGGCCAGGTGGCAGGGCAACGCCCGCCGAGCTGCCATGGCCAGGTGGAGGGCACGGTTGGAGGCGCCCCGGGCCGGTCTTTGGACCGTAGGGGCGCTCCAACTGGTGCTGGAGGAGTGGGCGGGGCGACGGCATGGAGTCCTTACCTTCCGTCTGGTGCCCGACTCGAGTATGTGCTGCGCCGTGTCCTCGTTGCAGCTGCAATGGTGACAGCCCGGAGTCGCTTCCCTCCTTGCGACTATGTTGCAGATATCTGCCGAAGCAACCGTGCCCCGACAGCACCTGCACCAGTCGGAAGGCAATGACTCCGTGGAGCGCCCCTACGGTCCAGAAACTGGCTCGGGGCGCTTCCAGCCGTGTCCTCCATCGAGCCATGGCAGCTCGGCGGGCATCGCCCTGCCACCTGGCCACCGCCCTGGGTGGGGGACGACCTCCCACCACTCGTGCTTGCTACGCCCGCCGATACACTTCGGCGAGCACCTCCGCCTCCAAGTCCCACGAGGGGGTTCCGGCCAGCGCGCAGGCCGCTTCCGTCGACACCGTGCGGTACCCGCGTATGAGCCTGGAGGCGACGACTCTTTGTGGTCTCCACAAAAGAGCCCTGTTCGGCGCGTCCAGGCACCCCGCCCACACAGGTGCACCGTACAGCGCCATCGACCTGACTACCCCCGCATAAAGCCGTCGGCACGCATTGTTGGGTCCGCCCATATTCGGCAAAAGCCGTCCAAGGGCGGACGCTGCACCGACGAGCCTCGGGGACAGTTGGCAGAAGTGCTCGCAAAAGCGCCACCGCCCATCCAGCACCATGCCCAGATACTTGATCTGGGCCTTCACCCCAATTTGGACCCCGCCAACCGTGATTGAGGCGCCAGCAGGTGGCCGACGTCGGGGCCCATAGAAAAGCAGGGCCTCCCTAAGCCCCAGCGCTCCAATCCTCCTAACCACCTCCAAGGTCCCAAAGGTGGCCAGGAACGCCGCTTCCTCGAAGTTTCCTCCCCGGGCCACGACCAGCGTGTCATCTGCATAGCAGATGACCGCCAGCCCGGGGGGGAGCCGATAGCGTAGCACCCAGTCGTAACCGATGTCCCACAGGAGCGGCCCTAGAACCGAACCCTGTGGGACACCGCACGACATGGGTCTCCTCACAATGTCCCCTATGCGGCACTCATAGAGAACGCTGGGGCCCTCAAGATAAGATAGATGTTGAGCGACACCACCAACAGCACTCCACCGCCGGCGACGATCGCCTCGGCCGCGGCCCTCAGGCGCATAATCGCGCCGACCGTCGAACGACAGGCCCGAAAGTCAAACTGGGCACCCGACAAGTCAGGTCCGATGTCGCGCAGGTGCTGGACGATGCGGGCAGCTAGGATTCTCTCCAGGAGCTTACCCGCCTCGTCCAGCAGCACGATGGGCCTGAAGGCCCCGACCGAATCCGGCGTTCGGCCCGGCTTCGGCATGAGTACCAGCCTCCCTTCCTTTCAGCAGCCAGGAAACCGTCCGGACGCCAGGCACGCATCAAACAGTCCCATGAGGCAGGGCTCCAGGTGGTCCAGAGCCAGGGCTAGCACCCGGGCGGGTATCCCGTCCGGGCCGGGGGCGGTGTTCTTGGAACGAATCCGCGAAACAGCCGCCCCCATTTCCGACGCGGTGACAGGCGTACTGAGGTCGGCCTCCCGTGTGCGTGTGCTCCGCCCGTCTTGGGGATAGGCCCTCAACCACCTCGGTGAGGAGGCTGGGCTGAAGGGTCACTGTGAGGGGGGGGCCTGAGTGCGGAGCTTGTTCAGCGCCGCACGATACCGGCGACCCCAGGGGTCACGGTTGAGACCGTCCAGCATCTCCTGCCTTTTCTCTGTTTTGGCGCGGCAGATGGCCAGCTTAAACGCAGCCCGCGAGGTGCGGTACGCCTCGTATAGTTGGCCCTCCCGCTCCCCATCGCGGTTGCGCTGCCGACTGCGGGTGTAGGACCTCCGGGCACGAATGCACGCCGCACGGAGGTCCGCCAGCTCCTGGGACCACCTGTAGAGCCCCTTCCTTCGAGAAGGACATCGCACACGGGGCATGGCTGAGTCCAACACCTGCGTAATCGCAGCGAGAAATCGGCCAGCCTCAGCGTCCACCCCCTCGGTCAGGGCTGGTGAGAACATCACGATTGAATGATGGCGGCCTCCGCCAGTAGGTCCCTATCTAGCCTGCCCACAGCCCACCGCGGGAACGCGGGGCTTCTGCGCACCGCGTGACCCCTACTGGGGCCCTGAAGGGACCGGGAGACCTCAATCCGGATGTACCGATGATCGGACAAGGTCTCAACCTCCTCCAGGACACACCAGCTCCTCACTTGTGCTGCGACGTCGGGGCTAGCGAACGAAAGGTCCACTATCGACCCGCCCCGTCGCCGCACGCACGTGTTGTCAGAACTTCTCTTTAATAAACAGAGGCCCGTCGACGCCGCCCACTCAACAACCGCCACCCCGCGAGCATTGGTCGCAGGGGACCCCCACGCCGTGGATTTGGCGTTGAAGTCCCGCACAACCAAATTTTCCACTTTGTGTTTAATGTATGTAGCTAAGCATGTCAAATGCTAAAAATATATATAAAAATATCTAAATATTAAAAAAACAACTTAATTTTACAATAGAAAAAGCTTAATTTTACAATTAAGATTTTTCTGTCGGAAGTATGGTGCAGGCGTCACTCAAAGACGTTAAGTATGAATGTGCTATCGAAATTAGCAGTCAGGAGCAAGGGTCACGATGGCTGAATTGGCAAATCATCTGGACGGTATCCAGGAGATGCAGGTTCGAATCCTGCTCCTGACTGTTATTTTCGATTTCACATTTTTCACTTTGTGTTTAATGTATGTTGCTAAGCATGTCAAATGCTAAAAATATATACAAAAATATCTAAATATTTATAGGGTTTGCGTCATTATTAGGTAAAATCTTAATTGTAAAATTAAGTTTACCTGGTCGGTATAATGTATGAAAATACTTCCGACAGATGATGCAGGCGTCACCCAAAGACGTTAAGTATGAATGTGCTATCAAAATTAGCAGTCAGGAGCAAGGGTCACGATGGCTGAATTGGCAAAGCATCTGGACGGTGTCCAGGAGAAGCAGGTTCGAATCCTGCTCGTGACTGTTATTTTCGATTTCACATTTTTCACTTTGTGTTTAATGTATGTTGCTAAGCATGTCAAATGCTAAAAATATATATAAAAATATCTAAAAAACTCTTAAGCCTTTCAAGGTGTTGTCGGCCATCCTGGGGCCTCCACCCCTGTGAACTCGAGAATTCGAGCCCCTGTGCGGGCTAAGCGGGTCCGGGCGGCGACGATTCCGATGTCGGAGACGTCGATTTCCTCCCGGGCCTTCCTCAAGATAGCCTGGTACGACAGGCCCACTTTCGCCTCCGGCAGCATGGTGATTACCACCGCTGCCGTTTTTGGCATCTGAAGCTTGCGCGGCTTCTTGGGGCCGGGCTTGCTCCTCGACGCAGCAGGTTCCACAGCCCGGACAGCAGCCTCAGACGCGGCCCCCTTCTTCCTCTTGCCCCGGGATTTCTTCCTCCCGCCGTCCACTGTCTGCCAACCCTATTCAGAGGGCGCAGGGCCGGACGACGTGGGAGGTGGGACTCGAGAATCCCGGGACACGATTGCTGGGGCACGCGATGGCTGGCCAGCACGCGAGAGAGGAGGGAACTCCTCCCTGGGCTGGCCCTTGGAGCGCTGCCCAGCCTTCTGCACCGCTTTCGCCTTGGCAGCTTTGCCGTGCCCCTTGGGCGGCGCAGCTGCGGCTGCGGAGTAACCGGCCACGCGGCCACCCTGACAGGGCAGCAGCGTTGGGCCTGAAGGCAGCGCGACCTTCTTGTCCGCGGCCAATGCTTGGCGGAGCCTTGGCTCCGGCGGCACCCTAGCGTTTGTGGAGCCGAGGCGGGGGTCATAGACCGCATTGACGCGATCCATGACCTGGCATATCTGCTCCTCCGTCAGAAGACCAGGGGCCAGGAAACCCAGCGCCCGCCGTTAAGGCAGAGGCTCCTGGCACGGCCTTGGCGAGCTTGGCTCGCTGGCTGGCGAGCTCCTTCCGGTGATAGTGAAGTGATATATATATGATAGTGACACCACCTACCGGGTCCAAATATGAATCTAAACCATACCGGTACTTATTCAAACATACACAAAAATTTCATAAAAATCAGTCCAGGCGTTTAGGAGGAGTTCAATGACTATAACACACGAACACAAGAAATATATAATTATAATTACGAAAGTGAGTCGTCTGTTTGTTTGTTACGCTTTCAAGCTGTAATTACTGAACCAATCATCATGGAAAAGAATGGTTCCCATGGGATAACGATGGACCCTATTTATTTTTCTTCTACTGGTACTTGGATATTATAGGTAGAGTATTTATTACATGTATAGTATACTATACACTGAACACACTGTAATTCATTATAAGTAGCGACATAATAACAAAATAATATTGACCCTATTATAAAGCTGTAACAGAGCTGTGTCTCTACATTTAAGATATTTAAGAAAAAAAGACTGTAATAGGCTATATGTATAGGCGTGTCTAAACACAAAACAATTTTGTTTAGATTTTTTTTGTGTTTGTTTGTGCGTTCGCGCATCATGCAAAAACTACCGTACGGATTTTGATTTTTTTTATTTGAAAGCCCTCGATTAAACTTGAAAACTAGTATACATTTTATCCCGCTACTATATCGGAAACCTGAGATACAACCTAAAAACCAGCTTTTGGCTGCGGCGGAGCCGCGCGCAAAGGTTAGTACCTACTGTATTTATTCTATGGTAGCGGTCAATGCCTATTTTGTGCTACTTATAGTCCTTGGACCGCTTGGAAGACAGTTATCAGTTTATCACCTACCTAGTATGTATCAAGTAGGCCTCTCGTTTACCGTTAATAATGAAAGTATATTTTTGTTTTCACATGCCATATCGAAACGTGTTTTACATTTGCGAATAGTATAAAAACCCATTAGTAAATAAATATACAGTGTTACAAAATTATACCAAGAACAGCTTCAATCAATTGACGTGGTTCGTTATTTGCATGCCAGGATTATCCTCGATAACTTTCACCGTGTGGCAGTGTGCGTAGTTATTACAACATACTGCAATATATTGATTACTATGAGGTGGGGAAAACAGAGATTTGTAACATTACTAGTACTTAATACTACCACGATAGGCTAATCATTCATTGAAAATCAGCGTTGCAGTGCATCTTAATTGCTGCACTGCAACATCGTTGCTGAATGGGCCTTATTGACACCCTTGAATTTGCGTATTTTATATTTTGTTACGTTTTTATAGGTTAAGAATATTTCTTTGGTATCAATATAATAATTTGTTGTTGTTGTTGTTGTGGTTGCTAACGGTTGTCTATGCGACTGCGGAACATAAGGTCTCGCATTCGAGTCCCCGGGGCGGGACAGCAAAAAGTTATTAGGTTTTACCGTCAAGAAACCACAATAGCAGCCCGTAGTTAGAAGGTAGGCCGTGTTTCAACCCTTTGCCTCAAAAATGACCGTGTGTTTGCATTCACACTTGTTCACTATAATATCTCCTGCGTACATGGCTAGTGTCTGTTCACACAGGCCGCTGTGATCGACATTACGGTCTTGAGATAATTATTATTATTAATTAAATAATATTTAATATAATTTAGTACGACCTCTTTCTCTTTCCATAGAATTTGCATAAAAGCCTTTCTTATTTCAATTTCCATACGTAAATTTTCATGAATTTAATTTTCATGAATTAAATGATAATGCCGTGTGGGGCCGGCTTTAGAATTGTCCCACCCCTCTCCACCCATGGGAGTCGTAAGAGCCGACTGAGGGAATACCGAGGGAGTGGGCAGCAGCACTCCTTCGAGCTAACAACCTGTAGCCTAGCCCTGAACTCTCTAATAGTGTACTGAGAGGGTTTATGACTAAAGGACTCAGACTGTCCCCTGGAATATACCCCGCTTAATCCTTATAAGCTCACCGCGGCGAACCTGAGTCTGCCGACACGCTGGATAGCTAAGGGCTGATCTCCATACATGATTTCAGGAAGGTGCATTAAGTAGGATGAACATAGCATCACGCCTGTATTCCCCGAAGGGGTAGGCAGAGGTGTTTTACACACCCACGACTCGCCAGCTATGTTTGAGTCCCACGTAATAGGGGGCGAGCCTATTGACGTCTACCGGGCACATTTCCAAACTCCAGGCTGCTACTGAGAATTTTTCTTTTTAGAAAAAAGCTCAATTACATTGCCCGACCCGGGGATCGAACCCGAGACCTCATGATTAGCAGTCGCATACACTACCGCTATACTGGCAGTTTAGTTTATATAATTTCAGCACCCTCAAGAGCCATGTATGTGGCACAGAATCAAAAGCTATAATCTATCCAGCATGTCACCAAATCCTTTTTCTTACGGCGAGCATGTTGGCTAATTATCGTATCAATAAAGAGGAGCTCCTTAGTACCACGGCCCCCACTCCTACATCCATTCTAAGAGAAAGACATGACTGAATTTGTTTCAATATGATTAGAAATTTTTGTTCTTAGAATAGATGTAAGGAGCTTATAGAGTGTCGGTAAACACGTAATTGGTCTATTAATTATTATTATTATTACATAATAAAACAGTAGAATCCGGTGTATCTGTATATTGTCGATATTATTAACATATTATGCATATTATATAATAAGTAGGTACCTAATATATTAATAGGGAGCCACACACCTATGTGTGTACATACTATTATGGGGAGAAGACGATGAGGGACAAGAGAATAGTAATAGAATACAAATCAATATATTTTTATTATATTGCACGCCTCATAAGCGAAGCGTTGAGGTGGGTACTACTCTCGTTTTACACAGAACAACTGATTTTTCAAATTTAAAATGTCTCCATTTATTGCACTTGTAAAATAATATATACACACACATATCAAGAAAAAACACTATTTTTAACACTCATGATATTTCTTATGCCATTTTATTGTTATTTAAACTAGTTAAAAGACTGTTTAAAAAAGTTCTGTCTTGGTCGTCCGTGTGTTTTAGATAAATATATATATTAACACGATAACGACCGAAATACTTTACTAATCGAGTCTTTTTATTTCTTTTTAAATTTAGTATAATTACGAATAGAGCCCTATTACTTTTCACGGCCTGATTCGATGTGGTTTAATTGTTATTAAATAAACAAAAAAATTGTGAATATTTACACTCGACTCGATGGCAAAGTGGTGCACTAAAGCCAGCGCTATATGTATCTTATTTCGTGAGAACTACTTCTATAGACCGATATATTAGTACTTCTTAAAATAGAGAATCATATTAGTATTTTTTGAAATATGCGCTATCTATGTGATTTATTGAAAACTACTTAGTAAGACCAATACATTATTAGTTACTTATCAAATAATCAATTTTATTAGGAAAAATGAAGATTGATAGGCGTGCACTTTTGGATTTTCCAAAGTATTTTTTTTATCTACTTGTTGGCACGTTGGCCGTGTGGGCCAGCTTTAGAATTTTCTCACCCCTTCTCCACCCATGGGAGTCCTAAGAGCCGACTGAGGGAATACCGTGGGCAGCAGCACTCCCTCGAGTATTAACAACATCCACTGCGCTCGCCAACCCGCCTACCAAGCGTAGCGATTACGGTACTATCCCCCATATGAGCGAAACAGCACAGGACCGCTCGTTGTGGCGTTCTCTTGCCTATATCCAGCAGTGGACCTTGAAAGGCTGATGGATGGATGGATGCACTTGTTAAACCAAATCTCTGAAATGACAAAACGGATTTTGATGCGGATGTTGGTAGATAGAGCAGTAGCAGTTCATTTAGCTAATCTATACCTACTTTTGAAAATATATTTCTGGATTTTTGAACTAGCTTAGAATTTTAGAATATGACATTACCAATATCTATGGCACAAGGATTGGCAACCAACCCTATTTATAGTTCGAGTGCACGCTTGTAATCGCACGTAATCACTTTAAACCCAGAGACCCAGAACAGTCTAGTACGATGTGTCATGAAACAATTTGACAGTGAATAGTCATATGTATCGTGTTTGTAACATATGTTCTTGAGTACGAACATTTAGAAATTAATTTTATAAACTTTATAACATTAGCAAAACAATTCATTTCGAGTGGTAGAGCTTTGCTTATCTCAGCTTAAATGGGCCAGCTCTACCACCCTCTCACAGAAGATCAGTGTGAAACAACGGTAGATATCTACTTCTAACATTGTGTTTCGTATAGTGAGTGAAAGCCCAAATCCCCTCCCTATCCTCTCCTTATTATCCTTTCTCGGTACCTTCCATCCATTTCCTTGGAGATAGCACCATGTGGGTGATGCCTCAGGTATTGTGGGCGTCTATAGACTACCGTTATAACCCCTTACTATCAGGTAAGCCGTAAGCTTATTTGACAACCACGTTGTATAAAAAAAATCTTTATAATTATAAAAATCATCTGCGGTGCGTTAGTCTTGCAAACACTTGAAAACAGCTGGACCGATTTCAATGAAATGTCGTATGTATTTAAGTGCATTCCTAGGTGGTTTATTTAAAAAAATCTGAGGTCGCTAATAGCAGGCAAGCCAATGCTCTGGTAGGACAACCCCCGTGGGATTCAAATAGTTTCAAATAGTTCTGAATAAACAGTATAATTATTTCTAGTTATTTCTTTCATAAATTAATGCAGGAGTTAACGTTCAAAAAGGTCAACAAGATGCGCTGTCCGTTATGTAAATTAACATAACACAGAAACCATTTACGTAATGAATCTACGAAGCCTAAATACGTCATCGCCAATATGAACTTGACCCACACGTGATAATATTTGAGAGAGAACCACAATGAGATATCAACCTATATCACCGATATTTTATTGCTGCAATAATATATTATATACCACTAAAGTAATGAAACACAGTTCCAGTGGTCCAACAGTACAGGTGGAGAGACGGCACACGATGGGTTTATTTAGTGGGTGAGGGCCCCACACTACCCTGTTCGTTGCCCCGAATGATGCGACGGAGTGTACATTTTTTCCCGCCTTAACAAAAAAAGGTGCACGAAATACAAAACATTTTTTTTTATAAATACACAAGGGACTCGCCTCATCTTCGCACGGTTCCCTAATGAAGAAAATCTATAGTAACTTTTAAAAACTTCAACTCTACTTCACTGTGTTGATTTTCAAATTATAAAAAACGTTTAATTTTGATGTTTTTTTACATATAAAACAAGGAAGGTGCAATGGAGTCAGGAGTCTCCAAAACCGACGAGCGTGTATGAAGAGATTTTGATCTATATTTTAGCACTTGACATGCTCAGCTACTCTTTAAGTACAAATTATAATTTGTGAATAAGGAAAAAGAGTATTTTAGTACAGGCGGGAAACGAACCTGCCCTGAACCCTTCCTATCCGGGGAAGTGCTCTAATCCACTGAGCTACAGTACTATCTTTTAGACATACCCAAACTCCTTACCACATTTGTCTTAACGACCAACGCCCTCTATCGGAACGCATTTACATGCATTAATCCAATATAGTAAGTTTAATTTTGCAATTAAAATTCATACTATTTGATGGCGTGATTTTTTAAACATTTTGATCTATATTTTAGCACTTGACATGCTCAGCTACTCTTAAAGTACAAATTATAATTTGTGAATAAGGAAAAAGAGTATTTTAGTACAGGCGGGAAGACAAATGTGATAAGGAGTTTGGGTATGACTAAAAGATAGTACTGTAGCTCAGTGGATTAGAGCACTTCCCCGGATAGGAAGGGACGCAGGTTCGTTTCCCGCCTGTACTAAAATACTCTTTTTCCTTATTCACAAATTATAATTTGTACTTTAAGTGTATGAAGAGAGTTATGAATGTTGAGGAAGCGAGAGATGTATGCAAGAATAGAGCTTCTTGGCACTCTGTTCTCTCTGCCTACCCCGCAAGGGAAATGGCGTGATGATAAGTTGAGTTAGTTAAGTTAAAGCTCTCTTACAAAATAATGTAAATAACAGAGAAACTCATATCAACATCCTTTGCGTGGAGAAGAGATGGTTTAGCCGATACCGTCAGCGGTAGTTATACGTTTTTTTTTTTTAAGTGTGACGTTGGTTGTTAGCCTCAGATGGCTATGACAACCTTACCCGGACAATTGGTGAGCGCAGAGGGCTCTCAACCCGACATTTAAGCAACGCTACCCGGGGGCACCCCCTCTGGGGTAAGGACCTCGGCTCGGGCTGTTGCTGGCAAAGTGGGATTTCCCACGTTTATGATTTGAGCAGTTATACGTGAACACGAACTTTGTTTTATACAAAAGGAATTAGAAAATAAATTAAATAAAATGTGATTATCATTGGTATACCAATAGAGTACATACGTGAAGTATATAAGTATATACTATATCTATGGGTATACCCCATCTGGCTATGGTTGCTTTAGAAATCAATTCATAACTTCTATCCTGCATTAGAACAATATAAAGGGCGTGGGCACTACTCAAACCTATAAAGGAAGGACGTGATATATAAATTGGTAGCTGTAAGCAACTGCTAAATGTCTGGAACGACATTCAAAACGATGAGGGTTCAATCCCAACTCGTAGTTATCATTTTCTATATTACATTTTCATACAATTTGTGATAAATGGTCAAGGGAAGTACTCTGTACCGCAGACACCTACTGGTGACTCCTCTCTCCACTTAACATTTGTTTTTAGATGTCTTTTAAGACCCACGCCACGTATTGGATGTATTTGCATACATTTAATTTCAATACAGTAAGCTCTATTATTACAACATTAAATCATACCTACGTGACGACGCAATTTTGATAAAATTTTGTGCTATTGGTGATTTCCAATAGATATTTTTATATATATTTTTAGCATTTGACATGCTTAGCACTATACATTAAACACAAAGTGAAAAATGTGAAATCGAAAGGCGTCACCCAAAGACGTTAAGTATGATGTGTTATTGAAATTAGCAGTCAGGAGCAATTGTCAGGATGGCTGAATTGGTAAAGCATCTGGACGGTATCCAGAAGATGCAGGTTCATATCCTGCTCCTGACTGTTATTTTCGATTTCACATTTTTCACTTTGTGTTTAATGATATATGCATAAATTTCGAGTTGTGAACATGTTAAATGTTGTGCTTTTTGTCCGTGTGGTGACGGACTAACAATACAAGTTTCACCACCCCATTCTTTTCCACGGGTGTCGTATGAGGCGACTAAGGGAAGTAAGCAATGATCACCCATTGCATTACTAGTGGTAGGGCGCGGTACCAAGTGGAAGTACTCACTTGCTATCGGGCCCGAGCGGGTTGGTGCCATCATCTCCCATGTAACCGGCCATGAAGCACGTCGTTGCGTTTTGATTGTAGCTGGAGATAGCCGTTTATTCTTTCATTTCATATCGGTAAAATGAAATGGTGAGCAGCGGCTTGACAATTCTCTCGGTATAGTTGAGTCAATATGAAGAAACATGTGTAAGCATAAACTTAATTTAATACAAATTACGCTAAATATAATAAGTGATTAAATGAAACCTATACAGTTGCACTCCCTCGCCACCTCACTTTCACAGCTCTTGCAATAATTGAAACCAAATTAGGACAAACGTTTCTTCATAATGGCGAACATTACAGTGCGGTCTGTACTTACATTAGTGAATCACATACCGGCTGGCGGAGCGTCCACAAGTTTTTCATAATCTTATTACGTAAAGATGGCGCGGTTATCGCTTATGACAAAATTACCGGTGATATAACACTACCAAATATTATTCTGACCTACAGAAACTTTGAATGTTATTTAGAACATTACTCAAGAACAATGACAGGACACCCTAGTCTTTATGTTATTCTCTCTGTTAACGGAATCAATTGTCATTATGCTTCTAGTAGTAGAGTCTAGCTTATCCCAGCAAGAATGTGCCGGCTCTATCGGGGAAGTACCATCCTCTCACATAAGATCAGCGTATAGCAACGGTAATTTTTCCTACCGTTATGTTTCGTATGGTGAGTGAGAGCACCGGCCAAACCCCCTCTTTATTATCTTTCCTATCCTCTCCTTAGTGTCCTACCTATCCTCTCCTTATTACTCTTCATATCCACCTCCTATCCCTTTCTTGGAGATGGTGACGTGAGAGTGATGCCTCTGGTGTTGCTAGCGTCTATAGGCTACGGTGGCTGCTTACCATCAGGTAAACCGTAGGCTTGTTCGCCACGCATGTAGCTTAAAAAAAACTTGAATTATCCTATTATTAATTATAGGTCTTTGTTTTATGTTTTTTTTTTTTGTTATTACGGACGTAAGTAATAAGGTATATGTACCTAATAAGGGCAGTGACAGCTTAGTGCTAAAACCAAATGTTGCAAAGATAGTGGTATCGATTATAAACCCCATTTCTCAATGAGGACTTTGCAACGCCGTCGCAGGAAAACATATGGAAGATAAAAGATTATCTCGACGGCTTGTGAAGTGTGCATACCAGCATTGGGCCAGTGGGACGATGGCCCAAAACCATCACACTCAGAGCGGAGTTCCATTCCCAAGAATGAGACAAAAATGAGTTCAAAAACAATTAAAGTTTAACTGTAATCATAAAATAACAAGGATTTAGTTATAAGCATTTTTACAAATCACACTGAGTAGTAAACTCAGCTTAGTTAAGCTTTAAAGTAATTAGGTACCTCAAGATATTTTAATTGTTTCATAAAATAATACGCAAATCCAATCTCTTAGTAATTTTAAACTAGGCAACATCAACAAACAACTACAATAAATTATTTAATTAACAATTATACTGACACTCCAAAGAATCTAAAATATTTTACTGCCAGCGCCAACAACGAATACATATTCAGTTATTATCTGGCAATAAAAGTTAAACAGCGGTGTGTATTTTTACGGTTGCTGAAGAAGCCGTGATCTAACCAGAGGTTGTATAGATAGTTATGCAACTAGACAGACAAAGTTTACCTGTCTATAATGCTAGTAAATCGGATAGACGTTGTCCTGCGCAAACGTTTCTAGTGGTAGACCTTTGCTCGTCCCAGCACGAATATCCTTCCTATCCTCTCATTAGTATCCTACCTATCCTATCTTTATTATACTTCCTATCCTGGCGATGCGCGAGTGATGCCTCTGGTGTTGCTAGCGTCTATAGGCTACGGTAACCGCTTACCATCAGGTGGGCCGTATACTTATTCGCATTCACCTATGTAGTATAAAAAAACGATGTCTGTCCTAATATTTACGGCTCAAGAAATTGTTATTGATATTAGGATTATCGATAAAGGCGGTGGTGTGATGATGATGCTTTGGGGTGAAATTTCGTTTTCGTGTTATATTTTCTGCGAATATCAAAATATAGTATTCAAGATCCTTAAATGAATTAACACAAAAGGGTCTAGCGCTTAGATGGAGTTCATGGGATTAATTAATCACCCAAAACATTAAGATATAATAATTACGACACAATAGTTCAGTTGGCGGAGCGTCTAAAACGGTAATCCTCGAGACGCAAGTTCAAATATAGCTATATATAGCTATTATTGTCTAGTCCACGTTTACAAGAATGACATATCAAATAGCTTACTGCTAGACTGGCTTACAACATAAGTAAGCTGCTCATCACTGAGTAAAGAGAACAAGAATTACGGAAGCAATTTTCCTGTTAGTACACTGTAGAGCTGTGAAAACTTATAGTAGAATCACTAGGTACCTATATATGAACTAAGACTGTTTAATCGCAGTTCACAGCTGTAATGGACATTTTCATCATTGATACCGATATAACCAATGTATCCATTAATATGTTTAAATACAAAATGAGTGTGTTTATTTGTATACTTTTTCACAATCTCAAAATAATTCTAAGCTCTCGTACACTTAACGTTCATCATTATTCTGCTAGTAAATCAAGTATAAAGCTGTAAAGTTAGAAAAGTATCTTCAAGTATATACTACAAGCCCTCTTCCTCTAATATGTTAACATTCATAAGTAAAAGAGGGTTTTTTTATTGCATATGGTGCCAGACGAGCCACGGCCCGCCTGATGATAAGTGGTAACTGTCACTAATGGACTCAACTATACCGAGAGTATTGTCAAGCTGCTGCTCACCATTTCATTTAACAAATATATATAACATGAAATAATTAACGGCTATCTCCTCCTACAATCAAAACACACCGATGTGCTTCATGGCCGGTCATACGGGAGATGGTGGTACCAACCCGCTCGGGCCCGATAGCAAGTAAGTAGTCCCACTTAATACACAGCTCTACTACCGGTAACCGGGTGCAGGCATCCAATGTGTATCCATACTTCAATCTTATGTCATGTCTTGAATTATATTTCCTTATACACATTAAAATAATGCAATATAAAGGCGTGAATTTCAAACTCTACTACTCCAATAGTAGCACGTAGGATGATGTAATGAGACTATGAGTAACTAAGTGCGGTGCCGGAAATAAGTCATAAGCGGACAACGTAATAATCGAGAGATCGATGATGATATGCTACCACTGAGCATATAACCGAGAGATGCTACCAGGACTCCAATCCACCACAGAGTACAAAATCTCTAGTACGTCAAAATATTATATCCAAGAACAATAACTAGAAGTCTGTTTGATTACAGATTAATAAACTTTGGCACTAAACTATTTCTTATGGGCACTGCGAAAGTCAAATAAATTCCTATTTTGCGCGGCTGTGTCAACGATAGTTTTGTTTTACGTTCTAATTTAAATCCCATAATTTACGCCCTTGAGCTACGATATAAATCATTGAAATACATAATGTATTTCCTGATCCTATTGTATATAACATCAATTAATAATCTCTACCTTAGTATTCACAATTATTTGTATAAATATGTATAACTTGTTATATTTGTTTTTGTCCCAAAGTTACCAAATTCGTGATTTGTATATACACGTGGCTCCAATATATCATTTGTCATTGGCAGAATTTTATTGTCGTCATGATTACGGCACCGCTTGCCAAAAGAGGTCAATACCTCTTTGATAATTGAATTGAATTGAATTAAATGAATTGAATTATTCTAAGATAAAATTAAATTAAATTTGTTAGTTCAAAATTCTAAATCTAAGTATTTATTATCTCTAAATTTTAATAATACGTACTCGTCCTTCCTCAGAAACAATCTCGATTTAAAAAAATCTATTCAGTGAAAAGGTAGGTACCTAACATACAAACAGCCAGTTTCAGTAAGAATGTCTATGGAATAGTAGTATTTATGTACTTTGAATTTATGTATAAGGTATACCAAACATAATTCAAATGACACTTAGTTTAAACACCAGTGTATTAACAGCCAGAATCATTTATGTTCGTTAGAGCCAAATATCCGCAAGTCTGGTCTTTAAGATTGGTCTGGGATTACGAAAAGTATTGAAATATGCATTAGCACATACAAAATTTATAAATACCATCTTATATTTAGTAAGATCACGTTACTGCTAAAAAAATAAACAATATTCTTCGAAACATAATTCAAATCAGTAAGCAATTTAAGAAAAGTGATTAATGTTTTACGTAACTTTTACACTCGACTACTTAATACCAAAAAAATGTTACTCAAGAGGCGACCTGGGCTCTTTTACTATAAGGTTTATATCATGTGTCCTATGATGTGTTCATTCCATACACTGATTCATTAGATTGATCCAGTAGATACATATTAGACAGACAGTCTTAAAATTTAGAATGGTAGTATTGGAATCAAGAGGTTACCTACTGTCTTAAATAAGATACATAATTTCAAAACAACAAGGAATACCAAGGTCCAAGATAAAACAAAAATCCCAGTTACATATAACGGATTGTTCCAGCGACTGATTAAGAATTTTGCTACAGCTCTAATGAAATAAGTGAGGTGCTCAACACCCTATGAAATTTAATAATAACGGGACCTTGATATGCTCTACTTTGTTTATAGAATTATAGAACACTATGTTACTGGGGCCGTTGATACTATGATATCAATTAAATAAATTTTACAACGTATTGGATACTTCAATATTATTTGTATAATTTTGTTATTTATTATTTTTAGATTTATTTAATAAATATTCCTATTTTTAACTGCCTCGGTGGTGTAGCGGTAGTGTATGCGACTGTCTCGGGTTCGATCCCCGGGTCGGGCAATGTCAATGAGCTTTTTCCTAAAAAGAAAAATTCTCAGTAGCAGCCTGGAGTTTGGAAATGTGCCCGGTAGACGTCAATAGGCTCGCCCCCTATTACGTGGGACTCAAACATAGCTGGCGAGTTGTGGTTGTGTAAATACACCTTTGCCTACCCATTCGGGGAATACAGGCGTGATGCTATGTTCCTATTTCCATTCTACCAATATTTTGTATTTTCTTTTGCAATACTTACAACAAGGTGGTGAATCTGACAAAAGTATGTCTGACTTCAGAAACGAAGGAGGACATACAAGTTAACACATGGTATTTTCCTTTATAACTTCTCAACAAATTTTGAGTGAAAATCTTAAGTGTATTCTTAACAAATAGCGGGCAAGGGAAGTTTGTTTTATTATAAATGTCAATCTATTGTCCCTGCCTACCCTTCTAGGAAACAGGGGTGGATCTAAGTAGGTATTATGTGTTTTTTTTTATACTACGTGGGTGGCAAACAGGCACACCTCTCACCTGATGGTAAGCGGTTACTGTAGCCTGTAGACGCTAGCAGCACCAGAGGCATCACTCGCACGTCGCTTTCCAAGGATAGGAGGTGGATAGGAAGTATATTAATAAGAGGATAGGTAGGATACTAAGTAGAGGACAGGAAGGATAACAAGGAGATGATAGGAAGGGGATTCGGGCCTCCGGCACTCTCACTCACTATACGAGACACAATGGTAGGTACTATCACTGTTGGTTGATCTTTTGTAAGGGGGTGGTACTTCCCCGATCGAGCCAACCCATTCAGGCTGAGATAAACAAGACTCTACCACTTCGTGTTCTTTATGAGGTCTCATATTTGGGACTCTTTCCAGTCCTAGCTCTTAGCGCTAGGCTTTCAAAGTTTTATATATGAGGAAGACATTCCACATTATTATTATGATACCGACTAGACTAACGTCCCATGCGATCTCAATAGTTTACATTCTAAACAGGTAAGTAGTATCATATCTATCTATACTATTATAAAGCTGTAACATAGCTATGTCTGTACATTTAAGATATTTGAGAAAAAATTACTGCGATAGGCTATATAGGCATCAAACAATTTTTTTAGAATTTTTGTCTGTTTGTTTGTTTGCGTATCATGCAAAAACTACTGAACGGATTTTAATGCAACTTTATTTACTTAAAAACTTTTATACATTTTATCCCACTACTATATCGGGAATTTGAGATATAACTGAAAAACCAGCTTATAGCTGCGGGGAAGCCGCGGGCAAAGGCTAGTCTAAATATATAAGTGGCGATATTTTCACAATATTACAATTTTGGTAATATCACAATGTTATCGAGACAGCAGTTTTCAAGTACACGAGGAAATGTTGACTACATATTTCGGAAAAAGTTTTGCAGACAGTCTTAGCTTCGAACAAAATCACAAGAAGCAGTAACAGATTATTCATTCAGTCGTGGGTTCGACTCCCGCTCAGGAAAAATATTTGTGTGGTGAATACAGATATTTGTACTGCGTCTGGTGGTTTTCTATCTATTATATGTACGAGTATGTATTTACAAAAAAAAAGTAATATAATGTATTATATCCGTAATCTGGTACCCATAGCACAATCGTTAAGCTTAGTTTGGGACCAGAGGACGTTGTCTGAAATGTCCGTGAATATGTATTTAATTATTATTTGGTTCCAAAGAGAAGATGGTGGATATGAAGTAGTGGAATATAGCCTAAATACCTCTCACTCTGAGACCCCCGCCCAACAGTTAGTGAGTTGAGAAAAGAAGAGAAGATACGTAGGATTTCACTAGTCAATTAAATTTTACATCATAGAAGTGCAGGATACCAATCTTAACAAGTTGTGGGTGTTGTAATCCGGTGCGCCAAATTACTTCATAACTTACTCTTTTGGCCAAGGTTAGAGATATTGGTCTCTAGCAATTCCGCCAAGTGGTGATTAATTTAATTCGCACTAACTGTTACGATTTGTAGACATTTGATGTCATAAAGGAAGTTCTGCTTTAGAATAGAACCCCACCGACCTTGATATAATAAACCATTTTGTAGGTACAAATATTTATTACCACAAGGCATGTTCTTCCCAAGGGCATAATATCCTACTAATTTCTGCTCGCGACATCATTGTGTAGTCATCAGAATTAGGTCAATATGGTACGCATACGTCGTTCTATGACGCATTAATAATCACTATACAAAATCAAGACAAATAATTTTATATTATAGATAAAAGAAAACGCAAATTTTTATCCTGGAAAAAAGGACAATTCCTGTAGGACAGCATTCCTTTTTTTTATTGCATTTAGTGGCAGACGAGCCTCGGCCCATCTGATGGTAAACGGTAACCGTAGCTCATGGACTCAACTATACCTCTCGGTATTATTGTCAAGCCGCTATTCAATATTTAATTTCACACATATGTAATGAAAGAGTATACGGCTATCTCCTGCTACAGCCAAAACGCAACGATGTGCTTCATGACCGATCATACGGGAGATGGTGGTACCAACCCGCTCGGGCCCGATACCAAGTGAGTACTCCCACTTGGTACCCAGACCTACCACCAGTCATGCAATGGATGATAATTGCTTACTTCCCTTAGTCGCCTCATACGACAGCTGTGGGAAAGTATGGGGTGGCGACACTTGTATTCTTAATCCGTCACCACACGGACATTCTTGCATAGAGGTCGTTAGTATGCCGAAGATGATGCAATTATATGATGAAGTCCCAGCGATTAAAGTCGGGGACAAAATCTAGTTTATAATGTAAATAGAACATCTTCACACGCAAGAAGTATAATTTTCTAAATACGTTCTAGTTTGCGCCAAAATAAGGGTTCCATTTGAGCATGAAACTTCAAATTAATGTCACATTTAAGTTGTTTTGAACATATAAAATAATTATATAGTGAATATTAATCAATGAGCTGTTAACCTGCTGACATAGATTACTATACTTTTTAACTCTTCATGTCCTAGAAAATTTGTGTTCTTCGAAGTTGTTGCAAAAAAAATAGAGGCAGTTGTAAGTCGAGTGAATACTAGTTTATCTTGTTGTATATACCACGCTTATGAACCGTGGATCAGTGGATATTGAGATCAATATGGGTCAAATCGTAAGTAACCGACTTTCGAACGTAATCGATTACGAAACACTGTTTAAAATAAAAACACTAAATACTTGACATTAACAGCTATTTTATTCATCCAACTGAATCGCTCGTCGATCATTTAAATTGCATAAAATATTGAACTTAGATTTAACAATTTTTATAGTATTTTAATGTGTTAGAAGTTATTGCTAGGATGAATATGGCTTAAACATGTACCTAGTTATGTAATTATCAGAACTACCTCGTTAAGATATTATTAAATAACAAAACAGGATACTTAAAGCCGACCCGTATGACAACATTACAGGAAACGCATAACAAAGGCAAGAAATTTTCTTTAGGGGCACGTCCCGGTCTCAAAGTACATCTTTATTATGAATAAAGCATTTAAGCGTACAATTTCAACGTCGTTAGATAATACATTCGACATAATAGTCATAAAATGAGAAAGTTATAATAAAATACTGGCAGCCATACAAGTGTATTTGACATAAAATAGAGTCAAAATAACTACAATCAGGAATGTTTTTATCACACTACATAATGGACCAGGTAACATCGTAACGTATTTCGAGGGAATGCGTAAAATTCCATAGACAATGATACGACAAAAAATAGTATGACAAAGTTCATAGACTCCTCTTTCGTTTCATAAAGGATTAGGGCCCTCGCTGCGCAGCGGGAAACGTTAAGTGGTGCTGGTCCTTATCTGAGACTGTTTCAACAGCCCAGTCGACAGCGTAGTGGGGTACCTACTCGCTCGGCCAGCATTTCGCGCTCTACCGCGACTCACGTAGGCTGCGTCAGCGCAGTGACAACGTTACTTTCAAACGAGTCTTCGATTTTGAAACTTAACATGTATTCGAATGAAGTGAGGTGAATCAATCAAAAACTGTTTAGTGAAAAAGTGTTAATAACGAGTGTTTTTGAACATATTTTTGTTGAGGATTTCGTGTTCAAGAACATATTATCGTCGTTCTTGCCTTTGCGGAGCAACCCTCTAAAAATTCAAGGTAATTTTCGCTGTATTTTTTTTTATTTGTCCGTTCGTGTGTTGCGTCAACAACGGTGTCGAGGCAACTTATTGCAAGGTGCCAGTTTCGATTTGCGGCTACCTATTTACAAACATACACCGTTGGTACGTCCGGTTGTAGATAGACTTTCTCGCAAGTTTTGCGCGCATTTATTATTGTAATTAATACTTGCTTGCAATTAAAACGTTTTGAAACTATTTCGACATTCAATTAACGTGATTAAACTGTCCAACTAAACACAAATAATTTATCAGTAGCGTTTCAGTAAAATGTTAATTAATCAATTGAATAAACATTAAAATGAATAGTTAATCAAACAAAGTTATTTTATTTATAACAATAACTTATGTATTAATTTGGTGCGCTGTATAGATAGTATATACATAGAGTATAATATAGTATATACCTACGTAGAGTATATACTATATCTATGGTGGGGTGTAGGTATATATTGTATCTTACGTTGTTTGTTTTGTGTCTGGAATTCATAACTTGGTTAGTTGAAAGCATTAGTACCTATGTGAAGATGGAAATTGAAAGACTAGATTATCTCTACATATTATATAATATATTGTATACATAGGTGGACTATTTATACCCTCGAAAGATATTCATCTTTTATATTATAAAATGGACTGCTGACATAATATATAATTATTTGTGAAAAAGTAGAAAAAGACATTATTACTGCGAGCGAGATTCGAACCTGCGTCCCTTCCAATCCGGGGAAGTGAACTAGAACGCTTAGCCATCGCAGTGACCGACGGCCATACCCAATCTCTACGTCACATTTGTCTTTACGTCAAGGACGCAGGTTCGAATCCCGCTCACAGTAAAATTCTCTTTTTCCACATTTTAACTAAATTTGTTCTTTGGAGTAGCTGAGCATTTCAAGTGCTAAAATACAGATCAAAATATATTATAATACCAAATATATCACATTTTAGTAGGCATGTGACGGCAGTGACTTTACGATAAGGACATTCTAGAATTAGGCAATAAGATCGATACAAGGATAGCTTGTAAACTAGTTAGATGACCATATTTAAAAAAATACTTAAAAATAACAAACAGCATCACGCCTGTATCCCCGAAGAGGTAGGCAGAGGTGTATTATATACCCACGATACGACAGCTATGTTTAAGTCCCACGTAATAGGGGGCGAACCTATTGCCGTCTACCGGGCACATTTCCAAACTCCGGGCTGCTACTGAGAATTTTTCTTTTTACGAAAAAGCTGTCTGACCTGGGGATTGAGTCCGAGACCTCATGATCAGCAGTCGCACACACTACCGCTGCACCACCGAGGTAGTAAATAAGGCAGAAAATTATTGGTCAATATAAATCAGAAGACCATAGAACGAACCACAAACATTTTAAAAAGGCCCCACACGTTGATACGAATATTCTATTCTTCTGCTATTCCTAGCTAAGTCTAAATTGAATATCAACAAGAAAGAGTGAAAGTGTGTCCCTATTTATCGTTTTAGGTCATCCTAAAACGATAAGTCCATCGACTAAAAGTAAAGTATGCATCCAAGTACCAAATATTATTAACTTAAATTACATTTTTATTTGTCCGTGTGTCTGCATCTTTAGTTTATTTCCTGTGCATCTGATTCCTACTGTGGATGGTGGTGGACGCTTTGCCAATGATGTCCCGGGCTATCAGTGAGCTATTTAATAATAGCTTGTTGGAGTAATAAGAAACTAGGTAATTAATATAAAACCCAGATATTCATAGTTTAACTATAAATATCCTGTACTACTTTAATGGGTTAAGTAGCAACCTCCCATTATATTTGTGATTTTGAATCCCGTCCGCGACAAATATATGTGTGAAATGTATTTGTGCGCTAATTGCAAGTTTTTAAAGTTATACTTGACACTGAGCTTATTCCCTAATGGTGTATGTAATAAGGGGAAAATTACCGTTATATGTACAGGGTACGTGCAACATAAAGATTACATTAATTGTACTTTTGTTTTAATCAATATATGAAGTTTACTTTCTCTACCGTAAGTGTCGTAAGTGTGTACCGTAGTGTGTAAAAGTACCGTTTCTTGATTTAAATGACTCGCAGGCCGTTATAATGTGCGTATAAGGATACTTGTTTTATTATTTTAATTAGAGTTTACCGTAATGAGTAAAAATTGTTTTCAAGTCACTAGCTTAGCTGGGACACTTGTCGCTGTTGAATGAGTTTGTCGCTATGCCACAGAAAAGCATTTGCTCAAAATTTGTTCTTAGTGAGTAGCAATCTGCTTTGAAAGTTTAAGTCAATCCTGCCTATAGTCCTGAAGCTCTCACGATAAGTGTACGATTGAGCAAGTGAATGGTACTATGAATGTTCCTACTATATGTATGGATTATTTTTAAGTCTACCACCGGGACGATCCTGTGAACTACCACAGTAAGTGGTAGTAACCGAGACATTTTTTGTTAGAGGGAAAATAAATGTTTCTATGTGCTTCGTCACCAGGTTGTGCAGTTAGAAACATTTTTACATTCTGAAAAACGAGCAGGGTAGTGTAGGGCTCTCACCCATTAGATTATGCCGCCATGTGCTTTCCGCCTGTACTGTTGGCAGAAGCTAACAAACTTTACTTTGCCATGCCGAGCCTATATCAGAAATGACACACTTTGCCACTAAACCATTTAGACAATTACGAAAAGTTCTAACATCGTTATAATGAGTCCAAAAAAGAATTTCCTCTACTTTTTTACTTAGTAAACAAAAAAAATTACACGTGATACAAAAAATACGCGCTGCCTATAATATTACTAGTAAATATTTTGTTAATTTACTTCCTTAGTTCTTATAAATTATACAAGAAACAAAGGAAAAAGAACAAATACAACTTCAAATAATAGCACTTCCCCGGAAAGGAAGGGACGCAGGTTCGATTCCCGCTCGTACTAAAATACTCTTTTTCCTTATTCACAAATTATAATTTGTACTTTACCGAATAGCTGAGCATGTCAAGTGCTAAAATATAGATCAAATTGTTTAGAACAAATACAAGTTTAAAAAAATATATATTCAGATGTGGTATAATAACATTTTCACGGTGTAAAAACATTTTCTTTATACTCCAATGGCGTTGGAAATATACACACATAAATTTCTCTGTATCGATGACAGTACAATTTATATAAAACTTTTGTAAAAAACAAAGAAATATTGTAAAGTGTAAGAAGAGCAAAAAGCAGCCGTAAATCAGATGGAGCCCACACCAATAGAAATTCTATTTTTTTAAGAATTGAATAAGTAACGGATACCTTCATGCCAAAAAGGATTTTTAAAGATAAATTTATGATACCTGTTCACCTGTGGTGCTCACGGCTTTTGAATGAATTTCTACGAAAATCATTCAAATGTTTTTTTTTAATTTAAGCAGATGGCATTATATTTGTTCGTGTAATCAATCAGCCTAGCCTAGACATAAGCCTCCCACAATTAATTCCACGGAATCACCAGACCATCAATTATATCAGCGGCCACGTTCACCGATTTGCAGTACCCACTTTAGGACCACTCAATAATGTACTAATAATATCTTTACTGTAATGCCTGAAGGCTTAGCAAATTAGGAAGATCTTCTCATCCAAAACTCAGTATTATATTTATGGACAACACTGCACTAAGGAATAATGCTTGTATTGCAGGGGACTTTACAAATATACAATTTCACGGATACAAAATACACCCAGACTCATAACAACCATTTGTGGATCACACAAAGAGTTGTCCTATGTGGGAATCGAACCCACAACACTCGGGCGGGAGGCCTGTATCTAAACCACTCCGCCATCTGTGCAGTCAAATAGTGTGATGTGATTAGTGATTTTTGTTAGTTATCGGTTACCAAATACGTTTTAGGTTGTTGATTAGTAGGCACTAAACAAGTGCTACTAGAATAGCACGCAAGCTTGTTGCATGTTTAGTTGTTGTGCGCAAGCAAGCGCATTATTGATGCAGGACGATTATAATTTCAAAGAATCATCCGCGTGAACTTATTAAATTAGTTTAGACAAATGTGATGAGGATATTGGGTATGGCTGAAAGGTAGTGCGGTAGCTCAGTGGATTAGAGCACTTCCCCGAATTGGAAGGGACGCAGGTCCGATTCCCGCTCGCACTAAAGTTCTCTTTTTCCTCATTCACAAATAATGATTTGTACTTTAATCTAGATTCTGATAAAAGCAAGCAAGCGCATTATTGATGCAGGACGATTATAATTTCAAAGAATCATCCGCGTGAACTAATTAAATTAGTTTAGACAAATGTGATGAGAATATTGGGTATGGCTGAAAGGTAGTGCGGTAGCTCAGTGGATTAGGGCACTTCCACGAATTGGAAGGGACGCAGGTTCGATTCCCGCTCGCAATAAAGTTCTCTTTTTCCTCATTCACAAATAATGATTTGTACTTTAATCTAGATTCTGAAAAAAGCAAGCAAGCGCATTATTGATGCAGGACGATTATAATTTCAAAGAATCATCCACGTGTACTAATTAAATTAGTTTAGACAAATGTGATGAGGATATTGGGTATGGCTGAAAGGTAGTGCGGTAGCTCAGTGGATTAGAGCACTTCCCCGAATTGGAAGGGACGCAGGTTCGATTCCCGCTCGCACTAAAGTTCTCTTTTTCCTCATTCACAAATAATGATGTACTTTAATCTAGATTCTGAAAAAAATTGTACACGTACGTAAACCATTAGACGAGATAAGTACGAGTATAACCTTTAATTGCTTCATTTAGTTATTATACAAAAAACACATGGGTAAATTCCGAAACTCAATAGCAGAAACATAGCATCAAGCCTGTATTCCCCGAAGGGGTAGGCAGAGTGGTGTATTACACACCCACGACTCGCCAGCTATGTTTGAGTCCCATGTAATAGGGGGCGAGCCTATTGACGTCTACCGGGCACATAAGTCAACTCAATAGCAAATCATAATATTTGTTTTATAATGCATACCAATAGATCATAGTGAAATATCCAATATAATTGGATCGTTAACGTAGTAAAATAATACAATGCTTGGCATTTTCTATATTTTTTGCATGATATCATACCTGTAGGTTAAGCATCTTTAATAAGTGCTAAACATATTAAGATAAAAAAACTAAAGGCGCAAATATTCTTTTATATATTGTTATGTCATCAGCATCACAACCCGATAGCTAATTATTACGTTTGTGGAATAGTAGTGTGAGTATAGTATTGCCTACTGAAAATGTAGTCAAATAAGTTTTAACAACAGCTGCCTGTGCCACTGACATTATTTTCTAGTATAAGTTCTAAAATAAAACAAAATATGTAGTGCCCCTTGTGAATATCACGACACATTGTCAAACTTAAAATGCTAATGTTTTAGAAAAATAAATAGAATTCTTGTTTGAAATCTTGATGAATCTTCAAAGTCATGCTGAATTAACGTTATCACAGCATACATTAAACTTCACTATTGAAAGGTGGTCTAAAGTATTGTTTAGTCTTTATTGATGCCTGCTGATTAAAAACAACTGTAAATCAAATAGATACTCCACACCAAAAGCATCCCTGTTTTTGTCCAGGAACATAGAAAAAAGGATACTTACCTGCCATATAAAAAAGGATTTTTGACCATTTTAGAGCACCGACCACTCATCCTGTAAGGTACAATAAGTGTGACCAAACTGTAACAGCTGACTACCTGTGATCCTCAAATAAATCTGAACTCGGGAGAATACACTATTCAAGCATAATGGGTAAATGCTGTGTATAGATTTTTTGTGTTAATGCACCCGGTACATTTCGAACGGTTTCATTGATTTTGAATAGGATGTCATAGACAAAACTAGTATATAAGGGTTACATTTGCATAAGTTGTTATACTAACAAACATACAACCTGCTTGAAAATAGGCTGTAACTGTAGCTTATAGACGCTATGAATACTGGGCGCATCACTTGCGAATTATCAACCCTTTTTTTTCTTTTTTTTTGTTAAGGCGGGAAAATATGTTCCTAACCTTCCCGTCGTTCGGGGCAACGAACAGGGTAGTGTGGGGCCCTGACCTACTAAAGAACCCCGCTGTGAGCCGTCTCTCCGCCTTAATTAGCGGGCCACTGGAACTATGTTACATTCCGTCGGTCGCATTATCAACACTGCGGAAAGGAATAGGAGATGGATAGGAACGATGGTAAAGTTAGGAGGTAGTTTGGGTCTAATTTAAGCAAATATTCTTTGGGAAGGTATTATTTCTTTGGAAAGCCGACTCATTAGTTATACATGTGAACATAATATATCTTTGAAGACAACTATGAAGTTTTACATTAAATTAATTATAATATAAAGTGCTTTGTAACACAGAAAACAATTTTCTCGTCAACTTTATTCATTTAAAAATAAATGGTTGATAAAGAAAATGTATTTAAAATGTTTGATTCTTTAATCTGATAATAAATGGTAACACTGTTATGGATATTGATTTAAGTATATACATATGTATTCTTAACTCTGTGCTGCAATATTGGACTAGAGAGACTGTCTTCATATTTTTCTAAATTCTAAACATTTTTATTATATTTTACATAGCTATAGTTATACAAAACATATATTGTTGTTTAGCCATAAAGAAAACTTGTACCATTTGCTAACTTGTAATAGAAATATTCAAGGCTAAACTATAATATAAAGCAACAGGAAAATGATTGCCTTGTGAAATTTCACGACTGTGGCTTACCAAATATAACACGTCAGAATATATGCGTGTTATTTTAACTAATGAATTCAATTTTATAACAAGACTTGATTATTGAAAAATAAGACATTGTCCGTGTGGCTTTTGGGTGTGTAATACACCCTCCACGACACGTGATCTATGTTTTCTGTTTTCATGGATTCAGTAGATTGTTCCTAATGACCCGTCTTTCGCTTTTCTTGATCTGATATATAAGGTATCCCTTCTTTTCTATGCCATAAAATATATATAAGTACCTACCTTCATCTCAATATATGAGTACATAAATCAATTACACACTCTCCACGAAATCTCCCAAACTATTGGCCCGATTGACTTTAAATTTGGCATAGATATATTATACTTTTCTATACATATTTGTACAAGACGGAGTCCCTCTTCATCCCCTTCTTTTTGAAGTTATACTTCTAATGCGACTTTCAAAAGGTTGCGTTAAACGTTTAACGCTACCATGGAGGTGGTATGAAAGTACTTAAACTCTTAACATCGACTTATACGAAATTTCAAAATTTTACTAACGCCATTTACTGACATTAGACATAATTACTATAGTATATTTAGTTATCGAACAAGGTATTTAAAAACATAACTGTGACAAGTTTTGCAGTTACGAATTTAATAATTACTTTATTTATTAATGATGCCAAAGAAGTATAACATCTCACGCGCGTACATAAGTACACGCATTTTTTTTAACCTTTCTCTCCAGCTCCGGAATTAGCGGCTGCGTGAGTTCTGGTCTTGTTAATGTCCACAGGCTACGGTAACCGCTTACCATGAGATGGACCGTATGCTGGTTTACCACACTATTAGTATAAGAAAGAGAAAAAACCTAATGCAACTAGGAAGAAGCCACAGGAAAAGTACACAAAACTAGCTGCCCAATAAATTTAAGTTAAATAATTTTTTTCCAACAATTAATATTTTTATAACTGAAACTTAAAAGTATCTACGTATTACATGTGCATATAAGGCAACTAATGTCCTATACAATTAATATAACAATACAGCATTGAAAACCTAGTCACGTCCTATTACATAAATTGTGATCGGTAGTTAAAAACAAACGCGCATCGCACACCTGACGGATTTGTTTCGAAAACTTTGACTTCGCACACCAAGGCTAGGGTTGTGAATTTTAGAGATATCAGTTTCATTTACGATAATCTGTGCGTGAAACTTAGAATATTATATTATATATTACACTTAAAAGCAGAAATTTTTAGTATATGTACAAGGCATATCTCGTCGTCATGAAAAATATGAGAATTCTTTTTTCTCTTACAGCCCCCTACAGTAGTCACAAGCGATCTTTGTGTTTCTGAAGTTGGCTGCAAGACGCTGCGCAGTAGCCATTTTTGTGTCGCAATGCATGTGTGTCTTCTACAGTTTACATTAATCGAAGATGTTCGATTATAATTTAACAATTGTAATCGATAATCATATTATTTATCGATCGTACTAAAAGATGTAGACTCTTCTAAATCTACATTACAGCTTATTCACTCAAATCACTTGTATAGTTTTTATTGAATATTAAAATAACAAATAGAACTTAAACAATTAGATATGAAAACATTATGATCTCATTCAATTGTTTTGTTAATCGAGTAATAACATTTGAATTGGTCAGCACTAATCGTATGATTCTGTCACAATGTTCACTTTTTGCTTGTGCCTAACTTCAGAGGCACAAAGATCCGTTGTGACTAATATACATTCGTATCTAGTACTCTTTTTGTAACATACCTTTCATAAGCTACATATTGCATGCCCAAACCACGCTACACAGAAATCATCTATTGCTTATTATTGCAAAATTTTAGCAACAACAGACTTGTATTGTTGATAATTAAGCAGTGATAGCTTTATCACAAGACCAACGACTGAAATATACCCCTATATCGAGTTGAATTAATCTGAGGTCGAAATCTTACAAGTCAACCACACATCTTCCGTGTGGTAACGTAACGGACAAGAATACATTAGTGTCACCACCCCATTCTTTCCCACGGGTGTCGTATGAGGCGACTAAGGGAAGTAAGCAATTATCATCCATTGCATAACTGGTGGTAGGCCTGGGTACCGAGTGGGAGTACTCACTTGGTATCGGGCCCGAGCGGGTTGGTACCACCATCTCCCGTGTGACCGGCCATTAGCCATGATGCACATCGTTGCGTTTGGCTGTAGCAGGAGATAGATGTTTATTCTTTCATTTCATATCGGTGAAATGAAATGGTGAGCAGCGGCTTAACAGAACTCTCGGTATAGTCGAGTCCATGAGTGACGGTTACCATTTATCATCAGGTAGGCCGTGGCTCGTCTGCCACTACATGCAATAAAAAAAAACACATTAGACTTTTAGAAATTAAGATATGTATTATGTAGTTGACCAGAAATTATGGCCCAAATTTTCTTCCTTGTCAAAACAATATTTATTTTCACGGTGTGATAGCAAGAAAAAGTAAACTACCTATTATACCAAGAGAAGGTAATCTTTAAATTAAACCACAATGATGTTTGACCAAAGTACAAAGTGTGACAAATTATTTCTCACCCATTATCTATGCTTTTACTAATCCAAAATTATATATCTAAAAGTGAGTTTGTTTATTTGTTTACGGCTTCACGCTGTCACTACTGAACTACATTATTTTTAATTACACACATACCTATTAAGTTTGGATTTCAGAAAAGAACATATGTTACTTTTTATCCCGATAAAAAAAAAGGGGTAATTACTTTGAAATAGCTTTTTTGCAAAGAAATAATTAGTGTGCCGTCGAGTGACATATTGTAGTCCAAACGGTCATAGTCACGGGCAGAATCTAGTTTTTAATAAATACTTACTTATCATCACGCCATCTCCCTTGCGGGGTAGGCAGAGAGAACAGAGTGCCAAAAGACTCTATTCTTGCATACATCTCTCGCTTCCTCAACATTCATAATTCTCTTCATACACGCTCGCCGGTTTCGGAATAAATATATTTTTAACGGATATATTTTCTAAAACAAAATAAATTTATGATTATCGTAAAATTATTCTAATAATCACGCGTAAAGTTGTCAGCTAGAAATTGTAAGTTGCTTTTATTGGCAAACTGTGTCGCACATATAATGCACTTTATGTAATCGTCTTATATAACACTATTGTTTATTTAATCTCAAGCCTAGCTCGCGTTCTTGTTCCTCACAGCATCGTGTGCTTTTATTTCGCTCATTAATTGTAACGGAAGAGAAATTGTTTTCAAAACATAGTTCCATATTGTAAGACATTTTAACTGTTCGTAAGTTGACGGACAGCGGTTCATACCTCTTGTACTAGTGTTGTAAAAAATGGGACCTTCCACTTAATACCAAATCACCAGTTACCTCTCATTAGGAATAAGTATGATAGGCTTGCCACTTCAATTTCATGGATTTCGAAATGGGGGTAACTGTATCCTGATTACACATTTACCCCTAATGATATCATTTTCCCTGTCAAATTTCATCCAAATTTTTTAGCCTCTCAAAAACATCACAAGCTATTTATAATATTAATAGCATTAAGTAGCAGCAGAAATTAAGAAAATGATTTTAGAAGCAGAAGAAGAAATCCAAAAGACACTCGGCCGTAATAAGACAATTCCCCTCCAGTTCTAAAGGAGATTGTACCCAACGTTGGGACAAACGAGTATATGAGCTGTAAAATAGAAGAAAATAAAAATATGTATGTTACTCTTTCACGTGTAAAATGCTAAACAAATATCGATAAAATTGTTCAACATATTCTGAGATTGTTTCTGGGAAATTACATAGTAAATCTAATTTAAAATAAGAAATGTGCGATTAAAATATATGGCTCCTTTTCTAGGTTAAGTTAGAGATCGGGATATTTTCATTTCAGCTTTGGTGCTAAGAATCTTATTTATATTTATTATAGAATAATATGTTTCAGTGCTTTCAATGAACCATGCTTCAAAGATTTTAATATAGTGAGAAAAAATTAACGCAGACGAATAGTAGAAAGTAGTGTTTAATAAAAATTAAATACTTATAATTATTGTTATTTGACTAATTTAACTTATAACTATCAATAGAACTAATCATATTATTACATTATGCTTTAGAAATAAAATGAATAGGTATATAATTACCTACTTATATATTTACTAATACGTACTTACGCGACCCATTGTATATTATTGTAAAGTCCTCTGTCACCCAGTGAATATTCGGTAATGCAGAGATACCTATATAAAAAAAACTGAATTATTCAGCCCGTTTTGTTTTTCTTTAGATTTCTTATACCAAAAGAGACAAGTTTATAGTTGCGAAGGTAAACAACACGTCGTAGCGTGTAATATTTTTTCCCTATTGAGCTATAGGTATTTACACAAACGCGTAGGGAACGTTGATCATTCATATAGGTATTCGGAAGTATAAAAAATGCGAAGTAATTGCTAACCTTACTGTTAACTTCCATATAAAATGTTATCTTCAAGTTGATCTTTCAAGGATAACGCCTTTCATTATTTTACGTCAAAGATCAGCTCAGCAAAAGTTAAATGACCCCAACGATGACATTCCATCCATTCATTAGCCTTTTAACGTCCACTGCTGGACATAGGCCTCCCCAAGAGAACGCTACAACGAGCGGTCCCGTCATGGGGGATAATGCCGTATTCGCCACGCTTGGCAGGCGAGTTGGCGATCGCAGTGGATGTTGTTAATACTCGAAGGAGTGCTGCTGCCCACTCCCCCGGTATTCCCTCAGTCAGCTCTTACGACTCCCGTGGGTAGAGAGCGGTGGGACAATTCTAAAGCCGGCCCCACATAGCCTGACATTAGCTTACATGTTTTACTTGTAATTTACCTAAACGACATGTTCGGTTCTGCAGTGTCCAAGTCTTTCGGCTATTTTTAATAACGTCAAAACATCATATCTTAAACTGGACAAATATTTAGTAGATACTACGGGAATAATTGCACAGGTGGCGGAGTGGTTTATATACCGGCCTTCCGTCTGAATGTTGTGGGATTGATTCCCAACAGGACTCTTTTATTTTCTTTGCAATGGCTAGTAAGTAGGTAAGTATATTATAAAACTGTAACGTAACTGTCTCCGTACATAAAAGATATCTGAGAAAAAATATTGCATCCATGTAGGTGGCTCTGAATATAAAACATTTTTTAGAACTTTATTCTGATTACTTGTATCTTTGACCGCTCTTCACGCAAAAACTAATGAAAATCTCACGTAAAAGCTTTGGACTAGATTTAACAACGGATATACATTTTATTACGCTACTAAATCGAGAACCTGAGAGACCAACAAAATAAGTAGCTTAAATGCTAGTTGCTTATATTAGATATATAGAGAGGGTCGAGTAGCGTCGTCGAGCATGTCATTTATAGGGCGAAGATAATCTTGAAAAATTTTATCGAGGAAAGAATAACAATGTATTCAATATATATAAAGAACCTACGGTCCAACCTTACCTGCATCACAGGTACGGACCGCAATTTTTTTTGTTAAGGAGGGAAAAAATTAGCCTAGCCACACACCCCATCGTTCAGGGCAACGAACAGGGTAGTGTGGGGCCCTCGCCCACTAAATAAACCCGCCGTGTGCCGTCTCTCCGCCTGTATTGGCGGGCCACTGGAACTATGTTTCATTACTTCAGTGGTTGCTTTAACAATATCCTAGCAGTCGTTACGTTTCCAGAATATTTCCTGAATAAAATTCTGAATCTGATCTTATTCGCTAAGCTGGGCTGTTAAAATCAGACATCATAAAAATTGTGGTCCAGCCATTCTTGAGTTATGAATGAACAAATTTGGGTTAGATAGGTACAACCCAAATTTGTTTTATATTATATATTCGTAGCTCTGTATCACCGTTCTAGTTATTAGATAGGCTTATTTCACTTGTGTAAACATGAAACTTCATACTTTCGACGGATTTCCGTGCCATTTTGGCGAATCTATATAAATTATATTAGTTACACATATATACATAGCGAATATGTATATTATAGTAATTTTATGCTCAGTTGCGTTACCTCTGATTGTCCTCCCGATTAACATGCGACGTAGAGAAGCAAACAATGACAGATCTAATTTAGATAACAGGAACAACAATACATTTTCTATATGTCACGCAAAATTTATATATTCTACGTCGTTTGAAGTATAAATAAAAGATAGCTTTAGAAAATACAAACTTTTTTTTTATTGCCTGTAGTGACAGACGGGCCACGGCCCATCTGATGATAAATGGTAACCATCACTAATGGACTCAATACCGAGAGTATTGTCAAGCCGCTACTCATCATTTCATTTCACCGATATGAACTGAAAGAATAAATGGCTAACGCAACGATGTGTTTCATGGCCGGTCATACGGCAGATGGTGGTACCAACCCGCTCGGGCCCGATACCAAGTGAGTACTCCCACTTGGTACCCAACCAGTCATGCAATGGATGATAATTGCTTACTTCCCTTAGTTGCCTCATACGACACCCATGGGAAATAATGGGGTGGTGACACTTGTATTCTTAGTACATCACCACACGGACAAAACCACTTGCGGCGGAGTTTTTAGGTTATATCTAAAGTTCCAATTATAGTAGCGGGATAAAACTATCTAACAAAAACAATTACATCAAATGAAAATAAAATGTGAAAGGACCTGCAGTTCTAACATAAATTTAAGGCAAAGGTTGAATTAAGATAGTAGGAATAGGACGACGTACAATAGGAATCTCTTTTGTTGTTGCTAGTTGAAGTTAAAATGAAACCATATTAGTGGCTATTGTTACGGGGAAAATCCCTAACAATGAAATAAAAAATTAAATTCAAAATTTACAATTTAATTTAAAAAAAAAATACAAAATTAATTAATTATTTAAAAATACAGATTCCAAATTTAATTAAAAGAAAGAAGCGAGCAATGAGAAATCAGGGGGTGGTTCGCAACTCAGGCGATTGTCCCCAAGACCGTCACCTACGGGTACTCAATTGCGGGGGGGAGGCGCGCAGATGTATGCCGGAGGCGGGTGAAGCTGGTGCAATGCAACCGGCGCTGAAACCGGACCCGTAGGGCAGCAGCCGCAACCTGGTAGGACGTAACCCGGATCTCGAGCGCAGCAAGGAACCGTACCTGAACTTGAAATTCTTGACTTGAAACCCCAGGAGCTGGAAAACACAGGGCGGAACATCTCAACTCCTGGGGACACTGTTCTGGTTCTTCCCGCCGAGCCCCCGTACCCGAACTAGGTTCAGGTCCGAGGGTGTCGGCCGACCATTACAGTGTCCATATTACATTATTAATAAAAACAATCCTCTCAGAATGGGGGGAACCATCCAAAATATAAAACATGGAGAAAGTTAAAATTTAATAAAAAATAAATAAATCAGAACCCCCCTACATTCTGCAGGTATAAAGCATTGATACCGAAAAAAAAAATAGCTACCTAATAAATAACCGCCCCCTAAGGGTGGGGGTGAGATGGTATAGCAACATACAAACAGAGTAATTTTTGGCTACATTTAAACAAAAAAACCAGTTGCATAATAGTCTAGATGACAAGTAACATCTAATGATAAAACTGTTTTTAAAATGCCTGTCTGCCCCATAAGGGCGACGGCGTGAAGATATATAACATCTAACAGAAAATAGTTTTAAAATGCCTGTCTGCCCCATCAGGGAGGCGGCGTGATGATGTATAACATTTATGTAACAACTGTTTTAAAAGTGCCTGTCTGCCCCATAAGGGAGACAGCGTGATGTTAAGTAGCAAGTAGCAAAAAGCAATATTCTTAAATTATATACAGTATGCGAACTATTATATTTTACAGGTAGAAGCGAATAAAATTCTAAATGCAGTTGTATGTTACAAATTGTAACTTACAATCTTAAATAATTAGTATTAACAAATTTGGAATAAAAATTCTATGAAATGACAACTATGTTATGAGTATTACAAGGTATTTTGCAAAGAATTTAAAGGTATAGATATTATAATAAGAATTCTTTTGGAGGAGTTTCGGTCAACTAAATTAGTGTAAAAAATTTAGATATGTAAAATAAAATTATCTGTAATAAAATAACGAGTAGTAACAATAAAAAATATATGTGCCAAAGGGTGAAATATTCCTCCATAAGAATCTTAACACACACGAAATTGTGCAACTGACATGGGCTATTTTAGAGATTAATTTCGAATTGTAAAAGAAATGTACGTTACCTTTTATTCGGGTGTTAGTGACTAAATATGGGGGGCGGTATATTTAAGACCGGCGCTCCCTTCCGCTCAGTTCTGGAGGGAAAGTACTCGTATTGTGTTAAAACTTTTAGGAATTCTACTTATTCTTTAAATTTATGACCTGGTGGCGTTAACAAATTAAAAATTATATGGTGGGTACGAAATATTGTGTAATACTAAATAAATAGGTAATAATCTCTGAACGAACAGTATGATGTTTTTTGATAATGATGTACCTTTGAAACAATGATTGGTAGGTATGTATTATACAATACGTCTAACCGTCTCGTTAGAACAAACTTTATAGAACAGTTACTTACACGTAAAATCTACTTCTCAAATATGATTATACTAATAAATCTCGTTAGTACGAGTTTTATAGAACAGTTACACGTAAAAATCTACTTTTCAAATATGGTTATACCAATAAAGTAAACGAAGGAAAATGAGTCCTACAATAGAAATGATTATAAAACGTACCTTTGGGGTTTTCTAAGTCACACACTTTTAAATGCCCTAGGCAAAAATAATATTTTATGATAATTTACGCAGTGTTATCTGCCTTGACACACACGATAATTTAGAGTCCGAGAGAAAAAAACTACCTCCTGTTCCATATTTATATTTTTACTCTAATAATACCCCCTTCTAAGATTATACTTTCCATCTCTTTTTAGCGCTGTTGCCTCGGCTTACTCATTGGTGGATAGTTTTTTGTTCTAGAACTTTTCTTATCCATACGCTTGCGATTGAAGTAGCCATAGAACGTTCTCGAACCCTGGCGAACTCTGCTCGCATCCGGGATCGCATGCTGGCCATATATGGTAATAATATTTGATTCTGGCCTTTGTGGGAGTGGATTCATGCGATCCATTGGCGATAATCTAACTGGGTAGGGAGTCTAGGCAACCGCGCGTATTTTAAATTTGCGGATATGGTATCCGGTATCAATTGAATATGCGACTTTATAATTTATATAGTAATTTGTTCGGTTACATCGTAACACTATCCGACAGAACAAGGCTACCGTTAAATTCCATTTTCAAAACTGACTAAAGAATCTAAAATAACAGGTATAAAGATTATTATAGGTTTATTAATTCAAGGTTTTTCTAATAATAAATTATGGCAGCTGTTCACTTGCCTTCAAACTAGTTATCAGTGAATTAATAAATAATTAATCCTTTTACATCAGGTACAATTATTTTGTAATGTATTATGTAGATATTGACAATAGTTACATGAACCATAGAATAAATAATTATGTAATTACAAATAACAACCATGAATCATTAAAAAACTTCCGACTAAAGACTTCCTTTCCGGATATATATTAAAAAAAATCAGCCTCGATATATTTGTGAGTGCAACCTCGAAAGGTAATCAATTAATATAGAATTTGAACACTACGAGACAAGAAACATACTCGTACATTTAATACACGCGTTGATTTTATAAAAATATAAAATGCGTTTATAATATTTCTGTATATATTGCACGCCTCATAAGCGAAGCGTTGAGGTGGGTTCTACTCCCGTTTTACACGAACCACTGATTTTTCAAACTTAAAATGTCTCTATTTATCATATATTGCACTTGTTAAATAATATCTTCACACACATATAAAAAACAAACACTATTTTTAACACTCATGATATTTATGATGACATTTTTGTTATTTAAACTAGTTAAAAAACTGTTTGAAAAAAATCTGGCTTGGACGTCCGTTAGTTGTAGGTAATGTATGTTTATAGTTTTATTCTGACTTAATTAATATGAGTTAGTTTCCCAGTCTAATGACAAAAAGGATTCAATCTTTACGGAATGCTTCCCGTATTCTCCTAATGTAAGAAGAGTATGTCAAAAGGTTATTGATAATCTCGATTTGGCAAAGGAAAAATAAATAAGTATCAGAAATTTTTAAGTTTGTGGAGAAGACCTTCAATATTATTTTAGTTGCGTTTAGGAGAATACGCATAGGGACCATTATATGATTTCTCGCCACATAAAACTCCTATAGAGGTATAGGTATTGTTAAGCACAAGCTGATGAGATACCAAATAAAAATACCATCCATCCATCTATCATTCTTTTAACGTCCACTGCTGGACATAGGCCTCCCCAACAATGGGGAATAGTGCCGTAATTGCCACGCTTGGCAGGCGGGTTGGCGATTGCAATGGATGTTGTTAATACTCGAAGTCGGCTCTTACGACTCCCATGGGTGGAGAGGGGTGGGACAATTCTAAAGCCGGCCCCACATGGCAAAATAAAAATACACGCGCCTGATATTTGACTTTTTCATGCTGCAAACAATTCATAATCCATAAATATGATATCCATACCATATATGATAACATTAAGCTGATATTTATTTAAGCGTTATGTCTTTTGCAAGAGGTATAAGAATTAGTACTGATTATCCACGGAACCAGCTTTATAATAAAGATATAACATATGTTATTTTAAGAACGTTATTTAGCATTGCTATATTTATTTCTTCAGTGCCTATCAAAATCGAATTCACAGTAGGTTATGCAAGGAGGTCGCTATATAGGCTGCAATCAAACATGACTATTATTTTATATCTTAGATCCAGTCATCACGCTTAAGTAAATATATCTACAGTGAATAAATTGCCTGTCAATTTATAAAAGAAGGATGACGTGCTAAATACAATTTAAGACCGACTGCTTCTGCATTGACTCACAAAATCTACTATTTAGATATTCATACGAGCCTTTGCACTATACGCAATGTAAGCAATTTAAATACAAAGTATGCCTATGTATGCTACTTATACGATTTAATTATTCGATACGCATACCGTAAGAAGGATTTTCATATTAAATACGAGTCTATCAAATCAAACTAATTTTAACATAATTTGTTTCTATGTAAATAGAAAGGAGATCTGTTTGTGTCTATGACTTAAAACAAAATGAAACTATGCCTTGCTTTACCATTGCTAGAGTAAGAGAAGTAGAGAAAAAAAAAATATCTGTCCATGTCCATACCACGCGTTACATCGCAGGACTACTAAGGTGTGTATCCGCAGTTCTTAGTCTGAGATCCGCAGGGTCGGACATATGAGCGGTGCTGCGATAGTCAGTCTACTGACGTTATTTATTGTTCAGTAAGTTTTTTGTTTTTTTGCAATTGATACCACTTCTAAGTATACACACTACTCTACTTCGTCTCGCTGGTTCCAAGTCGAGGGTGCGTGTAGTGTGGGTGCGCTATAGCACCGCCAGGTGTTTGGAAAAGTATTTTTAACCGCACACCCCGTCGTTCGGGGCAACGAACAGGGTAGTGTGGGATCTTCACCCACTAAAGAAACCCGCCGTGTGCCGTCCTCCGCCTTTATTGGCGGGCCACAGGAACTATGTTACATTCCTTCGGTGGTAGTTCTTTTGAACCTAGCGGTTGACGAATGATAAGCGAGTGCCGATATTTGTATCCACAGTGATAGGGTTAATTCCAATTAGGTATGTAAACCATCTAAATTTTACAATCATGTTCCAATACCTATTCAAGTACCTATACTTAAAAGTATGCCGTTAAAACCTTTTTCTTACTTTAATGTTATAAATACGAAAGTGCGTTTGTTTGTTACGCTTTAACGCCATAACTACTCAACCGATGATTATACAATTTAGTAAAGATATAGTCCAAAACCCAGACAAGGATAAAACTTACTTTTTATTCCGGAATAATGGATAGTTCCTATGGAATAGCAATGTTTGCGGTTTTATATGAATTGCACGCATACAATGTGGCGAGTAGAGTCTAGTAACATAATAATATAAACAATTATAAAATCAATCAATTGAAACATTATTCGGTAGTGGAACTAGAGGCCATTGGTTGCAAGGAGAACGGTGTCGAGTGTTTTTAATTTCCTGAATATGGATTATTAATAAAATATTTCGTGATGTAATACCTAATTATAGTTACCATTGATAATTTTTTATTTTGCCTTGAATAATTGTACAAACACAATAATCCTATAGGCTCCCTCTAATTATTGCCCGTTTGGCTTTTTCCTTGGCTTTAGATGGCGGTGTTGGGTGTGGCTACCGTACGTATAGTTGTCAACAAGTCGATAAGTAACTTGGTATAACTCAAAAACTGTCTCGTAGTGGAAGTAAGTTCACGCGAAAATTTCAAAATGATTACCGTCGTTGGGAGCTAGCTGAACGTTGGTACAACGCGAGGTATGGATTGGCTGACTAAAATCACTTACCAACCGCGCGTTCTAAGAATGTCCCATTCCTCGCGTCCTCTTGATCACCAAAGAGATCTAAAAAGTATTTAATTATTTGCATGAAAAACTGCAATACTTTTTGCTGATAACATTACCTAATCTTACAGCACTCTAACAATATGTATATAAAATAGTATCTATTTGAAGTTTTTACGATTTTAAACACACAATCAGATTATAAACTTAAAATTTGATATTTAAAATAGGAAAATACTAATATTTTAAATGCGAAATTAAGTTTGTTTATTTGTTACGCTTTCACGTTCTAACTACTGAAGTGATCATTATAAAATTTTGCATAGACCCCGAAAAGAACATAGGCTAATCTTAATCCCGGAAAAATACATTATACGCGTGGGTTAGCTGTTTTAACATAAAGATAGTGTGTTATAGAGAGATGTATTTTTATTTTGAGGTTTGGGCCTCCGACGCTCTTGAGTGAGAGAACCAAAACGGAAAGGATAGGGATGGGCCCTATCCTCTCACCATACGAAACACAACGGCAGAAGTAAGTGCCGTTGTTACACGCTGATCTTTTGTGAGTTGCCGGTTCGATCGGGAAAGTATCCCCGATCAAGCCGGCCCATTCATGCTGGGATAAGCAAGCTCTACCCCTAGAGAAGGTCATGCCAGAATAATTACTAATCACCCAATTTAATTATATTACACTATTATATTTTCTTTACTAAACTAGAACCCTATATCACTGTTTGCAATCAAGACTATATATCATTTTCTTTTAAACCTTTTAAAATGTGTAGGCATTATAAATATGCTAGATCTAACTAACTTTTAAAGACATACATGATTGCTTTAAAGTAATATAGGTTAACTTAAATTTTCTATTTAAGGTAAACTTGTTAGATAATTAATCTTCTCAAGTTTAGCAACTTGATTGGACCTTCACGTACAGAACTAGTTTGGTATTTTCGCAATAAATTCGATAAATTATAGTAGTAAATCATTATCTACATCTATGTAGATATATCGGTATTGAGGATTAGTGATAAATTGCGGATTAGTTTTGACCTCAAATAATTCATGAACTCGACTTGTGCCCTTTAATTACTAACCTACTGTCATTTATCTATACTATAATAAAGCTGTAACAGAGCTGTGTCTGTACATTTAAGATATTTGAGAAAAAATGACTGTATAAATCAATGGTAATAGGCTACATAGGCGTGTCTAAACACAAAACAATTTTTTTTAGAATTTTTGTCTGTTTGTCTGTTTATCTGTTTGTCTGTTTGTTTGTTCGCGCATCACACAAAAACTACTAAACGTATTTTGATGCAACTTTTTTTATTTGAAAGGCCTTGATTAGACTTAAATACTGATATACATTTTATCCCGCTACTATATCGGGAACCTGAGATATAATCGAAAAACTAGAAAATTATTTAAACTAGATTTTTTTTAGAATTTATTTAAAAGAACTACTAGATGGATTTTGATACAACTTTTTTTATTTGAAAAGCCTTGATTAGACTTAAAAACTGGTATACATTTTATCCCGCTACTATATCGGGAACATAAGATATAATCGAAAAACTAGAAAATTATTTAAACTAGATTTTTTTTAGAATTTGTTAAAAGAATTACTAATAGATTTTGATGCAACTTTTTTAATTTGAAAGGCCTTGATTAGACTTACAAACTGGTAGACATTTTATCCCGCTACTATATCGGGAACCTGAGATATAACCGAAAAACTAGCTTTCGGCTGCGGTGAAGCCCCTTCTAATATTATAAATGCAAAAATGTATTTGTTGGGTTCGCAACAACAACAGAGGAGTAACACATAAATATCTTAAACGTATGTCATAATAGAAATTATAATTATAAAATATATATTTATGCAGTTATATAGGTTTTCACACATTGTATTTTTATCAACATAGATAAACATTTATTGCATTTAATTCTCATTTTTATACATTTGAAATTCTTTGTAAAAAAATATTTATATGTCCTCAACGTGACACGTCTTTATGGATATTTTTAATTAGTATACGAAATCTATTAAAAGTTATTTTATTGTTTGGAATGACATTGAAACTAAATTGCAGGTAGGTGCTAGGTCGGAGAGTCGGCACACGGCGGGTTTCTTTAGTGGGTGAAGGCCCCACACTACCCTATTCGTTGCCCCGAACGACGGGGTGTGCGGTTAGGGACATTTTTTTCCGCCTTAACAAAAAAAAGAGATACCTAGCTAAGCATCTACAATTTATAATTTGTGAATAAGGATAAAGAGTATTTTAGTACAGGCGGGAATCGAACCTGCGATGTCAAGTGCTAAAATATAGATCAAAATGTTTAAAAAATCGCGCCATTAGATAGTATGAATTTTAATTGCAAAATTAAACTTACTATATTGGATTAATGCATGTAAATGCGTTCCTATAGAGGGCGTTGGTCGTTAATACAAATGTGATAAGGAGATTGGGTGTGTCTAAAAGATAGTACTGTAGCTCAGTGGATTAGAGCACTTCACCGGATAGGAAGGGACGCAGGTTCGATTCCCGCCTGTACTAAAATACTCTTTATCCTTATTCACAAATTATAATTTGTACTTTAAGAGTAGCTGAGCATGTCAAGTGCTAAAATATAGATCAAAACATCTACAATTGATTTATTATTCATTAGGTACGGTACCTACTTCATTTGACACGTCTGTGTAGGTAAATAAGTCTTAACATCGCTTGTATCTACATTGGATCAAATCTTAGGCACTTATAAATATTCTACTCCGGTGTTTTCTTACCTAGTTTCCTTTTTTTAAGTATGGGGCCTTCACCTGCTATGCAGTAAGATGTATTGGGTTGATCATAATGATTTCTTAACCGTTAGGTCCCATATAAAAATAAACGCATAGTGACAGCTCAGTACCGGTTACGTCATACAGTTGCACCGTCCTCGTCGTAGCAGAACGGCTAAAGGTTTGCAACATCGCTTATTAACCCTCTTTAAAACAGCTTCCTGCACAAAATACCCAGTGTTACATAGATTCGTCATTATTATCTTTACAGTGTTTTAGAAAATGAAATATATTTCTTATTGTATAAGGGGCCAAGGTTGCAATACCGCACTGATGCTTACGGATCAATGAACATCTCAACTTAGCTATATTATTTTATAACACTATACTGGGCATATATCTTATTTTACCCACGTTACGGACTAAGAAAAAGTAGAATTAAATGTACCTAATTAAATATTTTTTTGAATATCTTTAGTACAGCGGCACAGCTCTGTTACAGTTTTAAAATAATATAGGTAAATAAAATATGTATATGAATGTTTTTGAGGAAATTTTAACTCATGGGTAAAAATATACTTACTTATAATCACAACATCTCCCGTGCAGGGTAGGCAGATAGAACAGAGTTCCAAAAGGCTCTACTCTTGAATAGGTACATTTTTGGCTTCCTCAACACTCATAATTCTCTTCATACATGCTCGCTGGTTTCGGAGACTCCTGACTCCACTTTCGTTCAATACATGACCAATTTGGTCTAGGTAGTCTAGTCTCGGCCTCACCCTGTACCTGCATCCATGGAAGATGTAGATTTTTTTTTTGTTTATTGCATGTAGTGGCAGACGAGCCACGGTCCATCTGATGGTAAATGGTAACCGTCGCCCATGGTCTCGACTATACCGATAGTATTGTCAAGCCGCTGCTCACCAATTCATTTCACAGATGAAATGAAATATAAATAAGGCATCTCCTGCTACAGCCAAAACGCAACGATGTGCTTCATGGCCGGTCACACGGGAGATGCTGCTACCAACCCGCTCGGGCTGGATACCAAGTGAGTACTCCCACTTGGTACCCAGCCCTACCACCAGTCATGCAATGGATGATAATTGCTCACTTCCTTTAGTCGCCTCATACGACACCCGTGGGAAACAATGGGGTGGTGACATATTCTTAAGCCGTCACCACACGGACAAAAATATTATCTTTTTATAACTAACTAGCTGACCCGACAGACCTTGTCCTGTCTTAACTATGAATATTGAATTCCAATTATATAGTAGGTATAATTAATAAAAAATATTATTCAAAAATAATATTGTAATTAAATTCTCTTACATTTTCTTAAATTTCTTAATGTTCTGCTCAATTTTCTTATTTTTTTTCTTTCACAAGAACCTTCTGACAATAATAAACTAAACAAAAAAAGAATTAGCGACATTGTTCCATTCGTTCACGCGTTTTTCTTCAAGGGAAAAAGAGGTTCATTTTAATATGTATAGATACATGGTTCAAAAAACATCACCAGTGAAGACTTAAGTAGGTAAAAATATATGCAAGTAATAATACGGTGTTAATTTGTCACCCAACCGTGTTCAGAGTATTGAAGTCACTAGAAAAACATAAGACAAGAGCTATTGTTATCAGACATCGCTGAGTATATATACCTACATGCTGTGGGTATATGTTTATTAGTTTAAAAATGTTCTTGTGTGAATATTTTAACTTGGACATAATAAAACAAAGAAGGCAGGTCAACGTCACTAACGATTTCTAGAATTAAATGAAAAAATAATTAATTAATTTTAATTACTATTCAACCTAATTAGTCTTATTATATTATTATGTATAATTTATAAAAAGGAAAGGAAAATATATAATTCATAGGTATCCTACCTATGAATTATATGTTTGTCTAGCAATACCACACCGTCGCCGACTCCAAGGAAAGTAATATGGGGAAGGGGGAGAGGAAGCGTAATAAGGAGAAGATAAGAGGGGGTTTGGGAAAGTATTCAAATAAATTAACTTGTTAAATAGATGTTTGCTGATTGGAGACCTCATTGATCACGCCGTCATGTATTACCTATATTAGTTATGGACATCTAATGTTAATGCATCCTTATTATTTTTCCTAATTGTCTGTAACCTGTTTTTTTTTTATTGCATTTAGTGGCAGACTAGCCACGGCCTATCTATTGGTAAATGGTAACCGTCGCTCATGGACTCAACTATACCGAGAGTATAGTCAAGCCGATTAAAAAATAAACGGCTTTCTCTTGCTACAGCCAAAACGCAACGATGTGCTTCATGGCCGGTCACATGGGAGATGGTGGTACCAACCCGTTCGGGCCCGATACCAAATGTATCAAGTACCACCAGTCATGCAATGGATGATAATTGCTTACTTCACTTTGTCGCCTCATACGACACCCGTGGGAAAGAATGGGGTGGTGACACTTGTATTCTTAGTCCGTCACCACGCGGACAAAATATTGTGTCTTCTATTATATTCAATAAAAGATTTTTCTTTCTAGATGTTTGTTGTAATTGCACATGTTTGTCTATACATTTTCATTTGTGATATATAAAATCACATAAAAAAAATATGCATAAAATCTCTTCCCTATAGCCAAAACAATTACTATATTATTTTGTAACGGTTTAAAGGAAGCTCCTAAAATGTCTAGAGTTTTATAAAATAGCAATCAAATACATTGTTGGTAATAAGCGGAAACACTGGATGGATCGAACGTGGTGTAACACAAGTTATCGTACGCTGTTGCAACCGACCCACATAACCATAGCCGTAAGCTTGTCCTCAGCACATCGTGCAACGAAAGTCTTAATAATGGTAACCTGACAATCAGAGGGAAATAATTGCAGTAATTCTCACTTTATATTACATGGCTGTAGCTTTTACAAGAGATTTAAAAAACATACAGACTCAGACTACTTAAAAAATATAGACGGAGCATTACGAACAATCCAGTGAAGCCATATAAAACCATGCCAAACTTGTAATTACACGCGCTCACGCACACAAACACAAACAAAACCATGCCAAAACGAAGTGTCATAAACCACGAGTGTTGCCAGAGTATGATTTAAAATTACCCTAAATGACTTGACCATTTCGTACTTACGTTACGTACATGATATATATCGATACGTCGCCAGCGCCATAACATTCCCTATATAATTTGCTGTAAACTTACTTTATTATTTTACTTCCTTTATGTTTTAAACATAAAACTTTTAAAAAATTACCCAAATTATAGAGATAATTTCTTTCCGGTGACAACACTTTCACGCACACATTTTTTTAAAAAGTGGCTTCACATTTTAGTTGACAATGCGGTGTATTTATTTTTTAGTTAGTCTGAGCACAAAGAAAACAGAATAAAGGTTGATTGTGGACTACACAAACATAATATTAGACCTGCGTAAGAACAACAAAAATAATACACATTTGAAAATATTCCTTCCAGTGCGGAAAAAAGGTACCCGAATAGTCTCCCACCTCCGGTGGCCACCTCGTGATGACGACGACCGACGATCTGCTCAAAGCTATAGGAAGGCAGGCGGCCAAAGACCACTCGCTATAGCTTGTCAAACTATAGTTCAAAATTATCTAAAAAGGTTTAGCACTATTGTGCGTCACGTACAATATACATAACATTTTCATCATAGTTCAACTTTTTACATAGAATTCGCAACATCATCTCAGAACTTCATTTTAAATGTGAATGACACACATAGATGAGGTTCGCTTATGTAACGAATTAATGTCTGTGAAGTCTGTTTTAACTTGACTTACAATTGCGTTAAACAAAAAGCATTTCAAATGCTAAAAATATATATAAAAATATCTAAATATTATAATTGCGTGTAAAGTTTTATAGGTCAGAGGTGTATGCGGTGAAAGGGAAATGTGACCACTTTCTCTCCCGTGGCCTTAGCTAAATAAGCATTCAAATAGTTTAAAAGCGATAAAAATAAATTTTGAGGATACTTACAAGCTTGTAAGATACATTACTGATAAATGAAGACTCTCATATCATGACATAACAGTTTAATTAATTATAGTATAACGTGTAAAGCGTAATATTAATGTGAATAACATTGTTTTAATAATAAAAAGTTATCTAATTAGCGTGTTTCACGATAGATTACAATTTTTTCATAGAAAGCGACTGTGTGCATGCAAGTGTATATACGACACGCGACGATGCACCTGCATTGTCACAGTTAGAAATGATTCATGAGAACCAGACTACGACAAGTAAAGAACAAATTGTCTTATAAAAACAAGAAGCCATCGAAACAATAGAATTTTAAAAGCAACATATTGTTGACACAAATAATATATTATTATGTTTAAAATAACTAATAACTGCCTCTGTGGTGCAGCGGTAGTGTGAGTGACTGCTGATCATAAGGGGGTTCGATCCCCGGTCGATGCTATTGAACTTTTTCGTAAAAAGAAAAATTCTCAGTAGCAGCCCGGAGTTTGGAAATGTGCCCGGTAGACGTAAATAGGCTCGCCCCCTATTACGTAGGACTTAAACATAGCTAGCGAACCGTGGGTGTGTAATACACCTATGCCTACATCTTCGGGAAATACAGGTGTGATGCTATGTATGTAAAATATGTTCAAGAATATAAGATACATATATATCTATAGAGTCAATGTATATAGTGCATATTATATAATTAAATAGACATTAAATATATTAACAACTAGCTCGACTCACCTACCTAGACCAAATTGGTCATGTATTGAAGAACAGTGGGGTCAGGAGCCTCCGGAACCGGCGAGCGTGTATGAAGAGAATTATGAATGTTGATGAAGCGAGAGATGTATGCAAGAATAGAGCCTTTTGACACTCTGTTCTCTCTGGCCACCACGCAACGGAGATGGCGTGATGATAAGTAAGTAAGTATTGAGATTACAGTATTCATCGCTATATTTAACTCATTGCATATTTTAACTATGAAGTTATTGAATCTCCATAAAGGCAGGTACAATCGTTTTTTTGTTGTTATTTATAAGTCAACCATTAAACAAGATAAACTGGAAGTAGAATAGGTTATACGAGTATATATATAATTTGGTTTGTTTTATTTTTATTTACATGGTCACTTTCATGACATCGTATAAGGGTTATTTTTAAATTATAAATAAAGGGAAATTAAAGTAACAGCTGGAACGTGTCAAAAAAGGGTCAATATGGCACAACAATAGTCAGCAAGTAATGTTACGGAAGTAGTTGTATAAGGAAAGGTTTGCTCTTCGACCATCGTCGCAACCTCGTGTGCTCCATTTGCTTCGACTCAACGACCCAGCCTTGAAACGACCTCGCTGTCTCTTGGCCAAAGCGTTAGAAATTTTAGCATGGATATTGAGTATTTAGATATTTTTATATATATTTTTAGCATTTGACATGCTTAGCACTATATTACACAAAGTAACCCAAAGACGTTAAGTATGAATGTGTTATCGAAATTAGCAGTCAGGAGCAATTGTCACGATGGCTGAATTGGCAAAGCATCTGGACGGTATCCAGGAGATGCAGGTTCAAATCCTGCTCGTGACTGTTATTTTCGATTTCACATTTTTCACTTTGTGTTTAATGGATATTGAGCTCTTATTACAAATTTGTAAATACAAGTCTAGAAAATGTTCTCTGTTTTGCTACTTAAGTAGTTTTATAAACACACGGGTACGGTAACAAGGGTACAAACGTTTAATATAGCAACAAAATTGGTTGATTTGCAACGTGTAGGCAGTGTTATCTTAAGTAAGGTTCATACACTTTACCTGCCCGAAGTTACCAAGAAAAAAGTATTTATAAAATCCCCCAATATTATAAATGCTTAGTAACTTATTCAAATGAGGCAAGAATTGTGAAATGTGAATTTATTTTTTCAACCATGTAAACTAGTATAAAAATGTAATCATATTAAATAAGTATTTATGTTAAAAATACAGATACGTCATCACCTGACACGTAAATAATCTATATACAAAAATAGCTATCTCACATGAATCCTCAATTTTTCCGAACACAGAGTAGCCTATGTTTTACTTTGTACTCTAGACTAGAATAAATAGCATGATTATAATCCGTTGAGTAGATAAGGCTTCAAGAAATAATAACCAAACAAACAATCTCACTTCAACATACATATATGTATAACGTTTATACTAATAAGTATAGGATATCCATGCTAAGCAACTAATCGTAATATAACTACTTTAATATAACTACTTTAGTTATGTAAAAGTTGTTAGCAATTACGTGGTGATACTATTTCTTAATAAAAAAAATCATTGAAATATTATTAAAATAATGATTAGACGTTTAGCGAATGTAGAACATATAACCTTCAACCTACGTATATCTCATACTTCACTTAGTATTGCAATAACTGTTTGTAAATTACCAGATTAATGCCCTTGTACATGCAATAATGTGTAAGTAGGTACATCCACCACAATATCATAAGTACTAAAAAAAACGATTTCTCAACAATCTAAAAACTATTTTACATATTAGTAAACAATTTACACCGTCCTGCCTATTGCATGCCCAAACGTAATTATAAATTCCCCGAAAACTAATTTTAAAGTGCTTTAAAGGTAAATAACCAAATATTATTATTTAATTAGTTCACTAGCTTGTTTTGGTAACTGCTTAATAAAACTTTTATCCATAAGCTAATTGTTTGATTTACGCAGCGCACGTCAGTAAAGTTCCAAGTTGGTATGATTTTTCCTGACAATCGTCGTCATACGTAAAATCTTAATACATTGTAGGTTACACTACCTTCTCCGTGAATCACTCAAACCATTGCTGAAAAGCACATGGGAATCCGTTCGGCAGTTATTGTGCCCAGACAGACAGACGCGGTGGGGAGATTTTATTTCATAATATATATAGATATCTAGATGGAATTAAATATCGATGAAGACTGCACTACGTATACACATCAATATCATTCTTGTAGGTAGATACATAAGTAAAATGATATCTGTTTTCGTTGTACGCATGTTACGCAACCACTCTACTAGAATCCTTTCTAGTTTTATTTTATGAATTCTTGCAAAACATACGTCTAATTTTTCTAATTGCATTAACCATTCAGGCTTTTTTAATTGTTAGATAATCTTTACTGATAATTCCACTTATACGTAGCTGTTTGTGCCATTTAGAATAAGCACATCATCTTATTTGTCATCCATATGCGTATCTACCATTACAGTCGTCTTTCCTTATTCAACTGCTGTTAACCTTAGTAAATATTCATGTATTCTCTATTAGTGTTGCACTTTAAAGTACAGATATCTGTCAACATAATAAGGGATCATATAGACTAAAGAAGTAAAATTGTAGGCCATATTGCCTACTCTAGTACTCATGAGCTAAAAATCTCACGCAAAATAACTGGTAAAAATAAACTGACAAACAGTTTCATCATAGATCCATTAGAATTGTTTCAACATATATTTGATGCTTTTGCAAAGTGGTGAGAAGTTATAAATCATTACGTACTAATTTCCTTGGGAATTTGAAATGCCAAATATTTTAGCATAGCGTGTAAAATTTATTTTACAAAACTTGTTTGCTTTTAATACACCATGTATTAAAAGCAAACAAGTCGTGTGTGTGTGACATGGGAATGCTCTACTAAAGTTTTAGCTTTTAATACACCATGTATTAAAAATGCTTTACTAAAGTTTTAGCTTTTAATACACCATGTATTAAAAGCAAACAAGTTGTGTGTGTGACATGGGAATGCTCTACTAAAATTTTAGCTTTTAATATACCATGTATTAAAAGCAAACAAGTTGTGTGTGTGACATGGGAATGCTCTACTAAAATTTTAGCTTTAAATACACCATGTATTAAAAGCAAACAAGTTGTGTGTGTGTGACATGGGAATGCTCTACTAAAGTTTTAGCTTTTAATATACCATGTATTAAAAGCAAACAAGTTGTGTGTGTGACATGGGAATGCTCTACTAAAATTTTAGCTTTAAATACACCATGTATTAAAAGCAAACAAGTTGTGTGTGTGTGACATGGGAATGCTCTACTAAAGTTTTAGCTTTTAATATACCATGTATTAAAAGCAAACAAGTTGTGTGTGTGTGACATGGGAATGCTCTACTAAAATTTTAGCTTTAAATACACCATTTATTAAAAGCAAACAAGTTGTGTGTGTGTGACATGGGAATGCTCTACTAAAGTTTTAGCTTTTAATATACCATGTATTAAAAGCAAACAAATTGTGTGTGTGTGACATGGGAATGCTCTACTAAAATTTTAGCTTTAAATACACCATGTATTAAAAGCAAACAAGTTGTGTGTGTGTGACATGGGAATGCTCTACTAAAATTTTAGCTTTAAATACACCATGTATTAAAAGCAAACAAGTTGTGTGTGTGTGACATGGGAATGCTCTACTAAAGTTTTAGCTTTTAATATACCATGTATTAAAAGCAAACAAGTTGTGTGTGTGACATGGGAATGCTCTACTAAAATTTTAGCTTTAAATGCACCATGTATTAAAAGCAAACAAGTTGTGTGTGTGTGACATGGGAATGCTCTACTAAAGTTTTAGCTTTTAATATACCATGTATTAAAAGCAAACAAGTTGTGTGTGTGACATGGGAATGCTCTACTAAAATTTTAGCTTTAAATACACCATGTATTAAAAGCAAACAAGTTGTGTGTGTGTGACATGGGAATGCTCTACTAAAGTTTTAGCTTTTAATACACCATGTATCAAAAATGCTCTACTAAAGTTTTAGCTTCTAATACACCATGTATTAAAAATGCTCTACTAAAGTTTTAGCTTTTAATACACGATGTATTAAAAGCAAACAAGTTGTGTGTGTGTGACATGGGAATGCTCTACTAAAGTTTTAGCTTTTAATACACGATGTATTAAAAGCAAACAAGTTGTGTGTGTGTGACATGGGAATGCTCTACTAAAGTTTTAGCTTTTAATACACCATGTATTAAAAATGCTCTACTAAAGTTTTAGCTTTTAATACACCATGTATTAAAAGCAAACAAGTTGTGTGTGTGTGTGTGTGACATGGGAATGCTCTACTAAAGCTTTAGCTTTTAATAGACCATGTATTAAAAAAGCTCTACTAAAGTTTTAGCTTTTAATACACCATGTATTAAAAAAGCTCTACTAAAGTTTTAGCTTTTAATACACCATGTATTAAAAAAGCTCTACTAAAGTTTTAGCTTTTAATACACCATGTATTAAAAGCAAACAAGTTGTGTGTATGTGTGTGACATGGGAATGCTCTACTAAAGTTTTAGCTTTAAATACACCATGTATTAAAAGCAAACAAGTTGTGTGTATGTGTGTGACATGGGAATGCTCTACTAAAGTTTTAGCTTTAAATACACCATGTATTAAAAACCAACAAGTTGTGTAAGTGTAAATTGAAAATAGCAAAATCAATTCTAATAACGAACTCACTACTTTCCTGGCTCCTCTGTGGGGTTGGAAACGAGCGAACGATGTTCCTGTTTTTAGGCAATGTCAACTGTTTACCATCCGTAAGTTTATTTGCTACCTGTAGTAAAAAAAATAGAAAAGCGCAATTCTTTCGACATTAGCTGGGTTCCTTTAGTCATTAGGGCCAGGGATACCTTTCAATTATTTATTTGTAATATAAACACATTTAGATATGAGTAGACAGATTATACGGCCACTACTTAGGTGTAATAATTAACATTCATGTTACATGTTATCGGAATATATTGCACGCAGTATGCATGTAACAATTAACAATGTTCTCAAGGTTTAAACGATTTTGTAGTCCATACCTGTATTAGAAAAGCTATGTTTGATTGATACTTGTATTTAAGGGGGACATATTAAACATATTATATGAGGTTCGTATATGTTAGTAATAAAAACTTTTTGCTTAACAGGTTAGAACAATAATTAAAAATAATATGTTGAAAAGAAGTATAAATATTTAAAAATGGATTGCTCAGAAGTACTCGGAACACATTCTTTAATTTCATATAATGTGAAATGAAATGGTGAGCAGTGGCTTGACAATACTCTTGGTATAATTGAGTTCATGAGCGACGGTTACCATTTACCATCAGGTGGGCCGTGGCTCGTCTGCCACCATATTCAATAAAAAACACAAATTGCGAAAATGTGAAGTCGAAAACGATAGTCACGAGCAAACTCAGATCACCCAATACATTAAAGAAGAATGTGTGTTATCGAAATTGATATTCCCAAGCTGATGTAACTGTAGCTTAGTTGGCAAATCGTCTGGAACGGTTATCCATAAGACGCAGACTATAATTTATGAGTTCACATTTTCGTACTCTGTGGTCTTATAAATGGCCAAGTATGTCAAATGCTTTTAAAAAAGTAATATAGAAAAAATAACAAAATATTAACAGTTTTTCTTAACGAAAATATTAATTTCTTAGGTAGTTACTTTGTGTTCTCTTTAATTAAACAATCATATTATTTATGTATGTCCCGTGTTGCATATCTTTTTACTGTCCAGATTACGTAGTGGTTTATGATGCCTTCCGTTTCAAGTGTTAAAAGTTCGACAACCATACGATATTCACAATTTATTCTTCAGACACTGGATGTACTTCCCTTAGTATATGGTATTATTAGGTAGTTCGCAAAATATATGTTATCATTAAGGTCTAAAAATAAACCAAACTATAAAAATCTTGAATAAGAATTACCTACCTTTCATATTGTCAAGCATGATTTTACAACAATACGGTCAAAGCTAATTTAAAATGTTGAAAGATGACGCAAGTTGGTATTGCAATATAATATATTTTTAATTGCATTTCATATATTATAATCACAGTTTACGACATGGGAATGCTCTACTAAAGTTTAGTACATTGTATGATTATAAAGCGTTTACAGGCAATTTGGTACTGGCATTAAACTTCTTTACGCAAACGACGATCTAAGATTAACACCCTTGTAAACCATGGATTCTATGTTCTTTTCCTAACGGCTGATAAATTATCTCATAACCAATATGTAGATCTATGCAATTGCCAGCACTATTTGATATCAACTGATAAGTAGTTAGAAGTGCTACGCGAATACCTTCAATTAATTCAATCTGCAAGCTACCGACCTAATGTTAATCAGGCGAAATACAGCACTATATCGTACGCCCTCAATTCCTGATTATTGAGTTGATCAAGCAGGCCAAGCATCAAACTACCGTCTGATATTAAGTTTTTCAGGAGCTCTAAACTACTGCTACGTACGTGTAAAACACTTCCTAACTTACTTACTTACATCATGCCATCTCCCTTGCGGAGTAGTCAGAAAGAACAGAGTGCCAAAAGGCTCTATTCTTGCATACATCTCTCGCTTCTTCAACATTCATAATTCTCTTCATACACGCTCGCCGGTTTCGGAGACTCCTGATTCTACCTTCATTCAATACATGACCGATTTGGTCTAGGTAAGTGAGTCTCGGTCTACCACTGTTCGTAGGTATTCATTATCAAAAACATATATATTTATGTGACAACACCAGGCGATTTGTGATTACAAATGCGATACAGGTGACCTAAGACACTGCAATTATATAATTCTTTTAATATATCCATTATCTTGAATAGCTTCTTGATGTTTCTAAGTAATTGTTAAATGAAGCCAATTTATTTGTCAAGTTAATAATTATTACTAGCCTTTGCCAGCGGCTCCCCTGCAGCCAAAAGCTAGTTTTTAAGTTATACCTCAGGTTCCCGATACAGTAGTGGAATAAAATACCAGTTTTAAGTCTAATCTAATAATTTTTAATAAATTAAAAAAAAAACTTTAGCCTATTTTTTCTTATATATGTTAAATGTACAGACTTAACTCTGTAATAGCTTTATAATAGTATATTTTTTTTATTTTGATGACCACACGCCACACAGCAATGATGTAGCATGGTGGTAAGACTACTGAATAGGGGAATCGAGATCACCACCCTGTCTGGGCCAGCCGCAACAACTAAAGCCTAATTCCCTCTTATTTGTGAGAGCGGCTTAAGTCATGCAAAATAATCTTCTTTGTAGCAATAATATTATGCAAGTACCTATGTAATTTTAGGTGCATTTAAATGTCATTTTTCAAATCTTAACATATACGCATTTTATACGACTGTTTCCGATAAAACTTTCCCGATTAAATACTAATCACTTCATAAGTAAAGATAAACAATAAAGTAAAAATGTATGCGCGCTACATTGTTAATGATATGTCAATATTTTTATGTATTAAAGGTTAAGTTTGTTCGTCCTCCAATGTAATATCTTTTGTAAATATGTAGAGTGTACTTTAGAAATGAATATTCTAGCTATGTTAATGCGGGATAAAATCTACCAGTTTTTAAATATAATCAAGAGCTATCAATCAAATTAAGTTGCAACATAATCGATTCAGTAGTTTTGTATGATGTTTGGGTCCCAAACAAACAGACTTAAAAGACTAAAATCATTTCTTTTCTGGATTAACAGACCTACTTAATGTAGTCATATTTTTGGAACTTGCCTTCAATTCAACACATCTCTAGTACGGTTTTATAATAATCTTATTGGCGAGTTTTGTATAACATTATATACTAATTCATTACACAGAGATTAATTTTATGCAATATAATTACTTACTGAATTTTAAAAGAATGACTTTATATCAATCGTTTTGCAACGAGTAATAGATTTTTTTCTTGGTATGATGTTAAAAATCCGTTTTTATCGTTGCAATAAGAAAGTCCTGTTTTTTCTTTATTTCCATGTTTTCGTGTTTGCGCTCTGTAAATTAAATGAGATCTTCCTGAGCGATTCGACTTCTTACTGTTACCATTACCACTATTTTTATGAGGATCCAATCAACAATAACGGTGATTCTGATAAACAGTATTAATGTAAGTAAAAGTCAAAAGTGAGTCATTTATTCATTGATTATGGTGGCAGACGAGCCACAGCCCACCTGATGGTAAGTCATAACTGCCGCTCATAGACTCAATACTCAGAATACTATGCACTACTAAAAATACTGCCAAGCCCCAGCACACTAGGTATATCATTTCCCGTAAATATGGGAAAAAAGATAATGGCAAATTATTTTTAACTTAAGTTTATATAACAAATTATTTGTGAAATTGGTAAAAAATAGTTTTACTGCGAGCAGGATTCGAACCTGCGACCCATCCACCTTTCTATTAAACTTTTCCGCTTTCACAAATAATTAGTTGATTAAAGTATCTGAGCATATCAAGTGCTAAAATACAGATCAAAATATTTAGTTTATACCCTAATCAAATTGATTGCAAAACCGTCTCCGATTTACTTTATCTCTTACAACATTAAATTTATAACGTACCCATGTCAAGGTAAAACCAATTCGACAATGACTTTTGTAGATAATAATTAATCAAACACCTTTCTGTAAAAAATAGTAAATGCAGTAAAAATATTGCTGGCTCAAATCATAAATCCATTTGTGACAGGTCAGGGTTACCCGCCCCAAAAATTGACAGTAATAAAAAAATAAATCGTGATACCTCTTACGTGTCAATGTAAAGTCGTTAATATAAGGTCTATAGTTTCTTCTGCCATTTTCCTGGTTGGTTATTCTTGAGGGTCTCATATAACGGACAGTGCTAGATAGAACTAATCATATTATAAGGCTCTCAGGCTAGCTTCGGTAACCATCTATAATATTAAGCGTCCATGTGTGTACGTATATTTCTTTAGTGGATGAGGGCCCCACACTACCCTGCTCATTGCCCCAAACGACGGAGTGAGCGGTTAGGCACATATTTACCTGCCTAAACAAAACAAAAGGAGAGATGTAAGATGAAGATACGGTCTAGTTTCCCTAGATTTACAGTAAATCATAATAAAGTATTACAAACACCTCTGGCTTGTCTAGCATTGAATTTATTTTGATAAAAAAGTTATTACGCAAACTCTGTTAATTATTCTGCAGAACTGGAAAGGTCAATACGCACCAACACCTAACTATTATAAAGCTGTAACAGAGCTATCTCTGTACGTTTAAGATATTGGAGAAAAAAATACGGTTTTGGTGGGTCTGAACACACAATTATTTTTAGTATTTTGGTGGGTTTTTTGTATACACATCACGAAAAAACTACTGAATGAATTTTGATACATCTATTTTTTTTAGCTATATAGCTCTTTATTAGACTTAAAAACTGGTATACGTTTTATCTCGCTACTATATAGGGAACCAGAAATATAACCCAAGAATTAAGCAGCAAAAATTTGGCAAAGACTAGTAAAGTAAGTATACAATTTCACTATAATTACTTATCGCATATCTGCCTAAATTTTGCATAAAATTTGCTATTACCGATGTATACATATCTTCTAAATTTACAACTTCAAGGGAAAATAATATGACAATTATTCTCTAAACATCGTCTCAACTTAACCCTGGGACCACTACTTACCTTCAGCTAGGTAAACACGTAAGATTACGTGTACCTTCAATGAAGTCGACATGTTTAGATGTACCAGATTTCCTCAACGAAACTTTTATTGAGAGAACTCTTTTATCGCACATGACTTTCATATTCTTAGATAATTACTGTTTTTCTTTAATTGTTTATCTACTAAATAAAGATGAATAGTTAACAAGTAATTTATACGGTGATGAATTTTAATGTAGGTAATCTTAAATTATGAGGGACGCACTCATTAATATTGTAATCTTAAAAATCTTCATTTAGAGTCTTCTAAAATGCTCAAGTAAGTATTAAGTAATTGATTATTCAAGTAAGAATACCTAAGCAATACCTATATATTGCATACTATGGCACTTATGGCAGATATTCCAACTTATCCGCTATTGTATCTTTTATTTTTTATGATGACTTGTTTTATTATTTTCACAAATAATAAATTATAGATACTTTTTGTATGATGTAATTTTCCTTGTTGTTTGCAATTTCGGTTTTACTAAAACAAATATATTATATCAGCCCAAAGTGTCCTTATTCTCTCCTTATTATCCTTTCTCTCCTATACTTGTTCTTGGGGTGAGCGACGCACAAGTGATGAGTCTGGTGACACTAGCGTCTATAAGCTACGGTAACCACTTGCCATCATGCTTGTTTTCCACCCTCGTAGTATAAAAAAGAGAAAAAACTGATGGAATTCACACACAACCCATGTAATCAATAATTTTCCTTGTATTACCTGAAAAGTTCATTGTGTATTTCATGGTAACATAATAAAGGATAATCACACAGTGCAGGTTGGTGATGTTCAGTCAACTGTCACATGACGTAAAGTGCCGTTGACCGCTGTAACTTTCACAGATACAACGTTGGTCTAATTTATCAGAATTTACTAGAAATAGCTTGCTTGTATCTATTAATATTTGCAGCGATTTGTCCACGATAAAATTTTTGCTGTATTTACGTTAGCCACTCGAAAACAGCTGGACCGATTTAAATGACATTTTATGGGTTCTTTTGAGTGGATTACTAATAGTTCTATATCAGAACATATAATTGAATATATTTAATTTTGACACCTTCCCCACAAAGTAATACGAGAAACAGGACTTAAACCTGTTCTCAGAGCCCTCCTTCGTTTACTTTCTTTAAAAAAAAGGCGTTTTTTTTTGTTTGATTATAGTAAAATTAAAACGAACAAAATTCCAAATATGAGATTTATTTCTTTTAATTCTTACATAAGCTTAGCCATTTATAGCATTCCATTCCGCGCGGCTTGAAATGTACGTCACTGATGTTAAACCTACTTGTAATTATCGTAAATCCTATTCACGATCTCAGATGATTAACTCAACTCTTTCAACGAAAGGTAGGTTTTATATGTATAATGCATATTTGAGGGTGACGGTGCCTAGGGCAGTCTGTTCCTAGCAGAAGCAGGCCCAAGCATGCGGTGCACATGTTCCGCGAGCGCCTCTCGTTAAGGTACTGCTAGGCGCTCCAAACCAGGCAGCGCTACCAAGAATGGTGGCTCATATCTGTCAGGAACTCATACGAAGAGCTACCACACGGTTGATGTCTCGGGTTTAAATCCCACTGCAATTAATATCCTAATAGTTTACACAGGAATCCTACTAGTTCAACTAATCCTACTAATTCCTAATACTTTAACTAATATGGTACAAATTATTTGTGAATAAGGAAAAAGAGAACTTTTTAGTGCGAGCGGGAATCGAACCTGCGTCCTTTCCAATCCGGGGTAGTGCTCTAAGCCACTGAGCTACCGCACAGACCTTTCGGCCATACCCAATCTCCTCATCACATTTGTCTTTATGACCAACTTTAAAGTAGCTGAGCATGTCAAGGGCTAAAATACAGATCAAAATGTTTAACTAATATTATTTAGAAAATTGTAAAGATTATTGAATTATGAATAGATATTGGAATGAAGATAGTATATTTAACTAATACATAGTATAATTATTTTCAATATCTTATTTTATTATCTTCCAATTCAACATTGCATTATTTAAAGACGATTCACCTTCCATTGTATGGTGACGCAAGTGTAACGACTCGTTATATAAAAGACTAATATAAGAGCATTATGCAAACGATGTAGTTTTATTTAACAGTCCTTTTCCATACCTGGCTTACAAGATTTAAAACATGTCTTTATTAGTAGATTGCGTAGACAGTGAATCATTTCTTTACTACAATAACACGTTACTCATTTCAAAAACATAACAACTTAGACACGCGGCTGTTTCCGGACAATGGCCAGGGAATGCCACTTGCTACGATTCTGATATATGTTTTTGTTTTATGTTTTTCATCCATCCATCCATCCACCAGCCCATAAACGTCCACTGCTGGACATGGGCCTCCCCACGAAGGGGAGGAAATGCCATAATCGCCACGCTTGGCAGGCGGGCTGGCAATTGCAGAATGGTGTTAAACGTTTCCCAGGAGTATGCTGCTGCCCATTCCCCTGGTGCTCCCTTAGTCGGTTTTTACGACACCCGCGGGCAAGTAAGGGGTGGTGACATATCGTATTCTTAATCCGTCACCACACGGACTAATATTATGTTTTTCACCTCACTGATAATCAACATGATATAAATACGTCACTCAATGTCGATCTGCAAAAATACCAATCCCTTAGAAACCATCCAGATAAAAGTACCTTATGTCCTTTTATCTAATAAAAAAGTATGTGTCTATTCAGCGCCGTACGGTACTGGCGACCCTAGTGGATACGGTTGAGACCATCCAGCATCTCCTGCCTATTTTGTACAAAGATGACTCGTTTTCTGTAACTAAATAAGTATAGAAACCAGCATTAGGAACTAAAATCTGTATTGCGGGGGACTTTTAATATACAATTTAACGGGCACAAAGTACATTCATATTCCGAGCAACCATTTGCGGATGATATTATTACTCAATGTATAGCTTCTGTGCTTTGTGTGTAATATCTGTGCTTAATTTGAGGGGGTCATAGCCTAGTTATGCACTTGCAGTCTGAAAGTTCGGAAAGGTTAGGCAACTTTCGCTCAGCGTGTCATCAGATGGGTGATCAAAAAGTGACACAAAGTATGAATTATTATTTGTGAATGAGGATAAATAGAACTTTAGTGCGAGCGGGAATCGAACCTGCTTCCCTTCCAATCCGGGGAAGTGCTCCAATCCACTGAGCCACCGCACTACCTTTCGGTCAAACCCAATCTCCTCATCAAATTTGTCTTAACGATTCCCGCTCGCACTAAAGTTCTCTTTTTCCTCATTCACAAATAATAATTTGCACTTTAAAGTAGCTGAGCATGTCAAGTGCTAAAAATACACATCAAAAAGTGACACAAATTTAATGAAGGCACCTTAAGCAGTTGGTACTTTCAAATAGAATCCTGGCAGCCCTTACAGATTATTAGTCCTGAATTAAAAGCCTGACTCCGGTTCTAAGGCCGCCATTTATCCCCTTAGTTGGGAATCAGATAGACAGTAGCTCCGTGTAAATATTGGTGGATCAGCTAATATCGAACACATCGTAAGCCGACCTCAACAGAAGTTGGGGATAAGGGTATAGAGATGATCTGTGCTTGATTTAGATTTTAGCTGGGCTTCGACCACGGGAGTGCTAAGTTATAAATAGCATAATTGCACCACAAGATCAAAGAGACTGGTACGATGACACATTTATGTAACATCAATCCTTTTATTTTTTGTTTAGGCGAGAATAAATGTACCTAACCGCACACCTCTTCGTTCGGTAACGAACAGGGTAGTGTGGGGCCCTCACCCACTAAAGAAACCCGCCGTGTACCGTCTCTCCTCCTTTATTGGCAGGCCACCGGAACTATATTACATTCCTTCAGTAGTATGTAACATCAATCCCACTAAACAATTATGATTTTCTCGCGAATTCAGATGATATAAAAATAATCTAGGTTACCCCACCGGCTATCAAAAAAAGTGCATCATCTATTTAGTTTTTTTGTACAAGCGACCCAGTTCTGGCGCGTGTGTTATGAACATTTTAATACTACCAACATTAAGCGTATATAAGTGAAAGGTAACCATTCGGTCGGTCAAGGAGGTCCGCGTAGATGCTCTACATACATACTTATTCAGATTTATATTTTGTTTTTATAGCAGTTATCGTTGAGTTTTAATTTTAAAAATACATTCGATACATGTTATTAATAATGCTAATAAATTACACCAGTTAAGTTATAGAAATAGTATTTTTTGAGAAATACATAGGTATCTATTATAACTAATCTCATCTACACTAACATAAAGAGCGGTATAGAGAAATATAAATTCTAATAAAATGATACGGTAAATAGAAGTTACGGTACTAATTTTAACATTAATCAAATTGACATAATTTAGTCTAAGCAGACGAAGTCCCAGGCAAAACTAGTTTGAATATAAAATTACGCAAGGATTTAGTAGTTATGTTGCAATAACTCTAAAAAATTTAGATCTTTAATTTAGTCACTTGGCCTCAGCAGATTATAAACGGTATTTTTTTTTGCAAAATAAAAAAGATTTTTTACTTCTATAGTAGGTTTTATTTAACGGTCTCTCGCACATTAGATATTTTGTTACGTGATTTAAAAAAAATATTATTGGCTGTAAGAAAACCTATGGTTCTTTGTTAACGCGGGTCTCAATACGAATTAATTTTATAATATTATAAAACTGTAACAGAGCTGTGTCTGTACATTCAAGATATTTGAGAAAAAATTACTTTAATAGGCTATATAGGCGTGTCTAAACAAAAAACACTTTTTTTTAGAATTTTTGTCTGTTTGTCTGTTTGTTTGTTTGCGCATCACACAAAAACTACTGAACGGATTTTGATGCAACTTTTTTTTATTTTAAAGGCCTTGGTTAGGCTTAAAAACTGGTATACATTTTATCCCGCTACTATATCGGGAACCTGAGATATAACCGAAAGACTATAAAATTATTTAAACTAGATTTTTTTGTAGAATTTATTTAAAAGAACTACTAGATGGATTTTGATGCAACTTTTTTTATTTGAAAGGCCTTGATTTGACTTAAAAACTGGTAGACATTTTATCCCGCTACTATATCGGGAACCTGAGATATAACCGAAAAACTAGCTTTTGGCTGCGGCGAAGCCGCTGGCAAAGGCTAGTTTTATAATAAACCCATAATATTGAGTCTGAACACTACATGGTTTTCAATTATTGTAATCCAAAAAAATTCCAGAGAATGACATTGTTTAAAAAAACAATAGTGAGTTCAAAGAAATGGAATGTACTCTGCTATTGAGTGGCGTAGTCGGTAGTGTAACCGACTTCCGTGCACGAGGTCGTGGGTTCGATTCCCACTCAGGACAATTATTTGTGTGATGAACACAGATATTTGTACTGCGTTTGGGTGTTTTCTATCTATTTTATGTATGTACCTATTTACAAAAAAAAAGTAATATATGTATTATATCCGTAATCTGGTACCATTAGCACAAGCGATAAGCTTAGTTTGTGACCAGAGGACGTGTGAAAATGTCAGTGAATATTTATTTAAAATGAACAGATGAAATTCCTAATGGATTTGACCTGCTCCACTGATGAAAAGTGAAAATACTTTCATTCATTGTCGCTCAAACAAGTGACGCTCTTCGCTTCCCAGCAACTCTTATAGAATCATATGGTGGATGTTAAGTAACAATTGAACAATACCCTGCAATAGAAAATCATCCCTACATCCAAGTAACTACAAATATACAGTTATCAAATATAAAGTATCTACATCCCTATAAAAGACTAGCCTTTGCCAGCGGCTTCGCTGCAGCCAAAAGCTAGTTTTTCGATTATATCTCAGGTTCCCGATATAGTAGCGGGATAATATATCTACCAGTTTTTAAGTCAAATCAAGGCCTTTTAAATAAAAAAAATTGCATGAAAATCCATCTAGTAGTTCTTTTACATTCTTAAATAAAATCTAGTTTCAAATATCTAGTTTTTCGGTTATATCTCAGGTTACCGATATAGTAGCGGGATAAAATGTCTACCAGTTTTTAAGTCTAATCAAGGCCTTTCAAATAAAAAAAGTTGCATCAAAATCCGTTTAGTAGTTTTTGTGTGATGCGCGAACAAACAAACAGATAAACAGAAAAAAAATCTAGAAGAAATCGTTTTGTGTTTAGACACGCCTATATAGCCTATTACAGTCATTTTTTCTCAAATATATTAAATGTACAGACACAGTTCCGTACAAAAGGTAATATATTGCACTAGCCTTTGCCCGCAGCTTCGCCGTAGCCAAAAGCTAGTGCAATATATTACCTTTTGTAAATACATATAATATATAGAAAACATCCAGACGCAGTACAAATATCTGTTTTCATCACAAATAATTGTCCTGAGTGGAAATCAAACCCACGACCTCGTGCATAAAGTCAGTTAAACTACCGACTATGCCACGAGGCCCTTCGTCATAACTATAATTATCATTCAAAGATTTCGTGGAGTACTGAACATCGTTAAGCAACCTAAATATTTTGTAGATTACATTTAGCTAAATGTAACGTATAGTTAAGTTGCCCCATTAAATAACAATTAAACAATGTGACCTAAATAATTAAGCCATGTAAGGTTCAAACGTTTTATACAAAACTTGGAATTTACCATTCCTTGTCTAGTGGATACTTTAAAGGAGGTTGTACGTATCGTAATCTCTTTTTGACATTTTCTGTTAAGTGGTAAATTTAAATTTTTGGACTGATGGATCGAACATAAATTATTTATCTATTTTAGAGAGTTGGTAGGTACCTGCAAAAGCGCACTTGTAACAAAGATATTTTGCATCAGAAAAATTTTAAAACGGTAAACTGTTTACCTAACCGAACATCCTATCGTTCAGGGAAAAGAAACCCACCCACTTAATCGAACAACGTTATCAACATCAAATCCTGTATTATCAATTTGGTAACATGTATAACTCAGTAAATTCTTAATCTAAATATACATATATTCTTCAAATTACATTGTTGTATAAATTAACAGGTCACTTTAAATACAAGCCTTTGCCCGCGGCACCACCGCAGACAAAATCTAGATTTTAGGTTGTATCTCGGATTCCCTATATACTCGTAGTAGCGGGATAAAACTTAAAAGTTTTAGTTTAAGACTAATGAAAAGCTATCAAACTAAAAAGTTTTATCAAAAACCGTTCAGTAGTTAACGTTAAGGCTTAAACAATTAAACTGATAAACAGACAGAAATTTAAAAAAACATTATTTTGTGTTCAGATGGCGTATCTGAACACAAAATAATCAATAGCCTAATACAATATTTTTTTCTCAAATATCTTAAACTTACAGACACATTTTAGTTACAGCTTTATATAGGTAAGTACAAAACCACAAATTTCCATTTTTGAGGTCGCAATGGTAGTCTTTATCACTTCATACACTATATCACGTTTAGCCTTAAAAGTATCTAAGGAACAAACATGTTTACACCGGATAAGATATGCTATTACCAGCAAAATGGTATTTACACTAAATAGCGGAACAAACAAGTAATAAAGTCTGTGACGTATTTTGCAAGTATATCATATTTAACCAAACGGACACCTTCATTAGTAGATCCATCAGTGGGAATTGTACGTTATGTCTTTCAATTACGGAACCATCGCTTAATAGTTACCGCAACGAAGTGGTTTACTATAGTACACTGCAGTATAATCCAACGTTCTTCACATATTTCCGAATATTAAATCTCCTAAATTGACAGTTATAACAAATTTTAGATGTAATTTTTAGAGCGAAAATTATTATGAGGTTTATTATTTCATTTTTTTAACCTGTAACAGAGCTGTGTCTGTATATGTAAGATATTTGAGAAAAAATGACTGAAATAGGCTATATAGGCGTGTCTAAACCCAAAACGATTTTTTTTAGGTTTTTTGTCTGTTTGTCTGTTTGTTTGTTCGCGCATCACGTAAAAGCTACTGAACGGATTTTGATGCAGTTTTTTTTTATTTGAAAGGCCTTGATTAGACTTAAAAATAGGTATACATTTTATCCCGCTACTATATAGGGAACTTGAGATGTAACCGAAAAATTAGAAAATTATTTAAACTAGATTTTTTTAGATTTTTTTAAAAGAACTACTAGATAGATTTTGATGCAACTTTTTTATTTGAAAGGCCTTGATTTGACTTAAAAACTGGTAGACATTTTATCCCGCTATTACATCGGGAACCTGAGGTATAACCGAAAAACTAGCTTTTGGCTGCGGTGAAGCCGCGGCCAAAGCCTAGTTGTACATAAACTCCAAGGAAAATCAATACAATAATGATATTGACACGGCCACTAGCATCATTCTTCTTTATTTAAACAGGATAATTTCCTAAGTGTTTCATCGGGTTCAAAGCTAAAAAGCAAGGTAATAAGACATTGGTGTAAATATTAGTTCGTGACAAGCCTCACTAAGTTAACAACGTTAGGATATATTTATTTTAAACATAATCTAATTGACCACATAAGATCACGACCAAAGAAATTCTTAACTAGGTACTTTAAAAGACTCGTCTTTCTATAACGTATTTACTGGATCGAATCGATAGATTGGATTGCTTGTTCCTTACCGTATCAACAAGCAATTTGGTAAAGGAAATGTAATTCGTTACGTAAAACCAATACACAATTGTATGTTAACTCATCACACTACAGATTTCGTCATTGTAAGCAATAAAGCTTTGGAAATAATATCAATCTAATATATCGTAATATAATATTAGAAAGGAAGGGAACTTAGTGACGGTTGTACTATTTCTAATAGATATACCAAAAACAAAGATCTTTTTTTATATAGGTATTTGAATTGTATTTTAGCGCTAGCTGGTGCCAGCGGCTTCGCACGTGTGATTTAAGTGACCGGCAAAATAGACTTATTCAATAAACATTGTAAATATTAAATTATATTTACTTTTTTAGTAAATGAACCAACAATCTCGTTCAAATTTTTATCATTAATTTTTCCCCTCTAATGTGAATATCCAAAAACTATGAAACACGTCATTATGTATCTGTTTATATTGGTATATCAAAGTCGAGTTAGTTACACCATTTGTAAGAATGCTTTGATATTTTTATCTGTATTTTAGCACTTGGCATGCTCAGCTACTAAGATAAAAATATTTTTCAAAATGTTGCAAAAGATAATTTTAGTGCGAGCGGGAATCGAACCCGCGTCCCTTCCAATCCGGGGAAGTGCTCTAACTACTAAGCGGGGGTCGTAAAGACAAATGTGAAGTGGAGATTGGGTATGGCCATTGGTCAGTGCGGTGCTTAGCGGTTAGAGCACTTCCCCGTATAGGAAGGGACGCAGGTTCAATTCCCACTACCACTGAAGGCATGTAATATAGTTCCGGTGGCCCGCCAATAAAGGCGGAGAGACGGCGCGCGGCGGGTTTCTTTAGTGGGTGAGGGCCCCACACTACCCTGTTCGTTGCCCCGAACGACGGGGTGTGCGGTTAGAACCATTTTTCCCGCCTTTACAAAAAAAAAGGTTCGATTCCCGCTCGCACAAAAGTTCTCTTTTTCCACATTTTCAAAAATAATTTGTTCTTTAAAGTATGCTTTGATTTTTAAAGAATTCAAAAATTCACGTCTATAGTATTAGTAGTTTTGGCTGTGTGTTGATCGTCAGTTAAAACAAGCAATTTTACATATACTCGTACCTATAGATTATATTAACTACCGTTGCAGCTAAGAATCTATATGTGACAATCGCAGACCTCACAAGAGGTTAAAGCTACAAAGCTTTTCCTTTAGTTGGTTATAGACAAAGAATATAAAAACCACATATTATCTATGCGTTAATTATATCGATATATTATTATAGAATGGAAAATTTAGGAGGAAAGCGCACCACTCACACAGGGATTGTCAATCCCGGTTATCTTTGGACAAAATAACCTAAGATTGCCTATCCGCACTCTCACAGATAGAGGAGAATGTGATAATAGCAAAGTAGCATGCACGATAATGACAAAAAAACTCACCAATGCGACACAACCATGCGATACGACAGGACTTTCAGAACCACAATATTGCAATAATCCGAACACAAATTCGACACGTGTTGCACCTCTAAACTAGGCATTCTCAAGAACGCTTGGCTTGAGCTTTTTTTGCCTCAATTAAAATCTTAGGTTATTCTGTCCAAAGATAACCGGGATTGACAATCCGTGGGTGAGTGGTGGGCTCTCCTCCTAAAATATCCATTTTATAATAGTAACAATGGACTTCCGTCTAGTGTCGCCTCATTTAATCCATTATATCGATATAGTATAATATTTAATAATATTTCCTTTTCCTAAAAAGAAAAATTCTCAGTAGCAACCTGGAGTTTGGAAATGTGCCCGGAAGACGTCAATAGGCTCGTCCCCTAATACGTGGGATTTAAACATAGCTGGCGAATCGTGGGTGTGTAATACGCCTCTGCCTATCCCTTCGAGGAATAGAGGCGTGATGCTATGTTTATTAATAATAATATAAATATTATTTTTTTACAGATGGGTTGCCGAATCACAATAGTGGATGACATTTTGAACAAATCCTTCTACAAACTCGGCCTAGTAGTTGGCAGACAGCCAGGGTATTTTATCATTATACCAATATTGCTCTCATTGCTGATGATCACCGGCTACCAAAGAATCAACTATGAAATGGACCCAGAATATCTATTCTCTCCCGTCAGTGGACAAGGAAAACATGAAAGGCGGATTGTGGAGGAAAATTTCAAAGTCAACTACTCGCATAGATTCAACGTTGGAAGGATTACACGACCAGGTTAGTTGAATAAATAAATATTTAGTCTTATTTAAAATACTTCGTCTGCGTAATCCAGATTAGGTACCGCATTTTTCAAGGATTAAACGTGGCTGACCCTTTTCGACGTTCCGGAGTATGATTAAATGGTTAATTAGTTACAGCGTGCAATCAAATACACTCACTTTCACTATTATAAATTTTGTAAGGATAATGTAGACAAGAAATATCCATGTAATAGGTATACCAGCACGTTAGATAGTACAATAATAAACTATTTACTTACTCATAATTTAAAGTTTAAAATAAATACACTATGTTCATTAATAAAACATGCTTCTTTCCCTTTCGTCTCCGTTATAAAACTTTTAACATTAAACTAGAAAAAAATACCAGCAATTTCTAAGATCTTCAATTGTTTTATTGTATTATCAAACATTGTCCAAAAAGACAATTAGACTAACATTTGTCTCATGGCTAATTTTACGATTACGTGTGAAGTTTAGTGTCATTAGCGTTATTTGTTCAAAGCATATATTAGTGGAAGTAAACTGTCTAAATACTTACACAGGCGTAATACCAACGTCTCTTATGAAGAATAATTTAACCAAAACTTGTTCAAAGAATTACAGCAATTTCAAAACTGGATAGACTTCTAAGTGTTGCATAATATTTTATGTAATTTTACTCCACATTAAAATTCTAAACTTTAAAAGCAATTGACAATTCACAACAACCTCACTTCATAAAATATAAACTTGATGTTTAAGGTCTAATTTTATATTAAGTTATTACGTGAATTATATATAATAAATTATTAACAAAAATTTAAGCTAAGCATGCACTGCGAGTTTTATTCGCGCGGTTTTATTTTTTTATAATGTACGTACTGGAACATCATTTGCGCAAATTTATTTTCGCAAGTGTGTGCAGCATCATAGAATTTCCTATGTCACAGAATTTTGCGAAATAAATCGCGAAAATAAAATTCGCAGTGCGTGCTTAGCCTTATAATTGTTAAATCCAGTTCAATTACAAAATAGTAATAATCGTATTTTAAACTGGAACACATGTATGGAAAATAGTATAATTTCCTACAGCACGAGTGGTGAGATTAGTTAGAATAGTAGGAATACTCCATATGAAATCAACATTTTACATAAAATTTATGCTATTTTTAGGACGGTTCGGTAGAGTGATCATAGTTTCAAAAGACAATAACACGGACATGCTGCGAACAGAAGTGTGGAAGGAGCTGAGACAACTGGACGAATTAGTACAGAATATGACCGTGACCCTGCCTACTGGAGAAACCTTCACTTATAAAGAAGAGTGTGCTCGGTGGGAGGGCCAGTGCTATACGAACGACATTCTGAATTTAGACAAGATTATTGGCGAGGTAAGAATAGATAAATAACACTAAGTTCATCGAGGAGACGATTCCTCCTATAACTTCGTATCCAGTAGTTAGTAGGAAGTAGCTGTATAAAGTTGTATCTATAAAATAAGTCATTGCAGGCATCTGTCTATTTATCAGCTTACTTGTAAATCACGAATCAATGTTAATACGGTTTTCATAGACATATATTTTAAAAATGGTTTATTTTGCACAACACAATTAAAGATTTTTATAAGTAGGTATAGAAATTCAATATCTTATAATCACATCGCTAAACAATCGATTTATACTCGTAATAATTCGTATGCTAGCTAAAATGTAGAGTAGAAAAAATAATGTACCTAAGGCAATGTAGCTCTCCGAAAATCTAATATTTTATTCATTAGTCTTCGATCAGTCATAAGTAAACCTTAGCGGATTAGATCCCCAGGTCGGGCAGTATTATTGAGCTTTTTCGTAAAAAAGAAAAATTCTCAGCAGCAGCCCGGCGTTTGGAAATGTAGCCAGTAGACGGCAATAGGCTGGCCCCCTATTACGTGGGACTTAAAACATACCTGGCAAACCGTGGATGTGTAATACACCTCTGCCTACACCTTCGGGAATACAGGCGTGATGCTAGTAAAATTCTTGAGCATTTTTCCGCCTGCTCTGAATTGACCCTAATCATCACTTTCGTCCACTAAAAGGAGTGCATGACAGCAGACAGACTTACAGAACTCACATTCATTTATAATAGTTAATTTTCACGTATAGTGTCAAAGAATAACACAATCCCAATAGGGTTACCACACCATAGCCGTCTTCAATTAGCCAAGGTGTATAAATTAATTATGGATGAGAACAGTGTGACATGAAAAATCAGTTATTCCGCAAGACAAAGGGCTCAGCATCGTTTAAACTTTACTGGTCTGGTGAAAGACTGGACTCGCTGCGCATTAAGTCAAGTATTTAAAGACAGCGCGAATGTCCCATATTCATATGTAAACATCGTCAAAGTGCTTTCATTTTCTTCGAACTTTCTCTTTAGAAACGGTTCTTTGAAGCAGGTGTAAACAACTAATAAGTTATCTATATAATCATAAAAGTCCTTTCTTTGCTTGCGTAAGGGCAATATTATAAAGTTTTGTATTATTTCATAAACCATAATTCAATTCAATGTCCGTGTGGTGACGGACTAAGAATACAAGTGTCATCACCCTATCCTCTCCTGTGGGTGTCGTACAAGGAGAATAAGGAAAGTAAGCAATTATCACCCACTGCATTAGTGGTTGTAGAGCTGCGTACCAAGTGAGAGCTCACTTGCTATCGGGCTCGAACGGGTCGGTACCACCGTCTTCTGTATGACCGGTCATGAAGCACGTCAGTATGTTTTGGATGTAGCATGTCATTTAAACCCTGTATAGATATAAATTATATTTTACGTACATATTAATATGTATTTAAATATCAATAGTTTATCAAGTAGCTGACCTACTTTGCAATGCATAAACGAAGATCCTGCTCGTGACTGTTATTTTCGATTTCACTCTAGAAACCTTACCTGAATAATATAACGTAAAAAAAATAATGATTTTGACTCTACAACATAATTATATCCGCAAAATTCGGATTGTCGATTATTTTGTTAATTCTAATGGTGCAAATGGCAGTCGCCATATTGGCCACTCGGATGCCACATTTCACCCGAGCGAAGCCGGGTTTTCATCTAGTGATATAAATATATTTTGCCCCGCATATTTTATAAACGTCTTTCTTAATCTCGCTGTCTTTGTAGGGGTGGGATGGGTTTAAAAATGGGTTTTATTAAAGGGTTTAGAGCCTAGTTGTGCACTTGCAGTACCAAAGATCGACAAGGTTAAGCCACTTTCTCTTGCCTGCCAATCAGATGAATGACCAAAAAGTGATACCTATATGTAGACTCCTGACTACCTCCACACTTCGTAAGGCACGTTAAGCAGTGGATCCCAGCTGTCCAATAACATACTGGCAGTTGTTACAGCTTGTTAGTCCCGTATGAAAAAAAGTTAAAAAATGTGTGCTGGGTACACATAGTAGAAGTGGATATTTCAAAGAAAAATATTTAAACAAAATTATGTTAACAATTATATATGTACTTACACACAGCGGAGAATACCAACAGAGCAGATGTAACACCTCTTTATTATATTATGTTGTGAGTCGTAACGCTATTTCGTGACAGAAATATTCTAATACCCCCCTGTCTATATAGAAGTTTCACTTCAAAAATCTGACCTTGATCTTACTTTAGAACCTACGAGCTTAGGACCATAGGTCGCCTATTGTCGCTTAGTTGGGTGGTAAAGGTCAAATATGCAATCGATTCGTGTAAAATACTGGTGTATCTGCTAAAACCGAATGACCAGAAGGTGACCACAACAAGAAAGTTTGGGATAATTGGGGGAGATAATGGGTTTATTAGAAGTGCATAAGAGATAAATATACTATTGTTATAACAAAGTAAGTATGAGTGTATAGAAAAGTATTGAACTATTTTTACTTCTCTTGTCCTTTATGCTAATTTTCTTATTACTTAGACACTAGACTTAGCGCTCATTCTTACTATTGGTAACCAATTATTTGCTCATTTTAAAATTACAACACGAGTTTTGCAAAAATTAAACGTTTATTTGCACATCGATGGTAAAGTGATTCGTTCAGGATGTTAAAAATTAAACCTTTATTCTAAATTTTAATTTTCGAGACTTAGTTTTGGCAGCATGTCTATTATCGATTTTATTAAATAGTTCCATCCATCCATCCATCCATCAGCCTTTCGAAGTCCACTGCTGGACATAGGCCTCCCCAAGAGAACGCCACAACATGTGTTTCGCTCATATGGGGGATAGTGTGTAATCGCCACGCTTGCCAGGCGGGTTAGCGATCGCAGTGAATGTTATTAATACTCGAGGTAGTGCTGCTGCCCACTTCGCCGTTATTCGCTCGGTAATAATATTAATTAATTATAATATTCATAAATCAAAGCCGTATAAAAGACCTATGTTATTTTTATTTTGCAGTTAGCACAACAAATTGGGTATCAATGTCATGTCAATGACATTGTTATATGTACCAGGAAAGTTGCGTCAATACCATGGGTATGGGTTTTACCCCCCTTTTATGTTCACACCAAGTTCTTTTTAACTGTCTGAGTCAAATCAAGGGAATAAGTCTTAAATGAATCATTAGAATCTAACAAAATATTTTAAAACAATAGACAGTATAGTTATTATGTGTGTTAAACCACAGACCACAAACATTCGATAGCCATTGAGCTTGACTCACATAACTGACGAATGTCCTAGACACAAATATTACAAACAAGAGCTAAATTATGTTTTTTTAAAACCTCATGCCTTTTCCCATAAAAGTTAGACCAACTAGGCAATCGCTTGAAAATTGTTTGGTACCTACCTATCAAATTAAGCATTAGTTAGTGGATATATTGTTATTTTTTTAAATAAGCACTTGACATTCTCGGCCTTTTCGGAATATGAAGCCTTCTGCCGCGAATACTGTTGCAGACGGTCTACCAACTGAAAAAATAATGATAAGTAGTTATCTACTTATAATATTAACACAGTGGGAAAATGGGAAACACACTTTGTGTTAATGTATATATGGCTAAGCATGTCAAATGCTAAAAAATATACCTAATATTCACAAATGTAAATGCATTAAAATGTTGTTATGAGGGATCTATACTAGTATAAAGCTGTAACAGAGCTGTGTCTGTACATTTAAGATATTTTAGAAAAAAATACTGAATATTTTTTTAGATTTGTTGTCTGTCTGTTTATCTGTTTGTTCGTTCGCGCATCACGCAAAAACTACATAACGGATTAAACACAAAGTGAAAAATGTGAAATCGAAAATAACAGTCACGAGCAGGATTCGAACTTGCATCTCCTGGATACCGTCCAGATGCTTTGCCAATTCAGCAAAAAAAAAAACATCATTCAAAGCATCTGGACGGTATCCAGGAGATGCAGGTTCGAATCCTGCTCGTGACTGTTATTTTCGATTTCACTTTTTTCACTTTGTGTTTAATGTATGTTGCTAAGTATGCCAAATGCTAAAAATATATATAAAAATATCTAAATACATAACGGATTTTAATGCAACTTTTTTTATTTGATAGCTCTTCATTAGACTTAAAAATTGGTACACGTTTTATTCCGCTACTATATCGGGAACCTTTGATATAACCTAAAATGTAGCATTTGGCTACGGTGGAGCCGCGGACAAAGGCTAGTGATGAATATAAACGATTCCTAAAATACTTAATCTCCTGTGTATAAATAAACAGAAACCGTGACTGACTGACTGACTGGCTGTTCTATCATCGCATAGCTCAAACCGCTGAAAGGTCGGGTTGAATTTTGTCACATAAATACTTTTTATGATGTAGACATCCGCTAAAAACTGGCGTGACCCATTCAAAATTTTTTTGGAGAAATCGTATAGAATTAAGAGTGAGTGGGTACCAGGTTACTGATATAATACATAGGTACATTCAGTCAAGAAAGTATTGAGAATGGATGATTTGTTTATGGTTCCAAATTCAAATTTTTGTTTTTTTTGTCCGTGAATATTTTTATTTTTTTATTTTTGTTAGGGCCGGCTTAAGATCTGTTGTTTGAGTTGATCTATCAGTATTTACACGGAGCGACTGTCTGTCTGACCGCCACGAACCAAATAAGAGGACAACTGGCGACCTTAGAAAAAGACCAGCGTCAAAATTTTTATTCAGGACACACAACCTAAAACGACTGCCAGGATGTTATTTGATAGCTGGGACCCTACAGTACTGTATGCAAATAGGTGTCACTTTTTAGTCACCCATCCGATTGCCAGCCGAGCGAAAGTTGCTTAAATATGCAGATCGTTCGAACTGCATGTGCACAACTAGACTACGATCTCCTACTTCTGAAGGAATGTAATATAATTCCAATAAAGGCGGAGAGACGGCACACGGCGGGTTTCTTTAGTGAGTGAGGGCACCACACTACCCCGTTCGTTGCCCCGAACGACGGGGGGGCCTTTTCTTAGTCTATTTCATTAAAAAAAACTTCTTTTCTGTATATATTGCAGAACTACGTCTATATAACATACATAATGTTCTATATCTACTAGTGACATAACACCATTAAATGGAGAGTCATAGTAATTTAAAAAACAATAACGAATTCCACCATACGCAATATTGTTACGGTACAACTTTCTGTTTCTGCAATATTATAGTAAATATGTACACTACTTTTGTAATAAGAATTCTTTTGTTGTGAAGTTACAATAGAATAAGTTTGTAAGATAATTTTGTGGTTTAATTAGGTATATCTGCTATAGAACAAAATGTTAATACATATACCTTGTCGCTACAATCGATTACATAATTATTTAGTAATCATCTGAATAACATAATTAGACTATTATTTAGACTTCAAAATAATAAAAGGGACTAGAGAGAGACAGTATTACTAAATAATAATCTCTTAAATTGAGAAGACTTACCACATTCGTGCATTACTTATTTTGGCATAGCAAATTTTCTTTTTACTCTGAGACAGTGCTTGGATTTTCTAAAATAGTAAATTTATTTATATTTTTTATAGACCAGTTTTGAATTTAAAAAAAAATCAATAAAGATAATAGTAAAAAAAAGAAGTTTCCCTTGTGATTACAGGGTAGGTATTTATACGTCATAGTTAACTTATATTCTACAGTAGATACTCATATTATCGCTAACTAACCATAATTAATAATAAAGGATGTAGTGTAATTATTAGTATAATATACGTTGGAGTGGAATGCTAATTATTTTATTACTAACTACAAGTGAATACAGTACGAGTTAAATTATAGTTACAGTAAAATATTCAAAAAAGTTGATTGTGCGGAGTTTCTGAATAATTCCATGATCGATTGTATAAAAATATCGTTTATATACAAGAAAAAAAAAAGTATGTACATAAAATTTACTCTATGACCTAAACGTCAGTGGAGAATTCCGTTCACAGCAGAAATGTTCAAACAAATTTTCAAACAGAAGTAACAGTGTTGCCTACTCAATTATCTTACTCCCACGTAATAGCTTAACCAACTGCTTTCTACGAAATTAATTACATCTAACAGGCGGCGAAATTCGAGATCCATATTGCTAACAGTTTTATTAATAATCTAGAATTGGAACCTGAGTCTCACAGTTAGTCTAAAATCTAGACCAACGAGGTCTTTAGATGAATAAAAATAAAATTTCAGGCATGACGCTGTGACTAAAACTTAACGTTAGGCACGGAAGCATAGCTTGCTCTTTTTTCAGAGACAACATAATATTTAAGAATATGTTATTTATAACCTCACTAAATTTTAAAAATACATATTAAATTTAACTATACCTACTTAAATTAGAGTTTTATTCAGTTAACGTAGGAAATACTTTATCTGATATTAATAGTAATGCAATGTAGATGTACCTACCTAAATTACATTTCCTTCCTTAGTGTTCGCCTAGTAAAAACAGTATTTTAAGTTTTCCCACATAATCGTAAGTGGAAATATAATCGTTAATTATAAATCACACCAGTTTCATAAGAGTCACAGAGTGCCTTTGTATACTGGGTGTAAATGACATACTGATAATTACGGGAAAAGATGTCACCAAATAACTGTAATAATATGCCCTGTACCATTTTCATCGATAACGACACAGTTTCATCGATAACGACACACAGGGTTACAAAGTTAGCAATTTTTAGCTATCATCGAATCATTAACAACGCGACTAAAAACATGACGAACGTTTCAATCCATTGTAGTTTTTCGAGTAAATCGGTGATTAATGGGTTTATAACCTAAAATCGAATTTAAATAAAACAATATAATAATTTTATCTCGAATTAAATTTAAAAAATTTAAAAGCAATTGCAATTTTCATGAAAGACCGATGCAAATTTCCACCACCTGAGATTTCAGAATCGACTACTGAACCCATGGTATCAATTATTATCGGTACGATACACGTAGTACGGAAATAAAATATAATTAACATACGGGAAATAAGCTTCTTTATACTTTCTTTGGTGGATTTTTATAGTCAGAAAATAAATAAGTATATTATTATTTAAAAACACCCACCAGATTACAATGCTATGAAACACCTACAACGGTAACAAACTCGACGACTACAGCTGGGGAACATGGTAGTCGATTCATTTACGATTGTAACGATTGTATTTATGATTGTAACTCCAATGGGGTTGCCATTGGAGTTACAATCATAAAACTAAATAGTATTTTGGATTTGGTCACCCATCTATAAATTGAATAGCGCCCACGTTGCTACACGCATCTTGTATAGTGATTACAATAACTTTATTAAACTACAAATACCACAAAACTATATTTTAATAATCATTATTTCTTGTTCTCTTAGGTGGAACGCGGGGAACTAAATCTAACGTTTCCTATAATGTTCAATCCGGTGACGTGGGAGGCTCACGCTTTTCCTGTGTTCTTTGGAGGAGCGAAGGTGGTCGACGATATCATAGTTTCAGTTCCCGCCGTACAATTAGTCTGGTTTGTCCGAACTGACACTAAAGCACAAATGGACAGGTACGTAACTTGACGCATGAATTAAAACAACCATATTATAGTTTTATTGTATCTTTTGAAAGTCTTATCTGGATCTGCTATATATTATACTAACGCATAACACGCGGCTTCGCTCGCATTATAGTGATAAATCCATTTTGGCTAAGATTTGCATAAAATCTTTTCTGAATGCTCATCTATCAAAGAAACCCTTATGTAATTTTTCACGGTTCTAGCCCTAGTAGTTTGGGCTTTGCCTTCATATGTCAGTCAGAGAGTCAGTTTTATTCTATATTATATAGATTACTTTAGTATCTTAAATCAAATCTTCATAATTTGGGGAAACAATATTGGGAGGCCTTCCTCACAACCGTCGCTCTAAGTACCTATACTTGCAAGCTTAGACTGCGCTTCAAGAGCAATGGTGGCGTAATGGGGATAACCATAAATCCATCCATCCATCAGCCTTTCAACGTCCACTGCTGGACATAGGCCTCCCCAAGAGAACGCCACAACGAGCGGTCCTGCGCCGACCGCATGCAACGGCTCCCTACGGCTTTGATCAGATTATCAGTCCATCTGGTGGGGCGGCCCCCTCCTACGGTAACTAGCGATAGTCGGTTCATCGAGCGACGCGGCCTGCCCATTGCCACTTCAGCATGCCAACCCGGCGGGCTATAAAGGTCACTTCTGTTCTCCTACGGATCTGCGTATTACGGATTCGATCACGTAGGGAAATATTGAGCTTAGCTCGCTCCATGGCACTCTGAGAGACTTTGAGCCTTGCTACAGGGCCAACATTCAGAGACCACGTCCCTGTTCCATAAAACTGAATGGTAATTTTTGTATACGCCGAGGCTTTAGCCCAGTGGCCCGGTATCATTGTTACGGCAATACAGCGGCAAGTACACCGCTAGCTAATTCTTAAATTACAAGAACTCAGTAAGTTTCTGTTGACAGAAACTATGCTGATAGCTCATTCTTGTAAAATTCTATTCATATATCTGTTTGGTTTCTTTCTACATATCAATGAATATTTAAGGCTAAGACCGGACGTCACCTTGATTGCTTGACCACTCCCGACACCTACTACCCGTAGGAACTGAGATAACATATGGCCTTCATCTATAATTCTGAATTTTTAAGGAATTGGCTACCATACTCTTATATTATTATTTTTACTACAATGTCTTTCTAGTGGAAGAGCCTTGCTTATACATAGTATCACGCCTGTATTCCCCGAAGGGGTAGGCAGAGGTGTATTACACACCCACGATTCGCCAGCTATGTTTAAGTCCCACGTAATAGGGGGCGAGCCTATTGACGTCTACGCATTTCCAAACTCCAGGCTACTACTGACAATTTTTCTTTTTTTTTTTACGAAAAATCTCAATAACACCCCGGCCCGGGGATCGAACCCGAGACCTCATGATCAGCAGTCGCTTACAATACCGCTGCACCACAGAGACAGCCTATCATTGGCTATTAATGCTTATCCTAGCATGAATGGGCTGCATCGATTGAGGAAGTACCACTCCCTCAAAAATCAGCGTCGAACAACTGTTGAAGTAGCCAGGGGGGCGCATGTTTGCTTGCCATCCACGTAGTGTAAAGAAATTGTTATATAAAAATAGGCTATACCACCCAAGTTCATCATGTTCCATTCCACAACTTATGCTTATGTTTCCGACTATGATTCAGCTATTGTAGAGACAGAGCGAGTTTATTTTCACACATAGTTTATTTGTGTCATCCGTTAATAATTTTACCTACTGTAATCTTGTGTATGTGTACTTTATGTTTCTAAGTTTTCCCGCGATACATAATTAACTTCTTCCCACGACTTTCTCTACATGGACATCAAAATTTCGCCCATAGACTACATTAGGTATGCACAGTAACCTTTTATTGCGAAAAGATATTCTGTGTATACAGGCCATAAATTTCTTGTATACAAAATATTCTACAAATTATATGCCAAAAATAGGTATTCCAAAGGAACTTTTATTTTATTATTAATTTTTCGACAAAAAATTCCATATAGGTATGTTAATCCAGTGTATCATCTATCTACTTTTATTTAAACCTGCTTTATTTAGGCATAATTGACGAACAAACGTCCAAACATCTTTACAAATTTTCACATTTATAGTATGAGGATATTATGATTAAAAATTTAAAGCTTGACACTATATCAGTAACAATATTAAATTAAAAGATACACTAATAACTAAAATCAGGTTTAACACCCACAATAACTATACATTCGTGATTGTTGCGACGATTATGGAAGTAAATAATGAGAGGTTTCCAAAGTTTGTTATTTGTGTCCATTACGTGGTTCATTAGGTAATAAAGACCTAATTTTAAAACTAAATACCAGCACACTTTGAGTAAACAAGCCTTCATCTAACTCAAATAATAGAACTCCATTTTAACTCTATTTAATAAATCGTTTCGAATACCAAATACTACGTAATATTGGACTAGAATGGAAATGGAAAGGTTTACTTTGTTTTGTTCAGTACAATATGTTGTAAGCTTTCGTAAATTGCCTATTATTACCTACGTTTAACAAGAAAATAATGAGTTATGTAAAAATTTCAAACTAAACCTACAAGGATAGAAACTGCATCAGTGTTAATTATGTCTGTGCAACGTAAAGAAACACAGATCTGTGGTTTATTATTAAAGTCTAGCACGAACTGTAGCAATATCACCACCCCAATCTTTCCTGCGGTTGTCGTATAGGTATGACAACTAGGTGAATTAAGCAATAAAGAGCGATGATAGAAGAAAGATGGAATGGATGAACTTTATCCCGTGTGGTGACGGACTAAGAATACAAGTGTCACCACCCCATTATTTCCCACGGGTGTCGTATGAGGCGACTAAGGGAAGTAAGCAATTATCATCCATTTTATGACTGGTGGTAGGGCTGGGTAACAAGTGGGACTGCTCACTTGGTATCGGCAGGCGTACATCACTCGCTCAAGGTCCCGAGTTAAATGCCTACCGTTTCGCGTATCGCCCACGGTACAACCGTCAGAAGGCTTTCGCACGCCCGCCAAAGCCCTCGCGCTTGTAGTATTGATTAAAATAAAATTGTTTACGCGATTTAGGGTATTTCGACGATAAAATTTAATAACATAAAATTCAGAGCTAAAACTCTAAACGCATATTTATACACATAGCATCACGCCTGTGTATATTTATGTACAACAAAAAAAAAACAATGTTTAAAAAAAAAGTAATCCGACTTGAAAAATAACATCTAAAATTATATAAAAAGTAATCAAATAAAAGCTACTAGAAAAGTATTTTTTTAAGTTTTATAAACGACAGCTGTGTTGCTGTCGGGAGAATCAGGAGTCTCCGAACCCAGCGAGCGTGTATGTGTGTGTTAAGAGATGTATGAATGTTGAGGAAGCGAAAGATGTACCTATGCAAGAACAGAGCCTTTTGTTACTCTGTTCTTTCTGCCTACCCCGGAAGGGAGATAGCGTGATGATAAGTAAGTAAAATCATCATAGGTGCAACCCTTTTTTCGTGTGATCGGCCATGAAGCACATCGTTGCGCTTTGGCTGTAGCAGGAGATAGCCGTTTCTTTCAGTTCATATCGGTGAAATGAAATGGTGAGCAGTGGCTTGACAATACTCTCGGGATAGTTCAGTCCATGAGCGACGGTTACCATTTACCATATACATGCAATAAAAAAAACGCAGCAAAATCGAATTTGTTACTGGGACTGAACGGGTTGACTGTTACGTACTAGCTGATTCTAACATCTTCACACGCGTGATTTAAGTGACCAACAAAAAAAGATTTAATAAATATCAAACTAGATAATGCTAAGTTCTTGTTAAAAAACAGCTTTCACCACTTATTTCCCCCATCAAAATGTTAAAATCCAAAATCCCTGAAACACGACATTAGTTGTTTGAGTTAACTACAATTCCATGTTTCAAGTTCCTATCTTAAAACGATACTCCTACAGAAAATTGTACCCCTCATTTCCCCCGCATAATAGGTGAATATGCAAGATACGTCGTTATTTTTTTTATACTACATATGTGGCAAACAAGCATACGGCGTATCTGATGGTAAGCGGTTACCGTACCCTATAGACACTAGCAACATCATAGTATCACTCGCTCGTCGCCACCTCGAAGGAATTGGGATAGGAGGTGGATAGGAAGGATAATAAGGAGCGGATAGGGAGAGGTTTAGGCCTCCTGCGCTCTCACTCACCATACAAAACACAACGGTAGGCGTAACTGCCGTTGTTACACGCTGATCTTTTGTGAGAGGGTGGTACTTCCCAGATCGAACCAGCCCATTCGTGCTGGGATAAGCAAGGGTCTACCACTAGAAAATTTATACTCAGTTAACTGTATTTCAAATATGTATATAATTAGATTCTTATCTACAAAGAACAGAGACCTTCATACATAGTTCCCTCTCCAATTTCCTCCTTTTTTGTGGTGTTTTTTAGAGGAAGGTACTAGTTTAGACAAACTTAAACATATAATCTTGTTCTAAAATATTTTTAACGTCATCTCGTAGAGTTTTGATAAACCAGTATACTAACATCTAATAACAACATAGCCAGCCTTAAAGATCCACGAGGTGGCGCTATAATTTTTATTTTTTATTAATATATCCCAGTGTAGATAACTTTAATAATCTAAATACAGAATTAGATCCAAATCGTTAAAGCTATTCTCAGAACATAGCATCACGCCTGTATTCCCCGAAGGGGTAGGCAGAGGTGTATTACACACCTACGACTCGCCAGCTATGTTTAAGTCCCACGTAATAGGGGGCGAGCCTATTGACGTCTACCGGGCACATTTCCAAACTCCGGGCTGCTACTGAGAAATTTTCTTTTTAGGAAAAAGCTCAATAACATTGCCCGACCCGGGGATCGAACCCAAGACCTCATGATTAGCAGTCGCATACACTACCGCTACACCACCGAGGCAGTAGTGTTTTCAAGATACGCAGAATAAATTTGTATAAAATAATAGCTAATTTGTTATACATATAAGATTTATAGATTTGTATTATACTATTTTTTGGTCATTGCTGTCTTTCTATTGAGCATGGGTCTCATCTCATGGTGAGAGGGGTCATAGTCCACTACACTGGCTCAGTGAGGATTGGCAGATCTGAAGTATACCAATCCGCCATCGAGAACATCTCTCTCAGGCATGCATTTCCTCACGATGTTTTCCTTCACTGAGCAGTGATAAATTGTAAACAAATACACACATCCATCCATGCATCAGCCTTTCGACATCCACTGCTGGACATAGGCCTCCCCAAGAGAACGCCACAACGAGCGGTCCCGTCATGGGGGATGCCGTAATCGCCACGCTTGGCAACTCCAAGGAAAGGCAGGTGGAGAGGAAAAACAGTAAGGAGAGGAAAAGAAGGGGGTTTTTTAGCACCTACGGTTGCTTCACGTTGATCTTCTGTGAGGGTGTGGCACTTCCCCAACCAGCCCATTAATGCTGAGACAAGATGGCTCTAACACTGTCTAGTTAAATGTGTTACATTAAAATATATCTAATATTAGAATAATTAATTTTCGTAATTTCTCTTTCTTTAAATGAACAATCACTTATTAATTTAAAATTCTCTCAAATTATTTTCAGAGGTGCAGCATGGGAAGATGCTTTTTTGGAAACTGTGGGCATAGCCGAAGACACTGGGCGTTTTAAACACATTTCTGTCTCACGATTCGCATCACGTACCCTCGACCATGAATTGGAAAAGAATACAAGAACCGTCGTACCATTCTTCAGTTCCACTTTCATTCTTATGGGAATATTCTCTATAGTAACTTGTATGATGGGCGACTGGGTTCGTTCTAAACCCTGGCTAGGTTTGCTAGGAAATATATCAGCTGTAATGGCCACAGCAGCAGCTTTCGGATGCGCCATTTATTTAGGAATTTCCTTTATTGGTATTAATTTAGCTGCTCCTTTTTTGATGATTGGTAAGTTTCTACACTATTACTCGCACTTTGGCTTAAGATAAATGTAATGCTCTTTTTTACTGGAATTTTATATAGGAACTAAAACACACGGCGTTTAAAAAAGGAACATCTTTTTTATCTTAAAACAGGCCAGTTCTTGACAACATTTGCTTGATGGATAGTGGAATGTTGCCACTTGATGATAAGTAGCATTTTTAGATAGAAGCACACTAGCTTAACAATATTTAATGACCTCATGATTTCAAAACCTTCATATTATTTTTCATATAAGATTTACAGCCTTAGGCATTTCTTTCGAGTCGTAAGTACTTGGTCCTTCGAAAATGCACGATATTAAGGTAGGTTCGCACCTAAAGCGGTAAAAGACCGGATTAGTGGAATGTGTCGGCTACTCTACTGATATATTGCCAACGTGCTATCTTCTGAATACATATAGCTTTGGAACAGGAGTACTTATTGGGTATAATGAATACCCAATACCTACGTAATTACGATTACAATCAAGAGAGCATTTTGTTTTTATTAGTAGTTGATAATCTCTGTAAAAAGATTCTAATATCACACTTCCATCTATAGAACCGAAGCAATTAGTGGCGAATATTAAATAAATGTATGTGTTTTTCCTGTAACACTAATCACAAATTCAAAAATATAGGTAGGTGCGGCAGCAGATATCGTGTTCTAGGTACTAATAGATACCCTCGTTTATACTTACTCACGTCAAACACAAAGCAATTAGTTGAATGCTTTTGATTAATCAGTGAGATCGTTTACTCTGATATCCTTGTAGTCAATGAACCAGACTAAAGAATGCTAGCACCAAAAAGTCATGGGAAATCATATCAAAGCCTTTGAAAACCCTTCGAAGAAACATCAAGTAAAATAAATATTATAAGTTAAGGAACATTGCTTAATATTCTATTCATTGGTGTTTCTTTATTGTGGACATACCAATGTAATACCAGTACCCTTCTTCAATGTATGTATTAAAATAAAAACCTACTGACTTAATCCCCTATGTAGGTATCGGGATTGATGACACATTTGTGATGCTGGCGGCTTGGAGACGAGCTTCGCCTAAGCTTCCAGTGCCGGAACGGATGGCGATTATGTTATCAGAAGCTGCAGTTTCAATCACAATAACCTCAGTCACTGACATGCTGTCATTTTTCATCGGTATTTTTTCTCCGTTTCCCTCAGTGCAAATATTCTGCATGTATTCAGGCAAGTATTGTCATAGATATATCAAAGATTTAACTATAATCATGTTACTTTTAGTTTTTTTTTTATTGCGTATAGTGGCAGACCAGCTACAGCCCACCTGATGGTAAATGGTAACCGTCGCTCATGGACTCAACTATACTGGGAATATTGTCAAACCGCTGCTCACTATTTCGTTTCACAGATATAAAATGAAAGAATTAACGGCTATCTCCTGCTACAACCATAACATACCGATGTGCTTCATGGCCGGTCACACGGGATATGATGGTACACGTATGGTACGCTCGGGCCCGACAGCGAGTGAGCACTCCCACTTGGTACCCAGCCCTACCACCAGTAATGCGATGGGTGATAATTGCTTACTTCCCTGAGGTGCTTCGTACGACACCCGTGGGAAAGATTGGGTGTCACCACGACACTTGTATTCTTAGTCCGTCACCACAACGGACAAACAAATCAAATATTTCATTATTTGTTAGTATTAAATTTTGTCATTTTAAAATGGGACTCAATCTATATAGTGTACATCAGTGCACCAGACGCTATCACAAGTCGAAACGTCGAGACCTATTAAAGGTATTCTACCAATAGATATACAGCTTAACTCCCGTATACTTTCTATTTCTAACCCATGCTGGCAAAAATATTATCTATTTTTTTTTTAGATGATACACTTCTAAATTATTATAAAAAAAACTAATTTACTAGAAACAAGTTTTTGTGAAAGTGGAAAAAGAGAAATTTTCTGCAAGCAGGATTCGAATATGCGTCTTCCTCTATGCGGGAGGATGCTTTTGACCTCTATGCTGTCTTAGAAGCCTGCTAAAACTCTCAATTTCCACTGTTACATTGTAGTCTTCATCGTTCTTCATCATAGTAGTTCTTCACAAAAATTTGTTTCTAGTAAAACAGCTGATCATGTCAAATAAAACAATAAACTTATTTTATTACCTTTTGTAATTGGCACTGAGGATGATTTTTTTAAGCATTTTTATTTTTAATAATTAAAGTCCGTGAGTGGAGTTCTAAAAGAGTTCCATCATTACAGGTCTAGCCGTTTGCTTCACGTTCATATGGCATTTAACATTCTTTGCTGGTTGCGTGGCTTTATCAGGATACCGCGAAAAGCAAAATCGACATACCATCACTTTTATGAAAGTATTGCCAGAATCTAGAGCAAGGAAAGGTAAGGCACGAAAGATCCAGTCTATCATACATTACAAGAAGACCTTCACTTTGTTGCCTGCACGATTTCAGCCGCGTGGAATCCGAATTTGCTCAATATAAAACGTCATTCTACGACATATCAATTTACAAAAATGGCTATCTCAAAGAATCACTCCTTCTTTCCAGGACAAAAATCCTTACTTTTTCTGGTCTCCAATGCAAAATTTAATGATGATTGGTTAAGTAGTTACGGAGTGAAAACGTAAAAATCAAACAAAAAAACTTTCGCATTTTTAATTACCCGTGGCTCCGTCGCAGCCAAGAGCTAGTTTTTTGGTTGTATCTTAGGTTCCTGATATATTAGCGGGATAAAATGTATACCAGTTTTTAAGTCTAATCAAAAACTATCAAATAAAAAGTTGCATCAAAATCCCTTCAGTAGTTTTTGCCTGATGCGCGAACGAACAGACAAAAATTCTAAAAAAATATTTGTGTTCAGACACGCCTACCTATATAACCTAATGCATTCATTTTTTCTCAAATATATTAAGTTTACAGACGCAGCTCTGTTACAGCTTTATAATAGTATAGATAATTTAAAAACACAATCTTAATTTCAGAAGAAAAGTCATGGATGTACAGGATATTCTGCAGTGGTGGTATCGACGCTGCCGACCCTGACAATCCTATAGATAATAGAGAACATTGCATTATGGCTTTCTTCCGCACAACCATGGCAGATTTACTCAACAAAGGCGCTGTGAAGGCTTTAGTTATTGTGGTATTTTTGGCATATTTAGCTGGAGCAGGATACGGGGTGACTAATCTTCAAGAAGGGTTGGAAAGAAGAAAACTGTCGAAAGTGGATTCGTACTCTGTTGAATTCTTTGACCGAGAGGATCTGTATTACAGAGAATTCCCTTATAGAATACAAGTAAGTCACAAAACCATCTAGATTCTGACATTATAGTTAATAGATACTCTTTTTAAATTTGTAGATATTACTAGTAGATACTACATTGTATATTGTAGGCTGACTGACAGCATTTGTAACGACGACATAAGACAGCGAGTAGGTATGAAAGAGAGTATTGCTGTAAAGATGCGAAAGGGAATGCTTTAATGATTCGGACATGTGGATAAATTGCCAGACGAGCCACTGGTTAAGAAGATAATATACAATGTGAATGTGGAAGGATGTAGGTACAGGGGGAGGCCGAGACTCACCTACCTAGACAAAATCGGTCATGTATTGAAGGAAGGTGGAGTCAGGACCTCCGAAACTGGCGAGTGCATATGGAGAGAATTATGAATGTCAAGGAAGTGTGAGATGGATAAATAGAGCCTTTTGGCACTGTGTTTTCTCTGCCCACCTCTCAAGGGAGATGGCTCAGATGGCATGATGATAAGTAAGTAGGTATCTATCAATTTGTCTTTCAACAGGTCGTCATTAGCGGCGAGTACAACTATTCGGATCCCTTAGTACAGGATGAAGTAGAAGCTCTTACTAAGAAATTGGAGAACACCTCGTATATATCGAATTCGTTATATACAGAGTCATGGCTTCGAACATTCGTCGACTACGTATCGAGAAATAACGATTACTTGAATGTAACTATAGATGACGAAGAAGAGTTCATTAAAAATCTTAAAGAAGTGAGTATCATACCTACACATAATAATTCGATTAAAAAATCTATATTTGCACTAAGTGTGTGGTAGATTAGCGGCTAAAGTTTACCTACCTATTCCCCGGGTTGCATTTAGACGCAATTTCAAGAAGGTTAAGACAAATGTGATGAGGAGATTGGGTATGGCCGAAAGGTAGTGCGGTAGCTGTGGGTTAGAGCACTTCCCCGGATTGGAAAGGACGCAGGTTTGATTCCTGCTCGTACTAAAATTCTCTTTTTCCTCATTCACAAATAATAATTTGTACTTTAAAGTAGCCGAGCATGTCAAGTGCTAAAAATACAGATCAACATGTTTAAAAAATCACGCCATCAAATAGTAGGTATGATTTTAATTGCAAAATTAAACTTACTATATTGGATTAATGCATGTAGGTAAATGCGTCCCGATAGGTGGCGTTGGTCGTTAAGACAAATGTGATGAGGAGATTAGGTATGACCGAAAGGTAGTGCAGTAGCTCAGTGGATTAGAGCACTTTCCCGGATTGGAAGGGACGCAGGTTCGATTCCCGCTCACGCTAAAGTTCCCTTTTCCTCATTCACAAATAATAATTTGTAGTTCAAGACTTGCTCGCCGACATTATTTTTCCACAAAATTTGTTTCTGGTGAATTTTAAGTCACTGCATGCAAATTTACAGTAATTTTTTTTTTGCAGTTATGGTTATTCCCTGCGAATCCATTTTCGTTAGACGTCAAATTTGATGAGACCGGAAATAAAATTGTCGCTTCAAGATTTCTTATACAAGCAGTTAACATCAGTGGCACTAATCATGAAAAAGAAATGGTAAAAGTTCTAAGAGATATTGTTGCACAATCGCCATTGAATGCTTCAGTTTTTCATCCCTATTTCGTATTTTTTGACCAGGTGAGTTTAAAAACCGATTGCATTTTAATATAACTTGTTAGGTACTAAGTTTACTAGCTGCAACTCGCGACTTAATCCGCGTTGAATCTAAATTCACGGCTTTTTCGATTATTTTTCTAGTAGAGCCTAAGTCACGTATTACCTCAAATAACATCAGCTGTCTGCAAATGAAAATACCGTCAAAATTGGTCTAGCCGTTTCTCAGATTAGCCGGAACAAAGACACAGAAAAATATTTGTTAAACTTGATTGTTGGTATCGGTACTGGGTAAGGTACTGGCACAGTCGAAGAACCATACAATCAGTCCTCGCCTTTGATGTTGACGAAAAAGCCCAATCCGTCTAGACATTCGTCGCGACGACTAAAAGTGCTAGGGTTGTCACATCGGCAAGATATAAAAATACATTATATTAGCATATCTGTATTTTTTTACATTCTTTTTTTCTACACATTCAACAAATTATATAAATTAGAATTTAAGTAAATTATTGTACAATGACGTGTAGCAATTAACAATCTGTTGTACCGGCTCTAAAAGAAATTTTCCCCCACGTAAAAAGTAACTTAACTCAAATGCCCTACTAGGATACAAATCAAAACATACTCGTAAAATTACAATAATTTTCAAATATACAACTGATATAAATGTATACTTTAGATTTTTTCAACTACTAGATTTTAAAGTCCTATTATTAAACTTTATTATATAATGTATTCGCATTCTTATAAATCATTTAATTAAAAAATCAATTGGACAAGGTTTGGTTATGAACTCTATTTTTTACCAACCCCATAATCGACACCCATATTGAAAATTTACACAAAGTACGCGGCGGCCATCTTGGAATATAAAAAAAAACTAAATTCAAACGAAGCACCCTTTATAACCCCTCAATCGACACCCACATTGAAAAATTACACAAAGTATGCGGCAGCCATCTTGGAATTAAAAAAAACTAACTTCGAACGAAGTACCCTTAAAAACTCCATAATCGACACCAATATTGAAAAATATCACAAAGAACGCGGCAGCCATCTTGGAATAAAAAAAAACTAAATTCGAACAAAGCATCCTTAAAACCCCATAATAAAATATGGGTACCAAACCCATGTTGAAAAATTTCTTTGAATTAAAAAAAGATCAAAATTCGAACGAACCACCCTTAAAACTGTGTGGGGCCGGCTTTAGAATTGTCCCACCCCTCTCCACCCATGGAAGTCGTAAGAGCCGATGGAGGGAATACCGGGGGCAGTGGGCAGCATTTAAACGAAATCAGCAGCATTACAAACGAAATCTTCAAGTTTTAATAATTTCTTTTAATTTTATTTGCCACATGACTGTTATATGTGTTACAGAAACATAGATTCTATTCTAATGAATGAATGTCATGTTCTTGTTTCAGTTCGAGCTTGTGAGGCCAACTTCTCTCCAGAATTTATGTTACGGTGCCCTTATGATGATGATAACTTCATTCATATTTATTCCTAACATTTTGTGTTCATTATGGGTGGCATTCAGCATAATATCTATAGAAATCGGCGTGGTCGGTTACATGGCCCTTTGGGATATCAATCTAGATTCTATTTCTATGATCAATTTGATTATGTGTATCGGTTTCTCGGTAGATTTTACAGCTCACATATGTTACGCTTATATGGCATCAAAAGCTAAAACGCCTAACGAAAAGGTCAGTGAATGCCTATACTCTCTAGGACTACCGATAATACAAGGCTCTTTTAGTACAATTCTGGGTGTAGTTGCATTGCTCCTAGCCGACAGTTACATCTTTTTAGTATTTTTCAAGATGGTCTTTATGGTAATATTCTTTGGAGCAATGCATGGCTTATTCTTACTCCCAGTTTTATTATCATTATTCGGGCCTGGGTCATGCTCAAAGCAAAAGGATGATATAAAAATGACAAAACTAGATAAATGTTACCCCAATCCGTATTGCTTGCCACATCCTCAACTAGTCCTTAACGACCAAATATACAACGGAAAGAATCTTAGTCCCAACGGAGTTTACAAAATATACGGAGACGACAAAGATCTTGGAATTGGTACTTCCGGCGAAGATACGAGCGAAAGCAGTTCAAACCAGTCGCAACGTCGACAAATTGGCGAAGAAGAGAGCAACAGAAAGAAATACGACGATGGGTGGAACAGATCTGTTTATTGCCAAAGCTCGAGTCAGTTCCAACCATCTGGGGAACTGGATATTTACAATCAAGACATAGATCGTAATTGGCAACGTCGGCATGATGAAAACCGTAAAATAGCTCCAGGAATGTCGAGAACACGTGACGATGACTGGGTGTCGACGCGTAAAACTAGCGACGCAGGTCCGCGCCGCGAAGGTGCATATAAAGTCGCGCGAGCACATTCACACCACAATATCCACAAGTCACGAGCCCCACGGCGTTCAAACTCACACCAAAACTTAGATCGAGACTACGTAGCAGAAATGCGCTTTCCCTGACAGTAAGCCCTCCTTTTAGAACTAAATTAAGTGCTCAATATATGGACCAAAGTATTAATTTATATTCGTAGGAAACAAAAACATTTTGTTGTATCTGTGTATAGTGAATGTACAATAGGTATTCCTGAGTTTGAAAAGTGATATTTTATGTGTGGTATGGACGCTGCTGATCCTTATAATCCCTTGTTAATAGAGAATGATGCATGTAGGTATTTTTGTTATAACCATGACAGATTTAGGTAATCAACAACGGTGCCAAACGGGCATTGCTCATAATAATATTGGTCAATTAAACTAGAGCAAATATGAATCTTCAAGAATGAAGGAAAATATACTTATAAAATTATTTCAAACTGCGTCGACCATTTTGTTCAGCGGCCTACAGAGAAATCCCATAAAGAATACAGGTAGGTACCAAATTTGATCTGTTTATTTAAGCATACCTATTGTAAAATATATATAAAAAATACCTAAGTAGTGCACTTTTGCCCATCTTAACAAAAGGTAAGGAAAAGTTGCATCTACCTATGTACGTAGACACTTTAGGTACTCAGTATCTAGACTTTGTTGCGGTAATTACTAACCTTAGTAAAATTATAAATTGTTGGTTAAGCTTTCACGCCATAACTACTGAACCAATCATCATGAAATTTTGCATACATATAGTTTGGAAAAGGACACATAAGACATTTAATGATTGGTTCTTGTGAGATAGCTATTTTTACATAGCGAATGTCATGTAGAGTGATGTAATTACATGCCACGCGGGCGGAGTTGCGATCAGAATCTATTAATATATTATTATTATTAATTATGTAATATAGTGAGGGACTAAGAATGCAAGTGTTACCACCCCATTCTTTCCCGCGGGTGTCTTGCAAGGCGAGGGAAGTAAGTAAAGCAATTATCACTCATTGTATTACTGGTAGTAGGATGGGTACCTAGTGGGAGTACAAACATGCTATCGGGCCCAAGTGAGTCTCACCCATAGATATAGTATGTCCGTATATACTATATCTATGGTCTCACCCATGAAGACCATGAAGCACTTCGTTGTGTTTTGGTTGTAGCAATAGATAGCCGTTCATTCTTTGATTTCACATAAGCGAATCGAGATTGTGAGCAGTGTCTTAACAGTACCTACTCTAAATATAGTTGAGTCAGTGAGTGACGGTCACCACTTACCATCAGGCGGGTAGCTCGTCCACCATAAGCAATAAAAAAAACTTAGTACGCGGCTAATACAATTATTACGATCCTTTACAGGATGAGGTGAAAGCTCTCACTAAGAAATTGGAAAATACCTCGAATATATAGAACTGAATGTAAGACTTGGAATATTCGTCGACTGAGTAACGAGAAATAACGACTACTTGAAAGCGACTATTTATGACGAACATCATTAAAAATCTTACAAGAGTGAGTACGCGTATTCATTAATTATAGAAAAAAACTATTTCCCTACATCCTAAAGAAATTAATTACATTTTATCAATAAAACCAGGCCTGTAAAAACATCTGGGTTACCGATTTGCCTATACCTAGCTATAGGTAGGTAGGTACTTATGTACCTAACTTTTAAATATTGATTAACTTATATATATCTACTAATAAAAAATATACCCATTCGCAATATAGGTAGGTATACAGCCTTTACATATGGGAGCTCACTGTTAAATTGCATAGAAATTATATACTCGTACCTACCTAGGTAAATAAAAATATTCTTTTCAAATCTAATACCTAAACACTTCCAGACAAAAGCGCATTGAACCAACCCAACAAACTTTGTTTATAAAATTGATATTATTCTGTGCTTAACATGCATGACTATATGTAGGTACTTACTCTTGTTTCAGTTCGTGCTTGTACGGGCAACTACACTTCAGACTATGCCACAACGCGCTTATAATATAAATGATACGTCATTCTTACCTTTCGTGTTGTTTATGGGTGGTCTTCGGCACTTGCCTATCTTTAGAAAACGGCATAGTCAGTGTCTGATAGTGGCCCTATCAGGCGTGAATCTAGATTCCATTTCTATGATCAAGCGATTTGATTATGTGAGCAATACTTGGCTTCATCTTACACCCAGTTATCTTATCGTTATTCGGGTAATGTAAAAACACAAAAGATAACGTACTTAAACATATCAAAACTGGATAAATGTTACCCCAATTCTCATTTGCTCATCCTCGGCTCATTACGATACGGCAAGAATATTTAAGTACTTAGCTACTTAATAGTGTCTATACTTATACTACTGTAAATAAAATATACGGGCATGACTAATAGAGCACCTTCACGGCCATATCCATCAAGACATAAGCTAAAGCGACGTCAGGTAAGAAACGCTGCCTCAAAAAAAAGATTCGAAATTTGAAACTAAATCCACAGATTTTTTCTTATTAATCAGCGTAAGCCCCATTCTTGGGGAGGCCTATGTCCAGCAGTGGACGTTAAAAGGCTGATGGATGTGAGCGCTATTACCCAGTTTATGATATTTCATACATAAATACTTACCTAGTTCAAAATATACTACGACAACGTTATCGTTACATCGGGTTCTAATGTTATAGTGTTTATATTAGTTCCCGATACGATATTACTCTTGAAAGGATTGGTTGGTTATTGACAAATCTCTTTTATTTTTCTACTAGCTTTATACGTAACCCTCTGGCACAAAAAAATCTCACCACAAAGATAGCCATCCCACAAAAGACCGAGAAGAAGAAAGAAAGACGAAAGAGAGAGAAGAAGATTTTTCGGGATCAATTCTAATAGGCCTATCAATACTTCCGACTATATGTATGCTAAATTTCTTGATGATTAAGTAGTTACGGCGTCAAAATGTAACAAACTCAGTCTCACTGTTGTAATATTTACAAGGATATTAATGTTATCAATATATTTGAACGTTAAAACTTTTTGATGTGTATTTTTCGCATATGACGTGCTCAGCGTATTCACTATGACAAAGAGAAATCCTCCGGATTTAGAACGACGCAGGTTTGAATCTCTTTTAACTTTCCTTTTTCCACTTTTAATAAAATTTGTTCTAGGAATGTTACATTAGATATGCAAAATTCTAATAGAAATATGTAAACATTTATACTGAGAGTGTAAGTAAGACAAAAAACTATTAGATAGAAAATAATTTATTGGAACATAATTAGTTCGTACAACTTTAGTTTTTTAGATTGGCAACTCTATTTTGACAGTCTCTAAATTTATATTAGAGGAATAAAATTATGGAGGGTAGGTATTACCCTCCTTAATAAAATACTAGGATCGGTAGTATATAGTGTTTGTACATATAATTAAGCCCTTGCAAAACATTAAAGTTTCTATAAGTATAAATATTGAGCTTTAACTTGTATACGTGTGGGTTGCATACCATTCACAGAACGAGACTATGGAACATAAAGTGTACTTTATGCATAGAAAAATATAAGAGAAGTGGGAAGGAATTAGCAGAACTCAATATTTCTCAGAAATCCTAATTGTCTCGTTATGTGAATGTGGGTTTTAATGTAAATATTAGTTGCTACATTGATGCCATGGTTCCATCTCTGTAATTTTTTACGTTTTCTACAACCCTACATCTAATAATCTAATACTTTGTCTAACAAGACATTGGTCATTGTTTTAGTGTAAAAATATCAAGTGAATTTGTATTACTCCCCTGTGGTTAAGATTATATAACGTTTGTGATTGCTAGCGATCGCTGATCATGACTGAATATTGTAAATATTACCAATATGTTTTATTGTTAAATAAATCTAGTTTTAATAATTAAATGTTTTGTTTAATTTAAACTTTTTTTTTTTATTATCATAATGTGATCTAATCAGTGATATACAAAAGAATGATGAAGAAAAACACTTAATCTAAAAGGCCTTCGGAATCTTATTTCGACTAATAAGCAAAACAGATATCGTTACGTATTCGGATAATTAAACATATCCTGAAATTATTACGTATCAATAAAAAATACAAATTATCAGTACTTATTATCACTAAATCTACAGTACTGCAAATTAAAAGGCACTTCGTTTACGCGGGCTTCTCACTGACTGTTTTCAATAACTGGCTACAAAACAGGATCAAATCTTTTGATGCAAACCTATCACATAAATAATTCTTAATATACAATAGCTCTTTATTTTTGTTGTTTGACGTATTGCTTTCAAGTATTCTGTTAAATACTGTTTCCATATCAGAAGGCGCCATTCTCTTCAATAATAAATCTGTTACAGAATTTAAAGGTAATGTCTCGCTCATTTGTTTAATTGTAGATTCATCCAATTGGTCACAGAGTTGTTCTACAAAATCCGGTTTCTGAAAAATAAATTAAATGTTTTTTTATTTAAATTAAATGATTGCGAGTCTTCATGGAAGTGTGAATAGACCTAGGACATAATATGCAAGCATCAGAGTTGTAATAATTTTCTTAAAGATCTTAAAGACCTTCCCTGAGGTGTACTTCCTATTTACAAAGGCAATAATAGATAGAAAAGTACAGCGCTTTTCTTGTATGTGTACTAGTCATTATACGACAATAAGTAAACACTTTTAGGCCTCGTGGGAGCCATGGTAAGGTGTACAAAATAAAGATTTTCTATTCTAAGAGGGTGGGGCAAACATACCAGCCGCTGTGTTGTTACCGTAGCCTATAGACATTAGCAACACCAGAGAAGTTATTCGAGCTTTAGCAACTTCAGCTAAAGGGAATCCAGGTGGAGAGGATGATAGATAGAAAATAAGAAACTGAACAGTATGGGAGGGGATGGAAGAGGCTGTTTGGGCCTCGAGTACCTATAGATGCTTCACGCATCTATCGTGGTACGCATATATAAGGTAATATAATTACGATAATATGAACAGAGTACAGACAATACTATGTATGTAAAAACGTGCTAGTCTAAAGTTCGCAACCGGACAAGGATGAATCGGGAAAAAGACAAGGTGATACCTAACATAGACATAATGATATCATTTACGATATTACCAAGTAAATCTAAGAATATAGCGTGGCTGGACAGTTTATATTTGACAGGAAAAGTAAGAACCGCCCCGCATTTTGCTGAACGAGACCACATATTACACATATACTCTAAATAAAAAAACTCACCTCCGATAAACACGATCTTATGATAGCTGCAGTTGATTTACATCCAGACTCTTCAGTCTGTACGCTAATATTAGCGGATGTCACAACCTCAGTCTGCGACGAAGACATACTCGTTGAGATTTCCATAGTTTGGAATCCTGTATCCATCAATTCTATATTGTCAGTTTGTACTTCAGCATTTCCCCAAAGCACCAAAGGTTCAGTCACGGGCGCCACAACAGATACCTCATCTACGATAGCTGCTGCTTCGACTGGAAGCAATATGTTTCTGTTTGCCGCGTAATTTGATAAAGCCTTTCTTGTCACTTTAACCTTAGGCGCCTTAATACATAACCTGTTCACTTCAAGTTCCGTCATCATTGCCAAATCCCCAATGGTATCTACTTTTCCTTCTAATTCTTTGATAAACAATGACTTCATGGCAGATGAGGATAATTCACCTGCAATCACCTCTATAGAATCCTTACAATCTATTAACTCAGGGCAAATTGGATCAGTATCATTTAATTCACTAGCTCTGACAATCTCAACTACCGGCGTTTCATCAAGAGAAAATGTTTGAGTGTCATCTGCGACATTAATGACCTCATCATCTGAAAAACTTTCAACAGTCTTAGTGAGTGCAGTGTGTAATTTAAATACATTGTCCAATCTCTTTTGTGAAGTCAAAGGTGTATGTTGCCGTAACTGCCTCTCTAAGCGCTTCTGGGCAGAATTCTGTGGGGACCTTGAACCACCTGGCTCTATGTACTTTTGCACAGATACTGTAGTAGAGACTGGTGGATCATGAAAACTTACTCTTTTCCTCTGAAAAATAAAAAACATATTTAAATTTCTCTAAGCCGCAACATTACCTTTTTTTTTTTTGTTAAGGCGGGAAAAAATGTTCCTAACCGCACACCGCGTCGTTCGGGGCAACGAACAGGGTAGTGTGGGGCCCTCACCCACTAAAGAAACCCGCCGTGTGCCATCTCTCCGCCTTTATTGGCGGGCCACCGGAACTATATTACATTCCTTCAGTGGAGCCGCAACATTACCTAAGGAATTTAAATAGAAATGTTAAAAAGTACTTACTTTACTCGCTGGAGATGCCGTAGTATCATCGGTAATCTCTGCAAGTTTTCTTTTTAATATAGAACCTGCAGGGCTGCTGTCAATCGTTGGTAAGGTCCTTTTAAACTTTAAAAAGTTATCGCCTTCGTTATTTTCATTTGTGCCACTATTTTCTGTGTTGTCACTCACAGAATTATACAAAATTCTCAAATTCCTTCTAGCGGGTGTTGACGACCCCTTCTTAACTTCATCACACTCGTTTTTTTCTGAATTTAGACGTGGCTGAATTTTGTCCGATACACAAAGCCCCAACATTTGCGCCGCCCGCCCACCGGAACGTACCTGAGGCCTATTTTTCTTCAGAGATAAAGATGAGCTAGGGCTAGTACTTGAGAGATTCGTCTCTTCTCTAGGCGGCGACAGGTCGCGTTTATCAGGAGAAGTTTTATCTTCAGTAAACACTTCTGGCGAACATTTGTCTATAGGCTCACCATTACTATTTACAGGAGACGTAAATTTTATAACCATATAATCGTTGCTAGTCTCAGGCGAAGGTGATATTCTATCTCTGTTGGGGCTCATTACTTTGATCGGCGATATTTCCGTTGTATTATTTAAGAAATCTTGTTGTCTCTGCGCCTCGTCTTTAAATGGTGACGATGCTCCGCCAGATTGCTCTATATACACACAAGTTGAATCATATAATGTTTCTGTATCATCACCGGCAGTATTATTTACATCCACAGATTTTGATTTAGTAGATTCCTTCTCATTTTCAATTTTGGGAACGCGACTATCTTTTACGATAGATGTCTCAGATTTATCAGGGATGGGATCTAATATAACCGCTTCAGAATCTGTTGGTTGAGTATCAGCTTCGGCTATTTCTTGAGAGTCGGGACCAACTATAGTATCTTCTCTTACTAACCTAATTACTGGTATTTTTTCACTAACTAAAATGACGTCTTTAGATATGTTTTTATCCTCAAAAGGTTCTGTGTCCATATTTTCAGTGAGGTCTTCTTGGTGTTTTCCTGCCAGCATGGAATCATATCGATCTATTTTATCTAACAAAGTTTTGTTTAATGGTAGTGCAATATCTTCATTACTTTCCTGATCAACTGCGGATGATTGATCTTCTCTAACTTTTGGACATTCTAATATACTTAGGGAATTATTGATGTCTGCAGATTTATTCAATATTGGTGTAGTTTTTTCCACATGTACACATGGAATATGTTTAGACTTTTTCGCTGACTTGATTGAAATAGTAGTTATAGTAGAATCTTGAGAACTTTCTATAACATCCGAGCATGGTAGGTCATCAGAAAATGATAATTGTTCTATTGGCTCAGAATATTTATTTTGACTATCATCCACAACAACGGAAGTTGAGGAACATTTCTTTTTCAGCTTTTCTTTAGTTTTTTTATCATTTTTTGAACTAGAAATGCTCAAGTCTTCAGTATTTGGTTTATTAAATTTTTGCGTGACACTTTTTCTTCTGCCTACATTTACAGATTCTAACGCCTTTCGTGTTAATCGTTTTTCTGTTTGTGTTCTTAAATAAGGATGCCCCTCAACCATATCTATAGCTAATTCTTTCTCAATTCGTGACTTTCTAACCTTACCTCGTTTATCAGTTATGTCACATTTTGATGTTTTTTTTACAGTGAGCGTATTATTTTCTTTAGATTGATTAGGAACCAAATCTTTGCCTTCGTTCAATATGTTGGAAGTTGTTACTTTGACATTTTGAGACAATTTTTGTGTTGATACATTTGGTAAGTTCTCCCGAAGATTATTTGGCTGTTCCATATTGGTAACGTCTATGCCATCATTATCACTCAATTTAGCAGGCAGTATATCATTGAAATCCGAAAGCATTTTTGTACTTGATGCTTCAGAAGCGTCTTGGGATGTTTTAGGAATTACAAGCGATTGAACCTTTTCAGATTCATTTGGTGATAAAATTTCGTTAGCAGCACTAGGCACTTTGGAATTTAACACTTCATTATCATGATTTAATGCAAATTGAGAGGACTCCTCTTTTACTGATTTTGCTGTCTTGAGAGTTGAAAGTTCTTGAATAGGTTTTGGTGTCTTAGATGTTGACAAATCTTTAATGGGTTCTGTAGTTATATTTGGAGTTAATACTACTTTAGCAATTTTAGCAATTTCAGGAGTTGATACTCCTTCGATATCTTTAGATGTATTTGTACTAGATATATCATTAACATCTTTAGACATATTCAATATTGAAACATGTTTTAAATCTGCAGATACATTAGAGACTACTTTGTTAACTTCTGTTATTGGTTTGAAAACTTCTAAATCGTTATCATTTTCAAATTCATTTGACTCTACTACTTCACTGGTATTAGGACATGTCTGAGGAGTAACTACTTGTGTACAACCTATAGGTGTTAGTATGGTAGATACTATACTGTGAGTATCTTCCTCCTTTTCGCTAACACTTACAGCTGTGGATGTACTTTGGTTGAAGACTGTGTTTGTCTTATCTATATTAATATTATCGACTTCGCTACAACTTTCGTTATGAAGTGATGACTGAACCATATTTGTCTTGTCTTTATTAGTATCTGAAGAATGAATTATATCACTATTGTCAGTCTTGTTAGAATTTATGTCCTGTAAGGAATTCCGACGTTTTTTAGGAGTAAGTAACAGTAAATCTTCAAATTTTTTGGGTTTTCTTTTAACCCGCGATGGTCGATCAGCAGATAACAAAGGAGGTGCAGAATTTATAGCAATATCTAAATTATTACGTTTAGCATGTGCTGGAGTTTTATTATTATTTATATTTGAATCTTCAGAAGAGGTCCGGTTTTCTTTATGTATTCCAGAACTTTCTATTAAATTCCTGACATTTCGAAAAACTCTATCTTTTAAAGCCATACGAGGTGATTTAGTATCCTTACTTGTGGAGAGTGATGATTGAATTTTACTTGTGTTATGATTTGCATTACTACTCTTGTCGTTTTCAGAGAAAACATTTTCTATAATTCTAGGAACAACATTTGAACTAGGCAAGTTACTTAGAATTTCAGAAACCGTTTCATTACAGGATTTATTTGATTTGCTTTCAGATCGACTACTGGATGTGTCTTGAGAATCTGTCTTCCATGAAGCAAGTCTAAATTCATCCTGTGATTGTGATAAATCTTGATACAATGCTGGAATATCCTCACGTTTTCTTTGCAGTTTCTCTTTTTGATTTTCTGTTAATTTCCTAGGATTAAATTTCCAGTTTGAATTTACGACTACATACTCTTCACCATTTTCTATTGTGCTTTTAACAATTTTTGCTTGTTTCGTCACTGGTTTTTTACGAACGTCTTTTGGATGCGCTTTTATTACTTCATTATCTGTTTTTAATTCATTGTTTTCAATTACATTCATCAATGATATTATTTTTTTATAATTTGTATCTGTGCTCTTTATTGTTGCCAGTATAGATTTCAAAATAGAAAGAATGGTACTTTTCATTAGTGACTGTGCAGCCAGTAGAGAAAAGCATTTCAACAAATGATAGACTAAATCTGGAATTAGCTTAGCATACGACTCCACAGTAAATATTTGATTTAAGGGTTTTAATAAATCTCCAATCAAACCCATTATATGTGACTCCTGAAAGATTAATTATGTAATGTAAATAAAAGTATTGGCTTCCGATCTGTTCGGTTTTTACACGGAGCTACTACCTATCTGACCAACCCAACTAAGGGCACAACTAGCGACCTTATAAAATGACCAGGGCAGATTTTATATTCAGGACTAACAACTTGTAACTATTGCCAGGATGTTATTTGTAGTGCCTTCCAAAGCACGGGTGAAGTCAGATGTCCACAAATAGGTGTAACGTTTTGGTCACCTGTCTTATTGCCAGCCGAGCAAAAGTTGCTAAGACTTGCTGATTGTTTGAGTAATCTAACTCTATCACTATACTAAACTACACACTACACTAATCGAACTAATCTACGACATCCTCTAAAGTAAAAGTATGAATACACCGTAAATTGTTAATGTCTGTAAGTCGCCAATTAATATTTAATATAACAAGACAACCTCTGAAGTGAAATGTAGAAATAATCCTATATCATAAACCCATGGCCATTGCAGTTTAGTATGCAGTTTCCTTCGAATGAAGAGGAGACTTGTGTAGAATGGGATGTTTATGCGTTTTAGTGGAATATTCTTATATATATATGGATGACATGTCATCTTGCATTATTTAAATAAACATAGATTTTCACCAATAGTAAGTTTAACTTTTTATACAAAGCATTGCATACTTACGTCACTGTAATTAGTATGTGCTTGAGTCAACATGTGGAGCACATTCTTCACAGAAACTAAAATAAGAGCAGCTACAATATCATTGACGTGTAATGTAACAATTGTCATAACATCGACGATTCTTGCAACTAACAGTGGAAAAATTGCCTCAAAATATTTATAACTCATAGCTTTCGTGAGGTCTAGCAGCAACTTTAATTCTTTTTCACACATTATACCTGCTAATAATAAACTATTGAAATAGAACATAAATGTAACAACAAAAAACACTAATTACAATTGGAGCAACATCATATTACTAAAGAATCATCAAACACCTGCAAAGTAATAAGCTATACCCAAGTTGCCACATTGAATAAAAATATACAATTATAAAACATTGATCCTAATTAAGCCTTATATTAGGATCACTAAATATTGAAATATATATTGTTAACTATAACAGAACTATAACATTTTAAAACTATTAACAAAGATATAATCCTAAAAACTTAAAAAATAAAAAAATAATTAAATAAAACGGAATGTTATAATTTTGTTATTTTTCAGTATTTAATATCTCACTGGTTTTACAGTGATCTGTAGATTAAAACTACAGTCACCAAGATTACAGTGAGCGGGTCTTAGGTAGAGTCTTAGCTTATTATCAATTGACAGGATCACTTCTGGATGCCTTTTATAATCATCTGTTGCTCGTTTGGCACTAGGTACTGTCAGTACTATGTTTCTGTCAGAAGTAAGTTACAACTTACTATTGTTTTTATTAAATTTGTGTTTCAATACAGCAAGTACAACAGAAAGTTTGAAATATACAATTGGTGGATGATTTTCGGACGCTGAGAAACATACTTCCAATATTTCATTGTGAACATCAGTCGTAATCAATTTTGGATACATTAAATCATATGTTGTGTACCAAGTCATAGCTGCAGTTTTAACCTGAAAACAACATAATAGAAGTTACAGATAGTAAACTACTATAAGTGATATACAGGGGGGTTAGGCAGAATCCTAATAATAAAATAAAAAATAACCACCCTGCGGTGTTAGGACGGAATCTGATATCTCACGTGTCGATCTTATCGTAATCACTGTGATTACTTAAGAGATTACCGTGATTGGCCAATGGATTATAGCGACATCACGCGTCGGTTTATCTACCTATCACAAGCGAGTCGATACGATGTCGATTGTGAGATATGAGATTCCATCTAACCTTGGGGGGTTAGGCAGAATCTCATATCTCACATGTCGATCGTATCGTCTCGCTTGTACGATCACCGTGATTGGCCAACGGATTATTGTGATATCACGCGTCGGTTTCTCAACCAATCACAGTGATCTCGATACGGTCGACACGTGAAATATGACATTCTGCCTCAGGGGGCTGGTTACACATTTACAAGTAAGTGTGAGGGGTTCTATTGCTACTATTTACCTACACATATATTAGCTAGCAGCTAGTAAATTATCTTTAGTATTCACTGTAATGATAAGTGTGCAATCAATAAAATATACTATATCTGTATGCTCTTAAAGCTCTATGCTTAAAAGCATCTATATTAGAAGAAATATTATATAGATACAAAAAAGATACAAGTTTTCTTTTTATACATGTGGGTGGCAACCTGATGGTCTGCGGTTACCATAGCCTATAGATGCCAGCAACACCAGAGGCAACACTTGCACATCGCCATCTTCAAGGAAAGGGAAAGGAGGTGGAGAGGAAGGATACTAAAGAGAGGATAGGGAGGGGATTTGAGGATTTTGATTTATCCTTTTTGGGACACAGATTCAAGCAGACATAGATTTGGCCAGCATCACATCATCCAAGAAAATGGAGTATAAACGAAAGTTAGTACCACAGACCAGATTACTTATCCATTACTTAAAACAAAAAAGTGCTCATATCTTTTTATTATTTCCGTATAATTATTTGGTTTCCAGATGCCATGAGTAAGTTGGAGTAAATATATCAAGTCAATACGTAGTTACAACAATACTAAATTTTATAAGCTAATAAAATAAAGTCATCACTTACTTCAGTAAACAAATGCATTTGCCTCAAAGGCCATAATAGTATATTGGGTGTAATCAGAATACATTTATCAGACTCTGACTCACACAAGGACTCAGCCATTGCTGTCCATATTAATAAAGCAATATCATTTTTAGGTAATGTAACTAAAACTCCAAGTACTAACTGTTTAGTTTTACAAATCTCTTCATCAAAAATCAAATTGGTGATTGCTTTAAATTTTGTTACCAGCTCCCTTGACATCAAGCTGAAATACAAACATAAAATAACATTACCTATTATTTAGCTGCTACCCGCAACTAAGTCCACATGGAATTTAGTTATGGTTATTTTCTTTTTTGTGTGGAATCCTAATTGTCTAAGATCCGGCTGCAAAATCTCTACGTTCATCGTGTAGTTAATCAAACTCACATTTTTACATACATTTATGATTAGGAGAATACATTGATAACAGTGTTATACTAAAAAATTGTTTATTGATCAAGTACAAATGAAAATAAGGTATTTATGAAGAGAAACAAATGAAAGAGAACATTAAAAAAATTCATCAAATAATTAATACAATACATACACTGATAAGAAATTTAACTTGATTTAAGAGAAGTACTCTTGAATCAAGAGAACCATTTTGAATAAACTGATATGTTGGAGTCAAGAGAATAAATTCTTGGACCAAGAAAAATTAACTCAGATCCAGAACCAGGCAGCGACATCATCATATTAAAAAAAAATTAGCTTTAATTTGATAATATATAAAAAATATGCGTATACGTCATAAATGTATAAATAGACCAAATTATTACCTGTTTACACCTGGCTGCAAAGTAGTTGCGGCCGAGTGTGCAACGGCACCCATTGATTTTCGTATTCTTTACATACATTGCTATGATGTGGATGATATTTTATTTAAAAAACAAGTGAACGAAATTTTTTTTGGAAAATTAATTAAAATTACTTGCGGCCGCTTATTGACTGGCACCCTGTTATCAATGTATTCTCCTAACCATAAATATATGTAAAAATGTGAGTTTGTTTAACTACGCGATGAACATAGAGATTTTGCAGCCGGATCTTGTACTATAATTATTTTACCAAAATATAAGTAACCTAAGTTACTCCTTATGACATCAGCTATCTGCCAGTAAATTCCATCTAAATCGGTACAATAGTTCCAGTGATTAGCCGGAACAGACAAAAACTTTAAAATTGCTATTTTATTATAGGTAATGTATATACTTTCATAAGCATTTAGTAAAAAGCTGTTATTTTGAAATTACAAACAGACACTTTATTAGGTAAGCAGCACTCATGTGTAGCAAGCCAAGCAGCTGCTTCTTTTGAAATTCCACTAACAAACATAAACAAACACATGGGACAAATTGACTTTGTTCCCCTACAGACCGAGACAAATTGCAATGGTATTGTAACAATATCATAATATATAGAACATATTCAACTAACTGCCTCGGTGGTGTAGTGGTAGTGTGAGCGACTGCTAATCAAGAGGTCTCGGGTTCGATCCCCGAGTCGGGCAATGTTATTGAGCTTTTTCCTAAAAAGAAAAATTCTCAGTAGCAGCCCGGAGTTTGGAAATATGCCCGGTAGACGTCAATAGGCTCGCCCCCTATTACGTGGGACTTAAACATAGCTGGCGAGTCGTGGGTGTGTAATACACCTCTGCCTACCCCTTCGAGGAATACAGGCGTGATGCTATGTTGTGTTTATGTTTTGTGTATACTCATATAATATGTATGTATATCAATATACCAGATATATATACACTAGTTGTACTACTATAATCAAATCTATATGAAAGCATGCTCCATAATTTATTTACCTTTTGTAGTAAACATTTAGTGATGGGTCCAATATAGTTTTCACAATTCTTATGATCAGGTCCATGTCGGACTTAAAAAGCTGTTTTATTCTTGGATCTTCATCAAATAATGACATTATAAGAATGTTAAATGTAATATTCAGAATGTTAGAATCGTGATCCTGTGGCAATAAAACCAAGAAGATTTAAAAGCAGTTTTAAAATGTGACTATAATCTTAAATATTGGACAAAATTATTAATAGGTGAAGTAAGCAGTTATTACCTGCACAAAATTATTTATTATTGACATTAGCCCTGCAAACAGATCTTTCCTTATGTTATTTTCAGGTAATTCACCAATTGTCAGAATAAATGATTTCCACAAACAAGTCATCTGTTGTTGCGTCAATCCATGATCAGTGTTCCCCGTCTTGATAACAGATATCACAGAATAAATCCAATGGTTCCAGTTATCTACCAAGTGCTTTGTATTAATTATTTTACCGTTCAACTGAGGCAAATCAGTGCATCCTTCACAGTTTACGTGGCCAACAATATCGACAATGCCTTGATTGCATTGTCTTTTCACATTCACTGAAATCAGACCAGGCACAAACTTATCCAGACTGCCTTGTCCAAAACAGAAGTGTAAGAATGACACTAAAACTGTATCAAGGAACGTATCCATTTTGTTCTGGAATTTTCTTAGTAAATGCCACCAACATTTGAACTTTGCCAGAACAGTTTCTTCAGATCTAGCATTATTTGATTTGAGCGGTATTATCAATAGTTTTAGCGTTTTGTTTATATTATTTTCATTTGCTTTTGATGAAAAGCTGTCAATCAGTACATTCCAACATTCAAATGCTTTTGTCCTTTTTTTTACATCTAGCTTAAATGCTGCCTCCACAACAGGTAACATAGAATTAATAGGAGAGCCAATACTACTTAGTGACTGTGTTATTTGATGTTTGAGAAGTCTGATGAAAATTTTCCATAACCTATGCCATCCATCACTATCTGCATTCAAAAGGTTTTTCATTACAGCCGGATATCTGTAAGCAAATAAATCATATCATTCCGAATTTAAATTTTTTCACATTATTATTTATATATTGAATTTTTTCATATTATATAGGTTTAAAATAAAAATATTTTGATAATCAGAAGGTTTCAATATTTCTGTAAATACTGTGAATTACAAAAGTGATGAAGTCAATAAAAATTGTTATATCCTAACTATTATAAAGCTGTAACAGAGCTGTGTCTGTACATTTAAGATATTTGAGAAAAAATTACTGTGTGTGTCTGAACAAAAACTATTGAACGAATTTCATGCAAATTTTTTGTAGTGAAACATCTAATGCGGAGGGAGGGTAAAATCGACTGTTAGCGTGGCGACGCTTTTATTGTACTTGTCGCGTTCAAATGTTGCAAGTTGAATTTGACACACTTCCCGGTTCTCGATTGAGCTGAAATTTTATACGCATATGTATATCGCGTGACGATGCAATATTATGATGACATGGAGCTGATCTGATGATGGAGCTGGAAGGTGGACATAGGAACTCTATAGTGAAACGACGCAACCCCATCGAGTTTGGACTCGTTTGATTCTTCTCAATGAGTACTGTCTTTAGACGGTATTCAGGGTCTGATGATGGAGCTGGAAGGTGGCCATGAGAAATCTGTAATTGAATGTCGCAACCCATTGGTTTAGGGCTAGTTTGAGTTATCTTGAATAGTACCATAGTCCTAGATGATATCCAGAGCCTCATTATAATGATTTGTGTCCATTTCCGTTATTTTACACATGTTATAATTTTATACAAGCACACATTGAAATAGTTATGATCATTTTATTTCTACTCATTATTTCTACAAAATAATTTCGATGTTTTCACATCTGGTAGACATCCCGCAACATCTAATTTTTTTTATTTGATAGCTTTTGATTAGCTTTAATAACTGGTATATGATTTATCTCGCTGCTACATCGGGAATTAGAGATTAGAGCGGCTATAAAGAATAATGCATATATTTACAATTTACTTTACACACACTCTCTAGTAGGGAATGATACACAGTCTAATCTACATCTTGTTCACTAAGGTATCTAGAGATAAAGGATAGATGCTCATCACAGGCTAGGCAGCTGTGCCCAAATCCATTAGAACTGGTTAGAACATAAAACTTCTGCATTTCAAAAATATTTAGAAGAGGTACATACTGTTTTCTATTGCAAATACATTCTAGTACATTATGCCATTCTGGATGATCAGAGTATTCTAAATTTACAAGGTCATCTGTTAAAAGTTCAAGTATTTCCAGAGATTTGTCTGACCCAGAACCTCCTTTTGTTTGATCAACAATTACTATGCGTATGATTTTCGAAAACCAAACTGGTATTCCTTTTTCTACAAACATCATCCTCTTTTCTTGTGGTAATGTAAGTAATAACTTTGACAAAAAATTTAATGCCTGAAATAATAAAAAATAATGTATGAATTTGTTATATTGGTTTCTGTATACACTTTTTTTAGGTGGTAGGGCTGGGTACTCAGTGAGAGACACCATTACATTTTTGGGCCTAAGCGAGTTGGTACCACAATCTCCTTTGTGACCGTACATGAAGTACCTTGGTGTGTTTCGGTTGTTCGTAACATTTCATATTGCAGATACAGCTGTGGCTTGACTATATAAGACATTGATGAACCCATGAGTGACAATTACCACTTACCATCAGATAGCAGCTTGTCTGCCTACATAAGCAAGAAAAATACTAATTCATCATCAATTAAAAACAATATGATATCTAGAATAAACAGTATTAAATTCCCTTACTCAGTATGTAAATTTTGCCATATATTTATGTAGATAATGTTATAACAAAAAGCAAGTAGTTTCGTAATAATTAGGTAGGTGTAATTTACTTTTTATATAAGCTTTCCAATTTTTAAGGGCAGCTAAATTCTAGTCAAAATGCAGATTTGTAGTTACCTCCAATCTTAAGGATATTGTAATATTTGTGTGGCAATATACATTAAGCAACTCCATCACTTCATCGTAGTGTTCTGCAGCAGCAATCAATACATCATCAGGATAACACAACAGTGTCTTATATGACAAAACAATTAGCGATTCAACTTTAGCAAATGAAGCTATAGTTTTTATCATATTTATCACTGCTAATGCAGAAGGCAGTAAATCTGGTGCAGGATTATATATCCCGGTCTAAAACATTGTGTTAATAATATCAATAAATTCTCCAAACACATTTTATTTATCGGTAATAAGAATTAATAAAATATCATGTAAAGCTTAATTTTGGACTTATCCATTCCAATCCATAATAAACTTTGTCGTCCACTGTTGAACACAGGCTTCCCCAATGGGGTATTACCATAATCGCCATGCTTGACACGCCGGTTGGAAATGTCATTAAGTATTATTAATACTAAAGGAAGCACTGCTGTCCACTCTCCCAATAGATTTTACAACTCCCATGGGATAAGGGGTGAAACTATTGTACCACAAGGCAAACTAAACTCATGCCTTTTAAAAAATCCAATAAGACCCGTATAACCTGCTGTTATCAATTTATTAAAAGACAGTGTCATTCTGATAGTGTTTACATATTCTAATTATCTGCAAAGTAGTGCTCACTTATAGGAGTATTGAGCATAGGTTTTTAAAACTTAAGATTTATGCGAATACCAGTAGATACATACACATACAGCATAACATAACCTCACTATAACACAAAACAATCTAAAAAACACTTCCATTACCTTAACTTTGGAAACAATAGCAGCAATCATATTAATAGCGTTGGCAGAATATGTCACCATATCATGGATACAAACTGCTAGCAATCGTTCTAAGACTTCTGTGCTAACATATTCATCTTGATCAATAACATTTTGAATTGTATTGTAATTTTGAGTTCTAACTCCGTATTTGTTCAAGTGATATTGTTCTAAGCTATATAGTGCTGTTTTCACGTCTGTAGTAAGGGTATTTTCCTCCGGCATTTCTGAAATAAGATTTAGAAAATTACACAAATATACCTATAATCATGGACGTATTTTATTATGTCCATGCCTATAATAAATACGAATATTGTCCGAACACGAAAGGAATGTATTTTTTTTGTAGGAATGTTAAGTCCATGTTGATATTATCTCAGATCGTAAATAACACTGTTTTGTATTACGAGTATCAACTATCAATCTCAACGACCAAATACAAAACTCAGATTCCGCTAGCGCACCATAGAAACATACTTTACAATAATGTAATATAGGTACATACTTATGTAATGGGACGTTAATGTTGTTAGTAATTCGTAGATATGTATTTAATTTCAAATTCTGAATTAAAATTCAACAAGAACAATCACAGTAGGTAATAAATAAAATAGACAAATAGACATTTTGATTTGACATCAACGGATAGCGCGCGCGAAATGTCTTAATTGACCACAGACTACACAGAGATGACAGAGATAATTATATACTCACCTCAGCCACAGCCATCGACAAAGTAGTTATATCTCAGACCAATAATGTAAACTAGTCAATAGTCGACCCGTATGGAATTCCGAGATCAATACTTATCGAATTTGATTCGATAGATATCCTTGATGGATGCGTCAATTTTTCGATAGACATCGAAAAATCGGCGCATCTATCAAGGGTCTCTTCTAAATGAAGAACAAAAATTAGAAAATAGAAACAAAAAGAGAAAATATTTCTGCAATAGCCACAAACTTCTTTCACTACACTAGACGTCGCGGGACGTCTACCAGATGTGAAAACATCGACATTATTTTGTAGCAATAATATTATCATAACTTGACAAAGTACTCCTTAAGACGAATCAAACGAGTATAAACTCGATGGGTTTGGGTCGTTTCATTACAGAGTTACAGTGGCCATCTTACAGCTCCATTATCAGACCCTGGATACCATCTAGAGACAAAGTACTCGTCAAGACGAATCATACGAGCCCAAACGCGATGGAATTATGTCGTTTTATAACCGAGTTCCTATAGCCACCTTCTAGCTCCATCATCAGACCCTGTATACCATCTAAAGACAAAGTACTCGTCAAGACAAATTAAACAATTCCAAACTCGATGGGGTTGCGTCATTTCGTTACAGAGTTACTGTGGCCACCTTTCATCTCAATCATCAGACCTTCGATATTATCTAGGACTAGAGTACTAGTCAAGACATTTCAAACGATCCCTAACTCGAGGGAGTTGCGCCATTTACAGAGATTCGCATGGCCACCTTCTAGCTCCATCGTCAGACCTTGGATACCATCTAAAGACATTGTACTCATCAAGACGAATCAAACAAGTTTAAACTCGATGGGGCTGCGTCGTTTCATTATAGAGTTACTGTGGCCACCTTCCAGCTTCATCAGCAAACCCTGGATACAATCTAGAGATAAAGTACTCGCCAAGAAGAATCATACGAGCCCAAACTTAATGGAGTTGTGTCCTTTCATTATAGAGTTCCTACGTCCACCTTCCAGCTCCATCATCAAATCAGATCCATGTTATCATAATATTGCATTGTCACGCGATATACATATGCATGTAAAATTTCAACACAATCGGAAACTGGCAAGTGTGTCAAATTCAACTGGGAAGATTTGAACGGGACAAGTAAAATAAAAGCATCGCCACGCTAACAGCCGATTTTACCCTCCCTCCGCATTAGATGTTTCACATCAAAAACATACCTTAATAACAGAATTGTGAAAAGTAAAGTATTAGAAACAATGCGCGCAGAAGTGGAATGGGCTATCCAATCACAAAGAAAGGTTATGGCTCCAGAAGCCGACGGGATTAACACTGCAACGAACTGTTAATCTATAATAAAGATTGTTGTATACCTGGACTTACCTCTATATCTTTAATGAAGTTCTTAAAAGCGAAATAACTCCTGACCAACCGAGGGATCAGGCAGGATTTAGGAGTAGCTATTCAACCCTGGACCACATTCATGTGGTCAAACAACTTTTCGAAAAAAGTAAGGAATGCAATGTGACTTTCTATTGCTGTTTTCTTGAATATTCCAAAGTTTCGTTATTCACTTCATCACGAGAGCATCTGACAAGGAGTTGATATAAAGTACATTAGAATACTGAAAAATGTCTATCAGAATAGTACAGCAAAAATCTAATTAGAGAAAGAAGGAGCCGAAGTATCTCCAAACTGCAGTATTAGAAGTATTCAGGAAACTTAACTGGGAGGATTATGGAATACAAATAAATTGAGAAAACCTACCGCAACTAAAATTCGTGGATGACTTAATAATATTCTCTCCTTTAAAAGACAACTAGCAGGTAATACTTAGAGAACTAGATAGAGAAAGTTGTAAGATGGGATTAATCATGAACATAATTAAAACTAAACTTATGATAAACGAGGAATATAATTGCTTCAATCCAGCACGAATGCATACTACTGTGCGGGTTACGGCGTGCCCCGAAAGCGAGGCGTACCGACTTGCCCCCGTCGGTACGCACAAAGGCAGATGTATGTATGTATACGCGGGCTTATTTTTCCACAACTCTACGTCGTAAGTGCGCCTATTTTGCGTGATGGGTTGCTGGCACTACTCTTGTGGTATTCTGCCACCCCCGAACATTAAAGAATGACATGGGCGGCTGTTTTGTCTGTCTCCATGCAGGCTCTGTAAAGAGGGCTGTCTGTAACACCTAGAGTAAATGTTAATTCCATAAAGCATATCTAGTGTAGTAATGGCACCCATTAGGAGCCGGAGCTGAGGCCTCTTCAAACGCTGTAGCTTAAGTGACAATCCGGAGTAGATTGTCGGAAGGGCCCTCTGGCTTGCCTGCATGTAGGTACCTAAGTTAGACCAGTATTCTTGGTGTTCTACCTTGGTGTTTTGTTATAGTACGTTTTGGAGCCAGGCAAATGGCTAGTGTAGAATGGGCTTTGGTCCTTCCACTATCATCTCCGAGCCCCTCATGCCAATTCATAGGCCACGTCATTACCACGTGAGTTGCTGTGTCCTTTGATCCACTGTAAGGTTATATCATTGTCAACCAACATACCTGTTACAGAGCTCGATGACACTTTTATATTAGACCCGAGGTTACAGTGTAACTTTGAAGGGCCTGTAGGACTGTCAGAAAGTATGTGGAACTGATGGTCCTTTACTTTTCTAGAGTCGATGGCATGCGCTGCCATTACCTATCGGTCACCGCTGTCATGAGCGGCTTCTTACCTATTACCTCACTGAGGATCTTGGTGTGCGGTACCCTAGCTAACCTCCAAACATTCAAGTTTTTAAGCCGTACCGCTGTAGCTGCTGCCTTTTGTTTTATGAAGAGATGTAGTGGCGGCAGGCCAAGAATAGCTTCCAGGGCAGCAGTTTGTGTTTTTTAGATATTTTTATATATATTTTTAGCATTTGACAAAAAATGTGAAATTGAAAATCCCTCCTTCCCCCCTCGTGACTGTTATTTTCGATTTCACATTTTTCATTTTGTGTTTAATGTATAGTGCTAAGTATGTCAAATGCTAAAAATATATAAATATTTATAGGGTTTGCGTCATTATTAGGTAAAATCTTAATTGTAAAATTAAGTTTACCTGGTCGGTATAATGTATGAAAATACTTCCGACAGATGGCGCAGGCGTCACCCAAAGACGTTAAGTATGAATGTGTTATCGAAATTAGCAGTCAGGAGTAATTGTCACGATGGCTGAATTGGCAAAGCATCTGGACGGTATCCAGTTGGCGTTTTCCTCATGAATCCCGTGGCCTCCATACAGGCACCTCTGGAGTCGTTATAGTTTAGCTACGACAGTGCATAATTTGGTCCGTGGCCACCACACCACCACACCGTAGCTAACCATTGGTCGGATTACTTCCTGGCCTAGCCTAGCCATAGCATGATGTTAGGGTCTAGGCCACACTTATAAGACAAACTTAAAATGACATTCTAAATTAAAATAATAAAGTAATCAAATCTTTATTGTTTAGAGAAAATGAATAATTAAAATATTTTTTGATACACGTAAAAATTTTATAGAGCCCCATCTAGCGTTGGAAATATGCCACTCTAGGATTATAATCCAACTGAATTGAAAACTATTATAAGAGTAAGAGGTAGTGAAACACCAATCTACCGTCATACGTAAACTGATGCTACATTCAAGCTTGTTATAAGCTTAAAACGCCCAGCTCATGACCTCAAAATCAGACAGTATTTGCAATAGTATGACTTTCCAGCTAGTCCGCTATTAAATGATAATTCTATGGGAATTCAGTAATATGTTTTAATACAACACATGATTTAGTTTTGAGGTTTTTTCAGGGCAAACTATGTATGGACGCAGAGTATTTTCCTTTGTGTATAAAGTGTTTTAAATATACATAAACAAAGTGTATTTATAATGAAGAAAGTGATGAAAAAATTATGAAAATACTGCATAAATAAAAAATAAATAAATAATTATAATTGCATAAGTTGAAAAAAATGCTATGCAATAGCTTTACCGCGGCAGTCCCCGAGTGCCACATGTTTTTTTTTTACTTGTAATACTGCATCTTTTATGCGGCGTGAAATAAAGCTTTCTTTCTTTCTTTCTTATGCCAGTAATCGCTGGATCAATGTAGTTGATAATTCATCAATATTGTTTGCCGTTTATGTATTAGCAGATTGCAATTATACCTACATGATTGTGGCAGGCTAGCAGGCTTTGACCTTAACCTCAGAATGCTACCTACACTATAAGGATCCATATTCGAAACTAACTAATGATCATGATTCAACGCACTGTTGCCATATGTACGGATTTTTCCGTACAGGTACGGAATTTGGAGGATTGCGTACGGATAAAAATTGCGAACGGATATGTGTACGGATTTCCAATAATACATAAAACATACACGTTTTGAAATACACTCCAAATTTCCTAAAACCACAGAATTGAATATATATAGCCCAAAACCGATTAATCAATATATTTTTCGCTCTTGACATCCCTTTAAAGAATTGTATTAAAAAAATACGTTCTTGTACGTGATTGTCTATGACGAGGAATTACCGTATGATCTTTCCTCTATGAGTGACTGACAACGATCAAAGAGCATATAACACTACGTTTAACAACGATGGCATATTACAATATGGTTGACGTTGATTACAGTAGTAAATGAGAGATAAAAATATATGACGCTTTATTGTGTTTGTAATAATGAATGAATGATAGTGACCAATTTAATTCTTTGCTCAGTTGCACAATACCTCATAGTAGGAAACTGTTTCCTTCATATATAAGTTTCCTTACTCTGTGCGCAATACGCATTGTTTGTTTTCATATTTCTGGTTATAACGCATTTCTCTTTGGTTTCCATTTTGAACTTGTGACGATGAGTGTTTTTGTGGATTATTTATGTTGAGAAATTACTCACTTTATGTTCGCTCAATTATGAATGGATATACACACAAAGAAAGCACGTAGAATGCAACGTTTTAAAGAATAATGGTTTTATTTCGTATGGAGTTTTAGGTTTGTTGCACGTACGGATTTTGTACGGATTTTGGCTGTCGGATGTACGTATTTTTAGTTCCTACAGTATGGCAATACTGATTCAACGAGATAATTTGCCTCTCACTTTAAATCAGGTGAACAGGGTAGTGTGGGGCGCTTCACCCACTAAAGAAACCCGCCGTGTGCCGTCTCTCCGCCTTTATTGGCAGCTCACTGGAACTATGTTACATTCCTTCGGTGGTGTATTAGGCAGTACCTACTTAGCGAAATAAAATGTAGATATTCCAATTTTTTAACCTGAAAACTAGCTTAAGGCGGTAGCTCCGCCGTAATATTATATTAGTAGTAGTGCCTAATATTATATTATGCTACGAAACCTGTCTGTTTTGTTGATGAACTACTTAATACTTTTTGATGTGAAACATCTAATGCGGAGGAAAATCGGCTGTTAGCGTGGCGACGCTTTTATTGTACTTGTCCCGTTCAAATCTTGCAAGTTGTGACAATGCAATATTATGATGACATAGAGCTGATCTGATAATGGAACTGGAAGGTGGACGTAGGAACTCTATAGTGAAATGGCGCAACCCTAGAGTCCGACCGAACCGAGTTTGGGCTCGTATGATTCGTCTTGACGAGTACTTTGTCTTTAGATGGTATCCAGGTTCTGATGATGGAGCTGGAAGGTGGCCATGCGAAACTCTGTAATTAAATGGCGCAACTCCATCGAGTTAGGGCACGTTTGAAATGTCTTGACTAGTACTTTAGTCCTAGATGATATCCAGGGTCTGATGATGGAGCTGGAAGGTGGCCACAGTAACTCTGTAATGCAAAAAGGCAACCCCATCGAGTTTGGAATCGTTTGATTTGTCTTGACGAGTACTTTTTCTCTAGATGGTATCCAGGGGTCTGATGATGGAGCTGGAAGGTGGTCACAGTATCTCTGTAATGAAACGACGCAACCCCATCGAGTTTAGAATCGCTGGATTCGTCTTAACGAGTACTTTATCTTTAGATGTTATCCAGGGTCTGATGATGGAGCTAAAAGGTGGCCGTAGGAACTCCGTTATAAAACGACATAACTCCATCGAGTTTGGGCTCGTATCATTTGTCTTGACGAGTTCTTTGTCTCTAGATGGTATCCAGGGTCTGACGATGGAGCTGGAAGGTGGTCACAGTAACTCTGTAATGAAACGACGCAACCCTATCGAGTTTATACTCGTTTGATTCGTCTTGAGGAGTGCTTTGTCAAGTTATGATAATTTTATTTCTACAATAATAATTTCGATATTTTCACATCTCGTAGACGTCCCGCGACGTCTAGTTTTTTTTTATTTAGCAAACAATTATCCGTCTAAGTTATGACTTGGTATCAAAGAGTAGTACGTATCTTGGTATTTGAGAATAAAAAATTAGGCACCATTTTGTAAAGTTCTGGGCAACGAATAAGGTAGTGTGGGGCCTGACCCGTATTCTTCTTTTCTATTTCATCCTACCATTTATGATGTATTCATGTGTATTGTGTATGTGTAATGTGTAGGTATGTATTTATGTATGTATTCAACTTAAATATACATATTATATATAGGTTCGTAAGTAGTACCTAGTGCTACATAGGTATTCCTAAACAACTATGAGTGCTAACTTTGCAACTCACGCGTACAAAAATGGAATGATTATGAAAAAGAAGCGAAGGATGTGACATTGAATATTTAAGCAATCGCATTTTTAATGATGAGTAATTATTTAAATGAATCCTTACTAATATTATAAATGCGAAAGTGAGTTTGTTTGTTTCTTACGCTTTCACGCCGTAACTACTGAACCGATCATCATTCAATTTTGCAAACACATAGTTTGAAGCCCAAAAAAGATATATTCCGGAAAATGGACGGTTGCTATGGGATAGCAATTTTGTATATCGATAGTCTTCAAATCATAGATACTATATCTATGCTTCAAATACAGGTAATGTCATATTACATGGTCGTACACGAACGATGAAAGTAGCTAACTAATTATTTTTTATTTCAATCAATCAATCAGCCTATTGCAGACTACTGCTGGACACAGGCCTCTCCTAACACGCGCCATTTCACACGGTCCAACTAGCTGGGGGCCGTCCTACCTTACGCTTACCAAGTCGCGGTCTCCACTCTAGGACACGCTTGCTCCATCGGCCGTCGGTCCTTCTGCAGATGTGACCAGCCTATTGCCATTTCAGCTTACTGAGCCTGCGAGCTATGTCGGTAACTTTGGTTCTTTGTCGGATTACCTCATTACGAATTTTATCCTTCAAAGAGACGCCGAGCATAGCCCGCTCCATAGCCCGCTGCGCGACTTTCAATTTGTGGACTGATCCCACTGTGAGTGTCCACGTCTCGGCCCCGTAAGTCATGACAGGTAGGACGCACTGGTTTTAGAGAGTTTAGACTTTGACTTATTTTTTATTTAGCAAAATATATTTATCCGTCGAAGTGTATGGCTTGGTATTTGAGAATTTAAAAAAATTAGGCACCATTTTGAGTTTGATACAAAACGAAACCATAAATGGGCATCGCTTTTTGAATATAAATTGGTAATGGCCTGACCCGGTTTTTCTTTCCTGTTTCAGCCTATACTGCCACACTGTGCCTGTTGGAGTGTTGGCATTGATCTCCTGCCAGACTCACTGGTCAGACTGTGAGAGATTTAGGCCATAGTTCACCACGTAAAGCCAATAAGTACAGTTTGGCAGAATACACAAGCCGTCGAGAAAACCTCTCAGGCATTCACAGGTTTCCTAACGATGTTTTCCTTTAATGGGCAGTGAAAAATTGAAAATAAATACATAGTTACACACATAATTTCGAAAAGTTAGAGGTGTGTGTGTGTGTCTTGCGACTCTTGCGAGATCTCGACCTCACACTAGGCATCGAACTTAATACCATTTTCTTTGGTTTTACCAGGAGTCTTAATTTATCTAAGTACATTTAGTCAAATTATTTGTTTTTTCGTTTTCATCTACGAGTATACTTACTTATTATTATAAAGAGGTAACGTTTGTGAGTTTGTGACGTTATAAGGGGTAATCTCTGGATCTACTGAACCGATTTTCAAAATGATTTCACCAATAGAAAGCTACGTTATTGTGGAGTGTCATAGGCTATAATAATTTCCAAAATTAATTACGCATCTATTACTTAAACTTGAATAATGTAATCCAAGTTGTAAAAAAAATTGCTTTCATCGCGTGCGCTGCGGAAACTATTGAGGATAGAACAAAACAATGTAGTACAATATTAAAGAACGTATCAAAATCTGTAAAAAAAGTCCGCAATAGCATATGCCTATCTCCTACGGATAACTCACAATAACTGCTTTTACTGTTAAAATTGTGGATTAAAAATAATTTTTGTGAAGCTTATTTAGCCCATATGGTATTAACTTATATCTTTATAAATATGTTTTAATTATATGGGACGAGTGTACCATGAGTCATAGAGCTCATATTGAAGCCGTGAACCGTACGCTGCCCCAGTAATAACAAAAGGAACACGCGCCGATGTCATCAGGCCATGCTTAAAATCATCGTGCTTATTGAGTTCCGTTGAAACTATCTATTTACGAACAAACATGAGAGCCCACTTGAACGACAACTACGAGAATGACTTTCCGCATCAACTACTGAATCTTGGAGAAGCTGTCCTAACACCAACAGTAGGGATGACATTAAACTTGACAATCGGTTAGGTCACATATTACACAGGTTAGAAGATCTGATAGACGCAATATATCCCGGTCTTGAAAGTTTAGTGGAAAGAGATTATCATTGGCTTTGTTCTAGGGCAATAGTCACACCCAGAAACGATTCAGTGAATGAGATACATAAAATAATATAAGGAAAAATTCCCGGTCAAGTCAAACACTATAAGTCCATTGACACGGTGTGTAATATTGAGGATACAGTGCACTATCCTCAAGAATTTTTAAATTCTTTGAGTCCTTCTGACTTACCTCCCCACGACCTTATGCTAAAAGTTGGCATTCCTATCAGGCTTTTAAGGAACTTGAGACTCCCCAACATGTTTAATGGCACAAGGCTGCTCATAAAGGAGTTGCGGGAGAATATAATCGTGGCGACCATTCTCACAGGTCCAGCAGTGGGACAACTTGCTTATATGCCGCGGATACCCATGATTCCGACTGATTTACCGTTTAAAAGGTTACAGTATCCCGTCAAGGTCTCTTTTGCCCTCACTATTAATAAGTCCCAGGGTCAAACATTTTCCCTGGTGGGCATTGACCTGAGAAAGCACTGTTTTTCCTATGGGCAGTTATATGTTGGCTTATCTCGGATTGGAACTCCTGAAAGACAATACATATATTTTAGTACCAAATGATAACATTACTACTAATACCAAATGATAACATAATTACGGCCGTCGTGGCGTAGTCTGTAGTGTAACTGACTTCCGTGCACGAGGTCGTGGGTTCGATTCCCACTCACGAAAATTATTTGTGTGATGAACACACAGATATTTGTACTGCGTCTGGGTGTTTTCTATCTATTATATGTATGTATTTACAAAAAAAGTAGTAATTATGTATTATATCCGTAATCTGGTACCCATAGCACAAGCGTTAAGCTTAGTTTGGGACCAGAGGACGTTGTGTGAAAATGTCCGTGAATATTTATTTATTTATAGTATATAGAGAAGTTTTGAACAATTAAAGTAAGTAAACATAGCATCACGCCTGCATTCCCCGAAGGGGTAGGCAGAGGTGTATTACACACCCCATGACTCGCCAGCTATGTTTGAGTCCCACGTAATAGGGGGCGAGCCTATTGACGTCTACCGGGCACATTTCCAAACTCCGGGCTGCTACTGAGAATTTTTCTTTTTAGGAAAAAGCTCAATAGCTTTGCCCGACCCGGGGATCGAACCCGAGACCTCATGATTAGCAGTCGCATCCACTACCGCTACACCACCGAGGCAGTAAAATAAGTAAACATGATGTAAATAATGTAAACAGTGTATAATAAAAATAACAACAAAAAACAGTAACATAAAAAAACAAAATATACAAAAATCAATAAAAAAAACAAAAAGCAATAAAAAAAACACAAAACCAAAAATCTTCATCATCATAAGTTTTATTTAACCCGAACTTTTATCCTGAAGTATTACGCGGGACAAACGGGCTGGGACAAAAATATTTCTAACGCGGAACGGAGTCCGCGGGCACTGCTAGTTTATATATAAAATAGGTAATACCTATTACTCAGTAATGTTTTTATTTTTCCTTCTACTTTATAGTTCAATATACCTACCTACCCCACAACCCCTCACAAGCAACGTTATTTCAATACATAGTAGCAGACGGCGGATTTAAATAAATTAGTTTAGGGCCCTCAACCACAAAATAAATCCGCCGTATACTTACCGTCTATCCACCTGCATTTGCGGACCACCGGAATTTTATGACATGACCCCAGTGATCAGAGATCACACAGCTCGAAAACCGCGATGAGTCACAATGTTTAATGTCCACCCACTTACTATTATATTATTCACTTACTAACGAAGGTAACAATTCAATAATCTAAATGAGTAGTTGCTAATCACGATGCTAAAAACCTACCAAAAGTATAACTAGGTAAGTAATTACTGGTCTATATAGACCGGTAATTACCTACTTATCGTAGTCTCGCTATACATAATTCATTTTCCAATTTAAGAGATGGTAAAACAACGATAACTCGGCTTTCAAAGTTTGCGTGTGAACTTGACGTTCGTTTACATTTCTAATATCTATTGCATCTTCTGCCGTGTTCGTTGTAGTGACTCGCACGCGTCTCGCCATTTGAAGATATTGTGCAGCCGTGTACGCTCGCTCATGTGCCTCTTAACTCTCCCGTCGATTGCATCGTTCGTTTTTCAAATGTTCACCGTGCTGAGCATAATAAACAGTGCTTCCTACCAAGCTTATAAATTACACACAACGCCATATCTGGGAAGTACCGCGGTACGTGCGCACGTCTAGTGATAGTTATGTGTTCAAATTGCTGGTGCCACATTGTGCAAAATATTTTAGAATCGTTGTGACGTCTAGTGGTCGCGTAGAATTGGTTATAAATAATGCCAGGACACGCAGGCAGTCCGTTCTGGGCCGCAGTAGATTTTGACAGCGAAGAAGACGCTCAAACGCCTCCAAACAACCACAGGGTTTATGTGGATCCTTGGGACAATGAGGCATACGGGACGGTGCAAACGGAGACAGTAGACTCAAGTCAAGGAGAGAATTTAAATTCTTTCGCCGGTGAACCAGTCAGTGCTAGTTTTTACTATGTTCCTACAAAAAACTATGACTCTGGAGAGGAACCGCCACTACCACCGCCGAAATGGAAAAGGACATCGCCTGAAGAATTAATTACACCAGATTACTCAACGTATAGTAGAAAAATGTCCAGAGCAGTCCCGGATCTTTCATTTGAAAATCCTATATACGGCGAGAAACCTTTAAGTAAGTTATCGAAATTTGTTCTTCTTACCCCTTCGCGGATAAAGACGTGAGTTGATAAAAAGCTTAGGTGCATGTTTACAATGTTACAGTATTTTCTCAAAAGAGTAATCGCTATGTAGAAACGATACCCTAGTTCTATTCTATCATTTATGATAGTAGCAATTATTTCCTTAATTTCTAGCCAATAAAAAAATACAAGTGCTTGACATATTTTATTATCTGCCACGAAATCATTTACTAACCTTTCAGGTATATTTCAATATTTACCTTGCGTATTATGTAAATATAGTTAAGGTATAAATAAATAAATATTCACGGACATTTTTCACACAACGTCCTCTGGTCCCAAACTAAGCCAGATACGGATATAACACATATATTATATTACTTTGTTTTTGTAAATACATACATATAATAGATAGAAAGCACCCAGACACAGTACAAATATCTGTGTTCATCACACAAATAATTGTCCTGAGTGGGAATCGAACCCACGATCTCGTGCACGGAAGTCGGTTTCATTGCCGACTACTCCATGAGGCCCGTCGGTATATTATTTTTGACTTACTACATAGTTCAATCGCCGCCGTTTCACACGGGTGCAATATACTAAGGAATATCTTTAGGATTTTAAAAGAACTAATACTCTGTGGCACACATCTACATTAATTCAATGTATTAAGATTTAGCGCTAATTGATAACTTAACGACTTGATGGGTAATGTAGCCATCAGCCACCGCATTAAGCACATGAATACAAATTTCATAACAAAGTACCATCGCAATTAACTTCATTTAAAAGTAGATTATCTATACAAAATTGCTATCCCACAGAAACCATCAATTTTCTGGGATAAAAATATATACTTATGTCCTTGGGCAAAAAATATATACTTATGTTTGGGCTTCAAGCTATGTGTATGCAAAATTTAATGATGATCGGTTCAGTAGTTACGGCGTGAAAGCGTAACAAACAAACAAACTCACTTTCGCATTTATAATATTATTGAGGATTAATTTAAATAATTACTAATCATTAAAAGTGCGATTGCTTAAATTTTCAATGTCACATCCTTCGCTTCTTTTTCATAATCATTCCATTTTTGAACGTGTGTGTTGCAAAGCTAGTACCTACTCATAGTTGTCTAGGAATATATAGATACTACCTACGAATCTATATTTATGCATAATTAAGTTGAATACAAGAATAGGTCATCCATCCATGCATCCATCAGCCTTTCAACGTCCACTGCTGGACATAGGCCTCCCCAAGAGAACGCCACAACGAGCGGTCCTGTGCTGACCGCATCCAACGGCTCCCCGCAGCTTTGACCAGATCATCGGTCCATCTGGTGGGGGGCCGCCCTACGCTGCGCCGTCGTTATCGGTTCGTCGAGCGATGTGGCCTGCCCATTGCCACTTCAGCATGGCAACCCGGCGGGCTATGTCGGTCACTCTCGTTCTCCTACGGATCTCCGTATTACGGATTCGATCACGTAGGGAAATACCAAGCATAGCCCGCTCCATGGCCCGCTGAGTGACTTTGAGCCTTGATATGAGGCCAACATTCAGAGACCACGTCTCTGTTCCGTATGTCATCACTGGTAACACACACTGGTCGTAGACCTTCGTTTTCAGACACTGCGGAATATTGGACGAGAAGATCTTCCTTAGCTTCCCGAACGCTGCCCAGCCGAGTTGGATTCGTCGATTGACCTCTTTCTCGAAGTTGTGCCTACCTAACTGGACTGTTTGTCCCAGGTAGACATAATGGTCGACAACTTCGAGAAGCGCACTCCCGACTAGGACCGGTGCTGAAATGATGTGGACATTAGACATGACTTTCGTCTTGTCCATGTTCATTTTGAGACCCACTAGTCGGGAAACCCTGCTGAGATCATTGAGCATGGTGCCAAGGTCCTCCAGAGATTCTGCCATGACTACGATGTCGTCGGCATATCGAAGGTGAGTGATGTATTCGCCATTGATGTTGATGCCGAATCCGGTCCAGTCCAAGAGCTTGAAGACATCTTCCAATGCAGCGGTGAAGAGTTTCGGGGACATAACGTCTCCCTGTCTAACACCTCTCTGCAGTTGGATCGGTCCCGTACTCTTGTCCTGAACACGGACTGACATGGTGGCGTTTCTATACAAGCACGTTAGCACTTCCCTCGAAAACAACTTATAGACGTGGCTCAAGAGCGAGATGGGTCTATAGTTCTTCAAGAGGGTTCTGTCACCTTTCTTGAAGAACAGCACCACCACGCTTCTGGTCCACGACTCTGGAACGTCGCCCCCGAGAACGACGGAATTGAACAGCCTCTGAAGAGCTTTTAAGACCGGCTTTCCGCCTGCTCTCAGAAGCTCTGTGGTGATTCCGTCGTCTCCCGGTGCCTTTCCGTTCTTTAGTTGTTTGAGAGCCATTCTGATCTCGTACAGGCTGACGTCCGGGATATCTTCGGTAAAGTGCCGAGTTAGCTTGGATCTGGGGTCTTGGACCAAGCCAACAGCAGGGCTCTGGGATCTGTACAACTGTCCATAGAACTGCTGGACCTCTCCCAAGATCTCATCTCGAGAAGAAATGATAGTGCCGTTGTTGGTCCTCAGTTTAGTCAACTGACTTTCGCCAACAGACAGATCTCTTGCGAACACTTTCGAGCCTTGGTTCCGCTCTATCGCCTCTTTAATACGGGTAGTATTAAATTGGCGAATATCGTGCCGCACAGCCTTGGAGATCTGTCTGTTTAACCGCCTTAGGCAGGACCAATCGGCTGAGGACTGGACTATCATTTCTTTTCTCCTCTCCATGAGTTTGAGAGTATGGTCCGAGAGTTTACGGTTCCTACTGACGCGACGGGCCTTGAAGTAAGTCGACCCGACCGCGTGGACAGTTTGCACGAACCTGCTGTTCATATCGCTCGCTGATTCACACTCATCTAGACATTGGAAGCGATTTTGTAGTTCGAGCTGAAAGCTCTCGGGGTTCTGGTATTGGGCAGGTGTTGGTCGGAGCGTAGACTTCATCAAACGCGACCTCTCGACTTTTATTCTAATATTCAAGATGCCCCTGACTAGTCAGTGATCACTCCCAGTTTTAATCCTGCTGATCACTGAGACATCATTGAATATGTGTCTTTTGTCCGACAGGATGAAGTCAATCTCGTTTTTCACTGAACCATCAGGGCTAATCCAGGTCCATTTTCGCTGGGGCTGCTTCCTGAAGAAGGAATTCATCATGAAGAGGCCTTCCTTCTCCAGAAAATCAGCCAGCAACTGGCCCCTGTGGTTCCTCTGCCCAAATACATAGTGCCCCACCTTCAGCTCATCGTCTGTCCTTTTGCCTAGTTTCGCGTTAAAGTCTCCCATAACCACCGTGAAAAAGGTTTTGGACAAGTGGATGGCCTTCGAGATGTCCTCATATAGGGCCTCCACCTCGTCATCGGAGTGTATCGAGGTCGGTGCGTAAACCTGTATGAACTTCAACGAATACCGTTTGGTTATTCTGAGTATAAGGTACGCTACCCTACTCGACACACTTTCAATCCTCTCCACGTTGCCTACGAGAGACCTGCGAACGATAAACCCGACACCCCCTTGGGACTGGTGGTCGCCCTCCCGGTGGAAGAGCAAGTTCCCGGACTGGAGGATTGTCGTGCCCTCACCCTCTCTTCGGACTTCTGACAACCCTATAATGTCCCAGTGGATCTTGCTCAATTCCTCTTCAAGCTCGGTGATTCTCTCCTCGGTCCGAAGTGTCCGAACGTTGTGCGTTACCAGGGCCAGAGGTCGTTGTTTATGGTAGCCTATCCGCGACCGGAGATTCTTCGCACCCCCTGCTCCGCCGTTACCGGGCCCGCTACCGTTAGGCCACGGAATAGCGGAGCTGCCGTGACTGAGGGCCGTTTTTTGTTGGGTGCTCATTTTTTGGGGGATATTGCCGTAATCGCCACGCTTGGCAGGCGGGTTGGCGATCGCAGTGGATGTTATTAATACTCGAGGAAGTGCTGCTGCCCACTCCCCCGGTATTCCCTCAGTCGGCTCTTACGACTCCCATGGGTGGAGAGGGGGTGGGACAATTCTAAAGCCGGCCCCACGCGGCTAATCTAAATATTTAAAGGGTTTGCGTCATTATTAGGTAAAATCTTAATGGCAAAATTAAGTTTACCTGGTCGTGAAGGTATGAAAATACTTCCGACAGACGGTGCAGGCGTCACCCAAACACGTTAAGTATGAATGTGTTGTCGAAATTAGCAGTCGGGAGCAAGGGTCACGATTGCTGAATTGGCAAAGCATCTGGACGGTATCCAGGAGATGCATGTTCGAATCCTGCTCGTGGCTGTTATTTTCGATTTCACATTTTTCACTTTGTGTTTAATGTTAATTTTACAATAAAATCATCTGGACGGTATCCAGGAGATGCGGGTTCAAATCCTGCTCGTGACTGTTGTTTTACATTTCACATTTTCCACTTTGTGTTTAGTAAAATAGTCATTATAATATACTAGTGGACCCTACAGACGTTGTTCTGTCCAAACATTGGCGTTTCGTTTGGATTCGTTAGATAGGTATATCTTTTTACATTAGACAAAATTAAAGAAAAGATCGAAAACCGGGTCCAAATGTGAATCTAAACCATCCCGGTGCTTACTCAAACATTCACAAATAAATAGAAGAAAAAGTCCTGAAATCCTATTGTGGCGCCACCTACCGGGTCCAAATGTGAATCTAAACCATCCAGGGCGCCACCCAAACGCATACAAAAAAAAACATTCAAATCGGTCCAGCCGTTTAGGAGGAGTTCAGTGACATACACACGTACAGTAGAATTATATATATAAAGATTAGTGATAAATAAACAAACTTATCATCACGCCTGTATTCTCCGAAGGGGTAGGCAGAGGTGTATTACACACCCACGATTCGCCAGCTATGTTTAAGTCCCACGTAATAGGGGCGAGTCTATTGCCGTCTACTGGGCACATTTCAGACTCTAGGTTACTACTGAGAACTTTTCTTTTGACGAAATAGCTCAATAACATTTCCCAATCCGGGCATCGAACCCGAGACCTCATGATCAGCAGTTGCTCACACTACCGCTGCACCACCGAGGCAGTCATATTATATATATATAGTATAACAGTTTCATCCATCCATCCATCAGCCTTTCAAAGTCCACTGCTGGACATAGGCCCCCCCAAGAGAACGCCACAACAAAAGTGATAAAGTGGGGATGTTTGTTTTAACTCATCTACCCGTGAAAAGAAGTAACGCGTGTTTTCTTAGTTTTTGACGTGACAACGTCTTATAAATTGGTTTGCCGGGTGACACTTCAAGAAACTGCGTTACGCTCCGCTCACGTTATGCGCTCACAATGAGAGCGAGTGAGAGGCACGCGTCCCTTCCACTCGGGCATGGTTAGCCCGCCTTAGAGCGAGAGAGACGAAGAAATAAAATTTTGTTAATATGAAATTCAGTGCGAGATTCTTTGTATAAATTAATGTTTTAAATATAATTCTTTGTATAAATAAATGTTTTAAATTGTTACTATTATTTCATCCTTCTTCCTACTATACGAATGAATATTCACATTAAAATTATTTTACCACTCAAAGTCGTTGTCACGTAAAACTTTCGCCCGTATACCGACTTTACAGGCAACCAATTTTTAAACTATATTTTTTTCATTAACACTTGTGCGTCCGGTCGTCTCGAGGGCTTACGAGCACAGAACAACATTACTCTAGAGCTTACGAGGTACTAAAGCGACCGCGCGCATGTGAACAGGACACGGGCGCAAGCACATTCATCCTTTGAACTTTGCCAAAAACCGACAATCACTCCATTCAACGGCGAGCGCGTACACAAGCAGCCGGGCAGCCACGGGCAGCCCGTTCACACGCGTGTGCCCGTACTCGTGCCCGTTGAATGTTGCTTTGAATGCAAGCGTGTGAACGCACCAATACATGATATGGCCGAAAATCTTTGAATTTTAGTCGCTATGTTATGTAGTACCTAGATATTATTTATTAATTTACAGATTAAGATATCTAAAAATTAACGATTTACTCTGTAACATAAAAAAAATCTTTACTAAGGTCCTAACGCGTACTTCTTCTTCAGTCTTTTATTTTTTAATAAGGAATATAAATTCATTTAAAATAAAAACTTTTTACTTAGATAATGTAATAAACAAATAAAAGAAGGATATGTAAATTGCTTTACTTACTTAATTGTTGTTTTTCAATGCCGTTATAAATGAAATACTTATTTCAATTGTATTAATTTAATACTTATTTATATTTACGTACCTAGTACAAGTATATATGTTTACAATCTCTATTTATGTTATAAAGCTGAAGACATATCTTGTTATGTTGAACAGATAATCTCTGAATTTATCAGTCAAGGAAATAATGATGTCGTACGTAATAAATTCTCTTCTTCTAGAGGCATATCCCTTAATAGTCTGAGTTAGAAAATAAATTGGTAACCACAAGCCCAAAGCCCAAAGCCCAAACCCCTATCCTCTCCTTATTATCCTTTCTTTCCTCTCCTTGTTGTACTTCCTAATCTTCCTATCCTCTCCTTAGTATCCTACCTATCGTCTCCTTAGTATCCTACCTATCGTCTCCTTAGTATCCTACCTATTGTCTCCTTAGTATCCTACCTATCGTCTCCTTAGTATCCTACCTATTGTCTCCTTAGTATCCTACCTATCGTCTCCTTAGTATGCTACCTATCGTCTCCTTAGTATCCTACCTATCGTCTCCTTAGTATCCTACCTATCGTCTCCTTAGTAGCCTACCTATCGTCTCCTTAGTATCCTACCTATTGTCTCCTTAGTATCCTACCTATCGTCTCCTTAGTATGCTACCTATCGTCTCCTTAGTATCCTACCTATCGTCTCCTTAGTATTCTACCTATTGTCTCCTTAGTATCCTAACTATCGTCTCCTTAGTATCCTACCTATCGTCTCCTTTGTATCCTACCTATTGTCTCCTTAGTATCCTACCTATCGTCTCCTTGTATCCTACCTATTGTCTCCTTAGTATCCTACCTATCGTCTCCTTAGTACCCTACCTATCGTCTCCTTAGTATCCTATCTATCGTCTCCTTAGTATCCTACATATCGTCTCCATAGTATCCTACCTATTGTCTCCTTAGTATCCTACCTATCGACTCCTAAGTATCCTACCTATCGTCTCCTTAGTATCCTACCTATTGTCTCCTTAGTATCCTACCTATCGTCTCCTTAGTATCCTACATATCGTCTCCTTAGTATCCTACCTATTGTCTCCTTAGTATCCTACCTATCGACTCCTAAGTATCCTACCTATCGACTCCTTAGTATCCTACCTATCGTCTCCTTAGTATCCTACCTATTGTCTCCTTAGTATCCTATCTATCGTCTCCTTAGAATCCTACATATAGTCTCCTTAGCATCCTACCTATTGTCTCCTTAGTATCCTACCTATCGTCTCCTTAGTATCCTACCTATTGTCTCCTTAGTATCCTACCTATCGTCTCCTTAGTATCCTACCTATCGTCTCCTTAGTGTCCTACCTATTGTCTCCTTAGTATCCTACCTATCGTCTCCTTAGTATCCTACCTATCGTCTCCTTAGTATCCTACATATAGTCTCCTTAGCATCCTACCTATTGTCTCCTTAGTATCCTACCTATCGTCTCCTTAGTATCCTACCTATTGTCTCCTTAGTATCCTACCTATCGTCTCCTTAGTATCCTACCTATCGTCTCCTTAGTATCCTACCTATCGTCTCCTTAGTATCCTACCTATCGTCTCCTTAGTATCCTACCTATCGTCTCCTTAGTATCCTACCTATCGTCTCCTTAGTATCCTACCTATCGTCTCTTTAGTATCCTTCCTCTCCACCTTTTGTACCTTTCCTTGGGTATATCGACGTGTGGATGACGTCTCTGGTGTTGCTAGCGTCTGTAGGCTGCGGTATCAGCTTATAATCAGGTGGGCCGTATGCTTAATTGCCACCCACGCTGTATAAAAAATATGCGTGTGGACGAGGAAGGGCCGATATGTGATTATAATATTTATACGCGGTTACCAATACAAGGTGTAGATAGTTATTATTCTTGTATACCTGTTTATATATTGGAAATGTTTGTCGATGTCTTCAATAGCCCATTGTTTGTCTGTGGTTTCATATTCCTTATTCATCATATCAAAGGCTTCTGAATGATGTCCAGAGAGAAATGAAAAATATATTACTAGAAAATCAATAACTACTTAAGATTATAAACATACATGTTTTTTTTAAGATCAAGTTATCTGTGAAATGCGGAAAAGGAGAACTTTAGTGTGAGCGGGAATCGGCCTATCTTAGGTGGCGTGGGTCGTAAAGACAAATGTAATGTGGAGATTGGGGAGGGCCCAATGTAATACAGTTGGTCAATGCGATGGCTTAGCGGTTAGAGCACTTCCCCGGATTGGAAGGGACGCAGGTCGATTTCCGCTCGCACTAAAGTTCTCTTTTTCCACATTTCACAAATAATGTTCTTAGTAGCTGATCATGTCAAGTGCAAAAAATACAGACCAAAAATGTTCGTTTTTTTATCAAAATTTGAAAGTGGGTGTTATTTATCTATTGAAGATTAACAACTTTTTTAGAAATACATTCAGTCAAGAAAGTATTGGGAATGGATGATTTGTTTATGGTTCCAAATTCAAATTTTTGTTTTTTTTTGTTGTTGTTAGATTGGCACAACTGTTATCCATTTTGGCGCGGAGTTTGAGTTGCATCTGTTATTTATGTTACGAGTAAATACAGTGCTGTTTTTAGTTATATCATATCTAGTGTGTATTGCGAATTTCGTAATGGACAAAAACATCGAACAAAGAGTTTGTCTTAAATTTTGCATCGCCAATGGAATTTCGTGTTCAGAGTCACTGAAAATGTTACAGAAGGCTTACGGTGAATCGACTTTATCAAAAACACGTGCTTATGAGTGGTACAAAGCGTTTAAAAGTGGTGTGATGAAAGATTTGCCTCGCTCTGGTAGGCCATCAACGTCTGCAACTGAAGTTAACATTGCAAAAGTGAAGGAAATAGTGACTGAAAATCCTCATTTAACTTTGAGAGAGATAGCCGCTGAACTTTCTGTGTCTCACGAGTCGATCCGTACCATTTTAAATAATCACTTGGGTATGAAACATGTTTCCGCTCGGCTAGTCACAAAAGACCTGAATTTTCTCCAAAAACTCAATCGCATGAGAGTCGCTGAGGACATGCTAGAACAAGTCAATTCCGACCCAACATTTATGAAACGCATTGTTACTGGTGACGAGACATGGGTTTACGAGTTTGACATGCAAACTAGTCAACAAGCTTCGGAGTGGCGACTTCCAACTGAACCGAATCCGAAAAAACCACGCCAAAGTCGATCAAAAGTCATGAAAAACAGTCATGTTGACTGTTTTCTTTGACTATCGCGGTGTTGTGCACTCGGAATTCTTGCCAGAAGGTCAAACGGTAAATAAAGAATCTTAGAATAATAACGCTCAGAACGATAGTTTCATTTATAATTCCACTCCAATTTGAAGCAACTTAACGATTAATGTGTGCGTAAACGTCACGTAATTACATTCAACGGCACCCACACATACGATCAAACAATTATACAAGTAAAAACATTTTCCCCAAAAAGTGAGGAAAATGGCACATTATTCCAGTTTTATCAAACCACAATACTGGTATAAAGTTTTCTGATAGAAAATTGTAATAAATAGTAGATTTGTATGGAAAAAGGACGGGATATTTAAGTAGAAACACGGAACTTAGACAAAATTTGTAATTTATTAATAATGCAACTGTAGATAATGGAACTTAAATTATCATTTTTCCGTGTGGTGACGGACTAAGAATACAAGTGTCACCACCCCATCCTTTCCCGCGGGTGTCGTACAAGGCGGCTAAGTGAAGTAAGCAATTATCACCCATTGCACTACTGGTGGTAGGGCTGGGTACCAAGTGAAAGTACTTACTTGCTATCAAGCCTGAACGGGTCGGTGCCACCGTCTCCTGTAAATGAATAGAAGATTGAAGCAAGTCAGTGTGTTTTGGCTGTAGCAGAAGATAGCCGTTTATTCTTTCATTTCATATCTGAGAAATGAAATGGTGCGCAGCGGCTTGACAATACCCTCGGTATAGTTGAGTTTATGAGCGACGGTTACCACTTACCATTAGGCGGGCCATTGCTCTTCTGCCATCATAAGCAAGTAATACATAGTAAGTATATACCATAGTAATACCATACCAAGTAGTACCATCATAAGGTAGTATACTTTTCTTTGTCATCAAAATGCTCGGAACATATTTTCGTGTATCTAGTTGGTTTCCAACATTCTTCGCTTCAATTAAGTCGGATTTGTTGTATCCATCGCGCAGCAATAATCGGATTTGATGGAAATCTAAGAACGAATACAATTAAATAGATAATTTTTGATTCAGGGTAAATATTTTTTCTAAAGCTGGCAATATTTTGATTACAATTTAGTTTTCAGTTTAGATGAATGTTTTACTGAAAATTATTAATTATCAAAGAGTACTTACGAGTGAAATGTAATCTTCCTATCATTATTGTGGTTATGAGACGCGTTGTGACATCCTTTCACGGTGCAGTAAGTGATTTTTAAATAAAATTTCGCGAGATGTTTACAATGACACTTTATCATGGACACTGACAGAAGGAGCAACGCAGTTAGCCTTTTAAGGCTAACTTGAAAGTGCTTCACTCCGTTTGGACCTACTCGGGTTCTATTTGAGCGTTATGCGGCGTTTAAGAGAGCAAATTCGACGAAAAATGCCAGATTTGTAGAAAGAAAATTCTTGGGTTTTGCACCACGATAATGCGCCTTCGCACAAGGCCATCATTGTGAATTAATTTTTGTCCAAACAAATACCATAGAGCAACCACCATATTCACCAGATATAGCTCCAACCGACTTTTTTCAAGGAGCATACTTTGAAGGTGATAAAATAAATTTGGATGAATAACAAAAATTTGGTGTATTATTGATCTTTTCCTGGTACTTTCTTGACAGAGTAGTACATTATGTAACTTAAACTATAAGCACCTATACACACTTGTGCAAGCTTGTAAGTGCTACAACTTTTTCTACCTTCGTTGATGAAGCTGATCAAAATTGTAGCAAATTTTCACTATACATATATATAATATACTTAGACGAAGGATATTATAGACAAGCTATCAGCGTATGCAGTGTCGAGATAACAATAGATAACCGGAATAATTTTAAAAGATAACTATGATTATAACTTTGTTGACTAAAAATGTACTACCTGTTTTAGCCGGATAAAAGAATGACAGGACAAAAGAAATTGCAGTTATGCTTATATTTTGCTAAAAATGTATTTAGAACATGTGTAATATTAGCGTATATAACGTGACTAATAATAGTACATTGTTAACCTAGGGATGAAAGCAACTTATTTAGCGCTCGGGCTCCAATAGTTCGAGGGACTAAATAAGTCTTTATCCCGAGGTAAACACTGTGCTTTTCATTACGAATACGAGGAAACTAACTAATAAAAATCATGAATTAGCTAAAGAAAAAATCGGGGACTAAAAAATTTAATTTGGAATCGCCGTTTTCCCGCCGATTTTGTTTTTTTTCTGTGGCCTGTCAGCTATTCAGCCATTATTTTTCATTTTAATCATTGAAAAAATATAAATCTTCGTTATTTTAAAGATATTTAGTTGCAACTATTTTAAAATAAAGATATCTCTTACACACCCCGTGGTGGACTATGGCCTAGTCCCTCTCAGCATGAGAGGAGACCCATGCCCAATGGTAAGACAGAAAAAGGGTTGAAAAAAATGGTAAGAACATTATATACCTACCTATATATTTTAAGCACTGCACATGTTCGGAAATCTACCAGAACACAAAGTGCAAAAATGTGAAATAAAAAATGATAGTCACGACCAGGAACTGACAGATGGCATAGGTATCACCCAAGACATTAAGAAGAAATGTGTATAAAGTCAGTTACAGTTATAAAGTCATATAAAAAACAAATTCTTTAATAAATACTTAACTTTATGTTATTTCAATTTTACATCGCGCTGTAATTGACTGGCTGTATAGAAAATAGAACTGTTTTATTTTTTATAATTACTCAGCTGTCAGTTGAAAGTAATTCTCCATAGGGCTGAAAAGTATTACTTTCAACCCGCTCCTCAGGCAACTTCAGGCCTACTTTCAGAGTATGAGTAATGAAAAGGTTTTTTTTACGTCAATACAAAAACAAGCTTACATACTGATGGGGACGGTTGGCCACCTTATTGTTTGGAACCAGTTCATTGGGTCCAAATACAACTAACGCATACGCGAAAAGGATAAATATACTTATACCTGTGTCTCTCTCACTCTTAGTAAAACCTAGTATGTGCATCCTTTTCTTCATCCTTAATGTCAAAATAGTAGCGAGTCTATATTATTCTTCGTCTAAGATAATAACGTCCTTAGCTACTCGGAGTAAATGTTAAATTTTAAATGGTGGCGGTTTTTCATATGTATAGTATTTCCGGAACCCTTCATGGGTTCACACACAAACGAACTCACAAAATTCGCACTCTTTCTATGTATTGATGTCTCTATCATTTTTAATCGCATACCAGAATACGTTTAATGTTAAGAAAATTCGAATCCTTACAGAATTAATAGATGGTTTTATATTTAGATATTTTTATATATATTTTTAGCATTTGACATGCTTAGCACTATACATTAAACACAAAGTGAAAAATGTGAAATCGAAAATAACAGTCAGGAGCAGGATTTGAACCTGCATCTTCTGGATACCGTCCAGATGCTTTACCAATTCAGCCATCCTGACAATTGCTCCTGACTGCTAATTTCGATAACACATCATACTTAACGTCTTTGGGTGACGCCTGCGCCATCTGTCGGACGTATTTTCATACATTATACCGACCAGGTAAACTTAATTTTACAATTAAGATTTTACCTAATAATGACGCAAACCCTTTAAATATTTAGATATTTTTATATATATTTAGCATTTGACATGCTTAGCACTATACATTAAACACAAAGTGAAAAATGTGAAATCGAAAATAACAGTCAGGAGCAGGATTTGAACCTGCATCTTCTGGATACCGTCCAGATGCTTTACCAATTCAGCCATCCTGACAATTGCTCCTGACTGCTAATTTCGATAACACATCATACTTAACGTCTTTGGGTGACGCGACTTTGTGTTTAATGTATAGTGCTAAGCATGTCAAATGCTAAAAATATATATAAAAATATCTAAATATTTAAAGGGTTTGCGTCATTATTAGGTAAAATCTTAATTGTAAAATTAAGTTTACCTGGTCGGTATAATGTATGAAAATACGTCCGACAGATGGCGCAGGCGTCACCCAAAGACGTTAAGTATGATGTGTTATCGAAATTAGCAGTCAGGAGCAATTGTCAGGATGGCTGAATTGGTAAAGCATCTGGACGGTATCCAGAAGATGCAGGTTCAAATCCTGCTCCTGACTGTTATTTTCGATTTCACATTTTTCACTTTGTGTTTAATGTATAGTGCTAAGCATGTCAAATGCTAAAAATATATATAAAAATATCTAAATATTTAAAGGGTTTGCGTCATTATTAGGTAAAATCTTAATTGTAAAATTAAGTTTACCTGGTCGGTATAATGTATGAAAATACGTCCGACAGATGGCGCAGGCGTCACCCAAAGACGTTAAGTATGATGTGTTATCGAAATTAGCAGTCAGGAGCAATTGTCAGGATGGCTGAATTGGTAAAGCATCTGGACGGTATCCAGAAGATGCAGGTTCAAATCCTGCTCCTGACTGTTATTTTCGATTTCACATTTTTCACTTTGTGTTTAATAGATGGTTTTATAATATAACTGTAACGGGCATAATAGTCTAATAGGTACTGCGTTACAGTACTCGTGGCGTAGTCAGTGGTGTAATCGACTTCCGTGCACGAGATCGTGGGTTGGATTCCCAGTCAGGACAATTAATTGTGTGATGAACACAGATATTTGTAATGCGTCTGGGTGTTTTCTATCTATTATATGTATGTACATATTTACAAAAAAAAGTAATACATATATCTATATCCGTAATCTGGTACCCATAGCACAAGTGTTAAGTTTATTTTGGGCCCAGAGGTTTAAACATAAACACAAACATAATAAGATGATCACTAATGTTTCTTAGTTACCCACCTAAGGATATATAACGATGACCCTCCAGCCTCAAATAATTAAAGATTGACTGGGTCACCAATGTTAGGGTCAAAGTCAAAAAGCATTAATTTCTCGGGCTCCAATTAACACTCAAAAGAATGAAAATAACAGTGGGTAATGGGTATATTTAGAAAATTACACATGCACTATAGACAAGATGGAGCTTGTGCCGTATTTTTGCCACGAGTATTCTGATTCTAAGTGAGAACTATGATAAGAATTAGGTAATCAAATACAATAAAAATAGCGCGTGGAGTCCCTCCGGCCGGAAGAAGTGTAACTTAGTAATGTGGAAATGAAAATAGGATTCACTCTCGCTCTGTCTCTTTCTATTCCCCCTCCCCAGGAGCGTTGTATGTTTAACGCAACAGTGCTTTCATACCCTCTCCATGGTATCGTTAAACGTTGAACGCAACCTTGTTGGAAGTCGCATTAGAAGTTTCACTTCAATATGGAAAATTAAGTCGCAATATCCATCAATGTTTTTGATAGACAAGGTAACTTTCCAGAATGATCTGTTTCCTGACTCCCCGATGTGCAGAAGCGTCATTTAGAGAAAAGGTAAACCGCCTTCGAATCAATGGACTAATGTACATATACATATAGTTCACGTGCGCCAGTAGGCGGAGAGACGGCATACGGGTGAAGGCCTCACACTACCCTGTTCGTTACCACGAACGACGTAGGTACATATTATTTTCTCACCTTATAAGAAAAAAATTGGCAGGAAAGGTCTATCCCTCCATCCATCTGCCTTTCATGGTCCACTGCTGGACATAGGTTTCCCTAAAATGGGGGTTTTACCATAATCGCCACGCTTGGCAGGCGGGTTGGCGTTCGCAGTGGATGTTTTTAGTAAACAGGGGAACGCTGCTGCCCGGTCCCCCAGTAATCCCTTAGTCGGCTTTTACGACTCCCATAGGAAGAGACGGGGTGTAGCTATTCTTGGTGCCGGCCCCACACAGCAGTAGTAGTAGTAATAAGTTTATAACTTAAATATGCAAATTATTTTGAGTGATTCTATTGAACCTAATTTTTCTATATACTTTCTATTGAATGAATCTTAAGTCGCACTGATGTCTCACAACAGTAGCTCTCTTGATTGAAGACCCATTTCAACTTTTGTTTCTGCCAGAGTTTAGGACATCAAACTGGTTTCATGTTCGTTTCCTAGTTCGTTTCGTAACTAGTGGCTATTATAGATTTCTAGATTTACTTATATGCTTCTGCTTAAATCGGAGGATTTCCTGTGCCTGCAATATGGAGATTCTCTTGCTCAGGAAAAGCTCAGTTAGAGATCACATACCTAGAGAAATTTTGACGAATCAGGGACCAATCTCATAGACTAATAAGTACTTCATTCTGTCATTTATTAGAAAGAAGCACACATTTATTGAGATGTATGATATGATGCAATAGTTATGATACTTATCATCACGCCATTTCCCTTGTGGGCTAGGCAGAGAGAACATGTTATGATTATTTATTTATAGAGGCATCTATTACTGGTACATTATTTATTCTATATCCATAGAGATATCTATCATAGTAATATAATTATTTCACAATATTCGGACTCGTTTACACTTATTTTCTTAAGCGAGAAAATCCTCATAAACCAAAACAGTGTTCTTTCAGACTACTTATTAAAGTGGAGTGGAGGTGGTGGCTGGATGTTATTAAGACTCATAAGAAATGGGTGAACTAGATGACCCAGTAAACTTCGTATCACCTACAATTTATTTTACCAGCGTTCATTGCTATCAATAATAATCAATTAGGGGGGTTAGGCAGAATCTCATATCTCACATGTCGATCGTGTCGTCTCGCTTGTACGATCACCGTGATTGGCCAACGGATTATTGTGACATCACGCGTCGGTTTCTCAACCAATCACAGTGATCTCGATACGGTCGACACGTGAAATATGACATTCTGCCTCAGGGGGCTGCATCGTCCAAGTATTGAATTTAGATAGGTAGATTATTAAAATGAATTAGAAAGAATGACAGTAGCTGTCATTTTGTCATCTGTTTTCAGGGTTTTCAGTCCCATAATCTCGGGTAGAGCTTATGTTTCTTGCCCATAATCCAAAAAGATGATTCCCATACAAAATTACAAATGTAGATTTTTAAATTTTTCTACTGTTTTTATGAGTTTTCTCTTTTTGTTTATATTTTAAACCACTCCTGTTCGAACAAAACAAAATAACAATTATTCAAATCGGTCAAGCCACTTTTGAGTTTTAGCGAGACTAACGAACAGCAATTGATTTTTATATATAAGAAGATTACAGTGACTATCATCCTGCGTTGGAGTCAATGATGCATAACACGAGAAGCCTCACACTACTACATTTAAATATACGACACAACAGAACGAGTGGGATAGAATATATAAGTACTCTCTATTGAACAAATTAAAACGTATTTCGAACCCATTCCCATCAACCATTGATCTCAGTTGGAATTGTTTATTATTCTTCCAGAGGATCGACGGAGGTCTATGTTCGTAGAAGAGCCAACCTATGTTCCTCACGCGGTGCTGTACGAGCCACTTTACGGGGGTGTACCGCCTGGTTATATCCCACCACCTCCTAGGCCCCGGATGTCGCTTAACCATCCTCCTGAACACGTCATGGCCAGCGTTGGAATAGTGAACTCGAGGAGACCCTCCAGGTAAATAGTCACATTTGTATATAATCATCGAATGGCTTTTTCCCACGAAAATTAACAGACACAATGCTCAATATTATGCTCATTGTCTGCTCTTAATTTGTCCTGTACCTAGTCCTACATCGATTTTTGAAGTAAAATGGACCAGTTAATTTATGAAAAAATTTCGCGCATAACAACAACAACATGGATGCCTGGAGCCATAATATATACTTCCTCCAGGCATCCATATATATATATATTATGTATTAACTACTTAGGTACTGTAATATAAATTACGTACAAGTTAGTGACGTCATAGAAATATATATTATAGCTGCATGTGAGGTCACTAAAATTTGTATAGAAAACTAGCTCACCCGGTGAACTTCGTACCGCCATATTTTAATAGGGGTGGGCAGTAGAAGGGTGAAAATTTAGGATTGTATGTATTATTAATGCCAAATCATAAAAAAATAAATTAAAAAAAATTTTGTCCACAAAATAAAAATAAAATATTTCTCTCTCGAGGTGACGTCTGCCAGCGGGTACTGTGCCAGCGTGGTGGACTGTGACTTAATTCCCTCGCACTATGAGAGAGACAAGTGTTCAATTGTAGAACATTAGCGGGTTGGAAAAAAAAAGTAATAACGATTATATATTTTATCGGAAATATATTTTATGCGTATCAACAAACTAAATGCAAATCGTTTTATTGCAAACAAAAAAAACAAATGATGCCTTGGACATGAAGAGATCCATATCTCCCAGTCTGTCAACACTTACCTTGTAATCGTTTTTAACATACCTTTTGTAGCTAAAGAACCATTGAGTCTATCCGCGTATTAGAAGTAGTAACTTACTGTAACTGTTAGCTACCCTTAATAAAGCAATGATAGTCCAGTGGTAAATTAAGGCCTGCATGGATAGTGGTATCAAGTTTGATTAGGTATCGATCTCCAGCTCAAGATCTAGACCTGGCACGGCGCACACTTCTAACTTAAAAAAAAAATAGTTCATGATAATGTACACAATTGTAATGCTTAAGTTCTAAATTTAAAATCCATGTTCTTTTTTTTCTTTTAAGTTCTGGGCATAGAAATCATGTCTTTTCTTTTATTCATAAGCATGTTTTGTTCCTCTGTAATTAGTTATACAATTAGCTAAGTAACAGCTTTAATATGGTTACACTGTAAGAGTTTTATTGTAACAACTGTTGATGAACCTAATAAATAAATAAATAAAGTATTCCGAATGAATTCTCGGTCAAAGGAAAATACTGACGAATCTTTCATACCTGAGAGATTTTCTTGTTGGCTCGTAAAGTGTACTAATTTACACTGGGTGATCCTCACACTCTGAGTGGGCACAAAATGAATTGAGAATGCGAACTCGAAAATTAAAAAGGAAATAGAATATTGTACAAATCAAGTGTCGTTAGGCATATGAATTTCTAAAGTTACTATTTGTCATTCAAATGCAATTTCAAGAGTTCGATAGTTTGCCAGCAAATATGATGAAATAATAATTATCTGTTATTGACCCACGTACCTAGTTTAAAAACGCGAGACGCAATTGGGCATGCTCAATACGTATGAAGTTATTCCGCAGTGTACTTAACAAGTAAGCAAGTAATACAATGTGTAGAGTATTGAAAACATCAGATAATAAATAATGGACTGCAATCACGCTATCATCGTCAGGGAGTATGACAAAACTCGAGACAATTCGTTATTAAGATATAGACCTCTTAAGACGAATTTTGGTTAGGGCATGCATTGAAACATCCATCTGCACAGGATTATGTACTCGTGCATATGCGCTGGCACGCGTGCTCTCTATTTATTCAATTCCATAATTCAATGGGACCTTTAATTTGGTATGGAAGTTCAGATACAAGTCTAGCGGTTTTACCTGTCTGTAGGTACCCCGAAGTACAAGTGTATCACAGCAAAGTTTCTGACTCTGGAATAGTGTGAGAAGTCGGATCTGATATTCGACCACATGATGTTGCCTTCAGACGTGTATACCACTAGACGAAAGAGCTAGTTTGCAATTTGCAAATAGACGTCATGTACGACAATCATCTAGCTGATTTCTACACACACAAATAAGTATAATTAAAGTAAAACTGCACACTTTCCTGCCTGTAATACTAGTGAACAGTTGGTATTTAAAACTCAACCTAAAGATATTTATCTCATTCCAAGTTATAAGTAAAGTGTATGTTATCACGTATAGAATATTACCTACATTTTTTTGTTTAATAAAGCGTATCTCAGACCGTAGCCAACAGTGAAACGATTAAGACATAGATTAAGTATCTATGTAATACATCTATACAAATAAATAAAATTTAAGTGTTTGTAATGTCTAAATAACATTACAGCTTTGATGAAAGTATATGCTTCTAATTTTATAAGTTTTAGTCTGTATATCTGCTTGTTTCGGCTAATGTCTAGAACGGCTGGACCGATTGGAAAGGGACTTTCACTGGCAAATGTAACTTATATGGAGTAAGGGCCCTGTTCATGGAATTAGGGTCCTGCACAAAAAATAAAATCACTTAATTTCACGCATAATAATATATGACGTCGTAGGTAGCAGCTAGACTCTCATAAAAAAAAAACTAGACGTCGCGGGACGTCTACCAGATGTGAAAACATCGACATTATTTTGTAGAAATAAAATGATCATAACTTGACAAAGTACTCCTTAAGACGAATAAAACGAGTATAAACTGGATGGGTTTTGGTCGTTTCATTACAGAGTTACTGTGGCCACCTTCCAGCTCCATCATCAGACCCTGGATACCATCTAGATACAAAATACTCGTCAAGATGAATCATATGAGCCCAAACTCGATGGAACTATGTCGTTTTATAACGGAGTTCCTATGGCCACTTTCTAGCTCCATCATCAGACCCTGGATACCATCTAAAGACAAAGTACTCGTCAAGACGAATCATACGAGCCCAAACCCAATGGGGTTGCGCCGGTTCATTATAGGGTTAATGTGGCCGCCTTCCAGCTCCATCATCAGACCCTGGATATCATCTAGGTCTGGAGTACTAGTCAAGACATTTCAAACGAGCCCTAACTCAATAGAGTTGCGCCATTTTAATTACAGAGTTTTGCATGGCCACCCAGCCAAGGCCATTCCAGCTCTATTATCAGACCCTGGATACCATCTAAAGACAAAGTACTCGTTAAGACAAATCATACGAGCCTAAACTCGATAGAGCTATGTCGTTTTATAACGGAGTTCCTATGTCCACCTTCCAGCTCCATGATCACATCAGCTCCGTGTCATCACAATATTGAATTGTCACATGATATACATATGCGTGTAAAATTTCAGCGCAATCAGAAACCGGAGTGTGTCAAATTTAACTTGCAAGATTTGAACAGGACAGGTAAAATAAAAGCGTCGCCACACTAACAGCCGATTTTACCCTCCCTCCGCATTAGATGTTTCACATCAAAAATAGAATCTAAGAAAAGGGCATTAATCTTTCAGAATTTTTATGCATTCATTAACGAATATAATAGGAATTTCAAATCCTTCATAAACTGAATTAAGTCATATAAGGTCATATAAAAACATGAAATTTATAAATAATAGATAATCATTATGCCTGTTTGGTATGGTGGGGAAAATGTATCTAAACACACAGCCTGTCGTTCGGGGCAACAAACAGGTTAGTGTGGGGCCCTCACCCACTAAATATACCCGCCGTCTTGCGTCTCTTCGCCGATATTGGCGGACGATTGGAACTGTATGATATTAGCATAGGATTTTGTTCAGTGGACCGCGCGCGGATGCATATGCGACTTTTAGACCCTCCGAGCTCAATACAAATACTAAACATGCATGACGACATTCTTTGGGACATAAGCCTCTCCAAATGATATAACGGAATAAAAAATAATGTTTTAAGGTAATATTCATTGATATAAGTACCTACTCACCTATTAATGTGCGTTGCCATTTTTTTTTAAACTGCAAAATTTGAATGGGAAGTTCTCATTCCCATCATTAATGCGTGACTTCCACGGAAAGTTCTTCGGCAAAAACGTTCATAGTAAATATACCTACCCAAGGTGAGGTGGGCATTTCTGTATTAAAATAACATGCATTGTATATTCGTCGTGTGAATGTGCACTAGTTTTTTGTTGTGAACAAATGAAAGTTAATGTTGTGAGAATAGAGCGAGCCATCGTTTGTTTATTTATTTATGTAGGGAAACGTATTCTTAACATTGACCTCTGTTTTCGTTATAATTACGTAAATAATTCACAAAGAGCTCAATTTTTGCATCATTAATGCATGGCAATAATAAATAAATAAATAAATATTCCTGGACATTTTCACACAACGCCTCTGGTCCCAAACTAAGCTTAACGCTTGTGCTATGGGTACCAGATTACGGATATAATACAAATACTATTTTTTTTTTGTAAATACATACATATAATAGATAGAAAACACCCAGACGCAGTACAAATATCTGTGTTCATCACACAAATAATTGTCCTGGGTGGGAATCGAACCCACGACCTCGTGCACGGAAGTCGGTTACACTACCGACTACGCCACAAGGCCCGTACTTTACTAATATTAAACTTACTTGACTTTGACTAATATTAAAAATCCGGATTATCTATCAAGGTATAGTTTTGAAAGTGTAAAATTTGGTGGTTTGCATGCTTTTTTTTATATTTACACTAATTAATTTTAGATAAATAAAATGTTGCAAAACACAGTTGACTGTATTCAGTTGTCAGCTCTTGAGTAAGAGTGCCAGATAGACTGTCACTCTTGCGGGAGGCCTATGTCCAGCAGTGGACCTCAAACAGCTTATGGATTGAGGGATGTTGGATAAATATTTCCATAGACATATGATGAATAAATTTAGGATGCTGTCTTGATTGCAGCAAATTCTACAGGAGATAATTCTGTAAAAGGTGTGGCATTTTTGTTACTGCGGTTGTGGTGGTTTCAAATATCTTTCACACCGATTAGAACAACCTCCAGTAAGAAAATTTTACGTAAGCTTGGCATTAAGACTAACATCATTAAGATTTAAGATATTCTTCGTAAAACCTGTTTTAGCGGTGTTTTTACGGTGAAGAACTTAGGTGTGTTTTTGGTTGTATTGGTCCATTCATTCATTTTCCATCCGTGAAAGGAAATGCGGAACAACGGCATAACAGTATTCTTAGTAATTACACTTACCATAAGGTGGACCGTGGCCAGGGTTGTTACGGAGCTCCGTAACCGTAACCAAAGCTACTGGACACCCGAAATAAAAAAAAATATCCGTATCCGAAACCGATATAAAGGTTTCGAAGAATTACGGATAGGTGTATATTTCATTATTTTCCGATAGTACCCCATTTATCATTATCCAGTTTCGGGCCCTAACGGGAGCCACCCGGGCCCTTCCGGCCCAGTCCGACCCTGCCTACATATTTGTTTTTGTCCGGCTGAGAGGACACACAAGACGCATACTATATATATATATATCAATTAGTCATAACTAGTTAGTGTGGGATTACATTACAATTTAACATTTAAGACATTTTATTTTAGTAATATAATTCTTAAAAAATCTAATATCCTTAAACAAAACTAGCGGATCATCCATCCATCCATCAGCCTTTTGACGTCCACTGCTGGACATAGGCCTCCCCAAAAGAACGCCGCAACGAGCGGTCCTGTGCGCTCATATGGGGAAATAGTGCCGTAATCGCCACGCTTGGCGGGCGGGTTGGCGATCGCAGTGGATGTTATTAATACTCGAAGGGGTGTTGCTGCCCACTCCCCCGGTATTACCTCAGTCGGCTCTTACGACTCCCATGCATGGAGAGGGGTGGGACAATTCTAAAGCCGGCCCCAAACGGCATATCTGAAATAATTCATATTCATATTCGTAACCGTATCCGAAACCGGTATATTCCTATATCAGTTTCTGTATCTACCCAGATCCGAAATTTCATATCCCTAATATCCCTGGCCGTGGCCTGTATGCTACGATCAATAAAAAAAATAAAGTTGTAATTACGAGTAAGTAGTTTCACTTTCCATTTCTGTACAGATATCAATATTTGTTGTATGCATTGTTGATCAAATACAGTTGCGTAACTACCAGAAGTCAAAGACACAGATAGTTATGTGCTTAAAGTTATTAAGAAGGTCTGATAACTTTACTAACGACGGGCTTAAAAAGTAATTATTCGGCTAAAATACCACTTTCTAGCTAAAGATTACGTGAACACAGCTTTGTGAGGTAAATTTAGCGGATAGCTAGAAAGTCAGCCATGTCACACTCATGTTGGGTGTATTCTTCATGATCGTGGTATCGTGAAATAGTGCGAAGTGGTCACTGACGCAACACTCGATTATTACCCAATCTGCTTTACAATCGCGTATTGACATGGATGACGGACTATTTGCGACTCGGTGTTAAATCGTCTTGTTATTAATTAAACCTATTGACTAAGAACGACATTACGCTACTTCTCAATATTTCGCGTGGTAGAATAATACGTATACCTAATTTATTATTCCCTTACTGCGGGAATTTATCTGTTTCGCACCGTGCCTTTATTTGATGAAGTTTGGTGGTGAAGTTTCCGCCACGGATTAACACTCCACAACCTAATAGGTTACTATATAGTTGATAGAGAGACTATACGAGTATAGGTTGAACCTATATAGTCTCCGCCCTATATAGTCGTGTTCAAGTACGCTGTTCTTCTAAACTACGCAACGAATTTTGACGGATTTTCACCGTCGTGTCGTGTAGATATTGTTTTACCCGTCTACGGTAAATTTCATCCGTGTGGTGACGGACTAAGAATACACGTGTCACCACCCCATCCTTTCCCACGGGTGTCGTACAAGGCGACTAAGTGAATAAGCAATTATCTCCCATTTCATTACTGGTGGTAGGGCTCAATAGCAAGAGTACTCACTTGTTATCAGGCCCGAATGGGTTGGTACCACCGTCTTCTGTGTGACCAGTCATGAAGCGCGTCAGTATATTTTGGCTGTAGCAGAAGATAGCCGTTTATTCTTTCATTTCATATCTCAGTAATGAAATGGTACGCAACGGCTTAACAATACTCTCGGTATAGTTGAGTCCATGAGCGATGGTTACCACTTACCATCAGGTGGGCCTTGGCTCGTCTGCCATCATAAGCAATTGAAAAAAAAATTAAAAAGGAAGGGTTATGATTTAAGCAGTCTATGCATGTTTGTATTTACGTACCTATGTTCCTCCGTAGCGCCTAAACTATCATTCGATTTTGAATAATAGAAATAAAGGTGTCAATCGATTCGTTATTATGGCTCGGGTATAAAATTATTTTTTTTACTTACAGGATGACACATGCGTACGAGCAGTCCGCGTACGAGAGTTTGTCACCAGATTACGAAGATTGGGCGCGGCCTTTTCCGAAGACAGCACCTGACAACTTTCACTTATCCAGATACGGACATCTTCAGATCGACTACTCCTTCAGTTGGAATTCATTAGACAGGCTCATTCGTAGTCAACATCGGGCATAATGATACCGAATTCGCATTAAGATGCGGAGCATACACGCGGCAAAGACAAACGTATAAATCTTTAGAAAATGCACATTCTCAAATAGGTACTAACATTTAAAGTAATATATCTGTCAGTAAAGTATTTGGTAGGCATATATAAATTTGCATCTAATAATAGTTCAATTATATTTATGTATTAGATTGTTCGATTAATAATGCCGAACGCATCCTTAGCACAACAATGTTTTGGAATGCACATTTCCGTTTGTGATCGTTTAAAGCCCGTTGCTTCGGCTACTTCCGTAACGATTTATTGTGAAGATAAACTTTCTTGTTCATATTTTTGATGCTTTAGATTAGATTTTGTTTACGATGAGACCTTGTGTATTCTAATCTTGGATTATTTAATATCCTTTACACTAGATTTTCGAGATACATCTGTGAAAGGTTACCTACGTATTGCCTACACGATCTGATGATGGCTTTGTGGTTTAAAATAACGTGTTTTTTTTTCTATTGTTATCATGTGTAAAAATATTAGCCAAAGATAGTTATGTATGCTTTAATTTTATCTAATATTTTATTGTTCTTTAAAGCTAAAAGAATCAACTTGCACTGATGTGGATCATTGCTTTCAGCTGTTGATGGACTAGACTGGTTTAGAGGCTTTTTAGTATTATCTAATAAATTCTTAATTATACATAATTATGCCAAAGACTTTTCTTTGCTTTCTCTATATAATCATCTAGGGAAGAACATCATAAAAATATGTGTGGACAAAATATACGTAGGTATTACCTATATTATGTTATAATACGGCTATTACTTTATTGCGTCCAAGAGCTGTGTACGAGTAGATATTTATATTGACAGCAATTTCTGTTGATAATCTCGGTGTGGTTAGCTTTCAAATTTATTTTCATCACAGCGAGGCTTAATACGTTTAATACATTTATTATCTCGACTTTCTCTGTTCACACAAGCAAATAATAATCTTTAATTTGATCTAACTGGTAGGTACGTAGGAAGATTACTACTTACTATCTATATCTAATAATATATTATATTTGGAGGTGGTTTCATCAATAACTCTATAGAAAGCTTCTGTTATGAAACTAACAGAGCGGTGTGTGCACATTAAATATACTCTTACATCCTTACTAATGCGAAAGTGAGTTTGTTTGTTACGCTTTCACGCGGAAACTAGGTAGGTACTGAACCAATCGTTATGAAATTTTACATAAATATAGTTTAGAGAGTAGGAAAAAACTTAGAGATGAATGGTTCCCGTGGGATGAGTATTTTTACTCAGCGATACTTAGTGTGCCGTGGGGTGATGTATTTGTATTCTGAAGTACCTAGACGCGGACGGAGTCGTGGGCAGAATTTAGTTAAACCTATTTGAGAAAAAAAACTAGACGTCGCGGGACGTCTAGCAGATGTGAAAACACTACTTTGTAGAAATAAAATGATCATAACTTGACAAAGTACTTCTCACTCAATCACACGAGTATAAACTCGATAGGGTTGCGTAGTTTCATTACAGAGTTACTTTGGCCACCTTCCAGCTCCATCGTCAGATCCAGAGATGGATACCATCTAGAGACAAAGTACTCGTCAAGACAAATAATACGAGCCCAAACTCGATGAAATTATGTCGTTTTATAACGGAGTTCCTATGGCCACCTTCTAGATCCATCATCAGACCCTGGATACCATCTAAAGACAAAGTACTCGTCAAGACGAATCAAACGATTCCCAACTCGATGGGGTTGCGTCGTTTCATTACAGAGTTACTGTGGTCACCTTCCAGCTCCATCATCAGACCCTGGGTATCATCTATTACTGAAGTTCTAGTCAGGACATTTGAAACGAGCTCTAACTCAATGGAGTTGCGCCATTTAATTACAGAGTTTTGCATGGCCACCTTCCAGCTCCATCATCAGACCCTAGATAATGGTATCTTTAGATGGCTAAAGACAAAGTACTCATCAAGACGAATCAAACTTGCCCAAACTCGACGGGGTTGCGTCATTTCATTATAGAGTTACTGTGGCCACCTTCCAGCTTCATTATCAGCCCCTGGATACCATCTAGACACAAAGTACTCGCCAAGACGAATCATACGAGCCAAAAATCGATGGGGTTGCGCCGTTTCATTATAGAGTTCCTATGTACACCTTCCAGCTCCATCGTCAGATCAGCTCCATGTCATCATAATATTGCATTGTCATGTGATATACATATGCGTATAAAATTTCAATTCACTCGGAAACCGGGAGTGTGTCAAATTTAACTTGCAAGATTTGAAAGGGACATGTACAATAAAGGCGTCGCCACGCTAACAGCCGATTTTACCCTCCCTCCGCATTAGATGTTTCACATCAAAAAGATACTGTATAATTAGGCTACTTAGAATTTTTATCTGTTTCTATGTTCATTTTTCTGTTTGTTCGCCCGTGATGCATAAGCTATTAAACTGACTGACTAAGATTATGGGAAAAAAACATTTTTGATAGATAGCTTTTGATTCCACTTAAAACTGGTATCATAGCATAGTTTATATCTCCTACTACCTAAATATTTATCGGATATAGGTATGTATAAACTTAAAAATATAATTTTTGCCCTACTAAATAGGTAGTTCAATTATTATCTTCCGTAAATGGCTTAGATAGTTTAGTTTACATTGAAATTGATATAAGTACCTAAACCATTGTGGTACTTATCGGATAAGGGATTTCTAAGTAGTTTTTATTAACAATGGAGGCAGAAGAGCGAGCTGGCTGCCTGGTGCCAACAGAGGCACAATCAATGTCCCATCTTAACATATTATAAGCTAAATATATATCAAGAACTATCATTGTTGTATTAGGGTTTACTTTCGATTTTTTGTAGGTACTGTTGATTATTAATCTCGTTAACTATTCCATATTACTCCATGTGATTTCAATTCAATTAAAATTATTGATTTACTCGAGTTGGAACAGCAAAATGTGGCACCCCTATTTATTTGTTCAAGTTTTAGTGTATCTATAGTACCTATACAACGAATCTTTGTGTCTCTGAAGTTAGGCACAGAGCGCGAAGTGGGAATTCTGACAGAATGATACGATAAGTGCTGACCAATTCCAATGTTATTACTCGATTAACAAAACAATGAAATGAGATCATAACGTTTTATCTATGTACATATTTAGACTCTATTTTTTTTATATTCAATAAAAAGTAGGTATACGTGCAATTTGAGTGAATAAGCTTTAATCTAGATTTCGAAGTCCAAATATTTAAGTACAATGGATAAATGATATAATTATCGATTACAATTGTGAAATTATAATCGAACATTTTTCGATTAATGTAAACCGTAGAAGACGCACTTGCCTTGCGTCACAAAAATGGCTACTGCGCAGCATCTTGCAGCCAACTTCAGAGACACAAAGATCCGTTGTGACTACTATAAATATTGTAATGTATGTTTTTATATACCTACTCGTAAGATCCGAAGTAGTAGTGGCATCCTAGTGATACCAAGGACAGCAAAAACAATGGTATCGAATTCGATCATCAGTACCTACAAGGTTAAGGAATACACCTCTGACTTTTCGAGATTTTTCGGGAATATATATATGTACCTGTGTGTATTTGTTTACAAATTATTACCGACCACTCGGTGAAGGAAAACACCATGAGGGAACCTGCATACCTTTTTTTTTGTTTAAGTGGGAACCTAATCGCACACGCCGTCGTTCGGGGCAACGAACAGGGTAGTGTGGGACCCTCACTCACTAAAGAAACCCACTGTGTGCCGTCTCTCCGCCTGTGTTGACGGACCACTGGTACTATGTTGGATTAGGCTGCATACCTGAGAGATTTTCTTGACTTGTGGAGTCTGCCAACCCGCACTGGGCCAGCGTGTTGGACTATGGCCTGAACCTCTTTCACTATGAGAGGAGATCAGTGCCCAATAGTAGGACAGAAACAAAGGCACGAGATGTGTTCAAACATCCTTACTAATATTAGAAATGCGAAAGTGCGTTTGTTTGTTTATTACGCTTACACGCTGTTACTAATGAACCTATCTTCATGAAATATCATAATACATACATATTATTATTACGTTTTACATTATAATATGGAGTCCAGTTAAAGACACTTTTCATCTCCAAAAATGCGATGTAGGTATGCAAGAATAAAAGCCTTATGGCACTCTGTTATCTCTGCCTACCCCGCAAGGTAGATCGCGCGATGATAAGTGTAAAATGAATGGTTCCTATGGGATAGATATTTTGATAAAGACCTAATTAGTGTGCTATGGAGATGGAGAGTGATGTATTTACCTAGATTCTGAAATCCACACGGACAGAGTCGCAGGCAGGAACTAGTCTTTATAAACTTAAAAGTATTAAAATAGTCGCTAATGCTTTGAGCACCTTGCGTAATTATCTAAAATGTAAATAGCGTATTTTTTTTCTAATTACCAATTCAATGTAATATTAATTTTAAAATAACCACAAATTGCATGTCCAATGTATTTTGATGGCATAGTAATTTAATATTTCGTGTTAAATGTAATTATAAAGCGTGATTTTATCCAAATGTAGTTTTTAAAGCAATTCACGCTCCAAGGGAAGTGGGTAGTGCACAATTTAAACGACGTTAAGTAGGTCACATGTGATGTAACTTATGAATATGTAGACGTGTAGTTCATTTTCATAATCACATTTTTAATTGTTGTAGCTTGTAATATGCATTATGTTTAGACTGAAGCACCGTTTAATATTTTGTTACGAGATAACGATGTGCTTCTTCGTTCTACAGCATTATAATGTTACTGCTGATGGATTTCTTATATAGAATTCGTATCGAATATCGCTTGATACGAAAATTTGCCTTTTTGTAAGGAAAAAAAAATCTTAACCGTACATTCCTTAAGGGCACCGAACAGGGTAATATGGGGTTCTTGTCCATCTATACTATTATTATAAAGAGGTAACGTTTGTGAGTTTGTGACGTTGTAAGGGGTAATCTCAGGATTTACTGAACCGATTTTCAAAATTATTTCACCAATAGAAAGCTACGTTATTGTGGAGTGTCATAGGCTATAATAATTTCCAAAATTAATTACGCATCTTTACTTAAACTTGCATAATGTAAACAAAGTTTTAAAAAAATTGCTATCATCGCGTGCGCTGCGGAAGCTATTGAGGATAGAATAAAACAATGTACTACAATGTTAAAGAACGTATCAAAATCTGTAATAAAAGTCCGCGATAGCATATGCCTATCTCCTACGGATAACTCAGAATAACTGCTTTTACTATTAAAATTGTGGATTAAAAACTAGACGTCGCAGGACGTCTAGCAGATGTGAAAACATCGAAATTATTTTGCCGAAATAAAATGATCGTAACTTGACAAAGTACTTCTCAAGACGAATCAAACGAGTATAAACTCGATAGGGTTGCGTAGTTTCATTACAGAGTTACTGTGGCCATCTTCCAGCTTCATCGTCAGACACTAAATACCATCTAGAGACATAGTACTCGTCAAGAAAAATCATACGAGCCCAAACTCAATGGAGTTATGTTGTTTTATAACGGAGTTCCTGTGGCCACCTTCTAGCTCCATCATCAGACCCTGGATATCATCTAAAGACAAAGTACTCATCAAGACGAATCAAATGTGTCCAAATTCGACGAGGTTGCGTAATTTCATTATAGAGTTACTGTGGCCACCTTCCAGCTTCATCATCAGCCCCTGGATATCATCTAGACACAAGGTGAATCATACGAGCCCAAACTCAATGGGGTTGCGCCGCTTCATTATAGGGTTCCTATGTCCACCTTCCAGCTCCATAATCAGATCAGCTCCATGTCATCATAACATTGGATTGTCACGTGATATACACATGCGTGTAAAATTTCAGCTCTATCGGAAACCGAGAAGCTTGCAAGATTTGAACGGGACAAGTACAATAAAAGCGTCGCCACGCTAACAGCCGATTTTACCCTCCCTCCGCATTAGATGTTTCACATCAAAATAATTTTTGTGAAGCTTATTTAGCCCATATGGTATTAATTTATATCTTTATAAATATGTTTTAATTATATGGGACGAATGTACCATGAGTCATAGAGCTCATATTGAAGCCGTGAACCGTACGCTAGAAGACATCAGAAACTCAGACGCTGATAGGGGTGGTGTACTATGTTTACTTTTGTTTTTGCGGGCGACTATCGGCAAATGCTGTTAGTAATAACAAAAGGAACACGCGCCGGTGTCATCAGGGCATGCTTAAAATCATCATGCTTATGGAGTTCCGTTGAAACTATCTATTTACGAACAAACATGAGAGCCTACTAGAGCGACAACTACGAGAACGACTTTCCGCATCAACTATTGAATCTTGGAGAAGGAAAAATTTGCTGTCCTATCACCAACAGTAGGGCTGACATTAAACTTGACAATCGGTTAGGTCACATATTTTACACAGGTTAGAAGATCTGATAGACGCAATATATCCCGGTCTTGAAAGTTTAATGGAAAGAGATTATCATTGACTTTGTTCTAGGGCAATAGTCTCACCCAGAAACGATTCAGTGAATGAGATAAATAAAATAATTTTAGGAAAAATTCCCGGTCAAGTCAAACACTATAAGTCCATTGACACGGTGTGTAATATTGAGGATACAATGCACTATCCTCAAGAATTTTTAAATTCTTTGAGTCCTTCTGACTTACCTCCCCACGACCTTATGCTAAAAGTTGGCATTCCTATCAGGCTTTTAAGGAACTTGAGACTCCCCAACATGTGTAATGGCACAAGGCTGCTCATAAAAGAGTTGCGGGAGAATATAATCGTGGCGACCATTCTCACAGGGCCAGCAGTGGGACAACTTGCTTATATGCCGCGGATACCCATGATTCCGACTGATTTACCTATACCGTTTAAAAGATTACAGTATCCCGTCAAGGTCTCTTTTGCCCTCACTATTAATAAGTCCCAGGGTCAAACATTTTCCCTGGTGGGCATTGACCTGAGAAAGCACTGTTTTTCCCATGGGCAGTTATATGTTTGCTTATCTCGGGTTGGAACTCCTGAAAGACAATACATATATTTTAGTACCAAATGATAACATTACTACTAATACCAAATGATAACATAATTACGGGCGTAGTGGCGTAGTCTGTAGTGTAACTGACTTCCGTGCACGAGGTCGTGGGTTCGATTCCCACTCAGGAAAATGATTTGTGTGATGAACACACAGATATTTGTACTGCGTCTGGGTGTTTTCTATCTATTATATGTATGTATTTACAAAAAAAGTAGTAATTATGTATTATATCCGTAATCTGGTACCCATAGCACAAGCGTTAAGCTTAGTTTGGGACCAGAGGACGTTGTGTGAAAATGTCCGTGAATATTTATTTATTTATAGTATATAGAGAAGTTTTGAACAATTAAAGTAAGTAAACATAGCATCACGTCTGCATTCCCCGAAGGGGTAGGCAGAGGTGTATTACACACCCCACGACTCGCCAGCTATGTTTGAGTCCCACGTAATAGGGGGCGAGCCTATTGACGTCTACCGGGCACATTTCCAAACTCCGGGCTGCTATTGAGAATTTTTCTTTTTAGGAAAAAGCTCAATAGCTTTGCCCGACCCGGGGATCGAACCCGAGACCTCATGATTAGCAGTCGCATCCACTACCGCTACACCACCGAGGCAGTAAAATAAGTAAACATGATGTAAATAATGTAAACAGTGTATAATAAAAATAACAACAAAAAACCGTAACATAAAAAAAACAAAATATACAAAAATCAATAAAAAAAACAAAAAGCAATAAAAAAAACACAAAACCAAAAATCTTCATCATCATAATTTTTATTTAACTCGAACTTTTAACCTATATGTATGTAACCTGTATTACGCGGGACAAACGGGCCGGGACAAAAATATTTCTAACGCGGAACGGAGTCCGCGGGCACTGCTAGTTAAATAATAAATAAACGGTATAAATTCACGGACATTTTCACACAACGTCCTCTGGTCCCAAACTAAGCTTAACGCTTGTGCTATGGGTACCAGATTACGGATATAATACATACCTATACTACTTTTTTTTGTAAATACATACATATAATAGATAGGAAACACTCAGACGCAGTACAAGTATCTGTGTTCATCACACAAATAATTGTCCTGAGTGGGAATCGAACCCACGACCTGGTGCACGGAAGTCGGTTACTCTACCGACTACGCCACGAGGCCGGTCAAACTCGCCGCCTCTCCACCTGTATTGGTAGACCGCTGGGACTGTGTGAAATTACTTCATTAGTGAACCTGGATATTCCTGAGCTATTTAACTGGTGTCTAGTGGTAGAGCCTTGCTTATTCCAGCATGAATAGGCCGGCTTGGTCGGGGAAGTACCATCGTCTCACAAAAGATCAGCGTGTAACAACGATAGGTACTGTTACCGTTGTTTCGTTTGTTGAATGAGAGGAGGCCCAAACCCCCTCCCTATGCTCTCCTTAATATCCTTCTTTCCCTTCGGTAGTCCTATCTCTTTCCTTGGAGATGGCGACGCGCGAGTGATGCCTCTGGTGTTGCTAGTGTTTATAGGCTACGATAACCGCTTACCATCAGACGGTATGCTTGTTTGCCACCCACTTAGTATAAAAAAAACCTCTAAGTATAGTCTACATCCTTTGGCGATTTTAAACTCCTATTATCCCATCAGCCTTTTTCCATTCGTGTTTTTAAACTCCTATTATCCCATCAGTCTTTCTCCATTCGTGTTTTTAAACTCCTATTATCCCATCAGTATTTCTCCATTCGTGTTTTAAACTCCTAGTATCCCATCAATCTTTCTCCATTCGTGATTTTAAACTCCTATTATACCATCAGTACCAATTTGAATGCAATCATTGAAAGTAAAGGATTTCACTTCGTTTTTTTATGTAGTAAAAAGCAAGAGTGTTTATATACAGTATCACCGGCTGTCCGTTAGTATTCCGTTGCAGAGTTTAAAATTAAAAAACCACCAACCCACTTACTCATCCCTTATTTTGTCTACGATTCCTATCGTTTTGCCTGGAGAGCGTGCAAGTGGAGCTCTGATGTTGCTATATCATGGGACTTAACGCAAGTCGGTCTGTGTACCATACTTCTAGAAAAAAAAAATGCAATCGGAATACTCCATGTCCTGGGAGAACGTGAAATCTGCTGGACTCAGAGTGGTCATACTGAACTCCTACAAAGTAAATACAAGGGTATTGATGTAAGTCCCACCGAAGGAATGTAACATAGTTCCAGTGGCCTGCCAGTAAAGGCGGAGAGACGGCACACGGCGGGTTTCTTTAGTGAGTGCAAGCCCCACACTACCCTGTTCGTTGCCCCGAACGACGGGGTGTGCGGTTAGGAATATTTTATCCTACCTTAACAAAAAAAAGGGTATTGATGTAATCAAATTATACAGTTCTATAACGCAGTGTCCAAGTCCAATAAATAGGAAACATATTTATACTCTCTCTCCACTATACAGTACAGATCCCAAAGATCTGAACTTTAGCAAATAATATAATAACCTTTAGAAGTTTAGAATATTGCTCTAGATATTAAAACAAAACAAGATTTCTAAGAAACGTGCTATTTATTTAAAAAGCTTATAGTTTTACTAAAAGTTTTCTAATTTGACAAGTTAAAAATCTTGAAAATCCTTTTCGTTATACAGCTTCCTCTTTTTACTTATATGAAACAGTCCTTTTTTGTCGCCAGTGTTATTAGCTTTTGGAGTTTTATCGGTTTTGTTATTGTGATAAATTACTTGCAAAGAATTGATCGGCTTGGTTTTACTTTGGGACGGTAAAGGCACTTTTGCTTTATCTTGTATAGGATCTGTATCCAAAGAATATTCCTGGTAATCTCTATTGGCTGAGTACGGTCGTTCGACCTGACTTGCGTATTGTGTTGGATAACTATTTTGTAGATATTTCCTGAACTGATTCTGCTTAAGTTTTTCTTCCATTTCTTCCAGCCGCTGTAATAAAATTTATGTAATAAATATTTATTACTCTAACTAGCTGCTGCCCGCGACTTTATTTGCGTGGACTAACCGTGGATCGACCGAGGACCCGTGGTTGGTGTTAAGTAGGAACGTTACGTCTCTCTATGGGATTTTATTTAGGTATCTCTATGCAAATAATAACTAACTAATTCACAGGAACCTAACATTTTTCTGGGATAAAATGTATAAGATACAATGGTAATAGTATCTACTATATACCTACTAATAATCTATCAAATTTCATCCAAGTCCGTTGAGCCGTTTTTCGTGTGATTGAGTAACAAATATCCATACAAAAGCATTTATGTATAATATTACTATTATAGTAGATCCCGCTACGCTTTGCTATGAGACACTTATTTCGTTCGGTAACTTTTCAATAAATTTTGAAATAATCGGTATAAAGACTTTCCTATCTTATAAGTTGGAACAAATTACAGATCTTGAAAAACTACTTTTAAATAAATAAAAAACCGCTTTCAAAAAACCCCCAGGAACTGAAATGCAAAAAATAATTGGTACCTATTTAATTTACATAATTATTATGATTTCCGTGCTCCGACACCTGCTGTTTAAAGTCAGTGCCAAAAATGTTGTAAAGTAATGTTATTATATAAGTATAAATTGTAGGGATGAACAAAAGATAAAGTTTTGAAATCTGTCAATAGTTGGCGCAGAAATCGGTGAACATACCTACATAAAATACTATGTGCTACAACTAGCTTCCAGTCGCGCAGTAACAACTACTACTAACTTTGATAGAAAATGTGGGTGTACCCTGATATACTGTATACATCTGCGTAACCCTTTCTAGTGTACAGGCGTCATGTTATGTTGTGGGATTGCGTAAACAATGCATGTTTATGCGATAGCAGCAATCTCGATTGATTTAATGTAATTTTTTAATACTTCCCTCTGTCTCTGAAACTCATCATCTGATCTAAATGAAATTTAAATGGAACTAGGGCAGAATAAAAACCCCTTTCGAACAAAAAAATAAATTTTCGAAATCCGTCTATATGTGACGGAATTATGCCCGAACATAGATAAAACAATATATATACACAACCGAATTGATAACCGCCTCCTTTTTTTTGAAGTCGGTTAAAAAATAAACATTTAAGATCGGGTAAGTAGTTTTGGAGTTCATCGCGGACAAATAATGTGACACGATTTTTTTATAATATAAAGATAGTAAGATATACTTTAATGATTTTAGTTGCATAATTACTATTTTATCATCACAAGCAGTCATTATGAATGACTATTGCTATTATTTTGCAATATACTAGGCTTTATCGCCACGGAGCTGTTTACTATTTGTTTTTAAAGAGGCCAACGGTAATCATTCTATTAAAACAATAACAGCAGCTATTCGCAAAGTGCCACAAACAACATTAAAAGTAGAAATTTATTGTGATACTTTAAAATTTGGCAAGTCTTGTAGAAATATCACTAATTAAAATAGATTAACACATTATAATTTCATGTTGCATTAAAATAGCAGTTGGGAAATGTACCTACTTAAGATCTTGTGTCTTCAGCATGTTCATGAGATTCTACGTGTAATACGTAACCGTTTTAGCAAATTGAATATTAATAGTAGATTTATTCAAGTATATGTATTTACTTGCGTAATATTTAGATGATATCAGAACGCATTAAGACATATATGTATTAAGATATGACATAGTCTCACGCCTGTATTCCCGAATGGGCAGGCAGAGGTGTATTTTACATATCTACCCACGGTTCCCCAACTATGTATGAACCACTTACGAGCCTATTGCCGTCTATTGGGCAAATTTCCAAACTCCAGGCTGCTTCTGAGAATTTTTCCAACCGGGGATCGAACCCGAGACCTTGTGATCAGCAGTCGCTCACACTACCGCTGCACCACCAAGGCAGTTTATGTTATTAATATGTTATATTAAATGTATAACGGATTTGTGTGTGTATTGAAATACAATGTTCTGTGAACAGGACGGAAAGTAATGATGTAAGTACTTATTTTATATTAGGTGGCAGATGAGATACCCAGCCCAGCTAACTGTGGAAACCACACATAAAATACTACCAAGTCGCTTTTCACAATTTTCTCGTATAGGGAATAAATGGGCGCCGGTCTCTCGCTACTACCGAAACAGCAAGGTTTTTACATTTTAATATGATGATATACAAGATACCTCTCTTCTTGATATTATTTATCAATCATCATCGATAAACATTCATATGGCATAAATAAAGTCAATTTTAGAATACAAACCCGCTTATACGCGTCAATATTGAGATCAGTGCGTGTAATTTCCCTCGCCAGCTGTTCCTGTAACTGGGCTACTTGAGCTGCCTCCCGTTGTATTTTTTCTTCGTATTCTAATACTACCACACTGATCTGAGATAACAGGTTATATAATCAGAATACGTGTGACATTTTGAGCATTTATAGCACGTTATGTAGTTTAACATCAGTCTCCTATCTAAAGGCAGGGGCGTTATAATGTATCTCACTTGATCATAATATCGACATGACATCGTGTCATTGTGATTGGTTGAGAGATCACCGTGATTGGCCGAGGGGTTATTGCGACATCACGCGTCGGTTTCTCTACGAATCACAAGCGAGACGATAAGTACGATCGATACGATACGACGTGTCGATACGATTTAGTGAGTTACATTCTGGCCCTGGGGGGTTAGGCAGAATGTCATATTTAACGTGTCGACCGTATCGAGATCACTGTGATTGGTTGAGAAACCGACGCATGATGTCACAATAATCATTTGGCCAATCACGGTGTTCTCTCAACCAATCACAGTAATCACGATACGATCGACATGAGAGATATGAGATTCTGCCTAACCCGCCTGTTCATATTTTTTAGACAAGGGGTATATTTTTGTCATTAATCGGCACGATAAGCTTGTACGATGAGGGGTAAATCATGGAATTTGATAAACGATAAGGAAGACCTCGCCGACAGAAAAACAGGCTAAAGAAATTATACCTATATTGGATTAAAGCACAAACAAACCTTGTCTCTACTTTCTGTTTCCATCTCTCTCATCTTAGCTCTCAATTCTTCGATTACACAAGTGAACTGAGCAACTTGTGCGTCACATTCATGCTGTATCTGTTGAACTAAATTTATACTGTTAGTATAAAATTACGTCCTCCACTACCTCTAGATAGGCACCGAACTCCCGTGCCCCGTATTATGGATTCGATTCCCACATCATTCTTTGTGTGATCCACAAATGAGTGTTCTGAGTCTGAGTGAACTTTGTGTCAGTTAAACTGCATGTTTGTGAGTCTTGTGCAGGGTTTTGTCTTTGATACCACTGAAGTAATGTAACATAGTTCCAGTGGCCCGCCAATAAAGGCGGAGAGACGGCAAACGGCGGGTTTATTTAGTGGCTGAGGGCCCCACACTACCCTGTTCGTTGCCCCGAACGATGGGGTGTGCGGTTAGGAATTTTTTTTCCCGCCTTAATAAAAAAAAGGATTTTGTCTTTGATAAAGATATGCGTAGGTACGTTCAAACTGAAACCTACCTACCGTTACTCAATGCCATATATTTTGTTTCTTAGAATTACGGTCTTTATTTTAAGCATATACATAATATTAAGTACTTAGTATACGAACTTTCCCTCATATTTGCAATCTTTAACTCTTCAATTTGTTTTTCGTAAGTTGCTCGCATTTTGTTAATATTTTCATTTTGTCTCTGGAGCGCATTTTCTTTATCCTGTGATGTATAGGCAGATAATTCCATTGTTTATAATTTATATAGGTTAGTAAATTCGGCGAAGTAGAGATATTGTATTATTTGTAATTGTATGTACACTTAAAATATAAATTAAGGTACTTACTTACTTATCATCACGCCATTTCCCTTGCGAGGTCGGCAGAGAGAACAGAGTGCCAAGAGGCTCTATTCTTGCATACATCTCTCGCTTCCTCAACATTCATAACTCTCTTCATACACGCTCGCCGGTTTCGGAGACTCCTGACTCCACCTTCCATCAATACATGACCAATTTGGTCTAGGTAGGTAAGTCTCGGTCACCCCTGTACCTACATCCTTCCACTTTCGCATTGTACATCTTAGCCAGTCGCTCGTCCGGCATTCTTTCCACATGTCCGAACCATCGGGGCATTCCCTTTCACATCTTTACACCAATACTCTCTTTCATACCTACTCGCTCTCTTACGTCATTGTTACGAATGCGGTCAGTCAGCCTCACTCCACAGATTCTCCGCAGAGATCGCATTTCGACCGCATTGATTTTGCTCTCATGCTTTTTACATACTCAACTCTCGCTTCCATATAATAACGTTGGGACAAGCACTGCGTTGTGTATTGCGACACGTGCCTTCTGGCTGAGCTCCGTTCACTCTATTTCCCGCATTCACTCTTCTTTCTACATCAGTGATGTACCTTCCATCCCGACTGATCCACATCCAAGATATACAAATTCATCCACTTGTTCTAGCACACCATTTCCTATTGCTACTCTAACATCTGTTCTGGCTTCTTCTCTTTCAAAAACCATTACTTTTGTTTGGTTTTTAAATTAAGGTAAGTTGCATTAATGTACTTACAACATGATACAATATGAAACTAAAGCCACATAGGTATATTTGTGGACATTCTCCTTTATCTTAAACATTTTTATTAATGACGCAATTACACCGGGACAGGTAAAACTAAATAAAAGCTTATAAAATATATAGGTACTTAATATTGCATTTAAGTATGTTAAAGCCTAAATGAAATCAAAATTATCAAAAATTATTGCCTAGTTACGAAATGACGCCGTCGCGTCGTCGAAAACGAATAAAAAGCCGTAACAGAACTGTCTGTACTTTAAGATATTTGAGAACAAAATACTGTACTACACAATATAGGCGCGTCTGAACACAAAGCATTTTTTTTTGTCTGTTTGTTTGTCCGCACATCACGCTAAAACTATTGAACGAATTTTGATGCAACGTTTTTGTTTGATAGCCCTTGATTAGACTTAAGAACTGGTATTACACACATTTTATCCCGCACTATTCGGGAACCTGAGAATTATCCTAAAAACTAGCTTTTGGCTGAGGCGGATCCGGGGGCTAGTTATTGTATATATATATATATATATATATAATTAATTATTGTATTATCTGTACGTAGAGGTTTAGGTACATACCTTTTCCACCTCTCCAGCGTAGGCTTCCTTCGAGGATATTTGCTCCTTTAATTTTTTAACATCCCTTCTAAGATATACTAAGTGAGAAACTGTCTCCTGAAGATTTCTTATCATTTCGCGAGAGGTAACTAAATGGTATCGATGAGATTTTTCCACTTCACGAATTTCCCTCAATTCATTCTCTAGCCTAGTATTTGCTTCTCGTAGTTTCCTGCATTCCTCTTTCTCATTTACATAATCCTGTCATAAAGTTTTTTTATTTATTATCTACCGAAAAGAGAAATCTATTGGTGTAAAATAAAACTGACCGATTGACTGATTGACATGAAGCCCAAACTTCTGGGTCTAGGACCGTGTAAATTTATATATGGAGTTATATGTGCTATATGGGAACACTAAGAAATGATTTTACGCAAACCTTATTTTATTTAAAACGTACCTATTTATCACTATGGTGTGAGGAAAGCCGCAGGTAATACTCTAATTAAATATAAATTAATTGTAAATAATTTTACTTAAGTATAAAGGTGCTCACAATTTTGCATAGAGATAAACTATGTAGCACATTTTGCAGACGACCGTCAATAGCTATTCCTTCTTCTTGTTTTGAACTCATTTAAATTATAGTTCATAACTATAAAACAAACAGTACGTTACTATAATTATAAGATTATTGAGTATCAATTATCTTCAAAATAATAAAATAAAACAATACAACACAAAAATATTTGAGTGGCCAAGAGATTCCAGATTCCTATATTTCCTTTTCAAAATTACCGCGCATTTCACAATAAACTTTTTTAAGATTTAATTTAGTCAAGCAAATGAATTTTATACAGCCAGATTTTATGCTCTCTCTCTCTATCTCTCTCTCTCTTTCTGACCGTTTCTTGTATAGTTGTGTCTGAGGCGAATTTCTTAACTGCTGTCAGACTCAGACTATCACTGCGGCAAAGTGTTGACATTATATCGACTTTTATGAGTGCTTAGCCAGTAAAATTCTAGATTTAGTGGGTAAAATTTTTTTCCCGACATTTAGCGACTTTAAGCCGGATTCTTTATTTTGAAATATAATCCATCCGTCCATCAATCCTTCCATCAATATTTCTCCACTGCTGGACATAGGCCTCCCTAATAGAATGCCACAATACACAGTCCTGTGCCACCTGCATCCAACGGCTGCTTGCAATGTTGGCTTCTGTCACCAATCTGGGTATATAGTGGCGTTCTGTCGAGAGTATCTGAGGATTGTGTAAATTCTCGATGTAGTGATTCGTCCCTGCCTCCAAAAGGTGTTGTGCTATCGCTGATTTTCCTGGATCATTGTTTTTATAAGCCCTAATGTGTTCTTTCATTCGACATGCCACAGTACGCTTGGTGTGGCCAATGTGTGAACTTTCACAACTACAGTCCACTTTGTACACGCCTGGTCTTTCTAATGGGAAATAATCTTTCGGTGTGCGTAATTGCTGGGATATCTTTTTGAAAGGAGTGAAGATAGTTTTTACTGAATACTTACGTAAAATATTTGCGACCTTATCTGTCACTCTTTTTAACATTATGGTAAATAAGCCGGCTGTCGTTCTACCTGAATGGGTGTTGCCTTCGTTTTTTGTCGTGGTGGAGGGAACTGTCCTTTGTAACCATTCCTCCGTAGAACTGCGCTTACATGTTTTAGTTCACCTGTGACATGTTCCTTGTCACACATATTATATGTGCGGTTGGTGAGCGCCGTCACTACAGAGTTTAGGTGTCGAGGGTGGTGATGCGAGTCAGCTTGCAAATAGCGGTCTGTGTGAGTTGGTATCCTAAATACTGAGTGACTGAATGAACCGTCCTCTTGAACTCCTACTTTGACATCGAGAAATGCCATGCTACGGTTTTTCTCTATTTCATACGTGAACCGCATTTTGTCGTGTATGTTGTTCAGGTGTGTATATTCTTTAGCGACTCCTTCATCGCCTTTTATTATAGAGAATACATCGTTGACGTGTCTTTTCCAAAGTTTAATTTGGCGTGGGGCAGTGGTGATGGCTATTTTTTCAAAATGTTCCATCCATATGTTGGCGACGATTGGGGCTACTGGACTTCCCATTGCCACACCGTCGATTTGTATGTAGTACTCATCCTTATACACGAAATAATTAGTCGTCAGACAGTGTTTCACCAGATCAATATATTCCGCGGGGATCTTTTGTTGTTCTATTTTATTTGCGATTACCCTCATACAATCGGCTATTGGGACATTTGTGAAAAGTTATTCCACGTTGAAACTGACCATCACTTCGTCCGGCTCTAAGTTGTTGAGCTGAAGCTCAGACTAAGAACTACAGCTGAAGGATCGCAATGAAATGACAAGAATTTTTGATGGTTTGACGCATAGTGTTATATGCTCTTTGGTTGGAGGTTCCTACCTAGGTCTTAATAAATGATTCACTGTTTCTTCGCCAATAGCATATTTGCATTTATTAAAAGCTCTCGAATCTTTCGATTCGTCCTGGCAGTAGGGTCGCATTTTACTTTTATATATGTTTTTTCGTCGGCTAATAAATCTCGTATTTTTTGTTCGTATTCAGTACTCCCTTGCAAGACCACAGAGGCCACAGACTAATAAGAGAGGTTGTTCCCAAGTATAGTTATTTATATATGGAGGTTGTATTGTCCATTTGAGAGTTTTGGCGGGAACACGAAGAAGATCATGTCGTCACTCTGCATTATTTTCCTAAACTTGTGTTATGACAAGTATTAATGTGTAAAAGTGGTGGCATTTTGCTTATTACTTAACTATTTGTGTATGTGCATAAGTGTTGGCAAGTGATGTAGTGCTACATAACGTGTTATTTCCTGTTGTCTCCAAAACTCCATAGAAGCTTTAGTAAGGTCACCATCGTCTTACTGGGACGGAACTTTGATTTGACTGACAAATTATATATGACTGACTTCGACTACCGACTTGTTCTATGAACTAAACTTACGTATTATGAGAACGACGTTATAAGTTACTGTTAGGCTGATGATTCTGCCAATGCCATAAACAAATTAATAAAAAAATAATTGACAATTTGATTTATTGTCAAAACGCACTGCAAATCGAATGAGGTTATAATTGAAAAATAAATTTATTAAAACGTGAATTTATAACACATTTTGGCTGTAACGCAATTCCGTACATGTGACTGAATAAGAAAACTGCTCCACACCGTTACAACACCTTATGAAATGGCTGCTGCGTACGGTATACACTTGGGCAATAACTCGGCATGTTTAGCCTCCTACTCTAATGGTGCACCTTCTATAATTGCCAATGATGCTGGAGATCGTGTGACACCGGCTATTGTCGCACTCAATGGCACAGAATGGGAAATCGGTTTACCTGCAAAATCAGGGCAACCTTCGTCTAAATCTATCATAAAACATAATAAACGCCTCATGAACAGCGACTTCAATGCAGATGACATTCTTTATGTTGAAACTTCTTCATCATGTCGTATTCAGAACGATGAGAAAGTAGTCTACGAATTTGAAACTAGTGAAACCACACTATATTCTAACCCAGATAATATTGCAACTAAACTATATGCAAAATTATTTACTATTGCAAGTCATTCTATGAGTAATGAGGGGGACTTGAAGTTAGTGCTGGCTGCTCCTCTCCATTGGTCTAACACAAGCAGTGAACGTTTAGTGAAATGTGCAGAACTTGCTGGGTTTGATGTACTACAAGTTATCAGTGAGCCGGCAGCAGCTCTCCTTGCATATAATATTGAAGAAAGTACAGAAGATGTTAATGTTTTAGTGTACAGACTTGGAGGATCATCATGTGATGCATCAGTAGTAAAAGTATCCAATGGTTTTATGACAGTAGAAAAAAATGTATACCGCTCAGATTTAGGTGGCCAGTGCCTCACTAAAGATTTAGCTGATTTTATTGCACAAGAGTTTAAACAAAAATGGAAACTCGACCCACAAGAAAGTAGAAGGGCAATGGCAAAACTACTAATTCATGCTGATAACTGTAAACATGTACTTTCTACATTGAATTCTGCACATGTATTCATTGAGTCATTGTTAGATGGTGTTGATTGGAGTCAAAATGTGTCTCGTGCAAGATTCGAAAATGTGATTTCATCAAAGATATCTGCTTATATGGAGCCTGCTCAAAAAGTTATTGAAAGTTTTGGTGGAACAATACACAAAATTGTTATATGTGGCGGTAGTATGAAGATACCAAAGCTGCAATCGGCAATTGCAAGCTTAGTCCCGGAAGCTGAAGTTTTATCTGGTATTAGTCCAGATGAAGTTATTGCAGTTGGATGTTCCAGAGAGGCAGGCTTGCTATTAGATATTCCAGAATTTTCTCTCAAAGACATAAACACAGAGGTGGAATTTCTAGGAAAAGACATTTATTTAAAATATTTAGACCAGATAGTTCCTCTTTTTAAAGAAGGAACTGCACCCTTTTCTCAAAATATTCAGACAATAGATGTGGGAGATATTAAAAGTTTAAGTTTTACTTTACACGAAAACCCTGATAGTGAAGAATTTGCAACGGAAACATTTGAGGTGGAAAATTTAGCTAAACCATTTACACTAAAAGCTACATTACAAGAATCAAGTATCAAGCTACAAGTAGAATAATATAATTTGTAATTCTGAGAATAAAATAAAAACTTGACCCTGTAATTTTGAATTACAATTGCTTTTTGATTTAACTTTGAATTAAAAATGGCCATGCCTCTTTTCTTTGAGTAAGAGTGATCTAAGCTGAAGTAAACCACACTGCCCTGATCACACTGGCGATTTATAAATTATTACTGGTAGCTGAAGGAAACTTCTGACTTCAGTGACTCCACCTTCAATACCTGACCGATTTGGTATACGTAGGTTAGACTCGGTCTCTTCCAGTGATATCCTAGTGGTAAAACCAAGCCCTGCCAATACAATGGTACACACCTCTGACTTTTCGAGAATAGGTATGTGTGTATTGTTTAGAAATTGTCACTGCTCGGTTAATGAACATTGTAAATCTGCTTGCCGGAGAGATTTTGATGGCGCCTTGTAAAGTCTGCCAACCCGCACTGGTTACGGATTGAATCCTTCACTGAGAGGAGACCCATGCCCGTGAAAGCAATAGGTTGAAAATAATTCCACTAAAATACGAGATTGACGAATGTAAAACTATTCCTATAATTTAGGTTTCATTCGGGTTTTATCATCTGTTAGAAGGGCCCCTCGACAAATTTTAGTTGTCCAGATTCCGGCTAGCAGCTAGGGCAAGCTGGTAACTGGCAAACTTTTGTCTTTGGGCAATATGGTACCTATTTACTGAAGGCATGTAAATGGAATCCATAAATCAGATAACATTATCTAAATAGGTAACAAAATAATTTTGACAGACTGTACAAGTTGTAACAGAGCTGTGTCTGTACCTCTTGAGTAATATTGTTCTGTGGTCTGTACAGTGAAGAAATATGAGAAACACTTGAGTACGCAAAATAAAGGAAACAGAAAATATTAGGTACCTATACCTACTGTATTAGAACGCAGTGTAGGCATCTTCATTTTATCAATTGAAAAACTTTGTGACGGGAAGTAAAAAAGACTAGGTATAAGTCACACAGCTTAGCTGTTGAGTTAGCAGATTTAGGTAAGCCCTAACAAAAGACCTAGTAGACCTATTAGGTAGAACCTACCTACCTAAACAAAAGAAAATAAAAAAACTAATAATTTATTTTGATCTGTATTTTAGCATTATTTTGTCATGCTCAGCTACTTTAAAGAACAAATTACCTATTATATTTGTGAACGTGGAAAAAGAGAACTTTAGTGCGAGCGGGATTCTCTTTTTCCACATTGACAAATAATTTGTTATATATAGTAGGGCAGTGGGGCCATAGTGGCCCCCCAGGCCCTGGGAGACGGAGGGGCTTTTAGCCTGTGGGGCGACGGGCTCACCACTTGCTTTGCGAGCGGTGGGCATGGTCTGATGCAGACCACCGTTCGGCCCGACCCGTAATCCTGAACGGACAGGACCGGGGGTCTTCGGACCACGGGGAAGAAAACCCCTATAAAAAATTACCCCAATCCAAGCTCTGCCACCCGGCGAGAGATGAATAGCTGGAGGGTATCCAGTCGCGAGGGTGGCACAACTACAGTCGATGGACTATAAACTAACCAAAATGGCGGACAGTAATAATACAACGAATCCCCAGGAGGGTCCCGGGTGCCATGCGCCTGGGGAATCCCTCACAGGGCCGAGTCCCAAAACCGGCCCTGTCAATCCCACGTATATGGGGGGGGACAACTTACGCCAAGACGAAGAGGAGTAAGAAAAAGTCCCGCGGCAGGAAACCGACGCCCGTGGGCAGCCCAACGGTGGGCAGTGGCAGCTCTGCTGCAGAAGTAGAGATGGAGACGGAGACAGATGGTGGCGGTAGTTCCACTGCGGCTGCAAGCACCAAGTCTCCGAAACCGTCGGGGTCCCGGCAGGAAGCGGGCTATTTAATGGACCAGCCTTTGCGGCCTTTAAAGAGCTCTATTGAGCGAAGAGGCAACATATAGGAGTCGGAAGGTAGCTGCAAGGAGATGCCACCGCCAGCAAAGACCACGGCTAAGAGAGGCCGTGGAACCAGTAGGCGGATGACTACACGAGCCTCAGCCCTGGCGGACGAGGCCATACTAAAAGATAAAGACGGCGCAGAAGGCTGGGCAGCGTCCCAAGGGCCAGCCCAAGGAGCAACTCCCTCCACTTCCAAGTGCTGGCCAGCCCTCACGGGCCCCAGCATATGTACCCTGGGATTCCCAAATCCCGCCACCCGTCACGTCCGAGCCTGCACCCTGTGACGGGGGCTGGGGGACTGTGGATGGCGGGAGGAAGAAGTCCTGGGGTAAGAGGAAGAGGGCATCTGCGACTGGGGCTGCTGCCCAAGCCGTAGAGCCTGTAGCGCCGGGGGCAAGTCCGGCTCCAAAAAGAAGCCGCGCAAGCGCAAGCTTCAAACGCCGAAAACAGCAGCGGTGGTGATCACCATGCTGCCGGAGGCGGAAGTGGGCCTGAGCTATCAGGCCATTTTGAGGAAGGCCCGGGCGGAAATCGACGTCTCCGACATCGGAGGCGTCGCCGCCCGGACCCGCCAAGCCCGGACAGGGGCTCGAATCCTCGATTTCCCTGGAGCGGAGGGTCCCAAAATGGCCGACACGATAGCCGAGAGGCTGCGAGGTCTATTTGGCGAAGATATTGGGGTCCGCATCGCCAGACCGGTGAAATGTGCTGAACTGTGCATCTGCGGTCTGGACGACTCGGTGGCGGCTGACAACGTCCGCGAGGCCATTGCCTCGAAAACCGTATGCTCGGAAGACGTCAGGGTGGGCTCCATTAGGACCGGACCCGGCGGTGTGGGTACCGTCTGGGTGAGTTGCCCTATCGCGTCGGCTAAAATCTTGGAATGCGGAAGTTCTGCGCGCCGCGTGACCCGCATTCCCGCGGTGGGCTGTGGGTAGGCTGGATAGGGACCTACTGGCGGAGGCAGCCATCGTTCAATCGTGGCTGTCCTCACCAGCCCTAACTGAGGAGGTGGACGTTGAGGCTGGCTGATTTCACGCTGCGGTCACGCAGGTGTGTGATTCGGCCATGCCCCGTGTGCGACGTCCTCCATCCGAGAAAAGGGCTCTACTGGTGGGCTTTCGTGCGGCGTGCATTCGTGCGCGGAGGTGCTACACCCGTAGTCGGCGGCGCAACCGCAATGAGGAGCGGGAGGGCCGGCTATACGAGGCATACCACACCTCGCGGGCTGAGTTCAAGCTGGCCATCTGCCGCGCCAAAGCTGAGAAAAGGCAGGAGATGCTGGACGGTCTCAATCGTGACCCCTGGGGTCGCTCGTACCGTGCGGCGCTTAATAAGCTCCGCACCCAGGGCCCCCCCTCACAGAGGCTCTTCAGCCCGGCCTCCTCACCGAGGTGGTCGAGTGCCTCCTATTCCCGCGACGGGTGGAGCACACACCCCCGGTCATGGCACCGCCAGGTAGCGACCGGGTGGTTGACTTCAGTGTACCACCCGTCACTGCGTCGGAAATAGGGGCGGCTGTTGCGGGGCGAGCCTATTTACGTCTACCGGGCACATTTCCAAACTCCGCGCTGCTACTGAGAATTTTTCTTTTTAGGGAAAAGCTCAATATTATTGCCCGACCCGGGAATCGAACCCGAGACCTCATGATTAGCAGTCGCATGCACTACCGCTACACCACCGAGGCAGTAAAAACAAACAAACAAAAAAAAAATCGTTTTGTGTTTAGACACGCCTATTCAGTCATTTTTTCTCAAATATCTTAAATGTACCTACAGACACAGCTCTGTTACAGCTTTTTATCAGTAGGTATAGATTTACAATAAAATTACAAAGTAAGTAAATAAACGGGAAATATACACAGGAAAGAAGTGATTTTAGGTCTGAAGGGTGGGGAATAGAAGGAGAAAAAAAGATCGTTTAGGGAGGATGGGGTGTTGGGGCAAATAAAGAAGATTATATTTTGGACTTCCTTCATCCAAGCTACATTCACACAGCGAGGAATCTAGCCCTGGATCTTTAGGTACAGACTTAGATAAAAGGATTACTGATATGAACTGTTATGACACAGTGCTTAAATGAGAACGTGAAAAGTGAAGTGACCACCTAACGTCAATTGCGTCAGTTTTACTGGTTTTACTGTCAATGTCAACTATGTCAAGCTGAAGTGTCAAAAAAATCAAAATAAACATGTAGAAATAGAAACACAATTTGTTTACTAAATAAAATTATTCTAAATTATGAAGATTTTTAACACAACAGTTTTGTTAGCTATCATTTTCCATATTGACATTCAAGTAGCAAGCTTTATGAAATCGTTTGATTTTAGGCATCATTTATGTTCGCGTACTCCATACAGGTTTGTGAGCAATAAAAACGATTCTCGGATCAAATTTCCAAGTGAGTTACAAATTATCTTAAACATAACTATATCGCTTCCAGTAAAATATTCGATATCACACTTTTATGGTTTATAGAAACCCACCAAACATCAATGTAATAATTATGAAACCATCTTTTCCAGATTGCAAAGATTCCAAAATATGGATGATGATACGTCATGGAACGAGGCTCCCTAGCCTCAAAGATATAAAAGCAATTCAAAACTTAAAAGATTTGAGAAATGAAATTGTATTACAACATGATAAAGGACAAGGTAAAATAATTTTCATTGATGAATTTAACTTTGTTTGACTAAAGGATGTTATTGCAGCTGTTCATACAGAAGATAACAATGCATACAATTGCATCTATGGATTTAACAAATTAATATGTATAATTTCTAACTCATCACTCTTTGAGTAGTGTGTCCTTATCCTCCTTGCATTAATTGTCCAATTCTGGGGCTTGTAAGTTTGAGATTTATCAGGAAATTAATCTGACCTCACTAAGTTGCGCCATCTGCTCTGACTTTTAGCAACATTAATATCTTTTTAGATGTTAATATTGACTGTGTTGTATTTAGTCAGTTCAGCAAATTGGATACCTCTTTTTCTTCCTCTTTCTATTGACTATCCTGAGTAGATTATATTGATTCACTCATCAAAAGTAAAATATTAATATTGTCACTTGAATAAAGTTACTCAACCATATGTATGAAATTCTGTATCTGTACCCGCTGATAAATGCACCAAATAAAATTTTTATGAATTAATTTGTAGGTCAGTTGACAAAAAAGCAATTAATACAACTAGAAGACTGGACTACTAACATTTCTTTAGACAAAGAAATGTCTCTGGCACTAGAGGGTCAAGATGAGATGATTCTGATGGCTGAGAGAATGCAGAAAAGATTCCCTAATGCTATTAAACAAAAATATAATAACAAAACATTTTTAGTAAGTAGTTCAGTAACTTTTAGTAGTTAATAACTTGTATTTGAACATTTATACCTATTATTAAATTCTCAGTTCTACCTGAGGGACAAAGTTTTCACTCACTAAAAACCAATATGATTAAAAAGTTTTAATAGGTACCTGAATACTTTTTTTCTCCATGAGAAAACTATTTTTATGACATAAGTTTTTCTCAACAACTAGTTTCACTAAATAGACAGTTTCTACATACCCATACATCATAAATATTATTTTAAAGTAAGAAGTAGAGGTATTTTCTAACAGTGGGTCATTCATCATTTAGAGTAAAACAGCAAAAAGATTAATGTTAGTATTTATTCCATTATGTCATAATATACAGTAGTTCCTTAAATATAACTTAACCTCCTTAATTTAAATGACTTTTTTTTTGTACTATTTCAGTTTCGATACACAGCTACACAGAGGACTCAGCAAAGTGCAAGATATTTTACAATTGGTTTATTTAATAAGAAAGATGTCCGAGATGTCGAATTTGCTCCAGCCACAAAAGTTGACAAAGTTCTGAGAGTAAATACCATAAAATATTTTTTTTATACTTTCCTCTTTTTGCCTATAAATTAAACTGGTATATTTCAAATTTTTGACTATTCGCTTCCTCTACACTTAGTTGCAATTTTTCAGTTTTACAAACACTGTGACAGGTGGCAAAAGCAAGTTAAGAAAAATCAGAATACTTATAAGGAACAGGACTTGTATGGTAATAGTCGAGAAATGAATGAGACACTGAAGTTAGTGTCGAAGAGACTCGGTCTCAATAGAGTTCTTGACTTGGGTTTGTAAGATAACACATACTGCTGTTGATGCTAAGCTTGCTTTGCTTTGCTACATTGTCACACTACATTTGCATTTGTGGTTGTATTATATAATTAGTCTTTCTCTATAAGTAGGTATGCACCTTTCATCTTCATAGTATGGCGTCGAATTAATATTATGCTCACTTTAGCTTTTGCTAAAGTTTAGCTAGTCATTATCGTGGAAGGTTCACAATTTCATTTAAATATTGCACAAAATTTTAATAGTTTTTATTTGTTGAATGGATAATAATTATGGTTATACTTGATAACAACTGCTGCATAGATAGCAGTGTAGTTAGATATTATTTTCCCGTTTGAGAGTTATGAGTTTGATTCCCACACAGGACTGTGCAATCTACAAATGGCTGTTCTGTGTCTGGGTGTACCTTGTGTCCATTAAATTGTATATTTTTAAAGACTCCCGTGATACGAGGATTATTCCTTTGGATTTTGGGTTCTTTAAAAAAATGCACTCGTGCGGAAATTTACCATAATTATTGTTTGTATAGAGAGAGCTTTTTTTTAAAGAGACTACAGCTACATTTTTTTTTTAAATTGGTAATACAAAATTTATATTTTTTTAAATTGGTACACTATGAAGAGTATAAGTTGTATCCGTGTGTCACCACCCCATTCTTTTCCACGGGTGTACTACGAGGCGACTAAGGGAAGTAAGCAATCATTATCACCCATTGCATGGCTGGGTATCAAGTGGGAGTACTCACTTGCTGTCAGGCCCGAGGGGGTTGGTACCACCATTTCACGTGTGATCGGCCAAGAAGCATATTGGTGTGTTTTGGTTGTAGCTGGAGATAGCCGTTTATTCTTTCATTTAATATATGTGAAAAGAAATGGTGAGCAGCGGCTTGACAATACTCTCGGTATAGTTGAGTCCATGAGCGACGGTTACCACTTACCATCAGGTGGGCCTAAGCTCTTCTGCCACCATATGAAAATATAATATCAACATTTTTTATTACTATATATTATTTACATACTAGATTCTGTCCGAGACTCCAACCACGTTGACTTCTGAATATAAATACATCATTCTACGACACACTAATTATCTCTATGTAAAATTAGATATAGCACGGGAACTATAAACTTTCATGGGATGAAAAGTAGTAGCTTTTTTGGGCTCCAGACTTTAGTAGTTACAGTGGGAAACAACAAACAAACAAACTCACTTTCTTATACCATTAGTAAGGATAGTATTTAAGGATGGCAGGCTTACAAAAGCTAGGGGGTGCAAGTTCACTGGATGATCACATTTATTGTTATAAGTGCAGAATTGATCCTTCATGTGATATTATTATAACTAAGGCGGGTATAAGTGTCGCATTGACCGTCGCCGCGTCGGTGCGGAGCAAACCGCGCGTAGGTAATCCGCGCCGATCGTCCGAGCGACTCGCGTATCGTGCTGATCGCCGCGGAGTACAGACACGAACAATGCATTCAATATGGAGGGTGTTACTAATGATTACGCTGTATTACAGCGGAAAAAGAAAACTGCGAAGAAGGAAAATACATATTCACGCTTTAATCGAGCAAAGAGCCGTCGTGGGAGAGTTTGTCACGTTATACGGCAATTTGAGGACTGACGAAAAAATCTCAAATCGTCAATCCCTCGACTTGTATCAACATCGCGATTTTAGCGTTTCACCATGGTTGTACTTCGCCGACGCGTACGCTCCGCTCAATACTCGCGCCATCGCCATGCGGACGGCTGCAGAACCACCCGCGCGGACAGTCGTCCGCACGGACCTGTCAGTTTCACTCTAAAGCGCTCCCTGAAGTTAATACATATTGGCGGTGCGGAGCAATCCACGCCGACGGTCAGCGCGACTCTAAAACCAGCCTAATTACTTATCATCCGCTATTAGTACAAACATTCTATTACTCTTTGTAAATTCATCCGCAATTAGTACAAACATTCTATTACTCTTTGTAAATTCATCCGCAATTAGTACAAACATTCTATTACTCTTTGCAAATTCATCCGCATGGACTTCAGAATATAAATACATGGCTCTAAGGCACATAATGATGTCTATGCAAAAAACTGTGAGATAAACCTATCCATTTTTACGTAATAAAATGAGTTTTTATAATTTTCTGGTATCCAAACAAAATAGACTGCCTCTGTGGAGCAGCGGTAGTGTAAGCGACTGCTGATTATGAGGTCTCGGTTTCGATCCCCGGGTCGGACAGTGTTATTAAGATTTTTCGATCTTGGAAATGTGCCCGGTAGACGTCAATAGGCTCGCCCCCTATTACGTGGGACTTAAACATAGCTGGCGAGTCGTGGGTGTGTAATGCACCTCTGCCTACTCCTTCGGGGAATACAGGCGTGATGCTATGTGTCAAACAAAATTCCATGATAATTAGTTGAGTAGGTACTTAGTTATGTCGTGAAAGCTTAACAAAACAAACTAACGCACTTTCGTATTTCTAATATTAAGTAAGGATTCAAATAAACCAATATAAATCCTAGTACTTAATCGAAATTAACAGAAAAGGTATTTCATTTTTAGGCCATAAGTTTTAATAAAAACCATTGACCAATTAGTACTCATTAGTTCGTATTGTAAATACATTAGTATATATGTATGATTTACTTGGGTGGTTGGTAAGCATCATACACTGCACCATTATTAATTGGACCGTGTTATGCAGAAATGATCCAACTAAATCCAGAAAAAATCCAATGGAAAAGTATCTCTATTTTTATGTAATGAAGACTCGTTTTATTCTGCCAACTACAATTTGTTCCGGTGGCCCGCCAATATAGGCGGAGAGACGGCACACGGCGGGTTTATTTAGTGGAAAAAAAAAGGTTATACCAACCCAAGACTACGAATAACACTGAAAAAATAAAGCAGAAGTGATTTAAATCATCATAACTTTTTTTTGGGTTAGCTCATTTCTGCACAACACAATCCAATTAACTCGGAATAATGTGCTCACATTTCAAATGTGAGGAGTCAGTATAGTGCAATATTTTTATTTTCAGATACAGTGAACACAATATATAAATTGTGTGGATATGAGACTGCTTGGGACAAGCATCATATGTCACCTTGGTGCTATGCTTTTGATCAGGACACCATAGAGGTTAGTTTAGCTTTACTACTAACTGCCTCGGTGGTGTAGCGGTAGTGTATGCGACTGCTAATCATGAGGTCTCGGGTTCGATCCCCGGGTCGGGCAATGTTATTGAGCTTTTTCCTTAAAAGAAAAATTCTCAGTAACAGCACGGAGTTTGGAAATGTGCCCGGTAGAGGTCAATAGGCTCGCCCCCTATTACGTGGGACTTAACATAGCTGGCGAGTCGTGGGTGTGTAATACACCTCTGCCTACCCCTTCGGGGAATACAGGCGTGATGCTATGTTTAACTTTATTATCATCATTTTTTTTTAAAAACACCTTTTTCTACTAAGGAGTAATCCTTGTATCGCGGGGGACTTTACAAACATACAATATAACGAGCACAAAGTATACCCAGACTCGGAGCAACCATTTGTGGATCATACAAAGAGTTGTCCTGTGTGGGAATCGAACCCACAACACTTGGGCGGGAGCCGGTATCTAAACCCCTCCGCTATCTTATCTTGGGGTGTCTTACGTCAAGTAGTCAATAATCATTGACCTGTGGATGGAAATTTAGATATGGCTCCACGTTTTATTCATTGTGATTAGTTTCAGTTTATGGGAAAATATTGAAGTAGGTACTTTTTTTGTTATCTATCGACCTTTATTGTCCACTTCTACAAATTGGCCGCCCCAAAAGAGTGTCCTTCAGTGCAGCTTTGAACAGAACATCGTTCTACTTGGAGCTCATCCTGTAATGCAGTGTCCGATACGAGGTCACACACTTGTCAGTTTACCGAATGATATGGCCTGCCTATTGCCTTAAAAGTAACACAAAGTGTAAAAATGTGAAATCGAAAATAACAGTCACGGGCAGGATTTGAACCTGCACCTCCTGGAATACTGTCCCAGATGATTTGCCACTTCAGCCATCGGGACTGCGAATTTCGAAGACACGTTCATTCAAAATTTCTTGGGTGATGCCTGCGCCATCTATCGGAAGTATTTGCATACATTAAAGCGATCGTATTTTCACACTTTGTGTTGTTTTATATGACTAAGCATGTCAAATATTAATAATATCAAAATACTGTGAAAGTATTTACGAAAAGCTGGTTGCCCATTCGGCAAAGGCGTAGTTATCGTGCACTGTCACTTTTATATTCCTTTTTAAATTCTCCTAACACTGGGAGTGGACTTACTTAAAACCTTATTTCGAATTTCTTTCTACCACCCTTGATCGACATCTGCGCTCTTCTAACAACCTTCTTTTACACTGCCCGTCCCATTCTTCTAGTCTTGTGCATTCTCTTATAATGTACAGGCTATCCTTCTTTGGAATGCTCTGCCTCTAGATATCAGGATGGCCTCAAGTCGCGATATATTTAAAGCCTGGGTACGTGATCTGTATCTCCGTCTTTTGGTAGAGTCTCTTTAAGTATAGTTCTCATCCACTTGTAACTTATTTATATTTATGTAAGTATATTTATAATAATTACATGTTTCGTATATTATTTTATGTGTGTACATAGTATGTAGTCCCTTATGTAAGTATATCATAGTGTTAGTTATTCGTATATACCTATATATATATCATTATGTATTGACATTTATTTATATAGCGCGCCTACCTTTTTAAATTGCTGCTCCGCCCTAGGTCGACTGTTAGAGAATGCCTAAGGCATTAATTCCGCCTTGTACGTATGATATGTGCAGAAGTATTAAATAAATAAAAAGCTATACATTGGAGGATATTTTGGATTACACAATTTAACCAAACTAAAAATAATTGTTTTTCTAATTTGATGTATATTTTAGGTTTTAGAGTATTATCATGATTTGAAAGCGTATTGGGTGGATGGGTATGGATACGAGCTGACGTCTCGTCAAGCTTGCATGTCAATGAAGCATATGCTAGATATGTTCAGGTAAGTTTTAATACCTATATATTTTATTAAAATAACTATTAAATACTACGAATCATTTGTTGGCGAGCCACTGGAACTATGTTACATTCCTTATACCCGTAAGTGATAAGCGTCCACCCCATAATTTTTTTTAATTTTATGGACCAAATATTGTTATTTTATATTTTTATGATTCGGCATATAAGTAAGTTAGTTGCTTTTTTTCCTAAAAAATCTCTAGAAATAATTTATATGGTAAAACAAGGTTTGCCAGGTCAGCTAGTAATTTAAAATAATACCAAGAATTCTACCACGCAAAATAATTATACTTATTAACAAACTTATTTTCCATCCATCCAGAAATCAAGACAGTCCTCGTGGCGCATTCTTATTTTCCCATTCTGGAACAATATTGAAACTCTTAGCATATTTGGGGCTCTACAAGCCTGAGTTCCCACTTGTGGGGACGCATTTAATAAAAGACAGAGAATGGAAGACTTCGGAAATTGATACTTTTGCTGCCAATTTGGCGTTCGTGTTGTTCAAGTAAGTAAATTGATTTGAAATAAACTATCTTATGTCTGTAGGCGCGTGATTTTCAAATACCTATAAGTCTGTAATAACTAAAACAAGAAGACAAAAAATCCTATTATGGAGACACGCATTTATCAACTCGACAATATTCTAATATCCCGAGATCTTGCATGATGTTTACGCCCATTTTTTAATTAAAGTGCTATTTTTAGGTATAGATAATTATCAATATAGGAAAACGTGTTTGCAGGGTTGTCAGTCTAAATATAGCCGCACGTAATTTTAATTCATACTTTTTGCTAGGGTTCCGTACCCGAAGGGTCAAAACGGGACCCTATTACTAAGACTTCGCTGTCTGTCTGTCTGTCCGTCCATCTGTCACCAGGCTGTATCTCAAGAACGGCGATAGCTAGACAATTGAAATTTTCACAAATGATGTATTTCTGTGGCCGCTGTAACAACAAATACTAAAAACAAAAAAATAATAATATTTAAGGGGGGCTCCCATACAACGTCTGCCTGTCCATCCATCTGTCACCAGGCTGTATCTCAAGAACGGCGATAGCTAGACAGTTGAAATTTTCACAAATAATGTATTTCTGTTGCCGCTATAACAACAAATATAAAAAAAAAAACAATATTTAAGGGGGGCTCCCATACAACAAATGTGAAGTTTTGCCCTTTTTTGCTCGCTATTGATAAAGGCAACAGACCATGTGCCATATCCCAATTGGCCACTTTAAAACACGTGGGCGTATACATCATGCAGTCTCAGAATGCATGTAAAATAATATTTAGGTAAACAATACAAGCATTTTTAAAACTAATATATACTATTATAAAGCTGTAACAGAGCTATGTCTGTACATTTAGTATATTTGAGAAAAAAAATATATTAGGTAGTATTTAGGCGTGTCTAAACACAAAACTATTTTTTTTTAGAATATTTGTCCAAGTTCGGGCTTCACGCAAAAACTACTGAAAGGTTTTTGATGAAACTTTTTAATGTTTAGTAGCTCTTGGTTAGACTTAAAAGCTGTTATACCGCTACTATAGCGAGACCTGAGATATAACCGAAAAGATATAGGCAAAGGCTAGTTAAAGATATAATAATAATTAAAATATGTACTTTGTGGAATAATGCAAATTATTTACGGCCTTACCACCTTTTGTGCTCGATCAGAGGTTGCGTAAATGTTTACAGTTATATACGTTATTATTACCTACTATTCACAATTTTAATCCACGGAGTTTGGTTTTCCTCTAATGACAATCCGACACATGAATTAAGGAGAAAATGGGAAATGTAATTGACTGCTAACACCGATCCTTCGCATTTAAAATGCATAATAAATATGTATTATATAACTAGAATCCTTTCCTAATTGAATAATCATAAGCGCGTTGTAAATAACAACGATCCGAATGGCATGCATAGCGCAAATTAAAATAACGGGTAGCGAGTTCGCGACAAACCGCGCGCCAGTACGAACTAAAAGCGACCAACTTCTGTGCACGCAGACTAAAAAAAATACTAACAAATGCAGCATAGAGTAACTACCTATATAAGGTAAAATGCAGTCTCTGTAATAATTTACGTAGCTATATATCTATAATGTATAGTACCTCTGTGTTTCTCTTCTTCCTTATAGTAGGTAGTAGGTACCTAATTATGTAATTATGTTTTGCAAGTAGCAAGCCTTTTCATAATTCTTACATTTTTTCTTCTTTTTTTTTGAATATGTACTAGGCTTACTACTTAATTATATGCATCTCTGTGTGTCATAGAAAAAGTATTTTTTTTCTTAAGGCGCCTTATTTTGGTCGCACCTAGATGTTTACAACAACCGATATATAATATATTACCCTCCAAAATTGTATCTTTCCAAAACTTGTAAAATGTAGATCAAGGCAATTTAGCTGTTTTTGATCCAAAACTTTATTGGTTTTCTATGAAGCTTACATTTATTTAAATTTAACTGTAACTAAATCATTTGAATGTAACGAGAACAACCGGATTTTATTAGGCACTGAATGGCTCGTGTCATTTTCAACCAAATCTCTGATGTAATAAAAACAATACTGTTAGAAATTAGGTTAATATGCATTTTATAACTTTGTAAAAAAGGTTGTGATTCTGTTAATGCACCTACAATTTTCATTTATTACTAAGTTCAACTGATAGACCATCATTATAAAAATAAAAGAATTGCTTTTATGACAAACGCTTGATGTTGGTCGGTAAACATCGTGCCACTTATAAATGCAGCTTATATATATTATAATTAATAATTACGAATTTTTGTATATTTCATATTCATAGATGTAGAGATGAAGACTACGTTTTAACGCTACATCAAGAAAAGATTATCCGATTGCCAATATGCTCGCAAGATCTCTGTCCGTTAAAGACATTGATGCATTACTTCCAAGAATCGATAAATAACTGTGACTACGATGGTATGTGTGGTCTTGGTAAAGGTGATGCGAAGTCCAACGGTCATTCTGCTTCAAATGTAATCGTGTAACATGGAATGTGGATCGCAGAAAAATGTAATACCAAATACTCATATTTTTTATAACCTTACGCTTTTGTTTCCTAAAGGGTAAGCAAAAGTGTAACTGTTGTTATTGTTACGTGTTATTTCATTAAGAAATTCTCGGTAATTCGGAGTTTGTACAGCAGATCTATAGGACACAGTTATATAGGGTAGGACATGTTTCATTTCTGCTTACTTTATTGGGGATAACTATAATGAGTTTTTTAATCAATGTATCACTTGTCGAATAATATCGTATTTAACGCCATAAAAACCAATATGCCATAATGCGCAATAAATGTACTTAATAAACAGAATGTTGTTTCAATCCGCATCGAGGACCCAAGAATATATATATATAATATATATTAAATTTAATGGATCACCCTTCATATACAGACTAATAGGTTGGAAGGAAGTTAAGCTAGCAAGCTCTATGCTTATTTTTAGAAAGTTCTTTTTGTCCGTGTGGTGATGGATTAAGAATACAAGTGTCACCACCCCATTCTTTCACACGGGTGTCGTATGAGGCGACTAAGGGAAGTAAGCAATTGTTATCCATTGCATGACTGGTGGTAGGGCTGGATACCAAGTGGGAGTACTCACTTGGTGTCCGGCCCGAGCGGGTTGGTACCACCATCTCCCGTGGGACCGGCCATGAAGCACATCGTTGCGTTTTGGCTGTAGCAGGAGATAGCCGTTTATATTTAATTTCATCTGTGAAATGAATTGGTGAGCAGCGGCTTGACAATACTCTCAGTATAGTCGAGTCCATGGGCGACGGTTACCATTTACCATCAGATGGACCGTGGCTCGTCTGCCACTAAATGCAATAAAAAAAAGTTCTATTATTCAGTCCTGATGAAGATCTTTTTGATATCTGGCGGGCTGTTTTGATTGACCTTGACCTTGCCAAAGGTGCGTTTCACCACCCAAGACCGCATCACAACTTTCTATTAGGTGAAGCTGTTCTGTAGGTAGTTACATAAATTATACCTACCGGCCAGAATCCATTCATCTGTCAATATCGGCGAAACAATCCAAAGTAATAACTTGGGCTAATTTAACATCGAACTTCAATCTAAGTTATGAAGCTGTGGTTGAAAGCCTCGATGAACTCTTTATTCCGTGCAGTGTTTCTCAAACTATCAGAAATTTTAGAACACAAAAGTGTGAAAATGAGAAATAGGCCGTATGGGGCCGGCTTTAGAATTGTCCCACCCCTCTACCCACGGGAGTCGTAAGAGCCGACTGAGGGAATACCCGGGGAGTGGGCAGCAGCACTCTCTCGAGTATTAACAACATCCACTGCGATGGCCAACCCGCCTGCCAAGCGTGGCGATTACGGCATTATCCCCCATGACGGGACCGCTCGTTGTGGCGTTCTCTTGAGGAGGCCTATGTCCAGCAGCGGACGTTGAAAGGCTCATGGATGGATGGATGGATGAATCAATCAATCCATTGGTTGATGGATGGTCCCGAGTTAATGGTACGGTAGGTCAGTGCGTCTGCACGGTATTCTGAAGGTGCGGGCTCAAACACCGCTCGTATTTCCCTATCATTTTCTATTTCACATTTTCGCACTATGTGTTCATTTATATGGCCAAGCATTAAAAATAAAAGAAATAGTAACATAATTATGATTTTGTATTATTATCATCACGGTTTCGAACGTGTGTAGGTAAGTAGTAATGTCTTCCAGTTCCAGTGGTCGGATAGTACAGACGGAGAGACGGTACACCGTGAGTTTATTTAGTGGGTGAGGGCTCCACACTACCCTGTTCATTGCCCCGAATGACGGGAGGTGCAGTTAGGTAGGTACATATTTTCCCGCCTTCAAAATAACAGGTAAGTAGTGGTACAGTATAGAGGAACATCGCTGTGCCATTTATATTGCTAGGTTCATGAGCGCCGGCTAAATTTTAAGATCAGTCGGTTGTAGGTTGATCTGGCATTGAATTTTTAAACAGAAAACAAGTTTAAGAAACGTTGTCTGTTTCGCTTTATCTTGATAAAGGTATGGGTTATCAATTTCCTGAGGATTGTGACATTCAGAAAGTTCACAGATTCAAATATTGATTAGGTAAAGTGAATATTCTTAAATACGAAATATCTGAAGCTGTTTGCAATGTAAATCTAACCAATATAGGTAGAGTCTATTAAACGTAGTGTTATAGGTATATGCTCTTTGGAGTCTACCACATATTTTGGTTAAAGGTTTGGTACCAATTTTGCTTGCTTGCTTGATTTCTAGAACAATGTTATCGTTGTTTAGGTTTTAAAACGTGGCATAAACTGTCTTCAACAAAATCGTTCGTTCTCATTGCTAATCTTAGCCTAAGCTAATAGATAGCTACCTGCCAAAATTGACGAGCAGTTGAAAGCCTAAAATATAGTTTCACCTTGGTTTAATAATAAATTCGTATCGTGTATGTACTCGTATATTAAATCTAATAATACTTTAATGCGATAATTATGTACCTATTTAAAACACCTAGTACTGCTGAACTGACACATTGTACATAAGCTTTTTTTATTGGTAGCAGGCGAGGGCTACATGATGGTAAAGTGGTAACCGCCGCCTCAGACTCAGCAATACCTTAAACACAGAGTGAAAAATGTGAAATCGAAAATAACAGTCAGGAGCAGGATTTGAACCTGCATCTTCTGGATACCGTCCAGATGCTTTACCAATTCAGCCATCCTGACAATTGCTCCTGACTGCTAATTTCGATAACACATCATACTTAACGTCTTTGGGTGACGTCTGCGCCATCTGTCAGAAGTATTTTCATACATTATACCGACCAGGTAAACTTAATTTTACAATTAAGATTTTACCTAATAATCAGGATGGCTGAATTGGTAAAGCATCTGGACGGTATCCAGAAGATGCAGGTTCAAATCCTGCTCCTGACTGTTATTTTCGATTTCACATTTTTCACTTTGTGTTTAATGTATAGTGCTAAGCATATCAAATGCTAAAAATATATATAAACATATCTAAATATCAGCAATACCTACTAAAAATATCGCCAAGCCGCTGATAAATTAAAATTTAACACTTCCACTTGGGCTACTTGATACCCTCTCCTACAGCTACATTTGTGTTGAGACTATTTTATTAGAGACTAGTTTTTGATGTGAAACATCTAATGCGGAGGGAGGGTAAAATCGGCTGTTAGCGCGGCGACGCTTTTATTTTACTTGTCCCGTTCAAATATTGCAAGTTAAATTTGACACACTTCCCGGTTTCCTATTTAGCTGAAATTTTACACATTCGTCCGACGATGGAGCTGGAAGGTGGTCGCAGTAACTCTGTAATGAAACGACGCAACCCTATTGAGTTTATTATCGTTTCATTCGTCTTAAAGAGTACTTTGTCAAGTTATGATCATTTTATTTCTACAAAATAATTTCGATGTTTTCATATCTGGTAGACGTCCCGCGACGTCTAGTTTTTACGTTATATCCCAGGTTCCCGATATAGTAACGAGATAAAATGTATACCAGTTTTTAAGTCTAATCAAGAGCTCTCAAATAAAAAAGTTGCATCAAAAATCCAAGTTTTTGCGTGATACGCAAACAAAAGACAGACAAAATTCTATATAGTCGTCTATATAGCCTATTAAAGCCATTTTTTCTCAAATATCTTAAATGTGCAGTCACAGCTCAGTTACAGCTATGAAATAGTATAGATACATAATATTAGGGAGCAGTGATTGGTTACAAAATTGTATGTTAATGGCGTCAACTAGTATAGGTAATATGCATTTTACCTACATTGTAGGTATGTCTGAGGGTAAAGATGCTCGTAAATAAAATCATTTCTCTGCAAATTGTTCGTATAAAATACAAGGTTAAATACCTTGTATTTTATACGAACGGGGGTTGTAGCAAAATATGATTGTCGTTTTTTTACGTAATGGCAGCTATTAAGGGTAACAATATAACAGACTCTTTGCGAATACAATTTAATGGATAAATTTGAGCGTACATATCATTATAAGTGGTGATTTTCTTGCATCAATGAAAAGCGTTTTTACCTACTACGATCAGCGAAATATATTTATATCTGTGTGTGCAAGATACTCGAAGAACATAATAGATTTAAATAGATGGTGATTAGAGACCATTGTTTTTTTCTTTTATGAAGTTATTTTTAAGTTAGGTATTAGACTAAGTCATTAGAGTTTTATATACGAGACTCACAGTTGCCCGCGACTTTGTGAGCAATAATTATTTTACGTTCTAAAATCAATTCCCCATTTTACGGCCTTGAGATTACCTACGATTTTGTAAATTAATGAAACACATGAGTTTAATATAAAATATTTTTTTATCGATATTTAGGTATTCAGCAGCTTACATGTGAAAAGGTTGGCAATATAAAAATATGGGTCGTAAAGACATCTAAAACAAATGTGAAATGGATACTTGAAGTCGTCGTTAGGTGACTGCGATAGCTTAGTGGTCTAGAGCACTTCCAAGGATTGGATGGGATGTAGGTTCCAATCTTGTTCGTAGTAAAGCTCTATTTATCCACTTTTACAAATTGTAATTTGTTCTTTGGCCGTGTGGGGCCGGCTTTAGAATTGTCCCACCCCTCTCTACCCACGGGAATCGTAAGATCCGACTGAGGGAATACCGGGAGAGTGGGCAGCAGCACTCCCTATTAACAACATCCACTGCGATCGCCAACCCGCCTGCCAAGCGTGGCGATTACGGCATTATCCCCCATGACGGGACCGCTCGTTGTGGCGTTCTCTGGCCTATGTCCAGCAGTGGACGTCGATAGGCTGATGGATGGATGCAATTTGTTCTTTAATATAAATATAGCCAGTCTGAGTTAAAAACTGTAAGGGATTTGATAATTATAGTGTAGTTTTAGTACCTATGTACCTTTAACGTAGGTATACATACAACTATATACCCCATGCAAAATTGAAATGACATTGAGTTTAAAAGCCATGTTAATAGCAGCCTGGTCAATAATACCTAATTGTAAGAGCGAAATATTCGAAGCTTGGCCTCTATAGATTGTTTGTGTGGTTATGAAAAGTATTGAAATAGTTGCCTCGTATATTTGTTCGTAGTTTTACCTATTGAACACAAACTGCGAAAATGTGAGATCGAAAAATAGCAGTCACTGAATCCCGAATCTCCTGGAAAACATCCCAAATACTTTGCTAATTCGGCAATCGTGACAATTGCTCGGGATTTGTGTTCATTTATACCTATAAAAGCAGCATTTGATATGCTTAAATATATATATAGAAATATTTACAACGTAGGTAATTCAAATCTACCACCGAAGGAATGTCAAATGCCAATAAAGACGGAGAGACGGCACACGGCGGGTTTCTTTAGTGGGTGCAGGCCCCACACTACCCTGTTCGTTGCCCCGAACGACGGGGTGTGCGGTAAGGAACATTTTTTCCCGCCTTAACAAAAAAAAGTTAATTCAAATCTGCATGCACTTTAAAGAAAGGTGAGTTATGATTTTACGTACATTTTGCCTGATACCAAGAAAGTGGCTATCGTCCTATAGCTAGCGTACATTGATATATCCGTACTATACGACTATAAGATTGTTATTGCTAAATACCGAAATCAATTAAGATCGGTGAAGCCTTTCTCGAGTTATAACAGACAGACGGACAAAAATTTGCAAAATGGCAGAAAATTAGCAAGTCTATCACAAAATTTGAGAAAACAGGGGAATTATAGACAGCGCTCACAGTTTTATAATTGCCTATAGACAAGAAGAGACTTCGCGGTCAACGTGATGTGCAATCTGCTCATGGACACGGTGACATTGCCCGAGACGTCAAACGATGCGTTCAAAGGAAGTAATCAACTATCACTTAATGCATTACTGGTGGTAAGGCTGGTACCAAGTGGGAGTTTACACTTGTTATAAGCCCAAGCGGGTCGGTACCACCGTTTCCATGTGTCCGGCATAAAAACACCTTGGTCTGTTTTGTTCGTGAGCAGCGGCTTGACAGTACCTACTCAGTATAGTAATATACCTAATATACCTATAGGTATATCTACATCGATGTATATATTCGTAAATACTCTAATTTCTCATCAATGGATACTTACCTAACTGCCTCTTTGGTGCAGCGGTAGTGTGAGCGACTGCTGAACATGAGGTTTCGGTTTTGATCCCCGGGTCGGGCAATGTTATTGAGCTTTTTCGTAAAGAGAAATTCTCAGTAGCAGCCCGGGACTTTGGAAAAGTGCCCGGTAGACGGCAATAGGCTCCGCCCTATTACGTGGGGCTTAAACATAGCTGGTGAATTGTGGGTAATACACCTCTGCCTACCACTTCGGGGAATACAGGCGTGATACAATGTTTTTTATGGATACTTACCAATTTTTTAGTTACTAATTTAATGTCAGATGAACCAATTATCTAAACAGAGTTACAATTACGAGACAGAAAATAGATAAATGATTCGATTTTATCATTGATTCTCCGAAACCTTTAAATCGTGATAGAATAAAATACTATTCTTGTAAATACATACTCAATTTCATTACCATCGTTAGTGTTTTCGAGTATCTCGATATTACAGAGTACAGACCGATTGTTTGTGTTGCAATAATAACATAAGAATAAAATTTAATTTAGGTCATGAACGAATTTAAAGACTTGTGTAAAGTCGCTTCATGATGCTCTGGAACAATGCGTTTTTACGACTCATTAAAAGTACGAAATTGGGATTTAATTTTGTAATATGAAATGCAATTATAATTATTTCGATGTTATATTGTCCTTTGACAAAATAATCTATTAGATACTATATTATAAAGCTGCAAAAGAACTATGTCTTTACCTTTAAGATATTTTAAAATAAAATACTATATTAGGCCAGCGTCGCTCAACACAAAACATTTTTTTAAGATTCCTGTCTGTTTGTTTGTTTGCTCATCACGCAAAAACTACTGGACGGATTTTGATGCGTCTTTTCTATGAGATACCTGAGATAATCTAAGAGTTAGCTTCACCGCAGGGAAAGGCATAATTAACTATAGTTACAACACCAAGTAGATCGTAGATAGTTACATCCCATTAAGGGCCCGATACAATAGTTTCACCTACTGTATGAGGCCCTCCGTCAATAAATATTAGTTTTAGTTTTTCTTATGTTCGTTATATTTTCAAGCATACCTAATATTTTGTTCGTGATATTATTTTGTTAAGCCAGAAATAATATTTAAAACAAAAAATATTTTACTTTATACTATGATGTCTCGCGTATAGGGACCTCTTTCAGGCGGTGGCAATTTGCTCGTTTTGCCACTATATTGCTACGCAACTGCCAGTAACTTACAAATCATTAATTTGCACTGGGCCAGCGTGGTGGACTATGGCCTAATCCCTCTCACCAGGAGAGGAGACTTGTGTCCAGTAGTGGGACAGAAAAAGGGTTGAAAACAAACAAAATATATGTATATGAGGCGAGCTTCGATCATCAATTACAACAATCGAAGGAGGCGAGCATAATATTGTGAATTTGTGATGGAAGTATTAATTATTGCAGAGCGCTAAAATATCATAAGTCTTGTCTTCCAAAAAGATGATAATACTACTACTTTTACAATGTTTTAACAGTGATAATAGTCCTACTTCATGAACCAAACCAATGCAAAGTAAATTACTAAACTATACTGTAATATTTTGCATGTGTTACGTACGTACCTACGTTGCTCATGCATATATTTAAAATATGGTTTACAGACTCCGTCAAACTTCTCGTGTAAAACAGATTTGCTTATTATTGCATGCATCCCACAGGGGCAATCATCCGTTTGGAGTGTGACACGCTGTTATGAGATGGTTACCTAAATAAAATAATTTGCGTTAGATACAAAAGAATAACTCTAATATATGTGGTAGGTCCTGAAATGACACAGTCATGCTATATATTTGATCAATTAATAAATAATAATAAATAAATATTCACGGAAATTTTTCACACAACGTCCTCTGGTCCCAAACTAAGCTTATCGCTTGTGCTATGGGTAGGTACCAGATTACGGATATAATACATATACTACTTTTTTTTGTAAATACATAGGTACATATGATAGATAGAAAACACTCAGACGCAGTACAGATTTCTGTGTTCATCACACAAATAATTGTCCTCAGTGGGAATCGAACCCACGACCTCGTGCACGGAAGTCGGTGTTAATTGCTTGAACTACATATTGCACGCCTCATAAGCGAAGCGTTGAGGTGGGTTCTACTCCTGGTTGACACGGCACAGCTGATTTTTCAAACTTAAAATGTCTCTATTTATCATATATTGCACTTGTAAAATAATATCTACACACACATATAAAGAACAAACACTATTTTTAACACTCATGATATTTTTGATGCCATTTTTGTTATTTAAACTAGTTAAAAAACTGTTTGAAAAAAATCTGGCTTGGACGTCCGTGCGTTGTAGGTAATGTATGTTAACACGATAACGACCAAAATACTTAATTAATCGAGTCTTTTTTTTTTCGTTTACGAATTATTATGACTTCCTAGTCGAGCCCTATTACTTTTCACGTTCTGATTCGATGTGGTTTTATTGTAATTAAATAACCAAAAAAATACTGAATATTTACGGCATTTATGCTCGACGCGACACTAAAACCAGCGCCTTTCATGAGAACTAACTACCTTTTTACGTACCTACGCATAGGCCCGCATAGCCACCGGTGGTTTTACTATCGTCAACAGAACGCCGTTCGCCCGGCCGGTACATTGTTTTTTAAAAGAAAGTTCTTACCTTTGCTTGACGAACTGATGATATTTGTCAAGTATAATAACTATTTTATGCATAACAATAATTAAAAATACTAAACACACGTAAATAATAACACACCAACGTTATAAAATACGAAAAAATCATATTTTACATTCTACAATCTTTTTTGTGTGGCAAGGCCCACAGAACAATATTACACAAGAGGCAAGGCCACACAAAAAAGATTGCTTCACGGTGTTTTCACTTAGAACAAAGTATAAAATTATAAAGCAACCAAGATAAATGGTTTAGAGATTTCTTGTTGAACTCATTGATTTTTAAATAAGTCGTATAATATTGTCCAAAGTTGCAATTTTCTATTGATAGATGTCGCTGTTTTAAAGTAAAAGAGAATGACAAATGCAGCTCTAGATGTCGCAAGTGGCAATTTTAGATGTATTCAGTTGCTTTTGTATATATAGAACCACAATATTGCTTTTTTTGTAAGGAAACTAGCGATGTCCTTTTGTTTTCTTAAATTTTTTTTGTTTGCAGTTTATACATTATTCCATTTTACATGTTTATATATATTATATGCACTTATGCAGGTATATATGTAAACTCATGGATTGTTGTTCTTACTAATTGCCAGATGGCGCCTTGCAAAATGACAGAGCTAGATCAATATAGAAGTACTTCTTAAAATTAGCGCTAGATGGCGTATAAGACATGAACGTGGGGTTCTGAAACGGGGTACTTTTTGAAATTAGCGCTATCTATGTGATTTATTGAAAACTACTTAGTAAAACCAATACATTATTAGTTACTTATCAAATAATCAATTTTATTTTGAAAAATGAAGATTATGAGGCGTGCAGTTTTGGATTTTCCAAAGTATTTATTATTCGTCCGTGTGGTGACGGACTAAAATACAAGTGTCGTCACCCCATCCTTTCCCGCGGGTATCGTACAAGGCGATTAGGGCAAGTAAGCAATTATCGCCCATTGCATTACTGGTGGTAGGGCTGGGTACCAAGTAAGAGTACTCCCTTGCTATCAGGCCCGAACGGGTCATTATCCCCGTCTCCTGTGTGACTCTCATCACAGCTCATGAAGCACGTCAGTGTGTTTGACTGTAGCAGAAGATAGCCGTTTATACTTTCATTTCATACCTGAGAAATGAAATAGTGCGCAGTGGCTTGATAATATCCCCGGTAGAGTTGAGTCCATGAGCGGCGGTTACCACTTACCATCAGGTGGGCCGTGGCTCGTCTGCCATTAGTAGCAATTAAAAAAAACCATAATATTTAGGAATATTACAATAGCTGTTGCAAATGACTACATATGCGTGAAATTAGTGTTATCTTATTATCTCGAAATGAGGATATTTTTTTCTGTTATTTATAACTGGCCTTTGCCCGCGGCTTCGCCGCAGCCAAAACGTACTTTTTCGGTTATATCTCAGTATAGTTACCAGTTTTTAAGTCTAATCAAGGCCTTTCAAATAAAAAAAGTTGCATCAAAATCCGTTCAGTAGTTTTTGCGTGATGCGCGAACCAACAAACAGATAAACGTACAGACAAAAATTCTAAAAAAAATTGTTCAAAAATTACTGGTGGTATAGGTACATTTTATCCCGCTACTATATCGGGAATATGAGATATAACCTAAAAGCAGGCTTTTGGCTGCGGCGGTGCCGCAGGCAAAGGCTAGTATTCCACCGAAGGAATGTAACACAGTTCCAGTGGCCCGCCAATAAAGGCGGAGAGACGGCACACGGCGGGTTTCTTTAGTGGGTGCAGGCCCCACACTACCCTGTTCGTTGCCCCGAACGACGGGGTGTGCGGTTAGGAACATTTTTTCCCGCCTTAACAAAAAAAAAAAAAAAAAAAAAAAAAAAAAAAAAAAAAAAAAAAAAAAAAAAAAAAAAAAAAAAAAAAAAAAAGGCAAAGGCTAGTATAAAATAAAGTTGCTATTGGTGCATGTCTACTTCTCCGTTTCTTGGCTCACTTCTTCTAAACACGCAACGGATTTTGAAATGGTTTTCATTCAGTAACTTTGAATCTTATTTCGGGGAAGGCTTTTATATATACCTGTATAATACATACTAATTAAACTTTTATTATGAAATATAGAAGTTCAATGTTTTATAAACAAGTCATCCTAAAAAAATAATTAAATCCTAAATTGCAACTTCGTGGGGCGCTAGTCTAATTGATGTTAGAAAGAGGTATGAAATTTTTGTAAGTTCATCCAAAGGTCGAGGGCTTTCTTTGAAACTTACCAATATTTAGAACGTAGCTCGAGGGGTATCATAAGCTATATTATTATCCCGATAAAATTAAAGGGTATTCCGTGGTGACATATTTTTAAAATCGATGAAAATCAGATCCCCAACCGGGCGCTGAAAGTCGCTTTCTAAACCTCTCCACCAAAACGCTTGTTCTGTAGTTCATGCCAGTAGTCGCGACACGGGCTATTACCTACTTTATAAAAATACTACCTGACCAGGCGAACTTCGTACCGCCATATTTATTTTTCCGAAATACTATCGTGGCGCCACCTACCGGGTCCAAATGTGAATCTAAACCATCCCGTTACTTACAAAAACATACACAAAATTTTTTGTCAAGATCGATCCAGCCGTTTAGGAGGAGTTCAGTGACATACATGTCGTACTTAGGCAAACATTCACAAATAAATAGAAGAAAAGGTCCTGAAATCCTATTGTGGCGCCACCTACCGTGTCCAAATGTGAATCTAAACCATACTCGAATCCCCTTGAATTCACACAAAAAATTTCATCAAAATCGGTCCAGCCGTCTAGGAGGAGTTCAGTGACATACACACGCACACAAGAAATATATACGAGTATATAAAGATAATATATAGGACTACCACGTCTTGCTTATCCCAGTACGAATGGGCAGGCTTGATCGGGGAAGTACTCTCGCATAAGATCAGCGTGTAACAACGGTAGTTAATCGTACCGTTGTTTCATATGGTGGGTGAGAGCGCTGGAGGTCTAAACCCCCTCCCTATTTCTTATTATCTGTCATATCATCTCCTTAGTATCCTACCTATCCTCTCCTTATTATTATTCATATCCACCTCCTATCCCTTTCCTTGGAGATAGTTACGTGCGAGTGATACCACTGGTGTTGCTAGCGTCTATAGGCTACGGTTACCGCTTACCATCAGGTGGGCCGTATGCTTGCTCGCCACCCATGTAGTACCTATAAAAATATGATTAGGTGATTTTAAAAGTTATTCAAATTGACTGTAAAAGTAACATAAATTGAATAAAAAAGTAATTTAAATGGTTACATTGGTAAAGCACCTGGGACGTTTTCCCAGGAGATGTACTCATAGGTTCAAATCCTGCTCGTTCCTGTTATTTTCGATTTCACATTATAGCACTTTGTGTTCATGTAATAAAGTAGTTTGTGAGTACAGCTATTCCATCCATCCATCCATCCATCCATCAGCCTTTAAAAGTCCACTGTTGGACATAGGCCTCCCCAAGAGAACACTACAACAAGCGGTCCCGTCATGGGGGATAATGCCGTAATCGCCACGGTTGGCTGGCGAGTTGGCGATCGCAGTGGATGTTGTTAATACTCGAGAGAGTGCTGCTGCCCACTCCCCGGGGATTCCCTCAGTCGGCTCTTACGACTCCCGTGGGTAGAGAGGGATGGGACAATTCTAAAGCCGGCCCCACACGGCATTCCATATTAACACAAATAATACAAGGATAAATGAAAAACCTTTTATTAAAAACACAAGGGTGAAACTCGATATTACTGCTTGCCAAAATAACCTATAAACTTACTTATAAACCCCAAACCCCCAAAATGCCTGATTTAATATTAGATACCCATTTTCAGTGTGCTTGTTTGAAACGATTTGATTAAGTCAATTACTTTGTTGTTAATTTGGAAACCAAATCTCATTTAGGCTTGGGCAGTGACAGTCAGCCTATACTCATATAATATGTACCTAGATCTATGAATACAGCCTTTGGGATAATATTCACTAACGGATTAGTAGTATTTCTTTGTTTCCCAATCTGAGAATATTTCGTAGCTTTTTAGTTTTTTTTGTTAAAGTGGGAAAGAATGTACCTAATTGCACACCCCGTCGATCTGGGCAACGAACAGGGTGTGAGGCCCTCACCCACTAAATAAACCCGCCGTATGCCATCTCTCCGCCTGTGTTGGCGGGCCATTGGAACCCTGTGTTCGCGAGCCACTGGAACACGATATTAAATTATCCCCATTAATAAACTTGTTTGATAGTACGTCATGGACTAAGCTATTAAACGCAAGTAATATTGCAGGACAAGCCCTACAACCTTTGGTGTAGCTTGTCCTAGATGGGCCCCGTATTTTACAATGTCCAGGGTCCTTTTTACCCAAACGTAATTAAACCCAAATGGCCCCAGACAAAACTTCTAAAAAAATTGTATTGGTTTCAGACAGCTAAATAGCCTAATAGAATAATTTTATTCTCAAAAGCCTAAGCTGCAATTTTATAATAGTACTAGCCTTTACAAATGATATCCTAGTGGTAAAAGCAGGCACTGCAAAGACACTGGTAGCGAGTTTGACCCCAGTCCAAGGCATCACACGGCATTCACCGCTGACTTTTCGAGATTTATCGAAATTATGTGTGTGTTTGCTTATAAATTATCACTGCTCGGCGAATGAAAACAGCTTGAGGACACCTGCATCTCTGACGGCGGCTGTACACACTCGTCGAGACACAACGAGACAGGCCGAGGGCGAGTGTGTACATGGTAGCCTCGTTTCGTCTCGGGGCTTTCGCTATGTCTCGGAAGAGTGTCGGTTTTTTGTGCACGAGTCAAAGGGTCTCGGTGAGTCTCGCGATGATAACCAGACCGCGGCTGTACACACTCGTTTGCTTAGTTGCCCGCCAACTGCGTTCGCGTAAAGACGTGCTTTCGGCGTGCGACAACGATGTGTTCTAACGCTTTATAGAAGCCTACCAAAGGCAATCACTATTATGGAATCCTAAGAATGTCAGGCACAAGGATAAGCAACTATTACACGACGCTTGGTTGCGGATAAGCAACAATTTTGATATCCCCGTGGAAGATTTAAAAAAAAATATATATTCCTGTTAAATAGTTAAAAAGTTATTTTTCGCCATGGTTTAATATATTTTTTTATGGTAAATGATTAAAAAATTACAATAACTAATTGAAAAAAATAAACGCCTCAATTGTTTTTTCCACGTCCATCGCGACGGGCATCCGAAGTTCAATTGATACAATGAGCGCGTACATGGTGTGCTCTCATGTCGAGCTTCTACGAGACGAGAGTGGATGAGAGGTTCGCGAGACAAATAGACGAGTGTGTACAGCCGGAGTGAGAGATTTCCTCGACGGCTTGTAACACTGACCCCCACACTGGGCTAGTGTGGCGAACTACGGCCTGAATCGCTCCAACTCTGACAGGAGATCCATGTCCAATAGCAGCACACCTGTAAAGGGTTGAGAAAAAAACCTTTGCCACCGGTTCCGCCGCAGGTAAAAGCTAGTCTGGATAAACCGTATTCCAATTTTGATCTATATTTTTAGCACTTGACATGCAGGAACGCAGGTTCGATTTCCACTCGTACTAAAGTTCTCTTTTTCCTCATTCACAAATAATAATTTGTACGTATTCCAGTTTTTAAATCAAGAGCTACTAAAAAAAAGGTTTATTCAAAATCTGTTCAATAGTTTTTGCGTGGTATGTCATCATTGTTAGTATTATTTCTAAAATAATAAACATGTACCTACAGACATACTCGTAGCTCTGTTATAGCTTTATAAGTCTTATAATATCAACTGCCTCAGTAGTCTAACGGAAGTGTATGCAACAGTAGATTGTGAGGTTTCAGCTTTAAATCTCGGGTCGGGCAAAATAAGTTACTGGGTTTGTTGTTAAGAAATTGGCAGTGTTTCGCTCTCGTGCCTCGGAAAGTGCCTAAAGCCGTTTGGTCCTCCGTCTAATTTCCCTCCTGTCTCCTGTCGTGTCGGAATGATGTCCCATCGAAATACGAGAGAGTGCACTAATGTTTGCGCACACACTCGTGCACTATAATATCTCTTGCTTACATGACTAGTGTTTCTTCATTATTATTATAGCTTTATAATAGTTATAGTTTTTAGGTTATATCTCAGGTTCTCGATATAGTAGCGGGATAAAATGTATACCAGTTTTTAATCTAATTAAGTTTCTTAAAAACCCATTCTCAGTAGTTTTTCCGTGGTCCGCGAACACACAACCAGACAAATAATCTAAAAACAATTGTTTTGTGTTCAAACACAGCCTAATACAGTATTTATTCCTAGATATCTTAAATGTACAGACACAGTTGTGTTATAGCTTTATAATAGTTAGGATAGATAACAGGAACATTTACTGCTCTTTTTTATATTTTCGTGCAGATATGTGCAGAAATGAAACTGCTTCAATATAGCTATCAATGTAACACTGAATGGTTGTTTAAATTATCTATCCGTAATAGTTATACGGCGCTAAAGTCATTAAATCAACCTCTACGTACTAGTTAGTGCTATAATTACAGTGTTTTGTGATTGGAGATCGCCCGCGATATTTGAAAGACATACAATTGGCACCATTGACCGCAGTATGCAGCTGTAATGACACAGTTTCAATACAGTTGTGGTGCCAGAGTGTTGGCATCGTCACCGGGCAACATGCCATAGTTCAATGCACTGCACCCCAATCCAGATCAGCTATTGATTAATACTTCCGAGTACAGATTTTTTAGAAGGTTTTGTTATGTGTTATTTAAAGTTCAATTTAAAAGTACCTATTTAGGATCTGTTGTTTTATGTTTTGTTGTTTCTGTTTGTTTGTCTGCACAAATTTGTAAATTTTACACTACGTCAGTTTTAAGATTTTTTGATAACACTACTGATGATTTTTAATTTTTCTTACATTTAATGACTACCTATTTTTTATCATCGTAATTTGAGCCTTTAGCTTGAAAAAAGATAAGTGTATTTTTTATTATCCAATCCATATACTACGTGAATCACAAAGGGGAGTACATGCCTTCAATGCTACGTTATGTGAGCCATATGTAAAAGTATTGTGACGTTTAAATTTTAATAAGTCAATAAAAAAGAAAAGAAATTCCCTACATAATAAAAATATTATTTTTCAATTTCTTTTCTTAGACAACCCTAACTTTTGAAGAGACCGCCATTTTTCGGCGGAGCCGTTGTTTATAAACAAAGTAAGGTACTAACTAAGGTACTACCTACGGACGTAAGGCCTACCATAAACATAAACAAAGCGTAGGTACATACCTACCTTCCTTCTTATTTGTATCCTACGCAGCTTTACACTTCAGAAATTTCACAAATTAAATACACGGAATACACCACATCACATGTTGGTTTTGTTTTAGCTAATTAGTAAGTTGTTAGGTACTTAAGTATGTAGTTAATTGATCACCAGTACTTTCAAAGCAGCACAGGTACATCACAACATGATACAGGATACAGATGGAAGTAGTTAGGTAGGTTCCCACGAAAGAAGTCCAACGGAGTTAAGTCCGGAGATAGTGCCGGCCAAGGCACTGTGCCGCCGCGGCCTATCCACATCGTAAATCGGCGATCCAGGTATTCTCGGACACCATGGGCGTTATGCGCCGGCGCGCCGTCCTGTTGTAGCACCATGTCCCGGTACAGACTTACTGGCAATTCTTCCAGCGGAAACAGGCGTATGAGGGAAGCCTCCTATTCCAGTACCGATGGTGGTACAATTCGCGGGTGACAACCAGATTGTTATTCCTCACCCCACCGACACACAATATCATGTCGTAATATTCATTATTTCCATAATCTGCCATGATTATCACACGAAGTCACTGCAATCCAAATAGTCCAACGCGACGAACTAACAAGTACGACAGCAGGAAGACTACTAAATTTATTTTAGTAAGAAGGTAAATATCCTTTGAAATTGCGACATAATTAAGGTGTATGCACACTAGACCGAACCACACAAGAGCGAATAATACGGAAAGGCATGCACGTGGCTTGTGTTTATGTAAGTATTTCACATACAATTACAATAACATTTCTCGTTATTGAGTAACAGTATGACAAATAAACAAAATAAGGAACTACATAACATAACATAGTTTCACGCCTGTATTCCTGAAGGGTTAGGCAGAGGTGTATTTTTTTCACCCACGGTTCACCAACTATATTTACGTCCCACGTAATAGGGGGCCAGCCTATTACCGTCTGTCGGGAACATTTCCAAAAAACCAATAACTATTTTTGCCCAGTCTGGGAATTGAACCTGAGACCTCGTGATCAGCAGTCGCATACGCTAGCCAAAGTTACTAACTGTAGGTATTATACGCAAGGCAATAGTTACTAACTGTAGGTATTAATTGTAGGTAAATAAGATTCGAAAGTACAATAACCCTCCCTTTTGCTTCGCGTAGTCGGGTAAAATAAAGCTGCATAGTGAACTAGCTATTACTGACACGACGACGGTCAAAGATATCCATTTCTGACTAAATTTATCCGTGAAGAACAGAAACTTAATAGGAGCCTATTAGAATATAATATAATATCTTTATTGGGTAATTAGGTACTTAACGAAAGTAAATACAAATTTAGAATGATTTTCAATGTCAGCTAAAGAAAATTTCTAATACGAGTAATCCTACATTAGAGTACTTATCAAAAATGTGAACTGAATTCATTTCCAAAATAACAAAAAGATGTTGAATTAAAAATGGTGCAGTGTACATTATGCTTTAGGTGTTGGCATCCTTTGTGCAATACTTTAGGTAAAACGCGGCTTTTTTCAAAATAAATCGGTGTCACTGTCGGCTTTTAATAAAGATGCTCGATTAGCCAATTAGGTAGCCAAGCCGATAGGCGTGTCAAAATAATATCCAATCACGCACCTAATAAATGTTATGATTCTAAAGAGTATTAGGCAGACAGGCCGATCTTTTTAACCTCTTTAGGTTCTCGTTCTCTAATTTTGTTTGTAAATTATTTAATCGTGATCAAAATGTGTTAGTTCTAAGTCTTTTTATTGAAATTTCAGCATTATATTATCCAGAATGCTAAAGTCTAATTATTATTATAGGTACTAGATATCTTCAAGTATACTAATTATTATGGTACATTCGCTTCTATCCGTGACTTCACACGCGTGAAGTTCAACTTAGAAAATGTAAAATCGAAAATAACCTTCACTAGCAGGATTTGAACCAGCATCTGCTAGAAAACCGCCTCAGATGCTTTGCCAGCTATCGTGATAATTGCTCGGGACTGCGAATTTCGATAACACATTCCTTTTTAATAATGCCTGTGCCATCTGTCGGATTTATTTGCATACATTATGCCGACCAGGTAAGCTTAGTTATTACAATTAAAAACTCCTATCAAATAATGATGCAGCCCTTTAAATATTTTGATATGTTTCTTAAGCATATGATGTCATAACATATGCTTAGCCAATTCAAATCCTGCTCGTGACTGTTATTTTCGACTTCACATTTTCCACTTTGTGTTCATACATTTTAAGCACTTGATATGCTTAGCCATTAGCCAGAACACTATTTTTTTATAACCGACGGTAGCAGACGACTAGCGTCCAATTTTTTTTTTTTGGTAGCGTCCTATTTATTGGTAAGTGGTAGCCTCTGCTAATGGGCTTTAGCAACACCAGGGCCACAGGTAAGCCACCGCCTACTATGAGTAAGGTGCTCTTCTCAAACTTTGTTTAAAGAAGGACATGTTGTAGCGCAGAGCCTATATTTACGTGGTAGACAAGAGCGCCGGGAACAAACCATCTGGGACGACATCGTGTCCAGGTGGTGCGGATGAGCCTTGCCGTGACCTCTCGTGGTTCAGTAGAAAAAGGCGATGTCGGTACGATTTCAAACAGCTGCTCAGAGCACTGCTTGAGTACTAAAATAAAAAAAAAAATTAGTCACGAGCGGGGTTTGAATCTTGGTCATTTGGAATACCATTCGAGAGACGAGTAAGTTGTAACATCGCTCTGTTTTATTACAAAGACGTTATAAGTAAAAAAATATATTTTCTTTTTAATAAAAGACTTGTTTTATCAATTAATTCCGTTTAATTGGAGGCAATATAATCGAGTAGTAGAGAGTATGATTAATGTTGTGGAGATGAGAAGTCTGAGAAGCATAGCTGGAGTGACTCTGGATAAAGTGAGAAATACGTTGATACGAGTATGCTGTGGTGTGAAAGAAGATGTAGTGACAAATATAGAGAAAGGAACGCTTAGGTGGGTCGGACACTTAGAGGGGATGGATAAAAGAAGATTAACGAAAGAGATATACGAGGCGACTGGGCAAGTTGGAAGAGGCCGTAGGCGAACGTATTACTACCAGATCGGAGACGTTCTTCAGAACGGTCAGGTCAAGAGTACTCGTAACCGACGAGCATGCATGAAAGCTCTGATGAAATTGGATGAAGCAAAAGATGTGGAGAGAAGTGGTCTCTGCCTACCCTCTTTTTTGTTTCATCATCCATCCATCAGCCTTTCAACGTCCACTGCTGGACATAGACCTCCCCAAGAAATGGGAGATAGTGCCGTAATCGCCACGCTTGGCAGGCGGGTTGGCGATCGCAGTGGATGTTGTTAATACTCGAGGGAGTGCTGCTGCCCACTCCCCCGGTATTCCCTCAGTCGGCTCTTACAACTCCCGTGGGTAGAGAGGGGTGGGACAATTCTAAAGCTTATAGGGGCCGTCACCCATTAAAACCCGCCGTGTGCCGTCTCTCCGCCTTTATTAGTGGGCCACGGGGACCATATTACAGTCCTTCAGTTGTTCTCTGCCTACCCCTACGGGAAAAATCGTGACAATAAGTATATATGTAATATAATCAATAATTCTAAAGTTAAATTGGTTTAAAAATTGTTACAACAAACACAGGCACAAAATGAACGAAGATCCCGTGTCACAGACAGAAAAATAACATTTGTAAAAGAAATATTCAAGTCATCGTAAATATTAGTTTGATATGAAAATATTGTTTAGAAGAAAACCCAGATATATATTCATTTTGATTACGTAGTCGATACTCTCTTCCATTACATTTCAATTCGATGGGTGCCTACGCAACGCGTTGAAAGGAGTGTAGATTTATGAGGGTTAGTAATATAAACATGCCTCAGGTAACTTTTATTTTAAGGTTGTCTCTATTTTTATGCCTATATTTTATACTTATGCTAGCTATTGTGGAAGAAAAGCGTACAACCCTTCTGAAAAAAAATCTGTTATTAATGGGACATGTAGATATTATAATATCTGAGTTTTTGATTGATAGTAGGTATGTAGATTCCTTGGCGGACCACTGAAGTAATGCAACATAGTACCAGTGACCCGCCAACTTAAGCGGAGAGACGGCACACGGCGGGTTCCTTTAGTGGGTGAGAGCCCCAAGCTTCCCCTTCGTTGCCCAGAACGACGGGGTGTGCGGTTAGATACATTTTATGCTGTCTTAACAAAAAAATACAGGTATGTAGATTCCTCTCCCTTCCTACTAGCACAGTCTAAATATGGTTCTTAGACTGTGCTAGTAGGGTGGATAAACTATAAAACCTCCTTGGTACAAAAACATTATTCAACTTATATTCAATCAGTGTAGAGTACTATGGGCTAAGTAACTTTTCCATGCAGAAAAAAGATCCATGATAATTTTATAAATGGAATATAGATCAAATTAACTTAAAGGAGCAACACTGACACATAAGGGTTATATTGTGAATGAATAAATATAGAAAAAGAAGGTTATTGATAATGATGAAGTATTTATGAAACTTATTGCAGTTTTTATAATCCACACCAGCTCAAATGAAAATCATATCATTGAATAAATAGATACATTTTCTAGGACAACGCACTCCTAAAAAAAGAAAACATTTTAATTAAAGAGTTGCGTATTACTTATTTATTCATGTCTGTTAGAGATTAATCCCCTAGTGTGGAGAGTAAAATTTTAGCACATACAAATTAAATACAATGGTCTAAAATTATCGTCAATGTGCTGATAAAATGAGTGTAAAGAAATGGAAACTGCAATATGCAGCTGTAAGGGCGTCTTTCTATTTCACATCATTAACTTTAACGACAGGAGGAGAATTCTGTTACTATAAAATGTTTTGTTCATTTTGCTTATAACTTTTTATATTGAATTAACACAAAGTGTGAAAATGTGAAATCAAAAATAACAGTCACAAACAAGATTTGAACCTGCATCTCCTGGACCGCCATCGTGACAATTGCTCGGGACTGCGAATTTCGATAACACATTAGTTTTTACCGTCTTAGGGGACTGAATTGGCAAAGCATCTGGCACGGTATTCCAGGAGATGCAGGTTCAAATCCTGCTCGTAACTGTTATTTTCGATTTGTCATTTTCACACTGTGTTAATTTATATAGTTAAGCATGACAAAATGCTAAAAACTATATAAAAACATCAAAATATTTATTTTGCAGTCAAATATGTGCCTTTTACTTTCTATTATCAACCATTATATTATATTATTGCCAAAAAACTACCTACTATGGGCCGGTTGTTTCAAACGATTGATTATCGTAACATACATACGTCAAAAAATACCGATTACGAACGATATTTAACTTACGTTAAATACAAAGCGTTGTTTCATTGCCTAAAAAACCAGTCGTCAAAGTTATTAGGGATGCCAGCACATAGCAACGTATTTTCGTGATAAAAATAAATGGGAGAATTTTCTAGTATGCCAACATTTGTCCGTATACGTCAGTTTATTTTTTTTTATCATAGACACAGGATGTTATTGTCTATGGTTTTTTTGTTTTTGTCATGGAAGTAATATGTTATGTATATAAGTATATACTATATATATGTATTACTTATTTATTTTATTGTTTATGACGGGAATGACAAAACTTTGAATTATTCCTTTATTATTAATTGTGAATTGTGACAATATTATTAGGTAATATAAAGAAAAATAAGCTATTCAAGTAGAATTCAATGCCGGTGGAGACCAACCGAGGACTTCACATCTGTTAAAGTTTGATTTGAAATCTAGAAGCTAAATTATAGAAGTCAGTTGCAACAGCCAATTTTTCTTCTTCGTTAGATGGAATGTTTATGTAATGAGGACGTAATTTATCGATAACCCGAATCACTCGATGAATAATATGACACACTGTTGATTTCTGCAAACCTGACACATACCCAACACATCTAATAAAGCGATCCTGAACCATAACTTTGTAGAGTAGCAAGTACCTGATCTATAGGTAGGCTAGGTTTTACAGCCAAGTTTCTGAAACTTTGTAGACAATTAAATTTTAAATCAAAAGTATTCTTATGAGAAATTCTACTTTTCTGTAACAAATTTCATATCATCTTCGATACGACGTGTCAACAATAGAGCTACTTCCTTTATTAGGTACACGATAGTCTCACGATACCTTGCAATGAATGAATTCCAACATATATGAATTCCTGCTCATCCCAAAAATTTTGGTTGTTAACAGGTGTTTTAAAGACTTTTTTGTTCCTTTCTACATTATTTGTATTATCGCCAGATGAACAACTCTCGTAGAATAAAGACGAATACAAAAGAGCCTCCATAATGTTGTAGGTGCCTACTGTTTGTTAGACCCATCCATATAGTACCTATATGCTGACAGTATATCTATGGCTAGATGCACCGAAAGTGAAGTTAACCAGTGGGCGGGACATCTGTTACCGTAATCGTTATTATTTTATTTAACGTACGTTAAGGACCTCATTTCATGAAACAACGCTTTTTTTGGTTTGACGATGGTTAACTCCATTTTTGACGTTTACATGTGCGTCAAGTATAGCTGAAGCAACCGGCCCTATGACTTATTAACTAGCTGTTACGGACAGTGTCCGTATGGATTTAGCTATTTTATTTTGTGCGGAACCCTACCTAAGTATTTAATTTTATAAAATAAATCCTCCTTATAACATCAGGTATTTAGGCCTTTAGGCCAGTGAGAGCACCCTCCAAATCGGTCCAGCCGTTTCCAAGATTAGCTGAAACAATCAGGCAGACGGACGAAAAATTGTAAACATTTTCTTCATATATATTAAATTATTTAGACATTAAAAACAGACATTTCAATGTTATTTATGTATAGATGTAACCACTTGTGAAATAAAATATTATCGTTCTGCGATTTTTATTTCAATTTAAGATCACTTTCTTCTCTAGCAAATTACATCTAACCAAAATGTACGAATTTAATGTAGGTGCGTTAAACCATTGTCGTTGCATGGACCTTATCCTATATTACACAATACTGTATTAGGTAAGTCGTTTATTAAACCTAGGCATTACAGCAAATAACCACTGACGTAATTTCACATGGTTCCGGTGGTCAGCCCATACAGGCGGAGAGACAACACATGGCGGATTTATATAGTGGCAAAGGGCAACGAACAGGGCGTAGCCCCGAACAACGGGGTATAATCACAGACATTTCACACAATGTCCTCTGGTCCCAAACTAAGCTTAACGCTTGTGCTATGGGTACCAGATTACGCATATAATACATATATTACTTTTTTTTGTAAATACATACATATAAATAAATAAATAATAGATAGAAAACACCCAGACGCAGTACAAATATCTGTGTTCATCATACAAATAATTGTCCTGAGTGGGAATCAACCCACGACCTCTTGCACGGAAGTCGGTTACACTACCGACTACGCCACGAAACCCGTCTAAATGTGGTATGCGGCTAGGTACATTTTTTCTCGCCATAACAAAAAAAAGAGGTATTAGAGCAATTATTATTTACATTAATTAAATACTGTTATTATTTTAATATAAGCCTATTATTATGATTGTTTCTTAATGAGTTAACTATGAAGAATTTAGATGTGCTAGTTATATTTACTATCACATACATAATATATAGGTAACTTTTTTCTGTGTGGTGAAGTCAGACTAAAAATACAAGTGTCACGAGCCCATTCTTTCCCACGGGTGTCGTACGAGGCTACAAAGAAAAGTAAGCAATTATCACCCATTGCATTACTGGTGGTAGAGTTGGGTACCAAGTGGAAGTACTCACTTGATATCGGGCCCGAGCGGGTTGGTACCACCATCTCCCGTGTGACCTGGCTATGAAGCACATCGGTGTGTTTTGGCTACAGCAGGCGATTTTTTCATTTCATATCTGTGAAATGAAATGGTGAGCAGCGGCTTGACAGTACTCCCGGTATAGTTGAGTCCATGAGCGACGGTTACCAGTTACCGTGGGTGGGCCGTGGCCCGTCTGCCACTATACGCAATAAAAAAAAACTTATATACATATATATAAAGCCAAATCTAAAGTATCTAAGGTGTCAGTTGAATCAATCTCGCATATTTCTTATTTTTAGCAAAATTCTTTTATAGTAAGCGTGTGGTTATCTAAAGCATAAAAATTGAGATCTGGAAAGTATCAGACAGATATTTACATTCAATGATTAATAGCATCATTGTTATTGTGGCGGGTAATCTGTTTGGCGAAAGACGGGCTGCGAACTTAGGCTTGTGTTATGGTCTGGACGATTGGTTCACTGTCGGATGGCTGAACTAATCTAATTTTTAGTACGAAGCAACTGAAGCATTATAATGTATGCAGTACAGTGAGTCTTGTAAGCTGGCTGCAGTATATTTGCGCGTTCGTAGCGAGTTAAACGCGCACACGCACTCGCGTACCTTCTCCTGTTGACGCCTTAAACGTTTACGAGTGTGTTTAAATTCTTTGTGTTTATGAGTGACAGGTGTGTTTCTTATGTTAATTATTAATTGATTATTACAAAATTGACAAATAAAATGTACGTTTATACTCGTAAATTGTTAGTCTTCGATATAATATAAATATAAACAGAATATACATATACAATACTAATTCGATAATATTTTTTGTATTGTAGAAACGACGATATGAATTTAAAGTTGAACAACGATATGAAAAGTTCTACCGAAGTGATGAAAGCACCGGAATCACTCGTTAAGGTAACACAACTTAATTTCTGTACTGATTAAAAAATATCTACTTTGTAATAAAACATTTAATCAACGAAATGTCATCGTCATTTTTATACTACGCAACTGGCAAACAAGCATACGGAGCACCTGATGGTAAGCGGTTACCGTAGCTTCCACGGAAAGGGATAGGATATGGAAAGGAAGGATACTGAGAAAGGGATGGAGGATAGTTAGGTGGTTTGGGCCTTTAGTTCTCTCACTGATCATACGAAACAAAACAGTAAGAGTACTTACACGTAGGTACCGTAGCTTCTTCTTTGAGAGGGTGGTACTTTCCTGATTGAATCCATTCATACTGGGATAAGCAAGGTTCTAACACTAAGGAACATTATATATAGGAAAAGGAACATGATATATTAGGGACTAGCCTTAGTCCGATCCGCCGCTTCGCCGCAGGAAAAAGCATTTTAGGTTCCCGATATAGTAGCGGGATAAAACGTATACTTACCAGTCTTTAAGCAGTCCAATCATGAGTTATTAAACAAAAAGAGTCGCATTGAAATCCGTTCAGTAGTTTTTGCGTGGTGCCCGAACAAACAAACATCTGAAGAAAATTCTTTTGTGTTCAGAGACGTTAATATGGCAACTTTTTTTGTTTGATAACTCTTGATTAGACTTAAATACGTAATATACATGCTATAATTATGTTTTATCCCGCTGCAATTCGTTCATCGGGAACCTGAGATATAACCTTAAAAATAGCTTCCGCAGCTCCACCACACGCAAATGCGTATTTGTAAATAGTAGATATTTTTTTTTCAATAGTACCGAAATATCAACTATGCGAAGTCAGTGTGGGTCGCTAGTTTTTTTTAATGTTGATTACACACCTTATACACATTTAAACTGTGTCCAGTAAATGTACGTGAAACTACTGAAATAAATTAAAGAATAATAACGTGATTTGCTTGTTCAAAAGTCGTAGCACTTGAGGATTAGTATCTTTATTCTGAGTTTACCAAATCCACCAGTGGCAGTTTTTCATTCATTGTAATGTTTTTAAAATGATTAGTTTATGTACAGATTTACAATTATTTTATTTGAAGCCAACGTACCGGATATTCACTGTTATAAATACATAACAAAGAATTGTTTTTAATCCGTAAAATCAATACTTCTATTTTCTTCATGGTATGGTGTAAATGTTAGATAATTTAGACAGGAAGCTGCGGAGTTTGTATAATTATTAATTATAAATATTTGGATTATATCTCAGGTTCCCGATATAGTAGCGGGATAAAACGTATAGCAGTTTTTAAGCCTCATCAAGAGCTATCAAATAAAAAAAGTTGCATCAAAATCTGTTTCAGTAATTTTTGCGTGATGTGCGAACGAACAAACAGACAAAAATCTAAAAAAAATAGTTTTGGGTTCAGACACGCCTATATAGCCTAATACAGTCATTTTCTCAAATATCTTAAATGTAAATAGACAGACACAGCTCTGTTACAGCTTTGTAATAGTTAGGAAGAAATATCTTTTAAAATTGTATCTTTTCTATCTTGCCTTACAGTTTTGCAATAGGGTACAATTGAAAAATGTCCTTGAATTAAGTATCTATGAAAAAAATTACAGTCGGAATGTATTAAATAAGTTTCACTTCAAGATTTTACAGACAGCTAAATCAAATTTACTACTCTCGGCAATGAGATATATTTGTAAATACATACATACTGTTGACAGCTTTGTATATATTTATGATATTGTTGCTTTTACGCGAAGTGTGATGTGATAGTAGCGTAGAGTAGTTCTATGAAATACAACCATATTTTTAGCGAACAGGACGATCTCTCAAGTAACTATTGTGATTACCAATCCGCCTGCCAAGCGTGGTGATTATGGAATTTTCCCCCAATTAGCACACAACCAAAAACGACCTGCAGTCACGGTAGCTTAGCTATTCCGCAGCTTCAAGATAGCGGGCACGGTAAACTCCAGTTGCTGCTGAAACTGATAACCTCTAGCCCTGGTAATACATTATATTCGGACGCTGAGAACCGGGCTAGAAGAGTAAAAACATGATCCGATGGGATATTCTTAAGCTTATAAGAAGTCGGAAGTGATAGCGCGGTAATCCTGCGATTCGGAATTATGCTCTTCCATCTGGATGGCAACCATCAGGCCCAGGGTAAGCGGCTTTATCGTTTGCAGGTCTCTCATAGACAACATATGAGATCGAGAGTATGTTCTGGAGGCTCTGTACGAGGACATCACACTCACTTGTATAAAACCCATTTCAGTGTGGTCAGGGCTCAAGTCTTGCCACTCGTCCTACCCGACGAACCCTCTCTTGTTGGGTTTTTAGCACTAGTCGAAGGAGCGGCAATATGAGAGTGAGTGACTTAGTGAACTTGAACGCGTTTCTTTTCGACGAATTGTGTCGTTAGCTTGAGGTCAAATAATTTAACGAATTTATTTAAATGAATGGTTCAATAATGCAGTATTGCAATTTATTGAATTATTAGCTAAGCCTGTGATATACATTCCAAACACAAACACCATAAATTAAGCATAAGTTAAAACTAAATACACACTGTATAAATAACATAAAATAAATTGTCAAATTTTATTAACGATTTTAAGGGTGTTTGTATAAGTATAATTTAATTATATCTAGACAAACATGTTTAATTTAGACAAACATACAGCAATCTTAATTTGTGAATAAGGAAAAAGAGTATTTTAGTACAGGCGGGAATCGAACCTGCGTCCCTTCCTATGCGGGGAAGTGCTCTAGTCCACTGAGCTACAGTACTATCTTTTTTTTAGACATACCCAATCTCCTTATCACATTTGTCTTAACGACTAATGCCCTCTATCGGAACGCATTACATGCCTTAATCCAATTCCCTTGGATTCAGACGAATTGTACTTTAAGAGTAGCTGAGCATGTCAAGTGCTAAAATATAGATCAGACAGCAATCTTGACAAATTTTAATAGAGCTTCTTTTTATTTGTAACCCTCGATTCAAACAAAAATATGAGTGTACTGTTAGGTTTGTTCATAATGCGCATGCTGCCACATTGTTAACATGTGTAGCAAGGCGAATACTAGTGTGGAGCAACGCGATAAGGCTAAGCGTATGCTGACCTGAGACGCAGGCGATGCAGATCCACGCAGCGCAGGAAAGGGCAGATTTTCTAATGCTTTGTATATCCTCAGGCTGCGTATGTTGTGGTGCAGGCACGTGCAGCAGGACAGAGGAATATCTGCGTTGCACGTGCTTGCGGCACAACGTACGCAGCTTAAACATTTAAGGATGTTCAAGCATTCAATAATCTGGTCTACCCTGCGCTGCATGGGTCTGCGTCTCAGCATACGCTTAGCCTAAATGTCGCGAGTAGGGGATTGTGTGTGGGCAATATTTGCGACAGTGCGACTAACAGCGCAAGGAGCATAGTGTAGCAGGCATTATATTATATCGAGGAACGAAATGTTAACGTCGTTAAGGGACATTTTTGGAACTTTAAAAAAAGAGCTGATTGAGAAAAAAAAACATCGTATACAATCAGTTTCTTATCTGATCTGCATTGTAAATATATTCCTTTTCTGAATAAAAATACACTTCTTTTTTGAATAAAAATCCTCATCAGATGTTCTCGTTTTTACCTAATGGAAACAAAGATTTCTGAGATAAATGTCACTTTAATCAAAAATATTTCACCTTCTTATTTTTTTTTGAACAAAGAAAAACGATGACTCCCTGTGTAGCCACGGAATAGTAGGGCTGCCGTGACTAGGGGCTATGTTTTTTATGAGGTCATTTGGGGATAATTATATAATCGCTACGCTTGACAAACGGGTTGACGATTACAGTAGTGGTTATTAATAGTGGAGAGAGCACCTCTGCGCACTGATGCTCGGGCAACGTCAATGCCCATCATCATTATTGCGCTAACGCGATAAATTGAGTGGCCACACTTGAATATTCTATTTCTTAGACGTAATGCCACTGGAGTTATCGCCTAACGTCAAACGGCAATGTTAATGCCGTTGTCGAATTATCGCGATAAGTCGTGGCTACACCAACGTTTACCATCGCGATAATTAACATTATTTCCCATTAGTGTGGCCCGAGCATAACTCGGTATTTCTTTGATCTCTCAAATCACATAACATATAAGTACCTATTATGTTATCATTCTTCTTAATTCTAAAAAAAACACTTCGTTATTACAAAATTGAGAACAATAATAATTGTAAATCTATTTAGATTTAAAACCTAATTAATTCTTACAAAGTTAGAAGCACTTCAGTCGTATGAGTTAAATAAGTTAAAGAGATATCTTTTACAAATGGTACGTACCTTTTTATTAGGCGGGAAAAGGAATACTTTTTTTTTGGTTTAGGTGGGATAATTTTTTCCTAACCGCACACCCCGTCGTTTGGCGCAACGAAGAGAGTAGTGTGGGGCTCTCACCCCGCCGTATGCCATCTCTCCGCCTTTATTGGCGAGCCACTGGAACTATTTTACATTCCTTCGGTGGCGGGTAAAGGAATACCTAACCCGCACATGTGTGGAAACAAGCTAAATAATTCAGTATACCATCTGCTATATTAAATGAAAAAAGCTTTAACAACAGATTGAATTCAGTACTTAGTAAAAAAATAGTTCGAGTTATTATATATTTTTTTTGATAATGCAGTCAAATGCTTTAAGATAATTTTTTGAAATAAAACTACGTTTACGGAATCTTGCTTGCTTGCTTGCTTTAAGATAATGAAAAATGTTTGTATCGCTTCAGTCAGATGCGGAAAGGAAAACAACATGACAGTCTAACTGCCTCAAGGAATGAAAAATAGTTTTGGATTTTCAAGAAACCAAGTATGTATAGGTTAACTCAATCTAGCTCATGATGGCGCAAGCTTGAAAACATTAATTAGCCTTTACTCATCCATATGGATTAATGGAAGAGGTGCCCTATAACTGCTATTATATAAATAACTTAGGTCTCTATGAAAGGTTCAAGTGATTGCAAACATGCTGCTGTATAAAGGATATTACAATTATATTGTTGTCTGTAAACTGTGTGTGTGTGTTTACTACGTTGAATTTATTGTTTATGTGTCTAGTTTTAGATAGGCTACACGCCCTATTATTACAAAAGGTATATAAAGCTTACATGAAACGTTCAGTTGTGTATGTTAATATCAACTTAACTATCCGTTATAGAAGTTTTATGAGCTTATAAATCTAGACGATATGTTAACAACAGAATAATATTCAACATCTGAAAAGCCGTTACCGTAGAGTAACTAAATAAAATAAACTAACACAGATTTCCACTAAAAATATATATGAACTAGCGTTATGTTTATTTCTCTTTTGAAACGTATTAGATTATTTAATGTCTTAGTATCTTTGTGGAATAATTGTCGTCGCTTTAAAAAAAAAAAAAGTGTGTGTGTACTTATGTACACGCGTTAGAAGTTATACTTCTTTGGCGTAACAAGATAAAAATGTTTTCAAAAATTTTATCTTTCGCCTTATTCTACGTTTGTAGAAAAAACGACACTAGCAATAGAAAAAAAGGTTAAGGCATTGAAAGTTTTATTATAACGTATTATCTAGTTAAATAAAGTTTATTTAAATATCACAAAAAAACTAAAATGTTGACTAGCTAACTTCAGGGTGTCGGTTTTTAGTGACGGTGGGCGCGCGCGTCGTAAAAATTTACTCTCATCATTTTTCCCTAACACGCCACAATAATTAGTGCTGAGACAAATCTTTGTTCATTCAAAATTCAAATTCAAAAATAATTTTATTTTATAGGCTTATTATAATAGCACTTAAAATCGTCAACGTTACTTACTAATAACTAACACGAGCGCTTGAGGCAAGTGCATCCGCAATGTCGCGATTGCAATGGCCACAAGTGGCCGGATTCCGTAGTAAGGCTTGTCATGAGAAGAACCTGGCAAGAAACTCATGAGCAACGTTTTTGAATCTTAAATTTCTTACAATATTTAAATTAATACTTAACTAAAGTAGGTGCTCACCAGAACACACAATATTGTGGAAAAAAAAATATAATAAAATAAAAAGGGGTATGTGCTTATTTTAAAATGAGGAGCAGTTCAAAACCATTTTGTTTTATCTTCCAGATAATCCGAAATTGTATAATAACCTTTACTAATTAGTCTAAGTTTTACAGTTTTCTTAAACTTATTTAAAGGCATGTTCCGGATATTTTCGGGAATTTTATTGAAGAAGCGTATACATTGCCCCATGAAGGATCTACTAATTCTGTGGAGACGAGTACTGTGTGCAATAAGATTGCCTTTGTTCCTAGTATTAATATGATGAACGTCACTGTACTTATCAAAGTTATCGATATTTTTCTTGACATATAACAAATTTTTATATATATTGTGACACAACAGTTAGAATATTTATTTCTTTGAATTTATCTCTAAGGAAAACTCTTGAGCCTAATTTATAAATTGCACAAATAGCCCTTTTCTGGAGTACAAATATAGAATTAAATCTGCGGAGCATCTCCATAGCAGAATGCCATATGACATAATACTATGAAAATAACTGAAATAAACAATGCTAGCCGTTTCTACATCTGTCAATAATCTAATTTTTCTTACCGCATATGCTGCTGAACTAAGCCTACTTGACAATTTTCCAATATGTTGCATTGGAGTTTGTTGTCTATAGTAATGCCCAGGAAAACAGTAGACTCAACAAGGTCCAGCTCTACGTCATTTAATTGAACATTGGTTTCAATCAGTCTTACATTTGGTGTAGTGAACTTAATACATTTCGTTTTATTCTCATTTAAAACTAGATTGTTGGCATTAAACCAATGAACAACTTTAGAAAGTGCATTGTTCACATTGTCATAATTAAGTAGTTGTCTTTTAATTTTAAATAATAATGATGTATCATCTGCGAGCAATACAGTATTGTAATTGTCCCCTACGTAATAGGGTAAGTCATTAATATAAACGAGAAACAAAAATGGCCCCAAACTGGAACCCTGTGGCACACCCATCGTCATGATAGACCCCAGTGATAGACTGCCGTTAACATCAACCCTTTAAAATCTATTGCTCAAATAAGAAGTCAAAAGCTCGAGAGCTTGTTCCTGATTCCATAGTGGTAAAGTTTTTTGATGAGGGTTTCATGTTGGACACAGTCAAAAACAAAAACACACCTAACGCATCGTGCGAATCTTTCCAGGCCTTGAAAATAGTTTTTAGCAATTCTATACCCGCATCAGTAGTAGAGCGATTCTTTGTGAACCCAAACTGGTTTTTATGAAAGATTTTATGGATATCAAAATGGTTTATCATCTGTTTGAGTATAAGTTTTTCAAATATTTTACTTAATGTTGGTAGCACAGAAATTGGACGAAAATTGTTAAGATCTGAGGTGCTACCCGATTTAAGCAGAGGAATCACTCTACTAAGTTTCATAAGATCAGGGAAATTATACCCTTAGCAACACAACCATTAAACACGGACGCCAATTGTGGAGCAATAATATTTTTTATAGAACTGACCAACTTGACAGACATACCCCATAAATCTGCCGTTTTCTTAATATTAAGATTTCTAAAAGCATTTAAAACATCATTTACATTGACATACGAAAATTCAAAGGAAGTGTTACATTTCGGAACACATTGCTTAAGGAGCGATTCGGCTGAAGTAGAGGACAACGTCAGATGTTTGGTTTTCAAAACAGGGATATTTGTAAAATAATTTTGAAATGTAGTTGCCACTTCTCGATTCGCTCCTACATATGTATTACCTATATTTAAATTAAAGTCTCTATTACGCACAGTTTCCCTACCGGTCTCATTGTTTATCACTTTCCAAGTTGTTTTAATAATATCACCGGATTATTTGATTTTATTTCTCAAATATAATGATTTAGCACAGGAACAGGCTCGTTTGAATATTTTGGAGTATTTCTTTACATATTCTAAAAATACTGGGTTATGGTTATAAGATTTTTTGTTATAAAGTTCATATAACTTCAGTCTACTTTTATAAATACCACTGGTAGCCCATTCGCTAAAGCTCACTCGAGCGCCAATAGTTATAGTTTTAGGTTTAAAGATGTTATCAAATTCATTATTGATTAAATTGAATAAAGAAGTATAAAAGTTTAGGGTTGTCGTGAAAAGGCAACTGTGGTACTTTTCTGGACAGATTACATTTAAATAGCTCTAAGCGGCTAGCGTTCATTGGAACAAAGGTAATATTTTCTTTTTGAAACCTGCTAGTTCTAGGGAATACCACAAGTTGTCCGCAATGGTCAGATTCTATTTTGTTTATGATAGATTTATCAACAGGTTTTGTATTTGTAAATATATTATTTATACAAGTTGCGCTCGAAGAGGTAATCCTAGTAGGTTCCAGAAAAACATTGTACAAATTATAAGACCTCATTAAAGTTATGAATTTTTGAGTGGTACTACTGTTTTCTAGTACATTTATATTAAAATCTCCACAGATAACAAATGTTTTATTTGAATCTGAGGTTTTAAACAAAATGTCCTCCAGATGTCTTGTATCTCAACCTGGTGGTTAGGGAAATTGAATATTAATTGATTGTTTTCGAGCCAGTGTTCGGTAATACAAAATATATCTATATAACAATCATTTATAAATATTCAATTTCCAGTTCTTTGTCAAACATACCTTGAATATTTTGATTTACCAGGTTGATTGGTTTTAATTTTTTGTTACTATTATTACTAGAGTAAGAGGATGTCTCTTTTGTCTTAATAAAATTATGATTTAATTTATTATTACATATCATACTATTTGTAAAGTAAGAGAATGTCTCTATTGTCTCATTTTGTAATTTAAATTAAAAGGTGAAATGTCACTATTTTTATTATTGAAAATGTCAGAATTTAAATTACAAATGTCAGTACATTGCTCAATAAAAGCAAGGTTGTTAGCAAAATTCTTGGCTGATGTATAAAAAAAATATGATAGCGAATCAGCTACCCGTCATTTAAAATATTTACAAAGATAATATCTATCTTTTGTCAAATAATAAGGCTTATTAACATAATTGTTAATGTCAATTACATGCATTTTGTCACTATTCACATAATTATATTGGGTTTTTTGTAATGTGAACATTACTATTTATCTATATACATTTAATTTATTAAGTTTTCTACTATATTGTAATAACTGCCTCTTGCTCACATTCTCCCTATCTCCTATAATTATTAGAAGTGTATTTACGGGTTCAAAATTATAATTAAATATTTTTTTGCATATTACTGTGATATGACTGCCCTAGCATACAGTGATTCATAACTGAGTGCCCCCTATCTGATAGGAGAGAACCCATGTTTTTGCCAATTTCATCACTAAATATCACAATATTATTGTCAATAGTTTTTTTTACAGGGTGAGATAAATCAAAAGAAGTGACAAAGGAACTGTTAGTTGGTGTGCTTGGTGAACATTCATGTGGTCGCTCAGACCATATTTTTAAATATAAATTTATCAATATTGTATTGTGGCCATGTAGGTCTGTCTAGAATTAAACGCACCACATCGGTGTCAATATTGAGATAAATTTATCTTGGCAATGTCTACAGGGTTGTATAATTTTACCACCTACCGTATAATACGTAGTTTCATTGTATTTAACCCAATCTACGTTACCATTTTAATGGTCTACAACAATGTACCTGCTCGTAGAATGAATATAACAGAAACTTAAAGGTGTTAAAGCTACTTTGAGACGTTGTCTCACTTTTTGTTAGAAATTAAAAGCAATTTACAATTTAAATTGGTTATAAATAAAAAGCAAACGATGTCTGAATTTAAATTATAATTTGTTAATATACGTAAATGGAAATTTCACATTTACTTCAACAATATGCTTGTCGCTGACACAATGCTGAGACTATCAACGTGGTCTGTGCTGTTAACATAGCTCGTTTTTTAGGGTTCCGTATCCGAAGGGTCAGAACGGGACCCTATTACTAAGACTTCGCTGTCTGTCTGTCTGTCCGTCCGTCGGTCACCAGGCTGTATCTCAAGAACAGCGATAGCTAGACAGTTGAAATTTTCACAAATTATGTATTTCTATAGCCGCTATAACAACAAATACTAAAAGCAAAAAAATAATAATATTTAAGGGGGGCTCCCATACAACAAACGTGATTTTTTTTGGCCTTTTTTGCTCGCAATTGATAACGGCAACAGGTAGACGCTTGAAATATTCACAGAATATTTAGTTATTCACTTTAAAAATAAATAATTAAATTAAAATAAAACAAATATTTAAGGGGGGCTCCCATACACAAACGTGTTTCTTTACTCGTTTTTGCTCTGTCTGTCCGTCCGTCTGTCACCAAACTGTATCTCAAGAACGGCGATAGCTAGATAGTTGAAATTTTCACAAATAATGTATTTCTGTTGCCGCTATTACAACAAATACTAAAAACAAAATAAAACAAATATTTAAGGGGTCCCAAACAACAAACGTGATTTTTTTGCCCTTTTTGTTGTTTTATTCGTCCATAGTTTTTTAACATTGCTACAATTTTATTAAATTTATAAGTTAGCATAATAGCCGTATTTTCTACCAAGTTACTTACATCTGGATCTTTGAGGCAAGGACAATGAAAATCAAGTTTAAACCAGAGGTCAATTAAAATCACTGAGCCTCTATACAACTATCGAAGTGTTCATGGCAACTAGGACTAATGGCTTAACGTACTTTACAAGGCTTTCTAGATCACGAAAGGTACGAAACACTTCGTGCGCGAGTCCGACTCGCACTTAGCCGGTTTTTATTTATTGCCCTTATATTCTCTGCCGATTATTACTCTGTGTCTATGTTTCTTAAGCCTATAAACTTTGAATTAACTTAATTATGTTGTCTCGTTGAAATATGAAAGATCAATATTTACTCACAAGTTCATTAATAACTGTCAAAATCGATCGCTGATCTAAATTGACATGTTGGATAATAAAATCACTAGAACGTGACGTGGGACCAGTACATAATTATTTTTATATATTATTAGGTGAGCCCACCGAATTTTGTTTTGCCATATATTTCTAGAGCTTTTTTAGGGAATTTCTAGCGTAGAAAAAAATAACTAACTTATAAGCCAAATGATAAAAAAAAAAAATTGTTCCAAAAATATATTTGGGGTCACCCTTGTCACTTAGGGATAAAATAGATTATTACTTCTTATTCTCAGACCTATTGAATACAAAATTTAAAGTACAAATTATAATTTGTGAATAAGACCGAACCTGCGTCCCTTCCTATCCGGGAAAGTGCTCTAATCCACTGAGCTACCGTACTATTTGTTAGAATACCCAATCTCCTTATCTCATTTGTCTTAACGATCAAACGCCACCTATCGGAAGCATTTACATGCATTACTCCAATATAGTAAGTTTAATTTTGCAATTAAAATTCATACTATTTGATGGCGTGATTTTTTAAACATTTTGATCTATTTAGTATGAGCGGGAACCTTCCCGCTCGAACTAAAATACTCTTTTCCTTATTCACAAATTATAATTTGTACTTTAAGAGTAGCTGAGCATGTCAAGTGCTAAAATATAGATCAAAATGCACACAACATTTCATAAGAATCGGTTAAGCCGTTTTGGAGGAGAATGGCGACGAACACTGTGACACGAGAATTTTATATATTAGATGTACTTATTTTTAAACTTTCACGATTTGTGTACATCCTGCACAAATATTACGTTTCGGGTCTTAATCGCGTATATAATGTTGAGGTTAAATACCTTTACTTCCCGTTCGATCCCCGGGTCGGGCAATGTTATTGAGATTTTTCCTAAAAAGAAAAATTCTCAGTAGCAGCCCGGAGTTTGGAAATGTGCCCAGTAGACGTCAATAGGCTCGCCCCCTATTACGTGACACTTAAACATAGCTGGCGAGTCGTGGGTGTGTAATACACCTCTGCCTACCCCTTCGGGGAATACAGGCGTGATGCTATGTTTTTTATTTCCTGACCTTTCGACCGTACTGCAACGGCTGCGGTCACGGGTTGAATGGTGTAGTTCAGCGTTGCCTCCGTGAAATGCGAGTGTGTCTGTAACTACCCACGGCTCCTAAATATTTTGGTCTCCGAAACTGTCAACCGGCGGCCAAACCGCCAGCGGCAAAACCTTCGCCGGCCCCTGTGCAGGGAAAGGGCCAAAAAAAGCCCAAAAAAAAGGAAAAGGCGGGACAAGCCCCGAGGGGTCAGCCCCGAGAGGAGTTCCCGCCTCTGCCAAGCGCCGCTATGCCCACGCGTTCTGCTGCGCCGCGACGAACGGTCGCACCCTCGCGGGATACGGCTGTCGCGCTCCGGGCTCCTGCCCCCACCCCCACCACTGCTATGTCCTCAGACGGGGACTGGCAGGTGGTTGGGCCCCGGCGATCCCGGGCCAGGGATCGCGGCGCTGCCTCGGGGCGCGAAGCGGCGCCAACTAATCCGAGAGGAGAAGCCCCGAAGCCGCGGAAGAGGAAGCCGCGGAAACTGAAGGTCCCGAAGGCAGCTGCGGTGGTGATCACCGTGCTGCCTGAGGGAAAAGAAAAGGGCCTGACCTACGAGGCCGTCTTGAAGCGTGCCCGGCGGGAGATAAACGTCTCCGATCTCGGGGACGTTTCCGCTCGCTCCCTCCAAGCCCGGACAGGTGCTCGGATTTTCGAGTACCTGGGGCCAGAGGGCGCCAAGACGGCCGACGCAATGGCCGCGAGGCTGCTGGGCCTGTTCCCAGAGGAGAGTGGTGTCCGGGTCGCCAGACCCGTGAAGTGCGCCGAACTGCGCATTTCCGGGCTGGACGATTCCGTGACGGCGGAGGAGATCCGGGAGGCAATCGTCTCGAAAACCGGGTCTCCCAGCAGCGCCGTCCGGGTGGGCACCATTCGCCCAGGTCCAGGTGGTGTGGGTGCCGTCTGGGTCTCGTGCCCTGTCGCGGCGGCCAAGGATTTGGTCGCTGCCGGTAGACTTCTGGTGGGCTGGAGCGCCGCGCGGGTAATCGCGCTGGAGCCCCGGCCTGCCAGGTGTTACAAGTGCATGGCGGTCGGTCACACCCGGCCGCTGTGCACAAACTGCTTTGACTGCAGCGGGCTTTGTTTCCGCTGCGGTCAGGCAGGGCACCAGGCGGCTGCCTGTTCTGCCACCCCACACTGCCCCGCGTGCGCGGCGGGCAATCGCCCCGCCAACCACTGTATGGGGCGGGTGGGGTGCAGGCCTCCGGCCAAGTCAGGCCCTAAGAGGGGGGTGGGCAGCCAATCGGCCCCGGCTGCCCAACCCGGCGCGGCTGGACCGCCGCAGCGCATGGAGGAGGATATCGTGGTCCAATAACGGATCACGACGCTATCGTCCTCCAGGGGAATCTCGGCCATTCCGCCAGGGCGCAGGACCTCTTCCTGCAATCCATGGCGGAGCGGTCGATCGGTGTTGCCGTAGCCGCGGAGCCCTACATAGTCCCGGATCGCCCCAATTGGGCGGGTAGCGGGGATGGCTCCGTGGCGGTCGTCGGCTCGGCGGCGCCGCATTCCCCGCCCTTGTCACTCAAAGACCAGGGCACGGGATATGTGGCGGCCGAATGGGGAGGGGTCACGCTGTATGGCGTGTACTTCTCCCCTAGTCGTAGTCTGGCGGCTTTCGAGGTCTTCCTGCACAACCTGGAGACCTCGATACGGCGTATAGCACCGAGCCCTGTGCTCGTGCTGGGGGACTTCAACGCCAAATCAACGGCGTGGGGGTCCCCCAGGACGGACCCCCGAGGTGCGGCGGTCCAAGAGTGGGCGGCAGCGGCGGACCTCGTGTTACTCAACCGAGGGTCCGCCCAAACGTGCGTGCGGCCCTGGGGCGGGTCGATAGTGGACCTTTCGTTCGCTAGCCCTGGTGTCGCCGCACGCGTAAGGAGCTGGCGAGTCCTGGAGGAGGTCGAGACCCTATCTGACCACAGATATATTCAGATAGAGGTCTCCCGGAACCTTCAGGGCGCCAGTAGGGGTCACGCGGCGGACAGAACTCCCGCTTTTCCGCGATGGGCTGTGGGTAGGCTCGACCGGGACCTGCTAGTGGAGGCGGCCATTTTTCAATCCTGGCTGCCTCCCCCCCTGACGGAAGACGTGGACGCCGAGGCTGGCCGCATTCGCGGCATGCTTACGCAGATATGCGATGCGGCCATGCCCCGTGTGCGGCGCCCGCCTCGACGGAAGGGGGTCTACTGGTGGTCCCCGGAGCTGGCGGACCTCCGTGCGGCCTGTATTCGTGCCCGGAGGTCCTACACCCGCAGCCGCCGTCGCCGAATCCGCGACGAAGAGCGGGAGGGCCGGCTGTATGCGGCGTACAGCAGTGCGCGCGCCGCGTTAAAGCTGGCCATCTGTCGCGCCAAAGATGCGAAAAGGCAGGAGATGCTGGAGGGTCTCGAGCGTGACCCCTGGGGACGCCCGTACCGCGCGGCGCTTAACAAGCTCCGCGCCCAGGGCCCCCCCCTTACGGAGACCCTCCAGCCGGGCTTCCTCTCTGAGGTGGTCGAGGGACTTTTTCCTTCACGGGCGGTGCACACGCCCCCGGTCATGGCTCCGCCAGATGATGACCGGGAGGCCGACGACGTGGAGGTACCGCCCGTGACGACGACGGAAATGGGGGCGGCGGTAGCGCGTATGCGGAGAGGCGCCGCCCCCGGGCCGGACGGGGTTCCCGCCCGAGTGCTGGCCCTGGTCCTCGACCATCTCGAGCCCCGCCTCGGGGGACTGTTCGGCGCTTGCCTGGTGTCCGGACGGTTCCCTGACTGCTGGAAGGAGGGGAAGCTCGTGCTCCTGCCGAAGCCGGGACGGCCTCCGAACACAGTCTCGGCCTTCAGGCCCATCGTGTTGCTGGACGAGGTGGGCAAACTCCTCGAGCGGGTAGTCGCTGCCCGCATCGTCCGGCACCTAGGAGCGGTCGGCCCCGACCTGTCCGACGCCCAGTTTGGATTTCGGGCGGGTCGGTCTACGGTCGACGCCATTCTGCGCCTGAAGGCCGCGGCTGCGGAGGCCGTCACCTCGAGGGATGTGCTGTTGGCGGTGTCGCTTGACATCGCCAACGCCTTCAATAGTCTGCCATTCGGCTGCATCAAGGAGGCACTCCGGTACCATGGAGTGCCCCTCTACCTAAGGCGGCTGGTGGCAGACTACCTCGACGGCCGCAGCGTCCTCTTCGTGGACCGGGAAGGGGACGTTGTAAAGAGGGCTATGTCGTGCGGCGTCCCGCAGGGTTCGGTTCTTGGGCCGCTCCTGTGGGACATCGGCTACGACTGGGTCCTCCGTGGCCGGCTCCCCCCCGGGCTGGGCGTAATTTGCTACGCAGACGACACGCTCGTCACAGCCCGGGGCTGGACCCTCGAGGAGGCGGCAACGCTGGCCACCTCAGGTACCGCGGAGGTGGTCAGGCGGATTGAGGCGCTGGGGCTTAGGGTGGCCCTTGAAAAGTCGGAGGCCCTACTGTTCCATGGGCGCCGACGCGGCCCGCCCTCCAGCGCCTCGATAACGGTCAATGGGGTGGGCTTGCCAATCCAGGCCCACATCAAATATCTGGGCCTGGTATTGGATGGACGGTGGCACTTTGACGAGCACTTCCGCCGTCTTGCGCCAAGGCTCGTCAACACGGCGTCCGCCCTCGGGCGACTTATGCCGAATTTGGGCGGACCGAGTCTTGCGTGTCGACGACTCTACGCGGGGGTAGTACGGTCGATGGCGCTGTACGGCGCGCCCGTGTGGGCGGAGTCCCTGGCCGCTCGTAATAGGGCCCTTCTGTGGCGTCCACAGAGGGTCGTAGCGGTCAGGGCAATACGCGGGTACCGCACGGTCTCGACCGATGCAGCCTGCGCGTTGGCCGGAACCCCCCCGTGGGATCTGGAGGCGGAGGTGCTCGCCGACGTCCATCGGCGGGCGTCGACGGCGCGGCCGGGGGGCAGCCGCCCCTCGCCGAGCGTAATGTCATCGTGGCGGGAAGATGCCCGCCGCGCCACCGTCCTAAAGTGGAAGTCTCGGCTGGAGACGCCCCGAGCCGGTCTCTGGACCGTGGGGGCGCTCCGGCCGATCTTGGAAGAATGGGCAGGGCGGCAGCACGGGATCCTCACCTTCCGGTTGGTGCAGGTTTTGTCGGGGCATGGTTGCTTCGGCAAATACCTGCACACGATCGCAAGGAGGGAGACGACCCCAGGCTGTCACCACTGCGACTGCGACGAGGACTCGGCGCAGCACACGCTCGAGTCGTGCCCGGCATGGGATGTGCGGCGCCGGGAACTCGTTGCAGTCATAGGCGTGGACCTGTCGCTGCCGGCCGTTGCGCGAGCGATGGTTGGCAGTGACAGGGCCTGGACCGCGGTCGCCGCCTTCTGCGAGGCTGTCATCTCGCGGAAGGAGGTGGCGGAGAGGGCCCGTGAGGAATCCTCCTTCGCGGACCCGATTCGCGGATGCGATTACTTGCGCCTTATGCCGCCCTAGCCGAGGCTGCGGACGGTGGGGTCGGGGAGTACCCTGCCGTCCGCGGAAGCCTACCGCGAAGGTGCGACGCCCAAGTGCGCGAGGCGTCGCTCAAGAGAGGGTGCCCGTAGGGGCTGCCGCCTGCGGATCGCGGTCGTAACGACGCGGTACCCGTGATCCGCCGTAGCAAGGGCGGGTGTAGGCGCACGGTGGGTTTTTAGTGGGTGAGAGCCCCATTCACCTCGTTGTCTCCCCGGGCAGCGGGGTGTGCGGTAGGACATTTTTGCCCACCTAAAATAAAAAAAAAAAAAAAAAAAAAAAGGGTAAAAAGGCTAGTGCCCTGTCTACTCCAGTTCGTGCCTCATTCTTCTGCAGCCAACTTGTGCTACCCCTAAATCCGCTTTGTTTGCGTATGATGTGTGAGTGTGCATGTGAGTATCTGTATGTATGTTTGGTTTGGGTGCCTGCGTGTGTTTATGATGTTTGTTTTTTAGTTTGATTCACCATTTGTCACCATTAACGATGCGATACGATCGAAACGTCGGGAAATAAAGGTATTTAACCTCAACATTATATACTCGATTAAGACCCAAAACGTAGTATTTGTCTATGATATATACTTGATTTTTGTCGTTATATAATTGCGTGCCTAAGAGCTTTTATTGACAGAGCTGCATTCTTTGAAGGACTACTTATGTAGTTGGCAAGAAGTTGGTAGAATATTTACGCCAAAAAAAATATAGATAATTTCGCTAATACTCTTGGAATATTGAGGTAGGGTAATAAGTATATTAATTTTTGAAGGAGTTTCAAAGATTATGCGATACAAGGAATGTCAAGTTAAATTAGAATATCTATTTGAACTTATTTTTTGCAGGATGAGCAGAAATCCAAGCAGCACCAACGGGAGGTGCGTTAGAATCGCATGAAACTATAATATCTTTTCAATGAAAATTCGTATGTCTTACTTTTCGATGTTAATAATTTTCAATGTCAATGGAATGGTCTAAAATACATCCTTCTTTAATTCGTTATTAAAATATTCTGATATTTCAATTCGGATACTAATAGTTCATGTGTTGTTGCAGTTTGTCTAAGTGTTAACATTCTAAGAGCTTTCAGTATTCATTACGAATTCATTCTTGTACTTTGAATTGGTATTATTGATGTTATGTTTGCTTTTACAAATTGAAAGGATTAGACTTTTAAATACAAATCACCTAAAGATTTTTAAGAAAGTTAAACTAACTAAAAACATTGTACCCAGACGAGAAAGTTTTTGAAATGGTTCTTTAGTCCACGCGGCTCCGACGCCACCAGGCCAGCCTTTACAAGCATTGTAAAAAATCTCTCAAGCAAGCAAGCTGGCTTGAGGTGTTTTTGGAGCAAATACTTCTTTACGCAAGCTTGACTTGGAGAGTGAGCTGGTGAATGCGTGACGTGAGCGTTACGAAAAGTGCTGATCGGGCGAGGCGAACGGTAGTTGAGAAGGAGATATAAGTTAGTGAAGATAGAAAGAGAGAGTTACGTTTCGCATATTACTGTAGGGGTAAGAGAGAGAGGTGCACACACATTTTCTTTCTCTCTTTCTCATTATTTGTTATATATTATTATATTTTTTATGCTTTCAATCATAGATATAGTAACGTAAATATCTATGCTTTCAATATTCAATTTTGTCGAAAAAATTTGCATTCAATGTTGGTTAAATATTTATCAAAAATTCAACTGACGTAACACGGGATCGATCTTGATGTTAGTGAAGTTAAGCCAGACGTTTATGCCCTAAGACCAACAAATCATTAATACTGTATGTCAAATGTGGGGTTTAGTTAATACATGTTGGGAAATGATAAGTAAATTGCGACGTTTTCATCGATTGTCAAACAAGTTAAAATAGAATTAACCAAATAGTTTTTTCACATAGCTGTATTCACTTGTTAATAGATATTAACATTATTAATAATAAAGTACAAATTATTTGTGAATAAGGAAAAAGAGATTTTTTGTACTAGCGGGAATCGAACCCGCGTCTTTTCCAATCCGGGGAAGTGCTCTAAACCACTGAGCTATAGTACAGATCATTCGATCACGGAATCTCCTTATCACATTTGTCTTAACGACCAACGCCATCTATCGGAAACGCATTTACATTCAATTATCCAATATAGTAAGTTTAATTTTGCAATTAAAATTCATACTATTTCATGGTGCGATTTTTTAAACATTTTTGATCTATATTTCTTAGCATTTGACATGCTCCGCCACTTTTTAAAGTACTAATTATTTGTGAATAAGGAAAAAGAGTTTTTTTGTACTAGCGGGAATCGAACCCGCGTCTTTTCCAATCCGGGGAAGTGCTCTAAACCACTAAGCTATAGTACAGATATTTCGATCATCCGAATCTCCTTATCACATTTGTCTTAACGACCATGTCCAACGATTACATGTTTGTAACGTTGCATGACAAAGCGATCGATACATCGCATCGCTCAAGTTCCCATTTTTTTATGACCGTGATCTTTTATGGTGAACAGGAAAACTGTCAATAACTAAATTAATAATAAATTTAAAAATAAGTAATAATATAATAATAAAAATCTTTACCTGTTTGGAACAATGTATTACAAATACAATACACGAACACAAAGTGCGAATACAATGCGACAGATGACCTGAGCAAATATTACTATAATTTAGCTGTCAGATCTTCTGTATCGGTTGTTTAGGAGATGCAGGTTCAAATCGTGCTTATGATTGAATCTGTATTATGTAGTAATCTCCTATTAATTATTTCTAATTGTTACGGATTCATCTAATCCTGTATGCTATCACGGGAACAAAATGTCAGTGCCCTTTAATCGTGTATAATTATGTTATAACACCATCATAGATCTACAGAATTAAAGCATTATTTATAAACGTGTTCTGTAAACTCCCTAATGGCTTTATTTGCGTCGAAACATTTCTCATACATCTTTAGTTAATTATCATCTTTAATTAAGATCGTGTTTTATATCATCATACATTTTGCGGTATTTCGCGTACATTTTCAACTATGTTGAAAAACAATTTTTAACAAAAGGAAATGCATTAGCGTTGAACGTAAACATGAAAAAACTTCAAAATATTTTACTAGAATATACTGAATGAGTTTGCATCTCAGAAATCTGAGGGATAAGTAGCTAATCTAGTATTTTTGTCTAATATGTTTGACTTATTGTTAGTTTCGTAGATATATAGGATAAAGGATCCAAATATAATGACAGCGAACATAAAGTGCGAAAATTTTAAATCGAAAATAACAGTCACGAGCAGGAGATGAACCTACATCTCCTGGAAAACCGTTCCAGGGGCTTTGCCAATTCAGCCATCGTGACATTGTTCGGGACTACGAATTTTATATCCGACAAATGGCTCAGGTGTCACCCAAGATATTAATAGCTGGAGAGGAATGGGTTAAAAAATCACTTGTTCATAATTCTAAAAGAACCGTAACTAATGTATTTTTTGGTTGTAACAGTGGGCCTAGCCAAGTTGCATTCTATGATCGCTAACGCTAATAGAAAACTATTTAAATGTATGGGAATTTGATATCTACAGCCATAGATAAAGCCTATATTTATCTAAGTCTTTAATAATATCTATAACGCTAAGTCACGTGACTTAACGTTAGAGATGTCAAATTTCCATACATTTTAATAGTTTTCTATTAGCGTTAGCGATCATAGAATGCAACTTGGCTAGACCCACTGGTTCGTCTAAAAAGTGACACGTCGCTGAGATTGATTATTAGAATTTCTATAAAGAGATTCCCCTGTTCCTAATCATTTATGTCGTTAAGTCAAGTGTAGTTAAAAATTTACCAAAAGTAACATGAAATTTATATAAAAGAACAAATTATTTGTGAAAATGTGAAAAAGAGAATTTTACTGTGAGCTGGATTCGAACCTGCGTCCCTTCCAATCCGGGGATATGCTCTAGACCGCTAAGCCATCGCAGTGACCGGCGGCCATACCCAATCTCCACATCATATTTGTCTTTACGACCCGCTAAAATACACATCAAAATTAAATATATATTTCTACTTCTTTAAGTTCGTCTGTCGTGAAAGCTAGAGTTACGAATTTAGTAGGCATTATGTAATTTGTTGCTAAAGTTCAAAAACTACCACGATATCTTTATCATGGTGTTCTATTGCACGCTTCATAAGCGAAGCGTTGAGGTGGGTTCTACTCCCGTTTTACACGGAACAACTGATTTTCCAACTGATTTCTTAAAATGTCTCTATTTATCATATATTGCACTTGAAAATAATATCTACACACACATATAAAGAACAAACACAATTTATTCAACACTCATGATATTTTTGATGCCTTTTTTGTTATCTGCCTCGGTGGTGTAGCGGTAGTGTATGCGTCTGCTAATCATGAGGTCTCGGGTTCGATCCCCGGGTCGGGCAATAATATTGTTGTAGTGTTGTTACGATGTAACCGAACAAATTACTATATAAATTATAAAGTCGCATATTCAATTGATACCGGATACCATATCCGCAAATTTAAAATACGCGCGGTTGCCTAAAGGGGGCTTAGGCAACCGCGTTAGATTATCGCCAATGGGTCGCATGAATCCACTCCCACAAAGGCCAGAATCAAATATTATTACCATATATGGCCAGCATGCGATCCCGGATGCGAGCAGAGTACGCCAGGGTTCGAGAACGTTCTATGGCTACTCCAATCGCAAGCGTATGGATAGGAAAAGTTCTAGGACAAAAAAAACTATTCACCAATGAGTAAGTCGAGGCAACAACGCTAAAATGAGATAGCAATAAGAGAAGGATAGAAGGGGGTATTATCAGGGAAAAAAAATAAGACTGACAGTGGGTAGAACTTTTTTTCTCTAACTCGGAATTATCGTGTGCGTTAAGGCAGATAACACTGCTTAAATTATTATAGTAATTATACACTTAAAACATTATTTTTGCCTTGGGCATTTAAAAGTAAAAGTGTGTGACTAGGATTTCCCCGTAACAAGCTTTTACCTTAAAAGAAAAATTCTCAGTAGCAGCCCGGAGTTTGGAAATGTGTCCGCGCGGTAGACGTCAATAGGACCCCGTCCACCATGATCGAGGCACCAGCAGATGGCCGACGTCGGGGCCCATGGAAAAGTAGGGCCTCCGACTTATCCAGGGCTACCCTAAGCCCCCGCGCCCCCATCCTCCTGACCACCTCCGAGATCCCTAAGGTGGCCAGGAACGCCACTTTCTCGAAGTTTCCGCCCCGGGCCACGACCAGCGTGTCATCCGTATAGAAGATGACCGCCAGCCCGGGTGGGAGCCGACAGCGTAGCACCTAGTCGTAACCGATGTCCCACAGGAGTGGCCCTAGAACCAAACCCTGTGGGACAACGCACGACATGGGTCTCCTCACAACGTCTCCTATGCGGCTCTTATAGAGAACGCTGCGGCCCTTAAGATAGTCTGCCACTAGCCGCCTTAGATATGCAGGTATCCCGTGATACCGGAGCACCTCCCTGATGCAGCTGAATGACAGACTATTGAATGCGTTGGCGATGTCAAGCGACACCGGCAATAGCACTCCACCGCCAGCGAATACCGCCGCGGCCAAGGCCCTCAGGCGCATGATCGCGCTACCGTCGAACAACCAGCTTGAAAACCGAACTGTTCGTCTGACATAACCGGTCCGACGTCGCGCAGGTGCTGGACGATGCGGGCAGCGAGGATCCTCTCCAGCAGCTTACCCGCCTCGTCCAGCAGCACGATGAGCTTGAAGGTTCCGACCAAATCATTCATTCATTCACCCCGGCTTCGGCAGGACTACCAGCCTCCCCTCCTTTCAGCAGTCAGGGAACCGTCTGAACGCTAGACACGCGTCCAACAGTCCCCTGAGGCGAGGCTCCAGGTGGTCCAGAGCCAGGGCCAGCACCCGGGTGGCTATCCCGTCTGAGCCGGGGGCGGTGTTCTAGGAACGAAACCGCGAAACAGCCACCCCTATTTCCGACGCGGTGACGGGCGGTACACTGAGGTCGGCCTCCCGGTCGCTACCTGGCGGTGCTATGACCGAAGGCGTGTGCTTCGCCTTCCTCGTGGGAATAGGCCCTCGACCACCTTGATGAGGAGGCTGGGCTAAAGAGTCTTTGTGTAACCTGAGTGCGGAGCTAATACAAAACTAAGCCTAATGGTTCGTTTTTATCGTATTCTTACGAGTATTCAAGAACTCCGTCAACTTCAGAGCGCTGTAAAACCCAGATAAATTAATGAAATTAAACAAATTTATAGTGGAAATTATTCGTTGAAAAACCTTCTATAAGATTGCTATAATGTGATTGTATTGTAAAATGACCAGGAAAAAAGTTACAACAGCCAAAAGAAAAGTTGTTCAAAATTTTCAGTTATTTTTGTTTATAACTTTTTTGTTTTCAATTTTAGGATAAAAAGTAATAGAGTAAAGATTGCTACAAATAATGTTTTACAAGGTTTTACAGAATTTTCTGTAGGTTTGCTAGTTTACGAGATAAAGCGTGAAAACCCTTTGCACCCCTTTTTCCAAGATGGCGGCCGGGGGACAATGGTGGCGACCCCACAAACTTGAACTTACGGTTATACTAAATAAACCTACACACCAAAAAAATAAAATTGCGCACTAAAAAACGCAACCCTAAATATAACTTTTCAATGGACTAAATATATTCGCGGAACATTCGCATCGTTTCATGCGAATGTGAATTGTTGAAAACAGGCGAATATTCGCGAATGCGAACATTCGTTACATCACTAATACAGGCAGACAAAATCCTATTACCTACGTAATTGTTGTTTTTGCTTGTTGTTCTAATAAAGACATAAAATTACTTTTATTTCAATATCTGCAATGCACAGACATCGGCTTGTTATAATTATTTTATTACATAATTATATAGATATTAATATTAAGTACCTATATTTACCCACATTTTTCGTTAAGATTTATTTAAAATTATTTCTATAGAGATTAAATATTTATGCCTTTAAATATGTATGACTTTTTTTATTGCATGTAGTGGCAGTCGAGCCACGGCCCATCTGATGATAAATGGTAACAGTCGCTCAACTATACTAAAAGTATTGTCAAGCCGCTGCTCACCATTTCATTTTACCGATATGAAATGAAAGAATAAACGGCTATCTCCTGCTACAGCCAAAACGCAACAATGTGCTTCATGGCCGGTCACACGAGAGATGGTGGTACCAACACGCTCGGGCCCGATACTAAGTGAGTATTCCATTTGGTACCCAGCCCTACTACCAGTCATGCAATGGATGATAATTGCTTACCTCCCTTAGTTGCCTCATATGACACCCGCGGGAAGAATGGGGTGGTGACACTTGTATTCTTAGCCCGTCACCACACGGACAAAACTTTCGAATCTGTTAATTTATATTTTAAATAAAAAAAAAGGCTTTGTTAGTTTCTGAGTATTTTTTTTTATTACATGTAGTGGCAGTCGAGCCACGGCCCATCTGATGGTATTTGATAACAATCGCTCATGGAATCAACTATACTTACTAAGAGTTTTGTCATTGTCAAGCCGCTGCTCACCATTTCATTTCACCGATATGAAATGAAAGAATAAACGGCTATCTCCTGCTACAGCCAAACCGCAACGATGTGCTTCATGGCCGGTCACACGGGAGGTGGTGGTACCAACACGCTTGGGACCGATACTAAGTGAGTACTCCCATTTGGTACCCAGCCCTACCACCAGTCATGCAATGGATGATTATTGCTTACTTCCCTTAGTTGCCTCATACGACACCCGTGGTAAGAATGGGGTGGTGATACTTGTATTCTTAGTCCGTCACCACACGGAAAAAACTCTTTCGAATGTGTTAATTTATATTTTAAATTTAAAAAAAAAAGCTTTTATATTAGTTTTTGAGTATTCCAAATTAAATAAAAAATAAATGATAAAATGTATATGTAATTAATTAAAAAAAAAGAAAGCATAAATGCATAAAGGAAACTTCTTTAGAAGATTCGATCCTGGGGGCCTAGCCAAGTTGCATTCTATGATCGCTAACGCTAATAGAAAACTATTTAAATGTATGGGAATTTGACATCTTTAACCTTAAAGAACCTATATTTATCTAAGTCTTTAACAATATGTATAACGCTAAGTCACTTAACGTTAGAGATGTCAAATTTCCATATATTTTAATAGTTTTTTATTAGCGTTAGCGATCATAGAATGCAACTTGGCTAGACCCACTGGACTCCGTCGATCTGAAGCACACTTGCTGCTAAATCGACAGCGAACACAGCGTAAACTATGGTGAAATACTTGTATCATAAATATGTTATTGATTATTATATTATTGCACGCCTCATAAGCGAAGTACTATTCTCGTTTTACACAGAACAACTGATTTTTCAAACTTAAAATGTCTCTATTTATCATATATTGCACTTGTATAACAATATATACACACACATATCAAGAAAATACACTATTTTTGACACTCATGATATTTTTTATGCCATTTTTGATATTTAAACTGGTTAAAAAACTGTTTGAAAAAGTTCTGTCTTGGACGTCCGTTTGTTGTAGGTAATGTATGTTAACACGATAACAACCGAAATACTTTACTAATCAAGTATTTTTTTCTTTTATGATACAGTATAACTACGGATAGAGCCCTATTACTTTTCACGGTCTGATTCGATGTGGTTTAATTGTTATTAAATAAACAAAAAAATACTGAATATTTACGCTCGACGCGACACTAAAACCAGCGCTATACCTTTCATGAGAACTACTTCTATAGACCAATATAGAAGTACTTCTTAAAATTAGCGCTAGATGGCGTATAAGACATGAAATCCACATTAGTGCTTTTTGAAATTAGCGCTATCTATGTGATTTTTTTGAAAACTACTTAGTAAGACCAATACATTATTAGTTACTTATCAAATAATCAATTTTATTGTGAAAAATTAAGATTATGAGGCGTGCAGTTTTGGATTTTCCAAAGTATTAATGGTATACTAATTGAATACACATTAAGAAAAAAATCCTCATAATGTTCCATTAAAAAATTAAAACTAAAATGTGTTTTAGCTAAATTCTTTGTATTTCAGGAGGAACGTCGTCGCACCGGCCGCTATATTGCCATTCTAGTCGGAATATCGTTGTTCATACTGGCACTATATCACGCGTGGGTACGGAAGATTCCAGTCGTCGCCAGCCTGGTGGTGCCAGCGCTAATCATGTTTGTGTACGTTGCTTGGGTACTGTATACTGCATCACGGGATAAACACAAGGTAAGCAAATGTTTTTTTGAATATTATCTAAAAAAAAATGCTTTATTTTGAAATTAAAAATACACAATAACTTAAAAAAGGAAACGATGGTATCTGCAGAAGTTTATAAAACTGTGTCGCAAACACCAACGCCCTCCTCCGAATCAATCAATTCCAAAAGTAATATATAGATACATAATGATTAAGAGAAATTTAAGAATCTGTCTGTCTTAAAAATGCTCTCTCACAAGGGCATCTCTATGATTGTTATGGAATTAAACTACGTTTACGGAATCTATCCCATTTACTTGATTTTCTATGACCCCGACGTTTCGAATACTTTACAGCATTCATGATCACGATTCCGTAAATTGCATACCATAGTAGTAAAGTTGTGCTAAGCACACGGTTTCATCGCAGAAAATTAAACTACACCGAGAATAAGTTTTAGCATTAGTAGAACCACATTGAATAGGTACACTAATATAGGTGGTGGTGTTTGTGTACGTCTGGTACGTATTCGCTGCAACCAGTTTACACCGGTTCGTATAGTTGCCATTCCCATTCCATTTTGTGCTAGGGTCTAAGTGTGAGATATTTGTTAAATAAAGAGGAAATAACAGTGAAATGTTGAACGTTGAATGACATATTAAATGTTCTTTGAGTGGTGAAGTGTGTTGTGAATGGTGAACAATAACTAGTAAATAGTAAAAAATGGGTTATGTTAAAATTTAGTTTTGATTCGTCATTTATAAAAGGTGAAGTTGTAGATGGTGATTGGCGATTAAATAAACAACAGGTGGTAAACATTGAATGTGGAATGATTCATGGAAATGTATGCACTTAAATAATAACGCTGTCTTAGGGAGGCATATGTTCAGCAATGGACGAAGACTGATGGTTGGATGGATGGAAATAAGATTTCTTCACAAAGTTTTTCTTTACCTAGTCATAATTTGTAAACAAATACATACATTACATCAATTCTTGGTTTTACCTCTAAGCTATCACTAATTCCGACGGCGGACCACTGAAGGAATGTAATATAGTTCCGGTGGCCCGCCAATAAAGGCAGAGAGACGGCACAAGGCGGGTTTCTATAGTGGGTGAGGGCCCCACACAACCCTGTTCGTTGCCCCAAACGACGAGGGTGTGCGGTTAGGACCATTTTATCCCGCCTTAACAAAAAAAAACGGCTGTCACTAATTAAAGATGAATGAATGAATATTGATATATTAATTATTTGGCAGCAGCACTCCCACAAGTATTAACAACATCCACTGCGATCACCAACCCGCCTGCCAAGCGTGGCGATTACGGCATTATCGCCCATGACGGGACCGCTCATTGTGGCGTTCTCTTGGGGAGGCCTATGTCCAGCAGTGGACGGTGAAAGGCTGATGGATGGATGGATGAATGAAAATATTTTATTGTAATCTAAAATAAATTAAATGTAAATTTGACTATAATAAAGCTTTTATCACTAAATGCTATCTTTACTACTATCCTTACTAATACTAAAAAAAAACCCATATGTGTGCAATTCACACACGGCAGAAGTGAAACTTCTGAAAAGTAAAACAAAAAAAACAGGTATACTACGCGCATGCGTTCGAGTGCCACGCATTCACTCTCGCTCTGTCTCTTTCTATTCCCCCTCCCCAGGAGCGTTGGACGTTTAACGCAACAGTGCTTTCGTACCCTCTCCATAGTAGCGTTAAACGCAACCTTGTTGGAAGTAGCATTAGAAGTTTCACTTCAACAAGTGTATTTGTTCACCCCGTCACTACTGCGTAAATTTGGTGCCCAGAAATGGACAAAAGTTACTTTTTATACTGGTAAAATGGATGGTTTCTGTGGGATAACTATTTTTGTATAGAGTTAACTAAAATGCCGCGGAGTGATGTGTTGCGATTTTGCTATTGCGATCTCTGCGGAGAATCTGTGGAGTGAGACTGACTGACAGCATTCGTAACGACGACGTAAGAAAGCGAGTAATTATGAAAGAGAGTATTGGTGTAAAGATGCGAAAAGGAATGCTCCAAAGGTTCGAACATGGGGAAAGAATATCGGACGAGCAATTGGTTAAGAAGATATACAATGCGAAAGTGGAAGGATGTAGGTACAGGGGGAGACCGAGACTCACCTACCTAGGCTAAATCGGTCATGTATTGGAGGAACGTGGAGTTAGGAGTCTCCGAAACCGGCGAGCGTGTATGAAGGGAACAATATTAATGTTGAGGAAGCGAGAGATGTATGCAAGAAAAGAGTCTTTTGGCTCTCTGTTCTCTCTGCCTACCTCGCAAGGGAGCTGGCGTGATAATAAGCAGTAGTGATATGTTTATTTATAATCTAACTCCACGTGGACGATGTCGCTGGCACAATCTAGTATCACCAATGAGTCATCATAACTTGAAACATTTTTCATACGTAAACGTGTCGCATGGTTGAATGCCTTTTAAAATGATCTCTTACGTCACCTATGACGCAAACTGTCTGAATATTTAAAGAAATGTTTTACGATGTATTAATGCATCATGCACTTCATGATCTTTCTATTTAAATAAAAACATAAATCAAGATCTATTGTTAAGATGTCAGTATTTATAACACAGATATCAAAAACCTGATATACCTAAGGCTAAGTGTTTCTTTTGTACCGTGGCAAACAAACATACACCTGTTGGCAAGCGGTTACCGTAGACGCTAGCAACACCAGAGCCATCACTCGTGCGTCGCCACCTCCAAGAAAAGGGATAGGGAAAGATATTAATGAAGGATAAGTAGTATACTAAGGAGAGGATAGGAAGGATAATAAGGAGAGGAATGGGAGGGTGTTTGAGTCTGCGGTTCTGTCTCGCATGATACGAAACACAACGGTAGGAGCACTTACCGTTCTTTCACGCTGATCTTTTGTGAGAAGGTGGTACTTTCAAGTTCAAGCCATTCATGCTGGGATTAGCATTAGAGGTGCTAAGGTACAATCAAAGAAACTGCTGCTACAAGTATTGATCACGTGAGTTTACTTCACCTAATTATTCGTACCAATTAATTGTAAGGAGAAATTATAATCGTAAAGGATTATTAGGAGGAGGAGGGAGATATTATCAACCATCCTTTGCCCGCGACTCCGCCGCATGCAAAAGTTAGTTTTTAGGTTAGCTATATCTAACGTTATTTTTTCCGTTTCATTTTCTCAAAGGCTTGTGAAGTCTGCCAACCCGCACAGGGCCAGCGTGATGGACTAAGGCCTAATCCCTCTCACCAGGAGACCCATGCCCAAAAGTGGGACAGAAAAAGGGGTTGAAAAAAAATCCCAGGTTCCCGATATAGTAACGGGATAAAACATATAGCAGTTTTTAAGTTTAATCAAGAGTCTGTTGTCAAATAAAAAAAGTTATATATATAAGTCCGATAAATAGTTTTGCGTGATTTGCCTTTAAATCAACAAGTCTACAAGTCAGTATTCTACAAACACTATACGATTATCCATATACAGATTTATAACGCTGAGCTTGCTAAACTTTAGTGTCGCGTATGAATCAGTCTAAGCTATGCATATATAATATAAAAGCGTTTTATTCGCGTATATTTTTTTTTTAAACAAAGAGGAGAAACCTGTACTGATGTTAGAGTATCAATAGGCAATGGTGTGCTAGAACATGTGGTGAATTTGTATATCTTGGATTTGGATTCAGTCGGGATGTGAGGCTACTGATATAGACAGAAGAGTAAATGCGGCAAATAGAGTGAACGGAGCATTGGGACAACTTCTTGGCAGTCATCACCTCAGCCAGAAGGCACGTGTCGCAATATACAACGCAGTGCTTGTCCCAACGTTATTATATGGAAGCGAGAATTGGGTATGAAAAAAGGAGCATGAGAGTAAAATCAATGCGGTCGAAATGCGATCTCTGCGGAAAATCAGTGGAGTGAAGCTGACTGATCGCATTCGTAACGACGACGTAAGAGAGCGAGTAGGTATGAAAGAGATTATTGGTGTAAAGATGCGAAAGGTAATGCTTCGATAGTTTGGACATGTGAAAAGAATTCCGGACGAGCGACTGGTTAAGAAGATATACAATGCGAAAGTGGAAGGATGTAGGTATAAGGGGAGACCGAGACTCTCCTACCTAGACCAAATCGATCATGTATTGAAGAAAGGTCGAGTTAGGAGTCTCTGAAACTGGCGAGCGTGTATGAAGAGAATTATGAATGTTGAGTAAGCGAGAGATGTATGAAAGAACAGAGGCTTTTGGCACTCTGTTCTCTCTGCCTACCCCGCATGGGAGATGGCGTGATGATAAGTAAGTAGTATTTTTTTTCAAGTTTGTGGGATAGAAAATCTATTACAATAACATTGGTGATTGTATCTGAACCTCTTATTGATATAAATCAAATATTGTAAGAAAAAATAGTTTAAATAGTTGTATTTGTAATATTATAAAGGCGATTATACATTAAACTAAGGCGCTGTAAAACGAAGTAATTTAGTATATTTCGCCAGGCGCTTAAAAATAAAATATTAATAAATATTCATAAATTTGGAATAAAAACAAACAATTCTACTATATCTACTAGGAGTAACATAGGGAGCTGTGGTCGGCACCTTAGCAGTAAATGCTGTCTGATTCACGGCCGGTTCATTTATTCCAACGTAAACATCTGGGTTAGCGTTCCACCGATTGATGCTGGTTTGACGGTTTGTTTACAAAATGAGGTGTGAACGTGGATTGAAATGTGAATCAGCCGATAATGGTAGAAGAAGGAAGGGTCTGATGCTTTTAAACGATATTATTTTACGATTCAACGGAATAACATTCAATTGGTATAGTGTTTCAAGTCTTTGATTTTTTAAATACTTTTAGAATTTTATAATTCTAGTTCAGCAATGGTATAGGTAATGTAGTTAGATATTTAAGAATTAGAAATATGTGTAGGGTTTTCAACTCTAAATAGCAAAAGGAACAAAATGAAAGATATTAAAACAGATTTCACAATTATGTAAGTTATAAATCTTTCTATTTAACTGCCTCTGTGGTCTAGCGGTAGTGTAGTGTGTAGTGCGACTACAGGTCACGAGGTCTTAAGTTTAACAATAACTTTAAAGAACAAATTATTGTGAAAGTGTAAAAAGAAAGCTTTACTACGAGCGGGATTCGTCCCATCCAGTCTTGACCCTGCGTCCCATCCAGTCCGGGGAAGTGCTCTAGACCGCTAAGCCATTGTAGTAGCCGACGGCTACACCTCCAATCTCCTCTTCACAATTGTTTTTTAGTCTTTTCTACTACTAGAGCACTTGCCCGGATTGGAAGAAGGAGGAGAGGACTCAGGTTCGAATACCACTCATAGTAAAGCTCTATTTTTCCACTTCTTTAAAGTAGCTAAGCATATTAAGTGCTAAAATATAGATCAAAATATTTCATAATAATAATACTTTGAATCAGTAACTATACGGAAATCTATAATTATCTAATGCAGATATAGAGAGTTAAAATTTGATACCCATTCATAAAATTTTGTGTTTATGCGTCTGGCAGAGCTTTAAATAGCTTAAACCACCCAAGTCCAGACTATATTTGTCATTGTTAGAAATATACCTCAAAAAGCATAATAACATTGTTCTTGTGGTGACATTTGTATTCAACAAAACGTCATCTTCCTATTTGTTAGGTACTGAAGTGTCGTACACTTAGGAAATCTGTGCATAACATCGCAGGGAGAGAGGAGAAACTGGAATAAATGAAAAATCACCGATTGTAGAGTTTCTAGATAAGATATTTGTTTAACAGAGCAAAGAAAATAATACTTGGTCTCTTCTTATACAAGGGATTATTATAACCAGCAATTCACTAGTAACGCAATGGTGTCGCTGATGTGTAAGGATTTGGAACTATCCTAGAAGGAATGTAATATGGCTAGGAACACTTTTTCCCGCCTTAACTAAAAAAAAGCACAGAATACCGTAACTGTAACTTTGGTTTGGAGGTACAAAGGCAATAAATATTCAAGCCTCTTAGCTAGCCGTAGTTCGACACTTGCTAGTAATACAAAGCACATTGTACCATTTTTTTAGGCGGGAAAAAATTTACCTAACCGTACACCCCGTCGTTCGGGGCAACGAACAGGGTAGTGTGGGGCCGTCACCAAGAAACACGTGTCTGCTTAATATCAAGACATGGTGTCTTACATACATATACGTAAACTACTCTACTTCCTACTATAATATTATAAATATGAAAGCTTGTCTGTTTTGATGTTTGTTACTCAATCACGCATAAACAGCTGTAAACATTTTGATGAAACTTGGCACACAGATAGTGTATTAGGTACCTACCTGGATTAACATTAATGGAAACATGTTAAGGCCCTGAGGGATAGCTAGTTTTGCTTACAGATAATTAAGTCGCGAAAGAATGGTTCTTAAATTATCTTCAAAAGAATTCTCTCCACGCCGACGACGTCACGAGCAGGAATTCGTAGAAAACATAAATTACAAATTTGAAGACTCGTCTTGTCGAAAAAGTAACGACGTTAGTTATATTCTCACTTCTCGTGTTATAAAGTTTTTTTGACGTAACGTGTCGATCAATAAATTTCAAGTTTTACAAAATAATTTATATATAAATTACTGAATTATTAATATGTTTATATTTAGCGTAAACATGCCAAGGTACTCATGTTAAAACATGACATTATGTAAACAATATTATGTGCATCCGGGTGCATGGATGTACATATTGATATATAACACGTTGTATGGTGCATATCTTTAGCAAATACCCAATTCTTAAAGTCTACATCACTTTGTAAATAAACATATTAAACTTCATTTTCTGAAAATGTTCTAGATCTGAGATGATTGTTTGTATAAAAATCTTTACCTGTGCAAAGGTGAGTACGGATTTGTTTATAACTTGTGTATAAGCCTAGTGTAGCATGTCTGCTGACGTAGTGTAGCGACACACTGTTTTGAATAAAAGTTTTGGCAGACGTCATAATATATTCGAAGACTGACGAAAATTAAGAGGTAGTTTACCAATAAAGTATTCTCACTCAACAGCGTCTGTAATGCGAATATCGTAATGGCGGTACTTAAAATTTTGCAGACTTCACTATATCGATTATCTGAAAGATTAGAAGTTTATAATTTTGTTTTTGAATAACATGTTGTATTTGATAAACAACTCAGCAACACCATATTAACAAAGTCATGACCGCCGTTAGACTGCGTTGGAAGAATTATGTTCCGTTATTTACAATTGAACATAAATAAGCTTTAATGCTTATTTGATAAGTTGTGGAATTTAATATTATAAACAAAATACTTAAATTTGATATGAAACAGTGATTTTTTGCTATTAACATCTGATTGTTATAAATCAGTCTAACTAAAGTTTGCTCACAATGCAAGTCTGCAAAGTGTTAATATTTTTGTTGAATTAATTATAAATCCTTCATCATAATTTACCTCTTATTTGTTTAACATTGTAAACTTGCATAAGTTTAAATTTGAAATATACACAATCTTATATTGTCTTGAAATATTACTATTTTTTAGTATATTACTAATTACCATGTAGGTAAGGCGCTGAGATTGTGTTGGTACAGACATAGTAGTAAGGTCGGGTGAGGGCGCACGGTGGGGTACAGACATAGTATGTAATAAACGTTTAGGGTGACCTTCTAGCGAGACTGATGTGACTTGTAGAGTGTATTAGTACATCAATTTGAGGCGACGCTACAGACAATTTATTTTACAGTCTACAAGACTATATAATTACTTTTGGAAACTCTAAGTTTATCTCAGAGTTATTCACGAGACAACGTGGCGACAACGTGTAGTTCTGAAGTGCTTTTGTTTAAGATTTATCTATAATATGTGTGAGTGCGTACCTACTCTTAGGCACTTGAAGCCATAAAATAAGCTTGAAGTAAATACTTATCAACTTTGACACCATTAAAAATTCTGATGATTAAAGAATTTATTGTATAAAATATTCTTAACAGCAGCAAAAAAAGCGTAGAAGAGTGACAAGGTTCAGAGCACCACAGAGTAATAAAATAGAATAGAATCTGAAATCAAGAGTTATCAAAACTTAGAGCATGTTTGTAATCATAAAAGTCGTAAGTAACGGATCAAATGTTGGCATCGGTCCATATGTTATAGTGACCGACTCTTATCGTTTTTACAGCCATTAATATGCACCTAAGCGTCGCTGATGTTGCTGGTGAACAACATCGGTGCATTTAAATAATTTAGGGGCAGTAATGATATATGCATTATTTTAAATTCTAATGTTGTCAGGTACGCCACGGCCTTCCTGATGGTAAGTGGTAACCGCCGCTCACTAGTAGTAAGAATACGGATGGGAAATTTATGAATGGATGCCTCCCCCTATTATATTTTTTTTAGGAGTAATCCTTGTACCTACTTTACAAACATACAATTTCATGGACACAAAGTTCACACAGACTCAGAACAACCATTTGTGGGTCACACAAAGAGTAGTCCTGTGTGGGAATCGAACCCACAACACTCGGGCGGGAGGCCGGTATCATCAATAATCAAAAAACACCGAGGTGTTTCACTGTTGGTCACGTGGCATACGGTGGTACCGACCCGCTCTGACCAATTAGTACTCTCCCTTTAAGTGAGTACTCCCACTTGGCAAACCTATCACCATTGGATAATAAAATCAAAAGTGTTAAAATTATATTAATTTGTCCGTTATCAAAAGTGGCTGCCTAACGTACTAGGTGAAATAAACACCACTAAAGACATATTAGAGACACCAACAAATATTGATAAGCCATTAGCAGACACAGTCGTGGCGTAGTCGGTAGTGTAACCGACTTCCGTGCACGAGGTCGTGGGTTCGATTCCCACTCAGGACAATTATTTGTGTGATGAACACAGATATTTGTACTGCGTCGGGGTGTTTTCTATCTATTATACAAAAAAGAAAAATGTAATACGAGTATATGTATTATATCCGTAATCTGGTACCCATAAAACAAGCGTTAAGCTTAGTTTGGGATCAGAGGACCTTGTGTGAAATGTCCGGGAATGTTTATTATTATTTATAAACAATAAATTTATTGCTAACTTTTTGGCCTTACTAAACGACCCTATTAAGCAAAGAATTGGTAAATCTTAAACTACGGTCATATATACTATAAAGTGTGGAGTGTGTGAAGCACATGGGGACCTGGAATAGGTTTCCACATTGTTATGCTCTTAAAAATGACACTTCTACCTACCTCTAAAATTTTTTTTCTGATAGGTTGAGTAAGGCAATCTAGAGGCAATAATCCTGTGGCCACTATTTGATTTCTACAATAATGGTTAATGAATGCGTGTAATTAGGCGAGCTGGATATAGAGACCTGATCAATTTTATGGAATTTAGGATACGTGGGCAACATTCACATTCAACTTGTCTTAATTTACGATATTTATATGTAAATCTTGTGACAGATATTTGATTTAAGTTGACCAATCATTATGTAAATTTATTTTCTACAAGCTTTTATTTAGTTTCACTTGTTCCGTTGCCTGTCTGTAATCAAATCTATAAGTTAAAGTTAACATACTTGCCGGTTTCCGATTGAGCTGAAATTTTGCACGCATATGTATATCGTGTGACAATGCAATATTATAATGACATGGAGCTGATCTGATGATGGAGCTGTGAGATGGCTATTGGAACGACGCAACCCCATAGAGTTTGGGCTCGTATAATTAGCCTTGAAGAGTACTTTGTCTCTAGATGGTAACTAGGGTCTGATGTTGGAAGATGGCCATAGGAATTCTGTAATGAAACGACGCAACCCCAAGTTTTCTCTTTTTCCTGCAATCTCAGTCAAAGGCCCGGAGCGCTTTTTTGTTTTAATATTAGATTTTTGTTATTATTAAATTTGATATTTCTAGATTATGTCCGCCAATTCTTCCTCGTGGATACATAATATCCCTACCGCCCTCCTCAGGCGCACCCCTAACCGTAAATTCACCAATACAGGTGCTTTTGATGATTTGTTACACACAATTGTTAACTGACACTTATTACAAAAAAAAAAAACTATAGAACTAACAATTATAATTAAAATCTCATAATTTGTAAAAGAAAATAATATTAGGTATAATAAGACGTTTTTTTGGCTAACTAATTATAATTTAATAATGCTCACAATTTTATCGATAATATGAATACCATCACTAAAGGGTACATTAGTCTAGTCAACAAGTGCCTTTTAGGTAAAAATTAATAATAATAAAATTTGATTTGCCACCGATGTAAAATGTTAATAATAATGTGAAAATTATCATTTGTTTAATTCTGCCGACGGGAATCTATTCTAAAGCCTTTGAAGAATGGCTCTACGAACGGAAAAAAAATTGAGATTTGTAATTTAACAACAATCGCACTTGCAATGTTAACATTCAAGCTATATGAAATTGTTAATTAACTGATTAAACACAAAGTGAAAAATGTGAAATCGAAAATAACAGTCAGGAGCAGGATTTGAACCTGCATCTTCTGGATACCGTCCACATGCTTTACCAATTCAGCCATCCTGACAATTGCTCCTGACTGCTAATTTCGATAACAAATCATACTTAACGTCTTTGGGTGACGCCTGCGCCATCTGTCGGACGTATTTTCATACATTATACCGACCAGGTAAAAGGTTCAAATCCTGCTCCTGACTGTTATTTTCGATTTCACATTTTTCACTTTGTGTTTAATGTATAGTGCTAAGCATGTCAAATGCTAAAAATATATATAAAAATATCTAAAATATTTAAAGGGTTTGCGTCATTATTAGGTAAAATCTTAATTGTAAAATTAAGTTTACCTGGTCGGTATAATGTATGAAAATACGTCCGACAGATGGCGCAGGCGTCACCCAAAGACGTTAAGTATGATGTGTTATCGAAATTAGCAGTCAGGAGCAATTGTCAGGATGGCTGAATTGGTAAAGCATGTGGACGGTATCCAGAAGATGCAGGTTCAAATCCTGCTCCTGACTGTTATTCTCGATTTCACATTTTTCACTTTGTGTTTAATGTATAGTGCTAAGCATGTCAAATGCTAAAAATATATATAAAAATATCTAAAATATTTAAAGGGTTTGCGTCATTATTAGGTAAAATCTTAATTGTAAAATTAAGTTTACCTGGTCGGTATAATGTATGAAAATACGTCCGACAGATGGCGCAGGCGTCACCCAAAGACGTTAAGTATGATGTGTTATCGAAATTAGCAGTCAGGAGCAATTGTCAGGATGGCTGAATTGGTAAAGCATGTGGACGGTATCCAGAACATGCAGGTTCAAATCCTGCTCCTGACTGTTATTTTCGATTTCACATTTTTCACTTTGTGTTTAATGTATAGTGCTAAGCATGTCAAATGCTAAAAATATATATAAAAATATCTAAAATAATTAACTGATGTTTAACTTGATGAAAATTACTATAAAATTTTTCGCCGGTGGATTATTATTCGTTGATCTATGCTGTAACTTCCTGATTTTTTTCAAATTAATTTTAAACATATAATATTATGTTTAAATAATATTTTTTGTTGAAGTGCTCGAAGCCCTACAGTCCTGGTCCTACAGTTTCTGGAGTTAGGACTTTTTTTTAGGAAATTTCTTTGTTTTTTTTTGGTAATTGTTTATAACTTGTAATTTTTGCGAGCGCATCATGAATTTTTTCAAAAACTTTCTGTTGACTAGACTACATTAATTATCTCAATGCACAAGCCATACCACGGGAACCATCTGTTTTCCGGGATAAATTATAGTATATGCCATTTACTGGGCCTCCTACCTTGCCTTCTTTGAACTTCCACAGAAAGATTGAAATCAAGCATACGGCATGTAGTCTATAGACACTAACAACACGTTATTGCGCGTTGCTAACCTCAAAGAAAGAGATGGGAGGTCAGAGAAAAGATGATAAAGCAGTGTGCGGGGCTGAAGTGGAATAGAATGACATAGGGAGACATTTCAGCCGTTCTAAAATCAATTTAATTTACAACTAAAAAAAATAAGTGAAGGTTAAATTTGGCAATAGGTACTATTAGTTTTTTTCTGCAGACAATATTGAATGCTAACATAAGACTTCATATTATAATTTTTATAATAATCGATATCTTTAGTAAGAGTTATCACAAAAAAAAGACTTCTTTTTTTTAAGGCGGGTAAAAATGTTCCTAACCGCACACTCCGTCGTTCGGGGCAACGAACAGGGTAGTGTGGGGCCTTCACCCACTAAAGAAACCCGCCGTGTGCCGTCTCTCCGCCTTTATTGGCGGGCCACTGGAACTATGTTACATTCCTACGGTGGTTCTTAAAAAAAGACCTACCTACGCTGATAGATTTTTTTTGGTTTTTATACTACCTACGTGGGTGGCAAACAAACCTACGGCCCACCTGATAGTAAGTGGTTACCGTAGCCTATAGACGCTAGCAACACTAGAGGTATCACTCCCGCGTCATCATCTCCAAGGAAAGGGATAGGAGGTGGATAGGAAGGATAATAAAATAAAGACAGGGAGGACTTCGGGCCTTCGGCACTCTCAGTCACCATGCACAACATAGCGGCAAGAGTACCAGCTGTTGTTACACGCCGATCTTTTGTGAGAGGGTGGTACTTCCCCGATCGGCCCGGCCCATTCATGTTGGGATAAGCAAGTCTTTACCGATAATTTGAATTTTAATACAAATAAGCTTTTTGTGCTATACTTATTAAATTATAATTTCAGTGCTTGCTGTTCGACTTGGAAGCGGGCAGCGGTGCTTCACCAGAGCCTGAGAGTGACGTTGTTCAAATAGCAGATATGACGCAAAATAACGTAGAAATTGTAGTATCACCTGAAACAGAATCAAACTCAACTACGCCGGTGCAACACAACTGGACCGAAATTTCTTCAGCGCTGTCCAAAGACAAGAATGTTAGAACAGACAAGAAGTTTATACTGCCTATTATATTAGTTAACGATAAACCACCAGACGATTTAGATCAAAAATGGTTGAATATAGTTGCGTTATCTGATAATGAAAAAGTTAAATGTTTTTATACTAGAAGAAAATACAAACGCAGATTCTGTAGAAGCCGAAGGAATGCGGTGTTTAAAAGATCCTATTCTATCGCCTGAATAGAAATTATTTTGGTTAGTTCAGCCTATATTATACCTAGAACCGTATATATAGAAAATTAATACAAAATGTACGTTAAATTACATTTTGTATGCGAGTTCAAAAGAGTTCTGTGTATATAATATATCCTAAGTGTAATAAAATGACTCGCACCTGCTAAAATTGCTTAGAATATACCAAATTCCTCAAGATCTGCATTTTTTTAAAGTGACTGATAAAGGAAGGTAATAAAACTATAAACAGTAATTAGATGTTATGTATTTTTTTAATTCCTATTGGTGGAAGACGAATCTGATGGGAAAGTTTATCTATTAGTTAACAAGAATTCTGCCAAATCACTGCTCACCATTTTTTTATATTAAATGGATAGCAAACAAGCATACGGCCTACCTGATGGTAAGCGGTTACTGTAGCCTATAGACACAGACGCTAGCAACACCAGAGGCATCACTCTCGCGTTGCGATCTCCAAAGAAAATGGAAAGGAAGTGCATAGGAAGGATAATAAGGAGAGGATGTCGGTGCTCTCACACACTGTAGGAAACACAACGGTAGTAGTATCTACTGTTATTTCGCGCTGATATTCTGTGAGAGGGTGGTACTTCCCCGATCGAGCTGGCCCATTCGAGCTGAGATAAGCAAGCCTCTACCTCTACTCTGGCAGAAAAATTGTCTTTTTAGGAATATAAAGTTACAGTTGATATTATGTCCGGGTGTGGCAGAATACCGGACACTATACCTCAGGTCTACGAGGTCACTCCCAGAAGTCGTCGGCAACGTCAAGGGCTGCTAGGCTTTCTGGTGATGGTGGGTTGGCAAGAGTAGTGCCATCAACCCGTCACGCAAGAAAGGCGCATCTATGACGTGGAGTTGCGGAAAAAATAAGCTTGCGTTTACATACACTACATAGATAGCTAGTCTTATCACTCAAGTCAATCCTGAACTGTTATTAGATCTAAAAAGGAAAATAATTGTAAAACAACACAAACTGGCAGTATATACGGATTTATTGACCTAAATATTTTTTTAATCGGTAGTGTAACCAACTTCCGTGCACGAGGTCGTGGGTTCGATTCCCACTCAGGACATTTATTTGTGTGATGAACACAAATATTTGTACTGCGTCTGGGTGTTTTCTATTTATTATACAATTAGAAACTTTATGCATATACTATAGTCGAAAACAGACATTATTTAGGTCATCACTAATGACTATGTGAAGACAGAAATTAATTTGCATTATATTTTAATACGATTTTTGATGTGCTGAGTTTTCGCAAAAATATGCGTCCCGCAACCCTAATCAGCTGTTTTTTGAACTTTCTTTGACCTAATAAAGACCAATAACGTAGATGTGATCTGATACTATGTATCAGATCGGATCAAAGTTAGGCATTTTACTATAATCTGATACAAACTTTGATCCCATTTTGCCATGAAGACGAAGTTATTTTGTGTGAAAATCATTCCAAATGTGTAATTAATTTGTATTTACTTTATTTTTATTTACTTATTTTTACTTTTTTTTATTTGTATTTACTTTCGAACCTTATGTACCTACAATTATTGCGGTTGGTTCATATTGCCTCCATGGCGTATTGGCTAGTGTATGCGGCTGCTGATCACGAGGTCTCAAGGTTGATCCCGGGCCAGGCAAAAAGTGCTATTTGGGATTTTCGTAAGAAGTTTCTCAGTAGCTACCCGGAGTTTGGAAATGTGCCCGGTAGACGGCAATAGGCTCGCCTCCTATTACGTGAGACTTAAACATAGTTGCCCAACCGTAAGTGATGAAACATACACCTCTGCCTAACCCTTTGGGGACACAGACATGAAACTATGTTATGTTATGAATTTAGGTTAAAAAGATCGGCCTGTCTGCCTAATACTCTTTAGAATCCAACATTTATTAGTTGCGTGATTGGATATTATTATGACGCGCCTATCGGTTTGGCTACCTAATTGGCTAATCGAGCATCTTTATTAAAAGCCGATAGTGACACCAATTTCTTTTAAAAAAAGCCGCGCTTTACCTAAAACATTGCACAAAGGATGCCGACACCTAAAGCATAATGTACACTGCACCATTTTTAATTCAACATCTTTTTGTTATTTTGGAAATGAATTCAGTTCACATTTTTGATGAGTACTCTAATGTAGGATTATTTGAAATTTTCTTTAGCTAACATTGAAAATCATTCTAAATTTGTATTTACTTTCGTTAAGTACCTAATTACCCAATAAAGATAATTCTAATAGGCTCCTAATTAGTTACTGTTCTTCACGGATAAATTTAGTCAGAAATGGATTTCTTTGACAGTCCTCGTGTCAGTAATAGCTAGGTCACTATGCAGCTTTATTTTTACCCGACTACGCGAAGCAAAAAGGAGGGTTATTGTACTTTCGAATCTTATTTACCTACAATTATTACGGTTAGTTACTATTGCCTCCGTGGCGTATTGGCTAGCGTATGCGACTGCTGATCACGAGGTCTTAGGTTCGATTCCCAGACCGGGCAAAAATAGTTATTGGGTTTTTTGGAAATGTTCCCGGCAGACGGCAATAGGCTGGCCCCTTATTACATGGGACGTAAACATAGTTGGTGAACCGTGAGTGGCAAAAATACACCTCTGCCTAACCCTTTAGGAATACAGGCGTGAAATTATGTTATGTAGTTCCTTATTTTGTTTATTTGTCATACTGTTACTCAGTAACGAGAAGCGTTATTGTAATTGTATGTGAAATACTTACATAAACACAAGCCACGTGCATGCCTTTCCGTATTATTCGCTCTTGTGTGGTTCGGTCTGGTGTGCATACACCTTAGTTATGTCGCAATTTCAAAGGATATTTACCTGCTTACCAAAATAAATTTAGTAGTCTTCCTGCTGTCGTACTTGTTAGTTCCTCGCATTGGACTATTTTGGATTGCAGTGACTTCGTGTGATAATCATGGCAGAAGCACATTTAACCCTTCCTTCAGTGTTGTGGTTACAAAACCTACCTACCTACTTCTATCTGTAGCCTGTACCATGTTGTGATGTACCTGTGCTGCTTTGAAAGTACTAGTGATCAATTAATTACATACTTAAGTACCTAATAACTTACTAATTAGCTAAAACAAAACCAACATGTGATATAGTGTATTCCGTGTATTTAATTTGTAAAATTTCTGTAGTGTAAAGCTGCACAGGATACAAATTAGAAGGATGGTATGTACCTACGCTTTGTTTATGTTTATGACAGGCCTTACGACCATAGGTAGGTTACTTTACTTTGTTTACAAACAACGGCACCGCCCAAAAATGGCGGTCTCTTCAAAATTTAAGGTTGTCTAAGAAAAGAAATTGAAAAGTAATATTTTTATTTTGTAGGGATTTTTTTATTTTTTTTTATTGACTTATTATAATTTAAACGTCACAATACTATTGCATACGGCTCACATAACCTAGCATTGAAGTCATATACTACCCTTTATGATTCACGTAGTTTGTATTTATTTATAAAAAAAGTAATGTATATTATATATAATATCCCTAATCTGGTACCTATAGCACAAGCGTTAAGCTTAGCTTGGGACCAGATGACGTTGTGTGAAATGTCCGTGAATTAAAATATACATTATTTATTTATTTATATAGTTTGGCAAATAATCATAATCTATAAATTAAATACGTCCTCAAAAGGAAAATATTTGACATCACAAGATGCCCGCGGCCTTATCTGCGTAGACTAGAGAACTGGGTCAAATATTACAAAATACATCACTTTTCATTATCTCATAATTATTATCCCATATGATATAATTGCTATCCCATAGGAACTGTCCATTTTTTGGGATAAAAATAATTTATGATTACCCAGCTGCCAGAGCGTCTGACGCAGAAGACGTGGGTCTCCCGCCCCGCTAGTGACTATCGTTTTTCTTTCGTATATAATAATAATAATAATATTCACGGACATTTTTCACACAACGTCCTCTGGTTCCAAACTAAGCTGAACGCTTGTGCTCTGTTTAAGGGATTCGGACTTTTTTATATTACCCATAGCTGTCCCACAGTTGGGCATGGGTCTTCTCTCAGAATGAGAGTGATTTAAGTCACCTCGGCAGCCCAAACACATCACAAGTTATTAAGAAAATCTCTTAGGCTTACAGATTTTCTCACAATATTGTCTATAACCAAGCAGTGATCATTTCGGTATCATCCAATACATTAAGAAGGAATGTATGCAAAGACAAAGTGTGCAGAAAATGTGAAATGAAAAATAATAGTCACGAACAGGATTTGAGTCTGCATCTTCTGGAATACCGTCCCAGGATGTTTGGACGTGACTGTTATTTTACTGCGGACTGCGGATTTCAATAACACATTCCTTCTTCAATATCTTGGGGGATGCCTGCGCCATCTGTCGGGTGTATTTGCATACATTATTCCTACCAGGAAAACTTTATTATTACAATTTAAGTTTCATAATATTAAATAATGACGCAGCCCTATAAATCTATACTAATATTATAAAGAGGTAAAGTTTGTGAGGTTGTAAGGGGTAATCTCTGGATCTACTGAACCGCTTTTAGTTTTTTTTTACCAATAGAAAGCCACGTTATTTGTGAGTGTCATAGGCTATAATATAATAGCCCGAAAAATTAAAAGAGTTTTTCGTGGTAGTCGGATTTGCAAAGTATGTCGGAGAAAAATGGTCGAACGAAAACGGTTCTTACGAACGCTGCCTTAACGATAAGGGATATATGGTTGAGTTCTAGAGAAAAATTGTAGAGCTTGATAATGCCCACAAAAAAGTCAGCGACAATGATAATATGTCTCACTTTTATATTTAAGTCACAAAAAGTAGTTTTATATATAAAAAAAAATATTTAAATCATTAGGTCATGTTTATTGATCATATATTATCAAAAATTATGAATTCGTATCAAAATAAGTAAATTTATCGTCTCAGTGTTTAAAACAAAAGACATTTTCCTTTTACTGCAAAGAATTTGAATGAATGGTTCAAGAGATAATACGACATAGATATGGAACCGCGACTGTGTCGTAATCTATTGAGTGATAGATAGGTATTTCTATTAGGCAGTTTTTTTAAATGGTTACCGCCCAACGAAGTGGACATCCAGGTCAGCTAGTAGCTAGTATTTTCATATATTTATTAAGCATTTGACATGCTTAACCATATAAATTAACAAAAATGTAAAATCTAAAAAGACAGTCACGAGCAGGATTTGAACCTGCATCTCCTAGAATACAGTCCCAGATGTTTTGCCAATTCAGCAATCGTGACAGTCGGGACTACGAATTTAGATAACACATTCCTTCTAATGTCTTGGGTGAAGTCGTCTCGACCACGATTTTAACACACGATTGTACAGCTAGAATTATGTAGAGCCCACTGGGCCAAAGAGTAGAGTAGAATAATTATAATAGGCCTTTTTTTTTATTTAAGGTTATTTCAATTTATCTTCATAGCGGCAATTATACAGGATCCGTCCTCAATTATACATTCACAGGGAAAGCGTTTTAGCACCCCAGGGTTACGATTTGCATAAAATTGTCGCAAATATAACCTACTTTGCTTTATAATATCAGCTTAAGTAATAGCCACTCAAGAGCTGCAGTTAATAATGATTAAAAAAAATTTTATTTTCAGGTAGGTAAGTAATCTTAGTTAAAAATGCTCAGTGCTTTGAAAGGTACGTGATGGTCCCGCCTGTTAAATAAATACTGGCATTACAGGTTATCGAAGGTCTGAAAAAAAAACTGACTCTTATCTTGTTCTAAGGGATAGTCCATTGATAGTTTTACCCACCCTGGTAATACGTAGTGAGTCTTAAGACTAACTACCCCCATCATGTGTATTTTTTTGTACCATCCATCCATCCATCCAGCCTTTCATCGTCCACTGCTGGACATAGGCCTCCCCAAAAGGGGGGTTTTACCATAATCGCCACGCTTGGCAGGCGGGTTGGCGATCGCAGTGGACGTTTTTAGTACACAGGGCAACGCTGCTGCCCGGTCCCCCGGTAATTCCTTAGTCGGCTTTTACGACTCCCATAGGAAGAGACGGGGTGGAGCTATTCTTGGTGCCGGCCCTACACGGCTTGTTTTGTACAAAGTATCTTAAATAAATTAGAATATTATCTTTAAGAACAGGTAAGTATAATCTAATTCAAGCTCACACGCCGCTTTTTGGTTGTTTAGGAATCGCGCGTTCATCGACAAAATAAATCCCCTCCTGCCTTGTGATATTTCGTGATTTATTGTCGAACTTCCTCCCCCCCTTTTGAGCCTCACGTGATTTATACGGACTCGACGATAGGTCTCGTGGCATAGTCGGTAGTGTAACCTGTTTCCGTGCACGAGGTCGTGGGTTCGATTCCCACTCAGGATAATTATTTGTGTGATGAACACAGATATTTGTACTGCGTCTGGGTGTTTTCTATCTATTTATGTATGTATTTACAAAAAAAAGTAATATATGTATTATATCCGTAATCTGGTACCCATAGCACAAGCGTTAAGCTTAGTATGGGACCGGAGGACGTTTTGTGAAACGTCCGTGAATATTTATTTATTTATTTAATAGACGACCCCTAAGTTCTTCCCTTCCTTCCTTTAGAGTTCGTGGAGTTAACAACCTTAGGTTATTGGTGGATCAGCTAAAATTTAACAGATCGGAAGCCGGCCCCAGCAAAGCTTAAGATCAGCAAGATAATCATGATGCCATGTCATTTAAAAAATAGTCCTACTAATAACGATCTCCAGACCAATCGGTCACGGCGTCTAACAACGCAGGAGTCATTACAGTGCACTAACACAAATGCATTCTCTGTTTCCTCATTCACGTAGACTGACTGGATAGCATCAAGCAAAAAGGGCTGAACATGGTTTTAGACGAGATTGCACACAGAGAGTTTATAACCTGGATTCTTATAATTGAATAATTGGAGGTTCACACGCGAGAGCGTCACTCTCAGATACATATCTTAACACCGCCATTCAGACTACCTATCATTATATAACGCAATCCATCTCAAAGTACTAGATAAGCTAAGTATTATTAGCCTGATGTAGCCGTCAACAGGCTTGTGTTGGTACGTGGGACATTACAATTCGAATCTTTATGCATATACTATTGTCGAAACCAGACATTATTTAGGTCATCACTAATGACTATGTGAAGTCAGAAATTAATTTGCATTATATTTTAATACAATTTTTGATGTGCTAAGTTTTCGCAAAAATTATGCGTCCCGCAACCCTAATCAGCTGTTTTTCTGAACTTTCTTTGACCTAATAAAGATCAATAACGTAGATGTGACATAGTATCAGATCATAGTAAAATGCCTAACTTTGATTCCATTTTGCCATGAAGACGAACTTATTTTGTGTGTGCATTTTCTTTAGCTGAAATTGAAAATCATTCCAAATGTGTATTTAATTTGTATTTACTTTATTTCTTTTATTTTTTTATTTTTACTTTTTTATTTGTATTTACTTTCGAACCTTATGTACCTACAATTATTGCGGTTAGTTCATATTGCCTCCATGGCGTATTTGCTAGTGTATGCGACTGCTGATCACGAGGTCTCAGGTTCGATTCCCGGACCGGGCAAAAATAGTTATTGGGTTTTTTGGAAATGTTCCCGGCAGACGGCAATAGGCTGGCCCCCTATTACGTGGGACGTAAACATAGTTGGAGAACCGTGGGTGGCAAAAAATACACCTCTGCCTAACCCTTCAGGAATACAGGCGTGAAACTATGTTATGTAGTTCCTTATTTTGTTTATTTGTCATACTGTTACTCAATAACGAGAAGTGTTATTGTAATTGTATGTGAAATACTTACATAAACACAAGCCACGTGCATGTCTTTCCGTATTATTTGCTCTTTTGTGGTTCGGTCTAGTGTGCATAGACCTTAATTATGTCGCAATTTCAAACGATATTTAAGTACCTCCTTTGCCAAAATAAGTTTAGTAGTCTTCGGGCTGTCGTACTTGTTAGTTCGTCGCGTTGGACTATTTTGGATTGCAGTGACTTCGTGTGATAATTATGGCAGATTATGGAAACAACTGTTCCGTGTGGTGACGGATTAAGAATACAAGTGTCATCACCCCATTCTTTCCCACGGGTATCGTTTGAGGCGACTAAGGGAAGTAAGCAATTATCATCCATTGCACGACTGGTGGTAGGGCTGGGTACCAAGTGGGAGTACTCACTTGGTATCCGGCCCGAGTTGGTTGGTACCACCATCTCCCGTGTGACCGGCCATGAAGCACATCGTTGCGTTTTGGCTGTAGCAGGAGATAGCCGTTTATATTTCATTTCATCTGTGAAATGAATTGGTGAGCAGCGGCTTGACAATACTCTCGGTATAGTCGAGTCCATGGGCGGTGGTTACCATTTACCATCAGATGGACCATGGCTCGTCTGCCACTAAATGCAATAAAAAAAAAACAATGAATGATACAACATGATATTGTGTGTCGGTGCGGTGAGGAATAACAATATTTATATATATTTGTAGCATTTGACATGCTTAGCACTATACATTAAACACAAAGTGAAAAATGTGAAATCGAAAATAACAGTCAGGAGCAGGATTTGAACCTGCATCTTCTGGATACCGTCCAGATGCTTTACCAATTCAGCCATCCTGACAATTGCTCCTGACTGCTAATTTCGATAACACATCATACTTAACGTCTTTGGGTGACGCCTGCGCCATCTGTCGGACGTATTTTCATACATTATACCGACCAGGTAAACTTAATTTTACAATTAAGATTTTTACCTAATAATGACGCAAACCCTATAAATATTTATATATATTTGTAGCATTTGACATGCTTAGCACTATACATTAAACACAAACTTTTTTCACTTTGTGTTTAATGAGGAATAACAAATTGTACCACCGTCGGTACCGGAATAGGAGGCTTCCCTCATACTCCGGTTTCCATTGGAAGAATTGCCAGTAAGTTTGTACTGGGACATGGTGCTGCAACAGGACGGCGCGCCGGCACATTACGCCCATGGTGTCCGAGAATACCTGGATCGATGATTTACGATGTGGATAGGCCGCGGCGGCACAGTGTCAAGTGTGAAACTGTCCAAGAAATGCGTGACAAAATTATTTCTGCTTCTAGCACGGTCCCCTCACAAATGCTCCGAAATGCGACGCGGTCCGTAGCTCACCGAGCCGAATTATGTATTGAAAGGGAAGGACGCCATATTGAACCCTTCCTTTAGTGGTGTGGTTGCAAAACCTATCTACCTACTTCTATCTGTATCCTGTATCATGTTGTGATGTACCTATGCTGCTTTGAAAGTACTAGTGATCAAATAATTACATAAGTACCTAACAACTTACTAATTAGCTAAAACAAAACCAACATGTGATGTGGTCCACTGCTGGACATAGGCCTCCCCAAGAGAACGCCACAACGAGCGATCCCGTCATGGGGGATAATGCTGTAATCGCCACGCTTGGCAGGCGGGTTGGCGATCACAGTGGATATTATTAATAGTTGAGGGAGTGCTGCTGCCCACTCCCACGGTATTCCCTCAGTCGGCTTTTACGACTTCCGTGGGTAGAGAGGGGTGGGACAATTCTAAAGCCGGCCCCACACGGCAACAATGGTATGTACCTACGCTTTGTTTATGTTTATGGCAGGCCTTACGACTATAGGTAGGTTACTTTACTTTGTTTACAAACAACGGCTTCGTCCAAAAATGGCGGTCTCTTCAAAATTTAGGGTTGTCTAAGAAAAGAAATTGAAAAGTAATATTTTTATTTTGTAGGGATTTTTTTATTTTTTTTTATTGACTTATTAAAATTTAAACGTCACAATACTATTCCATAGGGCTCACATAACCTAGCATTGAAGGCATTTACTACCCTTTATGATTCACGTAGTATAGACATTATCAGATACAAAATACGATTCATATTATGGTGGACGTCCATTAGTCCGCACGCACGCGCCATACGAATCGCATTGAACGCATTTGTCGAAAAGGTGCGTCCATTGCATCCGCATTTTGCTGATGTCAAAGTTTATCTGATGAGGTTGCCATTAATTAAAAACTGGTTGCCGTGTTTTGTGGTAAAACCTGACAAATTGCCGTGTCTCATACAAATTCAATCACAATGTAGACTTAAACACATAATTAGATATTGTTCTTATAGTTATAGTGATTAAAGGATATTAAATACAAATATATAAGAAGGATATAAAATACAAATATGTAATATCCATACAAAATTCATAAAAATATTTCAGATTAACAGACAGAGTTTAGGGGTAGTAGGCTGTTAGGTGTCACCGTTTTTCCTCTGCATATTATATTACAATCTTCTTTCGCTATTTTCGTTCATGCTTGTAAGTCTCGTAACAGCAGAATGAATATCGTAAGTACGTATGAAAGAACGAAAACGATCAATTGAAGAACATCTAATCTTCCGGGGAATTCTTCACTAGTGCCATGTCCATTATTAACTTATCATACTAGCGATGTGAATTCAATAATCAACTAAAGTGTGAAGTCCAATGGTGCTATAGGTTCTATTAAATTACGTTATTGAGTAGCTGTATCCCGCGACTTAATGCCTTTTGTGAGGGTCCCCTGATTGACGATTATAATGCCTTGTACCGTGTTTTTTCCAAATCGCACCAAATACCGTATAATACGGCAATTGTCATCTCAATGGCAACACTGGATGGCATACGTCTATTTTGTATAGTTTAGGGTTGGCGATTCTTCTGGCGAAAGATTGATTTTTGTATAAATTATTAAATAACGTTGGATACCCAAAAAATAGAGTTCAAAAAGGCGATCTTCCAAAACCGATCCTTCTTTTGACTTGTTTTATTTTATAGCTATTTTTAAAAAATATATTATGAACAACACGAATTAATCTGTCGATACTTACTCGGTATCGAAACGTAAGTACTTAGTATCAAATCAGACTACGTGACTATTACTTTTTAATTTCTCTCTCGCTCCTTTCCTGTACTTAAGTTATAGAAACGCGCCAGCTGAACCCGCTCGAGGTCATTAATCTCCATAAATTTAAATTTAAATTAAAAATACCTTTATTTCATGGGCTTATTATATAGGTAGCGCTTAAAATCGTCAAAGTTACTAAAACCTAACACGGGAGCTTGCGGCAAGTGGATTCGCAATATCACGATTACAAACGCCACAAGCAGACGGATTCCGTAGTAAGGCTTTTCTTGAGAAGAGCCCGGCAAGAAACTTTTGAGCCAATGCCTCATAAAAATGAAATTTCAATGGAGATGGAAATGCTTCCATACATTTTTGGGCCCAAGTGGTAACAAGATGAAAGTTGCACCATTTGGAAGTTTACATCGAAACTTTTCATAATATCAAATTTTGTTAGATTTGGCAATCTAGGAACCAAAATATAGAAGATTATATAAAAGTGAGGTTAAGTTTCAAACTACACTCACTAAGTGTCATCATAACATTTAAAAACCATACATTTAAAGTAGTTCGTTTCGCTAGGTGAGTGACAGCGCCGGAGCCACAAACCCCCTCCCTATCCTCTCCTTGTTACTCCTAATTATCCTTCCTAACCTCTCTTCAGTATCCTTTAAGAGAATACTCTTCCTATTATCCTTCCTCTGCACATCCTATCCCTTTTCTTGGAAATGGCAACGTGCGAGCGTTGACACTGGTGTTGCTAGTGTTTGTAGGCCACGGTAACCGCTTACCAGATGGGTCGCTTATCAGCTGCACCATATGCTTGTTTGCCACCCATGTAGTATAAAAAAGGTAGTACCTTTGTTAGGTACATTTACCAAATAATTAAGTTAGTATTTATGGTAAGTAGTGTTATCTACTCAAATAACACTAAGAGTCTTATTTAATAAACTATCCCACTGCTAGGCACAAGCTTCTTTGAATTTCAAGTAAAAGAACTATCGTCAAGCAGATAGATTATTCGAAAATAACAAGTTCAGGACCATTGTGTAGGCAAGTTCTCAGTGTCTAGTAACGATGCCAGGGTCAATAAAATAAGCAAAACATTATAATAAATAAAGTTAATAAAGCTGGAAAAGATAAAATTAAACTGCCAAATGTAGTGTTGCTGTGGTAGCGTTTAAAAAAGAGGATGTCACTTGTGTATCAATTTAGTATATCAATCGATATAGTGATATAAAAATGTTCTATATTATTTTTCCTCGAATATATATTTTTTATTAATTCATTCTTTTGAATAAATGATTAATTATGAAACTAAACATTTAGTTTTAATTTTATTTATCAATCCAAATAAGCATTCATTCTATTGTAAATCGACTAACGTAATCGATTTTTTTCATAAATTTTTTCGATTTCTAGATTGCAAATTAAGCTAGGTTTTTGAATTTTATATTAGAAAAATATTGCCAATTTTTTAAAGAATATTTCAACTTGTTAACTTCAGGCCCAAAAATTCCTATCTATAACAAAAATGCCTGCCTGCGTTGCGTACGGCGCGGATAAATGGACGACTGCGTAAGTAATATAAGGTCATCTGTAGCAGCCCGATTGAATAGATAAACTATACAAAATATCTATCAATGTGGCTGCTACGGAATGCTACGAATTACTTAAAGAATTTTAAAATACCATGAAATGTATAAAAAACCTATTTGTGGTGGTTTCCGTCATCCTGGTTATCTATATAAATAAAAAAACTGCTTGTCCTGAGTAAACGCACAGCCAAAACTACGGAGATGAAATTTCTATGCGCTAAGGCCAAGATCGCGCACGAAGCATTTGAGTGCGTTTTTCAAGCTCTCATCACTAAAGTGTTCTGCAAGCTAGACAAATGAAATTTTAAAGAACTATTAAGTCTAAGTAAATTTAGGGGAAAAATAATAATGAAGTCATTAACTGTACCATTACGAACAGGTAACCTTTCAAAGTTTCTGATTTGAGTACTGGCTGCCATACTGATTGATCATTAAAATTATAAAGCATTTTCAGTGTACTTAGACGTCTGACATTTGGCATAATTTGTGACTTTTTATATTAAAAATATGCATTCTTTGATTTTCGCCTTGAAAGGAAGAATGATAGTTCATCCATCCATCCATCAGCCTTTTAAAGTCCACTGTTGGATATAGGCCTCCTCAAGAATGGGGGATAGTGCCGTAATCGCCACGCTTGGCAGGCGGGTTGACGACCGCAGTGGATGTTGTTAATACTCGAAGGAGTGCTGCTACCCACTCCCTCGGTATTCCCTCAGTCGGTTCTTACGACTCCCATGGGTGGAGAGGGGTGGGACAATTCTAAAGCCAGCCCCACACGGAGAATGCGAAATAATGATAGATAAGGGAGACATAAAAGCAGTTAAGATACGTGTATAAAAAATTGTTATTTAATTAAATGATTTGATAAAATCAATTGAGAGTTATTTAAACTATAAAGTTAAAATACAATGGGTATTATGAAACCTTGTAAATTACAGCAGGCGGTGCCTCCTATTAGGTGGTATTTAATTATAAGTAAAATTGAAATATGAGCACACTACTCATTTGCTTGCGTTTAAAAAATAACGTTACTTTTTAGGAATACTTTTTAAGCGTATTTTATCGTCTTTTATCTCTATACTATTATAAAGCTGTAACAGAGCTGTGTCTGTAGGTACCCTATAAATATTTAGAAATTTTTGTATATGTTTTTAGCATTGGACATTGGTCATTATTAGGTAAAAATCTTAACTGTAAAATGAAGTTTACCTGGTCGGTATAATTTATGTAAATACTTCCGACAGACGGCGCAGGCGTCACCCAGGATGTTAAGTATGAACGTGTTATCGAGATTAGCAGTCGAGAGCAGTTGTCACGATGGCTTAGTTGGCAAAGCATCTGGACGGTATCCAGGAGATGCAGGTTCAAATCCTGCTCGTGGCTGTTATTTTCGATTTCAGATTTTCCACTTTGTGTTTAATGAAACTTTTTTTATTTAGTTACTCTTGATTAGACTTAAAAACTGGTATACATTTTCTCGCTACTATATCAGGAACCTGAGATATATCTTAAAAACTAGCTTTTGGCTGCGGCGAAGCCGCGGGAAAAGGTTAGTAAAGAATAAAGTAGCTCATTATTGCGACAAAAGTAAATAATGTAGTAAGTAGCATTAAGAAGATGCTGTTGACTAATTTTATTCATAGCTATAATCTAGATAAACTATTTTGCTGTAAAAATACTTCAGAGGCAAATATATAAAACTAGCTACGTTGCTCGTAAGGACTGTTTCAAGTTTCTGACTGACAAGAATGCTCTCATTAAGTCTTTGAGGATACTCATTATAAAGCACCCTATAATTAAGTACAGCTGACATAATGGTAAAAAAACGTAGGTATGCAATACATTTTTTTAATATTTAGATATTTTTATATATTTTTAGCATTTGACACGCTTCGCCATATAAATCAACACAAAGTGTGAAAATGTGAAATCGAAAATAACAGTCACGATGATGATGCTTTGCCAATTCACTTTTTACAATATACAATTGGCAAAGCGTCTGGATGGTATCCAGGCTGAATTGGCAAAGCATCTGGACGGTATCCAGGAGATGCAGGTTCAAATCCTGCTCATGACTGTTATTTTCAATTTTACATTTTCAACTTTGTGTTGAAAATCTTTTAAGTCAATTTTAACCTACTTATTTCTGATTGTCGTATTAAAATAAAACGTTGTATATATAAAAAGCTATGGTATCTTGGATCTGATCGGATGATAGAATCAGAAGGTTGATAGTGGAACTTTCAAAGAGCTCATATGATTTGTTTAGACGGGTCCAATAGATTGAACTTCGTAACAAAGTCTGGTGATAGAGATGGGAGGTGGATAGTGCTTTGGTGTGTACTTTTAATTAGTTTAAATAAAGTGCTCCACACTTACTTATTTAATATAAAAGGAGTTACACGCTTACTAGCTACTGAAGGTATCTACCATCCACCATGTATTGCTTAAAACAACATAATCTATCCATCCATCCATCAGTCTATCAACATGCTGGACATAGGCCTCGCCATGCTTGGCAGGCGGGTTGGCGATCGAATGGCGGGAAAGCCGGCCCCACACGGCAATGTTTACGTTTTCTCTAAAATTAAATTAATATATTGGTAAGTGTCCCAGTGCACTACCCTTACCAATATTTTAATTACCTTATAACTAACTAGCCTTTGCCCGCGGCTTCGTCGCAGCCAAAAGTTAGTTTTTCGGTTATATCTCAGGTTCCCGATATAGTAGCGGGATAAACTGTATACCAGTTTTTAAGTCTAATCAAGGCCTTTCAATTTAACAGCATACATTTTTATTTTATTGTTAAGCAGTTGAGATGGTTGTTTGTGCAGGTTGTGTTTGCAGAGATCACCTCTGATTTTATCTGCTTTAGCTCATTGTTAGAACGCCTTGGCCACTATTCCAAGGGATTTTCCCATTTCTTTTCTCCAGTTACTGTTCCAGTGTTGGGCATGAGTCTCTTTTCTAGTTAGGTGGATATATGCCGAAGACCATGCGGCCTAGTGCGGCTTTACAAGTCGTTGAGAAAACTGCTCTGGCATGCAGGCTTGTTCACGATGTTTTCCTTCAGCGAACAGTGATAATATTTACTTATACAAAAACATACATAATTTCGACAAGTAGGAGGCATATACCGTGTGAGGTCTGGACCTTTGATTGAGGATCGAACTCGATATTACCGTCTTTATAGTCCTTGGTTTTACCACTACTCTAGTTGTAGAGATTTGCTTATCCCAGCACGAATTGGCCAGCTCGATCGTAAAGCAGCACCCTCTCACAAAAGATCAGCGTGAAACAGTGATAGGTTCTCCTATCACCTCTGGTATTGCTAGCATCTATAGGCTACGGTAACTGCTTACCATCAGGTATATATCATGATTATTTGCCACCCACGTAGTATAGAAAAAAAATCTTAGGTTATCCCGACATAACAATTCTACTGATGGCAAAACGACAACAAAAAATTAATCTATTTTTTTACGGAATACAAATACGATAAATTTATCGTTTTCATCGCTTGGGAATGCGTGAAATAAGCCCTTATAGATTTATCTAATAAGTGGCTGAATGAAACATATGGGATACTGAAATGAGATTTTACAGCCACAAATGGTTTGTGAAATAGCGGTCTAAAATAACACACATATTGAACATATTTATTACAAAGTATTTAATTTCATACACGATATTATTACTTCTTTGTTCAGCGCTTTGCCGTAGACAAAAGCTACTTTTTTTTTGGTTGTAACTCAGGTTCTCGATATCGTAGCGATAACATTATATTATAAATAATTTAGAGTCAGTAGAGGTCTCAGAAAAAAGGTTTTTTAATTTTTATTTTTGTATGGTTGTTTGTTCGCGCATCACGTAAAAACTATAGAATGGACTGATGAAACCCTGTTTACAGCTCAATATGAGGGCCCCACACTACCCTGTTCGTTGCCCCAAACGACGGCGTGTGCGGTTAGGTACAGTATTCCCGCCTAAAAAAAAGTTATTGTTCTTGCTGCTAGATGCGGGAATTTGAGATATAACTAAAAAAAATTATGCTTGTTCGCCAATCACGTAGTATATAAAAAAAAACATATGCGTAGCTCAGCTTCTTCTCCACCTCCAACCCCTTTCCTTAGGACAGGTCACGCACAAACGATGTCCCTCACGTCGCGTGCCTCTATAGTTAAAGTAAAAAGATATATTATAAATTTACTATTCATAGTCATGGACACCGCTGTAGTAATAAGTTCGTAAATTAGATTTGAATGGAGATATGTATGGTACCCATTACTGTACATATCTGATATCAATACTAAACCAAATCGTTTCAATGACTGCTTTCGTGCGGCTGTAATCAATTTATTCGAGCGAACTACTTAGACCGCAAACGGTACGACTATAACCATTTATGCGTACCTATTCAAACCACCGTAGCAAATCTCGTTTATGTTGTTAAACCCTGAAATGCTTTGAATCCGTTAGCCTAAGGATTGAGTAGGTATATAATGGTATGTATAACAATGTGTTGGTATACCAATACTGACCTATAACAGTCCCTTAACACAAAAAGTACTCGTGATTAATGTGTGCTTGCAGTAAAGATCCCTTTTTCCACTCTCACAAATAATTTTGTTCTTTAAAAGTAGCTGAGAACGTCAAGTGCTAAAATACAGATGAAAATAATGTGAAGATCATATAAAAGCGACACTTACTAGAAAAAGTTTCTTATAATTTCTAATAAATGATTTCAACGAAGTAATTATTCTGTAGGAAAATAAAGCTAGGTATTATAATATTACCAGTGGATCGGGCAGCAACGTTCCCCTGTGTACTAAAAACATCCACTGCAAACCCGCTTGCCAAGCGTGGCGATTATGGTAAAACCCCCATTTTTGGGAGGCCTATGTCCAGCAGTGGACGATGAAAGGCTCTGGAAGTTTCTTAAATCATTGGGAGTCGGTAAACACCATTCCAGTTCAAAATTCGATAGTTTAGACACTAATTTACTAAATCAACATTTGACTGCTACTTCCAATTTTGACAGGACCAGGAAAACTAGTACACTTAATGATCTCACTTCTATGCCGACTGCTCAATGTCCTCCATTCACTTTTAGTCAATTTACTGATGGTGATATTACGAAGAGCATAATGTCAGTCACGTCGAATGCGATCGGTAGCGATTGTGTCGGCCGTAATATGATCCTTCCTATACTTACTATAATCCTTCCCATAATCACCCATATTCTGAATTATTCCATATCCGAAGGCGTCTTTCCATCTATGTGGAAGATGCCCACATAACTCCATTACCCAAAAAGAAAAATCCTTCCGGCTTTTCCGATTACCGTTTCCATATCCCATTTCCATACTACCATTCCTTTCAAAGGTCCTAGAACGTCTTATCCAATCCCAGCTTAGCCTTTTTCTTACTCACAACCAGCTCCTAAATCCTCTCCAATCTGGTTTCCGACCTGGTCATAGTACCACCACAACCCTTGTTCATATTACGGAGGACATAAGACTAGCTATGGAGAAGGGTGAGTTAACAGTGTTGGCTCTCCTCGACTTCAGCAATGCTTTTAACACTGTTGACTTCGATATTCTACTCGGCATTCTACGATCCTGTAACATATCTCCAACAGAAATTGAATGTTTTCATAGTTACCTGTATGGTCGCCGGCAACGCATTTTTATGGAAGATAATATTTCTTCTTGGGGCTCTTCGCTTGCCGGTGTGCCTCAGGGCGGCGTTCCCTCTCCATTGCTCTTCGCAGTTTACATAAACTCCATCTCTGATAAACTTTTTTCTTCCTACCACCTGTTTGCAGACGACCTCCAAATCTATTGCCAAGCTCCTCTAAGTAAATTGACAGAAGCAATTGCAAGAATTAACGAAGATTTGGACTCGATTTGTGATTGGAGTACATCGTATGGTTTAACAGTTAAACCGACTAAAACTCAAGTCATCGTTATTGGCAGCTCTAGAATGATTTCTAAAATAAATTGGTCACAACTGCCACCAGTCCAGTGTAATGGAATGATTGTCCCTTACAGTGACTAAGTTAAAGACCTCGGCATTTACATTGATCGGTGTTTAAATTGGTGCCCACAAATGCAGGAATTAAGCAGAAAAATATTTGCTTCCACTGGATCGCTACGAAGATTGCGTAATCTCCTCCCTATCACTACGAAAACTGCGCTAGCCCAGTCTCTTCTTCTTCCAATCCTTGAATAATGCTGATATCACCTATCTTGATCTAACGGAAAACCAACTTAATAAACTTGAGCGACTTCAAAATCTCTGTATTAGGTTCATATTTGGATTGCGCAAATATGACCATGTATCTGAATTTCGTGCTAAGCTCAAGTGGTTACCTATTCGTCTTCGCCGGAACTCTCATATCCTCTTTCTTCTCTACAATATTTTGTTTTATCCCATTTCTCCCTCGTATCTTAAAGAACGTTTTGAGTTCTTACATGACTCGCATTCAAAACTCCTTAGATCATCCGAGAATTTATCTTTGAGGACGCCTATGCATTCAACAAAATTTGTAAATAAATCATTTTCTGTTCAAGCTGTTCGGCTTTGGAATGCATTGCCTAGGAATATCCGTCAGTCAGAATCGCTGTCAGTTTTTGAAGCATTATTAAAGAACCCTTAAGAACACCTTAAGAACACCTTTGTTCTGATGTTTGAGAAAGATAAGCTTTTCGTCTTTTCATTTCTTTTTATTTTTATTTCATATACATGTATATATTTCTTATGAATAAAGTATCCTCTATAAATCACCAGCCCCTCTATTTCTTAATATACATTTCTTTCACTCCATCCAATGGTTGTCCGGAAGAGATTGCCTTGTGCGATAGGACCGCCAATTGTACAATATTACCTAATGTTTAAGATCTTTGTTTAGTTATTTTGGTGTACAATAAAGACGTTTATTATTATTATTATTATTATTATTAAAGGCTGATGGATGGATGGATTCAAATATTAGTGATTGTCAATTTCGCGCGGTAGATCGATGTGGTTATGAATTTCTATCAATTAGGTTCAAAATATGTACTTATATATTTACACTGAAATTTACTTATTTACAACACACTTTTCTTATTTAGATATTTATATATGTATTTTTAGCATTTTACATGCTTAGCACTATACATTAAACACAAAGTGAAAAATGTAAAATCGAAAATAACAGTCATGAGCAGGATTTGAACCTGCATCTCCTGGATACCGTCCAGATGCAATTCAGCCATCGTGACAATTGCTCCTGACTGCTGATTTCGATAACACATTCATACTTAACGTCTTTGGGTGACGCCTCTTCACTGACACTTTTCTTATATTATTTTTCTTATTGAAGTTATTACTTTTTTAGAATCGTTGTGATTTTAAACTCGATGAAACAAAAATGCGTCACGATAAAGAAACAAACACATAAATGTATAGGATTAACAGTCAGTTGCAGAAAAGTCAGTTAAAGTTATTTTAACTTTGAAATATTTTTTTGTCACGTAAAGTATTCCTTGGTTTTTTGAAATCTCAGTCTCCAGCTAGCGTGATCAATACTTAAACCATATGACCACGGTGTACATAATATTAAGTTTGAAAAAGTGATACAAATACATAGGCATTCAATAATAAACTAATATTCATTAAACACAAAGTGGAAAATGGGAAATCAAAAATAACAGTCACGAGCAGGATTCGAACCTGCATCTCCTGGATACCGTCCAGATGCTTTGCCACTTCAGCAATCGTGACCCTTACTCCTGACTGCTAATCTCGATAACACATGCATACTTAACGTCTTTGGGTGACGCCTGCACCATCTGTCGGAAGTATTTTCATACATATACAGGTAAACTTAATTTTACAATTAAGATTTTACCTAATAATGACGCAAACCCTATAAATATTTAGATATTTTATATATCTTTTTAGCATTTGACATGCTTAGTAACATACATTAAACACATGCTAAGCATGTCAAATGCTAAAAATATATATAAATATATCTAAATAAACTAATATTCGTAAATTTCGTAAGTTATGCTATGTTCACTTGGTAGACCCATACCAGTTATTAAGTATTTTTCATTACTCATACTCGGAAAGTAGGTTTGAAGTTGCCTGAGTAGCGGGTTGAAAGTAATACTTTTCAGCCCTAGGGAGAATCGTTTTCAACTGACAGCTGTCAAATTATTAAAAAAAAAAACTAGTTCTATTTTCACATTTCTATTGAACCTTATTCTAACTTACTACAGCCACTTAATCACAGCGCGAAGTTTAATTGAAATAACAAAGTGAAGTATTAAGTAAAGATTTTTTTTACTCACTTTACTTACTTTCAAATATTTCTTTAAAATAATATAGATTTGGGTAAAATATTTTACCATCTTTTCAATGTTGAAAATGAAAAACAATGGCTGTTATGCTGGCCGGCCACATAAAAAAAAACAAACTTTAAATAAATAATTATCTCAGCAGTTGATGTAAATTAAAATTCACTCATTTTTGCATGTTTTTATTTTTACTTTCCTTGTATTCGTAATAAAAAGCACAGTGTTTACCTCGGGTTAAAGACTTATTTAGTCACTTTCACCCCTAGGATAACAATGTACTATTTCTCACCTATCCCCGAAGTAAATCATATAGGTACTATTGTTATTTACGTTGCTATGGTGAGGTTTACAAGATCTTTTACCAAAGTTGTCCCATGGATTCCTACGGGATCCATTATATCCTTGCAGCAAAACAAAATTTAAGTGAATTTTAATGCTCCATTCAATTTAATGAATGAGAGGTCATTTTAAGCTTGGTAAAAATAATAAACCTTACTACTCTGTCAAGAAAGTACCGGGAAAAGACCAATAATACACAAAATGTTTGTTATTCATCCAAATTTATTTTATCACCTTCAGCTCCTTCAGAAACGATAGACTTATGCCAACGAATAATCCAATTATCAAAACAATTTTTAAACGCTGTTTCCGTGGTGAATATAGTGGTTGCTCGATGGTATTTGTTGAGTATTTGGACAAAAATTCATTAACAATGATGGCCTTGTGCGAAGGCGCATTATCGTGGTGCAAAATCCAAGAATTTTCTTTCCACAAATCTGGCCTTTTTCGTCGAATTTGCTCTCTTAAACGCCGCATAACGCGCAAATAATATTATTTATTTACCGTTTGACCTTCTGGCAAGAATTCCGAGTGCACAACACCACGATAGTCAAAGAAAACAGTCAACATGACTTTGACTTTTGATCGACTTTGGCGTAATTTTTTCGGTTTCGGTTCAGTTGGAAGTCGCCACTCCGAAGCTTGTTGACTAGTTTGCATGTCAAACTCGTAAATCCACGTCTCGTCACCAGTAACAATGCGTTTCATGAATGTTATGTATGCATGTCCTCAGCGACTCTCATGCGATTGAGTTTTTGGAGAAAATTAAGGTCTTTTGGGACTAGCCGAGCGGAAACATGTTTGATACCCAAGTGATTATTTAAAATGGTACGGATCGACTCATGAGACACAGAAAGTTCGGCGGCTATTTCTCTCAAAGTTGAATGAGGATTTTCAGTCACTACTTCCTTCACTTTTGTAATGTTAACTTCAGTTGCAGACGTTGATGGCCTACCAGAGCGAGGCAAATCTTCCATCACATCTCGACCGCTTTTAAACGCTTTGTACCACGCATAAGCACGTGTTTTTGATAAATTCGATTCACCGTAAGTAACATTTTCAGTGACTCCGAACACGATGTTCCATTGGCGATGCAAAATTTAATACAAACTCTTTGTACGATGTTTTTGTCCATTATGAAATTAGCAATACACACTAGATATGATATAACTAAAAACAACACTGTATTTAATATAAATAACAGATGCAACTCAAACTCCGCGCCAAAATGGATAACAGTTGTGCCAATCAAACAACAACAAAATAACAAAAATTTGAATTTGGAACCATAAACAAATCATCCATTCCAGTCCATTCCCAGTACTTTCTTGACTGAATGTACATTTCTCCTAATACTCCTGATACTCTATATCCATCATTCCATCATCATCATACATCATCTATTCTCGCTCGTACTAAAAATCTATTATTCCTTATTCACAAATAATTTGTACTTAAAAAGTAGCGGAGCTAATAATAAGCAAATGCTAAAAATATATAGATTAAAAACTCTATATCCATCTCAATCTCTCGTAGGCTACTTTTCAGAAGTTTCACTTCTGCCGTGTGTGAATTGCACATATATGAGTTATTTTTTTCCAATCATCATTATTTATTATATTTATATTATTTTTTATTTCAACTATGAGTTATTAGTTCTTTAGAAATGTGTCCTTTATTAGTCTTAGAACAGCCCTATTTCTTTTATCGTAGGTGTGACTACAGTGAAAAAACGAAAAAGTTGATAAACTTCTCAAATTATTGTATTGTAGTAGGTCCTTGATAAGTGTGCAATTTTTTTTAATGCGACGTTTGGAAGTTGAATCCACGCTCGAAGATTTCTTTACATAGATAGATAGATACCGGCGTAGTTAAGTGTGTCAAAAATTATGCTTAGTTTATGGAGTTTCTAGTAACATTTTCAAGTATCTAGTTCTTCTTTTTTTTATTATGGCATAAGCTTCAGCAATTGTGGCCAGTGTCATGTTGTATCACGTAAGTTAAGTAAAATTAATTTGTCAAACAAGTCACAGTCAAAGTCATACAAAATTAATCATAGTCAAGTCATGCCTCAGTAAAATGATAGTGACTTTACTGGAAGCTTCTATGGAGTTTTGGAGGCAACACAAAAATACACACCGCATTATATCACTTGCCAACCCTTATGTACATACATAAATAGTTAATTAGTAAACTGCCACCACTTTTATACTTATATATACATAACACAAGAGTTTTGGAAAATAATGTTGAGCGACGACATGTTTATTTCATGTTCCCGCCAAAATTCAAATTTTGTTATCGAGATACAAAAAATATTTTTGTATATTTTTAAAATTATTTTTCTATTATTTTTTAAACGTATCTCTGAGTAACGATCACAGATACCATATAAAAATTTGAGGGATTAGTGTAGGAGATTCAGCCTGGATACCGTGATATCAGCGACGAGTAAATAGGGTTCCATGCTTTCTGGGCAGATGGAGTGGTGAAATAATATGATATAGACATTGGCAGCTGAAAGCAAGTGCTATGATAGCACAGAGAGACTGAACTGGTGTTTGTGTCAGCTGGCGGCGGTTTGGGTCAGCGGAAGAATCCTTCGCCCGGAGTCAAAAATGTCACATTCTGATAATTTTTTCTATAGACTTAAAATTAAAGAATCTATTTAATAAAAATAAATAACGTAATAAATCGTTTCGATGTTTCAAATCTATCAAGAGTTCTACAACAGTTCACATATTTCATACAATAGTTGGGTAAATTTATTGCTATAGATATATACCCATTGCAGTCGTAAAGAAATATATTATTATTATTTGTAAGATATGGCAGTCCCGTCTCTTTTCCCTGGTGAGTTAAAATTGGATCCTATACGTTGCCACTACAGATATTTTATCATCGTTTTGTGTCAGCTCGTACACGAAGATGCCTTCAGGCGAAAACTCACTTCGTCGAACGGATAAATATGGTCATAAATAAACCAATTCCAAAATAAAATTTAGGCGTATTCCAAATGAACAACACATACTCCGTGAATGTATAGTTCGCGTGGTGACGGTCTAAGAATTACCACGGGTGTCGTATAAGGCGACTAAGGGAAGTAAGCAATTATCATCCATTGCATTACTGGTGGTACCAAGTGGGTGTACGAAGTGGTAGTACTCACTTGTTATCGGGCCCGAGCGGGTTGGTACCACCATCTCCCGTGAGAGCGGCTATGAAGTACATGGGCGTGTTTTGGTTGTAGCAGGAGATAGCCGTTTATTCTTTCATTTCACATCTGAGAAATGAAATGGTGCGCTGAGCTTGACTACTCTCGGCATAGTTAAGTCCATGAGCGACGGTTACCACTTACCTACCATCATGTAGGCCGTGGCTCATCTGCCATCATAAGCAATAAAAAATAAAATAAAAAAAGGTGGGCCCAGCAACTATAACTTTAATACCGTATTTATAAAGGGTAAACAAAAACGTGTATATCCCCTAATAACATCTGGACCAATGCCAATATTTAACTCGTAATATATGACCGACATATTCTTAAGTTCCAGTCACGTAGAAAAGAGATATCGTTCGTTTAGCCTCCCGACGTATGCGGCCAAAATTGTTACTTTGTTACTAAATCTAAGTCAACCCTTTTACTAAATAAGTAAGTATGAAATAATAAATAGTTACTATAACATTTGACGTGAAAACGTCTTATAAATCGATGAACGCTGTCTGCACGCACGAAAAAGTGTCACGTTCCGAAAAATTTATGACGACCGATGCATTCTTTGTGAAACTCAGAAAACATAATAATATGACGTATCATTTAGATATTTTTATATATATTTTTAGCATTTGACATGCTTAGCACTATACATTAAACACAAAGTGAAAAATGTGAAATCGAAAATAACAGTCAGGAGCAGGATTTGAACCTGCATCTTCTGGATACCGTCCGGATGCTTTACCAATTCAGCCATCCTGACAATTGCTCCTGACTGCTAATTTCGATAACACATCATACTTAACGTCTTTGGGTGACGCCTGCGCCATCTGTCGGACGTATTTTCATACATTATACCGACCAGGTAAACTTAATTTTACAATTAAGATTTTACCTAATAATGACGCAAACCCTTTAAATATTTAGATATTTTTATATATATTTTCAGCATTTGACATGCTTAGCACTATACATTAAACACAAAGTGAAAAATGTGAAATCGAAAATAACTGTTATTTTGAATTGGTAAAGCATCTGGACGGTATCCAGAAGATGCAGGTTCAAATCCTGCTCCTGACTGTTATTTTCGATTTCACATTTTTCACTTTGTGTTTAATGACGTATCATGTAAAATTATTGTCCGTAAACGGACTTTACAGCCAACCATATAGTTTTTTTTTTGTAGCGTTGTTTTGGAGAGGCCTACGTCCTGCAGTAGACGAATAGAATGCTAATGAATTGTTGGATGGAAAGCTTTGTTTAGTTGATAAAATGATGGAGGATGCGTTAGAATGTATAAACAGTCCATTTTTTCCGCGATCCAACAGTGCCCTGCTGCCAGGGTGTCCTCTCAGCATGAGAGAAATTTAGGCCATACCTAGAGTACTCCAGGTACACCTACAATGGGCCAATGCGGTTTGGCAGAGTTGGCAAATCCTTTAATCCTTATTAATATTATAGGCCAGCTGGTATTGGCGACTTCATAATTATTAACATCTTGAGGCAAAGGAAGTAGAGTCTTCGCCTATCCCCCATTTCTCTACGGCAAGAAAACATACATCACTGAATGTGTTTAGTGCTTATAAAAATGTTTGTTTCTTAAAACTTTTATATATTTATATTAAACTAGGCTTTGGCCGCGGCTCCGCCGCAGCCAAATGCTACTTTTTAGGTAATATCTCAGGTTCCCGATATTGTTGCATCAAAATCCGTTCAGTAGTTTTTGCGTGATGCGCGAACAAACAAACAGACAAACAGACAAAAAAAATCCTTTTGTGTTTAGACACGTCTATATAGCCTAATTAAGTACCTAATTTTTTCTCATATATCTTAAATGTACAGACAAAGCTCTGTTACAGTTTTATAATAGTAGAGATGAATCTTTTTTAGATAAGGGCTAAGTATCTAAGTAATACAATTTAATTGAAATATTTCATTACGAGTATATATTTAATTGAAATACATATAGTATATAAAAAAATATCTAGAAAGAAGGAAAAAACGTTTATTGCGACGAAACTGCACAGAAAAAAGGAACAAAATAAGGTTTTTATAAACTAAATAAATTATAAAATAATTTCGTCACAAAACGCCACCAACTCAGCATGATGCAGATTAAATAAACCTGCGCTGATCTTCCGTTGGTGCGTAGGTTTACGATGGCGTCACAGATGACGCTAATTATTAATTATATGGTAAATACACAATAACAATAATTACAACTAAAATAAGCACTACAATAATTAAAAAAAAAAGTTTATTACGTAAATTTCTCTATTATTTAAGTGTCGGACTGCGGACTGCACTGCACATTTCGTCTCCCTCCTCAGACCCAGTCTGAGACTCCTTGCTCTGTGTCGACACCTCACAGAACATGAAGTATTATTATATCTTAGACAAATAATATTTTAAACAAGCTATCAGCGTATTCAGTATCGAGTTAGCAATAGTTTGAGATATGATAACCGAAATCATTTTAAAAGATATTATTTTATGATTATAACTTTGTTGACTAAAAATGTAATACCTGTTTTAGCCGACTACAAGAATGACAGGACAAAAGAAATTGCAGTTATGCTTACATTTTGCTTATAATGTATTAGAACATGTAACATTAGCGTATATAACGTGATTAATGAAGGTTTTTTTTTTTACGTACAAAAACAAGCTTTCTTATCGGCCACCTTATTGTTGAGACCCTGCTGATTGGGTCCAAATAAAAATAACGCATACGCGAAAATGATAAAATACTTATACATGTGTCTCTCTCACTCTTGCTAAAACCTAATATGTGCATCCTACGACACGTCATACGTCATACGATCTTTAGGTTATAAGTTATAAGATCTTTAGGTTATAAGTTATAAGATTCATACTTAGTTTTAAAATGGTTTTAAATGTCCCCCTGAATGCTCGGTTTATACTGGTGAATCTATTGCTATTTTCCAGGCCTTAACTTATGCAGATGCTCACAATATCAAAAAGTTTGTGTTTTTTACAGACTCCCTAAGCTGCCTACTAGCTATCAAAAGTAACGCCTTCATGTCTAAAACTAGAAACCCACTTAGATAAAACCTTAGAGTATATAAAACTATAGAGCGCGCCTTACTGAGTATGAACCGTAAGCACAAGACAAGTATGAACTGTACATCGCGCGTCGTTGAAACGCTCAATCAATAGCAAAACAATACGGTTCATATTAAGTTGGAGAGCAATCTTTTATTTATTTTTTGATAAAAATGGTGAAATGTACAGTGCCAGGTTGTAAAAACGATTCCCGGCAGCAAAATAAAAGGAATAGTAACATTTCTTTTCATCAATAAGTAGAATTTAGTTACTAAATCACTTGTTTTAGCAAAATTTAGAAGGGTCTTAGAGGGGTACGCGGGACACGCGGGGCAATAGTGTAATTTTATATAAAAATATTTTTTCTGTCTCATAAATAATCTGGTGATTAAATAATATAAATATAGGTAAATGTATGCTATTATATTATTAATTTGATACGCGCATAGTGGAAAAATATATAGACGTAACAACAAAATATTTATATAAATATAATATAATAATTAACGCTCTTTAAGGGTCAATAATGGTCTACCTATAATCTGAGTCAAGGTTTATAATTTAATAATTTAATAAATGATACCTACCTTTTTTAAATTATTTGTAAGTATTAAATACCTATCATAGCAAACCGACAAATTTATTCTTCTAACCCTATTTACTCAGATTGAGAGCGATTTAGGCCGTAGTTCATCATGCTGGACTAGTGCGGATAAGCAGACCTTACAAGCACGTAGCCGTGGAGGCGTGCAGGTCTCCTCATCCACATCCCTCACCGAGCAGTAATAAATACACACATAGCTTCGGAAAGTCAGAGGAGTATGGCGTACAAAACCTCGGGCTGGAGATTGAACTCGATAAAACTGTCTTTGCAGTCCTTGGTTTTACCGCTTCGCTATTTATTAGAATATTGAACATATAATTCATTAATTCCTAACTTAAGTATATTCCCGGCAAACAATCGATATATTTGCAGAAATTACGTCACGCATGGAACGTCACTATAAAACCGCTATACCATAGTTAAGTACCTATAACACATTTGTCTACAATTGGCACAACTGGACCAAAGCGATACGCGCGCTCTATAGTTTTATACTCTAAGGATAAAACATACCCTATTCAAACTAAATGCAAAAGGGTCCCAAGTTTGCCTTACTTGGGTACCAGGGCACAGTGGTATCGCGGGTAACAAAGTTGCAGATCAATGTGCCAAAGAAGCTACCCTCAATGGGTGCCTGTCAGAATACCATTTGTACACCCATGATTAGATCTCCTTAGCCAAAAGAACTATGTTATCCGGATGGGAGAAATCCTGGAAGGAGACAAGCTTGACAAAAGCAAGACACTATCCGTCTTATTACAAAACACGGACTAAGTCGCGGTTTAAACCTGAACTAGTTGGTCCAGGTCTAACTTATAAACCATTGACTAAACTTAGGGCCTCTTTCACCACTCTCAAGTAAAGCGTCAAATAGACTAATCACCAGTTAAAGTCACCCGTAACTCCGGGTGCGAATTTCACGACGTTCGAGTAGCAATAATCTAAAGATTACGTGCCGCGTAACTTACTTGCCATGCAGTCTGCCAATTAGCATGCTTACTCGACGGTTAGCTTTTGCGTTGTTGTTTTTGCATATTACAATATTTATGATATAATAAGATAATGGATCTATTTGACTTAATTGATCATCAATTAGATGGACTTGAACATTCTGCAGTTCAACGAATACCGAGAATTCGTGTATTTAAATTCCGTGTCGACTATTTTATGGACCTAGATGAAACTGACTTTTTATGCTAGACTTCGTCTATCGAAATATGCAGTGGACCAATTGCATAACTTTATAAAACATAAGATAAACCCTAAATCACAAAGGTGAGTGGCATTTTCCCATATAAGTGAATTATAATACCTACATAACCTGTCAAAATGTATGTATAATGTATTAGTCCTTTCTGCACCGCAATTTCTGTCTCTGCGAACCTTATCCATTTTAATTATAATACGTAAGTCGATTCGAACTTAATAACAAAATAAAATCACACGATAATACGCGATATAAGAAAGACGTTTGCGTTTGTTTTTCAAAGTCGTTACTTTGACGTCTTTGACGTTATATTGAACGAATGCAACGTCTGATTTCTTGCGTCATTCACTTAATCAGTAACTTACTACTCGAAGCTTTACTTTCGCTTGTGAAATTGACAGACAATACTCGTAACTATTACTTGACAATTATCACTAGTCAAGAAGTAACTAATCAACGCTTTACTTGAAGATGGTGAACGAGGCCCTTAGTCTTATTACAAAAAATAATTAAACCATGGATTACAAATTATAATTTGCGAATGAGGAAAAAGAGACGCTACTTAGCTGAGCATGTCAAGTGCTAAAAATATAGATCAAAACGTTTAAAAAATCACGCCATCAAATAGTATGAATTTTAATTGCAAAATTAAACTTACTATATTGGATTAATGCATGTAAATGCGTTCCGATAGATGGCGTTGGTCGTTAAGAGAAATGTGATGAGGAAATTGGGTACGACCGTAAGGGAGTACGATAGCTCAATAGATTAGAGCACTTCCCCGGAAAGGAAGGGACGCAGGTTCGATTCCCGCTCGTACTAAAGTTCTCTTTTTCCTCATTCATAAATAATAATTTGTACTCTAAAAGTAGCTGAGCATGTCAAGTGCTAAAAATATAGATCAAAATGTTTAAACCACGGACTTCCTAGTACTGCGATTTAGATCTTTCTAAATAATATTGTTCGTTCAGTTGCCTCACCATTCATTAGGTATGCACGCTTAGAAAGGAACGTGTTTTATAGAAAAAATATTGGCGATTTATTTAGGAACGAAGAAAATAAATAGAAATTAGTATATTTTATATCAGTTATCACTTTTCTTTTAATTACTTACCATTTATTCGGATACATAAATTAATTATGCTGGTACTTTATTACACGATTACCTGGGTTAATCTTTGTGGACGTAAAACGGAATAAAGTTGTTGCGCTAGTATATGTCATAATGACAATACAGCATTGTGAAACCTTGAAAAATAAACAAAAGAGGCATTAAACAAGAAGATAAGATAAGAAAAATAAACAAACAAAACTATTTCATCGCAAAATAATTTAGTTAACTTTTCAGCTTTTTGAGTTTGGAATCATTTCTATGTATGCTTGTGTTTTCGTAGTACCTAGTACCTATTAATAAATTTCTCAGTTCTCTAACGAGCGAAGTTATATATGGTACGCAAATTGAAGTAGACCTCTGGAATGCACTGGAACATGCTATTATTTCATAGTGAATTATAATTATTATTACTTACTTAAAACCTCATGGAAACATGTTTGTATAAATATAATTGTGAGGCTAAAACTTTATTATTATTAAAATAATACTTAGTGCATCATTTAATACTGTTTTATTTTTCTATATATATTATTGCCATTTAAAGTTATTTACCAGGGTGTTAATACCTAATCACTATGAAGAGTTTAATCCTTTGAATGAAATGAAAGTAACCTATTAGGAAAATAAAGAAAAGAAAGATAAATACCTATTTATTTAACATAGCATCACGCCTGTATTCCCCGAAGGGGTAGGCAGAGGTGTATTACACACCCACGATTCGACAGCTATGTTTAAGTCCCACGTAATATGGGGCGAGCCTATTGACGTCTACCAGGCACATTTCCTAACTCCGGACTGCTACTGAGAATTTTTCTTTTTAGGAAAAAGCTCAATAACATTGCCCGACCCGGGGATCGAACCCGAGACCTCATGATTAGCAGTCGCATACACTACCGCTACACCACGAGTCAGTAAAAAAGGTTTCAACATTCAAATCACATACATAGTGTACTACTTACCTATGCAATATTATACAACTTGTAGAAGCTAAAAAGGTCCTACCTCAGCCAACCAACATTTGGCTGCTGCAGCACTGATTTTCAGGTATAGGTTCCCTTCGAGCATGATTCGACTGCCACAATAAAATACTTTACCGTTATATTAACTAGATAGATAGAATTAATTGATCAGACAAGAAAAATATATGTAACATTTTATTTTATCCTAATACAAATTCACTCATTATGTAAAATATAAACATTAATATCTTGAGATTGCTAGCTGATTTTCATCTATTTGTCTTTAGTGTCCACCATTGGATTTTTTATTCAAATGTGATAGTTGTTATGTAGAAGGTATAGGTATAACGTCATATTGCACTGTTGTATTTTATTTCTCCTCTCTGTTTGTCCTTTGGCAAAGTCCTGTCCCACCTTTTCCATTTTGTATCTTATTTTATGTAAAAAGGTAAATCACAAAAGATGTGTGCCAACTAATTATATTTCAATACATTTGACAACACATACACAATTTGGATGTTATCTTGATTGAATCCAATTCTACAGGAGATAATTCTGTAACTAAAATAATTTATGCGTACGTAGGTATATTGGCTCGGCATGGCATTTCTGACAGAGCGGCCACTTAAATATCTTTCACATATATTAAATCAAACATATTATAATTCACTTTTCACATAAAAAACATAAAATCATAATTTAATATTAAACATAATTTCCAATAAAAAAATTTGACATTTTGACCAGCCTAAACTACTTAAACTTGGTTTCCCGGTAGTTTATCTTTTAGTACATGGTTTAACGCTTAAAACTGATTTTGTAATAAGAATTTTGTTAAACCGTGGTCTAAACAAGATATAGACCTGGTTTAAGAGTTAGACTATGTTTTGTAATAAGGCGGTATAGGTCTATCCACGGAGTACGGAAGAATAGCGGAGGTGTTTCAAGGCAAAAAAATCTCTTTAGAACGAAGCGTCGCTAAATGCGGGTGTTCGGGGGACGAGGTACAACTATAGCTCCACCCCTAGATCAAAATCCATCTAGCGGTAAAAAGTATTTTACAGCGTAAAAGAGCAAATTTTTCTTTAATTTAGTTTGTCTTTTTACCACTACGGCGTTACAAGCAAAACAGTTAGTTCCAGAACATTCTATATGCGTTAGAATGGCTGGACCACATCTATGCTAATGTTATAAACAGGAAAGATTTGATTGTTGGTTTGCATTGAATAGGCTCTGAAACTACTGGACCGATTTAAAAAAATCTAGTCTGAAAAAACCTACACCTCTATATATAAAACCGACGCCGCAGGCGCGCACTGTCCGCAGAGGGTGACGAATTACGCGGCCTCTTACACCGGGGCCAATTGTGTCGGAGGCTGCCGCTCGTAGAGCGAAGCGCGCCGAAGGTGAGCTGCAAGCCGAAGAGGAAGTCAAGCAGCTCACTCTGAAGATCCGCGAGTCCAAGGAGGACGTTAAGTCCCTGTGAGTTACGGATCTGAAAAAGAGAGCCTAGGACCACGCGGCCGTCCCTAACAGGGTGGCCACAAAGTCCACAAACATCAAGGGAACCTTCGTGCGCACCGCAAAGGAGGTGGTCGCCGACAACAAGAAGGTGGGGCGCTGGCCAGGCGCTCCACCAATGAGGAGACACAGCGTCTACAGGCGGCTAACGACCACCTCGCGGCAGAAGTGGCAGAAATGCGGGCAAAAAATTGCCGCCTCAATTCCCAGGTGACGGAGCTGGAGGCCAATCTCACGCGGCTTGAGGTAGCTTTGCTGCTGCCGGGGATCGGACCAATTGAACCAGCCCGTATGAAGGCGGCTGCACGGTCCACTGTGACTGCCCCGGTCGTTGAACAGATCTCTGCTGGCAGACAGCGCGCGTCGCTACGCTCGCCTCCTCCCATCGCCTTGATGATACCAGGGAGTGGCCAGTAGACCACCTGCCTAGGGCGTCGGAGTAGAATGTCTAAAGATGGCCCTCTGGCGCCGCGCTAATAGGCGTGGAAAGGGCCGCTTTGGTTTTAGTGGGTATTCCGGGCGCAACTAAGATCCAAGCGCTCGGCGAGCTCTACATACCCCCACGTTCTCACCAGGGGGGATGCGTAAATGCATATCCACAGCGAAAACGAAAAAAAAGGGACGACTACCACCGCTGACGGGCATCTTGGGATAAAAATCTATCCCTATTATCATAATTTCCGTCATGCAGTCCTAACGTATTAATACGTTTCTAATTTCTGTATAAACCGGGAATCTAAAATTATAACAAATAACAAGATAAAAAAAGAAATTTAACAAATAACATGACTTTAATATATTCGATGATGGGTTCGCTGGTACGACGTAAACTCTTTTGTTATCAATTATTTTCGAATACTCACCGACAGATGACACATCATTTTCCAAATATTATTTTTTGAAATTTCTAGTAACTAAGCAATAAATGTTTGAAATAATTAATATTTTAATAAAGAAATTAAACTAAATTTAATTATTTGTGCCGAATTTTTATAATATGCTTTTATAATATTAAAATGACGATATCGGTGAGTTGTGGTCAGAACGCAACTTTCCGACAACAGATGTCTCTTTGTAATGAAACAAGAAAATATGTTTTAAAATGCATATATTTACAAATTTAAACTACTGACACATAAAATGTTATGCCATTTTGTTTTAAGTTTGATCCTGAGCCATTTCTACACCCATCAAGAGTGCACTTCATGGTTAAAAGAATTTAATACTGATTTAAACGTAAGATGCGTCCAAACCGAATGCAATGACGGTTCAATCGAAACTGCGGTTTGAGACCCCGCCCACTGTGACGTCACTGACCTACTTGAAGGCGATATGACCTAGTCGGCTTGCGGCATCTCCGCTATTTTTCCGTACTCCGTGGGTCTATCCAAGAGAACATCCCAGTTAAACCTTGGTTTTTTAAATATCGTGATGCCAGTAAACGCGCCACCTCTGTGATCTGCCGCTTACGCCTAGGTCACGTTTGTACCCCAGTACACCTAGCAGAAATCCGGGTCAGGGACTCTTCCCTTTGTGAATGTGGACTGGATGAAGGAACCGCTGAACATATTTTCTTTAACTGCTCCAAAGTATCTTCCTCTCTATACGAGTTTCTCCCCCCTGATGTACCGCTCCCTTCAAATCTTACATCCCTCCTCTCGATGGTGTACTCCCCTTTTATATATAGTCTCGCCAATTTTATTAACAGCAATAACATTAAACTGTGACTGTTTACTCTAACATACTAACTCCTGTTTAAATGTTTTGTGCGTGTCTTCGATTTTAGATAACTCAACACTACAATCAGTCAAAATGTACCCTCTGTTTTAAAATCTACTTTCACAAAGCCAAACTAAGCTAAGTAAGCTGCCCAACGCTCACCTACTGAGCCCTACCGCCCGCAAACCTATTGCCACCAAAGCCACCTCAGAATACTGGTCATTGGCGAAATCACCCGTAGCGCCATTAATAAGAAGAAGAAGAAGTTATAAGATTTAAAAGAACCACAAAATGAGCACAAAGCAACAAAGCTTATGAAAACATTGTTTTTGTTGGCACCGAGCATCTATGTAATACCTATTACTCTCTATCGAGAGTCAAAAAAGTAGAGAACGAAAGTGTTTTACTTTGTACCCCTGCATACATAATTTAGGTTATGAAGGTTCAAACTAATCATCAACCATCAATGTAAATAATTTCTTAGTGAACTAAATTATGAATAATTAAATAATTAAAGACCATCACACTGAATGGTTACCATGCTGGGCGCATGAAATATCACACCCGTTTTTGCTGGAGGAGCAAGACCTTAAGGTAAGTCAACTATTCACAAATATTTCGAGTAATATGAAGAAGATAATAAAGAATGAATGTAAGTCCATTACATTTTTTTGGTGCTCAAATATGAACATTTTCAATTTTAATTTAAAATTTTGTTTATTTTGCAGACTTCTCAGAGGGGGTGGGATATTGTTCCAGCATTTTGTCGCAGCATACCGGAAGCTGCCCCTAAATGTTGCACAGCGATAGCAACGAATGGAAAGCTGTTCGGCACACCTCCGTGGCCCACAGGACCTGTTTGTAGATACCCAGGATAATTTATCATGAAGGTAGCTTGGTGTTTTATATTTCAAAACTCCAAAAAGAAGACATGCTAGGTGGAGTTTGCGCCTATGTCTCATTTTTAAGATGGTGTGTTTATTTAAATATGGGGTAACATGAGCCCTTAACGGAATATTGAAGCAAAAGCGGGCACATGCATTTTGAACCTGCTGAATAATTCTTTGAGTACGAGCAAGCAAACGTGGGCCAAAGACAATGTCCATATAATTTAACTTGTAAAGCACTTAAGACTCCACCAACTGTTTACGCAAGTCCTCCTTTATATAATTTCTAATTTTATATAGAACTTTCAACTTGTAAAAGCAATTTTTCACTGAGTCAGCCACATGCTTCTCAAAACGTAGGCCACTATCCATGACCAGACCCAAATTGCGTGCTTCATAAACACACTTAATGCATTGTCCCAAAATTGTGACCCTTACCGATAGATGTACATTAAGAAGTTGGTGTTTACTACCAAAGAGCAAATATTTTGTTTTATCCAGGTTAAGTAGTAGACAATTGTTAGCTGACCATGTGGCTATACTAGCGAGATCCTCGTTCAACTGTAGTATAGCACTGTCAATATCAGATGGTTTGGAGGAAATATATATCTGTATGTCGTCAGCATAAATATGAAATTTGCAATGTCTGATGTGTGTTATTATATCCGCAGTATACAAAATAAAGAGGATTGGTCCTAGTAACGAAACCTGGGAAACACCCCTGGTTACAGCCACTCTTTTATATATTATAGTTGTTCCATCATTGTTATTGATCTTAACACACTGAAAACGGTTGCACCAATAACTCTCAAACCATTGTATTGTTTTAGGATCAAATCCATAATAATGTAGCTTGGATAGTAGAAGATCAATATTTATTGAATCAAATGCTTGTGAAAAATCTAACAATACCAGTAAGGTGCATAACCCTTCATCCTGAGAGCACAGTATATTATCTGTTACATCCAACATAGCTGTTACAGTGCTACGATTTTTTCTGAAGCCAGATTGTGTCTCAGGTAAAATCTTATGAGTTTCTAAGTAATCAACCAACTGATTACAAACTGCTTTCTCAAGAACTTTTGATAAATATAGCAAGATACTGACCGGTCTCAAGTCTTTCATTTGAGTGGGATTTGGTAATTTAGGCATAGGACGAACAATCGCAGTTTTCCAAACTTCAGGAAATATAGATGAGTTAATATACATATTTATCAGATCTTGTATGACGTTAATAGTATGAGGAAAAGTCATAATTAGCATATCTAGACTTATAAGATCAGTCCCCTAAGCATTTGATTTTAAATTGTTTATTATTTTTACTAGAAAATCCAAGCTGACCTCCTTGAAATGAAAAGTATTATTGCTAAATTGATGGTACTCAAAAAATTACAATAGCGAGATACTGACATCTGAGATACCTGGTATATTTAAAAAATGCATATTAATAGCTTCAGGATTGTTAAGAAAAAAGGGCAATTCTATGTTATTCTTAGGTACCAAAATAGATTTTAAATTTTTCCATAATAAATGCGGATTACTTATTTTATTATTAATATTATAATTGAAATAAGCAACCTTTTCAAAGAAGAGTGCCTTATTAACTACAGATTTTAGACTCTTGTAGTACTCTTTTTTATTGTCACACTTGCTTTTATTATAATCGACTGCGGCTTCATCCCGTAACCGCATCATAAGTTTTACAGTATCTGTAATCCATGGATGGGACTGTTGTCTGATAGTGATAGTCCTCGATGGAGCATGTAAATCAAACAAAGTAAAAATACTACAGTTCACGGCACTAACCATTTCATTTACATTACTGAGTTTTGACATTAGGCTCCATCTAATTGATTTCAGGTCTTCATCAAACATTTCCATGTTAATTTTCTTTTTAGGCCTATATGTAATAGTATGAAGTGCGAGTTTTTTCCGTTTAATATGAAATTCGCAAACAACAATACAGTGACCATAAATAGAGCCAACATGTTCCACTATTACATTTCTTGAGCCCATACTGCAACAGACTAGGTTGATAAGTGTCTGGCTATTTTCTGTGTAATGTGTTGGCTCTGTTACTTGTTTTGATAGGTTTTTTTAATTTTAATGTTTTGATGTCATCTTTATCAAATAAATTAATATTGAAGTCTCCTAACAAAAATAAGTTATCATAGTTATGGAATGAGCTATTAGAGTCTGAAATAGCATCCAGAAACAGGTCAATATTCAACCTGGGTGGCCGATGCGCTGTGCCAATTACTAGCTTCTTTCCGTTAAGGGTCATGGTAAACCACATCTGCTCCACACACAGGTGTAATGGATCTACTGGATGTTTTAAAGAACGTAAAACCATGTCTCGTTTAATATAAAAACCAACGCCCCCTCCACGTGAACGTACCTCCGGCGGTCTGGGAATATGACGAAGGCGGTACGCTGGCAGGATAGGGGCACGTCCATCTTCGTCCGCTTTAAGCCAAGTTTCATTCACTGCTAAAATATCGATGTCATTTCTAGATAAAGCGGCTATGACTATAAAATTGTCATGGTTAGTGCCAAGAGAACCTGCATTGAACAAATCAATTTTTAAAAATTTGTTAATCACTGAGATATCTTTGCATTATCTACTTATTATTTTATTTACATAGACATGAAGGGAGTTTTCTCTACCCACGGGAGTAGTAAGAGCCGACTGAGGGAATATCGGGGAAGTGGGCAGTAGCACTCCCTCGAGTATTAACAACATCCACTGCGATCGCCAACCCGCCTGCCAAGCGTGGCGATTACGGCATTATCCCCCATGACGGGACCGCTTGTTGTGGCGTTCTCTTGGGGAGGCCTATGTCCAACAGCGGACGGTAAAAGGCTGATGGATCGATGGATGGATGGAAGGGAGTTTGTTTGTTTTATTACCTCTTGATGCCGCAATTCACTGATCATAACGTAATTAACATTTAGACTAGATGTGGCTTGCTTTTGCTAGCTTTCAAGTACGAACTTCTAAGACTTCTAGGTGTGGTCTTATGAGACGAATTCTGTAAAAAAAAATGAATTAGCTAGAAAAGATGGCTTTCTTATGAACCATTTAATTGATCATAATTACGACTACATATTGTAGTAGGTATATACTGAACTATTAACAAACTTAACCTGATATTTTTACCATTGTCAAATGTGAGGATGTCCAAAGCTACGTGTACCTCAGCTCCATGATCACGAACACTGGCGGGTGGGAGGACGAGATTCGTAGAAGATATGCTATCACTAGATCTGCGGTTAATAGGCTTAATATAGTCTAGTTGTAGACGGTTCGCTTGAAAGACCAACGCTATATTGATTCGAAATGTGGTGCTGGCAGTGACTGCTACGGATACCTTGGACAGCGTTTCGTTTCAATGAATCGATCTTGGAAGGACTTAAAATGGAGGAGAGATAATCGTTGACTGTGCAAATACGAATACTCAAATATTCCAGGCACAAAACATGAAACCAGAACTCCATGGAGAGACTCCTGGTCCAGGGACAGGTGGAAGGTAAGTGCTCACGAGGTCGCACGCCTACACGTTGGACAGACCTGATAAAAGCCGAAACATAAACCACCATAGTCCAATGTTTCTGTGACGCTGAAGATCGTGAGAAGTGGAGGCGCATTGCGAGGGCTTCAATAAATATACATATAACACGGAGATTGCGGACGCAGCCGCGGCACGTGACAGACCGCACACTTACGTACTTATCCTACGGGAGCGTAATGCCGACTGACTCGAGGGTGGGCGGGGAAACGCGGATCGCGCGTGGCGCGTGGGTACAAGAACCGTTCGCCGCGCATCGAACGATCTCGCACGATATAACCCTGCAGCGACGGCTTATAACACCGTCGCGATGTACGTTCAGGCGCTACACACTCCCCCTCTAGTTCGAACTTATCGCCCTCGCGTTCGGACTAGCAATCTACATTCTCACGCGGCCGACCACGCCTGCGTTTCTCTCTTATCGGAATTTCAACATCGCCAGCAAACGGAGTCAGGGCCGAGACATGGTAACGTCCGACACATTCATTCCCCCTTACTCCTTCTAATAGATAAGTGGTTGGACTGACCACCTTTTGGATCCGGTAAGGTTCATCCCTACGAGGTATGAACTTTGCAGACTGGCCAGGGCCAACGTCGTTGAGACCTTGAGTCTTTAACAAAACCAAGTCGCCTACCTTATAATCTGGTGGTGCTCGTCTACCCTCATCAGCGTACCTCTTCTGGATAGCTTGGGCATGTTCTTGGGTATCCCTGGCGTCGAGGAGTGTTGTAGATAATCTTCATAGGTAAGGTGTGATGTTCGCTACGAAGTTATCGTTTTCATATCGGCAACGACATCAGCAGGTGCCCTCAGCTCTCGCCCAAAAGTAAGGAATGCTGGCGAAAATCCAGTGCTCGCTGTGACAGCGGAATTCATCGCAAACCTAATGGCGGCGAGATGCTTATCCCAAGACGAGTGATCCTTCCCCACTAATATAGGTTTTAGGAGCTTTTAGGTCCCGGTTTTTCCTCTCGACAGGGTTCGCTTCAGGGTGATGCAACGGTGTCAGGGACTGTTTGATACCCATCACATGGCATACCTATTGCATAACCTCGGCTACGAACTGAACTCCATTGTCGGTGATAATTCTCCGCGGAACTCCATATCGAAGGAAAACCTCAGCTATCAGAGTCTCAGCGCATTCTACGCTGGTGGCGCTGTCCAAAGTGAAAAGCTCCACCCAAGGGGAGCAAACGACCTCAACAATTAAAATCTAACGGTTACCTTTTGGAGTTCACGGTAAGGGGCCGAACAGATCTACCGAAAGGACTTCAAATCTTCGGGTTGGTGCTGGTGTTTGGAATAAACCTGCAGGCTTTTTATTATCTGCCTTGTATCGCTGACAGGCATTGCAATGTTTAATATATTCCATTACAAATGCTCTCATACCTGGCCAGAAGTATCGGGTTCTGATGCGCTGTAAGGTGCGGTCGACGCCAAAGTGTCCTGCCGTTGGAGCATCATGAAACTCAGCTAACACACTCTCCTTCTCATGCTTAGGCACTACGAGGCAAGCAGTATCTGCATCATCAGCATCGGGTGTACATCTGTATAACACCCCGTCCGATATTAAGTAACCTCTATTAGACCAACCCCTCCCCCTAAACAGATCGTCGGTAGCTTCTAAATTCTCAACGATACTCTTCAGCTCAGGATCCTTCAGTTGGTTATCACGCACGTCAGCCGGTGTCCTGTGCGGTAAGTCAATAGTAACTAAGCATACCTCGCAACCACCTGGCTTTTCCTCCCAACAGGCGGGGCGGCTCAATGCATTGGCAATCACGTTCACCTTCCTTGGAGTGTACTGGATCTGTAGATTATAGGCCTGGAGAGTCAATGCCCATCTGGCTAAACGACCGCTGGGAGACTTCAAGCTCATCAGCCAGCGTAAGGGCTGATGGTCAGTCTTGACAACTACTTTCGATCCTTCGATGTAGCCTCTAAACTTTGTAACTGCCCAGACGACGGCTAGGGCTTCACGCTCGGTGGTGGTGTAGTTGCGCTCAGCGGGCTCCAAGAGACGGCTAGCGTACTCAATAGGTCTTTCATCAGGACCCTCCCCCTGCATCAGTACTGCTCCGAAACAGTATCCACTACTATCTGTTCTAAGAGAAAACGGTTTGGACTCATCGGCTTAGCGGAGGACGGGAGCGGTGATCAACAGCTGTTTGATTCGCTCGAAAGCAGTTTGCTGTTCTTCCTCCCATTTCCACGCGCTATTCTCATTCAGCAAGTTAGTTAAGGGTCTGGCGACGGACGCGTAATTGGGCACGAAACGTCGAAACCAACTAGAAGTCGCCAAGAAACCTTTAAGCTGCCTCTCGTTCTTAGGTGCGGGCATACCGGAAATGGCCGATGTCTTGTCTGGGTCCACTTGCAGACCACCGGGTACGATAATATGACCCAGAAACTTCACCAAGTCACGAGCAAAGCAACTCTTCTTACGGTTGACCCTCAGGCAGAACTTCTGGAGTCTGTCAAATACCGCTTCGAGATCTTCAATGTGAGACTCATACGTCTGTGACAGAACGATCAAATCGTCTAGGTATCCTTGGATATTCACAGGCCTGTTACCTCTTCTTCTTCGTGACCAGAACAACGTTCGCGGCCTAGGGCGACTCGCACTCTTCTGTGACGTCAGCATGCAGCAACTTCTCTAGCTCACGATCTAACAACTCTTTCTTACCTTGCGACATTCGATAAGGTGGTGAAGCGGTCGGCTCCTGCTTCTCATCAACCCGAATGCGGTGCGTAGCATAGGTAGTCGGAGGGCCTTCGGTGGCGAAGACATCAGCTTTCTTGCAGATGAGGTGGTTGAGTTGCGTTTTTTGAGCAGGTAAGAGATTGCATCCTTCATCTTCTCGCAGCATGAGGCCGGAATCATCTATCTCCACCAGCTCCACGTCTTCGATGGGTAGACCGCTCACATCGTTAACGGGTAAAAGACTGTAAGATTGCACAAAGGAAAATTTCTGCTTAGGGGTATCGGTGAAATACCAATAACAATGTTGGAAATCAAGCGACATTCCTGCTCGTGCTATAAAATCTTGTCTGAGAAGCGTCCTATTGGTAGCTTCTGGTAACATTACATAAAAAGGTAGTAGGGATATCGCGTCCGCCGTTAGAGATGCGACTCCAATTTTCACTACAGGCCACGTCAGTCCCGTGTCGTGCGTAAGGGCGCTTTGAAAACTCGCCTATCAGCTGTCGGAGTGCCCTTGCACGTGGGACACTTCGAACGTATCACTCCTTGTCGACCACAGCCATAACATGCCAGCGGCGGTCTTTCAGTTTCACGTTTGCGATCAGCATTTTCGACACAATTTTACAACCATCAATCGAATGACCGAATCGTTTACAGTAAGTATAACGTGTTCGAATACGTTTCGGGGTTGAACTTTCATCACCCAAGTTCGAACCAGAGTGAGTGGAGTGCCAACCTACTATCGCATGGTTAACAGAACGCGACACGTCCGGTGAAGGGTTAATATTAACATTTTTCGATAACGACTTCGAAGGCTTGATACTAGCGTTATTATTCGCGGTTATATCGTGTGTTTTCGGAGTAGGGGTGCAGTTACCTTGCCCGCTCAAGAAGACAGTCGACACTACTTACACTATCACGCGACACTCTTTAACATAATTTACGATGTAAAAGGCCGTACACATATCAACTTGCATCACTTCGGGTATCTCGTATGGAATACGCGAAAAGTTCGCTCGTAATTTAGATATGAAAGTATCTAAGTACACTCTCGTTCGCGTTTTGCTCCTGTGCAAATATCTCTCGGAAGAGACGGTGGGCGGGGCGCGGCGTACATGAAACGCAGCCGGCGCATGGCGTCCTCCCAGGTCCTCGCGGCCGATTTTACGCCTTGCCACCACACGGCGGCGTCTCCAGTCAGCAGCATAGGTAGGCCCCTGAGGGCATGTTCATCGGACACACTAGCACACTCTTTAAAGACGAGACTCCATTTTCCTCCAATACATGACCAATTTGGTCTAGGTAGGTGGTATAAATATAAATATGTACACCTTAATTTCAGAGGTGTGTGCTTTGCACAATTGCATGCACGATTTTCAAAGTTTAATTCGGTATTATGTTTTGTATAGTAAATTATATGTGAAAATGGAACAAGAGAATCACTTCTGCAAATAATTTGTAAAGGTATTATTTTATAATAAAAATATATGTATTTATAAATACAAAGTATTTCGTTTCGTTAATTATCTCTGTAATAGCATAATTCATAAAATAATCATATCCGAATACTCCTTAATTTGCCTTGTAACGTATTTTAAGCTTAATTGAATATTCATATCTCGTGAATTTACTTAAATGTAGTGAATTTAAATATAAAATATACAGATGAGTAGCTACAATTTATTTCTTGCTTAAATAAAATAAACTAAGTGCCACCATCCTGAGCCTCAATTAATACCTTTTCACTAAAGAATCATCATGCTTTTTATTATCACAGTCGCTGAGGAGAACGCCAAAGGATCATCATCATCTGTAGAACATGTTCTAGTGGTAGAGCCTTAACCCAGCATCAATCGGGTTCAATCGTGAAGTACCACCCTATCACAAAAGATCAGTGTGAACGGTAAACGGTACTATGACAGTAGTTGTTTCATAACGGTAAGTGACAGCGCTGGAGTCCCAAACCCCTCCCATGTCATTATCATCGTTTCTATCCTCTTCTTAGCATTCTACCTATCAGTTCCTTAATAGCCTTCCTATCCAGCTCGTATTCCTTTCCTTGGAGATGACGATACCTCTGGTGTTGCTAGAGTCTATAGGCTACAGTAATAGCTTGCCTTTAGGAATGGTATGCGGTTTGCATACGGCATATTTTTATTCTAGAATAACTAGAAGTTTCAGGAAACATGTAAGCTAACTTATACAATAAACTAATATGAGAAATAGACAATATTGTCCGCCACACAGTTTTTTAAGGAGAGACAAGAAAAATTCAACTTCGAAATGTTTTACAGAAAACAGATAGTTTTTTATAAACTTGCACGGCGAACCGTAGCGAAGTTTTAAACATTTTTGTTAACACTTTTTATTTTTGTATTTTGTTCCAACTTCAAAGATAGAATAGTTTTTCTTTTTTAATGCAAAATTAACGAACCAACTATGTGTGCCACAGCAACGCGTGGCCGGGTCTGCTAGTATGTATGTATATTATTTTGTATTAATTGGTGCTGTGTAGACCGTGTGCCTTCGGCTTCTTTAAGAACGCCTTTGTAAATTCTTCTGAAACTCAAGTATTGCCGAGGGCGGATATTGCTAATAATTAAAATTTCGTAATAAAATTATAAAACAAACAACATTGTTTTTGGGCATTAAAGCACCAAAAATTGTTTAGTTTTCCAATAGGGTTCCGTAAATATAAAGGTTTGAGAACTGCTGCACTACATCGTTATTTAGTGGTTATAAGAAATCTAAGGCAATTTAAAAATGCTACGGCAGCTTAGTACCTTGCATGCGTAATTAGAGATTGAAACAATCACATACGTGATTGAGAATTACTATTAATAATAATGGTTTAAAAGCAACTATAGCATAACGGTAAAGCAGGAGGTGAGACCTCGTACGGCAGACATCATTGACTTAGAGATTTTCCGAAATTATGTGAATTAATGGTGAAGTAAATCATCGTGAGAAAACCTGCATGCCTGAGAGATTTTATCGACGGCTTGTGAAGTCTGCCAACCCGCACTAGCCCAGCGTGGTGGACTATAACCTTATCCAGAGGGATGGTGAGAGCACCATGAGAGGACACCCGTGCTCAATAAGGGACAGAAAAACGGTTGAAAAAGAATATGTTACCAGATGACATACCACTGAAGTAATGTAACACAGTTCCAATGGTCCGCTAATACGGGTGGAAAGACGACACACGGTGGGTATATTTAGTGGGTGAAGGTCCGACACTACCCTGTTCGTTGTCCCGAATGACGGGGTGTGCCGTTAGGTATATATTTCCACACTTTAACCAAATAAACAAAAAGAACAAGGATCTACTCTTAGTATAGTTGAGTCCAGGATCGGCGGAAATAATATAGTCCCAGCTTTAAAAACCAAACTATTTGTAATGTAGAAAAAGGGAATTTTACTGCGAGCGGGGTTTCGAACCTGCGTCCCTTCCAATCCTGGGAACTGCTCTAGACCGCTAAGCCATCGCAGTGACCGACGGCCATACCCAATTCTCTTCTTAGCTGAGCATGTCAAGTCAAATTTTAGCAAATACAGATCAAAATATAAAAAAAAAAAACACAATAGCTAAAATAAGGCTCTATTCTTCGTCCTTCTCTCCTAGTAAGTATCGTCTTACTAAAATATTCCTGATCCTGATTATCATATATGTCATTATACAATTCGAAATTTTATGCATATACTATAGTGGAAACCAGACATTATTTAGGTCATCACTAATGACTATGTGAAGTCAGAAATTGATTTGCATTTTATTTTAATAAGATATTTGATGTGCTAAGTTTTCGCAAAAATTATGCGTCCCGCAACCCTAATCAGCTTTCTGAACTTTCTTTGACCTAATAAAGATCAATAACATAGATGTGACATAATATCAGATCATAGTAAAATGCCTACAATTCATTGCAGCTGTGAGGAAACTATAGTTTGGAAATGTGCCCGGTAGATGGCAAAAGGCTCGCCTCTTATTACGTGGAACTTAAACATAGTTGGCCAACCGTAGGTAAAAAAATACACCTCTGCCTAACCCTTCGGGGATACAGCCGTGAAACTATGTTATGTTATGGATTTAGGTTAAAAAGATCGGCCTGTCTGCCTAATACTCTTTAGAATCACAACATTTATTAGTTGCGTGATTGGATATTATTTTGACACGCCTATCGGTTTGGCTACCTAATTGGCAAATCGAGCATCTTTATTAAAAGCCGACAGTGACACCGATTTCTTTTGCAAAAAGCCGCGTTTTATAAAGCATTGCACAAAGGATGCCGACACCTAAAGCATAAAGTACACTGCACCATTTTTAATTCAACATCTTTTTGTTATTTTGGAAATTAATTCAGTTCACATTTTTAATAAGTACTCTAATGTAGGATTATTTGAAATTTTCTTTAGCTGACGTTGAAAATCATTCTAAATTTGTATTTACTTTCGTTAAGTACCTAATTACCCAATAAAGATAATTCTAATAGCTCCTATTAAGTTTCTGTTCTTCACAGATAAATTTAGTCAGAAATGGATATCTTTGACCATCCTCGTGTCAGTAATAGCTAGGTCACTATGCAGTTTTATTTTTACCCGACTACGCGAAGCAAAAAGGAGGGTTATTGAACTTTCGAATCTTATTTACCTACAATTATTACGGTTAGCAACTATTGCCTTCGTGGCGTATTGGCTAGCGTATGCGACTGCTGATCACGAGGTCTCAGGTTCGATTCCCGGACCCAGCAAAAATAGTTATTGGGTTTTTTGGAAATGTTCCCGGCAGACGGCAATAGGCTGGCCCCCTATTACGTAGGACGTAAACATAGTTGGCGAACCGTGAGTGGCAAAAAATACACCTCTGCCTAACCCTTCAGGAATACATGCGTGAAACTATGTTATGTTATGTAGTTCCTTATTTTGTTCATTTGTCATACTGTTACTCAATAACGAGAAGCGTTATTGTAATTGTATGTACTTACATAAACACAAGCCACGTGCATGCCTTTCCGTATTATTCGCTCTTGTATGGTTCGGTCTAGTGTCATACACCTTAATTATGTCGCAATTTCAAAGGATATTTACGTACTTACTAAAAAAATTTAGTAGTCTTCCTGCTGTCATACTTATTAGTTCGTCACGTTGGACTATTTGTATTGCAGTGACTTCGTGTGATAATCATGGCAGATTATGGAAACAATGAATATTACGAAATGATATTGTGTGTCGGTGCGGTGAGGAATAACAATCTGGTTGCTGTCTGCGAATTGTACCACTGTCGGTACCGGAATAGGAGGCTTCCCTCATATGCCTGTTTCCGCTGGAAGAATTGCCAGTAAGTCTGTACCGGGACATGGTGCTGCAACAGGATGGCGCGCCGGCGCATTACGCCTATGGTGTCTGAGAATACCTGGATCGCCGATTTACGATGAATAGGCCGCGGCGGCACAGTACCTTGGCCGGCATGATCTCCGGACTTAACTCCGATGGATTTCTTTCTGTGGGGCTAGCTCAAAGGAGTAGGTTATGCCACTGACTGTGAAACTGACCAAGAAATGCGTGACAAAATTATTTTTGCTTCTAGCACGGTCTTCCCACAAATGCTCCGGAATGCGACGCGGTCCGTAGCTCGCCGAGCCGAATTATGTATTGAAAGGGAAGGACGGCATATTGAACCCTTCCTTTAGTGGTGTGGCTGCAAAACCTACCTACCTACTTCCACCTGTATCCTGTATCATGTTGTGATGTACCTGTGCTGCTTTGAAAGTGATAGATACTAGTGATCAAATATCTACACACTTAAGTACCTAACAACTTACTAATTAGCTAAAACAAAACCAACATGACATGTGATGTGGTGTATTCCGTGTATTTAATTTGTGAAACTTCTGAAGTGTAAAGTTGCGCAGGATACAAATAAGAAGGATGGTATGTACCTACGCTTTGTTTATGTTTATGGTAGGCCTTACGTCCGTAAGTAGGTTACCTTACTTTGTTTATAAACAATGGTTCCGCCCAAAAATGGCGGTTTCTTCAAAAGTTAAGGTTGTCTAAGAAAAGAAATTGAAAAATAATATTTTTATTTTGTAGGGTTCTTTTTTTTATTGACTTATTAATATTTAAACGTCACAATACTATTGCATATGGCTCACATAACGTAATATTGAATCATGTACTGTCAATCATGTGTGTATTACCCTTTGTGTTTCACGTAGTATAACAATTGAGCTTCTCTTGTGTCTACAAAATAACAGGGTGATTTAATTTTCTTGGTGGTCCTTTGAGGACACAAGTAGATGGGTTGACGATTATTATTTTATAATTTCAACAGTTCAGTTTGTGTTCTTCTCGATCTAGTTTCAAAATTTCACAAGTGTTATGATTATATTGTTAGTAAAACTATCACGCTTTTGTTTTATACTAAGAATTATGAAAGGCTTTTGGAAACCTCGTAGTCCTTCATTTTCTTATAATCTAGTTTACAATATCCTTACTAATATTATAAATATGCAAGTGCGTTTGCACGCCATAACTACGGAACTAATTATGATGAAATCTTATACCCAACAGAAGAACTATAAAGGTTAAGAAAAAATATATTGCTTGACTTTTATTACATTGGCAACAGAAACATAAAACGCCTTAACAGGGGTTGTAATATAACACTGAATGATTTATCAGTGAAGGTGCTTCAAAACGCACTAATGCTGTCTACGGTATTTATATAGATAGGCTATTTTCACTGTGAGAATACTAATGTCCACTACACTTCAACCAATACGCATTGTTGTCTTGCTACTCTTTGTTTTGTAAAGTAATAAATCATATCTTTGTGTGATAAAGGTGATTTTTATTTATCTGTACTTGCTTTATAATAAACCTGTAACCGAGCTATGCCTATACATTTAACATGTTTACAAATAAATGATTATATTCGGCTAGACTTAGGCGTCGCTGAAATCAAATTTATTAATCCCGTTAAAGGTTACACTACCAGTCGCCCTCGTTATTATTAAGACTGTCTCCTTTAACTAGAGGGCTAAACTCCAGTGTAGTCGGTCTGTACAATTTCTAACCTAGCGAGAACTTGTGTACGTCAAGTTGTTATCGAGTATGGTGCCGTAGATTTTTTTTTCAGTAAGAACTAGAAGTCTGCTTTTGTGCCAGTAGAATGGAAAAGCTTTTCAGACGTCTGAGCACGGTGGTTAGTAACATAACAAACAAACATAGCATCACGCCTGTATTCCCCGAAAGGGTAGGCAGAGGTGTATTACACACCCATGACTCGCCAGCTATGTTTAAGTCCCACGTAATAGGGGGCGAGCCTATTGACGTCTACCGGCCACATTTCCAAACTCCGGACTGTTACTGAGAATTTTTCTTTTTAGGAAAAAGCTCAATAACATTGCCCGACCCGGGGATCGAACCCCAGACCTCATGATTAGCAGTCACATACACTACCGCTACACCACCGAGGCAGTTTAGTTATATAGTGGTTAGTTATATAATTAAATCGTATATTGAATGTGAAGTGACTTTTTACTGTTCCCATCAAAATCGAAAACAATCTCAAGGATGTGTTAGTATTTTGCTAAGAAATTACTTGGTAAATCATATCCTTATTAATACCATAGCTACATCACATACTAATGTATGTCATAATTTACTCGATTCTAAAAATAACTAATATTAGTTCTCACAAACGCTATATATATTTAGTTTATAATAGGTAAAGTCAAGTTGTTTGGCGAGAATATTCGACAAGGTTTAATTTATTCTTATTAGCGGAAACTGCGCCTTGAAAATTAATATAACACGAAACAACCATATAACTATAGTTACTAAAACGGAACATAATCTTTCATAGTCTGCATAAGATAAACTTTAATCAATGAATATGTCAAGGGCAGCATATTGCAAATAATCTTTAGTTTCTACTTTTATTTAATGTATATTTTATAATATTTACTAGTATTTCCTTTGAAAAGAAGTACAGTACAGCCGGGTACATCATAATTTATTTACAAAGCGCACACGTTGTGTAGTAGTAAAACCAAGAACTGCAAAGACAGTGGTATCGAGTTCGATTTCTAGTCTCTGACTTTCCTAAACTTTCGAAATTATCTGTAGTAGAACAAATTGTTTTCAAATTTTCACTGCTCGACAAACATCTTAAAGATACCTGTATGATTATCTATATATATATATATAAGCGATTTACCACTCACTGACTCATCACGATATCTCCGAAACCGTACGTCCGATTGACTTGAAATTTTGCATAGATCACAACGATTTCACGACGTAGACGCTCACTAAGAAAGGATTTTACGAAACTCCTATCCAAAATATAAATTTTTGTCTGTTATCATATTTAGGCTTCTAGACTCATTATCACAACAACACAAACTAGACATATGTCAACCGTTGCTATGGTAACCATTGACGTGGTTAATTAAGTACAATAACATCATGCTAAAAGTTAGTTTTTAACAAAATAATTTCAGTTATGTTTATGAGTTAAAGAGTATTTGGCATTAGTTTAATAGTTTTTTACAGACTTATTATTAGATATTCTGATTTTTATAATATTTCAATTGGCATTAGTTTAATAGTTTTTTGAAAGAAATTACAGATTACAAATTAAGTATTTGTGAATGTGGAAAAAGAAAACTTTAGCGCGAGCGGGATTCGAACTGCGTTCCTTCCACGGAGTACGGAAAAATAGCGGAGATGCCGCAAGCCGACTAGGTCATGTCGCCTTCAAGTTGGTCAGTGACGCCATAGTGGGCGGGGCCTTAAACCGCAGTTTCGAGTGAACCGTCATTGCGTTCGTTTCGGACGCATCTTACGTAAGTAAGTATTAAATTCTTTTAACCATGAAGTGCGCTCTTGATGGGTGTAGAAATGGCTCAGGATCAAACTTAAAACAAAATGGCATAACATTTTATGTGTCAGTAGTTTAAATTTGTAAATATATGCATTTTAAAACACATTTTCTTGTTTCATTACAAAGAGACATCTGTCGTTGGAAAGTTGCGTTCTGACCACAACTCACCGATATCGTCATTTTAATATTATAAAAGCATATTATAAAAATTCGGCACAAATAAGTAAATTTAGTTTAATTTCTTTATTAAAATATTAATTATTTCAAAGATTTATTGCTTAGTTACTAGAAATTTGAAAAAATAATAATTGGAATTGATGTCATCTGTCGGTGAGTATTCGAAAATAATTGATAACAAAAGAGTTTTCGTCGTACCAGCGAACCCATCATCGAATATATATTAAAGTCATGTTATTTATTAAAATTTTTTTTTCTTATTTGTTATAATTTTAGATTCTCGGTTTATACAGAAATTAGAAACGCATAAATAAGTTAGGACTGCACGACGGAAATATAGGGATGGATTAATTTATCCCAAGATGCCCGTCAGCGGTGGTAGTCGTCCCTTTTTTCTAATTTTCGCTGTGGATATGCATTTACGCATCCCCCCCGGAGAGAACGTGGGGGTATGTAGAGTTTGCCGAGCGCTCGGATCTTAGTTGCGCCCGGAATACCCACTAAAACCACAGCAGCCCTTTCCACGCCTATTAGCGGGGCGCCGGAGGGTCATCTTTAGACATTTTACTCCGACGACCCAGGCGGATGGCCTACTGGCCACGCCCTGGTGTCATCAAGGTGGTGAGAGGATGCGAGCGTAGCGACGCGCGCTGTCTCCTCCGACAGGCCAGCAGAGGTCTGTTCAACGACCGGGGCAGCCATAGTAGACCGTGCAGTCGCCTTCATACGGGCTGGTTCAGTTGGTCCGATCCCCACCAGTAGCATAGCCACCTCAAGCCGCGTGAGTTTGGCCTCCACTTCCGTCACCTGAGAATTGAGGCGGCAATTTTTTGCCCGCATTTCTGCCACTTTTGCCGCGAGGTGGTCGTTAGCTGCCTGTAGACGCTGTGTCTCCTCATTGCTGGAGCACCTGGCCAGCGTCCCACCTTTTTGTTGTCGGCAACCACCTTTGCGGTGCGCACGAATGTTCCCTTGATGTTTGTGGACTTTGTGGCCACCCTGTTAGGGATGGCCGCGTGGTCCTAGGCTCTCTTTTTCAGATCCGTAACTCACAGGGACTTAGCGTCCTCCTTGGACTCGCGGATAGTCAGAGAGAGCTGCTTGACTTCCTCTTCGGCTTGCAGTTCACCTTCGGCGCGCTTCGCTCTACGAACCGTAACCTCCGACACAACTGGCCCCGGTGTAAGAGGCCGCGTAATTCCTCGCCCTCTGCAGACAGTGCGCACCTGCGGCGTCGGTTTTATATATAGAATTGTAGTTCTTTTTAGACTAGAATTTTTTAAATCGGTCCTGTAGTTTCGGATCCTATTCAATGCAAACCAACAATCAAATCTTTCCTGTTTATAATATTAGTATAGATGTGGTCCAGCCATCCTAACGCTTGAATGTTCTGGAACAAACTGTTTTGCTTGTAACGCCGTAGTGGTAAAAAGACAAACTAAATTAAAGAAAAATTTGCAATATTACGCTGTATAATACTTTTTACCGCTAGATGGATTTTGATCTAGGGGTGGAGCTATAGTTGTACCTCGTCCCCCGAACACCCGCATTTAGCGACGCTTCGTTCTAAAGAGATTTTGCCTTTAAGCACCTCCGCTATTTTTCCGTACTCCGGGGTCCCTTCCAATCCGGGAAAGTGCTCTAAGTCGCTAAGCTATCGCACTGACCAACGGTCATACCCAATCTACACATCACAATTGTCTTTACGGCTCACGCCACCTATCGGATGCAACGTATTTTGACCAAATCGGAGACGTTCTTAAGGAAGGCCAGGTTAAGAGTACTCGAAATCAACGAGCATGCATGAAAGCGCTGATGAAAGTAGATGAAGCGAAAGATATGTGTCAGGATCGTAGCAAGTGGAGAGAAGTGGTATTTGCCTAACTCTACGGTAAAAAGGCGTGACAATATGTACGTATAATTTTTTTAAAAATAACCACTCTTACTCTTGCTCATCCGGTGAACTTCGTATCGCTATATTTTTTTTCGTGAATATTTTGCAATGAAAGTTATTACAGTACTAATACTACTAATATCGCTATTAAAAAAAAGGAGTTGGCAGTAGAAGGGTGAAAATTTAGGGTTGTATGTATATGACCACCGAAGGAATGTAACATAGTTCCAGTGGTCCGCCAAGAAAGGTGGAGAGACGGCACACGGCAGGTTTATTTAGTGGGTGAGGGCCCCACACTACCCTGTTTGTTGCCCCGAACAACGGGGTGTGCGGTTAGGTACATTTTTTCCCGCCTAAACAAAAAAAAAGGGTTGTATGTATTTATTAATGACGAATCATAAAAAAAAAATTGTCCAAAAATAAAAAATATTTTTTTCGTGTGGATCACCCTCATCACTTAGGGGTATGAAAAATAGTTTACATTCTATTCTCAGACCTCTGAATATACATACAAAATTTCATAAGAATCGGTTAAGTCGTTTTAGAGGAGTATGGCGACAAATACTGTGACACGAGAATTTTATATATTAGATAACAAGACAAATTCAGTCAATGAGTTTTTCAAAAGATATTTTGGTATTATTAGGCACCTTGACACGTTGCGAAAAACACTACTAAACGAAATGAGTGCAGGAAAGCGTAATCTGCACTCATTTATAATGAACACTTTTAATGCCTATTGTGGATCTTCTCTGTTTTATACATCAACTGCCTCTGTGGTGCAGCGGTAGTGTAAGCGACTGTTGATCATGAGGTCTCTGGTTCGATTCCCGGGTGTTGAGGGCAGTGTTATTGAGCTTTTTCGTAAAAAGAAAAATTCTCAGTAGCTGCCCGGAGTTCGGAATGTGCCCGGTAGACGACTATAGGCTCGCCCCCTATTACGTGGGACTTAAACATAGCTGGCGAGTCGTGGGTGTGTAATACACCTCTGCCTTCCCCCTCGGGGAATACAGGCTTGGTGCTATGTTTTTGTTTATACATTTTGTTACATGTTTATAACACATAATTATACTAGGCTGTATGGCTTGATGGTGAGTAAGACAGTAAGTTTGCCACCCCCTGAGTGGTTGGCGTGGTAGCCTATAGACCAAAGGCAACCTTCGCGAGTAATCCACCCCAAAAAAATCTATATCCTATGGCTTTTAAGAATAGAAGAAACCTTCCAGATGCTTCCGACAGATGGTGCAGGCATTACCCAAAGACGTTAAGTATGAATGTGTTATCGAGATTAGCAGTCAGGAGCAAGGGTCACGATTGCTGAATTGGTAAAGCATCTGGACGGTATCCAGGAGATGCAGGTTCGAATCCTGCTCGTGACTGTTATTTTCGATTTCACATTTTTCACTTTGTGTTTAATGTATGTTACTAAGCATGTCAAATGCTAAAAATATATATAAAAATATCTAAATAAGAATGTTAAATTTAATTTTATATTTGATATAGGATACATAGGTACATTTCAATGGTTTTATAAAATCGCGAGTTAAATAGGGGTTAAATTTAGAAAATAAATCTTTAACGCTGACGAAGTCGCGAGTATCAGCTAGTTTTTAATAAGGCGAGAATTAACCCTAACTGCACACCCGCAACATGCAACGAACTGGGTAGTGTGGGGCCCTCTACCACTAAAAACATCAAGTGCGGTGGCACACATGGTAATGTGTCTGTTTCTCCATATGTATTGACTGACGGACTATTGAAACTATTGTTTTTTTAATAAAACTTCTTTAGCCGCAACTTGAAAGTACCTCAGATCTTTTACGGACTTAAGTAATGGCTTTAAACAGAAGTGACGTTCAGTAAAATAATTTCTCTGTTGGTATGGACGTAGTAACATTACCGATTTACTTAGTCGGTTGTCAATGTAACAGACTTTCTACCGAAATATTTATACTGTGTATACAAGCCTGGGATATGAAAAAAAAAACTAGACGTCGCGGGACGTCTAGCAGATGTGAAAACATCGAAATTATTTTGTAGAAATAAAATGATCATAACTTGACAAAGTACTCCTCAAGACGAATCAAACGAATATAAACTCGATAGGGTTGCGTAGTTTCATTACAGGGTTACTGTGGCCACCTTCCAGCTACATCGTCAGACCCTGGATACCATCTAGAGACAAAGTACTCGCCAAGACAAATCATACGAGCCCAAACTCGATGGAGTTATGTCGTTTTATAACGGAGTTCCTATGGCCACGTTTTAGCTCCATCAGCAGACCCTGGATACCATCTAAAGGCAAAGTACTCATCAAGATGAATCAAATGATTCCAAACACGACGGGGTTGCGTCGTTTCATTACAGAGTTGCTGTGGTCACCTTCCAGCTCCATCATCAGACCCTGGATATCTTCTATGACTGAAGTTCTAGTCAGGACATTTCAAACAAGCCCTAACTCGATGGAGTTGCGTCATTTAATTACAGAGTTTCGTAAGGCCATCTTCCAGCTCCATCATCAGACCCTGGATACCATCTAAAGACAAAGTACTCATCAAGACGAATGAAACGTGTCCAAACTCGACGGGGTTGCGTCAGTTCATTATAGAGTTACTGTGGCCACCTTCCAGCTTCATCATCAGCCCCTGGATACCATCTAGACACAAAGTACTCGGCAAGACGAATCAAACGAGCCCAAACTCGATGGGGTTGCGCCGTTTCATTATAGAGTTCCTATTTTCACCTTCCACCTCCATCATCAGATCAGCTCCATGTTATCATAATATTGCATTGTTACGTGATATACACATGCGTGTAAAATTTCATCTCAATCGGAAACCGGGAAGTGTGTCAAATATAACTTGCAAGATTTGAACTGCACAAGTACCTACTTACAATAAAAGCGTCGCCACGCCAACAGCCGATTTTACCCTTCCTCCGCATTAGATGTTTCACATCAAAACAAAAAACATTTTTAGTAGCAGTAAGAGAGTGCGAGCGCAGTCAGTCAGTAAACATATTTGTGAAAATGACATGGAAGCAACAGCAGTAAATAAATAGTTATAACCTTTTGACAAATGTGTGTAGGATGTGCTGTGAAAGCGTGTGTGTTTGTTGTGTACTTTTTAAATGCAAATATAAAACCTTTTGGAGACCTAACGAGTCGGTTCATATCAAGAAATGTATGTATAATATAATTCGAAGTGTAGATTGAAACGACGTAATTGCGTGTAAAATCTCTCGGTGGTGTAGCGGTAGTGTATGCGACTGCTAATCTTGAGGTCTCGGGTTCGATCCCCGGGTCGGGCAATGTTATTGAGCTTTTTCCTAAAAAGAAAAATTCTCAGTAGCAGCCTGGAGTTTGGAAATGTGCCCGGTAGACGTCAATAGGCTCGCCCCCTATTTCGTGGGACTTAAACATAGCTGGCGAATCGTGGCTGTGTAATACACCTCTGCCTACCCTTTCGGGGAATACAGGCGTGATGCTGTGCGTGTAAAATTGTTAGTACCTAATTATCCAACAATGTTTACTTTATATCTATAATAGTTTTTTTTTTTACTTTATTATATATATGCTGGTTTAAGCAAAGCTCAAGGGAAAAAGCAGCAAATGAACGATGGCTGTCCCTACCAATAGCTCCTGTCTAGCTCACCGCAGAAACGCGGAAGCCTTGCGCACCGCGTGACCCATACTAGGGCCTTGGAGTAACTGTTAGACGACAATCCGGATATATCAGACTATCGGCGATCAAGACAAGGCCTCAACCTCCTTCAGTGCCGCGACACGGACACAACAAGGTTACACATCAGATAACCTGCATGCTTGGGATATTTTCTCGACGACTTGTCTACGGCCTAAATTCGGCTCCGAGAGGGGGCAGTGTCCACCAGTGGGACAGTAATGGATTGAAAAGAAAAAATAACCTATCCCGCTCCATACTCTCTTCTTAATATCTTTCCTATCTTCTCCTTAGTATCCTACCTATCCTCTCCTTTATAATAATAATTAGTTTATTTCTCACCATAGTGATCACAATTTAGTACAAATACGTATATAAATAGTAGTATATGTTATGGCCAATTACACAAATAATTGAGCAACTAATTGCCAAAACTAAGTGGACCTGTGTTTTGGCAATCAGTGATCCCTCGTAAAATACAGTCACAGCTGTGGTGCCAAGTTGTACACGTTAAACTTTCCGTACGTTAGTATTTGGTGAGTGTATAAAATGTGAGTGTGGTGTGGGAGTAAGTGAATGTGTGTATGTGTACTACAATGTTTGTTTACGAATCTAAAAGGCTGGCCATATTAAAGTAAACGTTTCAATAAATCTTCAGTATCGTCATAGGTTAGACTGAGCAAATAAAGTTTTAAGTTTAAGTTTGCGTTTAAGTCTTGAAAGACCCTGCAAATTCAATACATTGTTTAGTTTATTGTATAAATATTGGCTCCTGAGCTCATACTGGTTACCAGTAAAGGCGGTACGGCTTTCAGTATAAAAATCTACGGCAGCGACTATTGTGGTTAAGATCTGGTGGGGATACAGATACATGTCTATGCAGTACAGTATTTGGAATATAAATTTGTCATCCTATTAGAAGTTCTGCTTCTGCGTAAAGATCAGTAGTTGCATACCAAAAAGATTTAAACCGCATTACTTTTATAACGGTTCTTTATGCCCGTTCAAGTATGATCAAGCTTGTTCTATTAGCACCTCCGCCGAATACAGTATGAGAGCAAGGACTGACACAAAGAAATATAGACCATGTTAAGCATTTGAATATCAGCAGAGCTACCTAATTTTATGAAAACAAATATTAATTTACGAATTCTTGTTGTTAGTACTGCTATTTGTTTGTCCCAGTTTAAGCCATCATCTATATAAATGCCTAAATACTTGACTTCTTTAGTCCTTGTGAGAACAGCATAAGCAGTTAGTTAAATTTTCGGTGCAATTGTAGGCTTTTATGTGAAAATTTCCGAAAGCGGGCCGAGAAGAAGTTCTCATAGAAAAGGTGCCGAAGTTCGTTTTATTAGCTTTAATGTTTAATATATTTTGTTTTAGCCAACGCATTACTCTTTTAATTAAATAGCATTCTCAGCATTACGCTTATATTCTATCTAATCATTAACACTTATTAGAAGAGCCGTGTAGGCGGTGTATGCAAAAATTTTACAATGTGTCATTCATATATACCTGGAAAAGTGTCGGACTCAAAACTACCTTGTGGCACACCGTAATTTAATATCCGGTCGCTACTCATATGCCCATCCACAATAACTCTCTGAGATCTTTCCTTTAGGTAAGTTTTAAAAATATCCAAAACAATTTTATATCCTTCTTATCTACCTCCTATCTCTTTCCTTGGAGATGGCGACGCGCGAGCGATGCCTCTGGTGTTGCAAGCGTCTACAGGCTACGGTAACTACTTACGTGAGTCCGTATGCTTGTTCGCCACCCCCGTATTATAAAAAAAATAACATAGCAGCTTATAATTAGTTTACTAGTAAGAACAAATTATATTGTGAAATAACATAAACGGGTCTTCTTTCGCGTATAAAATAGGTGAAATTGTTAACTACCTTTTATCCGACGTTTCAACTGCGTTGCAGCAGCCGTGGTCACGGGACAACACCCGGCGTTTCAACTACGTTGCAGCAGCCGTGGTCACGGGCTTACGGGACAACAATTCGGTAAAAGGTAGTTAATAATTTCACCTAATTTATACGCGAAAAAAGATACGTTTATGTTACTTTAAATATATGTACTCGTATAATTCGCGAATCTTTAAAAGTTACTATTTTGTGAAACGTGGAGAAAGAGAACTTTAGTGCAAGCGGGAATCGAACCTGCGTTCCTTTTTTTTGTTGTTAAGGCGGGAAAAAATGTTCCTAACCGCTCACTTCGTCGTTCGGGGCAACGAACAGGGTAGTGTGGGGCCCTCACCACATAAAGAAACCCGCCGTGTGCCATCTCTCCGCCTTTCTTGGCAGGCCACTGGAACTATGTTACATTCCTTCGGTGGTCCGCTGGCACGACTCGAGCGTGTGCCACGCCGTGTCCTCGTTACAGCTGCAGTGGTGACAGCCCGGAGTCGCTTCCCTCCTTGCAACTATGTGCAGATATCTGCCGAAGCAACCGTGCCCTGACAGCATCTGCACCAGTCGGAAGGTAAGGTCTCCGTGCCGTCGCCCCGCCCACTCCTCCAGCACTGGCTGGAGCGCCCCTACGGTCCAAAGACCGGCCCGGGGCGCCTCCAACCGTGCCCTCCATCTGGCCATGGCAGCTCGGCGGCGTGTCGCCCTGCCACCCGGTCACCTCCCGCTCTTGCAACGCCCACCGATACACCTCGGCGAGCACCTCCACCTCCAATTTTTTGATTCCGGCCAACACGCAGGCTGCCTCCGTCGACACCGTGTGGTATCCACGTATGAACCTGGATGCAATGACTCTCTGTGGTCTCCACAGAAAAGCCCTGTTCAGTGCGTCCAGGGACCCCGCCCACACAGGTGCGCCGTACAGCGCCATTGACCGGACCACCCCCGCGTAAAGCCGTCGGCACACGTTGTTGCGACGGACGCTGCGCTGACTAGCCTCGGGGACAGTTGGCGGAAGTGCTCGCGAAAGCACCAGGCCCAGATACTTAATCTGCTTAATAGATACTTAATCTGGGCCTGCACCCAATCTAGACCCCGTCCACTGTGATCGAGGCGCCAGCAGGTGGCCGACGTCGGGGCCCATGGAAAAGTAGAGCCTCCGACTTGTCTAGGGCCACCTTAAGCCCCAGCGCCCCAATCTTCCTGACCACCTCCGAGGTCCTTAAGGCCGCCAGGAACGCCGCTTCCTCGAAGTTTCCACCCTGGGCCACGACTAGCGTGTCATCCGCATAGCAGATGACCGCCAGCCCGGGGGGGGAGCCGACAGCGCAACACCCAGTCGTAACCGATCCCAGGACCGAACCCTGTGGGACACCGCACGACATGGGTCTCCTCACAACGACCCCTATGCGGGCTCTCATAGACGACGCTGCGGCCCTCAAGATAGTCCGCCACCAGCCGCCTCAGGTATACAGGCACCCTGTGATACCGGAGCGCCTCCCTGATGAAAAGGGCACTATGACTGCGCTTCTCCAGTTCTTGGGAACCATTCCTGAGCTAGGGGATTGCCATTAAACAATATTAGTTAAACAGTAGTTAAGCTTGTGATACATAAAAAACCGTGATATATCGTTGCCCCGAACGATGGGGTGTGCGGTTAGGAACATTTTTTCCCGCCTTGACAAAAAAAAGGGACGCAGGTTCGATTCCCGCTCGCACTAAAGTTCTCTTTTTCCACATTTCACAAAATAGTCACTTTTAAAGATTCGCGAATTGTACATACATATTTAAAATAACATAAACGGCGGTCTTATTTCGCGTATAAATTAGATAAGTAAGTAAACTAGGTACTAACAAGTAAGTTATTTGTTTGGTAGCATGCAAAGGACGCATCAGATTTATAGATGACATGTTCATTAAATTCTCTATATTACCCTTCATCTGCACAATGCTCATTACAGAGCAGCTTCTATTATATGAATATAAAAATATCTTATCCGGGTATTTGGGTCACAACTCACAAGTTCCGCATTACATCTGGTAATGAATGATGATTAAATGCGTCGAGAAATATTTTGTTACTGTACATAATACACGCCCTAGATATCTGTTAAAGGTTGTGATAATTTATTGTTTTCTGACATATTACATGCGTCCATTGTCTTCATTGTTCCGTTTATAACATAGCATCACGCCTGTATTCCATGAAGGGGTAGGTAGAGGTTTTGCCAGCTATGTTTGAGTCCCACATAATAGGGAGTGAGCCTATTGTCGTCTACCAGGCATAATTCCAAACTCCGGGCTGCTACTTACAAAAACCATTTTTATGAAAAAGCTCAGTACAGTCACACTACCGCTGCACCAAAGAGGCAGTTAAAAGTGCCGTTTATTAATACTGAATTATCCGTAAAGGGGTGATCACTATATAAAACTACTAACGAGTTAACACTTTTTTATATAAGTCAACAAAATAGTACATTGTTACCCTGGAGATGAAAGCAACCCTCGAAATATTGGAGCCCTCGCTACGCTCGGGCGCCAAACCCCAAGTCTTGGGACTAAATAAGTCTTTATCCCGAGGTAAACACTGTGCTTTTCATTACAAATACGAGGAAACTAAAAATAAAAATCATGAATTAGCTAAAGAAAAAATGGGAGACATTAAAAAATTTAATTTGGAATCGCCGTTTTCCCGCCGATTTTGTTTTTTTTTCTGTGGCCTGTCAGCTATTCAGTCATTATTTTTCATTTTAATCATTGAATAAATATAAATCTTCGTTATTTTAAAGATATAGTTGCAACTATATTAAAATAAAGTCATATAAAAAACAAATTCTTTAATAAATATCTAACTTTATGTTATTTCAATTTTACATCGCGCTGTAATTGATTGGTTGTACAGAAAATAGAACTGTATTTTTTTTATAATTACTCAGCTGACAGTTGAAAGTAATTCTCCCCAGGGCTGAAAAGTATTACTTTCAACCCGCTCCTCAGGCAACTTCAGGCCTACTTTCAGAGTATGAGTAATGAAAAAATAATTTTCGAATATCTTATTGATTGATTTTTTGGCTTTCTAAAAGCTTAAAAAATATATAAGGTTCCCGATATAGTAGCAGGATAAAATGTATACCTACCAATTTTTAAGCTTAATTAAGAGTTTTAAATAAAAAAGTTGCATCACAATCCGGAAAACAGACACACAGATTCTAAAAAAAATTGGTTTGTATTCAGAAAAGCCTATATCTATGTATAGCGTAAAACATATAATAGTATTTTTTTCTCAAATAACTTAAATGTACAGACACAGCTCTGTTACAGCTTTAAAATAATTAGGATATTAAAATAAATCTTTCATTACTTAGGCGTAAAAAAATCAAAACCAATTTAATTATATCCCAACACGCGCATGAAAATCAAAATCTCCAAATATTATCAAAAAGAGCCACAGTGCGCCGCCTAACTAAATTGAATTAGCGAAATTAAATTTAATCAAACGGCATCATTACTAACGCTGTACCCACGCAGGCTCAATAAATGAATAATACTCTAAGGAATTCTCAAATCTTCTAAAGTCCAGAGCATTAATGTGTTTGACTATGCGTAAAAAATGTGCGTCAAACGATTTAATGATGCCTAAGCATATTTAAAACCCTTGGGATATAATTCAGGGTACTTTGATGAGCAAAGCAGCGCGGACGTTCCTTGGGCTTTACTGTAACGTGGATTAAATCTCAATTGCTGTTACCAATCTACATAAAATTCACTTAAGCGTTTTACGTTAGGTTATTCGTTTGAATATTCACAGTATATTGGTAATAAATGAAAATTTAATGAAGATGTGTGCCATTGAGCTGGAAATGAGATCGTTAATCCAAATGAAACATGTTTCACGTTATTTTTCGATAGAGCCAACCTTTACGGCTGATCCTTTGGTACTTTAACGGTACTTATACAAGCATCTATATACCTATCACTTGCTGACAAAAAAATACCACTTTGATTAAAGGAGGAATTTTAAACTGGTTGAACGAAAGGTATACTCGTAGTACGTGTAGTTAATAAGTATTATTCACAAACACTAATTGTTACTGGTGGGGACTTTTGTCACTATCACCATAATAATTTTACCATAACACAAAGTGCAAAAATGTGAAATCTAGCCTAGTCTTCTGGATACCGTTTCAGAGGCACTACCAACTAAGCGATCGTAGCAATCACTTGGAACAACAAATTTCCATATTGCTTTCTTTTTTTACGGTCCCGAATGATATATCTGCATAAATTGTTTATTTCATTAGATAAAATATTACAGAAAAAATACAACAGTGTAAGGTAACGGCAGACATACTATACAGATCTACTGTAGCATTTCATTCATATTTATTCATTCATATTCATTTATTCTCGCATTCCACAATGTATATAGTATAGGTGGTAACATAAAAATAAAATAGTAACAATTATGGACCCTGTTGGGCACAGCAAAAAGTAGAAAAGAGGATGACGTAAATGTTATTTTTGGTAATTATTTGTATTGTTTATTGCTATTATATTATTTTTAATTTAAAAGCTTTTTTAAAAGAAAGCTTAATCACCTAAATTGTGCAATGGAACAAAGTTACAAATCAAAGCTCTTTTTAAAAACGTCGTAGGAGCCACAGTAATTAATTAATTATTAATTCGGTGAGTGGGAATACAGGATGGGACCAGATATTCCACCTTTCCACCCTTAACCCCTCTATATCCATACTTACCATCTCCCATGGTTTTGCTTGCGGTTCTAAGAAGGGAGCATGCGAGTAGCACCCGAGATGACTGTTTTATGGCTATGACTCCAGTAGCCATTTGCCACTTGTAATTACAGAACATAAATTATATTTATATGTTTCAGAAAACATTTTTTGGGTTATCTTTTAATTTTTAGGTTATATCTCAAGTTTCCGATGTAGTAGCAGGTTTATCATTCCACTTATACCAGTTTATAAGTCTAATCAAGAAATATAATTCAAAAAGAGTTTCATTCAAATCTGCTTTGTAGTTTTTGCGTGATGTGTGAACAAAACAGAAGAAAATTTAAAAAAGAATATTGTTTTCAGTAAGTATTTTTCTCTCAAATATCTTAAACATATAGACAGATCTTTTACAGCTTTATAATAGTAGACACTAAGAACAGTTGAGTGCACTCAGTTCCCGCTGAGCAATAGTGCTAAACACTCAGTGAATAAAACAGTGTGCAAACAATAGTTGAATAATTCAATTATTATAATCATCAGTAAAGTGGGCACGTGATGTATACGTATTGGTTTGTTGTTATTATTTAACTGCCTCGGTGGTGTAGCAGTAGTATATGCGACTGCTAATCATGAGGTCTCGGGTTCGATTCCCGGGTCGGGCAATGTCATTGAGCTTTTTCCTAAAAAGAAAAAACCTCAGTAGCAGCCCGGAGTTTGGAAATGTGCCCGGTAGACGTCAATAGGCTCGCCCCCTATTACGTGGGACTTAAACATAGCTGGCGAGTCGTGGGTGTGTAATACACCTCTGCCTACCCATTCGGGAATACAGGCGTGATGCTATGCTTTTTTATTATTATTTGTCAGAATACTAATATTGTAGAATCATTAAACACAAAGTGGAAAATTATTATTAGGTAAAAATCTTAATTGTAAAATTAAGTTTACCTGGTCGGTATAATGTATGTAAATACTTCCGACAGATGGCGCAGGCATCACCCAGGACGTTAAGTATGAATGTGTTATCGAGATTAGCAGTCGAGAGCAGTTGTTACGATGGCTGAATTGGCAAAGCATCTGGACGGTATCCAGGAGAGGCAGGTGCAAATCCTGCTCGTGACTGTTATTTGCGATTTCACATTTTCCACTTTGTGTTTAATGTATATGGCTAAACATGTCAAATGCTAAAAATATATATAATAATTTCTAAATTGTAGAACCATTTTGTTATGTTATTACACCGTCACTGTCGAGGTGACAGTCACATTAATCGTTGTATTATTTCTAGAGCGGATTTTATTTGTCACCATGAAAACTATGTTCATTAGTGTTAGAACATTTTACTTTATACACTTCTGTAAATATACGGGAGAATGTGACATGATTTCCAACGCTCCCTACGACGTCCCACTAAAACTCTCACATTTTTAATGATTTCTGGGGCGTTGTCATTGGTAAAGCAAAATGTTAACCGATAGGCCCTCAATATTATATCACTCCCTCGCAGATTTCACTGATTAAGTACTTTGACCAACTGACAAAACAATAACAGAACCAGTCTACTAACACGCACTGAGCCAGGCTAGTAGGTACTACTGGCTAAATCTCTCTTTCTTTGAGAGGAGATCCATATGCAATAGTGGAACAGTAGTTAGTTAAAAAGTGTATTCAATTTTGTTCATCTCCTCTTAACCTAATAAATGTTGGTTGTTGAACGATATTAAATATATATTTAATATCGTTCTATTAAAGAAATAAGTTAACGGTGTTTTTTTTTTTGTATATGAACAAATTTGAAGTAGAATACATTTAGCGCTTTATGTACTCCTAATTATGGTATTTGTTTCCTGTGGTGACGGACTAAGAATACAAGTGTCACCACCCCATTCTTTCCCATGGGTGTCGTATGAGGCGACTAAGGGAAGTAAGCAATTATCATCCATTGCATAACTGGTGGTAGGGCTGGGTACCAAGTGGGAGTACTCATTTGGTAGCGGGCCCGAGTGGGTTGGTATCACCATCTCCCGTGTGACCGGTCATGAAGCACATCGTTGCGTTTTGGCTGTAGCAGGAGATAGCCGTTTATTCTTTCATTTCATATCGGTGAAATGAAATGGTGAGTAGCGGCTTGACAATACTCTCAGTATAGTTAAGTCCATGAGCGACGGTAACATTTACCATCAGATGGGCCGTGGCTCATCTGTCACTCATATGCAATAAAAAAAAGCAATTTTCATAGACCAAATATATAATTAAAACATTAATTAAAACTATTATTAGGCTTTTGATTGGATACCTATTCATTTTTAAAACAAATTACTATCAGTAAGTATTTAAGTCGTTAAAAAACAAATAGGTTTCAAACAACATAAACCTTCTTAATGGACCTCAGGATTTGACTAGCTAATACTAATTTATTTAATCCTACTACGCTCCCTGAAATGCAAAACAGAAAATAAAAATCTCTTAAAACCTTTTACATTACACAAACTTGGTAAGCCGGTCGAAAGAGTGGAGATAACCTTCGTTTTTTACTGGATATGATTTTAATGGCTGAGTTAAATCCTTCTTACATTAATGATATCAATAATTTATTTACAACAATTAATATTTAATCAAGTATTTAACTTTTTTTTGTTTACTCTGTGGAAATGCTATTTACGCATCCAGGGTATGTCGGACTCGCCACTGTCCACAAACTTTAGATACAGAGGCCAATTATGTATACTCCTAGGTTTTATATAATCTGATGCAAAATATGTATGTAGTCTTTGGTACTAAAACTGGATTCTTCGGAAGGTTGGAAGCTTCTTTTCTTCTTGGAACAAGCCAACAACAGGACTCTTGGATATGCCTACTGCGGCCTGCTACTGCCACTACCCATAGAACTGGTGGAAAAGATTTCATCTCTGCATGAAGTGTTGTTATTAATCTCCAACTTAGTCAACTGGCTTTGGCCGACGGGTTGACCTCTACAGAATACTTTTGAGTACTGATAACCCTGATACCAATTTAGGATTTCTGGTCGCCCGCCCTCTCGGTGGAAGAGCAAATTCCCGGACTGGAAGATCATCATGCCCTAACTATCTCTTCAGACGCACTCACAGCTCTACAATATCTTGTCGGGTCTTGTGCAATTCCTCTTCCAGCTCGATGATTCTCTCGTTAGTCCAAACGTTTACATTCTAAAGTCCATGTGGACGGAGTCGCGGGAAAAATCTAGTTACTAATAGTATTATTAGGAAAAGATTTTGTGAAAACATAGCATCACGTCTGTATCCTCAAAGGGGTAGGTAGAGGTATATTACACACCCACGGTTCGGTAACTATGTTTAAATGCCAAGTAATAGGTCGGGTACATTTCCAAACTCCGAGCTGCTACTAAGATTTTTTTTTTTACGAAAAAATTCAATAGCATTGTCCGACCTGGGGATCGAACCCAAGACCTCATGATTAGCAGTCGCTCACACTACCGCTGCACCACCAAGGCAGTTATTTTGTACAATTATTGATTATTATACAATTCGTCTTATATACACATTGCCCTAATTAACGTATAAACATACAATAATTAGGCATCGTAAATGCAATATTTACAAAGATAAGATTCACATTAAGCTACTTAAGAGTCGAACAATCTTGTATTGAAAGCCGTTGTTGTATATCATCGATTGAATAATACATTATTATGTGCTAGTTAGGATCGCATAGCTAGGCAATCGAAACAAAAAGGTTTTCCATGTCTTACCGTATATAATAACTACAACAGTTACATTCTGAATAGCTTGACTGGAGCCGAAAAGGGGTTGAAGAAATAGCGTTTAGAAACATGACTAGTCATAATGTAATAATATTGTTAATATGAAAAGATGATTGATATGTTAATATATTTTCTCTATTTATGAAACGTATTCTTTATGTAATGTAATTTAGAACATACTCGTAATATTAAATTAGTTCTGATGGTAATATAAGGTTCTAATTTGAAACTACTAACCTGGCGTTATTCAAGGGAAAGTATTCCGGAAAAACATCCAGGTCCAGGTCTTACCACAAACCTTTGTTGGTTGGCTTCTGACCTGTTGGAATAAAAAAAAATATTTTTAAAAATGTAACATAAAATTTATACTAAAATGGGAATAAAAAGAATTGGGTAATAATTTCATCTAATATGTAATGTTTAAAAATAATTCAAAGAAATAAAAAAAAACTCTCAGATACAAAAAACTCTGTCGAGTGAGCTATATTACTTCATATGACCAATTATAAAACAAGGTCTTCCACAAAAGACAAAGTTTATTATAATTAGCGTTTTACGTCGCCCTCAACTGAAATACTTTACAAATTAGACAAACTACAACCACAGAATAGATACTAGTCCTACGCTACAACTCTTTATACCGATCAGTGGAGCCTATAATTATCAAATCTGAAGTTTAGAACCGGCCATCAGCGTCAAAAGTTTCATTAAAATTTTCTGTTATTTTACAGCTAATCTTACAATAAAAACGAGTAATAAAATCTGAAGTTTTTATCTCCACAAAATCCGAGATGAAAATTTATTACCCATCATTTATAACAGACTAAAGAATGTTATAAAGCTGGTTAGTCCGTGCCTTTAGAATAAAAAAAAAACAACTTGGCATTGATGATTAGGTAAATAAATTGGATCAATATTTATTTCAGTACTATATTATCATAGGAGTCAAATATATAGAACATAATTATGTATATTATGTCGTAGCCAGATTGTAGAACTGGTCACTTAATGATTGATCCCAATCTCTAAAACCTAACCATTTCATGAAATAGTAGGCCACAACATGAAGTGGCCAATTGTAATTGTACATGGCCACGACATAGGTATATAATAACAGTGAAAGTAAAATATATACAAGCTCAAATATGAGATCATCACTTCCTCACTACACATTATTTTATATTGTCATGCATCAGCTTCACACCGTTCAAATTCAAGTATCAAATTTTGTAAGAACTGCGTAAAGTTCACCAGCGAGTTGGACCTCTATAAATCATTAATCTTCATCCGGAACCCCCATCTCTCTTCATACTACATCCCGTTGGAACGTAATGGAGATTTTTAATAATAATTATAAGAATGGCTGTGACGTGGTTTGCCATCCGTCACGTCTTGTTCTTACGGGGGTGAAAAGTGGGTAGTAACTGCCTCGGTGGTGTAGCGGTAGTGTATGCGACTGCTAATCATAAGGTCTCGGGTTCGATCCCCGGGTCGGGCAATGACATTGAGCTTTTTCCTAAAAAGAAAAATTCTCAGTAACAGCCCGGAGTTTGGAAATGTGCCCGGTAGACGTCAATAGGCTCGCCCCCCTACGTGGGACTTAAATATAGCTGGCGAGTCGTGGGTGTGTAATATACCTCTGCCTACCCCTTCGGGGAATACAGGCGTGATGCTATGCTATGTTAAAAGTGGATAGTGGAAGGCCTCCTCATGATAAGTTTCTGGTAGGTGGCAATCTGTTGTCTTAGCCGACTCATTTGTGAAAAGGCTTGATTCTATATAAATGTATGTATGTATTATAGGAATTTAAGTAATTGCCTGGGTCCCCCTTATATATTTTCTCTCTTACGTAGGGCGTAACATTCCGTAAGGAAAAATATCTTAAAGCATCTAAAACAAAGTGAAGTAGAGACTCCAATCTCACCATTAGGTGACTACAATAGCTTAGCGGTTTAGAGCACTTCCCCGGTTTAGATGGGACGCACTTTCGAATCCTGCTTGCAGTAAAGCTCTCTTTTTCCACAATACAAATAATTTGTTCTTTAAAATACATAGCGAAGTATTTCATGTGCGAAAATACAGATAAAATACAAAACAATTTATAGCATTTCAAGCAATTTTATTTATCAAATCTATTAGCCAGTATCCGTATTCCTTTAATAATACGCAATGAAAATAAGCAAATAATTCGAAAGCAAATAGTGTTATTAGAAGACCCACACGTAGGCAGGTAATGATTATAACTTGTACAGATTCACCAAAATAATAACATGGATTTTTCCATCTAGCACCTATACAATTTTATTGTTAACAGTGTTTGTGTTCGTTTCGTGTGTTGGCAACATAGAGCAACGCAAGAGCGTTGCTCTTTGGTTGGCAATGTGTACGAATAATAAATCTATTTAAATAGATATTTTTTTTTATACTACGTGGGTGGCAAACAAGCGTACCCAACTGATGGTAAGCGGTTGCCGTAGCCTATAGACGCTAGCAACACCGGAGGCATCACTCGCGCATTGCCTTCTCTAAGGACCATTCCATAGAGAAGGCAATGCGCGATATCCCATGATAGGATAGGAAGAATAATAAGGAGAGGATAGGTAGGATATTAGGAGAGGACAGGGAGGGGGTTTGGCCTCCAGCGCTCTCACTCACCATACGAAACACAACAGTAGGTACCGTTGTTTCACGCTGATCTTATGTGAAAAGGTGGTACTTCCCCGATGAAGCCGGCCCATTCGTGCTGGGATAAGCAAGGCTTTACCACTATAATGTTGAGAATTTATGTAACGTTACATAACATGTTATATTTTATCACTGATGATTGCTGCTAAAGATTATCACCTTATTCGAAGTACATGCGCGGCAACTGTTGCGGGTTGAAATCTGGTTACAACCCAGAGAGGCAAATTAATTTATGTAATTTGTTTATACTTACTAAAGTTTTTCCAAAAACTTTATTTTGCATAAAGTTAACAAAGCATTAGATATTTTATTGAAAATAGTAAGTAGTTGACAGTAATTTTGGTTTACACTTCGTTTTTTGTTGTAATAGATTTTTAATGCATAGAATAAGGCAAAAGTTTTATAAAATGTTCTTTTAGAATAATTGCCCTAAAGCATAGGATGGCGCAAATAAAATAGATTGTTATTACATTGTGGAATGCATCCCTTAACTATATTTATCTATTAAAAGGCTCCTGTATGTACATGAGCAATAAGTAATACAAGATTTAAAAAAAATAAACCGCCTTTAAGTGCGCTCAGGAACTAAAAAGCAATAAATAATTGGTATTTAGATACGATTTCCGTGCTAGACACCTACTGATGTATTTGAAGCCGGTGGCAAAAATGTTTTTATAGTTATTTAAGTAATTATATGAATTGTTTTTGTTACTTTTGGACTTGGCACCGGCTTCAAACACATCAGTAGGTGTCTAGCACGGAAATCGTACCTCGTACTCGTTACCTGATGACTATGGGACCACCTGGGAAGTATACCCTATCAAACAAAAAAATATTTTTTAAATCGGTCCAGGCGTCTTTGAGTAATCGGTGAACGTATATAAAAAAAATATTCCGACGAATTGTGAACCTCCTCCTTTTTTGAAGTCGGTTAAAAACATATAATAACGACATTTAGCACATAGATAGAGGTCAATATTTAGCTTATTCATACAATAGTTTTATTGAACAGGATTTTTTTTAAGGTGTGACTAATTACGTAGGTACATATTTAGATATTTTTATATATTATATATATTTAGCATAGCATATAAATTAACATAAAGTGTAGAATGTGTTATCGAAATTAGCAGTCCTGAGCAATTGTCATGATGGCTGAATTGGCAAATCATCTGGACGGTATCCAGGAGATGCAGGTTCATATACTGCTCGTGACTGTTATTTTCGATTTCACATTTTCACACTTTACGTAGGTACATTGCAAAAAAATGTAGGCACGAGTATACATTAGGCTATTTAGGCGTGTCTGAATTCAAAATATATTTTTTGGAATAGTGGTATGTTTTTAGTTCACTACTTTTATTTGTTATATTACTGAGCCGCTTTTGGTAAATATCTACTGCTGCTGCTTATCCCAGCATGAATGATCTGGCTCTATGGGGGAAGTACCACACTATCATAAAATATTAGTGTGAAACAAGCTGTTACGTATGGCCACCCTCCATATCCTCTTCTTGTTATCCATTCTATATTCTCCTTAGTATCCATTATCTTTATTTAAATATATAATTTGGCAACATCATTATGTCCTATGTGGTGTGTTGCCGTGTGTGGCCGGCTTTAGAATTGTCCCACCCCTCTCTACCCACGGGAGTCGTAAGAGCCGACTGAGGGAATACCGAGGGAGTGGGCAGCAGCACTCCCTTGAGTATTAACAACATCCACTGCGATCACCAACCCGCCTGCCAAGCGTGGCGATTACGGTATTATCCCCCATGACGGGACCGCTCGTTATGGCGTTCTCTTGGGGAGGCCTATGTCCAGCAGTGGACGTTGAAAGGCTGATGGATGGATGGATGGATGGATGGATGGATGGATGGATGCATTATCTCCACCTCCTATCCCTTTCCTTGAGGGTGGCAACTTATTTGAGTTCATCTGTATCTATTGAGTAATAGAATGTTATATTTATTCTCACTATCTGTCTGCTACACGTACATTGTGTAGTGTCTCGAAATTATCCACTTTGTAGTTAAACTAAACTGTTGTCTGATACAATGTTGATAGGTTAAAGTTTACTCAATTTATAGCGCTAAACTTTAATTAATATGCCATCGTATTATCGTCATTGTATTAAACGACGAGGGACAAAACTATACGCATTAATTTTGTTTTAGTTGTTTGATCGCCTCTTTAGTCCTGTCCATAAATTTCCCCGGACCGCAGGAGGAGAAAAGATTTATGCGATATTGTATTCTTGAATTTAGTTTTGGACTCCAATTTCGATGAAACTAATCTTCGTAAACTGAATCTGCTAATTATTTCCTATTTTGAGGCTAAAATTACTTACGAAAGATTAACTGTTTTAGCCGTGTGACAGATATCGTAATTAATTATTACTGGTAATTTATCATCATAAACTAACTCGAGGCTTGGGATATAAGTAATTTGAGTTGGCGAACAAACTGAACAGTAATTTACCTTATGTTTCGAACAAAGTTGAAGTAACGAACTGTTATAAATAACGTTCTTGACCCGAGGATGAAATATCTAGTTCGAACCTTCACTTTATTTATCATTGTAAATTAGATTTATTGTATTTAAACTTATTCTGTGGATAATTAAAGTCATTAATATTTGATGGTATATAAATAACCTTGTTTTTGTTAAGGCGGGAAAAAATGTACCAAGTGCTTGTGGATAAATTTTAGCAGTAGTACAAAATGCATTCACACAGGTTTGGTTCATGGAGTCTACGTCCACAGAGTTTTATTAAGCGATCTTTTTTAACTAGTAAAAATTTAGGTATAGACAACGACAGTAGATAATTTGGTTAAATAAATATATTGTAATACAAAAATATCCGTTATGGCTATTTTCGTTACTTATATTGAAGCCTGCGTTAGCGAAGTTGAGTACAAAGTTTTTTATTATAAAACTTATGTAATTAAAGACTTCGCCAATTAGTTTTGGAAACGAGTTTTGGTCATCCATTCTCGTACGGTAAAAGCTGATGATTAGTTTTGCTAAATTAGAGCATAATAATTGCTCTTTTATTTATACATCAATGGGGCTGTTGACTGCTATCATTTCTCGACAGATGCGTGCGTACTATCGACATGGCCATTGAAAACTGTCATTTCCATAAAATTTGTAACCTGTAATTTGATAAATACGAATTTTCTCGTAATATGCCTCTTTGTGCTGTACCAAAATGTATTAACCCCGATGTACATTTATTTCCCAAGATTTCACATTAAAAAAAGAGTGCAATTTCGCAAAAAAATTGTGACTATACAGCATGGCGTCTTTCAATTCTTTAATCTTCCAGGTACTATAAATCTTAACAATAACGCTAATCAACCGGATTAAACACAAAAAAATAGCAAGCAATTCTCAGGCAAACAGAGCAACTACAATTTGACAGTGGCCATCTCCACGATAGCACCATCTACGCTCATCTTTGCCCGTGAATACCTACCTATTGTAATATTTTCTTATACATATTTGATATTTTTATTTTTATTGACAGCAAATTTTACTAAGATACGAGGTACGACGATTTACTCGTACTTCTAATCAGATGCATGTGTTCTCTCTTTAGCACTAAGGTAACCAACTAGTATATAAGCAGCGTCTTTATCGACTAGTATAATAGTATTGTTGGATTCATATGGAAGCTACCAAAGACAATCCGCAAACGAATAATAAAACATTAATCTAAGCATTAGGTATGCTTTAAAGGAGAATGCCGATTTTTCTATGAGAGTTATTATTGCGTCTATCGCTCGTGCTATTGTTGCGTCTTAACCAAATTAACTGTAGAACATTGTAAATGTACTCAGAGTCTTTAAATAAAATTATCATTAAGATATCTGATAGGAGTTTAGAGAAATCTGACTTTTAATTTTTCAGTATATTTTTAGCATATAGGTTATATATTATGCGTTGAAATCCATATCTTTTATTCAATTATAGTATAAAATGTAGTATCAATAGTATTTTAGAGTACCTATGTAAGAAATATAGATAGGATATAATGCTACGGCTAACTACTCTTGATCTAGATTACATTCTAAGAGATCTTGGGTCCTGGTCTTAGTACCACTAAAAAGTCTATTTCACACGACGTCACGCTCTTTTTTTTTAATTACTCAACGTAGAATTTCTGTACTCAACATTAAAGTAAGCACTGAACAATAATAAAAAAAAAACTGCTTTTTCACAAATGAAGCAATCAACACATAAACGTACATAACACGTTATCTGACGTTATCGGCAGTACAAATGTCAAATCATGTCAAATTGTCAATCAAATTCAAATCAATAAGGGTTGCTAGTAAAATAACAATATATATCCTAAAACATTTTTAGAAATAGACAATAAATGTTATTATATTTTTAATTTAAAAACAAAACTGAAAAATTAATTTAAAAACAAATTTGAATTAAGATTTCATAAAATAATCTTCGACTAATACTAAGTATTATAATATGAGCTCATGTGGGTTTTTGTTTTATTTAGGTATTTCATATCAATATTCTTACTATTGGGCTTTAAAAATGGGTATAGTAATAAACTGGCGACATTGACTATCCAAGCCTTCCAAAATTATGGCAATTCCGCTTATTTCGAATTTTATAATATGTATATCTTTGTTTTTGTGACATTGAAACCCCAGTTCGCTTATGACTAAAATAAATACATATAACATCAGATATTTTTATATAAATTTTTAGCACTTGACATGCTTAGCACTATACGTTAAACACAAAGTGAAAAATGTGAACTCGAAAATAACAGTCACGAGCAGGATCACGAGCAGGTTAACATATAACATCATTGTTCAAAAGACAATTTTTTATGTTTAGATAGTTTTAAGACGCACAACGGGCACAATATAGTCTGGTTTTCGGCATTCTCTTTTGTAGCGAAATAAACTACAAATATAGATACTTGATGGATTATTGTTCTGATAAACATACAAATATCGTGACTGCATTAAAACAGGCAAAATAAATTTATGCAACATTCTACACTTACCCAAAAATTGCATTTTTTATAAGCATACATCCATCCATCCATCCATCCATCCATCCTTTAAGCATATATAAGCATACATAAAGAACTAATACTCTATGAAATAAGTAATTAAATATTCGTAAAATAGATTCATATACTTTGTTGACAGATACTTACCGGACGGGTACCTGGGAAACTCATCAATCGTAGGACACTTGCTCAGAGTGACCAGTGGAAAAGACGAGCCCGTTCAAGAGAGAATCAATAGCTCTCATTGACGTTAGGGCGTTGCGTGATAATCTTATAACTCCATATTTGTTAATTTATCTATGTGAAACCAGCGCGTTATTACAACGAACAAATTCGTGAACAAAAATAACTATAAATCCATTATTCACACTCACATATTCTGTGAATAAGCCAGTCGAATACCAGTGTGTCTCGAATTACAATCAGCTATAATATATCAAACTATTGACAAAGAGGAAAGTTCGCGGAAAGTTCGCGTTCAGATTCATAGCCTTAATATATGTCATCTCATGTTATAGCTGGGGTAGTATTGCTTTATCGATATAACTCCTATATATACTTGCCCTATTTATTGTTGAAACAAAACAAAGTAGCCGAATACAATTTTTCATAAATATTTAGCTGTGCTCAGCAGATGTTCTGCCCAAACGTTGGCTGCAATCGATGGCTCAATTTTTTTTATTTAGTATTTGAGTTTTTGATAATAGTCGTGGTAGAACTGATATGCGAAAAATAATAAAATATAAAAGTAGGTACATAACTATATAGGGAACTGGTTCGTATCTCTGGAGATATAACCATAATATATATTTTATTTAGCAGTAGTACGACCAATATATTTTATTTCGCAAAATGTTTAAAAGCACGGTACAATTGAGCATTATATAACAAAGCCAATACAAGTTGTGCATAATCTTTGGATCTTTTCCTCTTAAACTATGTATCTTAGGAGACAAGATTTCGCCGGTAAATAACATTTATATATATAATGTATATCTATATTGTACATACAACATATAAGTAAAATAAACTGTGGATTGGGTGCTTTTATGTATATGTATACGTGTGTATGTGCGTGTGTGTGTGGGTGTTTTTTTTCTTATTTTTGTTTCTCATAGGTTTCAGAAAATCATTTTTACGTATCATCAGGACTTGGTGTTCTACCTGGTATGTCGGGCTTGAATTATCCCTACCGAATAAAAACCTCGTTCTCTGGTGTCAAAGCCTCTGTTTCCCCCTCTGCCTGGCCGTTAAGCATCACTTTGCGGAGGGAGTGTCTAAGCTAATGATTTCTCAACTAGTCGAAGGAAGAAGTGTGTATGTGTATGTGTTTGTGTTGAACTATTATATAATGTATGTTAGTAATGCTTCAGTACTTAAATATTCTTGTTTTAGTAGCCAGGTAGTTAATTTAGTTTCTAAGTCATGTCTTAAATAGTTAAGAATGCAGTACATCTTCAGGATTTGTTGATATATGTGGACAGCTATAACGTAATATTGATGTTTTGTAAATGACGTCTTGTGTCTCTCACCTACCGGAAAGTTTTTACTAAAAGTGGCATGGAGCCGTGTATTTTAAGAACTGTTCGGAGCACGTATGGCTGGCGAACTGTTAGTAACTTGCAATCAGAGTAAAGTTAACTTGTAGGGTATCGGTAAGGTTTCCTTCTCATAACTTTTAACACTGCCCTCTGAGCTCTCTCCACCTTTAACAAATGTATTCTGGCTGCTCCACTCTAGACAGTCACGCAGTATCCATGAACTGATTAGCACAATGCTTGATACACCAATTTTAGAGTGTCAAAATCAGAAAACTCTCGCAGAGCCTTAAAGACATGGATAAGACGCATTGTTCTAGTAGTTACTGTATCGATTTGTTTATGCCATTTTAGTCCATCATCTATTTTAACACCAATATTTTTGACTTGACTGGATCTTGTTAGCACTAGGCAGGAACATGTAGCTATTACATTTCCGCAAGAATGTGTTGATATTTAATAACTTTGTGACGGCCTCCTACTACGTCCTCATAACAAAGGGAATATAGCAAGTTTTATTGAGGTTAAGAGTCAACAGATTTGTCCAGTTGTTTGGTAAACCAGTCCATGATCTTTGAAAGTACGAATTCCGCGTTCAACTTGACTTCATCCCAAGAAGAGCCAAACACTATAACAGCTGTGTCATCTGCATAGGCATCTGGGGATCTTGTAATTTGGGCAAGACATTTTACACAGGTCGTTAATATAGATCTGTAATAGTGTGGGTCCCAGTATACTACTATGTGGTATGCCATAACTTACAATTTTTTCTTCACTGACTTGGTTATCTACTTTAACTCGTTGGCTATGGTTCGTCAGGTAATCACTAAAAATATTAAGTGGTATACCACGTACACCACAACGTTCTAATTTATTGGTAGTTTTTTAATAGAGACTGTATCAAACGCTTTAGTTAAGTCTATAAATATACCGATACACTTAGCTCTACTATCAAGTTTTTTTTGCAATCAATTGTGTTAAGTCAAGCACGGCGTCTTCAGTTGAAACTCCTGGCCTAAAACCGTACTGATTATCTGGTATGATATTGTGATTATGTAAGTAGCGCTTCAAGTTGTTATTAAGGATCTTTTCAACGATTTTAGATAAGGTCGTTAAGACTGATATAGGTCTATAGTTATTAATGCAGTGTCTATTTCCCCTTTTATCCATCCATCCATCCATCAGCCTTTTAAAGTCCCAGTGGACTTTAGTGGACATAGGCCTCCCCAAGAATGGGGGATAGTGCCGTAATCGCCACGCTTGGCAGGCGGGTTGGCGATCGCAGTGGATGTTGTTAATACTCGAAGGTGTGCTGCTGCCCACTCCCTCGGTATTCCCTCAGTCGGCTCTTACGACTCCCATGGGTGGAGAGGGGTGGGACAATTCTGAAGCCGGCCCCACATGGCAAACTAGCCCCCTTTATATATTGGATATACTATTGCCTTTTTAAGAGCATCGGGAAACACACCTGACTGTAGGCAACAGTTGCAAATTTAATGTACGCTATTGGTGCTGCCAGGATATGACTGCAGTTTTTCAGAAGAGATGACGGTATACCGTCGATTATCTTTACCTCACTCTCATCAACTTTAAATAGGGCTAGAGAGCTTTAATAACTGTGTATACCAAAATATCAGTACTTTTCTACAGCAATAAAAAAATACAGAAAAGGAAATTGATACACAATTTGCCAAAGTTTAAAGGTAACAAACCCATTAATTAATCCATTTATTATGTTCTAGTTTACGATTGGAATAATTACCTGCCTTAATGGCTGGCGCAGACGACTATAAAGTTCGCCGAGTGGCTACTAAACGGGACGCTATAACCTGCCATTATGCTATAAAACTCAGTTTGTCTATGTAGCGCGTAGATTAAAATATTTTCTCTTGGAAAATACAAATAAGAATTGAAATTTTGCTCATTTTCTGCACACTGAGAAGGCCGAAAATCGTTTATGGATCACAAACGGTTTTAGCAAGCTATACTAAGTTTAAAGTAATATCTAAATATAGCCAGTATAAATTAATAATAGATAAATTAATAATAGTTAATTTATTTAACTAGCCTTTGCCCTAAAAGCTAGTTTTTAGATATAACATCTTAGGTTCCCGATATAGTAGCGGGATAAAATGTATACCAGTTTTTAAGTCTAATCAAGAGCTATCAAATAATCAAAATCCGTTCAGTAGTTTTTGAGTGATGCGCGAACGAACAAACAGACAAACACATAAACAGACATACAAAAATTCTAAAAAAAATGTTTTGTGTTTATTAGACGTCTATATAGTCTATTACAGTATTTTTTTCTCAAATATATTAAATGTGCAGACACAGCTCTGTTATTGCTTTATAATAGTATAGAAGATACAGGGAATCTATGAAAAATTAATATCTATACGTCTTACCTTCTTCACAAAAATTCGAGGGGATACTTTCATAAAAGATTTGCTTTTGAAGCTGGAAAAATTACTACACTACTTTTTATCCTGTTGACGGAGGTGGCCATCGTTTTGTTGTGGCTGTCCTCCAAAGATTCTAACTGAGATGTATGGGCGGGTGTCGCAAGAGCGGGTGGGGGGCTATTTACCACATAAGTCAGAAACGGAATCTTTACTCTGTGATATTACCCCATGTCCAGCGAGATAGTCAGATGGCAGGGCGACGTCTGCACAGCTGCCATCGCTCATTGGATGGCTTAACTGAAGACGCCCTGCGACGATATTTTGGCCATAGGGTAGCTTCAACCGGTGCTGCAAGAGTGGGCAGCGTAAGGGCATAGAGTTCTGTCCTTCCAACTGGTGCACGTGTTGTCGGGGCATGCTTCAGTAGATACTTGCATATAATTGCCAGGAGGGAATTGACTTTGCTCTGTCACCGCAGCTGTGACGAGGATACAGTGTGCACCTGCTCAAGTCATGCCGGCTCCGATGTACAGATGCGTTCCTCAAAAGTGGGTACCCGAAAGGGTAAGCCGCCGGCTGCTGAATGTCACAAAGCTAAAACTATGTGGTCCATCAACACAAGCAGAGATGGCACATGGCGGCTTTATTTAGTAAGTGAGGGCCTCACATTACTTAACAAAGTGATGTATTTCAGTTCACGCAGACGAAGTCACGGGCAGAATCTAGTCATAATTTGTTATAGTTATTGCTACTGCTGGATTTTTGGTTATTCACATTTTAACAAAAGGAAATGGGTATAGTAATTTTGTATAGAACTGTCCCTTTAGATAGGAACTTGAAAGTTGGAATTGTAACTACTCCTCGCAAACAAATAATGATGAAATATGATGCATATTTTAGGGGGAGAAATGGAGAGTGACGCAACTCTCTTGCTCTTAGGAGGAGTATACGTGGTTTAAAGGTCTTAAGTAACTACACTGAACGAATAATTAACAAGTCGTCGGTGGCGCCCACATGGGTACATTTTTAGGTTACATTCGCAACTCTCTTGCTCGTAGGAGTATACGTGGTTTAAAGGTCTTAACTAACTAGACTGAACGAATAATGAACACCCGTAGGTGTCTAGCACGGAAATCATATCTAAATACCAATTATTTATTGCTTTTTAGTTCCTGGGTGCATTTGAAGGCGGTTTTCTTTCTTTTTTAATTTGTTTTATTTTTTGCTTTTTAGTGTTTTTTTATAAAACAGGTGCGTAGGTATGTCGTACATGATGAGGAGGCCTCCCTAAACTAAAAAAAATCAGACAACGAAAAAAACTATCATCGATGTATACATTTGTTTTAGAAATTTGTTGATTTTTTAAAAACTACTGCACCGATTTCGATAACATTTAAATGGAACCATTTTGGAATAGACCTCTTTCAAACAAAAAAAAAAAATTTGCAAATCCGTCAATATATGACGGAATTATGCCCGAACATACATAAAAAAATATAAACATCCGAATCGAGCACCTCTTCCTTTTTTGAAGTCGGTTCAATAAAAAACAACCGTCTCACTGCGTCTTCAGATTACGTGACGCGTCTGGTACTCATGTGGTGAGGTGAAGAAGCACCGACTGTTCCATTCTATATGCAGTATAATTTATTTTCTGTGATATTACTATAAATAACATTGATCTTCAAGTTGGTATTAAGTAATTCGAAACGCTAATCCCTATCAACAAAAACAGATTGAGAACTTTAAAGCTTGTGCGTATTTAGGTTAGTACTATAATTTTGTACTAGCGCATTACCCGCAGCTTCACTCTCGTCATAATGATGAATCCATTTTTGATAGGATTTGCGTAAAATCCTTTTGCTAGAGCTCATTTACAATGTTAAAGAAACTCATTTTTAAATGGGGGCCACATGGGCTTTGCCACATATATTTGTATGAATCACATTGTTATTCACCATAGAATTGGTCACTTTATGTCGCGGCCAACTATTATAGGTTTTGATAGGTTACCACTGAAGGAATGTAAGATACTCGTAATTCCGGTGGCCCGCCAATAAAGGCGGAGAGATGGCACACGGCGGGTTTTTTTAGAGGGTGAAGGCCCCACACTACCCTGTTCGTTGCCACGAACGACGGGATGTGCGGTTAGGAACATTTTGTCCCGCCTTAACAAAAAAAAAGGTTTTGTTAGGTTACGTTTCATGAGAAACTCGACCTCATCATTAAGTGGGCAATTCTTTGATCTGGCTACGACATATAGAAGATTTAAATACTCAAGACAAAAAATGAGTATTTAATTCCCAGGCCAGATTTTACAATTTGTCTAGCTATAAAATATTTTCCACAAATGTTGGTGTTGATTGAAATTGATCGTGTATGAAAGCATTTTTTTTTTAATTAAAAGGGCCATCTAACTATTTTTGAACTAATATTATTATTAAGGTTAAACTATTGAATTATTATTTATACTCGTTTCAAATTATAATAATAAAAAGGGAAACAAAAGATTTTTCGCCCGACAAAAGCTAATTTAGTAAGTAATTAAAGTAACACATAAGATTTTAATTAAAATGAATAATAATCAATTGAATAAATTAATCAAAATTACTATATAAATAAAGCAAATTGATATTTTGAAATAAGTATAATTAAAAATTATTATTTGTTTTTCAATGTTCAATCCGTGTGGTCCGGACTAAGAATACAAGTGTCACCACCCTTTCCTTTCCCATACCCATCGTCGTCATCGGGTATCGTACAAGGCAACTTAGGGAAGTAAACAATTATCAATCATTATATTACTGGTGGTAGGGCTGGGTACCAAGTGGGAGTACTTACTTGCTATCGGGCCCGAACGGGTTGGTACCACCGTCTCCTGTGTGACCGGTCATGAAGCACGTCAGTGTGTTTTGGCTGTAGCAGAAGATAGCCGTTTATTCTTTCATTTCATATTTAAGAAATGAAATGGTGCGCAGCGGCTTGACAATACTCTCGGTATTTTAGAGTCCATGAGCTACGGTTACCACTTACCATCAGGAGGGCCGTAGCTCGTCTGCCACCATTAGTAATAAAAAAAATGTTCAATTACATATTTGATAAAAGGTTTTTTAAAGAATAAAAGTATATTGTTTAAGCTTTTTTTTTGCTAATGATGGTAGACGGACCACCTACCTCATGGTACCTAAGCAGTTTCAGCATTCATTGACTCAACAATACAGATAAAGGAGCGGCTTAGCAGCACCCTTATGCTGCTAAGCCACTGCTCTCCACAGCCTTTCGAGGACAAGAAATGGATGATTACATGGCTTCCTCCCTTTACAACCGAAACAGATATAGGTAGGTATGTTACCTCATAGTCGATTGGGAAGTTCAGTGGTGAATGAAGAATAAAATTACAATATTTGTGATCGACGCTAGGAATTAATCCAATAAAAAAAATTATTATTACATGTCTTATTTTGATCAATGTTTAAACCTTATATATAAATAAACTTTATTTTAATTGATTACAAATATTATTTAAATATTTATTGTTAGTTGTAGGAATGTATGAAATGATAACTAAATTGGATTAAAAATTATATAAAAGATTTCAGTTTTCCACAAATATTTATCAAATAAGATTTTATAATATTATTTCTAATAAATATCTATATTATTTAAAGTTAAGCCAATACATGAAGTTAAAACATTGGAAATACCTGAGAATATTACTTTTGTTATGTAGTGACTTTGATTGATTGTGTTGTATTTTTTATGTACATTTTACATAAATGTTATCGTATTTTTTGTATATATTTTTATATATTAAGATTTTAAATAAGAGTATAATAAATAGAATGCATTATGTTTTGCAGAATTACTTTACCGAGGCCTGCTTAGTGCTAGGCAAGGCACTTAAAGCCTTGATAAATAATTGATAAAACCATATACTTATATGCCTGATTTAGATTAGATACAATACATATATTTTTATATAAGGAGCAAATGACTTAAACAAACTTTAGGAACTCCGACTTTACTTAAGAGGATTTAAGTGATGAAGTTAGTTAAGAACTAAGTGTTGAAGATAAACATTGTCTCATACTTCCTACTTTAGATAATGAAAATTCCCAATTTACTAAATTATCTTTATAAACAAAGTGCACAGATGTCTTTCATTTTCTATTTGACTAATCTTTGTAACTTAAAACTCTCTAACGCGATGTTTGTTATGACTCTTAACGACATTTTGCTATCACTCAGTAAATCTGTTAATATTGTGGCGAATTCTGCGAATTCCTGTACCGAAGTTCTCTAAATATGTAATTTTAATTGAACAATATTAATACATTTTATTAATGTTCCGCACGTTATCTATTTAGTTAAATAGGTATACACAATATTTTATTAATATCTAATTGTATTGAGCTATAAGAGAAACACATCTCTCTTCTCGTCTTGAAATTATATCTTAGGTTCCCGATATAGTGGACAGGCGGTAGCACTTTCGTGAGTACTTTTTTTTTTATTGCATTTAGTGGCAGACAAGCCACGGCCCATCTGATCGTAAATGGTAACCGTCGCTCATGGACTCAACTATACAGGGATTATTGTCAAGCCACTGCTCACCATTTCATTTCATATCAGTGAAATAAACGAATAAACGGCTATCACCTGCTACGACCAAAACGCAACGATGTGCTTCATGACCGGTCACACGGGAGATGGTGGTACCAACCCGCTCGGGCCCGATACAAAGTGAGTATTCCCACTTGGTACCCAGCCCTACCACCAGTAATGCAATGGATGATAAATGCGGACTTACCTTAGTCGCCTCATACGACACTCGTGGGAAAGAATGGGGTGGTGACACTTGTATTCTTAGTCCATCGCCACACGGCTAAAACTTTTGCACTTATGCCAACTGCCCGCGAGTGCCAGACATTTGACATCGATGGCGCAGTGGACCGTAGGGGCACTTCAGCCAGTGCTGAAGGAAGGGCCAGGGCGACGGCACGGAGTCCTAACAGAAGCTATCAGGGAACGGTTGCTTCGGCAGATACCTGCACATAATCACGATGAGGTAGGCGACTCCGTGCTGTCACCATTGCGGCTGTGACGTGGACGCATTGCGGCACACGCTCCAGTCTGGTCCGGCTTGGGCCGAGCAGCGCCGTGAACTTATCGCGGCCATAGAGCGGGACCACTCCTTGCCATGCGTCGTCAGAGTGATGCTTGGCAGTGTCAGGAATTGGGTCACGGTCGCTATCTTCTGCGAGGAGGTCATCTCAGAGAAGAAAGTGGCGGTGGCGCCAGGGAGACCAATCCTTTCGCTGACCGGCAAGCACGAGTACCTGCGCCTGACGCCGCTCTAGCTGAGGCTGCGGGTGGATGGACCGGGAATCGTCCGCCACCCGCAAGGCCTCTCGCGAATGTGCGACTCTCTGTGTGTAGATGCGTCGCACGATCGACGGGGTGTGCGGTTAAGTACATTTTTCCCGTCTATACAAAAAAATAGGTTTACCAAAATCTGGTTAATAATTTTTGCGCAATATGTGCACAAACAAACATACAAAACTACTGAAAAATACTGTTTTGTGTTCAGAAACATCTGCCCAAATAGCCGAATATTATTTTCTCAAATATCTTGAATGTACAGTTCTCTGTTACAGCTTTATAATAGTACAGATTTAACACAATCATTATGAGCTGGGTGAGAGATAACATCGTTTGGACCTTTGGCTTATAATTCCTTTGTCCTTTGTTATATGAGAGAACACAAATCGTTAACACGAAGCGTCCTAGCATTAAATGAGCTTGTTGTCTACGTAATTTAACAATCTGATTGTTATCAGAATCCCACTAATAATATTTTATGCGAATATTTGGGAATATATTTGAATGTTGTACATCAAACATGTCTGAACAACGGAACGCATTCGCATAGCATATAAGTTTGGCAGATAGATAGGACTGATATTTTTTTCTACCGAAAAATTCAATAGTATGAGATTCAAGGCTATATTTAATATTAGATACCATATCAATTAATAAAATAAGAATTCAATAAAAGACAGTATGAGATAGTTGCTTATTTCACTTGGTTTAAAGTTCGTTCAAGTGACAATCCACAGCTGGCAACGTGCCCAAAATGCTGGCAGCATTGCTCGCTGGATAACGAGGCTTATCCTTTGGCCGAGATATAAGTCAGTTTTTCAGTTGCATGTTGACTTGATAAGACTTTCCGCCAAATTCTTATAAATTTGGAATGCGTCTGGTAACCAGGGGCCAATTATCTCTACATCAATCGATTAATATATTTGTCGGTAGAGCCTGTAACCAAACTTTTGATTCCCATCGAGAAACAGCTAAAAGAAGAGCACGCTCTGTGATTGATCACAAAGCATCTCTTCTGTTGGTTATTGAGCAGGCCACCATTTGGACAGGCTACTCGGATTTGTTCCGTGTGGTGACGGACTAAGAATGTCAAGTGTCATCACCCCATTCTTTCCCGCGGATGTCGTACAAGGCGACTAAGGGAAGTAATCAATTATCACCCATTGCATTACTAGTGGTAGGGTAGTGAGAGTATTCACTTGCTATCGGGTTCGAATGGGTCGGTACCACCATCTCCTGTGAGACCGGTCATGAAATACGTCAGTGTGTTTTGGCTGTAGCAGAAGATAACTGTTTATTCATTCATTTTTCATGTCTGAGAAATGAAATGGTGCGCAGCGGCTTTACAATATTCTCGGTATACTTGAGTTCATGGCCGTGTGGGGCCGGCTAGGCCGTGTGGGGCCGGCTTTAGAATTGTCCCACCCCTCTCTACCCATGGGAGTCGTAAGAGCCGATTGAGGCAATACCGGGGGAGTGGGCAGCAGCACTCCTTCGAGTATTAACATCATCCACTGCGATCGCCAACCCGCCTGCCAAGCGTGGCGATTACGGCACTATCCCCCATACATGGGGAGGCCTATGTCCAGCAGTGGACTTTAAAAGGCTGATAGATCGATGGATGACTTGAGTTCATGAGCGACGGTTACCACTTACCATCAGGTGGGCCGTGGCTCGTCTGCCACTACAAGCAATAAACAAAAACAGGGGAATGGGCAGCAGCATACTCCTGGGAAAAGTTTAACACCATTCTGCGATCCGAAATCCGCCTGCCAAGCGTGGTCATCATGGCATTCCCCTCCCCCCCCCCCCCCCCCCCTTCGTGGGGAGGCCCATGTCCAGCTGTGGACGTTTATGGGCTGATCATATCCATCCATGATTTTTCGGAGCATATGTGATCACCACTGTGGATAATAAGTTGGCTAATCTCTTGGTATTGCTAATACCGTGAGCGGTTACTTATACAACTATATACATATTGGCTATCTTTAATCGTTTTTAAATCTCATATAAAATCTTTACTCTTAAAATTGAAACATATTTCGTTCCACCCTCGATTAAATCTCGTTTTTTTTGGGAACAAAATACTACTAATATAAATATGTAAATTAACACAAGCAACCAAAATTCTCAATTTGTTTTCCTTTTGTTGATAAGAGTCATGGTTTTAAATCACTTAACATTATTAAGTTCAACGGAGGGTTTCTGCAAATCGGGGTTTACATGACAAAAGCCTCCATTTAAAATTCAAGACTTTGGAATTACCTAGAACACAAACCTCTATCTACATGGTCATAAACCTCTATCTACATGGTCATGGATCGTGGCATTTACTTATTGTATTTTCATACTTAGATGTAAAATGGTAATTATTCTATGTTGGATAGGTATATCGAAGTTTTAATAACTGTCTGTCTGTCAGTGACTACAACTCCTTATTTAATATTATAAATATGTTTTAGATTGTTATGTCGTTCGTCGATTGTTGCGCTTTTTGTATCTAGGAAAACTGGACAGAATAAGAATTACAAGTGACATCACCCCATTCTTTCCCACAGGTGTTCTACAAGGCAACTAAGGGAAGTAAGCAATTATCAGTCACTGCATTATTGGTGATAGGGCTGGATGCCAAGTGAGAGTAATTACTTGCTATCGGGCCCGAACGGGTCGGTACCACCACCTCCTGTGTGACCGGTCATGAAGCACGTCAGTGTGTTTGTGTTTTAGCTGTAGCAGAAGATAGCTGTTTATTTTCTCATTTCATATCTTAGAAATGAAATGGTGCGCAGCGACTTGACAATGATCTCGGTGATCTCTATATTTGAGTCCATGAGCGATGGTTACCACTTTGTATCAGGTAGGCCGTGGCTCATCTGCTATCATTAACAATAAAAAAAATAGTTCCTTTGAGAGATAGAGGTCATCAGTGTATCAGACTGGTCATAGACTGGTGTATTTATGTTCTGAAGTCCACGGGGACGTAGTCACGGGTACGATCTAGTGATAAAATATTCTTAGATAGATACTAATGCTGGATCAAATCCCTTAATTTTAGTTAAGTACATTCATCTATTTAACTCTCTAGTACAAATCTCTATAGATAGGTTTGTATTGCCGAGATGTTATATCCGACCAATTTCTCCTATCCTTTTTTATCTGAATAGCACACGATCAATACTAAGTTTATAATTGTGCCCTGTTGGTGAAGCTTATCTCCGACTGTCGTTAACTTTTTTGTGGACACAGCGAAAATGTTTTGACAGATAATAAATTGAGTTTTTTCTAAGGTTCACGCTTCAGAAACAGGAATCGCTTTCAGGATTTCATCAATTTCCTTGTAAATGCCGAGGCTGGATTTAACATTTATTAGCATTGATTTTAAGAAGACATTTTATTCGACAACTTTAACAGATATAAATATTAAATAGGTATCTATTCGTTATACGAGTATCTCCTTCATATTGGTAGAGAGAAATTTTATGGAATTGATCAAGATATTATGTGAAAAATAGTTTTTTCTCACCGCTTTTAATCATTGTTGCAGAAATGCACTTACGCATCCCCCCGTCTAGCGAGACTCGCCTTTACTTAATTACGCCCAAAATATCCACTTAAATCAGCGGCCCCTTCCATGCCTATAGGGGCGCCATACCACTGCAGAATTCCAGCGTATAGGCGTCAGCAAAACGATCCAGGATCGCTAGTAGGTACTATATGTAAATCACGCCTAAATCACTGAACTCAGATCAAATTTTGTAGGTAGATAGAGGAATCACTAGATTAACATAGAACACTTTAATTGCAGATAAAAAAATGTTTTCGAATAATTGATATTTTTGGCATACTAAGGACTTAGTAAATTTGAAATTTGGAATACTATTAAATTATTTCTTCAATAAACACATACTAATCATATTTTACCCTGGTTATTGTAACACGCCTGATGTTGCGAGCAAAATCTAGGAACAAAAAAATAATCATATATTATACATAAACAAACATTGAGTACTGTCAAGTACACAACTCCATCGTGAAATTGATATCACAGGTTACAGGTATAAAAAATAAGAGTAATGAGTATTTGAGAGCAAACCGAAACATAATGCCCCAAATAAATATCAAAAATGTTCTATGGTAAAATTCTGTAATATTTTTGTTATATTCAGTTGATTTAATAATGCAGAACGTTATGTTCTCAGTGTTATGTTAAAAGTCTTATAAAATCTTGTTATTTTTGTATACTACATGGGTGGCAAACAAACGGCCCACCTGATGGTATTAGCGGTTACCGTAGCCTATAAACGCTAGCAACACCAGAAACATCACTTGCGCGTCGCGCTTTACTTGGAGGTAAAGCGCTAGGAGGTGGATAGAAAGGATGATAAGGAGAGGATAGGTAGGATACTAAGGAGACGGTGGTACTTCCCCGATCGAGCCGGCTCATTCATGCTGGGATAAGAAATGCTCTAGCACTGGAAATCTTCTATCTTTACCAATAATTTTTGGACTATTGCATTCTTTGAATAGACTTCTATCGAATTTTATTTTGTAGTACATTCTCCTCGCAATTTCATCTGCAAGGACAAAACTGGCTGGTCACTTTACGGTACATTAATTATCTCTTTGATATCCCACAGTAACCCTCGGTTTTTTCCAGGTTAAAAGTAGCCTTTTCTAAAGTTGGCGCTATACGTATTTGTAATTTCCTAAAAATCGGTTAAGTAGTTACGGCGTAAGAATAACAAACAAAACAATAGCCAAATGATCTATCGGGACTATTAATTTCCATAAAACATTACTTTTTTAATGTGTTAGGTGTCGTTCACGCCGTCTGTTGGATGTTATGACATATATTGGTCCGACCAGGTAAGCTTAACTAATACAATAATTATGAGTGATACGAAATAATGACGCGGCTCTGTTAATATTTTCTGATTTTTTGCTATGGTAAATGCCCGAGCATAAAAATTATTTAGAAAAAATATCAAAAAAAGAATAACAACAAAAATGCACATTACGCATTTATGCACTTATTATATTAGTAAGGATTTAAATTGAAGCGCTAGAGAGTTTGATAAATTTGATCAAAGAAAGCTTTTTGTTCTTCTATTATAATATACATAATATAGAAAATGGTTTATATCTATAGGTACGTATCAACGCGCAGTCCAAACTCTTTAGGGTTACGACCGTGATCTGACTGCTGGATGGAGGGGAGGCTGGTACTCTTGCCGAAGCCGGGGCGAACGCCGGATTCGATCGGGGCCTTCAGGCCCATTGTGCTGCTGGACGAGGCGGGTAAGTTGCTGGAGAGAATCCTCGCTGCCCGCATCGTCCAGCACCTGCGCGAAGTCGGACCTGACTTGTCGGACGCCCTGTTCGGTTTCGGACTGGTCATTCGACGGTTGGCGCAATCATGCGCTTGAGAGCCGCGGCCACGGCAGACGTCGCCGGCGGCGGAGTGCTGTTGGCGGTGGCGCTTGATATCGCTAACGCATTCAATAGTCTGCCATTCAGCTGCATCAGGGAGGCACTCTGGTATCACGGGGTGCCTGCATACCTGAGGCGGCTAGTGGCAGACTATCTTGAGGGCCGCAGCGTTCTCTATGAGAGCCGCATAGGGGACGTTGTGAGGAGGCCCATGTAGTGCGGTGTCCCGCAGTGTTCGGTTCTAGGGCCGCTCCTGTGGGATATCGGTTACTACTGGGTGCTACGCTATCGGCGCCCACCGAGCTGCCATGGCCAACTGGAGGGCGCGGCTGGAGGCGCCTCGGGCCGGTCTTCGAACCGTAGGGGTGCTCTAGCCAGTGCTGGAAGAGTGGGCAGGGCGATGGCACGGAGTCCTTACCTTCCGACTGGTGCAGGTGCTGTCGGGGCATGGTTGCTTCGGCAGATATCTGCACATTGTCGCAAGGAGGGAAGCGACTCCAGGCTGTCACCATTGCGGCTGCGACGAGGACACGGCGCAGCACACGCTCGAATCGTGCCCGGCTTGGGCCGTCACGGCAATAGGGGGGGACCTCTCGCTGCCGAGTGCCGTCAGAGCGATGCTTGGCAGCGACAGGAATTGGGACGCGGTCGCTGCCTTCTGCGAGGAGGTCATCTCGCGGAAGGCAGCGGTGAGGGCCAGGGAGGCTGATCCTTCCGCAGACCCGAACCACCGCCAGGTGGGGTGGCGCAGGCGTGAATATTTGCGCCTAATGCCGCCCTAGCTAGGGCTGCGGGTGGATGCACCGGGGAACGTCCGCCACACGCAAGGCCTCCCGCGAAGGGGTGACCCTCCGTGTGCGGATGCATCGCTCAGATGAGGGTACTCGAAAGGGTAAGCCGCCGGCGGACCACCGAAGGAATGTAACATAGTTCCAGTGGCCCGCCAATAAAGGCGGAGAGACGGCACACGGCGGGTTTCTTTAGTGGGTGCAGGCCCCACACTACCCTGTTCGTTGCCCCGAACAACGGGGTGTGCTGTTAGGAACATTGCTTCCCGCCTAAACAAAAAAAAAGGGGGTTACAACTGTGAAAAAGTACATATTTGTTACCTTGGTACTCTAGGTGAGCACTATGATAGGATTTTACGCGTTTCCTATTCATAATGGATTTTAATCGACGTCACTATGATGCGAGTGAAGCTAGCATATCATCAAATAATATACAATGATATATCCTATGAATTTGAAACACATTCATTTTATATATCATATAAGATGTGATCGTAATAAATTTTCAGACCATAAAATAAGGAGACTACATGTGAGACAGCGAATTATTGCGTTCCAAAACTGCCTACCACTGTAGTTTAAACAACAACCAAAATTGGAAAACTCATTAGATTTATGTCTTTTATATGAGGGAGCGTAGCGAAAGCTGTTCTTATTTCAAAATGGAATCGAATCGTTTTAAATTGAGATTGAAAATGATAGTCGTTTGTTCGCTCTTAAGTAATGCTGGCTGGTGCAGCAGCATCGCACGCGAGGCTTAAGGGACTTTTTTTATTGCGTTTGGTGACAGACTAGCCACAGCCGGTTTGTAATACTTTTGGTACGATCTACTTACAAAATCATAGTGGTATTGTCCTCTTAATGTCTGCTAATGGAATTTTGGGAAAACCTGTTATTTATTTATTTTTATTTTATTTTATTTGGGACAAAAAACAATTACATAATATAGTTAGAGTGGTTATATAAATAATATAGTTACATTTAAAAAATAGTGGTTATAATAACAATAATAATTATGCAATCAGCACCCTTATCCACAAAATAATTTATAGGGTCATCTAGATTAGGATATTCAAAAAAAAAATTAATAATAAGTTTAAGTTCGAAAAATCTATACCAGAGATATATCTATAACAGAGCTATTTTTGTAAATTAAGGATATTCAAGGAAAAGTAACTATAATAAATAAATTAACTAATAAATAGAGGTGAGGTGTCTGAATTCCAAACAATTTTTATTTAGATTAACGTTTATAAGTGTGCGTATTACTCAAAAACACGGGCATCGAACCATACGTACCTTTTCTTTTGTTATTATGTATTTTTTACAATACAAATTATTGTCGCCATTATGTCGAATACTTACTCCGTCCGCGTCGTGAGTCATGGACAAAATCTAGTGAGTATATAATAAAATTCAAGTGAAGAAGTCTATAAAACCTATGCCGCTTCATCTGATGAATGCGCTATTGTAAGTTTTAAGAAGAAATGTAAACAAGACCGCAAACTTGATAAAGCTATATTTATACAACTTACAACACTAATCAATGGAATGTGTCAGCACCCTCTTTTCCGAGGGTAGGTATCGTACCGAGGTGACTATGAGGAGTAAGCAATTTCCATCTACTGCATTGTAGGGTTGGAAACCAATTGTGACTACTCATCATCAGGTTCGAGCGTGTATATATCACTGTCTTCTGTGTGAGCGACTCGGTGTGTGTTTGGTTATAGCGGGAAGCAGCCTTACATTATTTTATTTCCCATCTGGAAAAGAAATGGTCAGCAGCGGCTTGGCAGTATTCTTAGTATTGCTGAATCTATGGGAGGCGGTTACCACATTCGCAATAAAAAAACAGCGTCTGGAGATTATTTAACATTTTATGTTCCTAAATTACGGCCGCCTGTTCAGAATGGCATCTTAACGGCCTGTTCTAAACAGCGTTTTATGTTAGTGTCAGAGAAATGTTCTTAACGAGATTTACTTTCGGCATTGTGAACGGAGAATAGAACACATAGCATCACGTCTGTATTCCTCGAAGGGGTAGGCAGAGGTGTATTACACACCCACGATTCGCCAGCTATGTTTAAGTCCCACGTAATAGGGGGCGAGCCTATTGACGTCTACCGGGCACATTTCCCAACTCCGGGCAGCTACTGAAAATTTTTCTTTTTAGAAAAAAGCTCAATAACATTGCCCGACCCGGGGATCGAACCCGAGACCTCATGATTAGCAGTCGCATACACTACCGCTACACCACCGAGGCAGTTAAACGGCAGTTATAATAATAGAAAAAACATATTTATTATTATTTTATATTATTATTATTTATATATTTTTATACGTCTTTTTCTTTTACCATTAAACTATTTATATGTCAAAAATAATAATTATCTATTTAGAAATTTCTATATATATTTTTAGCATTTGACATGCTTAACCATATACATTAAACACAAAGTGGAAAATGTGAAATCAAAAATAATAGTCATAAGCAGGATTTGAACCTGCATCTCCTGGATACCGTCCAGATGCTTTGCCAATTCAGCCATCGTGACAACTGCTCTCGACTGCTAAATAATAATTATCTGCTGGCCCATTGCTACGTGTACATAGGAGATACACACAAAGCAATAAGCTCAATAAGTATAAATAATATCGGTTATGAGATTAATTTTATTTTTAACTAGCCTTTGCTCGCGGCCATACGCCGCAGGCAAAAGCTAGTTTTTAGCTTATATCTCCGGTTCCTGATATAGTAGCTGGATAAAATGTATACCCGTTTTTAAGTCTAATTAAGAGCTCTCAAATAAAGAAGTTGCATCAAAATTCGTTCAGTAGGTTTTGCGTGATGCACGAACGAACAAACAGATAAACAATTCTAAACGTTTTTACGGGATTTATACCATGTAAATTTTTACTTACGAGTTTCCGATATTTCGGCACTGTTGCAAGCGCCATGATCACGGAACAACCGTTCCCGTAAAAACGTTTAGAATTATAAGTGACCATGAAAGTTTGAAATTCTATATTAAACAGATAAACAGACAAATAGACAAAAATTTAAAAAAAATTGTTTTGTGTTTAGACACGCCCATATAGCCGTATTCAGAGATTTTTTCTTAAATATCTTAAATGTACAGACACAGCTCTGTTACAGCTTTATAATAGTATAAAAGAATAGAATAACGAAACACCTGTGTCATGTATTTATAATTATTAGGTACTCTGTGGCACCGCAAGCCCGCGGGATATTTAGTCTCATGTCTCCCAACATTCTTTGTACATAATTAGGCCAATATACTCGCACTTCTTTCTCACAATCTGAAGTACAATAAACAGGTTCAATAAGATATGTTAGATTTTTATTGGTCTTTCAATATGGGAAGATATTCAGTGTAGTATTTTACTAGTATTACAAAAGCGAAAGTTTGTAAAAATGTTTTGGATATTTGACTGTAATCAATTACTCCTAAAGGTATTAACGGATTTTAATAAAGTGTGGTAGTTTTTTCATTTCTGATTGACCCAATTTTTGAAGTCATGGTTAGAAGGGTAAAAGAATATCAATATAATTTGAATACTTATTCTTTTAAGTATTCAGAAGAAATAACTAAAATAATACAATACGTTATTTCCTAAACCTAATACAATATAAAAACTTGCATGGTAGCTACGAAACACTGGCAAATATACGATAAAACACGTTCTACTGTGTAGACAATAATTCGTAGAACCGATACGCTCGCTGTCTCTACCGTAGTACCGCGTCAGTCACGCTACGTCTGCATAAAACGGTAATCAAGTTATTTTAACCACCGTATACGGTTTAATTATCTTTTCTCTTTCACTCAATTTTTGAGGTAAGGTGCAGATTATACTAATAGGTTTATAGGTTACAATAACAAACGCATTATGTTGGAACCTAGTGATGAATCTACGTATTGTAGTTTTCATATTCCAAGAACAATAGAGATTATGTGTTACTAAGTGTCATAATAACTCTAACATTTTCTTATGTAAACAACAAACACGCAAGGAAATTATTTCCTGGTTTAATAAACTACGTAAACACATAATTAAATATGTAGAGACTCTCAACATCCCTTTGTAAACAAATCACGAACATTTATACACGACAAAACGGTGAATACATTTTCGGGACACGCCTCAATTTACTTGCTTGATTTTTATGAATTAAATAATATTATGATAATTGCCAAGATAAAAATAATCTTTAAATTTATTTATTTTATTGATTATATATTATGTGAAGTGTAATAAGATAAATATAGACAAAACTTTTCTTTCGAACTCATTATTAATATAACATTAAATTTATTTTTATTTTTATTAGGATGTACGTTGGTCTATGGCATCAATGATCTTAGCATTTTTTTTATTCATAGGTTACCTGAATCTATAGTACTCAATTTACTCGCGCGAAGCGAATCAGGGGGAGGAGACAATGAGATTGAGAGACAGGGTGATAAAGATGATATAAGGAGATGGTTAGGGAGGCTGATGATATAATCATTATCAAAAGGTGGGTAGAAAAGATTACGGGCCTCATTGGCGCGAAGAAGAAACGCAGAAGTAGACATATTGACCATTATTTCCAGCCAATAATATGGCTGTGTATGGTTCTTTCTCGGTCGAGAACATTTATGCTGGGAGAAGCTAGGCCCTACCACCAAGAGGGTTAAACCTTGTTACTCTTACAATTAAAAAAGGGAAGGATAACAGGGAAAATATATATTCTATCTATTAGTTGTAATGTATACATAGTATTGGTACTATCATACATTGTATACATCTTACTAAAAAGCAACAATGTGAGATTCAACGATTTTGAAACAATACTCGTTGTGATTTAACGAGCGGTTGTAGATTTTATAAAACTACTTATAGTTCTAAAAATTACATTGTATCGTTGCAAATAATGTATACGTTGTTCCAAAGAACTTTGTTTCACTTTGTCTTTGTAGCTTTTATAATTGTTGCCGCTGGCTACAAGAAGGCAGCAATTTTCCAGGAAACGAAAAAAAAAAAATACCTTATATTATCAAAAGAGATTTTTATATGGAGGTAAAATAGAATAAAATTATTTTTTGTTCGAAAGGTAAGGAACCCCTTTCCGAAATGTCATTTAAATTTTATCGATATCGGTGCAGCGGTTTTAAAAAACAAAACTAATTAATTTTATACATCGATGATATTTTTCGGTTCACTCTGAAACCTCGCTGTCTCATTGAAGCAGTGCGTTTAGTTTGGTACCACATTATATATAAAGCCTTTTTTCACGGTCTTTGGAAGATTCCGAGACGCTGTGCTCTATTTCTGTCTCTATTGCGCTTTAGGCGCTCATCTTTATATCTTTATGTGCTCGACGCTTTCTCATACGACATGAACCCAAGGGAGGCCTCCCCATCATGTGCCACCTTTTTACTCTAACCTACGCACCTATTTTATAAAAAAACACTATAAATCAATAAACTAACAAAAAAAACCGCCTTCATAAAACACCCAGGAACTAAAAAGTATTAAATAATTGGTATTTATATACAATTTCCGTGCTGGACACCTACTGATGTGTTTGATGCCGCTACCTAGTCCAAAAGTAACAAAAGTAATACATTAATATACTTAATTAACATTAACAGACATCAAAGAGACTCAAAGCACTCAAACTGTGAAAATGTGAAATAGAACATTTTGAAAAAAAAAATACGTTTACGGAATCTATCGCGTAGAAATGTGAAATAGAAGTTGATATCTCCAAGCGGATATAGCTCCACATTCCTGGGGCTGACGCTTGATTGCATGCTAACTTGCAATACCCATATATATAATGTCTGTAAGAAGGCGCTGGGAGTGTTCAAGCAGTTGTCGAAAGCCAGCAGGGTCTGCTGGAGTATCCATCCTCTTTTTTTTTGTTAAGGCGGGAAAAAATGTTCCTAACCGCACACCCCGTCGTTCGGGGGCAATGAACAGGGGTAGTGTGGGGCCTGCACCCACTAAAGAAACCCGCCGTGTGCCGTCTCTCCGCCTTTATTGACGGGCCACTGGAACTGTGTTACATTCCTTCGGTGGTCCGCCGGCGGCTTACCTTTTTGGGTACCCTCTACTGAGTGACGCATCCACAGAGGAGACGTTCCCCGGTCCATCCACCCGCAGCCTCAGCTAGGGCGGCATGAGGCGCAAGTACCTGCGCCTGCGCCACCCCGGTCGCTGGCGGCAGTTTGGGTCAGCGGAAGAATCCTCCTCCCTGGCCCTCTCCGCCGCTTCCTTCCACGAGATAACCTCCTCGCAGAAGGCAGAGACCGTGGCCCAATTCCTGTCACTGCCAAGCATCGCTCTGACGACGCTCGGCAGCGAGAGGTCCCCCCTATTTTCGCGACGAGTTCGCGGTGCTGCACGGCCCAAGCCGGGCACGACTCGAGTGTGTGCCGCGCCGTGTCCTCGTCACAGTTGCAGTGGTGACATCCCGGAGTCGCTTCCCTCCTTGCGACTATGTGCAGATATCTGCCGAAGCAACCATGCCCCGACAGCACCTGCACCAGTCGGAAGGTAAGGACTCCGTGCCGTCGCCTCGCCCACTCTTCCAGCACCGGATGGAGCGCCCCTACGGTCTAAAGACCGGCCCGGGGCGCCTCCAACCGCGCCCTCCATCTGGCCATGGCAGCTCGGCGGGCGTCGCCCTGCCACCTGGTCACTTCCCTGGTTAGAGGGCGACCGCCCCCCCTCCCGCTCTCGCGACGCCCGCTGATACACCTCGGTGAGCACCTCCGCCTCCAGGTCCCACGGGGGGATTCCGGCCAACGCGCAGGCTGCCTCCGTCGACACCGTGCGGTATCCACGTATGACCCTGGACGCAACGATTCTCTGTGGCCTCCACAGAAGAGCCCTGTTCAGTGCGTCCAGGGATCCCGCCCACACGGGTGCGCCATACAGCGCCATTGACCGGACCACCCCCGCGTAAAGTTGTTGGCACGACCTGTTGGGTCCGCCCATATTCGGCATGAGCCGTGCAAGGGCGGACGCCGCACCGACGAGCCTCGGGGACAATTGACGCAAGTGCTCGCGAAAGCGCCACCGCACGTCCAGCACCAGGCCCAGATACTTAATCTGGGCCTGCACCTCAATTTGGACCCCGTCTACAGTGATCGAGGCGCCAGCAGGTGGCCGAAGTCGGGGCCCGTGGAAAAGCAGGGACCGGGAGACCTCAATCCAGATGTACCGATGATCGGACAAGGTCTCAACCTCCTCCACGACACACCAGTTCCTCACTCGCGCTGCGACGTCGGGGCTAGCGAACGAAAGGTCCACTATCGACCCGCCCCGTTGCCGCAGGCACGTGTTGACGGAGCCTCTGTTAAGCAGACAGAGGCCCGTCTACGCCACACACGTTAAAGTCCCCCACGACCAGAACGTGGCTATGTGCCAGTCGCCGTATCGAGGTCTCTAGGCTGTTAAGCCAGACCCCAAAATCAGCCAGCCTCCGGTTACGGGAGAAGTATACGCCATACAGCGTAACTCCCCCCCAGTCGGCCGCGACGTATCCCGTGAACCTGTCTCTGATCAACAAGGGCGGGGAACGAAGCGCCGTAGAGCTGACGATTGCCACGGAGCCATCGCAGCTGCCCGCCCAATGAGGGCGGTCAGGAACGCAATAAGGCTCCGCGGCTACGGCTACACCGATAAACCCCTCCACCATGGTTTGCAGGAGTAAATCCTGCGCCCCGGCGGCGTGGTTGAGATTGCCTGAAGGAGAATAGTGTCACGATTGAATTTTTTTTTTATTGCTTGTAGTGGCAGACGAGCCACGGTCCATCTGATGGTAAATGGTAATCGTCGTCCATGGATTCGACTATACCGAGAGTATTGTCAAGCCGCTGCTCACCAATTCATTTCACAGATATGAAATGAAATATAAACGGCTATTTCCTGCTACAGACAAAACGAAACGATGTGCTTCATGGCCGGTCACACGGGAGATGGTGGTACCAACCCACTCGGGCCCGATACCAAGTGAGTACTCCCACTTGGTACCCAGCCCTACCACCAGTCATGCAATGGATGATAATTGCTTACTTCCCTTAGTCGCCTCATACGACACCCTTTGGGAAAGAATGGGGTGGTGACACTTGTATTCTTACTCCGTCACCACACGGACAAAGATTTTCAGCCGTAACCATATCCTCCTCCACCCGCGACGGTGGCGAAGCCACGCTAGGGGGGGTAGCCTGGGCCGATTGGCCGGTCCCTCCCTTTTTTAGGCCTGTCGTCGGGGGTCTGCATCCCTCCCGCCCCATGCAGTGCTTGGCAGGCCTGTTGCCTGCAGCGCACGCGGGGCAGTGATGGCCAGCGGTGCAGGTTGCCACCCGGTGCCCTGCCTGACCGCAGCGGAAACAAAGACCGCTGCAATCAAAGCAGTTAGTGCACATTGGCCGGGTGTGTCCGACCGCCATGCACTTAAAGCACCTCGCGGGCCGAGGCTCCAGTACGGTGACCCGCGCGGAACTCCAGCCCACGAGGAGCCTGCCTGCGTCGGCCAAGGTCTTGGCCGCCGCGACAGGGCAACTCGCCCAGACGGCACCTACATCGCCGGGTCCGGTCCGAATGGAGCCCACTCTGACGACATTCGAGCATCCGGTTTTCGAGGCAATAGCCTCCCGGACGTCGTCCGCCGTTACTGAGTCATCCAGACCGGAAATGCGCAGTTCAACGCACTTTACCGGTCTGGAGTATCCATCCTGAAGTTGTCCGCAATATCTACAACGTAAAAGATCTTTTTCCTCATTCACAAATAATTTGTTCTTTAATGTAGACTAAATAAGAATGTATAAAATAACGAAATATGAGCTCTAACTAGGCAGAACAACTTATTTAAATGATAACAACCCCGTGTACATTTATTAAAGCCTAATAAAGTTGCTGATTATATTAGGAGAGTAGCTCGCGGGCTGGGTTGACAGTACCCGGATAAAAAAATATCTTCTATTTGTGTTTATATAATAATATTTCAATTAGTAATCCTTACTAATATTATAAATACGAAAGTGAGTTTGTTTCTTTATTTGTTTGTTCTACTTTCACGCTGTAACAACTAAACCAATCACCATGAAAATTTTCATACAATTTTTAAATATTTTCTGTGATTTCATGTTATTCCATGTTACTTTTTATTACGTGTTTAGTTCTTTATTAATTGTTTTATTATATATCGTATTGACATTTTCGTAGTTTAAAACAGAAATAAACAAGAAAAAAAGAAAAGAGTCCAGCTCTTTGAAAAACATTCTTTTGTTTACATCTTGTCTCAAGCTTAAGTAAATAGTAGGGATGGACAGAAATTCCGACGTTCGGTTTAGAATGCCGAACATTCGGTATTAAAAAAAGGTAAGCTTCATACTAAAATTTTGAGATATCAAAACTGTTATAGCTGTAAAATAAGTCATATATACCAATACTATAAAATAGAGTTATTTAATGATGGTCAATTGTAGGTACGTTAAACTATATAAATATATCTAGATATTTTTATATACTTTTGTAGCATTTGACATGCTTAGGCATATACATTAAACACAAAGTGAATAATGTGAAATCGAAAATAACAGTCACGAGCAGGATTTGAACCTGCATCTCCTGGATAAGCATCTGGACGGTATCCAGGAGATGCAGGTTCAAATCTGCTCGTGACTGTTATTTTCGATTTCACATTTTTCACTTTGTGTTTAATTTATAAATATAGATAAATTCAAATGTACAAGTGAATTAGTTTTTTTCGCAATCCAGGAGTCTACGAATCAATAAACCCAATAATAGACTAATGTGTGAATGACTGCACAGATGGCGAAGTGGATTAGATACCGGCCTCCCGTCCGAGTGTTGTGTGTTCGATTCCCACACAGGACAACTCTTTGTGTGATCCACAAATGGTTGTTCTGAGTCTGTGTATACTTTGTTTCCGTAAAGTTGTATGTTTGTAAAGTCCCCTACGATACATGGATTATTCCTTAAAAGATCAGCAACGTGTCGTCGTCTAAAAAAAATTGGAAATACTGTGACACCTAACACTGACTGTTTTTTATTGTTTTACGACGTTGTCTTTCATAAAAATACACACAGAACACGACTTGTTACTCCCAAGAAAGCATACACCGAAGTTCGGCCGAACTTCGGCCGAATTTTGTATATTTACCAAATGTTCGGCCGAAGTTCGTATTAGGTTAAAATCACATTCGGCCCATCTCTAGTAAATAGGGTATAGACCAATGATAATTTTAATAAACTACACTGGCATAATGAATCTATTCATATTTTATGCAAATGACAGACAAACAACGTATTACCTAATAGTAAATAATAAATAAATATTCACGGACATTTCACACAACGTCCTCTGGTCCCAAACTAAGCTTAATGCTTGTGCTATGGGTACCAGATTACGGATATAATACATATATTACTTTTTGTAAATATATACACATAATAGATAGAAAACACCCAGACATAGTAAAAATATCTGTGTTCATCACACAAATAATTGTCCTGAGTGGGAATCGAACCCACGACCTCATGCACGAAAGTCGGTTACACTACCGACTACGCCACGAGGCCCGTCGAGTAACAATCAGTGATCTAGAACCTGCTAATATCGGGGGCAAAATCAAACCATGGACTTTTTTATACAACGTGGGTGGCAAACAAGCATACCTGATGGTAAGCTATTACCGGGAGTTGGGCCTCCGGTGCTCTCACTCACCATACGAAACACAACGGTGATGTACCTACCGTTGTTTCACGCCGATCTTCTGTGACGCGTTGGTACTTTCCCGATCGATCCCGCTCATTCATGCTGGGATAAGCAAGGCTCCACCACTAAAAACAATAAAGATACAAGTAGATTACACAAATTATAAGCAACTAGCTGAGCAGGCGAACTTCGTACCGCCATATTTATTTTTCCGAAATTCAATCCTGGCGCCACCTACCGGGTCCAAACGTGAATCTAAACTATCCCGGTACTTACACAAACATACACGAAAAATTTCGTCAAGATCGGTCCAGCCGTTTAAGAGGAGTTCAGTGACATAAACACGTACAGTAGAATTATAATCTAACTAGCTGACCCTGCAAACGTTGTTTTGCCATATAAATTTTTTCTACATCGGCAGTAGAAGGTTGAAAATTTTGGGGTTGTATGTATTTTTTAATGCCGAATCATAATAAAATAAAAAATAAAAAAAATATCTAAAAATTAAAAAAAAAATAGGGTTGGACTACCCTTAACATTTAGAGGGATGAAAAATAGATGTTGTCCGATTCTCAGACCTACTCAATATGCACACAAAATTTCATGAGAATCGGTTAACCCTCTACGATCAACCCCAATTTTTTATTCCTTAATTATAAACTTTAATTTTTTGGCAAGATATTTATTTTTATTTTGTCATGACTTAGAATAAAAAATATTATATTAAATTTTCTATTACTCTAAATTTTTTACCGCTCTACGATCAACACACCTCTATTTTTTATTTGTTAATTATAAACTTTAATTTTTTTGGCAAGATTGTTATTCTTATTTTGCCATAAAAGAATTTTTTATAATACTCTCGATTGTTCCACCCCTCTACGATCAAACCCTATTTTTCCATCGCGGTTTTTTATTTTTAAAAATTTCCTTTAATTATGTTTTTTTTTTCTCAATTCAATTTGATCTTCCGCCTTCATCTGTCGATAACTGATCAACTATCAATCGATCAGTTATGCCCGCTAGACGTCTACCGTTGTCACCTCTCATCCAGCAAACATCACGGAGTAAGGATGAGAACGAAGCCGGTCTCCTGTCTTACTCTTTTTTTGGTTTTATTTGTGTATCGATCGTAGCAGTCTGTTATACGTATTATTTTAATTTTTTTGTGCAACTCTCATGTTAGTTTTACTATCATCGTAAATTTATTATTAATTTCCAGTGCAATAATTATTTATTCGCAATTTATTAATAACTGATAAAGACAGTTTTAACTATTAGTTAATTAAGTGATCTCATGTAAATAAACACGTGTTGTGAGTTCCCGCCAACAACGGCCATTACCGTACCTGTATATATTGTACTTAACATTTTTTGGAAATAGTTTTAAACCAAAAAGAAAATGTGTACGTGTTTAATAAATATACCTGTTTTATTATTGTGAAAATTAAGTCAAATAATAAGCAAACGAATACAATATTAATTCACTGTTTTTCGCCAATACACTGATAGAAGGATTTATTAATTATTAATAATTTAATTTATTTGAAGACAATTTTAATAAATATTTTTTACACTCAATAAAAATTTATTTGGGAATAAAGTACATCCTAAATAAAGCATACTTTCATTGTCTACAACACTTTCGATCATAAGTAAACCCCCCAAACTTATAGTAGATAGTTATTTTTATTGAACTAAAAAATGTTTCCTAGAAATAATATACATGGCAAAACAACGTTTGCCGGGTCAGCTAGTATATATATAAAGATAAAGATTACAAAGATTTAGATTGTTACTATAAATAAACTTTGTAAAAACATTGGATGTTTATTTAAAGTAGTTAATAGCCTGAGGGACGTCTAGACTGTTGTGGGTGCCACCAGACAATATACCAAATGAACTAAGCATTTTTGTTATCTTGTTGAAATATCATGAAATTGTTTTCGTCATTCGTATATGATAATTAAAATGCTAAAGCACTTTAGCTTTTTTATAATTCTCTGAGTTATTTATTTAACTACTTGTAAAGTTCCTAGAAATATATCTAATGTATAAAATTCTCGTGTCACAGTGTTTGCCACCATTCTCCTCCGAAACGACTTGACCGATTCTTATGAAATTTTATATTTATATTCAGTAGGTCTGAGAGTAGGATGTAAACTATTTTTCATACCCCTAAGGGTGGTCCACCCCACCACCGAAGGAATGTAACATAGTTCCAGTGGCCTGTCAATAAAGGCGGAGAGACAGCACACAGCGGGTTTCTTTAGTTGGTGCAGGCCCCACTCTACCCTGTTCGTTGCCCCGAACGACGGGATGTGTGATTAGAAACATTTTTTCCCGCCTTAACAAAAAAAAAAGGGAACCATGCCCAAAAAAATTTTTTTTTATTTTTGGATAACATTTTTTATTTTAGTTTTTTATGATTCGGCATTATTAAATACATACAACCCTAAATTTTCACAATAATTAATAGCGATATTAGTAATTTAATGATTTTCATTGCAAAATATTCACGAAAAAAAAATACCGGTACGAAGTTCGCCGCGTGAGCTAGTATTGATATGTTATCGATATGGTGTCCTTTCAAAAATAAATAAGTATAAATTATTTGTGAATAAGGAAAAAGAGATTTTTAGTAAGAGCGGGAATCGAACCCGCGTCTTTTCCAATCCGGGGAAGTGCTCTTAGCCACTAAGCTATCCTACTGATCTTTCGATCATCCCAATTTCCTAATCACATTTGTCTTAAGACCAACGTGATTCGATTCCCGCTCTCACTAAAAATCTCTTTTTCGTTATTCACAAATAATTTATCTATCCATCCATCCATCAGCCTTTTAACGTCCACTGCTGGACATAGGCCTCCCCAAGAATGGGGGATAGTTCAGTTATCGCCATGCTTGGCAGGCGGGTTGGCGATCGTGGTGGATGTTGTTAATACTCGAAGGAGGGCTGCTGCCCACTCCCCCGGTATTTTCTCAGTCGGCTCTTACGACTCCCATTTGGGGGGGCAATTCTAAAGCCAGCCCCACACGGCTAAATAATTTATACCTACTATAAAAAAGTAGCGGAGCATGTCAATTGCTAAAAAAAATAGATCTAAAATAAATAAGTCTTCACCATCAACCATATTTTTTATACTTTTGGGTGGCAAACAAGCATACGGACCACCTGATGGCAAGTGGTTACCGTAGCCAAAGAGATAGCAACACCAGCGTCCCAGTTACCGCATCTTTTCCAAAGAACGGGTTAGCAGGTAGATAAAAAGGATTATAATGAGAGGATAGAGAGGGGTTTGGACTTCTGGCACTCATACTCACCATAAGAAACACAAAGGTAGTACCTACCAATTTTTTACGCTGATCTTTAGTGAGACCGTGGTACTTCTACGATCGAGCTGGCATTCATGCTGGGATAATCATGGGTCTACCATTTAATATCACCACATACAATTAGGACCCTTTGCCTAAGCCTATATATAGAGGTTAATTAACAAAGTTGAGCTAAACTTTGTTTATTACCCTCTTCCAAGAGGGAGTACTCACTTGGTATCGGGCCCGAGCGGGTTGGTACTACCATCTCCCATGTGACCCTTAGTCGTCTCATACGACATCCGTGGGAAAGAATGGGCTGGTGACACTTGAAAGTTTGAAAAGTCCAGGCTTTTGCGATTACGTTACGGCGAGTTTCCTATTACGATAACATTTAGAGTATCATGCCGTAATATGTTACGAAGCTCACTGAGTTTTCCTCAAGTCTCACCAAAGACAAAAGCTGTTGTTCCCTCACTATTTGTTAAAATGTTCAAAAGTTTAACTTACCAGATTTTCATTTTGGGGAAGTTTTAATGTTTAAATTAACCTATAAGACGTTCATAATATTCTGAAGTATTATTGATTTATAAATTATAGTGCCAGAATAAACTTGGTATACCTTGTTATAACATAAATTAATATTCACGGACATTTCACGCAACGTCTTCTGATCTCAAACTAAGCTTAACGCTTGTGCTATGGGTATGATTACGGATATATTACATAATATATTACTTTTTTTATATACATACATATAATAGATAGAAAACAACCAGCCGCAGTACAAATATCTGTGTTCATCACACAAATAATTGTCTTGTGTGGGAATCGAGCCCACGACCTCGTGAACGGAAGTCGGTTACACTACCGACCACGCCACGAGGCCCGTCAAAATAACATAATAATTATATAGATACGAGTATGTATGCTTTAATCCAATATTATTTAGTACCCAAACGTATTGTTATTTTTATTTGGTTAAATATTTTTGGATTAAGAGTCAAAATAAAATAGTATTAAGCAAAATTACCATCCAGCCTTTCAACGTCCACTGCTGGACATAGGCCTCCCCGAGAGAACGCCACAACTAGCGGTCCCGTCATGGAGGGATAATGCCGTAATCGCCACGCTTGGCAGGCGGGTTGGCGATCGCAGTGGATGTTGTTAATACTCGAGGGAATGCTGCTGCCCACTCCCCCTGTATTCGCCCCTCAGTCGGCTCTTACGACTCCCGTGGGTAGGGAGTGGTGGGACAATTCTAAAGCCGGCCCCACACGGCCTAACAAAGCAAAATTACAATAATTTTAAGCAAAATTACAATAATTTATTATTTACAGTTTATAATATTTACGCGAATCTTATATATTATTTCTCTAGGCTGTTTTTCTGTCGGTCTGCGAGATCTTCCTTATTCTTTTTATCAAATTCCATGATTAACCCTCATTTTAAAGCTTTTCGTGCCGGCTAAGGACAAAAATGTACAGTCTCTTAAATTTGAGATTAAAATCGTCTAAGAAGAGCTCCTTATTATTGACTTTACTGAAATTTTATTTAAAAGTAGGTATTTGATTTGCTGAACTAATATGCTATATTATTATTTTTTTGTTAAAACTTGCTAAACCAAGTACATTTTATTATTTTTGATGAAAATTTATATTGCCGAATTTTTGGTTGGCTATGTTTAGAGGTATTCGACAGTGTACCTATTTGTAAATATGTTAGGAGGTATTATAGCATCACACTGTATTCCCCGAAAGGCTAGGCAGAGGTGTATTACATACCCACGATTCGCCAGCTATGTTTAAGTCCCACGTAATAGGGGGCGAGCCTATTGACTTCTACCGGGAAAATTTCCAAACTCCGGGCTGCTACTGAGAATTTTTCTTATTTTTTTTTACGAAAAATCTCAATAACACTGGCCGACCCGGGGATCGAATCCGAGACCTCATGATCAGCAGTCGCTACTACCGCTGCACCACAGAGGCAGTTAAATAAATGTAGATAGCATACAAATTTTATATAGGTGGTTTATGTAGATAGCATACTCTACAAACTGTTTACTTTTTCTTTATACAATAACTTAAACAAACTTCTCTAAGCCAAAATTCTTAATAAAATAACACTGAGCTGATATTTGTAAAGTTGTTCGAAATAAACCTCAATTTTCCAAACCGCCATTGTGTTTTGAGAGATAATTTTTTTCCATCCACGTAAACATTTTTTTATGGATTATCTATAGTAGTTCCTAGTGCATGAACCTTATAATCTGTTTAAATTAATATATTATGCAAATATATGTAGGTATATTGTCTAAAAGGTAGAAGGTTAAGCTTAAATTTTTTTATATTGGTGAAAGTTTAAAACTACCAATGCTTGGTGATATTAGAAATAAACACGTTAGTTTCAAATGCAAAATCGAAACTAAGGCAATGTACTTACATAAATATAACCGTATATCAGTTGTAATAATAGGCACGGTAATTGTTATAATACCTATACTAGGTATAAACTTTATTTGGTGACAGATCATTTAACTTCCCTAGATTGGAAGGGACGCAGGTTCGAATTCCACTCGCAGTAAAGCTCTCTTTTGCCACCTTCACAATATTGTTCTTTAAAGTAGCTGAAGCATCCTAATTGCTAAAATACGGATAATAATATTTAGTTAAATTAGGATCGACAACTTAATCCTTGTAAGAGCTATGTTGATGGCGAATGACTTCATAATATATAATAACAAAAAAATGCTGTCTTTTCCATCTTTTAGCAACATTATATATTATTTCTCTAGTCTTTTTTTTATTGCATGTGGTGGCCCTTCTGATGGTAAATGGTAACCGTCGCTCACTTACACACTTACTTAATTTTACTACTATCCCGACGTTCCGAATACTTTACAGCATTCATGATCACGGGTGGACTTAGATGATAGACGTCCAAGGCTGATATGTTATTTCAACGGTCTCATCTACCCACAGTATATGATTTTACAAAATTTTTGGTTTATTTATTTTAACCCACCTAATATTCGTTTAGAAACACAATTAAAATATTTACTTCAAATTTTTATGCTTACAATGTATGAGACTTTAAGTTAGTATATTAAAATGAGTATAATACTCCTCTTTAAACTATTTTTTTTTGTTTTTATTTAGTGCTCAAAAATTCTACCATAAACTACCAATTACTACCAGTAAGAAGATAATCTTGGTTATTAGTTTATAATATTAAATATATTGATTTTGCCAAAGCTAAGACTAAAAAGCTACCACCGGAGCAGAACGCGGCCTGATTGAGAACGATCCGGCCAGAAAACTCAGTAGGCAACAACTGTTATGGATTATTTAATTTTTGTACGGAATTACTGAAAGATAATTAAGTTTAACATTTTTAAAAAAGCAATTACTAAAATTAATCACTATTGTGGGATAAGATAATGTAAGATATGGCCACGAAATACATACGAGTATATTAAGCACTTGTCATACAATTAAAGAAATGACAATGGAATAAACACACTATTAATAAAAACAACATTGGGAACGTTTTTAAGTATTTAATATTGCGTTGAATCTGTGTTTTAATAATAATATCGAATCGATGGCAATTTAAAGAACAAATTATTTGTGGAAGTGGAAAAAGGGAACTGCAACCTGCGTCCCATGCATTCCGGAGTAGTGCTCTAAGCCGCTAAGCTATTGGCATTCGCCCAACGGCGATTCCAAATCTCCACTTCACATTTTTGTCTTTGATGTCATTACGACCCACGCCACCTATCGGATGCATTTACATACATTATTCCAATTCGATGGTGATTTTATAAAATGATAGTCCTTCAGAAAAGTAGTACCCCACATATCCTACATAGATTATTATTATTATTTTGGGTTTGAGAAATCATACTATACTATATCTGTGGAAAAAACGATACGCGGCCATAATTGGATAGACCCAAACAACGAGCCTAATACTATCTTGAATAATAATAAGGGTATTCAGTTGAAATAAAAATACTCACGTCTTATTTCCAATTCAGTGCTTTGAGTTTTGATGACTTGAAATTCTATCTCTTTACTGTCATTTACATTAGTGCTACTGTTACCTTTTTATGAGTATTATCAACATTAGGGGTCAAGAGGACAACTAACATGTGTTGACGGACTAAAAATACAAGTGTCACCACCCCATCCTTTCCCGCGGGTGTCGAACAAGGCGACTAGGGAAAGTAAGCAATTATCACCCATTGCATTACTGATGGTAGGGCTACGTACCAAGTGAGGGTACTCACTTGCTATCGGGCCCAAACGGGTCGGCACCAACATCTCCTGTGTGACCGGTCATGAAGTAGGTCAGTGTGTTTTGGCTGTAGCAGAAGATAGCCGTTTATTCTTTAATTTCATATCTGAGAAATGAAATGGTGCGTAGCGGCTTGATAATTACTCTTGGTATATTTATCCATGAGCGACGGTTACCACTTACCATCAGGTGGGCTGTGGCTCGTCTGCTATCACTAGCAATAAAAAAAGAACTGGCGGCGTTAGAACAAGACTGGAGCCAGACTATTTATACAGAACTCGTGACAACCTGTAACGATTGCCTGGATGTTATTTGGCTGCCGGGACCCAATACTCAACATGCCTTCCAAAGCAGGAAGGAGGTCAGGTGTCCATAAATAGTTGCCACTTTTTGGTCACCCATCTGATTGCCAGTGGAGCCAAAGTTGCTTTACCTTGCCGATCGTTCGAACTACAAGTGAAGATATCCTCCTTTCAAAATAGGTTTTATATATTATTGATAAATATACAGGGTCTGTCATAACTAATGGATAACCTGTTAATCGGAGATAGTCCTGATGTTAGGTTACAAGAAAAAAGACTTTTTATTTTAGGATTGCCATTGGTGTGAAAACGGTAGACAATTTTGTATATTTTTAAAATTTTCCTTCTTTGCTCATTCATTCGGTCACCATTTCAACAAAATAACTTATTTTAATGTACTTTTTTTGTATCTGACTCCTGGATACTTGCATTATTATATTAGATTACTATATTAGACATTTTTAATGCAAAATACTGTCAAATTTTACATTTTAAGCACTTTGTAAATATTTTTTTTTCTTTATGTCAAAATTTTAACATTAACTGTGGAAAAACAATATTATGTTACAGCTGCCCATTATCTTAAAAACATGCCTAGTTTATGTAGATTCTAAAAAGGTATTATACATGCGTACTTTATAAGCAATATTACGAGTAAGTACAAGCGAAATAACTTAGCAAGGTCAACATTTTGGTTTCAATAAATGTATCAAATCACGATGATTTAGGCTCCTAATATGATTTTATACAATAAGAATTCGCTATTTTATCACTAAATTGTCAATTCACGCTTACCTGTGCCACAGGACTGTTTAATTTTCATAGTTAGAAATTGCATGCAACTATCAAGTACTAGAAAATTATTTCAAAATGTTCAATCAAAACACTAGGTATTCCAAATTTAAAAGGATACAACATAGAAATATAAAAATGGACAAACACGACAACAAAGAGCCCTCAAGGGATACAAATAAAAATGAACAAACACGACAACAAAGGGCTCTCCCTGCATGTGAAAAGGACCATTTATGTTCGTTGTTACTTGGAAGAAGTGCACTGTTTCTTTCACAGTCCCCTAATGTAAGAAAGACGATGGCACCTTTCGTATTTTTTTCGTTACACTGCTATCTCCGATTAACGCGTTATACATTATTTACGACAGGGTCTGTATATTAAATAAAGATAATGGTTATTACTGGTCGTGAGATTTAATTTTCGCCAACCTGCCTGTTCCCCGGAAAGTTTCGTATCCTTGTTTGTTAACAGATATTTTCCTACCTGTGAAAGTTGAGAACGACCCTCTTTTACCTTACCGTTTATCACGCAAGTGTTAGTGGCAATAACAGCCTCAAGCTCTTTGGTAATTGTGATCTTGTGTGATCGAATATCACGTTTATTATTGCGAGTTATCTATCTATCTTCGTAAGTAGATTGGATACAATACTAGTAAACTAATAATATAGTAATACTAGCTTTTACCCGCGGCTTCACCGCAGCCAAAAGCTAGTTTTTCGCTTATATCTCAGGTTCCCGATATGGTAGTGGGATAATATGTATACCAGTTTTTAAGTCAAATCAAGGCCTTTCAAATAAAATAAGTTGCATCAAAATCCATCCAGGAGTTTTTTTTAAATAAATACTAAAAAAATAAACAATATAAATAATTTTCTAGTTTTTCGGTTATATCTCAGGTTCCCGATATAGTAGCACGATAAAATGTATACCAGTTTTTAAGTCTAATCAAGGCCTTTCAAATAAAAAAGTTGCATCAAAATCCGTTCAGTAGTTTTTGCTTGATGCGCGAATAAACAAACAGACAAACAGATAAACAGACAAACACACAAAAATTCTAAAAAAAAATGTTTTGGGTTTAGACACGCCTATATAGCCTATTACCGCTATTTTTTCTCAAATATCTTGAATGTACAGACACAGCTCTGTTACGGCTTTATAATAGTATAGATAAAATAATAATAACTACAACATATTCGTGTATATCGAAATGAATTTCAATCGATACACAAGATCATGGAACGTGAGGAAAAAGTTCTTTAAATTTTTGAAACAATTTTTTTTAGTAATATGAAAATATTGGAAGAGTAAGCTAATATCAATAAGTAACAACATAATAATATAATAAATTAGCTAAGCAAAGTTAAATTATGTCAATTTCTCGATCTGTCTTTGAAAGAACAATAAAAACATAAGTACCAATAGAAAAAGCAGAAAGTCTTTTATTTTGCCCTATATATTTGCCTTTTATTTTGCTGAGGCGAAAAAATGTACCTGACCGCACACCTCGTCATTCGGAGCAATGAACAGGGTAGTATGGGACTCTAACCCACTAAATAAACCCACCGTGTGCTGTCTCTGCGCCTGTATTAGCGGACCACTGGAACTTGCGAACTCTACAAGAATGCATAAAATATGCTAGCATTTAATTTTAAAATCATGTTTTTTTTATTTCTATGAAATAATCCGAAAAATCTTTTGATTTTACATATTAGTTTAGAAAGTCTGTCTGGGTGATAAATTAGTAAGTATATGTATAAATGACAAGTGTTATTGGTGTAAATATTAATAACAAGCTGTGACTTCATCCGCGTGGAATATTAGATATCTTTTTTTTTAGCGGAACCTTGATTACTTTTACAAAAGTAGCTGAAGTTACTACTGATAACACGAGCAATCTGCCAGTGAAAAAATCAGCCCAAACATTTTGGAGACTAGCCAGAACAAACAGCCAAACAGGTAGAAAAACGTAAAAAAAAAAATGTATTTTGTTATAGGTAGTATATACTTTCATATGCATTAAGTAAGCTAAGTAAAGCTGTTAATTGGACATTACAAACAGACACTTGAATTTAATTTATTTCTATCGATGTATAGAGGATAGGTGAGACAAAATCTGTCCGTGTGGTGACGGACTAAGAATACAAGTGTCACCACCTCATTTTTTCCCACGGGTGTCATATGAGGCGACTAAGGGAAGTAAGCAATTATCATCCATTGCATGACTGGTGGTAGGGCTGGGTACCAAGTGGGAGTACTCACTTGGTATTGGGCCCGAGCGGGTTGGTACCACAATCTCCCGTGTGACCGGCCATGAAGCACATCGTTGCGTTTTGGCTGTAGCCGGAGATAGCCATTTATTCTTTCATTTCATATCTGTGAAATGAAATGGTGAGCAGCGGCTTGACAATGCTCTCGGTATAGCTGAGTCCATGAGCGACGGTTACCATTTAACATCAGATGGGCCGTGGCTCGTCTGCCACTACATGCAATAAAAAAAAGCCCAAATATATTCTAGCGTAGGGAACCCTAAAAATATGAAATTATTTATCAAAGTGAAAACGGTAAGCTCTCAGTAAAAATGTTATTCCAATTTCCCTCCTTTTCCAACAGGGCATTTAATATATTGTGAAATCAGTGGCACATAAAATTACTCGTAATGACCGAGTGCTAAATTACTTATTTTACTAAATACGTAGTATATTTTATGACTATAGACAATATTTTCTGCAAAATTAAAGATTTTTAATGTTATGAAATAAAACTACTTTTAAGGAGTTTATCATGTTTTACTACTATTGCGATATTTTGAATACTTTCCAACATTAATGGTCACGGGTAGACTAGGAGTTTAGCGTTAGATTATCAATTAGTTGTTACTGAAGCTTCTTCTACTTAAAATGATTGGTGATTTTGAAAATAGTTTTTGGTTTATGCCACCTAATATATCCGTGTGGTACGGACTAAGAATCCAAGTGCCACTTCTATTCTTTCCCACGGGTGACGTATGAGGCGACTAAGGGAAGTAAGCAATTATCATCCATTGCATGACTGGTGTTAGGGCTGGGTACCAAGTGGGAGTACTCACTTAGTATCGGGCCCGAGCAGGTTGGTACCACCATCTCCCGTGTGACCGGCCATGAAGCACATCGTTGCGTTTTGGCTGTAGCAGGAGATAGCCGTTTATTCTTTCATTTCATATCGGTGAAATGAAATGGTGAGCAGCGGCTTGACAATACTCTCGATATAGATGGGCCGTAGCTCATTTGCCACTACATGCAATAAATTTTTTTTAATGTTTTTTTCTTTATTTTATACTACAAGCTTGGCTAACATGGATACGGTCAACTTGTTGGTAAGCAGTTATCGTAGCCTCTGGACGCTAGCAGCCCCAAATAGGTCTCTCTAGAGAGGTGGAAAGGAAGGATAATAACTAGATAATGAGGAGAGGTTTAAGCTACCGGCGCTCTCACTCCAAACGAAATATAACTGTAGGAGTATCTACCAATGTTTCATGCTGATCTCATGTGAGTAGTCGAGCCCGTTCATGCTGGATCAAGCAAGGCATCACTATTAAATGTTTTTTATTGTAACGGTAAACACGTTCATATTAGTAAGTAATAATAAGTTTCTTAATTTATTATATGACTCCGTATAGAATTTAGTTGTTCTTTTTTTATTTGGTGCGGAACCCTAGTATATTTTTTGTTTTTTTTACAAGTTTATAGTGCAAGAAGGTTTTAAGTTGGCATTTATATAAGAATTTTTACAAATGAATAATAAAATAAAGAAATTCATAAACATATTAAAGCTAATTTGTATAAACGCCTGACATTACGTACCTACTTATTGTAGAGTAGCGAGGCGGGCGCGTCGAGTCCGCAGCAACAGGCTATCTACATTCCTATAGGCTCTACAGACGCACTCTACAGGTTTAGTGTCTTAAAAACTCTCCTTTTTATTAAAATACTTTACAGAAATGTCTAATATTCAGTTATAATAATATGATGTGCTCTCACACACTGAATAATGCGATAAAATTAAATCCAACCAGGAGAGCAATACTCAATTACTCACACCACGCACGTTTTTTTATGTAGTTATCCTGTTTTTGTCAGTTATCTTTCACATAAATCCATATTCTTAAAATCCAAAATGGTTTTCATGTTGAAATTGCTTATAAAATTGACTTTAAACACTGTTTTGCAAGTATTATGCTATAATTTATCTGTTAATAATATTTATTTGTTGATAATAATTGAAATTTATTTTAATGCGTTAAACGGTATTGCGCAGATTAATTTTATAGGATCTCGTTCTAATAGATACATTTCAAATTTCAGTATAAAGCTGTTTTATGTAGCTGCTCTGCGTTCCTATAAGGTGGTAGCGGCCAGGCACCGCCATTCGTTCGCCGGCTGTCATTGTTCGTACACGTCGCGATCAACCTTCTACTTCGCGCGCGGTGTAGGCGTCAAACGTTGTGAATTCGTCGTAGTATCTAGTATGTGCTAAGTGCATTGACGGCCGCCAATATGAAAGGGAGACACCAATTTCGTCGCAGATTTAGTCTGCAGCCATCGTTTATGAAAGAGGATCATGAGGAGGAAAGAAAACCTCACAGGTTTGTATTTTATTATATTATTGAACTTAAATAATTAGGATAGCTTATTTTGATTGGTTGATGTAATGCGGTTCAAATAAAATATGTAGCATCTGCTACGCAGTTATCGTGTCACGTAGACGTCGTAGAGGCTATATTTAAGTATGCAAAATAACATAAACTAAAAAATAAGTTCTGATTTAGTTGTATAATTTGGTTGAAAGTTTCATGATTTTTCTAATATATATCTAATTATAATCTTGTTTTTTTTTTGTTTTTATCTTGTTTGAATTTTTATCCTGTTTGTTTTTATAGAAAATACTGTCTCAATTGCTATATACCTACACATAAAATATATGAATAATTCCATTATTTTTGTTCATAATATTAGTGTTAATGTTATTGCGGATATTTAGACGTTATCAAACAAAACATTCTAACACGTTCAATCGATATTCTGCTATATTGACGTTTTGTTCATGGGATTTAGACTTTAGTCTAACACACTGCTTCAATATATATTTATAAAATTGGCAAACTTCATTATTTTATCTAAAATACAGGTCGGTTGTCTCGATGCGATTCCTCCGCAAGCAGAGATATTTTGTCAATAACGCACTTATATATAATTAAAAAGCTTTTGCGTAGTCAATAATCAAATTGGGCATCGACCCGTATACTGCGTTATTGGCAGTGTTTTCACCAGGCTATCGCTCCAATATAATAATATTATTATTAAATTGTTCCTTTTATAGATTGTTCCAAAATAAAGAAACTAAGCGAATAATGCCCTGCGCTATAGGCTGACTGCAGATAATAGGGCAGCAACTGGAAGGGTTTCTTCAACAATAGGGTTCCTCTAAGTATTAACTAGCAGATGTGACTTGTATGCTTCTCTTTATAGCGAAAGATGGCCGAGCCTCCGTGTCTTAAGCGTATTATTGGTACCTATATTAAAATAGAAGAATAATCATTATAAGAATGGAAAAAATCATGAAAAAATATTTAAAAAAGAAAATTAATCTTCCCGTACATTTCAGCTAATAAGTTTAAATAAAATGTATTGATTCTGAGGTCGTACAAAGTTTGCCGAGACCAATAGTGCAGAACAGAAAAACCTGTTATGTCTTTAGATTGAAGGTGTTTATCAAAAATGAAAGGGCGATAAAGAAAGGTAAAACAGCAACACAAAACAATGGCCTTTTTGTCTTTCTGCTTGTTTGTTAAAGCCAACTCTAAAATTACTTAAAATATTTTGGTGCAGTTTTCCTGGGTAGATAGAGCTCTAACTAAGCTTAGCTTGGAACAAAATATAGGATGAATTTAGTCCGGATATCAGGGAACCTAATTAAAATGTCCACAACAATGAAGTCACAATGACAGCAAGTAGAAATAAAACGATAGTATGTACTTAGGGTGATACATTTATAATTTTTGTATCGTTTAATGTGAACAAAATGCGTTACGCTCATACGAGAAAAGCAGCACAAGGGGAAGTCGTTATCTAAGAAAAAGGAAGGCAATTTTCTACAATTTACCTTCATCCCGTGTTCATCTTCACAATGAATATTTCGATAAGATCACGCCGTGATAGAGCGGGATTTTTGTCACGTACTTTGGAAAGAGAAAATATTGTGGAAGATTTTGAGTGTATTGGCGTAAAATGGTTTATTTATTCTAGTTTTTGGGAAAATTTCTAGATCATTAATTATATTATTGATGACTAGGGTACTTGGCTTTGTCTATACTATTATAAAGCTTTTGGCTACGGCGAAGCCACTGGTAAAGGCTAGTTATTATGTATAATACGTCTGTGAATTTTTATTTAAAAAAATGAAGTATTTATAAATGAAATATTTAACTTTGATTAAAATTAGTTGTTTTGAATTTTCGACAGGGATGCCCAAATTCAAAATTGTAATATCCCACTTTCCCGGATTCGATGGGACACAGGTTTGAATCCCGCTCGCAGTACAACTCTCTTTTTCCACTTTCACGAATAAGTGGGCAGTAAAAATGTGGGTTTTAAAGGTAATAGCATAATAAATCTTAATATTTCCATTCTGATGTAACTAGAAATTTACAAATTCAGCAATCTGAATAAAAAAATATCAGGCTATTTTTATGATTGTTAAAGAGTGAGTTTCTTTAACTGAATATTATAGGGATAATTGAAGAGGAGATATGCTTCTCTTTGACTCAGGCTGACGGATTTCCTGAAGGTTAAAAATAAATACACTTGTTATGAGACAGTTGTGAAGTTATAGGTAGGTATAAAAATATTTCATTTATGCCTTCAAAAAGATGACGTAGTACGACATTCATTCAATTTGTGACGGGCTCAAGTAGTGATTACTAATGCATTATTAATAAAAATTAAAGAAATACTATTATAAGTATATATATATATATAGGCTAATTACTAACTTAACTATTTCTAAGACTTTAGATATTTTTATATATATTTTTAGCATTTGACATGCTTAGCACTATACATTAAACACAAAGTGAAAAATGTGAAATCGAAAATAACAGTCAGGAGCAGGATTTGAACCTGCATCTTCTGGATACCGTCCAGATGCTTTACCAATTCAGCCATCCTGACAATTGCTCCTGACTGCTAATTTCGATAACACATCATACTTAACGTCTTTGGGTGACGCCTGCGCCATCTGTCGGACGTATTTTCATACATTATACCGACCAGGTAAACTTAATTTTACAATTAAGATTTTACCTAATGATGACGCAAACCCTTTAAATATTTAGATATTTTTATATATATTTTTAGCATTTGACATGCTTAGCACTATACATTAAACACAAAGTGAAAAATGTGAAATCGAAAATAACAGTCAGGAGCAGGATTTGAACCTGCATCTTCTGGATACCGTCCAGATGCTTTACCAATTCAGCCATCCTGACAATTGCTCCTGACTGCTAATTTCGATAACACATCATACTTAACGTCTTTGGGTGACGCCTGCGCCATCTGTCGGACGTATTTTCATACATTATACCGACTGAAAATAACAGTCAGGAGCAGGAATCCTGCTCCTGACTGTTATTTTCGATTTCACATTTTTCACTTTGTGTTTAATGTATAGTGCTAAGCATGTCAAATGCTAAAAATATATATAAAAATATCTAAATATTTAAAGGGTTTGCGTCATCATTAGGTAAAATCTTAATTGTAAAATTAAGTTTACCTGGTCGGTATAATGTATGAAAATACGTCCGACAGATGGCGCAGGCGTCACCCAAAGACGTTAAGTATGATGTGTTATCGAAATTAGCAGTCAGGAGCAATTGTCAGGATGGCTGAATTGGTAAAGCATCTGGACGGTATCCAGAAGATGCAGGTTCAAATCCTGCTCCTGACAGTTATTTTCGATTTCACATTTTTCACTTTGTGTTTAATGTATTTCTAAGACTACTATCTATTGAGTTGCTGGTAAAAAATATATATACCAGTTTCAGAACTATTGTTGCTATTTTTTATGAGTCTTCAAGATTTTAAGCCAAAATAGCAAGCGCGGCAAATATTCGACATTTGCCAAATGCTTCCAAAATACTATCCATCCATTAACAATAAACTACCAAAACAGCTTTGTCATTGCTTATCAAGATTCCTTTGAATTAGTTGCGGCGAAAATAGACTACAAGCCCAAGAAAATACATATATGTATAGCTACCGTAGATTTATTATATCCAGCAAAACAGCACCTTTTCTTTCAGTGACCTGATCACAACCTTTTAAATTATGCGTCGGAATTGTTATATAAGCTATTCATTGTACTCGTAAGTATGAAAGAAATAGGGGCGTATTTGCACCCCCTATTATATTTATATGCTGGTTCATGGACTTTGTATAGTCAATCATTATTGTAATATTAATGTTTTCTACTTATAGTATGTAAACAAAGTGTTACTATAGATTTCTTTATTGTATAAGAGGAATCGAACCACGCAGAGAATTGCCTCGTGGTAAATGGTAACACCACTAATATTCCTTGGCAATTATAAGGAAACTGTTAAACCGCTACGTTATCTTAGTAATTAACATCAAACTAAGATAATAAAAGGGAAGACAGCGTGTAACTTCATTTGCGCTTTGAACACGAAATGTTGAAGTGTTTTCTCGTCATTTTCACACATTTAACCCTTAATAATCATTTAATTTATACAAAGCGCATTCCATCTATAATAAACAAAAGTCATGAATGTTACCACCGACAGAATGTAACATAGTTCCAGTGGCCCGCCAATAAAGGCGGAGAGACGGCACACGGCGGGTTTCTTTAGTGGGTGAGGGCCCCACACTACCCTGTTCGTTGCCCCGAACGACGGGGAGTGCGGTTAAGTACATTTTTCCCGCCTAAAAAAAGGTATACTGTCGAAAATCTAGATTTTTTTTTCAAAAAATAACACATTTACTTAAAAGATACGGATATGATCACACTGCTTTTTTTAGACAAAAAAAATTGCCTAACGGCACACTGTCTTAGTGCGGAGCCCTCACCCTCTAAAATTACCTGCCTTGTGACCGTCTCTTCGCAGAGTATTTATTTATGGGTCAATTCACTGCAGGTGGGTGTAATGCACTCTCTGTGCTCTTTGATCTGTGGTCTTTGTGAACTATTCTGATCGGGACATAGGTATTTAAAAAGGTATCTTTATCTATTTACCTAAAAATAACGCAAAACTAGCGTGTTAGATTTATGCATCGTTATGGAACGTTAAAAATAATTTGAGTGAGGTTTGGGGTTACTCAACATATTAAATTGATATCTACTTAGTAGTAGCTTTTACCCGCGGCTTTACCGCAGGCATACTTAGTTGGTCGCCAGCGGACCACTGAAGTAATCTATCACAGTACCAGTGATTCGTCAACACAGTCGGAGATACGGCACACGGCGGGTTTCTTTAGTAGGCGAGGGTCCCACACTACCCTGTTCGTTGCCCCGAACGACGGGGTGTGCGGTTAGGTACATTTTCCCGCATAAACAAAAAAAAAAGGCATACTTAGTTGTTTTCTTCTAACTCTAATGATTTACGCTGCATATATCAATAAAGATTCCAAAAAGTATGGTTTTTATTTCGTCATCGTCAAGAATTAACGTCAAACTTTAACCTATTCATACGAAACCTTAATACACATTTCGTCTTGAATTACTCTATCTATTGTTAGAAACAAAAGGAAAATGAAAATACGTTAGGTTTTTAAATTTATTGCGTTCACACAAGACAGGCACCTGCGAAGGGGATTTTGTTTTATAGTACTCGTATGCATACATGGTGTCTAGCTTGGCAGTGAGAGCATTAGGCATTTCAAAACAGTTGCTTTGTTCAATGTTCTCTCATTAACAACATTTTGAAACAAATACAAGGCTTAGTTTCCTTGATATTGCATAAAGCAATAATTTTTGATGGCAACCTCTATTCTTTGTTTCTCTAATAAAACTTGATATAAGATCTCATTTTCCTTATGGAAAGAATTGGTACTGGCTTTTTTATTTTCTTATTTTGTTCATTGGAAGAAAAAAATATGAAATGATGTTCATGTATAAATGCACGCCAGGTCCTGGGATTAGGGATAACACAATAGATTCTCACCAATATTTGTATTATGAAATAATTGTACGTTTACGGAATCTTTTGCGTTTATTTGCGTTTCTACTATCCCAACGTTTAGAATACTTTATAACATAAATTTTGTCACGGGCGAAACGATATGTTAGACTAGGTTGAATCCTTAATCAAAGCAAAGTATTCAAAACGTCGGGATAGTAGAAAATCAAGTACTTAAACGCGATAGATTCCATAAATATACTTTTATTTCATAGACACCAACCACTGTTTATGTAATATTCGCGTTCATATCAGAACTACATGAGGGTGATGTGAAGTGTTCTTAAAAAAGGTATTCGTAAAATAAGTAGGGGTCAAATAAAAACCAAATTCTGCGGTATTCTCGATATTATGTTACCGGATTGAAAAAAACTTATAAAAATTTTACCAATTTCGTTATAGGATTGATTCATTACCGTAGATTCTATTAATTAAATTGAATACGTAATGTATAAGCCTGGCATGCTTCATACAAAGCAATAATTAATACATACACTGCCGGCTTTATGTGTATACTAATTTTATGATATCGGGGGCCTGGGCCTTTTATCCGATAAGGGAAAATAATCAATCTAGGTCTTACAGCAGTTTAAGTTTTTTTTTTACACTACATCGGTGGTAATCAAGCATACGGCTGACCTGATGGTAAGCGGTTACCGTAGCCTATAGATGCTAGCAACACCAGAGGCATCACTCGCGCCCATTCATGCCCTGGATAACCAAGGCAGAAATATTGGTAGATATTTACGGTAGCTCAGGCATACTCCTACTTTATATTTCTGGTACCATGAGAGGCAGATAACATTTATCATAAAGTGGGCCGTGGCTCGTCTGTTACCGTTAGCAATATGAAAAGGTCCACAAAATGAGTAATGTCCCAGAATATACATAAATCTTGAACTATTTCACTTAAACGCATCAAATAAATAAATGTACCTAATGGGTCGCCCATTAATCACGTGAGGCTCAAAACAGGGGGAGGGGGTTTGAAAAAAATCACGAAATATCACAAGGAGGAGAGGGGGGTGTAGTGAGATATCACGTGTTTTTTTTTTGCCGTTGAACACGTGACTTTTAAACAACCGAAAAGTGGCGTGTGAGCTTGAATTAATAATAATAATATATTATAGTACTTAGCACTGGGGACCGTCGGGAGATATGGAGGAGCAAGGAGTTGCATAGGCGTTTGGTCGGGCCTTACACGGGCCTGATATTGACTTTGCTGTATCTATTTCCTGGCTACAATTCAGTAATCTTTTCGGATAAATTGAAGGTTTTATCTTTGCAATAATGGATGAAGTGGTGATGACGTATAACTACCGGAAATGTATCCTGAAAGATGGTACAGTTGACATCTGTCGAGCATGTCATGGACATTATTTTTGTTTGTGTTTTTATACTAGTGATTGTGTGCGAGAAAAATACACAATATTTTTATAATGTATTTAAAAATGTATGAAATATGTAAGAAAAAAATGCGTGTACTTGTGTACGCGCGTGAGAAGTAATACTTCTTTGGCATCATTATTAAATAAAATAACTATTAAATTCGTAACTGCCAACCTTGTCACAGTTATGTTTTTAAATACCTTGTTCGATAAAGTAATTATGTCTAATGTTACGTTGTTAGTAAAATTTTGAAATGTCTTATAAGTTAATGTTCAGAGTTTAGGTGTCAGATCATACCCCCTCCATGGTAGCGTTAAACGTTTAACGCAACCTTGTTGGAAGTCGCGTTAGAAGTATAACTTCAATAAATAATATTTATTCAACACCAAGTGAGCAGTTATACAATTAAAGTTGCTTAACTAGATACATTGTTTTTATAGATTACTAACTCCCATACTATTCTAGGCTAGCGCCTGTGTTATGGGTTATATTTACCTTTGTTTAAAGATAAATTTCTGAAATTTATAACAGGAAAAAAATATGCGTGATTTTGGGTAGTTTGGTTAGTCTTAAACCTCCCCACGTAATACCGGGGCGAGGGAATAGTTAAGAAAACGCCGAAAAACATCACGTGATTAATGGACTAACCCTAAGTTAAAGTCAGAAATTAAAACAAATTGTTTCTTTAATTTTTATTGCAGACTTCTTCTCCTTTTACCTATACAGATTATGAACAGTTTTAATTTATTATTTGTTATGTTTTTCATAAACCAAGAGCTTTAATACAATTTGTGTTGTTGACTTAGTAGAAGTCTTTATGCTAATTTTCGTGACTAACGTGGTGGGTGTAAGGGTACTACAGGTCATCTTTCGCCTCAAGGTATTATTAGCTTTATTCTTTATTCATTTAATAGATATAACTTAAACAATAAACATAGAAAAGTCTACTTATATTAATTATTTAAGTAACTATTATCTTTACTAAAAATAAAATACTTTCAAATAATCGATCGGTACCGATCTCATTGATGGTTGACGTATTCGTAGCATTTGTTTTGGACTTTAATTTCTTCGGAGTCTACATAATATCAATGATTAATATTTATTTGTGAAACTATAAGAATCCTTTAAAAACAAATATTTCACTTACTCTGTAGACATTACAATGGAATCAGCAAAACAAATTATTAAACATATTTACCAATAACGCTGATACCCGGTCCGGAGTTCTATGCTTTAGAGGTATTCGACAGTGTATATACCTATTTGTAAATATGTTAGGAGGTATTATAGCATCACGCTGTATTCCCCGAAGGGCTAGGCACAGGTGTATTACACACCCACGGTTCGCCAGCTATGTTTAAGTCCCACGTAAAAGGGGGCGGCCCTATTGCCATCTACCAGGCACATTTCCAGACGCCGGGCTACTACTGAGATATTTTCTTTATATGAAAAACTCAATAACACTGCCTGACCCTGGGGATCGAACCCGAGACCTCATGATTAGCAGTTGCTCATACTACCGCTGCACCACAGACGTATTATATCTTGGTGTAACGCAATGATCGTTTTATATAGTATCTAGCCAAGAATTAAAGTTGTGGTGTAATATAGATCTTACCAACGCGATGTAACGCGTAGCAAATTCATATAATCTACTGCAGAACGTCCGGGTACGCCTAGGTTGCCAACGGGGCTTTCTTTTAGTCCTCATATGCTGTACGAAACAGCTAACCATATTCCTTAGTTTCTTCCACATATCATAGCACATTAGTGAGTAATATTAATATTGCAACACAGTAAAATCGGGATTAGTAATGGTATACTAATTTCCAAATTAATTGCTACTTTCAAATAAATAATTAAGATTATTGCTTCCTGTACATTCACACCACCGTGTGGGGCCGGCACCAAGAATAGCTCCACCTCGTCTCTTCCTATGGGAGTCGTAAAAGCCGACTAAGGGATTACCGGAGGACCGGGCAGCAGCGTTCCCCTGTGTATTAAAAACATCCACTGCGATCGCCAATCCGCCTGCCAAGCGTGGCGATTATGGTAAAACCCCCATTTTGGGGAGGCCTATGTCCAGCAGAGGACGATGAAAGGCTGATGGATGGATGGATGGATGTACATTCACAACTGCCATCTAGTTTAAATATCAAAAACTACTGTACTATAGTAGGCTTATATACGACTACGATAATCTAACCTTTTAAACCTTATCAACGCACACTATCTTCGACAGACGATAAGCTTGATAAAAACTTACCTATAATTTATAGATAGAAGTATAGATTGTATTGCGCAGTCCAACATAAAATGATAGTGAACAGCCTGCTTTCCACGATGATGTTTTCATATAAAAAAAATCTGTGTAATATGATTTTTGCTCTTCTACAGTAATATGATTTTTCTTTAAAAAATCTTTCTATCTCATGTCCTCTCTGTGTGTGTGTATCAGATAGCTCAGAACAACTTTCATTCGGTTTATAACAAAGACGGTACCGATTTTTAGACGTAAATACCTACTGGGTAGGTAACTAGAACGTGTACCTTTGCATTTGTTATAATCAAAAAGACTTAGACAGAGCAAGGCCTAGCCTGTAGAAGAGATACATAAACACTCATAGAAGAAATAAGAAAGAAATTAAATATATTTAATTTTCACGCTTACAGATATTAACAAGTAATTAACATGCTTATACATCAGGATAGATAACCACAATATACATATAAACTGTATATTAATGTTAATTTTATGTATACATATGATTTTGGCAAGAGTCAAAAAAGGCTCTTATCTCAGATTGCGCTACCCGCATAATAATGCGTGGGCAGCGCTGATATTCTGCTAAGACGGATTGTTTAAATTAATAACGCCCGCTGCATATACTGGAACGTCATATCTAAAGTAGCTGTTGAGACAGTTTATGTGTACCTATGTACTTAAAAAACATAGTGAGGCTCTATATTGTCTGTTATAATCACTAGACCCGGTGAGCTTGTTATGAAGTTATATGGGTCTTTAAGACAATATAAAACCGAATAAACATGTTGCTAAGTGTGGAGCTATCTTTATGATGAAATCTCTACATACGTCCTCTGTTGAGAAATGGAATATCATCAACCTCGCACAAACAATTTGCACGCGCTGGGTCAGTCTCTCAGTTACATTAAGGTGTAAAGTAATAACAGCAGTTGCCTACTGTTCGAACAATATTAACACTACAAGTGTTGCAGTGAGAAGCCATCCGTCATACCCCATACTCGCCCGAACTTGTTTTTTGTTAAGCTGGACTATAATGACTACAGGGTAGTGTAGGGCTCTCACCCACTCAAAACCCTCCGTGAGCATTCAACCGACAACACTAGGCGGACCACTAGTACCTGTATATTTATTTCAGTGTGTCGACAACCTCCAGTCCAATCGCTTGCAGCCTCGGCTCGGTTGCCCCGAACGACAGGGTATGCGGTCAGGTAAGTATATTTTTCCCCGGCTAAACCAAAAAGGAAAACAAAAAAAAGAGTGGTATAAGGTGCAGATAATTGCGCGATCACAACCTCCCATCACTGTAGAACATGCCTTGGATGACAACTGGCACCGTTAGGTCCTCACCGATGACTGCGGTGAAATCCTGTCACTGCTCAGACCAGACCAGGCAGGACTCGAGCGTGAGCCGTAACAAGTCATCGCTGCAGTCGTAGTGGTGGCAGCAGAGAGTCTCCTCCCTCCTAGCGACCGTGTACAGCAACTTGCCGATGTAGTGGCACAGTCACTTGCACAGGTTGAAAGGTGAAAACTCAATGTTGCCACCCTACCCATCTGGCCCGAGGCATCTTCAGCCGCACCTTCCAATAGGCGATTGCGGCGTCGCTCCACCTTACTTTCATTTGACTGGGCAGGAGACACTCACACGCGCTGCTGACACCCATAAACGCCAGCAACTACTCCGCATTCAGATCCCACGGGGGTTTCCATCCAATGCGCACGCGGCTTCGCACAACACCTTGCGATATCCGCGTCTTGCTCTGACTACCACGACTCTCTGAGGTCTCCACAGAAAAACCTTATTGCGAGCGGTCAGAGACTCGGCTCACACGGGTGCGGAGTTCAGCATTGTTGATCGGACCACTTCCATGTACATCCATCACACGCACACGATTCTGGGTCCACCCAGGTTCGGCATCAGACACCCAAAGACGGGCGCCGTGTCAACGAGCCTCGGTTCGAGCTGGTGAAAGTGCTCGTCAATGTGCCACCGCCAAGAACCGCTGCCAAACATAAGTGATAAGGATAAGTATCTTTATCGTAACAGATTACGCCAACCCCCATTTAGCCAATACATTCCAACCCTAATCTCTGGGATAATTGTATCACGAAATCGAACAATTTGTAAAGTAAATGAATGTCGGAACTGTGGTCGAACGTGATCGGAAACCGCACTGCGCTAAAACCGAAATATTCTTCAAACCTAATATGTAATAATGTTTTTTACAGCAACGATATAAGACAAGTTTTATATGAGAGATATTATTTTGCTTAATGTAATCCAAGATATTGGAAGCTACTAACGTATCTAAACAGCTACTCAGAGATCATGGGTTTCCTATGTATTATATTAGATATAATCTATTTATGCTAAAATTGTAACAGGCCGATGTCTGTATTAAAGAAAAACTAGTATGGAGGCTCTTTATCTCATAAAGAGCCCCCATATTACATCAGTAGACAAAACAATATAACAGACTTCAAAAAAGGAGGAAGTTGTGAATGATCGATATTTATACATTTTTTCTGTATGCTCTGGCATACGAGTAACTCGTAACTCCGTCGTATATAGACGGCTGTGAAAAATTCTTTTTTTTTTTTTTGGAAGAGGTTTATGCCGATATGGTCCTATTTAAAATTCGTCTGATGATGTGTTTCGGAGAGAGTCAATGGAACTCTTAAATGCCAGCAAATTAACCGCGATTTCTGCTATCGCATATTTATGCATTGTTTACGCAATCACACAAGATAACACTATGTCTGTACCCTCTAAAGGGAAAGAAAGAAATCGTGTATATTTAAAAAAAAAAATTAATATAATTTTTGTCTCTCTGTACATAAATACATGTGTATATATTCGGGGTTGAGATAAGATTGAGATAAACAAGATATAAAGATTAACAAATAACTAAAGGGATGATGAGATGAGGTATGAGTCGCGCACGGTATGACGTATTGCAGCTAACGGAATATATTATACAAATATAAAAGATTGTGCTATGCAACGCGATTTCGTAATTATGATGAGTTGGGAGATATTTATCGTGCGGCTATTGACCCGCACAGTATATACGATATTTTTTGGTTGATATCTACCGATTAGACTTAAAAACTGGTTGCTCCGAATGACGGGGTGTACGGTTAGGTACATTTTTTTTTTGTCCACTAAATAAACCCGCCGTTTGCCATCTCTCCACCTATATTGGCGGACCAGTGGACCTTCGTGGTAGGTCTTGCAGGTGGCGGACGTTCCCCGGTCCACCTATAAATATGCCTAACATTTTTCTACAGGCGGTGTTTCTTTCATACCCCCTTATTTCCTTTTCTGATGCAGTAGGTAGGTATATAATACATGTGAGTAGCTTAACTCGCGTGTTAATCTATTGTGACATAGCTCTCTATCAGCTTATAGCAGATCGTCTACAACCAATTTTAATATCGCCAAAATATTTTCTTAATGACACTTACTTTATTACTTGAATTAAAGCTGATTGAGAATGAGGCATCTTGTGACGATTTCAGTGGTTCCAATATTGAGTTTTAGATACTAAAATTAAGTTTTAATTTCATCAAGCAACATCTAGTTGAGTTTGAAACTGTTTAATTGCCTTCAGAAATAGTATTATTTCACTTCAATATAGGCCTTAAATTCTATTGTTGCATGATTCATGCCTTTAAAAGCTTTGCCAAGAGCACTTCCGATTTTATGATTGTATAAAAAATTATAAAACAACTCCTGAAGATAAAATTCTTTTTCTGGCACAAGTTCATAAGTTCAACACATTTTATTCCAAGTATACATGACTTAGTCTAATACTTTCGAGCCAAAAGTTAAAGTACTTACAACAGTTTTATAATGGCGGGTTTCGATCATTATTTATTCAAGAATAAAACAAAATGTTATATTAAGCTTGCTGATAGCCTTTCTTATTTTTATATCTTGACTACGGAATGATAAATACCGGACATAATAATTACGTTGTATTTTGATGCAGTCACCAAATTAATGATAAAGCTGCTATCTATAGTGTGATGTTTTATATAAACACTAGTGGACCCAACACACGTTGTCCTGTCCGAACATTACAGTTTCGTTTGGACGGGGCATTTATTTTAGCCACTAAGGATTATTTTCTGGTGTGGGAATTTTTGTTGTTAGGTAGGTCCTAAAAACCTATCGTGGCGCCACCTACCGGGTCCAAATGTGAATCTAACCCATCCCGGTATTTACTCAAACATACACAAATAAATTGAACAAAAAATCCTGAAATAATATCGTGGCGCCACCTACCGGGTCTTAATGTAAATCTAAACCATCCCGGTACTTACACAAACATACACAAAAAATTTCGTCAAGATCGGTCCAGCCGTTTAGGAGGAGTTCAGTGACATATACGTACAGTAGAATCTATATCGTCACTGGAAAGCCAAAACAACAAAAGCGCCATTTTAGCCAAAATGAGTTATATAATATAGTTGGATTGGATTTTTTATTCCGCGTCGATTGGTCTAGGTTTTATGGCGATCTGAGCACTTTTGTGGCGTGTTAGCACCTCAAACGTCGGACTTTTTTCATAATTTTGCTTTTTTGAGAAATACTTACTTAATATAATAATCTATGAGTGATTTTTAACATTTGTCGTTTTAGTATTTTTATTAGCGGACATTAGCCACATTCAGCTCGTACAGCAAGTCAAAATACGCTAATTTAATAATTGATGTCGCTTTAGTACTTTTTGCCAGCGGAAAATACTAGTCGTTATGGTAGTTAGTAAATTTGCTTGACATAGAAACAGATGAGCGTGACGCGTTAGTATATTTTGTTTACACACTTTTGTAGTATATAATAGTGTTACTGCCTTACTAATAAACGTTGTATAACCTCTAAATAGTTATTCAGTGTTTTGTTTTTGTCACTAATATGACAGTTTGACGTTGAAAGAACGGAACAAAACGCTGAATAACTATTCGGAGCTTATACATTGTTTATTAGTAAGGGGGTTAGTATATTTGCTTTAATTAACTATTTGTTTGAGTGTTCAGTTAGAATATTTGAAATCAGTGAAATTGAAAAAAATTGTTCTTTTAGTATGGGCTATTTTACGGAAAAATATTACTTTAGTCGTTTAGTATTTAGAAGTTCGTAAACTTTACAAAAAAATTAACTTAAGTCTTTTGAAATTTAAATAAGTTCTGGTTAATTTTTTTAAGTATTTATTATACATAATTGTGCGGGATTTGGCGGCGGTTCAGTTGACCTTAGCAGTCGGTTTCGAGCAGATGAAAGCAATATTAGGTCAGACTCAGAACAGGTTAATTTCTTCACAAATATAAGACATCCAGGCAATGAAGAATATAAAATTTTGGAGATACAGCAAAGAAAAGATGGTGAGAAAACACTGATTATAATACTAGTTATACTTATTTACTAAATTTACACTATAAGTTAGTATAATTATAATATTTATTCTACACTATTAAATATATAATTAAAGGAAAGTAATAATATATGTATATAACAAAAAACAACAAATGGGGCATTTAATTACTTAGTAATTATACTTTTCGTTTAAACAGGTATGATTAAAGAAGCTGGTTTTTCACAAAAAGGATTGGATTTATTGCAATTTATACATTTGAATCTATCAGAAATAGAAAGCTGTACTTCTCAAGAAGGGGTATCCTTAGTCCAAGAAAACCATAACATACAAACAATGATCTAACAAACAGGGGATTTGGTATGGACAGAAACATTCAGTCATAAAGATTATCCTCTAGAAACAGGAGAACATGCTCAGGAAGGAAGATCCTTCGCCCAAGACATACTTTTTATACATCCATTAATTAAACAGGCGATTTGGTACAGGCAGAAACATGCATACATCCAAATAATCCACTAGAAACAGAAGAACACGCCCACAAAGAAACATGTTTTGCTCAAGACATACATTCAACACAGGCATCAAACTCACAAACAGGCAATTTGACATAGGCAGAAACATACATGCATCAAGATAATCTACTACCAATAGAAGTTCATGCTCAAGAAGAAACATCCTTCGTCAATGACATACATTCTACATAGGCATCAATAATAAAACATAAGAGCCATTTTATACAGTCAAACACATTGATAGAGCCAACCATACATCATTCATTAACATTAATTTCGCGATTCGACGAGCACTTGGAAGAAAAAGTAGCTGCTATAAGAGAAGCATATAAAGACAATCAACTAGCAAGCACATCTTTTGAATCTACATCTTCTGAACTGTCTTTGAAGAAACCATATAAAAACGAAGATTATACGAGCTTCTTAAGGAAATGGTCATCTGTATACAGCTAATTAGGTATGAAGTTGCTTCTAGTGAAAAGGTAAACGATAAAACTATAGTTATTGATATTGAATCAGAAGAAAACAAAAATAAGCATAAAGAAGAGATTGAAAATATGAATAATACAATAAACCAAGAAAATGCAAAGAGCAATCGAATTTATAAGTATATTGGTTTTTTATCAGACGATTTGACACAGACAGAATTCGTTTATAGTTCAAGCTCTTGACAGGATTCAACAGAATCAAATGAAATGGATGGCGTCTTGGAATCGAATGAAAACCGTGTTAATGAAAAAAAGAAACATTTAAAGGAGAAACTTAAAACAAAAGAGTTTAATCATTTTGACGATACAAAAGAAAATGCAGAACCAAAAAAGAGAGAGCGAAATATTAATAAAAACAAAGTTACAAAGCAATTAAGAAATAGTGGAAAGCAATATATATCTTGCCATGTGGGGCTGGCTTTAGAATTGTCTCACCCCTCTCCACCCATGGGAGTCGTAAGAGCCGACTGAGGAAATACCGAGGGTGTGGGCAGCAGCACTCCTTCGAGTATTAACAACATCCACTGCGATCGCCAACCCGCCTGCCAAGCGTGGCGATTACGGCACTATCCCCCATTCTTGGGGAGGCCTATGTCCAGCAGTGGACGTTGAAAGGCTGATGGATGGATGGATGAATGGAATATGTATCTATGACTGGCAAAGTTGTAGCAGAGAAAAGTATGAAGGATAACTTATGTACACTTGACATTGCCATAATGAATGTTATAAGATAGGTTCCAAAAAGAGACAAGCTATTTTCAATCATTATTGGGGTCTAAGCATTAAAAGACGAAGAGATTGGTTAGTGGGAAATGTCAAGAGGACGACGACTAAGAGAAAGCGTATCAAAGAAGACGAAAGTCCCTGGAGGGACCGGGAGACCTCAATCCGGATATACCGATGGTCGGACAAGGTCTCAACCTCCTCCAGAACATACCAGTTCCTCACACGTGCTGCGACGTCAGGGCTAGCGAACGAAAGGTCCACTATCGACCCGCCCCTTCGCCGCACGCACGTGTTGACGGAGCCTCTGTTTAATAAACAGAGGCCCGTCGACGCCGCCCACTCAACAACCGCCGCCCCGCGAGCATTGGTCGCAGGGGACCCCCACGCCGTGGATTTGGCGTTGAAGTCCCCCACAACCAGGACGCGGCTAAGTGCCAAGCGCCGCAACGAGGTCTCTAGGCTGTTAAGCCAGACCCCGAAATCAGCCAGACTCCGGTTGGGGGAGAAGTACACGCCGTACAGCGTAACTCCCCCCCAGTCGGCCGCGACGTATCCGGTACCCCTGTCTCTGATCAACAAGGGCGGGGAACGAAGCGCCGTGGAGCTGATAATTGCCACGGAGCCATCGCAGCTGCCCGCCCAGTTAGGGCGGTCAGGAACGCAATAAGGCTCCGCAGATAGGCTACACCAATCAACCGCTCCACCATGGTTTGCAGGAGAAGATCCTGCGCCCTGGCGGAGTGGTTGAGATTCGCCTGGAGGAGGACAGCGTTACGGTTGAACGTTAAGCCGTAACCATATCCTCCTCCACCCGGGACGGCGGCGAAGCCGCGCTAGGGGGGACAGCCTGGGCCGATTGGCTGGTCCCCCCCTTTTTTGGCCCTGTGGTGGCTGGAGGTCTACACCCCTCCCGCCCCATGTAGTGCTTCGCAGGTCTATTGTCTGCAGCACACGCGGGGCAGTGAGGGGGGGCGGTGCAAGTTGCCGCCTTATGCCCTGCCTGACCGCAGCGGAAACAAAGACCGCCGCAATCAAAGCAGTTAGTGCACGTCGGTCGGGTGTGTCCAACCGCCATGCACTTATAGCACCTCGCAGGTCGGGGCTCCAGCACGGCAACCCGCGCGGAACTCCAGCCCACGAGGAGCCTGCCTGCGTCAGCCAAGATTTTAGCCGACGCGACAGGGCAACTCACCCAGACGGTACCCACACCGCCGGGCCCGGTCCTAATGGAGCCCACTCTGACGGCATCTGAGCATCCGGTTTTCGAGGCAATAGCCTCCCGGACGTCCTCAGCCGTCACCGAGTCGTCCAGACCAGAAATGCGCAGTTCAGCGCACTTCACCGGTCTGGCAATGCGGACTCCACTGCCTTCACCGAACAGACCTCGCAGCCTCGTGGCTATCGTGTCGGCCATTTTGGGACCTTCCACGCCAGGGAACTCGAGGATTCGAGCCCCTGTCCGGGCTTGGCGGGTCCGAGCGGCAACGCCTTCGAGGTCGGAGACGTCGATTTCCGCCCGGGCCTTCCTCAAAATGGCCTGGTAGCTCAGGCCTGCTTCCGCCTCCGGCAGCATGGTGATCACCACCGCTGCCGTTTTCGGCGCCTGAAGCTTGCGCTTACGCGGCTTCTTTTTGGAGCCGGGCTTGTCCCTCGGCACGGCTATAGGCTCCTGCGCTTGGGCAGCAGCCCCAGCCGCAGATCCCCTCTTCTTTTTACCCCGGGACTTCTTCCTCCCGCCGTCCACAGTCTGCCAGCCCTCGTCAGAGGGTGCAGGGCCGGACGTGGCGGGTGGTGGGACTTGAGAATCCCGGGATATGTTTGCTTGGGCCCGAGAGGGCTGGTCAGCACGCGGAAGGGGAGGGAACTGCTCCTTGGGCTGGCCTTTGGAGCGTTGCCCAGCCTTCTGCGCCGTCTTAGGCCTGCTTGCCTTGGCGGCTTTGCCCTGCCCCTTGGGCGGCGTAGCAGCCGCGGCCGCGGAATAAGTGCCCACGCGGCCACCCTGGCAGGGAAGCGGCGTTGGGGCCGAAGGCGGCGCGGCCTTCTTGTCCGCGGCCGGAGCTGGACGGAGTCTGGGCTCCGGCGGCACCCTAGTGCTCAAGGAGTCGATGCGCGGGTCATAGATGGCACTAATGCGATCGATGACTTGGCGCATCTGCTCCTCTGTAAGGAGACCAGGGGCGGGAGGCCCCATGCCCGCCGTTGAGGCAGAGGTTTCCGGCCCGGCCTTGGCGAGGCTTGGCTTGACTCGCCGGCCAGTGAGCTCCTTGCGGGGCTCTGCCACCTCCGCTTCGAGGCACCTGCAGCGGCAGGGCGCCTCCAGCTTCCCAGTCTCCTCCGGCACCGAGTACCGCCGGAGAGACTCCATCGCTCCATAGGCTACTTTCGTAGCGCTGTTAAGGGCCTCCGCGAGACTGCCCCGAAGGCTCCGCGACCCATTAGCCACCGTTAGAACGACGGCCAGGGCATCCGAAACCTTCTGGGCAATCTGGTCCACCGTGGGCGGACCATCCGTCTCCGGAGGATCTTCACGGAGCTTCGATGTGAGGAGGGTTACCTTCTCCTCCACCGAAAGCCCCACTCCCAAACCCTGCAGTATGGCCTCATCCACTAGGGTTGAGGCTCGGGTTGCCATACGCCTGGTAGCGCCTCGGCCCCTCTTGGCCGATCTTCCCGGCCTTCCCGGCGGGGGCATCTCTGTAGAGCTGGCCTCCGACTCAGATGACGCGCTCCTCTTCTCCGAAATCGGGCGCTTCCGGAGACGCGCTGGCTGCTCGACCGATGCAGCTGGCTGCTTCGTCGACTCGGCTGGTTGCTCTTTCGGTGTGGCCGAGCCCTGCTTAGGCTTCGAAGGCTTCAGCACGCAGGCGCTCGGCACTTTGGCAGACGTGTTGCCACCGTCGGACGAATCCATGTCGGCGGTAGAGCCGCCACCCATGGCAGCACTACCCGCAGGTGTGGGTTTCTTCCCACGGGTCTTCCCCTTCTTCTTCCTCCTCCCTTCCATCTCCTTATCTTCGGCGTTGGTTGCCCCCCTCCGATACGCAGGGCTGACAGGGCCGGTCTTGGTACTCGGCCCTGTGAGGGATTCTCCGGACGCGTTGCGCCCGGTACCCTCCGGAGGTATACTGGTGTTTTTAACGTCCGCCATATTTAAGTTTTGAGTCCTTCGACTATAGGGTGCCACCCTCGCGACTGGATACCCTCCAGCCATTCATCCCTCGCCGGGCGGCAGAGCTTAGATTGGGGTAATTTTTTATAGGGGTTTTCTTCCCCGCGGTCTGAAGACCCCCGGTCCTGTCCGTTCAGGATTACGGGTCGGGCCGAACGGTGGTCTGCATCAGACCGTGCCCACCGCTTGCAAAGCAAGCAGTGAGCCCGTCGCCCCTCAGGCTGAAAAGCCCCGTCTCCGTCTCCCAGGGCCGGGAGGGCCACTATGGCCCCGCTGGCCCTCCACTGCAGACGTTCGGCCCACTGCAAGCAGTGAGCCCGTCGCCACTTGGGCTGAAAGCCCCGCCTCCGAGGACGGGGGGGTCACTTTGACCCCGCTGTCCCCACCCCAGGGTCGGGGGAGCCACTGTGGCCCCGCTGACCCTCCACGGCGGACGTCCGGCCTATCCACTGTGCTCTCTGCTAATCAGAGGGACACGCGGAGACCCGTCCCCTGCCGGGATTCAGCCGCCGGCACTTGAGTGCCGGCGTTGCCCGGGGTGCACCAACGCGGAGGTATCCCGCCCCGCACCCCATGCCATCTTCGCCTGGGGCTCGTCCATTTTTCAGTTGATGTAGTGCACGTCCAATGTCATCCGGGGTAACATCTGGTAGGTCTTCGGATCCTGCGTTAATGACTGGTGGTCTCTTATATTCATTTTGTGGTGCATTAAGGGTCTTGGGATTTACCATTATACTCTTATACAGATTCTAGTATATATAACGATGCGTTATCTTTAACAATTCCTCCCTGTCTGTTACTATATTACCATTTTCATATTGTAGTTTGTAGATGGTCTTTTTTCCAGTACTCAATTTCAATTTTAGACTTTTACGACTTCTGTTTCTTTGATACAGTGCCTCCTAAGCTCCTAAGATACAGGGACTTAAACCTAGTTTAGGAGCCAGAGCATCAATGTTATTATTATTGTTTTTATAATAATATTATAAGCCTATACTTTGTTTTGTTTTCTGATTGATTTGTTGTTGTAATCAGGCTGTTTTGTGTAATAAAGCTATTATTATTATTCTCTTTATTTATTTTATATCACATTATATACACTTTTAAATATATTATGAAAAGAAACAAACACTCACACAAACATACTAACATACTTATAAAAATACAAACAAAAACACAAACGAGTAAACATAACAAATTTAAAAATGTATAAAATAGATAGACCACCGACATCGGGTGCTGGGACCAAGTTGCCGGTGGTTAGGGCTCCAGAGTAAGGAACCTCCTCACAATACGTGCCGTGTCGAGGAGTACTGCCTTTTGCATCAAGCCTTTAAGCCAGCCGTCCAACGAGAGTCTCAATAGGTGTTGGTCGAGACTCTTGGCAATCAGTCCATTAATTATTATTATTATTATTCTCTATATTTATTTTACAACATATTTTACACATTTTTAAAGATATTATAAAAATACACAAACACTCACACAAACAAAAAATACAAACAAAAATACAATCAGCTAAATATAATAAATTTAAAAATGAATAAAATAGTAGGCCACCGACATCGGGTGCAGGGACCAAGCTGCCGGTGGTTAGGGCTCCAGAGACAGGAACCTCCTCACAATGCGTGCCGTGTCGAGGAGTACTGCTTTCTGCATCAAGCCCTTGATCCAGCTATCTAACGAGAGTCTCTTTAGATGTTGGTCGAGACTCTTGGCGATCAGCCCATTGACTGATAAGACTATCGGGACAATAATTGTCGAGTCAACATCCCACATGTCGGCAATTTCGTGAGCCAAATCCAAATATTTAATTTGTTTTTCTTTTTCAGCTTTCACGAGATTCTCGTCATGCGGAATAGTGACATCGACAATTAGTGCACGGCGCTCTGATCGGTCTATCACCACTATATCAGGCTTATTAGCAGCAATAGTCCTGTCAGTAATGATAGACCGATCCCAGTACAACGTTGCACGGTCATTTTCGAGAACTGGGTCGGGCACATATCTATAGTACGGCACTTCTACTTCCACCAGATTGTATTTAAGAGCAAGTTGCTGATGGACAATCCTGGCTACTTGGTTGTGCCTATGCAAATAATCGCCGTTTGCAAGACGAGTGCAGCCGGAAATAATATGCCTGAGAGATTCTCCGGGTCGGTGGCATGCCCGACAGATGTCAACCGTACCATCTTTCAGGATATATTTTCGGTAGTTATTCGTCATTACAACTTCATCCATTATTGCAAAGACAAAACCTTCAGTTTCTCCGAAGAGATCACTGAATTGCAGCCAGGAAACAGATGCTGCAAAGTTAATATCGGGCCCGTGTAAGGCCCGATAAAAACGTCCATGCAGCTCCTTGTTCTTCCATACCTCCCGGCGGTCCTCAATGCTAAGTATTATAGGTTTGTGCCAGTTCTCTTTAGCCAAAGCAAGCGGGGTAAGTCCTTGATCCACTCCGACCACATCTCGATGCACGTCCGTGTCAGCATTGAGAAAATATTCTCGGAGGTTGTATACCTCGCGGTTGTGAAGGGTTTTGGTGTTTAAAAAACCACGACCCCCACATTTCCGCGGGATATACAGCCTCATTACCGACGAACGCGGGTGGTGCATTCGATATGTAGTCAGGAGTGTACGAACCTTTCTATCAAGGATATCAAGTTCAGTCTGAGTCCATCTGAGTATGCCAAAGGAATACATCAAGACAGGCATTACCCAACTGTTGCAGGCACGCACCTTGTTGCCGCCAGAAAGTAAGCTATTCAGCACTTTTCTTAAACGGCAAAAGAAGCGATCCTGCAACTTTTGCTTCATGCATTATTATTATTATTATTATGGCTTTCTGGATCAGAGTTTCATGGTGTTTCTGTAAGTCTTCTCGAATACAACGCCGAATGCTACTATGTAAGTGAGCCAAATTCGTTCTGTCGGCGTTTCTATCGCTGTTTATTTCACGTCTCCGCTCTATTAAACGCAACGTATTTTCTGTGAGTTTCTGTTCACCTGTTCGTATGTTTGATGGAATAAAGGATTGCAAGGCAGTATTTAGGCACTCTCCAAGTATGTTATTCACATCCTCTGCCGAGCATTGTCTTAGATCTTCAGCATTTAAATGGGTATCAATGTATTCCTTAATACGGTCTTCATTTAATTATACTTTTTCTGCTTTGATATGGTAAGATGTAGGTATTTTAGTTATTAATTTTCGTCTAGCACTTTTCACATTAAAGAAATATTCAGCTCGAACTAATCTGTGGTCACTGCCTGTTGAAAATCTATTAAGAACGCATATGTTCTCAATAGTTGCTTTCCTATCAGTAATGATGTAATCATATTCGTTCTTATTTCTGCCGTTTGGGTGTTTCCACGTCCATTTATACTGTGGTTTCTTATCAAAAAATGTATTCATAGCATACATACGCCTTTGCTGCAAGAAATTTAGCAGTGTTTGCCCTCTTTCGTTCCTTTTTCCTAAGCCATATTGTCCTATATTGATCTCAGTGTCGGTTTCTCTTCTACCAACTCGAGCGTTGAAGTCTCCCATTACGATTGTATATCGGGTTTTCTTACTGTCTAGTACGTGTGAGATATCGTCATAGAATTTTTCAACAATCATCACCTACAGCTGATTTTCTAGTTCGCCGTTCTTCTGGCCTCGAGAGATCCGCCTTCCTAGATACTGATAGGCTGCTTCTCCGTCAGGGCCAACGCCTATTTAATGGCGGCGTTTATTCGCCATGTCATAAGGTCGTCTTAAGGACTTTGTGGCTTTTCTTGGAAGTATCCGAGCCACCGAATAACCCGCCACTCCTTGGAACCTTACCGCCTCTGGTCCGGGACTGCTTATTCGGGTTTCTCCTTATTCGCAGCTATCCTACATACTGTAGGACGTGTCACCATCCACCACCTGTGACCCGGTAGGTAGCTGAGGTACGGGGAAAGCATGTTCCAGCAAATAAAACACCAGAGATCATTGTAGAGGAAAATGATCTCTGGTGTTTTATTTGCTGGCTGTAGAGGAAATAAGGAATTACATTAAAAGCCTAGCATATTTACCACCCCATTATTGCCACAAAGACTCAAAACGACTTTATTTACGTCAAGAATTTCTAAATATGACTAATTTGTACAACATTTATAAAGAAACTATGATACGCGAAGATAAATGAATAATAGGAGAAAGAATTTTTCAGAAGATATTTCAAGAATTTAATATTGGTTTTCTTATACCTCGTAAAGATAAATGTGCTAAGTGTGTGCGTTTTGAAAAAGAAAAAGGAGAAAAAGAAAAAGAGAAATTGGCTCATCTGAAAGACAAAGAGGAAACTTAAGAACGATTTTAAGCACATCAGAAAATCCAAAATGGAAACGTACTTTGCGTATATTTTGATTTACAGAAAGTTCTGAATACGCCGTATGGTCAAAGCATGTAACTGTATTACAGTCGAAAATTGGCTGTATATAATCTAACTTTTTAAGAATCTGGAACTAGAGAAGATTATTGTTATACTTGGATGGAAACAGAAGGACAACGCGGAGCTAACGAAGTGTGCACAATCTTAGAAAAATGTATCAAGTAGATGGTCGTGGTTCTATCAAACATCTTCTGTTTTACAGTGCTGCCTGGCCCGGACAAAATAAAAACAGACTCATGCTTGCATGTAACCAATCCACAAAATTGTGAGAATATAACTAGTATCCAAATGAATTATCTCTTATATCCTCACTCAATTTATTCTGTTGTAGAAAAAAGTGTTACAAACACAATTATTTGGGCTCTTTCTCAATGGCCGACAGTGTTTAATTTAGCTCTAAAGAATCCTAAGCCCTATCTTGATTGAAGACTGTCAAAAATAAGATTCTTTTTTTTATTTTCGCGGTCGCTCATTTACTCAACTATACCGAGAAGTGTATTGTCAAGCTGCAACTCACCATTTCATTTCACAGATATGAAATGAAAGAATAAACGGCTGTCTCCTGCTACAGCCAAAACGCAACGATATGCTTCATGGCTGGTCACACGGGAGATGGTGGTGCCAACCCGCTCGAGCCCGATACCAAGTGAGTATTCCTACTTGGTACCCAGCCCTACCACCAGTCATGCAATGGATGATAATTGCATACTTCCCTTAGATTGCATATTTCCCTTGTCATACGACACCCATGGGAAAGATTGGGGTGGTGACGAAGTCGCGGGTATCAGCTAGTTATATATAAAGATAGACTTATTTCAAATAACAAATTATTTAAAGTAGCTGAGCACGTCAAGTGATAAAAATACAGATCAAAATAGACTTATTTCATTACATCTGGATACTGAACAAATATCAGGCTCCCGGCATAGGAGTATATTATTTGGGCCCTTATCCTTTAAAAAAGTTGCTTAGTTTTTTGACATATATGGATGATTTGGTATCTATATTTATTTTTTCTCAACTTTAGGGAGTCTTTTTAATTTCCCCAAGTAGGTCTTAAGGACGAAAAGATTGAAATCTTCAGCACGACATAATTACAAAATTTTATATCAACCTTGTTCGTGTACTTTAGATACGAGTAGCAAAGCTTTATGGTTCTAAAGCTGCATTTAGTAGAATTAGAATATTCTTTGGAGCTCATAAGCGACTGATAACGACCCCATACCTACTTGCGTTTAATCAACCTCCAAATGAGGAGAGTTTACGGAATTTAAAACGAGTCTTTTTTTCTGTAGACATGTAAGTTTGAAATATAAGTTTAGACTATACAGATGGCGGAGTAGCTTAGATACCGGCCGCCCGTCTGAGTGTTGCGGGTTTGATTCCCACACAGGGTAACTCTATGTGTGATCCATAAATGGTGGGCTCTGAGTCTGGGTGTACTGTGTCCATGAAATTATATGTTTGTAAAGTTCCCCGCGATACAAGGATTATTCCTTAGTGGAGGCTTTTGTCTTTTTACAAACAAAATGAAAATACAGCTACAGGTATAACGACTTTTTAAGATTTTTTTTTGCATATTCACATATTATGATGCCGTGTGGGGCCTACTTTAGAATTGTCCCACCCCTCTCCACCCATGGGAGTCGTAAGAGCCGACTGAGGGAATACCGGGGGAGTGGACAGCAGCACTCCTTTGAGTATTAACAACATTCACTGCGATCAGCAACCCGCCTGCCTAGCGTGGCGATTACGGACTATCCCCCATTCTTGGAAGGGGCTATGTCCAGTAGTGGACTTTAAATGGCTTATGGAAGGATGGATTCACATATTATGTGGGGTTGTATTTTGTATCACACCAGCTACTTACCTGATGTCGCCATCCTACCTTTTGTGCGGTCTACCTCTTTTCCTAGGGTACCATTGTGTCACAATTTTGCTACATTTGTCTTGTCCTCTTATCATGTGCCCTGCCCATCGCCATTTGTGGAATGTCATCTTGATTGTAGAGAAAGACGGACGTTTAGTATTTTATTATAAATTTAATAATTAATACAACTATTTGCTGACTCGTGACCTCGTTTGCCCAAGACAGTTTTATTTGTGTCACTAGGTAATAAGTGAACTATGTACGGTAATATGAATCAACTGAGACTATATTGAAGATAATTATTATAAGTGTACATCTGAGATGGATAGTCCTTTCTCCCGAAGTGCACGGACTATTCGCACGCCACCTCCAATGGCCTCACCTGCCCCTACTCCCCCACGAAGACCCCTCAAAGAGGACGCGCCTCCTGAAGTGATCTCTACAGCAGAAATACAAAATTGGCTGTTGACCATAGAGCAATGCCAAAACGAGGTGTGCTGCATTACCACCGAAGGCAAACTGAATGCTGAGCAGAAAGTTAGAGTTTCAACCCTATGCCGTAAGATAGGACATGACACTTTGCAATTGGCTGTTCAATATCAGTCGCTCAAGTCTAAAACCATCCAAGCCCATTTCTCAGCACAAGACCTGAAAGACCAAGTTGACCTATCTCAGCGGCTACAAGACATTAAAGCCAGCATCGAAGAAGCAGCGTCAAAATCAGCCCCATCAACCTCCTTTGCTGAAATGGTTAAAAAGGGATCCAGCAAATTTGTTCAGCCTACAAATGTAAGTGCAGTGGCCATTTACCCTCAGTATAAATTAAAGACCAGCGAAGAAACGAAGACTCGAACAGAAAAGAAGCACTGATAGGAAGGATGACATTGAAAAGCTGAAGCGGTTTGAACAATTAAAGAGTTTGGGTCTCACAGTTGACGAGCCTCATAAAAGAAAACCACGGGTTGTAATCATTGGTGTGCCCTCGGAAATGCAGGAAAAAGAGGTGTTGACATGTGTGTACCGACAAAATCTTACCGACGACCTTCAGAACTCAACGTTAGAATCGTTCCTCTCAACCGTCAAACTTAGTCATAAGTCTGGCAGGAGAGATGCTGATACCTGCAACTACATTATAGAAGTTCCAGCAGTGATTCGCATGGCTCTCATAAAGAAAGAAAGAGTCTTTATAAATTGGTCATCTTGCCCTGTCAGGGACTATACTATGGTCACGCGGTGCTACAAGTGCCAGCAATATGGCCACGCGGCCAAGTCTTGCCGTGAAACAACAACATCTGTGGACACTGTGGAGAACAAGGCCATACGATAAAAGAATGCCCAAGAAATCTGAGGAAGCCAGATGTGCTACTTGCATGCACTATAAAAAGCCACATAATCACTCTACGGGTGGTCCAGATTGTCCAGCTAAACTAATGGCTGAAAAAAGGTACATCAATTCCACAGATTATGAAGACGCCTAAGAGCGCCAGAAACAAAGATATGGTGGGACCTAAATTTATTTTTATTTCTTTCTTTCTTTCTTATTAATATTATTTAGTTAGTATGAATACTTTAATAGATAACTTAGATAACTTCTCTGTATCTGAATATAGAATATGCGACGTAGAAAACTGCAAACAATATCTATGCGTTTAAATATAACCTGTGATATTATTATACTAACAGAATGCTGGCTTGCTAAGCAATATAACATACCACATATGGAGGGGTACAGCATGTATAGTACTAAGGTGAATCATAACCAAAATGATGGATTGGTAGTTTATGCAGGAAATCATCTTAATATATCTGTTGAGGAACTGAATATTCTTGAATGTAATTATTTACTAATTAAGATTGGACTAGAATTCGCAATTCTAGCAATTTACAGGCCACCTTCTTTTAGAAATACAACCACGTTCCTTAACTCTCTGAATGATAACTTGCATAAATTAGCATCCTTCAAAAACATAATATTAACGTGAGACATCAATATTAACATTAACCTGGAAAATTTGGACACTTCGGCTATGGAATATCTCAACCTGTGCTCATTCCATGGCTTACTCTCAGCACACACACTTCCTACACACCAGAGTAGTTCATGTCTAGACTATTTTATTATAAAATCGAAGTTCCCCTCACTTGCACTGGTTATTAACTCAACAATTACTGATCATAAAGCTGTCCTATTAACCCTAAACTGTAAAGTACCTAAATTAGAGAACACGCGTATAACTTCAAAACTAAATACAAATAAACTTGAAGAATACTTATACAACATTGACTTTGACCCAGTTTACGAATGCGCTGATCCACAGTTCTCTATGTTATATTTAATAGATAATTTACAACAGGCTATTTACAACAGTACAATTACTTTTATGCGCAGTAACAAAAAAATTTACATAAAACCATGGATCACACCGGGCCTCATTCGTTCCATGAGACACATAGACAAACTGCACATGAAAGCAAAATCTAATCCTAGTAATTTAACCTTGCAATCAACGTACAAAAGGTATCGAAATTTTTGCAATAATCTTTTGAGAAAAGTTAAGACCAACTATGACAGTATTACGCTAGAAAAAGCTGGGTCAAATTCTAAGAAAATATGGGAACATATAAAAAATGTAACGCATTTAACAAAGTCCCATGACATATCTTCAAGTTTACTACATACTAATTCATCTCCGTTGGAAGCAGCTAATATAGTAAACAAATACTCAATGTTGGGCGGAGCCTAGCGGAAAAAACTCAGGGTCTCCCTCAAGATTTAACTACTAACTTCTTCTCTAAAAGCACTTCCCTAACTTCTTTCGTCATGCTAGACATCAATGAACATGGAGTACAAAGTATAATCATGGCTTTAAAGGATGATTGTGCAGTAGGATGGGACAACATATCGAATAAAATTTTATAGCAATTCCAACACATTTTAATACCGCTACTAACCCATATATTTCAAAAATGTATAGCACTGGGACAGTTTCCCAAGTGTCTGAAAAAGCAATTGTCGTGCCTGTTTATAAAAGCGGCAGTAAAGATCAACTAACAAACTACAGACCAATCTCTATACTGTCTCTATATCAAAAATTTTAGAAAAACTCATCAACAATAGATTAATTAACTATCTCGAGAATAGATCGTTAATATCTGGAAAACAATTTGGTTTTAGACAAAAAATGTCCACTGCGGATGCAGTACATTATGTGACTAATTATTTAGCTCAATCCCTGGACAACGGTGACCATACAATTGGAATCTTCCTGGACCTTGCCAAAGCTTTTGACAGTGTATTTATTCCTATCTTGTTGCGCAAGCTTGAAAACATAGGCATAAGAGGAATCCAACTTAAACTTGTTAAGAGTTACCTAGAGGAGCGAACCCAGTGCAGTTGGCAATGCTCTTAGTGATGAACAGCTGAACTCTTCTTATGGGGTCCCACAAGTAAGTGTTTTAGCAAGTTCCTTATTCTTAATCTAAATAAATGACCTTTGTAATCTCAATTTAAATCATGGCACAATCATATCGTACGCGGACGACACTGCCCTCCTTTTTTCTGCCGATTTGGAACAAAGTATATTCAAGTATGCTCAACACGGTTTCAATATTATTAACAAATGGCTTCAATATAATTGTTTAACATTAAATGCTGATAAGACGACCTACATAAAGTTTGCAATGCGAAAAAAAAGTGTAAGTCAGATTAACGCAACACTCTTTGCTCACCATTGATTACACATGCAACTTCCCCAGCATTCATTTAACAAACAAAGCTAAATACCTGGGAGTTATATTGGATGAAACCCTGTCCTTTAGATACCATATCCAAGCTTTAAATAATAGACTCCGAAAACTTATATATGTTTTCAAAAAATTACGTCATATTGCCGACTCTAAAGTAATCAGGCAAGTTTATTTTGCACTCTGCCAATCGTTACTAACTTACTGTATTAGCTCCTGGGGAGGTGTGGGTAAAACACTACTATTAACAGTCGAAAGGGCTCAGCGAGCGGTTCTTAAAGTAGCAATGAGTCGCCCTTTTCTATTTCCCACTCAGCTACTCTACCAAGTTTGTAAAGTATTAACAATCCGACAATTTTTTATATTAAGCACAGTATAGCGACAGCACGCTGCCCTTCCATTCAGCACTGATTATACTAATAAAAGGCGTAAAGACATTATTTGCCAGCAAATTAAAAGATCAAAACATGCATTTACGACTAAATTCTACTTGTTCTTGGGTCCTCTTCTGTACAATAGAATAAATGCAATTTCTACCATCTATCCTTGCAATTATAACCAATGTAAAATTATTGTTAATAAAAATACACTTCAAGAAATGTCGTACGAAGACACTGAGAAACTATTATTTGTGTTAAAGTAATTATAAGATTGTATGTGTTCCAATATCCAAATTACCGTTATAGTTATAGTTAAGGATTTATCATTATTTCATCTAAATTTACGCTCACACTGTTTGCATTTTCATTTATTTAAATTAAATACTGTACATGCTAAGTATACCTAGCTATTAAATATTTTAATTTAATATAGTATAATACCAGCCATTCTTGCCTGAAACACAGGATCACCTAGTTCAGGTACCACTCTAATTCTGTACTAATTTAAAAACATCCCTCTATGTACACAATATTGTAACAATATGATTTGATTTAATAAAATTATTATTATTATTATTTCAGTCTCTTTATTTTACGTGTTATGTCTAGGACCTTTTTCTTGTTTCTTGACACAGCTGTGTAGTCTGTCGGACCTCTTCACATTAAGCATACTGCCTTCCATTGCGTATTGGCAGGTTGCGAGTTTGCTAATCACGTTCTGTGTTAAGGTCCATGCTTAGCTGCCAGTAGACGTAGATATACTTAAATTTATTCTTACATACATTTACATGGAATTACAAAAACTTACGTAAAATATAAAAAATAGAACCCTCTGGCAACACTTTTAAAGAAAGAAAAACCGGTCCTGCTCCTGTCTCTGCCATATCTATTACACGTAGGTCTGACCCGAATATAAGCAAAAAAACGGAGTATTGTTTTGATATCGAATACCTTTGTTTGGCATTTGATACAGTCGATACTGACTTGATATTTGCTTTAAATGGTCCGAAAATATTTCACACATACTCATCAGCATCATCCTCATTGGAGGACATGCACTAATGAATAAAAATCACTCGGTTTCTTGGATAAGCTTATTGACAGCTAAAAAGATTATTCGTCGCATTAACTAATTTCGAAGATTTTTGACGTGATAACGTCTTATAAATCAATGAACGCCCGGCTGCACGCACGAAAAAGACTCACGTTCCAAAAAATGTATGTCGACCGATGCATTGTTTGTTGTTCGCGCCCACAAGAGAGCCGTGGGCTGAAGAGCGTCTGCGGGAGGGAGGCGGCCCCTGCGACACACCGAGTCACCAACCGACATCGCATTTTTCCGAACGTGTCCCGGGCAACACGCATATCTCAATTATTGTACAGCATTTTTTTTATTAAGGCGGGAAAAAATGTTCCTAACCGCACACCCCGTCGTTCGGGGCAACGAACAGGGTAGTGTGGGCACCTCACCCGCTAAAGAAACCCGCCGCGCGCCATCTCTCCGCCTTTATTGGCGGGTCACCGGAACTATATTACATTCTTTCAGGGGTAGCACGAGCGATCCTACCTCAGACTAAATACGTCCTAGACAGAGCGAAGAAAATTCTTTGACATGTATGAGCGAGAACGTAAGATACAATTTACTGGTGCAAAAAACAGACAAAGTCATAGATTTTTGTCTTTGTCGCCGTGGCCAGTTTTTGGTTTTGTTACGATGTCAAAATGCTTTGTCTGTCACGATTCAACTGACATAATCGAAAATTTGAATAAAAATTCGGGTTTTAATTAAAATTTAATGTTAATTTGTGTTAATGAGTGTTTTGTGAAAAAGACTACGTGATAATAGTGCTTGTAAAATAGTGTACTATGCTACAAAAGCTACAGCGAGCGAAAAAATACAGGTATAACATTTCATTCATATGTAGTCGAAAATGAAAAAATTTAATGATTGAATGTTATAAAGTGATATAAAATGGGCCTTTTTACTCGAAATTAATAATTGCTACTAAGATACACTCGCAAAACACGTTTTCTAGCTAACTTGTGAGTCCCTTAGACATATTGTCTCTGGTTGTTCTCGTCTTGCTAACGGCGAGTACTTGCACAGGCATAACCAAGTGGCCAGGATCATCCACCAACAAATTGCTCTGAAATACAGCCTTGTTGACGTAGAGGTGCCTTACTACAGGTATGTAGCTGAGCCAGTTCTCGAAAATGGTCGTATCACACTGTATTGGGATCGATCAATCATCAGGGACAGGACTGTTGTGGCCAACAAACCTGATATTGTGTTGGTTGATCGATCTGAGTGCCGGGCAATGATAGTTGATATCACCATCCCACATGACGAGAATCTTGTAAAGGCCGAGAAAGATAAACAGATTAAGTATCTGGACTTGGCTCACGGTATTGTTGACATGTGGGATGTAAATTCAGCAATCATTGTGCCGATAGTGGTTTCAGTTAACGGACTCATAGCCAAGAGCCTCGACCAACATCTTAAGAGGCTCACGTTGGGTATTTGGATCAATGGTTTGATACAGAAAGCGGTACTTCTGGACACGGCACGCATCGTGAGGAAGTTCCTGTCTCTGGGGCCCTAACCACTGGCAGTTTGGCCCTTGTGCCCGCTGCCGGTGGGTCTACACACTTTTTATATTTTTAAATATTTTATTATTTTTCATAATACATATATTTAAAAATGTATTTAGTTGTAAGATATATGTTAATAAAGAGATAATAATAATACTTTCTGATATTTACGCGAATGTTACACATTTTGAAATAAAACTACGTTTACGGAATCTATCGCGTTTACTTGATTTTACTACTATCCCGACGTTTCGAATACTTTACAGCATTCATGATCACGGGTGGACTTAGATGATAGACATGATAGATAGTTATCAACCTTGGACGTCTATCATCTAAGTCCACCCGTGATCATGAATGCTGTAAAGTATTCGAAACGTCGGGATAGTAGTAAAATCAAGTAAACGCGATAGATTCCGTAAACGTAGTTTTATTTCAAAAATATAATAATAATAATAATAAGAAACTGAAGGTTTTGTCTTTGCAATAATGGATGAAGTTGTGATGACGAATAACTACCGAAAATATATCCTGAAAGATGGTACGGTTGACATCTGTCGGGCATGCCACCGTCCCGGAGAATCACTTAGGCATATTGTTTCCGGTTGTACTCGTCTTGCCAACGGCGATTATTTGCACAGACATAACCAGGTAGCCAGGATTGTTCACCAGCAACTTGCTCTTAAATACAATCTGGTGGAAATTGAAGTGCCATACTATAAATATGTGCCCGACCCAGTTCTCGAAAATGACCGTGCCACGTTGTACTGGGATCGGTCTGTCATTACTGACAGGACTATTGTTGCTAACAAGCCTGATATAGTGGTGATAGACCGATCAGAGCGCCGTGCAATAATTGTTGACGTCACTATTCCGCATGACGAGAATCTCGTGAAAGCTGAAAAAGAAAAGCAAATGAAATATTTGGATTTAGCTCACGAGATTACCGACATGTGGGATGTTGATTCAACAATTATTGTTCCGATAGTCATATCGGTTAATGGACTGATTGCCAAGAGTCGCGACCAACACCTATTGAGACTCTCGTTGGACGGCTGGCTTAAGGGCTTGATGCAAAAGGCAGTACTCCTCGACACGGCACGTATTGTGAGGAGGTTCCTTACTCTGGAGCCCTAACCACCGGCAACTTGGTCCCAGCACCCGATGTCGGTGGTCTATCTATTTTATACATTTTTAAATTTGTTATGTTTACTCGTTTGTGTTTTTGTTTGTATTTTTATAAGTATGTTAGTATGTTTGTGTGAGTGTTTGTTTCTTTTCATAATATATTTAAAAGTGTATATAATGTGATATAAAATAAATAAAGAGAATAATAATAATGAATTATTTATTTAGATATTTTTATATATATTTTTAGCATTTGACATGCTTAGCACTATACATTAAACACAAAGTGAAAAATGTGAAATCGAAAATAACAGTCGGGAGCAGGATTTGAACCTGCATCTTCTGGATACCGTCCAGATGCTTTACCAATTCAGCCATCCTGACAATTGCTCCTGACTGCTAATTTCGATAACACATCATACTTAACGTCTTTGGGTGACGCCTGCGCCATCTGTCGGACGTATTTTCATACATTATACCGACCAGGTAAACTTAATTTTACAATTAAGATTTTACCTAATAATGACGCAAACCCTTTAAATATTTAGATATTTTTATATATATTTTTAGCATTTGACATGCTTAGCACTATACATTAAACACAAAGTGAAAAATATGAAATCGAAAATAACAGTCAGGAGCAGGATTTGAACCTGCATCTTCTGGATACCGTCCAGATGCTTTACCAATTCAGCCATCCTGACAATTGCTCCTGACTGCTAATTTCGATAACACATCATACTTAACGTCTTTGGGTGACGCCTGCGCCATCTGTCGGACGTATTTTCATACATTATACCGACCAGGTAAACTTAATTTTACAATTAAGATTTTACCTAATAATGACGCAAACCCTTTAAATATTTAGATATTTTTATACACACGTGTGTGTTTGTTTTCGGGTATGTGTGTTCTTGTGTGTGTATTTTTATTATAATTTTTATATGTGTATTTTTAGGGTTATTTAGTAAAATAATCTTTTAACTTCAAATCTTTTATACAAGCATGATTCAAATTTTCTGCAGCTTTCAAATTTTTTTTGTTTATTAGAGCTAATTTATATTTTGCTTTGAAACTATCTACATTCATTCTATTTCTAAGTGGTGGTGGCAAATCATTCCATATGCTTGCTGCTCAGAATCTGAAACATCCCTTGGTACTTTCAATAGATTTTCTGCAGTAGAACGAGTATTTCTTGTTGTTAGATTTTTAGTCCAAGTTAACTTTTCAAAAATATATTCAGGTTTTTTATTATAGATTACTTTTTGGATTGTACAGGCAAGGTGCAGTTCTCTTCTGGTTTTCATTTTCAAAATACTTCGTTTATTCAAGTGTGGTGTTATGTATTCTCTTTTGGGTATATCTATTGAGAAGCGGATACATGCATTTTGTACTCTTTGGATTGCCCTCTCTAACTTTTGATTTAGCCTAGGTCCATATGTGGTACTGCAGTAATTAAGGCGTGAGAGGACAAGACACTCGGTTAGCAGAATACGCAAATCTTCTTTAATGTAAGGTCTTATTTTATAGAGTGTTTTTAGTTTAAAGAAAGCTGTTCTAATTTTACTGTTAATATGTTCTGAAAATTTTTGTTCTCCATCTAAAATAAGGCCTAAGTTACGTGTAGATTTCACTTCTTCGATAGGAGTTTGGTTTAATTTGACTTTCTCTTCACAATCTAGAACGTATTTTATTTGTTGTTTAGTTCCTAATACTAGCATTTGCGTTTTGCATGGGTTTAGCATTAGAGAGTTCTTTTTATACCAGTTATATATATTGTTTAAGTCGTTGTTTATTTTTAATATAGCTTCTTTAGTATTTTTACCTTGGAAAGAGTAGTATAATTGTGTATCATCAGCATAAAGGTGATATTTACAGTATTTTATATATAACGGTAGATCTGAAGTAAAAATTGTAAAGAGTATAGGTGATAGTAAGGAACCTTGGGACACACCGCGTTTTACAGGCAGGACTGAGGAAAAGATCTTTTGTCCGTCTTTACCGTTAGTTACGACCATTTATTTTCTATTTAGAAGAAACGTTTTAAACCAATTGCAAGTATTTTCTGAGAAACCATAATGTTCTAATTTAGATAGGAGCAGATCTGGCAGTGTGCAATCAAAAGCTCTAGAATAATCTAATAGGATTAATATGCTAGTGTTACCGTTATCTGAGGCTTCTGTTAGATCATCAGTTATATGAAGAAGAGCAGATTCTGTACCGTGACCTTTACGAAAACCTGACTGATATTTAGGTATTACATTATTATTCTCTAAATATGCTACGACTTGGCCAAGAACTATTTTTTCCAAAACCTTCGAGAGTACTGGTAGAATAGAGATAGGCCGGAGATCTTTTAGTTCATTAACAGTACTCTTTTTTGGTATGGGTGTCACTAGAGCACTTTTCCAACTAGATGGGAAGGTATGATGATACTTATTGACTGATTTATAATTTTGGTTATGGTGGGTAACGTTACATCCAATGTTAAAAGTATCATATCAATATTCAAACCATCTTGTCCTGCAGCTTTAGTTTTTATATGATGATATAGATTTTTATTTTTTTTGTTGATGTTTCATTATACATAATAAGAAAATAGTAACGTTGGGAGCAAAATCATTGCCAGTGAATATGTTCATGTAAGTATAGCTTTTAAAGACTTTGTTACTTCAAAAAACATAGCATCACGCCTGTATTCCCCGAAGGGGTAGGCAGAGGTGTATTACATACCCACGACTCGCCAGCTACGTTTAAGTCCCACGTAATAGGGGGCGAGCCTATTGACGTCTACCGGGCACATTTACAAACTCCGGGCTGCTACTGAGATTTTTTTTGTATTTAGATATATTTTTAGCATTTGACATGCTTAGCACTATACATTAAAGACAAAGTGAAAAATTTGAAATCAAAAATGACAGTCACGAGCAGGATTTGAACCTCCGATAGATGGCGCAGGCGTCACCCAAGGACGTTAAGTATGAATGTGTTATCGAAATTAGCAGTCAGGAGCAATTGTCACGATGGCTGAATTGGCAAAGCATCTGGATGGTATCCAGGAGATGCTGATCCTGCTCGTGACTGTTATTTTCGATTTCACATTTATCACATTGTCTTTAATTTTTTTTGTTTTGAAAAATCTCAATAACACTGCCCGACCCGGGGATCGAACCCGAGACCTCATGATCAGCAGTCGCTTACACTACCACTGCACCACAGAGGCAGTTGTAATTTCATCTTTGTAAGTAAATCTCAATTCTAGATTATGACTACCGCTGTGGTCATAATCTAGAATTCAGAGAAACTGTTTTGCTCTAAGTTCTTATTCAATTAGTTAAATCAGCGCTGGAAGGAAGATAACTATATTCTTATTTGACCCAGAAAAGAAAGAAAAGATAATTTTAAAGTCCACTGCTGGACATAGGCCTCTCCAAGAATGGGGGATAGTGCCGTAATCGCCACGCTTGGCAGAAGGGTTGGCGATCGCAGTGGACGTTGTTAATACTCGAAGGAGTGCTGCTGCCCACTCTCTCGGTATTGCTCAGTCGGCTCTTACGACTCCCATGGGTGAAGAGGGGTGGGACAATTCTAACGCCGGCCCCACACGGCAAAACAGACCTCATTCTAACTATCGTTTATTTTGCCCAAGTATGGTTAAGTATTTGTCAACCTGGCAACATTTAAAAAAAATATTGCTGTTTCAAATGCGGCCACGCCGTGGCTCCGTCTAGTTAGTCTGAAGATCCTACCTTTTTATACATTCATTAAAGAAAGTATTGGGAATGGATGATTTGTTTATGGTTCCAAAATCAAATTTTGTTTTTTTTTGTTGTTGTTAATTGGCACAACTGTTATCCATTTTGGTGCGGAGTTTGAGTTGCATCTGTTATTTATATTAAATACAGTGCTGTTTTTAGTTATAGCATATCTAGTGTGTATTGCAAATTTCATAATGGACAAAAACATCGAACAAAGAGTTTGTCTTAAATTTTGCATCGCCAATGGAATCTTGTGTTTGGAGTCACTGAAAATGTTACAGAAGGTTTACGGTGAATCGACTTAATCGAAAACACGTGCTTATGAGTGGTACAAAGCGTTTAAAAGCGGTCGAGATACGCTCTGGTAGGCCATCAATGTCTGCAACTGAAGTTAACATTGCAAAAGTGAAGGAAATAGTGACTGAAAATCCTCATTCAACTTTGAGAGAGATAGCCGACTAACTATGTCTCACGACTCGATCCGTACCATTTTAAATAATCACTTGGGTATGAAACATGTTTCCGCTCGGCTAGTCCCAAAAAACCTGAATTTTCTCCAAAAACTCAATCGCAGAGAGTCGCTGAGGACATGCTAGAACGAGTCAATTCTGACCCAACATTCATGAAATGCATTGTTACTGGTGACGAGACGTGGTTTTACGAGTTTGACATGCAAACTAGTCAACAAGCTTCGGAGTGGCGACTACGAACTGAACCGAAACCGAAAAAACCACGCCAAAGTCTATCTATCGCGATGTTGTTCACTCGGAATTCTTGCCAGAAGGTTAAACGGTAAATAAAGAATATTATTTAAGCATTATGCGGCGTTTAAGAGAGCAAATTCGACGAAAAAGGCTAGATTTGTGAAAATAAAATTCTTGGATTTTGCACCACAATAATGCGCCTTCGCACAAGGCCGTCATTGTGAATGATTTTTTGTCCAAACCCTCAACAAATACCATCGAGCAACCACCATATTCACCAGATATGGCTCCTGCCGACTTCTTTCTTTTTCCTAAACTCAAATTACCACTTCGTGGACCCGTTTTCGATCTGTAGAAGACATAAAGGAGAATTCGCGGTGAGAACAGAACTCAATTCCGGAAACAGCGTTTAAAAAATGTTTTGATGATTGGATTATTCGTTGGCGTAAGTCTATCGTTTCTGAAGGAGCATACTTTGAAGGTGATAAAATAAATTTGGATGAATAACAAAAATGTTGTGTATTATTGATCTTTTCCCGGTACTTTCTTGACAGAGTAGTATGTACCATTAGGTTTCTATCAGTATTACATTTTTGATCCATATTTTTAGCATTTGACATGCTCCGCCACTTTTTAAAGTACAAATTATTTGGGAATAAGGAATAAGAGATTTTTTGTACTAGCAGGAATCGAACCCGCGTCTTTTCCAATCCGGGGAAGTGCAGTATGCACTTCTCCGGATTACATTGTTTAAAAGTACAAACCTAATTTATTCATTTTCAACCATGACCAAAATGAGGGGTTTATCAAGGCATTCTGAGGAGGCAGGTTCAATAATTACGTTCCTTATTTACTCAGCGATTGAAAAGTACCGTTATAAGTTTTGATACTTGCTTGCTTAAGCTTAAGTAGTAGTGTTTTAAATAAAACTACGTTTACGGAATCTATCGCGTTTACTTGATTTTTATGCTATCCCGACGTTTCGAATACCTTACAGCATTTATGATCACAGGTGGACTTAGATGGTAGGCCTCTAAAGCTGATATATCATATCAGCTTTGGAGCTTTGGAGTAGTATAAAAATTAAGTAAACGCGATAGATTCCGTAAACGTAGTTTTATTTCAAAATGTGTAAAATTCGCGTAAATGTTAGAAAGTATTATAGTAGTGTTCTAACTTACATTAGATATGCTCACGGAAACAAAAACAGCCATTTACATAATATATTCGGAAATAGTCAACAAGTTCTTATTGTAGCATATCCTCTTTATTGATATAAAAACAAAAAATGATCATAATAACTTACACCATCAAGTTATAACAATACGCTCACAGAATCGTGAACTAATATTTCGTCGTTACCCTTTTTCTACGTTGTGTTTACAGGATAATCTTATGAACCAGTGATCCGAGTGTATAAAACCTTTCAGAGGCAGATGGCTGCATTATACTTTAGCACTATAGCTTATAAATTATTTAAATAACGCATTGGCGTGTGCTCCTTAAAAAGATGTGAGAAAACGATGTAAAGAACATTTAGTCCTTAGTTACGAGTAGTTCTACAAATACTCGTATTAATATCACTGGAACATTTGGGTTTCCATCCGTTTAAGTCAGCCATACTTACCTATGGCCCGAGGAGCTCAAGCGGGCGTAAAGTTTCTGATAACTCCGGACAGTAGAAAATATAGTTACTTTTAAAACGAATATGTTTATGTTCACAAATTGTTTAATTAGTCTAGACGTACTCTTGAGTCGTGTCCCTTTATTACAAGACGACATCTGTATACACGTATATTCCCTAGAGCGGTGTCCTAATAAAAATATATAATTTAAGATTCTATGCACTGCAAGCGTATTGACATAACTAAATCTTATACATAAAGAGTTTGGCTCAGACTTGGAGTATTGGCTGTGGTGTGAACAAATATTTAAGCTGACATCAGCACTTCAAAGTATTTTTCTCAGCTGTAAATATGCCACGATAATTTTCAATAATTCCGTGATCAATAAATTCCTATTTTGATTATTTCCTAAACTCAATAAAAATGTTTTAGGATTAAAGCATTACCCATGCGCGTGCAATAAAGTGGGATTCGGGACTCCGGCTTATCAAAATATTACTTAATTTTATATATTTAAAAGGATTACTTTATTAAAAATGTCATGATTATACAAATGATATGATGAACGAATACTCGTAATAATATAAAACACATTTTTTGACGTAATATGTACAGAGTATTCAACATTATATTTAAAAGGACGATCGTGACAATTGCTCGGGATGCTCGGACAACGAACGGAATCAATAACACATTCCTTCTTAATGTCTTACGTGGATGTTTGTTAAGGAATTCCTTTTTTGATTTTTAATCCTGTTAAAGCTTTTTGCCTTTGGTTCAGTATGGCTCCAAAATGATTTCATTTTCCGCTTTGGACACAGACAAGGATTATTTATACCAAGCAGTTCGACCACAGCTCTACTATTTGACCATTTTAGGTACACCTATGCAATTTCTTGATTACTGTCTAAATTATTTTATTATTTCGTATTTTTTAGGTCTTTTCTTATTTCCGTAGTCGAGTTACAGTTTTTAAACTCTATTTTTTATTTTATACTTTTCTGTTTTAACGCTTGATAAAGGTTATGACAATGTAAATGAATATTATCTCGAGAGCATTATGCGGATACTGATTTCATAGAGTGAACGGATGGAAATAGCCAGCATGGGGATACGAGGGTAAGTAATTAGCCTCTTTTTAAGCTTTAATAATACCGAAAACTGGCTGAAACCAAAACTGAATTCTCAGTTGAGAGTTCACAATAACCGATTTGCAGACGTCGGAAATTTTGGCTGAAATTCAGCCAGAACTGAAATAGTGGACGAAACAAGATATTTTAAGCGAACATTACTTATATTATTTCCGTAGTCAACGCTGATGAAATTCAATAAATAGTGTATTAAGTAATCGGTAAAATTATCTTCGAGGAAACAACACTACGATAAGCCAATAATATTAATACGACCCGTGCTGGTAAATAAAACGCTTGACTCGTAAAACGGCAATAAGCACATCTACTACTCTAATGCTTTAGTATAACGACTCGCCTGCAGTGACCGCTGGTTTATTGTTATAGAACATCTTTGTTTTTATTGCTATCTTTTGAACTCTTACCCAGCTGCATTCTATGATAATAACAACCGGGTTGTAACGACATAAAGCACAAATATGATACCTACAACAAATTAATAGTCCTAACTATTATAAAATTGTAACAGAGCTGCGTCTGTACATATAAGATATTTGAGAAAAAATGTATTAGACTATAGAGGCGTGTCTAAACACAAAACTATTTTTATTTTTTGTCAGTTTGTTCGTTTGCGCATCACGCAAAGACTATGGAACGGATTTTGATGTAACTTTTATTTGGGAACTCTTGATTAGACTCAAAAACTGGTATATATTTTATCCCGATATTATATCGGAAACCTGAGATATAATCTAAAAACTAGCTTTTGGTTGCAGCGGAGCCGAGGGCAAAGGCTAGTTCATAATAAAACTGCGTTTTAGCTTTCTAAAATTCCGACAATTCGGACACTTTACATCATTTAGTTTGTCAGGCTTTCACGCCATAATGATAGAATCAATGTGGAGCCCAAAAAGACTACTTTTATCCTGAAAAATATAATGTTTCATGAGATATAGTTATTTTTACATAGAGATAATTAATGTGACATTGTATTTATATTCCGAAGCCCACGCGTACTAAGTCGCGGGCAAAATCTATTCTGTAATATACGCGTAAATATTAGAAAGAGTATTATAAACAAAATAATTGCTCGTTAATCCAATTATGTTTACATCCTTTCTCATATGTACTGCATTTGTAAAAGACCAGACATACAGATATGGCCGCTTTTAAATTTCTAAACGCCAATTTTGTGCACCTACTGTGTGCATGCATCTGCAGCGTAGATAACAGTTGACAAGTGGTATCAACTAATGCAATAAACAGTGGCAGAGTAAAAGGACTCACTACTGTAAAAATCCACTTACTCCCCAAGATATGAATCATCACATAAGCTCCATGATAGAGGTTTAAAAATATGTGACAGAAACTTTTTTTTATTCATTATAATTCTTAAGTACACATTATTTGTGAATAAGGAAAAAGAGATTTTTTGTACGAGCGGGAATCGAACCCGCGTCTTTTTCCTTATTCACAAATAATGTGTACTTAAAAAGTAGCAGAGCATGTCAAATGCTAAAAAATATAGATCAAAACAGTTTAAAAAATCGCGCCATCAAAAAGTATGAATTTTAATTGCAAAATTAAAATTACTATATAGGATTAATGCATGTAAATGCATTCCAATAGATGGCGTTGGTCGTAAAGACAAATGTAATGAGTAGATTGGGATGATCGAAAGATCTGTACGATAGCTCAGTGGCTTAGAGCACTTCCCCGGATTGGAAAAGTCGCGGGTTTGATTCCCGCTCGTACAAAAAATCTCTTTTTCCTTATTCACAAATAATGTGTACTTAAAAAGTAGCATAGCATGTTAAATGCTAAAAAATATATATCAAAAAATATTATAATTCTTCTAATAATGACGTCGGTTTTTGATTTTATAAGTCTCCCAAACTCTTACAGGGACAGCCTGGTAGACTACGCCCTGAATCCCTCTAACAGTCTTCTAATAGTTCTAACAGTTGGACTCAATAGTACCATATCATCAGCGTAATTAAAGTTATTGATATTTTGATAATTTTATATTTTTATACTACATAGGTGGCGAGCAAGCATACAGACCAACTGATGGTAAGCGGTTACCGTAGCTTATAGACGCTAGTGATACCGGAGGTATCACACGCACGTGCATTGCGTGTTTCAATCTCCAAGGAAAGGGTTAGGAGTTGGATAAGAAGGATAATTAGGAGAGGATAGGATTTTATCCGTGTGGTGACGGATTCAAGTGTCACCACCCCATTATTTCCCACGGGTGTCGTATGAGGCGACTAAGGGAAGTAAGCAATTATCATCCATTGCACGACTGGTGGTAGGGCTGGGTACCAAGTGGAAGTACTCACTTGGTATCCGGCCCGAGCGGGTTGGTACCACCATCTCCCGTGTGACCGGCCATGAAGCACATTGTTGCGTTTTGGCTGTAGCAGGAGATAGCCGTTTATATTTCATTTCATCTGTGAAATGAATTGGTGAGCAGCGGCTTGACAATATTCTCGGTATAGTCGAGTCCATGGGTGACGGTTACCATTTACCATCAGATGGACCGTGGCGCGTCTGCCACTACATGCAATAAAAGAAAATGATTGGCTGGGGGTTTGGGTCTCCAGCGCTCTCACTCACCATACGAAACACAACGTTAGGCGTAACTACCGTTGTTACTCGCTAATCTTTTGTGAGAGAGTGGTACTTCCCGATCGAGCCGGACCATTCGTAATGCGATAAGCAAGGCTCTCTCTCTTCTAGAAATTATTTTATATATTTTTTAAGCATTTGAAACTTGTGCTAAGCTTACTTACGTATAGGTTGAATAGCATAAGAGAGGTCACTCAGTTAAAAGGGCTGCTACTTAGTTAACAGCATTGTTGACTGGCAGGAGGGAACCCAAATTGGCAACCCTAATACTTGTAGGTCCGCCATAATTTTACCATTAGAGCAAGCACACATTGAGCCACTAGAGGCGACCACACTAGAACGACTAGTGGTCGCCACAAGTTGCGGACGCATTTCTCCATACATTTTGTTTAGCATCGGCGCACACCGAGCGTTTGAGTGGCCGCGTCCGAGCCACAAGCTGCGGGAGTCGAACGCGCTCGATACTTGCGGCCGCGTTTTGTCGTTCGACTCGCGCGCCCAAACAGCCACAGTCGCCGACTTCTCCCTTGTCCTTTACACTTGAACAACTGCCGCAAGTGGCAGCCACTGAAGGCTGCATCCAGCCACCAGTGGCTGCCACTGGTGGCGGCGTGAGTGGTCTGACTTAACCACTGGTGGTCGCGTTTAGTAGCGGCGACTGGTGGCCCTAATGTACGGAGGCTCTTAGGCGCACGTTAAACGGCAAATCCGCTACCCAAGTGAAGCGTGACATTTCTGGGCTGGATACTTCTGATGTCCTATAATGTTTTAGCGATAGATACGTAAACCAATATTTAACTCAAAATAAATATCAAAAAAATAGGCTACTCGTTTACTTGAGTGCCGACTTATTAAAAATAAAATATATAATAAGTGCAAAGATTTACCCTATCGAAATTGGAATTAATCTGAAAAATCTCAGGTATCGATTTATATCACTAAGGTAATGTTACACAGTTCCGGTGGTCCGTCAGTACAGGCGGAGAGATCACACACGGAAGGTTTATTTAGTGGGTTAGGGTCCCACATTACCGTGAATACCCATTCCTGATGCCACCCTAGCTGAGGCTGCGGTTGGCCGCTCAGTAAAGGGTACTGGAAAGGTTAAGCCGCCGGCGGAATACTGAAGTAATGTAACATAGTGCCAGTGACCCGTTAATACAGGAGGAGAGACGGCACACGGCGGGTTTATTTAGTGGGTGAGGGCCCCACACTACCCTGTTCGTTGCCTCGAATGATGGGGTGTGCGGTTAGGTACATTTTTCCCGCCTTAATAAAGGTATCACATTTATTCCCTGACTTTATTTGACTAAGAATTAAATTTCGAAGCGTTATTTAAAAATTAAAATGACATTTAGATATTTTTATATACCTATATTTTTAGCATTTGACATGCTTAGCACTATACATTAAACACAAAGTGAAAAATGTGAAATCGAAAATAACAGTCAGGAGCAGGATTCGAACCTGCATCTCCTGGATACCGTCCAGATGCTTTGCCAATTCAGCCATGCTGACAATTGCTCCTGAATGCTAATTTCGATAACACATCATACTTAACGTCTTTGGGTGACGCCTGCGCCATCTGTCGGAAGTATTTTCATACATTATAACAAAAAACGAAAAAAAAAACAAAAAATATTTGAAATTACAGTCATAGGCACCATGTATAGTAACTGTTATTTAGTCAGTCATTAGCACCTAATAAAGTAAGATTATAACAGAAAATTGGTCAAAAAAAGCACTCGTTGCCATTATTTACCTAAAAACTAAAAATAATCTATGTTACAGTCGTTAATTGATGACCCTTATTAGAAAGTGATGTTTTAACAGTTCTGCATGGCGCCGGTATATATTTATTTTCTTAAGTGCTGTCAGCTATAATATTATAAAACCTGCTTTTTTCTGCAAACAATGTTACTATTGCAGATTATGAAAAAAAGTAAAACAAATGTTTTTTGCTATACCAGTTCTTAATATTTGAATTTAAAATCCAAAGTGCCAATGACTAAGGGAGTGCCAGCAATACTATAGTTTACCCTATTGCTGCCATCTAATAGGAAGGTCATTTATGCCTTTGCGATAGAACTCTACAAACTGTGTGAAAGCATTTTGTACTGCCTCCTGGGAAAGAAAACTTTTTATCACGTAGAAATTTGTCGAAATCACAAAAAAAATGGTAGTCCGTTGGAGCAAGGTCTGGCGAATACGGAGGGTGACGAATGGTTTCTAATTGCAGTTCCCGTAGAGTTAAAACGGTTTCTCGTGCTGTATGAGATCTCGCGTTATCATGGAGCAATAATGGTGAAGATCGATTCATGAGTCGGGGCTGTTTCACTGCAAGTTTTGCTATCATTGTTCGGAGTACGCATCGGCACAGTAAACATCTGCCGTTATTGCTTGACCAGATCGGAAAAAGCTATAGTGAATAACACCATGCTGAGAGCACCAAACAGTTACCATTGATAGGACACTATTGCGGTGTTTTACCTGAGGTCAGCCATTGCATTTTTCGCTTACGGTTATCGTAAAGAATCCACTTTTCGTTACATGTCACAATTCGATCCAAAATTCCTTCATTTCTGTATCGATTCAACAAGGCAACACAAGTTTCAACACGCGTTTCTTTCTGCAGATCAGTCAAATCATGAGGCACCCATTTTTCATTGTGGGCGGTCTTCCACGTGGTTCGTTCTTCAAATCAAAATTTCCATCACGAAAGCGTGTAAACCAAAATTGCACGGCATTAGCAGTCCCTTCTCCAAACGCAACATTGATATTGCGAGCTGTTTCTGCAGCGTTAGTTCCGCGTTGGAACTCGTATTCAAAAATCACTCGAATTTTCGAAGTATCCATCTTTCTTATCTAAACTGAATAAAAAAAACAACTGAAAGGTGATAATCGAATGTTGCACATTTTTTAAAAGAAGAACCTCATAGGTACCATTTGGAATGACGAATTCTTCATTTTAAATATTGAAACGCATAAATAATATACAAATAACGAGCTTTAAGCGCACCAAAATCAGGTGGAGAGATTGTCGTAAATTTTGATAAAATTCTAATATCCTAAGATTTAAAACATCTATAAATAATATGTTAATTACTTCTGTAGTAGAATCATGAGATGTATACAGCTTGACTTTTCCGTTATATAAAGTTACTTAAACATTAACAGTAATAATTCTTGAATATAAATGAATCTTTGTTATAATAGTATATTCGCCCAGTCAATAAAACTGTGTACTTATATCATTATGTATACGTTTACGTACGAGTATATTACTGATTGAAGTGTAGGCGGAAGTGTCCTAAATTAGCTTCAATCCGTTTTCTTATACTTTTGTTATATGTATGCAAATTAATATTCATGTATTTCAGCTACAGAAATTAGCTTTTTATGATATTGTTTTTGGTAGGCTTATATGAAAATTGGAAAATAAATTATATTATGAAGGCCCTAAATAGCACAATGTATGATTTTGCTATATAAAATAATCCAAAACCAATGCAATTTACATAAAATATTGTGGTATTTCTTTTTAGGCTTTCATTATTGCGATAAAAATGTATACACTGAAAAACAAAAGAAGTGTATAAATATAGACGATGACTGGAGATTTATATAAATCTTAGGTGGATCATAAGTTTTTTTAAGCGGTTATATGGCGTATATGGATTTTCACACAACCGGAATGACCACGTTATATAGAAAAAACCACCATTTATTTCACATAAATATAGGCCCACGCTTTTAAATTGCACTGGTGGTTAACGACTGTATATCTTATACTACATGTATATACTGTTCTGGTAAAAACAAAATAATTTAAAAGAAAAATATACTTATTTATCATCACGCAAACTCCCTTGCAGGGTAGGCAGAGAGAACAGATTACCATACATCTCTCGCTTCCTCAAAATTCAAGATTCCGTTCATTCACGCGCGCCTGTTTTGGAGACTCATGACTCTACCTACCTTCAATACAAATTATGATCTAGTCTAGGCTTATTAATCTCGGTCTCCCGTTATACCTACATCCTTCTACTTTCGCATTATATTATCAATTACTCATCCGGTATACTTTCCAAATGCCTGAACCATCGGAGCATACTAATACTCTTTTTCAGATCTACTCGTCTAAGCCTACTCGCTTAGCCTAACTCCACAGACCGCATTTCGACCGCATTAATTTTACTCTGATACTCCTTTCTGCATACTTCCATATAATAATGTTGGGAAAGCATTGCATTATGTATTGTAACGTGTGCAAATCAACTATAATAATAATTAAGTACCGAACCACTCGTAATTTATACTTAACGCTCCACCCACCCTATGACAAACGTTTCCAAACTGACAAAACCCAATTACAGTTTGTGTTTGACTTTGAAACACCCAAGTGTCAAAGCGTTTGCCTTCTAAAGTCATATTTGCTACTACCGTTAAAACTTTTATCCATTAGAATACGCCAATGTTATGTTGAAGTTAGTCATTGTTTTCTTAGGTATTTTAAGGGTACGTACGGCTTGCTTGTCTGACTCGAGTTTATCAACTTTTCTCTCTAAGTTCTATAATTTTGTCTTAGGATGGAATTGTAGTATGTCAGATGTAAAAACATCGAAATTATTTTAGAAATAAACTGATCATAACTTTTGCAATGTGTGTTTGCATAAAATTTTGAGATGTGTAAAATAATGGAAATGGACATAAAGGCAATTAAGTTATGAATAAGTGTGAATATATCCTATTATTATAATATACTAGCTGACCCGGCGACCTTCGTACCGCCATATATTTTTTCATGAATAAATATTGCATTTATAAATTGAGATATAAAGTATCCAATGTCTTAAGTTGGAACAAAATACACATTTAAAAAAAAGAAAAGTTAAAATCGGTTCAGTAGTTTCGGAGTTCATCCCGGACAAACATCGTGACACTGGAATTATATAATAGATAATAAATGAGAATATTGTCTGAGTCTTATGCAATTCTTGGTAAGCGCTTGGTTTCGCTGGGTTTCGCTATCCATAGACGAATTAAAACTGTTATTGGTTTATTGATTGACGTTATGCTTCCTAGTTACATGCTTTTGTCAACAGATGGGAATAAAAACAATTAAATGAATTGGTGGCTAACAGCCGGTCTTACTCTCCCTCCGCATTAGATGTTTCACATCAAAAATATCTAAATTTCTGGTATTTTGATGTCATTATATTTTATTTTCAATTGTTGAGGTCAATTGGGAATAAAATTGAGGCACAGGTAAGGACTTTACGATCTTTAGTCAACCACAAAGCAACATTAGATTTGAGTAGGTACACAATGGCGCAATCAACAGAGAACGGAAACATTCTGCCGATAATAAAGTACGCTCTAACTAGTCTCTCTGGGACTTCAATACATTGACCGTAAAAGCAAACAAGTGTACTTCACTTCAATTTTAGACATTACATTATAAATATAAGGGTTAGTTGGCAACTTACATAACATAAAAAAACATAACATCACGCCTGTATTCCCCGAAGGGGTAAGCAGAGGTTTATTTATTCACCCACATTTTACCAGCTATGTTTGAGTCCCACATAATAGGAGGCGAGCCTATTGCCGTCTACTGGGTACGTTTCCAAACTCCGGGCTGCTACTGAGATTTTTTCTTTTTACGATAAAGCTCAATAATAATAATAATAGATTTATTTATTGTAAATTTTTTCACAAATAATTTTATAAACATACATGTAAAAATTAAAAACAAAGGGATTAATATTAATTATGGTAGCTTACCTGAACTAGGTTAGACCTGTGTTTCAGGCTATCGCTTTGCCGAACATTTTAAATCGTGTCCTATTAAGTACTTAACTAAATATATCCCAAGAGCCCACGACGGTCAGACCTTCGTTATTTTATAAAAGCTGAAAGTTCATCTGTACATGTCCCCAACACAGGTAAAAAGAATCAGCAAGTATGGAGTTTGGATTGTGGTTACTTGGACAGGTAACAGGTAGTGAAGGTGTATAAAATAGTACCTCAAATTCGTTAAAGTATTAAGCTCAATTTTTTTATATTTTGTTCGGATTATCATAAGAATTTACGTCATCCATTGCCGGACACTTAGTACGGCTGCAACCCCCTGTCAGACACCCCTAAACTTTAAAAAATTATAATTGTATTTTCGTTATAGTATAAAAGCTGGATTTTATATATGTTACTTGGGGACCTATAAAATAGTGTTACCCCAAAAACCGGACAGTTTTAATGGCTTTTAAAAAAAAGTCCGCTGTAGGTGCGAGCACGAGGTAACAACTGTTCAAGCGGATGCGAGTGAGATAAGGCGCTTATTCGACTGCGATCTTTTAATGTAACTGCGAAGCCGTCACGTCATAATTATTTAAGACCTGCCTAGGGTCTAAAAAAAATAATGCAAAGAACACATTGATACAAGTTTTAATTAATAGAAAAAACACTTGTATATAAAATTACAAGAATTACGGTAGGAAGTTTTGTGAGTTTTACTAAGTTCAGTGAATTTACAGTCTCATACCTCACGGTCAGTTTACTACTCACAGCAGCACTTTACGAGTAGAAGGATGACCGTTTCATAAGGTCTTCCAATGATCCCTTTATAACATCTTCAGGTGATCTTTTTATATGTCTTCTGTCTCAATCAATGGAATAATCAGTGGACACTTCTTTAGGTAGGTTTAGGTAATGCACCTCCAATTAGTAGCTGTCTTGATCATAGGCACTGACCGCTAACTCTGACCGATAAGACTTCAAATATTCTTTGACTCGTATACAGTCTCCAATGTAAACGAAGCTTTTGACCGAAAGAAGTTGCGAAATTTTGACGCTAGCTACATTGCAAAAGCGAGCTATTGCAACAATTTCTGCGAGCAAATTATATATGTACCATTTGGTAATCTCATCTCAAAAATTCAACTGGTTGATAACCAGAAAATAACGGCTGGGTATTGAAAGATGACAAATACTAGTTCAAATGATTTGAAGGGGATCAACTACCAAGTTATGTTAGTGATTCGCTCAAAACTCAATCAGATATGTAATTATTATGACAAATTATTGCACATATTTTTTTATTTATACATAATTGGATAAACTTGCTTATTTTTTTTTAGAAACTGACGAGGAAGGCTATATTGACGTTGATCATGCCATCGACTGGAGGAATAGTGACGAAGAAAATGAAAATATCGACGACAACGTTGAAATTTATAAAAACGATTAAATATTTTTCTTTTTGTATTTTATAATATAGAACAACATTTTTTACTTTATATAACATAGCTATGAACGTAATAAAACTATTTTTTTATTGGATATCTTAAAAGATCGCGATTGACTAAGCACTCGCGCTCTCACCTACGGCAGAGCTTCAATATGTCTGGTAAGATGTAAAAACCATTAAAACTGTCCAGCTTTTGGAGTAACACTATTTTATAGATCCCCAAGTAACATATCTAAAATCCAGCTTTTATACTATAACGAAATTACAATTATATTTGATTAAAGTTTAGGGGTGTCTGGCAGGGGGTTGCAACCGTACTAAGTGTCCGGCAATGGATGACGTCATTTCTTATGTTCGTCCGAACAAAATATAAAAAAATTGAGCTTTATACTTTAATGAAATTGAGGTGCTATTTTATAGATCTTTACTACCTGTTTCCTGCTCAAGTAACCACTATCTAAACTCCATACTTGCTGATCGTACTTACCTGTGTTGGGGACATGCACAGAGGAACTTTCAGCTTTTATAAAATAACGAAGGTCTGGCCATCATTGGTTCTTACTCTAATACTTTAATATATCCAAATAAAACTATAATATATTGAAACAGGCTTACAAACAATTAGTACCTATATAAGGAATATAGGCGAATACAAATATTATTTGGTAATTTCTAGCAATTTCTCTGTGTCTGCGTAATTGAGCTTTTCTAAATATTTTGTTACAATAGATTTACATTTTTTAAGATTTACGCTATGTATATTCAATAACCAGTTAAGTTTGTTATACAAAAAGGGCCCTAGAAATAAGAAAAATCTGTCCACAAAAGCATGTCTGACCTGGGGTTGAGTACAAACTAGGTCCTTCCTTCTTTTACCTGGAGGAATTGGGTCTAAAGGAAGATCAGCATGCTGTTTTAGAATTATGTGCAGTATAAATAGTTGTCGGACCGAAAGTAGCTTACATGATATATATAGTTCATGTGTTGGAGATCTAAATGGGTGAAAAGTGGCTACCTTTAAAATTGCTCTTTGTGCACGTTCTAAAGGAAGTAAAATATATTTAGCTGCTCTACCCCAGGAAGTGATGCAATATGTTAGTATAGATTCACACAAAGCGATGTAAATCCGTTTAATTAATTGAAATTGGGCTATGTGACGTAAATTTTAAAAAATATATATTAATTTACGCACTCTGTTGCATAATAAATCTATGTGTTTACGGAAACTTAAATTTGTGTCAATTGTTATACTTAGGTATTTTACATTGTCAGCGTTTGTTAAAGTGGGACGAGTGCATGCAGTGTCAGCACACATTAAGCACGAATGCGAATAAATATGTAGGTTAGTAAGCGGTATGATAGTATTTTTCATTGTAAATAGTATATATTTCGTTTTATCTGTATTTAGGGTAAGTGAATTTTGGTAAAGCCAATTAGATATTGTGTTAAAGCCACATTGAGCATGCCTATAAACTTCTGAACGAGATTCAGCTGAAAATAATAAAGCTGTGTCGTCTGCATAAGACATTATGATACCATTTTGTAGTTTTAGGTGGCACAGGTCGTTTATATAGATCAGGAACAGGATAGGTCCCAAAATACTTCCTTGGGGAATACCATAAGGACCATTTTTAATCTCAAAACTTGCGTATGAGTCAATTTTTACACATTGATATCGGTGTCACTGAGATAATCCGCAAAGAGTTGGAGTTGAATTCCCCTTATTCCGAGCATTTCCAGTTTGTTTAGCAATTTTATGCAAGATATGGTGTCGAACGCCCTGGCAAGGTCTAGGAAGATCCCCAGGGAATGCATACCACTATCAAGATTGCGAGTAATATAATCAGTCAATTGGTGTACTACTTGATTTGTTGATTTTTTAGCCCTAAAACCAAAATGCCTTTCCGATAGCAGGTTATTGCTTTCAAGATATTTTATTAATCTAGTATTTATTATTTTTTCTAAAGTTTTGGACAATCCTGGTAAAATTGAGATAGGCCTATAGTTCGAGATGCATTGGTTTTCTCCTGATTTTAATATGGGAATACTAATAGTTTTTTTGAATAATTTAGGGAAAACTCCCTGTGATAAACACAATTTAAAAATATGCGTTACAGGAGGGGCAAGGTGATGCTTAAATGTTTTGAGTACACTATTGGAAATATTATCCTATCCCACTGCACAAAGATCTTTTAACCCAGTGATTATTCTCATTACTTCATCAAAGTCCGTGTCTAATGTGACAAAGGACTTTAGTGTGGAAGAAAATTGCGTGGCTAAGTTTGGGACATGAAAATTTCTGGAATTTAGGGTTTCGGTTGCTAGATTTTTGCCTACGTAAGCAAAATAGCTGTTAACCTTATTTAACGCACCAGTGGGGCAAGTGTCAGTTGAGAGCAAGGCAAGTTCCATGTATTCTGGCTGTATATGTATTGTTTTTGATAAATTCTTCGTATAATACTGCCCGACCCGGGGATAGAACCCAAGACCTCATGATCAGCGATTTCTCACAGTTATTTGTATGTATAACATTAAATCGGGAACTAACGCAAAGTGTGAAAATGTGAAATTAATGTGTTGTCGAAATTCGCAGTCCCGAGCAGTTGTCACGATGGCTGAATTGGCAAAGCATCTGGGACGTTATTTCAGGACCTGGATCGGTTCAAATCCTGCTCGTGATTGTTATTTTGATTTCACATTTTGTCTTAATTTATATGGCTAAGCATGCCAAATGCTAAAAATATATATAAACATCTTGAAACGGATTTTTTTAGCCTACAAATATTGTAAATGCGAACGTACATAAAGATGTTTGGACATTTGTCAGTCAATCACGTCTACATGAGTAAAAAGATTTAAGCCGAATATGGTATGTGGAGGCCGTGTGGGGCCGGCTTTAGAATTGTCCTACCCCTCTCTAAGCAGGGTTCCTCAGGCCGACTGAGGAATTCCGGGGGAGTGGCCAGCAGCACTCCCTCGAGTATTAACAAACTCTACTGCGATCGCCAACCCGCCTACCAAGCGTAGCGATTACGGCATTATCCCCCATGACGGGATCGCTCGTTATGGCGTTCTCTTGGGGAGGCCTATGTCAAGCAGTGGACGTTGAAAGGCTGATGGATGGATGGATGGTATGTGGATAGATGAGATACTGGTTTAGGATACTGACGATTCCATCAGCCTTACATATTCCACGATTAGGCACATTCGTATGGTATAAGCAGATTGCATTATTGCGGTCAATACCCAGCTGGGTACAGATTAAGTTCTTCCCGCTTTTATGATATCGTTGAGCAGTTTTAATGTTGGTACATTTGTTGGTAGTGAATAAAATAACATATTATCCATATGGAATGTTTAATGTTATTGGGAATTTTTATCGTCATAGCGGTTTTATTATAAGTACAATTCTTAAAGATTGGTCTTGTTATTATTAAGACCACATATATCCGGCATCGAAATTTCTACAATAACTTGTTAAAAAAATTGAAACATGAATATGAAAAAACTGAACTCTAGAAGGCTAAAAATAATTCCAAATCACTTTGGAGGGTAATTAAATAAATTACTCAAAGTAATCGTCAACGGGTCTTTAGAAATGGCTTGTTCGGCTCAACTACCGACCTAGTACCTTGTGAAAATATAGTAAATAGTGCCAATAAATATTTTGCAAATGTAGGAGCAAACCTCGCTGCAAAATTGACTTCACACAGGAAAGGCTATAATAAGTCAATTTCGGAATCCCCATTAAGCTCTCTTGTTATGCACCCTGTTGATGAAACTCAAGTGGAACTCATAATTAAAAACATACGCAGCGATTGTGCGACCGGTTGGGATAATATTCCAGGAAGATGCATCAGGCAGTCTAGTAATGCCCTTGCACCCTCTGTAGCACAAATTTGCAACTGTGTAATCAATTCAGGAGTTTTCCCTTACGCTTGTAAACGTGCGATAGTCTATCCCATCTACAAAGGTGGAGACAAAGACGATATTGCTAACTATCGACCAATCTCAGTTCTCAATGCTTTATCCAAAATAATAGAGCGTATCTTAAATAACTATCTTGTTGGGTTTTTATCTAAGTACAAATTGATAGCTAGTAACCAGTACGCTTTTAAATCAGGGATTTCCACAGAGGATGCGGTAACAGACTTTACAAATGCTCTCGTCAACAAACTAGACAATAAATTAAAATCCTATGGGGTTTTCCTAGACCTAAGTAAGGCCTTCGGCACCGTCCATATCCCTATATTGATTGCAAAAATGGAGCACATGGATATACGTGCTCTGACCCTAAAACTTCTCACTAATTACCTCAATGGACGCAGTCAATGTGTCAAGATCGATTCCTTTGTCAGCAAGGAAGAAAACTTATGCTTTGGCTTAGCACAAGGTAGTATTCTGGCGCCCACCCTCTTCCAAATTTATATTAATGACCTCTATCAATGGACTTTTAATCATTGTGATATATTTACTTACGCAGACGATACTGCCTTGTTGGTATATGCCAGTGACTGGACCAAAGCCAAGCACAGAGTAGAAAGTTCCCTGCAACGCGGTTACGGAGTGGTTGTCGACTAACGTACTAACCCAAAATTTTGCTAAAACTAATATCCTCCAGTTTTCCTCACCGAACTGGATCAAACCTCCTTCCATCTCCAAACAGATCAAAGCACATACATGTAACTACCTAACGCAATGCGATTGTTGATTATTACAATCGTCCGTAAAATCAAGTATCTAGGTATTAATATTGACGAAAGGCTGGACTAACGTGATCACATAGATGAATTCTGTTCTCCCATACGGAAATTAATATACGTATTTAAAAAACTAAGACATTCCGCTGACCTAGATACAAAGACGCTTGTTTATCGCTCTCTATGTGAGTCTATTATAACTTATGGTATACGGTACGTATCCCAGTATGGGGATGTACCCAAAAAACAGCTATACTTAAAGCTGAACGAGCTCAACGTGCTGTCTTGAAAGTAATGCTCGGACGACCGAGAGATTATCCTACCACTCAGCTGTACTCTAATGCCAAAGTGCTTACGGTTAGGCAACTTTACATCTTACGTACTGTCTCGCGGCGGCACACCACATTACCATTGGATACCAGTTTGAATAATCGAAGGTCGGGCTACCCTATATGCCAAATCCCAAAATATCATACTGCATTTGCTCAAAGACATTTCAATGCACAAAGCACCCGTATTTATAATATAATTCATAAGCGCCTTTCTATTTACAAACTTACCTTGTATAATATGAATAACAAAATAAAAAACTGGCTACAATCGCTAACATATGACGACACCGAACACCTAACAAAACTCTATTCTTAAAACGCTCCACTCCTCTGCTTTAACACGTATGCATACCGTACAATACACACAATTACACACATAATTTCAAACACTACCCACATTTACATATTATATATATACCCACATATTTTTTTTTGTAATTACCTTTAATTATTAAACTATTTGTTTTATGTTACTTAAGCCCCAAATATGTGTAATACTCGATTGTTAAAAATGTATGTTTTAATTACAGTTATGCTAAATATGGGAGGGCACTGGCTTCTGTAACACAGGTGCTAAACCTAGCGCAGAAGTCAGAGACTTCAAACCTTATGTTGTATCCAGTTGTATAAATAAAGTTTTTTAGTTTAGTTTAGTTTAGTTGCGTATATACAACATTATTAACCCGGAGGCCTTTGGGTAAAATTAACGTTGGCTCGTGCAAATAAAATTTAAGCGTTTTTCCGCAAGAAAATTCTTAGTTACATAACGGACAGTGTCGGCCATCTACTCACCATCTATGTATACCACTAAAATTGAGCAATACTTGCCAATTCCTTTCCTGGACATATAATTATATAGTGAAACTAGAAACTGTAATAGAATTTATATAACAATATAAAAAAGCTGGATATGAAAGTATTGTGCAAAAATAAGTTTAACGCTAGTTTAAACATAAGAGATTACGTTAGTTCTTAATTCAATTTAAGATATTTTGTTTAATCGCTCTATGACAGGTCTTCATAAATATTTGCTTCTTTAGAACAAAAATCAATATGTGTGTTCTGGTAATTAGCCAACTATCCCGAGTGCTTAAAATATATATAAAATCACAACATATTTTATACTCTATTGCAAAATGGAATTTAACACAATTTATATGATCAAAGGCGTGATTTCTAATTAACTCGCAAGAATTTCCAGACATGAAATTAAGTACATGTTTTACATGGTTAGCGTCCTGAATGAAATGTTATATTCTCTTGTAATTTTGAAAGATTTTTGTCTGATAAATAGCTCCTAGTATTCACGGAAATATTACACATAACAAAATAAAACCATCCATCCATCAGCCTTTTAACGTCCACTGCTGGACGTAGGCCTCCCCAAGAATGGGGGATAGTGCTGTAATCGCCACGCATGGCAGGCGGGTTGGCGATCGTAGTGGATGTTGTTAATACTCAAAGGAGTGCTGCTTCCCACTCCCCCCGTATTCCCTCAGTCGGCTCTTACGACTCCAATGGGTGCAGAGGGGTGGGACAATTTTAAAACTGGCCCCACACGGCAAACAAAAAATCACATTTAGGAAATTTACCGGGTTTTTTTATGCTATGATGATGGCAATCAAACGGCCCACCTGATGGTATCAGCTTAGCCTAGAACTCTAGAACACCACAGGCATCACGCACGGTCGCTAACTCCAGAGAAAGGAGTAGGAGGTGGAGGTGAAGGATAATAAGGGGATTTGGAGATCACTCTTTGGTGCTCTCACTCATCATACGAAACATGACATGTGGTATTTATATATATTTTTAGCATTTGACATGCTTAGCACTATACATTAAACACAAAGTGAAAAATGTGAAATCGAAAATAACAGTCAGGAGCAGGATTTGAACCTGCATCTTCTGGATACCGTCCAGATGCTTTACCAATTCAGCCATCCTGACAATTGCTCCTGACTGCTAATTTCGATAACACATCATACTTAACGTCTTTGGGTGACGCCTGCGCCATCTGTCGGACGTATTTTCATACATTATACCGACCAGGTAAACTTAATTTTACAATTAAGATTTTTACCTAATAATGACGCAAACCCTATAAATATTTATATATATTTTTAGCATTTGACATGCTTAGCACTATACATTAAACACAAAGTGAAAAATGTGAAATCGAAAATAACAGTCAGGAGCAGGATTTGAACCTGCATCTTCTGGATACCGTCCAGATGCTTTACCAATTCAGCCATCCTGACAATTGCTCCTGACTGCTAATTTCGATAACACATCATACTTAACGTCTTTGGGTGACGCCTGCGCCTGGTCGGTATAATGTATGAAAATACGTCCGACAGATGGCGCAGGCGTCACCCAAAGACGTTAAGTATGATGTGTTATCGAAATTAGCAGTCAGGAGCAATTGTCAGGATGGCTGAATTGGTAAAGCATCTGGACGGTATCCAGAAGATGCAGGTTCAAATCCTGCTCCTGACTGTTATTTTCGATTTCACATTTTTCACTTTGTGTTTAATGTATAGTGCTAAGCATGTCAAATGCTAAAAATATATATAAATATTTATAGGGTTTGCGTCATTATTAGGTAAAAATCTTAATTGTAAAATTAAGTTTACCTGGTCGGTATAATGTATGAAAATACGTCCGACAGATGGCGCAGGCGTCACCCAAAGACGTTAAGTATGATGTGTTATCGAAATTAGCAGTCAGGAGCAATTGTCAGGATGGCTGAATTGGTAAAGCATCTGGACGGTATCCAGAAGATGCAGGTTCAAATCCTGCTCCTGACTGTTATTTTCGATTTCACATTTTTCACTTTGTGTTTAATGTATAGTGCTAAGCATGTCAAATGCTAAAAATATATATAAATATTTATAGGGTTTGCGTCATTATTAGGTAAAAATCTTAATTGTAAAATTAAGTTTACCTGGTCGGTATAATGTATGAAAATACGTCCGACAGATGGCGCAGGCGTCACCCAAAGACGTTAAGTATGATGTGTTATCGAAATTAGCAGTCAGGAGCAATTGTCAGGATGGCTGAATTGGTAAAGCATCTGGACGGTATCCAGAAGATGCAGGTTCAAATCCTGCTCCTGACTGTTATTTTCGATTTCACATTTTTCACTTTGTGTTTAATGACATGTGGTTTCACGCTGATCTTCCTATTTTCTGTGAGAGGATGGTACTTCCCCGATTGAGTCAGCCTATTCATGGTGAGACAAAACAAGGCTTTCTTAATTTTCTACTATCCTAACTTTACAACATGCTCATAGCCTCCGGTTCGCCCCTAATTTAATTTCATAAAATTAATTACAAATTATTTGTGAATAAGGAAAAAAGGGATTTTTTGTACTAGCGGGAATCGAACCTGCGTATTTTCCAATCCGGGAAAGTGCTCTAAGCCACTGAGCTATAGTAGTGTACACTACTATAAGTAGTGTACACTACTATAGCTCAGCGGGAATGGCTAGTACAAAAAATTACTTTTTCCTTATTCACAAATAATTTGTACTTTAAAAAGTGGCGGAGCATGTCAAATGCTAAAAAATATAGATCAAAAATGTTTAAAATTAATTAATTACTAAGTTACGTTTTGCAATGATAGCCTAGCAGAACAACCAACTACTGGAAAGACAGTGGTATTAAGTTTCATCCCGAGTCCAAGGTTCAGACCTAGTACGGAACATACCTCTCACTTTTCGAGATTTTTCGAAATTATGTATATATTTGTTCACAATTTATCACTGCTCGGTGAAATAAAACATTGTGAGGAAACCAGCCTGAGATTTTTTAGCGTGGTGTACTAGGGCCTAATGCCTCTAACCAAGAGAAGAGACCAGTGCTCAATAGTGGGACAGAGAAAGAGTTGAAAAAAAAAGGTTGTGTTTTACAATACTTCATATGTTTTAGATCTATTTCTTTTAGCAATTGACGTGCTCCGCTGCTTTTTAAGGTACAAATTATTTATGAATAAAGAAAAAGAGATTTTTAGTAGGGGCGGGAATTGAACCACGCATCTTTTCCAATCCGGGGAAGTGCTCTAAGCCACTAAGCTACCCTACTGATCCTTCGATCATCCCAAATTCTTAATCACATTTGTCTTACGACTAACGCTATCCACCGGCAAGCATTACATGCATCCAATATAGTAAGTTTAATTTTGCAATTAAAATTCAAACTATTTCATGGCGCGATTTTTTCAAACATTTTAGATCTATTTCTTTTAGCAATTGACATGCTCCGCTACTTTTTAAGGTACAAATTATTTGTGAATAAAGAAAAAGAGATTTTTAGTAGTTAGACAAATGTGATTAAGAATTTGGGACGATCGAAGGATCAGTAGGGTAGCTTAGTGGTTTAGAGCACTTCCCCGAATTGCAAAAGATGCGTGGTTTGATTCCCGCCCCTACTAAAAATCTATTTTTCGTTATTCACAAATAATTTGTACTTCATATGTATATTTCACATGAGTTATTAGTACTCGCTACCTTATTTTACATATTACGGGTGCATATGTTAAACTTATTGGGACAAAAGTCGAACTTTCCTTATTAAAACTAGAAGCGTCAAAGTTTGGAACCTTATTGGACAGCCGTTACGGAAAATTTATCCACTTATTAATTCTGAAGAGTATTCCAAAAAACTGACTACATAAATCATGACAATTTGAAACACTATTGGCTAATTGAATTAATGTTAAATGCGTTTCGATCAAAAATACAAACAAAAATTTATTTTATATTTCTCGTTTTGTTCTAAAGAGTTAATTCTACACTAGAATATCTTGTTTTTAGCATAATTATTATGACATTGTCATACTTATGAGCACCAAAGCAAATTTTATGAAAATGAAATAAAATATCTACTGGTGGAAATCGAACCCACACATCCTTTGTGGACATCTTTTTTGAATTCAATTATTATGTTTATCTTTCAGTATTTCTAATATACAATATTGCTAAGCCAGACTGTCTAACATTATTAAGCACTGAAGTAAAGTCACATAGTTCCAGTGGTCCCCCAATACAGGCGAAGAAACCGCACACGGCGGCTTTATTTAGTGGGTGAAGGCTACTCAGAACCTGTGCGTTTGTTGCCCCGAACGACGGGGTGTGCGGTTAGGATATATATGTATAAGCATAATGATAGGTAAAGGGTGCCTATCATAATGACATTTTTATCAAGCTTGGTCTAATAAATAAACAAAAATAACTCGGCAAAATACAGATCAAAATGTTTAAAAATAAGTAATTTCTAACAAATGGCCGTATAAAATCTCTGATAATGAACTAAACATGATAAACATTATTATTCACACGTTTATTTTATTTTTTTTATTGCGCCATCTATTGGCCAAAACATTAAAATATATTATTCTAGTAGGTAAAGGTGAACACAAAGGTTAAAAAAAACCTCTGAAAAAATAAACGGCTAGTGCTCATTACATATTTATTTTGGGAAACATTTTAACATACCTGAAAACGTAAGTATCGTGTTGTCCAATTTAACCTATAGATATATATGCCAATACTCCCATCACTTCGAAAAATATTAATAAATATACAAGATATGTAAAAGCGACGATAGCTAGTAACTTACATTTGATCGATGGTCTCTGCAAGCTGTGTGACACATTATATAGACTAATGATGAACACTTTTCTATAAAAAGACATATGAGTATGTTCTAACCGCACTTAACCTCGATGAAGATGTTACAAATCATCTCATAAACACCTAGTCTTAGTAAGGACCGTTTATTATTCATAAGTACTTTTTTGAACTATCGCGTTTTCTAATCATTATTAGGTTCTATACTTACATCTTGCTACCGAGCGTCGTCAGAGCGATGCTTGGCACAGGAATTGTGCCGCGGTCGCTGCTTTCTGCGAGGAGGTCATCTCGTAGAAGGAAGCGGTGGAGAGGGCCAGCGAAGCCGATCCTTCCACTGACCCGAACAGCCGCCAGTGACTGGGGCGGCGCAGGCGTGAATACTTGCGCCTGATGCCGCCCTAGCTGAGGCTGTGGGTGGATGGACCGCTGGTTCCAGTGGCCCGCCAATATAGGCGGAGAGACGGCACACGGAGGGTTTATTTAGTGGGTGAGGGCCTCACACTATCCTGTTCATTGCTCGGAACGACGGGGTGTGCGCTTAGGTACATTTTTTCCCGTCTTAACAAAAAAAAGGTTTTATACTTGCAATATACAAGTATCAAAATAATAGTATTTTAGTACCTTGACGAGTGGACTCGTGATCACGGCTGGTGCAACTCAAGCCGAGACGACTGGATATTATAGTCAAAATAATAGTATTAATGTAAAAGCCATGTCAAACTCAAGCTAATCTGAATTTTCAGAAAAAAGAACTACGGGCAAGTGGTATCTAGTTCGATTCGCAGTCTGAGTTCAAAACCTCACAAGGCAATTTTGAAATTTTTCGCAATTATTTATGTATTTTTAAACAAATTATTACTGCTTAGCAGAAGAAAACATCGTGAGGTAACTTGCAACACTAAGACTCAACAGCTTGTGGAGTCTACCAACCCGCACTGGGTCAGCTTGGTGTCCTAAATTTCAATATAATTACGCCTTTATTATATTGAAATGTGGGACAACTTCTCGCACACAGGCTTATTATAACTTACGAGTATGTTGGACGATGTGTTAAGTTAGATGCAAAATTACAAACATATATTTAGTCAAATCATTCGTATGTGCTAGGCGACTAAGAACTTCATTGCATCACCGTCAACTATAAACTAAATTTGCATTATTATCATTGTTTACGAAATACGACCCGCAGGCCTTATTTACATTTACTACCTACGCAATTTTGTCGCGCAAATTTGCTCTAAATTTACTTGGCTGAATAATGTATGGGTTGGGCCTACGAATAGGTACTAACTTTGTAAAAACAGTTTAATTACCTAGTATGTAACAAGGACACATGTGGTGATTTAAATAATGATATCTCATGCCATGTGTCGTGGGTTTACTCTTAACCCTCTACTGCATATGAGCCCATATATGGTATGGCGATTTTATTGTTGTTTTATTTCCAAACAAATAATAATTAAGCCATTCCACATTCTTAAATCCATGTAATGGTTAATTAGCAATAACAAAACGCAATAAGTTTGTCTATGGTTTTTATGACATTTAGAAATAACGTTACTTTTGTGCGGGTGGTCGGTGAAACAAAAGACGAGTGCCTGAGAGACATTTTTGCGTATCGAAAACAACAATAAAACGTAAGTCTTTGTAAAAAAAATAGATTTATAAAGTGAATACTACCTTCTTTACCTATCAACAAATATTTTCTCACGTTTTTACCTATTTCCTATTCTTTTCATCCACTTTTATGTCGATACCATATATGGGCTCATATACAGTACGACGAAAATACGTTTGGGCATATATGGTATCGTATGCATTCAGACTTATATTCATCAAGAATAAAAAAATCAAGTGCTATTATTGTTTCGCTTTTTTCATCATTCTTGTCATCACACCTGGTTTTTTTGGCTTTTGTTTGGCAGGATGGACACTGCTCGCTTTTATGGTAAAAACAAATACGCTAATCCTATTCCTGGTGACAGTCGTCTTAGTGACAATGATGAGCTGGATTTCGATAGAGAAGTACCTTCAATACTTGTCCCAGTCAGAAGACCCATTATAATACCTGAAACTGATGATGAAAGTTTGGATGAAGAAGAAGTCAAGGAAGTCCTTTGTAGTCCAATCCTGGTACCTCGGTATCTTTTAAAAAGAAGAAAAATTGCCAGAGAGGTGCCAAGACATTCTTTTGAACTGTGTCAGAACAGACAATATTGGACATTGGTTTACGTGGCAGAAAAAACGTCAACATTGCATAGTATGTTCTATGAAGACATATACTAAATGCTCAAAATGCAAAGTTTTTCTATGTTACAATGATAAAAGAAACTGTCTCGTTACATTCCACGACTAATAATAAATATTACTTTTGTTTAAATCAGATAATGTTCCTTTTCTACTTTGTTATTTCTTTGTTTGACTGGATAGAATACCATATATGTCCAAGCCAGTTTTTGTATCAGTGCATACGAGACTACATTAAACAACTTTTTTATTTTTTTTCGAATTTTTTGTCTTAATCTTACTTAAATAAAGCAATATCCACAAATTATTTTTTTTTTTCATCTCCTTAATAATTCATGCAGTAGAGGGTTAAAACCGACCTTAAAGCAAAAATGTTTATGCTCTGCAAATATTTTTATGAGTTAGGGCAAACTTGGGAATTTTAACTTTGTTGTTAAAAACACCATAATATAAATATTATAACTGGGATATACATGTATTCCCTTTATATGTGTGTATTCCCGTGTTATTTATTCCCTACTGTGAAGTGTTGTCTATTATAAAAGTAATGTTTCTACAAAGTGACTTTTCTGTGCTATCTACACATACAAATACATTATATTTTTTTGTTACCAGGACTGAGCGTACTGATGACACCGTGTCAAGTAGCGGCAACCTCACCAACAACGCTGTACGGCACAAAATAGTAGTATTAGGAGCCGCAAAGGTCGGCAAGTCATCGCTTATAACCCAATTTCTTTACAACTCCTTTTCCACGAAATACAAAAGAACAATAGAGGAAATGCATCATGGAGACTTTAACGTATCGGGGGTCAGGCTTACGTTGGACATTCTAGACACATCTGGTGCTTATGAGTTTCCTGCAATGAGGACACTATCTATGCAGTCTGCGGATGCTTTTATTCTAGTCTATGACATCACAGACGCCAACAGCTTTGCTGAAGTGACATCGCTAAGAGATCAAATACATGAAACTAAAGAGAGTACAGCTGTACCCATTGTAGTAGTTGGGAATAAGGTGGATTTAGCGGAGACTGGAGCCAGACAGGTAAGAGATCTTTAAACTAATAAGAAGCAGCATTTAATTATTAGTAGGTCGAGGTACCACTGAAGTTGCCGTGTGGGGCCAGCTTTAGAATTGTCCCACCCCTCTTCACCCATGGGAGTCGTAAGAGCCGACTGAGGGAATACTGGCGGAGTAGGCAGCAGCACTCCTTCGAGTATTAACCACATCCACTGCGATCGCCAACCCGCCTGCCAAGCGTGGCGATTACGGCATTATCCCCCATGACGAGACCGCTCGTTGTGGCGTTCTCTTGGGTAGGCCTATGTCCAGCAGTGGACGTTGAAAGGCTGATGGATGGATGGAAAAATCTTTAGTAGCGCTCTGAACTCTGGCGTTACTTACTCCACGGGTGGAATTTAACAACAGCTGAACTGCTAGCTTGTTTGTCATCTTTTGTAATAATTAATAATAATGTTTACCCGCGGCTTAATGGCGAAAGCTAGATTTTTGGTTATATCTCATTTATAAAAGTTAAATGGAAGATATATATACCAGTTTTTAAGTTTAATCAAAAGCTAACAGACAATAAAGTATCATTAAAATCCGTTTAGTAGTTTTTGTGTGATGACAAACAAACAACTATTTCTAAAAAAAGTGTTTTCAATTTAGACGACACTCATAGATAACCTACATATCCACTCATTTCTCTCAAATATCTTTAATGTATAGACTCAGCCGTGTGGGGCCAGCTTTAGAATTATTCCCCTCCTCTCTACCAACGGGAGTGGGCAGCAGCACTCCCTCGAGTATTTACAACATCCACTGCGATCGCCAACCCGCCTGCCAAGCGTGGCGATTACGGCATTATCCCCCATGACGAGACCGCTCGTTGTGGCGTTCTCTTGGGTAGGCCTATGTCCAGCAGTGGACGTTGAAAGTCTGATGGATGGATGGATGGATGTACAGACACAGTTCAGTTAAAGTTTTATATTGCTACGAGCCCTGGCCCGTGACTCCACCACAGCCAAAAGCTGGTTTTTAGGTGTTATCTCCAGTTCCTGATATAGTAGTGGGATATAATGTACACCAGATTTTTAGTGTCATCAAGATATGAAATTAAAAAAGTCTAACAAATAAAACAAGTTGCATCAAAATCTGTTCAGTAGTTTTTACGTGATGCTCGGATGAACAAACAGACAAACAATCTTGAAAAAAATTGTATTGTGTTTAGACACACCCATATAGCCTAATACAGTCATTTTTACTCAATGTACAGACACAGTTCTGTGACAGCTTTATATTAATTAGTATACTTACTTACTTATCATCACGCCATTTCCCTTGCGGGGTAGGCAGAGAGAACAGAATGCCAAGAGGCTCTATTCATGCATAATAGACTAATAATAATAATAATCATCATCATCATTTCTGAGGCAGTCATGAAACAAAAGTTGCAGGAACGCTTCTTTTGCCGCTTAAGAAAAGTACTTAATAGTCTACTTTCTGGCGGCAACAAGGTGCGTGCCTGTAACAGTTGGGTCATGCCTGTCTTGATGTATTCCTTTGGCATACTCAGATGGACTCAGGCTGAACTTGATATCCTTGATAGAAAGGTCCGCTCACTTCTGACTGCATACCAAATGCACCACCCACGCTCATCGGTAATGAGGTTGTATATCCCGCGGAGATGTGGAGGTCGTGGTTTTTTAAACATCAAAACTCTTCATAACCGCGAGGTATACAACCTCCGAGAATATTTTTTCAATACTAACACGGACGTGCATCGTGATGTAGTTAGAGTAGATCAAGGATTTACCCCGCTTGCTTTGGATAAAGAGAACTGGCACAAGCCTATAGTGCTTGGCATTGAGGACCGCCAGGAGGTATGGAGGAGCAAGGAGCTGCATGGACGTTTTTATCAGGCCTTACATGGGCCTGATGTTGATTTTGCAGCATCTGTTTCCTGGCTGCGATTCAGTGATCTCTTCGGAGAAACTGAAGGTTTTGTCTTTGCAATAATGGATGTAGTTGAGATGACGAATAACTACCGAAAATATATCCTGAAAGATGGTACGGTTGACATCTGTCGGGCATGCCACCGTCCCGGAGAATCACTCAGGCATATTGTTTCCGGTTGTACTCGTCTTGCCAACGGCTATTATTTGCACAGACATAATCAGGTAGCCAGGATTGTTCACCAGCAACTTGCTCTTAAATACAATCTGGTGGAAATTGAAGTGCCATACTATAAATATGTGCCCGACCCAGTTCTCGAAAATGACCGTGCCACGTTGTACTAGGATCGGTCTGTCGTTACTGACAGGACTATTGTTGCTAATAAGCCTGATATAGTGGTGATAGACCGATCAGAGCGCCGTGCAGTAATTGTTGATGTCACTATTCCGCATGACGAGGATCTCGTGAAAGCTGAAAAAGAAAAGCAAATGAAATATTTGGATTTAGCTCACGAGGCTACCGACATGTGGAATGTTGATTCAACAATTATTGTTCCGATAGTCATATCGGTTAATGGACTGATTGCCAAGAGTCTCGACCAACACCTATTCAGACTCTCGTTGGATAGCTGGCTTAAGGGCTTGGTGCAAAAGGCAGTACTCCTCGACACGGCACGTATTGTGAGGAGGTTCCTTACTCGGGAGCCCTAACCACCGGCAGCTTGGTCCCAGCACCCGATGTCGGTGGTCTATTTTATACATTTTTAAATTTGTTATGTTTACTCGTTTGTGTTTTTGTTTGTTTCTTTTCATGATATATTTAAAAATGTATACATTTATAATGTGATATAAAATAAATAAAGAGAATAATAATAATATTAATAATAATGATAAAAAACTCTGGCAACACTGAAACGGAGAGTTTTGTTCGCAAACAGACTTTGTCGAAAAATATTATTTTACTATATTTATACACTTTTGATAAGTACTCAATATTTCAAATACCATAAAATCATAAATTCAGTATAAAATGCAAATAGAACCTCGTGAATATTTAATAAACTAGTGAAAATATACGAAACATGGCATTTGACATCCACGTCAAAATGAAAAATACAAAAATATGAAAATGCAGCTCCCGTTATAATTATGATAACAAGATCCAGAGCAAAAACAGCACGCCTACTACCCCCGGACTCGTCGCACAGCTCCGCGTCGCAGCCACTGGTGACCGCACCAGCGAAATCGGTCACACCGCACGTGTTGAGCTCGAGCTCCAGCGACGAGTACTTCTCACCGCCAACGTCACCGCCACCTGTACGTCGGCGTGAGAAAACCCGGCCACCGGATAGTTTAGGACCTCGAGGCCCGACGGCCTCAAACAAGGTCCCCACTGCCAGTGGTAATGTGCGGCGCATGAAATGGACTAGACCAATAAATGAAAATGTCATGCGCGCATATCTCGGGGCTGCAGGGGGGGGAACCAATCTCACCGCGTACCGTGACCGCATGCTGCTTCTGTTTCAGGGCCTTGAACCGGCTATCAACGTCTCGGCTCAACGACTATCGGACCAGGTACGGGCCATTCAACGATCTCATATGTTGGAAGACACCGTACTTGATCGGTTACGCTCGGAGTTTATATAGACTAGTCACGTTACCGCTACTCTTTCGCAAACACCAGCTACACAAAGGGAATCCATTACACAAAGGGCATATGTGGATGGGGGTGACGAGTCTTATTCTGTGGACTCCCAGTATTGTGAGGAGGTAAAAGCTGCTTTGGAATATGCGATTCATGAGTATGGATCCAAACCATTAGAATTTAGGCCACATCTGCCTCGTTTACCCATGCATAGAAGGAACATGTTACTGGTTAAGACCCTTGACTCGCTTTTATCTAATTACTTAGACACTAGTGACAGTTGCCGATACACACTCCATCTTACAAGACGGAATGCAGCAACGGCCGTACAGTACACTGTACGGCCGTTGCTGCATTCCGTATAACTGGACCCACTTTCTTAAAAAGGGAATCCTCTATGCGGCCTCTGAACGCAAAACCGGCATGGCAGTGTAGGACTGAGTGTCGTATCGCCGAGACAAGGGTGTTAAACAGCAAACTCAATTGCTTCAGGTTGGGCAATACGCGCCCACGAGTAATGCGCTTCGTAAAGCGGGCATTCTTTGGGACTGGCGTCAGGCCTCAAGATTTTATGGCCTGTGTAACGGAGCGCATCGACCTCCTGAGGCAAAAACTCTGTGCATGGGCAAATCGAGTTTGCAGATACAAAAAAACGTATGGATCGTTATGCTGTAAACCGCATGTTTCAAAGTAATGAAAAGTCAGTCTATGGAAGCTGGGAGCGACCTCGTGAAGTTGTGTGTGATGTGCAAATACCCGATGCTGAAGCTACAAATAAATTTTGGCGCAGCATCTGGTCGGTGGCCATCATACACTCTGAAGGCGATTGGATTGAGAAAGTTAAACAAGCATGTGAAACAATCCCAACAATGGACAAAATCTTTATAGAACAACAAGACGTAGTCAGTGCAGTCCGTTCTTTGGCAAATTGGAAATCTCCAGGACCGGACGGACTGCACAACTTTTGGCTTAAATGGCTTCGCAGTTCACATGCTTGTTTGGCATCACAGTTTCAATCGTTTGTGGAATCCGGGTCGCTGCCGGATTTTATGACGACTGGCATCACTCATTTGCTCTATAAATCAGGCAGTACCACGGAACCAGGTAATTATAGACCTATTACGTGTTTACCATCACTCTATAAGCTTCTTACATCCATTCTGAGAACCAAAATTACTGAACATATTGATACTTATTTGATCATGTCCAACTCTCAGAATTGATGTAGGAAGGAAGGCCGTGGTACTAAGGAGCTCCTCCTTATTGATGCAGCCATAAGCCAACAGGCTCGCCGTAAGAAAAGGGATCTGATGACATGCTGGATAGACTATAAACAAGCTTTTGACTCTGTGCCGCATGCACGGCTCTTGAGGGTGCTAGAGTTATATAAAGTTAACGAAACTTTATGCACCTTCCTGAAGTCTTGTATGGGGCATTGGAGGACAGCTCTATGCCATCCAGTATGTCGGCGGACCCTGGATTGTCATGGTGAGCTTTTAAGGATTGAGCGGGGTATATTTCAGGGCGACAGTCTGAGTCCTTTATGGTTCTGTTTAGCCATGAACCCTCTTAGTACCTTATTAGAGGGTTCAGGGCTTGGCTATAGGTTACGAGGTGATGGTTGCAAAATATCATATTTTTAAATATTTTATTATTTTTCATAATATTTATATTTAAAAATGTATTTAGTTGTAAGATATAATGTAAATAAAGAGATGATAATAATATAATAATAATAATAATCATTCATCATTCTCATTAAATGTACAACTTTACTTTAAATTCTTTAAAAGATATTTTATATACAAAGATAATACAAACTAAACTTATCCTAATATAATAAAAATAAATGTAAATAAAAAATCACTTGAATGAACCTTAGACCAAGAGGACTAAAGTTCATTCAAGTGACATTCTACTATCGGTAACGTGCCCAAAATACTAGCGGCATTACCTCGCTGGATAGCAAGGCTAATCCTTTGGCCAAAGTAAAAACCAGCATTTTGGTCATGTGTAGCCTCTACAAGCTTCCCCGCTAAATCTTTATAGATTTCGAAAGTACCGGGTCCCCAGGGGCCCATGGTCTCTACTCCAAACGGCACAAATAAGCAACCTCTGTCAAGGTTAGAATATTTGCGCCGTTTGTGTGATTCAGCCGTCATAGCACCACCACCAGCACTCGGAGAAGTCTCTGGAAGATGAGACGATGCCTAAGTATCCACACAGGTGGCATCCCACACTAATGGCCGCCCCATCTTCCAGGGAATAAGTGTCATCCCGTCAGGCCTTTTACCATCGTCCCGTAAAAGGCCGGATGGCTTCAAGGTTGCCGGGAGATTCGCGGTTCCAAAAGCCCGACGAATGACATCGTTTAAAGTGCCATGACGAGCTAAACGGCCAGCGCTTCTGATACATGATAGCCCGTGGTGACCCAAGCTATCTACATTATCGCTGCATATGCATCGGTGTGGAACGATGCATGGAGCACCGATACGTAGTAAAATGGCTATACGGAATGTGCTGTTGTCTAACAGCGTGCCTAATGCATTTGATGGTAGAGCTTTTAACCAAAGACCAGACTCCCAACGAGAAACAGCTAGGAGACGAGCACGCTCTGTGAGGCCACTGCACGTTTGCAACAGATTATTCCGTACCAGCTCACATAGTGGCTCGTCCCACTGCTTCTGTGAGGACGGGTCCCTGGGTAGGCAACCATCTGGGCAAGCTATTCTCCAGGCATCCATAGCTTCAGTTAGGTAAGAAATTTAAATATTGCCTATACTAGGTGTTAATATTAGATTTACCAAAATTTGAGCACTATTAACTGAAGATAAGAATGCCGGCAAGGATATACTAGAAATTTTGCGTCATTCTCATTTAATTAGTATAGATAGATATTAATCCAATTAACTGTTTAGATACTAGTAATATATTCTCTTACTAAGTAAACGTATATGGTACTTTTTAAACTTTCGTGTTTTATATTCATTATAACACATTCTATACGGTTAGTCTATATGCCCATTAAACTTCTCAAAATACTATTATTTTGACTAATCTCGACGTTTCGGCTGAGTTGCACCAGCCGTGGGCACGAGTAGGCTTCAACGAGACTCTACGGAGTCATGTTAAATGCGTTATACGTATATGGTAATTGTTAAACGACTTTTCTAAAGGAAGCAAGTTTAGACCTATTTCGGCGGAAAATTGAATTTCGTAAATATTCGGTTAAATCTTAACACATACGGATATTTGCAGTTTTATTATTAAAGTCTTAGAAAGTCTTAAAGGCGAGTTAGACGTAGTTTGAATTTAAATGTTACGACTTGTACACATATTTATGATTTAAAATGTCACGAACTATATAATACACATCTAGCCCACACAGACAATTGACTATCAAATTAGTCATTGATTCTTTAAATAAATAATAAATATTCTCGGAAATTTCACATAACGTCCTTTGGTCCCAAACTATATAATAATACGGATATCATATATATATATTACTTTTTTTGTATATAAATGTCATATAATAGATAGAAAACACCCAGACGCAGTACAAATATCTGTATTCATAACACAAGTAATTGTCCTGAGTGGGGATCGAACCCACGACTACGTGCACGGAAGTCGGTTACACTACCGACTACGCCACGAGGCCAGTCGTCTTTGTTTTATGTATTTAATATCTCTTATATTTTAGGTGTATTTATATATCTATAACTATACGGGTATCTTAAAGCTGAGTAAGTAAAATATATACTAACATGTTTTTTGTTGCATATTGAGAAAAACCAAGTGGTTGTTGTCAGTTTGGTAATAAAAGCGTCGTAGGGTGAAGTGAGGAAAAACACGAGTCAGGTATCATATATAGCCCCGGGGAATACAAGCACTCAAAGAGATGTCGCTGATAACAGAAATATTTTAACTTTTAAAACTATTGACTTTGGAAATTTTACTTTGTTTGAGTTACCAATGAGTCCGTAAAGTTTATCTTCTAATATATATGTATTTCGATTATTGCAATCTACGTCTCAAATACGATTGCACAGATACCGGCCTCCCGTCCGAGTGTTGTGGGTTCGATTCCCACACACGACAGCTCTTTGTGTAATCCACAAATCGTTGTTCGGAGCCTCAAAGTACTTTCTGTGCCTGAAAATATGTGTTGGTAGAAGTCCCCGTGATACAAGGATTATTACTTAGTGCAGTGTTTTGTTTAAAAAAAAACAGGTTTCATATAAAGTTATTGAAATCAAACAACAGAAATAATAGATGTGGAAAAAAGAAATCTCTCGGTTGCTCGTAGCTATTTATTATAGAATAGATTGAACACGCTGTGAGTAAGATTGAATTTCCGAGGTGTCAGCATCCGTAACATGTAGAACAGGATATTCAGAAGACCTTTTAGTTAGGGGCCTCCGACTACGTCGGAAGTTCACTGGATCATGGTCTCGTTTCTTGTCAACTTTTGTCGAACAATAGGCCTCATTATGTTCAACGGATTTCTTAGGGTTCGTTTATTTTAAAAGCGCCTTATATCTGGGCTCAGCCTGACGTAAAAATGCGAGTCAATACTCATATAATTTATAGGCAAAGAATTGTTAGTATTGATGTCGATATATTATATGCCTGTAGATATAAGAATTACTCTGGTTAATAATAAACTAGGAAATAGATTTTCGTAACCTTTATTCGCCTATTTGGGGTAAAATTTAATGTTTTACAAATTTATTGTTTTTATAGGAGCTAGAAAAATAACAATCCTCATATAAAATAAAGTATGGAGGTTAAGAAAGTTTATATGTTTGGATGTTTATTACTTCATTATGCAAAAACTACTGGAGAGATTTGGATGAAATTTCACACACAGAATAATGTTAAATTTCTGTTGGATTTTCAAAAGCTGTATTTCATAATTATACACAAGATGTAAATGACATCGTACCGATAAAGTATAAATTATTTGAGAATAAGGAAAAAGAGATTTTTGTACTAGCGGGAATCGAACCCGCGTCTTTTCCAATCCGGGGAAGTGCTCTAAGCCACTGAGCTATAGTACAGGTACTTCGACCATCCCAATCTCCTTATTACATTTGTCTTTACGACCAGCGCCATCTATCGGAAGCATTTACATGCATTAAACCGATATAGTAAGTTTAATTTTGCAATTAAAATTCATACTATTTGATGGCGCGATTTTTTAAACATTTTTGATCTATATTTTTTAGCATTTGACATGCTCCGCCACTTTTTAAAGTATAAATTATTTGAGAATAAGGAAAAAGAGATTTTTGTACTAGCGGGAATCGAACCCGCGTCTTTTCCAATCCGGGGAAGTGCTCTAAGCCACTGAGCTATAGTACAGGTACTTCGACCATCCCAATCTCCTTATTACATTTGTCTTTACGACCAGCGCCATCTATCGGAAGCATTTACATGCATTAAACCGATATAGTAAGTTTAATTTTGCAATTAAAATTCATACTATTTGATGGCGCGATTTTTTAAACATTTTTGATCTATATTTTTTAGCATTTGACATGCTCCGCCACTTTTTAAAGTATAAATTATTTGAGAATAAGGAAAAAGAGATTTTTGTACTAGCGGGAATCGAACCCGCGTCTTTCCCGCTAGTACAAAAATCTCTTTTTCCTTATTCTCAAATAATTTATACTTTAAAAAGTGGCGGAGCATGTCAAATGCTAAAAAATATAGATCAAAAATGTTTAAAAAATCGCGCCATCAAATAGTATGAATTTTAATTGCAAAATTAAACTTACTATATCGGTTTAATGCATGTAAATGCTTCCGATAGATGGCGCTGGTCGTAAAGACAAATGTAATAAGGAGATTGGGATGGTCGAAGTACCTGTACTATAGCTCAGTGGCTTAGAGCACTTCCCCGGATTGGAAAAGACGCGGGTTCGATTCCCGCTAGTACAAAAATCTCTTTTTCCTTATTCTCAAATAATTTATACTTTAAAAAGTGGCGGAGCATGTCAAATGCTAAAAAATATAGATCAAAAATGTTTAAAAAATCGCGCCATCAAATAGTATGAATTTTAATTGCAAAATTAAACTTACTATATCGGTTTAATGCATGTAAATGCTTCCGATAGATGGCGCTGGTCGTAAAGACAAATGTAATAAGGAGATTGGGATGGTCGAAGTACCTGTACTATAGCTCAGTGGCTTAGAGCACTTCCCCGGATTGGAAAAGACGCGGGTTCGATTCCCGCTAGTACAAAAATCTCTTTTTCCTTATTCTCAAATAATTTATACTTTAAAAAGTGGCGGAGCATGTCAAATGCTAAAAAATATAGATCAAAAATCGTACCGATAGTTAATGTCATAGGCTTCGTGCTCTATTCTGAACCTGGGTGGTAAAAAAAAGGAAAATGCTCATGGCCTTATAAAAATGAAATTGTGTCACAATGATTATCAGAGGTAAAACATAACAAAAATTATTATTTCAGCTTCTTTTCTAAAAGATTCCTTTCGGTGTTAATTTTCTTAAATTAATAAGTAAGTCTACTTCCGTTTCACCGCTCAAACATATTCCACCATTTTATGTGATGTATGGTTAGTAGGCATGTGATCTGATATCGATTAAAAAAACTAGTACTTATTACATAAAGTTTGTTCGTTACATATTCATATTATGTGCAAAACGCAATATATGTATATTTTCCTATATTTACATTATTATGACTGTGTTCTATATACATATACCTAGTATATAATATGTATCATTATATTTAGATATTGTTATATATATTTTTAGCATTTGACATGCTTAGCACTATACATTAAACACAAAGTGAAAAATGTGAAATCGAAAATAACAGTCACGAGCAGGATTTGAACCTGCATCTCCTGGATACCGTCCAGATGCTTTGCCAATTCAGCCATCGTGACACTTGCTCCTGACTGCTAATTTCAGGTTCAAATCCTGCTCGTGACTGTTATTTTCGATTTCACATTTTTCACTTTGTGTTTAATGTATCATTATATTTATGTTGCCAACAAAGGCAATTTTCTACTCGTAGGTACGTATTGAAGTACCACCGAAGGAATGTAACATAGTTCCAGTGGCTCGCCAATAAAAGCGGAGAGACAGCACACGGCGGGTTTATTTAGTGAGTGAAGGCCCCACACTACCCAGTTCGTTGCCCCGAACGACGAGGTATACGGTTAGAATTTTTTATGTCCCGCCTTAACAAAAACAAATTTTTTGAAGTGATTGTTGAAAGTATGTACTTATTTTCCAAACGTTTATTACTTCTACAACAGCTGAGGAAATTGCTCAGTTAAAATATTTATTTTGAAAGACTACTTAAATGTACTTCACAGGTACTTAAGACTAGCTTTAACTATACACCTGCTGAGCATAATTACGGTGGCAATTTACATTTTGGCTGTAGGTAGTTACTCCTAGCGCATATTCCTATTTATATTGAGGCCATCCTTGAGATTCCATGGTGCGTGACCAATTACCACTGAACTGTGTACACTGTGAACCCATATCAATATTCTCAATATTCATGGGCAGAGTAAGGAAATATAAACATTGAAGAGAATAATACGTAGGTACTTGATTAGTTTTTCTACAGATTAGATATTAGCTAAGTGATAATAATATATAGTAGTCACAACGGATCTTTGTGTCTCTGAAGTTGGCACAGAGTAAGAAGTGGGGATTGTGACGGAATCATACGATTAGTGCTGACCAATTCAAATGTTATTACTGGATTAACGAAATAATCGAATGGAACCATTATGCTTCCATATCTAATTGTTTAGGTTATATTTATTATTTTTAGATTCAATAAAAAGTATACAAGCTGTTTGAGTGAATAAGCTTTAATCTAGATATAGAAATTGTTAGTTTCTCAATTTATAAGTCCATCCATCCATCCATCCGTCAGCCTTTCAACGTCCACTGCTGGACATAGGCCTCCCCAAGAGAACGCCACAACGAGCGGTCCTATGCCGACCGCATCCAACGGCTCCCCGCAGCCTTGACCAGATCGTCGGTCCATCTGGTGGGGTACCGTCCTACGCTGCGCCGTTCGATACGTGGTCGCCACTCAAGAACCTTTCTTCCCCAACGGTTGTCGGTTCGTCGAGCGATGTGGCCTGCCCATTGCCACTTCAACATGGCAACCCGGCGGGCTATGTCGGTCACTCTCGTTCTCCTACGGATCTCCGTATTACGGATACGATCACGTAGGGAAATACCAAGCACAGCCCGCTTCATGGCCCGCTGAGCGACTTTGAGCCTTGATACGAGGCCAACATTCAAAGACCACGTTCCATATGTCATCACTGGTAACACACACTGATCGTAGACCTTCGTTTTCAGACACCGCGTTTACGAATCCTAGTGACGCGACGGGCCTTGAAGTAGGTCGACCCGACCGCGTGGACAGTTTGTACGAACCTGCTGTTCATATCGCTTGCTGATTCACACTCATCTAGACATTGGAAGCGATTTTGTAGTTCGAGCTGAAAGCTCTCGGGGTTCTGGTATTGGGCAGGTGTTGGTTGGAGCGTAGACTTCATTAAGCGTGACCTCTCGACTTTCGTGCTAATATTCAAGACGCCCCTGACTAGTCGGTGATCACTCCTAGTTTTAATCCTGCTGATCACTGAGACATCATTGAATATGTGTCGTTTGTCCGACAAGATGAAGTCAATCTCGTTTTTAACTGAACCATCAGGTCTTATCCAGGTTCATTTCCACTGGGGCTGTTTTCTGAAGAAGGAATTCATCATGTAGAGGCCTTCCTTCTGCAGAATATCAGCCAGCATCTGGCCCCTGTGATTCCTCTGCCCGAAACCATAGTGCCCCACTTTCAGCTCATCGTCTGTCCTTTTGCCTAGTTTCGCGTTAAAATCTCCCATAACCACCGTGAAGTAGGTTTTAGACGAGTGGATGGCCTTCGAGATATCCTCATATAGGGCCTCTACCTCGTCGTAGGAGTGTGTCGAGGTCGGTGCGTTAACCTGTATGACCTTCAACGAATACCGTTTGGTTATTCTGAGTATAAGGTACGCTACCCTACTCGACACACTCTCAATCCTCTCTACGTTGCCTACGAGAGACCTGCAAACGATAAACCCGACACCTTCTTGGGACTGGTGATCGCCCTCCCGGTGGAAGATCAAGTTCCCGGACTGGAGGATTGTCGTGCCCTCACCCTCTTTTCGGACTTCTGACAACCCTATAATGTCCCAGCGGATCTTGCTCAATTCCTCTTCCAGCTCGGTGATTCTCTCGTCGGTCCGAAGTGTCCGACCGTTGTGCGTTACCAGGGCCAGAGGTCGTTGTTTTTGGTAGCCTTTCCGCGACCGGAAACTCTTCGCACCCCCTGCTCCACCGTTACCGGGCCCGCTACCGTTAGGCCACGGAATAGCGGAGCTGCCTTGACTGTGGGCCATTTGAAATTGTGTGCTCGTCATGGGGGATAATGCCGTAATCGCCACGCTTGGTAGGCGGGTTGGCGATCGCAGTGAATGTTATTAATACTCGAGGGAGTGCTGCTGCCCACTCCTCCGGTATTCCCTCAGTCGGCTCTTACGACTCCCGTGGGTAGAGAGGGGTGGGACAATTCTAAAGCCGGCCCACACGGCCTTTTATAAGTCAGGAGGAGGATTTGAACCTGCATCTCCTGGATACCATCTAGATGCTTTGCCAATTCAGCCATCGTGACGTATTTTCGATTTCACATTTTTCACTTTGTGTTTATTTTATAGTGCTAAACATGTCAAATGCTAAAAATATATATAAAAATATCTAAATAATTAATTATTTCATTTAATCAGATTTTTCATTACTGCCATAGATTCGAAAAAAGGTAATATATCATCAGCGGTTTCTGAGACCGCACGTAGATGGTTAAACGACAATTAGAGCTTGAAATAATGTCCCAGAGAATAGAGTATAGACATTAGGGTGCGGTCGTAGGACGTGGCAGACAGCAGCGACACACAATCACACGTGTTGCGACGAGTGACTGCATAACTTAGCACTCGCAGTATTCATTTATATGAGGCCGATTCTAAGTTAGAATTAACAGTCGTATGTTAGAATTTCTAACATACGACTGTTAATGCCACTCGATAGGTCACGATTTCTCATGACGCGTAGTGGTAGAGAGAACCACTGCCGTAGTACCGCTGTTCAAATTTTGAACTTGTCGACACGTAAAGAACGTGAAACTTGCATCTTTAAGAAATTCTTAATATATTATAACTCAACCACAAGTTACATAGTGATGCCGTGACATAACTGCAGCGGCTGCTATGGTGCTGCCAGCCTACGAATCTCTACAATGGCAACTGAAGCCCAACCTACCGCTTATCGCCTGATGCGTTTTGCGGAATCGCATTATCACGTACAAACGAAATTGCTGGCAAATTTGGTTTACGACCACAGTTTCATGCCAATATAATTACGTAAAATACAGCGTACGACGTACAAGCAGGCAAATACCGATTCAAATTTTAATTAAATTGTTTTAATATATTATATATGTTATCTTGATTTTAATCTAACTTAAAGATATATGTATTATCACTAGCAAACCCGGCCATAAGTTGCTGCAGCACACATATTTCGTTCGTTAACTTTGCAATAAATATATAATAATCGAGATAAAAACTATTCTATCTCCCAAACTGCACATATTGTGCAAAATTTTATTAAAATCGGTTCATTACTTTAGGAGTAGGTACATTGCAGACAAACCACGTGACACAAAATCTATACATATTTATAATAAAAATGAAGTGTCTGTTTGTAATGTCTAAATAGCAGTTTTTTACTAAATGTATACGAGAGTGTACCTATATACGCTACCTATAACAAAATACCAATTTTTAAAAGTTTTTGTCTGTCTGTCTGTTTGTTACGTTTGTCTCCGGAACGGCTGGACCGATTTGAACGGGACTTTTCTTCTTCACTAGCTTTCTTTTCAGTAGCAGATAGCTGACGTTATAGGGTGTAACTTAGGCAAATTTTGTTTTGGAAAAATAATTAGAGTTGCTCGTAAAAACAATAAAACCCATGAAATTGTGAATGAATAACGTAATGGCTGGACCGATTTAGACGGGACTTTCATTAGCAGAATGTTGTTACAAGGAGTAACTTTTATTTTGGAAAAAATATTAGGGGGCTGCGTAAAAAAAAACACCCATGAAATTGTGACTGAATGCCACTCCGGAATGGCTGGACTGATTTGGACTTTTACTACCAGATAACTGTTGTTATAAGGAGTAACCCAATCTACTTTTATTTTGAAAAATATAATTAGGGCACCGAGAGAAAAAATAATACCCAGAACTTGTAAATGAATATCGATTCAAATAGATATATACATCGAACATACAACCACGGCTAATCTCCTGAACAGCTGCACTGATTTGGACGGGACTCACAGGACAAGGATCACTACTTTAAATTTGGAAAGATAATTAGTATTGTACACTAAGAAAGAAAATAAATAAATTCCATGCGGATGAAGTTCAGCTAGTTATCTATATACCTATAGCTGTTCGTTAGTCTTGCTAAAACTCAAAACTGACTTGACCGTTATGCAAATTATGGTTATTTTTGTCCGCTCTAATACCCGGGGGGTTTAAAAGTAAAAAAAAGGGAACACTATAAAAAAAATAATTAAAAAAACAATATTGGTTTTATGGCTATCTAGTTCATTGGAATTGCAAGTAAATTGCGTTTAACCTATCTAAATTTCAAAGAGTAGTATGTATAACCAGAAAAATTCAAACCTTAAACGATGCAGATTGATTAGAATTGCTAATCGCGGATAAAATAAATTGTAGGTGATACGAAGTTCGCCGGGTCATCTAGTTATATGTATAAAACTACATTTTATATAAAAAATCTTGAATGAAATTCGATTAGGTCTACGAGTTACCTATATGCAGATTGAACATCTTCCCCAAAAATCTTTATAATTATACGAAAACCTTGTAGGAAAACGAAATGGTTTGTCTTTAAAAAGTTACTATGAATACTACACACTAAAATTCCCAGTTTACATGGTTTAATTTTGTGTCTGTGACGCCCACGTCATCGTCGCCAAGTGTATTGCCTCACCTAAAACAGTAATGAAATAAGACTAACAAGATCATTCATAAAGAATTGGCACTAATAAAAAAGAATGTGATATGGAAACTGCTCCGAGTGACGTTCTACGATGCTCAGTAGCAGTGCATCTGGACCGGTATTCCAGAAGGCACGGGTTCAATCCTCAAACTAGATTCTGCAAGCGTCTTCATCCACATAGGCTTTAGAATATAAATACACTACTTTACGGAACATTTATTATCTCTATGTAAAGTAACTAACGCACGGAAATCATCCATTTTTGTACTCTCTGTCCTTTTCTGGAATCTCACTTTCGCATTTATAATATTAGTACCTTTTTTATATTAAAGCGGAAAAAAGTTATTATAGGTCGAGATAGTGATAAACAAACTGTTGCTTAGTTACCTCATTACTTTACTGTCGTTAATTCTTACACCAAATAGCAAGTATCACCCGTTGTGCTAGGTGAACGACAAACGCGTCAATACTACGCGACGCGACGCGACACGAAAATATTAAATCAAGGTTGTATGTACTTATGGCCTACGTTGTCGCGTATTTAATATGAATGCGACGTAAAGCGGTTTAAGTATTAGCCGCAATACGTCGCATCGCGTCGCGTCGCTCACCTAGGACAACGGGTAAGGTAATATGCATAATATTGGTAAATAAAATAAAAAACACGCCAGACTAACTATGATGAATTAACCGCAAGTTCTACAATAGAATAAATACTTACATATAATTGATTGTACTCACAAAACTTTGATTGCTTTCATCACGTACGCCGTCGGAAAAGCGATAATTCCTTTCCAACAACAAAAGTTTTGCTCCATAAAATAATGAGTTTACCTCCAAATTTCGCCGTTACGAATCTCATCTCTTCATTATTCTCGTACAAATACCAACAGCCCTGTTAGCATTTGCTAACAAGGCCAACAATACAATTAGGTAACCTTATTTAAATTACTTCCTATTTATAAATATTTTCATAAGTATACGCATATTATTAAAATAATTTTTGGCTGAATTGTAAAGTAGTAAATTACGTTGCTCGATTTGAAACTAAAATGATAAACAAAAAAGCTTCGATAAATTTTCACCATATACTTAGCTGAGATATTTTGAGATGGAAGTTCAATTTAATAGTAGTCTCATTTTATCCGTTTTTTTATATCCATTTACTTTACAAACCAACAATGAAATAAAACTACGTTTACGGAATCTATCGTGTTTACTTGATTTTTATACTATCCCGACGTTTCGAATACTTTACAGCATTCATGATCACGGGTGGACTTAGATGGTAGATGTCCAAAGCTGATATGTTGTTTCCACGGTTTCATCTACCCACAATAATATAATTTTACAAATTTTTGGTTTATTTATTTCAACCCACATAATATTCGTTTAGAAACAATTAAAAATATCTAGTGTAATAAAATTAGTATACTACTCCTTTAAGTTTTAAAATTTTTGTTTATATTTAGTGCTTAAAAATTCTACCACAAACTACAAATTAAAATTTTTAAGTAATCAAAAAAACTACTATTAAGAAGACAGTATTGATTATTAGTTTCTATTATTAAATATATTGATTTTAATAGAAGCTAAGACTAAAAAGCTACCACCGGATCGGAACGCGGCCTGACAGAGAAAGATCCAGCCAGAGAACTCTTTGAGTTTTCTGGCTAATCTACAATCTAAGTCCACCCGTGATCATGAATGCTGTAAAGTATTCGAAACGTCGGGATAGTATAAAAATCAAGTAAACGCGATAGATTCCGTAAACGTAGTTTTATTTCAAAATGTGTAAAGTCGCGTAAATGTTAGAAAGTACAACAATGATATGTTCAGCATAAATCTTTACAGATCACGCAGTCTCTAAGTTGAGGGCAAAAGCTAGTAAAATGATAGTTTAAAGTGCGAATCAAAAAAGGCTGAAAGCAAATATACCACCTCCTTAAATTCTTTCTACCTTCTCCCCTCCTCTTACCCCTTACCTTGGGATTGGTAATGTACGAACAGGCTGCGCTAACCGCTTAACATCAATTAAACTGATCGTATATTTCTTTGCCGAAAACATTATCGTAATAAGTGGTAGTATTCCTAAAAAACCAGCAATATTTTCCTCAATATTGTGGGCATCCATTCCACCTCTTTTACTAAACTATAACTACTTTCTTAACAGGTAGACTTCCATACAACCGAATCAGTGGTCACAGTGGATTGGGAGAACGGATTTGTTGAAGCGTCCGCCAAAGACAACATCAACGTGTCACAAATTTTCAAGGAACTGTTGGTTCAGGCGAAGGTTAAATATAACCTATCACCGGCTTTACGACGACGCAGGCGACAGTCACTACCTACAGGCCCCCAAGGTGCTCCCGGCTCAAGTCCTACACCGCCATCGAATGCCCCGCATGTACCCTCTCCAGCTCAGTTAGCTCATCTTCAACAGATTCGTGAGAGACACAATAACAAGCGGAACTCTTGCATTATTTCTTAATTTGCACGAAGTTGGATTTCTACATCAGTTTTAACGGTAGATGGGGGGATAGGGTATCTTTCGAATTTCCTATAAGTATGGATAAAACTTAAATATAATTGAAATGGACTTTGTATTAGATGTTCCTTACTATTAAATCTACTCTGTATTCGAGTTTAGAGATATATGAAATGACTAACAATTTTATTATAACTGAACGATGTTTTTTCCCAAAAGTACACGTCATTCGCCGTTATTCGACTCATCTCACTAATTCATTTATATTTGTGTTAGATACCTAATAACATGATACTTAGATCTATTAGAATTTCTCTAACAATATTACAAATGTACTTAATGTATACTTTACAAGTCTACAAGTAGTGAAGCAAACCGACAATGATACAAATGTGTCTATAGAGTTAAGGTTTTAATATATTATTACCAGAGTGTCGGTGGGGACAAGGTGATAAAGTAGAAGCGACGGGAATATATGACTGGTTTATATTGTAGAATTATAATATTTCTAACTTATTAGTCGGTAAGATTCAGTATGTGCCGTAATATATATGAAAAAGTCCCAACTGAGTGTTCCACGCGATATCAGGACAAAATAAATGACCATGTGGGCTGCCACTGAACTTGTCTCCCCTAATATTAATTTCTAGCAAGAAAGGGAATAAGGGTAAAACCAAGTTACACTACATAATATACTTAAGTGTAATCATGTCCAAACAATTACGTACACTTACTTATATATATTATTAAAAATAAGATGTTTTAATACATTCCATTTGCCAAATCAGTATTAACAACATGAATATCTTACACGGTAATTAATAACTTATTGTCTAGCCCGTTGTGGATTTTTGTCATGACATTTTTCTATCACTGTAGATATTTTAAATCATTCTCAATGTGTGTAGGTGATTATACAATACAATTGTAATTTAAGATAAAAAGAGTTTATAGTAGAAGATTTCAAAATATTATTCCAAGAATTTTACAATTACAATATTTTAAAAGTAGTTTAATATAAAATTACTTAAAATTCTTTTCTATATATTGATGTAGCGAAAGTATTTCTAAATCATAACGTTATTATGTTCTAGTGTTGTGTCTAAACGCACTGAATCATAAATTACGGTAATTAAAAATTATTACCAACAAATTGGGAACGTATCCGTTGTAAAATTTAATTGTATAATAATATTCTTACTAAATAAATCTGTCAGAAATAAGAAACCCTTTTAAAGAGCAGCATTCATGCTTAATTAATAATTTCGAGCGAATTCATTCAAGACTATTGTTATATTCATGTTCAATTTAAATGCAGGTTTTTTTAGTAATCTAAAGGGTATTACAAAAAACGCCATCTATCGGAAGCATTTACATGCATTAAACCAACAAAAAAACCCGGCGTTGGTAGTAAAGACAAATGTGATAGGAAGATTGGGATGATCGAAAGATCTGCACTATAGCTTAGTGGCTTAAAGCACTTCCCCGGTTTGGAAAGGACGCGGGTTCGATTCCCGCTAGTACAAAAAATCTCTTTTTCCTCATTCACAAATAATTTGTTATCATTGAATTCATCGTGCTGCACCTGTTTACTGAATTAGGATATTTTTACAACCCTTAACTGTATTACTGTTGGGTAAGGAGAAGATTTACGCAATATATGGATATGGATGAATAGAATTTGGCAGGCTCCACCATACACTTATAATTTGTAAACAAACTCGACCTCTGATTGAGAATCGAAATCCTTTTCACTGTCGTACTAATCGTAGTCTTATTGCCACACTGTACTACTTTTAAATAACTAATTGTAATAGATGTGATGTGATGTGTGTACAAAAAAAATACAATAAAACATTGAATACAACAAAAATATATAACGTATTTTGTTTTTATCGTTTACCTATAATAATAGTTTAATTTAAAAGCTTTATTACTGTCTAATATTTCTTAAGGAGGGTTGTTAGTAGTTTAAAGAAAGTAACGTACATTACTACTATTATTTACTTACATATTTAATATAAATATATGTACCTACATATTTAATATACATAAACCAATGTAAATGTAATAAAAGTTACGTAATTGAGACTAAATAAAACAATTGTGAAACTTTTGAGGAGATTAAATTGTATTGCAAACACGTTTTCAAATTGTTTTATAAAACTGAACCCCTATTTTGTATAAAGACAAAACCAGTCAAGAATTCCTTGGTTTTAATTGCAACCCTAATCTAAATCAGGTTAATTGAACGTAATCATTAATTATTCAGGTGTCACTTAGTTTAGCTTCTGTAGACATTTACGATTTTATTAAGCAATTATACGTTGGCAAAACAAACTTATATATGCAGCCATTTTTTTCCTAATATGCAATAACGGATTCTTCTACAATTAAAATACTTTCAAATTGTATGAATGTGCCTTTATCTTCTTAGTTCATAGAACTTTATTATCTACTGCGTCCTAAATTTTGTTCCTAAACTTGTTTCTGAATATCTCTTTTTGATATTTATATCTGTAGTTTATGTTAGTCTAGATCACTATATTTACCAATGTGTTTAAAAAAAGTCGCGAAAATATGTATTGGAGATGTCTATCAATAAGTACTCTGATTAAATCGTCAATCTGTGCGCATTTACAAATAAAGGTAGCTGTATATTTCTACGATTTTTTATTGGTACTTAATAAGAATATAATTGTAATTCATAAAACGTAGCTCAGAAATATTTGAAATGTGTACTCGTAGAATGTGTGAAGATTTTAATTTTTCGTTTGATTTAAAAAAGTGTTTATAAAAAGAGATGTTTATTTAAAATTATTATTAAATATGTTTCATATACAGGTATTTACTTCATATTTGTACCAGTGTAATTAAATTATCATTAAATAAACGTAACTACATTCAAGAATATCTTTTTATTTTGCATATTTCTTACCAATATTGTGCATATTGTCTAAAAATTATTTTAAACTCGCTTCTTTGGAGACAACAGTATTTTTTTCAGGAAGAGGATACCATATTTTAGGAAAATGTTGTAGATCTTGGTATAGGAATTAAGTGCCTATTCCATAAATATTTAAAAAAATTAAGACAAAAAGGAGAAGTATCATATTTTAGACAGACACTATGGGGCTGAATATCAAAAGTACCTTTTCCAAAGTTCTTATAATTAGGTAAGTACTTTATTTAAATAAATAAAATCTAGATTTATTACAATAACCATGTTTTAGCATCAGAACTTTACGAAATACCTACTATAAAGTGATACACACCATATATTCTGAGCTTGTAGGCTGAACTTTCAGGCAGTGTGTCCACCGTCCACGCAGCAGGAGGCTCCAGTCACTTGTTGCGCAGCGCCTGCGATCGATAACCACCACCCCCGTACCTCACACCCTACCCATCCTGTACCTCCGCTTGTTCCAACCAACATACACACGGACAGTTTTTGCTCAGCACTACTCAACGCCTCGACCGAACCTCCCTTTGCCATCAATACAACGTGGGAAGAACATTTTAAAATGTCTTCATAAAACATTTGTTTCGAGCAGATTAAAAATTTGTTATTTTGCTTGATTCTTTTGTAAAAGGGCGATAAATTTTGATTTTGATACACAATATTGTTTACAAAAGGGGCTATTTGTTTCATCGATCTTTATAGGAAGTGATTACTTTTCAACTACTAATCGCACTATCTTAGATTTGAATCTTAAGTCATGCAAAAAGCTACAGTGAAAAAAATATGTATAAAAAAATATGGTAAGTGGTAGGCAGCAAAAATAGCTACTATTTAAGACTAGTATACACTGGCAAAAAAGTAACAATAATAAAAGGGTAAGAAAAAACATGCCGGCTTTAGAATTGTCCCACCCCTCTCTAATCCACGGGAGTCGTAAGAGCCGACTGAGGGAATACCGGGGGAGTGGCAGCACTCTCTCGAGTATTAACAACATCCACTGCGATCGCCAACCGGCCTGCCAAGCGTGGCGATTACGGCATTATCCCCCATGATGGGACCGCTCGTTGTGGCGTTCTTTTGGGGAGGCCTATGTCCAGCAGTGGACGTTGAAAGGCTGGTGGATGGATGGATGGATGAAGAAAAAACACGCCCAAGAGTTTTCTTACCCTTTTTTGCTGAAATATACGAGACTTTAGATAAATAAAAAGAGTATTTAGTTTGAATGAGGAACAAGTGTATTTAATTTCGTTCAGAACTTCGGGATAGAATTAATTACTTTACAATGACAGGCGAAATTACAAAACATTTGTTAACATAAAATGTTTTCACAAACAATGCGTGTTCGTGAAAAACGCAACGTGTTTATACATCAAAATTTAAGTCGACATAAGGCTTTAATCGTGCAATTATCAAACCGAGCACGTTTTGTGGTTCGCGCTTATTATCTGACACGTGTGTTGTTCAGTTTGAACAGTGACAAAGCTCTGAGACCTCGCCCGCAGCTAGTGACTACACATTCCGAGTCATTAAGCCCACCCATTCATGCGAATATTCCCTAATCCTGTATCAACAAACAGAACACAGAATTATATTAAGGTTAATATGTCTGTTATACATAAAATCCCTGAGTTTCTGTTGAGAAGTAAGAATACCTTGTGTTTAATTATGTATTATAATTAATCACAAATTTATAACTTAATTTTAATGATTATACATTTACCAGTAATTTTCATTCATATGTTGCAAACATATTAATTTAATTAATTATATTATAGAATCGGCTTTAACTTACAATAGTCTGAGACTAATAGGTGGTATAGAAATTCATGAAACATGTTCATGCTCATATGTTTAAACTTTTCTTTCTCTCGTGGTGATAAATACCTCGAGTAGGTCTCTATCTGCTTGCTTCATATAGTGGTTTCCTACGATTTCCATAGAGAATATTAGATTGAAACTTTGTATTCTTTAAATAATTACAGACATTAAATACATACATAGCACAACTTAAAGAAAATTCATGATATGAAGAACTAACAATATTGAATATAATAAAAAAAATTATGTGTAAAAGTAGTTAGTTATAAATACAGCTTGGAGCGACGGTTACCATTTACCATCAGATGGGCCGTGTCTCGTCTGCTACTACAAGCAATAAAAAAAATCAGTCATGGGACTTATTTGCAAAAGTCGCACTTTAAGAAAAGTGTTATGTTGTCCGTAACAGATATGAAAAACGAGCTTTATGTATACATAAAGCTCTACTAGGTATACCTAGTGTTATTACTTTATGTCAAAAAACAACATACACTGTTGAAACTTAACGGCGAAGCTATCTACTGCCATAATACAATTGATATAAGAGACAGTAAAGACCAGTGCAACCTGCTCCACAAAACACCAGTAGGCTTACCACGAACTCTTATTGCGATCCAGTTTAGGACCCAAACTGAACTGAATCGCAATTTCGTACCATGACGTGTCAAAGACGCAATCTTTTGTTTTTTGCCGAAGCTACACATAATCTGAATCACAAACATGACATCTTTGTATTGAAATTCGTACCATGAACTTACTTGACAACCTAAACAAGATCGCTCAATTAGACATCATGGTATGAAATACAACAACACACCTATTTTGAATTGCGTCGGAATTGAATCGCTAGCAAAGAGTTCATGGTAGCCCTGCTGGTAGCTAAAATGCATGATTGGTGGTAAGGCTGGGCACCAAGTGGGAGTACTCACTTGCTATCGGGCTCGAGCGGGCTGTAACCACCATCTCCTGTGTGAGTGGCCAAGAGACGGTGACCATTTACCATCGGGTGGGCCGTGGCTCATCTGCCACCATAAGCAATAAAAAAGAAGTTAGCGACGCGTGCATGCTTCTGCTTCTGGTGTTGCTATCGTCTATTGGCTACAACCGCTTGACTATGCGCATGTTTGCCTCCTTAGTATATAAAAAAAAAACCTGCACAACGTAAAACCTTATAGGTATTGCATTCCTTTCAAGTTCAAAAGCCTAAATTGTTTCGAGTAAACATTTAGACAACAATTTTAAAAGCAAATTATCGGAAAACAGTCTCGAAAGCAATGAATAAAGACCTTTTACTTTAAACGTGAACCCCCAAAGTTTTTGTAGTGGGCATCCAAGTTCGTTATTGAACAGTATTGTGGTATGGCACCGCTGTAAGTGTGGTTGAAACTTTAACTTTATCTGCGCTTTATAATAATATCTACGTATTAGTCAGTAACATTGTAAAGTCGTATGTTTATAGCATACTAGCCTTTGCCCGCGGCTTCGCCGCACCCAAAATCTGGTTTTTCGGTTATATCTCAGGTTCCCGATATAGTAACGGGAGAAAATGTATACCAATAATACTTTCTGATATTTACGCGAATGTTACACATTTTGAAATAAAACTACGTTTACGGAATCTATCGCCTTTACTTGATTTTACTACTATCCCGACGTTTCGAATACTTTACAGCATTCATGATCACGGGTGGACTTAGATGATAGACGTCCAAGGCTGATATGTTATTTCAACGGTTTCATCTACCCACAGTATATGATTTTACAAAATTTTTGGTTTATTTATTTTAACCCAGCTAATATTCGTTTAGAAACACAGTGGAAATATCTACTTCAAATGTTTATGCTTACAATGTAAGAGACTTTAAGTTAGTATATTAAAATGAGTATAATACTCCTCTTTAAATTGTAAAATTTTTGTTTTTATTTATTGCTCAAAAATTCTACCACAAACTACCAATTACTACCAGTAAGAAGACAATCTTGGTTATTAGTTTATATTATTAAATATATTGATTTTGCCAAAAGCAAAGACTAAGAAGCTACCACCGGATCGGAACACGGCCTGACTGAAAAAGATCACTCAGTAGGCAACAACTGTTATGGTACTATTAAATTTTGTACGGAATTACTGTGCGCTAATAAAGTTTAAATTTTTTACAAAAGGCAAAGACTAATCACTACTGTGGGTTTTATCTACACAATAAGCGCTAACTGTGTCTTGCAATCTTGTGGTGTGCCTTCTTGTATTCTGTTTGGTGAGGCCTATCACAGGATTCCAGCTTGATGGTAAGACCCAGCCGTCTTCTCTATTGAAATTGGGATGTTTCTTAATTTCAATAGCCTCACGTATCATTCTAGGGCGATATCGATGTTCTTTTGCGAGGATTTGAGGTTTGTCAAACCTAATGTAATGGCGGGTGTGGTCCTGTGTGTGCTCACAAATTGCAGACTTTGTATAGCGACTGTGCTTCACATCAGCTATGTGTTCTTTGATCCGAGTTGTTATGGATCTCTTTGTTTGCCCAAAGTAGGAGAGACCACAATTACAATCCAGCTTGTATACTCCTGCATCCTGTAAGGGTATATGGCACTTGACTGGTGGTAAAAATTGACTAATTCTTTTGAGTGGCTTATAGTAGGTTTTGATTCAAACTTTTTTAAGAATGTAGCCAATCTTGTCAGTGACTCCTTTAACATAGGGCAGGACTGCAGGGAGGCGCTCAACTGTGGGTGGCTTCACTCGGTTTCTGTGACGGCGGCGTGGAACCTGCAGCTTATTTGCATGTAAAACTTTCTTTACATGCTGCAACTCTCCAGCCAGGTGTTCTTCATCACAGATTCCTTGTGCTCTCTGAAACAAAGATTTAGACACGGTAGCCAAATGTGAAGGATGGTGGTGAGACTCTCCATTCAGGTACTTATCAGTATGGGTTTTCTTTCGATACACTGTATGACTCAAGGTGTTGTTGGGGTTACGGATTACCATAACATCTAAGAAAGCTAAAGAGTTATTTGACTCCAGTTCCATAGTGAATTGAATTTTAGGGTTGATGGAGTTCAGATGGTTTAGAAATACGGTTACTTTATCAGATGGTAATATAGTAAAAGTGCCATCTACGTACCGCTTGTAGAAACGGGGGACCATCATCATGAATGCTGTAAAGTATTCGAAACGTCGGGATAGTAGTAAAATCAAGTAAACGCGATAGATTCCGTAAACGTAGTTTTATTTCAAAATGTATACCAGTTTTTAAGTATAATCAAGGCCTTTCAAATAAAAAAGTTGCATCAAAATCCGTCCAGTAGCTTTTTTAAATAAATTCTAAAAAAATCTAGTTTAAATAATTTTCTAGTTTTTCGGTTATATCTCAGGTTCCCGATATAGTAGCGGGATAAAACGTATACCAGTTTTTAAGTCTAACCAAGGCCTTTAAATTAAAAAATCCGTTCAGTAGTTTTTTTGTGATGCGCGAATAAACAAACAGTCAAAAAGACAAAAATTCTAAAAAAAATTGTTTTGGGTTTAGACACGCATATATAGCCTATGACAGCCATTTTTTTTCCAAATATCTTGAATGTACAGACACAGCTCTGTTACAGCTTTATAATTATAGCATATAGGTATAGACAGAGTTTTAACACTTATAGTTTCGGACGTGGACGTAAGCCTATTGCCACTGCACCAATTCTATAAATACCTAGCCAAAATGCTACCTAGCAAAATAAAAAAATGTTTGCATGACCCAACGTACAAAATCGAGACACTCCAGACGAATCATATATACCTATATAGAAAAAAAAATATTTTAAGTTCACTTGGATAAAAGTGATAACACTATGTTTTTTTTTATTGCTTTTCCTGGCAGACGAGCCACGGCCCACCTGATGATAAATGGTAATCGCCGCTCATGGACTCAACTATATCAAGAGTACTGTCAAAGCGCTGCTCACCATTTCATTTCACATATATGAAACTAACGAATTAACGGCTATATCCTACCACAATCAAAACACACCGATGTGCTTCATGGCCGGTCACACAGGAGATGGTGGTAACAACCCGCTCGGGCCCGACACCAAGTGAGTACTCCACTTGGTACCCAGCCCTAGTACCAGTAATGCAATGGGTGATAATTGCATAATTCCCTTAGTCGCCTTGTACGACACCCGTGGGAAAGAATGGGGTGATGACACTTTTATTCTTAGTCCGTCACCATAGGGACGTACCTTTCAGCTTTATTGACTAGCTTTTAGCTTTGTTGGCCTCAAGAATACCAGATAAACGATTTGGTTATTAAATTATGTTAGATATCTGTCTGTCTTTATAACTTAGGATAGAGTTAATTTGGGGTGCGGGTCGGGATACCCCCGCGTTGATGCACCCTGGGCAACGTCGGCACTCGTACCGGCGGCTGAATCCCGGCAGGGGACGGGTCTCCGCGTATCCCTCTGATCAGCAGAGGGCACAGTGGATAGGCCGTACGTCCGCCGTGGATGGTCAGCGGGGCCACAGTGGCCCCCCCGATCCGGAGGCGGGGCTTTTAGCCCGAGTGGCGACGGGCTCACTGCTAGCAGTGGGCCAAACGTCTGCAGTGGAGGGCCAGCGGGGCCATAGTGGCCCTCCCCGGCCCTGGGAGACGGAGATGGGGCTTTTAGCCTGAGGGGCGACGGGCTCATCGCTTGCTTGCGAGCGGTGGGCACGGTCTGATGCAGATCACCGTTCGGCCCGACCCCTAATCCTGAACGGACAGGACCGGGGTTCTTTGGACCGCGGGGAAGAAAACCCGTATAAAAATTACCCCAATCCCGTGCTCTGCCGCCCGGCCAGATGATGCATGGCTGAGGGGAGCTCAGTCGCGAGGGTTGGCACGTCGGAGGACGTAAAACTGCACCAACAATGGCGAAAAGTAAAAATACTAAGATTCCCCAAGAGGGTACCGGGAGCGACGCCCCTGGAGAATCCCTCACAGGGCCAAGTAGCAATACCGGCCCTGTCAGTTCCACGTATTTGGGGGGAGCAACTGACGCCAAATAGAAAGGAGAGGAGAGGAAGACTGGGAAGACTAAGAATAGGAAGGCAACCCGTGGGAGGAAACCCACACCCACGGGAAGTCCTGCCTCAGGAAACGGCTCAGCTGCCACGTCGGGGATGGAGACGGACGGCGGTGGTGGCGGTGCAACGGCCGCAAGCGCGCTCGCCCCGAACCCATCGGGGTCTCAGCCGGGGATGGCTGGCTCGTTGGAGCACCCCCACGACTTCTGAAGCGCTCAATTGCACTAGAAGGGGATGTGTCGGAGTCAGAGGGCAGCTCCACTGAGATGCCACCGTCAGAGAGGCCGGGAAGGCCAGCAAAGAGAGGCCGAGGCGCCAACAGACGCACAGAGCCACGCGCCTTGTCCAAGGCGGACGAGGCAATGATTGAGAGTCTGGGAGCAGGGCTCTCGGTGGAGGAGCGACTAACCTTCCTCACATCGAGGCTCGAAGAGGAGCCTCTGGAGAAGGACAATCTGTCAGCAGACCAGATTGCCCAGAAGGTCTTCGATGCCCTGGCCATCGTTTTACGGTGGCAGATGGGTCGCGGGACCTTCAGGGCCCCTTCTCCGGGGCACTCAAGAAGGCCACCAAGGTGGCCTTCGAAGCGTTGGAGTCCCTCCGGCACCACTCGGCGTCTGAAGAGAATAGGAGGCTGGAGGCGCGCTGCAAGCGCCTCGAGGATGAGGTGGCAGAACTCCGTAAGGAGAGCAGCGGCCCACGAGCCAAACCAGGGCTCGCTAAGGCCGTGCCGAAAGCTTCAGCCTCAGCGGCGGGCGCGGGGTCTCTGGCCCCTGAACTCCTCAGTGAGGAGCAGATGCGCCAGGTCATTGATCGTGTTAGCGCGATCCGACCGACTCCCTAAGCGCCAGGGTGGCGCCAGAGCCGCGACTCCGGCTGCCGCTGGCCGCGGATAAGAAGAAGGCCGCGCCGTCTTCAGGCCTAACAACGCCGCCCTGTCAGGGCGGCCGCGGGGCCACTTACTCCAAGACCGCGGCCGCATCGCCCAAGGGGCAGGGCAAAGCCCCCAAAGCGAAGGCGGCGCAGAATGCTGGGCAGCGCCCCAAGGGCCAGCCCAGAGAGGAGTTCCCTCCTCTTCCATCTGCTGGCCTGTCCTCGCGGGCCCCAGCCACCAATCCCCGGGATCCACGTATCCCACCTCTCGCGCCAACCGGCCCTGCACCCTCTGATGAGGGCTGGCATGTGGTGAGCGGGGGGAGGAAGAAAACCCGGGGCAAGAGGGAAAAGGGAGCCGCGACTGGGGCTGCTGCTCTAGCTGCAAATCCCACTGCGCCAGGGAGTAAGCCCGGCCCTAAGAAGCCGCGCAAGCTTCAAGCGCCGAAAACGTCTGACGGGTCTGTTTGGCGAGGGGAGTATAGTCCATGTCACCAGACCGATAAAGTGCGCTGAACTGCGCATTTCCGGTCTGGACGACTCAGTAACGGCGGACGACGTCCGGGAGGCTATTGCCTCGAAAACCGGATGCTCGAATGCCGTCAGGGTGGGCTCCATTCGGACCGGACCCGGCGGTATAGGTGCCGTCTGGGCGAGTTGCCCTGTCGCGGTGGGCAAAACCTTGGCCAACGCAGGCAGGCTCCTCGTGGGCTGGAGATCCGCGCGTGTCACCGTGCTGGAGCCTCGGCCTGCGAGGTGCTTTAACTGCATGGCGGTCGGACACACCCGGCCAACGTGCACTAACTGCTTTGATTGCAGCGGTCTTTGTTTCCGCTGCGGTCAGGCAGGGCACCGGGTGGCATCCTGCACCGCTGCCCCTCACTGCCCCGTGTGCGCTGCAGGCAACAGGCCTGCCAAGCACTGCATGAGGTGGGAGGGATACAGACCCCCGACGACAGGCCCAAAAAAGGGAGGGACCAGCCAATCGGCCCAGGCTGCCAACCTTACGTTCGCTAGCCCCGACGTCGCAGCGCGAGTGAGGAACTGGTGTGTCCTGGAGGAGCTTGAGACCTTGTCCGATCATCGGTACATCCGGATTGAGGTCTCCCGGTCCCTTCAGGGCCCCAGTAGGGGTCACGTGGCGCGCAGAACTCCCGCGTTCCTGCGGTGGGCTGTGGGCAGGCTAGATAGGGACCTACTGGTGGAGGCAGCCATCGTTCAATCGTGGCTGTACTCACCGGCCCTGACCGAGGGGGTGGACGTTGAGGCTGGCCGATTTCGCGCTGCGATTATGCGGATGCTGAGTGCGGTGCTGAACAAGCTCCGCACTCAGCAATCACAGAGACCCTTCAGCCCAGCCTCCTCACCGAGGTGGTCGAGGGCCTATTCCCATGACGAGTGGAGCACACGACCCCGGTCATGGCACAGCCAGGTAGCGACCGGGAGGCCGACCTCAGTGTACCGCCCGTCACTGCGTCGGAAATAGGGGCGGCTGTTTCGCGGATTCGTTCCAAGAACACCGCCTCCGGCCTGGACGGGATAACCGCCCGGGTGCTGGCCCTGGCTCTTGACCATCTGGAGCCCCGCTTCAGGGGACTGTTCGACGCGTGCCTAGCGTCCGGACGGTTTTCTGACTGCTGGAAGGAGGGGAGGCTGGTATTGGGGCCTTCAAGCCCATCGTGCTGCTGGACGAGGCGGGTAAGCTGTTGGAGAGAATCCTTGCTGCCCGCATCTTCCAGCACTTGCGCGACGTCGGACCCGACTTTTCGGATGCCCAGTTTTGTTTTCGAGCTGGTCGTTCGACGATCGGCGCGATTATGAGCCTGAGGGCCGCGGCCGCGGCGGTCGTCACCAGCGGTGGAGTGCTGTTGGCGGTGTCGCTTGACATCGCCAACGCATTCAACAGTCTGCCATTCAGCTGCACACTCCGGTATCAAGGGGTGCCTGCATACCTGAGGCGACTAGTGGCAGACTATCTTGAGGGCCGCAGCGTTCTTTATGAGAGCCGCATAGGGGACGTTGTGAGGACACCCATGTCGTGCGGTGTCCCACAGGGTTGGGTTCTAGGGCCGCTCCTGTGGGACATCGGTTAATACTGGGTGCTACGCTGTCGGCTCGCCCCGGGCTGGCGGTCATCTGCTATGCGGATGACACGCTGGTCGTGGCCCAGGGTGGAAACTTCGAGGAAGCGGCGTTCCTGGCCACCTTAGGGACCTCGGAGGTGGTCTGGAGGATCGGGGCGCTGGGGCTTAGGGTGGCCCTGGACAAGTCGGAGGCCCTGCTTTTCCACGGGCCCCGACGTCGGCCACCTGCTGGATCACTGTAGACGGGGTCCAAATTGAGGTGCAGACCCAGATTAAGTATCTGGGCCTGGTGCTGGACGGGCGGTGGCACTTTCGCGAGCACTTCCGTCAACTGTCCCCGAGGCTCGTCGATGCGGCGTCCGCCCTTGCACGGCTCATGCCGAATATGAGCGGACCCAACAGTGCATGCCGACGGCTTTACGCGGGGGTGGTCCGGTCAATGGCGGTGTATGGCGCACCCGTGTGGGCGGGGTCCCTGGACGCACTGAACAGGGCACTTCTGTGAAGGCCACAGAGAGTCGTTGCGTTCAGGGTCATATGTGGATACCGCATGGTGTCGACGGAGGCAGCCTGCGCGTTGGCCGGAATCCCCCCGTGGGACCTGGAGGCGGAGGTGCTCGCCGAGGTGTATCAGCGGGCGTCGCGAGAGGGGGAGTTAGGCGGACGTCCGCTAACCAGGGAGGTGGCCAGGTATCAGGGCGACGCCCGCCGAGCTGCCATGGACAGATGGAGGGCGCGGTTGGAGGCGTACCGGGCCGGTCTTTGGACCGTAGGGGCACTCCATCCGGTGCTGGAAGAGTGGGCGGGGCGACGGCACGGAGTCCTTACCTTCCGACTGGTGCAGGTGCTGTCGGGGCATGGTTGCTTCGGCAGATATCTGCGTATAGTCGCAAGGAGGGAAGCGACTCCGGGCTGTCACCACTGCAACTGTGACGAGGCCACGGCGCGGCACACGCTCGAGTTGTGCCCGGCTTGGGCAGAGCAGCGCCGCGAACTCGTCGCGAAAATAGGGGGGGACCTCTCGCTGCCGAGCGTCGTCAGAGCGATGCTTGGCAGTGACAGGAATTGGGCCGCGGTCGCTGCCTTCTGCGAGGAGGTTATCTCGCGGAAGGAAGCGGCGGAGAGGGCCAGGGAGGAGGTTTTTCCGCTGACCAAAACCACCGAAGGAATGTAACACAGTTCCAGTGGCCCGCCAATGAAGGCGGAGAGACGGCCCACGGCGGGTTTCTTTAGTGGGTGCAGGCCACTACCCCTGTTCGTTGCCCCGAACGACGGGGTGTGCGGTTAGGAATATTTTTTCCCGACTTAACAAGAAAAAAAAAGGATAGAGTTAATTTCGATTATTTATAATAAGCTACCTGAAATAGTTTAATTAAACATTGGTACAAATTTATTTTGAAAGCCTTTGGCATTTCTAAATCTAGTTTACTAGCAGTCCCGGCCACTCGTTGCTGTGACACACTTTTAATTCGTCCAATTATTTATTATATATTAAATTGACGTTTCTCAGGTTCTTTCGCTGGATATAAAATCGTTGTTTGCAATAAATAAAGGAAATAATCGGGATAATAACTATCTCATCTCTCAAGTTGGACCGAACTGCACACAGTGTGCAAATTTTTATTAATACCGGGTCATTAATTTAAGAGTTCATCGCGGGCAAACAACGTGATACGAATTTTTATATATAAAGATTATTGCTAATTGCTGTATTGAGTATCGACATATGGCATAAATTTTTGTATATAAAGCTAATCGTTTTGTATGCTTCATTAAATGAGAAATGTAATTAATTTTAGAGTGATGCGAACGAACGGTTTACATTTACATTTTCAATAGGACAACGATGAATGAACACTAGTGAATATTAACTGCCTTGGTGATGCAGCGGTAGTGTGAGCAACTGCTGATCATGAGGTCTCGGGTTCGATCCCCGGGCAGGCGGTGCTATTGAACTTTTTCGTAAAAAGAAAACCAAAGACCAAGTAGTATACCACTGCACCACCGAGGCAGCTAAAAATAAATTTCAGGTTTATATACTCCACCACCGAAGGAATGTAACATAGTTCCAGTGGCCCGCCAATAAAGGCGGAGAGACAGCACACGGTGGGTTTCGTTAGAGGGTGCAGGCCCCACACTACCCTGGTCGTTGCCCCGAACGATAGGGTGTGCGGTTAGGAACATTTTTTACCGCCTTAACAAAAAAGAAAGATTTATATACTCCAATAGGCTTATTGTGTGTATCATTAGTCTTCTCCTCGAGCTATCGACTTACTTTTATCATCATCTCACTTACCGTAGCCTAGTTTAATACACAAAAAGCAAGTTTCGTAAATTCCGGTGTCCCGTTCCTTTTCACGCCATGTTAGTTTAGCTAACTTAATTAAATTCACTCAACCGTACAGTATTCCTAGTAAACATGTAAATTTCCCGTAGCTCTAGATATATGTATATTAACGAATACACCGGAGGCTAATCTACTTTTAGAATATAAATAAAGTTTCTATTCCCTCAGAACTCCTTAAAATGTATTCTTTTAAATAAAAAACAGTCTTTCTAAAATTTATTTCTCGTGATGAATGAATGCACAAGTACTCGTATATTTTTGAGCAACTGCTTAATTTATCAAGCAAAATAATTTACATATATGAGTGATATTCTTTTATGGAAATACTAAACTCTGCACGTGACTTCATTCGAGTGGAATCCAGAATTTTATTCTTTTTCAACCCTTTTTCTCCTCTCAGAGTGTGATTGATTAGGCCATAGTCCACCACGCTGGCCCAATGTTGGCAGACTTCTCAAGCGGTCGAGAAAATCTCTTGGGCATGCAGGTTTCCACAAGATTGTCTTCACTGAGCAGTGTAATCAAATACAGCCAATATTTGTTTACAAATTTCAAAAAATCTCGTAAATCGGAGGTGTGTGCCATACGAGGTCTGAACCTTGGTGGTGGTGTGCAACGGCGTGAATCATTAATGTCTTGGGTGTCGCCTACACCATCTGTCGGAAGTATTTGCATACTTGCACTTTGTGTTAATTTATATGGCCATACAAAGGCTAAGCATGTCAATTATTGGTATTTTGTTGTATTTAACGCACATACACTTGGTATAATAAACCTTTTATTTAGAGACATAACAAACAGTTCAATTCTATTTAATTGTATAGACAACTAGCTGCTACCCGCAACTTCAGCTGCGTGGTATTTAGTTATTTTCATATTATCAGGTGTTATGATATGCTTGTTTGGCATCCACGTAGTATCTATTATCTATACTATTATAAAGCTGTAACAGAGCTGTGTCTGTACATTTAAAATATTTGAGAAAAATAACTGTAATAGGCTATATACGTAGGCGTGTCTAAACACAAAACGATTATTTTTAGATTTTTTGTCTGTTTATCTGTTTGTTTCTTCGCGCATCACGCACAAAACTACTGAGAGGATTTTGATGCAACTTTTTTGTTTGATAGCTCTTGATTTGACAACAACTGGTATGTATTTTATCCCGCTACTATGTCAGGAACCTAATATATAACAAAATAAACTAGCTTCCGGCTGCGGCGGAGCCGCGGGCAAATGCTAGTAAATAAATAAAAATGAATAATATTATCTATCGGTGTTATTTCTTTGTCTGTATTGTGAAGGATATATTCCATCGTGTTGTAGTCAGAAGATATATTAATACCTGAAACTAAATATCACGCCACCCCAGCCAGCGTGATACTTTAATTAACTTAATTTCCTTTGGCTAACATTGGCTAACTGTGCGATGTACACGGATTTAAGAAATAAATAAACTTATTTTTTAGCGATTTTAACCTTTATTGTCACTGTCCTGTACAATTAAATAACCGAAGCTAGCAATCTACATATAGCTATATCAATTACAACTTAAGAATAGAGCGCGAAAGTGGAAGGATGTAGGTACAGGGAGACCAAGACTCACCTACCTAAACCAAATCGGTCATGTATTGAAGGAAGGTGGAGTCAGAAGTCTTCGAAAGCGTAGCTTTCTTATCAACTTAATCTCGCAGTAGAGCCTTGCTTCTCCCAGCATAAATGGACCGGCTCGATTGAGGAAATACCATCATCTCACAGAAGATCAGCGTGAAACAACGAAAGGTACTGCCATTGTTTCGTATGGTGAGTGAGAATGCCGGAGGCCTAAACCCTCCCTATTCATTCCTTATTATCTTTCATATCCTCTACTTATTATCCTTCCTGTCCACCTCCTATCCCGTTCCTTGAAGATGAGGATGCGCTAATGATGCGTCTGGTGTCGTCTATAGGCTACGGTAACTACTTACCATCAGGTGGGCCGTATGCTTGTTTGCCACCCACGTAGCATAAAAAACCTAACAATATAATATCTTTAAAATATTTTGTACGTGGTTGTATGAGCAATCGTTTAATGAACATGTTTGTTATATACTCAGATTATTGTGGCTTTTACTGTTCAGTCCCTGGAAATAATTCATAAGCATCGACAAAGAAATAAGCGTTACAAAAGAAGATAATCTCTTCAGAAAATTCTATGCATCAGTCTGCGATCGATGTGTATAATCTCTAGCTTATTTAAATCTTAAAAGATGTAGTTGTAATAGTGCTGAGATACTCATGATGTATATGTATAGAACATACTCACATTATAATGATGAAAGGAGAAATTAAATTGTTCCTTATTCTATAAATCATTAGTGATCCACCTCTTTTTTTTTGTTTAGGCGGGGAAACATCTTTCTTACCGCACACCCCGTTCTTCGGAGCAACGAACAGCTACCCTGTTCGTGGGGCCCTCGCCCAGTAAATAAACCCGCCGTGTGTCATCACTCCACCTGTATTGGTGGACCACTGGAACTGTGTTTCATTACTTCAGTGGTACCAGTGATCCATCCTCGCTTTCCATCGACTTGCACTACTAAAATATTTGTTAGATTTTGAAGAACTACAACTCTCTATTACAGTATTTTAAAGGACGTAGGTACATATATTTAGATATTGCCAGCGTATGCTGTAAATGAACTTGATTCAAATCATTTAGTTTCTCTATTTTAAAATATTAATATGTATAATTACAGGAAAACCTGGAAAAAGTCTATAGTATTTCTATTTATTAAAATTTGTAAAACTTAGATAACAATGTACGGTACCGTACATCCAGCCGCTCGCACTCGTCCGTTTTTTTAAAGTTAAAGAACATAGACAACACGTTGTATATTATTTCACGGGGCCCTCCCGGTATGGGCTTTCCTCTTTTTTGATTTGGTATCCATTCTGAAAATAAAATCAAACGCAATTCCAGACACTTATACAACACACGACTACGCGACGACGGACGGCAGAACATTGATTGGTTTTAATTAGGAAACACGAATATTGCCGAGGCGCATAATTTAAATTGTAGTAGTGTAGGAGTCGGCAAATCATACAAAAGGTTTTTAAATAATTATTGGAATTCGTAAAATACAGATTAACTAAATAACTAGTAGAGAATAGGAAGATAACAATCTGAAAGAACTAATAGATAGTTTATCATTATTGTAAATTAATGATTATTATTCTTTTATTTTATCTCCCTAGCCTTATCCAAAACACACAAATTCTTACGTATCCCTTTTTGGTCACCTATCCGATGCATACCAAGCGAAAATTGTCTGCCTTGCCGATTGTTTGAGTAGTAGACGTAAAGTGAAACGCAACTGTAACTAATGTACGTCAAGTGTTTGTACTTTCTGATATTTACGCAAATGTTTCACATTATGAAATAAACAGAGGATAATCTATCACGTTTAGGTAGGTACTTGGTTTTATAATATCCAGATGTTTCGAATACTTTCTAGCATTCATGATCACGGATGGACTCTCGACCCGTGATCATGAAAGTAGTTTTGTTGTACTTTTCGTTTCACATCAAAAATATGCCAGATGCGTATTAATAATTACACTTTTTTAACTGTAACACAAAATCCGTTTTGAAAGAGCAATTTCTGTCATAAACTGATAACGAGCACTTCGTATTTACATAAATTAAATTTACTGGGTGAGGTCTTTCTTGATAATAAATTTGGATAATACATTTATGGAAAAAATGCGTAGAAAAAATGCGAAATTTTACTAAATTTGTCACCTTAATAATAGACGGAGAGATATTGTCCATTATTTTCAAGAATTCTTTATAGTAAGAGTATCTACTAAGTCTAAGTCAAGAAACATTATATCACATGTTATATAAGAAAGTGTAATTAGAACAAAAGAAATGCCTATTTCACAATCATAAAATTTAAATATGCCTCTCTCCCTACACATATTTCCGGAAAAAACATGAGTCTATGGATTTCTATATAGTATATTATAACAGCCATGCAGTGTATAGGTAAATACAATCTGTCAATATAATAACTACATGAAAACACAGTCAATATTGTAAGGTACGACAGACTAGATAATTGGTCTAAAGATTTTGACAACACCTTTCGTATTAATAAATAACTAGTCGAGTCATAGTATGTGCATTTCGTCTCAAGTATGTATGAATTAATTAATAACGTGCATCTCATACATATTTTTCTGATAAAGAAATTATACACGCAAAATACACATGAATAACATTTAGATTTCATAACACACAAATCAACATCCTCTGAAAAAAATGTACGTATACAATTTTTTCATAGATTTATAAATTCTAACTTCTTACATTTTTTCCACAACCAAACTCTCCACTTTTCCCTCAGACTTGCGAGCAATACAAAGATCAAACGACATTTATTAGCTCAATTATTTTCCTTGATTTAACGTGCCTTTGTTCTGTTGTAAAAGAAGCATTATAAATGTATTTGAAATCACGTTTATTATTAATCCAGTGTTCGTAACAAAGAAATGTAAACATCAACAGATATACTACTGAGTTTTACAGGAATAAACACCACTGAAGCAATGTCACACAGTTCCAGTGATCCGCCAATACAAGCGGAGAGACTGCACACGTCGGGTGTATTTAATGGGTGAGGGCCCACGCTACCCTGTTCTTTGCCCTGAACGATGGAATGTGCGGTTGGGTACATTTTTTCCCGCCTTAACAAAAAAAGGGTGGAATACACTTTTAGACAGGCTATAATCCTGTTTAAAGACAAATAAATATGCTTAAAAGTATTTTTAGAATAAGTTGATCACTGTGTCACGTGTGTATTTTTTCGTAACCCATTATTATCATTGTTATCCACTGGTTTCCTACAGATAATGAGGAATTGAGGTTACAGGTCACGCTGGCCTAATGGCGGTTGGCAAACTTCAAAATACGTCGACAAAATCTCTCAGGAATGTAGCTTTCCTCACTCTTTGAACACGCTTTTATTAGTTTCGATCTATTTAACGGAATCTTAGGACGTGATTTTGACCCTCTTCGAAATCGCGGATTAAATTTATTGAAATGAAGACCAATAACAATACAATAGTTTGAGTTAGAAACAATGATAGAAGTTTATTCGCTTTTAGGGTTCCGTAGTCCTTATAATTTCGTCATGTCCATCCGCTGTTTGCAGCATAACTCAGAGACTTAATAAAATATAAACATAATAATCACGCTGACAAATTAATGAAAGAAAAGGAAAGAATTATTTAGGGTAACTACACGTAAATTTGGCCATGTGTGGCCGGCTTTAGAATTGTCCCACCCTTCTCTACCCACGGGAGTCGTAAGAGCCGACTGAGGGAATACCGAGGGAATGGGCAGCAGCACTCCTTCGAGTATTAACAACATCCACTGCGATCGCCAACCCGCCTGCCAAGCGTGGCGATTACGGGCATTATCCCCCATGACGGGACCGCTCGTTGTGGCGTTCTCTTGGGGAGGCCTATGTCCAGCAGTGGACGTTGAAAGGCTGATGGATGGATGGACACGTAAATTGGGGATGTTTTTTCTCGTCTGTCCCGTAGTGTGGGGTATCGTTAGATAGGACTTTCAAAAGTATTAGGTATAGGTTTCAGAACACATTTTTTCGAACAAGGCATCCGTTTGTAAAAAATAAACTTTAAAGTGCTATTTTTTGTTAGAGTCAAGTGAGCCAGATAAATGGTTGTTTTTGGATATATGAAAACAATTGTGGTAGTATGACGAAGTAAAAGGAAAATTATCATAGCTACGTAGGCTTTATTTCTTTTAAATTGCAGTACTTTGTACGTCATGCTGTTTTGAGCCTAAAAAGAAGAACATAAAATAAAAGTTTAAAAACTAAAAACACGCTTTAACAGCTAGCTAGTTGAACTAAAAAGTAGCAAATAATATTATAATAAATAAACATTGTTAAAAAAACCTGTGGTGTTTGACATCAAATGTTACATTGGTGTGGGATTCTATTTTGCTGTGTGAATTAAACTATTGAACTAAAAAGTAGCAATTAATATTATAATAAATAAATATTGTTAAAAAAGCTTGAGGTGCAAATTATAATTTGTGAATAAGGAAAAAGAGTATTTTAGTACGAGCGGGAATCCAACCGGCGTCCCTTCCTATCCGGGGAAGTGTTCTAATCCACTGAGCTACCGTACTAATTTTAGAAATACCCAATCTCCTTATCACATTTGTCTTAACGACCAATGCCATCTATCGGAATGCATGCATTAAACCAATATAGTAAGTTTAATTTTGCAATTAAAATTTGGTCGTTAAGACAAATGTTCTGAGATTGGGTATTTCTTTTTTTTTGGGGATTGCACATTGAACACAAAGTGGAAAATGTAAAATCGAAAATAACAGACACGAGCAGGATTTGAACCTGCATCTCCTGGATACCGTCCAGATGCTTTGCCAATTCAGCTGAAAAATGTGAAATCGAAAATAACAGTCAGGAGCAGGATATGAACCTGCATCTTCTGGATACCGTCCAGATGCTTTACCAATTCAGCCATCCTGACAATTACTCCTGACTGCTAATTTCGATAACACATCATACTTAACGTCTTTGGGTGACGCCTGCACCATCTGTCGGAAGTATTTTCATACATTATACCGACCAGGTAAACTTAATTTTACAATTAAGATTTTATCTAATAATAACGCAAACCCTTTAAATATTTAGATATTTTTATATATATTTTTAGCAGAAAAATAACAGTCAGGAGCATCCTGCTCTATTTTCGATTTCACATTTTTCACTTTGTGTTTAATGTATAGTGCTGAGCATGTCAAATGCTAAAAATATATATAAAAATATCTAAAAATTCAGCTGAATGTTTAAAATAACAAAACTTCCAAATATGCACACTTTCATCTTTATATCAAAGGATAAACTCAAGACACACAACTACTGTAACTAAAATTTGTTGATTTGAGAATTAAAGCCTGCCAGTTGGTATGATATCCTAGTATTATGTCTACTGAAGCAATAAGCGCCTTAACAGAGCCTGAGCTCGTCATAAAAGATTAGCACAGTGAAAAGAGCAGATGAGTCCCGCAACGTCCAGCAAGGCCTGATAACAATATAACGCCGGAATACAGTCACTAAGCCAGATGTCAAGTGAGATATTAACATCAATCCCCAATTTTGTTGTTATAAACTGTACAAAGTCACAATGAAATATTTACGTAAATATTAATGAATGGAACTAATTTATTATTAACATGAATTTACTTGACAAAGGCCAATTTTATTCACAAAACTAGCTGCTACCAGGGACTTCGTCTGCGTGAAATATAGTTATTTTATTTTTTTAGTGCGGAGCACTTATTACTTTTCCGAAAGAAAACCTAAATACTCCTTATCATAAGGTATCTGCCAGTGAAAGACCTGTCCAAATCAGTCCAGCCGTTTCGGAGATTAGTCGGAACATACAGACAGACAAAAACTAAAAAATATAAGCATTTTGTTTTTTTATTTATTAAAAACTTTATGCACTATTGTATGTATAACGGCATACTTAATGCTAAAAGCATTTTCTGCTCATCAACCTTTAGGTCGTGCAGAAAATATTTCAGGTAGGTGCCAAATGGACCGTAAGATTTGGTTATAGGGAACGACAGGTATATACTCCCTATGCATTGAGTAAAAAGCTGTTCTTTAGACATAACAAACTGATAATTCAATTATATGTATTTGTAGGTATATATATTTCAAATGAGCAAAACCTTTCAAAAAAAAATTTTGTTATTCATAACTATATTGAATTTAGAATGACATCACATAGGCTGTACTCTAATTAGCTGACAATCAAGACGCTTCCAAGCAATACCTTATTGATCTAGCTATGATAGCTAGGTAGTTTAGAAGTTATGCGAGAACGGATACGACTCTTAAATCACAACCCTTTTTCTGTTCTAGTCGGGTGATTAAGGTCACGCAGCCTATGTTTTTATTTTGGTCATGACGTTGTTGAATGCAACTTATTAAGAAAATAATATTAAGAAAATTTTAAATAAAAAATCTACTTTAGTTTTATTTTAACTATTTTTTTATTATTATTTTATTATTAACATTAGCATTACAATTTATTAGATAAGATAAGATTATTTACAAAATAATATGTACAATAATAATTATTTTAATAATCTAAGATGATCCAGACTTGAAATACTACTTTACTAAAAATATATTTCAACTTCTACATAATATTTAAGCCAGCTAAAGACTAGAAACACGCTCTAAATGGAAGGCTAATGAAGTTTACAAATAAATTATCAGAGTACTCCAGTTGCTATGAAGCGGACACTGTTCTAAGGAGCAATGAGCACTTAAGTTTCTAATTAATGAAATTGTTGAGATGGATCATAGTTTGCTATTAGGTAAATTGTATGTTTATGAATAATATAATGAAAAAATATAATTACATTACCGATATAATACTAATTTGACAAACGAGTGCGTATGTAATCTATACTATTATAAAACTGTAACAGAACTGTGTCTATACATTTAAGATATTTGAGAAAAAATGACTGCATTAGGCTACATAGGCGTGTCTGAACACAAAACGATTTTTTCTAGATTAATTTGTCTGTTTATCTGTTAGTTTGTTCGAGCATCACGCAAAAACTACTAAATGAATTTTGATCTAACTTTTTTATTTGATAGCTCTTGAATAGACTTAAAAACCGGTATACATTTTATCCCGCTACTACATCGGGAACCTGAGATATAACCCAAAAACTAGCTTTTGGCTGCGGCGGAGCTGCTGGCAAAGGCTATATTATAAGTTTAATAATATATAAAAATAATTACCTTTCAAGGTAAAGGGTTGTAAAGGACAAAAAAGAGCCTTGAGTTTTGATCCCCTCTGCTAAAGCTGCAAGCAATACATCGCCTCTGATTTTTTGAAATTGTATGTTTTTGTTCATTTTTTATAACAATAAATTGTTTTATAGTAATATTTGTACCAGGCAGTAGCCTGTGGCAAGTTTCTAGACCACCCGCACTTGATCACCGTTTGAAATAAATCCCTCCCATCCTGAGATGAGACTCTCTCCCAACAAAGGGGAAAACAAGAGGGTGTATAAAAATTACTATTCTGTTTTCTTTTATATAATAATCCGGCGTCTTTTCTTATAGTTTTAATTGCAGAAAATGTTATGATGATGTATCAATACTATTATAAAGCTGTAACAGAGTTGTATCTGTACATTTATTTGTGAACAAATGTCTGTAATAGGCTAAATAAGCGTGTCTAAACAAAAAAAAACATTTTTTTTAGAATGTTTGATTTTTCTGTTTGTTCGTTTGCGCATGACGCAAAAACTACTGAATGGATTTTGATGCAATTTTTTTTATTTGATATCTTTGACACTTAAAAACTTACTTTGCTTTATTTGGAACAAGTAACTACATAGTTATAAACTTGAATTTATACTTAGTATTTCACACACCTCATCCACAAAATAACGAAACAAATCTATCTCTTATAAACAGTAGGTACAAAATAAGGTCATCTACGTGTTTCTCTGTTTACTTCGTTTTTTTTTTATTGCATGTAGTGGCAGACGAGCCACGGTCCTTCTGATGGTAAATGGTAACCGTCGCCCATGGACTCTACTATACCGTATATATAGTATTGTCAAGCCGCTGCTCGCCAATTCATTTCACAGATATGAAATAAAATATAAACGGCTATCTCCTGCTACAGCCAAAACGCAACGATTTGCTTCATGGTTGGTCACACGGGAGATGGTGGTACCAACCCGCTTGGGCCCGATACCAAGTGAGTACTCCCACTTGGTACCGAGCCCTACCACCAGTCATGCAATGGATAATAATTGCTTACTTCCCTTAGTCGCCTCATACGACACCCATGGGAAATAATGGGGTGGTGACACTTGTATTCTTAGTCCGTCACCACACGGACAAAACGTTTTAACTAGGTTTACTTTGAAACGGTATTTTCTTTAAGAAAGGTTTGTATTTTTATATAATACTAGCCTTTGCCAGCGGTTTCGCCGCAACCAAAAGCTAGTTTTACGGTTATATCTCAGGTTCCCGATATAGTAGCGGGACAAAATGTCCACCAGTTTTTAAGTCAAATCAAGGCATTTCAAATAAAAAAAAATGCATCAAAATCCATCTAGTAGTTCTTTTAAATAAATTCTAAAAAAAATCTAGTTTAAATAATTTTCTAGTTTTTCGGTTATATCTCAGGTTCCCGATATAGCAGCGGGATAAAATGTATACTAGTTTTTAAATCTAATCAAGGCCTTTCAAATAAAAAAAGTTGCATCAAAATCCGTTCAGTAGTTTTTGTGTGATGCGCGAACAAACAGATAAACAGACAAACAGACAAAAATTCTAAAAAAAAATATTTTGTGTTTAGACACGCCTATATAGCCCATTACAGTCATTTTTTCTCAAATATCTTAAATGTACAGACACAGCTCTGTTACAGTTTTAAAATAGACTAGCCTTTGCCCGCAACTCCTGCACTTCCAAAAGCTAGTTTTTAGATTATGTCTCAGCTTCCCGATATAGTAGCGGAATAAAATGTATACCATTTTTTCTAATTAAGAACTATCAATATCAAACAGTACAGACGAGTCTCCCACCTGAGTGTTGTGGATTCGATTTCCAAACAGGATCACTCTTTGTGTGATCAACAAATGATTGTTCTGAGTCTGAATGTAATTTGTGTCCGTGAAATTGTATGTTTGTAAAGTCCCCTGCGATACAAGGATTACTCATCAGTGCAGGGTCTTTAAAAAAAAAGGGTAAAGATTCTTAAAAATGCATTACATTAATATCTATATGGCTGTTTAGGAATCTTTAAACCATAAACATTTTTTTATAATTTTCATCGTGAGAAGAAAAATAATTAAATGAAAAAAAAAAATGTTCACTAAAAAAAACAAGTTTTATATATTATGTAATTTATATTTACAGGTCGTGACATAGAACTTAGTATATAAGGGTCGTGAGCATACAAAATTACAATCGTATCGACTATCCATTAACTTACGTATAATGTATAAACATATTTTCCAGAATGATTTATCACCGTCGAAGCTCACAAGTGCTGACGGCAGCTACCAGTGTTCATTAGTCAAAGTGATATGATCTAATATATATATGTATATATAGGTACATACATACAGTTGACGACATGGCATCGGGTTTAGGGAAACGAGAAAATATTACAAGAAATAAAAATAGGGAAGTACTTGATTTGTCATTTTCATAAACCATTATATATAATCCAAAGTAATCTATCTATTATAATATCTGGCACACAGCCAGAATAGAGTTCACATGGACGTACCATGTGAACTCTATTCTATATACATAATATATATATATATACATATATATCATAATAAACATATATAATGCTGGTGGCACATGCAAATTAAACCCGAAAACATAATTAAAATAATATATGGATAGAAAATTTAAAAGAATATAGCGATGAATGTGGGTAGGCACCAACAGAACATAAAATAATTCGAGATTCCTTTAAAAATAAGTCAATTATTTCATCACAGAATATTTTTTTTAGCAGATGGTGACTAAGAAATCTATACTATTTACAGCTGTAACATAGCTAAGTATGTCTATAATTCGTGGGTTAAGAACTAGACTAGCGTAAGGTCAAAAATTAAAAAAAAAATTTTTTTCACCATTCGCCTTTTTAATCCCTATATTTTTATGTGCCATAAAACTGGAGCGATGTAGTGTGTCTAGTAGATTGTTTAGTACAAAAATAACGGACCAAATAAAATTATTTTTGTTTACTGCCAAAATGAAGTGTTTCTACTTCTAATAATCTTGAAATTATTTTGTCAAAAAAGTTACGAGGACAACGATCGAAACTCGATTTACAGAGCGAATAGAACACCGAAGATGGCTTGAATGTAATCGCTCAAATAACGTATCTTGTCATGCGTTTTTAACGCAGAAAGTTTGAATATGTAGCTCCTATTATTATTAAGGCCATTTTAACGGAAGTTCCGTTGCATTCCATACATTATTAAACTTATGTAACAGCCAAAATGACGTATGTCAACCATATTATGAAAAATAAACTTTATTAAAATAAAAACGTTTTTTGATTGCCCAAATAGTTACACTATTCTGTAGCCGATAAATAAAGCTTTTTTATTAGTAAAAATCAGATTTCTAACTACTATAGATTTTGTCAAAAGAGAGCTATAAGATAACGTTAGGTAAATTTGAGTTGTTTTTCGGCTCTCCTGTGAAGTTGTCATTTTGCCCTTACGCTACTCTTGTTCTTAACACACGAATTATATAAGATGTTTGAGCAAAAAATAATACTCTATTATTGAGGCGTCTCTGAAATCAAATTATTTCTTTTTGAATGATTATCTGTTTGTTTGTTTGCGCATCACGCAAAAACAACTAAACGGATATATTTCTTTTGATTGATTTTGATTAGATTTAAAAGCTGATACGTTTTAATTCTACTACTATATCCAGAACCAGAGACGCGCTAAAAAAGTAAATTAATAAATGTAATTAATATTTATATTTTAATTTTATATCCTGTGTGGCTTTAGAATTGTCCCACCCCTCTCCACCCATGGGAGTCGTAAGTGCCGACGTAGGGAATACCGGGGGAGTGGGCAGCAGCACTCCTTCGAGTATTAACAACATCCACTGCGATCGCCAACCCGCCTGCCAAGCGTGGCGATTACGGCACTATCCCCCATTCTTGGAGAGGCCTATGTCCAGCAGTGGACGTTAAAAGGCTGATGGATGGATGGAAGTGTTATTTATAACAGGTACTTTTTATTTTAAGAAATCTAATTTTCAAACGTATCATAAAAAATAACCCGGCAATTTATGAACTTAAGACACTTAAAAGAAACCGAAGATACCAGGGGTTGGTATCTAAGGCACAACGAGATCTTCAAATTCAAATTCTATAATAATGGATAAATGAACACAGACTATCCACATTCTGTCCTTATATTTATTATAAAGTCTAATCTAGTAATATTTACCGACGTAAAATATGTTAAAAGGCCTCTTTGCGTGATACCTATAACTTAGCAAAAAGCAAAATGCTGTACCAAAACCTCTGATCCTTTTTTAAGCTCAATATTCTTCTTGATTTACATACCTAGTCTTCAAGTAAACAAGATACGTAATGCAGTTGCGATTTCTTATTTTTTACCTGGAAATAGCTATGCTTATTTATACTTTTTTGTTAGAATATAATGATTGTATATTGTTGTCCCACCGAGGACTCATGCCTAGTCAAAATGGGAGGGAACGCTTGGGTCTTTCACCGTGGCGTTCTCTACGACAGGCCTATGTCCAGCAGTGGACCTATAAATACTGCCACATATATGGATAAACGATTGCTGGATCAAAATTTCAAGTCCATTGCAAGTAATATCGTCGACATAATAATTTTCCGGTCTTATCAGAAGACATATACTATACGACAACGGTTTTTAATGTCAGTCTTTAAAAATAAACAATTAAAACTTCACCGGCCCTATTACAAAACACAGTCTAACTTTTAAACCAGGTTTATATCATCTCAGGCCTCGGTTTAACAAAATCCTTATTACAAAATCAGTTTTAAGCGTTAAACCACGTACTAAAAGATGAACTACCGGGAACCCTAGTTTAAGTAGTTTAAGCTTCTCTAAATGGCAAAGTAATGTAAATTTTTTTACAACAAAGTTTTGTTTATTATTAATTTAATAAGATTCGTATTGTATCCTGAGGTTTTAAGTGATAATAATTCACTATGAATTAATAGCAAATTAATTAATAGTCAATGCACTGGGCATTCCAAAGGTCTAATTCAATTTGCGTACCATAATTTTTGATCTATATTTTTTAGCATTTGACATGCTCCGCCACTTTTTAAAGTACAAATTATTTGTGAATAAGGAAAAAGAGATTTTTTGTACGAGCGGGAATCGAACCCGCGTCTTTTCCAATCCGGGGAAGTGCTCTAAGCTACTGAGCTATCGTACAGATCTTTCCATCATCCCAATCTGCTTATCACATTTGTCTTTACGATCAACGCCATCTATCGGAATGCATTTACATGCATTAAACCAATATAGTAAGTTTAATTTTGCAATTAAAATTCATACTATTTGATGGCGCGATTTTTTATACATTTTTGATCTATATTTTTTAGCATTTGACATGCTCCGCCACTTTTTAAAGTACAAATTATTTGTGTATAAGGAAATAGAGATTTGTTATACGAGCGGGAATCGAACCCGCGTCTTTTCCAATCCGGGGAAGTGCTCTAAGCCACTGAGCTATCGTACAGATCTTTCGATCATCCCAATCTGCTTATCACATTTGTCGTTTTTGATCGTAAAGACAATATAGGATTTATCGGTTTTTTTTTTAAGTTTACCTGTATAACTATGTAAAGAAAATGATTACTTAATTAAGTAGTTTTTGATTTCATAACTTATTGAAAATTAACTATTACTTACTTATAATCATGCCATCTCCATTGCGGGGTAGGCAGACAGAACAAAGTGACAAAAGGTTCTATTCTTGCATACATCGCTCGCTTCCTCAACATTCTTAATTCTCTTCACACGCGCTCGCCGGTTTCGGAGACTCCTGACTGCACCTTTCTTCAATACATAACCGATTTGGTCTAGGTTGGTGTCTTGGTCTCCCCCTGTACCTACATCCTTCCATTTTCGCATTGTACATCTTTTCAATTCATTTAGTTCGGAAATGTGCTCGGTAGACGTCAATAGACTCGCCCCCTATTACGTGGGACTTAAACATAGCTGGCGAATCATGGGTGTGTAATACGAGGTGTGTGCCTACCCCTTCGGGGAATACAGGCGTGATGCTATGTGTTTTTTTTATATCTTCTCAATCAATCGCTCGTCCGGCATTCTTTCCATATGTCCGAACCATCGAAGCATTCCTTTTCGCATCTATATACCAATACTCTATTTCATACCTACTCGCTCTCTTACATCGTCGTTACAAATGCGGTTAGTCATCTTCACTCCACAGATTCAGAGATCGCATTTCTACCGCATTGATTTTATTCTCATGCTCCTTTTTGCATACCCAGCTCTCACTTCCATACAATAACGTTAGGACAAGCACTGCGTTGTGTATTGGACACGTGCTTTCTGGCTGAGGTGATGACTGCCGAGAAGTTGCCCCAATGATCCTTTTACTCGTTCGTTTTACATTAAACTATGTCATACAGTCGCACGCAAGCTCTGCAGTCCATGTAGTTGGAATGTATAGCTTGCAGCAGTCTACCGTTAATACCATTCTCCGGCAAAATGTCCCAAAGTTTCTTTCATACAACCGTGTCAAATGCTTTCTCCAAATCCCCAAAACTGCAGAAAGCTCTCTGGCCTATAGCCAGATGCTTCGTCACAATGTTGAAAAGTTATCTTATATTAACCCCAAATTAACTATACCATTCCATTTAGATAAAAACAATATACCAAAACTTAGGATTTACTGAAGAGTCATTTCACTACTACTATTACTGAACTTAATTGCAAGATATAACGATAACTTCTTGTTAACTTAAAATTTCACCTTTTTAAGTTTAAAATGTGACCACTTGTTATAAACATATAAAATACGTTTGAAATATTAAAAGAAATTGATAAATGAAATAAAAAGAACATAATTACTTATTTGTTGAAAAAAAAATACAAATTAATACAGCGTATTTGTTTCTCGTGCATGAGGAGGAAGCACGCTGTATTTAGAACTAAAGTTTCTAATCGCCTAGGCATTCTGATAATAATGTTGCTGAGCTTCTCTTGGGGTAAATTCTGCTATTCTTAAACACGGCGATACTTAGTTCACACTCATTGACTGGAGCTGGAATTCTTGAACACAAATCCCATATATGCTCTATAGGATTCATATCCGGGCATCTCGCTGGCCACTCCATCCCTGTGATGTTCACTTCATTAAGGTACGCTTGAGTTGAGCGAGCGGTACGTGGCATGTGGCCGAGCATAATCTTGCATCAATATGAAGCCATCACCGATAAAGGGGCAAACGGTACCATATTTTCTCCCAAAATGTTTGTCATGTAACGATCTGCAGTAAGGTATCCTCCATCAATCATTACTAAGTCCGTACGAGCTCCCAAACATATCCCTCCCTATACCATTATGGAACCCCCACCCATATGACACTTTAGTTTTGAAATTTGGCTATAACTCCTCTAGGTCTATGTATATTTTGCCTTCCCACGACTTGATTTACAAGAACTTTGCCTTCATCGTTGAATAAATTTTTTCCATTGGTCAGCGTTCTAATATTGATGTTCCCTGGGGAAAGCCAACCAGCTTCTGCGATGATACACCTTAAGTTTTGGAGTGTACGAATGAACTTAAATCATGTTCTTGAAGTTTTTTTTCGTACTGTACCTACGCTCACTTACTGCCACACCTGGAACTTTCTTAAGCTCATTTCTAGCTTGGACAACCGTTATACGTTACATAGGGTTTCTGCGGATGAGAAGCTGAACAAAATGGTCATCTCTGCTGCATAGTACGCTATATAATAAACGGTGATTTTCAATTGTTATAATATAATAATGAGGACTAAAATACATAAAATTTCTTATACGTAATATTATTTTTGAAATTATTATTCAAGACTTATAGTTTTCTTTTAAGAGTTACTGTGCTGTACAGTTATATGATGACTTGCGATTATTGTGATTAAACATATCTGACATAAAAAAAATCGCCACTTTATTATATATTTTTTGTACTACGTAAACATAAAATGTCCCTCAAACAATTTCATTTTTACCGTGAAAGTGGCTTATTTAGGAATAAAACAAGATTTTAAATATAATTTCAGAATCGGATAGACTCAAATAATAAAATGTCTTTTTAAAAATCGATGGTTTCAGTCATATATAGACCTAACTAGCAACTGTTTTAAAAGAAATAAAAAAAATATATTGGTAATAATTTTTATTTACTTTTTTAGTTTAAATCATGTACATAAATTAATAGAGTATGATATAAAATTAAAATACTACGATTTTTTTTTAAATACATTCGCTTTCTTGCTAAATTTATCAATATAATTACGTTACGCAAACTTTATTCGTCGTTTTCCAAAAAACTACTTTTTTCTAGTTAGGTCTCTATAATTCTAAAGGTGCGACATGTTCTCCCGCCTTAAAATGGTGGTTCTTAAAAACTATGCAGTCAACCCTCTGCAAACATCATAAATATATAAGTACTAAGAAGCTACAGCTACTCGTTTATTTATTAAAAGCCAGAAGACTAAAGTAATGTTTGTATAAGATTTTCGAGATCTACACAGCAGGTAATACCTATTTTAGATTACCTCATAAATCTAAATGTTAAACAAAACTCTCGCTTTAATTTACGTTCATTTGCTCACAATAGCCTGCCCCATTAATTTTAAGCTGCGCCTTGACATTTGATACTTCAATGACTTTAGTGTGGGTGTCTGAAATAAAATTTAACAGTGATTATGAAAAGCTAAAAGGGTTTACTAAACTAAAAGCTTGGCGCGATTGCAAGTGCTATAGACATAATAGAAACTAAACCAATTTGTGATAACTTATAAAGCAATAACTATAAAGGTATATATACTACATATGCATACACTACAAAAGGAGTTGACCCAAGAAGCTAAGTTCTACGAGAAGAAAACACCCTAAATATATGGATATATGGAAACAAAGTAAATTAGATCTAAGGTAATACTGTACGCCGTGTGGGGCCGGCTTTAGAATTATCCCACCCCTCTCCACCCATGGGAGTCGTAAGAGCCGACTGAGGGAATACCGGGTAAATGGGCAGCAGCGCTCCCTCGAGTATTAACTACATCCACTGCGATCGCCAACCCGCCTGCCAAGCTTGGCGGTTACGGCACTATCCTCCATTTCTTGGGGAGGCCTATGTCCAGCAGTGGACGTTGAAAGGTTGATGGATGGATGGATGATAATGGCCTAGTGGTAATATATATATATATATATATATATATATTGATATTATCAATAAGTTGGTACTAAAGTGTTTATATTTGAGAAACAGGAATACTACGTGTATTTGTGTGTAAGCGCACACGCTTTTGTGGTGTGTGTGTGTGTGTGCGTGCGCGTGTGTGTGGTGTGGGCGCAAAACTGGGGTGTGTGTTTGCGTGTATAGCCGTGCTTATGTGTGACTTGTATTTAAGTGCGTATGTTTACAGTATTATCTTGCATGCCTAAATGAGCGACTTTAAGTCATAATTTCTAGCAAGCTTTCTGTGTAGTCATAGCTTTGCTGGACTAGCTATTCTTGCAATGAGAGATTACATTTATATGTATTTAGTGCATATAATGACAATAATTTATGTAATTTATTGTAAAGAACGGCACACGCTTCTAATTTCGACAATATATTGTGTACATTTGTTTGCACATGAAGGAAAACATTGGGAGGAAACGTGCATGCCCGAGAGAGTTTCCCACTGACTTGTGATTATGGCACTATCCCCCCATATGAGCGCACAGGACCGCTCGTTGTGCTTGGGGCGGCCTATGTCCAGTAGTGGACGTTGAAAGGCTGATGAATGAATAGATGGAATACTGTAGGTATAGTTCTTTGTGGAGCTGGTTACCACCTGCGAAATATAACTGAAGAATCTGAGATCATCTACATCGGTGTTTAAGATGATGAGTAATATCTACATCGGTGTTTTAAGAGTTCAGACAAAATTAACGTCATCCTTATTTTTTTCTTTTTTTTGTTTAGGTGGGAAAAAATGTACCTAACCGCAGACCCGTCGTTCAGGGTAACGAACAGGGTAGTGTGGAGCCTTCACCCAATAAAGAAACCCGCCGTGTGCCGTCTCTCCGCCTGTGTAGATGGACCACTGGTACTGTGTTTGATTACTTCAGTGTTAAAATTAACGTCATCCTGGAATCATAAAATATGTCTTATTATTTGTAATTGTTAAATTAGCCATCCTTTCAATCAAAATTATTAAGGAATTGTTATATTTTATTGAGGTAATTTCCTAATTAGTGTTTGATACGGTAAGTATATATTTTTAACACTGAAAATACGACATGATGATTCTGAATCTATTAGCGTTTAGATACTTATAAAGGTAGACGGGACTTGCTGGATGTACGACTACGTGACGAGAGCTCTGACAATACTTTCTACAAGATTCAGATACAATAATCACAATATGTCATCAGTCACTACAATGTAATATCCTCAATTATATATAATACATAAAAAAGCCTGTAAGAAAACTATTTAATAACATACCTGCAGGCTTAGCATGAACTCTTATTGCGATCCAGTTTAGGACCCAAACTGAACTGAATCGCATTTTCGTACCATAAAGTGTCAAAGACGCAATCTTTTATTTTTTTCCGAAGCAGCACATAATCTGAATCGCAAACATGACATCTTTGTATTGAAATTCGTACCATGAACTTACTTGACAACCTAAACAAGATCGCTCAATTAGACATCATGGTACGAAATACAAATCGCTAGCTAAGAGTTCATGGTAGGCCTGCTGTTCCCGCCTGGCAATCTAAATGTTGCGAACAACTTAGGGGTGTAACCTATTGTCTATTTCAATACACTCTTTTCGTCATCTTTAATTTAAAAAAATAATCAACTGCAGATATTCGCACGGGGATCTCGCACTATCAAATCTTTAAAAAGTACTTCAAAATAAAAATAAATGTCATAATTTAGTCGAAGGCACAAGGAAATAATTCTATCAAAGCTTTCCAGGAAAACCCCCACAATTTATACACATATATAACGATCGTCTTTTTCATAAGCAATATTATTATAGATAAAAAGTAATTCTTTGAAATAACATCTTTTGCTTCCCTTACAATGTTTGGGATATTGTGGTCTCTAAGTTACCTATATAATAATAATGTAAGTAAAACATTTTAAATTAAATTCAAAATTCAAATACCCTTAGGCTGCGTTGCGTAGGTATATTTAAATGAAGGCGTTCACATACAGGATGGCACGATTAACTGCCGTCCACAACTTGTTTTGCTGAAATGGCAGATGGTCGAGACAATGAGACAACGATAAAAAAAGCGCGGCGATCTAATTGTGACGGCAAATCGTATGTCGTTATTGCGACTATCTATGGTAGCCAAGATATAAATATCGTGACGATCCAATGGGAACAGCTAAATACAACAGTCGTTCAACGATAAAAAAATCGACTACACAATGGCGACAAACAGTCGTCATATGGGAACGGCTAGACACGATAGTAGTTCAACGACAGATTTATTGTCACGACATAGTGGAAACCTTAGAGAAATCATGTGGAATTTTTATTGTTTTATTATAATCGGAATAATCAATGAAAAATATATTCATAAAGACTAATCACTAAACATACTGTTGCATCTAGAACATATACATAATGCTATAATATAAATAGATAAAGCTATTTGCAATAAACAGGATTATAAAAAAATAAAAACGCCATTACTAATGTTAAAAAAAAAACGAGGCATACACAAAACCTCTTACTTTTTTAGTCAGTAATAAAAGGGTTAAAACAAAATTAGGGTATATTACGTACTATAATGATGCCATGATAGCTCTGAGATAATAATATTTACCTACTTATATATACGATTTACAAGATGTATTTGCGAGTCTCATAATGATCCAAACATTAATAATTTCAGGGAATGCTGTTTGACAAATAGCAATAAGACCGATAAATTGTCTGTTTAGGAGAGTAAACAAATTTATAATATATTAGTATCCTGTTTAATTACATATATTTGTAATATACTGACATTTAAATTATAATATTTATGGCCCAATTGCCGAGAGTAATTTGAAGTCCCATTTTCATTATTAATCTCCACCTTATTACCCTTCCTCTCCACCTCCTATCCCTTTCGTTGGAATTAGTGACACGTGAGTGGTGCTTCTGGTCTCACTAGCGTCTATATATACTATACGCTTAGATTAAATTATATATTTAAATGGACTGTCACTCTTATAAACGTCATAAAAATCGGGCGGGAATTATTATGCTAGTGTACGTGACAGCTGTCATTACGCTTGTGCAATTTGTGTTTGTGTGCGTGCGTAATGATACCAGTTTCAGTGGTAGTATTAAATTATGGGAAAATTATATTATCATAGATTCAAGACATTCTTATACTACAAAATGTTTCGTAGGTATATAGCCAATTATCTCTTTCTATTTACTTTCATAATCTTAATATATTATAAAAACATATATACTATATATAACCTCTTCTTTAATGAGAATACTATAACCCACGATAATTATAATTTTAAAAATGTAAACAATCTTCATCGTTAAAATAAATAATAATATTAGACACAAATAGTATTATTGTAATTAATTCCGAAAATGACGACTGTGCAGCTATAAGGATCCATTAAAAACGCTAATAATTATGTTAGGTAATGTTTCTATTACTCTCTTTCGTTAAAATATCATCAACTTTGCAAGATTACGCGAGAAATTTAAGTTCATAAATACCACATAAAAAATACGAACTAAAATTAATTTATTTTCGGAATATTTAAATGACTTATTTAGCCAGTTATTGTATGAAATAGTGTTACTAACTGATGATAAGAGATATATTTAGTGCTCATATTCCGATTTTTGTAGTTTCGGCACACTTTAATTACACGCGTTGACATTTTAAATGACACACTATTGCTCCTGGATACGACCTTGTCAAATGACGTCACGATTGACACCATCCAGATCTATATCTAGCACCATCTATATCTAGATGGACCTGATATATCATTAATCTAAGACTATACGGCTTGGCCGTATGCTTATTAGCCCTCCTCTTATAAAAAAAAATGTTTAATATATGAGATTAAAGAGGGAGACTGTCCGTGTGGTGACGGACTAAGAATACAATTGTCACCACCCTATTCTTTCCCACGGGTGTCGTATGAGGCGACTAAGGCAAGTAAGCAATTATCATCCATTGCATGAATGGTGGTAGGGCTGGGTAACAAGTGGGAGTACTCACTTGGTATCGGGCCCGAGCGGGTTGGTACCACCATCTCTCGTGTGACCGGCCATGAAGCACATCGTTGCGTTTTAGCTGTAGCAGGAGATAGCCGTTTATTCTTTCATTTCATATCTGTGAAATGAAATGGTGAGCAGCGGCTTGACAATACTCTCGGTATAGTTGAGTCCATGAGCGACGGTTACCATTTACCATCAGATGGGCCGTGGCTCGTTTGCCACTACATGCAATAAAAAAAAGACTAGTTTCTTGCGACTTGCGTGACTTGTGCGTGGACTTAAAAATTGGGTCATAAAGTCGTTTGGACATATCCCACAGCAACCCCTTATTGGGATAAAACATTCTATGTGTTTATCCAAGCTATATTTATCAGTATACCAAACTTTGTTAAATAATTTGCGAAAAATACCTATCCCACGGGAACTATAAAATTTTTAGGTAAAAAGTATCCTATAATAAATATCTCGTGTCCCGTCTATCTACCTACCAAATTTCATCCAAATCAGCTTAGTCGTGTAGGCGTGATTAGGTAACAAACCTCTACCACAAATCTGATCATCTCCACAAACATTCATATTGAAATATTATAAAATACTAGCTTTTGCTCTCGGATTCGTCTGCATGGATCTCAGAATTAGGTGCATATAATATAAGTGCTTACATCACTTTATGGCACACTAATTATCATTATACCAAATAGCCAACGGGAAACTATAAGTATCCTTAATTCAGGCAATGATGTATCCAAAATCGTTCAGGCGTTTTTGCATGTTTAAATAACAAATATTTCATACTTCGAAATACTAAAGAGTTTTGCGAAAGCAGCACAAAAATTATGTTGTACAACAGAGCGGAGTGTGTTGGAGTACTGCAGCGCAGTATGGAGACCACACCATGTCACTCATATGCTACGGATATAACGAGTGTAAAAGCGATTCATGTGGCACTTATTATTTCGTTAAGGGAAATCTAATTATCTACCCTCCTACCTAGAAAGTCGTGTTAGTTACACTATTTATAACACAAGAACGGCAAAACCGATTTGGCTGAAAATTGGTAGGGAGGTAGCATAGAACCAGGAGACGGACATAGAATACTTCTTTTTTTTAATCCCGTTCCCGTGGAACGTGACATAAAACATGGTAGGTATAACAAAACGCAACTGACATGTGCATGGGCCAACGTCATTTGAGTCACAACGGACTGTTAATGGTACAATACTGCCAACATATCGTGCAAGTCAGTACAAGTCATACGCATATTATTTGCTATCATCATTTCGACATGCTTTCCATCAAACCCATCTAACCTGTGGCACAAATACAAGCATAATATGTCAGAAAACATATTATCGAATTCGTGTCAGTTCAAGAAATCCCGATCTTGAGATGAATGAGGAAATACATAATCGGTCTTTGCTCTTGATTGAAGACATATGTTAACTCATGTGCGGTAGTTTCTTAGTCAGGTTAGGAATTCCAGAGCCAAATCGTGAAATTAATGACGCATTTAATCGAGAATTGGATCGGGAACGTGAATATGATCATCAGGAATTAGATTTAGGTAGTTATTCAAACGAACGTACCCCTGTTGAATCCCCAACAAAAGGGGGTTTAAAATACATTAATGAAGGCAACTGATGATGGAAATGGTGGTTTATATTTTCTGGATGCCCCTGGTGGAACTGGTAAGACATTCCTCATGTCAGTAGTTTTAGGCACTGTTCGTGCGAGATCCAACATTGCGGTTGCAGATGCTTCTTCTGGAATTGTTAGAAATATGCCGCACGGCTCATTTAGCATTAAAATTACCGTAAAATCTTCAAACTATTGAAGAACCAACATGTAATATTGCAAAACACTCCGCAATGGCCAAAGTTTTATCAACATCTAAAATCATCATCTGGGATGAATGCACAATGGTGCATAAACGTGCATTCGAAGCACTTAACGGAACATTGAAAGATCTACGCAATGATTCGAGATGTTTTGGAGGCGCAATGATTTTACTGTCTGGCGATTTTTGTCAAACACTGCCAGTAATTCCAAGATCAACTGCTGCCGACGAAATAAACGCTTGCCTTAAATCATCGAATCTATGGCGCTATGTGAAAAAACATCAGCTGACAACAAATATGAGAGTTGAATTGCTGAACGATACATCTGCTGAAGATTTCTCTAAGCAATAGCTGACTATCGGTAATGGTCGAGTACCTGTCGACGCATCGAGTGGATTAATTTAATTTCCTCCGAATTTCTGTAACTTTGTCTCATCGAAAGACGAACTCATCAATAAAGTATTCCCAAATATCATAACTAACCACAAAAATAATGAATGGTTGAGTGAGCGAGCAATTGTGGCGGCTAAAAATAAAGATGTAGTTGACTTAAAGTACATAATTCAGAATGAGATCATTGGTACACTGCATTCATTCAAATCTATTGACTGTTTAAAAAATGAAAATGAAGCCACCAACAATCCAATTGATTTAAACTCCTTGGATGTGCCTGGCTTACCACCGCACAATTTACGACTAAAGGTTGGCTCCATAGGAATCATGCTTCGAAACAGAAACCAACCAAAACTGTGCAACAGAACGCGTTTGGTGGTAAGTAAATTGATTTACGTCACGATACTCAAAAGGAAATTCGAATGTGAGGAAGTTCTCATCCCGAAGATCCCGATGATGCCAACCGATATGCCGTTTGAGTTTAAACGACTTAAATTTCCGATCCGTCTTGCATTTGCCATAACCATTAGCAAATCACAAGGCCAATCCTTGAAAATTTGTGGAATGAATCTAGAAAATCCATGTTTTTCCCATGGTCAATATATGCGGCATGTTCACGGGTCGGAAGACCATCTGCGTTATTTTTTCTTGCGTCTGATAATAAAACGAAAAATGTCGTCTATCACAAGGTGCTTCACTGAAGAGTGCAACCCATGCACCAAAATACATGGCCAATAAAGAATCATTAAAATATTTGTTTTTTTTTTATATTTATTATCCTAATAAAAAAAACAAATCTGCTCATTTATTGCCTCTAAGGCGGAACAAAGTTCGCCGGGACAGCTAGTTATTATATAAATTGTTATGTAACAAAATTGACTGCCCTGATTTAATGAGTTTAATCAGATTTCATGTCGACCCGCAGGGTATCCCAGGAAGGCCATTACGCCGTTGTGTCCACCATTGCGCCGCTCTGTGCTTGGTTTTAACTCGCCGGTGCCAAGGTTCTGTAGAATCCTCAATGGCTGCAGTGATTTGGTAGATGTTTGTCATGACAGTCTAAGTAAATATACTAAAGTTGTTATAAATAACGCATATTCTCCAATATACGAGTAACTGACATTTGATTCATATATTTTTATAATTTTGTTTTAGTTTATCCCTAAAATATTCTTTCAAAATGTAAGTATATTTCACCTATTGTTCACTCAATAATTACCTGTTTGTCATATATTTGTTTAAGATTATACATACATTTAATAGCTGTTTATTGAGCATGCGGTGTTAGCTAGTAAGTGGTTGTTACACTTATATATGTTTTAGTATATAAGCTTTTATAATTGTAGAGTGTAAATAACCGTTGGTTAACCAAATAAAATACATAAATAAGACATACAAATTGTCAAATACCTAATATTAGTAAAATTTTCCATTATAAAAAAAATACTACAAAATGCTTATGTGACAGAAAAAATATATATAATTCAATAGTGAAGTTTGCTGCAAAACAGTAACTATATTAACGCGAGCGATACGACGGACAATAGAAACTATGACGGAATAAAGTTAACAGTAGCCTCGCTGCACTCTAGTTTTACACTTTATCATTCGCTATTATAAAATATGTGCTTTTGTGCCTCATAAAAGTATATTAATATAGTAGGTTCAATAAGTTTAATCTACGTTGAACTTAATGCATCTAACACATTTGATTTTTTTATAGGTACCTACAACAAAAAAATGTTTAAGACCCATAGTATAAATCCACTGCTGGACATAGGCCTCCCCAAGAGAACGCCACAATGAGCGGTCCCGTCATGGGGCATAATGTCGTAATCGCCACGCTTGGCAGGCGGGTTGGCGATCGCAGTGGATGTTGTTAATACTCGAGGGAGTGCTGCTGCCCACTCCCCCGGTATTCCCTCAGTCGGGTCTTACGACTCCCGTGGGTAGAGAGGGGAGAGAGAGAGAGAGAGCTTATATATACATCTATATATTATGTATGTAGATGTTTAGACATCGGTTGACGTAGATATATGTATGTAGATGTTTAGATCATTGACTTTTCAATACCTCCTCATAAAATTAACTAGAGACCTGCTCTCGTTTCGCACGAGTTAACTAATGCAAGCATCTTTAGGATACTTGAAGAAAGTCTGCAATGATTTTTTCGCTACTAGATTTAAAAAAAAATACTTTAAAGAATCCTTGGCAGATTTGGGACAGCCCGAACTCCTGGGGCCAAGACCGTGAAATTTTGCACATGGGTTTCTTTTATACTGTAGGTGAGAGGTAAGAAAAGATTTTACGCAATTCCTAACCCAAATGGATTTTTTACTATGGTGCGAGCGTAATCGATTGGATTCACTCTTAAAAACTAAATATAATTTGTTATATAGCTCAACTAAATAGGTAGGTATATCATACATACTTAACTATTTGTTTAATAAATCGTAATTTTTTTTAAATTTAAGCAATCCACAAAAATAAAAAAATCAAATTAGCGCTTAGATATCTAATCTTCCCATAATAGGTTTATATATTTCTAGTGTGAATCGGTCCTAACTTCATATTTTCAATGATTTTATGTTGGTTTATAAAAGCTTTTTCCTCTAGATACACAAACACAGCATTCTGTTTGAAACTTGTATTCCTGAAAGAATTTTCTCGATTGCTTGTAAAGTCTGCTAACACGCTCTAGGCCTGTGTGACTACGGCCAAAATCCCTCTCACCTTGAAGACAGGAGGAGACCCTTACCTAATAGTGGGACAGTAATCGGTCGAGAAAATAGCGAGTAGGTACTTGTATATAAGCCTGTATAGACCATGATCTAATTAAAAACAAGACAAAAGAGCTTAATAAAATTTGTTAAAAGGTAAACAAAAATAACGTTGCTTTCTTAAATATTTTAGTCGCTTCTTTAAAATAAATGGTTTCGGTCTCTTTTTTAATTGACTTTAAAAAATGGAGGTTCTCAACTACTTGAAGTAGTTTAGTCAATAGACAAGCACTTCAAATTAAACACAAAGTGAAAAATGTGAAATCGAAAATAACAGTCACGAGCAAGATTTGAACCTGCATCTCCTGGATACCGTCCAGATGCTTTGCCAATTCAGCCATCGTGACAATTGCTCCTGACTGCTAATTTCCATAACACATTCATACTTAACGTCTTTGGGTGACGCCTGCGCCATCTGTCGGCAGTATTTTCATACTTCAACCGACCAGGTAAACTTAATTTTACAATTAAGATTTTTACCTAATAATGACGTAAACCCTATAAATATTTATTTATGTTTTTAGCATTTGACATGCTTAGCACTATACATTAAACAAAAAGTGAAAAATGTGAAATCGAAAATAACAGTCACGAGCAGGATTCGAACCTGCATCTCCTGGATACCGTCCAGATGCTTTGCCAATTCAGCCATCGTGACCCTTGCTCCTGACTGCTAATTTCGATAACACATTCATACTTAACGTCTTTGGGTGATGCCTGCACCATCTGTCGGAAGTATTTTTATACATTATACCGACCAGGTAAACTTCATTTTACAATTAAGATTTTACCTAATAATGACGCAAACCCTATACTATTGACTCATTTGCGTCAAATAAATAAACAGAAAAAATTTGAAAAATGGGTGCCTCATAATTTGACTGATCTGCGGAAAGAAACGCGTGGTGAAACTTGTGTTGCCTTGTTGAATCGATACAGAAATGAAGGAATATTGGATCGAATTATGATATGTGATGAAAAGTGGATTCTTTACGATAACCGTAAGCGAAAAATGCAATGTCTGACCCCAGGTCAAACGCCGCAACAGTGTCCTAAAGCAAAGCTTACCAATAAAAAGGTAATGGTAACTGTTTGATGGTTTCAGCATTGTATTAATCACTATAGCTTTCTCCGATCTGTTCAATCAATAACGGCAGATGTCTACTGTGCCGAATTTCGAACAATGATAGCAAAACTTGCAGTGCCCCGACTCATAAATCGATCTTCACCATTATTGCTCCATGATAACGCGAGACCTCATACAGCACGAGAAAACGTTTTAACTCTACAGGAACTGCAATTAGAAACTATTCGGCACCCTCCGTATTCGCCAGACCTTGCTCCAACGGACTACCATTTTTTTCGTAATTTGGTCAATTTTCTACCTGATAAAAGTTTTCTTCCCAGGAGGCAGTACAAAATACTTTCACACAGTTTGTAGAATTTAGATCACCAGAGTTATATCGCAAAGGCATAAATGACCTTCCTATTAGTTGGCAACAGTGTAATAATGATAGATATTTTGATTAAATAAATATGATAAATGAAAAAAAAACGAATTTCAATTTTTCAGCACAAATCGGAAATTTCATACTTTAACCCCTAATATAATAATACAATAAAACGTTATATTTCTTTTTCGTGCGGAACTCTAATTATTCTTCCTAAATTACTCCTTATAATATCAGTTACGGAAACGGTGACTATGGAGATGGAATTATTCATCCCCAACACCAAAGTACCGGTTGTTGGTCGCAGCCTTCCATGGTTTAACAAAGCCCGCAGGACGGTTGCACGGCAGAAGCAGTCCGCATACCTAGCCTGGAATAGTGCCAGGAAAAGTCGGGATCCGAACGCCAAAGAGTAGAAGTGTAAATTTAATGCTGCTTCCAGGTGCAACAAGAGGGCTATTGCCGAAGCCAAGGCAGAACACGTTGCCAGACTTGGCGAGCGGCTCGGAAGCTATTCTGCCGGGAGTCGTACTTTCTGGTTGCTCGCCAAGGCAGCACAGGGCAGCTTCTGACAGTCTAGTCTCCCACCGCTGCAGAAACAGGATGGCAATTTAGCCCACAGTGCCAAGGAGAAGGCCGATCTTTTGGGCCAACTCTTTGCCTTGAACTCGACTTTGGATGCCGGGGCAGCCACACCGCCTACCATCTCGCGGTGTGAAAGCTCCTTACCTGAAATCCGCATTACGTTGCGTAAGGAGTGCGGTCAGGAGTGAGCTATGGCTGCTGGACGTCCATAAGTCGAGTGGGCCCGATGGCATCCCTGCAGTGGTTCTTCGAACGTGCGCCCCTGAGTTGACCCCTGTCCTAACACGCCTGTACCGTCTCTCATACAGTACTGGCAGGGTTCCTATTTCGTGGAAGGTAGCACATGTTCACCTGATTACCAAAAGGGGTGATCGGTCGGACCCGTCGAATTACAGGCCAATCGCAATGACATCTCTGCTCTCCAAGGTTATGGAAAAGGTCATAAACCGCCGACTTTTGCAGTCCCAAGAGGATCACCAGCTGATCAATGATCGCCAATACGGCTTTCGTCACGGTCGGTCCGCTGGTGATCTTCTCGTGTATCTAACCCACCGTTGGGCGGAAGCCTTGGAGGGTGGAGGTGAAGCTTTGGCATTCAGTCTGGACATTGCGAAGGCGTTCGACAGGGTCTGGCATAGGGCCCTTCTATAGAAGTTACCATCTTATGGGATCCCCGAGGGACTCTGCAAATGGATCGCCAGCTTCCTAGATGGTCGGAGCATCAAAGTCGTAGTAGATGGCTGCTGCCCCGATACCATGGGAGTTAATGCTGGCGTACCACAAGGTTCAGTGCTGTCCCCAACACTGTTCATCCTGCATATCAATGACTTGCTCTCAATAGAGAATATACATTGCTATGCGGATGACAGTACGGGTGATGCGCGATATACCGGCCGTCAGAAAGTCCCTCGGAATATGCTGGAGGAGAGACGGACCAAACTTGTGTCTGAAGTCGAGCGCTCTCTTGGGCGGGCCTCGGAATGGGGTGAAAAGAACATGGTTCAATTCAACCCCATGAAGACACAGGTTTGCGCATTCACTGCAAAGAAGGACGCATTTGTTGTGGCGCCCCAGTTCCAAGGGGTAACTCTCCCGGTCTCCGAGAGCATTGGGATCTTCGGCATCGACATCTCTAGCAAAGTCCAGTTCGGGAGTCATTTGGAGGACAAAGCCAAATTGGCGAGTAAAAAACTAGGCGTCCTGAACATAACCAAGCGGTACTTCACACCGAGGCAACGACTTGTGCTATATAAAGCACAGGTCCGCCCTTATATTGAGTACTACTCACATCTCTGGGCAGGTGTGCCTAAGTACAAACTCGACCCACTAGACTCCCTGCAAAGGCGTGCTATTCGAATTGTCGATGATCCCGATCTCATGGAGGGTCTGAAGTCGTTGAAGCGGCGGAGAGACTTCGGGTCCCTTTTGTGTGCTCTACCGGCTCTACAATGGGGAGTTCTCGGAGGAGCTGTTTGAGGTGGTACCGACATCACCATTTTACCACCGAACCACGAGACGTCACGGTAGGGTTCATCCACACCACCTGGAAACGATTTTGTCAAAGGCAGTTCGTTTTCAGCGTTCTTTTCTACCACGTACGTGTAAGCTCTGGAATGACCTACCTGCTACGGTGTTTCCGCGGCGCTATGACATGTTCCTCTTTAAACGAGATTTGAAAGGAGCACTTAACTTGCGGTAGGCGGCGGCTTGGCTGTGCCCCTGGTGTTGCTAAAGTCCATGAGCGGCGGTTACCACTTACCATCAGGTGGGCCGCTTGCTCGTCTGCCACCGTTGGCAATAAAAAAAAAAGCTCTAACCCGTTGCTAATCGTTCCAGCCGTTTTGGAGATTAGCTGGAACAAAAAAACAGTCAAAAACTTTAGAAATTGGTAATTTGTTATAGGTAACGTATTATATACTTTTTGATTTGTATTTTAGCACTTGTCATGCTTAGCTACTTTAAAGTACAGATTATTTGTAAATGAGGAAAAAGAAAACCTTAGTGGGAGCGGGAATCGGACCCGGATTGGAAGAGACGCAGGTGATTCCCGCTCGCACTAACGTTCTCTTTTTCCTCATTCACAAATAATATACATATTATAATAAAAAATATGTACATAAATTGGAAAAAGTTGGTATACGGGGTAATAGCCTCCTTTTATTGAAAGATTACTTAAATGATAGACATCAGCAGGTTAAAATTGGCAACACCATTAGTAGTAATGCACCTGTTACTTATGGCGTCCCGCAGGGCAGCGTTCTGGGCCCAACGTTGTTTTTGATTTACATCAACGACCTTTACGCATTTTTGGTTATACTGATGACACAGCCATAGTTATTACGGGAAATACTTGGGATGAAGTTAATTTCAGTGTCGAGGAAGGACTAGCAACGGTAGAAAACTGGCTAAAATTGAACCTCTTAAATTTTAACATAGTAAAAACAAGTTATATGTGTTTTTCTCTTAATAGACGCACTCAACCAAGCAACAACTATATATATTTAGATATTTTTATATATATTTTTAGCATTTGGCATGCTTAGCACTATACATTAAACACAAAGTGAAAAATGTGAAATCGAAAATAACAGTCACGAGCAGGATTCGAACCTGCATCTCCTGGATACCGTCCAGATGCTTTGCCAATTCAGCCATCGTGACCCTTGCTCCTGACTGCTAATTTCGATAACACATTCATACTTAACGTCTTTGGGTGATGCCTGCACCATCTGTCGGAAGTATTTTTATACATTATACCGACCAGGTAAACTTCATTTTACAATTAAGATTTTACCTAATAATGACGCAAACCCTATACAAATCCTGTATAATCATATTCGCCTAAACGGACCCTCCAACTCGAACTCTATTTACTCTATGTAGTACGCTAACGAAGTTGCGGGCATAAACTAGTAGCTTAATATTTTTTTTAACTAGAAACATATTCGCTTTGAATTGCTAGAATTTAAAATATAAAAAGCACCAAACCCTTTTATGAATCTGTATACTAAAAATTGAATAGTCCTTAACCAACATCACTTTCACCGTAACCATATTTATTGCTTACCTACTATTCTTACAGTCCACCTCTTCATCCCCTGTCTATCATCATCCTCTCCATATCTTATCCCTTTCCCCGCGAGATGCGTACGTTGTTGCCGGCTGTTGATAATGACGATAGTTAATAATATGATCATGCTAGTATACCACCCTTATAATAATAGTACACAAAAATCTATTTACAAATAATGCTATCTGCTCTAGCTAAATTTGAGTTAAGAATTAATTAGTTTTTCTAGATTATAGACTATTTAAGTTACCTATTTAATCTCGAGCAGCATAGGATCAAACTGTAGGTACTAAAAATCCAATTTGTATAAGCCTTTTTTTTTTTTTTTTAGGTGGGCAAAAATGTCCTACCGCACACCCCGCTGCCCGGGGAGACAACGGGGTAGTGTGGGGCTCTCACCCACTAAAAACCCACCGTGCGCCCTCACCCGCCCTTGCTACGGCGGATCACGGGAACCGCGTCGTTTCTCCGCGATCCGCAGGCGGCAGCCCTTTCGGGCACCCTCTCTTGTGCGACGCCTCGCGCACTTGGGCGTCACACCTTCGCGGTAGGCTTCCGCGGACGGCAGGGTACTCCCCGACCCCACCGTCCGCAGCCTCGGCTAGGGCGGCATCAGGCGCAGGTAAGCGCGCGCACGCCGCCCCGCGCGCCGGCGGCGAATCGAGTCCGCGAAGGAGGATTCCTCCCGAGCCCTCTCCGCCGCCTCCTTCCGCGAGATGACAGCCTCGCAGAAGGCGGCGACCGCGGTCCAGGCCCTGTCACTGCCAACCATCGCTCGCGCAACGGCCGGCAGCGACAGGTCCACGCCTATGACTGCAGCGAGTTCCCGGCGCTGCACATCCCAGGCCGGGCACGACTCGAGCGTGTGCTGCGCCGAGTCCTCACCGCAGTCGCAGTGGTGACAGCCTGGGGTCGTCTCCCTCCTAGCGATCGTGTGCAGGTATTTGCCGAAGCAACCGTGCCCCGACAAAACCTGCACCAACCGGAAGGTGAGGACCCCGTGCTGCCGCCCTGCCCATTCTTCCAATATCGGCTGGAGCGCCCCCACGGTCCAGAGACCAGCCCGGGGCGTCTCCAGCCGAGACCTCCACTTTAGGACGGTGGCGCGGCGGGCATCTTCCCGCCACGCTGAGATTGCGCTTGGCGAGGGGCGGCTGCCCCCCGCCCGCGCCGTCGACGCCCGCCGATAAACGTCGGCGAGCACTTCCGCCTCCAGATCCCACGGGGGGGTTCCGGCCAACGCGCAGGCTGCATCGCACGAGACCGTGCGGTACCCGCGTATTGCCCTGACCGCTACGACCCTCTGTGGACGCCACAGAAGGGCCCTATTGCGAGCGGCCAGGGACTCCGCCCACACGGGCGCGCCGTACAGTGCCATTGACCGCACTACCCCCGCGTAGAGTCGTCGACACGCGAGACTCGGTCCGCCCAAATTCGGCATCAGTCGCCCGAGGGCGGACGCCGTGCCGACGAGCTTTGGCGCAAGACGGCGGAAGTGCTCGTCAAAGTGCCACCGTCCATCCAATACCAGGCCCAGATATTTGATGTGGGCCTGGATTGGAAAGCCCACACCGTTGACCGTTATCGAGGCGCCGGCGGGTGGGCTGCGTCGGGGCCCATGGAAGAGTAGGGCCTCCGACTTTTCAAGGGCCACCCTAAGCCCCAGCGCCTCGATCCGCCTGACCACCTCCGCGGTTCCTGAGGTGGCCAGCGTTGCCGCCTCCTCGAGGGTCCCGCCCCGGGCTGTGACGAGCGTATCGTCTGCGTAGCAAATAACGCCCAGCCCGGGGGGGAGTCGGCCACGGAGGACCCAGTCGTAGCCGATGTCCCACAGGAGCGGCCCTAGAACCGAACCCTGCGGGACGCCGCACGACATAGCCCTCCTTACAACGCCCCCTTCCCGGTCCACGAAGAGGACGCTGCGGCCGTCGAGGTAGTCCGCCACCAGCCGCCTCAGGTAGAGGGGCACTCCATGGTACCGGAGTGTCTCCTTGATGCAGCCGAATGGCAGACTATTGAAGGCGTTGGCGATGTCGAGCGACACCGCCAACAGCACTTCCCTCGAGGTGACGGCCTCCGCAGCCGCGGCCTTCAAGCGCAGGATGGCGTCGACCGTAGACCGACCCGCCCGAAATCCGAACTGGGCATCGGACAGGTCGGGGCCGACCGCACCTAGGTGCCGGACGATGCGGGCAGCGACTACCCGCTCGAGAAGTTTGCCCGCCTCGTCCAGCAACACGATGGGCCTGAAGGCCGCGACTGTATTCGGAGAAATTTGTATAAGCCTATTTCAGCGTTAATACTAAATTTTATTTGTGAAATAAATTAGAGCTTCTACTCTGACAACAACTTCGTAAACTTTTTAATTAATATTTATTTCATTAAATGACAAAGGAGTTCTTATAAATTATATTGACGTATTTCATTCGTGCGATCATGATCATTCCGATAGCAATATAGATTGCCGAAGCTTTGCTGCAGAAGCCGTGAAGATAAGCTGTGGATAACAATAGTCATTCAAGGTATTAATTTGTTACAACCTTTTCTTTTTGTTAAGGCGGGGAAAAATGAACCTAACCGCACACACCGTCATTGGGGCATCGAACAAGGTAGTGTGGGGCCCTCACCCACTAAATAAACCCGCTGTGTGCCGTCTCTCTGCCGGTATTGGCGGTCCACTGGAACTATGTTACTTCAGTGGTAAGTTATTTATTACATCCTAAGGGTAAATTACAAAACGTTGCGCTATTAGGTCCTGAAATTTCACCACTATACAATATATTTTTTCAACCATTTTTCTGTCCCACTATTGGACACTCCTCTCGTGGTGAGAGGGATTAGGCCATAGTTCACCATGCTGACCCAGTGTGGGATGGCAGACTTAACAAGTCATCGAGAAAATCTTAATTACTGTCTTTGCAGTCCTTGGTTTTACCGCTAGGCTATCACTGTTGTACATATTTCTGAAATTTCATCACTATATCCTGAAGAAGAATATTTTATCTTCACTTACAAAACCCGTTGGTCCGTCTTTATTTCCAGCAATAAAACTAGATCAGGTTTTGTTTCTAGTTACACGTTCTTATAAAGCACTAGCCTTTGCCCGCGGCTCCGCCGCAGCCAAAAGCTAGTTTTTTGGTTATATCTCAGGTTCCCGATATAGTAGCGGGATAAAATGTATACTAGTTGTTTAGTCTAATCAAGAGCTATCAAACAAAAAAGTTGCATCAAAATCCGTAGTGCGTGATGCGCGAACAAACAAACAGACAAAAAATCTAAAAAAAAACTTTTTGTGTTTAGACACGCCTATATAGTCTAAGTCAGAATTTTTTTCTCAAATATCTTAAATGTACAGACACAGCTCTGTTACAGCTTTATAATAGTGTAGATAATGTGCTTCCCTGCATCAATCACCACTTAAGTTGTCCGCTGAAAAGAATAGCATGATGATACTTGTTATATTAAACACAAAGTGAAAAATGTGAAATCGAAAATAACAGTCAGGAGCAGGATTTGAACCTGCATCTTCTGGATACCGTCCAGATGCTTTACCAATTCAGCCATCCTGACAATTGCTCCTGACTGCTAATTTCGATAACACATCATACTTAACGTCTTTGGGTGACGCCTGCGCCATCTGTCGGAAGTATTTTCATACATTATACCGAAAAATATATATAAAAATATCTAAATATACTTGTTATACTTATTTCGTATTATATATTAAACATTTTCCTACTAAATATATACTTACATACAACAAGGTTACCATCAACCAGAAAACCTTCGCAATCCACAGCTAGGACACGCTTCGCAGTCGAGTGCACCCGAGTTATCAAAGCTTTTAGTATAACGCTATTGACCTTTATGTTTTTCCTCGTATAAGATTTTTATGAGCTCAACAGGAATCTAGATATTGTAATTTATGTATATAATATTTCTAACTTCACTTTGAAGTTTTTATTATGGGACTGTAGGATTTCTTTCAATGTTTTGTAAAGGACTTTGTGCGTATTTAGCTTTTTAATATGGTTTAATAACTGTTTATATGCACTAGAAAGGTAATTTTACAGACGTATTTGAGTTCTTTGCCGTGTGGGGCCGGCTTTAGAATTGTCACACCCCTCTCCACCTATCGGAGTCATAAGAGCCGACTGAGGGAATACCGGAGGAGTGGGCAGCAGCACTCCTTCGAGTATTAACAACATCCACTGCGATCGCCAACCCGCCTGCCAAGCGTGGTGATTACGGCACTATCCCCCATTCTTGGGGAGGCCTATGTCCAGCAGTGGACCGTGAAAGGCCGATAGATGGATGGATTTGAGTTCTGCGGGTATGAGGTAAAGAGGAGGGATGATAGGAGATGAGGAGGTGGACAATAGGGTTAATAAGAAGGCTAGAAGAGAGGCAACAGGAGGAGAACGAACCGTTCCAGTGGTCCACCACTATGGGCGGAGAGATGGCACACGTTGAGATTATTGAGTGGTTGAGGACCCCACGGTATCCCCCCGCCGGCCCCACGGAAGCCCCGAATGACGGGGTGTGCGGTTAGGTAATTCTTTTCGCGCCTTGCCAAAAAAAAAGGGCAGCTTACCTATGTAAGGATAAATCTGGCCCTGATTAAGATATATTCAAGCCATCAACACAAAAGTTAACCTACTTTTGTATTGATGGCTTGATCTACATTTTATATACCTCAAAATAAGTAATTGAAATTCTCTGCCTAAATTTTCAACTTCAACTTCTACAAAAAATATTTTTTAATTAATTATAAAAGCTGTAACAGAGCTACGGCGTCTGTAGATTTAAGATATTTGAGAAAAAAATGTATATATTTTATAGGCGTCTCTGAACACAAAACAATGTTTTTTCATGGATTTTGATTAGACTTTTTGTTTGATATAACCCAAAAACTAGCTTTTGCTTGCAGTGGAACCGCCGGCAAATGCTAGTTTTATTTTATTTATATATTTAGTAGGTATAGTAACAGACAACTCAGCTTCACAATCACACAAAAATAAACAAGTATCAAATCTGCAGTCCAATTATAACTATACACGTCATTCATTAGTTACAGAGCTTCAGTGAGACGTTAAACAAAAAATAAAGAAAAAAAAAACAGATAAATAAATATTCACAGACATTACACACAACGTCCTCTGGTCCTTGTCCTTAACGCTTGTGCTATGGGTAGCAGATTATATACAAATATTATTACAATACAAATATTACTTTTTTTTTAATACATACATAATAGAAAACACCCGACGCAGTACATTTATCTGTGTTCATCACACAAATAATTTGTCTTGAGTGGGAATCGTACCCACGACCTCATGCACGGAAGACATTTACACTACCGACTACGCTAAGAGGCTCGTCAAATCAATCTCTGTCAATCTTATGATTGAATTATTACAATAAACGTTAGAATAACACATAAATTAAAATAAAATAATAGGTAAAGTTAACAAAATTTATCGTAATGGAATACTACAGTTTAAAAGGACAATGTCATTTTTCGCCCTGTACGATAATAGCATCGGGCATACATGATAATTTTTAGTATTTTACTACGAGCTGCATGCCATAATGAAGGAAAAAGTATTCGAAGGGACTATTGTACATCCGATGCGCCTGCCATGTTTACCTAAAGTCAATATAATCAAGGTTATTTTTAACTCTGAATTACAGTTTTGGAATTGATTTAGAAACTGCATGTAAAATGTCACAATGAAAAATCAAGATCGGTTCTAATATTATTAGTTACATTATAATTAAATAAATCTAAACAAAAATCAAAACGCTTTTTGATCTCGCAATTAGTATAGTTAATAGATTTTGTTAATATATGTCACTGCTTTTATTAAACTTATTTTTATCATCAATATTAGACAAACTTAAATTGTAATTCTGAATTAAAATAACAAAGTAATCTAATCGTTATTATATATATATTTAATGAATAGTATAGTTTTAATAGGGCACCATCGAGCGTTGGAAATACGCAACTCTATGATTATAATCCAACTAAATTGAAAACTATGACAAGAGGTAGTGAAACACCAATCTACTGCGTGCGATACGTAAACTGGTTCATTTATATTCCAGTTTCAACAAACAAAACATAGCGCGAGCCACAGGCGTGAGCCTGTATTCCCTGAAGGGGTAGGCAGAGGCGTATTACACACCTACGATTCGCCAGCTATGTTTAAGTCCCACGTAATAGGGGGCGAGCCTATTGACGTCTACCGGGCACATTTCCAAACTCCGGGCTGCTACTGAGAATTTTTCTTTTTAGGAAAAAGTTCAATAACATTGCCCGACCCGGGGATTGAACCCGAGACCTCATGTTTAGTAGTCGCATACACTACCGCTACACCACCGAGGCAGTATTCCAGTTTCATTAAGTTTAATACACCCTGTTCATAACCTCAAAATCGGAGTCATTTTTTTGTAATAGAAGGAATCTCAAGCTAGTCCGCTATAAAATGATGATTGTGTGGGAATTCAGTAATATGTTTTAATACAAAACAATTTTACTTTGCGGTTGGTTTCAGGGCGAACTATGTATGGACACAGAGCAATGTCCGTTACAAATTGGATTTATATTGATCGTACGATTTCATACATATTTTCTTGAAATAACTAAATTTTGAATGTATTAAAACTATCATGAAAAATATCGACATGTGAACATATGGAATTATATTGGCTGCACATTCTTGAGATTTGATTATTTTATGAAACGTTATTGTTACTGACGTTGAAACTGAATATAGGGCTCGGTTTTAATTTAATTAAAACTATTACTCGTGTGGTGACGGAGTAAGAATACAAATGTCACCGTTCTTTTTCACGAGTGTCGTAGGAGGCTACTAAAGCACTTATAACCAACATTAATGGTAGGGTTTACTTGTTATCGGACCCGAGGGGGTTGGTACCAAAGTCTTCCGAATAACCGACCACGTGAAGCACCTCGGCGTGTTTTAGTTATAGCGGAAATTAGCCGTACACTCATTCACTTTTCATCCATGAAATGAAATGGTGAGCAGCAGCGTGGCATGCAGCGTGTATTACAGAGTCCATAAGTGGTGCTGCAATCATAAGCAAGAAAAAAACAAACTACTATATATTTGAAGACGTATTTCTGCATAATGGTACTAAGATGTTCGTCTCACTGCTTTATAATTAACGGCGAATGAATGCTCAGGTGGCGGTTTGCTTATGCCCTAGGTGTTGCCAAAGTTCATGAGCGGCGGTTGCCACTTTCCATATGATGGACCATTTGCTTGTCTACCAGCTTTGACAATAGTTTGTCCGTGTGGTAACGGACTAAGAATACAAGTGTCACCACCCCATTCTTTCCCAAGGGTGTCGTATGAGGCGACTAAGGGAAGTAAGCAATTATCATCCATTGCATGACTGGTGGTAGGGCTGGGTACCAAGTGGGAGTACTCACTTGGTATCGGGCCCGAGCGGGTTGGTACCACCATCTCCCGTGTGACCGGCCATGAAGCACATCGTTGCGTTTTGGCTGTAGCAGGAGATAGCCATTTATATTTCATTTCATATCTGTGAAATGAATTGGTGAGCAACGGCTTGACAATACTCTCGGTATAGTCGAGTCCATGGGCGACGATTACCATTTACCATCAGATGGACCGTGGCTCGTCTGCCACTACATGCAATAAAAAAAAATAATAATAAATATCTCTACACTCGCATGTGAACTACTTATTAGCAAACTTTTTAGTAAATACCAAAAATGAGAAATGCTTTGGCAATAGGTACCTACGAATCTAATATTTAAGTAAGAAGTGTTTCTTAACACCGAACCCTTAGCGATCAATCATACGCGATGTGACGTAATAACGTTCTTTCCTCGGAACTTGCAGGACGAGTAGGTAAATATCCTCTTGATTAACCACAAAAGCCTCTCAAACTTTAAATTATCATTACAGTATTTTTTTTTATATGAAACATCTAATGCGGTGGGAGGGTAAAAGCGGCTGTTAGCGTGGCGACACTTTTATTGTACTTGCCCCGTTCAAATCTTGCAAATTAAACACATTTCATGACACATTTATCTTGAAACACTTCCCGGTTTTCGATTGAGCTGAAATTTTACACGCATGTGTATATCACGTGACAATTCAATATTATGATGACATGGAGCTGATCTGATGATGGAGCTGGAAGGTGGCCACTGTAACTCTGTAATGAAACGACGCAACCCCATCGAGTTTAGAATCATGCGATTCGTCTTGACGAGTATTTTGTGTTAAGATGGTATCCAGGGTCTGATGATGGAGCTAGAAGGTGGCCATAGGAACTCCGTTATAAAACGACATAACTCCATCGAGTTTGGGCTCGTATGATTTGTCTTGACGAGTACTTTGTCTCTAGATGGTATCCAGGGTCTGACGATGGAGCTGGAAGGTGGCCACAGTAACTCTGTATTGAAACTACGCAACCCTATCGAGTTTATACTCGTTTGATTCGTCTTGAGGAGTACTTTGTCAAGTTATGATCATTTTATTTCTACAAAGTAATTTCGTTGTTTTCACATCTGCTAGACGTCCCGCAACCTCCAGTTTTTATTTTTGATGTGAAACATCTAATGCGGAGGGAGGGTAAAATCGGCTGTTAGCGTGGCGACGCTTTTATGTTACTGGTCCCGTTTAAATCATGCATGTTAAATTTGACACACTTCCTGGTTTCCGATTAAGCTGACATTTTACACGCATATGTGTATCGCATGACAATGCAATATTATGATAACATGGAGCTGATCTGATGATGGAACTGGAAGGTAGACATAGGAACTCTATAATGAAACGGCACAACCCTATCGAGTTTGGACTCGTTTGATTAGTCTTGACGAGTACTTTGCCTTTAGATGGTATTCAGGGTCTTATGATGGAGCTGGAAGGTGGCCATGAGAACTCTATAATTAAATCGCGCAACTCCATCGAGTTAGGGCTCGTTTTAATTGTCTTCACTAGTACTCCAGTCCTAGATAATATCCAGGCTCTGATGATGAAGCTGGAATCTGGTTACAGTAACTCTGTAATGCATGCAACCCCATCAAGTTTGGAATCGTTTGATTCGTCTTGACGAGCACTTTGTCTTTATGATATCCAGGGTCTAGAAGGTCTAGGGTCTAATGATGGAGCTAGAAGGTGGCCATAGGAACTCCGTTATAAAGCGACATAAATCCATCGAGTTTGGGCTCGTATGATTTGTCTTGACGAGTACATTGTCTCTAGATGGTATCCAGGGCCTGATGACGGAGCTGGAAGGTGGCCACAGTAAGTCTGTAATGTAACGACGCCACCCCATCCAGTTTATACTCCTTTTATTCGTCTTAACGAGTACTTAGTCTCTAAATAGTATCCAGAGTCTGATGATGGAGCTGGAAGGTGCTCATGGGTACTCGTAATTAAACGTTGCAACCCATCGATTTAGAGCTAGTTTGAGTTATCTTGAATAGCAGATATCCTAGATGATTTTCAGCGTTTTGACAAGTACTTCAGTTCTAGATGATATCAAGCCTGATGATTTATGTCCATTTCGGTTATTTTACACATGCTATAATTAAATACAATCCTTCATTGAAAAAGTTATGATCGTATTTTTATTTCTACTCATTATTTCTACAAAATAAAGTCGATGTTTTCACATCGGGTAGACGTCCCGCGACGTGTATTTTTTTATAGTGATGATTCTTCGAGTTACAGCTAAATTTATACGAGTAGATACTATAACTTTGAATGTTAACAACGACAAAGAGAAATAACCTTAGCACTGGGAGTTTTATTTTTACAAGTAGCTGTTTTCTTTTACTAAATTTAAGGTAAATTGTAGTCCTTTAGATAATTTAATTTGCATTTGAAAATATAACTAAGGGGAGAACGGTGTCTCTCAATTTTTCATCGTTACTTTGATCTTTTCCTGGATTTTATTTTCAATGTGTTACAAACCAACCGAACCGAAATAACATTAAACTTTAAAATAATTATATTAAGCTTTTAATCTAAAGTATACTTTTCTTTGTTAAGGCGGGAAAAAATGTTCCCAACCGCACACCCCGTCGTTCGGGGCAACGAACAGGATAGTGTGGGGCCCTCACCCACTAAATAAAGCCGCCGTGTGTCTCTCCGCCTTTGTTGGCGGGCCACTGGAGCCATATAACATTCATTCAGTGGTAATTTAAAATATACCTACTATTATAAAGCTGTAACATAGCTATGTCTGTACATTTAAGATATTTGAGAAAAAATACTGTAATAAGCTATATTAGGCGTGTTTAAACACAAAACATTTTTTTTAGAATTTTTGTGTTTGTCTGTTTATCTATAATTTTCTAGCTCCAAATACATAATTAATAAATTAAACAAAAACAATGAATTACGTAAATTTAGCAATAATGAGTTTAAAAATGTTGTACACACTTTACTCACATCAATGGACTACGAGGATATAGAAAATATTTTAAAATAACACGACACACATACACACACAGTCATGCTGAAATATACACATACACACCACACACACGCACACACACACACACACACACACACACACACACACACACACACACACACACACACACACACTCGCACACATACTTAATATTAATTATGTTTTTTAGTATAAGTTATTTATATGTGTAGGTATATTGTTATCTTTTATGTTTCTTTCTGCAACAGAACCTGTTACTTTTCGATATAAAAAAAATTTGTCAATTTAATAAGGGGAAGACACTAACACCTGCAACACAGTATTTACTAGCGCAGGTGTTAGAGAATCCCATAACTTTTTTGTAACACTTTATATCAATAAAGATTATTATTATTATCTCTTTATTTACATATATATCTTACAACTAAATACATTTTTAAATAGGTATATGTATTATGAAAAATAATAAAATATTTGAAAATATAAAAAGTGTGTAGACCCACCGGCAGCGGGCACAAGGGCCAAACTGCCAGTGGTTAGGGCCCCAGAGACAGGAACTTCCTCACGATGCGTGCCGTGTCCAGAAGTACCGCTTTCTGTATCAAACCCTTGATCCAAATACCCAACGTGAGCCTCTTAAGATGTTGGTCGAAGCTCTTGGCTATGAGTCCGTTAACTGAAACCACTATCGGCACAATGATTGCTGAATCTAATTAATTATTATTATCTGGTTGTTTGTTCGCGCATCACGCAAAAACTACTGAACTAATTTTGATGTAACTTTTTAATTTGATAGCTCTTGAGTAGACTTAAAAACTGTTAAACATTTTATCCCGCTACTATATTAGGAACCTGAGATATGACCCAAAAACTAGCTTTTGGCTGCGGTGGAGCTGCGGGCAAAGGCTTTGTTTAATATAATACCTCAAAAGCAGTTCTGTAAAACAAAATCTAATCCTAGGATAGGACCCGAAAATTAAATTTTATGAAGGTAAACATTATTATCATTAAAAGCGGATGCACAACATGCAGATGAAAATTCTTTGCCATCTTTATTTTCTTTGAAGAAAGTATATCAGTGGTATATCAATATATACGAGTTAAGATCTAATTACAGAATTTATGGTTAAAATTTAATTTTCTGAAATTCTTTAACGAGTACTCGTTAAAGAATTTTTCATTTCAATGACTTTCGAGTCTGTATCCAATGTCGAAATTATTGATCTACTTTACAAGCGTTATTATTGTAACTTTTAAGTAAATACTTAGGTATCTTATCAATCACAATGTTGTGCACGAAGAGCGGCTTTATACCAGCTCCCTATCAGGTGAGTAAATATTTGTACTAAAGTGCAAATTTACTTTACGGGACACCTACCACTTACTCGCTACTCAGTACGTTACAGATTGGACAGCTGCTGAGGTTTTATTATCAACTAGCTACTACCCGCGACTTTATACGCGAATTTAGTTATTTTTTTGTGCGTATGTTACTCCTTATAATATTAGCATATGCCAGTGAAAGTCCCGTCCAAATCGATTCAACCACTTCGGTTTAGCAGACATGTTGAGATAGACAGACAGACAAAATCTTTAAAAGCTGTTGTTTTTAACGTATATAGGTACCTACACTTTCATTATCATGTAGTAAAACGCTGTAATTTTGACATTACAAACAGACACTTCAATTTTAAAGTACAAATTATTTGTGAATGAGGAAAAAGAGAACTTTAGTGTCCAATCTAAGGAAGTGCTCTAAGCCACTGAGCTACCTAAAGATGGAACCGATATATTCATATAACGGTTACTGTAGCCTATAGACATAGACGCTAGCAATATCAAAGGCATCATTAGCGCATCGCCATCTCCAAGAAAAGGGATATTCCTTTCCTCTCATTAGAATATTCTTATACTTCCGATCCTCTCCGTATTATTCTTCCACATAATAAAGAGATTATGCGGGAAAACAATAAGGAGAGAATAGGAAGCGTGTCAAGGTCTCCAGCTCTCTCATTCGGCATATGAAACAACTGCAGGAGAACTACCATTGTTTCACGCTGATCTTCTGTGAGATGAGTAATACTTCAGGCTTGATTCCCATCAAGCCGGTCCATTCATGCTGAGATAAGCAAGAGTACCTTTAGGATAGAGGCTCCAGATTTTTCTTGCGATACTGAATCTACCCATCTATACTATTATAAAACTGTTGCGGTATTTGAATCTATCTTGTATATTATTTCTCTAGCCTGTTTTTCTGTCGGTGAGATCTTCCTTATTCCTTTATCAAATTCCATGATACAGCCCTCATTTTAAAGCTTATCGTACAGGCTAATGAAGAAAATATACCGCTTCTCTTAAATTTAAAATAATTTACGAAGATGTCCTTTAGAAATACGTCGATTTTTCGATAGGTAGATATTGAATTGGATTCGATATTATTTAATTCGGAATTGTATATTAGATAGAATTGTATAGTATAGTCGGGTCGACTAGTTGATACTATTATAAAACTGTTAAAGAGCTATATCAAATCAAACATATAAGTTATTTGAGAACAAATTGCTGCTTTATAAGGTGCAGCGCAGACGACACACTTTTTGTGCGATCGAATCTGCGGCGCACAAAAAGTGTATGGCGCGCTAAAAGTCCGTCGCGGAATTTTCGCAGACTTAACGCACACAACGCACATCTACGATCATTTTGTCGGCAGAACTGTAGACGTATACGCTGTGGAAATGCAGAGATCGCGATGTATTATATTATACTTGAAGTTGTGGGGATAATAGTATTTTCCATTCAAACTCCTCACATAGATATATTTACTGTCGTGAATCGATTGATATATATTATTAATTTATGTTCTATGATTCCTGTAAGGACCCCTCTGGTCTGGTACAAAAGTAATCTCTCTATCAGTTTGTGTTGTTGTGTTCAACAGTGTTTACATAGGGAGCCATTTTATAAAAGATATTGTTGTGAATTTATATAATAATCGTGCGATCACTACAGCACACTTCAGCCCACATTTTTCTCTTTAAATGTCTATCATGATATTCTGGCTTAGAAGTATTTACCATAAATAAATTGTTGGGCTGTTTTGTACTTCTTGATATTAACATCGATACATTGATCTCTAGCGCCATACTTTACCTCCACCACTTAACGAGTGCAGATTGCAGATTAGTGTGCGCCGTCTGCGTTAAAGCTCGTTGAAGCAAACGTTCTATTTTTTTCGCGCACTTTTTGTACGCCGCGGCGCGGCGCGGTCTGCAAGAATCGCGCGGATTTTTTATCTGCCGGACTTTTTGTGCGTCGTATGCGTTACTGCATATAATTACATAGGTTCTATTTTTACAGACTAAAAATTGCGCTGCGGATAGTACGTTGTCTGCGCCGCAACTAATTACGCGTCTCTGAGCGCAAAACATTTTTTTAAGAAACTGCTTAATTTTGTTTGTTCGCGTATCACGCAAACGCATTAATTCAGTGACAAATATACTTATAGAAGAGTTCTATATATTATAATGTAAAGATTAACTATATGTATAACGAACTATTGTGACGAAAGAATTTAAGTGTCACCACAGCATTCATTCCCGTGGCTACTAGGGGTAGTAAGCTATACGTCGATTGCATTACTGGTGGTAGGGTTTGGTACCAAGTAGGAGTAGCCACAGAGGTTACCATTTATCAACATAAGCAATAAAATATGGTCAATAAATTATTATTACGAGCCAAAAAGAACGTGAACGAAACCAACCAAGCCCGTGTGGCTGTTTGGACATTATAAGAGCTATCAAATAAAAAAAATCATTAAAATGCGTTCAATAGTTTTTGTTTGATGCGCGAACAACCAACACACACAGAAATAGCGACAAACAAACAACATTCTAAAAAAAACGTTGATTTGTGTTCGGAGACGCTAATAACTGAATCGAATAACATACTTTCTCAAATATCTTAAACGTACTAACAGTTCTGTTACAGCTTCATAATAGTGTAGTAGATTATTACTGCAAATATGTCTGAAAAGTTCGATATTGTTTCCGCGTGTTCTGTTCGAATCGAGAGTAAGTATCTTCTGTATATTATACAGATTAGAGCTGTAACAGAGCTGTGTCTGTACATTTACGATATTTGAGAAATATTACTATAATATAGCCTATATAGGCGTGTCTAAAGTTTAGACTCTAAACCCAAAACATTTTTTTTTAGAAGTTTCGTCTGTTTGACTGTTTATCTGTTCTGTTTGTTCGTTCGCGCATTACGCAAAAACTACTGAGCGGATTTTGATGCAACTTCTTTTATTTGATGGTTCTTGAAGAGACTTAAAAATTGGTATAAATTTTATCACACTACTATATTGGGAACCTGAGATATAACCTAAAAACTAGCTTTGCGGTGGAGCCGCTACGCTAGTCTTTCTCTAATCACAAAGTCCACTGTACTCCGTGGTACCTACCTATTGAGTTATAATATGTACTAAACGACATCTTATGGCAAGACGTAGAAACTGACATGGTGAAGTTTTTCGTTTCAAGTAAAAAAACATGATGTCGGCGCTTCAGCTGATTTTCAGGCTTCGTGTTTCCTTAACAACAATATAGATGGCGTTAGTTGTTAAAAGTAGGTTGTTTATATAGAGACTTTGTTACAGTCGAATGCCAACACGAAAAAATATCATAGTTACTCTAAAAATATATCATTGAAAACATACAAGTTTAGCAAAAGTAGTTTAGATACCGACCTCACGTCAAGGATTCCATACATTCCATAAAGAACAATTTTTTGTGTGTGATCCACAAATGGTTGTTCTGATTCTGGGTGTAGGTACCTACTTTGAGTCCGTTAAATTGTATGTTTGTAAAGTTACCCGCAATAGAAGGATTACTTATTAGTGCAGGGTGTTGTCATTTAAAAAAAAAACATACTATAGGTACATTAAGTTTTTTTACATTGTTACAAAGTGCTTTCATAACGCGGTTACAGTGCTTATCCTATCAGAGACAGGCATACATACAAATACAAACTCGGTTCAAATCAGAAACTATTAACTGGTGAATTCAAAGCCTTGAAATATAGTCACGCACCCAACTCATTAACACAAGTCCTTGAACTTATTTTTTGGCGAAAATCACATGCAGCTTAGGAGTTTGTAGCATTTAACATTTACTACGAAAGTTTTGTTGCTCGTAATTCCTACTATACCTCCTCCTTGGCTCGAATTCCTAATTGCTGAGGGTCGTGACCCCACTATGGTATTTTTTTCTTATCTTGCATCTTCATTTAATAATGGTAGAGTTGAGCTTATTATCCCAGCATGAATGGGCCGGCTCGACCGGGGAAGTACCACCGTCTCACAAAAGATCAGCGTGAACCAACAGTAGTGGTACCTACCTTTGTGTTTTGTACGGCGAGTGAGAGTGCCGGAGGCCCGAACCCCCTCCTTATCCTCTCCCCGTTATCCTTTCTATCCTGTCCTTATTATCCTACCTTTCATCTCCTTAATATACTTCCTATTCACCTCCTATCCCTTTCCTTAGATGGCGATGCGCAAGTGATGCCTCTGGTGTTACTAGCGTCTATAGGCTACGGTAACCGCATACTTACGGTTGGGCCGTATGCTTGGGTGTCACACAGGTAGTAAAAAAAATCATCTGTGTCTGTTCTTTGCGGTATATATGGCCTCGTGTACGGCTGCGAAGTGCAGAACGGATTCCATCAGACCAGCGTAAAGGACTACGGCCTCACAGTCTTAATAACATCCACTGGGATAGCCAACCCGCCTGCCAAGCGTGGCGATTACGGCACTAAGTTAAACAGTTTTAATGTACAAAGCGTGTTGTTTGCCTATATGTATAATTTGTTAAATTTATCAAAATAACTTCTTATTACGTTTTCTTTTGTTAATTAGTTTAATTTAAGTTTTGTCCGTACAAAGCATGTTGTGTTTGCCTATAATTATTTGTTACACTTTGCCAGATATTTAATAATGTTGCTTCTCTATATATGTAACAGTGTAAGCAAATGTTGACAATTCTAAATAAATAAATACCAATTATATTTTTGACTGGCATTATTCTAACAAACCCATATAATCTCGACTAGAAATACAGCATGAAAACTGGCTCTATGGCTGGTTATTTTTAATTGAATCTTTTTTTAGACACATCAGGCTTGTTTCATCGAATCCATTGCTGAAGATGACTATAGGATCTGGAGTATATCTGGTCGTCTTATAGTTAAAGGATGGTGGAATAGATCGAGTTATTCCTAAATAAATGTTTGAACCTACTGATATTCTGTTTTGAATCTGATAAATATCTAAATTCAGTAGGTCAAGGATTTTTACGAAGCCCACAAACAAAGTTTCATGTGAAATAAACTTGCAGACGAATACCAGCGTTTGTTGTACTAAAATTACGCAAAATCAATAGACGAAGGAACGTGTCAAAGTCGGTGAGTTGATATAATATTAAAGTTCAATTTGCTGAATCAATTAGACTTGATTCAACATGTCAGTATTCAAGTACACGAAAGGTCTTTCAGCTACAGAAAATATATTAACTAGATATTTGTTTTCTACTATTTATATGAGCTGGCTGTGTGGGGCCGGCTTTAGAATTGTCCCACCCCTCTCTACCCACGGGAGTCATAAGAGCCGACTGAGGAAATACCGGGGGAGTGGGCAGCAGCACTCCCTCGAGTATTAACAACATCCACTGCGATCGCCAACCCACCTGCCAAGCGTCGCGATTACGGCATTATCCCCCATGACGGGACCGCTCGTTGTGGCGTTCTCTTGGGGAGGCCTATGTCCAGCAGTGGACGTTGAAAGGTTGATGGATGGATGGATGGATGGATTTATATAAGATAAAAGGCGAAAGTGGAAGGATGTAGGTACAGGGGGAGACCGAGACTCACCTACCTAGACCAAATCGGTCATGTATTGAAGGAAGGTGGAGTCAGGCATCTCCGAAACCGGCGAGCGTGTATGAAGAGAATTATGAATGTTGAGGAAGATAGAGATGTATGCAAGAATAGAGCCTCTTGGCACTCTGTTCTCTCAGCCTGCCCCGCCAGGGAGATGGCGTGATGATAAGTAAAAGACGAAATATTACTGTCATCCTTGTTTCTACATATAACGACTTCGGAGGTGCAGCGGTAGTGTGCACGATTGCTGATCATAAGGTTCCGGCTTCGATCTCCGGTCGGGCAGTGTTATTGGGCTATTATGAAAAAAAATTCTCAGTAGCTGCTACTGAGAATTTTTTTTCATAATTTTGGTAACGGTTGGGAAGTCCGGTTTGGAAATATTCCTGGTAAATTAACCAGGCTTGACCCCAATTACATGAGACTTAAATATAGTTGACGAACCGTGGATGTGTAATACACCTCTGCCTACCCCTGCCTCCGGGGATAAAGGCGTGAGACTATGTTTTTATTTTGTTTTTACTTATTATGTAATTACTGGTGTATTATAACCATACTACAGTGTCCTCCCACCAGATAGCGGTACAAACCCAAAACCCATTCCGTTAGCCGTGTACAAAAACAAAGGGAGTGGATGACCAGGATAATCACTGACCAATTAGATCAGTTTTTTTAGCATGCGCCATGTGCAATGGTGGGCAGCGGCTTGAGTATCCTTCGTACCTATGGTAGAGTTCACTTACCATCTGGTAGGCCGCGGCTCCTATTCAGCCAGCAACAGAAAAAGGCCTTCTCATCCCCTCTAGTTCCATCGTTTCGTTCTACCTCCAATCCCTTTATAAGATTACCCATGCGCTAGACATGTCTCCGATATTGGTAGGGTCTATAGGCTATCGTAGCCGCTTACCATCAGGTAGGTGGTGTATGCATAAGAATAAATAAGATTTATTTTTATGGTGTAGGTATCTATAATCTTTATAAAAAATTATAACAGATATCTAAGGATAAATGTTTGGTTTCCAATCGTCTAAGTATACCCTCGATAACTATACAAAAGTCCATAGTTTTGAAATCATACTACGTTTACGGAATCTATCGCGTTTACTTGAACATCTACCATCTAAGTCCACCCGTGATCATGAATGCTGTAAAGTATTCGAAACATCGGGATAGTATAAAAATCAAGTAAACGCGATAGATTCCGTAAACGTAGTTTTATTTCAAAATGTGTAAAATTCCCGTAAATGTTAGAAAGTATTATAGAGTCCATAGTATCCGAGGCCTCCAATGGATAACAAATGGTTAAGATAAAATAGATTTAATATCTAGAAACAAAGCAAATAGTTCCTAGTAACTACTAAAATCTTACCAACATTTTAAAAGAGTTTACAATACACATTATTTTCGCTTTTATTTTTAAACTAGCCTTTGCTTGCGGCTCCGCCGCAACCAAAAGCTATTATAGTTTTTAGGTGGTATCTCAGGTTCCCGATGTAGTAGTGGGATAAAATGTATACCAGTTTTTAAGTCTAATCGAGATCTATGAAATAAAAAAAGTTGTATTAAAATCCGTTGAGTAGTTTTTGTGTGATGCGCGAACAAACAAACAGATAAACAGACAAACAGAAAAAAATCTAAAAAAAATTGTTTTGTGTTTAGACACGCCTATATAGCCTATTGCAGTCATTTTTTCTAAAATATCTTAAATTTACAGACACAGCTATGTTACAGTTTTATAATAGTATAGATTTAATATAAATTACTTATAACATTAGTGCTATTACTAAGCTGTAGCTTTTATTGTTACCAACATTACCTACATTGTATTTGTTGTTTTACACCTTCTAGTAGGTACTTCCCCCTTTACACAATATTATGTAGTACGATACTGCTTAGTACTCAATGAGTTATGGTATTTGTAAAGATAAATTATAGAAAACATTAGCTGTGTAAGGTATATATATATATATATATATATATATATATATATATATATATATATATATATATATATACCTTACACAGCTTATATATATATATATATATATATATATATATATATATATATATATATATATATAATATTGCATATGAACACAAAGTGCGAAAACATAAAATCAAAAATAATAGTGAAGAGAAGGATTTGAACCTGCATCTTTTGGAAACCCGTCTCAGATTCTTTGCATAGTCAACCATCGTGACAACTGCTCAAGACCACGAATTTCGATAACACATTCCTTCCCAATATTTGGTGTGGTGGCATCTGCACTATCTGGCGGATGTATTTGCTTACATTATTCCGACCAGGTAAGGTTAATTAATATAATTAAGATTCATACCAAATAATAAGGCAGCCCTAAAAATATTATGATAAACTCATTATATATTTTAAGCATTTGATATGCTTAGCCATATAAATTATTCCAAAGTGCGAAAATGGGAAATCGAAAATAATAGTCACGAGCAGGATTTCAACCTGCATCTCCGGGAAAACCGTCCTAGATGCTTTGCCACGTCAGCCATCGTGACAACTGCTCGGACTAGGAATTTCGATAATAGGATTCACATATTATTATCTACTACTAGCCTTTGCCAGCGGCTCCGCCGCAGCCAACAGCTAGTTTTTCGGTTATATCTCAGGTTCCCGATATAGTAGCGGAATAAAATGTCTACTAGTTTTTAAGTCAAAGCAAGCCTATCAAATAAAAAAGTTGCATCAAAATCCATCTAGTAGTTCTATTAAATAAATTCTAAAAAAAAATCTCAGGTTCCCGATATAGTAGCGGGATAAAATGTATACCAGTTTTTAAGTCTAATCAAGGCCTTTCAAATAAAAAAGTTGCATCAAAATCCGTTCAGTAGTTTTTGTGTGATGCGCGAACAAACAAACAGACAAACAGATAAACAGACAAATAGACAAAAATTCTGAAAAAAATTGTTTTGTGTTAAGACACGCCTATATAGCCTATATAGCCTATTGCAGACATTTTTTCTCAAATATCTTAAATGTACAGACACAGCTCTGTTACAGCTTTATAATAGTATAGATTAGGAACCCAAAACATTAGGAAGGAATGTGTTTCCCATCGGCCAAATGATATATGAACAGCAGCTTAGCAGTATCGTTAAGCCATGAGCTACGGCTGTATCTCGTCAGCCACCAAAAATAATTTAAAAAAAAACTACAAAATCAAACATTCAAGATATTTCGTCATTACAGTAAGGACTTATATATCTACTAGGTGCTACCCGCAACTTCGTCCGCATGGAATTTAGTTAGTTTCTTTTTAGTGCAGAATCCTAATTATTTTTCCAAAATAAAAGTAGCCTAATTTACTCATTGCAATAACAGCTGTCTGCTAGTGAAAGTCTCGTCCAAATTAGCCCAGTCGTTCCGGAGATTAGCCGGAACAAACAGCCAAAAACTTTAATAATTGGTAATTTTTTGTAGGTAGCGTATATAGTCTCGTATACATTTAGTAAAAAGCTGATATTTACAAATAGACACTTCAATAATGTTATAAATATGTACTATAGATTATGTTAATAAATAGCAATCCAAATTCTTCTTTGTACTGGATGGATACGCTCTCGTTTACGTCTGGGTACGTTTACTTAAAAGTTTGCTGCCTAAATAAAACAAAAAAGCTATAACCAATGTGTTATTGATATTGAATATTAACTAGTTCACGCTGGTGTGTGAGACGAAAGAGGTGGGCGCATATTGCCCAGACATATGAAATGGTCGCGGGCTGCCCGCTCGTTTTTGCTTCTCTGGCACACATTCATATATCGGATTTATTTTGAACACCCGCGTTTTGCACTCAAATAATTAAATTTTGTGAATACCAGACAATGTTGCGTTGTTGATACAATGACATACTTTTTGAGCACAGCACTCAATCTGCTATTTTATTTGTCAAGACTAAATGCTTATTAAGACAGTAGTTGTAAGCTAGGGTTGCCAACCGTCCTGTTTTTACCAGGACATGTCCTGGTATTTTGAGTGTCCTGGGGTGTCCTGAATAGTTTTTAAGCAGCATCCTGAGTTTTTAAAACATTCTGTTAAGGTCATGTATAATTGGTAGGGTTGAAAAATATGATAAAAATTATTAAGTTTGTAATATTAGAATATACCTAAGTTTAAAGATTTTTTTAAAACTAAATTTAACCCAACAAACGTGTAACTTTTTTCAACATATTTAATTTTTATATATTTTTCGTAAAATTTCGGATATTTTTAGTAAAAAACTTAGGTACTTAAATTTCATTTAATGTGTTTTTAGAATCCGATTGGTTTAAGTCGGGGCTGCGTGCTGGCCACTCCATATGTGTGAAGAAATCCCAGCCCACACGTGAACAGAGCCTCCGCTGTATGGTACTTTTTCTTCTACACAAGCTTGATTATAGCGCTCTCCCGGTCTTCTGTACACTCTTTTCCTCCCGTCATGCTTGTATAAACAGAATGTAGACTCGTCTGAAAACATAACTCTTGACCAGTCATTCAGAGTCCAATTCTCGTGTTTTCTACCATAGCTCAACCTTGAGTTTCTGTGGTGTCTTTCTAGTTTTGAGCCATTTGCAGGTCTTAATGGCTTTAAATTTGATTCAACCAGACGCGGCCTTACAGTATCCGTACTCAGATTGTTTCCTCCAGCTCGTAAATAATGATCATTTACTTTAACAGCCGCAAGAAAGCGATTTCTCAAAATTGTTGACACCATATAGCGATCCTCCCGCGCCGTCGTGCACCTTGTCTGGCCTTATTCATTTTACATTTTCAGTTTTTATACAATTATCAAAAATAAATATGAAGGTTTTATATATAATTTTAAGCGGCATTAAATATTCTTTAATATTTCATAAAGCTAGGTCAGGTAAAGATATTGAAGATTTTTTAGCCGACCCTTTCTCTTTGCGGTCTTGCGTATATTCGATGTACTTATATATCTATTTGATCCGTATTCATTCACAATTTCATGAGTTTTAATTTTTCTCGCGGTACTCTCATTATTGTTTTTCGAAAATAAAAATAGGTTAAGTTACTCCTTATAACAACAGCTATGTGTGAGTAAAAGTCTCGTCCAAATCAGTCCAGGCATTCCGGAATGGTATTCTTTCACAATTTCATGGGGTTTATTTTTTTTATGCGGTACCCTAACTATTTTTTCCAAGTAAAAGTACCAAGTTACTCCTTGTAACAACAGCTATCTGCTAGTGACAGTGCCGACCAAATCGGTTCAGCCCGTTCCCGAGATTATCCGGAACAAATAGACACACAGACTGAAAGATAAGATCTTTAAAAATTGGTAAATTTGTTATAGGTAGCGTATATACTCTTGTATACATTTTGTAAAAACTTGTTATTTAGACATTACAAACAGACACTTCAATTTTATTTACTTGTATAGATTATTGCTACTCTATTACTGCGTCCTGATTTTAAACTGAATTTTCCTGGTTTTCCAACTTGAAATCCTTGTTTTTGACATTAGTGGTTGGCAACCCTATTATAAGCAATTAAACACAGTAGTGTTTCAGCGTTTACTGAATAATATACAAATGTACGAGGCTTCTTAAAAATAAAGTTTTTTTTTTGTTTTTTAACCTACTTGCATAGGTACGATTTTTAAAGGTCTAGTTTGTTTTCGACATATATAAAAGTTAAACTTGTTATGGCGTGTTTGTTGATGATGACAATGACGATGAATATTTCTTGTGTTAGAGCCTTGCTTATCCCAGCACGAATGGGCTGGTTCGATCGGGGAAGTACCACCCTCTCACAAAAGATCAGCGTGTAACAACGGTAGTTACGCCTACCGTATGATGAGAGAGAGCGCCGGAGGCTTAAACCCCCTCCCTATCCTCTCCTTATTATCCTTCATATCCTCTCCTTAGTACCCTACCTGTCCTCGCTTTATAATCCTTCCTAACCACCTCCTATCCCTTTCCTTGGAGATGGCGACGCGCGAGTTCTTCCTCTTTTGTTGCTAGCGTCTATAGGCTACGGTAACCACTTACCAACAGGTGGGTATTAAATTATGGGTAAAAAAATTAAATTAAATGTTCCGACACACTTACAATGTTGACTGTAGTATCTTTCAAGTCTATATCAATAAAACGTTTCTAAGTAGTACACGCTTTTCACAAAAGGTTGAGGTTGATGTCAATAACGCTACCCGCCAGGGATGTCCCTGCACGTGAATAACCGATGTAAACATTGAAGCAGTAAGATAATTATCATGAAAAACTACCGAATCTCTATCGGAAAACTTGTTAGTGTTCATCAAAAGACTAGTTACTAATTCAGAAGTTATTATTATATATTTTTATATACAAAAGGATTATAACTAATGGCGAAACATGGCAGCGACTTTTAACTGTATCGATAACCGGAAAAGCCCATGAAAGGCCGGAATTCTGCCACGATTGAGAAAACATATATGGGATTGCTAGAAAACGTCAAGATCATAACAAAAAACACATAGGTATCTGAAGTGCTTTGATGACTGGAATTGTATGCTATGGCCTATTGTATGTGAGAGGGATTACTTTGAAGGGGACAAAATATATAGGTATTGATGAAAAAATAAATATTTTTCGACAAAAATATAAAGGCCCTTTATTATTGAACACGGGCTTATTATGTAAGTATATTATAAAATTGTTAAAACTTTAAAGATGCCGCAAACCTCACCTGCATTAACACTAAACAGTTTATTAATAAATCTAGCATTGACAAAGACCACGAAAACACCTGGCTAACCGCCAATGAGAAAAAAAATGTGTTACGTGTAGCAGTTTCGGCATGAGACAATTCCTGTGACGTCGAGACGACGATTAACAGGCGGTGCACAGTTAGCGTTCGAAATAGCGCTCCCGGATCTATAACTATTTTACTACAGTGTAAACCTCTTTAATCTTACAAAGTATTAGTAAACTAATTAATTAAATATAAACAAATAACGATTTTTTTACCAACTGCGATGGTTTGGTTCGGCGGAACGATCTTCCTCCCTGGCCTTTCCGCTATTTCCTTCTACGAGATGGCGTCCTCAAAGAGGGCAGCGACCGCAGCCCAATTTCTGTCCGGTAGCGAGAGTTTGCCACCTATTGCATACCTAGATAGCCTATTAAAATCATATTTTATCAAAAATCGTAAATTTACAGACACGCACCCATACATACAGCAGAAGTACTACAGCTGTATAATTTTATTTATATTATAGGTAAATAAACTATTTGATCCCAAAGCACGAGCCTCCGTCCTGGTCGCGTAAAATTGGCAAATACATCGTAACGACAATTTTGTTTCAAATTCTTCTCTCGCAGTGTTATTTTCTTTATAATTTTGCTTCAACAATTATCTCTTACGACACCTGTGGAGAGGGATCAGGTGTTAACAATAGCCATTGAATCCACTTCTCTTTTCACTTTATAACAGCAGTATTTTGCAGTTTGATCTCCAAATTACCAATATCATCGCAAGACACAACAAATAAAATATATACTATCACTGCTCGGTTAGGGAAAACATCGTAAGGAAGCTTGTATGCCTGAGAAATTCTCTCGATAGCTTGTTAATAGCATTAGGCCCAAGTGGTTATACCACTGAAGTAATGCAACATAGTTCCAGTGGCCCGCCAACACAGACGGAGAAACGGCACACGGCGGGTTTATTTAGTGGGTGAGGGCCTCACTCTACCCTGTACGTTGCCCAGAACGATGGAGTGATGGAGACCATGGCAAATCTCATTTTGACTAACGATAAATATATAACAAACAGGACAATGAAGGGTAGTAAAAAGTTATTCTATATTATAACAAGCGTATTACATAATTACGATGTATAGCAATCTTAATGTATTGTTAATGTACTAAAAATTAGCGTAACAAATAACGAGTTACAGCAAACGATCGTGCTTCAGTCACAAAACAAACCTCACCAGCCTGTAAACGGCCCACAGATTTACGAGTCTCGCCGTTATTGGCATGCAAATATATTTATTGTTGACAATATGGTATATAAATAGCACTTATTGGCCAACCGCAAAACGCAAGTATGTTTGGTTATTGCATTGGTCTATGCTCTAGCCACGCTAGGTGGAGGATATATGCTCAGCATTGAGACGTTTATAATGTTCACGAATGACGTATCTCCCTATCTTTTGTATTTTATAAAGATCAATGTAATGGTATTCCTCATTGGCTGACTCCGCGTAAATCAAAAAAATACGAGTGTGCTTTAGAACACACGACTGAAGTAAAACTTAACAATAAATATATATATTTAGATATTTTTATATATATATTTTTAGCATTTTACATGCTTAGCACTATACATTAAACACAAAGTGAAAAATGTGAAATCGAAAATAACAGTCACGAGCAGGATTTGAACCTGCATCTCCTGGATACCGTCCAGATGCTTTGCCAATTCAGCCATTGTGACAATTGCTCCTGACTGCTAATTTCGATAACACATTCATACTTAACGTCTTTGGGTGACGCCTGCGCCATCTGTCGGAAGTATTTTCATACATTATACCAACCAGGTAAACTTAATTTTACAATTAAGATTTTACCTAATAATGACGCAAACCCTTTATATATTTAGATATTTATATATTTAGATATTTATATATTTATATATAAATTTTTAGCATTTTACATGCTTAGCACTATACATTAAACACAAAGTGAACTCGTGACTGTTATTTTCGATTTCACATTTTTCACTTTGTGTTTAATGAATAAATATATATTATATTATTAATAATGTTAATATCTATTAACAAGTGAATGCAGTTATGTGAAAAAACTATTTCGTTAATTTTATTTAAGCTTGTGTGACAATCGACGTACGACCAATGAAAACGTCGCAATTTACTTATCGTTTCCGAACACGTATTAACTAAACCTCTTTTTTTTGTTATGGCGGAAAAAAATGTTCCTAACCGCACACCCCGTCATTCGGGGCAACGAACAGGGTAGTGTGGGGCCCTCACCCACTAAAGAAACCCGCCGTGTGCCATCTCTCCGCCTTTATTAGCGGGCCACCGGAACTATATTACATTCCTTCAGTGGTCCGCTGGCGGCTTACCTTTTCGGGTACCCTCTACTTAGCGGCGCATTCGCACACGGAGCGTCGCACCTTCGCGGGAGGCTTTGCGGGTGGCGGACGTGCCCCGATCCTTCCACCCGCAGCCTCAGCTAGGGCGGCATTAGGCGCAAATACTCGCGCCTGCGCCGCCCTAGTCGCTGGCGGCGGTTTGGGTCTGCGGAAAGATCAGCCTCCCTGGCCCTCTCCGCCGCTTCCTACTGCGAGATAACCTCCTCGCAGAAGGCAGCGACCGCGGCCCAATTCCTGTCGCTGCCAAGCATTGCTCTGACGACGCTCGGCAGCGAGAGGTCCCCCAAGGCCCAAGTCGGGCACGACTCGAGCGTGTGCTGCGCCGTGTCCTCGTCACAGCCGCAATGGTGACAGCCCGGAGTCGCTTCCCTCCTTGCGGTTATGTGCAGATATCTGCCGAAGCAGCCGTGCCCCGACAGCACCTGCACCAGTCGGAAGGTAAGGACTCCGTGCCGTCGCCCCGCCCACTCTTCCAGCACCGGCTGGAACGCCCCTACGGTCCGAAGACCGGCCCGGGGCTCCTCCAGCCGCGCCCTCCAACTGGTCATGGCAGCTCGGCGAACGTCGCCCTGCCATCTGTCCAACATGCTTGGTGGGGGACGTGCACCCCCCTCCCGCTGTTGCGACGCCCGCAGATACACCTCGGCGAGCACCTCTGCCTCCAAGTGCCACGGAGGGGTTCCGGCCAACGCGCAGGCCGCCTCTGTCGACACCGTGCGGTATCCACGTATGACCCTGGACGCGACGACTCTCTGTGGCCTCCACAGAAGAGCCCTGTTCAGTGCGTCCAGGGACTCCGCCCGCACGGGTGCGCCGTACAGCGCCATCGACCGGTATTAACTAAACCTAAACCCCACATTTGACATATATTTTATTATTTGTTGGTCTTGGGGCATAAAAATTTGCCTTCACTTCACTAACATCAAGATCGATCTCGAGTTGCACCAGTTGACTTTTTGTTTGAGAATTATTTAATCATTATAATACATTAAATGCAATATTTTTTCGGCAAAATAGAATATTAAAAGCATAAAAAATATAAAACAAAAAAACAGCATCACGCCTGTATTCCCCGAAGGGGTAGACAGAGGTGTATTACACACCCACGATTCGCCAGCGACGTTTAAGTCCCACGTAATAGGGGGCGAACCTATCGACGTCTACAAAACAAACTCCGGGCTACTATAAAAAAAAATATTTTTTACGAAAAATCTCAATAACACTGCCCGACCCGGGGATCGAACCCGAGAACTCATGATCAGCAGTCGCTTACACTACCGCTGCACCACAGAGGCAGACAATATTAAATAAATAAATTAATATAAAACAAATAATGAGAAAGAGAGAAAGAAAATGTGTACCTCTCTCTCTTGCCCCTACAGTAATATACGAAACGTAACTCTCTCTCTTTCTATCTTCACTAACTCTTAACTTCCGTTCGTCTAGCCCGATCAGCACTTTTCGTAACGCTCACGTCACCCATTCACCACCAGCTTACTCCCCCAAGTCAAGCGTGCGTAAAGAAGTATTTACTTCAATAAAACTTCCGTTTTAAACCTGCATGCCTGGGAAATCATTGGAACGTTTTGGGCTAGCTTGGCAAAGTAAAGCCTCATTCCCGAGTGGGAACTCATTGTAAAACTTTTTCACTTTTTAGGTGTGTTATTTCAAGGTTCAGGAAAAATTAAATACAATTAAAAAAGTATTCAAAATTTATTGGTAGGTACCTAATTGTGTGAAAGAGCCGAGTGTATATATTTGTATATTTTCAGGAAAAAAATTGTCTAGATGTAGGTACACTTGCCACTCTTAACTAACGGCAAGAGTAAACAACTTTAACCCAACCGGTATCTGATGGGTGACCAAATGTGACAACTATTTATGAACGTCTGACCTCCTTTGTACTTTAAAAAGCAGGCTGAACTGTAGGTCCGCGTGATCAACTAATGCTTTGGCAGTTATTACTAGTTGGCAGAATTCTGAATAATCTTCTAAATTCGATCTTATTCATAGTTAGTTGACCCCTAATTGGGTGATAAGACTGATAAGAGTCAGATTAACAATCGCGTTATAAAATTAGCTATCGGATAAGATTAACTAGATCGGAGGACATGACCTCTACAAAACTTTGAGATGAAGCTAAGAAGACGATAACGATTCTAGGAAGAAACGTTTAAGTGAAAGCTTTTTGACGTGATAACGTCTTATAAATCGATGAACGCCTGCTGCACGCACGAAAATTGTCACGTTCCGCCTGAGACGAGCGTGCAAGCAAGAGCGCGGAACAAGCGATAGAGTAAGCATGATCGGCCTAAGCGTTCGGATCGTGACGCATCTATCCACATATATTACGTTAAAATTATCGTCTGTAAACCGATTTTACAGACAACCAATTTAATAGATAATAATGTTTTTTTTATTGCCTTTTGATAGTTGACAGTTGACTAACGACTACAAAAAGTGGATCAGAGCGGGAAATGCAGCTAGTTATCTAACCACTCTAGGACGGAGTGAATCCTATCAAGTGCAAGTGTACACTACGATCTACAACATGCTTCGTAACAAACTTTAATACCCTATACTTCTTTATGTTATGCGCAATAAATTATTTATACATTCTTTTACACAATAATACATCGCCGACAAGTTGATTATCTCGCATCGGAGCAATCGTAACGACTGTGTCTGCCTATGTTACACATCACGTTCAAATGAGCAACTATTAAACCAATAACTTACCAGTATTTTTATCATTTTGCAGTGAACACTTCTTTTAGCGCGGTACGTATATTTTAGATGAGATAAAATCTCTGGACTCGTGATACCGTTACGAGACGCAGCTATAGTGTGTGCATTGGAAATTAAATTTGACACACTTCCCGATTTCCGATTGAGCTGAAATTTTACACTCATATGTATATCGCGTCACAGCGCAGTATTATGATGATATGGAGCTGATCTGATGATGGAGCTGGAAGGTGGACCTAGGAACTCTATAATGAAACGGCGCAACCCCATCGAGTTTGGGCTTGTAGGATTCGTCTTGACGAGTACTTTGACTCTAGATGGTATCCAGGGTCTGAGGATGAACCTGGAAAGTGGCCACAGTAACTCTTATAATGAAACGACGCAACCCCATCGAGATTGGACTCGTTTGATTCGTCTTGATGAGTACTTTGTCTTTAGATGGTATCCAGGGTCTGATTATGGAGCTGGAAGGTGTTTGTTTTTGATTTACAAGTTTTAATTAAGATTATAAAATTAATTACAAAAATAACAACTGTTTATTTATAGTTTTAACTTTTCACTTCTCTTGGCAGTCCTCATGACTGCTTTGATTTTTTTTATATACTGTTTTTAAGTATTTAATATGCAATCCATAAATGAACACAATGTGCGAAAATATAATATTGAAAATAATACTCACCAGTAGAATCTGCCCTTAAAAACTCACAGGTCCAAATTTAATACCTACACAAGATTTGTGATTTAAATTAATATCTGTAATAACAGTTATAATTATTATTTTATAGCTTATGGTGGCAGATGAGCCACGATCCACCTAATGGTAAATAGTAACCGTCGCTCAACAATATACCGGGAGTATTGTCAAACCGCTCCTCACCATTTCATTTCACATATATGAAATGAAAGAATAAGCGGCTATCTACTGCTACAACCAAAACACGCTGATGTGCTCCATGGCCGGTCACACGGGAGATGGTGGTACCAACCCGTTCAGGTCCGATAACAAGTGAATACTCCCACTTGGTATTTGAGATTTAAAAAAGTGGCTCATGTGTTTCTTGTCCGGTTCTTCTAATGAAAAGCCTTACTACAGAATCTAGCTGCTTGTGGCGATTGCAATCGCGACATTGTGGATGCACTTGCCTCAAGCGCTCGTGTTAGTTATTAGCAACTTAGAAGATTTTAAGTGCTATATAATAAGCCTTTTTTTAAATTTAGTATCAGGCCTATCACCAATTCTAAAATCCGAAATGTAGGTATATTAGGGATAATATTTTTTATATTATTTAAAGGGTACTTTACCTGTACTAGCATTATTTTTTGGTTAATTTTCTCAGGTATCCAATAGGTATAGGGCCCCACAGTACCCTGTTCGTTGCCCCGAATGACAGGGTGTGTGGTTAGTACATTTTAATACTTTTTTTGCCTTAACAAAAAAAAGTTTTCCAATAGGTACTATAGACGAGAGAAAAAAAATGTACACTAGACATGAAAACTACGTAAGCGCTATCAGACAAAAAAAAAACATAAAATACCGTTTATCGAATAAACAAAGAACAAAACATTTTAAAAAATATTATGATCTGGATGCGTATTTGTTATTACAAACTTATCTTTTTAAGAAAAGTTTATGTAGTATTAAACACAAAGTGAAAAATGTGAAATCGAAAATAACAGTCATTTCGATTTCAAATTTTTCACTTTGTGTTTAATGTATAGTGCTAAGCATATCAAATGCTAAAAATATATATAAAAATATCTATATATTTATGTAGTATGTTATGATCTGATGAAGATCTTCGAAGATAGACAGTAGAACTCTTCATGTACTAACAGCAAATAAACCACTATTGCAGCGAACGCTACTGCTTATTGTTTTTACCATTCCATAAGGAATATTGAATATTATGTTATTACTAGCTCACCCGGCGAACTTCGTACCGCCATATTTTTTTCATGTATAATTAAAATTATTAAATCGCTATTCTTCTTATCGCTATTAAAAAATAGGGGTTGACAGTACAAGAGTAAAACTTTAGGATTGTATGTACTTATTTTATAATGCCAAATCATAAAAAAGTTAAAATACTTTGGAAAATCCAAAAGTGCACGCCTCATAATCTTAATTTTTCACAATAAAATTGATTATTTAATAAGTAACTAATAATGTATTGGTCTTACTAAGTAGTTTTCAATAAATCACATAGATAGCGCTAATTTCAAACACTACTAATGAGGTTTTCATGTCTTATACGCCATCTAGCGCTAATTTTAAGAAGCCTTACTTCTATATTGGTCTATAGAAATAGTTCAAGTAATTCTCACGAAATAAGGTATAGCGTGGCGCTGGTTTTAGAGACGAGCGTAAATATTCAGTATTTTGACGTGACAACGTCTTATAAATTGGTTTGCCGGGTGACACTTCAAGAAACTGCGTTACGCTCCGCTCACGTTATGCGCTCACAATGAGAGCGAGTGAGAGGCACGCGTCCCTTCCACTCGGGCATGGTTAGCCCGCCTAAGAGCGAGAGAGACGAAGAAATAAAATTTTGTTAATATGAAATTCAGTGCGAGATTCTTTGTATAAATTAATGTTTTAAATATAATTCTTTGTATAAATAAATGTTTTAAATTGTTACTATTATTTCATCCTTCTTCCTACTATACGAATGAATATTCACATTAAAATTATTTTACCACTCAAAGTCGTTGTCACGTAAAACTTTCGCCCGTATACCGACTTTACAGGCAACAAATTTTTTTTTTTTATTGGTATACATATGGCCGTATAAAATTTCGTGATCATCAGTGAAGTAGTTACGGTGTCAAAAGTTGACGAACAGACAAACTCACTTTCATGTCCTTCTTACTATTATAAAGCTGCAATAGAGCTATGTCTGTATTTAAGATACCTGAGAAAATTTACTGTATTAGGCACTACCTACCAAGAAATGGACCTCATGTTCATGCGGACGCGAAGTCCATTTATTTGTAGTGCATAAGTGTCCGTACCAAAAGAGAAACAAAACGCCAAAAGAGAAACAATCGTGCACCTGTCTTTGCAAAGAAAACTCAACACTATGATAATGTTATAAGGTTTCAAATTAGAATGTTGAAGTTTGCGTTTATTTTTGTTTATTTAATAACAATTAAACCACATCGAATCACACCGTGAAAAGTAATAGGGCTCTACTCGTAATCATACTTATTCGTAAAAGAAAAAAAAAGACTCGATTAGTAAAGTATTTCGGTCGTTATCGTGTTAACATACATTACCTACAACAAACGGACGTCCAAGACAGAACTTTTTCAAACAGTTTTTTAACTAGTTTAAATAACAAAAATAGCGTCAAAAATATCATGAGTCTTAAAAATAGTGTTTTTTCTTGATATGTGTGTGTATATATTATTTTACAAGTGCAATATATGACAAATAGAGACATTTTAAGTTAGAAAAATCAGTTTTTCTGCGTGAAACGAGAATAGTACACACCTCAACGCTTCGCTTATGAGGCGTGCAATAAAACAGTTCGTCCAAAATATTTTTTATATAAATTTTGTTTTTTATTAAAAACAAAATTTTGGGGTGGGCAACCCTTATCACTTAGGGGTATGAAAAATAGTTTGCATCCTATTCTCAGACCTACTGAATATACACACAAAATTTCATAAGATTCGGTCAAGCCGTTTCGGAGTAGAAAGGCAAAAAACACTGTGACACGAGAATTTTATATATTAGATAACATCACGCCTGTACAATTTTAGGTCAGTACTTACCAGTGTTTATCCACAGATTATGTGTATAGCATTGACTTAAAAACAGTATATAATAAATAATTTGGGTTTTTAATTGTTCTTATTTGGCTATTCGGAAAACTAAGGAAGATCTTCTCGTCAAAAATTCCAGTGTCCGCAAAACGAAGGTCTACGGTCACTGTGTTTTACTAATGATGACATACGGAACAGAGACGTGGTCTCTGAATGTTCGCCTTGCATCAAGTGATGGAGCGTGCTATGCCAGTGCAACCTTCTGCCAGACGGACCAGCCGTCTGGTCAAAGTCACAGGAATGCTGTTAGTACAAAACCGTTAATGATGGTGCTCTCTTGGGGAGGTCTATGACAAGTATTACAAGTCAAACGGTCGATGGATTCTATGAGACCTCACATTTATTGGGAGACTTCGGAAACATTATTCTCTGAGATCTAAAGTTGTATTATAAATAGCTAGAGAAAACTTTGGCATAAACTTTATTGTTGAATGCACAGAAATAACTTTGTATCTATAGTGGAATCCCCTTATGACTATAAATCATAAATTGAATTATTCTATTCTATTTCTCATTTTTGTTTCAAGAATGAATTGCTTTCTTATGAATAAAGAAACAATATAGGTACATGTGCAGTTTTATATTCACGGAATCGAATCATCACAAACATAATATTAAATAAAAATAATATTGAGTAGGTACCTACTGTTATATAACTGTTCTGCAGACACAAACCAAACTTCAAATATTACTTACTCGGATTAATATGATGTCCACTCTTGACCACGAATAATGATATGTAATCGAAATAATATGTAATCGAATGATATGTATTTGAAACGTCTTGAAGGTTTTATAAGTGCTATATAATAAGCCTATGAAAAATACAGATTTATTATCATTTGAAGTTGCGCTGGAACAAACAGACTGATAAACAATGTTTGTAATTGTTTTTTTTTGTATAACCTGTTAATTTGACTGCATTTTTATTTATTAGTAGTAATAGTAGGAGAAGATTATAACAAATTATAAATTAAAATTATAAGTGATACGCTCAAACAGCTGATAGTTCTGAATCAATTTGTTTTTGTACGAAACAAAATATCCCGTGGATAGATTCCATCCATCCATCCATCAGCCTTTCATCGTCCACAGCTGGACATAGGCCTCCCCAAAATGGGGGTTTTACCATAATCGCCACGCTTGGCAGGCGGGTTAGCGATCACAGTTAGGGTTGCCACCCGTACTTTATTTTAAAGTATTATACGTTATTTATGTTAACTGTACTCTATACTTTATGAGAACAATAAAGTACGGGAAAATACTTTATTTCGCATGCTTGCCCAAAACAGAACCATAGAGTTACTGGGGTCGACGATGACGGTATCGATTGTTGCCGAATAGGTTCCCTGTGTAGTGGCGGTCGCCTTGTTAACGCTCATTTTTAAATGCAACCTATCTTTTATTAAACATTGTCATTTTGTCAATGTCACTATCAAAACTTCTTGTTTGTTTTGTGATTTGTTACAATTATATTCAACATTTGTCTTCATCTGAACAGACTAGCAAAATTCATTTTAATGACACAAGCTAGTTATTTACAATAAGAAATATATTTTTTTAAAGTAATGTCGAATTTGATAATTTTGTTGATAAATTTCTTCATTAAACAAGTTATATAATCCAAGTATATAGTTCTAAAGGTTTTGCAGAATTGACTTGATTGATACTGCACAAAAATGGCAGCATATATTTAATAAGACTTATGATATACTGATAACAAGAGCCATTGAGCCAAAGTGCGAAAATGTAAAATCGAAAATAACAGTCACGAGCAAACGTGATTCGATTTTTGACGATTCGATTTTGATTTCACATTTTCGCACTTTGTGTAAATTTATATGGCTAAGCATGTCATGCATGTGCTTTAATATACAAATAGGTATATCAAAACTGTTAAAAATTGCTAAAAGTAATGCAATTAAGCAAAAAAATACGAGTAAAATAAATCGTACTTTCTTTTTTCCTACTTTTAATAACCTATGTACTTTATTTTCACAAAAAAAAGGTGGCAACCCTAATCGCAGTGGATGTCTTTTAGTACACAGGGGAACGCTGCTGCCCGATCCCCCGGTAATTCCTTAGTCGGCTTTTACGACTCCCATAGGAAGTGATGGGGTGAAGCTATTCTTGGTACCGGCCCCACACAGCCACGTAGATAGATTAGCACCGCATATCGGAGTTGAATAAATTCACATAATTCCTTATGTTACAAGGAAACTATGATACGAAATACATTTATCATGCTTCATATTTAATTTACATGTCTCTTCGTGCTTAAAACCGCTTAAAAGTCGTATATGCTCATTGAAAGATCTTATTAGGAATTTGATCTAAAATAAATATTAGAGCACACACGAACCGTTAATATCTATCAAAATATGTTATGAACTCAGTCTACCGATAAAAGACATTGGAATATCTGTACGTAATCAATGGCCTCTATAGTTTGTATTTTTGGTTACATGTAGCGTAGACTACGGCTGAGAAATTAATCTGTGTTCTCTTTTCAAGATTTATAAATATAATAAAATAAATCAATCATTCTGTAGGTACTAAATAAAAATTTCGATGTCGATGATTATGAACATTTAAATTTATGCACAAAATCTAACACATATGAAATAAAGCTACTGTTGTTAAAGGATCTACGTATCTATAACATTGGCCGATTGTTCAAAGATCCGTAACGTAACTATTATCAAAACTTAAATTGCTGAATAAGCAAAACAGGGTGGTGTGCTGCGGTTGTGTGCCCTTGAAAATTAATATCTTGTTAGCGGTTTATTCGCTTTTGTTACAGTCACTCCGAGTAGATTTGCGAAAGTCAAATGTTGTCTAACGATTGGGTACGGCAGACTGTCACGCGAACTCGACACGCGTTCACCCGACAATAATAATAAGTTAATCTTTTAACCTGAACTTATTCATTACAGGCTTTTTCATACAATGAAATACTTACCAGGCAAGTCAGTCAGACACCATGTGACGTGCATGTGCCGACTGTAAAATATGAAGTAACCAGTTAATGATAACCATATTATCGTCGCACACGCCGAACTTCCGCGTCCATCCCGTAGCGTAGGTGCTTGCGTAGCAGTAATTTTTCGCGCGTCGAGCACAGCACGTCACAGGGTGAGATCGCACGGAAGCGAAGGTTGCGCCCGTGACCGCGCCCGCCCGCCACACCGCGATAGCGTCGCAGTCGCTCAGTATCGAGGCAAGCTCGCTCATCTTCGGAGCTCGAGTTCCGCGCGAAGCCACAGCTGGTGCACGAGAACGTCTCTAAGTGTAGTGATGTGCCCGTATTTGTTCTACCGATGATGTATAGACGGCGAGTGAGTGAAGTGCTATGCTCCCGAGGTGACGACCGGCATCCTCTATACCGACCGTAGCTCGATATGTGGACGCTACTGCCGCCTATCCTGGCGGTCCTGGCTATCACTGGTGGAGCCACATTCGCGCCTGATAAGGATTTACTTGAATGTGCAAGGTTCGTCTATATCGAGACCATAATCTTTTCTGTTAAACCACTATAACCTACTTAAATAAAAATAAGAATGAGATATATTTTATCAATCCATCGCAATTTTTACTGCGAGTAGCAATGAGTTACAAAAATAATTTTAATGGGCCAACGAATGTGACGTCTTCCTATTGTAATTCCGTCGAGATTCTTTTAAACGTAGTGAGTATAAAAAAATGGTACCTAAATAAACTATGTATATAATGTAGAAATATTTGTAATTAACAACATAGTCAACGAAATACCGAATAGAATTACGTAAGTAGTTTTCGTATACCTTGATGTCCTCATGAAATTATTGATTGTCAAACTTAATAACAAATGTGGTATCGTATATGGGCCAATACTAACCATAATACCCCGTACAACAATAGCGACATAATCATAATTTTACAGCAAAACAAACAAAACCGCATCAATGTCCTTCACTATTTACGGAAACGTTAAATTTGAATACGACGTACCTTTTAGCACGTAAGACTCTACCATAATACATTCATCGTTATCACTCCAATACTTATTTTTGAAATAGTCTGTCAATCAAAGCATTGGTTGGCGGCGACCCTTTTGAACTCATAATATAAATATAGATAAAACCGCATTGAATCTGGCAGCTACGCGAGACATACGTGCGTTCGTGTCGGTGTCGCCCGGCTGCAGCCCTCGCGGTTGGCAAGGCTAACTGTCCGTAGGAAAACACCGAACATCCCGTTGATATACATTAACAGCTGCATTACAAATGTAAACTAAAGATTTAATACATTTATCAACCATCACCATTTTTCTATCAAGATTGTTATTTGAATTTTATAGACGTGAATAATGTCTAATGCATGAAAATAAGTTTATTATAAAGTTATAAACTAGCTTTCAATTGCAGTTTCATTCGCTTGCCATGTTGATATAAACAATAATAAAAAAGCTATAATTCCAAGAATTTAGTACCGACAACTCTTAAAAAAACGTTTCCAGTTATATTCAGTGAGTATTTGGTGACTTGACTTTCTAGTGGATTTCATCACCTTGATCAAATTTAAGGCCCCCGTGGTAGGGTAAACTGTATAATGGTTGGCACTCTAAGCATATTTAAGATTGATATATATACATTTTAAATTGATAGGTGTTTAAAAAGTCAGCCAACATTGATAAAGGTTTCTCTAGTATGTATATTTTCAAATGAAATGCATTAATAAATCTAATTAGATTTTTTAATAGAAAAACAAAAAAAAAACAAAAAAAATTTTGAAATTACACTCATTGGCACCAGAAGTACAGTTACTGTTATAATAATAATAATAATAATAAAGCCTTTTATTTCCCAAATAATCACATCACATAATATTATATCCAAAAATAGTAGTATAGTATGTACATTACAATTTAATTTTATTTTATATGTATAATATGTTTTAGATTATGCACTTTCGTCTTTAAATAACTATTTATATAGATGCTTTTATTAATTTAACATTTTATTTTGAAGTATATAAATTTAGGTGTATTACAATTCTATTTAATTACTAAATTCACATATATAATTATAATTCATTTAAATACTTACTAGATATTTTACTAATTTCACATTCAATTTTTATAGAATATTTATCCATGCACATTACATTTTTTTATACCTAGTGGCTTTTTTAAAAAAAATATTTTAAGGTTTTAATTAGTTTACAGGACATATCGTTATTTCATTTTACAATATCATTTCATTTTTATTTTATTTTTATTTCATATAATTTAAAATATAATATATTTATGTATTTAATTAAATTTACGAATTTAGACAATAACAATTTTATTTATTAATAACTTACAAAGTATATAAATTTACTCCTTATTAAAAAATTGCATGCTCTTAATACATTATTTAGAATATTTTAATTTAATCTGGATAAAGATTACACGTATATAAATCTACTTACTACTATATACTTACATGATACTAAAGTTTATTGGGTTATCCATTTCTGGACGTAGGCCTCCTCCAACCTTTTCCAGTGCTCTCTGTCTTTCGCTTGACGAGTCCAGTTTGGTCCAGCTACCTGGCAAATATCTTCACTCCAGCGTCGCCTAGGACGGCCGCGTGGGCGATTACTATCGTACGGGTACCAATTTAAAATTCTTTCGCTCCATCTATTATATCTAGAGTTCTTGCTATGTGTCCAGCCCACCGCCATTTCAGTCTGGTAGCTAATTCGACTGCATCTGTTATGTTTGTTATGCTTCTAATGTATGTGTTTTTCTTTCCATCTTTCAGTTTTATACCGAGCATACTTCTCTCTGTAGGCCTTTGAAACACGTTAATTTTCTGAACTATATCTTTGGTAAATGTCCAACTTTGACACCCGTAGTGTGTTGGTAAAACAATGGTATCCATGGTTCTTTAATGAATCCCAAATTAATTTCATAAAATTATCTACTACTGCATATATACATATTAATAAAATTGAAGCAGTTGTACCCAATGTTATAATTATGAAGAGGACCATATTGTCTGTCTATTGGCATAAGTTTTCAACTTTTAACTGCCAGGTCCCAGTTCGAATCTTATTCGTACAATTTATTGTTCTTCTATTATCTTACACCAATAAAAAAATGAAGTATCTGTTTGTAAAGTCTAAAGAACATCTTTTTACTTAATGCATGTGAAAGTATATATGTTACCTATAAAAAAAAATACCATCTGTTAGAGGTTATGTCTGGCTGACTGTATATTTGTTCTGGCTAATCTGTGAAACAGCTGTACCGATTTGGACGATAGCTGATGTTATAAGGAGTACTAATTTTGTTTAATTATTAAGCATCCACACGTAAAAAGTAAATAGCAAAATTGAAAAAGAATTGGAAAATCCAAAAGTGCACGGCTCATAATTTCATTTTTCACAATAAAATTGATTATAAGATCAAGGTGTCTCTACTGTTGAATTGGGTGGTAATTTAAATTGAATAAGTAACTAATAATGTATTGTTCTTACTAAGTAATTTTCAATGAATCACATAGATAGCGCTAATTTCAAAAAGTACTAATGTGGTTCTCATGTCTTAAATAGATGACGCAAATTTTAAGAAGTACTACTATATTGGTTCTATAGATGTAGTTCTCACTAAATAAGGTAGATAGCGCTGGTTGTTATGTATGATCGAATCGACCATACATATTCAAACTCACATACTATATATTTTTTTGATTATTTAATAACAATTAAACTACATCGAATCAGACCGTGAAAAGTGATAGGGTTCTATTCCTAATTATACTGAAGCATAAGAGAAAAAAAGATTCGATTAGTAAAGTATTTCAGTCGTTATCGTGATAACATACAGGATGCGCACATACAGACACACGGATGTCCAAGACAGAATTTTTTTTTAAAGTTTTTAACTAATTTCAATAACAAAAATGCTATTAAAAATATAATGAGTGTTAGTAAATGGATGGTTCTTGTAGGATATCTATTATTTTTTGTTATAATTAATATGTATTAGAGTGGCATATTTATATTCTAACGCCCACGATATAAACAGATTGATGATCTCGATATATAGGGTTTTTCAACAAGAACTTTGTTTTTTAAATCAAAATAAAACAATAAATTTAGATGATAATGATAATTTTTGTTTATTGTATTACAATAAGTAAGGTTTGGCAATTATGAATGACAAATAATATCTGATAAATGTCCACCACGACCACGGTTACAAATGTCGATTCTTTCAACATCGATCGTTTTTAATCACTTTTGGACAAAATGGTGGGTTTATTTCGTTAATCATTTCACGAATTTTAAGTTTTAAGGCTGCAATCGATTCGATTGGCTTCGTATAGACTAAGCTTTTAACATAACCCCACAGAAAATAAAAATAATCCAGCAGTATTAAATCACATGTTCAAGCTGGCCACTTAATAGTTGAATTTAGTTTGCAATAAATTCATTGTTTCGGTGGCTGTAACCGTGGTCGTGGTGGACATTTATCAGGTATTATTTGTCATTCATAATTGCCAAACCTTACTTATTGTAATACAATAAAAATTTGAACCATCATCATCTAAATTTATTGTTTTATTTTGATTTAAAAAACAAAGTTCGTGTTCAAAAACCCTATAGTTGTAGGTATAGCTAAATTACAATTTTAGGTCAACTTTTAGGAAAATATCTTTTGTTTCTTTTTTTTTGTTAAGGCGGAAAAAATATTCCTAACTGCACACCCTGTCATTTGGGGCAACGAACAGGGTAGTGTGGGGCCCTCACCCACTAAATAAACACGGCGTGTGCCGTCTCTCCGCCTTTATTGGCGGGCCAACGGAACCATATTACTTACATTCCTTCAGTGGTTTAGGAAAATACCCTACACAATAAAACAAAGTAAAATTATAATATCAGATAATAAAAGCATTTTATAAATGACAAACTCTTTAATAACAGCTTCATAAAATATTTTTATTTAAATAAAAACATACTATAATAAAGTGTTGTTGATCCAAATTCTTTTATAATTGGTGCGCCTTTTTGTCATCACATCATTAAAAAAGACATAGTTATGGTATTTTATGTATTATTTATATATAAATGAAAAGCATCTTATAGATAGAAATTCATTGCTGTACAGATTTCTTTAGATCTTTCGCTGTATAATAGTTTTGTAAACAATATAATTGTAAAGTGCTAAATGTAAGTTGTTAATTACTCCAAGCAAGATGTGTGCCAAAATTGTTTCTCCCACACGTTAATCTATCCATCAACTGATAGTTTATCACAACTTGTAAAGGAAAAAAACTTGCTAAGTAATATGAATACCACTAACATCATTATTAGTTAATGACAGCTCCTAACAACATTAATATATTTTTTATGTAAAACTTTGTTGAGACACCTAGAACATTTCTAACAGAGTCAATCAGAGGTGATCTAGACACAGCCTTATAAAACCACTTATAATCTATTAACAACAATAGCATTTCGTGTGGAGAGCCAAAATTGAATGCGTTTATGTCAGCTATTTGCGTCACATAATCCAAATATATCACATGTGCGGTATCTGTGACAACAGAAATAAAAGTGAACTAAACCTCTAGCAGCAGTGTTTTTCAATCTTTTAGAATACGCGACTCCTTTACAAGCTGAAAAATTCTGGCGACCCCTTTAGGTCATAGGCTGACCAAAAGTTAGTAATTTAAAAGACTATGTTTATGATTTTCATTTCATAATATTCATTATTAAGACCTACTCCTCACTCCCTCCACCCTTCTCACTGAAATTGGGTTTGTATTTTAGTGTAGAACCTTGATTTTTTTGCTTTTTCCGGCGACCCCCCGATTAAGGCTTCGCGGCCCCCCAAAGGGATGCGACCCACAGTTTGAAAAACACTAGCAAACAATAGATAGAGACTGTAAAAATAATTATTAATCAACCAGGATCAGGATCCTGCTCGTGACTGTTATTTTCGATTTCACATTTTCACACTTTGTGTTCATTTATATAGCTAAGCATGTCAAATGCTAAATATATATAAAAATATTTAAATAATGATTAACTTAATTTTTATTATTTTTTTAAACTGCCTAATTTTTTGTAGATACGAGTAGGTATACGCCTTTTACCATCAGACAATTAGGATCTTGAATATCGATTGCGGGCTATTCACTTGCAATTACTGGATTGTTTTATTGCCCACTTACGATGGCAGAGAAGCCGCATGTCTCTTGGTGTTAAGGGATAACACCAGCAGCACATGAAAGCCGCTGCAGCTTGATGTTAAACCATTGTGCTAGAAAAAAGTGGAAATCTAATAAATTAATAAATATTAATTTAGTAATACTCACGAAAAAGCAGAAAATATTCTGAGAAAAATATGTCTCAAAAATAGATTTATCGAATAATAGGGAACTACTTTCTGATATTTACGCGAATGTTACATATTTTGAAATAAAACTACGTTTACGGAATCTATCGCGTTTACTTGATTTTATTACTATCCCGACGTTTCGAATATAAGTTTTATTTCAAAATAGGGAACTATGAAAAAAGAACTTGCTGCACCAGTACCAGCTAAGAAGCTGAATAAACATTGACTAAAATGTTTAAGACTATTCAAATACAAATAAGTTGCAATTTGAACCAGATTCTTTCAATTTAATTATTTAATACTTAACTATATTTGTTCATTACGTCATACTATAAAATTATAGATATGATAACGCAGTGTAAATAGATTCATCAAACAATGCTGTGGACCATAATACTATACAAAATTATCATATAAATGAAATAACCTAACATTGTAACCTAAGTATTAGTATTGGTAGTTTCCTACATATGAGTAGCTGGTGTTTTTCGTGATTACGTGATCATACCCACCGGACATGACAAGACGTAATGATATGCAATTTTTTGTTCCACAATCATTGAATGAAGGTATGGTAGATATATTTCACAAAGATGTCATTAGTGTTTCAAGTATGGGTATCACGGACCAACCAGCCTCTAGTTCGTCTGTGATGGGTACGTAGATATATCACATACTAATACGAAAAATATATTCACACGCTCGAGAAGCATATCTCTGTCCTGACGTTATAAATCCCAAATAAGGAACGTAAGCAGTTGATGGCACTACAAGAGCAGGCATGTATCAGGACTTGTGGAGGAACTAATGCGAAGAACGAGTACTTTGGCTAAAGGTCTGGATCTGGTGGCCAGTCGTAAGACAAAACCCAAAACCTGGTGCATAAATAACTTGCTAAACTGACATGATATATATTGGGTTTCGAAGCACAATAACAAGCAGCATCATAATTTTTTTTCTAAATTAAATTCAAAGTGATCACAATCAAATTACTGTATGAATAAACGTTTAGTTTTGTCTTCACGGAGTGCACATGATGGCTTTTCGTCTTTCTTCTTCTTAAATATTTAGACGCTTTACTCTGTGACTCGTGAACAATGATCTGCTATAGTTATTACGGGTATCCACAAATATCCCGATTTGGCATAACCTTGGTATATTGCCACCTTTGGGTCACGGCAGTTAGATAGCAGCTGTATAAGAATGAATTTAGGTCAGGTAATACATGGGGCGTTCGCCGGCAGACGAGCTGGCCTGACGCCAGCGCCTTGGCCGTCGTCTTTGTCCAACTGATACTTACAGCACCAAATTATCAAAGACGCGAGACGTTAAACAGATTCGATGAAATACTCGCAGAGCCGCATGAAAGCACATATTAAATGTTTTAGTATCGCATGTTACTTAGTTGTGGTCTTATATTCTATATCCACTCTCTTTAGCCAATATAGACTTTAAAATTCAAATCCTTTAAGTCCTTTAGGCATATCTCACAGGAGCTCCTTGTCAAGATCAATATTACTTTTGTTAATCCCGGCCATCAAATCTGTATACTTACTAGGTTTATTTATTTCTTCAGAATAACAATCTATGTTGGTAATATGTTAAACCATTGTCACATCTATCTACGCACCAAAAACCTAAATACATTTTGTCTTTTTTGCGAGATTGACGAACAAACATCCAAAAATCTTCACAAACTTTTACAGGGTATATGATTTGTATAGGGTACTGTTATATATACTGTGTCATCATTTTATATCCTTCTATTTTTACCTTTACAAAATACTGCAATTATTATATGGATGATGTTCATATCTAAGAATACCTAAACTCAATTAAATGAAAAACAAATAGTGACAGACTCAGCAGCTGATAAAATTAAACTGTATAATATAGCCGAGGTACATGCATGCTTACAAGTACATTCGCTATTTAAAGACGTATAATAGTTTGAGATTTTGTAGCTTTTACAAAACAACATTCAATCTCTCAATCCATCTGTCTCGGGCTATACAAAAACGATATGGAAATACTACTCTACTTTGACTGGCGGAGTGGTTTAGATACCTACCTCCCGTGGCGATTGTTGTGAGATCGGTTCCCACCCAGAACAAATCTTTGTATGATCCACAAACCATACTACTACCATAGCTAGAGTGGTGCGCGTTGTGCTTGGTCAGATAAGCCGTTTCTTTCATTCTATCAATAGGTTCCAGTGAAGCTCAAGGCGATGTCAAGAGACACAGTCAAGACCCAAAACCCTTAAGAAACTGCTTTCTCCGCCAGACGCGCATGATCTCATCGACAATAGAGCACCCTAGACCGAAACTGAATATTCCTACAGATGTGTTGCTTACTGTAACTTGAACAACAAAGAATTCATTTTTGCCAAATAGTTTTTCAAGTTTTGAATATTATCTAAGGGGTGGCAATTATTGCCATCTCTGCCCCGGGTGGCTGACATCCACATAACGCCACTGGTTCAGGGTGTTGTATTTTAGTAAAAAATACGAAGTGCGCGTACACCCACATTTAGATAAAATATTTATTTTTATTTTATTTTTATCAAGCTTGTACAAATGATTCTACTCGTATGCGGATATCGAATCTAGCCACTGCGCTACTTATGCACGCTATAGATAAGTTTTGTATAAACTTTCATTTTTACTTTTCCAAACCCAAAATTAAAATAGGTAATATGATAATTTCACAACCATTATTGCTCCACTGTTGGGCATGGGTAATTCCCTAATAACGAGATGCTATTCTGTTTTAGGTCATAATCCACATTGGCTCAAATGTCGACAGATTTCTCAAGCCCTGGAGAAAGTCTCGCAGGCATGCTTCACCGAGAGGTGCGGGTCGGGATACCTCCGTGTTGGTGCACCCCGGGCAACGTCTGCACTTTAGTGCCGGCGGCTGAATCCCGGCAGGGGACGGGTCTGCGCGTGTCCCTCTGATTAGCAGAGGGCACAGTGGATAGGCCGTACGTCCGCCGTGGAGGGTCAGCGGGGCCACAGTGACCCCCCCATCCCCGGAGGCGGGGCTTTTAGCCCGAGTGGCGACGGGCTCACTGCTTGCAGTGGGCCAAACGTCTGCCGTGGAGGGCCAGCGGGGCCATAGTGGCCCCCCCCGGTCCTGGAAGACGGAGACGGGGCTTTTAGCCTGAGGGGCGACGGGCTCATCGCTTGCTTGCGAGTGGTGGGCACGGTCTGATGCAGACCATCGTTCGGCCCGACCCGTAATCCTGAACGGACAGGACCGAGGGTCTTCGGACCGCGGGGAAGAAAACCCCTATAAAAAATTACCCCAATCCCGTGCTCTGCCGCCCGGCCAAGGGATGCATGGCTGAGGAGTGAGGAACTGGTGTGTCCTGGAGGAGGTTGAGACCTTGTCCGATCATCGGTACATCCGGATTGAGGTCTCCCGGTCCCTTCAGGGCCCCAGTAGGGGTCACGCGGCGCGCAGAACTCCCGCGTTCCCGCGGTGGGCTGTGGGCAGGCTAGATAGGGACCTACTGGTGGAGGCAGCCATCGTTCAATCGTGGCTGTCCTCACCGGCCCTGACCGAGGGGGTGGACGTTGAGGCTGGCCGATTTCGCGATGCGATTACGCAGGTGTGCGACTCGGCCATGCCCCGTGTGCGACGTCCTCCTCCAAGGAAGGGGCTCTACTGGTGGTCCCAGGAGCTGGCGTTCAAGTTGGTCATCTGCCGCGCCAAAACGGAGAAAAGGCAGGAGATGCTGGACGGTCTCAACCGTGACCCCTGGGGTCGCCCGTATCGTGCGGCGCTGAACAAGCTCCGCACTCAGGCCCCCCCCCCCCTCACAGAGACCCTTCAGCCCAGCCTCCTCACCGAGGTGGTCGAGAGCCTATTTCCATGACGGGTGGAGCACACGCCCCCGGTCATGGCACAGCCAGGTAGCAACCAGGAGGCCGACCTCAGTGTACCGCCCGTCACTGCGTCGGAAATGGGGGCGGCTGTTTCGCGGATTCGTTCCAAGAACACCGCCCCCGGCCCGGACGGGATAACCGCCCGGGCGCTGGCCCTGGCTCTGGACCACCTGGAGCCCCCCCTCAGGGGACTATTCGACGCGTGCCTGGCGTCCGAACGGTTTCCTGACTGCTGGAAGGAGGGGAGGCTGGTACTTCTGCCGAAGCCGGGGCGAACGCCGGATTCCGCCGGTCGGGGCCTTTAGACCCTTCGTGCTGCTGGACGAGACGGGTAAGCTGTTGGAGGTAATCCTCTCTGCCCGCATCGTCCAGCACTTGCGCGATGTCGGACCCGACTTGTCGGATGCCCAGCAGCACCAGGCCCAGATACTTAATCTGGGCCTGGTGCTGGACGGGCGGTGGCGCTTTCGCGAGCATTTCCGTTAACTGTCCCCGACGCCACGACCACCGAAGGAATGTAACACAGTTCCAATGGCCCGCCAATGAAGGCGGAGAGACGGCACACGGCGGGTTTCTTTAGTGGGTGCAGGCCCCACACTACCCCTGTTCGTTGCCCCGAACGACGGGGTGTGCGGTTAGGATCATTTTTTCCTGCCTTAACAAAAAAAAATGGCATGCTTCACTGAGCATGATAATAACTTGTGTAGGTACACACAAAATTTAGAAAAGTCCGAGTTGTTGAATACAAGTTTTGGCAATCCAATTGGTGTTGATAATTAATTAAGAAAATAAGTATTTTACTATTAGCTAAGAATAAGATCATTTTGATCTGTATTTTAGCACTTGACATGCTCAGCTACTTTAAAGTACAAATTATTTGTGAATGAGGAAAAAGAGAACTTTAGTGCGAGCGAATCGAACCTGCGTCCCTTCCAATCCAGGGAGTCCTCTAAGCCGCTGAGCTACCGCACTTACCTTCGGCCATACCCAATCTCCTCATCACATTTGTCTTTTACGACCAACGCCACCTATCGGATGCATTTACATGCATTAATCCAATATAGTAAGTTTAATTTTGTAACTAAAATTCACACTATTTCATGGCGCGACTTTTTAAACAGATCAAAATGTTTTTAAAATGTAGAATCATTATAAAATATACGTGCCATAAACATAGTTTATCACAGTGACATATTATCAGCGTAGACATAAACTATTAGAATTTAAATAGTCCGTCTCAAGACTCGTGAATAATAATAACTCCGTGAGTCGCTGTCTTACGAACTCTCCAATGAAATGTTCAGACTGATAGGTATGATCAATACTGAGCATTGCTCAATATGAGTTTTGGTATTCATCTATATAGTTGTTTTTATTTTTAATACTGTATGTGGACATATTCTAGTAGATACATCCTTTAAAAGACATTGCTCTTCGTCCATACATAGTTTGCCCTGAAAAAACCTCAAAACTAGATCATGTGTTGTATTAAAACATATTACTGAATTCCCATATCATTTAATAGCAGACTAGCTGGAAAATCATACTACGAGTATTACAAATACTGTCTGACAGTCTGATTTTGAGGTCATGAGCTGGGTGTTTTAAGCTTATAACAATGAAGCTGGAATGTAAATGGACCAGTTTACGTATGACAGTAGATTGGTGTTTCACTACCTCTTGTAATAGTTTTCAATTCAGTTAAATTATAATCCTAGAGTTGCGTATTTCCAACGCTAGATGGAGCTCTATTAATTTTTTACGTATTTTAAAATATATTTAAACTATTCATTTTCTATACAATAAAGATTAGATTACTTTATTATTTTAATTCAGAATGACATTTTAAGTTTGTCTTATGTTAATAATAAAAATTCAACCTTTTAACGTCCTCTGCTAGACATAGGCACAGAATAGATACTAGTCCTACGGACAGAAACGTCACTTCCATTAAAACTTGTCCAAAATCTCTCTATAAAATCTTAATAATAACACTAATTGTTCGTAACGAGAAGAAATGTAGTGTTCACAGAAATACAGTTGAGATTGTTTTGCCTACCGCATGATCCTCAACCGCGCGCAACCGCGTCATTCAACAAATGCGCTAGGGTTACACCTATGATGATTTTACTACATCACGCTATCTCCCTTTCGGGGTAGGCAGAGAGAGCAGAGTGACAAAAGGCTCTGTTCTTGCATACATCTCTCGCTTCCTCAACATTCATAATTCTCTTCATACACTCTCCGGTTTCTGCTCGCCGGTTTCGGAGACTCCTGACTCCACCGACAGCAGCAAAGCTTTTTTTTTCTAGTAGATTCTATTTGATTACTTCTTATATCATTTTAAATGTTATTTTCAAGTCGGATTATTTTTTTATACATTGTTTTTTTTTGGTTGATCATATATGCATTTAGAGTTTTAGCTCTGAATTTTTGGTTATGAAATTTTATTGTCGAAATACCCTAAATCGCGTAAATAATTTTATTTTAATCAATACAACAAGCTTGCGACAGTCTTCAGTCGGTTGTACCGTGGTCGGTACGCGAAACAGTAAAAGCGAACAGCGAAACAGATGTACGCCTGACATAGGTCTCTCCAAAGGGGGATAATGCCGAAATCGCCACGCTTGGCAGGCGGGTTGGCGATCGCAGTGGATGTTGTTAATATTCGAGGGAGTGCTGCTGCCCACTACCCTGTTCGTTGCCCCGAACGACGGGGTGTGCGGTTAGGTACAAAAAAAAAAAAACTGTTTTATGGTGTTGCCGACACAGAGTTCAAAAAACATAGTTTCTTTGGAAAAGCGGAACTGTGCACAAAATTTCACTTTATTGTATTTTTCGAAAGCGTCAAGTTTTTTGACATTTCTACGACTACCCTTTCGATATCAGAAAGCGATAATACTGATGATAAAGACATTTTTTAATATTTTGATAATAGTATGTAATAGATTAGACACGTCGCGACCTCACTTAGATTTAAGGGCTACTAAGAACGATTTGACAGTTCACTTGACAGCAAAATGGCGTTGAGTAACGTTTCAGTATACGTATTTATCACTGAGTTTAAGTTGGGCTTGCGCTAAGTCGGACTTATATTTACATATGCTTAGATTTGACTTATGAGAATGCGAATTTCGGGTTTAGAAGCTTCTCAAGTACCTAAGTAGCTGTTAAATATTTGAGTGACGTTTCAGTATTCGGCCGTAAGTCTATTAACAGTGGATTCGACCAAACTCGAATATATACAAGAATAACTATACCGAGAATAATCTATTCCACGATTCTATTCTCTTAGATAATCAACTGTCGTTTTTCCACGCCATCTGACGTATCGCTTATACTTGGAATAGCTATTCGCGAATAGCGAAGTGAATGTAATACCCAGCAAAAAGAAGTAGTTCTACAAACGGGACAGTGTATAGCTTAACTCATCTCAACTCTTATTTGTCGTATTATAGCGTGAGAAAATAGCTATCATGCGCCCGAAACCGATATTGGTTTCGAAAAATGATAGCACAAAAAAGATGACGCCATTTTTTTTGTTCTTGGATTAACTCCTTATTCGATGCTTATCGGTGGTATTGGTTGATGTATTCTTGTTTGGTCGAATCCGCCCTAAAAGTAGTTACATCTATTAAAAACTCTAATATTGATAATAAAAATAAGTCTTATAAAAGCAGGGACATCTATTAACAAAACAAATTGTGAGATCAAAAAGCTTTTAATAAAACAAAACTTCTGATTTTTGTCTAGATTTTACATTTTACACACAAATTTTAAATCAATTCGAAAAATGTAAAAATAACCTTACAATGCTTTAAACAAAACTAGTCGCGGGACGTCTACCAGATGTGAAAACATCGAAATTGTTTTGTAGAAATAAAATGATCATAACTTGACAATGTACTCCTCAAGACGAATCAAACGAGTATAAGCTCGATAGGGTTGCGTTGCGTCGTTTCATTACAGAGTTACTGTGAACACCTTCCAGCTCCATCGTCAGACCCTGGATACCATCTAGAGACAAAGTACTCGTCAAGACAAATCATACGAGCCCAAACTCGGTGGAGCTATGTCATTTTAAAACGGATTTCCTATGGCGACCTTCTAGCTCCATCATCAGACCCTGAATACAATTTAAAGACAAAGTACTCTTCAAGACGAATCAAACGATTCCAAACTCGATGGGGGTTGCGTCTTTACATTACAGAGTTACTGTGGCCACCTTCCAGCTCCATCATCAGAACTTTGATACCATCTAAAGACAAAGTACTCATCAAGACAAATCAAACGTAACTAAACTCGATGGGGTTACGTCGTTTCATTATAGAGTTACTGTGACCACCTTCCAGCTTCATCATCAGCCCCTGGATACCATCTAGAGGCAAAGTACTCGTCAAGACGAATCATACGAGCTCAAATTCGATGGGGTTGCGCCGTTTCATTATATAGTTCCTATGTCCACCTTCCAGCTCCATCATCAGATCAGCTCCATGTCATCATAATATTGTATTGTCACGCAATATACAGATGCGTGTAAAATTTCAGCTCTATCGGAAACCGGGAAGTGTGTTAAATCTAACTTGCAAGATTTGTCCGTGTGGTGACGGACTAAGAATACAAATGTCACCACCCCATTCTTTCCCACGGGTGTCGTATGAGGCGACTAAGGGAAGTAAGCAATTATCATCCATTGCATGACTGGTGGTAGGGCTGGGTACCAAGTGGGAGTACTCACTTGGGCTACCAAGTGAGTACTCCCGCTAGGGCCCGAGCGGGTTGGTACCATCATCTCCCGTATGACCGGCCATGAAGCACATCGTTGCGTTTTGGCTGTAGCAGGAGATAGCCGTTTATATTTCATTTCATATCTGTGAAATGAATTGGTGAGCAGCGGCTTGACAATACTCTCGGTATAGTCGAGTCTATGGGTGACGGTTACCATTTACCATCAGATGGACCGTAGCTCGTCTGCCACTACATGCAATAAAAAAAAAATTGAACGGGACAAGTAAAATAAAAGCGTCGCCACGCTAACAGCCGATTTTACCCTCCCTCCGCATTAGATGTTTTACATCAAAAATTAAATAACGATTGTATTGACTTCAGGTAAACATGTCAGCGCATCGGATGTACCTACAAATAGTCCCTTCGAATACTTTTTTTCTTCATTATGACATGGAGCTAGTCCGTGTTAAATGGAAATGTGCAATTTGTATTATAAAAAATACTAATAATTATCATAGCCCCGATGCTACTATCGTACAGGGCGAGAAATGGCATTGTCCTTTGTTATCTAAGTATTTATTCTATCGTTAGTTAACATATTATTGATTACAAAGATGGCTGAGGGGTTTAGATACTGACCTCCCACCCGAGTGTCGTGGGTTCGTTTCCACACAGGACAACGCTTTATGTGATGCATAAATGGTTTTTCTGAGTCTGGGTGTACTTTGTGTCCGTGAAATTGTATGTTTGTAAAGTCCCCCGCGATACAAGGATTATTCCTTAGTGTAAAAACAAAAATACTTTCGTTACAACACGACCCCAACTCAGCATATAACAGGTCAAAAGACCTGCGCTGGTCTTCCGTTGGGGCGCCTTAGTGATGTCACGGACGTCGTTCACATCCATCAAACACAAAGAAAAACATAAAACAATAAGATATTTATATATTTTTATAGAAAAAAAAATAAGAATATATAAAATTGTTTAAAAAATAATAAAATAAAATACACTAGACTATATTGCTCTTTATAAAATACACAGCCTATTAAACCATTTAAGCCATTTAAACTATATTGCTCTTTATAAAATACTCAGCCCCTTATTTATAAAATTACTAGCAGAACCAACAGACGTTGTCCTGTCCGAACATCGACGTTTCGTTTGGATGGAGCATTTATTTTAGCTACTAAGGATTATTTTCATAAAAAAATTGGGAAATTTTGTAGACCTATCCGGCCACCTACGGGTCCAAATGTGAATCTAAACCATTCCGGTACTTACACAAACATACACAAAACAAATCGTCAAGATCGGTTCAATGGATTAGGAGGAGTTCAATTACTAACACACGGGCACAAGAAATACATATATATATACTACTCTGTCAAGAAAGTACAGGGAAAAGATCAATAATACACAAAATTTTTGTTATTCATCCAAATTTATTTTATCACCTTCAAAGTATGCTGCTTCAGACACGATAGACTTACGCCAACGAATAATCCAATCATCAAAACATTTTTTAAACGCTGTTTCCGGAATTGAGTTTAGTTCTCGCCGCGAATTCTCCTTTATGTTTTCTACCGATTGAAAACGGGTGCCACCAAGTGGTTCTTTGAGTTTAGGAAAAAGAAAGAAGTCGGCTGGAGCCATATCTGGTGAATATGGTGATTGCTCGATGGTATTTGTTGAGTGCCGTGTGGGGACGGCTTTAGAATTGTCCCACCCATGGGAGTCGTAAGAGCCGACTGAGGGAAACCGGGGGAGTGGGCAGCAGCACTCCCTCGAGTATTAACAACATTCACTGCGATCGCCAACCCGCCTGCCAAGCGTGGCGATTACGGCACTATCCCCCATATCAATTGTCAGGATTGCTGAATTGGTAAAGCATCTGGACGGTCCAGAAGATGCAGGTTCAAATCCGGCTCCTGACTGTTATTTTCGATTTCACATTTTTCACTTTGTGTTTAATGTAGAGCGGAAACATGTTTCATACCCAAGTGATTATTTAAAATGGTACGGATCGACTAGTGAGACACAGAAACTGCGGCGGATATCTCTATCAAAGTTGAATGAGGATTTTCAATCACTATTTCCTTCACTGTGTTAACTTCAGTTGCAGACGTTGATGGCCTACCAGAGCGAGGCAAATCTTCCATCACATCTCGACCGCTTTTAAACGCTTTGTACCACTCATAAACACGTGTTTTTGATAAAGTCGATTCACCGTAAGCCTTCTGTAACATTTTCAGTGACTCCGAACACGAAATTCCATTGGCGATGCAAAATTGAAAACAAACTCTTTGTTCGATGTTTTTGTCCATTATGAAATTCGCAATACACACTAGATAATATATCATATAACTAAAAACAACACTATTTAATATAAATAACTGATGCAACTCAAACTCCGCGGCAAAATGGATAACAGTTCAGTGCCAATCTAACAACAACAAAAAAAAACAAAAATTTTAATTTGGAACCATAAACAAATCATCCATTCCCAATACTTTCTTGACTGAATGTATATAATAGATAACACTGATTTAAAACAAGTTTAAAACACTTTTTAAGCTGACCACTTGTGTAAAATTTTCAATGTAGGTACTTTGTTAAAAAGGGACAAAGCATTATTTCAATTGAATCAGTGCTATAGAGGTGTGTTAGTTTTTATGAATAAGGGCGTTAATTTTTATTTAGCTGATGGTAAACTAATTAGGTCCTAATAACGACTTCCATACACATGAGCAAAGAGAGTATAACCATTACGTTGACTCAAGAGTTGTGTCACCAAATTGTCTATTATTTTCCTTCAAACAAATGAGTTACATAACTTATACTAATACCGAAAACCATTTCGGAAAGAAGGATGGTCTCCCCGTAACCTTTTTTGCTATATAGCATCCATTACCTCATCATAGTGAAAGACTAATAATATAATAATAATGGTCTTTAATCGTTTGTTAATTAAAAAAGTAAATTAAGTTAAAATAAAATAAAATTATCACTTTCAACAAAATAGGTATAGACGTTCAGTTAACCTAGATCACGCTATCGCGAACTACAATGTATAGCCGAGACCAATTTTTGAATCTAAATTATCCACTCAAACACACCAATATTTTATTTTAATCGGTCCAACTGTATTTATGTTCTTGCGAGCCTTTTTTTTATTGCTTATGATGGCAGACGAGCTACGGCCCACCTGATGGTAAGTGGTAACCGTCGCTCAATGTCAAAAAAATAGGTATGTACGACAGCAAATTCAATGTCAGTAAGCATCTCCAGTCGATAACACACTCTAGGTAAGTACCGTAGAACATGGCAACTTTGCCTTTGAGGTTTGACTTTGCCCAGTCGTGTACTTTTTGGTTAAATGGATACATAGCAAATTTGGCCTTATAAAGAAATATTGTTTTATCTGTGGTGATTAATTCATTATTTTTTGGACAACACTACGGGGCTCTGTGTCACGAATGTCACTTTAGTTGCCTGTCAGAGCTTGTGCAAACAGGTTGTGTTTTTTCCAAAACCAGTACAAAAACTTTACCAAAAAGTGATAGTTGGAGTTACACCAGGTAATTAATGTTTTTGTTGTAATTACATACGAAATGAATGATATTGAATTTGTATTTGACGCCAAAAACCGAGTGTATTTTAAAATATGTGGGTGGGCAAAGTCACATGTATTTTTTGGGCTATTGTTGACGACATTGCCAACCTGATTTTTTTGTGTAGGGTTGGCACTAATAATTTTTAATTAATCTACAGCGTAAAACTCCCTCTCTCTCTAACTAACGAAATGTACAACTTTATGTTCACATAGTATTATGTGAACATAAAGTTGTAAGTACATTTCGTTTGCTATAAATATTATATGTTTGAGAATAAATTTTGTAATTTCTCTTAGTTACTATTTATTTCTTGGAGAGAATGTTTGTATTGCAGGCGTATTACATTATATTACAGCGTTTTATGTTAATAGCATATATATATATATATATATATATATATTTTTATACTACGCGGGTAGCAAAGAATCATGCGGCCCAACTGATGGTAAGCGGCGCGGAAAGCCTATAGAATAGACGCTAGCAACACCAGAGGTATCACTCGCACGTTGTAACTCCAAGAAAAGGGATAGGAGGTGGAGGCAAAGGATAAGGAGGGGATTTGGGCTTCTGGTACTGAGAGTGTTCACCACACGAAATAAAACAGTATTAGTATCAGCTGTTGTTTAACGCTGATCTTCTGTGAGAGGTTTCCCTTTCGAGCAGGCCCATTCATGCAGGGATAAGCAAGGCTCTACCACAATTTGTTCGCGTCTGCTTCTTGTACTGATGGTCAAATTATCCTTAAAACGATAAACACCGAAGAGGCAGACGTCCAGACAGTCCAGAGATTTTACAAGACCAAACCATTATAATAAAATTTTTTTTTCAAAAGTTTGTCTTTCTTTATATCTTAGAGAGAAGAGAGTGACAACGGTATAATTCCCCAGGTATTTGGGGTTTTTCTATGGGGCATTCCACGTCAAATCACGTGGTCACTGGCCTGACCTCCTCGGATTTGGAAAAAAAACATTAAATTTAGGAAAAACAACGAGGAGCCTCTTTTATTATTTTATTAGATTCTGACCATCGTCTGTCCAAAAGGCAGACACGAATAAATTATTTAGCAAACTTTTTTTTCTTTACACTTTTGAAGCGCTGTCAATTGACAATTGAATGACGCAGCGCTACCATAGTGGCAGATTATTTTTCTATGGTTTTTTATATCGTCATTAATCAAACAATTTGGGTCTGCCAAGTGAACATTTCATATACACATTTTTAAATCATAAAAAATATTTTATTACTTAAAAAGTCAGAGGGCTGGACTGTCAGCCACTTCGATGTTCCTCGTTTTGAAGATGTTTCTGACCATCAGTCCAAGAGGCAGACACGAACAAATGATTTAGCATACCGTTTTTTTTACATTTTTAAGATGCTGTCAACTGATAACGCAGGCCTGTTATGGTGGAAAAAAGTCAAGATTTAAACTTAGCATTTCTTCATTGGGGGCAGCCCTTGGTCATTGATCATTGCGGTGAAAAAAATGTTCTACGTGGCTTCAACATAAAAAGAAAAGTCATAACTTTGCCCAGTCAATCTTGAAGGACATCGAATATGCTTATTCCTCTCATAATTTCATGCCTTACTACATATACCTATTTCTTTATTAAAACGTTTCTAAAATATTTTTATATCTTGTAATAAAGGAGATATTACAAGTTGGCAAAGTTGCCAAATGTCCATGATATTTGGCCCACCCTCAATAATAATTATTTTATAAACACTGCTATTAAGTATCTGGATATATTTCACAATAATTATCAAGAAATTACATAAAGGAAGTTTATAGTCTATAATAATAATAATAAAGCCTTTATTTTCCAGCATAAACAATTCATTAAATACCTTATTTCTCGTGCCTTAACAATTTTTTCAGTTCTATATCTCTGTTGCCTATCAATTATTATATCAATACAAAATAACATTAACAATTTACATTCCAATACTACTCACTACACACAATTACTAATTACATATTAGTCTATACGGATTACAAAAACATTAACGATTTTACAATATAATTCCAACTAATGCAAAAATATTTTCATTTTTAGGGCAAAGTTGCTATGTTCTACGGTACCTTATTACATTTTTGATACCTACTACTAGAATAAGAATATTCCAATGTACCTATTTTAAAACAAAAAGTGAACTTATGGAAACGTGTGTAAGTTTGTAAATGTACATAATTATATTTACGAGCATTCATTTTCCAGCCATATTATAACAATAGCATTAGTAAGCTTCAAAGTCGTGAACTTTTTAACACTTCTAGAAACCGAAGGGTATCTACAAATTGAGTCGAAAAAGTTGTGGAAATTATAAGATCAGGCTAACTCTGTGGCAAAACAACATGCTTATTATAAACGATATTTAAAGAGTCTCTTATAAGTCTTATAATCCATAATACCACAATGTAATAAACAACAAATCAATCAGAGATAACTACATATTTATATCATAATAGAAATAGAACAGTTTATTGCAAAACGTTTATATATAGTTCTCATAATAAGTCTAGCGTTATAGTTACTTATTTTGAGTTCTATGTTTCAGTCAATAAACAATTCCAAGGAAGCATGTTATCATCGAAATAAGCTATTTAATTTATTCCATGCAGGGGTTGTTGTTTACCGTTTCTCGTGATTGTAAGTCATATGATAAAGCGATTTGCTTAAGCCTGCGTTTTATATAAATATATTATATAGGTAAACCAGGTACACATATATTTTTAAATGCTCATTAATAGTGTGGTTTTAATTTATAGAATGTATTAAATTGACTGGTGCTTGTCTAAATCAAATTTAGAAAAATATATCTTGATGAGAATGTGAATGTGAGCAGAATATGAATGTGAATGTGAGCAAAACCAAAGTAATGGTTTTTGAAAGAGAAGAAGCCAGAACAGATGTTAGAGTAGCAATAGGAAATGGTGTGCTAGAACAAGTGGATGAATTTGTATATCTTGGATGTGGATTCAGTCGGGAAGGAAGGTACCACTGATGTAGAGAGAAGAGTGAATGCGGGAAATAGAGTGAACGGAGCATTGGGACAACTTCTCGGCAGCCACCACCTCAGCCAGAAGGCTCGTGTCGCAATACACAACGCAGTGCTTGTCCCAACGTTATTATATGGAAGCGAGAGTTGTGTATGTAAAAAGGAGCATGAGAGTAAAATCAGTGCGGTCGAAATGCGATCTCTGCGGAGAATCTGTGGAGTGAGGCTGGCTGACTGCATTCATAACAATGACGTAAGAGAGCGAGTAGGTAGGTATGAAAGAGAGTATTGGTGAGATGCGAAAGGGAATGCTCCGATGGTTCGGACATGTGGAAAGAATGCCGGACGTGCGACTGGCTAAGAAGATATACAATGCGAAAGTGGAAGGATGTAGGTACAGGGGGAGACCGAGGCTTACCTACCTAGACCAAATTGGTCCTGTATTGAAGGAAGGTGGAGTCAGGAGTCTCCGAAACCTGCGAGCGTGTATGAAGAGAGTTATGAATGTTGAGAAAGCGAGAAATGTATGCAAGAATAGAGCCTCTTGGCACTCTGTTCTCTCTGCCTACCAAGGGAAATGGCTTGATGATAAGTAAGTAAGTAGTATGTAAGTATTTTGATGCAATACTATAAAACATAAAGTAAACTACAAAATAAGAAAAGACTTTTAGTACTAATGCGTGACGCTTACTAAACATAAATAGTTATTACTGGCCTATGCCCGCGGCTCCGCTTCAGCCAAAAGCTTTTTTTTGTTATATCTCAGATTCCCGTTATAGTAGCGGGATAAAATGTATACCAGTTGTTAAGTCTAATCAACAGCTATCAAACAAAAAAAGTTGCATCAAAATCCGTTCAGTAGTTTTTGCGTGATGCGCGAATAAACAAACAGACAAAAAATCTAAAAAAAATCGTTTTGTATTCAGACACGCCTATATAGCCTAATTCAGTAATTTTTTTCTCAAATATCATAAATGTACAGACACAGCTCTGTTATAACTTTATAATAGTAGGTACTATAGATTATTAATACAGATTGACTATACTTTTATTTATATATTTAGTTTGTTGTTGTCTACGCGCGGATTTGTAAACACGGTTGAAATGGTAGGAGCGTTTCCGAAAGAAGTAAAGCGTAGGTGTCGATGAATAATTTAGCGTAAATAAATGTTAAAAGTAGTGGGCAAAACAAGACCAAGGCTTTCTTAGTCTTTATCTACAAGAAACAAACTTTTTAACAAATTCAAATATTTATTTACCAAACTAAGGTAGGTACAATAAGATCTTAAATATATAGTTAGTTCTAGTTTAGATGCAACTTCCGGGCGCAGCAAATTATGGTAATCTTAATAATTTTAAACCATTATGATTAATAACTTAATATTAAATACCTACATTTGAATAGGTTCTGAGATTAGTACAAAATCTTAGGAATACCAACACACCCACTGAAGGGATGTAATATAGTGGCCGGATAATATATTATATTATTATAGCCGCCGTTTACCGGTGGCCCCCCAATAAAGGCGGAGAAACGGCACACGGCGGGTTTCTTTAGTGGGTGAGGGCCCCACATTACCCTGTTCGTTGCCCCGAACGACAGGGTGTGCGGTTAGGAACATATTTTCCCGGCTTAACAAAAAAAATCTGGAAAACGGTTGACCCTAAAGGCCATCTCTGCAACTTCCCGCTAATTTAATACTTAAGCGCTCAAAATTGCACTTATTGCTCAAAAGTATAATTTTCGTGTAATTTTGTGCTCTCCGAGCTCAAAGAGATAACTGTTCTATGCTTTCGAGCTCTTCGAGTTTAAAAGTCTGATAGAGAATTTTTTAATAAAACCCTATTCGTTGAATTTTCAAATCGCAATAACTTTTGAATAAATGAACCGATTTTCTCGTAGTTTACGGCATTCAACGCAACTTTTTGAGTTCTTTGAAGAACCTTAAAGCTCGAACTTGTCAGACTGAAAATTTCATAGAAATTCTGAAAATATCATATTTTTTATTTTTTTCGACAACGATATCTCACGAACGAATCCACCGATTTTGACCGGACTGGCGGCAATCGACGTGGTTTTTGATGTTTAGAGCAGTGCGCCAAGTTGCATTCTATGATCGCTAAAGCTAATAGAAAACTATTTAAAAACTAACTAACTTATCATCACGCCATTTTCCTTGCGGGGTAGGCAGAGAGAACAGAGTGCCAAGAGGCTCTATTCTTGCATACATCTCTCGCTTCCTCAACATTCATAACTCTCTTCATACACGCTCGCCGGTTTCGGAGACTCCTGATTCCACCTTCCGGTACATGACCAATTTGGTCTAGGTAAGTAAGTCTCGGTCTCCCCCTGTAGGTACAGGTACCCTGTAGGTAGGTACATCCTTCCACTTTCGCATTGTATATCTTTTTAACCAGTCGCTCATCCGGCATTCTTTCCACATATCCGAATCATCGGAGCATTCCCTTTCGCATCTTTACACCAATACTCTCTTTCATACCTACTCGCTCTCTTACGTCATTGTTACGAATGCGGTCAGTCAGCCTCACTGCACAGATTCTTCGCAGAGATCGCATTTCGACCGCATTGATTTTGCTCTCATGCTCCTTTTTACATACCCAACTCTCGCTTCCATATAATAACGTTGGGACAAGCACTGTGTTGTGTATTGCAAAACGTGCCTTCTGGCTGAGGTGGTGGCTGCCGAGAAGTTGTCCCAATGCTCCGTTCACTCTATTTCCCGCATTCACTCTTCTTTTTACATCAGTGGTGTACCTTCCATCCCAACTGAATCCACATCCAAGATATACAAATTCATCCACTTGTTCTAGCACACCATTTCCTATTGCTACTCTAACATCTGTTCTGGCTTCTTCTCTTTCAAAAACCATTACTTTGGTTTTGCTCACGTTCACACGTAGGCCCCTTTTCTTACAATCTTCTGCCATTACGTCGAATAGGGATTGCAGGTCTGTCGCAGACTGTGCTAATAGGACCGCATCGTCTGCATATAGCAGCGAGTTAACCACTGAGTCGCCCATCTGAACTCCCACATTTATTTCATTCAACCTTTGTAGACATTTATCCAGATATATGATAAACAGTCTGGCTGATAGAACGCAGCCCTGTTTAACGCTGATATTGACGTCAAACCAGGGTGACATTCCATCATCCAGCCGCACACAAGCTCTGCAGTCCATGTAGTTGGACTGCACCGCTTGTAGCAGCCTACCGTTAATACCATACTCCGGCAAAATGTCCCAAAGTTCCTTTCGTACAACAGTGTCAAATGCTTTCACCAAATCCACAAAACTGCAGAAAACCCTCTGGCCTACAGCCAGATGCTTCTCCACAATGTTGCGCAAAGAAAACACTTGATCCATACATCCTCTTCCACACCTGAAACCTCCTTGTGCCTCACACAAAAATTCATCAGACACCATCCTCATTCTCCTTTCAATAATCTTACCATACACTTTGGCTGCCAAACTGGTCAAGCTTATGGCTCTGTAGTTTGCACAGTCATAACGTGAACCCTTGTTTTTAAACAAGGGCACGATGACTGCGCTTCTCCAGTCCTTGGGAACCATTCCTGAGCTCCAACATGCATTGAGAAGCATCAGGAAGGATTCCCAGACACATGAGCCTCCAAGCTTGATCATCTCAGCAGACACCATATCAATACCCGCTGCCTTACCATTCTTCAAACTTCTAATAGCCCATTCAACTTCACCCATACTAATGTCACCAGAGATCTGTTAGACCACATGTGGCACCAGCATCACCCTGAACATCCGCATACATATTTCCAAAATATTCACTCCATCAGCTTAACACATCTTGTTTTGCGTAAGAATGTCTCCACCTTTAGACCTTATTTTATTCGTTCTGAAAGCTGACCAACCACTCCGAGATTTCTTCACCTCCCTCCAGAAAAGTTTGGTGTTGCTCTCGAAGTTTTTGGTCAGCCTTTCTTCTGCAATCATATTTGCTCTATCACGCTTCTCTTTCACTAAGGTTTTGGTGTCATTCTTACGTTGCCGGTATATTTCTTTCTTATGTTCTTTCATACTTGCACTCAGATTCAAAGAAGATACATAGTCCAGCCACGCTTTCTTCTTTTGGTCTACGGAAGCTGCTACTTCCGTATCCCACCATGCATCACCTTTTACTTTCCTATGCTTCTTTGAGCATCCACATACTTCTTTCACTGTATCTACCATACCATCTTTCAATACTCTCCAACATTCTTCTATGTCAGATCCCTGCTGACTTGCCATTGTCAGCCGTTCACGGACACCCTCTACATACTTTGCTCTTACACTCTCTTCTTGCAACTTTTCAATCTTTATTCTTTCAAGTCCTCCGAAGTGGACACGCTCTCGCCAGTGTCTCAACTTTCTGAACAGACCACCAAATCTCGCAATAACGAGATAGTGGTCCGTGTCGACAATGGGACCCCTGTAGGCTCTTGTATCCAGAATTTTACTTCGGAGGCGACTGTCTACCAGAATTAAATCTATCATACTTCTCTGTTCATTCCTTCTCCATGTATACATATGGATGTCCTTATATTAAAAAAATGTGTTGGACACAATAAGGTTTCTCTCCATACATACATCCGCAATGAGCCTACCTGCATCATTCACTCATAAATGTATGGGAATTTGACATCTTTAACCATAGATAAAGAACCTATATTTATCCAAGTCTTTAACAATATCTATAACGCTAAGTCACGTGACTTAACGTTATAGATGTCAAATTTCCATACATTTTAATAGTTTTGTATTAGCGTTAGCAATCATAGAATGCAACTTGCCTAGGCCCACAGATTAGTTTTTGGAATCGATCGATAAAACCGTTTAAAAGTTATTCCAAAAAAATATTTTTTTTGAGATTTCTCAAGATCTACCGGTTCGAATCGGTCCTAATTGTATTCAAATCATATAAGATACTCAATCTAAGTTTGGTCAAGTCCTTTTGAATGACGCCAACCCCGATGAAATCGGTCAAGCCGTTATGAGAGGTTTACATACGGCCACACACACGCACAAACGCACACGCACACGCACACGCGCACACACGCGCGCACACACACACACACACACACACACACACACACACACACACACACACACACACACACATCATCGCGGAAACATTCGGGGAAGCTCCCTAGGATCTCAAACCTTCCGTTGAAAACTCGATTTTCGAAAAACGTGGTAAAACCAATAACTTCCCAACTTTTCAATTTTCTTAGCGGGAAGTTAAAAAGTGAATACCAACACAACAACAGTACTTTTGATTTCTTTATGGAAATTGAGATAATTAAATATAGTTTATCTCTCTTTATATCTGAATTCTTAATTAATAAATATCGAGTCAACATAGTAGAGTAAATATCAACAAATAAACAACAAAAAAAAATTAATAGGTACATTATTAAGCTATCAACCTGAAAACGACTTTGCCTTCGACACTTCGAAAATTCAATGTATGTAAATTAAATATCGCGTGTTTGCTTTACCATACGAGTAAGTATTTTATATATTCTAACTTGTACTTAGGAAAATGCAGCAATGACCTAGAAAAACCAGTTCTTTTTTTTAATTTTCTTCAATATTAAAGAACATTTATCTACCTTCATAAAGTTCAGTAAACAATGAAATTTTAGCACCAATCGAGTAGTCTCATACCAAACTAACCAGTGTCTAACCACTTCTTATCTATTCATAAAACACAATTACCATACACATTTTTCGTCATCATAACTTTCATGTGAATATAATGTAATATCATCTGCAAAGTGATCAATAGACACATTAGCATTTAACTCAAAAATCTTTGAAAAAAAAATGGTGAAAGATTTATTTATAATAGATATTTGCATGACAGCAACTAATCTGTTGCTGTCATACAAATATCAAATAGTTATCTGCTCTGTTATAATTGGTGGATACAAAATAGTTATCCGTGTGGTGACGAACTAAGAATACAAGTGTCGCCACCCCATTCTTTCCCACGGGTGTCGTATGAGGCGACTAAGGGAAGTAAGCAATTATCATCCATTGCATGACTGGTGGTAGGGCTGGGTACCAAGTGGGAGTACTCACTTGGGCTACCAAGTGAGTACTCCCGCTAGGACCCGAGCGGGTTGGTACCACCATCTCCCGTATGACCGGCCATGAAGCACATCGTTGCGTTTTGGCTGTAGCAGGAGATAGCCGTTTATATTTTATTTCATATCTGTGAAATGAATTGGTGAGCAGCGGCTTGACGATACTCTCGATATAGTCGTGTCCATGGGCGACGGTTACCATTTACCATCAGATGGACCGTGGCTCGTGAGCCAACACATGCAATAAAAAAAAAAAAATATCTACACTATTATAATTGGTGAGATATTTTACAATACTAACATGAACTTAAAAGTTTTAAACGTGAACACAACTTCGCCATTTTTATGTCACGTATATCCATGTATTTATGTCATCAGTAGCTTAAAAAGAGAAAAAAAGGAAGTATACCAATAGTGTGCTTGACCACATTATAATAAAACTAGGTTTCGCCTGCAACTCCGCCCGCGTGTACTTCAGAATGTAACTCAACGGCACATTTATTATCAATATGTATGCAAAAATAGTTCCCACAGAACCACTCATTTTTCTTTTTCTGGGCTCCAAAATATATGAAAATATTAGGATGATCTTTTCAGTAGTTATGATGTGAAGATGTAACAAACAAACTTTTGCATTTGTAATATTAATAAGCATTCTCATATTTCATTAAAAATACTTTTTTTTTGTTAAGGCGAGAAAAAAAATTCCTAACCGCACACCCCGTCGTTCGGGGCAACGAGCAGGGTAGTGTGGGGCCTTCACCCACTAAAGAAACCCGCCGTGTGCCGTCTCTCCGCCTTTATTGGTGCGCCACTGGAGCTATGTTACATTCCTTCGGTGGTATTTCATTTAAGACCCTGCCCCGATCAGAGGATATATGACAATCTAATTTAACTATTCCACTTAACGTGTTTAATTTGGATATATTGTCCTTTATTTTTCTGTAAGAATTTACCTCGAATAATGTAGTTACTATCAACATTGACCTTCGATATCAATGACAAAATTCAAATTGCTAACTAATTTAAACATTCGAAATATAAATTTTCACTTTAGTCTTCTTAGAAAATGTGTTTTAACTACTAATGACGTCACGGAAATCAACCCAGTGCAAATTCGTAGCGTAACTAACTGATGTAAATAATAAGTAAACGTTTCTTATACCTAATAATATATGAGTATTTAGTGTAATTGGGAACAATTATAAAAGTGTTACAAACAACATAAAGTGTTATAAATAGTGTATATGCTTCTAATAGTCGATAAAATAATATCAATTAAAAACTATTTTATTGTATTCTCCCGTACCTTTTTTTGTTAAGGCGGGTAAAAATGTTCCTAACCGCACACCCCGTCGTTCGGGGCAACGAACAGGGTAGTGTGGGGCCCTCACCCACTAAATAAACCTGCCGTGTGCCGTGCGGCGGAGGCGCCTTTGTTGGCGGGCCATTGGAACCATATTAAATTCCTTCAGTGGTCTCCCGTAGTATAAACTTTTGTGAATTATAGTGCAGAACGAGCGTTGCGTGCTTTCCTGGGTTTCCATATTATTAATTCTCGAAGACTCATGGTGTTACCTATCCTATAAAGTATAAAGAATAGAAACATCTACAAATAACATCGTATTTTTGCCTGACTGTTATAACTTACTACATTATCAATAATTATATTTGAGTACTATAGCTACGGTCTACTTGCTATTCAACATAGCAGGAGCAGCTAGATCTCTTCCATGCGACTTCACTCTACTGGCCGTCCAGCCATAATGTGTTTTCTGAGACCTTGATTTCTTCGTTTACCATTCCCCCACCATCTACTACGGCCTTTGCCAGGAGACAGCTGTTCCCAGTGTTGCCATATTATTCTTAATGTAACTACTAAAGTTATGTCATGTTTTATTTTTAAAATCATGACATTCGGCCATCCGATAACGTGCTGTCTCCCGGCGCACACATAATTAATACAATTGAACTCATAATATAAACAGGTGATATATACTTATTCTATTTATATAGTTAATTCAATTTTATCATAACATCTAAAATTATTTACATTGTCTACAATTTCATAGTAATCATGACGTTCGGTAGTAGGTAATGAACTTTTTTCTTCAGTAATCTGTATTCATGGAAGCCTAAGCGTCGATTTAACAGCATAGTTGAAATTAAATTGATCTGATATTGAAGTTAAATTATTAAACCTTAGATACACAAACTTCCTATTAACAAAAACTGTTTGATGCGTTAACCCATGTACTTATTCAATAATATTTTGACGCTGATCTAAATGCTGAGGTTATACATATCAAATATCTTATTTAAGGGCAACCAACAAAGCATACACTACCAAAATATTAGCGTTGAAACAAGCTTGATGATATATAAAGTGCTGCCATTATTAAAAGCTGCCACGGCATGTAGTAAATGATAATGGATACAAAATAATATATACTAGTGTGCCCCTATACGAAACAAGAAATGACCAAAATGTTTAGTTAGGGCACAAAATATATAGTGTGCCTTTATACGAAACAAGAAATGAACACAAGATGTATAGTCAGGATGCAAAATACTTAACGTGCTCCCATACGAAACAATAAATTAACATAACTTACAATAATTATCGTTGCACTACATTTTATTTGAATATCCTAAGACAAATAATGAACTTTAATTATAACATAAATGAACAACAAGTTTAGGTAACTAACAATTAGTTTGAATTTGTGTACCTATAGTGTGCGTACATAACAATATTGAGATCTGGTAAACGTGACAAGCGATCGTATCAAGCTTGCCATCTTTTTTTTGAGGAAACCCTAATAAGGATGTCGCCGTAATATCTGAAATCGCCACGCCGAGTCGATAATATTATACTTGTACGCATTTCCAAACTGTCATGGAACATCTCGTCCTCACGGAGTCAACTTAAGGCAAGTGCACCAGCGCCCTCTGAAAGCTAAAGTGATAATCAGAAATCTGGAAAAATAAGTTAGTGAGTTTAAGATATAAATAAGGGCATGGCATAAGAAACAGCGTCACGCCTATATTCCCCGAAGGAGTAGGCAGAGGTATACTACACACCCACGGTTCCCGTCATGATATTTTTTTTAAAATTATGATAGTTTGTCTGTATTACTGCAAAGCTGTGACAGGGCTGCGTTTCGGGCCGTTTTCCTTGATATTTCTTCCGCCTACCTATCAGGTACACGAAAACCACGGAACGAATCCAATAAAAACCCCTCTGCCTGAAAATTTCCGACCAGGGCTCGAAAACACCTCACTCCGCCACTACACGGAGCACCCAAGATGCAACCCACAAAACAGGTCTTTTTTTTTAGGTGGACAAAAATGTCCTACCGCACACCCTGCTGTCCGGGGAGACAACGAGGTAGTGTGGGGCTCTCACCTACTAAAAACCCACCGTGCGCCATCACCCGCCCTTACTACGGCGGATCACGGGTACCGCGTCGTATCGACCGTGATCCGCAGGCAGCTGCCCCTTGGGGCTCTCTTGTGCCCCGCGCACTTGGGCGTCACACCTTCGCGATAAGCTTCCGCGGACGGCAGGACAATCCCCGGCCCCACCATCCGCAGCCTCGGCTAGGGCGGCATCAGGTGCAGATAAGCGCACCCGCACCAACCCGCGCCGCCCCGCGCGCTGGCGGCGAATCGGGTTCGCGAAGGAGTATTTCTCCCGGGCCCTCTCCGCCGCCTCCTTCCGCGAGATAACCGCACACCCCGTCGTTCGGGGCAACGAGCAGGGTAGTGTGGGGCCTTCACCCACTAAAGAAACCCGCCGTGTGCCGTCTTTCCGCCTTTATTGGTGCGCCACTGGAGCTATGTTACATTCCTTCGGTGGTATTTCATTTAAGACCCTGCCCCGATCAGAGGATATATGACAATCTAATTTAACTATTCCACTTAACGTGTTTAATTTGCATACATTGTCCTTTACTTTTCTGTAAGAATTTACCTCGAATAATGCACTATCAACATTATTCGATATCAATGACAAAATGCAAATTGCTACCTAATTTGAACATTGGAAATATAAATTTTCACTTTAGTCTTCTTAGAAAATGTGTTTTAACTACTAATGACGTCACGGATGTCAACCCAGTGCAAATTCGTCGCGTTTATACTGATGTAAATAATAAATAAACGTTTCTTATACCTAATAATATATGAGTATTTAGTGTAATTGGGAACAATTATAAAAGTGTTACAAACAACATAAAGTGTTATAAATAGTGTATATGCTACTAATAGTCGATAAAATAATATCAATTAAAAACTATTTTATTGTATTCTCCCGTATTTTTTTTTTGTTAAGGCGGGTAAAAATGTTCCTAACCGCACACCCCGTCGTTCGGGGCAACGAACATTGTAGTGTGGGGCCCTCACCCACTAAAGAAACCTGCCGTGTGCCGTCCCTCCGCCTTTGTTGGCGGGCCATTGGAACCATATTAAATTCCTTCAGTGGTCTCCCGTAGTATAAACTTTTGTGAATTATAGTGCAGAACGAGCGTTGCGTGCTTTCCTGGGTTTCCAGGTGGTACGCGAAAACCACGCAACGAATCAAATTAAAACCCCTCTGCCTGACAATTTCCGACCAGGGCTCGAAAACGCCTCACTCCGCCACTACACGGAGCACCCAAGATGCAACCCACAAAACAGGTCTTTTTTTTACGTGGGCAAAAATGTCCTACCGTACACCCCGCTATCCGGGGAGACAACGAGGTAGTGTGGGGCTCTGACCCACTAAAAACCCACTGTGAGCCATCGCCCGCCCTTACTACGGCGGATCACGGGTACCGCGTCGTATCGACCGCGATCCGCAGGCGGCTGCCCCTAGGGGCTCTCTTGTGCCCCGCGCACTTGGGCGTCACACCTTCGGTAAGCTTCCACGGACGGCAGGACAATCCCCGGCCCCACCGTCCGCAGCCTCGGCTAGGGCGGCATCAGGTGCAGATAAGCGCACCCGCACCACCCCGCGCCGCCCCGCGCGCTGGCGGCGAATTGGGTCCGCGAAGGAGTATTCCTCCCGGGCCCTCTCCGCCGCCTCCTTCAGCGAGACGACAGCCTCGTAAAAGGCGGCGAACGCGGTCCAGGCCCTGTCACTGCAAACCATCGCTCGCGTAACCGCCGGCAGCGACAGGTCCACGCCTATGACTGCAGTGAGTTCCCAGTGCCGCACATCCCAGGCCGGTTATCGAGGCGCTGGCGGGCGGGCCACGTCAGGGCCCATGGAAGAGCAGGGCCTCCGACTTTTCAAGGGCCACCCTAAGCCCCAGCGCCTGACGCTAAGTTTAGGAATATCACTGTGGACTAATAATGTGGAATAAAAGACTCAAGTACTGGACTTTCTGGATATATGATATTATATGATATGAAGAAAAATTATTGTTTTAAATTGTGAAATACATATCTGTCATTGCCTGCCACAACAAAAAATCACCTGGTTTATCAGATCCAATATGACACGATTATGGAATTTTTGAGATGTAGAGACGAGATAAGATAAGATGAGCTTTCCTCCAACGGAACAATTCGACTTTTCCTTTACGAATCGCTGGATTTGGGCTGCGCCACTGCCCGCACGTTGTTCAGTGACAATTTTCGTACCTATACTTTTTTGTGTATTATATAATTTTTAGTGTATATTGATATTTTTTTAAATATTTTATTGCATAAGATTAAGAACATTGGATGTCTTTGACGCTTTCAGGCAGTGACAATGTGGAGGTGATTGTAAATCAACCTTCAACATCTTTGGTACGTTGCCCTCATTGTTGCCAGGCCCGTTTTTTTAGAAGTGAGAGAGGCTTGAAAGTACATTTAGGTAGAGTACATGAACCTCTAAATGTACTTTCAAGTCAGCCGCACAACGAACAATCTCAACTTTCGACTTTACAACTACCGTTTTGGCAAACAATAACTAAATTAAAAAATTCTGTTCCTATTTTAAAGAGAGTGCCCCGTAGTGCAAGACAGAAGTTACAACCAAGGGCGTTTTCATGGCCGTTGCCTCCTTTCGCAGCGAGACTGCTGGCGGCCTCGACGGTTCGACACCACAGCATCTTAAAGATCTTCTGTGTCCATCTGCTGAGGAATCTGGCGTCGCGTTGCTAAAGGAATTAACGGCCCTGATGAACCTTATGCTCTCCGGCCATGTGGACGAGGCCATCATCGACCTTTTGTACGGCGCAAACCTCTGTGCTTTGCGAAAGAGTGATGGTGGCATTCGTCCCATTGCCGCAGGGTGTACTTACAGACGTATGGCAGCCAAAATGTGCTGCAAGCATTATAGTGCAGATTTAACATCTTCTTTTCAGCCCCTACAACTTGGTTTCGGTTCAAAGGGCGGCTGTGAGGCTGCCATACACGCACTTTTACGTACCTTGGTTGTAAGAAAGGTAAGGTTTACAGGTTTAAAGGTTGATTTGAAGAATGCTTTTAATTCGGTGAACAGGGGGATACCTTGTTAACGCAAGCTAAATTAGAAACACCTAAAATTTTTAAATTTCTTTGGCAGTGCTATAGATACCCGACTAAATTACTTTATAAGGACAATATTTTGGAATCTGCGGTTGGATGTCAACAAGGTGACCCTCTCGGGCCTGTCATTTTCAGTTTAGCAATACAACCCATCATTCGGCAGCTAAATTCAAAATTTAATATTTGGTACCTAGGTGACGGGACCTTAGGCGGAGATGTAGACACGGTTCTACGAGATTTAGTATTTCTAACAAATAAATTCAAATCTATTGGTCTTGAACTAAATTCTAGCAAATGCGAATTATTCCTACGGGATGACATTGATAAATTTTCGGTTTTATCAAAATTTTACTCTTTGGCACCTAATATAAAAATAGTAAAGGAAAACTCTCTCCGTCTTCTTGGATCCCCAATTCTAGAAAATGCTTTCGAATCTTTCCTTGACGAGAAAATACAAATTTTTTTGTGAAATTTCGGATCGTTTACTCAAAATGAATATACATTGTGCTTTTACCATCATTCGATATTGTTGTTTCGTTCCGAAATTTAGGCATGTTATCCGTTCCTCTCCATTTTGGAAACATGTAACAGTTTTGGGTAAAATTGACAAAATTATTCAAATCACCATGAGTGACGTATTAAATGTGGCCCTGAATGACCGAGCCTGGTCACAAGCTTCTCTTCCAATTCGCTTGGGTGGGCTCGGTGTTCGCAAAATTACGGATGTTAGTTTACCGGCGTTTTTGGCTTCGGTGCACGGCACGGAGAAATTAACCAGGGAAATTTTAAGAACCACACTGGTTCATTTCGAAGTGCCGTGTAAGTCTGAGGCCATAAACGCTTGGAAAATGGCTGTTCCGAACACTGAATTACCCGATGACCTGTCCTCGCAGAGACAGGGGGATGAGCCGCTCTGCAGTGAAATCAGTAAACAACTATTTAATAACGCTGAAAATGCTGCTGAGCGTGCTCGCCTTCTGGCTGCGGGACGATGGGAATCGGGACTTCGGTTACAAGCCCTTCCCTCGTCCAATATAGGCACTATGTTGCCTTGCCACTTGCCTGCGTTTGGGTGCATCATGTGTTTCTCCGCATCGTTGCCACTGTGGGGAAGAAGTCGATAGCCTGGGATACCATAGCCTATCATGTAGCAGGAGCGCAGGTCGCATACCGCATTACGCTCTATTAAATGACATTATCCGTGGTGCTCTTGTCGCCGCCGACGTACCAGCTGTACTAGAACCTAAAGGTTTGGTATGTGACGACGGTAAGAAACCAGATGGTATGTCTTTTCTGCCTTGGAAATTGGGTAGGCCTTTGGTGTGGGACGCCACGTGTGTAGACACCCTAGCCACATCACATATTCCAAGCACCGCGGCATATGCCGGCGCTGCTGCTGCTTCAGCGGAGACACTCAAGCGGCGCAAATATCATTGAATTGAAGCGAAGTCGTCATACTATGGTTTTAATCTGCCAATGGTTTTAGAGCTATCTTCAAAACAGAACGCAATATGTTGAGTTACCCACAGATGATGGTTCCGTAATCTGTTCTTCAGTCCAACCCGATACGCGTGGTATTCCCCAGGGATCTTTGCTCGGGCCCGAGCTGTTTATTCTGTATACGGCCGATGTGACCAATAGTATTCCAGACTGTAAGTACCATATGTACGCAGACGACATACAGGTATACCTGTCGTTTAGACCAAGTAATACGTCATCGTCGGTACGAGTAATAAACAGGCAGTTGGAAAAATTTACCACCTGGTCCAAGCAAAACGCCCTAGTTCTGAACCCTGAGAAGACCAAGTTTCTAGTTCTCAGAAGCAAGAATCAAGTCAAGTAAGGGATATTTTAGCTGCAAATCCTACGATTGAACTGATGGGTAAATCTGTCTACCGGGTAGTTTTAGCTAATAGTCTGGGAGTAATTATTGACCCTCAGTTGCGGTTTGAAGAGCACATCAATCATATACGTAAAAAATATTTTTACAGATTAAAAATATTATACAATGTCAGGAAGTACTTTAGCGTAGATACAAGGAAAGTGTTGGTAGACAGCCTCGTACTTGATAAATTTAACTACTGTAACATAGTATAGGTATGGACCACGCGATTTTTTAGTTCGTGTGTATATACTCACGAACTTAGAATAATAACGATCAGAACGATAGTTTCATTTATAATTCCGCTCAAATTTGAAGCAACATAACGATTAATGTGTGTATAAACGTCAATTATATTCAACGGCACCCATACACACGATCAAATAATGATACAAGTAAAATCATTTTCCCCAAAAAGTGAGGAAAATGGCACACTATTCCAGTTATGCCAAACCAAGATACTCGTATATAGTTTTCTTATTGAAAATTGTAATAAATAGTAGATTTGTATGGAAAAAGGACGTGATATGTGAGTAGAAACACGGAACTTAGACAAAATATGTAATTTATTAATAATGCAACTGTAGGTAATGGAACTTAAATTAACCATTTTTCCGTGTGGTGACGGACTTACAATACAAGTGTCACCACCCCATCCTTTCCTGCGGGTGTCGTACAAGGCGACTAAGGGAAGTAAGCAATTATCACCCATTGCACTACTGATGGCAGGCCTGGGTACCAAGTGAAAGTACTTACTTGCTATCAAGTCCGAACGCGTCGGAGCCACCGTCTCCTGTGAATGAAGAGAAGAATGAAGCAAGTCAGTATCAGTATGTTTTGGCTGTAGCAGAAGATAGCCGGAAAGAATAAATCTATCATTTCTTATCTGAGAAATGAAATGGTGCGCAGAGGCTTGACAATACCCTCGGTATAGTTGAGTCTATGAGCGACGGTTACCACTTACCATAAGGTGGGCCGTGGCTCGTCTGCCATCATAAGCAAGTAATACCATAGTAATACCATACCAAGTAATACCAAGTAGTACCATCATAAGGTAGTATACTTTTCTTTGTCACCGAAATGCTCGGAACATATTTTTGTGTATCTAGTTGGTTTCCAACATTCTCCGCTTCGATTATTCATCGCGCAGCAATAATCGGATTTGATTGAAATCTAAAAAAAACTAGACCTCGTGGGACGTCTAGCAGATGTGAAAACATCGAAATTATTTTGAAGAAATAAAATGGTCATAACCTGGTAAAGTACTCCTCAAGACGAATCAAACGAGTATAAACTCGATAGGGTTGCATAGTTTCATTACAGAGTTACTGTGACCACCTTCCAGCTCCATCGTCAGACCCTGGATACCATATAGAGACAAAGTACTCGTCAAGACAAAACACACGAGCCCAAACTCGATGGAGTTATGTCGTTTTATAACGGAGTTCCTATGGCCACCTTCTAGCTCCATCATCAGACCCTGTATACCATCTAAAGACAAAGTACTCGTCAAGACGAATCCAATGATTCCAAACTCGACGGGGTTGCGTCATTTCATTATAGAGTTACTGTGGCCTCCTTCCAACTTCATCATCAGCCCCTGGTTACTACCTAGACACAAAGTACTCAGCAAGACGAATCATACGAGCCCAAACTCGATGGGGTTGCGCCGTTTTATTATAGAGTTCCTATGTCCACCTTCCAGCTCCATCATCAGATCAGCTCCATGTCATCATAATATTGCATTGTCACGTGATATACCATCCATCAGCCTTTCAACGTCCACTGCTGGACATAGGCCTCCCCAAGAGAACGCCACAACGAGCGATCCTGTCATGGGGGATAATGCCGTAATCGCCACGCTTGGCAGGCGGGTTGGCGATCGCAGTGGATGTTGTTAATACTCGAGGGAGTGCTGCTGCCCACTCCCCCGGTATTGCCTCAGACGGCTCTTACGACTCCCATGGGTAGAGAGGGGTGGAACAATTCTAAAGCCGGCCCCACACGGCCAAACGCACGTGTATATCACGTGATATACACATGCGTGTAAAATTTCAGCTCAATCGGAAAACGGGAAGGGTGTCAAATTTAACTTGCAAGATTTGAACGGTACAAGTACAATAAAAGCGTCGCCACGCTAACAGCCGATTTTACCCTCCCTCCGCATTAGATGTTTCACATCAAAACGAATACAATTAAATTACTAGATATTTTTTGATTCGGTGTAAATATTTTTTCTAAAGCTGGCCCCACGCGGCATGTGATAGCTTTTATATATTATTATATGTATATATTATATATGTATATGTATGTAATGGTTATTACATTATATATTTACATTAATAACTATACTGCGGATGACGTCATATTATTGTTTGTTTTTTTATAACCGTATCTTAATTTATTTATGTTGTATTCTAATTAGATACGATTTAGCATACAGCTACTGAGTTGCTATCTGGATGTCAAGGCTCCCATTGAAAATCAGCGTCGCAGTGTTATCATACTTGGTGCACTGTGGCATCGTTGCTGAATGGGAGCCCTATTGTCACTTCTACTCTAATTATCAATTTTATGTTTTTCAGTTGTTTTAGTTTATTAGTTGTGTACAATAAAAATAGAATTCTTTCTTTCTTTTCTTTCTTTCTAATGCAATAACTGCCTCGGTTTTGTGGTGCTCATAACGTGGCAGGTACTAAACCGGATCGGGGACACAATAAGGTTTAATCGTTTTGCGATACTCATTCAAATCTATCTGTTAATGATAAGTCATATTTACAGGGTGTACAAGAAGTTTCCTAAGAAAACAAGGCAATATAGCCAATTAAAAGGGAATATCACAAAAATATTTGCAATAACTGTTCTATGTATAGTTTCATTAAACAAAATAGAATTAAATCTCTTTATTAAATGTTTATTTTGTACTTTGAAGCATTTTTATTTTATTTCATACTAAATTATGTACAAGTTAGGTGGCCTTTAATTGAACCTGCATCTCCTGGATCATTAATAATCTCTATACAAAAATAGACATCCCACAAGAACCCAATATGTTTCCGCGATTAATCTAAATTAATTACATCTACGACACTTTAATTTTCTCTACTGTGTAAAAATAGCTATCTATCCCATGAGAACCATTAATTTTTCCGCTTACCATCAGGTGATTCGTATAGTTTTTTTCCAACCGCGTATAATTAAGCTTCTAATAGCTTCTTATAATTTTATTTTGATTTACCCTGATATTACTTACCCTATTGCTGCATTGCACAATGCGATTCCGTGTGGTATGTCATACATGCGATGTTCATAAAGTTATATAAATGCAAAACAGTTTGCCTTCTAATGTGTAAGGTCGCCTACATTGGGAAATTGAAAATAAAAATACTAACGAAAATCTATATAAAAGTTGTTGCGTGATATGCCTGTATGAGTGAGAATATCTACTCGTATATCTGTGGGTGATAAAGTCTGTTTTAATATGTCTATAGAAATTAAGAAAGTATTTATCATCATCACCTCCACAACCGGACCCGAAACTTTGCTGGGATCGGCTTCCAATCTGTTCAATTTTAGCTAACCCACCAGTATTTATCGCCTATCTGACCTTCACGACCCAACTAAGGAGACAACTGGCGACCGAACAAAATCGAAATTAGTCCGACATCCTGTAACGACTGCCAGGGTTTTATTTAACAACCGCTCCTTAACGTGCCTTCGGAAGCAGGCAGGAAGTAAGGTGTCTACTAATAGGTGTCACTTTTTGGTGACCCTTTTCTAGCTAGTCGAGCGATAGTTGCTTAGCCTTGCCGATCATGAAACTGCAAGTCTACAACTAGGCTATGACCTCCTCTATAAAAGTAGATATATATCACGCAAATCAAGTGCTGTGATATTCTCAAAATAAAAGTTTTCAGTAATTTTTTTTATAGTATGTAAGTGTCCCACCAGTGGGAAAACATACTATTCTATTCCGGAATCTAGAAAACCAATACTTATCAAAGGTTTTTTTTATACTACGTAAGTGTTGAACAAGCATACAGCACACCTGATGGTAACCTGTTACCGTAGCGTATAGACGCTAGCAACACCAGAGGCATCACTCGCGCATTGACATCTCCAAGGAAATGGATAGGAGGTGGATAGGATGGATAGTAAGGAGATGATAGGTAGGATACTAAGGAGAGGATAGGAAGGGGATTTGGGCCTCCAGCGCTTTCTCTCACTATACTAAAAACAATGGTAAGTATTTAGATTTTTTTATGTATATATTTTTAGCATTTGACATGCTTAGCCATATAATATATATAAACACATTCATACTTAACGCCCTGGGTGACGCCTGCGTTATCGAAATTAGCAGTCGGGAGCAGTTTATCACGATGGCTGAATTGGCAAAGCATCTGGACAGTATCCAGGAGATGCAGGTTCAAATCCTGCTCGTGACTGTTATTTTCGATTTCACATTTTCCACTTTGTGTTTAACACAATGGCAAGATTAACTACCGTTGTTACACACTGGTCTTTTGTGAGAGAGTGGTACTTCCCCGAGCGAGCCGGCCCATTCGTGCTGGGACAAGCAAGGCTCTACTACCGACGTGTTTAAGTTTTTTGAAAACTTGGCCTTAAGTGAACAAAATAGCTTGAATTTTTTTACTCCATTATTCAATCCTTCGTGATTAATTCTGTGAAAACAATTTCGTTTAAAAATACAAGCGGAAATATAGTTTTATTTATACAAACAATATTCAAGGACATAACAAAAAGGAATTTTTGCAGCGACCTTTATGATTCTTATTGGATTCACGCGGCTTGTGAAACTAAACGCCACCTGTAGAAGCAAGTAGAAACATTATTATTACTATCCCGTATTGTGTGGTGTATATATACCTATATTGATATATATACTAACAGCTCAGACTAACATTATTGCCCTCGACTTTATTAGATACCTAGCTTTGATTTTTTTTTATGTTTTAAATTCAGTCCGGTATTTTACGCCCTTGAGGTACGATTTTGTAAGTCATTGGAATACATGATTTTAGTTATGATAAAATAAAATTAATATTCTTCAATGAAAACCTAAATCTGATTAGCCTGCAAGAGTTAATTTTAATATTGACAGCGGGTAAGCAGGTAAAACATTTAATGCCTACAATGGACTCAATATATCAAGTGCTTCATTCATAATTGTATTATCGATTCACGTAAAGTACATAATATGGAATGGAATACGTACCAATGTAGGTACAGTAAAAATAATCCTATTTTAAGGGGTCTTAGTTTAAAGAGCGGTGAACGCTTGTATGGGAGTCACGGTCTCTTAAGAATATGTATTATACATATTGGGTTTGTTTTCCGCCGTATGGGTCCGGCTTTAGAATTGTCCCAGCCCTCTCTACCCACGGGAGTCGTAGGAGCCAACTGAGGCAATACCGGAGGAGTGGGCAGCAGCACTCCCTCGAGTATTAACAACATCCACTGCGATCGCCAACCCGCCTGCGAAGCGTGGCGATTACGGCATTATCCCCCACAATGAACACACAGTTCTCTTGGGGAGGCCTATGTCCAGCAGTGGACGTCGAAAGGCTGATGGATGGATGGATGGATATTATGTTCACTGGCAGGGGGGCGGCAGGAGCGGTTCACCTCGGGCCTTTGTCCAGGGGGTCTCCGAATCGCGAATTCTAAGCTAAGCTTAGAGAGGCAGTTTGGAGGCCCCATAGTTACAAATGTAAAATATCTTAATATCTATCCCCTGCTGAGTATAATATATAGGCCTCTTCATTATTTCGCCATATAACAAACACTGTTTTCTTTACCTATATTCATATTGCTCTAAGAAAACGTATAAATAAAACGTTTCAGAAAAGTACCTATGCTTGTTTTACACTGGGAATTCTGATATGGGTGACTGAAATAGATCTCTTTTTCGAAACCCAAAACAACAAGTACCTTCGCATCCGAGCTTCGCTCGGCCTTAGGTTTTTTTATAGATGTTATTTATTTAGAAAAACTTATAAAAGAAATCTAGGATGCGAAAAACTCTAGGCTATCCCAATCTGCTGCTTTTATAAAGAAGAAAATCCTGTATGTAATAAATTCCTTCTTCAGGAAAAAACCTGGACCTTGAATAGCACAGACAGACATAAGTATTTCACTTATTTGACCCAATTCTGAAGTCTACCCAGAGGATGTCACGGGCAGAATCTAGTCTACAATATATCGCCTTGTAAGCTATATAATTAAACTAGTCTTTGCCCGCGGCTACGCCGCAGCCAAAAGCTAGTTTTTCGGTTATATCTCAGGTTCCCGATATAGTAGCAAGATAAAATGTATACTAGTTTTTAAGTCTAATCAAGGCGTTTCAAATAAAAAAAGTTGCATCAAAATCTGTTCATTACTTTTTGCGTGATGCGCGAACAAACAAACAGATAAACAGACAGACAAAAATTCAAAAAAAAATGTTTTATTTTTAGACACGCCTATACGAGTATAGCCTATTACAGTCATTTTTTCTCAAATATATTAAATGTACCGACACAGCTCTGTTACAGCTTTATAATAGTATAGACAGATTATTTGAACGTGTCTTACGAAAGGCAAACTTGATATCTCTGTAAGGTGTGGAAACAATTATAGGAGATTAAATCCATTAATGGGATTACATAAACTGTACTTGCATTTGTACTTTCATTTATATGTACCTACTTAGGTGTTTTATAATGAGAGTTCTGCTCTGCTCAGCGTGGATGGGTAGACCTCAAAATTCATCACAAAACTCTCTCATGACCACTGAAATAATGTCAAATAGTCCCAGTAGTCCGCCAATATTTGCGGAATACGGCGGGTTGTTTTAGAGGACAAGTGATTTTAGCAGTGATAGCCTTTTTTTTTGTTAACGCGGGAAAAAATGTTCCTAACCGCACACCCTATTGTTCGGGGCAACGACCAGGGTAGTGTGGGGCCTGCACCAACTAAAGAAACCCGCCGTGTGCAGTCTCTTAGCCTTTATTGGCGGGCCACTGGAACTACGTTACATTCCTTCGGTGGTCCGCCGGCGGCTTACCCTTTTGGGTACCCTCTACTCAGCGACGCATCCGCACACGGAGCGTCGCACCTTCGCGGGAGGCCTTGCGGATGGCGGACGTTCCCCGGTCCATCCACCCGCAGCCTCAGCTAGGGCGGCATGAGGCGCAAGTACCTGCGCCTGCGCCGCCCAAGTCACTGGCGGCGGTTTGGGTCAGCGGAAGAATCCATCTCCCTGGCCCTCTCCGCCGCTTCCTTCCGCGAGATGACCTCCTCGCAGAAGGCAGCGACCGCGGCCCAATTCCTGTCACTGCCAAGCATCGCTCTGACAACGCTCGGCAGCGAGAGGTCTCTTAGGGAATTAATAGGGGGGCCTATTTCCGCGATGAGTTCACGGCGCTGCTCGGCCCAAGCCGGGCACGACTTGAACGTGTGCTGCACCGTGTCCTCGTCGCAGCCGCAATGGTGACAGCCCGGAGTCGCTTCCCTCCTTGCGACTATGTGCAGATATCTGCCGAAGCAACCGTGCCCCGACAGCACCTGCACCAGTCGGAAGGTAAGGACTCCGTGCCGTCGCCCTGCCCACTCTTCCAGCACTGGCTGGAGCGCCCTTACGGTCCGAAGACCGGCCCGGGGCGCCTCCAGCCGCGCTCTCCAGCTGGCCATGGCCACTCGGCGGGCGTCACCCTGCCATCTCGCCACCACGCTGGGTGGGGGGACGTCCACCCCCCTCCCGCTCTTGTGACGCCCGCCTATACACCTCGGTGAGCACCTCCACCTCCAAGTCCCACGGAGGGGTTCCGGCCAACGCGCAGGGCGCTTCTGTTGACAACGTGCGGTATCCACGTATGACCCTGGATGCGACGACTCTCTGTGGCCTCCACAGAAGAGCCTTGTTCATTGCGTCCAGGGACTCCGCCCACACGGGTGCGCCATACAGCGCCATCGACCGGACCACCCCCGTGTAAAGCCGTCAGCACGTATTGTTTGGTCCGCCCATATTCGGCATGAGCTGTGCAAGGGCGGACGCCGCACCGACGAGTCTCGGGAACAGTTGGCGGAAATGCTCGCTAAAGCGCCACCGCCCGTCCAGCACCAGGCCCAGATACTTAATCTGGGCCTGCACCCCAATTTGGACCCCGTCCACAGTGATCGAGGCGCCAGCAGGTGGCCGACGTCGGGGCCCATGGAAAAGCAGGGCCTCCGACTTGTCCATTGCCACCCTAAGCCCCAGCACCCCGATCCTCCTAACCACCTCCAAGGTCCCTAAGGTGGCCAGGAATGCCGCTTCCTCGAAGTTTCCACCCTGGGCCATGACCAGCGTGTCATCCGCATAGCAGATGACCGCAAGCCCGGGGGGGGGAGCCGACAGCGTAGCACCCAGTCGTAACCGATGTCCCACAGGAGCGGCCCTAGAACCAAACCCTGTGGGACACCGCACGACATGGGTCTCCTCACAACGTCCCCTATGCGGCTCTCATAGAGAACGCTGCAGCCCTCAAGATAGTCTGCCACTAGCCGCCTCAGGTATGCAGGCACCCCGTGACACCGGAGCGCCTCCCTGATGCAGCTGAATGGCAGACTGTTGAATGCGTTGGCGATGTCAAGCGACCCCGCCAACAGTACTTCACCGGCGGCGACGACCGCCGCGGCCGCGGCCCTCAGGCGCATGATCGCGCCGACCGTCGAACGACCAGCTCGAAAACTAAACTGGGCGGCAGTGATAGCCTAGAGGTAAAACCAAGGACTGCAAAGACAGTAGTATCAAGTTCGATCCCGAGTCCAAGGTTCAGACCTCGTACGGCACACACCTTTGACTTATGAGATTTTAAGAAATTATGCGTGTTTACAATTTATCACTGCTCGGTGAAGGAAAACATCGTGAGCAAACCCACATGCCTTTTTTTTTGTTAAGGGTAAAAATGTTCCTAACCGCACACCCCGTCGTTCAGGGCAACGAACAGGGTAGGGTGGGGCCTTCCCCAATAAAGAAACCCGCCGTGTGCCGTCTCTCCGCCTTTATTGTCGGCCACTGGAACTGTTACATTCTTTCGGTACCACCGAACCTGTTTGCCACCCTTATAATAAAAAAATATACTGTTAGTCGGTTGCCTAAATCTGCAATTTCGGTAATTTCCAAAGAGATTCTAAAAAATAAAATGAAAATAATTTTGAAATTCTCTAACAAAATTATTTAATTTATCGTAATTTTTTTCAGCCAGATCCTGTACTTGGACCAGCACGTTTACGATATTCCAAAAAACTACAACAGAAACAATCCACCCGGTGAGTTTTAACGTTTTCTATAATACTTTTATTGGCAATAATTATACATTTCTGAAATAAACCACTTATTATATACAATTTTTGTCTGATTGGTTATTCTTATATTATGCAAAAACTGCTGATATATGATTTGATTTTTGTTGGATAGCTATTCATCAGATTTTCATCAGATCTAAAAATTCGTAGGTATACTTTTTTCTCGCTTTAATAGTTGAGACACAAACAAAAAGTTTATAAATATTTTTAGACGGGCTTTATTTAGAACTACTATGTAGGCTTAGAACCTTTTTGTAAGTCATATTTTTTAAAAACTCAAAGCAGATAAGGTCGTCCCTCAGCTATCCACTTAGTACCGGATATTATTCAGCAGAATGAGGCAGATTGCCGCAACACCAATCATTAGTCAAGCTGTTACACGTAATAAACCTACCAAACTAATTGTTACCTTTTCTTTACTAAACAACATAAATATCCTGGATAATATCTATTAATAAAGATAATAACATGAGTTTACAAACCTTAAAACAAATTAAATATTTATAACCATAGTTACCTACCTAATAACCATAATATGTACTTACACCGCACCGAGTGACATCGACAATATCTATTGTGTTATCAGGCAATTTTTTTTATAACATAATATAACGTACGAATATACGGATTCGCGTTTACTTGATTTACTATCTGGGGGTTAGGCAGAACACATGTCGATAGTATCGTGATCACTGTGATTGGTTGAGAGATCACCGTGATTGGCCAACGGATTATTGTGACATCACGCGTCGGTTTCTCAACCAATCACAGTGATCACGATACGATCACCATGTGAGATATGAGATGCTGCCTAACCCTCCTGCTTACCCCCCCTGACATTTTGAATACTTTACAGCATTCATGGTCCCCGTGACCATAATCAAGTAAACGAAATATAAATATTCACGGACATTTCACACAACGTCCTCTGGTCACAAACTAAGCTTAACGCTTGTGCTATGGGTGCAGATTACGGATATAATACATATTATATTACTTTTTTTGTACATATAATAGATAGAAAATACCCAGACGCAGTACAAATATCTGTGTTCATCACACAAATAATTATCCTGAGTGGGAATCGAACCCACGACCTCGTGCACGGAAGTCGGTCACACTACCGACTACGCCACGATGTGAACGTAAATATCAGAAAGTATTATACTAAATCTTTTTCAACCATTGGACTATAGACAGGTGTTAATTATTTGTGAATTTTTTTTAATTGTGTAAGAATATATTTTTAATTCAGCTTCTATGGCAGCACCACATCTTCACCAAATGCCAAGTAGATAATAATATGTCCTTTAGTTATTTCTTTATAATCCCGTAGGGACCCAACATATTTCCGGATAAAATTTATTCTAGTATTAATTTAAGTAATATATTTATTCTTGTGCCAATCATTCAAATCTGTTCAGACATTTTTTGTGTCATCGAGTAACGAACATTCAAACAACAAACGAGACGTGGCAGGTGGTGAAGGAATGTAACATAATTCCAGTGGCCCGCCAATAAAGGTGGAGAGAAGGCAACGTGGTAAATCATGATGCCGCCATTTGGATGATTGTTAGTAAAAATCTCCATTACCTTGTCACGGGTTTAAAATCTGTTAAATAAGCTTATATAAGTTACATTAACGGACGAACAAACAGACAGACTAAAAATCCTTGCTCTTTTATCTTTCTCTCTCGTCGTTACTTTACATTTGTGATAGCTTATACCTTTATACCTTACAGACACATGAGGTTCTAGAAAGTACCTATGTATTTATTTCATTGAACCAGCTAATCTCTTGTAGTAGCCGCATTTAATTGTTGTTCGTGCATTTAATATTTACCTACTGGAAGTTTTAAGCTATCTAATGTAACATCACAATATCATCCAAAGCGAAGCATATGATGTGGGCAAGAGCATTGAGCCGTGGAGGCTTGTTTATTACCCACGAGCGCATTACCCGCGCGGCTTCGTGTAATAGTAATAAATAAATTTAGGTACGATTTGTCCCAAATTCTTTCTTAGTGCTCACCTACAGTATCAAAGAAACCCATATTTAAATTTTGACGATCCTAGCCCCGAGAATTTGGGTCGTGCATTGATATGTCAGTCAGTTAAGCTAGAACCAAACTGTCGGACGCGTCCGTAAGTCGCGGCTGACAGCCGCGACTTGTACTTATCTGGACAATGAATGTACACTGAACTGTGCAAACTATCAGATGTAAGTCGCGGACGTAACCTTACGCCGTCTTTGAGCGTTCGGACGTCCGATGGGAATCTGGCCCGTTGGATGTTTTTTTCATGTGCACACTTATCAGTCGCGGCTGTCAGCCGTGGCTTACGGACGCGTCCGACAGTTTATGTCAGCCTTTAGTCAGTTATTAGGACAACACCATTTTTTCGAAGCACGGAGCAGGGCAGATGTCCATAAATACTTTTTAGGCGTCCAGCTGAGTGATAGTTGCTTAAGCTTGCCGATCGTTCGAACTGCAAATGTACAACTAGGCTACGACGTCCTCAGTTATTCTTTTGTATAAAAAGTAATAATTCAAATTTGAAAAAAACAAAACTGTACTCAAGGCATAAATAAGGACTATGTTATCGAGATGCAGGTTCAAATGCTGCTCGTGATATTCAATTTCACATTTTCGCACTTTTGTGCTCATAAATAACTTGTTGTGTTTATAGTAAAAGCCTCTCTTTTTTTTAAAGTTCTTAAATGTACAAAAACAGCTCAGTTGCATCTCTGCCGGCTGATTTTTAGATTATATCTGAGGTTACAGTTACAGTAGCGGGATAAAACATATACCAGTTTTAAGTCTAATTGAAAGCTATCAAACAAAAAAAAACATCAAAGTTTATTCAGTAGTTTTTGCTTGATGCGCTAATGAAAAAACAGACAAACATACAAAAATCTATATGCCTATATAGCCTAATATACAGTCATTTTTTCTCAAATATCTTAAATGTACAGACAGCTCTGTTACAGTTTTATAATTAGTTAGGATATTATACTTATAGATAGAGTAAATAATCAATATTGTGATAATAATATGAATCTCATTATATATATATACGTATATTCCCAACGCTAAACATTTTTTTCATTTCGTTCATTTAATTTTGACATAAGAATCATAAGCGACGATGTCACTACATCTACTACAAAATTAGTTTAGTAGAAATCCAGTAATCCTAATGGTTTCACATCACGAACATTCATAAATGCTCATTTACCTATACCCACATAGTTACAATATAGGTAATCTATTGTTAATGCTATAATAATATCTCTTTTAACGTACAATCCTTCAAATTTGAATTTCAATAAGTTCTAAATGCAAAATTACCTTCTTATGTAACAATGCTAAAACTCTATATCTATTTATAGAGGAAAGATGGTAACGAGAGGATGGAACCCGGCGCTCTCACTTACCATATGAAATACAACTGTAGGAGTACCTTCTGTTGCGTCTGGCTGACCTGTAAGAGCCTTTCCCGATTGCACGGGCCTATTCATGCTGGGACAAGCTCTACCAGTAAAATAACGCATCATGTATAATATATTGACTTAGTTAAATTTAATCGACTGTCCTGGGTTAGATTGAGCTATCATCAAGGTATATTACATTGCTTATTGACTGCTGACTGACTAATTAGTGTTAAAATTATTAATGGAACTTCATCAATAGATGACTCCAACTTATCCGGCCCTTACATATGAATTTACATATGAATGTACATATATATGGAATAAGAAAACGATTTTTAAAAATGAAACTATTTTAATTAATCCATCTAAGTATGTTACCATTGTTACTTATCTATGCACTTTCACCATTTTATCGCTAGTTCATCGATTCCTTTGCTGAAATGATATTATGGGGGCGAGAATCAATAAAATCTTTGAAGGCAGTTTTGACAGCCTCATCGGAATTGATTTTTTTTCCTTGCAAGAAATTGTCCAAGTTCCAGAAAAAGCGGTAATCTGTTGGAGCAAGGTCCGGGGAGTACGGTGTGTGTCAGAGACATTCCTATCACAGCTCGTCTAATTTAGCGACCATCTGTTGTGCAGTGTGTGGTATAGCGATGTCTTGAAGCAGCAGTGGGCTTGAGCAATTGACCAGTCTCTATCATGGTTTGCAATTGTTGATAATACAGATCTGCCATAATCATCTAGCCAGATCTTAGAAAGCTGTAGAGGATGGCACCAGCACTGGTCAATCAGACACTTACCAGTACCTTTTTCTGAGTCAACTTTCGCTTGGGGCAGGATTTGGCCGGTTCTCCAGGGTTCAACCATTCCATCCATCCATCTATCCATCAGCCTTTTAAAGACGATTGCTGGACATAGGCCTCCCCAAGAATGGGGGATAGTGTCGTAATCGCCATGCTTGGCAGGCGGGTTGGCGATCGCAGTGGATGTTGTTAATACTCGAAGGAGTGCTGCTGCCCACTCCCCCGGTATTCCCTCAGTCGGCTCTTACGACTCCCATGGGTGGAGAGGGGTGGGACAATTCTAAAGCCGGCCCCACACGGCTAAAACCATTGTGATGAGCATATTCGATTATCGTACAGGATCCATTTTTCATGACAAGTAACGATATGATTCAAAATCCCCTCGTTATTGTGACGGTTGAGTAATATAACGCAGCACTCGACTCGTGTTTGTTGGTTTGCTTCAATCAATTCATGCAGTACCAATTGTTCAAGCTTTTTTACCTTTCCAATTTATTTCAAGTGAATTAAAATTGTTTTATCGCTCACACCGAAGCCTGCCGCTAACTCTGGCGTGGTTTGCGATGGATCCGCTTCTACTATCACTTTTAATTCTTCACTGCCAATTAGGGTCTCCGGCCGTCCACGGGGTTTGTTCCGTAGGTCAAAATTTCCAGAACGAAAACGTTGGAACCAAAAACGTACCGTGTTTTCTTTTACGATAGCTTCCCCATACACATCAATAATCCTTCGAGCTGTGTCTGCAGCGCTGGTGCCACGATGGAATTTGTTAATAACCCGATGTTTTATGTTTTGCATATGAACATGAACAGAACGATGTCAAAGAAAAATCAAATGGCGCGAAAATAAATGAATGGCTAAAATGGAAACTCTCTAAACTAAATTTGAATCAATTTGATTTTGGAATTCCTAACCAAACGCCAGATATTTGAGATCAGTGGCCAGTTTGTAAAAACGCCAATTTCATAATTATGTAAGGACCTAATATCAAAGAAAAAAAAATTTTTAATAAGACTGGTGCAAATTTTTATTTTATTGAACGAGTTATTTGTGATAATTAAATGAGGCGCATTGTTATTATTATAGAATAGTGCATTTATATTTTCCGCCTAAAATATCCATTCTATAATAATAATTAATTATTTAAAGTGGAAAAAAATTCAAATTTAAAATTTCAAATTAAAGTGGAATTCGGAAGGCCACACAGACGATGTCGCGGGTAGAGGCTAGTTAACAATAAATATTAACAATATTTCAATGTAAATTATAAAATTTATCATCAAATAGGTAGTCTTACGCATTTCATTCCAAATATCCTCTCTAACTCTTATAAGAATGCTGTCGCAATTTAAAACCTAAATATAATATGAAATAGAGCTATACTCATTATACCTTTATTTTTTATGAGGCGGGAAAATTGTACCTAACCGCACACCCCGTCGCCCGGATCAACGAACATGGTAGTATGCGACCTTCACCCACTAACTAAACCCCCCGTGCGCCGTCTCTCCGCCTCCATTGGCTGCCTACTGGAACTGTGTGACATTATTTTAGTGGTGCACCCGTTATACCTACTTTTTAATTTGTTTTTTTTTTTTGTTAAGGCGGGAAGAAATGTTCCTAACCGCACACCCCGTCGTTCGGGGCAATGAACAGGGTAGTGTGGGGCCTGCACCCACTAAAGAAACCCGCCGTGTGCCGTCTCTCCGCCTTTATTGGCGGGCCACTGGAACTATGTTACATTCCTTCGGTGGTACCCGTTATACCAACCTAAAACTCACTTATTAAATAAAAATATTAGTTACTTCATAGTATCTAATGATTTTAATTATTAGCAACTGATAACAAAATTTTGTGGCATATAAAATTTCTGTTTGAATCGTACCTACCCTTTAGCCGTGATATCTCCGCTTGGCTTTCCTAAAGCGTTGATTATGAGCTATTGTTTGGTAATGTATTTTAAATGAAGAATGATTTTAACTATAATTATATATTTTTTCAGACAAAAACACAACGGTATACATAGGGGTGAATGTCAACAGAGTTTCCGGAGTTGACGAAAATAAAGAGGTATGTATTAATTGTAATAATATCTAACAGTACATATATAACGAGGTATACGATAAGTACCTACATAACGAGGCGTGCCTAAGGACTTAATTCAAAATGTTAAAACACTTTCATAAGCGATTTAGTCCCACTTCCACATTTTCAACAATTTGATGATCTATGTTCTCTAAAAAATTATCTTTAAGAAGCATTCTGTTCAGTGTCACAGAGACTTATTTACTTACTTCTTGATGTTTTTGTCCAGAATTTCAAAATATACCTACAGCCTTGAAGAAGTGTCCGTGTAATTTAGTGATATCACTGTAGCTCGAGCGATTTTTCAATGAGTGCAATGTGACCAAAATCATAACAAAAACAATCCTTGTATGCCTTTAATTAAAGAATATTCTAGTATCAATACCTAATATTATAAATTGACTAGCCTATGCTCACGGCTCCGCCGCAGCCAAAGTCTAGTTTTTAGGTTATACCTATATCTCAGGTTCCCTTTATAGTAGGTAGCGGGATAAATACCAGTTTTTAAGTCTAATCAAGGCCAATCAAAGCTGCATCAAATTCCGTTAAAAACTAAAACCAAAACCCCGCTTAGCGGCATTTGCTGTAAAAATATTAACTATAGATTGATATTGAAACGGCTAGAATAATTTTTAATTGAATGTGTCGTCACTTTGCGGAAGTCCATTGTTATTATAGAAGGGATATTTTAGGAACAGAACCCACCACACACCACACGATAACCAAAAGCCTTACTTACTAAGGAATTCGGGCGTGTGGCGATTGCAATTGCGACATTAGTGCTGCGGTTGCACACCTCTAGCGCTCGTGTGTAGGTATACTTTTGACGACTTTAAGTGCTACATAATAGGCCTATGAAATAAAGATTTATTATTATGAACGTTTACTTGATTTAAAGTATACGCGTTTACTTGATTTTCTACTATCCCGATGTTTCGAATACTTTACAGCAGAGTTGCGCAAACTAAATCACCAATGAGATCAGGGATTTATAAATCTTTTTCTTCGAAAGATTTATATCACTCTTTTAAATCTTTAACTCTTTTAAGTCTTTGGTTACGAATAACGTTATTAATTCAGTTGATCATAAGTGATGCAAATATCTATTGATTCATGTAGTTATTCTCTCATTCCCTCAAGTCGCAACTGGTTTTGAGCTTTTTACTAAAACGACAGAGAGTCTAAGTTTCTGTGTACCTATCGTCATTGTATTTCAAGAGTGCGTTTGTGCGTGCCTACAACTTATGTTATCTCTTTTTAATTCACCATATCCATTATCTATTGTCTCATTCTAAATCTACGTCCATCATTCTATCCATTCCATCTATTCAATCCTAACGTAGTGAGCTAGTGAGTTAAAGATGTATTTTCGAAACCAAAGATTTTAAGATTGATTACGCATTTTGAAAGATTATACATCTTTTGTATCAATCACTCCTGAGTTACACATCTCTACTTTACAGCATTCATGATCACGGGTGGACTTAGATGGTAGACGTCCAAGGCTGATGTGTTGTTTCAACGGTTTCCACAGTTATATAATTTTACAAAATTGGGTTTATTTATTTTAACCCACCTAATATTCGTTTAGAAACATAATTAAAATATCTATTTTTAATTTTATACTTATAATGTATAAGATTTTAAGCAAGTATATTAAAATGTAATATTAGGTACTCCTCTTTATATTGACAAAAATTTTGTATTTTTTAGTGCTCAAAAATTCTACTACAAACTACCAATTACAGTTAGTTTGTAAACATATGTAACATTCGCGTAAATATCAGAAAGTATTAAAGATTTATTAGTTTGAATTTAAATTGGACTACTCTCAAAAACATGTATGATGTATAACTAAAATGCTTATGACATTATCAAAAAATCTGTTTCTATTGCCACAGGAAATAACATTGGACGTATTTTTACAAGTATCATGGTCAGACAGTCGTCTGAAAGTGCCGTCCAGCATGCCGTTCATTGATTTACCTTGGGAGTTCCGTCAGCTCATCTGGACACCAGACCTCTACATCTGGCAACTCCAGACCATGCGAATACTCTCTGTGCTGCAGGAGATGACTTCTTTGAGACTCTACTACAATGGCACCGTCTCAGTCAGTATCGGGTTCGTCAATTTTTTTATATGTGCCTATATGTATATATTTTTGAAGTTATACTTCTTTTGGCGCATTAGGGAAAAATTATGAGAGTAAATTTTTACGATGCGCGCGCACATCGTCCCTGAAGTTAGCTATAGTCAACATTTTAGGTATTTTTTGTGATATTTAAATAAACTTTATTTAACTAGATAATGCGTTAAAATAAAACTTTCAATGTATTAAATACCTTTTTTCTATTGTTAGTGTCGTTTTTCCTACAAACGTAGAATAAGACGAAAGATAAAATTTTTGAAAAGATTTTTATCTTGTTAAAGAAGTATAAAGAAGTATAACTAATTTCTAACGCGTGTACATAAGTACCCACACACTTTTTTTTTGATACCACTAGAGTGGCAAGCTAATATACGACCCGCCTAATGTGAAATGGTTTTCGTTGAAATGGATACGAGGTGACGAAGAATAAGAGAGGAGATAAGGAAGTGGACAGTATAGGTGATGCACATTATAAACAACACAACAACTAAAATATTTTTCGATCGATCGTTCTTATTGGGTTTTATACTAAGCTAAATATTTAGCGTTATCTTACTTAATACGTTGATGAGGAATGTGTGTGTTAAAAATAATACCTCAATGTCTCAGCCATTATTACAGTAATCAATTTGACATTAAAATATTTATAGGTTATTTGAAACTACGAGTTACATAAATACATAAGTACAGAAAGTTAAAATTGAAATAGTTGCTCAGGTTCTGCGATGGCTCAGTGTTCACCGGGAATAGGAGAGTAGGTACTGGGTTAAAATACTACAGATCTCTTTTTCTCCTTGCCTAATTTCCTTAAGTTAAGTACCCTTTCCTAATAAGTGTGACAAAAAAAAATATATTTTTGATCTGTATCTTAGCACTTAACATGCTTGCAATCGCGCCATCAAATAGGGTGAATTTTAATTGCAAAATTTTTGATCTATATTTTAGCACTTGACATGCTCAGCTACTCTTAAAGTACAAATTAGAATTTATTCTTTAATTTTTTTCTAATTTCCCCGTTTCTTTTACAGTGCTACAATAACGATTAAATGCGAAATGGACTTCGTATTGTACCCATTGGATGTTCAGAACTGTGACATGGACTTCAGTAGTTGTGAGTCAACAGAGTTCACATTTTTTTTATATATAATATTATCGTATAATTCCTAAGCAGTGATAGCCGTGTGGGGCCGGCTTTAGAATTGTCCCACCCCTCTCCACCCATGGGAGGCGTAAGAGCCGACTGAAGGAATACCGGGGGAGTGGGCAGCAGCACTCCTTCGAGTATTAACAACATCCACAGCGATCGCCAACCCGCCTGCCAAGCATGGCGATTACGGCACTATCCCCCATTCTTGGGGAGGCCTATGTCCAGCAGTGGACGTAAAAAGGCTTATCTGGTCTGGATGGATGATAGCCTAGCGGCCGAGAAGCCACGTAGAACTCTCAAATTCATTCGAATGGCGTACCTAAACATCTGACCATTCAGTTATATATATGTTATATAAATACTAAGCCGTTTCGGAGAAAAAGCAAGCAGACAGACAGCCTTTTTTCGTATGAGTAATGTATAAACCCTAAAAAACGCTTTGCTATGGTTGCCTATAAAAATATAATTTAATTGATAAAACCTCTGTTGACATAAAGATACGACGCTTGATAATTTGACTAATAGAAACATGCAATCCAAAAAGGGTGTGCAGAGCACACTTTTTGGATCGCACAATTTTCTGGCTTTAACCATAGATTTAGAATATCCTAAATCTATGGCTTTAACGGTCATGAAAAACGTCGTGCCTTGCCTCCATGCCTCGGAAAGGTTGTTAATCCATTGGCAGGTCTACGTCAGTATGAAGAGTCAATATCCTCAAATATGCCCATATTTGCTCAGTCACATATATATTTCTTAAACAGATAAATACACAACGCAAGACGTACGCTTCGAATGGAGAGACGTGGCGTCTTGGAGAGGGATGACCCGCTCCAGCAGCGAGCAACCCAGCCAATTCAGACTGCCCAAATATGTGGTCACCTTCGTCACGGATAAAAGTAATAACTTTCGCACTTTTGGTGAAGGTAAATGTATATTTATTGCTTTGCGCTTGTGTTTGCGCCTTGTGACTACGTACCTACTAACGCTGAAGCGCTGTTGCTATACGCTGGCATGCCGCCCGCACTGCTCGGTGCGGATGATCAAGAAATAATGTTATTATTGAACAAAAATGTTGAATAGTTTAAATCATATATTACATCCGTATCGTAATATTGATACATTATTTCACATCCGTGCCTCGCAACATTTTCCTTTTGTGAATGTTTGTTTTACACTATTTGTTTCATTGTGTTTGTAGTTGTGTGTTTGAATATTATTTTTGATAGAATAGATACTCCAATAGCAGAAATGATTTGACATCACAAATATAGTAGGTAATAAAATAATCGCGAACCTTGCAGTGTTAAGTGACATGCTTAGAATCGTCAATCTATCTGAGACAGCTATATCCGTTTCTGATTCCAAAAATATCATTTTTAGTAAGTATTTTACCTGTGTAATTGTTCGTGTATCACGCAAAAACTACAAAACCGATGGTAGGTATATCTACATTATAAATTTTATCTTTCTACTATATCGTGTAGGTACCACAGATAAGAACTAATAAGAATGTTAATTGATTTCAAAACTTTTTAAAACAACATTATTTGTAAAAGTGGAAATACAGAGTTTTAGGTACTGAAGCGAGCAGATTCGAACCTGCGTCACATCTAATCTGGGGAAGTGCTCTGGACCTCTAAGCTATCGCAGTCACCTAATGGTGAGACACTAAATCTCCACTTAACATTTGTTTTACTTGCCCTTAACCACGCGTGGCATGGGGTCTTAAACACTAAAATACAGATCAAATACAAAAAAGTGCTAAAAACAGATCAAAATATTTAAAAAATCGTGCTATCGACTAGTATGAATTTTAATTGCAAAATTAAACTTACTATATTCGTATAACATGTATGTAATACATCCGATAGCTGGCGTGGGTCTTAAAGACATCTAAAACAAAAGTGAAGTACAGATTGGGTGTCACTATTAGGTGATTGCGATAGCTTAGCGGTCCAGAGCACTTCCCCGGATTGGATGTAACGCAGGTATCCAGGAATCCTGATCGCAGTAAAGCCCTCCTTTTTTCCACATTCCCAAATAATTTGTTCTTTAAAAGTGGTTTAGCATGTCAAGTGCTAAATACAGATCAAAATGATTTCAAAACTCACCACCACCAGCACCTTCAACGCCACTGCAAAGAGAATATTAAATTTCTTAGGTAGGTACCTACTCTACTCTCCTACTCTCCCTAGCTAAGGCTGCGGGTGGATGGACCGGGGAACGTCCGCCACCCGCAAGGCCTCCCGCGAAGGTGTGACGCTCCGTGTCGCTTAGTTGAGGGTACCCGAAAAGGTAAGCCGCCGACGGACCACTGAAGGAATGTAATATGGTTCCGGTAGCCCGCCAATAAAGGCGGAGAGACGGCGCACGGCGGGTTTCTTTAGTGGGTGAGGGCCCCAAACTACCCTGTTCGTTGCCCCGAACGACGGGGTGTGCAGTTAGGAACATTAAAAAAAAGGTAGGTAAAAGCACTTAATATAACACCACTACTTATATTTAAATATGAATTATATATTGTCTCCCTACGTTTTATCAGGTGAACACTCGACGGCACGGTTGCAGATCAAACTGTCAAGAGAACTTAGGAGCTACTTGCTGGAGAGCTACCTCCCTTCGTCGCTGTTCGTCATCATTTCATGGGGCAGTTTCTGTGTCATCCCAGAGATTGTGCCTGGCCGGATGGTGCTTTTAGTTACAACATTACTTTCACTCGTCACCATGTTCGATACAGTCAGGTTGGCTTTATTTCATTTCTTCTATTATGCGTAAATGAAAAAAATAGTCTTTTTTAAAGGTTTTTTTATAGCGTATGATGCGCCACCACCTATAATAGTAAATGGTAACCGTCGCTCATGGACTCAACTATACCGGGAGTATTGTCAAGCCGCTGCTCACCATTTCATTCCGCAGATATGAAACGAAAGAATTAACGGCTAGAAGAATCTCCTACTACAACCAAAACACACCGATGTGCTTCATGGCCGGTCACACAGGAGATGGTGGTGCCTACTTGCTCGGGCTCAATAGCAAGTGAGCACTCCCACTTGGTACCCAGCTCTACCACCAGTAATGCAATGGGTGATAATTGCTTACTTCCCTTCGTCGCCTCGTACGACACCCGTGGGAAAGAATGGGTGGTGATGCTTGTATTCTTAGTCCGTCACCACACGGACATGTTTAAAAATATAATTTAATGTCCAATCGTTGATCAAATATCTCGTCACTCTAATATCAGGATTATTCGTCGTGACGTTCAATTTTTTAAAACCAACGGTGGACGACAAAAGATTGATGAATGTAATTTTTGAAAAATTTTTTTTCAATGTTTACAAGGTTCCTTGTGACATTTTCCTTTGCCGAGCAGTGATCATCTTTAAACAAAGACTGTAGGTCTCATATAATACCTTTCGAAAATTCTGGAAGAGACGTGTGCTTTTCGCATAACTTGGACAAGATGGAACTCCATACCACTGTTTTTGCTGGCCTTGGTTTCCCCACTAGACTAATAATTTTTTGTTTAAATTCTAATGAAAAAAAATTATATTTCAGTACCAATTCCCCAGACGCACTGGAGCTCAAATGTATCGAGGTGTGGCTGATCTCATGCACGATATTCGTATTTCTTGCACTTATGGAATACTTTGTAGTGCTATTCGGCATACGATATGATAAAAGTTGGTGCAGGCGACGTGTGGACATACGTCGAGCTGCCTCTGCGGCACAACTAGCACCGCCGCCATTACATATTAACCACTCACAGGCAAGTATACAAGGAGGCTTCAAATAAAATCAATCACAATAAGAAACACGATAAAAAGTGACACATAGGTATATTTATAAACGCATTTTCGCGTATAAATTGGGTGAAATTTTTACCCAACTTTAGGCCGACGTTTCGATTGCAAAAAAAAAAACTTCACTTAATCCATACGCGAAAAAAGACCCGTTTATGTTATTTTAAATATGTGTACAATTCGCGAATCTTTAAAAGTTACATATATTTTTTTAATACTACAAGTGCGGCATACAAGCATAGGCCCGCCTGATGGTAAGCGGTTACCGTGGCCTATAGACGTTAGCAACACCAAGGACACCAATCACGCATTACGAACCCCAGAGAAAATAATAAGAGGGGGTGAGGAAGCATGATAGAAAGGAGATGACAACGTAGACAGTAAGAATAATAGGGAGGGGATGAAAAGGCTTTGTCCTCCGGCGCTCTCACATACATTCACACATAACATTCCTACCTACCTGCTTCACATCGATATTCGGTTAGAGGGTGGTATTATTCACCTGTTGAGTCGGCAGATTCATTACGGGAGAAGCAAGGCATATATCAGAAATCACGATGATAATAACGGGTAAGGGCTTGACTCCACAGAGGATGAGTACACCAGTGACAGGCAGCCCGCAAGGCGGTATATTCTCACCCACGTTGAGCATCGAAGACGATGGTTTCAAACAACAGATGGATCACCAAACCATACAAAGGGTAAACAATACTGTGTACTTACAAATTGTCTACATAATAAGTTACTGTTTTATATTATTATATACTTACCTACTTACGCGCTTATCACCACGCCATCTCTCTTGCGGGATAGGCAGAGAGAACGGAGTGCCAAAAGGCTCTATTCTTGCATACATCTCTAACTTCCTCAATATCCATAATTCTCTATATAAGTATATAACAATAACTTCTATATAAGTAGTACATATTGTATAATATATATTATTATATATTATATAGAATAAATTATTTCTTCCAATATTCAGTGTAGTATTACATTTTACTAAGATATAATAACATACCACCACGTATTCTTTAGATGAAATAATTTTTAAACTTAGGCCACGAATTTTTAGCCGTTCTCGGCAAGGAATTGGAGACAAAATAAGGTCGGATGTGAAACAAGATCTCTCAGCAAGGTAAAATTTAAATTCAATGGAAAAAAACACATTATTGTTGTAGTAATTCCCGACACAAAGTATCAATAGTGTAGTGTTTAGGTACTAAAAAAATTGATAATTTAGGAATTTGTAAAGTAAATTGGCATACAACCTCATATTGGCTATGGTTTAGGGTGGTAACCGTTGATAATTATTTAATTATTAGTGTAAATATACCCAGCAGTGTAATGAATAATGTACTTAGTCAACACAAGCTAGAGACATAGGTACGTAAATGTATGACTAGACGCACAGCTTTAACAGTAGGTAATGATTATTTATGTAATGGGCTGGTTAGAATAACAAAATAATATTTTGAAAAATGAATAGAATTTCGTTTAATGCAACATAAATAATGATACGATTTTTGTTATTTTAGGACTCTCCAATATTGGATTCGATGCCATCAGCGAATGAAAATTTCGCAGCCCGCATCAGTTCGATGGTGGATCGTGGCGTTATGTTTTGTGGCGCCCAACATGGGACACTCGACAAATTCGCTCTCATGTTGTTCCCGGTGTGTTTTTTACTCTTTAACATTTTCTATTGGACCGCTTATCTCGCGGAAGCTCATAAAGCGATGAACAAATAAAGTGAACAATGTTAAACTTTTAAATACAACTGTACTTAGTAAGTACTACTTACCAACATATTGTGAAAGTAGTGCCTATGGACATTATGAAATTATTGTACTTATATACTAGACGAATTACTAGTCGACTTAAAAATATTAATGTGTGACCCCTATATCTATTATACCATAAGATGAAGGACAAAATAAGTGACATTTTAAATGAACCTGTTATATTTGTTGAGTGTGTGAATATTTTATACTAAGTATTATAAGACTAAATATTCTTTCTGATGTAGGTATGTAAGAAATATTCGAAATTAATAGTTACAGCTGTATATGTGCCTTGTCTTAATATACTTGTTTCTAACTACTGTTAAGTAGGTGCTATGGCACTAGTGGACATGTACCAATAGGTATCAATACGAAGAGACCTATTTATAAGTAATCTTAGCGACGCTCGAAATAAAACTATAGTAAGGCTTAACTTTAAAGAAAATAAATTACTTAAAATTAAACTTAAAGGGACTCAATTCTTAAGTAATAAGGTAAGTGGGCAGCATGGGGACCACAGTGACAGTCAATAGTACAAAACGAAGAAATACTTTTTATTTCCATGTACTATTTTGTAAAATCAAGTATAGCACTATACTAACTTACAAAACTATTCGGCAAGAAGATAATTTTATTGTTATCATGCGAACTCCCGACGGCACGCAGGCGCCCGCTGCTGCGCATTCGTGCTGATGATGAGCGTCGGATATGCTCGAAACTAGGGTCGACATAATCGATCCTAAACGTGAATTACTTGCCGCTATAACATATCTAATACCTATGTGTCAATCTCACGATAATTTCAATACAAGGATGTAACTTTTGTGGGTCTAACCTTTTGAAACTTATTTTACACAACGATAACAAATATGGTCACCTACTCTATTGTACGTATATTTATTACTTTAAATAACTATTAGTATCTACTTTAATAAGCATGTCACTCTGTATATAATTATAGAAACCGTTTTGTCTGAAATCATCAATATAAATTTGTAAAAAAGAAATGGCATTTAGACTAAAAATGCCTGCCGGTAAGGGTAAATATAGGTACATATATATATATATATAATATATATTCTTTATACTTTATTGTTGATATTAGTAGGTAAGTAAATCATGTACCTACATAAGACCCAAAGCAACATAATTGTATTGTATCGATCGTAATATGATCTAATAGGTACCTACGTGCTTACGTAGGTACCTCTTAGATCATTTTTTAAGTGCATAAGTTGGTCATTCTCCTATAATTTTAAAAACGTATATTTAATGATCATTATGATATAGGCATCAATATCATCGAACTGTCGATTGATACTTCAGTAGGTATGCTAACTTTTAGGCTATAATAGTGATCTATTATAGCCTGAAAGTAAGAAAAAAGGAGTGATCTTGCGAATTTCCGAATTACGAGTTTTATATCCTAAACATATACCGAAAATATCCTTCAACAGCGTGCTGCGAGTTTTTACGCTTATTTATTTAAAGGCCACGTCATGGCAAACTGAATATAAATAATTCCGGTAACAACCACTTGATGTACCTACCTACGTTTTTACACACTGGATTTTTTTATGAGATCATCCATTGCTTTCCCAACTCTCATTGCCGAGGTGGTATAAGATAAATGTGTCTGGCAGAAGCTTGTGATGTAATTCAATTCAATGTTACTAAAACAGGATATTTAGAAAAAAAAGGCTTTGCATATCTATTGATAGAAAATAGAAAAAATTTATGTTAGAAAAATTGGAACTCTTCAAATCAATATATAATTTTCTATATTAAAATAAGGAGAGATATCTTTAGTATACTAGTACCAAGATGATACTATATGTATGTATCTGAGACCAAGCCGTTAATAGGGTTTAGGGATGATTTAGGTATATATACATACAGCTTTACATATATAGTTAGGTAGGCCTAACATATTGACCTCTTGCACTCTGGCCAGAAAAATGAGCTTGTAGATTTGGGCACAGTTAATTTACTTATTTAACGGAATAACAACAAAATCAAAAAAAAACTTTTAAAAAAAGTTTACAACGAACTAAAAAAATAGAAAATCATAGGTATCAAATAATGCCTCTTGTTTGTAAAAAAGTATGGGGTGCTTGACATCAAATTGAGTAAAGTACAAATGATTATTTGTGAATGAGGAAAAAGATAACTTTAGTGCGAGCGGGAATCGAACCTGCGTCCCTTCCAATCCGGGGAAGTGCTCTAATCCACTGAGCTTAAAGTACTTTAAAGTAGCTGAGCATGTCAAGTGCTAAAAATACAGATCAAAATGTTTAAAAAATCACGCCATCAAATAGTATGAATTTTAATTGCAAAATTAAAATTAATATATTGGATTAATGCATGTAAATGCGTTCCGATAGATGACGTCGGTCGTTAAGACAAATGTGATGAGGAGATTGGGTATGGCCGAAAGGGGTGCGGTAGCTCAGTGGATTAGAGCACTTCCCCGGATTGGAAGGGATGCAGGTTCGATTCCCGCTCGCACTAAAGTTCTCTTTTTCCTCATTCACAAATAATAATTTGTACTTTAAAGTAGCTGAGCATGTCAAGTGCTAAAAATAAAGATCAAAATAATCAAATTATTAAGATATATATAGTACTTATATTAAGATAAGCGCCCCTTTTTTATAATCATTATTATAACATCATTTTCAAAATAATGCCTGCCCACTGGACCTTAAACCTATGTGAATGTAACCACAGAACTTAGAAAAAATATTCAGATTGGTGTGAATACTTATAACTGATGTTTTATAATAGTTACAAATTACAGTGGACAGTTAATTTTAATAATAGTTTTACGATATTTTCAAAATTAACTGTAATTTAGGTGATATCTGGAACAAGATAAATTAGGAAAAAATCATCTGTACCATTCCAATATTGAGTGCGAACCTCCTCAATAACAGATTCGGGATTGATCTGCTCTACCTGCTACATGGCGCAAATTGATTGACAGGAATAATTTTTCCTTTCACGTGTTAGGTACTATGTACCTACTGTTGCATCAGCTGCTACTGCCTCAGTTTTAGTTCCTTATCCGTGGAATGGATTGGGTAATGATGATACCTACATAGTACATTGAGTCCATCATTACAATATCTTACTGCGGCTGTACACATTCGTCGAGACACCCCGACACAGGCCGAGGGCGAGTGTGTACATGGTAGCCTCGTCTCGTCTCGGGGCTCTCGCTAAGTCTCGGAAGAGTGTCGGTTTTTTTGTGCTCGATTCAAAGGGTCTCGATGAGTCTCGCGATATAACGAGACCGCGCCTGTACACACACACTCGTTTGCTTAGTTGCCCGCCAACTGCGTTCGCGTAAAGACGTGCTTTCTGCGTGCGACAACGATGTGTTCTAACGCTTTTTAGAAGCCTACTAAAGGCAATTACTATTATGGAATCCTAAGAATATCAGGCACAAGGATAAGCAACTATTACACGACGCTTGGTTGCGGATAAGCAACGATTTTGATATCCCCATGGAAGATTAAAAAAATATATATATTCCTGTTGAATAGTTAAAAAGTTCTTTTTCGCCATGGTTTAATATATTTTTTTTTATGGTAAATGATTAAAAAATTACAATACCTAACTAATAAAAACAATAAACACCGCAATTGTTTTTTCCACGTCCATTGCGATGGGCATCCGAAGTTCAATCGATACAACGAGCGTGTACCTACATGGTGTGCTCTCGTATCGAGCTTCTACAAGACGAGAGTGGACGAGAGGTTGGCGAGACAAATAAACGAGTGTGTAGAGCCGCCGTTATTTATAAACCCTGTATCAAGCACCTACCTACTGTTACATATTTGGAATTATTTCTGTGCAATTATTTCTAAGATATAGGTAGGTAACTGTATATTGTGTTTGAAACATATAATTTTAATATTGTTACCATAATCACTAGTCATATTTTAAATATCTATCTCAAATAAATATATGTTACTAGGTACATAATGCAATAGATAAGAATGGATCTGGCATTAACTGCGATATCATCACTCAGAACCAATTTAGGAAATCCTTCGGAACTTTAGGAAGTGACAGACAAGTATTCAATAATTAGTAGGTATATAAAAAAATAACTACCTACACAAGAAAGTGGTAAGAGATCATTAAAATACGTAATATGTATTTTAACAAGTCAATGCCCCTATTAATAATGTTGTGCTCAGATACCTACATTTGTTCAAAGAACCATGGAGAAGGTATGAACATAAATATCAATGTCCTAAAGTTTTATTTTAATTTACATTATGGAAAGCTTTTGTTTGTCAACTAGTTGTGTATGGTTGTAAACCAAAATAGTTCATAATCAGCTTTTTATATATAGGTATACCGGGTGGAAATTACATCATACCGATAACTCCGGGCAAAGGTGTCACCAAATAACTGCAATAATATGCCCCACACAACACGACTAAAAAACATGTCGAAGGTTTTTTCAATTTGTAATTTTTGGAGTAAATCGGTGATTAACTAATGGGTTTAATACCTTTTTTTTTATTGCTTGTAGTGGCAGACGAGCCGCGGCCCATCTGATGGTAAATTGAAAGAGTATTGTCAAGCCGCTGCTCACCATTTCATTTCACAGATATGAAATGAAATAACAAACGGCTATCTCCTGCTACAGCAAAACGCAACAATGTGCTTCATGGCTGGTCACACGGGAGATGGTGGTACCAACCCGCTCGGGCCCGATACCAAGTGAGTACTCCCACTTGGTACCCAGCCCTACCACCAGACCCCACAGTAATGCAATGGATGATAATTGCTTACTTCCCTTAGTCGCTTCATACGACACCCATGGGAAAGAATGGGGTGGTGACACTTGTATTCTTAGTCCGTCACCACACGGACAGCACCACCTAAAATTGAATTTAGATAGAACAATATACTAACGATTTTATCTCGCCTTCAATTTATAAAAATGAAAAATAATCGAAATGTTCATGAAAAGACCGATGCATATTCGCACTACCTGGGGTTTCAGTATCAAGTACTGAACCCATGGTATAAATTATCGATAAGGTGGAATTTACATCCTGTATATCATTAAAGCACAAATAACTTTTAAAATGCACAAAATGCCTTATCGAAATCTAAGGGACTATTGCTACATCATGTTACTTAGTATAAAAACTTAAGTGATAAAAATTAAGCTTAAGAATTTTTGGCTTTGAGTTTAAATATTGTACCTACATTTATTTTTTTAATCTTAAAGCTTTCACTAAACAGCAAGCGGGGCTAGACGGCGAAAACAAAGGAGGCGGCGCTGTTAGCTGTAAGTACCAGTTAAGCAACATCTTATAAAGCAGCCCGTTGTGGGGAGTCACGTTAGCGTATACAGGCACAGCCATATTTATCCTGTGGTCCGCGGGCCACCTTCAGCCAGCCTATCTATTGTAAGTAGGCCGCTTGGTAAATAAAGCTTTAAATTGAAACCAAGTTTGGTAACGTGGGCTGCAGCACCATACTAAATTGCCTATGTGGTAGTTTGTGGCCCTAATATAAAAAAATATTGAGTATGGCTGGTCAAGTACTTTTAGCGCGCTAGTGTCGCATCAGTGCCCGCCCCGCTACCTATCTCTTTGGTGAAACCATTACTCGTCAGCGCTGGATTTAGGTAATAACAATAGGGGCAGTAGAAGCTAGTGCCCAGGGCGGTGTAATTCGATGGTGAAAATAAAACAAGGTAATCCGGCCCTGACTCTTCTCATCTATGAATTAAATACGTGCCTTTTTTTTACTTGACATTATCATAATTCATATCCCCTATTGTGGAGATGCAGTATTAAAATGTTAGGAACTCTTTAAGCAATAATTTATATGTAAATAAAGAAAATAATGAATTAAAAGACATTATTTTAATGATTTCCAATTGTTTCATTTTAATAAATTTTTTTTATTATATATTACACTATCTACACCGAACCACCACAATAGTTACTCATAAGTTATGAGTCATAACCGTAATAAGCAGCTTCTTTGAATGCTCTAGTCATGTCTTCAGAGTTTCGTCTAATCCGTCGTCCAATAGGCTCCAGATCAGCATAGCACTTTGGAAAGACTTTTTCTATCACATCAATAGCCTCTTTCATTCCTATTTGTCTTACAGCCATAACAGAATATAATGCTTTAGTTTTCACACAATCCTGAAATTAATTATTGCATTAATATTTTCTCCATTTACAATGCAGATTCTACATCAAGCAGTACACACACAGCCAGTAGTAGTGCATTACCTTACCACCAGTTGTAATGAAATAAATTATTGTAAGATTACAAAAAGAACCAGTAGGATTTGAACCCAAGCCTTTTTGAATATCTTTAACCACTTCATCCATCCATCAGCCTTTCATCCACTGCTGGACATAGGCCTCCCCAAGAGAACGCCGCAACAAGCGGTCCCGTCATGGGGGATAATACCATAATCACCACGCTTGGCAGGCGGGTTGGCGATCGCAGTGGATGTTGTTAATACTCGAGGGAACGGCTTTAACCACTTAGCTACAGTAGATACTAGTCAATTTCTACTTCTTACTAAATAATAAGCTTAGCTAATTTCCTCGAGATCGTAACTTAAAATATAATAATATAACTCAAATATTGAATAGTAACTACAAAAGCCTCCCAGAACTATGGCCTATTTTATCTAACAAGAGATCAGCTATTGCCTTGCTACAGGAAAAAAACTGTTATAAGCCACACTACACACTACACTATATGGATTTGGGACTCAATTGTAATAAAATTTGTTTTTCTTAAATGAGGTATAGGCCTCTGAAAATATACTTCATGAATAATAAAAAATGATCACCTCATGCGCCTGCTTAATTTTCGTCCATGAGGCATCTCCCTGTGACCAGGCACTTAAAAAGGAACAGTGTGTGAGGTTAGCTGCTCTGATTTCTGTGCAAGCCAAGTGTTCCATATTCTTGAAATCTAAGTTATTACGGCAGTAGTCAAACATATGAATCATTTCATGAGCTAACACTCCCTGGACCATAACCTCACGAGTGGCAACATTTTGGCATACTACTATCTGAAAAGTGATGATTGCAGACCTGTTATTTAAGAAGTTAAAATTAGCACTACAGTAGGTACAGATCATTCTTTTTTAATATTTAGTTATCATAAATAGTTATTACAGATTGGTATAAATCTGAGTCTTCAAGAAAAAAAATAACAATTTTTATTTTATTAGCATTTGTACTGGACCTATAAATATGACCAGTAGTATTTTTTGACTTTTTTAAATAAATATAGAAGAGGAGAAATATAACACATGGTAATTTATAACAAAGTAGAGAAATAGCATTTTTATTGTCTAAATTGAAATTAATATGATATTTTTACAATAGCAGTGTCTTACCTGATTAAGTTCTGGGTCATAGCCCCCACTCACAGAGTAATCACATGCTTCACAGGATATATGTCTCCGAATATCAATAGGGCTGCAATACCAAATTATTTTAAAAATGCAACTTAAACAACCTTATCAATTTATAACATTATTGCAGTTAAGTCTAAAAACTTACCAACCAGAACTCTTTAAAGCTGCCATCATAACCTTCACGATTGCACCTAAAATCATTACTATCAGTTGTAAACTATTGTATAATAGTTTGTAAATTTAACAAGGTGGAGTGTCCTACCCATTTCTAAGTATACTTACTGTTTTTAATACATTTGTACACATTCTTTTCGCATTTGAATTTATCTATATTTTCTTTTCCTTCTTTACCAATAAGAATATTAGTTAATTTGGGGCTAAATTTGCTGCGCCTCTCTGGATACAAGTCATAACCCCATGCTTCTTCCTTAGATTCTGTAGAATTTTTTTGGTTCGTATTTTCTTTGCCATTTTCGGCAGATTTAGTTTCAGTCTCAGGCATTTTAAAAATCGCAGTCTCAGTGACAGACTGACACTGACAGCCGTGACTTGACATGACAGTGATACTGGCAAGTGCCATGTCAGTTTTTTTCGTTTAAAATAGTGGCTACACGGTTTGAGTATTTGCCAATGACTAATTTCTGGTTATACGTGTATTACCCAGGTCCGGTCAACTTTCTTTTACGAATATACGGCATACCTAGGGGGTCCCTAATAATGATACTGTATATAAAAAATAATTAAATATATTATTTATTTTTCATTGGTGGCAATACTGACAAGTCTCTACTGGCTAAGGGTGTGTTCCGATATACACCGCGAGCACTGTAAGGTGTGACGTCAATTTAGTATACTGCAAAGTCGTTCCGTTATAGTTAGTTATACTGGTTACTGTTTATAACGGAATCCAGTCCAGTATACTAATCTGTCATTACTTTCATTTCTTACAAAGTTTTGGTTTCACACTGCAATAAACACAATTTCTTTAAATTTTCTTGGTTCGGTATCTTTGAATAACAATATTCAATAACAATAATACTTTTTAATAGTGCAAATTGTTAAATTTCTGGACGCTGTTGATCACGTGATCAAACCACTGAGAGCACCTTACCTCGAAAACGCCAGTGCTGACACTGCTCAAAATAGCAAAATGGTGGCGATTTATGACGTCATATATTTCCCTAGAATACTGCGGCAGTATACTCAATTCTATAACGGAATGATTTTTCTCCAGTACGAGCACTAGACTGTGCTTGTAGTGCCTAATACATTTGTCAAATGTAAAAAAATGGCTGTCTGTCACTTGCAAAATAATGTAGTTTACGAACTTGCTTATTGCTGTTTTGTAGTGTTAGTAAGTAATTGTTTCGAGGTGAAGGAAAATCAGAGAAAATGTTTTTAAGTGTTTCAGTGTAAAGAAAATATACAGTTCAAGATACTTTTCACAATAGCTAGTTAAAGTGATCAAAGTTAGTTGCGATTATAGAGTTCTGTTATTGTAATATTTTATATTTATGAATAAAAGTCTATTTTAATATGTTTTTATTTTCAATCATTTAAAATAAGAATCCTAAAACTACAAAAATAAGTGGTCGTATTAAAATTCCCTCTCTATATCAATAAAGGGGGTGTTCAATAGGTGGCGTATTAGCGTATCTTTCTGTCAGAATCTGTCTTATTTTTTTGTTCGAAGTTGTTATTCTTCTTCTTAGACGAAGAATAATATAGACTCGCTACTATTTTGACATTAAGGATGAAGAAAAGGATGCACATACTAGGTTTTGCTAAGAGTGAGAGAGACACAAGTATAAGTATATTTATCCTTTTCGCGTATGCGTCAGTTGTATTTGGACCCAATGAACTGGGTCCAAACAATAAAGTGGCCAACCGTCCCCATCATCATCAGTATGTAAGCTTGTTTTTGTATTGATGTACAAAAACCTTTATTAATCACGTTATATACGCTAATATTACATGTTCTAACACATTTTAAGCAAAATATAAGTATAACTGCAATTTATTTTGTCCTGTCATTATTTTATCCGGCTAAAACAGGTAGTACATTTTTAGTCAACAAAGTTATAATCACAGTTATCTTTTAAAATTATTCCGGTTATCTATTGCTATCTCGACACTGAGTTCTTCTTGAGTTTATGTTCCTTGGTATTACCTAGTTACTTATCTAGTCGCATTTTTAATGCATTGAGCTCTAATAAGGATTTAATTAGACGAAGTCAACTGACGTTTACTGTGTTGTCAGTTTTTGACATAAAAATAGTGTTGTGACAAAGTGAATGATTGAAAAAACTGCATGAATGAAATTGCCTCGATTGTCTAGTGAATAGTTAGTGTGCCAAACTACCGATATCGGGTACGGGGTTCGGATTTTAGTCATGCTTTGTACATACCAACGAGTTTTTGACGACTATGTTCCTATAGTATCTACCTATACTAAATACCGAGTATTTTAAACATTGAGGAAAACATTGCGAGGAAACTTTAAAGACTGTCCTATTTTCAATACATCATGTAGTTGAAACTATAGATGTATAAAACAACAATTATAGGAAGGTAATGAAAATAAAAAAAACATCGCTTATTACATAATTTGTTTTTATTCATCATAACCATCGCTTTCGGTACATTAATTATAAATCTGTCTGAAGCATTGTCGATCATGTGGTCGAGACCATACATTTTTTCTTCTTCTTGTGTCCATTCATTATATGAGACACGCAGCTACTCCATTTTTCAGGTGTGATATGTTGAAATCCTTCTTCAAGAAGTTTTTTTTACTTCTGTCATTCTGAAGGTTTTGTTATTTCTTGCAACATATCCTTTAGCCTGCGCCCATTCCAACTCAATGGGATTGAGCTCACAGCGGTATGGGGGCAGACGTAAAACAATTATCCCATGCTGCGCTGCCATCTCGTCCACAACATACTTATCGCAATATTCTTGTTTGTGCTGCCGTACAATGTCTATAAGAGTAGCTTTAACCATTGTTGCTTCGAATAAAATATTTTTGCTCGTTAGCCACTCTTGTATTCTAGGTTTAGTCCAAGACATTGTAGGCAGCGATTCTAGTTTCCTGGAGTGGTAGGGGGCATTATCCGTCACTACTACGGAATTTGGTTTTAGTTTTGGCAAGACCCCCCTAAACCACTTCTCAAAGGAATCGGCATTAATCTCTTGATGATAATCTTATTTAATTTTTTTTGGCTTCAAATATTAATAAGCTGTCTTCTACGAATCTTTCTTCCCCGCCTATATGGCCGATAATTAATCGTTTGCACTTTCCTGAAGGCTGTTTTAAGCCAGTGGTCAAGCCATCCAGGAAGGACTGGCGGGACCATAACACTGTCTTGTCAATCCATGCCTTCTTCGGTGCATGACCTTCTAGATAGTGAAAAATATCAATTAATTATTGAAAGTACAATTTAATGTAAAGAAAACAGAAAATTGTAATAACCTTCGTTGATCCAGGTTTCATCTTGTTAATAAATATACCTACTTTCTGATATTTACGCGAATGTTACACATTTTAAAATAAAACTTCGTTTACGGAATCTATCGCGTTTACTTGATTTTACTACTATCCCGACGTTTCGAATACTTTACAGCATTCATGATCACGGGTGGACTTAGATGATCATCATCATCATATAGATCTGGCAACACTAAAACGGCTAACTGTATTTGTAAATGGATTTTGAATAAACATATTATTTTATAATATTTATATATTTTTAACAACATCCAGTAATATATAAAGAACTAAAGGACGTAAATTATATATTATATCTATTGAAAAATTTATAAAATACGAAGAAAAGCATAAAGAATAACAATATGACATTTGGCACGAGACCACACGTCAAGATGAAAATCCTAATCTACAAAATGATATAAATATCCATTAAACAAGAAGATATAAATACCGTTTTAATAATACGATAACCAGATCAAAAGCACAAGCAGCACGCATACCACCCCCGGGCTCGTCACATAGCTCTGCGCCGCAGCCACCAGTGATCGCACCAGCGGTACCGGTCACACCACACGTACCGAGCTCTTCCAGTGATGAGTACTACTCAGCGCCGACGTCGCCAATACCAGTACGTCGGCGACAGAGAGGCCAGCCGCCGGCTAGTTTGGCACCCCGAGGCCCACCGGCTTCAAACAGGGTTCCCACTACCAGTTGTAAAGTGCAGCGCATGAAATGGACGAATTCGATAAACGAAAATGTCATGCGCGCCTATTTTGGGGCTACAGAGGGAGGAACTTGCCTTACCGCTTACCGTGACCGAATGCTGCTTCTGTTTCGGGGCCTGGAACCAGCCATCAACGTCTCGGCTCAACGACTATCGGACCAGGTACGGGCCATTCAACGATCTCGCATGTTGGACGACACCGTACTTGATCGGCTACGCTCGGAGTTTATACAGACTAGTCATGTTACCCGCATTCCTTCGCAACCAATAACTGTTACATCCGTTCAAGACCATGTTCCACAAAGGTCATACGAGAATGTGGGTGATGAGGCTATTTCTGTCAACACTCAGTACTGCGAGGAGGTAAGAGAGGCTTTGAAATATGCGATTCGTGAGTATAAATTCAAACCAATAGAATTTAGGCCCTATTTGCCTCGATTACTCATGCATAGGAGGAACATGTTGCTGGTTAATACCCTTGATTCGCTTTTGCCTAGTTACTTAGACACTAGTAAAATCTTGCCGATACACACTCCAATATTTAATATTATTTTTACATTGATTTTCTTTAAATATTATAATTTTTAAAATTCATCTTGTACTGTACAGCCGTTGCGGCGTGCCATATGGCTGGACTCGCTATTTTAAAAAAGGAGTCCACTATGCGGCCCCTGTATGCGAAACCTGTATGGCAGTGCAGGATTGAGTGCCGTATCGCCGAGACAAGGGTGCCAATTGGTAAACTGAATTGTTTCAGGATGGGCAATACACTTCCACGAGTGATGCATTTCGTAAAACGGGCATTCTTGGGGACTGGAATTAGGCCTCAAGATTTTATGTCCCGTGTTACGGAGCGCATCGACCTCCTGAAACAAAAACTATATGCATGGGCTAATCGAATTCGCAGATACAAAAAACGTATGGAAAGCTATACTGTGAATCGCATGTTTCAAAAAAATGAGAAGTCAGTTTATGGAAGCTGGGAGCGGCCTCGTGAAGGTGTGTGTGATGTACAGCTGCCGGTAAATTTTGGTGCAACATCCTGGTCGGTGCCCATCACACGTACTGAGGGCGATTGGATTGAGAATGTTGAACGAGCTTGTGAGTTGTGAACAAATCCCAGCGATGGAACAAATCAAAATAGAACAACAAGACGTAGTCTGTGCAGTCCGTTCTTTGATAAATTGGAAGTTTCCGGGACCGGACGGACTGCACAAGTTTTGGCTTAAGTGGCTACGAAGTTCACACGCTCATTTGGCTTCTCAGTTTCAATCGGCTGTGGAATCGGGGTCCTTGCCGGATTTTATGACTACTGGCATCACTCATTTGCTCCATAAATCAGGCAGTACCACGGAACCATGTAATTATAGACCAATTACGTGTTTACCGACACTCTATAAGCTCCTTACATCTATTCTGAGAACAAAAATTTCTAATCATATTGAAACGAATTCGGTCATGTCTTTCTCTCAGAATGGATGTAGGAGTGGGGGCCGTGGTACTAAGGAGCTCCTCCTTATTGATACGGCAATTGGCCAACATGCTTACCGTAAGAAAAAGGATATGGTGACATGCTGGATAGACTATAAAAAAGCTTTTGATTCTGTGCCACATACATGGCTCTTGAGGTTGCTGAAATTATATAAAGTTCATCCTACTTTATGCACCTTCCTAAAATCATGTATGGGGCACTGGAGAACAGCTCTTAGCTATCCAGCGTGTCGGCAGACTCTGGTTCGCTGCGGTGAGCTTATAAGGATTGAGAGGGGTATATTCCAGGGTGACAGTCTGAGTCCTTTATGGCTTTGTTTAGCCATGAACCCTCTCAGTACACTATTATAGAGTTCAAGGCTAGGCTACAGGTTGCGAGGTGATGGTCGTGAAATATCCCACCTGTATTACATGGATGACCTTAAGTTGCTTGCCTCCAAATTGGTTGAGTCACAATTTACTGACATTAAATACGGATAAAACCAAATACATAGCATTTAGTGCTCGCCATACACTGGAAAACCGGGACAAGTTTAAACTTATTTCTCATGATTGTGCAATAAACAGAAACTGCTCATGCAAGACGGTTGAGTGCGTTGAGAGTGTCAAATATCTCGGCGTTATAATAGATAACCATCTAAACTTTAAAGATCATATAAAACAACTATGTTCCAGAGTGCGGAAACTCATCTTCCTATTTAAAACGCTGAGACACGTAGCTGATCCTGCACTATTGAAACAAATATATATTACACTTTGTCAATCGATACTAATGTATTGCATATCGATTTGGGGAGGAACACCAAAGTCTTATATGAAGAATTTAGAAATAGCTCAACGTGCAGTTCTTAAAATAATGACTTTCAGGCCCATTATATTCCCAACTGCGCAATTATACTAGTTATGTAAAGTTCTGACCGTTCGTCAACTATACATTCAGAGTTCACTGCTCAGGCATCTCCGTGACACACCTTATAATAAAAATATATTATTAAAACGTAGGCATAACGTTTCATTAAAAATTATACCAAAGACTTCTTTTATCAAACGCTTTTATGTATTCATTGGACCATATTTATATAACAGGATTAACAAGACACTGAATATACACTCTCTAAATAGACACACTTGTAAACAAAGAATTCACGAATATCTTCAGGGCCTATCCTATGAAGAGACTGAAGATTTATTAAACATTCAGATTTAACAACTTGACATCGGTTGTCTGTCACCTATCTCCTAACAACTCACACTTAGTTTCCATAATACGTTGCACTCATTTCATAATACTCCAACTTCAACACACTCAGTTCATAGCACATCACTTTCAGTGCATAGCACATCAGACTCGGTTCCTAATTCCTCACACCCAGTTCGTAGCAAATCACACTTAGCTCATAGCACATCACACCCAGTTCATTACACATCACACTCGGCTTCTAAAACCTCACACTCAATTCATAGCATAGCAGACTCAGCTCATAGCACATCACATCCATTTCATAGCACATCACACTCAGTTACTAGGTAACACCTTACACACAGTTTATAGCACAGCACACCCAGTTCATAACACCAACCAATCATATACACTAAATATTATAAATATATATATTACACTTTCATCTTTACACTCAACACATTCTCCACTTGACACAAGCACATTTTATTCAAAGACACTTGCACCTATAACACATATCTAATCATAATCAATCACAAAACTTATCTTAAAATTTTATTTAAAAATGGTTGGCCCAATTAAAATAAGATTAAACATACAAACAAATAGAAAATTACTATATAATATGTATCTGTAATTTTGGCTCTATGATTATTGCTAATTCTGTGAGGAGACCAGCTACATTCCGAGATACAGGTTCACGCCTAGTTCGGATGTAGAAGTTTCCATTTACATTTTTTTTTTAAGTTATACATGCCTTATAAGTTATTACCTATGTTTTAGATATAACAATCTCTCTCTAATCCATAAAATTGTAATGTGTCAGATTTTTGTGAAATAAATTATTATTATTATTATTATAACTAATAGAGTTACTAAAGTTAACCAAGTCCTTTAGTAATTCGATTGGGATGGAATTGGTGTAGACAAATGTGCGGTCATGCATGTAAAACGGAGAAGAGTAGTGGAATCCGAGGGAATTCAACTCTCGGATTCTACTTATTTACGACCTCTTCTCGTTACTGATACCTATAAATACTTGGGTATGTCGCAAGCTTTAGGCATTAGTGAGTTGGACATGAAACAATCGTTGCGGGAGCGCTTCTTTGGCCGCCTGAAGAAAGTACTAAGTAGTCTTCTATCAGGTGGAAACAAGGTGCGCGCCTACAACAGCTGGGTCATACCACTTCTTATGTACTCTTTCGGCATACTCAAGTGGACTCAGACTGAACTTGACACCTTGGATAGAAGCGTCCACAGTCTCTTGACCGCAAATCGTATGCATCATCCTCGTTCATCAGTTATGAGGTTGTACATCCCACGAAAGTGTGGAGATCCAGGTTTCTTAAATGCCAAGACCTTGCACAATCGTGAGGTGTGCAACCTTAGGGAATATTTCCTGCACACTGATAGAGATATGCATCGTGATGTGGTCACTGTAGATTCCGGACTTACTCCGCTCTCCTTGGCTAAGGAGAACTGGCGCAGACCAGTAGTGCTGAGTACTGATGAACGCAGGGCCGTATGGCAGAGCAAGGAGCTCCACGGCAGATTCTACCGGGCCATACATGGGCCTGATGTTTTTTTCTTAGCTTCCGTGTCCTGGCTACGTTTTGGTAACCTCTTTGGGGTTTTGTCTGTGCAATTGCTGACGAAGTTATCATGACGAACAACTACCGGAGACATATCCTTAGGGACGGTACTGCCGATATCTGCCGTGCCTGCCACCATCCAGGTGAGTCCCTTAGGCATATTGTCTCGGGTTGTTCTCGTCTTGCTAACGGCGAGTACTTGCACAGACATAACCAAGTAGCCAGGATAATTCACCAACAACTTGCTCTGAAATACGGGCTTGTGGACGTCGAGGTACCTTACTACAGGTATACAGCTGAGCCAGTTCTTGAAAACGGTCGTATCACGCTGTACTGGGATCGATCAATCATCACAGACAGAACTATTGTGGCCAACAAACCTGATATTGTGGTGATTGATCGATCTGAGCGCCGAGCAATGATTGTTGATATCACCATTCCGCATGAAATCTCGTGAAGCCCGAAAAAGATAAACAGATGAAGTATCTGGACTTGGCGCACGAGATTGTTGACATGTGGAATGTGGATTCGGCTATCATTGTACCGATAGTTGTTACAGTTAACGGACTGATAGCCAAGAGCCTCGATCAACATCTCAAGAGGCTCGCGTTAGGTGGCTGGGTTAAGGGTCTGATACAGAAGGCGGTACTTCTGGACAAGGCCTGCATCGTGAGGAAGTTCCTGTCTCTGGAACCCTAACTACTGGCAGTTTGGTCTTTGTATTCGCTGCCGGTGAGTCTACGCACTTTTTATATTTTTAAATATTTTGTTATTTTTTATAATAAAGTCAAGATGAAGTTTATTTCATGTTTTATTTTTCCATTTGGTGATGTCCAGGTCCACTTTCCTTTGGGTTTTTTCTTGAAGTGTGAGTTTGTTATGTAGAGCTGGTGTTCAAAGCAAAACTGTATTAGTATGTTACCTCTTTTATTGCGATCACCATATCCCCATGGACCCATAACTTTCTTATCTTCCAATGTGGGTTTTCCTATTTTAGAATTGAAGTCTCCCATAACTATGAGATCTTTTCCCGAATTTTCTAGAGCAGTCTGTAGTTGTTTATAGAATATGTCTAATTCGTCTGGAGTTGAGCTTTCTGTAGGAGCATAACATTGTACTAGATAAACTGTTCTACCATTAAGAGATATATCTAATCGTATGACTCTATCTGAAAAGGTTTTTACTTCTATTATATTGGACTTCAGATTCTTAACGAGAAAACCAACTCCGTTTCTACCACTTTTCTCGCCATAGTATATCATTATGAAGTTTTCATATTCTAGTATTTCCTTGCCTTGTTTTTTTACTTCTGATAGGCCAATAATATCCCATTTAAACTTTGATAAGCTATGCTGAAGTTCTATAAGCCTTGTCTCATTTACTAATGATCTGACGTTCCTGGTACAAACATAAATAATATCTTTCTGGTTTTGTTTTTGATTATTTTTATTTTTACTTTTGATATGATTCTTACATTGGTTGGAGGGTTTTGGTCTAATCATCCCACGGGGACCAGCCGGATTGGGAGATATTTTTAAGTTTAAATAATTATTTGTAAAATCTTGACTATGCTTCGATAGAGGAGGTGCGTGATTTAGTTTTTTGAACTTTTTTCATCTGAACTTAATAAGGCATTTGGCACAAGGATTTTGTTACGAAGGGCGTAAGTAGCCTACAATATTTTGTGGTTTATTTTTCTTAATTAGGTACTTGAATAATTTTCTTTATTTTTGCTGACATCTGCAGTTACCGATGCATCCGGTGACTCAGACAAAATTCTCTTATTACTATTTTTTCTGTAGATACTTCGTGGGTCTTATTTTTAGGGCTAAATGTAATAATTTTATCATATCGTGAAATTACACTTTTTCCAGATTTCCACTCTTGTTTAAGCTCTTCTTGCAGCTCTTTCCTTTTTTGTAGTACAGCAGGGGAGTAATTCTCTTTAATGTAAATATTTGTGTCCTGGAGAGACTTTTTATTTTTGAGAAGTTCTATTTTCCTACTCATCGTTGTAATTGTCACCACCACTGGTCTGTTTTTTTTCGCTTTTATTACCTAATCTTGAAACAGCTGCAATTTCCCATCGGTGGCATTGTACTTTCATATTTGTATTTATAATGTATATTATCGAATTTAATAAATCTTCGTGGTTTTTTTCTCTTTCTTCCACACCAAAGAAAACCATATTTTTCTTTCTTAATTGTTTATCTATAAAATCTATTTGTTTTTGTTATTTTTCTAATTTATTTTCCAATATGTTTGTTTTTATTTCTAAGTGACTGAATTTTTCATTTATGTTCTTATTTATCGCTTCCTTTATATTTTCTTCCATGTTTCTCATATCAAGTTTCTGCTGTTTTATTTCATCTTGTATGTTGTAAAGTGTTTTTAAAATATCTTCCATTTTGAGAAATACGCCCTCTATCCTCAGACAATCGGCAACTAATTATAGTATCAGATAACAGGTTGAATAGATAAGGTTTTTTGCGTCAACCACTAGATGGCACTTATCATTTGATGGTCGGTAAGGATAATAAAAAAAACGGTTATTTTTTCTTATTATTTGAAGTTATATTGTATAAAATGATCCAAATAGTTTTACTTTCAGCACATGATACGCTTTTATCTTTCGTTTGTATATATTGACTTTGATTCTTCCAAATACTTCCGTTTTCTACTAAAATTTTTGTTACACTCTGCCAAACGGTTTTCTATATTTTTAGTCCAGAATGTTGTAGAAATTTGTCTGATAACACTCAATCACTTGTTTTAGAGTTTGCCTCAGAATATTTTCACATATTTATGGATATAATCGGGTTATAAGTATTTTTAGTCATTAAATATACAGATTGTAGAAATTTGTCTGATAACACTCAATCACTTGTTTTAGAGTTTGCCTCAGAATATTTTCACATATTTATGGATATAATCGGGTTATAACTATTTTTAGTCATTAAATATACAGAACAACTAATTCGCGTGCCAACAGCGCCACCATCATCTCAACCTGACAACCTTAAGAATCTGTAAAGTAATAAAAAAAAATTTTGAGTAAGGAAGTCTACGCAATCTAATACTTTGGTTTACAAAGAACATTATGGTGGACGCAGAATATAATGCAGTAGAAGGAATAAAGTTTAACACTTTTCTAGACAATGTATCTCTGCAGATACATCAAAGTTTGAAAAATCCTACGCCAACTATTTATTTGTTAAAACTAATCATATTTATGGGAATATTTAGATAACTTCTTTGTTTTCAAATATACGTTTATTATTTTAAAGTTGGCAAGACTAGTCAGCTGCCAAATTTATTTTATTTCCAACCGACGTCATGCTCCCGCGCATACAGGTAAGTAAAATTACAAAAAATAATGTTTTTTATGCTTATTTCAAGCATGTGTTCATAAAATTATAAATTATAATTGTTTTTCTACTAAATTAATCAATTTGGAGCATAAATATTATCCAGTGGATGGTTTTATTCACTTTTGTAAATGGATGTATCTCGTCGTGCACGCTGCCAGTTTCTATAACAAGTAATTCAGAATTTTCGTGTATCTACACGTGCACACTACCAAGTCCATAAACGGTTCGTTACGCGAACAAAAGCTTAGCTTATTTTCTGTTATATTTAAGTAAAAAAGCTGCATGTGCTTTCGAGAGCTAGAAATATACTTCATTTAGTGCCAAAACTCAATCAATCATCAAATGATGAAGAAATTCGGAGTTTGATTATGAATTTTACAATATTACTTACTCTTCGTAAGCATGTCAGTAATAAATCTTTACCGGATTCTTCGCTTTCTTCTACGCTTGAAAATCTTTACATAATTTCTGACGATGAATGTAACCTTGCCATGCAAACAATAACATTCCTGCCACTTGGGGCCTGCACAACCACCTGTTGAATCCATTTCCGCGAATTCTTCAGCTTAAGAGTCTCTCCTCGTCTATTCCTCCCTCGCCAACCACCTACTTGAATTTTAGTCAAACTAAAAGACCTAGGACTAACCGAATAGTACCTAAAACACCTGGGCCATCACCATCAATAGTATTACCCTCACTGTCGCCATCCAGCATAAAGAATACGCGTTCTAAGCCAACCTGCGCCTATACAAAGGAAGCGATTAAATTTCTATTTGGTTTACATGAAATTTGAACACAAGACTGAAATACAGAATAAAAAACTAAGGACAGCATTATCGCATAGTGAAAAGGCTAGTGAAAAGCCTGGAGCTAATTTATGCTATCAAAATGAAATGGGAACATTCTCATTGGGTACGATTAGATCCAATCGATTGCGAGGTGCGGCAAAGAAGCTTTATCGGACAAAAAGGGTGACTCAGACTCACGAGTTGTGAGTGGCAAAAATAAAGTTCTCATCATTCTCATCAGCATCATAAAAGGCACGATACTAAAGTTGTCACCGTCGCTAGGCCTATGTCCAGCAGTGGACGTTGAAAGGCTGATGGATGGATGAACCAATATATTTTAGTCTTCTAGTGCATTATGTTGTTGCTAGATAATAGAATTAATCACTTAATGATGTCCCACCATTTCACCTTCACCTAACCATTTCATGAAATGGTCAGCCACAGCGTGAAGTGATCAATTCTAATATGTGGCTACGACACATATAAGCAAAATGGCGAATCACTAAGGGTAAATTAGGAATCTCATCAACACCATACACGTGACATCATCACCGTTTTTGGAATATCGTCAACACTATACACGTGACATAATCACCGTTTTTGCAATAGATAAGGGAATGACGGGTATGGTGATGACAATTAGGACATTTTGCATAGATTATTCGAAAATGCCTATAATAATAGTAATAAGTAGGTAAGAATTTACTTCTGCGCTTATTATTGCGTATTTGTAAGCAATACTTATAAAATTAGAAAATATACTTACAGTAAAACACTGTCTAACGGTAATGATGCAGCTTCGTGCTAAACAATATATTTGAAATTCGTCGTGAAATTGTTATGATACGACCATTGACATATAAAAATATTCGGACATAGCCTCGCTAACACAACTTTGTGTGGCTCAGAGTCGGCCAGTTCGCTGTACGTACATGCCTACATGCACACATTCACACGTTAATCAGCCATTGCCCGAGTAAACCTTATCACAGTCGGTACGTCTACGCTACAAAAATATATTAAAATACAGCATGTCTTGTATGGTGTAAAATCCGTAATGACCGAAAGAAAAAATCCAGGAGTCACGTAAACGAATAATTTGATCACTTAGTTCCCTATTTTATACATTAAAATTAATATTAATTCACTAAAACAAAATAATTCAGTATTGCTAATATTCACTAGTGCAAATTACCCGAAATATAGAAGTTTTATAGTTCTATATTTATTACTTTTTATACTCTGATTTTTTATTTTATAGAGTAAAATGATATTTGATTGCCACGTATCGTTAATAGTGTTGTTGTAGTCTGCGTTATCGAAAACACATTATTCATATTTTTTTTGATTATAATAAATTTTCCGATGGATTATTAATTTGAATTTGCGTTGGTCAGTAGTATAAGTAGCATGAATTTATTATTGTAGTAGCATCTACAAAATCTAAATTAAAGTAATCATACCTATTGTAATATGTTTTAACGTAATAAAATTGCATTTGCGTTATTTATGTATTTTTATTAGTGTTATTTATGTTCATAAGAAAATCGCATTTAACGAAAGCGACAAAATAAGGTGGTAGATGCCCACCGTATATGTCTATTTGTCTGCTTATAAACATTTTAGTCAAAATGGAAAAAAATAAAAGAGAACTTTCTTAATCACTATTTATTTCTGAATTATTATTTGAGAATCTGAGTCTGTTACATTTACTAAGAATCTTTTTGTTACAATCAATAAGGTGAATCAGTAGCATAATTTTATTTCGTTAGTTTATAACATACTCGATATATCTCAACTACCATTGCAGTGTCAACTTTAGCCCGTCAGTAAATAATTATTTAATTTCGGCCATTTTAAAACTTTTGTTATTTCTTGCGACATGCCCCTTTACCTGTGTCCATACACATTCGCTGGAACAGAACGTAAAATAAGCTTAATTAAAAATATAGTGGAAAAATATTTAACAATTCGATTTCACCACATTTCAAAATTAGAGGGAATTACAAGAACCTCTCAAAGTAAGACAACATTATAAAAAAAACTACTCAGCTTATGGGATGTTAGACATTAGGTACTTATAATAAAAAAGTAAACAAACATCTTTTTCTTTTACTATATACCTACAGTAGTCACAACGGTGGTCTTTGTGCCATTTTTGTGTCGCAAGGCATGTGCGTCTTCTACAGTTTGCATTAATCGAAAAATGTTCGATTATAATTTAACAATTGTAATCGATAATTATATAATTCATCGATCGTAAGATGTGGACTCTTCTAAATCTAGATTAAAGCTTATTCACTGAAATCGCTCGTATACCTACTTTTTATTGAATATAAAAAAAAATAGGCCCTAAATACTTAGATATGAAAACATTATGATCTCATTCGATTGTTTTGTTAATCAAGTAATAACATTTGAATTGGTCCGCACTTATCGTATGATTATGTCAAAATTCTCACTTCGCCCTCTGTGCCTAACTTCAGAGACGCAAAGATTTGTTGTGACTACTTGTGACTACTACTACTACCGTACTATACGAGCCCCGATGCAAAATAGTTCGTCTAGTGTGAAATTTTCTCTGTGAGATTTTTTCTAACTTCATTATTTTTGTATATCTATATAAATTATTAAGCTGTTCTACTATCACATCTCGCGTTACTTATGCCATTTTTAATTATGAAACAATAAACTATTTTAGCTTTTTAAATTTATACATATCCTGTTTTAAATTCGAAGAAGTTATAAGCAAAATGGTTCGTCTAATTGTTAATCGATGCAAAAGAGTTCGTCTATCGGTGAGTTAATTAAGATTATTCCTTCTTTGTACAATTATGTTGCATAATTTTAATTTGTAAAAGTAATTCTGTGTCATTTGTCAAGTGAGACAGTATAAATTCTGAAAATTTCAGTTTTTTTTCATTAGTTTTCAAATAACAATGGGTCGTGGCAAACCCGTGTGTGAAGAGCTTCAAAAGCGTTTGTGGGGAAAGTAGTTTGTGGGATCGATGCTGGCAAATCAAGTTACCAAATATCTAAAGACTGATACTTCCCAGGTCTACAGTCCAATCTATCATTCAGCACTATAAAAAGAATAGAACGACTTCTTGTTTGAAGAAAACTGGTCGACCACGCATCACAAGTGCAGTAGAAAACAGAATCCTGAAGAAAATTATCAAAAATAATCGTCGTGCTCGAGCTGGAGAACTCACGGTGCAATGGAAGAACATGATTCACAAAGACGTCTCAGTTGATACTTGCAAAAGAGTCCTAAAAATAATGGGTTACGGATTTTACACCGCTAAGGAGAAACCACTGTTGACTGCTGTACAAAAGAAAAAAGAGGTTGAAGTTTGCTCGTGATCATTTAAATTGGACAGAGGTTGAAGTTTGCTCGTGATCATTTAAATTGGACTTTCGATCAGTGGCGTAGTATCATTTGGAGTGACGAGTCCAAATTTGAAGTGACAGTCGGCGATGAAAGGAAAAAAATGATTCGGAACAAAAATGAGGCATTTCATACTGATTGTCTCAAACGCAAAGTGAAGTTTCCGGCGTCTCTTATGATATGGGGCTGCATGTTTGCACAAGGTGTTGGTGGTATGCAGTTTGTGGATGGTTCTATCAATGCTGCAAGGTATCAAAACCTTTTGGAAGAGAATTTACTGCCCCCTATTACGTCACTTAAGCATCAAGATTCCTTCATTTTTCAAGAGGATGGTGCGTCCTGCCATACTGCAAGGACAACAAAGACATGGCTACTGGCGAAAAGCATCCCTACAATCGAATTGCCATCTAACAGCCCGGACTTGTCGCCGATCGAAACCGGTGGAAAATAAAAAAAGTTCTCCGTAAAAATCCATCAAGATCGAAGAGTGACTTAAAGGCTAAAACTCTTGGCTGTCTGGGAGTCAATTACGCCTGAGGAGTGTGCAGCGTTGGTTGCAACCATGCCTCTTCGCATTAAAGCTGTCATTGAGAGCAAAGGCGACACAACTAAGTGGTAGACGAACTATTTTGCGTGAGTGACAAGGGTAGACGAATACGTTTGCGTTGTTTTTTAGAATATTTAAAAAAAAAAATTATGTTATGTAAAGTCATGAAAGAATTTCAGTTATGTTAAAATAAACTTTAAAATGTTCCTCAAATTGTGGTTTACTTTTTATTTAAACGTTCTTAATTATTTTACCAATATTTGCTTTCTATATTTTAGGCTTTGCACTACTTTCCATACTAGACGAACTATTTTGTATCGGGGCGCGTACTCTTTCTTCATACAGATTTGTGCAGTAAGTTTTAAATAAATTAATACAGTAAAGAAGTGTTTTTTGGCTACTTTTAATCTTTTCAAATAGTACGGTATATTTTATATACATTTCCAATAAATTTGTCTGCCAATCTGTATTTATTGAAGGGTAAATTTGGCTAACATGGTATCCCTAAATTCACTCACACATAGATGATAGGCGCCGCCATTACCTTGCCTCTTAGCGAGCTGCGAGACGCAGTCCGTTTCTTATACGTCCATGGATACGACCGATATTTTGAACACATGCACTCTCTTCCAAAGAGTATGTAATACCTGCTCTCCTCCAGATTTTGCCATGAACTGAGGCAGCGGGACGTAGGTAACCGGTCAGGTTTTATGTACTTAATACGAAACTAAACTGACTTTGACGTTACCGCGATGGGGATGATAAATTGACGTACTAAAATTTTAATATTTTTTTTTTCAATTTATCTTGTGAATAAATAATTAGTTACTTTTATATATCCTAATATAATATATGAAAAACAAAAAAAGCAAAAAAATCAAATTCTTGCTTATGATTTTTGAGATATTTAGGTGTGAAAGAAAAGAGTCGCAATTATTACACTGCTGGAGATGAATTTTGACATGTATTTTTATTATTATTAAAAAACCACTGAACCTACGATGATTTAGATTGCAGCACTTCTAGACGTCAAGTTTAAACTCAACATGTGACAAGATTACAATAAGTAAAGGCAGTCAATGATTACTTTACTCTATGGGCAGTCATATTTTTTTTTAATACACCAAAACATGATTTTTTGACAGATTTGTAAATCCACCCTCACGCATCACGCAAAAACTACTGAACTCATTTTGATGCAACTTTTTTTATTTGATAGCTCTTGATTAGACTTAACAACTGGTAGGTATACATTTTATACGCTACTTTATCGGGAACCTGAGAACTATATAACCTAAAAACTAAGCCGCAGGCAAAAGTAACATAATAAAATTGCATTTGCGAGTGTTATTTATGTTCATAAGAAAATCGCATTTAACGAAAGTGACATAAAATAAGGTGATAGATGCCCACCGTAGATGCCGATTTGTCTGCTTATTATCATTTTAGTTAAAATGGAAAAATTAAAAGCCAAAATTTCTTAATAACAATTTATTTCTGAAATATTACTATCAGAATCTATTACAAATGTAATAAACTAAGAATCTTTCTGTTAAATTATCAATAAGGTGAACGAGTAGCATCATTTTATTTTGTTAGTTTATAACATAGGTACTCGATATATCTCAACTACCATTGCAGTGTCAACAACTTTAGCCCGTCAGTAAATAATTCTTTAATTTCGGCCATTTTAAAACATTTGTTATTTCTTGCAACACGCCCCTTTACCTGTGCCCATACATCAAATCACATAGATCTCTATGGGATTTGATTTACAGTGCTCAAAGTCTTTTGGGATGTTGACACCATACTTGACAGTGAACTCCTCAACTACATTTTTTGATAATAAGTATTTTCTTTTGAAATGATTTACAGTAATTCTGTTTTAATCAGTGTATTAATTGTTTACATTCTTTGAGTTTAGCCACTTTTGAACTGGGCCTTACGCCACCCTGTAGTGGCAGTTTTATTCTACCTTATGGGAGTGGTAAGAAGCGTTATCTAATACCAAAACGAAATCGTCAAAATTACCTTTAGCCATTCTTCAAAATATTCTATTTTAATAATAATATATCTGCTTACAATTAGAAACTGTAGGCGGCCCATATAGATAAAATAAAACTGTTTAAAACAATAAGCTTTGTGTATTCCGCTCACCTCATAAAAGAGCAATAGTTTCTTAGAATTCTGTGAACCCGATCTGCGCTAAAACAATAACTCTACCGATTACAACTGCATCGGATTCCTCGGAAACACATTAGTTGTCAAAGCAGTAAAGACACCTTGGCCATTGTAGATTGTAGTCCCGACAAACATTCAACTTAATCCCGTTTATCGACATAATTATGTTATCCTTTATTACCCATTATCTGCCGATGACTTATTTTAAGTTTATAAATAAATACAGTAAAATAGTGTTTTTTGCACTATTAACCTTTTCAAATATTACGGTAGGTATACTTTATATACATTTCCAATAAATTTGTCTGCCAACCTGTTTTTGATGTGAAACATCTAATGCGGAGGGAGGGTAAAATCGACTGTTAGCGTGGCGACGCTTTTATTGTACATGTCCCGTTCAAATCTTGCAAGTTAAATTTGACATACTTCCCGGTTTCCGATTGAGCTGAAATTTTACACGCATGTGTATATCACGTAATAATGCAATATTATGATTACATGGAGCTGATCTGATGATGGAGCTGGAAGGTGGACATAGGAACTCTATAATTAAGCGGCGCAACCTCATCGAGTTTGGGCTCGTATGATTCGTCTTGCCGAGTACTTTGTGTCTAGATGGTATCCAGGGTCTGATGATGGAGTCGGAAGGTGACCACAATAACTCTGTAATGAAACGACGCAACCCCATCGAGAATGGAATCATTTGATTCGTCTTGACGAGTACATTTGTCTTTAGATGGTATCCAGGGTCTGATGATGGACCACCGAAGGAATGTAACATAGTTCCAGTGGCCCGCCAATAAGGCGGAGAAACGGCACACGGCGGGTTTCTTTAGTGGGTGCAGGCCCCACACTACCCCTGGTCGTTGCCCCGAACGACGGGGTGTGCGGTCAGCAACATTTTTTCCCGCCTTAAAAAAAAACAAAGAAAGTGTGATGATGGAGCTAGAAGTTGGCCATAGGAATTCCGTTATAAAACGACATAACTCCATCGAGTTTGGGCTCGTATGATTTGTCTTGACGAGTACTTTGTCTCTAGATGGTATCCAGGGTCTGACGATGGAGCTGGAAGGTGGCCACAGTAACTCTGTAATGAAAATACGCAACCCTATCGAGTTTATACTCGTTTGATACGTCTTGAGGAGTACATTGTTAAGTTATGATCATTTTATTTCTACAAAATAATTTCGATGTTTTCACATCTGCTAGACGTCGCGCGACGTCGTTTTTTTTAATATGTATAAAAAGGGTAAATTTGGCTAACATGGCAACCCTAAATTCATTCAAACATAGATAGCCGCCGCCATTACGTATCCTCAATTTCGTCTTAGCGAGGCGCTGTCCGTTCCTTTATACGTCCATGATTAGGGTATGTTTATTCCTCGTTTTGATTATCGAAATGAGCGGAAGTCTTTACTGCCAATGTCAATATATTATAAATATTGTCCTTGTCTATAGTTATTAGTCACAATATGGTACAATACAATGAGATAATATAATTTATAATTTTTTAAAGTAAAAATTATTTGTGTATAAAGAAAGAGATTTTTAGTAGGGGCGGGAATCGAACCACGCTTCTTTTCCAATCCGGGGAAGTGCTCTAAGCCACTGAGCTACCCTACTGACCTTTCGATCATCCCAAATTCTTAATCACATTTGTCTTACGACTAACGCCATCTACCGGCAAGCATTACATGCATCCAATATAGTAAGTTTAATTTTGCAATTAAAATTCATACTATTTGATGGCGCGATTTTTTCAAACATTTTAGATCTATTTCTTTTAGCAATTGACATGCTCCGCTACTTTTTAAAGTACAAATTATTTGTGAATAAAGAAAAAGAGATTTTTAGTAGGGGCGGGAATCGAACCACGCATCTTTTCCAATCCGGGGAAGTACTCTAAGCCACTGAGCTACCCTACTGACCTTTCGATCATCCCGATGGGAGCTACCCTACTGATCTTTCGATCAGTGCTTAGAGCACTTCCAACGTTGTACCTACTTGTAAGCGTTGTAGGTACCGTAGCTTTGAACTCGTCGATTGCTAAGACGGTCAGTTCGACATTCAACATAAATATATTCTATCTGCCGAATAAATTTGTTGGGAGTCGAGATTGGATGCAACTCCAATCACGAATCAATCTCTGCTCACAATTTCACTTTGAAAGTTTTTATGTATTCTTATTTCTTTGTGACTTGCGTTGAATAATATAATTGGAATGAGATCATGACAATGGTATCGACAGTAATTTAGTAGGTAGGTACCAATGATAAATGGGAAACTTTTATTTTATACAACAGGGGTGGCAAATTAGCATAATTATGTTTCCACCTGATGGTAAACGACTACCGCAGCCCATAGACGCTAGCAACAAGGACTACCATTTGGCTACAAACACTAAGAGGCATCACTCACGCGTCACCACCTCCAAGGCATAAGCGGTGGATAGGAAGGATAATAAGGTTATCCTTATTATCCTTCCTATCCTATGATAAGTAGGATACTAAGGAGAGGATGGGAAGAGGGCCTCCGACGCTCTCACTGACCATACAAAAACACGACGGTAGGAGTAACTACCGTTGGTTCACGCTGGTCTTTTGTGAGAGGGTAGTACTACATAGTAACTTTTAAAGATTCGCGAATTGTACACATATTGAAAATATAAACGGGTCTTTTTTCGCGTATAAAATAGGTCAATTTTAAATACCTTTAGCCCGACGTTTCAACTGCGTTGCCGCAGCCGTGGTCACGGGAAGACCTAAATAGGGTGGTACTACCCCCATCGAGCCCGGCCAATTCATGCTGGATAAAGAAGGCTCTACAACTATGTCATGAACTTCATAAACTTAATTTGGTTTTCTTTTTTCTTTTTGGTGGCAGTATTTATTTTAGCTGTGAGTAGAAAGTTTATTCTTCAAGAATACCATGTGAAATAATTTTAATTATACCATATTTATAATTTTACTGTTATTTTCAGTAGACATTTATTAATACTTTCATCCCAGTCTAGGAATACACTTTTGGTCATTTCTATTTTCTCCCAAAAAAAATTCATTGTATCTGTAATACCAAATAATAATAATATTTTATGTACAATTTATTAAAATAGTAAAAGAACAAATAAAGCCAAGTTGTTGGTCACAATACTTACTTAGATTTTCTAGGAAGCTATTAAAGGTTTCTTCATTCCTTATACAACTTGCAATATAAATTTCTAGATTTCTGTTTGCGCAAAATTTTAGTATAAGGTTGCACAAAGGTTGTAATAATGTAGGATCATACACTATGTCTGTTCCAATTAAAATGTCTGGTTCTATTGATATTTCTAGGTTATCAACATCATTCCAGTCCAACATCATTACACCTTAAAAAGCAGAATATCAATCTAAAAATTATAAGATGTTGAGAGACCCATACCTTGTAGTTTAAAAGATAAGCCAAAACCACCCACTCGTGGTTGGGTTTGGTGGATATCAAGTGTTAAATAGCCATGATGCATATCGATTTGTTAAGATGATATAAGAACAAAAATTTACGCATTTGAGATGTGGTGTTGGAGGCGGATGTTGCGTATTCCATGGACCACACACTGGACCAACTTATCCATTCTTAAGGAACTCGGAATACTACAAGGCTGTCCGCTATCTGTTGCCAGCCGATACTAAAATACTTCGGACACATCACCCGTAAAAACCCGGACAGTCTAGAGAAGCTAATGGTAGTTGGCCAGGCCGACGAGAAAAGACCACACGGTCGCTCACCTACCCGATGGCCAGACACAGTAAAATCGCTCACTGGCCTGTCAATAACTAAAGCCATTAAGACCGCTGAGAACAAAAACACGTGGAAGAGCATAGAGCGAACAGCACAACAGACTAGACACGACCTTCAGTAATGAAGATCCCGATTAAGAAGATGATATACCTAACAAGAAAACTGACCCAATTTCACTTCTATCAAGTTTAGTTGTTAAACTTTATGGTGAGCAGCAGCCTAATAGTACTCTTATTTTCTATCGTTAACGGTAGCAGAAGCGCAAGCTGCCACCCTATAGTAGGTGGTAACTGGCGCTCGTGGACTTTGGTAACACCAGGAATACAGCCAAACCGCCGCGATTGAGAAACACCACAGCGGGGTAATGTTGCCTGCAAACCTACATGACATGCCTACGTGGTAGAAATGTTAGGCGGCCAAATTTCTGAAAAGTCAATGCATGACATTCTTTGGGGGCCAATGCATCATTTTTAAAAGCCTTCCATCAATTGTTGTTCTGTAGGTAAGAGAGTAAAGGGCCCCACAGATTAACAGTTTGCCGGACAATCAGTATGTCAGTTAATCACAATAGGTCACAAACTCAGATTCGTTTAAGGTTTGGGAATGACCACTAATTCAAACAGAGTATGTGATCGCAAGGCGATTCCGGCCAGCGTCGACAGATATCGGCCGGACAGTGCGCAAAATTCCACTATGGATGAAGAATGCGCCGAAAATCTTAGTCTTAGTGGTACAATACCATGAAAAAAAACGGCAGAAATTATTGCATGGCTAGGCGGCAAGTTTTGTGAGGAGCTGACACAAAGCAGAGAAGCAGTCGCAGTCGTGTCAGAGAAACTCATGTCTGCCACTTTGGCACCTCGCTTACTCAAGCTAGTACCTGCCTCATATGCCAAACTCCCTAACTATGACTAACACCCGTTTCAAGCATTATCTAAATCCCCCACACTTAGAATAGGCAATGGGACAGGGGCAACTACCAAAACATTCAGTGGTGATCACGGCTTATCACATGGCAGACGGTATTACCTAGCCACTCGGACCCGATAGTGTGGTATATTTACCCACTTAGTTCCCAACCATGCCTGTACACTTAGTTGCTTTTCTTAGCCGCATCGCACAACACTCACGAGAAAATGGGATTGTGACTAGGGCTGCCACCTTTCAAAAACAGTAGGCCCGGAGATTTTAATATAGTTTTTTTTATTAAAATGAAACATTTTCTTTAACACCATGTCCACTGACAAGCAGTTTCGCTCGTCTGTCCACAAATTCCACATTAAAGAAAAGACACGTTCTCCTGTTCAGAAGGCCTCAAAAACTTAATATTTCTCATTATTTTGGCGGCGTAAAACTCATCATGCAGTCGCCTTTCAACCTTCTCTTTTATATTGCTCATAATTGCGTGCAACTCATCAGCTGTCACGGTGTTTTTTTCTAACAATAGTATGGCTTCTGTCGACTGTCAGCATATTCAACTACCTAATGATGAATGAAATATAAATAACATTCCTGTAGTGTGATCCTTGTAGATAAACTTCTAATGTCTTCGGATTCGCTTTCGCCATACCTACTCTTTTACGAATTCCCATATTATTTTATGGCATGCTGCTTCACCACGACTTTTAAAATACGCTGATACAGCAGGCGGCCACGACAATATCAATCAATCGACGGCTCTCCGAAAACTTAACCATCTAGTTGGCCCATGTCGTAAAACTTTTCTGTATTCAATTTCGAACTCCTCAAAAAATGTTTGCAATTCTCTGGTGCGTTTTGCGCTATCCAAAAATTCCGCATAAACTTTATATAAAGTTTCTACGTCGAAATCTTTAACTTTCATGGCGTTTCTGGCAGCATTGTGAAGAACGTGACGATTATAATTTGCTTTGACGACTTTGGTGTCAGAATATTTCTCATAAATTTTTTGGTACACGGAATTGTGAGCACCATAATTCACCAATGCATTGTCTGCAGATAATGTAGACAGCAAAGTTGTGTCTATGTTGTAATGTTGAATAAAATTTTCAATGTTCTCAAAAATCTTTTGAGATGTTTTGTTGGAATCCTCATAAAAGTCCGTTAATTCATCTTGAACACCTTTTTCTTGGTCAAAGTATCTATCTGATTTTCCTGGGATCCTTTATTTGAGGCATTGATAGCAATTGAAAAGTGAACTCCATTTCCAGATTGAGACCTTTTAAATCTTGTATTATTGACTCTTATTGAGTTGGGTGCTAGGGCAATCAAAACAATGGCTTCAGTTTTGGTTCTACCACAGTGAACTTTATGTGATAGTGGTGAATCAGAATAAAGAGAGGCATTCATTTTAATGCCGCCATCGGCGCTCAAGTAATTGTGGTGGTGGCTAATTGCATGATAAATTGACGCCATTTCGATTGTCACTACGTTTAGCTCTTCACAAAAATTTTTCTTTGGCAGAAATGTAGTCGTCATTTCGCGATTTTTTCATAGACTTTTCTAACCCATTTTCTGTAAGTACTTCTAATTTTCAAGCCACGATTGTTGAAAATTACATTCGTACATTTTTTCCTTCGGTTGTGATTCTCGGTTTTCCATTATGCTAATTATACAATCAACACACTACAACACTAGGTACTTTTAATAGGAAAAATGTTCCGAAAAACAATCAATGATTTAAATATTTAAAAAGAAAGCATAAAATACTGGTGTTTCTGCAATTATTACTGAGGGGAATTACAACTGAGGGACTGAGCTAATTTTTTGATTTATAATGTTTGTCGTGCGCTGTACAATTCCCCGCCGCTGCTCCCTGCCTGCTATCCTCTCCCACTCGCTCGGCGCCTACGCCCGGCTAACCAGGGCGCGGCACACTCAGACTCAAGAGTCTCGGACAGACAGTAGACACGAGCCGTGGTGGTTGGCTGTATGTTTGCTCTCACCACCCGTCTAACCCAGAGATATTGAAGTTAAACCCGTAGCCCGGACATGCACCATGCAAACCCGTAGACTCCTGGTCAATCCCGGAGAGGTGGCAGCCCTAGTTGTGACACTTGTATTCTTAGTCTGCTTCCACTCAGATTCCTGATACTGTTGAGTGTAAGGACTGTGGATATCACTTATCATTAGTATTACATGGGCCATGCCTTGTCTGTCTCCATAAGCAACTCGGAACAAAAATATGGTTACAAAAGTAAAAAAATAAAATGTTGGTATCTATTTTACCTATTAAACATACCTATTGTTTTGTATTCATTTTTATATAAAATAACATCATTGGTTTCTTCTTTTTTAAAATGTGTAAAATTATTGTGTATATTTTCAGTGATTGTCTTTAGTACTTCAGTGTGGCAATCAGTCAGTAACGCAGATTTCACATCACAAAACTTTGCAATTGTCACACCTGCAAAACCAACCCCTGAGCCCAATTCTAAGATATTTTTACCACTGAATATTTCCTTGTTACATAATGCCCAGTCCGATAACACCAATGCAGCCTGTGGAAAAATACAAATACAGTAATGAATAATTGCAATTTGTAATAATCTCTATAATTTACAAAATAAAACCTCTAACAATCTACATGGATGTTATTTATAGACAGTCCAACTTAAATCATTGTTGTCATACCTATAATTACAATAAATAGTTCACCATAACATGTCTTTTTCCTCTATGCACTCCAAGCAGGTGGAAGTAGAACATGCTGCAATGGTTTTGGTTGTGTTTTTTCTTAACACACATCATTTATCATTGACCTTAAAAAAACAACTATATACATTATAGTTGCAATTAGCCCAGTTTAAAAATCTAAGCCAGACAATATACACATAATGCTACTAAAAATTACTAACATAAATTAAAATTTATATATGTTTTATATGCAAGAACCTTTAATTATTAGTAGGTACCTACTTCCCATGTCTTCAGTCCTGTTGTACCATTCACTACCATATTATTTGTTTCTTTAATAGTTATAATATTGTCCAAGCATTTTCCAACAATATAATGCCTGTAATAAAAGGCATTTTCACTAGACATACTCATGGTTGTACATAAGTGCGCATAAAAATCATCATGAACATCATGCTTTTCTTCTATGTATTGAATAATTTTTTTTAAAAATAATTTGGTAAAACCGCTACTGACAGGATATTGCTTTATTATCTTGTTGTTAACTGTAGCTTCCAAAAAATGTTGTTGCCAATTCCAATCCATTTTTTCAACATCTTCTGCCTAAAATTAGAAATATGTCTCTTTATTATATTATCATTACTAAAATCGAATACCCACTATTGGAAACTTTTTAGTATGTTATTGTGAACAATTCACAGGGAGGTTTCAGGCCAAATTCTGGGAAAAAAAAGTTATTTGGTTTGCCCCTCAGGAAATTATTAGAAAAACATTTGAGACTGAAACTACTAGTACTTGACAAATGGATCGCCCTATAAGTATACTTGAATAAATCTACCTCTCAGACTAAAGAAAAAAATCCTGTGCTCTACATATGTTCGAAATATAATCTTATAAAAGTATACTTTAACTTGCAACCCTTCTTATTCATTAGACATGAGTTAATAAAACTTACTTTCAAACAAAAGTTAAGATTGCCCTTATAAAAATAATGGACTAACTCGATTAGTAACGGATTTTCTGCTTGTTGAGATGTATTGATTGACATCCTTGTTTTATTATAGCCAGAAAGATGATGCCAAGTAACCAAATCTTTTATTGTAAATGTTTACAGCTCAGACTCAATTTCAAGATTCAGTGCTAAACACATGCTAGGAAGGAATAGTCCTGTTTATAATAAGGTACTCTGTGGGAATAGTGCTATTGGTGCTAAATAAAATCACTTACCTATATATATAATAACCTATAGATGTATGCATGGCCCAATAATACAGGCACAGACTAGGAAGGAATAAATACAGGCCTACTGAGATTTATTAGCTGCAGCCAGTGTTGCCAACCCCAGCATAGAGCAAAACTGTAGAATTAGATATGCTTCAAAAAAACTGTAGAAAACTGTAAATATCAAATTAAAAAACAGTTAATCTTCATCTTTATCTTTATATTATATTTTGTATAATTTAATGATAGTAGTAAATAGAATACATTATGGGGAGGTCATTAAAAACAAGAAAAATCATTCTATTCTATTCTTCTTTTTGGCAAATAGTGCCGCAAAGCACGACAATTCTGCCAAAGACAAAAAGTGGAAACACGTGTGTATCTAATAGCAAATTTGACTAGCAATTTTGTCGCACTAAGACTTGGTGTGGGCCTCGTTTAGCAGGTACATGGGCTGAAACAAAAGGACAAAACAAATGTATACATATTATAGATAGGGTATTAGTAGGTTTTTTTTTTTCTGTATTATTATAAATTAGTGGGAATACAAACATGAGGCGTCACAACGAATGTTATTATATTGAATAAAATTTATGAGGACTCTAAAAGGTGGTAAGGTGTTTCAGGTCCCACAACTGCGAAGAGACCACTGACTTGGCCAGCTTATCCGCACATTCGTTGCCCGCGATACCACAATGACTCGGAATCCAAACCAGTTGGATTTCCTTATGATTCATCGCACAGAACTGTATTGATTTTTTAATTTCAATAATTAATTGGCTGTGGATTTTACTTTTTAAAGGGTTCTGCTGCAAAGCTTTGAGGCAGGATAAAGAGTCTGTAAATATCACTGCTTTGTCAATGTTATGAGCTTCTATGTATAGACACGCTTCCAATATGGCCACGCATTCTCCGGTGAAAACGGAAGACTCCTTGGGACATTTAAATTTTATTATTATTTTAGAATTGTGATAGTATGTAGCCGCCCCTGTGTAACTCGTAATTGTCAGCTTCGAAGCATCTGTAAAGAATCTCTGATATCTCAACCAACGTTCTTCTACCAGAGAATTAAATACCAAGTCTGATGAAGCTGATTCCTTTAAGAACCCGAGGTCGAAGTGAATAGGTGGTTGGTAAGACAGCACTTTATAGTCGCAGCTAAAAACAGGAAGCCTATCGAGCGATATGATGGATCCTTCCAAATTTTGGAAATCTCTTTTAATAATTAATAATTGCCTTTACTGTAAGAGGGTTTTCCTTGCAATGCCAAAAAATGGACGTACTACACATATTATTTAGATTAGCCAGCTTATACAAAAGAGGGTGTGATTTTTTGCCAATGACTCTTGAAATAAACCGAGCCGCCAGGTATTGCCTTCTCAATGACAGGGTTGGATCCCCCGACTCCACCTGTAGGGCATTAATTGGAGTAGACTTCATGCAACCCAGGATGATCCGAAGGCACTTTGCTTGAAGCTTGTCCAATCTTGCCAATGCACCTTTATTACAAGGGATTAGCAAGAATGAACCGTATTCCATTTTACTGCGGACCAAAGCGTTGTATACGAGTTTCATGGTGTAGGGATGGGCACCCCACCAAACACCTGCCAGAGCCTTCAAAATGTTTATGGTCTGTTCACATTTCTCTAATAAGTGGTTTAGGTGTGCCAGGCCCGTAAGTCTAGAATCAATGAAAACTCCCAGGAATTTCGCCTTGGGCACAAGAGGGATCGTGTGACCTTGTATATTTAAATTTATTTGCGTGACAGACCTTTTCCGCGTAAAAACAACAGCCGAGCTTTTTTGGATAGAAAGGCTCAGGCCATTGCCAGTAACCACTGAATGAGAGACTCCAGTGAGACACAGAGATGCATCAATAGAGGTGCCACTCACATATAAAGCCAGGTCATCAGCATACTGTAGTAAATGACAGTTGCTATTAAGGCAAGAACCCATGTCTGCTGTATACAGGTTATAGAGCAATGGGCTTAAAACTGAACCCTGTGGCAGCCCCTTCCAAACCAATCTTCTCTCCAATGGGACACCCTGTACTCTCAGTATTAGGGAGCGGGACATGAGGATTTCATACACGCAGTTGATCATCTTACCCGGAAGTCTCAGCACGTGCATTTTCTGCCTGAGAATGGGAAGGAGAACACTGTCGTATGCGGAGGATACATCTAAAAATGCTGCAACTACAGAATCCTTTTTGGTCAACGAAATCCAAATGTCTGTTAGGAGAAGCCCTATGCTGTCCATGGCACTGAAGCCCTTCCTAAAGCCAAAATGTGAGCTTGGCAACAATCCGCGAGACTCAACGATCCACTCAAGCTGGTTTTTTATTAGGTGCTCTAACAACTTCAGTAAGACTGAAGACAATGCGATAGGCCTATATCCATTAGGATCCCCAACATTATGGCCTGACTTTAGAATTGGAATAATTACTTGAGTTTTCCATTCCTTGGGTACTTGGGTCAATCCCAGGCGCAGTGTCCTTGACATGCTTAAGGATCATTTCCAGTTCCGCTAGGGAGAAGGGAGCGTCAAGAGGGTCTTCAATATATTTAAGGGGGTCTGATGAGTCTCAGCAAAAGCAGGAACATAAGGAGGAGCTATCCTGTCGAAAAACTGCTTAGCGGTCTCTTGGGTCATAACCGCCGTCATGGATGAAACACAGCCAGATTTGAATCTGTTTATGTTCTTCCACACTAAGCCTGATGGCGTAGATGGAGATAATGCTGAACAGAAATTCACCCATCCCGATCGCTTTTTTTTTCCTGAGTAGTCTCCGAGTTCGACCACACACTTGTTTGTAGGCGAGGAAGTTAGCCGTGGTCATATTCCTATCATACCTCTTTTCTGCCTCCTTTCTCTCCTTTACCGCTTGGGAACACTCATGGTCCCACCATGGTGGCGATGGAATTTTACCCCTTGCACTGTTTTTAATTGGAATGCATTCCTCTGCACTTGCATTTACCGCCGCCATGAAGTACTGGCAGCAGGTTTGTTCATGGTAGTGACCTGAATTCTCCTTATCAAGTTGGTTTATGTTAGGAAGAAAACCAATTTTGTTGTCTAGAGTCGAGGAGAATTTTGAACAATCTGGATTTAAATATTTTTTACTGATCTGGCATTAAATTATTCACAGCAGTTTTTCTATACCTAGCAATAAATGGAAGTGTACATCCCTCGGAAAGTAAGCTGATAAAATTTTGGGCTACAGTGATAGTAATTCGTTCTAATTTTGACAACATTTCGGCCTCATTCTAAAGAGCATTATCATAGTTCTCATCATTGCTGGAAGTTGATGCAGCAGTAATACAGTTTCCATCAGCTTCAACAAATTCTTCAACTATTACATCCTTTTGGTCTTTTTTTCTTTTCTCAGCTAACTTCACAGTTTTAGTTGTTTTTTGAGCTACCTTTACAGTTTTAGTCCTTTTCTCAGCTACTTTTACCGTTTCTTTTTAACTCTGTAGTCTTAGAGACAATTTTTGGTTTCTTTTCAAAAGATCTCTCAGGATCTTCTTCAGTGTAAGTAGCTGTAGCTATACGTTTTCTAAATTTAGATTCCATTTCAATTTTTACCTAAATATAAACGCTAAAAGTTCAATCAAAATTCATTGATTTAATTGAGGCCTTATTTACGTTACTTCAACTTATAGTCGGATTCGGATTCATAATTTCATAGTTTATTACAAGTCTGTGATTTATTGTCACAATATATAGTCCACAGACTAGGAAGCTCAGACTAAATACGTCCTAGACAGAGCGAAGAAAATTCTTTGACATGTATAAGCGTGAACGTAAGATACAATTTACTGGTGCAAAAAACAGACAAAGTCATAGATTTTTGTCTTTGTCGCCGTGGCCAGTTTTTGGTATTATCACGATGTCAAAATGCTTTGTCTGTCACGATTCAACTGACATAATCGAACATTTTTATAAAAAATCGGGTTTTAATTAAAATTTAATGCTAATTTGTATTAATGAGTGTTTTGAGAAAAAGACTACGTGATACTAGTAGTTGTAAAATAGTGTACTATGCTACAAAAGCTACAGCGAGCGAAAAAATACAGGTGTAACATTTCATTCATATGAAGTCGAAAATGAAAAAATTTCATGATTGAATGCTATAAAGTGATATAAAATGAGCTTTTTTACTCAAAATTAATAATTGCTACTAAGTACTACTCGCAAAACACGTTTTCTAGCTAACTTTCTATTACTAAGAATTGTTTTGGTGTTGCCTTATTGCGAATTTACTTTGCCCAGTTTTCACTTTACTAAAATGTATATGTAATTTATGACATGATGATAAATATTTACTATTTTAGGTTTCCCTCTAATCCAGATGCGAGATCGAAATGGGTGTATGCTACGGGAAAACGAGGTAACCCATGAAATACCCACTACTAATTAGTCTGTGGACTATATATTGTGACAATAAAGGGGGTTTTGGCGGGAACACGAAGAAGGTCATGTCGTCGCTCTGCATTATTTTCCTAAACTTGTGTTATTTCAAGTATTAATGTGTAAAAGTGGTAGCCTTTTGCTTATTAACTATTTGTGTATGTGCATAAGTGTTGGCAAGTGATGTAATGCGACATAACGTGTTTTTTCCTGTTGTCTCCAAAACTCCATAGAAGCTTCAGTAAGATCGCCATCGTCTTACTGGAGTGGGACTTTGACTTGACTGACTAATTTTATATGACTGACTTCGACTATGACTTGTTTTATGAACTAAACTTACGTGTGATAAGAGAATAACGATCTTTATAAGTTACTGTTAGGCTGATGGTTCTTCCAATGCCTTAAACAAACAAAAAAAAAATTGTGACACTAAATCACAGACTTTTAAGAAATTATGAAATTATGAACATACTTACTCTATGATTATGAATCCGAATCCGACTATAAGTTGAAGTAACGTAAATAAGACATCAATTAAATCAACGAATTTTTATTGAACTTTTAGCGTTTATATTTAGGTAAAAATCGAAATGGAATCTAAATTTAGAAAACGTAAAGCTGTAACTTACACTGAAGAAGATCCTGAGAGATCTTTTGAAAAGAAACCAAAAATTGTCTCTAAGAATACAGAGTTAAAAAGAAATGGTAAAGCTAAAACGGTAAAAGTAGCTGAGAAAAGGACTAAAACTGTAAAGGTAGCTCAAAAAGCAACTAAAACTGTGAAGTTAGCTGAGAAAAGAAAAAAAGACCAAAAGGATGTAATAGTTGAAGAATTTGTTGAAGCTGATGGAAACTGTATTACTGCTGCATCAACTGCCAGCAATGATGAGAACTATAATAATGCTCTTTGGAATGAGGCCGAAATGTTGTCAAAATTAGAACGAATTACTATCACTGTAGCACAAAATTTTATCAGCTTACTTTCCGAGGGATGTACACTTCCATTTATTGCTAGGTATAGAAAAACTGCTGTGAATAATTTAATGCCAGATCGGTAAAAAGTATTTTTTTCTATATTTTAATTTAAAAAAAAGATATTCATTTAACAGAAAATACTAAACAATCTTTTTTTAGTCTTCAGGAATTGTATGACAGATATGAAAATATTACACAATTAAAGAAAAAAGTTAAAACAGTAATAGAGACACTGAAGAAAAATAACAAGTTAAGCCCAGATATTGAAAAAAGTTTACTAAATGCTAGAAATTTGTCTGAAGTTGATTTAATAGTAAGTTTTTACAACAATTACTGCCCTATTATAACTGGGGGAGCATAATGTTTTTAGTGTGGTTCAGAATGCATAAAGGTGAATATTTTAAGAATGCAGAGTTCACAATTTTTTTGTACACTAAACAGTGATGACACATGATTATGTAAACTTTAATTTTGGGTATAGGTGAACTAAATTTACCTTTTAGAAAACCGAAAAAAAAATACAACAGTATTGTAGTCAATTTCAGTCATTTTATATTTATATTTAGATGCAATAACTTTTATTTTGAGGCATTTTTAATTTGGGTGCATATTAATCAATCTATTTTAGAAAACACATTGAATTGATTTTCTTACCAAGCAATCAGTAAAAATTTAATTGCCTATGTATTTGTTGTTTTTCATAATTCTTAGTAGAAGATGATTTAATAAAATAAAACTTGATATAAGTCTTGCAGCGAGGCTCTTCTTTTCCACTTTCAGAAATAATTTTCTCTTTAAATCTATGTATTTTCATTTTCACCTGCATGCTGTCACTTCATGAACTCTGAATTGAGAGTTAATTATATACATAAGGCTGTAAGTTTCTACTTTTTGTGAACTATTACTACATAAATAACTTACTTATCATCACGCCATTTCCCTTGCGAGGTAGGCAGAGAGAACAGAGTGCCAAGAGGCTCTATTCTTGCATACATCTCTCGCTTCCTCAACATTCATAACTCTCTTCATACACGCTCGCCGGTTTCGGAGACTCTTGACTCCACCTTCCTTCAACACATGACCAATTTGGTCTAGGTAGGTAAGTCTTGGTCTCCCCCTGTACCTATATCCTTCCACTTTCGCATTGTATATCTTCTTAGCCAGTCGCACGTCGGGCATTTTTTCCACATGTCCGAACCATCGGAGCATTCCCTTTCGCATTTTTACACCATTACTCTCTTTCATACCTACTCGCTCTCTTACGTCATTGTTACGAATGCGGTCAGTCAGCCTCACTCCACAGATTCTCCGCAGAGATTGCATTTCGACCTCATTGATTTTGCTTTCATGCTCCATTTTACATACCCAACTCTCGCTTCCATGTAATAACGTTGGGACAAGCACTGCGTTGTGTATTGCGACACGTGCCTTCTGGCTGAGGTGATGGCTGCCGAGAAGTTGTCCCAATGCTCCGGTCACTCTTCTTTCTACATCAGTGGTGTACCTTCCATCCCGACTGAATCCACATCCTAGGTATACAAATTCATCCACTTGTTCTAGCACACCATTTCCTATTGCTACTCTAACATCTGTTCTGGCTTCATCTCTTTCAAAAACCATTACTTTGGTTTTGCTCACATTCACACGTAGGCTAGGCCCCTTTTTTACAATCTTCTGCCATTACGTCGACTAGGGTTTGCAGGTCAGTCGCAGACTGCGCTAATAGGACCGCATCGTCTGCATATAGCAGCGAGTTAACCACTGAGTCGCCAATCTGAACTCCCACATTCATTTCATCAACCTTTGTAGACATTTATCCAGATATATGATAAACAGTCTGGCTGATAGAACGCAGCCCTGTTTAACGCCGATATTGACGTCAAACCAGGGTGACATTCCATCATCCAGCCGCACACAAGCTCTGCAGTCCATGTAGATGGACTGCACCGCTTGTAGCAGTCTACCGCTAATACCATATTCCGGCAAAATGTCCCATAGTTCCTTTCGTACAAAAGTGTCAAATGCTTTCTCCAAATCCACAAAACTGCAGAAAACCCTCTGGCCTACAGCCAGATGCTTCTCCACAATGTTGCGCAGAGAAAACACTTGATCCATGCATCCTTGTCCACACCTGAAACCTCCTTGTGCCTCACATAAAAATTCATCAGACACCATCCTCATTCTCCTTTCAATAATCTTACCATACACTTTGGCTGCCAAACTGGTCAAGCTTATGGCCCTGTAGTTTGCACAGTCATAATGTGAACCCTTGTTTTTAAACAAGGGCACGATGACTGCGCTTCTCCAGTCCTTGGGAACCATTTCTGAGCTCCAACATAAATTGAGAAGCATCAGAAAGGATTCCCAGACACATGAGCCATCAAGCTTGATCATCTCAGCAGACACCCTATCAATACCTGCTGCTTTACCATTTTTCAAACTTCTAATCGCTCATTCAACTTCATCCATACTAATGTCATCAAGAGGATGCCGGTACCGAATGCTGATCTGTTAGATCACATGTGGCACCAGCATCACCCTGAACATCCGCATACATATCTCCAAAATATTCACTCCATCGGCTTAACACATCTTGTGTTTGCGTAAGAATGTCTCCACCTTTAGACTCTTATTTTATTCATTCTGAAAGCTGACCAACCACTCCGAGATTTCTTCACCTCCCTCCAGAAAAGTTTGGTGTTGCTCTCGAAGTTTTTGGTCAGCCTTTCTTCTGCAATCATATTTTTGCTCTATCACGCATCTCTTTCACTAAGGCTTTGGTGTCATTCTTACGTTGCCGGTATATTTCTTTCTTCTGTTCTTTCATACTTGCACTCAGGTTCAAAGAAGATACATAGTCCAGCCATGCTTTCTTCTTTTGGTCTACGGAAGCTGCTACTTCCGTATCCCACCATGCATCACCTTTCACTTTCCTATGCTTCTTTGAGCATCCACATACTTCTTTCGCTGTATCTACCATACTATCTTTCAATACTCTCCAGCATTCTTCTATGTCAGATCCCGGCTGACTTGCCATTGTCAGCCGTTCACGGACACCCTCTACATACTTTGCTCTTACACTCTCTTCTTGTAACTTTTCAATCTTTATTCTTTCAAGCCCTCCGAAGTGGACACGCTCTCGCCAGTGTCTCCACTTTCTGAACAGACCACTAAATCTCGCAATAACGAGATAATTAAATAATTTTACTTTGGAGGCGACTGTCTACCAGAATTAAATCTATCATACTTCTCTGTTCATTCCTTCTCCATGTATACATATGGATGTCCTTATGTTGAAAAAATGTGTTTGACACAATAAGGTTTCTCTCCATACATACATCCGCAATGAGCCTACCTGCATCATTCACTCTCTTATCACCAAATGAACCAAGCACGTCCTCGAAGTCTGGACACTTGGTCCCAACCCATCCATTCAAGTCTCCGCATACGATCAGGCGTTCACTGGCTTCTGCCAAATCCAGAACTTCCCTAACATTATCCCAGAACTTCTCTATATCCGAAGCCACCGAAGAGCCTACGGGAGCATAAGCTGCGACCATGAAGACACTGGTGACACCTAGTTTTATTCGGACCCATAGAAGTCTGGGATCAAACATTCCGTAGATTTCTTTTTTCTTTTTTTTATTGCAAGTAGTGGCAGACGAGCCACGGTCCATCTGATGTTAAATGGTAACCGTCGCCCATGGACTCGACTGTACCGAGAGTATTGTCAAGCCGCTGCTCACCAATTCATTTCACAGATGAAATGAAATATAAACGGCTATCTCCTGCTACAGCCAAAACGCAACGATGTGCTTCATGGCCGGTCACACGGGAGATGGTGGTACCAACCCGCTCGGGCCGGATACCAAGAGAGTACTCCCACTTGGTGCCCAGCTCTTCCACCAGTCATGCAATGGATGATAATTGCTTACTTTCCTAAGTCGCCTCATACGACACCCGTGGGAAAGAATGGGGTGGTGACACTTGTATTCTTAATCCGTCACCACACGGACAAAACTTCACACCTGAGGCCAAGCGAGCGGACAGCAACACCCCCACTCCCATGCTGGCCCGATCGCTCTGCGGTACACCAGACCACAGAGCTAACCCGCCACCAGGGAGATCACAGGCGTCGCTACCCTTTCGCTTGGTCTCTGTTACACAGAGCACATCAAGCTGTCTGTCCGACATGACGGTTACCAGCTCGTGTAACTTATCTTCCACACCACCTCTTACATTCCACGTGCCTACTCGACACTGCTCCCCTCGACTCGCCAAACCGGGCAAGGTGTGATGCTTGGCGGCCCCCATCGTAAATTACCAACATAAAAATGACATTTTCAACTTTGCCTAAATACATTTAGAAAAGATAATTACAACACACAATACTTGTATGTATTTTTAATAATTTGAAATCAACACTATTATTAATTATTATTTAAATTAATTTGCGGTTCTGATATTTCCATTAGGAACTTTCTATTACTAACCTTTTTATTACTTTGGTATATTTCAGTATGCTCCATTAAAAACTCACTCTTTATCCCTTGCTGAAAGAGCTCGCAATCTTGGTTTGGAGCCTCATGCAGTCCGGGCTTTAAATGGAGAGTATTTAGATTTAAGGAGGCTGTGCAGTGGTGACGAGGAATTGGATACAGTTGACAAAGTAGAAGCTCATGTTACTCATATAGTAGCCGATATTATGTACAAAGACACAAGAGTCTTAGAGCATATGAGAAATTTGTAAGACTAAAACATTATGCTTTTTATTGGCCCATAATATATTCTTTTATATTGTCCTTATTTGAAGCCTAAGGTATTAGGCAATAATGAACCCACAGGTGTAATTTGTTCAAGCAATAAATAAAAAAGACAAAACACTATTAAAGAAAACTGCTTTCTTGACTGTTGGGACAATGTATGAGACAGTATTATCTATACTACTATAAAGCTGTAAGAGAGATATGTCTGTACATTTAAGATATTTGAGAAAAAAGTTACTGAATTAGCACAGGCGTGTCTAAACACAAAACGTTTTTTTGTCTGTTTGTTTGTTCGCGCATCACTTAAAAACTACTGAACTGATTTTGATGCAAGACTTAACAACTGGTATACATTTTATCCCTCTACTATATCGGGAACCTGAGATATTACCTTAAAAACTAGCTTTTGGCTGCGGCGGAGCCGCGGGAAAAGGCCACACATAAATGTATCTTCATAGAAATTGCAAATAAGTAATATTACTGTACACATGACAGAGTAGGTATTGCATATAGTGGCAGACGAGCCAAGGCCCATCTGATGGTAAATGGTAACCGTCGCTCATGGACTCAATTATACCGAGAGTATTGTCAAGTTGCTGCTCACCATTTCATTTCACTGATATGAAATGAAAGAATAAATGGCTATCTCCTGCTACAGCCAAAACGCAACAATGTGTTTCATGGCCGGTCACACGGGAGATGGTGGTACCAACCCGCTCGGGCCCGATATCAAGTGAGTACGCCCACTTGGTACCCAGACCTACCACCAGTCATGCAATGGATGAAAATTGCTTACTTCCCTTAGTCGCCTCATACGACACCCGTGGGAAAGAATGGGATGGTGACACTTGTATTCTTAGTCCGTCACCACACGGACACAAACATATTCCTTTATTTTAGTCATGTGTGAATATTATTTTTTAGGTATTTATTTTTCCAGAAAAGAAGAAACAAGATTTACAATACAAAGTAATAGAACTAAGAGTTCTACAAAAGAAAAGAAAGAGGAGTACAAAAAAATGGACAATAAATCAGATCCTGACACTTACAAGATATATTTTGAGTGGAAGTGCCCAAGTCAATTTATTAAAGCTCATCAAACTTTAGCCTTGAATAGAGGAGAAGATGAAAAGATTCTTTCAATAAAAGTTATAATTCCCGATTGGTTCTATAATAAACTTGAAAGGTACTATGCAATAGTTTCATAGTCTTGGTATAAGATTAAATAAATAACACTATTCTTTGAATACTCAATACTTTATTTTCTAAGTAAACATTCTAATTTTTAAGGTTTTGCCTATCTTTGTGGAAAAGCAGTTTTTGGGTTCGAAAAGGTCTAGGTGATGCATATAATCGTCTAATCAAACCATGGCTCTCCCGACATGTGAGAGGAGACCTTACAGCTTCTGCACAGAAAGAAGCTGTTAAAACATTTACAGCAAATTTGGAGAAATATCTGCTAACGGAACCAATCAAAAATAGAATAATAGCAGGCTTGGATCCGGGTTTTAGAGCTGGCTGCAAGGTACAATTTTTTTCCTCTGTTGGTGAGCATGGACTTTGGTATTACTTATAACAAGCTGCTGCTTTCTAGTAAATTATATAAACTTGATTAGCCAAATGATATTCTTCTTAAAAAACGTTCACAATGTCTTACTGATAGATGTTTCAAATGAATGTTTCCAGGTTGGAATTATCAATTGCAATGGTGAGAAACTTGAAGCTTGTACAATACATCCAGATTTAAGACAACATCGACAAAATGATATTGCAGCAAAACAAATGAAAGATCTTATACAAAAACACAGGTACCTCCTAATTGCATTTAAGCATGTCAAATGCTAAAAAATATATAAAAACATCAAAATTATTATCTTAATTCTTAATTATATAATAAAACAGTATAATGGTGCAGGAGTCTCCCGACACATTAAGGAGGAAAGTGATATCGAAATTCGTAGGTCTGTCTGAGCAGAAGTCACGGTGTCTGAATTAGCAAAGCATCTGGAAAAGTTTTCCAGGAGATGTAGGGTCAAATCTTTCTCGTGAAATATTCCCTATTTTAGATTTCACATTTTTGCACTGTTTGTTCATTTATATGGCTCAGCATGTCCAATGATGATTTTGTAATTTTTTCAGTGTAGAGCTAATAGGCCTTGGGAATGGAACAGCTTGTCGTGAGACAGAGCTATGGCTGAAAAGTCATTGTATATCCGAGGATGTTCCTGTAATTATCGTTCCCGAACAGGGTGCTTCTATATATTCAATAAGCAAAGAGGCTCAAAAGGTTAGTTCAGTATATGATCAGTATAATGTAGTCTATTTAAAATAAATATGTAATTACAAAATCACATTCTTTCAGGAACATCCAAATATGGATCCTAATTTAATATCGGCGCTATCAATTGCCAGAAGAGTGCTAGATCCCTTAGGGGAACTAATTAAAGTAAGTTTTATATTTCTATTGTCTTTAAACATTTGGTATTTTCAGTAACTTATAATGATTAACGCCTTCTTTCAGGTAGAGCCTAAGAATTTAGGAGTTGGATTATACCAACATGATATTCCACCAAAGATGTTGGAATCTGCTTTGGATTCTGCTGTGGAAAAGGTGGTCAGTTTGGTTGGTGTTGATATCAATACTGCATCTCAGGCAATGTTAAGGTATAGTTTAAGAATTTACGTACCATTACATCATACGTATAAAAAGGAGGCCTCTAGCTTCCTTCAAAAAAATATTAGATGTTGTATTTTTTGCTATTTCATTATTCTTTATTATATATTTTCGTATATTACAGACGAATTTCAGGTCTCAATGAAGGAAGGGCTAAGAAAATCATAGCATATCGTCAAACCAACAATGGCTTCTCAACAAGGGCAGAAATTTTGAAAGTTCAAGGAATTGGGAAAATTACATTTCAACAATGTGCTGGATTTTTAACAGTTTTAGCTAGTTCAGAACCATTAGATACTACTATTATACATCCTGAAAGTTATACTTTAGCTAAAACGTAAGTTTTACAGAGATGTTTAAAATTTATGGTGAACCAGCCTTTGTCCCCGTGTCCATCGCAACCAAAAGCTAGTTTTTAGGTTATATCGGGTAATATGTATACTTATAGTTTTTAAGTGTAATCATGAGCTATCAAATAAAAATGTTTTATACACATAACATAGCATCACGCCTGTGTTCCCCGAAGGGGTAGGCAGAGGTGTATTACACACCCACGACTCGCCAGCTATGTTTAAGTCCCACGTAATAGGGGGCGAGCCTATTGACGTCTATCGGGCACATTTCCAAACTCCGGGCTGCTACGGAGAATTTTTCTTAAAAAAAAAAAAAAGGAAAAGCTCAATAACATTGCCCGACCCGGGGATCGAACCCGAGACCGCATGATTAGCAGTCGCATACACTACCGCTACACCACCGAGGCAGTTAATAAAAAGATTTTATCAAAATCCGTTAAGCAGTTTTGCATGATGCTCGAACAAAAAAAACAGTTCTAAAAAAAAATCTTATTTGTGTTCTGAGACACGTAAATAGCCTAATTAATACATTCCTTTTTCTCTCAAATGTTAGTATAGCATCTGTCTATTTTTCGGAATAAATGAAGCTGACAAATCTATTCAAGATGTGGGTGGTTTCTAAATTATTCACTACTTATACGCTGTCCATTCCATTGCATGAATATCTTGAGGAGTGACTTAAAATTGTTCTAGAGTCAGATAATCATGTTATTTACGATTTTTCTAGAGTTATTTTCTGCAAATTGCTGGTCTTACATTGAGCGGTCAAAAAAAAGTAACAAACATTTTAAGTCTATAAACAATAATATAATAAAAAAAACAATTTATCCTGTTTAAGGTTTGCCAAGAAAATCGGCGTCAACTTAAAGGAGCTTACACAGCCACAATTTCCGTTGATTGTTGAAAGAAAACTATCAACAATTGACATTAGTAGGACAAGTGAAGAGTTGAAAACTGACATTTGTACACTTGAGCTAATAATTAATGCGTTTAAACAGAAGAAATATGAAGACAATATAATTGCGTTTTGTAAACCTGTTTATTCTGTTGCTGTGCAAAATGTGGAACAATTGACAGAAGGGACAGCTTTAACAGGTAGTTGACAACCTCCACATTCACACTCACAATCGTTGCTCAATTATTCTCCATTTGTATATTACATTATAAAAGAAAGGTTCATAGAGACAAGGATACAAAACATTTTTTCAAGGCTTTCTTTCTCTAAATCAAAGAGAAGTGGCATGTGAAGTGTGTAGTTTTTTAAAAATCGCGGTAGGCCTTGAGGGTGGCGAACGTTCCCCGGTCCATCCACCCGGTTCCCCAGTCCATCCACCCGGTTCCCCGGTCCATCCACCCGCAGCCTCGGTTAGAGAGGCATCAGGCGCAGATATTTGCGCCTGCGCCGCCCCAGCGGTGTTTCGGATCAGCGGAAGGATCCTCCTCCCTGGTCCACTCCACCGCTTCCTTCTGCGAAATGATCTACTCGCAGAAGTTCACGTTATTATTCGACCATCTAGTTTGTGAAAAACAATGAATTCATACACACATTTTAGCTTTTTATTGATACGTTACTATGTGACGCCTCGACAAAATAATAGGAAACTGTATCCAGTTGTCTGTCTCATTATCGCAGGGCTAAATCCTATAGATGTAGATATGTTTGTCTCTCTTTTAGTGTCGCTTTTTCGTTTCAAATCGCAATGGTGCTAAATAAGTTTTCAATTCAACTAAATTAATCTTACAGGTGTCGTCCGCAATGTAGTACCCTTTGGCTGTTTCGTCGACTGTGGAGTGGGAGGCGACGGCTTGATCCATAGGAGCAACCTGGGTGGGAACGTCACACCCAAGCTGGGCGACAGAGTAGCCGTTACCGTGTTAGCTTCGCCCAAACCAAAGAGAATACAGCTAAGACTTGATAGGATACTTGACTGATTCGGCATATTGTTAGTACAAAAGGGTTGAAGGGTAGACTGGTGACGTGTTCCGCTTACGCGTGGAGTAAACCTGTGCCTTAATTATAAGCAAATAAGTGACCGAAAGTAGGTACATACAACATTAAAACAACAAAAAATAATTGTCATGCTGCTCATGCTCTGCCAAAAAGTGCACATTGTTTTTTTGCATTGACACTAAGCCTATTATGATTTGTTTTGTATAAGTATAATTAATTACTTTACTATTATTATTGCATACTTTATTAATATAATTGTACTGGATTAGTAAATATTTTTTTTTATAAATTGTTTATTTATTAATAACAATATAAGTAAGATACAATAACAATATAAGTAAACGTCAAGTTATTCAGCATCTAAAATCTGAACCGGGTCGTGATCACGCTTAGAACTTAGAGAATAAACGTGAAAGATAGCTTTGTTGACTATAGCGTCACATATTCCAGATGTCACTCTGAAATAAAGTAAACGATGATACATTGATTATCAAAGTGGAAGCTTGAGAACCACTGGTCTAGTGGTGCCGTGGGTGATAAAATGCACCGTTCTGTCACTGGTCCTATGTACTCAGTAACGGTCTGGCTTCAAGCAAGGTATAATCGATTCTCAAAGTGAAGCTTGAAAACCACTGGTCTAGTGGTACAGATTTGTTTACAGGTTCGTTCCAAAATATTAAGTGAACCAAAACAATTTTACCTTCGACTTAACCGTGACTTCTTGTCTGTCTCCATTGTTTTAATGAGTTGACTGTAAGTAGGCACTTCCTCTTTTGCATAGAATTCTATTTGGTTGCGGAACATTTTGGTGTGTAATGCGTCCCTGCAATGCAATTTTATGATAAAATCTAAACATATGAGGAAATAGATAACTGTATCAGTAATATCGACTTCATATATACGGAGGTCTATGCAACATTTAAGTGATTTAATCTATTTCATGACCAGCATCTGAGCATGTCAAGTACTAAAATACAGATCAAAATACATATTTCATGACCATACTATTTTTAGAAAGACCTCGTCGTCATTGTCAACAAAGATGTGTGCGTGTTGTCACCGAAAAGAATAGTTCCTATAATATGGGAAATTTTAAAAACAATCTTTGTTTAGAACATAAAGAAATAGTAAAAGTATAAAGTAAGCTTACAGCAAATCATATAGGGAATATTACGCCGCTGACGACGTATTCATATACGAATAGTCGATCATTTGGTGTAATCTTAAATCATACTCGGGTAACACTTGGGTTTATGTTAATTCGTTTTGGCATGGTTTTGTTTGTATTTAATTTGTGTGCGTGAGCGCGTGTAATTACTAGTTTGGCATTGTTTTATACGGTTTCACTGGATTGTTCGTAATGAGTCTATCTTTTTTTTCTAGGTCTGAGGTATTTATCTAACTTTTTTTTGCGTTTGGTGGCAGATGGGCCACGGCTCAACTGATGGTAAATGGGAACCGTCGCTCATGGACTCAACTATATCGGGAGTGTTGTCAAGCTACTGCTCACCATTTCATTTCACAGATATGAAATGAAAGAATAAACGGCTATCTCCTGCTACAACCAAAACACATCGATGTGCTTCATGGCCGGTCACACGGGAGATTGTAGTACCAACTCGCTCGGGCTCGATAGCAAGTGAGCACTCCCACTTCGTACCCAGCCCTACCACCAGTAATGCAATGGGTGATAATTGCTTACTTCCCTTAGTCGCCTTATGTCGCGTGGGAAAGAATGGGGTGGTGACACTTTTATTCTTAGTAGGTCACTACGCGGACATTTTGTGACTCGATGTATCTTGGTCTTCTATCATTCGTGGGCATTCATGTGACGTAAGTTGTTGTGACCTGTCACAATTCCACTCTTCCTACGAAGTACGACTCCACGATCGTTCAAATCATTTCTCTGCTTTAGGGGAGAGTTGGCATATACCGAGCCCCTAACGGTTCATCGCTAAATCTCAGCCCAGGAAAGTATTAGGAAAGGCTTATTACCATTGAGCTATGGGATATTTACCTGGCTACAATACTGGGGTTTCAAACTTGTAAAAATATTAAGAGGATTTTATATATTGGCGAAATTGTATGAAATGGGAAAACGTGAAATTAGCAAACCGTTTTGATAATTCCGTGCCTCTGGGTTGATAAAACCGTGCTTGCACTTTTGCAGCGAAATCAGAGAGTTACAGTAGAAAATGTCACGAAAACAATAAGATTTAATTAACAGTCTCAAAATCAAAGTGTTGTTAAATTAAAATCTAAATATTTAACGCTCAATCAAAGTTGCGATCAGTCTAACTTGTTCGAACTTTATGTAGTCAATCTTATGATGTGAAGCCAAGAGATAAAAAAAATATTGAAAATTGCAGAAGAAATAAATTCATCTGCTGAACTTTTTCCACTGCAATCTTTAGGAATCTAATTGGAGCAACTGCAACAACGAAATCATAACTCTCCGCTTCGACTGAATTCTCCACAGACACCACAAAGATCACCTTCATCCACATCATCATCTCCATCGTCATAGCACAACATAGCTCAGGATATGTCTTCATTACTCTCTTCATTGTCCGTTGTCAAGATTTTTCTTTTCGTAGACTTTCCTTTGCTAAAGTTTTTGCCTTTCACGTATTTGCCTTTATTATTTATTTTACTTTTCATTGATGATAATTCCGCGCTAGGTTTATTAGCGCGCCCCAAAGCACGAAATTGTCTTCTTTGCCATTTCGTTTTATGATCTCAAAATGGATCTATACATTACTAGCTAGTTGCTGTTGTTTTGTAGAATTATGGTGCAATATTTTGACTTGTAAATGATTTAAATAACATTCGTATATTGTTACATAAATAAGACTTACCGCTTGCTGAAGTAATTCTAAAAATAATAGTAAAAATTTGGTGTTTTTCGAACGCGTATTACTCCCGTAACGTTAGTTGGAATGAACTTTTATTCGAAGGGGGAAGGGTAGGATACGTTGGCAAACTCGTACCTATATTCGTCATTTAGGCTTGTGTTACCTTTAGTTTCTGCAATATTGTAAAGCGCGGAATTATCAATCGCGCGGTAATTGCCAACTCTCCCCTACTGATTCTTTGATGTTTTAGTGGCCACCTAAGCGCTACCAACAAAAATTGTTCAATACGTATTGTGAACATCCTGCGTCATTTTATATGCGAAAGTGCGTTTGTGTGTTATTCTTTAACGCCGTAACTGCATCATGAAATTTGTAATAGGTGGTTCCTGTGGGGTAGATATTTTTGCATGCACTCATTAATGTGCCGTAGAGTGACGTATTTATATTTTAAGACCACGCGGATGAAGTCGCGTTTAGAATCTAGTTATTAACACATCATACCATAAGATCCCATCTAATATTTTCAAAATATCCACCGCAGTTAAGCTATTACTGGCCGGAAGTTTTTCATTAGACTGGTTTAAATCTGTCGATAACAAGTCGTAGGGTGGTGCCTGTAAAATCACAATGTGAATAATAGGTATATATCTATATATTAGTATTAGGTATTCCTTACCAAATGAAGTAGGTAAGTACTTACATTTAATTATTTACGTAGGTAACCACTATTGTTATGAATCGATTTTGCTAAAAAAGGTAACAAATAATAGGTACCTTTTCGAAGAATCTGATTGAAGTATTTAGGTACTTATAGATAATCAATGTATGAATCAAAAGCATAGATTTATAAAATCATAGATGCACAGTTTCGAACAAAAGAAACGTCCAAAACTGTCGCCAGTTGTACATACTACTCGTGCAGATATAGAATGGGATTCTAAATGGCGGCAAATTGAGCCTGTACTGCCAGCATACTACGCCGTAACTATAAACAATAGTTCACGCAACATGAATACCGTTACTTTTTTGCTGTCTATACCGTTAGGTGTGAGTATAGACGGCGATAGTGTGTGAGCGAGAAGTAAAAAAAAAAAGTGGCGACGCCATTTATAATCCCATTCTTTATCTGCACGAGTAGTAAGTAGTTATAGTTATGATATAAATGCATTCTTTCCAAAATTCAACCTTACACGTAAGGATTAAAGTTGTATTTACAAAGTATTATGCAAAAAGCAATAAAATTTTACGACCGAAATTTGCGGGCAGGACAAGGAGCGGAGTGGAGACGAATATTTTTTTATAATTTTCATGTATGTTTATTTGCTTAGTTTATTAAATTTGTTTAATTTATAAATGTGTTCCAAACTAATATTTATACTTTTATCTGATCGTATTAATATGCTTTTAGGTAGAATATTTATTTATATATAAATAAAATAAAACTCGTAAATATAAATTTTAGTTTTTATTCCCAATATAGTAATTCTAATATTATTAGTAGTACCCAGGTCTATTCTAGTCTAGATGAATGGCGTCATAATAAACATTGACAATACAGTAGTAAGTAAATCAATTTCCTTGAAATAAATGAAGCTTATTGTAGAGTTGTCTTTTTGAATTAGATTTCAGCTTTTCTGTTGATTTTTCATTCAACCTTTGTAGACATTTATCCAGATATATGATAAACAGTCTGGCTGATAGAATGCAGCCCTGTTTAACGCCGATATTGACATCAAACCAGGGCGACATTCCATCATCCAGCCGCACACAAGCTCTGCAGTCCATGTAGTTGGACTGCACCGCTTGTAGCAGTCTACCGTTAATACCATACTCCGGCAAAATGTCCCAAATTTCCTTTCGTACAACCGTGTCAAATGCTTTCTCTAGATCCACAAAACTGCAGAAAACCCTCTTGCCTACAGCCAGATGCTTCTCCACAATGTTGCGCAGAGAAAACACTTGATTCATGCATCCCCTTCCACACCTGAAACCTCCTTGTGCCTCACAATAAATAAATATCGTACACACAAATACACGTAAACATGTATGCGCAATATTACCTATACCTTTTTTCGTTAAGGCGGAAAAAAATGCACTTAACCGCACCCCCATCGTTTGGGGCAACGAACAGGGTAGTGTGGAGCCCTCGTCCACTAAATAAACCCGTCGTGTGCTATCTCTTCGCCTGTGTTGGCGGGCCACTGGAACTATGTTACAATACTTCAGTGGGGCGCTATATTATACCTACCGATGGTTTATATTCACAAGCCACGTGCCTCTTTAGATCCAGCTTAATTTTTTTAAAGAAATACTGCGCTAAGGAACAATTCTTGTATCGTGCAGGACTTCGACAAACATACAATTTAACGGGCATAAAGTACACCCAGAGTAATTTTGTCGATCACAAATAGAATTGTCCTCCTGTGTAGGAATCGAACCCCACAATACTCGCACAGCAAATGGGAATCTCTATAGCTAAAAATATAAATGCCTAGTTTGAATTGAAAGGAGGTAGCGAATTCAATTTTTTTTTCTGAGTCGTTTTTACTACAGATAATGGTCTTATAGATGAAAGCAGAGCGGTAATAAAAATGAAACAAAAATATTTTAATACCTGATCCCACAATTGTCGTAAAAGCATTCTCGTGCAGCCGTCCCTCTGTCCCTTCGACGATATGGACACCGTAATAGTTAAGTAGGATGGTTCTGGTTTTTCGATGTCCTCTACATACGGTGGTGAGTCGTTTATACCCTGAAGAACGAAATCATTATTTGGACTCGGTTATGTAAATTTTGAGTTGAGAGCATTCTGCGCTCACCACTTGTCCGAGTAAGGTTGTCAAAGCTATCCGAGATTAACAACCATAAAAAAAATCATTTTCACAAAATTTGTTCCACCATTTGGTATGAGCTGAGCATGTGGCTGCACTGACGCACTGTGGTTGAAGACTGTGATTACCTACTGCTACACTGCTTAGGTATTAGAGAGGCCATGTCAAATACAAAATAATAAATATAAAATAATAGTTACCTATCAGGAAAGACCAGTTTTACGGAATCTTTCGCGAACTCTATTTACTGCATTAATGGTCACGGATGAAGTTCTGCGGGTACCTATCTGAATTCTGTAAATTATTCGAAATTTAAAATCAAGTAAGTAGATAATCGTGACACATTCCGTAAAAGTAGTTTTTATTTAGAATTTGTGTAAATACTTATCGGAAACCAGGAATTGTGCTTTGTCAATAGTATGTTTCTTTATGTAAATGACGAGATGTTTATCGAATAAAATACTCCATCAGTCAACATCATCTCAAAACTCTCCTCCTCGGCCTCATGGCCTTGCCTTTAAACATAGCTATTTTGACGCATTTATACGAACCGGGTGTGCCGTTCCTTCTTCCGTTATCACAAATTCTTGATAGCATTTCTCAACTTTAGCTCGTCTCAAAAATTCGTTCCGTTGGTAGTTTTTTCGTTGGGTCAGATCCAAAATTTCACACGATACCGCTGTCCTAATGTTATGATTAAATCTCTTAATTATTATCATATTAAACTATTATACGAGTATAACTGTGTAGCGGTAGTGTATCCGACTGCTAATCATGAGGTCTCGGGTTCGATCCCCGGGTCGGACAACGTTATTGAGCTTTTTCCTAAAAAGAAAAATTCTCAGTAGCAGCCCGGAGTTAGGAAATGTGCCCGGTAGGCGTCAATAGGCTCGCCCCCTATTACGTGGGGCTTAAACATAGCTGGCGATTCGTGGGTGTGTAATACACCTCTGCCTACCCCTTCGGGGAATACAGGCGTGATGCAATGTAAACTTCAATATTATTGAGGGGATAATAAGTATTGGTATCCCAAAAGGCCTACCTCTAATTATAGAGGTAGTACCTATACTATGTATGCTTATGTTATCTGTGAATGCTGAACATAAGTAAGAATATTAAATGCGAAATGATCGTGGCTGAACTTCAAACCGTTTTCAATAGGTCTGGTAGATTTAGTACATATATAGATCGGCTATAGAGCAATTATGAAGAGACCAAAACTGACTGGTATTTGGTGGCGGACGAGCCACGGCCCACTTAAATGGTAACCGTCGCTCATAGACGCAACTATACCGAGAGTATTGTCAAGTCGCTGCTCACCATTTCATTTCACAAATATGAAATAAAAACATTAACGACTATCTCCTGCTACAACCAAAACACACCGATGTGCTTCATGGCCAGTCACGCGGGAGATAGTGATACCAACGCGTTCGGGCTCGATAGCAAGTGAGTACTCTCACTTGGTACCCAACCCTACCACCAGTAATGTAATGTGTGATAATTGCTTACTTCCCTTAGTCGCCTCATACGACACCCATGGGAAGGAATGGATTGGTGACACTTGTATTCAAAGTCCGTCACCACACGGACAAACGGACGGTTTTAATATGTCACCGTAGCAGCATATCAACAGAAAGATGCCGAGGGTGCTCGTTAGCACTCTTAAAGCGCAAACAAAACACTTGATAACTCAGTAGTAGGTAGGTACTTAGGTACAATGATTTTTTTATGTCGTGCATATTTTCTTTAGTTAGACTTACGTGAATGTGGCGGGTGCTTGCAATGAATATACCGTCATGGTGATCCATTCCGTGCTTTTAGGCTTAACCAAGCCCCAGCATGGAGTCATAACTACGTTCACAATATTTGGTATTCTTTCTCTATAAAATATAATATATAGTTAGTACCACGGAGCAAATACTCCGTGGTAAGTACAATGGAAAATTAAGAGTAGAAAATTGCTGCTATGAATGTAGGTACAGCTTCGAAATCTAGGTAGTTAGGTATCTGTATATACAAGTTTACAATTTTACAAAATGAGGTTCTATACATATGTAAAAACGTAAAGCTTGGTAATTCTGGTACGAACAGTAACGACGCCATGTGAAGTATTTATGGAGATGGGAAGCATATGTGTAGGGCTGTAGGTACTCGGTATCTTCAGTCACTCTCCTTTCATACTCTACAGTGCGACCGTTACGATTTCCACCCACTTGGATGACGAAAAAATAGTAGCATTTTAAAATATGTTTTATTTTTATAACTGATGTGGGTAGGTATATTTTTAATTGTTTCAAATTGTCTACTTTCGCGAAGAGAAAGCACCTTGAGGAAATCTGCACGCCTGAGTGATTTTATCGACGGGTGATGAATGATGAACTCTAATTCTGAGTGCCCAACAAAAGGGAAACAATGGATTCTGAAAATAAAACCTTCGTTTGTAGTATACGATTAGGTCTGTACGCATTCTCACGACAATTTAGCGAGTAATTAGGTACCCAATTACATTAAATTTCGTGTAATCACACACTTACGGTAGCCAAATAAATCTCATGATGTGATCAGTGTCGTTGCAGATACATATCAAATCGCGGGTCAAAGAATGAGTAAGCATTGGCGGTATAGTTATATGTTCCACAGATAAATATACCTGAAAAATAGGTATATTTTGAGACTTCATCGTCGATTGACTTCATATATTTCTATGACATAAAAATGAGCGCGATTTCAATGATTAAGTAACTACAGAATAACATTAACCTATAGGGGTGTATCTTTATAAATTGAGTCAGTTAGATGGGTAGCCGATATTTTTTGAGGTTTGGTTGATGGAATTTAACATCTATAATCACGTGTGTAAATATCTTTTTTCTTTAAATAAGACAATTTTTTTTTTGTTTAGGCGGGAATAAATTTTCCTAACCGCACACCCCGTCGTTCGGGGCAACGAACAGGGTAGTGTGGGGCCTGCACCCACTAAAGAAACCCGCCGTGTGTCGTCTCTCCGCCTTTAGCGGCGGGCCACTGGAACTATGTTACATTCCTTCTGTGGTAAACAAGACAACACCCTGCACTAAGGAATAATCCTTGTATCGCGGGAGACATTACAAATATACAATTTCACGGACACACAGTACAACCAGACTCAGAACAACCATTTGTCGATCACACAAAGAGTTGTCCTGTGTGGGAATCGAACCTACAACATTCGGGCTGGAGGCCAGTATCTAAATCGCCCCGCCATTAACCATAACCAGGCTGGATTATTAGTCTAATCATAATATAATGAGACAGATTTTCATACCACGTCTTTCCGATAAGCTGCTCGAATACATCTTTCAGTATAAAATGGAATATCAAGTCTAGTTTCGATGCAGTTCGGCAGTCCGCCTTGACCTTTCACTAAGATCTTCACTGTGTCATAACCGAATGAAGATAGTAGGTCCACCTTAACACGAGAAAACTTATTGTACCTATAGTAGGTATTATTCATTTGCTACAACACTACAGAGTGCCTTCTGATATGAAACTATAAGATACCTATTTTAGTCTATTACCAAGGAGGGTTAAATTCATACAGATAATAACATTTTTTCACAAGATAAGCAACTGCTTATATGTTAAATACGGTGATAGATGTAAACCACGAGATGAGCTAAGATTAAAAGTGTCACCACCGTATTCTTCCCGTGGGTATCGTATGAGGTGATTAAGACGGTAAGCAATTATCGTCCATTGCATTGTGTTGGTGATAAGGCGACAAAGAGAAGTAAGCAATTTTTACCAATTCCGTTACTGGTCGTCTAGCCAAGTGGGGGTCTCTACTTGTTATAGGACCGACGGTGAAGCACCTCGGTGTATTTTGGTTGTAGCAGCAGATAGCTGTGTATTCTTTCGTCTCACATCCGTGAAATGATATACTAAGCAGCGGCTTCACAATACTCTTAGTATAGTTGCGTACATGAACTGCGGTTACCGCTTACCAATCATAAGCAATAATAAAAAAAGAACATGGGTAGATGATTCAAGCATCTTCCTTGTGCTTGTGAAAACATTGTGAGTGTATTAGGCATGTAGGATGATCAGCCGGAGGAGGTTTTGTAGACGGAACTGGAGGAAGTCTGGAACGGTTATTCTGGATAACCAACTGGGTTGTCCTTCTTGTGGCTATCACTTTTGTATGACTAAGCATGTCAAACGATTAAAAAATACTTATAATACAAAAATAATGGCATAGTTACAATCTAGATAAGGTATGTTCGGTTCAGATAGTTGGGATGGGACTCCGTCAACTATATTTATGGATTTTTGCTTTTTTACATTTGTATTATGTCGATATATACTGCAAACTATAGCAGATGGTAGACAAAACTCGAATTGAAGTTTGCACTTCTAACATTTACCTCATAATCGATCATTTCCGTTGGCATGAACGCAACAGGTATGGCCAACTTGCCTAATGGTGGTACTTCGGCAAAGTAAAGCAAGCAACGAATTGCAGATCCCTGTGCGGCGGCATTGTTACTGCGCATTAAGCGCCATGTTGTGAATACCTCTGATGGATTATACAACCATATAATCTGAAATGGAAATGAGGATCTGTTGCAGTACATAATGCGCCTGATTCCTTTCCGTATCAGGTTAAGGCACGAGTATCTTTAGACAGTAGAGTCTCATGCATTAATTTAATATTGTTGTTTTAGTTGCCTTGTTTTACTGCCTGTTTTCCTAAGTTATTAATTCGCTACAAAAAAGTACACACTACCAGTATTAATTACCTTAAAATGAGAGTCTATCATACTAGCCTATTAGAATGGTAAACACTGCAAAGAAAATTTATCGGCGTCAGACGCTTAGTATATATCCCCCGAGGGTACAAGAAAGAGTAAGCACTAGCTTGTTCGTTTCCCAGAACTGCGGGGTGTGCGGGTAAGTATATTTTCGCGCCTTAACAAAAAAAAAGGAGCTTCGCATACTCAACCTTTCTATCCACGTCTGTTTTTTAGACACTAAATATTCAATTAGACTACAGTTTGTACTTTTACCAGTAGAGGGACACCAATTTAATTTATATTCAAATTAAAGCAACTAACCCTTATGACAGGATCTAAATTGTTGATAGGCACCCTTCCACAATCCAGTACTGCTAGATAATCCTTGTAGTTACCGAGGGGTCTTCTCAGTGGTACCAACATGCCTTTCGCACTTAAACTAGCGTATACATTAATGTATATATAAATGACTCTTTGATTTGGCATTGTCATTACATAACACAGGGTGTTTTGACCCTCGACAGCGTAGTTGAATTTGAGAAATAAAAGATTCGGATTTTCTGGCTGAAATGATGATCATAGCAACATTTTACTCGTGATGGACTGAGAATACAAATGTTGTCGCTCGTGAGTATCATACGAGTTTTGTATTGCTGGTGCTAGGGTTGGGTACGAAGTGAAAGCACTCACCACCGTCTGCCGTGTGGCCAATTGTGAAGCTGCATTTTGGCGTATTTTGGTTGTAGCGGGAGTTAACCATACATCCATTTCCCATACGCTAAATAAAAGTAGGCAGTACTCTCAGTATTCTTGAATCAGTAATTGGGGCTATTATACCATCTAAATAAATAACAAAATCTATAGGTAAGTAGTTTTTATGAAAAGGTGTTTTAAGCGTTTGAAAACTCTTTCTTAATAGCTACTGTATTTAAATTAATTTCAAGCCTTGAGAGACTCTTTGATAAACATACCGATGATCGATTGTAGGATTGTGATAAACATAATGTTGCTAGGTTACCGCATTAATTTTACTATCCTCAGCTTACGGGATGAACCTGGTAACTCATGTTGTAATTTGCTTAATGTACAATTAATTACTTATTTGAGAGATAGACAAAACTGACAATGAACGCAAGCATGATAAGATGACCATAGTTCTTTTTAAAGCAGTAGATTTAAAAATTGCCGTGTGGGGCCGGCACCAAGAATAGCTCCACCCCGTCTCTTCCTATGGGAGTCGTAAAAACGACTAAGGGATTACCGGGGGACCGGGCAGCAGCGTTCCCCTGTGTACTAAAAACATCCACTGCGATCGCCAACCCGCCTGCCTAGCGTGGCGATTATGGTAAAACCCCCATTTTGGGGAGGCCTATGTCCAGCAGTGGACGATGATGGAGATATAAAAATAACTACTCTTGTAATATAGGTACCTTATAAACGTATAATTATGTATAACGTTTATGTCTTTTCAACCTCACCAATTTATGTTTCAATATCATTTTAAAAGTGACGGTAACCCTGTAAAAACAACTACTTACCGAGACTATTCCACTCAATGGATACAACTCGACGTAAGACCTATGCTCACAAGTATGCCTCATCTCGTATAGCGAAGTTCCTACTTCGACCTCAATTAATTCGCAATCGCAAATCTTTTCTCTTCGAAGGTTCCATGGTACAGGGGCCGTGTATATACATCCAATCACAAACACCAATTCCACTTTTCCCGTTTTATTAGCGTGAACGCATAAGTCTGGTGCGTAGAGGTTTACAGAGAGTGGTTTGTTAGGACGGCATTCCGCAAAGGCTTTGTTTAATCTGGAGAACACGATAAATGTGGTGACGGACTAAGAATACAAGTGTCACCACCCCATTCTTTCCCACGGGTGCCGTACGAGGCGACTAAGGGAAGTAAGTAATTATCACCCATTGCATTACTGGTGGTAGAGCTGGGAGTGCTCACTTGCTATCGGGCCCGAGCGGGTCGGTACCACCATCTCCCGTGTGACCGGCCATGAAACACATCGGTGTGTTTTGGTCGTAGCAGGAGATATCCGTTAACTCTTTCATTTCATATCTGGAATTGGCCGTGTAGGGCCGGCTTTAGAATTGTCCCACCCCTCTCTACCCACGGGATTCGTAAGAACCGACTGAGGGAATACCCCGACTGAGGGAATACCGGGGGAGTGGGCAGCAGCCCTCCCTCGAGTACCGTAGGCAACTTTGCCTTTGAGGTTTGACTTTGCCCAGTCGTGTACTTTTTGGTTAAATGGATACATAGCAAACTTGGCCTTTTAAAGAAGTAATGTTTTATCTGTGGTGAATAATGAACTATTTTTTGGACAACACTACGGGGCTCTGTGCCACGAATGTCACTTTAGTTGCCTGTCAGAGCTTGTGCAAACAGGTAGCTTTTTCACGGGCAAAAACCAGTAAAAAAACTTTACCAAAAAGTGATATTTGGAGTTACACCAGGTAATTAATTTTTTTGTCGTTGTTATTACATACGAAATGAAAAATATTGAATTTGTATTTGCCGCCAAAAACCGAGTGTATTTTAAAATATGTTGGTGGGCAAAGTCACGTGTGTTTTTGGGCTATTGTTGATGACATTGCCAACCTATTTTTTTTGTGTAGGGTTGCCACTAATCATTTTTAATTAATCTACGACGATCTCTCCGTCTCTAACTAACGAAATGTACAACTTTATATTCACATAGTATATGTGAAAAAAAAGTTGTAAGTACATTTCGTTTGGCATAAATATTATATGTATATCTTTGAGAATAAATTTTGTGATTTCTCTTAGTTACTATTTATTTCTTGGAGAGAATGTTTGTATTGCAGGCGTATTACATTATATTACAGCGTTTTATGTTAATAGCATATATATATTTATATACTCCGCGGGTAGCTAACAAGCATACGGCCCAACTGATGGTAAGCGGTGCGGGAAACCTATAGAATAGACGCTAGCAACACCAAAGGTATCGCCCGCACGTTATAACTCCAAGAAAAGGGGTAGGAGGTGGAGACAAAGGATAAGGGGGGGACTTGGGCCTCTGGTACTCTCATTCACCACAATAAAACAGTATTAGTATCAGCCGTTGTTTAACGCTGATCTTCTGTGAGAGGTTTCCCTTTCGAGCAGGCCCATTCATGCTGGGATAAGCAAGGCTCTACCTCAATTTTTCACGTCTGCTTCTTGGACTGATGGTCAAATCATCCTAAAAACGATAAACATCGAAGAGGCAGACGTCCAGACAGTCCAGAGATTATACAAGGCCAAACCATTTTAATACTTTTTTTTTTTTCAAAAGTTTGTGTTTCTTTCTTTCTTTATATCGTAGAGAGAAGAGAGTGACAACGGTATAATTCCCCAGGTATTTAGGGTTTTTCTATGGGGCATTCCACGTCAAATCACGTGGTCATTGGCCTGACCTCCTCGGATTTGGATGTCCAATGAATCGTGGGCTTCGTTTGACTCCAAATATTATTTCAAATTAAAAAAAAAACATTAAATTTAGGAAAAACATAAAGAGGAGCCTCTTTTATTATTTTATTAGATTCTGACCATCAGTCCAAAAGGCAGACACGAATAAATTATTTAGCAAACATTTTTTCTTTACACTTTTGAAGCGCTGTCAATTGAAAACGCAGCGCTACCATGGTGGCAGATTAATTTTCTATGGTTTTTCCATGTTTTCGTTAGTCATTAATTGAACAATTCGGGTCTGCCAAGTGAACATTTCATATACACATTTTTAAATCATTAAAAAATATTTAATTACTTAATAAGTCAGAGGCCTGGACGTCAGCTCCAAGAGGCAGACACGAACAAATGATTTAGCATACCGTTTTTCTACATTTTTAAGATGCTGTCAATTGATAACGCAGGCCTGTTATGGTGGCAGACATGGTCCTTGGGCACCCTACTCCCTAAGCATCATTGATTAGCGTATAATTTAGAAATATTGTCATTGCAGTTTTTGTTAGATAGGTAATTATCCGCCTAGAATAAAATTCCACACATTGTGCTCATTTAAAGCTAAATAGTAATTCTTTTTTTTTTATTGCTTGTAGTGGCAGACGAGCCACGGTCCATCTGATGGTAAATGGTAACCGTCGCCCATGGACTCGACTATACCGAGAGTATTGTGAAGCCACTGCTCACCAATTCATTTCACAGATAAAATGCAATATATTCTATTGTATCGATTAAAATATTCCGTATAATTTTTTTTTTTATTTAGTAATGATTTAAACTTAGCATTTCTTCATTGGTGGCAGCCCTTGGACATTGACCATTGCGGTGAAAATAATTTTCTACGCGGCTTTATGACTTTGCCCGGTCAATTTTGAAGGACATCGAATATGTTTATTCCTCTCATAATTTCATGCCTTACTACATATACCTATTTCTTTATTAAAACGTTTCTAATATATGTTTATATCTTGCAATAAAGGAGATATTACAAGTTGGCAAAGTTGCCAAATGTCCACGATATTTGTCCCACCCTCAATAATCATTATTTTTTAAACTTTACTATTAAGTATCTGGATATATTTCACAATAATTATCAAGAAATTACATAAAGGAAGTTTATAGTCTATACGGATTACAAAAACGTTAAGATTTTACAATGTAATTCCAACTCATGCAAAAATATTTTCATAGACCCTATGAAAGGCCTATGTCCAGCAGTGGACGCCTATGTCCAGCAGTAGACGTTGAAAGGCTGATGGATGGATGGATGAAATGAAATAGTAAGCAGCGGCTTGACAATACTCCCGGTATAGTTGAGTTCATGAGTGAGAGTTACCATTTGCCTTCAGGTGGGCCGTGGCTCGTCCGCCTCCATACGCAATAATAGCCTTCATCGCTTAACATGTAGGTAAGCAAAGGTGTACGTAGCATACACACACTTCGCCTATGATATATACTCCCAACATTAGAAGGGGTGAACGTATTGCTGTCTACCGGTCACAAACTCCTCGCTGCTTCCAAGAATATCGTGCCCGAAAAACTTAAGTGCTTTAGATGATCCAAAACCCCAATCAAAGCCTTGCGGCTAGAGCTTTTAGTCCTGATTGTAGCATGATATTTATTCTTGGAAACTGATAAGACGCCAAAACAAACTTTCACTACATATCGACTTTATAATATTGTAAGTAAATATAAATAAAATATCTTACTCTTCGACATTGGTGATATTCCAAACGTCGTGATTACTCAAAATCACTGGACATTGTACAGATAGCGTCCTCTTTACCTAAAATCATAGCAAAAGTAAATCTATATCACAATATTTTACCTAACCTTTTATATAATTAGGTAATTTGTGATACCCACCTTCATGGTGGGGTATATCCCATCATACCAAATGATACAAATTCTCTTTTTAATCGGTTGTATTTCTGCAATCTCGTCATATTCTGTTCGAAATAATACCGTAAAGTGTATTTTTATTTGTCTTGATCCAGACCCGTCAGGAGTAACGGTCATCTTTACTTTGCAGTGATTTGATGGTTTCAAACTATTCTGTTGTACACGTCAAAATTAATTTATTTTACATACTTAAATGAAAATTAAGTTTAAGCAATGAAAGGACATGTACCATTTACGGCCTGTGGCGGCCTGCGGCCATAATCATTTCAATATTTAAAATTAAACTAATAATTTATAAAATCCGTTAGTGGTTTTCTTTTCTTTATAGAACTTCAAAAAAGATTATATTTTAAAAAGCTATTATTTTGAATTTGTACTTTATCGTAATGGTTATTGGTGAATTTTTGTTATCTGTTGACAATCAAATAGGATATTGTCGCTAAGCTGAATTGACAACATTAAAAACTTTGGTACTATTATATTACAAAACAATATTACGTAGTTATTTCTTAAATAATTTCGTGAGAACAGTAATATGACTATTTAAGAAAATATTTTTTATAATTATTTGGTGATAACTGATATTATTTCTAATCAAGAGTAGCGAATATGATTCAAAATATTGGCAAAACATTTTACATCTGTAATGTCATGTCATTCAACTCATCTAATGTTGTTATTGTGTACTACTTATTCTGTATTGTGATTTTATGAGTGTAAGTTATATATTTAGTGATTTTAAGCTTCATTATTTATTTATATATGTAAATATTATTCTATTTATTTATAATTATGGTATTATTTTTGATCATATATTCGAATACACGGGGCAAAGGGTAGTCATTTATCATCAAAACACATATTGTTTTATGTAAGTCCTTTCCAGGCTGAGAATGTATGGGCATTTGGTACATCTCCTTTATGTTCAAAATTAGTTATTATCTTACTAGAAAAACGCTATTCTGAAAGCGGAAAAAGAGTAGGTATCTAGTGACAAAAATAGAGAAAGGAATGCTTAGGGTGTTCGGACACGTAGATAGGATGGATGAAAGAAGATTTTCTTATTGCATGTAGTGGCAGACGAGCCACGGTCCATCTGATGGTAAATGGTAACCGTCGCCCATGGACTCGACTATACCGAGAGTATTGTCAAGCCACTGCTCACCAATTCATTTCACAGATGAAATGAAATATAAATGGCTATCTCCTGCTACAGCCAAAACGCAACAATGTGCTTCATGGCCGGTCACACGGGAGATGGTGGTACCAACCCGCTCGGGCCGGATACCAAGTGAATACTCCCACTTGGTACCCAACCCTACCACCAGTCATGCAATGGATGATAATTGCTTACTTCCCTTAGTCGCCTCATACGACACCCGTGGGAAAGAATGGGGTGGTGACACTTGTATTCTTAATCCGTCACCACACGGACACGGAAAGATTAACGAAATTAATATACAAGGCGACTGTGAATGGGCAAGTTGGTAGAGGTCGACCTAGGCGAACGTATTTTGACCAGATCGGAGACGTTCTTAAGGCAGGCCAGGTTAAGAGTACTCGTAACCAACGAGGATGCATGAAAGTGCTGATGACAGTAGATGAAGCGAAAGATGTGTGCCAGGATACAATCAAGTGAAGAGAAGTGGTCTCTGCTTACCCCTACGGAAAAAAGGCGTGGCAATATGTATGTATGGAGTTTTACTATGAGCTGGACTTAAACCGGCATCCCTCCCTATCTGGGGGAGAACGCTGCACCGATGAGCTACCGTAGGCACCTAGTGGTGGAGTGGTGACTCCTAATCTCTACTCCACATTTTATATACATTTTAAGACCTTAATGTCAAATGGTAGAAATACAAATGACAGTAATTGTGTTACTAAAATACCTCTTACAATATCTACGACACAAATATACCTACTCGTAAATACTTACAATTGTAGAATCCATTTCAAATCTATCGCTGCTGTAATCATCACCGTTCCCATTGATTACGTGGTACAGCTTCGAGGTAAATAAACAGGAGCCGTAATTATATAATGTTAAAGAAAACGTCTTACTTTCCCCGACGACAATATCGTGTAGGTTTGTTGTGTTTGATAGCATCTACGAAACATATAATAAAACAACGATACGAGGCGTATTAGTTAAGAAATAAGAAGTCTCCTCAACACTGCATTTTGCTATGAAAGGTAAAACTCTTCAATTAGGAATGCATTTTCATCCATTTAGACTAGCTAGGCTGTGTATAATTTGTTAATCTACTGAGGAAACCTGGTGGCCTTAATGGTATAATGGTCATATTAATGGTAGGGGTGGGTATATTATTATTTCAGTATATACTGATGGTAAGCGGCTTAGATTAAATATTTATCCAGATGGAGTATCACTCTTATAAACGTCATAAAATCGGGCGGGAATTATTATGCAAGTGTGCGTGACAGCTGTCATTACGCTTGTACAATTTGTGTTTGTGGTGCGTGCGTAATGATACCAGTTTCAATGGTGGTATTAAATTATGGGAAAAATATATTACCATAGATCCAAGACATTCTTACACTACAAAATGTTTCGTAGGTATATAGTTCATTATCTCTTTCTAGTTACTCTCATAATCTTAATACATATATACAAAATATATACTATATATAACCTCTTCTTTTATGAGATACTACTATAACCTACGATAATTATAAATTTAAAAATGTAAACAATCTGCATCATTAAATAAATAATAATATTACAAATAGTAATATTGTAACTAATTCCGAAAATTACGACTGTGCAGCTTTATGAATCCATTAAAAGCGCTAATCATTATGTTAGGTAATATTTCTATTACTCTCTATTGTTAAAATATCATCAACTTTGCAAGATTACGCGGGAAATTTAAGTTCATAAACTGGTATCACATAAAAAAATACGAACTAAAATTAATATATTTAAACGATTTATTTAGGCAGTTATTGTATGAAATAATGTTATTAACCGATGATAAGAGATATGTTTAGTGCTCATTTTCCGATTTTTGTAGTTTCGGAACACTTTATTTACACATATTGACATTTTAAATGACATACTATTGCTCCTGGATACGACCTTGTCAAGTGACGTCACGATTGACACTGACAGCCATAGAACAGCATTGGGGTGAAAAGTTCACCACAATTTTTTTTGAAACGTTTACCACGCCGAGGCTCCATCTAGATATATCATTAATCTAAGGTAAGCGGTTACCGTAGCAAAACCGCTAGCAATGCCATAGGCATCACTCGTGTGTCGCCAACTCCCAGAGTAACGGATAGGAGGTGAATAGGATGGATACTAAGGAGAGGATAGGAAGGATAATAAGGGGAGGATAGGGAGGGGGGGTGTGAACTGTGCGTTTCCATCACAGATATACCTACCTAGTATGTAATGCCAAACTCACCAATAGGATCCCTGTATTGTAGGGTTTAGGTTTATCGATAAAGGTAATGGAAAAAAATACGATAGGTATCCTTAGTTTAGAGATGTAGAAGAAAATACAAATTACCCTCAAATCAGGCAATTCTGAGAATCCTGCGATATTTATGTAAACCTCTGATGGCTCTCCAACTGGTCTGAAAACATATTTATATATAATAGTCGTTAATTTATAGATCCTAGAAAATATTTTAATATTCAATACTATTATTAACTCTACCTGCCATCAATCAAGCACACGCAAGAAAGTGTGATTGTGGTTTCATAGACCTTGTCTGGTATTGTAGGAAAAAACCACCAATGATAATGTACTATCTCTTTCGGAGGCAAGACTATTGATCCACGGAAGTCTGCACCGAGCCATGGCACGCAGTTCAATACTCTTATGCTGTAATTTTAGTAAAATGTAACATTGCCCTCTCCCTACCCCTCTCCACCCATGGGAGTCGTAAGAGCCGACTGAGGGAATACCGGGGGAGTGGGCAGCAGCACTCCTTCGAGTATTAACAACATCCACTGCGATCGCCAACCCGCCTGCCAAGCGTGGCGATTACGGCCCTATCCCCCATTCTTGGGGAGGCCGACGGACGTTAAAAGGCTGATGGATGGATGGATGGATGGATGTAACATTGCTTCCCTTGTAGGTATACCGGGTGTAAAAAAATCATACCTATAACTCTGGGTAAAGATCACCAAATAACTGTAATAATGGCCCGTACCATTTTCGTCGACAACGACGGGTTACAAATTTAGCATTTTTTTAGCCGCCATCGAATCATTAAAAACCATCCATTCATCCATCAGCCTTGCTGGAGTGCTGCTGCCCACTCCCCCGATATTCCCTCAGTCGGCTCTTACGACTCCCATGGGTGGAGAGGGGCGTGACAATTCTAACGCCGGCCCCACACGGCAGACCAGAAAGATCATTAACAACACGTCTAAAATATGACGAAGGTTTGATTCTTTTACCAATAACATCAATCACCAATTCACTCCAAAGTGAATTGGTGATTAATGGTTTATTACCTAAAATCGAATAGAACAATACAATTTTAAGAATTTTATATGGCATTCAATAAAAAAAAATGAAAAGAAATTGCAATTTTCATGGAAAGACCGATACAAATTTCTACCACTTGGGGGTTCAGAATCGAGTACAGGAGCCATGGTATCAATAATATCGGTATGATGTTATTTACATCCTGTATAATTAATTATATGACACCTCTGCCTTAAAAATATTTTTATGTGTTGTATTCTTCGTAGGTACCTACTTGATTTATCCTTCTTTAACTTTTTTATAATTTGTACAGTAACACATTACTGGAAAAAAACTGCATTCACCTTCAACATTTGTGTTTTATTTTTTTATTACATAACTAATGTTGGCATAAGAACCACGGCCCATTTGATGGCAACTGCGGCTCTTGGACTTAGCAATACTGCCAAGCCGCTGCTCATAATTTAATACGAGCCCTAACTCGATGGAGTTGCGCCATTTAATTACAGAGTTTCGCATGGCCACCTTCCAGCTCCATCATCAGACCCTGGATACCATTTAAAGACAAATGTACTCGTCAAGACGAATCAAACGTGTCCAAACTCGATGGGGTTGCGTCATTTCATTATACGAGTTACTGTGGCCACCTTCCAGCTTCATCATCAGCCCCTGGATACCATCTAGACACAAAGTACTCGGCAAGACGAAGCATACGAGCCCAAACTCGATGGGGTTGCGCTGTTTCATTATAGAGTTCCTATGTCCACCTTCCAGTTCCATCATCAGATCAGCTCCATGTCATCATAATATTGCATCCTCACGTGATATACATATGCGTGTAAAATTTCAGCTCAATCGGAAACCGGAAAGTGTTTCAAATTTAACTTGCAAGATTTGAACGGGATAGGTACAATAAAAGCGTCGCCACGCTAACAGCTGATTTTACCCTCCCTCCGCATTAGATGTTTCACATCAAAAGTTATATATGTATTATATCCGCAATCTGGTACCCATAGCAAAGCGTTAAGCTTAGTTTGGGACCAGAGGACGTTGTGTGAAATGTCCCTGAATATTTATTTATTATTATTATCATTTATTATTTCACGTCTCGGAAATTAATGAATGGACGGCTTTCTCAATTTACAACCAAAACACACCGAGTTGTTTTACGGTCAGTCACACTAAAGAGTGTAGAGGTGGTACCGACCCGAACTTTAGTGCGAGCGGGAATCGAAAATGCGTTCTGTTTTTCCTCATTCACAAATAATAATTTGTATCTATTTTAAAGTAGCTGAGCATGTCAAGTGCTAAAAATATAGATCAAAATGTTTAAAAATCACACCATCAAATAGTATGAATTTTAATTGCAAAATTAAACTTACTATACATTAAACATTATTTATTATTAGGTAAAAATCTTAATTGTAAAATTAAGTTTACCTGGTCGGTATAATGTATGAAAATACGTCCGACAGATGGCGCAGGCGTCACCCAAAGACGTTAAGTATGATGTGTTATCGAAATTAGCAGTCAGGAGCAATTGTCAGGATGGCTGAATTGGTAAAGCATCTGGACGGTATCCAGAAGATGCAGGTTCAAATCCTGCTCCTGACTGTTATTTTCGATTTCACATTTTTCACTTTGTGTTTAATGTATAGTGCTAAGCATGTCAAATGCTACAAATATATATAAATAAACTTACTATATTGAATTAATGCATGTAAATGCGTTCCGATAGATGGCGTTGGTCGTTAAGACAAATGTGATGAGGAGATTGAGTATGGCCGAAAAGTGGTACGGCAGCTCAGCGAATTAGAGCACTTCCCCGGATTGGGACGCAGATTCGATTCTCGCTTGCACTAAAGTTCTCTTTTTCCTCTTTCACAAATAATAATTTGTACTTTAAAAAAAGGTAATTAGAAAATTTTTTAAGGGCGCAGTTATAGAAGCTCGCAGCGGGCGCATAAAAGGCTAGTTAAAGCACTGATTGCTGGTCAACGCCTGTATACTATCTGCAGTTAGGCTGTTTTGACATATAAGTACTAGTATAGTCTATACTAGTAAATCTATACTGCATAGAGCACATTATGGGGCCCATATAAATATAAGTCCTACTCTTGGACATAAGCCTTTTCCATAATGCGAATTTTGCCCTTCTACTATCTACTAACAGGCAGGTATATCTACGCGTCAGGTGCTGTGTAATTCGTATAATAAAATTATTTAGGTTTATGTTCTGTGGTTTAGACCCATGACGAGTTTTTAAGTTTACCTAACTTGTATCACGTGTACATTGCAGCATACGATTTTTTTACTTTTCATGGTACTGTTGTAGATCCAGTATTCCGGCTCGGGTAGTAGGTACTATTGTACTTAATTCGATTTCCTCAATCAACTTTTACACTCCAATACAATGAAATGTGACAATAAAATATAATTACAAGTATAAACAACGTTTTAACTACTTACTGTATTTCCATTCTAGTAAGATTGTGCAGATACGAAGTAACGTAATTGGTGCATCCAGTAATGGTTGGTGGAAACTCCAGCATGGCGTGTGCGGCAGGATGGTAGCCGTGAGACATAACTTCCACTTGACTCAACTCAGCATTGCCAGTAAAACAGATACGACACTAATTGAAAAATAAATATAAATTTGACTATGGTTTATTTAGTCGTGTCCCTTCACGTGCAGTTAGAGCTATATATACCTATATGATAACACCAACTGGGTTAGGCTCTATAAGTCCTTATCTATCTTCTTACTTTACAGTATAGGAAGGAAATGTTCTGCAGAAAAGCTTTCGTATAACAAGTCATTGAGCTTCGCAATTGATTTATAGGTACACCAGTAGGTAGGTATACCTACTCACGGGTCCGACAGCAAGTGACTTGTTTTTCTTACACTGGAGTTATTCGCATCCCATGACAGCCCCGTGTAAATAAGTGGCGCTGATTGGTATTAATGGTATCCAGGAAGGTAATATTAATAAAATAACAGTTTAAAAAAGTAATATGTTTAAATTATTAACATGCGTTTATATCCCTAATATACTTACTTAATAAATATTTCAAGGCTTAAAACGGAATGTAAAATATGACATTGCTGAACAAATTATTTGTGAATGTGGAATAAGAGAAGAGAGACCGTTAAGCCATCGCACTGACCGACGGCCATTCCCGGTCTAGACCACTTCCGCGCATTGGATGGGACGCAGGTTCGAATCCCGCTCGCACTAAACTTTTATTTTTCCACATTCACAAATAATTTGTTCTTTAAAGTAGCTGAGCATGTCAAGTTCTGAAATACAGATCAACATGACATTACAATGTATTTTTCTTAGACTGACTTGTTTATTGCAGAAAAGACAATCAAAGAGCGTATAATGCTATATGTAAAACATTTAAATTGTATTTTTCTTTTTAAACTGATAAAATAAAGTCCTATATTTTCCTTTTATTAGTTTCACTTGTATGTTTGTTTGTTTGTAATTTCCTAACCAAGTCTCCGGGACTTGCGGAAGCGGAGAGAAGCAACAAGGTAATAACCCAGATCACTAAGTATTTAAATTTAATAAGTTCGGTTGCTAAAACAATATGATAGACGGCTGTTATTCTCGTAAAGCACATAAATAAAATATTACTAACTTTTTGGACTTTATTTATTACTAAGTCCCAGGCTTCACAATAATCTCCGCAGCACTTCGGCTCTAAAGCAACCGAAATTATTTGCCATCCGCGCCCTGGAACTATGCCACATACAGGCATAACTACGAAATTTCTGAAAACAGAATTTCATATTAATGTAATCACAGTATCCTTCGATACTTTATCCATGACGGGATTGACGGGGCTCGCGCATCAGGTCGTGGATTCGATTCTCACTTAGAACAATTATTTGTGTGATGAATACAGATATTTGTACTGCGTCTGGGTGTTTTCTATCTATTATATGTATGTATTTACAAAAAAGAAAGTAATATAATATGTATTATATCCGTAACCTGGTACCCATAGCACAAGTGTTAAGCTTAGTTTGGGACCAGAGGACGTTGTGTGTAATGTCCGTTAATATTTATTTGTTATTCCAAAAGAATACTAACGTTCCATGTGGTGCTTCGAACTTAAAGTGCATTGGTATCTCAAATTTATTGGATAACATAAAATTAGAGAACGTAGTTCTTGTAGGCACTGTTGGTGGTAAAATAACCTAAAAACAACGTCAAAATGTTATTATGTAATAAATAAATTGATGTACATTCACATACGCAGTGATAGCCTATAGAGGTAAAACCAAGGATTACAAATGTACTGAGTTCGATCCCCAGTCCAAGTACACATCACCTCTTGACTTTTCGAGATTTTTCGAAATCATGTATTTGTTTACTTCATGAGGAAACCTGGTTACCAGAAAGAATTTGTCGACGTGGCAGACTACGGCCCGACATCCTCTACAGTTAAATATTTATTGATTAACTAAAATACGCACTTCAGTTGGACAGTCCCATTCTGTAACCCACTCCGTGCATGGCAACCATGTGTTCCCGGTACAAGGTATACGAAACCAGGCATGCTTCATTTTAGTTACACTGTCTCCACCGGGGCAGTATTTAAACTGGTAGTCACCACACATGAGGTAACCATACACTTCATTGTTAATCTTAGGCCTAGAGAAAAGTAAGGAAGTATTTATTATTTCGGCTGGTGATAAGTACCAAGGTAATTATAGTGTATATTCCGTGCTGAGTTTTGTGGTTTCGATTTCTACACAGGACAATTCTTTGTGTGACCCACAAATAGTATGCTGACCCTAAATGAACTTTGTGTGCATTGTGTGTAAAATCCACCGCGATAAAGGTTGTGAAAAAAAATCATAAGAAAAAATATATTTGTTACTTAATTACGTAAGGACAGGAGCATTATGCAATAAAGGATTCTAAATTAGAATAGAGAATGAAAATAATTTTATATGAAAGTAGATATGAAAGAGAATACTGGTGTAAAGAAACGAAAGGGAATGCTCCGATGGTTCGAATAAGTGGAAAGAATGCCGGATGAGCGACTGGTTAAGAAGATATACAATACGAAAGTTGAAGGATGTAGGTACAGGGGGAGACCGAGACCAAATCATGTATTGAATGAAGGTGCAAACAGGAGTCTCCGAAACCGGCGAGCGTGTATGAAGAGAATTATGAATGTTGAGGAAGCGGAGATGTATGCAAGAATAGAGCCTTTTGGCACTCTGTTCTCTCTGCCTACCCCGCAATGGAGATCGCGTGATGATAAATAATAATAATAATAATAAGTAACTTTATATCACACGAACACTTGCTAAGATTGAAATATTGTTATAGATTATCGTGGTTATGGAATGCATCGTGGTCATATACTTACTACGGAATATAATACCTAACTTATTATGTGTGCTTTTATACTTGCATAGGTAAGTAGGTATAAATATAATATTTTAAGCCCTTGACATGCTCGGCCATTTCCCAAAACACAAACTGCGAAAATATGAAATAGAAAATAATAGCCAGAAGTGGGATTTGAACCCACGTTCAGTTGGTAGAGAGTTTGTAACGGTAATTCATAAGACGTGGGGTTTGTACTGCAGGCCTACCATGAACTCTTAGCTAGCGATTCAATTCCGACGCAATTCAAAATAGGTGTGTTGTTGTATTTCGTACCATGATGTCTAATTGAGCGATCTTGTTTAGGTTGTCAAGTAAGTTCATGGTACGAATTTCAATATAAAGATGTCATGTTTGGGATTCAGATTATGTGCTGATTCCGCAAAAAACAAAAGATTGTCTTTGACACGTCATGGTACGAAACTGAGATTCAGTTCAGTTTGGGTCCTAAACTGGATCGCAATAAGAGTTCGTGGTGAGCCTGCTGGTCATATGTAGGTACCTATATATTGAGTGTATACTTCAACGTACCTGAACCTTACAGTAAATAGCTTTGATTCATTAGAAGGTATCACGGAAGCAATGGGGTCTATCATAAATATACCATCCGCATCTGAAATGTTTTTATATTGGTCATCACCAAATTATAATTATATTTAGAATTTTTGGGCAATAATAATAATTTATTTTAGAGCGATAACGTAACGTACCCGCTGTCCTCAGTTTCAAAAACATCCACCTCTACGCAGGAATAGGGGCAGACCGGGCTATCTTACATTACTAAAATTTATTGAGATGCTTAGCCTGTTTAAATAGACTTTATAGTAATAATACATGTGCAGATTGTATAGCAAATGACAACATACACCACCAGTGCAATGATGATATTTATCTAGATTTTTCGATTAAGCATAACATTAACACTAAGTCAAAGCCCTACCGTTGCCCACGGAGAGAAAATGTATGCGATAACGTCTACAATAAACTCACACGCTACGTACGAATACTTAGGCTCGACGCAGTAACGCTTCGCACGCGGTACACGAAAACGTTCGTAGCTGCGCTACAGTTGTCACATAATCGTGGCTAAATGTTCGTATATAGTGTGTGCTGCAGAAATGTAGACCCACGTTGTTAAACAAATGAACCCACGCAGCAAAAATGCGCCGTGCACAGCGTGCTTAACTGATTTTACCCATGCACGTCGATATAGTAGTTTTAAAAATCAACGTTACACGCACTTATAAAACCCTTCTTCATATTTTTTTCTATCCATTGGATAAAAAAACTCAATAAAAATCTGTTCCGTAGTTAGGGATTATGGAATTCAGACAAACAGGCTGAGGCGGCGTGGGAACTTTATTTCTAAAACTAGCAGTCAAAAGCTAGTTTTTCGGTTATATCTCAGGTTCCCGATATAGTAGCGGAGTAAAATGTATACCAGTTTTTAAGCCTAATCAAGAGCTCTCAAATAAAAAAAGTTGCATCAAAATCCGTTCAGTAGGTAGTTTTTGCGTGATGCGCGAACGAACAAACAGATAAACAGACAACAGACAAACAGATAAAAAAATCTAAAAATCATTGTTTTGTGTTTAGACACGCCTATATAGCCTATTACAGACATTTTTCTCAAATATATTAAATGTACAGACACAGCTCTGTTACAGATTTATAATAGTATAGATGAAAATCTATAAACCGTAGTAAGGATGCAGGTTGGACAAGACCCCTCGTTATGGGGACTCGATGTAGGGAGACTAGATAGACCAGCAGTAGATGATAAAAAGCTGATGGATAGATGGAAACCATTAATCAAAGTTATAATAACCTGGGATCCATTGTATATATCCTTCTTCTTCTTCATGATTTGTAACGCAAATGGTTTGCGATATATTCTTCGTGACATCAGTAACACTTCCCGTACCGAAATCTATGTATCTTTCAAACACCGAAGCTGGTGGTATATGAGGCAGACGATTAAGGCTGTTCTCCATGAGATGCACAAATGGAGACATTTGATTTTTCTCTAAGACATGCTCTTGAGTGCTAAACATCGGGTTACCAGGCAGGACTACCGTTCCGTGTAAGTTTATGAATAAGGGGTCCTAAGGATAAAGTTGGAAAAGAGATACATAGTTTATTCTTCGTAAACAGGGGTTAAAATAGCTATTCAATCGCTAAAAGTGATTTTAATTTGAAATAAGGATATTGTTAGTAAAAGTTCCAATCACCAAAGAGATTAGTTACGAAGTTTGTATGAACAAGTAACAAAAGTCTATAGTGAACCACGTACGACCCTGTAAATAAATCTACAAATGTAACGTATAGTATCTATTAAACACACTTGACCGTTATTCAAAACCTAATAAAACATGAGAGCAGCGTTCTTGACTTTTTGCTAGTTTAAGCCGTGCGGAAACGGATACACCACTGTTTCTCTCCCCTTCTCTACCCCTTCTACTTCCGGTACAACCACCACCATTGGCAGATTAAGCTTTGCAAGCGTTTTGTAATCATTGGCGTTTTGATTGTCGACCGAGCAGGTCGCTAGTAAAGTGCTTGTGGAGCAAGTCACTTTTGCCGTGTTTTTATAATATAATACTATTCACTATCTTAACTATTATTATTAGATAATCATATTATTGAAAAGTAAACGGTGCTACCGTTCGTGATAATAATAAAACAATTAATTTCGTAAAACGTTTTAGAATACAAATATGGATAAAGCAGGATCATCCACTGCACCGAGGTTAAATAATGAGTTGGAATAAAATTTTGGCGAAGGCAAAATAAAGAAATCAAGAAAACGGAAAACCGTGAGGTCAGAAAGTTCAGATTCAAGTTCTAGTGCTACATCGAATTTGAGTTCATCTAGCTCTTCAGACAGGGTTCAGGGCCACTCACAGCATAAAAAGAAGCGCAGAAGAAAACACTGTAATAGTAAGTTGAACAAACTAATTGAGGAGGTTTCTAACCTTAAATATGAATTATCGCGCAAGCAGACTAGTACCCCTAGAGAATATAATAGTGATTGTAGTTGTTGTGTGGACCCAAATATTAGTGGTAATCTATTCGAAGGTGGATATAATGAACCTTACCCTTCTAGTTCTGTTACTGTTACCGGAGCTGAACCGCGTGAGCTAAACTGTGAGTTTAACTTTAGTGTAAGCACCAAATTAAAGGAACCCTCCGTTCCTCGTACATCTGCAGCATACCTAGAACAACTAAAGGAATTCCAACGTCTGGAACATGTCGATTGGAATGGTGTGCGCTATGCCGACGTGCAGAAGCAATATGTGCATGACCCGGGTTTCACAAAATTAGAGCCCAATGAGGAGATAAAACACCACATGATACCTCTAAATTCACAGCACACATGGAAAAGGCTTTTTCGGCTATTACTTACGCACTGCTAAAACAAAAGAATATTCTGGAAAAGAAAATGCGAGGCTTTTTAACATGGATGCAAACAGAATCGATTAGCAATACTAGTGTAACCGAGAAGATTAACGAAATTTTTACTAGAGGAGAGTATACAAAGGTAACTAGTGACATTTTTCAACTTGTGTGCGGACATAGAGCAGAACTTGTACAACAAAGAAGGGAATCTATTATAGCTTTAGTAAAAGACGCATACCATAAACATGCATTACGAAAAATTCCGCCGTCGTGTTCACAATTGTTTTAACAGCGAAAAGTTTACGAACATTTTAGAAAAAGCTGGAGGTGTCAAATTGGTGTTTTGGCCTAAAAATATGGATCACATGAACTCTGCAACGAAGAACGATCCGAGTACCTCTCAGCAAAAATTAAATACATATTGTGCGCCTCCTAAATCCTCATTTATGCCAAGACATGACACAAAAACTTGCCATAGGAAAAGCTATAGCCAAATCCACGGCCAGGTTCATAAATCGTTTAGAGGCAACAGAGGCAGTAGAGGAGGGAGGCGCTACGAGAATAATATACAAGGGCAAAACGACTCTCCCTCATCCCGAAGGGATAGGAGAGGACAAAATAATCGCAAATACCGACTCTCAACTGCCTTTTCGTGCCAGCCAACTAAAATATTACCGCAATCGCTGGGAAATGCCCAGGGCACCGCCCTACATTCTTAAAATTTTTAAGGGGTACAGAATCCCGTTCAAGTGAAAACCCCCGTTGTGCCTTCCACATCGACAAAGTCAAACGACATGCTCGCCAGACATGTCAAATATAATTTTGGAGATGCTATCTCAGGGTGTAATAAAAGAGGCCAAGCATTCCCTCCCCGAGCTTTATTTCCACAATGTTTCTACGGCCAAAGAGCAACGGCACGATGAGGCCTATATTTAACTTAAAAAAATTAAACCATTATGTTCACAAAGACAAGTTTCGTCTCATAAATATACACAAAGTGCCAGACTTTCTTCAGGCCCAAGATTGGATGGCAAAAATCGATTTATACCATGCTTACTTCCACCTGCCAATCGCACAGAACCATCAACGATATTTGCGTCTGATATACGACGACAAAATGTACGAAATGACCTGCCTGCCATTTGGACTGAGCTCCGCTCCCAAGGCTTTCGCGTCCCTCACCAACTGGATAGCCGAAATATTAAGAGGTTGAGGACTTCGCATGCTTGTTTATTTGGATGACTTTATACTGGTTCATCAGAATCCATCTGTTCTGCAAACGCATATTGCAATTGCAACAGACTTGCTGGTACACCTAGAATGGAAAATAAACAAAGACAAATCTGTCTTGGTTCCGCAAAAATCCCTGGAGTTTCTGGGAGTCGTATGGGATACTCGGACAAACATCAAGTACCTGCCGGAAAGACTAACCTCCAAACTAGATTCTCTGATGCAAGAAGCATTAAGAGTTCGAAGTTTAGGTCTGGAACACCTGCAGAAAGTCATAGGTATCCTAAACTTTGCAAGTTTTGTTGTTACAAGAGGGATACTAAATTATCGGGCTCTGCAAGTACAGGCGAACGCTCTCCTAAAAACACCGGATGTAAAAACTCAATTATGTCCAGAGGCGATAAACGAACTAATATGGTGGCAAAGGAACTACAAGCTACCTTCACCAATTCATAGTTCTCTGCCCTTGCACTATCTAACAACAGATGCGAGCGAAACGGGATGGGGTGCGATGTTAGACAACAAGAGCCTTCAAGGAACCTGGTCCACTTCGGAGCAAAAACTACACTGCAATCAGAAAGAGCTCATCGCCATAATAAAGGTTTTACGCGATCACTGTCATTATCTGAGATCCAAAGCTCTTCTTGTTCAGTGCGACAGCAAAACAATAGTGTCATACCTTCGAAGCGAAGGGGGAACCAAGTCCCAAGCCCTAGTAGACCTGACGAGACAAGCGTTTGCTATTCTGGACCAGTACAGAATAAATATGAGTATATACCACCTTCCACCTTCCAGGCAATTACAACACGTATGCGGATCATCTATCACGTCAGAAGTCCCCGCCAGAGTGGCACCTTCTTCCAAAGATAACCAACATAATATTCGCAAAATGGGGCATGCCCGAAGTCGATCTATTTGCCTCCCATCGGGCGCATGTCCTACCGAGATACTGTTCTCTCGACAGAACAGATCCTCAAGCCAGCTTTCACGACGCTCTAGGGATGATGTGGAACTTTACACTCGCTTGGGTATTTCTGCCACCTTACCTGATACCAAAGGTGCTTGCTCACCTGAACAAAGCGAAAGGGATTTACCTGCTAATAGTTCCACGGTGGGAGAAGGTATATTGGAGACCAGATCTGAAGAACAGAGCGCTGGCACCCCCCTTCACAATCAGGCGCCTATCAGTTCTCGTAGATGTCTCGACGGGACTTCCACCACCAAGAGCTTCAGGAATGACCTTGGAAGCCTGGAAATGTGGGGGTGGGAACCAAGCTTAAGGGATTGGTCGGAAGAGAAAAAGTCACTCCTTTCGTCTGGTCGGCGAAAGTCTACCCTTAAGTCATATAAGCCCGCTTGGAACAGATGGTTGAAATGGACCAACCTAATAACATCAATGCGCTTAATCCAACCGGTTCTCAATTGGTAAGGTTTTTAGCAGACTTGTATCAAAAAGAAGTGCTATCTTTCAATTCAATTTTAGTACACAAATCTGCTGTGTCCACTTTTTGTGATCCTAATAATGAGGAAAACTAAGTTCTCACAAGCTTGTAAGGTAAGTGCTAAAATCTATTTCAATAGCTAACCCTAAGTCAGTTAAACCTCCAGTATGGAATATAGAAACGCTTTTGGCATACCTAAGTCAAAGAAACCCTCACACCTCCAACTTCTATGAAGTGTCTCGTCACACTGCCGCCATTCTCCTCTTGTGCTCGGGAAGGCGCGTTTATGATTTAACGCTGCTTTGAATTTCACCGGAACACTATATTACGCAAAGTGATAAAAGTATAGTTCTGTGGCCCATCTATGGCTCTAAAACCGATACAGCCAATCACCGACAGTCTGGATGGAAACTTAGTAGTAACAAAGATAATAAATGTCTCGATCCAGTCCACTGGATAAAACTCCTTATTGATCTGTCCCAACCAAGGAGAGATCTCGCACAATCAAATAATTTATTTCTTAGTACATTCGGACTTCCTAAGCCTGCCACCCGTGCTATAATCGCAGGGTGGATCAAAAAGTTACTAAAAGAAGCTGGAATTCAGGGCACACCAGGCAGTTTCAGATCAGCAGTGGGTTCAAAAAATTGGCTTGAAAATGCCCAATTGGACGATATTCTTTTACGAGGCAATTGGAAATCGGCTAATACTTTTAAAAAATATTATTGTCGTGAAATTTTGACACCTCATGGTAAAAGACAATCTCAACTCTCGACTCTCAAATGTCTGGTTTGATTATGAATAAATTTCAGCCTATAGATTATAAATGATATATCTAGTATAATAAACGCTTGTATTAATGCACAATGTTAATGATAGTTAAGAATTATTTGATGAAATCGTATTTCGGAAAGATTCAAGAACATCTGGTGTCTAAATCATATCACATTGGCGTCACCACCCCCAGGCGATAACAAACACGTCTCTCATGTTTTATTAGGTTTTGAATAACGGTCAAGTGTGTTTAATAGAAACACTTTAACTGTAAAATAAAAGGTATATTAAACATACTTACCTTATTCAAAACCTAATACCTTAATCCCTGCCTGGTGGTAGTATAAACATGAGCAATCCAATGATTACAAAACGCTTCCAAAGCTTTATCTGCCAATGGTGGTGGTTGTACCAGAAGTAGAAGGGGTAGAGAAGGGGAGAGAAACAGTGGTGTATCCGTTTCCGCACGGCTTAAACTAGCAAAAAGTCAAGAACGCTACTCTCATGTTTTATTAGGTTTTGGATAAGGTAAGTATGTTTAATATACATTTTATTTTACAGGTAAAATGTTTCTATTACCTAATCTAGTATTTAAAGAAAATTGTCACGACACCGACACGCTTTATAAATTAGCCTCTAATTAGTTTTATGTTATGTCTTATTGTTCCTAATTTTATGTTAATAAGTAAACGTACTATTGCACGCCTCATAAGCGAAGCGTTGAGGTGGGTACTATTCTCGTTTTACACAGAACAACTGATATTTCAAACTTAAAATGTCTCTATTTATCATATATTGCACTTGTAAAACAATATATACACACATATCAAGAAAAACACTATTTTTGACACTCATGATATTTTCTATGCCATTTTTGTTATTTAAAAAACTGTTTAAAAAAGTTCTGTCTTGGACATCCGTTTGTTGTAGGTAATGTATGTTAACACGATAACAACTAATATACTTTACTAATCGAGCCATTCTTTTTTCATTTTAACTTGAGTATTACTACGAATAGAGCCCTATTACTTTTCACGGTCTGATTCGATGTGGTTTAATTGTTATTAAATAAACAAATAAATACTGAATATTTACGCTCGACGCGACACTAAAATCAGTGCTATATCTTTAATGAGAAATATTTCTATAAACCAATTTAGAAGTACTTCTTAAATTAGCGCTAGATGGCGTATAAGACAAGAAACCCACATTAGTACTTTTTGAAATTAGCGCTGTTTTTTTTTATTGCATGTAGTGGCAGACAAGCCACGGTCCATCTGATGGTAAATGGTAAGCTTCGCCCATGGACTTGACTATACCGAGAGTATTGTCAAGCCGCTGCTCACCAATTCATTTCACAGATGAAACGAAATATAAACGGCAATCTCCTGCTACAGCCAAAACGCAACGATGTGCTTCATGGCCGGTCACACGGGAGATGGTGGTACCAACCCGCTCGGGCCCGATACCAAGTGAGTACTCCCACTTTCTTTCGCCGTGTGAGGCCGGCACCAAGAATAGCTCCACCCCGTCTCTTCCTATGGGAGTCGTAAAAGCCGACTAAGGGATTACCGGGGGACCGGGCAGCAGCGTTTCCCTGTGTACTAAAAATATCCACTGCGATCGCCAACCCGCCTGCCAAGCGTGGTGATTATGATAAAACCCCCATTTTGGGGAGGCCTATGTCCAGCAGTGGACGATAAAAGGGTGATGGATGGACTCCCACTTGGTACCCAGCCCTACCACCAGTCATGCAATGGATGATAATTGCTTACTTCCCTTAGTCGCCTCATACGACACCCGTGGGAAAGAATGGGGTGGTGACACTTGTATTCTTAATCCGTCACCACACGGACAATGTGATTTATTGAAAACTACTTAGTAAGACCAATACATTATTAGTTACTTATCAAATAATCAATTTTATTGTGAAAAATAAAGATTATGAGGCGTGCAGTTTTGGATTTTCCAAAGTATTCTTAAGTTGCACTTACTTATTTTCTCATAGAGGGTGAAAAAAAGTAGTGTCCACCTCTGAAGCAAGACTATTTTAGAAACAAGGTACTTTGAATCCCTCTCTGCGCTCAGGATTCTACTTTAGCGTCCCTCGCTCGCTCGGGATTCTAATCTAGAGCCCTTTGCTCCACTCTGGGTCCAAAGAAACATTCTCGCCTTTAAAATAGTTATTTGCTGCTTAGGTAAACAATCTACTACCAACAAAAACTTAGCAGCAGGTCATTTCAAATGGTAATTTAGGAAATACTTTTTGATTAAATATTTATCACAACACATATTAGGTAGAAAGTGGTATACTTTACCTGGTTCAGCACTAGACAAACCAATTCGGCGGTATAGACACCCAGAGCTGTTCCAACAAATAGGACAGTAGTTGGAATACTCTCAAAAGCTCTTATAAGGCCGCAGTTGCCAGTCGATATCTAATATAAAATTCACTGATTAATAACTAGTACCTATCTTTACCTGCCCCCAATACTACTCAAATTCAAACATACCTAATTAAAAAAAATCTTTACCTACTTTATAGGCCTGCTATACCTAGGACTTAAAATCGTCTCGAATCTACTAATAACCTTAGCGCCTGAGGCAAATGCGCCGCAATATCGCAATTGCAATAGCTACAAGCGACCTGATTCCGTAGTAAAATCTTTCATGAGAAGGACCCGGCAACTATCTAACTCCCTACTCCCACACTATACCACCTCATTCTTGCCGTGAGCGAGGCGACTAAGGGATCCAGCAGTTATCATCCATTGAGTTACTGGTGAATTGAATTACTAGTTTGGTACCCCCAAATAAGAGTAGTATAGGGCTCCAGCGGGCCGATCTCCATATATGCCGTTTGACCGATAGTGAAGTGAAATACTTCGCTGTGTTTTATTTGTTGCGTGAGAAAGCCATCCTTTCTTTTACTTCCCATTCGCAAAATAAAATGTGAACTGCTTGGCATTTTAATTAATACTGTTGAGACCCTGAGCCGTGGTTACCACTTGCCATCAGGTGGGCCGTGAATTACCTATCTGTTGCCATAAGCAATGATAAAAACATAAAGTTTTGTATATAGATAAAATATACTTAATTACTTTTATAAGTATGTATTTTGATCTGTATTTTAGCACTTGGCATGCTCAGCTACATTAAACAACAAATTATTTGTGAATATGGAAGAAGAATTTTACAGCGAGCGGGATTTGAACCTGCGTCCCTTCCAATCCTCAGAAGTGCTCTAGACCGCTAAGTCATCGCAAATCTCCACATCACATTTGTCTTTACGATCCACGCCCCACCTATCGGACGCATTTACACGCATTATTCCAATATAGTAAAAATCATTTTCTCGCCATAAAATTCATATTTAATATTTGATCGTGCCATTCCTCTCTGCTCACAGTAAAATTATCTTTTTCCACATTCACAAATAATACGTACTTTTACAAGTTTATTAGTCTAATAATAACGGTGGGAGTTAAGTTTACTTTCGAGATTTACTCGTAAAATCTCAAAAGTAAACTCAAAGAATATTTTTTTAAAGGAAACACTACACTAAGGCATAATCCTTGTACCGCGGGGATTTTACAAACATACAATTTCACGACAAAGTACACCCAGACTCAGAACCACTATTTGTGGATCACACAAAGAATTGTCCTGTGTGAGAATTGAACCCACAACACTCAGAAGTCAGAACCGGTATATAAACCACTCCGCCATCTTTGCAGCAAATTACAACTATTAAGTACTTTGAGTAAAATAAACTCCCACTGTTATGACTAAGATGGCACATTAGGCTTATTTCTTCTTTTATTTCCTGAAGGCACCGAAAAGTGGGGTTAACAAAAATCTCGAATGATTACCTATTATACTTTATTATACCTACTTATTATTTTTTATTACAAAGTACCTACTTGGAAATACCCTTGGCCGCAAATAGGCATATACCACTGGTATGTTGTATCTACGGGTGAGCTGTTTATCAAGTATATGACTTCTTTTCTTTGCTCTTTTACATTTTTACAAACACTGAAGGTTAGCTTCCTTTTATCTAGATACACTTGCGGTCCTAGAATAGAAGACCTAGCTAGTATGAGTTCTAAACGTCGAACCCAAGGCACACACACGTTTTGGGAATACTGCGTATTTGCTTTATATTTAGATCTATTATTGAACACTGTTATAACCAAGAAAGAAAATGTATGAAGCGAAACTGAAGACCTTGTCTTTATGCAGAGGCATCATTTGAGACATATTCATCCATCCATCCATCAGCCTTTCATCGTCCACTGCTGGACATAGGCCTCCCCAAAATGGGGGTTTTATTATAATCGCCACGCTTGGCAGGCGGGTTGGCGATCGCAGTGGATGTTTTTAGTACACAGGGGAACGCTGCTGCCCGGTCCCCCGGTAATCCCTTAGTTGGCTTTTACGTCTCCCATAGGAAGAGACGGGGTGAAGCTATTCTTGGTGCCGGCCCCACACAGCAATGAGACATATTAATATATATATTTTTATACTACATAGGTGGCGAACAAGCATACGGCCCAACTGATGGTAAGCGGTTACCGTAGCCTATAGACGCTAGCAACACCAGAGGTATCACTCGCGCGTCGCCACCTCCAATGAAAGGGATGGGAGGTGGATAGGAAGGATAATAAAAGGATATGTAGGATACTAAGGAGAGGATAGGAAGGATGATAAGGAGAGGATAGGGAGGGGATTTGGGCCTCCAGCGCTCTCACTCTCCATACGAAACACAATGGTAGGCGTAACTACCGTTGCTACACGCTGATCTTTTGTGAGAGGGTGGTACTTCCCCGATCGAGCCAGCCCATTCGTACTGGCATAAGCAAGGCTCTACCACTAGAAAAATAATAGTTGCAGATCAGCTTTCTATGGCAGGGCATACTACAGAACTTACATAGTATGGAGGGTAGAAGTAAGGAGGTCTAACTCAGTGTATTAAAAAGTGTCCGCTAAAAGGGAGCCAATTAAGGTGGTGCCACAGTAGCAAGTGGAAAGATTTTAAAAACAGCGCCATAATAACTTGCTGTTTACAGGTTTCTTTTTCTGTATACGTTTTCAACTTATCCCTTAACAAGACGGTCCTCCTTACTTCTACACTCTATATTACATAGGCAACCGAGAATTGACAAAAAATTTGTCTCACCATAGCATTTTCCAGTGACCGTTAACCTATAAGTATTTCCAGCTGTATCATCGACGAGAAAATATTCAGTAAATGATTGTCTCACAATATTCGGCTTGAACAAGATCTTGATTCTTGCACATTGCCCTGGCTCTACTGGAGTTGTAGTGATTGTTAAATTGAATACGCGATCTACGTTGTTCAAAATGTATATGTTTGTTACACGGTATGACAAGCATTTCTGAAATTTATAATAAAATCACGTTAAATGACTTCACAGATAAGTAAACTTAGTTCCCTTACTAATAAATAAAGCTGCAAGGGCATAATTTTTCACTTTGCTCACATCAAAATTATTTTCGATCGAGATATATTTTTCTACAGCTGTGTCCACAGGAATGCAGCCAAAATCTACAACTTTAACTTCAGATAAACTCTCATCAGAATAGTCTTCCATCTTCTCAAGATTTTGAAAATATAAAATATTTCCAGATTTATTCAGCAATCATGGAATTTTAAATATTCCGCCATTTTATAATACAGTAACGAAATTTATGGTTGGTTTATGAAGTTCCCGCTTAATTTTTATTTGGAATTATGACCATATATATTATTATGTCATATTATAGAGTATTTGTGTATGGGATTTCGCAAATATAAGTTTATTGATATTGATAAACTAACTTATATCCAGGACGATTCAATTACGGGGTAGGCAGAGAAAACGGAGTGCCAAAAAGCTCTATTCTTGCATACATTCAGCTTTCTCAACATTAATAAATCTCTTCATACACGTTTGCCGGTTTCGAAGACTACTGACTCCACCTTCCTTCAATACATGACCGATTTGGTCTAGGTAGGTGAGTTTTGGTCTCCCTCTGTACCTAAATCCTTCCACTTTCGCATTGTATACCTTCTTAACCAGTCGTTCGTCCGGCGTTCTTTCCATATGTCCGAACCATCGGAGCATTCCCTTTCGCATCTTTACACCAATACTCTCTTTCATACCTACTCGTTCTCTTACGTCGTCGTTACGAATGCGGTCAGCCAGCCTCACTCCGCAGATTCTTTGCAGAGATCGCATTTCGACCGCATTGATTTTACGCTCATAGTTCTTTTTGCATACCCAACTCTCGCTTCCATATAGTAACGTTGGGACAAGCACTGCATTGATTGGTTACATTTATTTCGCGCATTTACTCTTCTGTCTATATCAATGGTGTACCTTCCGACTGTACTTCGACTGAATTCACATCCAAGATAAACAAATTCATCCACTTGTTCTAGCACACTATTGCCAACCGATACTCTGACATCTATTCTGGCTTCACCTCTTTCAAAGGCCATCATTTTGGTTTTACTCACATTCACAATTGATATTGATCTTCAATTATTATCCGTTCATGTTACTTTATATAATGTTTCTAGTGTACGGTTGGCTTGGTTTATTTATTGACTGGTATCATGGGTTTTATATTTTTGGCGGGAACATGAAATAGATCATGTCGCCGCCTGAATTGTTTTCCTAAACCTGTATTACTTCAAGTAAAAATGTGTAAAAGTGGTGGTATTTTGTTCATTAACTATTTATGTGTGTGCATAGGTGTTGGCAAGCGACATGGTGATGGTGCGGCATAAGGTGTTATTTTCGTGTTGCCTTCAAAACTCCACAGAAGCTTCCAGTAACGGCAATCACCTTACTGAGGCATGACTTTGACTTGACTACGACCAATTTTATATAACTGAATTGGATTGTGGCTTGTTTACTTACCTGTGATCAGTGAATTACGACGTCGCGTCGTTCAAGTTCCTGTTAGGCTGATGGTTCTGCGAAACCAAATCCTTAACATAATTTAAAAAAATAACCTTTTGACACAGTAACTGTCAAGTTGTCAACAGTAGTGTGAAACTGTCAATATGAATATTGAGTAAATAAAGTGCAAGTTGCGAAATTAAGTTATATGAAGAGATATATAATCATGTATAAATCGTTAATGTAATAATGTGAATTATAAACTTAAATTAAAAATACAATATTTTTTGAAATATTCCCAAATGCACCTCTCTGGTTAAGACGGGTGAAACAACAACCATTTGGGCACACATTCTTCGTAATAAGCACTTCCTGCTCGAGATGCGTTTATTTTATATAAAGTGCACTGAGTATATAATTTAGAAATGGAATCGGGTACTGACTGGTTATGTGAAATCCTGCAAAACGTCCAACTTGAGCAATTTTATTTACCGATAAGAGATCAATTACAGGTAAACAAAATATTATTATCGAACAGATTTTATAATTTTTAACCCGTTTCTGAATTATAATTACTCTAACCCGGTTTTCTTATTTTTTCTTTCATTAATTTGGCTACTACTGTTGCTTCTAGAATGTCTAATTTTGTTTGTGTTCTAGATAACGAGACTAGCACATTTTGATTATGTGCATGCAGAGGATCTTGAAAAAATAGGCATCAGTAAGCCAGGTGTACGCAGGTTATTTGATGCTGTAAGAAAAAAGAAACTGCAACTCTGGAACCGAAAGTTTTGGAATAAACTCTTTGGGTCCTCATTAAGTTCAGTTTCCAAAGAGAAAACTGATGTAACTGTGAGGCATACATCACAAGCCGAGCCGAGGACCACTTGCATTATATTGGAGAAAGACATTATGTAAGTTTTAGAGAATATAATGCAACTATTTCAGTAGAATCCCGACAGTAAGCATATTTGAAATCTGGTTTGGAAATAAAAGGCTTCAGTAACAACACTAAGGCATTTTAAAAATTTGCAGTCTTAGTTGCTGTTGTTGTTGTATTTACATAGAATATTTTCTAAAAATGCACATTGGTATATTGACTAATTCCCTTAGCCTACCTACTCAGGGTTTTAAATTAAATTTATGGGTTGAAGAAACAAATAATATAATATTCACTAGTTTTAATTTCATAAAATGAAAAGTTTTCTGAGGAGCAATAAAGAGCAATTAATGCTAATTCTTTTTTTAGATATTTATGAAGAGTGTCTATATAACCTATGAAAAATTGTAATGCTTTAAGTATAGACCCTGTTTGCAGAAAATGTGAATTCATACTTGCTATCTATGGATTTTTACTTATTCTCAATCATTACAATTTTTATATTATATGCTCCTTAGTTTAGCATAAACTCTAATCATGCTAATAATATATTGCAGCTTATTGATTTAGTCCAACAGCAGCTTATGTGGCCTATAATTATTTACTTATAATAAACTAGGACCTGCTTCAAATCTGCATTTACTAATAAAGAATATTTCTAGAATTTTTCTTTGTTTATTCCTACTTTTCTTTTAAAGTTTCGCCAGTGTAAGCTATGACAATTGCTTTAGTGTTACGTAATTTAATTTTTTTTAAAGACGGCACCCACATTATGTGATAATCATTGTATCACAGGGGAATTTACAAACATACAATTTCACAGACACAAAGTACACCCAGACTCAGAACATCCATTTGTAAACCACACAAAGAGTTGTCCTGTGTGAGAATCGAACTCACAACACTCTGGTGGGAGGCCGGTATCTAAACCACTCCACCGTTTTATTTCGTACATATTTTACATACATACTTGCCAAATAATATCTAAATTTATAAAAGTGAATTGATTAAGTGGGTTACAATTCAAAGAATACAAGTAACAGTAGAGTCTGCCAACCCACACTGCGCCAAAATGGTGGACTATGGCCTAGATCCCTCTCACTATGAGAGTAAATCCATGTCCTATAGTGAGACAGTAAAAGGGTTAAAAAGATCCAGAGAAACATATGCAGAGTGACTTTGTTTTATACTATTTACTTGTCCACACCTTAAAATTGTAGTACCTAACTAAAGATATCAGTTGTGTGAAGTGCATATGACTACCAATATATTATGTACCAAGAACAGTGATCAACATATTTTGCATACCAATATATATTATGTACCAAGAACAGTGATCAACATATTTTGCAGATTACACAATGAGCTTGGTACAGGCTCGTTTGGTGTTGTCAAGAGAGGAGAGTGGAAAATCTCTGATTCATCTCAATCAGTTCCTGTAGCAGTTAAAGTATTAAAGGCAGATGCTTTCTCACAACCTGGTATATATGATGACTTTCGAAGAGAAGTAGAGGCTATGCACAGCCTGAAACATCCTAATCTTATCAAGCTTCATGGTGTTGTGTTCCATCCTTTAATGATGGTTTGTGAACTAGCAACAATGGGTGCTTTACTGGATTATATTAGGGCACAAAATGGCAAAGTGTCCTTAGGATATATTTCGAAATGGTCAGAACAAGTTGCTGCTGGTATGGCGCATTTAGAGAAACATAGATTCTTACACAGAGATTTAGCTTGTAGAAATATTCTGCTAGCTACTTTGGAATTGGTAAGTATACGAATATGTAAATTCTTTTATGGAATTTTATATATAAGCGAAAATATCATACTAATTCTCTATGTTTAGATGTTTGAATGCTTGTTACTCAATTAAAAAATAGCTTATTGGATTTAGGAGAAATTTGGTACACATTTTATAACTTGGATTAACATTGTTTTTTAATATTTTGACCTATGTTTAGCGCTTGACATGCTCAGCTACTTAGAACAAATTATTAGCTTTACTGCAAGCAAATAATTTGTTCTTTGAATTAACATGTAGAATATTATATGGTGGAAAATTACTTGACTAGCTCAAACTAAAGCTTAATTAAGCCTGTACGATTATAGTCTTTCACATGTTCTTGGACCTTACTTACTTAATTACTTATAATCACGCCATCTCCCTTTTGTGGCAGGCAGATAGAACAAAGTGCCAAAAGGCTCTATTCTTGCATACATCTCTCGCTTCTTCAAACATTCATAATTCTCTTCATACACGCTCGCCGGTTTTGAAAACTCCTGATTCCACCTTCCTTCTATACATGACTGTTAGTAGTAGTGTTCTTGGACCATAGTACCTATACCATTTATCTCTCAAACAGGTAAAAATAGGGGACTTTGGTCTAATGAGGGCACTTCCTGATGCTGATGATTGCTATGTGATGAGTGAACGGCGACGTGTGCCGTTTCCGTGGTGTGCTCCAGAATCTCTTAGAAACAGGCAGTTCTCACATGCTTCTGATGTTTGGATGTTTGCTGTTGCCTTGTGGGAGATGTATACTTTTGGAGAGGAACCATGGATAGGTAAGTATAATTAGTTTTAATATAATAAATATTTGATAACTGCCTCTGTGGTGCAGCGGCAGTGTGAGCGACTGCTGATCATGAGGTCCCGGGTTCGATGCCCGTGTCTCGCAGTGTTATTGAGCGTCTTTGTAGAAAAGAAAAAATTTCGGTAGTAGCCAGGAGTTTAGAAATGTGTCCCGTAGACGACAATAGGCTCGCCACCTATGACGTGGGACTTAAATAAAGCTGGTGAACCGTGGGTGTATAATACACCACTGCCTATTACCTGAATACAGGCGTGATACTATGTTTTTTGTTTCGTTAACAAGATGCGCGGTGTGACTTTTTATTCAGACTTGACAACCTGTAATGGCTGCCAGGATGTCATTTAACAGCTAGGACCCACTGCTTAACGTGCCTCCCGAAGCATGGAGGTGGTAAGACGTCCACAAACACGTGTTCCATTTTGGTCACCCATCTGATGCCCTTCGAGCGAAAGTTCCTTAACCTTAAAGAACAAATTATTGTGAAAGTGGAAAAAGAGAGCTTTACTGCGAGTGGGATACGAACCTCCGCCCCTTCCAATCCGGGGAAGTGAACTAGATCGCTAAGCCATCGCAGTAGCCGACGACAGTATCCACTTCACATTATTGCTTTTTAGATGTCTACCTACTCTCTGCTTAACCTTGCCGATCGTTTAGCGGCAAGTGCACAACTAGGCTATTACGCCCTTCTGTTATCAGTACTGTGTATTCATTAATATGCAGTCATATTTATACGGTAATTATAATATTTTCGCTGTCTGTCTGTTTCGGTTAATCTCCTTTAAATTCTATCCAACTGATGGATAGAATTTAACGGAAATTTCCATGGCAGATAGCTGATATTATAATGAGTTACTTAAGTTACTTTTATTACGGACAACAAGAAAAAACTGAGATAGCAAAGTTAAATTCTATATGGATGAAGTTGCGGGTAGCAGCTAGTTCTGTAATATGTATAAAGACTTGGTGGTTGTATGCATTGTTTAATAAATGGTAAATATTGTGGCATATGCAGCTAAAGATGAATAGATCGCGCGCGCAATTGTCTCTATTACAATAAATATATATATATATATATATATATCTCGCATCACGCCGCGCATCTCTCTCGCAGTCTCGCTGGCCTAGTTGAATGTGAAGTATTGTCGTCGCTCACGTAGAGTGTAGTATATTTCGTGATAGTATCGCGTCGCTCTACTGTAATGAAGTTCTGCAGTTGCTGCAGACCGTTTTCAAATATAAACTTCAAAATTTAAGTTGGAATAACCACCCGGAATGAGGTGGGCGGATAATTCTTCACTTACCATTAGCAATAAAAGAGATGTTTAGAAAGTTTTATATATATTTTTAGCATTTGACATGTTTAACCATATACATTAAACACAGTGGAAAATGTGAAATCGAAAATATCAGTCACGAGCAGGATTCGAACCTGCATCTCCTGGATACCGTCACCCAGGACGTTAAGTATGAATGTGTTATCGGGATTAGCAGTCGAGAGTAGTTGTCACGATTGCTGAATTGGCAAAGCATCTGGACGGTATCCAGGAGATGCAGGTTCGAATTCTTATTTAATATCACTGTAATTGAAATGGTATTACGGTGTAATTAGACACAGAAATTTAAAATGAGACAGGTCCTTTCCAGCTTAACCTTGTATTTGATTTTTAACTAAATATTTAAATAAACTTTTGATCAAATTGTCACCTAAACTTTTCACGCATCTGCATTACAAGCCGACTGAGGGAATATCGGGGGAGTGGGCAGCAGCACTCCCTCGAGTATTAACAAAATCCATTGTGATCGCCAACCTGCCTGCCAAGCGTGGCGATTACGGCATTATCCCCCAGGACGGGACCGCTCGTTGTGGCGTTCTCTTGGGGAGGCCTATGTCCAGCAGTGGACGTTGAAGGGCTGATGGAGGGATGGATGAATTACAGCTTCCTAACTAACCAAACTGGTTATAAGTTCAGATTGCGAAAAATAACATTTGCGTTTCTTATTTGTATGAATTAGTGTTTCTTAATATGTGGTCTTCGATAACGATTGCGTGACTTACAGGCTTAAACGGATCAGAGATTCTACGTTTAATAATGCGCGAAGGTCAACGACTCACGGCACCGAACGCGTGCCCTCCCGACGTGTATATGTTGATGATGCAGTGTTGGGACCTTAACCCCAAGGAAAGACCTACATTTGCGGGCATTCAGCGCTATATGGAGACTAATAAATATGAAACGGCGATCGCTGCTCTCAGGTAAATATTAATTACTGAAAATATGGAATAGTGGTTTAAGAAGACTGTTTTAATTCGATTCGAGTGCGCTTTATTGTTGTAAATTACCTTCCGACACAAGTTTACTCCTTGAGATGTTGTCTGAAAAAATAAGTATTTATAAAGGCTATAAATGTAAGTAAGGTATTTTTATTGTTTTTCGTAAAAAAAAGCAAGAAAAATTCTCAGTAGCAGCCCGGAGTTTAGAAATGTTCCTGGTAGACGTCAATAGGCTCGCCCCCTATTACGTGGGACTTAAACATAGCTGGCGAATCGTGGGTATGTAATACACCTCTGCCTACCCCTTCAGGGAATACAGGCGTGATGCTATGATAGTCACTAGGTAGTTTTACCTATTTGTTAATAAAATATTGAGATGATCGGCAACAACTGGGCCTATTTTAGGCTGCATGCTACTTTGCTATTATCACATTCTCCTCGTATCTGTGAGAGTGCGAATAGGCAATCTTAGGTTATTTTGTGTGTGTCCAAAGATAACCGGGATGGGAACATATTTTATATAGTTTTTGATTACACTTAAAAACTGATAAATTTTTCCTTGGACGATATCGCAAACCTAAGATATAATAATAAAAATAATCTTCAGTACTATACGCTATTTTAATATTTTAAATTAAACAATATTATAAAAATATTCAAATAAACAAGCGACCGTGTTAAAAGCCATTGTTGTTGGTACACCGTGAAAATTGTATCAAGTGTGAAGCACTTAATTATTTTTTATGACATTTACCGTCTGCTTTCTCCCACAGTTACCGACGGCCGAGTAAAATGGTAATAGATGCTGGTGACCCCATTATTCTAATAGACAAAAGACCCGAATTGCATTGGTGGAAGGGGCAGAATCAAAGGACTTTGGAAGTTGGTTTGTTCCCGAGGTAAGAACTATTTATTGTTACAATTTATGGAACTTTTTTGGTTAGCGTTGTCGTTAGTGGTCGCCCTGTGGTCAACATTTGACCGTGCATACAATCAATCCTATAAAATGTATTTTTATTGAATTATTTCTAATGCGTGTTATACAAAAATATTATTTGTAATGCTTATTATATAAAAATATTATGTTTTTGCACTCCATTTAAACCTTAACTGTGAAAAATTTCACACTTACCGGTGCGCGCAATGTGCTAAAAAAAGGGGTACAACGTTTCTTCTTCACGTATTAATTAAAATTACCTTTATTTTATTCTTCAAGGGAAACTTACAGCTTAAACTAATACACAGTTTAATATAATACCTACAAACACACACACACACACATACACACACACACTTTTACAGCACCTAACGCGTTTACTTGATTTTATTCAAGGGTAAACGCGAAATGTTGTATAGATATATTAGAAAATTAAGTAAACGAGATTCCCCCAAAGTAGTTTTATTTCATTATGTTAAGTGTCCACGTAAATATCAGTAACTATTACTTTTATAGTTATTGTCTTTCGTTCAATTACTGCGCGATATACATTTGCGTACTTATTATAGGAAGATTGAGAATACAATTAGTAGCTCTTAGAATTGGTCAGCATAAACGCTAGAGTAATATTTTATTTAAAAATTAACATTAGTTATATGCATTATTAATTTTATGGAATTGTAGGTTATACTTTCGTGTATAATTTGGGTCAAGTAATTATTTATGAACTTTATCCGCATATATTATGCAATAATCTGCAAATATGACATTGCCTCACAACGACATGTATCTATTCTCACTTAATCATTACAAATGCGACCTGTTTGCTTGTTTCACGCCATAGCTACTGCATCGATCATCTTAAAATTTTGCATACATATAATTCAAAACCCAGAAAAGGGCATATAGTCACTTTTTGGATAGAATTATTTATGATTAATGCTTTGTAAAAATAAATCGAGATTTATAATGCATTTTTATTTTCAGCACTCTAGTCACGACTTCTAAAAATAAAGTTAGCCAGGCAGCTAAGAAGTCACAAACGTTATCGCCCATGCAAAAAGGTAAGAAAGACTATAGCATTATTACCTACATATAAATCTTATGTAATCTACTCGGCCTCTTTCCGGGAAAAATCCTACAACTGGCTAAATTATTAATTTAACACCCTAAGTATAATATAAATATACAGCCCGTTGTCTTAGGTGAACGACAAACGCGGTAATACGACGCGACGTGGCACGAAAATATCAAATAGAGTTTGTATGCACTTACTACTGTTGTAGTCTAATATGAATGTGACGAAATGCGATTAAAGTCATCGCGTCGCGTCGCGTCGCTCACCTAGGAAAACGGGTTAGACTGACTTATGTCGTAAGGCATTCTCTACATGTCAAACTCAATAATAATAATAAAAATTAAATGTAAAATTTAAAAAAACCCCCGACACAACCTGAGTTCCCTTTAAAAAGTTAAAAATAATAAAAGAAACTCAATCTTAAAGTACCTAAGTATGCACGAGTATTAATAATTCTAAAAAAAATACATCGTGTTGGGGGACCGCTCCTACTAATTTATTACCTACTATTTATTTTTTCATTAGTATCACATGACTATTTGTAATTGAATTGTTAGGTTTGGAGCGGTCCACCAACGTGATGTACTTTATATAGAATTATTAATACTCGTACATACTTAGGTACTTTAAGATTGAGTTTCTTTTATTATTTTTTACTTTTTAAAGGGAACTCAGGTTATATTCGGTTTTTTTTTAAATTTTTAATTTAATTTTTATTTTATACTTTTTATAGGTACACACTTATTATAATATTTATTTGTATTATTAATTTTGTAAAGTGCATGTGTCATTTGCGACCCTATTTGGGTAAACTTGCTGACATTCGGATTTTCACCCTCATTTTCTCCCCACCACATAGACATTCGGTTATTCTTCCCCACTTTCACACCCCACAACTTTTAAACGACCCAACCGATTTTCATCAGATATGTCTAAAAACACTCACCCGTAACTCACCTTTCATCCAAAAAAAAAATTAATTGAAATCGCTTCATCCGTTCGCGAGCTACGGAGCCACAGGTAGACAGACAGACAGACACGTCAAACTTATAACACCCCTCTTTTTACGTCGGGGGTTAAAAAGAAACAAGAGAAAGGAAAACATAATAAATAAGTAAAAAAAATATTACGCTATAACCAGTTAAATTAGAAGAAAAATAAAATAATTATATATATTATACTACTGACGACAATGAATGTTATGAATTTTAAAGAAATTGTTTAACAATCTTTAATCAAGCAATATGACGGTGATTTCTTAGTGTTAAGTGGAATACAGTGCCAGAGTTTAATTAAACTTTCAAAGAATTAAATTAACTATAACTTTCACGTGTCTACCATTAAGTATAGCGTTAAAGGAATTAAATGCGCTTGGATCCATTATGGGTTGCTCCCAATGTTGCATTAGTTTTGACAGGGAAAAAATATGCTTGTAGCATAACAGATTTTTTTCTTTTACGTTGGTAACCCTGATGTGTTTAACAAACTACTTTCGCAGAAAAATATCTACATCACTTTAAATGGAGCTATTGTCATGCGCACAATGCGCATTGCGATAATTAATAAATAATTTATTGTTGAAGATCCTATTGATCGTGTATATCGTGTCTTTATATCTTTTATATACGCTAAGAATATAAATCATTATAATGATAGTATAATGATAGTATAGTGATGATAGTATCGTGACCTGTCTTGGCCCAATTTATCAGGTTTATTATGGTTAGACATCCCATCTTATGTTTATGTGGTCTTTTTTATATGAAATATTATAGTATACTGGCGGATCTGATTGACTTGTCCTGTCCGACTGACATTGGCGTTTCGCTTTGATGTAGTGATTTATTTCATATACCAAATATATTATTTTACTAGCCTTTGCCCGCGGCTTCGTCGCAGTAAAATGCTGATTTTTAGGGTATATCTCAGGTTCCCGATCTAGTAGCAGGATAAAATGTATACCAGTTGTTAAGTCTAATCGAGAGCTATCAAAGAAAAAAAGTTTCATCAAAATCCGTTCGGTAGTTTTTGTGTGATGCGTGAACAAACAAACAGACAAAAATCGAAAAAAATCGTTTTATGTTTGAGTACTCCCACTTGGCACCCAGCCCTACCACCAGTATAGTAAAAGGGCGAGGCTATTGTTCTTTATTAGTAGGTATGGCTAATAATTCTGAAACTAAAAAAAGTACTGCAGACGTTATTATATTATAGTCTAATACAGTCATTTTTTCTCAAATATCTTAAATGTACAGACATAGCTCTGTTTTATAATAGTATAGATTAAAAAAAGGGGCGTATATTTTTACATTAGAATAAAGTGTTAAGGCGGGAAAAAATGTACCTAACCACACACCCCGTCGTTCGGGGCAATGAACAGGGTAGTGTGAGGCAAATAAGCCTACCCAGCCCTACCACCAGTCATGCAATAGATGATAATTGTTTATTTCCCTAAGTCGCCTCATACGACACCCGCGGGAAAGAATGGGGTGGTGACAGTTGTATTCTTAGTCCGTCACCACACGGACAGTAAGCAATTATCATAGATTGCATGACTGGTGGTAGGGCTGGGTACCAAGTGGGAGTACTCACTTGGTAGGGGGCCCAAGCGGGTTGGTACCAAAATTTCCCGTGTGACCGGCCATGAAGTACATCGTTGCGTTTTGGCTGTAGCAGGAGATAGCCGTTTATTCTTTCATTTCATATCGGTGAAATGAAATGGTAAGCAGCGGCTTGACAATACTCTCGGTATAGTTGAGTCCATGAGCGACGGTTACCATTTACCATCGGATGGGCCGTGGCTTGTCTGCCACTATATGCAATAAATAGATATACATATATATATATATAGTTAGTTTTATATATAGTTTTTCAACCGACCTGAACCGATGATTAATAACAAGTTTTTAATCACGTGCGTTTCTATATTCTTACGACGTATTAACGTCATACAATATTTACATAGCATTGAAAATCGCTAATCTATGACTAAGAGAATATTTTATCAACATATGTATAAACCCTTACTTACATAATAAGTCATAGACTTACGTAAGTATATCTGTTTGGTTTTTACATCTTTATTTTGGTAAAATAGAGATTTTACACGAAAACTAGCCTTTGCCTGCGAGGAACATAGCTTTTTTAGGTTCAGTCTCCGTTCAGTATTTTTTGTGTGCGAACATACAAACATACAAGAAATCTAAAAAAATATTGTTTTGTGTTCAGAATTTCGGAATAGTACATACAGTATTTTTTTTTTCAAATATATACAGACAGGGCACTGTTACAGTTTTATAATAGTAAAGATTTTATTTACTAAATATTATCACTGCTTGTTGAAGAAAAAATCATGCGGAATGCTGCCTGCCTGAGAGATTTTGTTGATGGCTTGTGATGTCTGCCAACCCGCACTCGGTCAGCGTAGTGTACTACGGCCTAAATACCTCTCTATTCTGAGAGGAAACACGTGCCCAACAGTGGGACAGTAATAGATTGAGAAAAATCAAGGGGGACATGGTGCTTGGTGTGACCATATGTGACAAGGGGTGGCCGTGGTGTAAGAATTTCCCAGGTCTTCAGGTTTGTTTGGCAAACATGGTCATACAACGTAACAAAGGGGAGAGAGAATGTTAAAAAATAGCAGCATTTAGACGTAATTTGGCAAACGGCCCCCACTCACGTTACACACGTGTATATTTTATATACCGAGTGACTGAATACACTGAACATACAGTTATTTAAGTATGGATATTTCGTTTTATCTACAAATTGGAACTTATTAACGAGAGTGACCGACATAGCCCGCCGGGTTGCCATGCTGAAGTGGCAATGGGCAGGCCACATAGCTCGACGAACCGACAACCGTTGGGGAAGAAAGGTTCTCGAGTGGCGACCACGTATCGGACGGCGCAGCGTAGGACGGCCCCCCACCAGATGGACCGACGATCTGGTCAAAGCTGCGGGGAGCCGTTGGATGCGGTCGGCACAGGACCGCTCGTTGTGGCTTTCTCTTGGGGAGGCCTATGTCCAGCAGTGGACGTTGAAAGACTGATGGATGGATGGATGGAGGAACTTATTAATGTTTGTTTCTATAGTCTGTAACATTAGTCCCCGAACGAAACTGGGCTTGGTCAGTAGGAGGTACATCATATATTAGTATGACACAAGCACTATTTTATCACCATGCATTAGTTACTTACACATGCGATGTTGTTAATTGTATGCCATTTACACCTGTACATATGATAAACTGCCTCGGTGGTGTAGCGGTAGTGTATGCGACTGCTAATCATGAGGTCTCGGGTTCGATCCCCGGGTCGGGCAATGTTATTGAGCTTTTTCCTAAAAAGAAAAATTCTCAGTAGCAGCCCGGAGTTGGGAAATGTGCCCGGCAGACGTCAATAGGCTCGCTCCCTATTACGTGGGACTTAAACATAGCTGGGGAGTCGTGGGTGTGTAATACAGCTCTGCCTACCCCTTCGGGGAATACAGGCGTGATGCTATGTGTGTATGACGGTTTATGGACGCAACACATTTTATTTACTTATCGATAAATATATGACTCGCTATGTTTTTGGTATATCTTTATACTCTACCCATTTAAGTAAACCTTTGTTTATATAGTGCGTTATTCAGGGAATTTACCGAAAAATAATTTAGAAGGTTGCAATTGCAGCTAATTTTATAATTACTAGCCTATCCAAAGCAATAATAAAATTGATGCTAATTTAAGTCTATTCAAGACCTATCAAACAAAGAAGTTTCTTTAAAATAGCTCAGTAGTTTGTGCGTCATGAATAAAAAGACTATTTTTTTGGAGTCAACGGCGCCTAAGTAGTACTTCACCTAGTAATAATATTCACTGTTACTTAGCTCTTCTTGCAACAGCAATCTAGACATTTTTTGTTCATTGAGACCAATTTCTCAAAGGATAGAGTTAAGGACTGTTGTGTTAGCGTTGGCCGTGTGGGGCCGGCTTTGGAATCGTCCTACCCCTCTCTACCCACGGGAGTCGTAGGAGCCGACTGAGGGAATACCGAGGGAGTGGGCAGCAGCACTCCCTCGAGTATTAACAACATCCACTGCGATCGCTAACCCGCCTGCCAAGCGTGGCGATTACGGCATTATCCCCCATGACGGGACCGCTCGTTGTGGCGTTCTCTTGGGGAGGCCTACGTCCAGCAGTGGACGTTGAAAGGCTGATGGATGGATGGATGGATGGTGGTTAGCATTCTTGACTTGTGTTGTTTATGCAGGCTACTAATGGCTTCGGACTGATTTCGAATACGGTGCGACATTGAATATTTCCGGAATCAAACAGACGTCAATCAATTATTCCTGCTTCTTTTTCAATTATATACCTAGGTCTGATAGGATAGGGTAGGTATGGCATGCCAGCAGACCGCTGTAGCAATGTAACACATTTCCAGTGGTCCGCCAATACAGGCGGAGAGACGGCACACTGCAGATTTATTTAGTGGGTGAGGGCCCCATACTAACCTGTTCTTTGCCCCGAACGACGGGGTAACGGTTAGGTACATATTTTCCCGCCTTAACAAAAAAAAAGGAGTAGGTATAAGATGACTTATTTAACTGTTCATAATGAATGTCAGTCGTTTTTTTTAATTTGCATAACCGTTTTGCCATAAAATTTAATAAATTATTATGAAATTATTCTGTTAAAAAATCCATTAGTAGATTTTTTTTTATAACTGGCTCATAAATGAGGAATTATCAATTATTGCAGGTCAACCATCCACGTCAATATTATCATCGAATGGGGTATCAGATGACTCTGCAGTGATACTGCGCAAGCGTCGAACGATTGAGTCCACACAGCCTACGAGTACGCGCGGTGGGAACACCGGCAATAAACAGTTCAATTACAATAAACTGATAAATGACCGTGTCGCAGCGCTTAACCAAAGTAGATTAGCGAGAGGGACAAGGGAGGTGCACTCTAAGAGTTTAAATCAAGGTTTGTCACACTAATCCACACTTTCTAGAGTGAAGTGAGTTTGTTTGTTACTATTTATCGCTGTAACTATGAAATTTGGCATAATTATACCTATACATAGTCTGGAGCGAAGAGAAGAACATGACAAGTTATTATCCCGAAAAAAAGTAAGGGTTTCTGTGGGATGCCTTTTTTTAAATCGAGTTTTATTACGTGTCAGAACGTGACCCAAGAGAGCGAGTAGGTATGAACGAGAGTATTGGTGTAAAGATGCGAAAGGGAATGCTCCATGGACTGTGGTGGTCATGGTTTGGACATGTGGAAACAATGCCGGACGAGCGACTGGTTAAGAAGATATACAATGCAAAAGTGGAAGGAAGGATGTAGGTACAGGGGGAGACCGAGACTCACCTACTTAGACCAAATCGGTCATGTATTGAAGGAAGGTGAAGTCAAGGAGTCTCCGAAGCCGGCGAGCGTGTACGAAAAGAATTATGAATGTTGAGGAAGCGAGCGATGTATGCCAGAATAGAGTTAGAGCCTTTTGGCATTCTGTTCTCTCTGCCTACCCCGCAAAGGAGATGATAAGTAAGAACGTGACGTATTTATATTGTAGGTAGGTGTTAGCATTATAATTTGATTATTTATAAGTACCTAGGAAAAGGTATACAGGAAATATGTTGCTTTATTTGTACACATTTCCGATGAAACTGTAGTAAGCTATGCTCATGTCCAAAGATGTTTCCGAATAGGTTTAACGATTAAACCTTAATCTTATTTCATGGATGCGTTTTTAAATTTTAACAAAACTTGAGAGGATTCCACCTTTGCGCTTGATCTTTTGTATCCTTTAAACACAAAAAAAAAGTTTACAATAGCGAGTACCTAAGATGCTTTGACGAGGTGTTGATATAATTATTACTAGTAAATATGGGTAATCAACGCTTTTAGCAGATATTTTTATGTGGTCATTAACACACTCACTCGAGTAGGTACCAACTAGACGAACGAGAATAATTCGCATCAACAAGAACAATATAAAACACTTTCTTTCTTTGCGTGGCATTGCATCGCATGCCGGAAACGCTTTAGGAAAGCCATAATATCTTTAAAATATGAATATTATTGACCGTCATATGTATACTATTATGTTGCATAGACGCTTCTAGACAGGTGTGATAATTGTTCAACTTTGGAAACTTTTGGCATCATATGCAATAAAAAAAATGGCTGACCATTTAGTTCTTGCCGGATCTCTTCGGTCGCGGTAGATGGGTGGTGGTCACCTGTATCAAGGCATGCCCTTGTTCACCTACGTTCTGTAAAGATAGTAGTCTCCGAAATACAGTCTGGAGGATTTATGTTCCATAAGAAAAAATAATTATCGAATTTATTTTATTTCAGTAAAGGAAGACATACTGATTGATTTGGACTCCCCGCCATTTACAAGATTGAGCACACCTTGCAAAAGGACTATAGATAACAGTCAGAATGCCGTGTCCATACTTGATGAACCAATTGACGTGCCAGAAAGAGGTGAGTGAGATACGACATTGTTAATATAATTCATAAAGTACATTAGATTATGCAATTGGTACTGAAAACTTAGTTTATTATAGATGAAGATCTAACCTAATAACTATAGTCGGAATTATAATTCGATTCCACATTTGAAATTAGCTACTGTCATTTTGTAAAATAATGGTACTACATTAATAGTGTAGTAGAACACAAAAATCGATAAACAATCGCGATTTATGTTTATTTAATCATAATATTGGTGTGCCAATTAAAGACTAAATTATTGATTTTTATTTAAATAAATACATAATAACTCCACTCCATCAGCCTTTCATCGTCCAATGCTGGACATAGGCCTCCCCAAGAGAACGCCACAACGAGCGGTCTCGTCATGGGGGATAATGCCGTAATCGCCACGCTTGGCAGGCGGGTTGGCGATCGCAGTGGATGTTGTTATTACTCGAGGAAGTGCTGCTGCCCACTCCCTCGGTATTCCCTCAGTCGGCTCTTACGATTCCCGTGGGTAGAAAGGGGTGGGACAAGTCTAAAGCCGGCCCCACACGGCCCAAATACATAATAATTCATAATAATTATTTATTAATTAGTAACCGCTGCTTTATTTTATAAAAAGTTAATATTTTTGTTTTTTATATTAAAAACAAAACTTATAATAAAAGAGCCTAGATAGTTTTCTGTATTGGCAACCCGTGCGCGCTCGTGCAGCTATCGCCATTTTCTTTATCTTGTCATTCGGCTTCATTCTCCCAGTCTAACTGAACGAATATCTTGTTTCATTGCGAATCGATATTTTGTTATTTTGTTGGGTTTTTGTTAAAGTTTTGTTACGTTGTGTTTGTTGTTACGTTTATAGTTTTTTGTGAACTTTGAGTGAATCTATTTGTTTTGGTTTGTCATCAAAATGGATCCTCAGCCAAGTACATCACAAAAAGAAGTGGACGTTATCTTGTCCCCAAGAAAAAAAAAGTCCACGAAAGGCTTTCACTGTCACTGAAAAAGTAATGATCCGCAACGCCTACAAGTACGTGAAAAATGAAACTTCTGCGCAATTGGAGGCCTTTGAAGTTGTGGAAAAAAATGAATGTATGAGCAAAGTTGCTGACATATTGGGAATAACCTCACACTCTGTTTGTAACGTTTTGAAGGAAGTAAATAAAGGTGCGCCGCCAACTCCTAAAAAAACTGGACCAAAGCGAAGTTTCAAAGATAAAATTGATGAATTTACATTCTCCCCAATACGAAGAATTGTTCATCAGTTCTTTTACCGAAATGAACCTCCAACCATTGCAAAGGTTAGTCAATCAGTATTATTTTATACCTACATCTTTTATATATAACTAATGATTCCAAACTATTATAAAATTTACTATTTTAGATTTTACAAGTGATGAACGATGATCCAGTAATGCCCAAGGTTTCCAAAGACACCATCAGAAAAATTTTGAAGCATCTTAATTTTAAATTTGTTGCACGGTCACGCAAGAGCACACTTATTGATCGAAATGATATAATAACATGGCGCCAGCGTTACTTGCGATCTATATGTCAGTTTCGACGAGAAGGGAGACATATATATTATCAAGATGAAACTTGGGTTAACGCAGGTAAGGCTAACATTTTGAATTTATATACATTTTACATTAAATTTAATAGTAATAGTGAATGTTCACGTACTATATTTATTTTTAGGTCGTACTGTAAAAAAAAACTTGGGTGGACAAGAAAGTCACATCATCTCGGCAAGCGTTTTTGGAGGGACTGACCACTGGATTAGAAAATCCATCTGGAAAAGGCAAACTTCTCATAATTAGCCATATAGGTAGTGAAGAAGGCTTCCTGGAAGAGGGGCTCATGATTTTTGAAGTAAAGAAAAATTGTGAAGATTACCATGATGAGATGGATAGCGATGACGGCGACGATTTATAAAATAAAATATTACCATAATACATCTATTTGTTTTATTTCTCATGATCTTTAATAAAATTAATCGTCATAACTAAATTATCCGTTCACAAATATTTAATTTCCTGATATACTTAGTTTCTATTAAAGTAGTAGTTGTTTAGATATACTACTATAAATGAGAGGAATCATTCCGGAAATATTCCATTTCCGTATCGAATAATTTCGCATCGTCACTATTTAGTACTTGTCATAACGTTGCAACACTGAAATTGTCAAATCTGGAATCGAATTAAAATTCCGACTATTATTATAGTAATAATTTGTTCTTTGTGTTCGTTTTACGTGAGTTTCTAAAGTAGATCTTGAAACGCATTATTTTTTATTTGTAAGGCTTGTGTCCTTAAACCTTCACGTGCTAGATACCAATAGTACACTGTTCACCGAGAGGAGAAAATTACAGATTTCTGCAGGTTGTGTTTTAAAAGCACCCGAGATCGAGAATCGCACTTTCTCATGAGTGATACCTAGTACTTTCAGGACGAAAAGTGAAAACATTTTATTTAACAATCATTAATTTTACAAATTATTTTTAATTAATTAAAAGAAGGCGGCTCGCTTGTGATTTTCATTTTTTTAACTAATTAATGGACAGGGTAGTTACTAAGCATAACCAAGAGAAGAGAAGATAGGTAGAGGTTTTGGCCTCCGGCGTTCTCACTCACCATATGTTGTTTCTCGTTAATCTTCTGTGAGAGGGTGGTACTTTACCGATCGAACTGGCCCATTCATACGGGGATAAGCAAGACTACCGCTATTTAAATGCAGCATTTTTAAAGTCATTAAATGGATGACGCGATCGCGGTTTTTATATAAATTTTATTATTTTCAGGTTTTGAATCTGATTGGGGAGAACAGAGCACAGAAAGTCTACCAGGTTTTAGTGCAAGTTCCACAAATCTTTACGGTGCTAAATCGCTAGACAATCTATCTACGGGACATTATAACACGTCCCAAACTACGGCGCAACCAGATCCGTTTGACACATCTCAATACTGGTCGACGAACCAGCAACTTAGACCAAATTACGAAATAACTATACACGAAACTAATAGTCGACCAACATATCAAGAATCTCATAGATATGCTGCAAACAATCACAATACTATTGCTTCAGAAACATCAATATATAACAATACTCCTAGTAATACAATTCAAAATAATTCTCCTTACGGGACTGTGTCTGCCTATGCCAAAACGAATGCTCTCTCTGTAGAAAGAAATTCTGTACCAAGTGTGTCCACATCCCTTGCTGAAATGTCGTTGGACGATAGAATCTCGGAATCTCTGAATCTCAGAAAGAGCAATAACAGCGATGGTTTATACGCGGAGACTACACGCAACGTGCCGTCCACTTCGACGGCACACAATACCACCGAAGATATACCACTATACAAAAGCTATGACGTCAATCCAATTCAACAACAATTTATACTAGAGACAAAAGATTACTACACGAAATTATCAACACCGACTAAAACTAACACTAATAATGACTACGAGAAGAACATTTATAAACCTAAGTGCGAGGAAGAAGGTGAAAAGCTGAAGAACTTCAGTGAATGTGTGGAGAACTCTAAGAACTATTCTGCTTTTAAATACCAGAACGTTGATTATAATTACTCTAATTATTCAGTTAATTACGGTAATGTGGCTTCGACTTCTCGAAATGGAATTTATGACGAGGTTAACGATACCGCGAGTAGTTTTTATAGCGAGATAAGTGATCCTTCAGAGACTGTGTATGAAGTTCAGCCTTTATATTCTAATGCAAATTTGTATGATGAAGTGTATGAAGACGTGCCTCGCCCTCATCGACCTGCCCCGCCTTGTCCTAAGCCTAAATAGTTTTATAGTTTAAAATTTACATTTATCAGTAATGTTATAGGTTACCGGAGGTATGTGCCTTTATAATTGGTAAAAAAGAAAAAAATTGACTGATTTAAATATTGACATTTAAAATACATTTTTAATCTATATCTGTGAAAAATAATCAGGTCTTATTTTACACGAAAGTATTATTTTCCCCTGTACTGTACCATATTTTGTACACGTACTAATATATAGTAAAGTTAATAAATATTAACTCGTGAGGCTGTTGCAATCTCTGTCATACATATTATTTTAAAAATAAATCTTTTTTTATTTGATATTACACTTTTATATAGTCGTACTCAATGGCTCGAATATTAAGTTCTGAAGATTTTGCAATATGATTGTCACACCGAAACCGCTAATGTGAGATCGGTTTGCGGTTTATTATCTGTTCATTAAAACATGGTTTAGTCATTAAAAACAACCATTTTACATAACATTTATGGAAACTGACATATTTAAGTTTAATTAAAAACAAAACTCGAATCATTGATATTATAAAAGTTTATTGAATCGTTACTAGGAGTTTTATTTTTTGCATAGAGCTTTATTTTAACAATGCAAACTTGATAAGTTCAGGTAGCTAATGTAATTATTGCAGCTGAATAATTTATCTATAAATATTAGCAATGTTATTTTTTACTACTATATCAGGAGGTATTGCTTAAAATGTCGAAAAATTTGCTTTTTTTTCCAAAATATTATTAGGGCTTCTAAATCTCAACAGCGTATAGCGTATTGGTCTAATTTTAATTATTATTCTTACCATGAGTCAAGACAAACTTACTTGAATAGATTATGATGTTTACTTATTTTAGCTTATAATATGACACCTTCTTATTGGTGGTAATGATTATTATTTTACGATATTTTGTGTTATTTAAGAATCAGGTAGCAAATTGTCCTTTCAATGTACGTATGTTCTTTTTTATTTTTTCACGTAATATGTAAATTCATTTGTTAGCTAATGGCAGTACATAGTTCTAATATTAAAAATATTCTGAACTATAAAAAAAATAGTCTTATGTTACTCGTAGTTTTAGTTAAGTTTAATTCTTATTTATTTATTTAGGCTATACACACATTTACTCTTGAATAAACGCATATTATGGGTGATCTGAAACATATTTGTTGACTAATAATGACATTAAAACATTAAACGCAGAATACGCGCGTAGCGTATTTTTATTTATAGCCAATATTTTTTTTTATTCAACGAATTGGCAAAGGCATTATGTTTTGAACTGTATGTTGGTTTGCGTTGGGAGTGCGTTCAGTATTTGCCTTTAGTGTGAATATGTATTAAGCATATGTTGGTTACTTTGTAACTGGTACATTAGTAATATATCGTTTCTGATGAGCATTAATATCACTAATAAGACTACATGTAATAACAATTATACCTTGCTGCTTAGCCAGTCACAAAAAAATATATCCAAAATCGTTTATATCTATACACGGTATGCGTTAAAAATGGAACTACATCACATGGTGCCTCACCAATAAGTACCTGTTAGAATAGTTGGATCGTACGTCACTCATGATTTTGAGTAATTTTTGTAGCTATTTATTTGTTTGTAATATAATATATTTGTAATGTGTGTCTAAGCTTGCCTCTTAACATAGTTGGGGGTCTATACAAAACCTACGTACCACAATTTATTAAACAAATACCATTTTTTATTGTCTTTACTGACATTTAGGTATAATTTGACAATTATTTAGACGTGCCTACTCTTCCAATTAATTGGAATCTAACGCATGTAGCTTTAAAGGAATACTTCCCTTATAGATTTTACTAATTAGTAAATCAAACAGAATGTTCTTTAAAATTTGTTGGAAATAACGTCTAATATAATATAGACACTGTATGAAAGAGAAGACACGATTAAGAGGTGCAGTTGTAATTATAAAATTAGGGCAACTTTAGATTTTGTGTACTTTAATATGGGGCTTTTGCAGCTAATGTGTTAAGTAGAGCTATTTATTTTATAAATAAGAGCGTTTAGTTTAAATTCAATTTATTTTAGAAATTCAAATTTTAACAAGGAAAAAGAAAAGTTAAAGTTAGGTATAGTATATATATGTATATATAACATTACTTTAAAGGATTTATTTAATATTAATGCTTTGTTTTTGATAGAAAAACATTTTTGCCTATCTAATACCTAATTAAGTCTAGTTTATGGTTTGAAAAAGTTGCTAACTTATCTGATAAGCACATACATAGATATTATTTTTAAAAAAATTATCTAGGAAAACAAATCTCGGCAGAGAAGTTAGTAATTTATTAAAGGAGAAGAAGTTCATGAAAAACAACATTGAGAATTAATAGCTCTCGGTTTTTAATTTAGTGAAGCTAAGTGTTGGATATACCTATACGAACTAGAAGTTTATAAAACTAGAAGTTTAAAAATTTGGAACAATTTCCCTATAGTCGATATTAATTATACCAAGAGGACGACTATGTATAGTGTATTTTCTATTATTATAATAAATGGGACTGTTATTTTTGTAATGCTTCGAAATGATTATGACAATTGTGTGACGAATTTTTTGTAGTTCAATGGCATGCAAATCCAACGTCCATCATTATTTGATTAAAACGTAGATTAAAATTAGTAAAGTTTAACCCAAAATAATTTTCTGTTATTACACACTCTTTACTGATTTTATGCTCTTTCATGAACACTGTGTGGTTTAATGACAGGACAGTGTGTATTAGTAATATTATAAGAAAATATTAACCCTTTGGCGTGTTTATGGAACATGTATAAATGTCCATATTTCGATGAATAAAAAATATGGTTTATAAAATATTGACTTTGTTTTATTGCTACTCAAATAAAACTAGCGTGACTGAATTAACCATGGACAAAACACAGGCTTGTAATTTTGAAAGGTAAAGCCAAAATATATCAAGTTTCGAAAAAAGGGTATGATAATATTGTCAACAATTCCCTACAATAAATCTTAATTAAATCGGGATGAATACACTGATTGGCAACACATGTATTTAAGATTTCAAATCTTTAACAGCAGTCACTTAAGTTGGGGTAAAAATATTGGTAGGTTAATGAATAATTAGTATTTTAGGGCAGATCGTTTTTCTGGTACCTAATTATATTGAAGCAAAAGTTTAAGAAAACTAAAGGTCATATCTACGCGATTCAGACAAAGTGAATTGCTGTGAATTTATAGTTCTTACCGAACACGTCCAGGAACCTGCAGTTTCGCGGCTCACTTGCCCAAGCATTATTCATATATCTAGTGGCTCTCCGGTCTACCGGGCTGGCCGGTAACCATCGCTGAGACCAAGGTATCGGCGACTTTCCTGATCCAGGAGAGTACTCCTAGATTAAAATCAAAAAGGTTAGGCGACATATACCCTCTCAGAAACAATGAGATCTGAGTTTTCGGACAGGTAATGACGCTTCTTCAACAATAATTATTCTACAAGCTACACAGATGCCACGATGAGTTGGTATTCGTTTATTTCGAGCTTCCTTTTTTCTCCCGATGGTAACCGATGCTCATGCGTTTTAATAATTAGTATTAGGTGCACAGCCAATCCGCCGCCTATCGTGAGTAAATTGCTTTTATTAGACCTTGTTTAGTGAAATAATGGCATGCCATAGCACCGCGGAAACATTGCAGCAAGTAAGTTTATGAGAGCAAATACGTATGTGCGTACGTGGTAGAAAAGAACACTAAAAACGAACTATCTGAGACGAGTTCAGTTCCTATTGCGACATTTTGTGATTGGTGGCTTAAAGTGACGATGGAACCATTTCAGATAGTTCCTCAGTCGATAGAACGCTGGACCCCATTTCTCCTTTTTTTTTTTGTTAAGGCGCACACCACATCAGTGGCGTAACTATACCATCCGAGGCCCGTGGCAAATTCATTGGATGGGGCCCTCCCAGTAAAAATCGTCACTGCAATTTAATTTTTAACTGACTTTAAAAAGAAGGTTATCCATTCGGATGTTTATATATTTTTTATATAATGTTCGGACATCATTAAATCGTTACGTCGACTAGGGTTTGCAGGTCAGTCTCTGATTGTATTATAGGAACATATCGTCTGCATACAGCAATGAATTAACCACTGAATTGAACTCGCACATTCATTTCATTCAACCTTTGGAGACATTAGTCAGATACATGATAAAGTCTGGCTGGTAGAATGCTGCCCTGTCTAACGCTGATGTTTACATTAAACCAGGGTGTCATTCTATTATCCACTTGCACCCAAGTTCTGCAGTCCATTAATTTGGACTGCACCGCTCGCAGCAATCTACCGTTAATACCATACTCTGCCAAAATAAAATGCCCCAAAGTTCCTTTTGTACAAACGTGTCAAACGATTTCTTTAAATCCACAAAACTGGAGAAAACCCTGACCTAGAGCCAGATATTTCTCCACAATGTTGAACAAAGAAAACACAATTATCATTGATCCATGTATCCCCTTCCACTCGTGTAACCTCCTATTGTGTGCAGCACACACAATAATCCATCTGACACCATCCTCGTTCTCCTTTCAATAATCTTACTATACCCTTTGGCTGCAAAATTGGTCAAACTTATGGCTCCGTAGTTGGCACGGTAATTACGTGAACGCTTGTTTTTAAACAAAGTCACGATGACTGCGCTTTTCCAGTCCTTGGGAACAATTCCCGAGCTTCAACATCAATTGAAAAGCACCAGGAAAGATTCCCGGATACAGGAGCCTCCATGGAACCATTACTGAGCTTGAACATAAATTGAAAAGCACCAGGAAAGATTTCCGGACACATGAGCCGCCAAGCTTGATCATCTCGGCCGACACCATATCAATACCCGCTGGCTAACCACTTTTCAAACTTCTTACGCCCATTCAACTTCGTCCATACTGATGTCAACAGAGGATGCCGTACCGAGTGCTGATCTATTAGACCGCATGTAAAACCGACATCACCCCGGACTTGCATACAAATCTCCAGAGCATTAATTCAATACATTGTGTTTGCGCAAGAACCTTTAGACCTTATTTCATTCATTCCAACGGTTGACCACCTTTTAAGATTTTTTCACCTTCCGCATAAAGATTTAGATGATAAAATTTATTTTGAGCTTGCCTCTCGGATTTGGGGCCCCATCGGTCGGGGGCCCGTGGCATTTTGCCAGCCCTGCCACCCTGTAGTTAAGCCACTGCACCCCATCGTTCGGAGCAACAAACAGGGTAGTGTGGCGCCCTCACCCACTAAATAAACCCACCGTGTGCTGTCTCTCCGCCTATACTGACGGACCACTGGAACTGTGTTACATCCCAATTGTCCCTGCCGCCCCAACTTCAATCTGAGATTGGAATCATCTACAATTCGAATGGTAGGTACGCCTTTGCAGTGAACCAAGTGGGTCCAGCTAGTACTTTGGCGCGCTTTTCCAGAATTGTGAGACGTTGGGACTCCATGTGTAGTGTGTTTTCTTACAGCTTTAGATATATTAATTCCTTATTTAGCTCTTACAGAACCTGTGGAATAGGAGTTGTTGATGACGTCAAGTAAGAATTTATGAGGTCACAATAGAGATTGAGACAAATAAATTATATAAAAAAAAACATATTGTTGAACCTAGGAGGCCTAGGCATGTTTTATAGTAGAATGTCAACACAATATCTACTATTGTATTATTGTGAATAAGAAGAGGTGGAAGGTGCTGGGCTTTCTGTTTCTTATACTACAGGTGGAAAATAAACAGACGGCCTGCCTGCTGGTAAGCAGTTACACATGTAGATATGCGGTAGCATGTCAAGCCAAGTTCAAGGTAAAGAATTGGCGAGCAGTACCGTGTGTACATGAACCATTTGGAGCCACTTTTGACCCCCTCATAACTCAAAAACTATTTCACATATACATGTCAAATTTCAAGGCAGATCTTAGGCTTCAATATATTAGGTATCCTAAGTTTCTACTTATAGAAATGATATTTTATGATCTTTTAAATAAATTTCAGGACTGACCATTGAACTTGGTACCCATTTAGATCTCACTGTTTTGTCGTTGAAGTCAAGAATCAAGCCATATATTTAGATATTTATATATATATTTTTAGCATTTGACATGCTTAGCAACATACATTAAACACAAAGTGAAAAATGTGAAATCGAAAAAAACAGTCAGGAGCAGGATTCGAACCTGCATCTCGGTTCGAATCCTGCTCGTGACTGTTATTTTCGATTTCACATTTTTCACTTTGTGTTTAATAAAGCCATATATCATAATATTAAAATTGGCTCTCATTTCACATTTATGTTTTTGATGGGATCTTTGAAATTACATAATGGATTTTGTTTCAGACTTCATGGGTTGATAGAGTTGAGATACATTTAAAAAAGTTATCCTCATTAAAATAGTTTATTTTAAAACTGAATAGCACGCGGACGAGCATAAACGAGTACCTATAGGTAATGCAATATGTCTAGCATGGTCAATATATAGCGCTATTTTTCCTCCGGACTGTTAAGAGCACAAAATAACAAATACCACCTTTTGCTCTCACCCCGGCTATGAACCTAGAATAGGGAGTAGCATACTTAAATTGCTGACCGTATTTTCTCGAACGTGACTTAAATAATAATAAGCTGATCTACAGCCAAACAAGCCAGTCTCTATACCACTTTATGCCTACAAGATATAAATAACTTTGTAATTTGTCTTCGTTTTACGAAAATGGAAACAGAATGAAATTACATATGCGGATAGGACAGTAGTTACCGGCACAAGAAATTTTCGCAAAAACTACTTTGTTGTAAATACAGTCAATATACGAGTAGATTCTCGTAACTTAGAGTAAACAAGTTATGTTTAACATTTTATGACTAACAGGTAATCCTGAATATTTTACAAATACATAGAGCCTCTGGACTAGAGGGGTAGGCAGAGGTGACGGGTTGCTATATATCATGAAGCAGCTTTTCGCTGCCCTATTTTACATTTTATACAGTAGTTAAACAAACAAAAATTAGGACTATGTATATGAAAAACTACTAAAGGTACAATCGTTGAATTGTATTGCTCGCTATCGCAAATACGTAATTTACATGCAGGGTGTTAATACCGATAAGTTAAGCGTGGGCGCGCTCCAACCGACTTTGTTTCGTGTAGTACACAATTACTCAATTAAAACATTTATAGCTGCGTCAATATTATGACACCCAAACCAATATAGTTACGTAAAAGCTTAGTAATTTGCGTCTGAACACTTGCAATTAAAAAAAACTTAGGTATTGTTTATTGTATTGGACTTAATTGTGGTCAAGTGGGGTAGTTTAAGTGCGGAAGCGTCTGGGTGTTAATTTCTTGTTATCTAATGATAATTGGTGTTTAACATCGGGAATACATCGTTATGTAGGCGGCGAAGTGGCAGCACGTGAATGGATGGGCTCTGGATCGATAGAGCTGAGTGCGCAGGCTCGCGGCGCCGGTACACAGCTGGCCGCTTCGCAAACGCTGCAGAGTCCACATTGACTTGTGTCTCAGTGGTCACAGTGAGGCGTCTAAGTGTATCAGCTGTATCTTGAACATGTTCCAGTGTCATTGGCGGATCTAAACGGTGCGTATACCACCAGTTATACCTAACAATTGTTCCCTAAGTAGTAAATTAATGTGACCCACCTACGTCGTCGCCATAATTGTATAATAACGGGAAACCTGTTACACGAAACCTTATAAAAAAGTTATTAGCACTGACTGTTTGTTTATCACTTAGAAGATGGGTTGAATATTTTATAAAATAACTAATTATTTTGTAAGTTCAACTATATAGCGAAATCTATTGAGATCGTTAGCTGGTGTAGCTTAGAATAATACTTATACGTATCATAATTATGTAGCTACGGGTTAACGAAAAGGAAATATTTTGTTTTAATACAATTAATTACAAGTATTTATATTTAGATATTCTATATCTGCTTTATTTTTACTCATTATAAATAATAAATTAAAATATCAGGCTTATAAATGTTATACCCACTTTGCGTGGGAGGTATGAGCATCTACGTCATTGGATCGAACGACACAAACTAGATACCTATACAACGTACAAATAAACTACACCAGATTCTCTCATATTCAGTTATATGTAGAATACAAAACGGATCTTAGTAGCTGCTGGAATCAAACTGTATTGTATGTAGTAAACTGTGTAATACCTTCGTGAGTTTGGTTATTACCTAAATGCGCCATGTAACGCAGACATTTTGGTTTGCGATTGCTTTTACTATTTAAAAGTATTTTTTTTAAATATTTCATGACCCATTACTATCCCATTATTGGGCAGAGTGGGGCAGGTGAGAGGGATTTAGCGCAAGCTTTTCTTTTTATATAGCATCAAAATTATTTTCTTTATAAACAATAACAACCCATTAAATGCATTTAATGAATTAGACAAATCGGGATTCTTCGCGGCTTTTTGTGATGAGGATGACCGTGGTACGAGAACCTAAGTGTAAGTCCGTAAGTGATAACCGTCACTTGGTACCAACTCTATCATCAGTGAGGTTTTTTTGGAGTTTTGCCTTTATCAACATTATTTGCATATACCTACTAGTACTACTTCCTATAGACCCCGTTATCACGAGAAAGAATGGTGATGACTTACTGTATTCATTCGTCCTGTTATAAATAAAGGTCCGATTATATTTGTCTATATTTTTTGCGCCGGTAAAGTCCTAGGTACCCAGCGAAGCGAAACTGGAGAGGTTATTTTTAGACATTGAAAGATTACAGTCTATAGATTTCCGTCCGATGCGTAAGTACAGATTCCGTGCCTTACAAATATATTAATAACTTGGGTCGGAGTTCCATAATTTCAGCTTTCCATTTTCATTCTAAGTTATCTCTATAACATCTACTAGGTACTTCCTTAATGAATTGGTTTTTATTTCTAATTCTCGACGGCTTGTGAAGTCTGCCAACCCACGCTGGGCCGGAGTGGTGGACTACGGCCTTTATCCCTTTCGTTCTGGAGATTCGCGCTCAACTGTGGGACAGGAATGGGTTGACAAAATTCATTTGAATTAAATACCTACAGAGAATTTGACATAGGAAATAGGTACTTCCTTGCTTAAACTTAGTAACTAAACGAGCAGTACTAGCTTTTACCTGCTTCTCCACCGCCGAAAAGGTTTAACTTGAGTTTCCGATATAGTAGCGGGTTTTATCCCGCCTTTTATACCGGTTTTTAAGTATAATCAAAAGTGATCAAACAAAAACAGTTTTATCAAAATCCGTTCATTGTTTTTTGCGTTATATGTGACTAAACAATTAGACAAACTAAACAAAAATTCTAAAATAATGTTTTGTTTTCAGAGACGCCTAGATATCCACAGTATATAAATTAATTTATAATATTGTATTTTTCTCAAATATCTTAAATGTACAGACATAGCTCTGTTACAGCTTTATAATATTACGATTACTAAAGATGTTTGGTCTAGTAGTCGCGTGGTCGCTATACCTATTCAATATTATTGTTATTACTAAAAATGTGCTCTAACAATTTTTAATTTCTAGTGATTTCTACAACGTAGTAGGTATTTATCAAGTGATCTAACATGGGTAAGTACCTATGTTAGATATTTTGTGCCTCTCGTTCTCTATCTATGTCGTACATACTCGTATTGTTGTCATTATCTAATTTATAAAATTATCGTGCCGCGGTGTTTGTTACCAAAATCCTCCGAAACAGCTGGACCGATTTTTATGAAATTTTGTGTGCGTATCGGGTAGGTCTAAGAATCGGCCAACATCTATTTTCTATACTCCTAAATAATAAGGGTGACCCACCCCTAAACAGTTTTTTAATTTCTTGGACAACATTTTTTTATTTTAATTTTATTATGATTCGGCATTAAGAAATACATACCTTAATGTTCACCCTTCTACTGCCGATGTAGAAATAATTTATATGGCAAAACGTTTGCTGGGTCAGCGAGTTATTATTATATAATCGCCGTTCATCTATTTAACAAATCCAGGGTTGATAGTCTGCCGCCGGCGGACCACTGAGGCAATGTTACACAGTTCTAGTGGTACTCCAATACAGGTGAAGAGACGGTATGCGGCACACGGCGGGTTTATTTAGTGGGTGAGGGCCCCACACTACCCTGTTCGTTGCCCTGAACGACGGGGTGTGCGTTTAGGTAGGTACATTTTTTTTTAATTAACAAAAAAAATGGCTGAGTATTGCAATGGCCCAGCTAACGATAGATGTAAGATGTCTGTTTAGATGACTAATCAAGTCACTTATAAAAACTCAACTATTTTGAGTATTGCTTGCAGATTGCCTTCTTTTGTATGAGTTGCAACTTATAAAAAAAATCTTTTAAAACCATAAATAAATTGAAAAAAGTTTTTGCAACATCTACCTGTATCTTTTACGGAAATCTTTAAGATATAGCCACCATTCGCGTGCGTCTGTTTCATCACTTACCTTCCTATAGTATCTTTTAACGGATCTTTAAGAGGTTTTCCGTGTTGTCAATATGTTTTGCAAGGAAAGTTTTTAACACTTAGACGAAGAATAATATAGACTCGCTACTATTTTGACATTAAGGATGAAGAAAAGGATGCCCATACTAGGTTTTACCAAGGGTGAGAGAGACACAGGTATAAGTATATTTATCCTTTTCGCGTATGCGTCAGTTGTATTTGGACCCAATGAACTGGGTCCAAACAATAAGGTGGCCTACCGTCCCCATCATCAGTATGTAAGCTTGTTTTTGTATTGACGTAAAAAAACCTTTATTAATCACGTTATATACGCTAATATTACATGTTCTAATACATTTTAAGCAAAATATAAGCATAAATGCAATTCCTTTTGTCCTGTCATTCTTTTATCCGGCTAAAACAGGTAGTACATTTTTAGTCAACAAAGTTATAATCATAGTTATTTTTTAAAATTATTCCGGTTATCTATTGCTATCTCGACAGTGCATACGCTGATAGCTTGTCTATAATATCCTTCGTCTAAGGATCAACATTTAAATAAATAAAATTACGTTTTATAACCAAGACGCGCAACAAACAATATGGCACATGCTAATCTTATGAGATACTTACATTAAAATATGTGACTTGTAATTTTACAATTATCCTAAAGATTTTGTTCATTAGTAAATCGTACAAAGCTTGGACGTCGTTAATAGAAAATAAAACAAAAGGCATTCTTGTATCAATTAAAATTGCGAAACAAACAACAAGCTTTTAGTCATGGACGTATTAGTCTTAGCTTTAAAACAATAAAGATAGCTATAATTAGCCCCAAGTAACTGTCTTGAACATTCCCGATTTCCTTCGAAAGCCTCAATATATGAACCAAATTTGACATGTTTATATGTGACATACTTTTTGAGTTATGAGGTGGTCAAAAGTGGCTCCAAATTGTTCGTGTAATATTACACACGGTGCTGCTCGCCAATTCTTTAGCTTGAACTTGGCTTGACACGCTACTGCGTGTATATGTGTGATCTAATATGCTCTTATAAGTTACTGAATTAGAGATACCTATAATAATAAAAACTAGATTACGGGAATCGATTCCCGCTAGTACAAAAAACCTCTTTTTCCTTGTTCACAAATAATTTGTACTTTAAAAAGTGGCGGAGCATGTCAAATGCTAAAAAAATATAGATCAAAAATGAATAAAAACTAGCTTTTATTAGCTGCGGAGCCGCGGGAAATATTTAATGGTCATATACTTATTACCAAGATGTTATTTTTAAACCCATTTTAAGCACTTGACGTCCTCGGTGATTAATCAGAATATAAAGTGCGAGAATATGAAAAATAAAATTATTATTGGCAGAGCATCTGGAACGTTAATCCAGGAGGCGCACGCTTGAACCCTGCTTGTAGCCCTGTTTATATTTCACATTTTCTCACTTTGGGTGTGTTACATACCTTACTATCTCAAGGGACTTTCTGCTGTGCCTCTTGAAATAGTAGGTTATATACCTACTTTAAAGAAGAACTGAAAAACACTAACTAATCGTAACGGGTACATACAACTAGGGTTACACCACTGAAGTAATGTAACATGGTTCCAGTGGCCCGCCAATAAAGGCGGAAAGACGGCACACGGCGGATTTATGAGAGTGGATTAGGGCCCCACACTACCCTGTTCGTTGCTGCGACGGCGTGTACGCTCAGGTGCATTTTTCCCGCCCTAACAAAAAAAAGGGTAATTACCTACAGAATATTTACTTAAATATTTATAAGTAAAATAAAAGTATCTATCTACAAATAGCTGTAGGTAGTTAATAATTTACCCTAAAGAACCTGCATAGGTATACAACATAAGCCGTTACCGTAGAACGGTTTCAAAGCAAATGTTTGGCTAATGCTAAGGTGTGGAAAGTAGATTGGTGAGGTAGTATTGACTAGACCGCACCCACAACCCATTACTGCCCCACTCATAGAGTTCTGAGCAATAAGATCTGCGGTCCACTGTTTGAGACGGGTGCCTTATAGGAGTAACAGCGATTTAGGTCATAATCTACCACACTCACTCAGTGCGGCTTGGAAGACTTCTTCACAAGCTGTTTAGAAAATACCTCGCTTCCTAGTTTTCTACGATGTTCCTTATCACCGGTTTTTTTTACGATGTTGCAACAATTTTCGAAATTATATATTTGTTAACATTATCGGGATCGAATCAAAATAATTATGGCATTATGTCACCAAACTGTCCTTAAATTCGTTCGAAACTTTTACTGATGTGGGAACAAATAGAAAAACAGACAGAAATAAAAATCGTTATTTTTTAATTTTTAGCACACTTTTATTATTTTGATATTTTCACTTTGTGTTTAACACTTTGATTAGCTTGTTACCTATGTATATATAAATATACATATATATATATATATATATATATATATATATATATATATATATATATATATATATATATAAATATACATATATTTGTATTTACTGGACTCTTTAAACATGATTTGCTCCCGCTTCGAAATGTCGAATTTAATTGAAACGTATAGCACACACTTATCAAGAACCGGTGACATTAAAATAATTTGAGAAGTTAAAAGAACCCTTACAGTTTCACCAGTGTGTCCGTCCTCCGTTTACAGCTTAGCTCAGAGACTTAGTACTAGAAAGCTGTTTAATACAGGTATATTAGTAACGCCAATAAAACGATAAAATAAAATTTTGAAAAAAATACCTAAAGTTGTGATGTTTTCTATCTTATCGTTGGATAGCTCTTTCAAAAATATTGTGGGTTTATCAAAAAAATTTTCAAATAAGCGATCCGTTTGTGAAATATTAAGCTTTAAAGCGCAAATTTTTGTGTGAGCCAGCTAAATGGGTGCTTGACATCAAATTTTACAAGTAGTTTATTGATAAACATAGTAAAAAGCACTCCATGCCTTCTTACAATAATTGTTATTTATACTATTACAAAACTGTAACAGAGCTGTGTCTGTACATTTAAGATATTTGAGAAAAAATGACTTTAATAGGCTATATAGGCGTGTCTAAGCACAAAACATTTTTTTTAGAATATTTGTCTGTTTATTTGTTCGCGCATCGCGCTAAAACGAATGAACGGATTATGATGCATTTGAGAGCTCTTGATTAGACTTAAAAACTGGTGTACATTTCATCCCGCTACTATATCGGGAACCCGAGATATAAGCTAAAAACTAACTTTTGGCTGCGGCGGGCAAAGGCTAGTTCATAATAATATTATTTTCTACTTTTTAGTTCAACTAGCTATTAAAGAGTGTTTCTTTAGATTTTAACTACTTTATATTTTATTTTGATACATACCTTCAATCATTATCATACACATCAGGTTTAATATAATACTAGCCTTTGCCCACGGATTCGCGACAGCCAAAAGCTAGTTTTTCGGTTATATCTCAGGATCCCGATATACGAGGAGGGATCAAAAAGTAGTGAGAATGAGATAGAATATAATGACTATTGATAAATTAATAATTTATTTTTCTACATAGTCTCCGAGTCTCTCTACACACCGAGTCCAGCGATTACCAAGGCTTCAATCCCTTTTAAAAAAAAAGTTTTGTCTTGGTCCTGCCATAAGCTCTCCACGGCAACCATCACTTCGTTATCGTCTTCGTACCTGTTTCCCCTTAAGTATTCTTTCAATTTGGGGAACAGATAAAAATTGCTAGGCACCAGATCTGGTGAACAAGGGGGGTGGTCAACCAATTCGAAACCAGCTTGCTGAATGGCAGCCATCGCAACTGCCGACCTGTGCGCGGGTGCGTTGTCGTGATGAAACAGCACGCCCCTTCGAAGTTTCCCTCTCGTTTTCTCTTTGATGGCATTCCTCAACTTGGGAACTAAAACTGCATAATATTGGCCTGTAATAGTGTTTCCACGCTCTAGGTTATCAATCAACAATATCCCTTCTGAGTTCCAAAATATTGAGGCCATAATCTTGCCAGCCGATGCCACGGCACGAAACTTCTTCGGGGTCGGTGATGATGGTCATGGCCATGCGAAGATTGCTGTTTTGTCTCGGGATCAAAATGATGGAGCCATGTTTCGTCCATTGTTACGAAACGAGACAAAAAGTTTTCAGAATCTTCTTGTAACTTATCCAACAATATCTTCGAAATGTCAAGTCGATTTTGTTTCTGACTATCGGTTAACATTCTCGGCACCCATCTTACGGAGACTTTTCTCATATTCAAAGATTGTTTCAATATGGATTGAATACTTCCATATGAAATGCCCGTTTCTTGAATTAAGTATCGGATGGTAACTGTTCGATCGCTCAATACAATTTTCTCGACTTTCGCAACATTTTCTTGGGTGACTGACGTCGATGGACGGCCGCAACGATGTTCGTTCTCCCTACTCGAAATTGAGAAGCCCACCTTGCAACAGTGGAATACGGCGGAGCAGACTCTCCTAATGTTGCCTCCAAATCGCAATTAATCTCTTGCGTCGTAACTTTTTTAAACAGAGGTATTTAATAACGGCTCGTACTTCGTTTTTCTCCATTTTCGAGAACACGTTCCGACACGAAGCAAACAAATGACTACATTCAGAAAAAAACAAAAGAGAATCGAAGATTTATTACAAATATGTATCTGAGCTATGCCTGTCAGTATTTATTTTTTTTCTTACCAAGGAGTATGTCGTTCTCACTACTTTTTGATCACTCCTCGTAGTAGCGGGATAGAATTTATACCAGTTTTAAAGTCCAATCAAGGCCTTTTAAATAAAAAAGTGGCATCAAAATCCGTGCAGTAGTTTTTGCGTGATGCGCGAACAAACAAACAGACAGAAATTAAAAAAAAATAATTAGAATGTACAGACACAGCTCTGTTACAGATTTATAATAGTATAGATTCTATAAATAATCTGCGATAACAAATAATATCCCATTTTTATTTGTTTTATAATGTAGAGTCTGTTTTATTTTGGTTAAATGCCTTTCCCAGGTCTACGGTCACCTGTGTAATAAAAACTATTTGTACATGTTACCTAATGATAATTAATTGAATATTTACTCATATTATTGCTTTCAGTAGGTAAGTAACCCGAAAGAAACGCATTGAAATTGGTTTAATGTCGATTATTACCAAAATGTGAAAGCTGTAGTAAATTTGGAGCTACGTTATAGTAAAAAATGACGTCAAAAAGTTATTAGCACAAAATTCCACTCAACATTAAAGTACAAATTATAATTTGTGAATAAGGAAAAAGAGTATTTTAGTACAGGCGGCAATCGAACCTGCGTCCCTTCCTATCCGGGGAAGTGCTCTAATCCACTGAGCTACAGTACTATCTTTTAGAGATACCCAACAATCTTCTTATCACATTTGTCTTAACGACCAACGCCCTCTATCGGAACGCATTTACATGCAATTAATCCAATATAGTAAGTTTAATTTTGCAATTAAAATTCATACTATTTGATGGCGTGTTTTTTTTCCATCAAAACCGTTTAGTAGTTTTTGCATGATGCACGAACGAACAGATAAATAGACGAACATACAAAAAACAAAAAAATACTTGTTTGGTGTTCAGACGCGCCTATATGTATAGCGTAATACAGTCATTTTTCTCAAATATCTTAAATGTACAGACACAGCTCTATTACAGCTTTATAATAGTACTAGCCTTTACCCGCGACTTCACCGCAGCCAAAAGCTAGTTTTTAGGATATATCTCAGGTTCTCGATATAATAGCGGGATAAAATGTATACCAGTTTTTAAGTCTAATTAAGAGCTACCAAATATAAAAGTTGCATCAAAATCCGTTTAGTAGTATTTGCGTGATGCGCGAACGAACAAACAGAAATCGGACAAAAAATCTAAAAAAAAATTGTTTTGTGTTTAGACACACCTATGTAGCTTAATACAGTCATTTTTTCTCAAATATTTTGAATGTACAGACACAGCTCTGTTACAGCTTTAATAGTATAGATACCCGTGGGGGAAGCATATTTTGCCACACTTTACCGACGGATTAAGGAGGAGTGGAAGTGAGTGGTAGAACGAGAAATTAAAGAGCATCACTTTAAGTTCTAAAGAAACTTATTTGTGGAACGGAGGGAATGGCTTGGGCAAGGGGCTGCAGAGACGTGACGCCCTTCGTTACTGCTTGACACAGGTGATCTTGGGGAGCGGTTGCTTCTAAAAGCACTTGTGGAAAGAGTTAGCCCGGTGTCATGATTGCAGAAATTATCCCAAGGATACAGAGATAATGCCATAGATCATTATTAATGTAAAATGGTTAACATAATGCATGAAGCTTTGAAAGTAAACGTGATGTCAGTGAATGTGAGCAAGATGAAAGTAATGGTTTTTGAAAGGGAAGATACATAGCATCACGCCTGTATTCCCCGAATCGGTAGGCAGAGGTGTATTACACACCCACGATTCGCTAGCTATGTTAAGTCCCACGTAATAGGGGGCGAGCCTATTGTCGTCTACCCGGCACATTTCCAAACTCCGGGCTGCTACTGAGAATTTTTATTTTTACGAAAAAGCTCAATAACACTGCCCGACCCAGGAATCAAACCCGAGACCTCATGATCAGCAGTCGCTTACACTACCGCTGCACCACCGAGGCAGTTAAAGTATGACAAATTGCGAGATTCTGATTGCAGGAGAAAGAGTGGAACAAGTGAAAGAATTTGTATACCTACCTGGGTTCAAAGTTTACGAGAGATGGAAAGTATGACTGTGATATTGAGCGGAGAGCGATGGCTGGAAATAAAGTGAATTGGGCACTGCATGGCTTTCTGAACAGTCAGAAAGTGCCAAAAAAGGCACGACTGGCTGTACATAGGGGGGTGCTGGTCCTTACACTTATGTATGGTACGGAATGTTGGACATGGCAGAAGAATATGGTATGATAAATGTTGTGAAGATGAGAGGGCTGAGAAGCATAGCCGGTGTGACTCGGATGGACAAAGTGAGAAATAGTATGACAGGAGAATGCTGTTTTGTGAAAGAAGATGTAGTGACAAAAATAGAGAAACGAATGGTTAGGTAGTTCGGACACGTAGAGAGGATGGATGAAAGAAGATTTTAATTTAAGGCGACTGTGAATAGGCAAGTTGGTAGAGAGACGTTCTTAAGCCAGGCCAGGTTAAGAGTACTCGTAACCAACAAGGATGCATGAAAGCGCTGCTGAAAGTAGACGAAACGAAAGATGTGTGTCAGGATTGTAGCAAGTGGAGAGAAGTGACCTCTGCCTACCCCTTCGGGAAAAACTTGTGACTATGTATGTATGTAAAATATGTCGTTTTTACAATAATATAAAACAGTTCTGTGACACACTTAAACCTTAAAATGATAATTTAGTGACAAATTAGCGAATTATTATTGAATTAAATCATGTTATGAGGTTTAGGAATCTAAATCATTGTGTTTTGATGCATTTCATTAAATCAAAATTTTAGACTTTTAAGTTCTTTCGCTTGTGTAATTAATATTGCTAGTAAAGTACTCATGTATGATACCTTTTTAGAATCTAAATAAAATAGGCATATTTTTAAGATAATGGGCAGCTATAGCATAGTAAATATTTTTTCTCAGTCAATGTTAAAATTTTGACAAAGGAAAAAAAAAGACTTACTAAATGCTTAAAATGTAAAATTAGGCAATATTTTACATAATGTCTATAATAATACTAATAAAATAATACAAGTACTTATCCAGTAGTCAGATATAAAAAAATGTATATAAAAATTTGGTACCTTGTTGAAATTGTGACCGAATGAATGTGCAAATAAATAAAGTTAAAAAGACAATTTAAAACGCGCGGATTTTGGAATTGCTTTAGCTTTCGTGTGCTCGTTTTTTTCTCGGTCGTCTCTGGTCCTAGACGAGATGCGCTAAGCAATTGCTTATATAGCTTATTGGCTAATCCAGGACTGTATCATATACATTGGAAGTTCTGCATAACCTCTTCGTTCGCCCGGCAGGAGTTATGCATATGGGTTTCCACGCCTTTGTGCTAATTTACATTGTTTTAATGGTTATTCTACTATTCCGGTTGGATACAAATCAAAAATCATAAGATATCAAAAATCGTAAGAATGGTCCTGCCGTTCTTTAGTTATAAATGGTGTAAATAGCCCGACCTGGTTTTGCATAATAAAGAAGATAAATCTCCCACGTCTATCTGAATACAATAAGCTTTAAAACAACCGTACGAATTCATCAAGCCGTTTTTCACTAGTAGATGTACAGTTAAAGAAAAATATTTTATGTAGTAATTGATAAGGACTGTTCTGCATACATTCATAAAGGCTTTGTTTAAAGTGGCTAAAGCGCCTTGGTGATGGTTGTTGAAAATGTCGTAAAAATCGTACGAACCTTTATTTGACGTGCGTTGTATAAATCAAAAAGTTATAAATAAACATGTAGCTTATGCCCGGGTAAAAGCCAGTGCGAGTATGAAGCAATACTGAGACAAAGAAAATCGATTATCTTAACAAACCGAGGGCTATGCTCTCTACTCTAACTCATAATGCCTACTTATATCGCTCACGGAAAAGCAGATATTATATAAATGTTACTCGTATAGGCCACTAATACCGAATGCACTTTGGGTAAGTCGATATTTGATGGCTTAGTAAGTGCGCTTATATTTCGAACTTTATAAAGGACACGAATAAATGGAATTATAAACGACTTAGAAAAGGAGAGAGGCGTAAACTTTATCGAATTGGTTATCTATCAATGATGCTAATAGATAGCTTAAGACTTTAAATAAACATTTATATAACCTAGCGAAGCCGTTTTGAATGTAGTGCAGCTCCTAAACCTAATTTGTATTTCTTTCACCAAGAACGAAATGTGTGGAATAGAAAAAAAAATCTTCTACAAGCGGGGCGCAAAACTGCACCTCATTTTTATTAATCAAATTTTATGAATAAACTTCTATATATACCTACCTTATATGTAAACTGAAAATGGAATCTAGGCTCTGGATATTAATAGTATGAAGCGCGGAGCTGCACGCCTACGCTCGCCGGTGCTTGAGGGTACGACAGATACGCCTACGTGCTGGGTCGCTGGTTGTTGATTATATAAAGTGAATATTCGAACAGTAAATGGTTTTATGACGTAGCTCTGCATTTTCTTCCATTCAAAATATTACTAAGCGCAAGCAAATGAGTCTTGCTATATTTTAAAAATATTGACTTAACTAATCCATGCTTCAATGGCGGGAAACAAGTAAACTTACATGATCTTATTTCCTTGGACTGAAACTTCTGAAAAAAAAATCAAGATTAATTTACCATATATTTTATTAAAATATTATATTATATCTAAATTATGTACTTATAACCTTTAGTAAATATGGAATTATATCTATTTATAGCATAATGTCGCTATACACGTCTGTTTGTTTGTCCGCTCTGTTAGTATGAATCTCTTTTGTTCCGTTCTTTCTCTACCCAACTTTCTACTACTATTTCCCAAGAGCAATGTACCCTTCTAAGTGACTGTACCTATTGCTACTGGTAAGATCAAAATGTTTAAAAAATCACGCCATCAAATAGTATGAATTTTAATTGCCAAATTAAACTTTCTACATTGGATTAATGCATGTAAATGCGTTCCGATAGATGGCGTTGATTGTTAAGACAAATGTGATGAGCAGATTGGGTATGGCTGAAAGGTGGTGAGGTAGCTCAGTGGATCACTACCCCGGATTGGAAGGGACGTAGGTTCGATCCCGCTCGCAGTAAAGCTCTCTTTTTCCTCATTCACAAATAATAATTCGCAAAATTACCCGCCGGCTTCATATGAATATTGTCTAAAAATATTCATCAAAATTGGTCTAGCCGTTTTAGAGTCATGGAGGAAACATGCATACACGTTTTTTTATATAATGTATATAGATGACTAGCACCTCCACTAAAATAGTGTCACAAATAAAATGAAATAATAATTTATTTAGTTCCGTATAATCATAGATAATATACTAATACTATGGGACACGTAAAAGTAATGAGCTCATGATGGCAGACAAGCCACGGCCCACCTTATTGTGAGTGATGATCACCGCTCTTGGACTCAAGAATCTTATGAAGACTGCTAAGCTAAGCCGCTCTTTGACATAGGATTGTGAATGGATAACATCTCCCGCTACAACTAAAATTAACAATCTTTTATTTACAAACATACCATCGTCGGACAACAATGTGACTTATTTTAATCGTATTGGGATAAAAATATTCACGGATATTTTTCACACAGCGTCCTCTGGTCCCAAATAAAGCTTAACGCTTGTGCTATGGGTACTAGATTACGGATATAATACATATACTACTTTTTTTTTGTAAATACATACATATAATAGATAGAAAATACCCAGATGCAGTACAAATATCTGTGTTCATCACACAAATAATTGTCCTGAGTGGGAATCGCACCCACGACCTCGTGCATGGAAGTCGGTTACACTACCGACTACGCCACGAGGCCCGTCAGATATATATTATTCCTTATACCAAAAGTCCGCGGCTCTGTCGCATTTAAAAGCTAGATTTTAGGTTACATCTTATGTTCCTTATACGAGTATAGTATTATAGCGTAGCAAAACATAACAGTTATTAAGTCTAATTATGAGCTATCAATAAAAAATGTTTCATCGGAATCTGCTTGGTAGTTCTTTTTTCTGATAGATCTTGATTGGAACAATAAAGTTTCATCAACACACATATCCTAATATCATAGATTTAATATAATATACTACCGTATCTATGCCTAATACAGTATTTTTCCATCAAATATCTTCAATGTATAAGAAGACACAGCTGTGTTATACCTTGATAATAGTAGGCAGATTTTACCTGCGGCTCCGCCACAAGCAAAAGCTAGTTTTTAAGCTATATCTCAGGTTTTCGATATGTCCGTGAGATAAAACGTATACCAGTTTTTAAATCTAATAAAGAGCTATCTATCAAAAATGTTTCATCAGAATCTGTTTGATAGTTCTTGCCTAATGTGCAATTTTATAGCGGTAGACCCTTGCTTATCCCAGCATGAATGGCCAGCTTGATCGGGGAAGTACTACCCTCTCACAAAAGATCAGCGTGTAACAATGGCACTTACTCCTGCCGTTGTGTTTCGTATGGCGAGTGAGAGCGCCGGAGGCCCAAACCCCTTCCCTATTCATATCCACCTCCTAACCTTCCTTGGAGATGGCAAGATGGAGTGATGTTTCTGGTGTCGATAGCGTCTATAGGCTACGGTAACCGCTTACCATCAGGGCCGTATGCTTGTTTGCCACCCATGTAGCATAAAAAAAATATCAAAAAGACAAAAATAAAATAATGTTTTCGGTACAGAGACAGCCACATCGCCTAATATTTTTCTCGAATATTGTTAATGTACAGACATAGCTGTGTTACAGCCAGATGATAGTACCTACAGACTACAGATAATATATAAGGAAGTGCTACCCAACACGTAGGTACTCAGATACATCTTAAGACCAGCCCACGTCCTCATAACGCCTACGGCTAGCAACTGCGCAGTCGGGTGAGGCTTTCAATTGAATCTTGTTGAAAATACTAGTAAACACAATACGGATAAAAGTCTAGCAAAGCTAACAAACGAGTTCGTTTTTAAACTGGCTTAGATCAATTTAAATGTGACTTGTTATTTAAAAGTTTCATAATGATGAAGTATTGATCAACCTAAAAATGACTTTTTAGTTTATGTGATTAGGTCAATTAAATAAAAAATAATTATAAATAATAAAACATAAATAGTAATATTAATACACACTACAATTAATTAAATGAGTAATCACACTTAAATAGGAAATGAGTAACTAATAATAAAACATAATAAATCCTAGAATAAATCAATATAAAATAAAAAGCTTAACAGGTATTAATTTCAGCTTGCTACTAGCATGCAAATATTTACATTTATGATATTAGTAGTTTAGGTACTATCATCCGACCACCGAAGGAATATAACACAGTTCCAGTGGCCCGCCAATAAAGGCGGAGAGACGGCACACGGCGGGTTTCTTTAGTGGGTGCAGGCCCCACACTACCCTGTTCGTTGCCCCGAACGACGGGGTGTGCGGTTAGGAACATATTTCCCGCCTTAACAACAAAAAAAAAGGTACTATCATCCGCCGAAACAAAAAAAAATAAATAAATAATAGGTTAGGTACTATTCTCATAATATATCTAAATAAAAACATGAGTAACAATTCCTCCTCTGTCTTAGTGTTTTCGTGCCTGAGAGGGTCCATAATGGTCACTATTATGTAAGCATCTTTCATCTTCATCCGACGCGACACGGAAATATCAAATAGAGGTTGTATGTACTAATGGCCTACGTTGTAGCCTATTTTGAATGCGACGCAAAGTTAAAGTACTCTAAGTAGAGGGTACCCGAAAGGGTAAGCCCCGGCGGACCACTGAAGTAATGTCACATAGTTCCAGTTGTCTGCTAATACAGGCGGAGAGATGGCACACGGCGGGTTTATTGAAGTGTAAACTTCTTTAGGCGCGTTGAGCACTTTGTGGGTGAACAAAAATCATGACACTCGCGTCGTTATCATCGAACGCTTTGGTCACGTGACGTGTTAACACTATATCTGTTCCTATTAGTATAACTTATTGCGCTGGGTCAGCTGTGAATGAAGAAAAGAATAATTTAATTATTTTTTTTGTGAATTTAAGAATTATTTTATTTACAAGTTTTAATTTAAGATCATACATTTTTGATCTAAATTTTTTAGCATTTGACATGCTTGACCACTTTTTAAAAGATTTAGAGCAAGGCTTAGAGCACTTCCCCGGATTGGAAAAGACGCGGGTTCATTTCCCGCTCGTACAAAAAATTGTGACTAAGGGAAAAGATTTCCTTATTCAAAAATTAAGATCAAACAATTAATTTGGATATCCAAAAATAACAACTGTTTGTTTATAGTTTTAAGTTTTCACTTCTATCAGCAGTCCTCATGACTGCTTTGAATTTATTTAGTGGGTGAGTGCCCCACACCGCCCTGATCGTTGCCCTGAACGATGGGGTGTGCGGTTAGGTAGATTTTTTCCAAAAAAGGAGTACCTAAGATTGTTTTACGCTAATCTTCAGTGAGAGGGTGGTACTTCCCCGTTCGAGCCTGCCCATCTTGTTAGATTAGTACCTAAGAGGACTACATAATATATATGCCATTTCTATAAAAGCATATTAGTATTCAAGATAATATCAAGAAACTCATAAGCCTTAAGCTACCCTCCATTATTATGCTCTTTATATTCAATATTTTCGTACGTGACTAGAATCTTACAATACATAATTATTACTTACTTACTTACTTATTTATCATCACGCCATTTCACTTGCGGGGTAGACAGAGAGAACAGAGTGCCAAGGGGCTCTATTCTTGCATACATCTCTCGCTTCCTCAACATTCATAACTCTCTTCATACACGCTCGCCGGTTTCGGAGACTCCTGACTCCACCTTCCTTCAATACATGACCAATTTGGTCTAGGTAGGTAAGTCTCGGTCTCCCCCTGTACCTACATCCTTCCACTTTCGCATTGTATATCTTCTTAGCCAGTCGCTCGTCCGGCATTCTTTCCACATGTCCGAACCATCGGAGCATTCCCTTTCGCAACTTTACACCAATACTCTCTTTCATACCTACTAAGAGAGCGACTCTTACGTCATTGTTACGAATGCGGTCAGTCAGCCTCACTCCACAGATTCTCCGCAGAGATCGCATTTCGACCGCATTGATTTTGCTCTCATGCTCCTTTTTACATACCCAACTCTCGCTTCCATACAATAACGTTGGGACAAGCACTGCGTTGTGTATTGCGACACGTGCCTTCTGGCTGAGGTGATGGCTGCTGAGAAGTTGTCCCAATACTCCGTTCACTCTATTTCCCGCATTTACTCTTCTCTCTATATAAGTGGTGTATCTTCCACCCCGACTGAATCCACATCCAAGACATACAAATTCATCCACTTGTTCTAGCACACTATTGCCAACCGATACTCAGACATCTGTTCTGGCTTCTTCTCTTTAAAAACCATTATTTTGGTTTTGCTCACGTTCACACGTAGGCCCCTTTTCTTACAATCTTCTGCCATTACGTCGACTAGGGTTTGCAGGTCAGCCGCGGACTGCGCTAATAAAACCGCATCGTCTGCATATAGCAGAGACCTAACCACTGAGTCGCCCATCTGAACTCCCACATTCATTTCATTCAACCTTTGTAGACATTTATCCATCCATCCATCCATCCATCAGCCTTTTAAAGTCCACTGCTGGACATAGGCCTCCCCATGAATGGGGGATAGTGCCGTAATCGCCACGCTTGGCAGGCAGTTGGCGATCGCAGTGGATGTTGTTAATACTCGAAGGAGTGCTGTTGCCCACTCCCTCGGTATTCCCTCAGTCGGCTCTTACGACTCCCATGGGTAGAGAGGGGTGGTACAATTCTAAAGCCGGCCCCACACGGCCTTTTATCCAGATATATGATAAACAGTCTGGCTGATAGAAAGCAGCCCTATTTAACGCCGATATTGACGTCAAACCAGCTTATGGCTCTGTAGTTCGCACAGTCATAACGTGAACCCTTGTTTTTAAACAAGGGCACGATGACTGCGCTTCTCCAGTGCTTGGGAACCATTCCTGAGCTCCAACATAAATTGAGAAGCATCAGAAAGGATTCCCAGACACATGAGCCTCCAAGCTTGATCATCTCAGCAGACACCCTATCAATACCTGCTGCCTTACCATTTTTCAAACTTCTAATCGCTCATTCAACTTCATCCATACTAATGTCATCAGAGGATACCGGTACCGAATGCTGATCTGTTAGATTCCATGTGGCACCAGCATCACCCTAAACATACGCATACATATCTCCAAAATATTCACTCCATCGGCTTAACACATCTTGTGTTTGCGTAAGAATGTCTCCACCTTTAGACCTTATTTTATTCATTCTGAAAGCTGACCAACCACTCCGAGATTTCTTCACCTCCCTCCAGAAAAGTTTGGTGTCGCTCTCGAAGTTTTTGGTCAGCCTTTCTTCTGCAACCATATTAGCTCTATCACGCTTCTCTTTCACTAAGGCTTTGGTGTCATTCTTACGTTGCCGGTATATTTCTTTCTTCTGTTCTTTCATACTTGCACTCAGGTTCAAAGAAGATACATAGTCCAGCCACGCTTTCTTCTTTTGGTCTACGGAAGCTGCTACTTCTGTATCCCAACATGCATCAGCTTTCACTTTCTTATGCTTCTTTGAGCATCCACATACTTCTTTCGCTGTATCTACCATACTATCTTTCAATACTCTCCAGCATTCTTCTATGTCAGATCCCGGCTGACTTGCCATTGCCAGCCGTTCACGGACACCCTCTACATATTAGAAATATATCACCGGCAATAACTCACGTTGAGGATCGGCTCTAGCAGAACACGCACTTCTCTCGGACACCAACCATTACATTCGGTTCGATAAAGCTTCCGTATTGTCACAAGAAAAGTTCTTTGTCCCTCGCAAGATACGGGAAGCAATAGAGATCAACCGACATGCAACTTTCAACAGAGATGGTGGATGGAAGCTCTCGTCAGCCTGGATACCAGTCCTTAATACTACCTCAAGTATTCACACATCCGTGGGTATGGAAGGCGACACGGTCAGTGTGGTATGCGAACCTACGCCTGCCGACCAAAGAACCGACGAAGTGACAACACCACCATCCACTCCTGATCGAAATCGGGCCTCATCGGCTGACATCGGCAGCGACGAGCATGCATAATCTCCATGCAACGCCCCGCCACCGCCCGCACATGTGTCAAGCCGAGCTGCGTGCTACGCTAGCCGCAGTGCCCGCCGGGAACTCGTTGACACAGCTGCGCGCTCGCCCTGATGATGAGCATCGAATATGCTCGAAACCCGGGTCGACTAAATCGATCCTCAACGTGAGTTATTGCCGGTGATATATTTCTAATATGTATCAATCTCACGATAGTTTCAATACGAAAAGCCTCTACATACTTTTCTTTTACACTCTCTTCTTGTAACTTTTCAATCTTTATTCTTTCAAGCCCTCCGAAGTGGACACGCTCTCGCCAGTGTCTCCACTTTCTGAACATACCACTAAAACTCGCAATAACGAGATAGTGGTCCGTGTCGACAGTGGGACCCCTGTAGGCTGTTGTATCCAGAATTTTACTTCGAAGGCGACCGTCTACCAGAATTAAATCTATCATACTTCTATGTTCATTCCTTCTCCATGTATACATATGGATGTCCTTATATTGAAAAAATGTGTTTGACACAATAAGGTTTCTCTCCATACATACATCCACAATGAGCCTACCTGCATCATTCCCTCTCTTATCACCAAATGAACCAAGCACGTCCTCGAAGTCTGGACGCTTGGTCCCAACCCATCCATTCAAGTCTCCGCATACGATCACGCGTTTACTAGCTGCCAAATCCAGAACTTCCCTAACATTATCCCAGAACTTCTCTAGATCCGATGCTACCGAAGAGCCTACGGGAGCATAAGCTGCGACCATGAAGACACTGGTGACACCTAGTTTTATTCGGACCCATAGAAGTCTGGGATCAAACATTCCGTAGTCTTTCACACCTGAGGCCAAGCGAGCGGACAGCAACATCCCCACTCCCAAGCTGGCCCGATCGCTCTGCGGTACACCAGACCACAGAGCTAACCCACCATCAGGAAGATCACAGGCGTCGCTACCCTTTCGCTTGGTCTCTGTTACACAGAGCACATCAAGCTGTCTGTCCGACATGACGGTTACCAGCTCGCGTAACTTATCTTCCACACCACCTCTTACATTCCACGTGCCTACTCGACACTCTGCTCCCCTCGACTCGCCAAACTGGGCAAGGCGTGATGGGTGGCGGCCCCCATCGCCGCATCTGCCGTTGTTCGTACCGACGGGGGCGGGTCGGTACGCGTCACCTCTGGGGCACGCCCTAACCCGCACTGTGATACGCGTTTGAGCCGGATTGCAGCCTGTGGATTACAGCCTGGCAGGGATCGCGACGAGCACGCTCCGGACTATGATCACCCTAAATATCATCATAATTATTAACTTTTCAATTTAGTCCAGACTGATAAATATGTACTAAAATATTTATTTATCGATACGTTTACGTACGTTCAGAATACGTTATGAATATTCATTTTAACTAATTTATGAGATTGTTACTTGAATAAAATGTTTAAATTTTTTACAGATGTAATGAGCCGCTTGTCAGTGCGGCAGGCTTTGTGGGCGCTGGCGTTGCTCTGCACGCTGGCGCCCTCGCAAGCCGATGGTAACATAGGTTAGTAAGATAAAAGTAATAGGCAACCATTGATCTATAAATTAAGGATACACAATTGTGTTTGAATATCGTGGCAAAAGTTGTATAATATATAGGTAATAATACGGAAAAGCATTCATTTCGGATTAGTTTTATAAAATAGTAACAATTTCAAAAATAATGAGAATGAAGAGAGAAAAAGAGACAGTCATGGAATTTTTGAAAAGAGTTTTAGTATTACTAGGCATGTTGGTATGTTGCGGGCGTAGCGGCACAGAATAGATACTAGTCCGTAGCGGCTGCTAACGCGTCGAAACAACACTAAACGAAATGAGTGGAGGAAAGTGTAATTTGCACTCATTTATAGTGCCTCATTGCGAATTCTCTCCGTTTTATACATCAATGTAGGTAACGAAGTAATCTTGTTATAATTACGGATTCACAAGCAGTTTGTTATATCGATATAAAAGTTAAAATAATGATATACCTACTTAATTATTTTCTTCAGGTTGCTTGTTCAGCGCATCATTATGCGTTGAGGGAGTGGAGTGGTGTTATGATGGTAAGTTCGATAACAAGTTATAATTGAAAAACTTTAGTTTGTGATCTGCAACATCCTTATGACAGATTTCGTAATTTAATTAATTCAAATGACATTTATTTTTAGATTTTGCTTTCGGTAAATGTATACCGGTATTTGATGAGGAATCTGAAGAAGGTCTACTTTATCAGTAAGTATTAATTTTATAATTAAATAGTACCTAGCCATTTGATGACAAATGGTATATTCCCACATATCCCTTATACCACTTTTATAAAGTACCTACCTTAATAAATATGAAGTGTCACTCTGATTATTCAGCACTTAGAACCTGAAGAGCTAGTCCCTACTCGTTCTAGTGGGCAGGTTATTGTATGATTATAACATAGTTCCTCTCACTCTAAGATGAGACTCGTGTCCAATGTGGTTCAGAAAAAAAACCTACAAACAATTATTTTTTTTTTCACACCCATTTGTGTCCCACTGTTAGGCTCGAGTCTGAAAATGAGAGGTATTTAGGGCATAGCCTACCAAGATGGCCCAGTGCGTGTTGAACTTCATAAGCTGCCGAGAAAATCTCTTAGCCTTGCAGGTTTGCTAGCGATGTTTTCGTTCACCAATATGCAGTATTTTTTTGATAACAAATATTTAAAATATACATATACACTTTACAAACTCAGTCATTAACTAGAACATAAAGTGCGTAAATGTGAAATGACATACCTGTTCGGAACAATTTATGCAAATAGATTTGACAGATGGCGAAGGCGTCACTCGTTGTACATATTACAAGAGGCAATGTGTTATCGAAATTCATAGTCTCGAGCAGTTGTCACGGTGGCTAAATTGGCAAAGCATCTGGAACGGTTTTCCAGGAGATGCAAATTCAAAACAAATCTCACATTGCTCAAAACTACCTATTCTTTTTAATTTCACATTTTCGCACTTTGTGTTCTAGTAACACACGTAATATTGAATTATCAGAGGCGTGTGTCTTAAGAGATGTCAAACCATAGACTGCGGATTGAACTCAATACCACTGTGTTTATAGTTCTTTGTTTTAATGCCATGATGAAATTATTAAAAACATTACGTGATAAACGGACGACCCCTTAATTAAAACATGGCGGTTGACTGCACTATTAATACGTCTTGTATGACCGACCAGGTACGATATGACCTCTGAGCAATTGAAGTGGTTTGAAGCGGAATTGCAAAGGCTTGCTTCACGCGGCTACCATTGGGAGCATGCATATACCCAATGCGTGCTACAGGCGATGCTCTACAGTCTTCGGCAGTCCTTGTGAGATATTTTTTTTACATTTAATACATTAAACACACAGTGAAAAATGTGAAATCGAAAATAACAGTCACGAGCAGGATTTGAACCTGCATCTCCTGGATACCGTCCAGATGCTTTGCCAATTCAGCCATCGTGACAATTGCTCTTGACTGCTAATTTCGATAACACATTCATACTTAACGTCTTTGGGTGATGCCTGCGCCATCTGCCGGAAGTATGTTCATACATTATACCAACCAGGTAAACTTAATTTTACAATTAAGATTTTACCTAATAATGAAGGCTGATGGATGGATGATGGATGATATATTTTATCCCGTTACTATCCCGATATAGTCTGCGATTATAACCTACTATAAAATTATAAAATGTTTACCAGTTGTAAAATAACCAAATTATAAAATATATACCAGTTTTTAACTCTAATCGAGAGCTATCAAATAAAAAAGTTGCATCAAAATCCGTTCAGAGTACTTATCGCGTGATGCGCGAATGAACAAACAGACAAACGAATAAACAGACAATCAGACAAAAATCTAAAAAATATTGTTTTGTGTTTTGACACACCTCCTATATAGCCTAATACAGACACATTTTCTCAAATATCTTAAATGTACAGACACAGCTCTGTTACAGCTTTATAATAGTATAAATTAATTAAGGTTTTGTGAAAACTGGCTGATAATAATACTTACAATGGGTTAGTCTGGCAAAAAATAGAAACAATTTGTATTTAGTGAACCTCGGTAGATCATTATGATTTATCCCATATCAGAAATTATAACCAAAAATTTTACCCCAAACCCCTGCCCACTGCTATTATCGAAATTCTGTTCAGCTTATAAGTTATAAGCAGCCGCGGGTTTTCTTTTTATACCACGTGGATGGGAAACGAGCATACGGGCCCACCTGATACCGCAGCTTATTTACGCTGGTAACACGGTAGGAGTAGATAACTATTGTTGTCTCACGTTGATTTCTATAAGAGGGTGTACTCACTACTACCCAGCATGAATCGGCCCATTCATGCTGGGATAAGCAGGCTCTATCCCTAGTAAACTTACATAAATATTATTAAAATGTAAATGGTAATAATATGTATATTTACTTGATACGTTATTTAAATTATGTTTGACCTAATTCCATACTAAATTAGCATCTTTAATCTTAGGGACCTGGCTACTGTAAACACGAAGATATGTGAACATTTTACTGATCCTAAACTTGATGCTGAATTAGAGGCAGACAATAATGGAAACTATGAAGTAAGTAAATAACTATATATATTATGCAAATGTTGTTACTAAGTCAACGTAGATTTAATAAAGATTAATTATGGTTTTGTTCAGATTCAACCAGATGACATGGTATATGCCCGTCTTGCACCAAAGTCACCACCCTCCGATTTTGCTAATGTAATATACAGTCCACCGATTGAACCAGATGACGACGACCCTATGCCATACATACCTAAAGGTAAGTCGAAGCATGTAAACGCACAGTAACTAGGTACTGTATCGTTTTAAGGTATCAAGTAGTCCTGTTCACAACTGACGTATACTCCATAAACATGCCTGTTTTTGAAAAACTTGCAAGCTTTATTTAAGCACGTTGTGTTTATAAGCACACATACACTGCAATAGTAAGAGTGAACCCAATTTGGTATATCTGTATGCTTGCAATTTAAAATTAAGCCAAGCATTGCCGCAGCAGCTGTATATTTGGTGAATGCGCCAAATTTCTCCCAAAACGCATTCGCTAGATTTCTGTATGTTTTCATGACGCTTATTCTCAAAAAATTGCAGGTCAACTAACAAATAGAGAATCTTCGAGTGATAAAGTACGTGATCTCATGTTCCTAGAAGATAATGAAGAATCCCCGATTATAATGCCATTTTCAGGATTTAGAGAGAGAGTCCAAGCAGAACAAAATACTAAGCCTATGATTGACAACAACTTTGTACCTAGTATTATTATGGAAAAAAATAAAAAGTCCTTATATGACATTTCTGAAGATAACGTACCAGATATGGACGAAGTAGAACGAATAGGAGCACATTTACATAAATTCAAATCAAAGCCTGTACCCTTCACAGCAGAGTACATTACAAGTAACAGGTTTTCTCCCCTAGATGAAGAAATTCGTTCTAACGCTAGAAAAAACTACAAACAAAGTTTTACTGAGAAACATTTCCCTTTTGAATATGAAAACCCCAGTGACATTTCTGAACCGAGAGTCTATATAGATGAGGATACAATAGAAGAATTCCCTGTTGACACTGGTAGTGGAGAACCTTACCACGTGAAAGGTATTGTAAATTATGTTTATCTATATCTAAATTTAATTATGTAGATACAGATACTGCGGTAATACCACTATAATGTATGTATGTATTTAATGATAATTTCACAGATAATTCTCCCAGTAAGCATTCCAAACATACGAACAATATGAATTTTTTACGTGATCTTATTGATTTGAAAGTACAACCACAAAAGGCCTTCTACGCTGAGGGAGGTCCACTCAATGCAGATGAATTACAAGGTAAGTCTTGTACAATTTGTTTTGCAGATTTAGCAAATATCCATGTAAAGAAGGCAATTTGTGTTGCTTTTGGCTTCCTTTACACATTAGGTACTAAAGCAACATCATTTCACATATTAAGTTGAAGAAATTCCATAAAAATATTTTAATTTGTGATCCCTTAATTTTAACTTGGTTACTAATGTTTTATTTTATAGTTTGCCTCTTTTGTTTTACACAGGCTCTTGAGATTATAACTTGTGCCATTTAAAGGCAAATTCCGCCAACCAGATCGAGGGCGTTTCAAACAAAAATGATGTTTCAGGTGAAAATTACAAATTATATCCCGAGGATATTCAAGATTTACTTAATAACGAATGGGGCTTTAAGCGTAGGGAAAGAGACGATGTTAAAAAGCCTGGGCCTCGCCCGGACATAGCAATGTTAAAGAATTTATACAACAATAATTCAGTGACAGGTTAGTGTCACCACAGCCCGAGTGTCTGTTTTAGATCATTGATGTTCCTTTCGAAACATTAGAATTTCAGGCGTCAATATATTGAAACTATAACATATTATTATACCTATGTTTATGTTATTAGCACTTCCATGTCTTTTATAAATACCGCACAAGTCTCCCTGATTCAGCACATTTTGTTATTGTGACACGGCATGGGCTGTTGTACTCCTATTTATAAAACGTGTTGCTTATGTTTGTTAATTATGTCGTTTATTTAGTATGTTCAATGTATCTACTACTGGGGCCTATTACCTAACAGCTCTTTGCATAAATTAATGTGATAATTATTACCTATAGCTTAAATGTTTTCACGAATACCTACATGCTTGTTATTTGTATCTATCTATTTAATTATTTGTGTCCATATGATTTTCAGTTATTTATTTTGTTTGTTCCCTTACCGAATTTATAAACATATATACTTATAAATATGCTTATGCTGACCAAACACATTGATATATATTTTAAAGTTTAATTTATTTAATATACTTAACCATTTTTTAACATAATTTATTACTAAATGGAATAACTATCTGTAACAGATTCACTAAATTCAAAAGTGTGCATGCCTACAATTTCATATGGATGTTGAAATCTAAAATAAAATACAACATAGCTTTAGAATGTGTGGTAATACCATTTCAGTACATGGAAATCATCGTGGACAACATATTGACAACTCTGCAGATCCAAGTCAAAACATAGATTCTTCATACGCGTATGTGAAGCTTAATAAAGGGTAAGATCACAGATACCTGCCTATTATGTAAAATGTCATTTAAGATGAATATAATTATTAATTTTTTTATTAGAGTTTATACACCGAAACTAGCTAACGTATTCCATTTAAGTCCAGCCAAGTCACCCAAGATGAAGGATTGTGATATCGAAATTCACAGTCCCGAGCAATTGTCACGATGGCTGAATTGGCAAATCAATCAGGACGGTATTCCAGGAGATGCAGGTTCAAATCGTGCTCGTGACTGCTATTTTCGATTTCACATTTTCGCCCTTTTATATTAATGTATGTATTAAATTTAGTAAAAATATTTAGCCGGCATGTTTTCTTTTCTGTAATAATATAGGTACACTTATGCTATATTAACTCTATAATTCGTTTACCTTAGGTTCCTAATTGAGTGGGAGAAAGGAACTTTATTAATTTCAATACTAGAAGAAATGCTTGGCTTAGAGAAGAAAACCTTTACCAATCCTCGGTAATTCTCATATACTCTTAATGATAATTTTGCTATTGAGTATTACTATTACTTGAACCTCTAATCTAATGTTTTTTTTTTGTTTCAGATTCAGTAAGACTGAGGTAACGTTTAAAGTAGAGCCTAATAACAAAGGATATATCGCAGCCGATGTGGCTAAGCTCATAGGTAAGTTTTATAAAGGTTTAATGTGTGTAGTATAATAGTATTACTTACTAGATGTTGCCTACGACATCCTCCGCGGGGACTTCAGAACATAATACGGCACGTTAGAGCTCATAATTCTAAGCAAAACAACTATCCCACGTGAACCATTTATTTTTTCCGAGATAAAAAACCAGCTTATATAACTTTCTGAGCCCTAGACTATACGTGTGCTAAATTTCATAATAAATGGTGTAGTTATAGCACGGAAAGGTAAAAAGTAGCCTACTCGTAGGTGATATTTCAGACTAAAAGCTATTTCTGTGTTTCATCTAGATCCGTTCAGCCATTCTGGTATTATTGAGTAACAAACATCCATCAATCGGTTTTTTTTTATAAATCGTGTGTTTTTCTCACAAAAGAAAGAACTTGAAAAAAAAGGAAAAAATAAATCTAACTGGAGACATCTGGACTAGAACCGGGGGGCCTTCTGGTTTTGGGACCGCCCGATTTCCCACCGGAGCTATTATAACCTTGTAGATAATGGTGAAATTAATCAAAATGAAACCTAGCTAAATCGATTTATCGCCCCCGAAACCTTCTGCATACTAAATTTCATGAAAGTCATTGGAGCCGTTTCCGAGATTCAGATTATATATATATCCGAGATTCAGATTATATATTATACAAGAATTGCTCGTTTAAAGATATTATATAGATAGATAGATAATATATAGTATAATAATATATAGTAGTCACATAACTATATTTTATTGTAAAATGGATTAGCTCTCAAGAAAGTTTATTAGACTATAATAAAAAGTCGATATTTTGCCCTACTACAGAATGAAGTAGTTGATTATTTATTGTGAAGTGATTCTATAACATTTCAGACGAAATCAAAGACGATGTTCGACGCAAGACTGGTGCGGAAATAATTGCTACTGGTGTTGGTGGCGTGGTACGCTTTAATTTTCTTAAATTAGATTCCAACAAATTTACTACTTACTCTAAAACTTACTTTTAAATTTACAAATTTTTCGGGGCAGCAGATATTTTAAAAAAATATTAGAAATCGCTTGTTTTTCAAAACCTTCCTAGCTTTAGGATAGTGTCTTTCTAGAACAGACACGCTTTCAAAACCTTTTTTTCCAAATCTGATAAAGTGGTCTGGTAGGTGTTTAGTGGTAGAGCCTTGCCAGCAAGATTGGGCCGGCTCGATTGGAGACCTATCACCCTCTCACAAAAGATCAGCGTGTAACAACGGTAGTTACTCCTACCGTTGTGTTCCGTACGGTGAGTGAGAGCGCCGGAGGCCCAAACCCCCTCCCTATCCTCTCCTTATTATCTTTCCTATCCACTTTCCTTGGAGATGGTGACGAGCGAATGATGCCTCTGGTGTTGCTAGCGTCTATAGGCTACTGTAACCGCTTACCATCACGTGGGCCGTATGCTTGTTCGCCACCTATGTATTATAAAAAAAGAGAGGTATCTGAAGAAATCTATACTGTTTTGCAGAATAAGAGTGATCCAATAACTACGCGTATAGAAGATGGGTATTTAACCGGGATGACCCTTCCAATTACACTGACACTAGCAGCAAGCCTTTCGGTTTTATTGGTAGGAGCCACGGTATTTGCCATATTGCTAAAGCGAGATATGAGTTTTAAGAGGAAAATGCAAGGATTATCATCGGCTGCGGAAATAGATGCCGAAGCTAGGATTGATTACCAGGTACACATAGTAATTTTAAATATGTAATATCTATCTCCCGACGCAAAAAAAAATATCTAAATGTTTATGCATTCATTTATTCTTTCTTTCAAATTACTAATGATTATGATTAATTAATTGTATTTTAATAACGTTGCCGCCTCACCTAAATTTCATTGACAATATTTACGAGCGAACTGATGAGGCAGGTGTGAGTTTTTCTGCTTTCGCCATACCTACTTACTTCTTTTATATTATTTGCACTCTTAGATACTACTACAAAGTTTATAAGAAGAAAAGGAACAAAATAAAAAAGAAAACAAAGAAGTTAAAATTATGCATCATAGAATTCATCCGCATCACTGGCTACCGGCAAAGTGCCCAGAAGGCTGGCGGCATTGCCGCGTTGAATGGCAATGCTAATTCATTGAGCTAGGTAAAGGCCAGCCCCCTGATCACGTGAGGCTTCGATTAGACGACTCGCAATTTCTTTATAAAATTTGCGAGCGTTCGGGCCCCATGACCCTAGCGTTTCGACCTTAAACGGTTCGAAAATATAATTACCCTCAAGGTTAATATTTCCACCGTATTGTCTTCTTTTTAATTTTCATATTGATTTATTTTTAGGAGCTCTGCCGAGACCGTATGTCAGGCAAATGGTCAGGGCAACAAACGACAGCAGCGACTGCACCGCATCCCACGGAACCTCCGCAACGAATCACGTCATTATCACGTGACCCCGATGGAAATTCGCCATCGACTAGATCCAGCACTTCTTCATGGTAAGACCTTCAGGTTAATAAAATCAAGTAAAATATTATTAAATCTATGCACTATGTTAAATCTATATATTATTATAAAGCTGTAACAGAGCTGTGTCTGTACATTTAAGATATTTGAGAAAAAAATACTGTATTAGAATATTATAGTCCAGATACGACTATCACTAAACAATTTTTTTTAGATTTTTGTCTGATTGTTTATTCGTTCGCGCATCACACCAAAACTACTGAACGGAGTCTTATGTAACTTTTTTTTTGACAGCTTTTGATTAGACTTAAAACCTGGTATATATTTTATCCCGCTACTATATCAGGAACCTGAGATATAACCGAAAAACTAGCTTTTGACTGCGGAGGAGCCGCGTAAAATAAGATAAAGAAATGTAGTAGTAAAAACTTTCCTAGAAGTTACTTTTACTCTGTTTCTCGTTGACTTATATAACTTTATGTTATTCAAACTTAGGAGCGAGGAACCAGCTCTAACTAATATGGACATATCAACAGGGCATATTGTTTTGGTGAGTGATTTTTTTATAACTTATTACACGTAAACAGAATTACGAATTCGTATATTTGTTACAAATGCTTTGAGCAATCCAAATTTGTAGGTGAGAATTGATTTGTAATAGAAAGATTACAAATGATAGGATAATAAATTATTTGTGTTTAATTTTTACAGGCCTACATGGAAGATCATCTTCGCAACAAAGATCGCCTAGAACAGGAATGGCAAGCTCTATGTGCATATGAGGCTGAACCTTGTGCTACAACAGCGGCGCAGAAACCGGATAATACCGGCAAGAACCGGTACTCTGCAGTACTACCGTATGATCATTCCAGAGTGATACTTAATAAGCTCTCGAATCATCTGGGATCCGACTTCATCAATGCTTCTACGATTGTAAGTTTACTCTATCAAAGTATTATATTTTAAACTTTTCCATCCAACTTTTCCACAGCTAAGAAAGAATTGACTTGGAAGCGGCAGTATTCCCGTTCCGAATATTAATTTCAAGTCTTTGGAGTGTATATTCATTAATAGGTACCTACTCGTAAATAAAATTGAATACCTAATCAATTATTAATCCTGACAGCTCTCGTATAATTGCGTTAGTAATTTTGGGTTGGTATAGCATAATTTATGGGGAAATGTCTTAAACTAACTAATTAATTTTGTGGATAGTCAAAAAGGACCACGGTAGTAATTGACGTTTTTGCTATTTTACAGACAGACCATGACCCGCGAAATCCTGCGTACATAGCAGCAGCTGGTCCCATGGCGCATACAGCGCCTGACTTTTGGCAGATGGTCTGGGAACAAGGAAGCGTCGTCATGGTGATGTTGACCCGCCTTACTGAGAATGGACAGCAGCTTTGCCACCGATATTGGCCTGAAGAAGGATCTGAAGTTTACCATATCTATGAGGTATTGGAGTACTATAAACTACGATTTTTTTTTCTATTATAATAGTTGCTTAATTTTCATTACAAAAAAATGTTGTATCATCTATTTCTTGTAATATAAATAAATTATGTTCTGTTGTTATTTACTGAAACTATATTTGGATAAAATTATTAAAAATTTTTTAAAGAAAAATAAAATTATTTTTCGTAATATAATAAATAAGTAGTATATCTTAAATAATAGGTTCTAATTTATTTTAATAGACATATTAAAACAATATTATATTATATAATAGGTACATCTAGTGAGCGAACACATATGGTGCGACGATTATCTAGTGCGTAGTTTCTATCTGAAAAACCAACGCACAGGCGAGACACGCACAGTGACCCAGTTCCATTTCCTTTCCTGGCCGGAGAATGGCGTGCCCTCTTCTACCAAGGCACTGCTAGAATTCAGGAGGTCAGTTATGTTATATTATTATTGTAAACGAATGTAATGGCTCCGTATTATAAGCGGCGATCCTATTTCCGTCTATATAAGCAGGGTTACCAGTTACCACTATAATATAAGCCAGGATCTGGCTTCTGGTGGCTATAATTTGCTACTAGAATAATTCGAGTGTTGCAAATATGCCACTAGACTAGACTAACGTGACTGTTGCAAATATGTTAACAGACAAACGTGAGAGTCACGAATATGCTACTAGACTAACGTGATAGTTGCAAAATATACTACTATACCTACTGACGTAGGAGTTGCAAATATGCTACTAAGTATAAACTATTTACAAATTTGGGCACAAGATGTATGTGACGATACCGGTACGATGTAAGTACATAAAGTTATTTATCTGAAAACTACAAAGTTTTTACCTATACGCAAAATGTGGTTCCGTTATAGGTAGGTAGAGTTAAATCTTTAGTCTACAGACGTTATAAAACAGATGCAATTACTATTGTTTTCAGGAAGGTGAATAAGTCATACCGAGGAAGATCTTGTCCGATAGTTGTTCATTGCAGGTAAAAGAATAATAATATTATGATTATAATATCTGATTGTATTTTTTGTAAGTTCAATAATCCAGTTGCTGGTTTATACTAGCAAAAAGTGATAGTTTAGCGTTAACTTATTAAATTTTCAAAATTATATGCAGTTATATTTTGTTGATCAATAATCAGTGTAGTGAACAAAACTAAATGAATCGTAATTAAACTCTCGCCAGATTGTGAGATTTTCGTCTTGGGAAGTCGAACTCTTGAGAGGTGACCTGTAGGTACCTAAAAGTGGGACAGTACCTAATGGTTATGAAAAATAAAACAAAAACTAATAGGCATCTAGATAATATTGACGTCTAATGAATATCACATTAATTTATCCAGATAATTTTGAAATTAATGGCTAATTTATCTGCGAAAACATTCTAATTCAAATTGCGGATATATACCTATATGTAGTTGCAAGATAAATAATTATCTGCCTCAGATATTTTAATAGGTACCTATTTCTGATTACCGGATATCGCCTAATTAATTGTTGAAACCATACTTAGATTATTGATTATATTACAAGATATCATTTATCCGTTCATATTGTTATCTTATGATTATCACAATATTTTCTGATGATTACGTTAATTTCATTTCATTGTCTTCCCTAAAAGATAATTCTTCTACTGAAGACAATGGATATGAAACTATATTTAGATATGTATTAGGCGCTTATTAGGTTAAACATTAACATCACATTTATAAAAAGGCAGCATCCTTCCCTTTCCATCACGTGTGAAGTACAACTTAAATTTAGAAGAGCCCTGATTTCAACTAACTTTAATTTAAATAAGAGTTGATGAGATTTTGTGCAGTTCTCTGCTCTATTTATGGACGCCCTCCAAATATAAAAAACCACGTAACGTTATACAATAATTTATTGACAGTGATGGAGCCGGTCGCACGGGCACATATTGTCTTATCGACATGGTACTGAATCGGATGGCGAAGGGCGCTAAGGAGATCGATATCGCAGCCACTCTTGAACATATCCGTGATCAACGTCCATGCACTGTTGCTACCAAGCAGCAATTTGAGTTCGTTCTCATGGCTGTCGCTGAAGAGGTAAGTAAGACCTACTTAAATATCTATGCTTTTCTATATTTTTCTGAAGAGGATACAGCCGACTCTGATATATGTATGATCATTAAGCCCTGAAGAGTCCCAGTGCCCTAGGCCAACACTTTCCTTCCTTCTTGGTCTTCTTGCGTGCGTACATTAAGTTCAGAGATATTACTTTTTATTGCCATTCTCCCCTCGAGAAAGACTGTGTAGCACGACCAATAGGTAAGGTATTCTTACATTACCTAGGTACACATAGTTTTACAATGCGTAGAAACATTTCAGTTGTTTAAGTTGGCAACATTTGTTCTATGTACGAAACTTTGAGGTATTATATAGATAAGATGCCTGAAAATTCAATTAACTCTTTGACTCCCTATTAAACTCATGCAGCAGACAAGTCTTTGTAGTGCCTTCAAAGGTTATTTTATTTATTCAATTATTTATATCCATAGGTGCATGCTATACTCAAAGCTTTACCGGCACATTTGCAACAACTCCAAGAAAAGAAAGAAAAGGACAAAGACGGGAATGTTGATACGAAAGATAAATCCAATTGAACGCACGGCGCGCTGAACGGACTGGCACATTATGTTTACTCGTCATTAATGTTATGATTGTATTGAATTAATGTGGAATTAATGTAATTTAATTCTAAGTTGAGAATTTCATTATATACACAAATAAAATATTATATAAAAAAATCAATAGAAACACGAACACAAAATTTTGGGAATTTGAATAATACGTTTGTTTCATCGAATCAATAATTGTTAAATTTTATTAAATACCATAATTGAAATTCTTAACTTGGATAATCGCTTGATGTATTTTCGTAATTATTTTGCTAGCGTTGGAAGTAATAAGTACAGGTCTACAGGATACAGGTAGCTAAAACTTACAATATCTGTGCTACAATTTTTGCCATTTATATTTTAAGGAGCTTTTAATATCTTCAATAAGGAAATTTATGTGAGCCTATTTGTCGTATTTGAATTTAAGTGAGTAATTATATAAATATTTATTAAATTTACATTGCAGTAGTTATTTTAGTTTTTGTAGAAGGAGTGTTAAGGAAGTGGTCAATTGTTAGAGTACCTATCTGAAGGGTTTTGTTTTTAATTGAATTTATATAAATATTAAACACATATTAGCGACTTCATTAATGTTTTGTAATATTTTTTTTATGTAGGTAAGCTCAAGCCTAATTTCTCAGCATAGAGAACCTCTATATACGTATTTTCTTAATATCCTTTACTATGCATAAAATGCAAGACCCAAAAATCTAGTCATTTCTTATTTTATTAAACATTATGACATAGTTTATTTAAGTATTATGTCTATGAGCGCAGGAGATTTTTTCGTTAAATCTGTAGCGTTATTTTAAAGTTTTTAGTTGGTTTAGATGTTATTAGACATAGTGACCATAGACAAAATATTGTTGATGAAATTTTAATAGGTACATCATTTATAAAGCATCGTAATTAAGTTCAAGACATAAGAAAAGTAAATAAATTGTTATCTACAATTTGCAACTAAACATTATCAACTAAATACCTATTTTATATTAAAAATACATACCTACATCTATTTCAGAATCATATCCTAGAACGAAATACCTGACGAAAAACAATCAATAAAATCAAATATTGAATATTTACAGATTAGCAGCAACATAATTACATACGAGTAAGTGTTATCTACGAGATTTATACCTATAAGAAATATTTATTGCATTGTGTGGAAAATGTTAAAAAAAAAAGAAGAAATTATTGATGTAGTATCTATTAGATATAAGAAAATATATTTAACCGTATTTCTGTATGAAATTATATGTAGTTTTTATGTGAATGATTGAATAATGGTTTTTGATTAAATTGTTTTAGGGAATAAGTTAGTATCCTAAATTTCCTGCAGTGCCTAATTATCCTTATTATAAATTATGTCCAATTAAGTCATCCTCCTCTAATCATATATTTCTTCTTATAGGATATATATTATATATCCTTTAGAAGCCCCGGAATTGACCACGAGACATCAAAAGGGAAATTGGCTTAAGTATTATATCAGTCTGACTAGCTGTTGGGTAGCTATAGGATTTCGTACGACAATGAATTATTGTAAATATAGGTATTTTTTAACAAGATATGCATATCACTTATAAATAACAGTAATGAAGGAATGTTTTGTTTTATATATAGTACCACATCTATCATCACATCGACTGCAGTGACATCTGGTGTAGGTAAATCCATCCATCCATCCATCAGCCTTTCATCGTCCACTGCTGGACATAGGCCTCCCCAAGTGAACGCTACAACGAGCGGTCCCGTTATGGGGGATAATGCCGTAATCGCCACGCTTGGCAGGCGGGTTGGCGATCGCAGTGGATGTTGTTAATACTCGAGGGAGTGCTGCTGCCCACTCCCCCAATATTCCTCAGTCGGTTCTTACGACTCCCATGGGTAGAGAGGGGTGGGACAATTCTAAAGCCGGCCCCACGGGGTAAAACTTACACGTAAAACAAGGCAACAGAACAAAGAAACATTTCTCTTCTTGTTCGACCCGTTGTACAAGCGCGTAGTATGGCTACAGCAAACTCCTCGAGCGGGTAGTCGCTGCCCGTATCGTCCGGCACCTAGGAGCGGTCGGCCCCGACCTGTCCGACGCCCAGTTTGGATATCGGGCGGGTCGGTCTACGGTCGATGCCATTCTGCGCCTGACGCTGCTACGCAGACGATACACTCACAGCCCGGGGCTGGACCCTCGAGGAGGCGGCAACGCTGGCCACCTCAGGTACCGCGGAGGTGGTCAGGCGGATCGAGGCGCTGGGGCTTAGGGTGGCCCTTGAAAAGTCGGAGGCCCTACTCTTCCATGGGCGCCGACGGGGCCCGCCCGCCAGCGCCTCGATAACGGTCAACGGTGTGGGCTTCCCAATCCAGGCCCACATCAAATATCTGGGCCTGGTATTGGATGGACGGTGGCACTTTGATGGGCACTTCCGCCGTCTTGCGCCAAGGCTCGTCAACACGGCGTCCGCCCTCGGACGACTGATGCCGAATTTGGGCGGACCGAGTCTTGCGTGTCGACGACTCTACGCGGGGGTAGTACGGTCGATGGCACTGTACGGTGCGCCCGTGTGGGCGGAGTCCCTGGCCGCTCGCAATAGGGCCCTTCTGTGGCGTCCACAGAGGGTCGTAGCGGTCAGGGCAATACGCGGGTACCGCACGGTCTCGACCGATGCAGCCTGCGCGTTGGCCGGAACCCCCCCGTGGGATCTGGAGGCGTCTATCGGCGGGCGGCGACGGCGCGGGCGGGGGGCAGCCGCCCCTCGCCGAGCGTAATGTCATCGTGGCGGGAAGATGCCCGCCGCGCCACCGTCCTAAAGTGGAAGTCTCGGCTGGAGACGCCCCGGGCCGGTCTCTGGACCGTGGGGGCGCTCCTGCCGATCTTGGAAGAATGAGCAGGGCGGCAGCACGGAGTCCTCACTTTCCGGTTGGTGCAGGTTTTGTCGGGGCATGGTTGCTTCGGCAAATACCTGCACATGATCTCTAGGAGGGAGACGACCCCAGGCTGTCACCACTGCGGCTGCGACGAGGACTCAGCGTGGCACACGCTCGAGTCGTGCCCGGCCTGGGATGTGCAGCGCCGGGAACTAGTTGCAGTTATAGGCGTGGACCTGTCGCTGCCGGCCGTTGCGCGAGCGATGGTTGGCGGTGACAGGGCCTGGACCGCGGTCGCCGCCTTCTGCGAGGCTGTCATCTCGCGGAAGGAGGTGGCGGAGAGGGCCCGTGAGGAATCCTCCTTTGCGAAACCGATTCGCCACCGGCGCGAGGAGCGGCGTGCGCGCGCTTACCTGCGCACGGTGGGTTTTTAGTGGGTGAGAGCCCCACACTACCCTGTTGTCTCGCCGGGCAGCGGAGTGTGCGGTAGGACATTTTTGCCCACCTAAAATAAAAAATAAATAAAAAAAGAAAGTATGGCTACAGCAAAACAATTGTATCTAGGTTTCAGGAGCTCAAACGTTTCTATGCTGTGGGCCCCGGTCCACCTTTCCATTACATCACACCTGTACTGTGTTAGGAGGTAAACAGATATGTATTAGCACACCCTCATTATTGAGCCACTGAAATTTCCATAACTCTCTCTCTCTCTCTTAAATTGTTACATCTAATGGTAGAATTATATTTAATATGTTACTACTAATTATAAAATAAGACACTAAAGAGTTCAAAATAAAATTAGATATGAAAAATATATCCATCCATCCATCAGCCTTTCGGCCTCCCCAAGACAACGCCACAACATGTGTTTCGCTCTTATAGGGGGGATAGTGCCGTAATCGCCACGCTTGGCAGGCGGGTTGGTGATCGCAGTGGATGTTGTTAATATTCGAGAGAGTGCTGCTGCCCACTCTTCCGGCATTCCCTCAGTCGGTTCTTACGACTCCCATGGGTGGAGAGTGGTGGGACAATTCTAAAGCCGGCTCCACACGGCGCAATACGGAAAAATATATACTTAAGAAAAACAAGCAAACAAATAAAAAAAAAATTCAACTGTCTAGCTATCGCCGTTCTTGAGATACAGCCTGGTGACAGACGGACGGACAGACAGACGTTGTATGGGAGCCCCCCTAAAATATTATATTTTTTTTGTTTGTAGTATTTGTTGTTATAGCAGTAACAGAAATACATAATTTGTGGAAATTTCAACTGTCTAGCTATCGCCGTTCTTGAGATACAGCCTGGTGACAGACGGATGGACATATAGACGTTGTATGGGAGCCCCCCCTTAAATATTAATATTTTTTTGTTTTTAGTATTTGTTGTTATAGCGGCAACAGAAATACATAATTTGTGAAAATTTCAACTGTCTAGCTATTGCCGTTCTTGAGATACAGCCTGGTGACAGACGGACGGACAGACAGACACAGCGAAGTCTTAGTAATAGGGTCCCGTTTTGACCCTTCGGGTACGGAACCCTAAAAACAGCAACACAAATTAAATAAAAATACTGATTTATTTAAATATATTCAGAATATAATTTCTTTTTATCAAAAAATGAGAACCGCGTTCGGATAAAAAACGAATTCAAAAGTAGAAAAAAATATTTTAATCACTTCATTTGTCGTTTTTTGTTGCTTCGTTGTCTTGATTTCAAACAAAAATGTAGGATTTAATTACAACACGCAAATACATTATATACTGTTATAGAAGTCGGCGCAAAATTTTCACTTTTCGGCTAACATTAAATCAAAATTGCCGCTGACTTTAAAAAAGGTAATGCGAATAGCATCATAAAAGACCCAGCTGCGTTTTAAAATTGATAGAAGATCCATTATGATTAACCATAACCAGAAGCAAAAACTATCATAACAACGGAAAAGAGAGATATATAGTAATAAGATACGCGTACGGTAGTAGCACCGGCTAACACGATGGCCATTGCATTAATTGCTTCACTGCCACCGTGCAACGGCAATCGCACCATCTTAGGTCTGTTTCAAATAATTTAAACCATTATCTAGCGATATAACTACACGCTTGTTTACTTATCATGTCATGTCCCATATTATTTCTACGATCCGATTTCCTCGATAAGAGTTATCTTATACTATTGATTTCTCCGACACATATGCTTACTTAATGATGACGTCATCTGTTTGGTGTATTTAAATATATTGTGTGTTCGTCTATATTAAATAAATAAATATTCACGGACATTTCACACAACGTCCTCTGGTCCCAAACTAAGCTTAACGCTTGTGATATGGGTACCAAGATTACGGATATAATACCTACATAATCTTTTTTTTATGTAAATACGTACATAGAATAGATAGAAAACATCCAGACGCAGTACGAATATCTATGTTCAACACACAAATAATTGTCCTGAGTGGGAATCGAACCCACGATCTCGTGCATGGAAGTCGGTTACAGTACCGACTACGCCACGAGGCTCTTCCTATTATTAACTAACTTATCATTACGCCATTTCCCTTGTGGGGTAGGCAGAGAGTGCCAAGAGGCTCTATTCTTGCATACATCTCTCGCTTCCTGAACACTCAACATTCAAAATCCTTTTCATTCACGCTCGACGGTTTCGGAGACTCCTGACTCCACCATCCTTCAATACATGACCGATTTGGTCTAGGTAGGTGAGTCTCAGTCTACCTACCTACATCCTTCCAATTTCGCATTGTATATCTTTTTAACCAGTCGCTCGTCCGGCATTCTTTCCACGTGTCCGAACCATCGGAGCATTTTTTTTTTCGCATCTTTACACCAATACTCTCTTTCATACTTACTCGCTCTTTTACGTCGTCGTTACGAATGCGGTCAGCCAGCTTCACTCAGCAGATTCTTCGCAGAGATCGCATTTCGACCGCATTGATTTTACTCTCATACTCCTTTTTGCATACCCAACTCTCGCTTCCATATAGTAACGCTGGGATAAGCACTGCATTGTGTATTGCGACCCGTGCCTCCTGGCTGAGGTGATGGCTCCCGAGAAGTTGTCCCAATGCTCCGTTCACTCTATTTCTCGCATTTACTCTTCTCTCTATATCAGTGGTGAATCTTCCACCCCGACTGAATCCACATCCAAGACATACAAATTCATCCACTTTTTCTAGCACACTATTGCCAACTTATACTCTGACATCTGTTCTGGCTTCACCTCTTTCAAAGACCATATTTTTGGTTTTGCTCACATTCACACATAAGCCCCTTTTCTTACAATCTTCTGTCATTACATCGTCTAGGCTGTGCAGGTCAGTCGCAGTGTGCGCTAATAGGACCGCATCGTCTGCATATAGCAGTGAGTTAATCACTAAGTCGCCCATTTGAACTCCCACATTAATTTCATTCATCCTTTGGAGACATCCAGATATATGATAAACAGTCTGGCTGATAGAACGCAGCCCTGTTTAACGCCGATATTTACATTAATCAAGGGCGACATTCCATCATCCAGCCGCACACAAGCTCTGTAGTCCATGTAGTTGGACTGCACCGCTTGCAGCAGTCTACCGTTAATACTATACTCTGGCAAAATGCCCCAAAGTTCCTTTAGTATAACTATGTCAAATGCTTTCTCCAAATCGACAAAACTGCAGTAAACCCTCTGGCCTACAGCCAGATGCTTCTCCACAATGTTGCGCAGAGAAAACCCTTGATCCATGCATCCCCTTCCACAGAAACCTCCTTATGCCTCACACAAAAATTCATCAGACACCATCCTCATTCTCCTTTCTATACACTTTGGCTGCCAATCTAGTCAAGCTAATGGCTTCTGTATTTTGCACAGTCATAACGTAAACCCTTGTTTTTAAACAAGGGCACGATGACTGCACTTCTCTGGAGTCCTTGGGAACCATTCCTGAGCTCCAACATAAATTGAGAAGCACCAGGAAGAATTCCCAGACACATGAGCCTCCAAGCTTGATCATTTCAGCAGAAACCATATCAATACCCGCTGCCTTACTATTTTTCAAACTTCTAATCACTCATTCAACTTCGTCCATACTAATGTCAACAGAGGATGCCGGTACCGAATGCTGATCTGTTAGACCACATGTGGCACCGGCATCACCCCGAAAATCCGCATAAATATCTCCAAAAATATTCACTCCATCGGCTTAGCACTTGTGTTTGCGTAAGAATGTCTCCACCTTTAGACCTTATTTTATTAATTCTGAAAGCTGAACAACCACTCCGAGATTTCTTCACCTCCCTCCAGAAAAGTTTGGTGTTGCTCTCGAAGTTTTTGGTCAGCCTTTCTTCTGCAATCATATTTGCTCTATCACGCTTCTCTTTCACTAAGGCTTTGGTGTCATTCTTACGTTGCCGGTATATTTCTTTTTTCTGTTCGTTCATACTTGCACTCAGATTCAAAGAAGATACATAGTCCTGCCACATCGTTCTTCTTTAGGTCTACCGAAGCTGCTACTTTTGAGCATCCACATACTTCTTTCGCTATATCTACCATACTATCTTTCAATACTCTCCAGCATTCTTCCATATCAGATTCCGGCTGACTTGCTATTGTCAGCCGTTCACGGACACCCGCTGCATACTTTGCTCTTACACTCTCTTCTTGCAACTTTTCAATCTTTATACTTGCAAGCCCTCCAAAGTGGACACGCTCTCGCCAGTGTCTCCACTTTCTGAACAGACCACTAAATCTCGCAATAACGAGATAGTGGTCGGTGTCTACAACGGGACTCCTGTAGGCTCTTGTATCCAGAATTTTACTTCGGAGGCGACTGTCTACCAGAATTAAATCTATCATACTTCTCTGTTCATTCCTTCTCCATATATACATGTGGACGTCCGTATGTTGAAAAAATGTGTTTGACACAATAAGGTTTCACTCCATACATACATCTGCAATGAGCCTACCTGCATCGTTCACTCACTTATTACCAAATGAACCAAGTACGTCCTCGAAGTCTGGACGCTTGGTCCCAACCCATCCATTCAAGTCTCCGCATACGATCACAGGTTCACTGGCTTCTGCCAAATCCAGAACTTCCCTAACATTATCCCAGAACTTCTCTAGATCCGATGCCACCCAAGAACCTACGGGAGCATAAGCTGCGACTATGAAGACTCTGGTGACACCTAGTTTAATTCGGACCCATAGAAGTCTGGGATCGAACATTCCGTAGTCTTGCACACCAAGCGAGTGGACACCAACAGCCCCACTCCCATGCTGGCCCAATCGCTCTGCGGTACACCAGACCACAGAGACATCCCGCCACCAGGAAGATCACAGGCGTCGCTACCCTTTCGCTTAGTCTCTGTTACACAGAGCACATCAAGCTGTCTGTCTGACATGACGGTTACCAGCTCGTGTAACTTACCTTCCACACCACCTCTTACATTTCACGTGCCTACTCGACACTCTGCTCCCCTCGACTCGCCTAGCTGGGCAAGGCGTGATGGGTGGCAGCCCCCATCGCCGCATCTGCCATTGTTCGTACCAGAAGGGGCGGGTCGGTACGCGTCGCCTCTGGGGCACGCCCTAACCCGCACTGCGATACGCATTCGAGCCGGATTGCAGCCTGTGCTAGGCTGGCAGGGATCGCGACGAGCACGCTCCGGACTATGACCGCTCTTCTATAATAAACTCCATCATCCATCCATCCATCAGCCTTTCGAGGTTCACTGCTGGACATAGGCCTCCCCAAGAGAACGCCATGAGCGGTCCTGTGCCGACCGCATCCAACGGCTCCCCGCGGCTTTGACCAGATCATCGGTCCATCTGGTGAGGGGCCGTCCTACGCTGCGTCGTCCGATACGTGGTCGCCACTCGAGAACCTTTTTCCCCAACAGTTGTCGGTACGTCGAGTGATGTGGCCTGCCCATTGTCACTTCAGCATGCCAACCCGGTATAATAATTATCATAAAATATTACGCAGTGTTAATTAATAAAGTTGTTGGTAATAGAATCGGTATAAATTATACCGATTCTATTACCAGCCCTATAAAAGAGAACTTTTTATAGTTTCGTTCAATTTCGTGTGCATTTACATATTCAGTGCGTTGTACTTGAGGCTCACAACGCTCACGCTGACGTCTACTTGCCCACAACGGGCGTTTAATTCGTAAACCCAAGTGGAATTGGTGAAACCAAAAGTCCTGTCCAAATCCGTTCCAGAGAGGGTATTCATTCACAATTTCACTGGTTTTTTTTTCTGCGTGGCACCCTTATTATTTTTCCACAATAAAAGTAACCTAAGTTACTCCTTGTAACAACAGCTATCTGTAATAGTTCTGTCCAAATCGGTTCAGCCGTTCTGGAGATTAGTTTCTCTAGTTCTGGGCCGGAACAAACAGGCAGACAGACAAGAGCTTTAATAAATTGGTAGCTTTGTATAGGTTCTTAGTGTATATATTCTCGTATAATGTACCTAACATTTAGTTAAAGCTGTTATTTAGATATTACAAACAGTGTCGGTTTGTAATTCAATTTTATTTATTTGTATAGATTAGATAGGTGACGTCACAAAAACTAATATAGCGGACATTAGACGTCATAATTCTCCAAACTGCAAAAACTCAGACTAAGAAGCACCTACTCAGTCTGATGAGTGCAAAAAACAGTTATTTTACGTTAAGTATACCGTACAGTCAGTTATCGATATCTATAAATGAATGTTGAATAATAGGTAGAGTACTATAAGGTTGTAAATGAGGATTTTCAAGAGAGCACAGCCATTAGGCATTCCTATGACTCATTTTGTCACAGAGGAGACAAAGAAGCGTGGGACTTGGGCTTAAGTGAAATTGTATTTTTATAGGACTGGGACATGCTTGAAGTAGCTTTTGTAGCATTGGCATAGCTACGAATAACAGACGGAATCAGTTTACTAGCTTCAGAGTAGGACAACACTTTTTGTACTATCACCGATTTAACTCCTTGCGTATTGTACTCCGGGCACTAGTTTTTTTTTTGCAGTGTTTTCCTGCGCACAGGATACAGAGAGCATTATCTTCTGACACCTCACAACCACAACCTGGATGGTCATGACCACATTTAATACAACGAGGCTTCGACCTGCAAATGGATTCTACGTGTCCAAAACGACAGTATATAGTAGTGAAACGTGGACAAAAATGCTGATTTGTCATGATTCGAGTAGGTATCTTTTAGACCACACTACTGAAGTAAAACTTAACAATAAATATGTATATAAATATTATTAATAATGTTAATATCTATTAACAAGTGAATACAGTTATGTGAAAAAACTATTTCGTTAATTTTATTTAAACTTGTGTGACAATCGACGTACGACCAATGAAAACGTCGCAATATACTTATTGTTTCGATGTGTTGGTCTTGGGGCATAAACATCTGGTTTCACTTCACTAACATCAAGATCGATCCCGAGTTGCGCCAATTGCCTTTTTGAGAAATATTTCATCAGCATTGAATACAATGGTGCCGTGTGGGCCGGCTTTAGAATTGTCCCACCCCTCTCCACCCATGGGAGTCGTAAGAGCCGACTGAGTCAATACCTGGGGAGTGGGCAGCAGCACTCCCTCGAGTATTAACAACATCCACTGCGGTCGCCAACCCGACTGCCAAGTGTGGCGATTACGGCACTCCCCCATATGGGCGAAACACATGTATTTCACACAAAATCAAATATTTTAAGCATAAAAAATATATAATAATATAAGTATAACAAATAATGAGAAAGAGAGAAAGAAAATGTGTGCTCGCACCTCTCTCTCTTGCCCCTACAGTACCTAATATACGAAACGTAACTCTCTCTTTCTATCTTTACTTCAACTTATATCTCCCTCTCAATTTCCGTTCGCCTCGCCCGATCAGCACTTTTCGTAACGCATTTACTAGCTTACTCCCCAAGTCAAGCGTGCCTAAAGAACTATTTACTTCAAAAATGAAGGTCTAGCGGAATTATGTTCGTTATCACATGATGCTTACGAGAATTGAAAATAATACATCGGAATCAGCTACACGCCACTTCCGCAAATCGCGTTAGTAGATTTGTACCTAAAGGAAATATGGGTGAAACTAGTTGGAGAGGAGAAGATAGGAGATGTAGGAAAGGCAATACCAGGTGAGTCTGGCGGTTTAGTTTTATCCACCATTATTAACAAACTCTGTTGCAAACACAAAGTTACCATGAACTAATATACAAAACAAGTCACAAGAGTCACTAAAATTTAGACAATGAATATTATAGACAAGCTATAAGCGTATGCAGTGTCGAGATAGCAATAGTTTGACATATGATAACCGGAATAATTTTAAAAGATAACTATGATTATAAGTTTGTTGACTATAAGCTCAGATCAAATAAAAAAGTTAAGATGGAACTTTGCGAACAACGCGAAGTGAGGCCGATTTTATAAAGATGTAGTGCGTGGGCCGGAGTTGCAATCATAATTCAAATTATATTACAAAAATAATGTTACTAATTGTTAAATGTTAAAACACTATAGAACAAGTGTTCTATCAGCCATTCGGACGCGAAGTGTATGTAAAAAATAGTGGCGGTAGTGGATAGAAAGAATAATGTTTTAAAAATAACATTTCTGAGTATTTACCTAATTTTGTGCATTATTGTATATTTAAAAACCTTTGTGCTGAATTAATTTCTTGAAAGATTGCCTCTTACTTTCAATCAATTTGGAAATTGTTTCTAACTTAGCAATATGGTGGAACCTAATGCTTTGGTATTTCTCAGTAACGCACCGTATTAAATTAATTTTCCCCACCCCCCACCGAAATTTTTCTACATAAATAGACCGATCGTTCGAATTGATCGCGTCAGCTATTTAACAAAATAATAACTGTGAGCGATTCGTTTAGGAGTCAAGATGCCACAAACAGACACTCACGCACACAGACACCAAACAGACAGATAAAACTTATAACATAACTTTTTTACCCCCACACAAAAAGGGGGTTTTTATGTGGGATGGAATCCATCCTGCTATTTATCTCTTGTAGTTTGGTTTTTACTCCCTTTCACAACACAATTCGGCATTTTTACTTTGTAAATTATGATATTTATGAAGACGTTATAATCGACGCGCCGCGCTGGCTGGACTGACAATTGACAATTCAAGGCGTAGTTTCGTTATATGTGCGTGTAATTGTGTATGTACACGGCAAGGCGTAGTTTTAACCGGCCTCACTTCTTTGTTCGCAGAGTACCATCTTAACTTTTTTATTTGATCTGGGACTAAAAGCTAAAAATGTACTACCTGTTTTAGCTGGATACAATAATGACGGGACAAAAACGATTGCAGTTATGCTTATATTTTGCTTAAAATGTATTAGAACATGTAACATTAGTGTAGGTATATAACGAGAGTAAAACAAGCTTACATACCGATGATGGGGACGGTTTGCCACCTTATTGTTGTGACCCAGTTGATTGGGTCCAAATACAAATAACGCATGCGCGAAAAGGATAAAATACTTAATGTCTCTCTCGCTCTTGCTAAAACCTAATATGTGCATCCTTATCTTCATCCTTAGTTACAAAATAGTAGCGAGTATATAATATTCTTTTTCTAAGCACTAAACTGTCTATTAACTCCACAGAGCTAGGATACAGAAAGAGTAAAAATAACTACAAATTTACCGTGCCATTTCTAAGTCTTAGAGCTAAAAATGGCGGACGTTGCTAGGGAAGCGTGTAAAAAAAGTTCGATATCGATACTTCAGTGCTTCAATCGATCAATAAATTTTTGGTCGAACAAAGGTTTTTCTTAATTACGTAAGTCTTTATCTACCTGTATAAATATACCTATGTGTGTAAAATTGCAACCCAATCTATTCAGTAATATGAGCTAGTCGTTAATAGATCAATTATGCATGCCTTCTTATTAAACAGACAAAAAATAACGGCAAAGCGATCTATTGAACAGATATGGGTTGTAAAAAGCATAAAGAAATAAATGTAATCCTGGGTATAGACGTTCATTATAAATCCAAATATACCTATATAAGTTTGTGATGTGATGACATTAGGGGAAAAAGATTTGAAAGTGAGGTATTACGATAAATACTTACTTAGTAAATTATCATCAATCCATTTCCCTTGCGGGGTAGGCAGAGAGAACAGATTGCCAAGAGGTTCTATTCTTGCATACATCTCTCGCTTCCTCAACATTCATAACTCTCTTCATACACGATCGCTGGTTTCGGAGACTCCTGACTCCACCTTCCTTCAATACATGACCGATTTCGTCTAGGTTGGTGAGTCTCGGTCTCCCCCTGTACCTACATCCTTCCACTTTCGCATTGTATATCTTCTTAACCAGTCGCTTGTCCGGCATTCTTTCCACATGTCCGAACCATCGGAGCATTCCCTTTCGCATCCTTATACCAATACTCTCTTTCATACCTACTCGCTCGTACCGCATTGATTTTACTCCCATGCTCCTTTTTACACACCCAACTCCCGCTTCCATACAATAACGTTGGGACAAGCATCGCGTTGTGTATTGCGACACGTGCCTTCTGGCTGAAGTGATGAGTGCCGTGAAATTGTCCCAATGCTCCGTTCACTGTATTTCCCGCATTCACTCTTCTCTCTACATCAGTGGTGTACCTTCCATCCCGACTGAATCCAAATCCAAGATATACAAATTCATCCACTTGTTCTAGCACACCATTTCCTATTGCTACTCTAACATCTGTTCTGGCTTCTTCTCTTTCAAAAACCATTATTTTGGTTTTGGTCACATTCATACGTAGGCCCCTTTTCTTACAATCTTCTGCCATTACGTCGACTAGGGTTTGCAGGTCAGCCGCGGACTGCGCTAATAAAACCGCATCGTCTGCATATAGCAAAGACCTAACCACTGAGTCGCCCATCTGAACTCTCACATTCATTTCATTCAACTTTTGTAGACATTTATCCAGATATATGATAAACAGTCAGGCTGATAGAACGCAGCCCTGTTTAACGCCGATATTGACATCAAACCAGGGTGACATTCCATCATCCACACACAAGCTCTGCAGTCCACGTAGTTTGACTGCACCGCTTGTAGCAGTCTACCGTAAATACCATACTACGGCAAAATGTCCCAAAGTTCCTTTCGTACAACCGTGTCAAATGCTTTCGCCAAATCCACAAAACTGCAGAAACCCCTTTGGCCTACAGCCAGATGCTTCTCCACAATGTTGCGCAGAGAAAACACTTGATCCATGCATCCCCTTCCACACCTGAAACTTCCTTGTGCCTCACACAAAAATTCATCAGACACCATCCTCATTCTCCTTTCAGAAATCTTACCATACACTTTGGCTGCCAAACTGGTCAAGCTTATGGCTCTGTAGTTTGCACAGTCATAACGTGAACCCTTGTTTTTAACGCAAACGATGACTGCGCTTCTCCAGTCCTTGGGAACCATTCCTGAGCTCCAACATAAATTGAGAAGCAACAGGAAGAATTCCCAGACACATGAGCCTCCAAGCTTGATCATCTCAGCAGACACCATATCAATACCCACTACCTTACCATTTTTCAAATTTCTAATCGCCCATTCAACTTCATCCATACTAATGTCATCAGAGGATGCTGGTACCGAATGCTGATCTGTTAGACCACATGTGGCACCGGCATCACCCTTAACATCCGCATACATATCTCCAAAATATTCACTCCATCGGCTTAACACATCTTGTGTTTGCGTAAGAATGTGTCCACCTTTAAACCTTATTTTATTCATTAAACACAAAGTGAAAAATGTGAAATCGAAAATAACAGTCAGGAGCAGGATTTGAACCTGCATCTTCTGGATACCGTCCAGATGCTTTACCAATTCAGCCATCCTGACAATTGCTCCTGACTGTTATTTTCGATTTCACATTTTTCACTTTGTGTTTAATGTATAGTGCTAAGCATGTCAAATGCTAAAAATATATATAAAAATATCTAAATACTTATTTTATTCATTCTGAAAGATGACCAACTACTCCGAGATTTCTTCACCTCCCTCCAGAAAAGTGTTGCTCTCGAAGGTTTTGGTCAGCCTTTCTTCTGCAATCATATTTGCTCTATCACGCTTCCCTTTCACTAAGGCTTTGGTGCCATTCTTACGTTGCTGGTATATTTCTTTCTTCTGTTCTTTCATACTTGCACTCAGGTTCAAAGAAGATACATAGTCCAGCCACGCTTTCTTCTTTTGGTCTACGGAAGCTGCTACTTCCGTATCGCACCATGCATTAACTTTCACTTTCGTATGCTTCTTTGAGCATCCACATACTTCTTTTGCTGTATCTACCATACTTTCTTTCAATACTCTCCAGCATTCTTCCATGTCAGATTCCGGCTGACTTGCCATTGTCAGCCGTTCACGGAAACCCTCTACATACTTTGCTCTTACATTCTCTTCTTGCAATGTTTCAATCTTTATTCTTTCAAGCCCTCCGAAGTGGACACGCTCTCGCCAGTGTCTCCACTTTCTGAACAGACCACTAAATCTCGCTATAACGAGATAGTGGTCCAACAGTGAGACCCCTGTAGGCTCTTGTATCCAGAATTTTACTATGGAGGCGACTGTCTACCAGAATTAGATCTATCATACTTCTCTGTTTATTACTTCTCCATGTATACATATGGATGTTCTTATGTTGACAAAATGTGTTTGACACAATAAGGTTTCTTTCCATACATACATCCGCCATGAGCCTACCTGCATCGTTCACTCTCTTATCACCAAATAAACCAAGCACGTCCTCGAAATCTGGACGCTTGATTCCAACCCATCCATTCAAGTCTCCGCATACTGTGATAGTACGTTCACTAGCTTCTGACAAATCCAGAACTTCCCTAACATTATCCCAGAACTTCTCTAGGTCCGATGCCACCAAAGAGCCTACGGGAGCATGAGCTGCGACCATGAAGACCCTGGTGATACCTTGTTTTATTCGGATCCATAAAATTCTGGGATCAAACATTCCGTAGTCTTTCACACCTGAGGTCAAGCGAGTGGACAGCAACACCCCCACTCCCATACTGACCCGATCGCTCTGCGGTACACCAAACCACAGAGCTATCCCTCCACCAGGAAGATCACAGGTGTCACTGCCCTTTCGCTTGGTCTCTGTTACACAGAGCAAATCAAGCTGTCAGTCCGTCATGACGGTTGCCAGCTCGTGTAACATACCTTCCACACCACCTCTTACATTCCACGTGCCTACTCAACACTCTACTCCCCTCGACTCGCCTAACTGGGCAAGGCGTGATGGGTGGCAGCCCCGATCACCGCATCTGCCATTGTTCATACCAACGGGGGCGGATCGGTACGCATCGCCTCTGGGGCATGCCCTAACCCTCACTGCGGTACGTATGCGAGCCGGATTGCAGCCTGTGGATTGCAGGCTGGCAGGGATCGCGACGAGCACGCTCCGGACTATGATCACCCTAAACGACGATACGATACGATTACGATAAATAAAAACAAGTATATAATAATATTAAACATTTTGAAATCGAAAATAACAATTACGAGCAGGATTTTCGATTTCACATTTTTCCCTTTGTGTTAATTGCTAAGCATGTCAAATGCTGAAAATATATATAAAAATATCTAAATATATAATAATAATTTATTTCATCCATCAGTCAGTCAACGTCCACTGCTGTACATAATAGGTCTCCCTAAGAGAACGCCATAAGGAGCGGTCCTTATTTTTTGTTAACACGATCCAAAATGCTTTAAATTTATGCACGTCTCTCGCTGGCTACCATTGTTACACTATTGATATTTTATATTTGTTCGATTTTATTGTTTTTCTAATCTTGTGTAACAAAAATAAAACATAAAAAACATAGCATCACGCCTGTATTCCCCGAAGGGGTAAGCAGATGTGTATTACACATCCACGACTCGCCAGCTATGTTTCAGTCCCACGTAATAGGGGGCGAGCCTATTGACGTTTACCGGGCACATTTCCTAACTCCGGGCTGCTACTGAGAATTTTTCTTTTTAGGAAAAAGCTCAATAACATTGTCTCACCTGGAGATCGAACCCGTGTGTGGTGGATGCTAGGTTGCAAGAGCGCAAAAATATCCTTTATCGATATATCAAAACCATTAACAATATTATTTTAAAACATCTATAAGTGATATATTGATAGTTTTTGATTCTTCCGGCATCCCTAATTGACAGCCGCTTCAAGTGCCCTCCTCAATGTTCAGTCTTCACTGGTGAATGCGTTGCCATTCTGGAGGCTTTGATATATGTAGAGTCCCATAACCTCAATAAAACAGTCTTATTTACACATTCTTTTAGAGCGAATGCATTCCAGGCCAAATTCAAAACTCCTATAATCCTGAAAATAAAGGAAATTCTGTATCGCTGTCACATTAAACACAATCTAATTCACCTCGCATGGATACCCGGACACAGTGGTATTGAAGGTAAAGAGATGGCAGACCATCTTGCCAAAGAGGCTTGCCACATTGGATGTATGTCGAACAGTCCAGTCTGCTCACAAGACCTATTACCTTATACCTTAGCCGGTTTGATGTTACGCTCTAGTTGGGATAGATCTTGGAAACAGTCGAGCATAATAAAAGGCAAACATTACAGGTCAATTTAGGAAGACATTCCATTTAAAACCATGGTTTTCTAAATTTTGAAACATCAATAAGAAAGCCACGTCAGTCATTTGCTGACATACGTAGTATCTCTTATTAGTCTGTGTTGCCGACTTCATCTCGGTCACTCATGCTCACCTGTCCACTTAGTGAAGATCAAGGTTAGAGATTCCTCGCTGTGCGAATGTGGTTTGGATGAAGGTAACCCAGAACATATATTTTTTAGCTGCCTCAACACCCCATCTTCCTTATACGATCTTATTCCTCTTCTTTTCTTCGCCCTTCAGACTTAAAATCACTTCTTTCCTATGTATATATCCCATTTACTTATTTAATTTTATTATAAATAACAAAATATTAAACTATGATACTATTAATAATTACTTATCTAATCAACATATATTTATTGATTTTTTTTACTTCTTGCTTTAAGTAACTTAACAGATTTCAGACTTATCTCTAAATTTATTATTTTATTTCCCTTCACAAAGCTTTCCAATCGTTATATTAGAAAAAACCTACGGAGTTCTGACCAACACATAAATTTAGCAAAATAATCAAGAGAACATTGTCATTGGCGGAATTATCAGGATCGCCACAATATAGGAAATCACAATTGACAGCCGACATATAACAGGTAAAGGCTGTGTTCCGATATACACTGCGAGCACTGTCCAGTGCTCTTACTGGAGAAAAATTCTTCCGTTATAGACTGACAGTATACTGCCGCAGTATTCTAGGGAAACATATGACGTCATAAATCGTCACCAATTTTGTACTGTGAGCACTAACGTTTTCGAGGTAAGGTTCCCCTAGGAGTAGTATTGTTCCGTGGGTAAGGTGCTCTTGGTGGTCTCGTGGTTTAATCAAGTGATCAACAGCGTCTAGAAATATAACAACTTGAACTGCTGAAACATGGAAAATGTAAAGAAATTGTGTTTATTGCAGTGTAAAATCAATACTTTGTATGAAATGAAAGTAATGACAGATCAGTATACTGAACTGCATTCCGTTATAAATAGTAACCGGTATAGCCAACTATAAAAGAACGACTTCGCAGTATACTAAATTGACGTCACACCTTACAGTGCTCGCAGTGTATATCGGAACACACCCAAAAACGGTCTTACGCTGTGTAAAGCCCGTAACATGGCGGACGAGAGCCGAAGTAAGTCAATTTTATTTTACTAGGTATATGAAGATTATGACGTCTCCTTCTGTTTCTTAGCTCAGTGATTAATTCTGTTAGTCTATTAAGTTGAGTTGTCTCATGACATGTTACTTCCATGGTCTCATGTCTGTGGCTTGACTTGACATTTACAAATTGTCAAAATTGACATAGTGAGTTTGATGCCTTCACTTTATTCTGTAGTTGACGTATCTAAGTATTGTATACTACGTCGATAGAAATTTTTATTTCTTTTGAAACAGCAACATTTTAATTAGGATAACATTGAGTTAATTGTTCTTAATAATAAATTATATTATACATATTTATTCTGTGATCTCAAGAATATAAATATATAAATTAAATATGATAAACGGCCGTGCATTACATTTCGTGTTCAAAGTTGCCGATAGGACTTTGACTGCAAAATTCTACAGAGAAATCCTCGGAATGAAGGTAATTCATTAAAAATAACGTATTTTCTATTTAGGATATTGAGTTAGCAAAACTAGACGGCCAGGCCAATAGCGTTTTTCTCTTTTTAATCTAAGTAAATGCCGATGGCAAGGTCATGGCTTTTTTTTATTATAGCCGGTTTGTACGAAGCTAGAACTTTCTGGACAAATGTTAGAAATCCTATACTTACTATGAACAATGTACTCGTTTCTTTTAAGAAATGTTATTTTTATACAAGAACAGGAAATATATCTTGCTTTTATTACCTCCTAGAGGCGCATCAGAGTCACAATTGCTTTCCTTTTTAAAAACTATAGGTAAACATATTATGCGTTCACTTTATTATTTGAATAATGCAACCACCTGTTTTCCTTTTGTACTAGTAACTCAATATTTGGTTACAGAGAGGCAATAAGTTAAAATAATTAGTGTTTTTGATCTATATTTTTTAGCATTTGACATGCTCCGCCACTTTTTAAAGTACTAATTATTTGTGAATAAGGGAAAAGAGATTTATATATAGATCAAAAATGTTTAAAAAATCGCACCATCAAATAGTATGAATTTTAATTGCAAAATTAAACTTATTGGTTTAATGTATGTAAATGCATTCCGGTAGATGGCGTTGGTTGTAAAGAAAAATGTGATAAGGAGATTGGGATGATTGAAAGATCTGTACGATAGCTCAGTGGCTTAGAGCACTTCCCCAGATTCGAAAAGATGCGGGTTTGTTTCCCGCTCAAACAAAAAATCTCTTTTTCCTTATTCACAAATAATTTGTACTTTAATTAGTGTTTGTCTGTAATATGTTATAAATTGATGGTAGCTATTTAGGCTAGGAATTGATTTGGAAATGCTAGGTATATATTATTAATTACCTAAATATAAATAGATATGTCAAATTAACAGATTCTTCGTCATGAAGAATTCAGTGAGGGTTGTGAAGCTGCATGCAATGGGTGAGTAATATATTCAGAATTTTCAAACAGCATAAAGTAAAGCACACACTAATAAATTTACCTTGATCCACATATTATTAGTTGTATGTACCCTCATAGATGGCATACAATTCTTAGTTCATATAAATAACTTCTTATTACGTTTTCTTTTGTTAATTAGTTTAATTTAAGTTTTGTCCGTACAAAGCATGTTGTATTTGCCTATAATTATTTGTTACACTTTGCCAGATATTTAATAATGTTGCTTCTCTATATATGTAATAGTGTAAGCAAATGTTGGCAATTCTAAATAATTATGCTAAAAAGAGAACATTGTAAAGCCATCAAAAATATAATAAAATGTTATTGCAGTCACTTCAGCTTCAGACCTAAAAATTTTACTGAAAATCTGATTTATTTTTATACTTGTTATTTTCCAATTTAATTCATGTTTCATATCTATTTTAGGCCATATGCAAATAGATGGAGTAAAACTATGGTTGGTTATGGACCAGAAGACACGCACTTTGTAGTAGAACTCACATATAACTATGGTATCACACACTATGAAACAGGGAATGACTTCATTGGTTTAACAATTCAGTCAAGTGAGAGTTTAAAGAGGGCTGCTGTAAATAACTGGCCAGTGAAGGAACAAAATGGTGTTAAGTATGTTGAGGCACCCGGTGGATACAAGTTCTTCATTGTGGACAAACCTCAGCCTATTGATAAAGGTGAGATTATTGAAGTTTCAGTGTGGATTAGGAGCAATACTGGTTTAAAAAATATCATTTTACAATCTGTGTTCTTGTAGGAAGTTTAAGAACACACCTTGCTAAAAAAAACTGCATGCAGTTTTTTTTTTCATAAAGTAAAACTGCATGAAAAGTTTTATTTTACGCCTTATTTTCTACCTTAAGCTGATATTACTTATGCACAAATCGACCACATAAACAGACAGTCCAGTGAACTAAGAAGAGAACACTTAGACAAACCTGGGGGGCTAGGCAGAATCTCATATTTCACGTGTCGACTGACCGTATCGTGATCACTGTGATTGGTTGAGAAAACCGACGCGTGATGTCACAATAATCCGTTGGCCAATCACGGTGATCTCTCAACCAATCACAGTGATCACGATACGATCGACATGAGAGATATGAGATTCTGCCTAACCCCCCTGGTCTTTTTAGTTTGTCACTTATAATATCATGTCCATACTGTGGTGTGGTTGGCGGTATGGGGCCGGCACCAAGAATAGCTCCACCCCGTCTCTTCCTATGGGAGTCGTAAAAGCCGACTAACTGGAACTGGACTGGTAGCCACCAGGGGACCGGGCAGCAGCATTCCCCTGTGTACTGAAAATATCCACTGCGATCGCCAACCCGCCTGCCAAGCGTGGCGATTATGGTAAAATCCCCATTTTGGGGAGGCCTATGTCCAGCAGTGGACGATGAAAGGCTGATGGATGGATGGATGGATGACTGCAGTTTAAACTAGGAAAATTTACTTTTAACAGAGTTTTGAAAACTATTTATTTAGCACAAGCCTATGTCCGTGGCTCTACCATAGCCGAAAGCTAGTTTTTAAGTTATATCTTAGGTTCCCAATATGGTATGAGGGATAAACTGTATATCAGTTTTTAAGTCAAATCAAGAGCTATCTAGAGAAATCAGATCTGTCATAGCTGTAAAATAAGTCACATATATACCAATATTCTAGAGTAATTTCGCTAAAGTCGATTTGTAACGAAATTATTTTTGTTCTTCTTCTATGGTTTATATAAATGTACCTATAATTATGTTCGTTACAATAAATATTTTCTTTCTTTCTAATTTAATCATGATCAGTTGTAGTACGTATTTTTTGCGATTCAAGAGTCTATGAATTAATAAACCCAATCATTTGAAATACTTTGACACCCTTACACTGACTGTTTTTTATTGTTTTGCAACGTTGTCTTTCATAAAAAAATACACACAGAACACGACACGTTACTCCCAAAAGCAACCGAACTTCGGCCGAATTTTGTATAATTACCGAATGTTCGGCTGAAGTTCGTATTCGGTTAAAATCACATTCGGCCCATCTCTAATCTTAATAAAAGCTGCGTGTTAAATGCTATCTGGCGAACATTTTGATACAGTAAGGAACGAAACTCCTCTCCACCCATGGGAGTCGTAAGAGCCGACTGAGGGAATACTGGGGTAGTTGGTAGCAGCACTCCTTCGAGTATTAACGACATTCACTGCGATCGCCAACCCGCCTGCCAAGCGTGGCGATTACGGCACTATCCCCCATTCTTGGGGCGGCCTATGTCCAGCAGTGGACTTTAAAAGGCCGATGGATGGATGGATGGAAGGAACAAAAGGCGCAAAAGCAAACGTAAACAGTAAATCAAAAGCGTTGCTAATGCCTAGTGATCGGAAATTGTAGGCACAGATGGCTCTATTGTTAGAAAGAAACTTACTAACATATATATAGGTAGCACTTTATGAGGCGTAATAATTTAATATCGAGAAAAACGAATTGAAAATTATTTTAGTATTAAGTTTGTTCGGACAAATGCTTCTTGGGCTTGCGTTTTTATGAAATTCGCGATAAACAATATCATTCAAAACAATGGCTCAAGTAGTGTATCCGAATTGTGTGGGTATTAAATATGGTTAGGGAACTGAGTGCCATTTTGGTATATGATTTGTTCGTCTTTCATATTGATAGGGATGAAATTTTATGTCAATACAAACCGATTTGGTCCTGTAAATGAAAGTCGTATGTCCCTGCGTTTTCAAGTTACAGCGCTTCAGAAATGTAAAAAAAAAGTGATACTAAATCATTTGTTCGCGTCTGCCTCTTGGACTGAAGGTCAAAATCATTCTTAAAACTATAAACATCGAAGAGGCAGATCTGCAGGGCTCTGTTTTATCACGGGACGTAGGTGCAAAAATGTAAAAAAAAGCTATACTAAATCATTTGTTCGTCGTTCTCGTTGCGTCCATTCAATTCATTAGGACTCCCAGAATAGGAAAAAAATGTTCGCAGACGTCTAGGTCGCTGATTTTTTTATGTACGATTTTTTAGTTTTTTTCAGGAATTAAGGTAAAGTGGGAGTACGGTTTATTATTGTTATTACTAAGAGTTTACGTATTAGTATATTATTTTCTGTCTTTTATGAAAGGAAAAAAAATTTAATCAATTAAAAATTTAAAAAGGTTTATTTATAAAAAAAACATAGCATCTCGCCCGTATTCCCGAAGGGGTAGGCAGAGGTGTATTACACACCCACGACTCGCCAGCTATGTTTAAGTCCCACGTAATAGGGGGCGAGCCTATTGACGTCTACTAGACTATCTAATGTTATTTTATTATTGCTTGAGTCACTTACCTTATCATCTTATATCTTATAAATGTCTTCAAATTATAAGTATTTAGTTGTGATGCGATGACAGACGTCAGGCGGTAGGTGACGGCTGACAGATAGCAGTTAGTCAATTTAAAAGAGAACAGACGTCCTACAAGGGATTCGATTGGCAAGAACGTGAACACAGTCGGTCGTGGTCGCCAAACAACTAACCTGCACTCTACGTGATTATTTTGAGAGTTACATTCTGAAATATTGTGAGCATCGCTTGTTATTTTGATACCAAAACTAAACTATCCATAAAGATTAGTGTATTGAACAATAACGTCATGTGATTTCAAGACTACCCTCATGTCTGACCATCATTCTGATGAACATGAAAATGAAGATAAGCCCCTGCCTTCGTTAAATATTTAGATATATATTGCACACCATAGTACATTATATATATGAGAGAGGATCACCACATAAATACGTGTACGAGAGAGCAAGACTACTATTCGGAGCAAACGAAGGGAAACGATCGACAGTTCTCACAAGGTTGACCGCGTAAAACAGCCGTCTATAGGGGGATTCCACGTCAAATCAGGCGGTAAAATATAGATCAAAAATGTTTAAAATAATTACTATTTTTTTTTCTTAATTTCTTATTGTAATTGTTTCTTGAAGTGAGAATACAAAAAGAAATAATCCTAGTGAAACTTGATTTTTATTTCTTGGTTTTAGAGTGAAACAAAAACATTTTTCATTAATTTATTAGCCTCGATGGCCTGAAACAAAACAGATGATTCAAAGAATAAAAAAATTAAAATAAAAAGAAGAAATTGTATTGTTTTAGTCCATTGATCCATCCATCCATCAGCCTTTCAACGTCCACTGCTGGATATAGGCCTCCCCAAGAGAACGCCACAACAAGCGGTCCCGTCATGGGGGATAATGCCGTAATCGCCACGCTTGACAGGCGGGTTGGCGATCGCAGTGGATGTTGTTAATACTCAAGGGAGTGCTGCTGCCCACTCCCCCGGTATTCCCTCAGTCGGCTCTTTATGACTCCCGTGGGTAGAAGGGTGGGACAATTCTAAAGCCGGCCCCACACGGACCTTTGGTCCATTATCGAACTATTATCTGTGAAAAAATTTCATTAATTTAAAAAAGGCTCCTCTTTATGTTTTTTCTCAATTTAATGTTTTTTAGCTCGGACAACCCCTAGTAAAAATAAAATAAACATTTCTAAACATTTGAAATAATATTTGGAGCCAAACGAAACCCACGATTCATTGGACATCAAAATCCGAGGGGTCAGGCCAATGACCGCGTGATTTGACGCGGAATGCCCCATAGGTAAACGCCAACTACTTGTCACTTGTACTTGTTGTCACTCTCTTCTCTCTAAGAAAGAACGACAAAAAACTCAAAAAAAAATTATATAAAAAAGAAAAATCAGAGGTCTGGACGTCTGCCCCTCGATGTTTATCTCCCTTGGAAAATCAGAGGTCTGGACGTCTGCCCCTTCGATGTTTATCTTCTTGAGGATGATTCTGACCATCAGTCCAAAAGGCAAATACGAACAAATGATTTAACAGACTTTTTTTTTACACTTTTAAAGCGCTGTCGATTGAAAACGCAGCGCTATCATGGTGGCAGACTATTTTGCTGTGGTTCTTTATATCGTCATTAATTGAACAATTCGGGTCTGCCAAGCAAACAATTTATATACAAAAAAAAATTTAAATCATAAAAATTGTTTAAAAATTAATTACTTAAAAAGTCAGAGGGCTGGACGTCTGCCGCTTCGATGTGCCTCGTTTTGAAGGTGTTTCTGACCATCAGTTCAAGAGGCAGAGACGAACAAATGATTTAGCATACCGTATTTTTTTACATTTTTAAAGTGCTGTCAATTGATAACGCAGGCCTGTTATGGTGCTAGACGCGGTCCTTAATGCTTTTTATGGTACAATCATCGATCATGTCTGCCACACGAACAGATCATATAGAAATTTTGGCATTCAGCTCCCTAACCAATAGGTAAAATCAAAAATAGTACACTGCTTGACATGTTCCTTTTTTTTTAAGGCGGGAAAATATGTACGTAACCGCCTAACCTCAAACCCCGTCGTTCGGGGCAACGAACAGGGTACAGTCGGGCCCTCACCAACTACATAAACCTGCTATGTGCCGTCTCTCCGCCTGTAATGGCGGGCCACTGGAACTATTTTACATTACTTCAGTGGTGCTTGTCATGTTCCTAAAAGTCTTAATGTGTGTTATGTGAAAGGAACCCTAATAGAGTAAGAGCCAACGACGGCCAGACCTTCGTTATTTTATAAAAGCTGAAAGTTCCTCTGTGCATGTCCCCAACACAGGTAAGAACGATCAGCAAGTATGGAGTTTGGATAGTGATTACTTGGGCAGGTAACAGGTAGTGAAGGTGTATAAAATAGTACCTCATTTCGTTAAAGTATAAAGCTCATTTTTTTATATTTTGGTCGGATTAACATAAGAAATTACGTCATCCATTGACACTTAGCGCGGTTCCAACCCCCTGCCAGACACCCCCAAACATCAATAAATTATAATTGTACTTTCGTTATAGTATAAAAGCTGGATTTTACTTGGGGACTTTTTACTTGGGGACCTATAAAATAGTGTTACCCCAAAATCCGGACAGTTTTAATGGTTTTTACATCTTGCCAGACACATTGAAACTGCTGTTTTTAGTCGCTGGCGATCTTTTAAGATATCCAATAAAAAATAGTTTTATTACGTTCATAGCTATGTTATATAAAGTAAAAAATGTTATTCTATATTATAAAATACAAAAAAAAAAGTATAATAACATGTAAAAAAAAATATTTAATTGTTTTTATAAATTTCGTCGTTGTCGTCGATATTTTCATTTTCTTCGTCACTACTCCTCCAGTCGATGACATGATCGTTGTCAATATCGCCTTCTTCGTCAGTTTCGGAAAAAAAAATAAGAAAGTTGATACAATTATGAATAATTAAAAGATTATGTGCAACAATTAATAATAATAATAATCGTTTATTTCTCACCATAGCACAATACAAGTATAAATAGGTACACATTATAAAAGTATTTTACAATAAAATTGATACTATGGCGGGTTGATACCTGAACTAGGAAGGTTCCTGTGTCTCAGGTTATCAACCCTCCACCCCTTGTAAGTGGTCTCTTATATCTAATTTAGGTAAGCATTACATTTTTTTATTACAATTATTTAGTGGGTAGGTTACAATAACGACGCTAACAATCATAAAATCGACCGTCCTTAGCAAGTGTTTGTAGTGGCACAAGTTAAAAGATGACAGCGGTGACAATCGCTATTGCAGTTGTTATAAAATAAATTATACAAAATAACAAACTGGAGGTAAGCAGTTATTAATAGTATGTTATCTTAAGAGTAATTTTCACGAGAAGTTATGTTAAATTTATGTTTAGCTTATAGTGAGAAAAATGCGAATGTAAATGGACACTCATCTCGGTTTGTGTGTGTGTGTGTGTATGTGTGTTTGTGAGTGTATGTGATGTGTGTTTGTGAGTGTATGTGTGTGTGTGCGCGTGCATGTGTGCGTGTGTGTGTGTCTGTGTGTGTATTTACTTTAAGTTAAATATTGACACTTAGGATGTTTTCCGTTTCACGGTAACCCAGCACTTTCAAAATATTTTTTAAGGTACCTTTTAGGCTTATTCTACTCATATTATAAATTTGTTGTAAGTTGTTAAATGTATCTACATAGATATGGTCCAGTATAAGGCAGTTGTCTTCTCGCGAAGGTGGATTTGAAGGAGGGGACACTTGTGCGTGTTCTCCTTTTTTGTTGGGGTATTTGAGAGGGGACAATTGTTTTATGGTGTCGCAGAACTGAATGAAATATAAACAGTTGTCTCACTGTCAGAAGGTTGGCTTCCTCATATAAAGTATCCGTTGGGTATCTTCTGGGTTTACGTAGCATAACTTTGATAACAGCCCTTTGCGCTCTCTCTAGCTCTAGTAGGTGTGTTGCAGCAGCACCCCCCCACGCGGGAATACAATATGTTAGGAGTAATCGGCCAAGAGCAAAATAGACGCTTGTTATGAGTTTGACGTGAGCAGATTCTCTCAGGTTTTTGAATATGTGCAGAAGTTTGCGAATCCGTTTGCTCAGGATTGCAATGTGCGGTTTCCAATTCAAGTTTTTATCAATTGTAATTCCTAAGTATTTGTGGGTTTCTGTTTGGACAAGATTAGGGCAATGGCATGATATAAACATGTTATTACTTTTAGGACAGCGATGGTCGTGTGCTTTAATATTGAATACAGTTGGAGGTTTATTGACTTCAGAAATTCTGAAACAAATATATTTTGTTTTATGAACATTAATAGTTAAGAGATTACAATCAAGCCATTTCATTATTGTTGCTAGACCAGATTCAGCTGATTTCATGACCTGTGACCATGATGGACCCCAAAAAATGAGAGCCATATCATCGGCGAAGGCTAGTGTACTGCAGTTATCTATTTTAAGTTTGCATAGAGTATTGATGTAGGCTAAAAAAAGGGTAGGGCCAAGCGTGCTTCCCTGCGGTATACCATAAGTCACGGGAAAACTGGAGCTGAGCGCATCACCTACTTTCACGACTTGGCTTCTATTGGACAAGTAGTCGCGGAACCAATGGAGTGCAATCCCATGTATCCCTAAGTCTTCCAATTTCAGTAGAAGTATAGGAATAGAAACGGTATCGAATGCCTTTTTGAGATCTATGAAGATAGCTACACATTTGTCTCTTCTGTTTAGAGCTGTTGTGACTGTTTGTGTAAGGCTAGCAACAGCGTCTTCTGTGTTCTTACCCGAACGAAATCCATACTGGTTATCGGCTAAGATGTATTTAGTTTCCAAAAAGCTAGTTAGGCGGATGTTAATTCCCTTTTCAATAATCTGGCTGATTGTACTGAGTAATGAAATCGGACGATAGTTTGATACCACATTCTCATCACCGTTTTTATATATAGGAACAACAACAGCTTGTTTGAAAATACTAGAGAAAATCCCAGCCGAAATACTACGATTGCAAAGGTGAGCTATCATGATACATAAAGTAGCGTGGGAATTTTTAAGGATAGTACTGGTAATGCAATCTATACCTGGTGCACTGTATTTGTTTTTGTAATAGTTGCATTTCATGGATTTTACTGTCTGGTTGGTAATATTACGGTATTTAATATAGGTTTCTTTTATTTTATGATCATGAGGGTTTTTTTTCACAAGAAGGTGTAATCGGTTTCTCTTTTGGAAGCATTTTACCATACCTATTGTAATCCATGGTTTAATGGGTCTTTTTCTCTTGGTGAATGTAACTGTGGTTGTATTAGTAGCTATGAAATCTTGTATTGTTTCAATGAGTAATCTCGCTGCTTGTTCAGGATCTTCAGTCGATAAGTATTGATTCCAATCATGTGTTTTGATTGCATTTTGAATGGATTCATAGTTGATTTTAGTTCTGGTCATCGAGTAATCAATTACAGAGTGTTGTGTATGAGAGGTGGACATTGACAGGAAGAGTGGATAGTGGTCGGTGATATCAGATAGCAAAACATAGCTTTTAAATTGCCCTACAAGTTTGCACATAGAAGGGTCCAAACAGGTATGCCCACGTGTAGCAATATCAATAGCATTTTGTAGGCCATGTGAACCCATGATTTCAAGATAATCCCTTGTATGTGGGTTATTGGTGTCAAGTGTATTGATGTTTATATCTCCAGTAAGCACAATGTTTCTAGATCTGGTTGTCAGTAATAATGTATCCAGTGAGTCAAGAAAGCTACCTGGATTATTAAATGCGCATGGGCGATAGATACCGAAAACAGTTATATTACCTACTTTGGCGGCAAGACAGTTTGATTCCCTTAATTCAATTTCCTGAACAGTAGCTGTGATGGCATCATTAATATACATTATTACACCATCGTTTTGATTAAAGCTTCTTTTAGTATAGTACAGAGATTAACCATCTAGTAGGGGTGGAATAGTATTGCCATCACACCAGCATTCTGTATTTTTACTTTTTACCGCAAACTTGTCGAGATCGTCTACTAAGTTATTTGGGTCTTCTATGAACGTACAAGAAGGGCAACAAGCTCTATCGACTTCTTCAAATAATTCTCGGCTATTCATTTCCTTGTCTAGTTGTAAGAATTGATTCTAGAAAGTAAGGTTTCTGAACTCTTTTATATATTGCGGAAAGGGCTAAGAAAAATATTTTGGATGCAGTAGAGGTTAGAGTGTGCTTTTTGTAAGTATTAGTGTTTGACAGTCTTGTGTATGTATTTTCGTCTTTTGTGTTTTTTAATTTGTCGTAATAATTACATACCTGATTGAGTTTTGAGTGAATCACTAAACATAACTTGGTAGTTAATCCCCTTCAAACCATTTGAACTGGTATTTGTCATCTTTACAAAACATTTCTTCAGAAACATTTATTTTAAAATTTGAAGTTCTCGAACCTCGAACGGTCAAGTCCGGAGAGATGTTTGGATAATTATTCTGGACTCTGGCGTGGTCCGACGTGGTCCGATAAACATAGCAGTCATCATTTTAGATTCTGGCGTGGTCCGATAAAAATAGCAGTCATCATTATAGATTGTGGCGTGGACCGTGAAACATAGTTGTCATATTTCTCCGTTCTGGCCTTTTTCTGGCTTGAAGATATTTTAGGTGTTGTCTTTGTCATTCAGTCAGTCTTGAGGTCTGAGCCTATGACCAAGACTGAGCCACTAATTGGAGGTGCATTACCTAAAGCAGTGTCCACTGATTATGCTATTGATTGAGACAGAAGACCATATAAAAAGATCACCTGAAGGCATTATAAAGGGATCATTGGAAGACCTTATGAAACGGTCATCCTTCTACTCGTAAAGTGTTGCTGTGAGTAGTAAACTGACCTCGAGGTATGAGACTGTAAATTCCATTGAACTTAGTTAAACTCATAGAGCTTCTTACCGTAGGTACTTTCCTACCGTAATTCTTGTAATTATATGGTGCGGCGCAGACGACGTACTATCCGCGGCGCACTTTTTAGTCTGTAAAAATAGAACCTATAGTCAGAATTATAATTCGATTCCACATTTGACATTAGCTACTGTCATTTTGTAAAATAATGATACCACATATTAATAGTGTAGTGATGAACACAAAAATCGATAAAAAAATCGCGATTTATGTTTATGTAATCATAATATTGGTGTGCCAATTAAAGACTAAATTATTGATTTTTATTTAAATAAATACATAATTATTTATAATAATTATTTATTAATTAGTAACCGCTGCTTTATTTTATAAAAAGTTAATATTTTTGTTTTTTATATTAAAAACAATACTTATAATAAAAGAGCCTAGATAGTTTTCTGTATTGGCAACCCGTGCGCGCTCGTGCAGCTATCGCCATTTTCTTTATCTTGTTATTCGGCTTCATTCTTCCAGTCTAACTACACGAATATCTTGTTTCATTGCGAATCGATATTTTGTTATTTTGTTGGGTTTTTGTTAAAGTTTTGTTACGTTGTGTTTGTTGTTACGTTTATAGTTTTTTGTGAACTTTGAGTGAATCTATTTGTTTTGGTTTTCCATCAAAATGGATCCTCAGCCAAGTACATCACAAAAAGACGTGGATGTTTTCTTGTCCCCAAGAAAAAAACGTCCACGAAAAGCTTTCACTCTTACTGAAAAAGTTATGATCCGCAACGCCTACAAGTACGTGAAAAATGAAACTTCTGCGCATTTGGAGGCCTTTGAAGTTGTGGAAGAAAATGAATGTATGAGCAAAGTTGCTGACATATTGGGAATAACCTCACGCTCTGTTTGTAACGTTTTGAAGGAAGTAAATAAAGGTGCGCCGCCAACTCCTCCTAAAAAAACTGGACCAAAGCGAAGTTTCAAAGATAAAATTGATGAATTTACATTCTCCGCAATACGAAGAATTGTTCATCAGTTCTTTTACCGAAATTAACCTCCGACCATTGCAAAGGTTAGTCAATCAGTCAGACAGTATTATTTATACCTACATCTTTTATATATAACTAATGATTCCAAACTATTATAAAATTTACTATTTTAGATTTTACAAGTGATGAACGATGATCCAGAAATACCCAAGGTTTCCAAAGACACCATCAGAAAAATTTTGAAGCATCTTAATTTTAAATGTTGCACGGTCACGCAAGAGCACACTTATTGATCGAAACGATATAATAACATGGCGCAAAATATATCGGTCGTCTCAGTATAGTAAGTCACATCATCTCGGCAAGTGTTTTAGAGGGACTGACCACTGGATTAAAAAATCCATCTGGAAAAGGCAAACTTCTCATAATTAGCCATATAGGCAGTGAAGAAGGCTTCCTGGAAGAGGGGCTCATGATTTTTGAAGCAAAGAAAAATTGTAAAGATTACCATGATGAGATGAATGCAGTTTGTTTTGAGGAGTGGTTCGCTGGAGTCGTACCAAAATTAAGACCAAACTCAATTGTGGTGATGGATAATGCACCTTACCACTCCCGAAAATTGGAAACGGCACCAAAAATGAGCTGGAAAAAAGCTGCAATTCAAGACTGGCTTCTAAATGAAAATATTCATTACGAACCAGATATGGTTAAGGCTACGCTTTTAGAACTGATTCCACATAACGAGTCTTTTAATAAGTATGCTGTAGACGAAATGGCAGCACAACATGGGATCACGGTTTTAAGACTGCCCCCTTACCATTGCGATCTCAACCCTATCGAATTGATATGGGCGCAGGTAAAGGGACATGTAGCTCAAAATAATAAAACCTTCAAATTGACAGACGTGAGAAACTTATTTGAGGAAGGCATTCAAAAAATTACGGCTACCGAATGGTCTAAATGCGTATCCCATGTTGTCAAAGAAGAGGAAAAAATGAGTAGGCTAGATATGTTAATTGACAATATCACAGACACATTTATAATAAATGTTACAAAAAGTGACAGCGATAGCGATAGCGATGACGGCGACGATTTATAAAATAAAACATTACCATAATACATCTATTTGTTTTATTTCTCATGTTCCTTCATGATCACATTTTTTTTTATTTATTTAACACACAATTATTAAAGAAAACTCTCAGATCTTTAATAAAATTAATCGTCATAACTAAATTATCCGTTCAGAAATATTTAATTTCCTGATATACTTAGTTTCTATTAAAGTAGTAGTTGTTTAGATATACTACTATAAACGAGAGGATTCGATCCGGAAATGGAATATTTAATATAATTTCGCAACTTATAATTTCGCAACGTCACTATTTAGTACTTGTCATAACGTTGCAACACTGAAATTGTCAAATCTGGAATCGAATTATAATTCCGACTATATGTAATTATATGCAGTAACGCATACGACGCTCAAAAAGTCCGGCAGATAAAAAATCCGCGTGATTCTTGCAGACCGCGCCGCCACGCGCCGTACAAAATGTGCGCGAAAAAAATAGAACGTTTGCTTCAACGAGCGTTCGGCGCACACTTTAATCTGCAATCTGCACTCGTTAAGTGGTGTAGGTAAAGTATGGCGCTAGAGATCGATGTATCGATGTTAATACAATAAGTACAAAACAGCCCAGCAATTTATTTATGATAAATACTTCTAAGCCAGAATATCATGATAGACATTTAAAGAGAAAAATGTGGTAAGAAGTGTGCTGTAATATTTATTCCGCTCCTGTCCAAACAGGAGTCCAACTTATACTATACATTTTAATCAATTAACATCCTGATGGTATTTCCATAAAGGGAATATGTACAATTAGGATGTTAATCTCGTCGTCAAGTTCCCATGACTCGAATGCGTGCCCTGGAGGAATGATACACGATACCTTACTCAATGATTACGATGTTTTGTAATAACCACACAAATAAGAGTATACAATTAGGCAAATCGCACGATTATTATATAAATTCACAACAATATCTTTTATAAAATGGCTCCCTATGTAAACACTGTTGAACACAACAACACAAACTGATAGAGAGATTACTTTTGTACCAGACCAGAGGGGTCCTTACAGGAATCATAGAACATCAATTAATAATATATATCAAGGGATTCACGACAGTAAATATATCATGTGAGGAGGTTGAATGGATAATACCCACAACTTCAAGTATAAAATAATACATCGCGATCTCTGCATTTCCATAGCGTATACGTCCCTACAGTTCTGCCGAAAAAATGATCGTAGATGTGCGTCGTGTGCGTTAAGTCTGCGAAAAACCCGTGACGGACTTTTAGCGCGCCATGCAGAATTTTTGTGCGCCGCAGATTTGATCGCACAAAAAGTGTGTCGTCTGCGCTGCACCTAAATAAAAGTGTTTTTTTTTCTATTAATTAAAACTTGTATCAATGTGTTCTTTGCTTTATTTTTTTTAGACCCTAGGTATGTCTTAAATAATTGTGACGTGACGGTTTCGCCGTTATATTAAAAGATCGCAGTCGACTCACTCGTATCCGCTTGAACCTCGCGCTCGCACCTACAGCGGACTTTCAATGTGTCTTGCAAAATGTAAAAACCATTAAAACTGTCCGGCTTTTGGGGTAACACTATTTTATAGGTCCCCAAGTAACATATATAACATCCAGCTTTTATACTATAACGAAAGTACAATTATAATTTATTGAAGTTTAGGGGTGTCTGACAGGCAGGCCCCACACTACCCTGTTCGTTGCCCCGAACGACGGGGTGTGCAGTTAGGAACATTTTTTCCCGCCTTAACAAAAAAAAAAAAAAGGGGGGTGTCTGACAGGGACGTAATTTCGTATGTTAATGCGAATAAAATATAAAAAAATTTAGTTTTATACTTTAACGAAATTGAGGTGCTATTTTATAGACCTTCACTACCTGTTACCTGCCCAAGAAACCACTATCTAAACTCCATACTTGCTGATTGTCCTTACATGTGCTGGGGACGTGCACAGAGGAACTTTCAGCTGTTATAAAATAACGAAGGTCTGGCCGTCGTTGGCTCTTGTGATATAAGAGGAACTTGGGAGGGATGAATAATAACTAACCAAAACTTCGCACTTCCCATTAAATAAAAATTACAATTTAATAATGGATTAATCATGCGTGTCAAGCCCGCTTTTTTCTTCAGAGTAAGTGCAGAACTCATTATTTCACGGATCTGTCAAATATTTAGTTTACCAAAAAGGTTCTGTTGCCACAAAACTTTGAGAATCGCTGCTCTAACATATCTATAAAAATATTGCGTATGATATCACGATAAGGTAAAACATATCATATGTCTGAGATGATGTTATCATATGGATTGATATGATAGTTTTGTAGATTTAATATTGCCGTCACTGACATTGTTCATTATATTTACCTGTCTCAGTATCATGTGACGACTGACTGACATCCAGTCATCATGATGATGATGTGACCATGTGCGATGTTATTAGTCATTCCCTTGTATCAGTGATAGATAAACTTAAGGCTCATCTAAGCGGGAAGCCTATGAAAAAATATTAAAACTACACGCATTACTCTCGCGTTGCCAATCCCAGGGACCTGAGAGGGAAGCAGGTAGAGAGGAGGGAAAAAAAGAGAGGCCTCCGCCCGAATCATTACAGTACGGAACTTGCCTGAGCGTTCGCTCGACGCGACTAATCAATTATTACCCATTGCTTTACTGGCCATGGTTCAGACCATGCTTCAGAGCGGGAGTGGGTGAAATGCCGCCATCTCCTTTTGTGAGGAGGTGATGTACGAAAAGGAGGCGGCAGAGCGGGTACAAGAGAGGCCCTGCAGAAGACGCACTGGGCGCTAGGGGCGCTTAAGGATCTGCGGCCCCCATAGACGTGGCCTGAGGGTGACGGGCCTAAGGCAGTCTGTCACCCTATCAGAAGCAGACCCGAGACGGCGGCGCACCTGTTCAGGAGCGCCTCTCGATGAGGGAGGGCTTGGCCCTCCAAAACAGACGGGGCTTCCAGGAATGGAGCTGCTAGGGTTGGAGGAACGTATACCTCACCCGTGGCTAAAGTACATCTGAAGGAACACCGCATAGTTTTAGCAGGTAGACCAGTTCCACTGGGAGCCTGGCATAACTCCTCCGTCTGCCCGGCGGACGCGTATTCATAAAGGATTTCCATGCGTAAAAAAAGGCCTGGGTCCAAAGTAGGTCACTTATTAGTTATTAGTCCACAAAGAACACGCGCTCAATTCGTAGAGTTGCGTAGAACGGCCCGCCGAACCAATACTAATAGTTATTAGTCACTTATAATCTGGCCCGAGCGCGTCGGTACTGCCATCTGCCGCGTGATCCACCGTGTAGCATAGCACCTCATTGTGTTTTGGTTGTAGCGGGAAATAGAATTCATCTATTGCCTATTCGATCCCTTCCCGTGAAATGATAAGCAGCGGTTTGGCAGTATTCTTAATATTGTTGTAGCCACGAGCGTCGATTACCACTTACCGTTAGGTGGGCGGAGGCTACCACCGAAGGAATGCAACATAGTTCCAGTGGCCTGTCAATAAAGGCGGAGAGACGGCACACGGCGGGTTTCTTTAGTGGGTGAGGGCCCCACACTACCCTGTTCGTTGCCCCGAGCGACAGGGTGTGCGGTTAGAAACATTTTTTCCCGCCTAAACAAAAAAAAAAAAAAGGTGGGCGGAGGCTCGATATTTTTTATTGCTTATGGTCATAAATCTTTTGTTATCGCGTCTCCATCTTGTTGGCTTGGGCATTGTTAAAATGGTTAGTAATACAGTCAAAGATATAATCGATCGGTGCGTAACCGTTGATAACGATTTGGTTCGATTGCGTTGATTATTGGTTTGAATCAAAACCACATATAATGCTGACTGATAATCATTTTGGTGATTTCCGATATCTAGAAAATTATCTTGAGTTATAGGCCGGTCACACCAGCAATCAACATAATTAGATGTACCTACCATAATACACTTGCCTTTATTCGGAATCTTCAAACATCATTTTATTACTGGTAATTAAAAATACATAAAGCTAAATGACTAATATTTTGCATTGTAACTTATTCGTAATAACAAAATGCAACCATAAAATGCTGTCTGATAACACGTCCTAAGGTTGAACAGATCGTTTGTATATTGTATTGTTTCGAAATGACCTTCTGTTGCTGTGATAATTATCCACCAGGCTTGTGTACTCTCTTAGCATTATTGTATCTCATCAAATGGTACTGAACATAAGGACGCTAAAGTAATACATTTTGTAATGAACTATTAATTGCGAGCTTAAAAGAGACGAATTATCTTAGATATTACTATGAAATAAACTCTTAAGATATGGTTGTGAATAATTATTTGGAGATCGTTTCGTTTTGTCTTTAATTTTTGAATTTAAATTTAACGTGGAAGGAAGAGAATAGATACATAAATAGATACTAGCATCTAAAATATAGACCCGGCCCAGTTTAGATGTTAGGGACTGCTTTGTTACTATAAGAATTTTAAGATTATGTTCTATTATACTAGCTGACCCAGCAAACGTTGTTTTGCCATATAAATTATTTCTACATCGACAGTAGAAGGCTGAAAATTTAGGGTTATATGTATTTTTTAATGCCAAAACATAATAAAATAAAAATTTTGTCCAAAAATTTAAAAAAAATATTTAACGGTACGTCACCCTTTTATCATTTAGAGGTATGAAAAATAAATGTACGCGATATGCACACAAAATTTCATACAAATCGGTCCAGCCGTTTCGGAGGAATTTGGTAACAAACACCACGACACGAGAATTTCATATATTAGATAACAACTTTTAACTGCATGTGTGTCATTAAGACACAAATTTATTTGTGAATGAGGAAAAAGATACCGTTTCCTAAAGAACTCTTTTTCCTCACTCACAAATAAATTTGTAGTTTGAAAGTAGCTGAGCATGTCAAATGCTAAAAAATATAGATCAAAAATGTTTAATGACACTATTCAGAAAGGATGAGAGAAAAAGAGACAGTTAATGAGTTTTTCAAAAGAGATTTTGATATTATTAGGCACATTGATATGTTACGGAAAACAATACTAAACGAAATGAGTGCAGGAAAGCGTAATCTGCACTCATCTATAGTAAATACTTTTAGTGCCTAATTGTGGATCTTCTTTGTTTTATACATCAACTGCCTCTGTGGTGTAGCGGTAGTGTAAGCGACTGCTGATCATGAGGTCTCGGGTTCAATTCGTAGCGCATAAAAACCATCCGTTTAAGCTATACAGGTATATAGGGTAGGTTTACACCCCAGTGTTAGTTACGTTTGTATTTTTTATATATCCTTACAATATAATATCCTAACAATATATATGTGTAATTTTTTCAACAATATAGTAACAAAGATTTTTTTTTGCTAACTATTTAAATTAAAATTTGAAAATGAATGAGAAGATTTAGTTCCAAACAGTGATCGTGATTCTGACTTCAAAATTGGGCTAGAAAGTCATGAGGATAGTTATGTATGTACAGATAATGATGTACCATTATCACAATGGCATGTTACTCTGGCTTTAAATCATTAAAACCGTCATGATTTTATAAAGGATCTTGGAGTCTCACTCATCACCCCTCAAGTGATGAATGGAAAACTGCAATTAACAACTTTTCTAAGGAGATTATCGAGAAAATTGTCGCTTTTTTTGGACAAACTTCATCATCATCATTACGATTGGAAAATAAGGAACCTATGCTATCTTTGTAGTAGAAAGGAAGACGGTAAATCTTCATCATATTCATCTTCATTTTCTGCTATATTTGTAAAAAAAAAATACATACAAGCAGCAACCTTTTGACAGATTTGTATGTCTATCATGTTTAGGACAACAATAAGTAACAAATATTACTATTATTTTTACATAAAACTAAATTAGATACAGAGAAGGTCGAAATTCTAGTTACAGAAAAAAGTTAATTTTTGCTTTGTGATTTTATAAGCACAAATTGTTATTTCATTATGTAAGTTATTTTGTAGTATAAACAATCTTAGCTATGTTTCCTTAATGTAAGGTTTTGTTCCTATCATTGGATTTAAGATTTTTATAGAAGACTGTTTATAAGCCCTATAGGTAAATTTTGAAAAATTTGTATGTTTGTTAATTTTTTTATTAGTTTCTACTTTTATAAAGTGGGTTTTTTTTTTATATTCAATGCCACTTAAGAAATACCTTATTAAAAGAAATAAAGTTTAAGCATTACTGGCTTTAAACTTACTATATTCCGATTTTATGTTTGGCGTTGATATTTACCCCACGATGTTAGTTATCTAACAAAAATAACGACGTTAATTCAGGGTTAATAACCACATTAATGGTTACAATAGCAACGGTTGACATGTAGTTTGTGTTGTTGTGATAATGAGTATAGAAGTCTGAATAAGATTGCAGATAAAAATATATATTTTGGATAGGAGTTTCGTAAAATCCGTTCTTATCTGACCTCTACTCGGCGAAAGGAATATTCCTACCAAATTTCAAGTCTCTACGCCATATGTTTCCAGAGATATCGTGATGAGTCAATATATCGGTGGAAATCTCCTATATAATTATTTATAGAAGATAATTCAATTAAATGTATCAAAATTGTATTCAAAGTAAATAAACAATAATATATTATATAACATCATTAAATCATATCAGTAAATAAAAAAATCTATACTATGTGTGGAAGTCGGACTCACAACACTCGTTGCACGGGAATTCAAGATTATAAACCATTACGTCATCTGTGTAATATAATATTTACCTGAACCTTTTTATCACACAAATATGAACGTACGTGTACGACGCGTTCCAAACTAAATCCTATTTGTTATTGAATATGGTACAGTTTAAAGTGTTCAATAAATGTAGACACTCCTAGGGTAGGGCCCTTTATCCTTGATCTAGGCCTCCTATCCCTTCCATGGAGTTGACGACACATGAGTGCTGCATATGGTGTTGCTAGCGTCTATAGGCTACGGTAATCGCTTACCATCGTGTGACCATATGACTGTTTGCCTACCTCGTAATATAAAAAAAAAATCTTGATAGGTCAGAATAATAGTCGCATTTACCACTTATTAAATCTATAAAATATACATGATGTTTGTGTGTTTTTATGAGTTACCTTTTGTTCCACAGATCCAGTAATGAAAGTGTCACTAGCGTGCTCAAGCTTGGACAAATCCATCGCGTATTGGAATGGCCTACTCAGTCTTAAAATCTTCGAGAAGTCGTCCAAGTCTGTACTTCTCGGATTTGGTGAAAATCAAGCTAAATTGGAATTGGTTGAAATTGGTAAGTGAAACAGATTGGTTAATACGAATATTATTTACTAAGCAGTTCGTCTTGCAATATTTATTTTGAATAGGAATGTATCATCAGCACAATATTTTAGGAATATACATATTATATATAAAATGTCATGTTTTTTTCTTTGGTTTTGTTCTGAGGATTCAATACCTAACCGATCTGAGTCGTTTAAAAAGTTTGCCTTTGTTAAATCTTAGTCGTACATCTAAAGAAACAGAAGAAGTACTAATGTATGTAGCTCCGACTCCACAATATTAATATCTTTAGTGAAAATTTATAGAATAAATATTTGGCATATGTATATAATATTTACTTTGGAAAATCCAAAACTGCACGCCTCATAATCTTGATTAAATTTTTCACCGGTTGCTATGCGTACGTAAAAAGGTAGTTCTCATGAATGGCGCTGGTTTTAGTGTCGCATCGAGCGTAAATATCGTAAATATTCAGTATTTTTTTGTTTATTTAATAACAATTAAACCACATCGAATCAGAACGTGAAAAGTAATAGGGCTCTATTCCTAGTTATAATAATTCGTAAACGAAAAAAAAAGACTCGATTAGTAAAGTATTTTGGTTGTTATCGTGTTAACATACATTACCTACAACTCACGAACGTCCAAGCCAGATTTCTTTCAAACAGTTTTTTAACTAGTTTAAATAACAAAAATGGCATCAAAAATATCATGAGTGTTAAAAATAGTGTTTGTTCTTTATATGTGTGTGTAGATATTATTTTACAAGTACAATATATGATAAATAGAGACATTTTAAGTTTGAAAAGTCAGTTGTGCCGTGTAAACCGGAAGTAGAACACACCTCAACGCTTCGCTTATGAGGCGTGCAATAGAGACATTTTAAGTTTGAAAAAACAGTTGTTCCGTGAAAAACGGGAGTAGAACCCACCTTAACGCTTCGCTTATGAGGCGTGCAAAACAAACAATTATTTGTGAAAGTTGAAAAAGAGAACTTAACTCGAGAATTTGTTTTAAATGTCTAAGACCCACGCCACCTATCATTTACGTGCATTATTTCAATATAAGTAGTAAGTTTAATTTTGCAATTAAAATTCGTACTATTTGAAGACGCGATTTGTTAAATATTTTGATATGTACGTCTTTAAAATAGCTGAGCATGTCAAGTGTATGTTGGATACATAAAATATATACATACTTATATGAATACGCTTTTGTGCAAGAAAAACAAGGAGCTGACTAGGCCGGCTATATTTTCTGACTCATATTTGTCTTTTCATAAATGGGTATTACTCAATATTGCACAATTTACAAGTTTTGCAATTTTTTGACGTTATCTAAAATAAGAAGATATCATCACGCGCACTAACGGGTGTTATGACGATAATCACTATATTCAATACTAGCCTTTGCTTGCGCAACCAAAAGCTAGTTGTATCTCAGGTTCCTGATATAGTAGCGGGATAAAATGTATACCAGTTTTTAAGTCTAATCGAGATCTATAAAATAAAAAATTTGCATCAAAATCCGTTCAGCAGTTTTTGCGTGATGCGCGAACGAACAAACAGATAAACAGACAAAAAATCCAAAAAACATTGTTTTGTGTTCAGACACGTCGAGATTTTTTTAATGCATAGGTAGGTATTAATTTTTGGGGTTAAATATAATGACCACCATAAAATGCTTCGATACCCTTAGTTCTTTTGCCAAAAATAAATACTTAACACCAGCAAAATAAAGTCTAAAATTACAATAGTACTACCTATTTTAGTCACGACTGCACTTCAAATTGTATTCGAACACCAAATGTAGTAAATGATCACTAAATCTTAGCGAGCAAATTAATGCGCTGTTTCTGCCTAAATAAACCACTGTGATTGCCATAAAATGTAGGCTTATTACCAAATAAAGTATTTATTTTTATGAAATTCCTCGCGGACGAGCGGAGTTCCGGATAGGTTAGGATAGAAGGCTAAGCGTAGGTGCATAGCGTAGCGGAGCACCCGTCTTAACATTCGTGTTTTTTTTTTTCTTCCCCTTCAAGGGTCAAGTACCCCCTTATTTCTTGCACTTATTATTAATTTTAATCTGTAAAATGAAAAAAAAAACCTCGGAAATAAAAATTGTATTTATTTGTTTATTGTTTATTGCAATAACTAATGCATGTTATGAAATTCTAATGATAGTGCAGTTAAGTTTCGAGTAGGGTGCAGTTTTTCCACCGTGGAAAAAGTGCGAGCCGAGGGTACTTTAATCGGATAACGAGATGTTATTTTTCTGCATGTCATTTTCAATTAAAATGTGGTTAATAATTTGGTGTTCATTACCTATTTTTGGGTTAACAATGATTTTTTTGGAGTCAGTTTGCTTAAATAGGATAGCAAGATGTAAAAACTTTGGTTATAATTTTACATTAAAATGCTGTTTTAATTTTGGTGATCATTTACTATTTTTGTCTGTTATATATACTATGTCTGGTGGTAAGTTAAACATAAGCCTTAATTTTTTAGTAAGCAATTTTTATAACCGAATGTGAGATGTTATTTTATTAGATATTTTTTATTTAGTTGTAGGTAACGGATAAATTTTTAACTACAGTTAACTTTATAAAGTAACAATCATAATTGACCTAATAAAAATGGACGTTGGGTGATCGGGTCTAATACAAAAATCACGAAAAATGTGTCTCTAGTCAATAAACAGTCTATATTAATACATACAAACTTTAACATTCCAATTTGAAACCTTGTACCATTATAATAAATATATGTTGAGTTTTCTTTGCAATAATTTATTAGTTTATGTAGCTTCTACTAACAGGCTGCACCATGATCACCTTAAGCAGGTTCTAGTAAATATTGTGTTGATGATTTATTTTTACAAATATTCATAATTTAAAACAAATTCTTTGTTTTTCAACAAAATAATACTTGCAAATGATAAAACAATAGTCTATTTAAAAAAATATTCCTTTTCATTTCATTTGAGTAGTTTATACACATTTTCACAATACAGTAGGGCATATTGAACGTATAGTGTAGTCGGTTGACCAAACCAGACTGGCACGCGATTGTTTTTCTGTTGGCGTTTTCTTTCTCTTTTAGTTCCGACACTTTTGAGCGCGGACACGAGGTCCAATTGTTGATAGGTCAATGACAATCGTAATAAGAGATCTCTAGGTTAATGGCAGTCGTAATAAGACCTATCTATTTAGGCGGGTTGCACCCATTGCTGGATATAGATCTGGTCTTTGTCGTGCCTTTTTTGACACTTCTGTTCATAAAACCATGCAGTGCCCTATTCACTTTATTCCCAGCTATCGCTCTCCAATCAATATCACAGTCACATTTTCAATCTTTCGTAAACTTTGAACCCAGGTAGGTATACAATTTCTTATACTTGTTCCACTCTTTCTCCAGCAATCAGAATCTCGCAATGTTAAATTAACACACAGTGTGACATTATATATAGCTCAGCATGTCAAATGCAAAAATATATATATATATAAAAAATATCTAAATGCGCAATGATAGTTTAAAAACCTAAAAATAACACGAACTAAATAGCATGCATGGGTTTAATCATAATTAATTTTATAAACAACTACCAAATTACCTACTCGTATTTAATCTAAGTAACATGAGATATCAAGCACCCCACATTTTTTTGCAATGATTATTATTTATTAATAATTGTAAAAAAAATTAGTTCAGCTGTTAGAGCGTGTTTTTATATCGTTTTTTTAGTCTCAGAACAGCATCAAAAGACCCCATTTCTCGTATGCGTGACGATAGGTCCTATCGGTTTGTAAAAATGAAACACAAAGTTCTTAAAGTAGTATAAGTAAAGTTCATATCGTATTCTCAGTCCAGTCAGTTTCAATTTAATGCGGAATTTTTAGTTGCTTTACATAGATAGACAAGCGAATCTAAAAAAGCACATATGTACCTTGTTTGCGTTAAATAATGTTAAAAATTAAATTTTGTCCCAAAAAGCAATAGCAATCTTTTAATAGAATGAATACTCTATACAACTAATAAAATAAATATCTATATAAGAAGGATACACTTGCGTATATTAGTAGTTAGCGCTTGCTTAGCGTCACTACCCAAAACATTGTGTCGCAAACAGACTGCTTGGTAGTCAGGCAGGCTCAAAATTGAGGTAATAATCGCCGCACATGGAGCACGATACCTAAGCAGAAGCAGTTATTACTATGAAAAATATTCTACAACGACACGCCTGAGATGAGTGAAAGTAGGTTGTATATTATATTGTTACCTGCAGATAGAAACACATCGAGACAGGTGGACTAAACGGAAAACACGGTAATTTAGATCGGGCAAGTTAGAAATATCGTGGTTGCGCGGTTGTATTAGATAACGACATGGTTATCTAAAACAACCGCGCGCAATATAAAAATGCCTAAACCCCCTCTGGTGTGTCTATAGGCTATGGTAACCGCTTATATAAAAAAAACTAGCTTTTGTGGATAGATCAGCAATCAACGGCGATATTCCTTTAAAAATATGCGGTGCTTCTAAAGTTTATTTTAGGTTATTATTTTAGGCGCTATAGATCACGTGAAGTCTCAATTTAAATCTAGTCTAAAATAATTTTGTCGGTCGCAATCATGGCATGTGAAAGTGCGAGGCTAAGGGGATCTGTTTCACAATCTCTGAGCAATGTTCTGATTAGGCTACTTTTAACTTAATTAACAAGTAAACACCTCTCATACGTTTCACAATCACCAAGTAGGACTAACCATCACATAAACTGTCCACTAACTTATAGGTCGGGTAAAGTGGCAATTAGCACGTTTACTTGACAGTTAAACTTTTTTGACAGTTCTCTGAAGTTCGCAGCGCCATCTATTCTAGTCAACCTCACTTATAATGTGACATTTCATTGTGTTTCGTTACACCTATTGCAAATTTACGAGATAAGGATTTCCATGAGTTTGAAAGTTTATTTTAAAAGAATTTTAAGTTTAATATCAATAAAATATCATGAGTGATTATTTGTTTATAGTATTTCTAGACTTTTTTTCTTATGAATTAAAATAGCTCTAAAAAGTATTTCTCATAGATATGAAACGAAATGCAAAAATGAGACGTTGCCAGATGTCTGCTGATTATCTATTGAGTAGTTACTTATCAAGTAAAAATATGAAATGGATAGTTGTGAAACGCAGCACGACTTACTGGAAGGATTTAACTGTTGAGTAAATTACTTGACGAGTAACTACTGATGACTTTACTTTTAGATTGTGAAACAGATCCTAAATACAACTTCGATAAAAACGAAATTAACTAAAATGTTTTTCTCTTAATACGTAGTAGAGCATCAACATCAGCCAGCTTTGTGAAACGTAAAAAGATAAAATATTTGTGTTGTTTCTATTTTTACAACAACAACTGATACCCGTTAAGGTGACATTCCAATATATACCTACTTACTCGCCTATAGATACTCTATTGAACTAACTACTTACCTATTGTAATAATGTCTAATGCATTCAAAATTCAAGTTTGTCTATATCTCTAACGACGCCATTAGTCAGGGATTGAATTTAACAATACGATTTAATAGCACTTTTATTTAAATTTTATAGATTTAATTTAATTTTATAGATTATAATTTTATAGATTTGTGAAACTAAGGCTACTAGAAAACCACATAAGACGATAATTATCAAATAACAATACAATTTCAGGTGAACCAGTGAATCGAGCTAAAGCATACGGGCGCATCGCTTTCTCTTGTCCGTTTGATGAGCAACCAATCATTGATGACAAGATACAAGCGGCGCAGGGAACAATCCTCACGCCACTCATTTCTTTGGACACGCCAGGGAAAGCTACAGTACGTGTCATCATTCTTGCAGACCCTGATGGACATGAAATTTGTTTTGTCGATGACGAGAGTTTTCGTCAGTTGTCGCAAGTAGATCCGGCCAGCGATGCCGATCTTGATAAATTCATTAAATCTGACAAATCGAGGGCGTAAATTTGTATTGAACAACCAATAAAGACGCATAATAACTTAAACTCGAACTCCTTTATAAAAGTGATAATGTCTTCAAGATTATTTCTACATTAATATCTTATTTAACACAATTTTTACATTACATAACCAGTAATTATATAAATATGCTCATATAATCTCGGCTTATCCGCCCAATCACATTATATTTAATTTACTAACTTGGTTACTATTTACTCTAATATTAAATGAATAAAGTTATATTCATGCATTCCCTTCAAAATGTTTAACTTTTGATCAAATTTATGCTTTAGCAGAATTAATCTGGCTGAATTCTGATTACAATAATTTAAGATTATAATTCACTTTTCCATAATTCTAATAACAATTTTAGTTAAGCAAATGCACGATATATTTATAAGTACAATGGGTAGGGATGCTGATTTTTTTATTTAACGCTTAAAATATAATTGTGGCGCTTAGTATTTTAAAAATAATATGTATATTTTGTATACATCATTATATTGTTCTGCCCTATTTGCAAATTCATTATCATAATAAAATATAATTATTAATAAAATAATATACAGTGCGTTAGACTATGTAAATATTGAATATTGATTCTTATTTGTATAGTACCAAGGACATTGCGAATATTATGAAAATAGTTATTGTGAATCTGTTTTATATAATTACGTGGCCCTTGAGTATAATGCCCAATCATTCCAAAACTTTATTTGTTAATATTATGTTTTTAAAAATTGTTATGTGCTGTTTTATGATATATTGCATATGTTTATTTTGTTACGATTAGGTAAAAATATAATTTACATTACAAAAATTCATAATTTTATTGTAATCCTCAACGATAAATCTTTTAGTTATAAGTGTTTTATAAGTTTTTGTTTTTTATGTGTTTTTAGTGGTAAAACCATGGAGTGAAAGGCAGCGTCGTATACTACGTAAATTTCTTTTATCTCTGATGAGACTTAGGTTGAGAAAAGAAGTATCACAATTTTTATTTTATTGGTATATGTACCTATATAAATGCAGCAAATATAGATTCGTCGAGCGATGCTATTAATCAAAATTTCAAGTAGGAGTAGAATTAGTTGCTAGGCGTGGCCTGTTTCAAAGAAATGATTACTAAACTGATACTTGTTTATATCCGAAAACTGTAAGACAAAAATGCTATGTTAAAAATCTATCACGTTCATGACAGCTAATCATGGTGATTATCTTTCCCCGTGACGTCATTATCGCTCAATATCGGCATGTCAATAAATCTAGCGAGTCAGTCTAACAGCCGTCTGGCTGTTAGACTGAATCGGATCATTGTCTAATGATCCATAGATAATAGTAATGATAAAATGTTTTTTGGAGTTTTTTTGTCATAGTACTTTTTTGTTACTTTTTTGATCTATATTTTTTAGCATTTGACATGCTCCGCCTCTTTTTAAAGTACAAATTATATGTGAATAAGGAAAATAATATAGTAATACTTGTCCAAGGTCGCCTTACTAACAAGTATAAACATGTGATTCCGCCAGTTAGTAACTTTATAATTGTAGCTACTTGACTTGTGCGGATAATAGAGGTTGCAGAGGAGTTACGCAACTAGCCGCATTCGCACCAGGTTAAGCTACAGAGTGGGAGTCTCACTTCATTAGTTAATTAATCAAAGTGTTGCAGTTCACTCCTTTCCCCATTTGCCCCGTAACGCTCGATTCTCTGCCTTCCATATCCAGTCTACTCCAGCCCTCTTTTTAGGTCATCGCTTCATTGAGCTGGGAGCCGTCTTATGTTCTTCAGTTCGCAGTATCCGTTCAAGGACCCTTTTGCTCCAGAAACCGTCAATTCTCCGAAAGATATGACCAGCCAGCCAACTATAGCGATTAATCTAGTCGGATGCACTTATTTCTGAGTTGGCCCTTCAGAGAAACCATAAACATAGCTGCCTCCATTGCAGGAGGAAACTTTGGAGTAGCCACCGGCGCATCCACATTTCTATTCCTCAGGGCATATATCATAACTGTTCCAGTGGCCCGCCAATACAGACAAAGAGATGGCACAAGGCGGGTTTATTTAGAGGATGAGGGCCCCACACTACCCTATTCATTGCCCCGAACGACGGTGTGTGCAGTAAGGTACATTGTTTCCCGCCTTCAAAAAAGGGCAAATAACTAGTAGGACGCACTAGTTATAAAGTCTGCTCTTCAGGTGCTGCGGTATATGTGGCTTCAAGACTAGATACAGTCTGCTACATTATGTTAACCCTAATTGAATTCTGTCCGCCACCATAAGAGTATGTTCTTTGGACATTATCTTAACAAAGTTCACGCCGAGACCGACACACCGCACCGTAAGGGCTCGCCATAGATTTTGCAGCACTCCTCACAACCGTTCCAGGAACTTTAAAATATGAAAATGTCGTCGGCAAAGATGCAGGATGTACTCGCTGTTCACCCAATCTCTTACAAGTGAGTATCAAGAACCGTCCAAATTTCAAAGTTAAAAAAACTTATAGTACTGCACAAATACCATGCATAGCGAATCCTACCTACTCCTCAAGTTTTTGTACAACCAAAACATTTGAAAAATATTTTTTACAGAGATTCACAATCTGTTTAAAAAATGTCAGAAGTAAAGGAATGATCAGAGATTGGACACCAAATGAAAACATGTTATTTCCGTAGTACGAATGGTAACACTATTTTTTTTGGTCGGCACTTGGGTTTTAGGATCAAGTTTAGGTATTTATTTTGAAACTGGGCTTTTTTTTACTAATGATGGCAGACGAGCTACGGCCCTTCTGATGGTAAATAGCAACCGTCGCTCATGGACTCAACTATACCGAGAGTATTGTCAAGCCGTCTGTCTTCTGCTACAGCCAAAACGTGTGTTTTCGTGCTTCATGACCGGTCACACAGGAGACGGTGGTACCGACCCGTTCGGGCCCGATAACAAGTGAGTAGGTACTCTCACTTAGTACCCAGCCCAGTTATGCAATGGGTGACAATTGCTTACTTCCCTTAGTCGCCTTGTACAACATCCGCGTGATAGGATGGGATGGTGACCCTTGTATTCTTAGTCCGTCACCACACGGATGAACACGCGATTCATAATTATTTATTTAATAGTTGTAAGATTTTTGCCTATCCCAAGCAAAGTTTGCCTGTTTCTTTGTGATAAACGCCTAAAAATAAATAGCGAGTGAGACGCTGCAGAACATTAATGCCGACGCCAAAATGCTGATTGTATTATCCGAATAACTATAGTGTCTAAACTGCGGGATCGCGTGATTATTCGCAGGTGGAAACCTCGACTTCGTCCGTGCTAGAAGTCTTATGTTTATTATCTGTAGGAAAATTGTCTATTCGTGTTTAGAATTGGAGGAATATCGAAATTATGTAAGCAGTAGGGGAAGGTGGGGTAAGACGGGGACTTTAAGGTATTTCATGAATAAAACCCTCCGTTTTTAATTGCACAATGTAGAAACTTTTATTAAGAAAATAATCAGTCTTTCTTCCTTTAATTATAATCAGTCAAAACAAAAAAATATAACTCTTCTCATAGAAATATCAACTTTAAAAAAATAACTAAATCTCCCCATCTTACCCCACCTATAGGGCATGACGGGGTACCCCCTTGGGTAAGATGGGGTATAGAATATTTAAAAGTCGTCATCTTCACAAACCGGGCAGATATGGACAGCTTCGTCATCGTTATCTTCCACTCCTGCACAACTACAATGCGCCCACTTACCGCAAATCTGGCAAGTGATCCATCCTTCAGTAGACTCTGAATATAAGCCGTGGCAGTACAGACATTCTGTATCTTCTTCTTCTGATGTCTGAGCTTCTTCGTCAGCTTTCTTGTTTTTTTGAGATCTCTTAATTGTTTTTTTAATTTTCTTTTTGTTTGTTACATTTGGTTTCGGTTTCTTACTCTTACTGTTTTGTCTTTCCTCTAATTCTGTTTTATATGGAGAAGCAGTGATAATAGCTGCTTTTCCCCTTCTTCGAATTTGTCTTGGTCTTTTTTCGGCCATTCGTGGATAAGGCATTAACTGTTTCGGGCTAACCAGATGGAATGCTGCATTATCCAAAGAATCATTTACTGTTGCTTGCTGTACTAGATATGAGGTTGTAGCAGTTGGTTGAGGTAGAGCGTTTGCTGAAGAATTTAAGGCGGTGCAGGTGGCCGTTTGAGTATCAGGAGCCGATGATGTTACTGTTGGTGGAACTGTCAGTGTTCGTTGTGAGATTACTGCTATCGATGGTGTTGGAGTTGTATCAGCTTCGGGTTCCTTTTCAGCGTTCAATTCGATTTCGGTGGCCTCTGCAGCAATGAAGTCATCTTCGGTAAAAATCTGTGCATTATAAGGCGAGATCCCACATGCTTTAAATGCATTAATTGCAGTTGGCATTGTTGCTGCCCGAATAAAGGCTTGCCCGAAAAGTTCAGCCACTTGAAATTGGGATGCTATTTTCCCAGGATTAGATCTTAACCATGCTGTTAGAGCCTGATCATAAAAAATACTCAAAGGCCGCATAAAACCAACATCTGCTGGCTGTAGTCTGTGAGTGGTGTGTGGTGGGAAGCATATTATTATCACACCGTATTTACGTGCTTCATCGATTAACTGCAAATTGTGGGTGTGAGAGGCATGACCATCTAAAATCAGCATTACTGGGTTGGTTTTAGAAGCGTTGGTGAATATCACAAACTTCTGAAACCATCTTAAGAAAATGTCTGCAGTGATCCACCCAGAATCTGAACATTCAGCCCATGAGTTCGGTGGAGCTCCATTGAGTAGTTCGGTCTTCATGCGTTTTCTGGGATATATAAACATAGGAGGAAGGTATGTCCCTGCAGCGTTGAAACAAATTTCAATCGTTATAGTTGTGCCTCGTTCGGCCGATGTCAACGCTCCCACTTGCTTTTTACCCGTTGCTGCGATCACTTTGGACCGTGACTTTGGCACCACCGAAACACCAGTCTCGTCACAGTTATAAATCCTGTCTGGCGTAAAAGGGTTATCATCAAGTGTCTTTCCTAGCAGTTCAAAAAATTTTCCAACAGACACTCTATTAAACCCAGCAGCACGAGCCGCTGACGTATTTTCTGGCTTTCGTAAACTCAAGTCAGGATGACGGTTTAGAAATCCATGCAGCCAGTCCTTACCAGCTTTTTCCTTGAGATCATTAAATTTATGCTGTTTGTTGTTACGAACTGCTAACTGATAGGCTAACTTCTGGAACTCGGAAGTTGACAAACCAAATAATCTTCCTTCCATTTCCTTTAAATAAGTAACAAGTATTTGTTCTTCTTCTTCCGAAAACACTGTTGTAATTGGACCTAAGGGAACCTTGACATTTACTACAGTATTCTCTCTTTTTCTCGCTTGGTTAACTTTACGCTCGAGTGTTGTTTGAGGGACATTGTAAGCCTTGCTGGCCGATTTATAACCTTTCTTTCCATCCAAAACTTCTTGAATGGCTAATTTCATTTGTTCTTCACTCCTCCCTCCTCTATCAGATTTTCTTTTATAATTTCGAACCATAATCTATAAAAAAATAATTAAATTAACCCAGTTAATAACGATAATTTTGAATTAAATCTAAATCCAAAAATAATAACAAGTCAGCGGGTAAGATGGGGTACCAACCCCGTCTTGCCCACAAGTAGGTACCCCATCTTTCCCAAACTGGAATTATGAGTTTTATTAAGTTTTTTGAGGTTATAAATCAAAGCAAACCGGAACGAATTAATGAGTTTAGAATAGTAAAATAAACAAACAAGAATAAAAAAATATGCCACGCATCTTGTATAACATATTTATGAACAGTCACGCACTTTATATACGTCAATAATTAGATAAAACCACTTAAAATAAAAATAAATGTACTTACCAAGTGAAAACGTGCACTCTCCGACCAAACTTTTTGTGACACTAACACTTACTGCTAAATACCGTCAGATGGCGTTAAAATAAATTTTCTAGTGACACTGCATTATCTATTTTGGCAGGGTCCCCATCTTACCTCGCTACCCCGTCTTACCCCACCTTCCCCTAAACTGGCTTTGTTGTTGTTTTGTAAACGTTTTAGTGAATTATCTACATGTTAATATTCTGCCTCGGTGATGTAGCGGTAGTCCATCTACAGGTCTCGGGTTCGAATCCCAGGTCGGGCCAGCAAAAAGTTATTGGGTTTTCCGTCAAGATGTTCGCAATAGGTAGTAGCTAGGGTTATTTTTCACCACATTAATACATTTTGAATTATATGTCTATACTAGCGATGTAACGAATGGCCCGGGCCACGACCAGCGTGTCATCCGCATAGTAGATGACCGGGCTAGGGCGGGAGCCGACAGATTAAATAGTTTGATAAGATATATATGTTATATAATGAAAAGAGAGCCATAGAGGGAGTTGAATAATATGATGATTGTTTAAATAAATTAACATGCACAATATTCAACTGAGTGAAACATGCAAATAAAGAATGTTGATTAAATTTGTAAATAGTTGCAAAAAAAATAAAAAAAATATATGTTATTCTATAAATTTGCTGCGTTTGTATAATAAAAATAAATATTAACAGTCATACTTTAGGTTGCGAGCGATATAAAATACAAGAATTAATTACAAATATCAGTGACTCCCCCAAAGAATCGCGCCGACCGTTGAACAACCAGCTGGAAAACCGAACTGGGCGTCTGACAAGTCGGGTCCGACGTCGTGCAGGTGCTGGACGATGCGGGCAGCGAGGATCCTCTCCAGCTTACCCGCCTGGTCGAGCAGCACGATGGGCCTGAAGGCCCTGACCAAATCCGGCATTCGGCAGGAGTACCAGCCTCCCCTCCTTCCAGTAGTCAGGGAACCGTCCGGACGCTAGGCACGCGTTAAACAGTCCCCTGAGGCGGGGCACCAGGTGGTCCAGAGCCAGGGCCAGCACCCGGGCTTCTATCCCGTCCGAGCCAGGGGCGGTTTTCTTGGAACGAATCCGAGAAACAGCCACCCCCATTTCCGACGCGGTGACGGGCGGTACACTAAGGCTGGCCTCCCGGTCGCTACCTGGCGGTGCCATGACCGGGGGCGCGTATTCCGCCTTCGTCGTGGGAATAGACCCTCGACCACCTCGGTGAGGAGGCTGGGCTGAAGGGTCTTTGTGTGACCTGAGTGCGGAGCTAATACAAAACTAAGCCTAATGGTTCGTTTTTATCGTATTCTTACGAGTATTCAAGAACTCCGTCAAATTCGGAGCGCTGTAAAACCCAGATAAATTAATGAATTTAAACAAATTTATAGTGGGAATTATAAATTTGTTCTCTCTGCTCTGATGTGATTTTATTGTAAAATGACCAGGGAAAAAGTTATAACACATCAAAAAAATAAACATGCGTCCTCTGAAAAACGCAACCTTAAATGTAACTTTTCAATGGACTAAATATATTCGCAGAACATTCGTATCGTTTCATGCGAATACGAATGCAAACGCGAATTGTTGAAAAACAGGCGAATATTCGCGAATGCGAATGCGAACATTCGTTACATCACTAGTCTATACTAATATTATTTTATTATAATATACTAACTTTGCCGTGTGGGACCGGCTTTAGAATTATAATGGGAGTCGTAAGAGCCGACTGGGGGAATACCTTTTGTGAGAGGGTGGTACTTCCCCAATCGAGCTGGCCCGTTGGAATAAGCAATGTTCTACCACATACATATAAATAGATTTGTTATGTACCTATATTACCTATGTTCATTTTCTTGCATCTTGAACTGGATAAAATTACTTGATTGGTCTGCTTGGTTCAATGTTAAAATATGAAATAATTTCGTGAATCAAGCGAGTCAGCATTTTATTGTCTGCATATTTCATTATCTCTATTGACCACTATACGTAATTTTCAAATATATAAGGATAGCTACGAGTATCTACCTAACCACGTATCGGACGGCGAAGCGTAGGACGGCCCCCCACCAGACGGACCGACGTTCTGGTTAAAGATGCGGGGAGCCGTTGGATGCGGTCGGCACAGGACCGCTCGTTGTGGCGTTCTCTTTTGGAGGCCTATGCCCAGCAGTGGACGTTGAAAGGCTGATGGATGGATGGATGGATGGACCTACCTAACTCAGAATACAGGCAGTCAAACGTTGTAGGTACGAACTAGGTCGCAGGTGCAAAACTAGTTGACAATAATCATAGAGCTAAATAATTCAGATTTCCTTCAGGTCATTAAGTACTTAAATGTAGGAAATAATAATGATTGTTTATTGCTACAAGAATCCTAGATATAATATTACTCTTTTATAAAATGCGTCGACAATGATGATAAATGGATTAAAATAAGTGTTTTAGACTTCGAAATAGAATTGACGTTAATATAGGTAAATGGTTAGGGAGCTGGGTGCCAAAATTTCTATATGATCTGTTCGTGTGGCAGACATTATTAACATCGATGATTGTACCATAAAAAACATTAACGACCATGTCTGCCACCATAATAGGCCTGCGTTATCAATTGACAGCACTTTAAAAATGTAAAAAAAAAACGGTATGTCAAATCATTTGTTCGTATCTGCCTTTTGGACTGATAGTCAGAGACATCTTCAAAACGAGGAAAGAGGAGGAGGCAGACGTCCAGCCCTCTGATTTTTTGAGTAATTAATTTTTAAACAATTTTTTATGATTTAAAAATGTGTAAGTATATTAAATGTTCACTTGGCAGACCCGACTTATTAGATTAATGAGGATATAAAGGACCACAGAAAAATAGTCTGCCACCATGGTAGCGCTGCGTTTTCAATCGACAGCGATTCAAAAATGTAAAAAAACAATGTCTGCTAAACCATTTGTTCGTATCTGCCATTATGCCTTTTGGACTGGTGGTCAAAATCATCCTCAAAATGATAAACATCGAAGAGGCAGACGTCCAGACCTCTTATTTTCCAATTACAGGCCATTTTTATAAAAAAAAATATCGAAAGTTTGTCTTTCCTGCTTTCTTTCTTTCTTAGAGGGAAGAGTGACAACGGTATAATCCCCCAAGTAGTTGTGGTTTACCTATGGGGCATTCCAACGTAAAATCACGCGGTAATTTTATTGGCCTGACCCCCTCGGATTTTGATGTCCAATGAATCGTGAGTTTCGTTAGGCTCCAAATATTATTTAAAATTTTTAGAAATGTATTTTTATATTTTTTATTAGGGGTTGTCCGCGCTAATAAAAATAAATTGAGGAAAAACATAATGAGGAGCCTTTTTTAAATTAATGATATTTTTTGTCACAGAAAGTAGAACCCAAAACAGAAAATTCACAAATAGTTTAAATTTTTATGTTTTATTTTATTTAATTTCATAAAAGACAGAAAGCAACACACTGCTACGTGAATTGTTAGTAATAATAATAATAAACAGTAATACCCGCTTTACCTTCCTTCCTGAAAAAAACTGCCTGGGTGGTGTAGCGGTAGTGTATGCGACTGCTAATCATGAGGTCTCGGGTTCGATCCCCGCGTCGGGCATTGTTTCTCGCTTTTTTTGCGGGCAAGCTTTTTCCTAACAAGAAAAATTCTCAGTAACAGCCCGGAGTTTGGAAATGTGCCCGGTAGACGTCAATAGGCTCGCCCCCTATTACGTGGGACTTAAACATAGCTAGCGAGTCGTGGGTCTATAATACACCTCTGCCTACCCCTTTGGGGAATACTGACGTGACGCTGTTTTTTTTTTCTTAAAAAAACTACAGAATCGTGCATAAAAAAATCAGCGACCTAGACGTCTGCCATCTTTTTTTCCTATTCTGGCAGTCCTAATGTATTAAACAGACGCAACGAGAACGAAGAACAAATGATTTAGTATCAAACAGACGCAACGAGAACGACGAACAAATGATTTAGTATAGCTTTTTTTTTTTTACTTATTTGCATCTACGTCCCGCGATAAAACAGAGCCCTGCACGTCTGCCTTTTCGATGTTTATCGATGATTTTGACCATCAGTCCAAGAGGCAAACGCGAACAAATGATTTATTATCTATTTTTATTTTACATTTTTGAAGCGCTGTTACTCGAAAACGCATGGACATACGACCTTCATTTACAGGACCAAATCGGTTTGTATTGGCATAAACTTTCATCCCTATTAATATGAAAGACGAACAAATCATATACCAAAATGGCACCCAGCTCCCTAACCAAAACGCGTGATAGCTATAAGATATAAAGCATAGATTAACAGGCAGCAGAGCTATGTCGATCTCAGTACGTGTGAACTAGCACGATCAGGGAACTACCCTCCCCTACCCGAATGCCGATACGAGTTCATAGAGCGCACCGTTTCCGGAACTGTCAACAAACATGTGACATGTTTCCGGAACTAGCCACTTACTTATAAACAAAATTTTAAAAAACTAGACGTCGTGGGACCTCTACTAGATGTGAAAACATCGAAATTATTTTGCAGAAATAAAATGATCATAACTTGACAAAGTACTCTTCAAGACGAATCAAACGAGTATAAACTCGATAGGGTTGCGTTGTTTCACTACAGAGTTACTGTGATCACCTTCCAGCTCCATCGCCAGACCCTGGATACCGTCTAGAGACAAAGTACTCGTCAAGACAAATCAAACGATTTCAAACTCGATGGGGTTGCGTCGTTTCATTACAGAGTTACTGTGGCCACCTTTCAGCCCCATCATCAGACCCTGGATATCATCTAGGACTGAAGTACTAGTCAAGACATTTCAAACGTGCCCTAACTCGATGGAGTTGCGCCATTTAATAACAGAGTTTTGCATGGCCACCTTCCAGCTCCATCATCAGACCCTGGATACCATCTAAAAGCGAAGTACTCGTCAAGACGGATCATACGAGCCCAAACTCGATGGGGTTGCGCCATTTCATTATAGAGTACCTATGTCCACCTTCCAGCTCCATCATTAGATCAGCTCCATTTCATCATAATATTGCGTTATCACGATATACATATGCATGTACAATTTCAGCTCAATTTGAAACCGGGAAGTGTGTCAAATTTAACTTGCAAGATTTGAACGGGACACGTAAAATAAAAGCGTCGTCACGCTAACAGCTGATTTTACCCTCCCTCCGCATTAGATGTTTCACATCAAATAATTAAAACATTTGAAAATCGAATCCCTTTGGCTGTAGAATACAGTTTGTTTCATCTGACTGTCACTAGTATTTATATATTGTGGCGTCATTTTAGAAATTGCGAGTTTACTACACCATGGATTAAACTCGTGAAAAAATCAGACGTGGTCGTTTCAAGGGGCGTCAAATCTGGCGTGGGAAATAGTAACAAGTGCCGAAATATGAATTTCTGCCTGGGACACTAGTCTAGTCTTTATACAAATTTATTGCAACGATCCCAAAACAAAGTAGAAATCAACCGTATAGGTCTTTCAAGATGAGCCAAAAACAACCAGTGGCACGCGTGCCAACTAAGCATAATTATGCCAATAAGCGGATGAAGCTGGTTTTTTAATAAAACTGGATACGTGGCTACTGTTGCTTTGGAGAATCGCCATACCGTGAATAGCGATAGCTAGAAGATCGTTTGTTTGCCGGAGGTTATTGACATAACGACGACGTAAGAGAGCGAGTAGGTCTGAAAGAGAGTATTGTAAAGGTGCGAAAGAGAATTCTCCGATGGTTTGGACATATGGAAATAATAACAGACGAGCGAGCCGGCAGGGTACTCCCCGACCCTACCGTCCGCAGCCTCGGCTAAGGCGGCATCAGGCACAAATAAGCGCGCCCACGCCGCCTGGCGCGCTGGCGGCGAATCGGATCCGCGAACGAGGATTCCTCCCTGGCCCTCTCCGCCGCCTCCTTCCGCTAGATGACAGCCTCGCAGAACGCGGCGACCGCGGTCCAGGCCCTGTCACTGCCAACCATCGCGCAACAGCCAGCAGCGACGTCCACGCCTATGCCGACAACTCCCACGCTGAAAAATTGAGCGTCCGTTAAAACATATGTTTTTAGGGTCCCCCACAGTACAGGGATTATTTCCTAGTGCAGAGAATTGACTATTAACTAAATAAAATAGTAGCAGTTGAGTCTCGTCCGGCGAGACATTCCGACTTATTAGATTTATTGTGGATTATAGAACCCACCATATACCCACGGATTGTGAATCCGTCTATCATAGCACATATTCATTCTCTCAATCGTCCTGAGGATGCCTCGTGTAGAGGCAAAACACGTGTCGAATCGGAATATTGCACGTTGTGGATTTGGGGTGGCTGCCACATCGCATGATTGCATCACATTTGGTGAGATTTTTCATTGTTGAGCATGCTATCTTGCTATTATCAAATTACCTTCTGTTAGTGAGAAGGGCGGTTTGGCAATCTTTGGTTATTGCGTGTGTGCTAAGATAGCCGAGAATGAAAATCTGTGGGTGTGTTGTGGTGGGTTTTCCTCCTAAAATATTCATACAACACAATGGATTTTTACCAAGTGTGTTTAATAATCTCAAATTAGACTTACTACCAGATAGACCCGTAAGCCTAACCATTGCTCGTAAGTAACAACAATGAGCAAACCATCATTTTTTTCCGATTTTGATATACTTAGCATGTATTAATTATAGCTTTTTACCTTGCGATCCCTTGAATCTGAAGGTTTAGTAGATAATAATAATAAAATCTAAACTTTATTTTTAGTTTTATGTGCCAATAAAAATACGGATACTTAAATCCAAAATAAATATGTACCACGAATTAGTAGTTCTCTCCTGCTCTTTCGTCTAGATAATTGCTGCAGGACCGCATAGGCAGCCCTTTTTTCTTTCTTACGCAAGGAAATCCTTGAACTCCCCCATGTGCAATGTACACGGTAGGTATACCTTTTTTTTTGTTTAGGCGGGAAAAAATGTTCCTAACCGCACACCCCGTCGTTCGGGGCAACGAACAGGGTAGTGTGGGGCCTGCACCCACTAATGAAACCCGCCGTGTGCCATCTCTCCGCCTTTATTGGCGGGCCACTGGAACTATGTTACATTCCTTGTTCCCCGGTCCATCCACCTGCAGCCTCAACTAGGGCGGCATGAGGCGCAAGTAGCCCCGCCCCGGTCGCTGGCGGCGGTTCGGGTCAGCAGAAGAGTTCTCCTCCCTGGCTCTCTCCGCCACTTCCTTCCGCGAGATAACCTCCTCGCAGAAGGCAGCGACCGCAGCCCAGTTCCTGTCGCTGCCAAGCATCGCTCTAACGACGCTCGGCAGCGAGAGGTCCCACCCTATTTCCGCGACGAGTTCACGACTCGAGCGTGTGCCGCGCCGTGTCCTCGTCACAGCCGCAATGGTGGCAGCCCGGAGTCGCTTCCAGTAGGTATACCTGCTAACCTGGCTGTGTTCCTTTAGACTACCTTTTGCCAGATGCGAGGTATACGCTCTCTACGCACGAGTTAGTAACTTTTCATAGTTTAAAAAAAATAAAATGCTAGCTTTCTTTTATAAATAATACTTGTCCATTGTGGTTAATATAATTTCTGGAAATATTGATGCGGTGCGTACCTTTACCAACAAATCTCATTTGAACAGGTCTAAACGTATTTACATCTATACTGTTTGTTTGTCCGCTTTCTTCTGCCACGCAACCGATTTTAAAATGGTTTTCACTTTCATTTACAATATTTTTTAAAGAATAGTTAGGTTACGGGTTTACCTATACCTAAGTACACGCTTATTACTTTCTAAGTAGAGAATTTAATCGTTTGTAATCTAGTTAATTTGCGGCATACGCTGGCTACTTCTTATGATATTCTTTAAAATACTGTACTACGAAGTTTTACTTCTTCAAAAATCCTTTATTTATCATCATATCATCCGTGCGAAGCGAGGATGGGTCTCTAGCCTACACACAAAATGAAAAATTAAGCTATATTGAAATTGTAGCGCGTAATTAAACAGTTGCTATTTCCATATTTTGACAAAACCTATATGTTGTCAAGAAATCAGTGCTGACTATTTTCAAGTAATATGCAGTTTCAGTGTTATCACGTCGCTAATAGATCCACGAGCTGTCATAAATTCCATAACAATCGAGGATTCGGCTGATCAATGGTGGGAGGAGCAGGTTGGTTGGCTGAATAGGGCGCGTGCGCGGCCCTGGGCCCTGGCGGCGCACCTCCCTGTCGGCGCACACCCCGCGACCTACTCCGTCGCGCCAGTCGCCTATCTTGCCAGCGTTGGGCCGCTCCAGTGCTGGGCCGCGCTTTGTACTGCGGAGTCGCCGTCGAGTACGGCGACGCGCGCGTTCCACCGCGCCCCGCGCTTTCCGCCCGCCCTCCGTTCATGGCGATACGTAGGTAACCTTATCGAGTACGATAATTGATATTATCCTCCTGAGTCTTTCTTATTACATCACGTTCCATTCGATTGTTTGGACTGTACCTGTATTTAAGCCCCGGTGTGTACCCGTTACCGACGGTCGTGTGTTGCTCATCCGACTGCTCCGATGCTCTGTCGGTTAGTCATTAAAAGATTCTACTTTATTTTATATAGAGTTGTAGTGATAGTATCACAACATTTTCTGGTAGCTCTTAGCCTCTTTTGGGTTTAAGTTAATACATAAGTAGCAGTCTTTAGATGGGTGTTACATAATGGAATATCGGTCGATCTCGTCGTTTGCCGCCTGGCCACTTACGAGCACCTACATTACGGCACGAGAAATTGTTACGGAACGCTGATTTACGTCACATTGATTTGATACCATTTTGTACACTCACTCGGTAAATAATCACCAGTTTATAAACAGTTTCACGTATAAAACATAAATGAGACTAGCTTTTAAATAGAGCTATTTCACTGCTAGTCACAGATTTTCTAAGATATTAGCGATAGCGCGTTACAGCTGCTTATTATTCCCAAAGGCAGTCGAAGAGATGCACACAATGGAGATACTCAGAGGTCGAGTTAGCGGTAATAAGTGTTAATTGACTCGTAACGAGTCCACCGGGGCCGGGTGTAGAGATGTGCGAAAGTGTCCATGGGAAGAGACGTCCCACTCGTCAGGCGCGTGTCGCTGTGCGGGATTGGAGGCACCCCTCCCAGATGCGAGGTACCTACCACTTCACTTTATACTCACACCTATGTCTGCAAGTACTCGTATACTCTTCTTTTGTATAGCAACTACAACTTTACTACACTAATTGGTGTTCAATGTGTTCAATGTATATTATTTTTCAGACATTGTCTTGCTGCTTGCTATGTAGTTACTTAGTACCTAAGGGTCAAATAAGTTATGATTTTATTTAAATTGAATAATTACGCATTATATCTCTTGAATCTGTCTATGAACCGCTTTATGTAAGTAAACAACAACAGAGCTCGATTATGTGTCCTTGTAATGTGATTTCATGCGACGCCATTTATCTTATAAAGGTAGGTTATATTTAGGGACCTATTATTTCTCTAGCCTGTTTTTCTGTCGGTCTGCGATAACTTCCTTATTTCTTTATCAAATTCCATGTTTTACCCCTCATTTTAAAGCTAATCATGCCTACGAAAAATAGACCCACGGCACAGAATAAATACTAGTCCTACGGACCCACGGTCTTTATAAGTAGGTAGGTACCGCTTCTCTTAAATTTGAGTTTTAAAATCATCGGGTCCTTTTGGATGCGTCGATTTTTCGAGAGAAATCGAATCGGATTCGATAAATAGGTATAATCCGGAACAATATAGCTTTAATTTAATTAAAGCTTTCAAATTTCAAATTTTATACGATTTGCATCCAAGAAGCAGTTTTAATTAAGGTCAATGTGGCGAAGATCGGCATACTTTATTAAAATTTTCATTCGATGACAAATTTTGATAAATTCTTGAATATTTTTAGTAAGCAGCACCATATTATTTGATGAAATATTTAACTGACTACTGGAAAAAACTATTAAATTGATATAAAAGACGTTACTTTATGAGCAAACACAATTTTTAAAAAAAACGCGATTCAGAGGGATTTTACTGCTATGTCGTATAAGACCGTTTGTTGAGGAAAAAACTTATAAAGAAGCGGTTTACGTCAACATATACATAGCATATAAAGGCAGTTAACTTTATGCCATCAGATGTTAAATAGAAGGATCTAAACGGCATATATTGTATAAAGAAGCGTTTGTCGGGTAAGTTCGGCATATTTCGCCATTCAGGAGTAAAAAACATAAACGTTCATCACTTTAAAAATGTTTTATTTTGGTAAATCAGCCTTTCATTTGAAGTAGCTATTTAACATAAATTACAATATGTAGGCACTAAGAACTAGAACGCGTTAATATCAAATAATGTGGAGCTATAGCAATACTATGCTTATGATATATATTAATAGTAATAACTTATTATATATGAATAGGGGACGTTCGGATAGCCCCAGACACTTGAGTAAATTGCAAATAAAAAAACAAAGGATCTAAATTTCTGTTATTGTATTTTAGATATTTTTATATATATTTTTAGCATTTGACATGCTTAGCACTATACATTAAACACAAAGTGAAAAATGTGAAATCGAAAATAACAGTCAGGAGCAGGATTTGAACCTGCATCTTCTGGATACCGTCCAGATGCTTTGACAGATGGCGCAGACGTCACCCAAAGACGTTAAGTATGATGTGTTATCGAAATTAGCAGTCAGGAGTAATTGTCAGGATTGCTGAATTGGTAAAGCATCTGGACGGTATCCAGAAGATGCAGGTTCAAATCCTGCTCCTGACTGTATTTTCGATTTCACATTTTTCACTTTGTGTTTCTGTTATTGTGTTTATTTTATGCTTAAAATAAAATTAGGACTTCTATAATATATAAATTAAACAACACTAATCAATTATCACACAAAGAAATATACTGAGAACAAATTTGGTATATTTTTTGGCGTCTCAAGAAACGGCGGGTAGCCCCGGACATAGTAATCAATGGTGTCCCAAACGTTATTTGTCCTTAAAAACATCACAACTACAATAAAAATTCGATGCATCTATATGAACACAATCTTCATGGGCCCAGTTTTTGCATCCCTTGCTTCTTTCAATTTACTTTACCCCATTTTAATCTTTTACTGGTTCTTCCCTTAAATATCGATATAAATTGCAAGTCTTTTTGCAACGATATTAACAACATTTTAAGATACGTTCCATATAGGTATAAGCAAAATGATACCTAATAAATGATACGATTGTAGTTTTTTAAAACAATATTGCGTAATTCAACACGTAAAATCATCTCGGAGGGTACCCAACATTAGCGCGTCCGGAGGTACCCGATCATTTTCATGTAACATTTTAAAATATATCTCTCAAATTATAGAACAATTGTTGGAAATACTATTAGAACTTTTAAATATATAAAATTCACTAAAACATTGAACGATGTACAAGAAATTCACACTTACGTATTGTACTTGATAACCTGCAATGAATTTTGATAGGAGCGACGAAATTTTTTTGTCGGGAATAAAACATTCCCTCAAAACAACTTTTCTCGGCACTCACGTTGCAATTGTGTTTGTTTTCTATTCTAAAGGACACATACTTACAATGCAACTCATGGCCGGGGTTACACGCCGTCCGGAGCTACCCGACTTTCCCTTAATTATTTATTTTAGTTTTTTATGTAAATTTACAACAAAAATTAGCTCGAGTCAAACAGGTTTGCAACGTCTGAAAACGGCGAAGACCGGCCATATCTTCGCCTTCAAGACTAGACGGACTTTCCCACTACTGCACTTTGAGATTAGATTTTTTTAATCAGATCTAAAATCGTGAAAAAGTACGTTTTTGTCTATTCTAATAGGGTATTTAGATAAAGCAAATGTTAATTAATAAACTTACTTGAACAGATCTGCGTAACAGCATTGAAAAATCACTTAAAAATTTTTTTTTTTGGGCATGTGTTTCATTTCAAATGCAAGTTTACAGGCTGACTAATTTTCAAGTGTAATTTTTTCGCTCTCTGCCATAAATAACGCCATCTATGTAAATTTATCAACACTAGAACTATTTGACGGTTGCGTACAATGGGCTGCCATCTGTCTAACTATTCAGGATTCGTCATATTTGTAACTGTACGGTCTTACCCGACAGACGGTCTTTGCCGCATTGATTTGTTACTTTGATAAAGTCAAGTTTTCTAAACATAGTTCTAATTTTTTATTGGTGCCAACAAAATAATCTTCATTAATGTTTCATAAACTTTAGGCATAATATGTATAAAAAGAAATAAGTATACGAATTGTCTATGGGAACATATCTTAAAATTTTAATACTATCCTACTAGTCTCTGCCCGCGGCCCTGCCGCATGAAAAAACTAGATTTTATAGTTATTAGTTTAAGTAGGTACCTAATTGATTTTCTACTATCCCGATGTTTCGAATGTTTCGCGATATTCATAGTCACGGGTGGGCTTAGATGTCACCCGTGACCACGAATCATGAAAATGAAGTAGGTAAAAGTAATAGATTCCGTAAATGCAGTTGTATTTTTAGAGCTATTTTTTAGGTTATATCTAAGGTAAGTAGCGGAACAAAAAGTATACCTGTTTTTAAGGCTAATCAAGAGCTGTCAAACAAAAAATAATCAACTAAATCCGTTGAGTGGTTGTTAGGTGATGTGCAAACAAACAGACAAAATTCCTAGAAAAAATATTTTGTATTCAAACGCCCAAATTGCCTAAAGGCCGGCGCTCACTTGACGGGATGGCGCGGGATGGCACGGCAAAGTATTATGGGAACGTCGAGGGACGCTTCGCCAAGCCGAGGTATCCAGTAGCATGCCAGAGGATGCTGAAGGATCCCGTGGCAGGCCAAAGGACGCCGCGGAATACTGCACAGTTGATGTGAGGCCAGCGCTCAATTATTTGTTTATCCATTCGGTTTTAGCGTTGTTCTAGAGTTAGATGTGTAATAAAAAATTAAACAGGTATTTAGTGATAATAGCAATTTTCGCTGAAGAGATAGAGAAAACAATATTTGCTCTAACAATATGAAAAAAAAATCTGGGTATATAACCTATGCAGACAAAGATGTACAAAAGGTGAATTGCTACAACTTCTTCAATTATTTAAAATATGAGGCGTCTTGACCCGCCCTTTTCACTGCGCTACATGCGCTCGCGTCTGTACGTACGTATCAAGGCGTGCTGAAGCTAGCCGAGACGTACTGAAGCCCACCATGGCGTCCCTAAGCCTACCGTGGCATGCCAAAGCCTGCCGCAGCATCCCGCGTGATACCGCGTTACACCGCGGCAATCCGCGGTATGCCCAGTCTGCTTGTAACGATATCAACGAAATTTGTGTCAAGTGAGCGCCGGCCGTTATGTGACAGAGGGGATACGTCGCGCTATTAATATAAATATCCGAAATATGAAGAGTGGCCGCTTTGAGCTGACTTCCCCTACAGAGGTGTCGAGTTGGATCACCAGTCTTTGGTTCACAAGCCCCAAAATTTGCTTTTGTCTCTGACTTTTTGAAATAAAGTGAAAAGTATTCACAAGATATCACTGCTATACAAAGAAAAGCAGCGTGAGGTAACCTGCCAAAACTCGTATTGAGCCAGCGTGGCTGTCTATGGTCTAATTCCTACTCATGCCGTCGGAAGACGTGCTCAACCGTGACACAATAATGAGTTGAGGTTTTTATTAATTCGGCACACTGTTTAGTAGGTATCTCATTTGTGATAATAAGGTTTAACCGTAATGAAACACCAATTTGCTTTCAAAAGATAACATTAAGAGTTTCATCTGGATAGTGTTGCTAGACTAATTTGTAACGGTCGTTAAATATAATTGCTTTAGAATTATACGAACTGTAATTATTTCTTTACCGAGCGTATCAAAAAACCTATTCGTGTCTCGTGTCCATTTGTGTATGCTTTTGCAACTTTATTTTGATAACATTCAACTTAGGTTGGCAGTTAAAATAAAGTGTTTATACAATTATTTACGATTTCCCCAGCTACGCGCCTGATTTACTCGTACCTAAACATTGAGAATAAACAATTTGAATGTGTGCCATTAGACTACTGACTAATGCTGTGTATTTGCATGTATTTTATGATCTGGTTAATAACATACTTTTTAACGACGATCCTGGGATCGGCATGAAATAGTTTCTCTATATTTATGTAAGCGGTTAGATTCGTGGTTTAGTGGATTTCGGTTTGGTAAAAAGTACCTAGGCGTTTGGGTTTTATGCGAGCGTTAATTCTTTTAGAAAATTGGTATGATAGAATGACACATTTAATAATCTCGATTACGATAGTAATTAAATCATTATCTTTAATACAAAGAGTAGGTAACCTACCAAAAAATAGACTTCATTAGATGTTGCCGGCAACAAGCACCGGATGAAGTCATGTTTACAATAGTAAAAAAAAACCTATAAATTCCTTTAAAGATTTTTTTTAGCAATTAGAAAGATATTTTTCCTTCGATTCTAAATAAACCTCTTTGTTCCATATATGATATGCAGGGTCTGACGATGGCGCCGAAAGGTGGCTATGGAACTCTGTAATAAAACGAGGAAACCCTATCGATTTAGGTTCTTTTGATTTGTTTTTAACATGTACTCTGGTCCTAGACAACATCCAGGTCCTGATGATGGAGCTGCTAGGTGTAGATGGGAACTCTATGACGACGCTACTCCCATCTTGTTTAGGGTGCATTGACCACTCATTCTTAGGGGTGATGATTAAGTTGATCGACTATACTTATTTTATAATACCCATATATAAATTTGCAGCATTATAATATTTTATACCTTGTTTGCCCAAATATAGATCTTACGCTACTAAAAGTAAAACATAAATAAATGAATAAATATTATTTTGTAATACAGACAGTTTCTACTAGTTAATTACTAAAAAAGAAGACAGCATTAAAAAGTTAAAATAAATATTGTTTATTTATACTTATCACCATCTCAAGTTTATAATAAAAGAGTGTTACACGCACGTGTTGTTTTAAAAAAATCATAATTTATCGAAAATATATTTTAATGTTTAGACAAAACATCTTTTGCCGATGCTTAAGTTTATTTATTTTTTATTGCTTATTATGGCAGACGTGCCACGGCCCTCCTGGTGGTAAGTGGTAACCGTCGCTCTTGGACTTGAGTCCAATATAGTTGACTATACCCAGAGTATTGTCAAGCCGCTGCGCACCATTTTATTTCTCAAATATGAAATGAAAGAAACTTAAGTTATAAAACGATGCAATAAAACGTTGCAAATTTTAGCTTTCTAGATTTTGGTTGTGCGTTGATCGTCAGACAGAACAAACGGTTCTGTATGACGATCAACGCACAACTAAAATCTAGATAATATAGATAAAACTCATATTTGTAAACTTCACCCATCCATAAGCCTTTTCTTCATCCATCCATCAGCCTCCTCATTTTGAGAGTATTGTCATAATCGCCACACTCAGCAGGCGGGGTATTCGAGGCATTGCTACTGCCAGCTAAAACAATGCTTAGATAACATTTAAACAATTTTAAATTACTTTTTACATAATGAGTAATTTTCCCGAAGTAAATAAAAGGCCTTTGGTTGTCTATATTTAGGCTATACGATTCTTTCCCAAACATTTCACCTGTTCACATAATGTAGGACTAACTTTTTTATCAAGAGCCTTCGAGCCTTCGTGGGTGTGCACACGTACAGACCCACGAAAGGTGAACGTTTGGACAGCAAAAAATATATATTATTCTATTGTATATATTATTCTATTTGTATTTTATTTATTGTTATTCTATTTTATTACAATAGAATAATATCAAGAAAATGAATATTATTTATATAACGTACCTACGTGATTAGGAAGAATAAATGAAGAATTAACTATAAATTATAGAATTACGAAGGTAAGCAGAGAATGCATCTCTGTACCCAATCATGTATTACAATAATCTATTGAGCAGAGTAAAAATCATTGGGATTTGAAAAGATAAACAGAATTATTTCCATGCCATTGGTGCCATAATAATAAAACTTTAAATCCAACTAAACGAATTAATATTGCTAAAACTTACCGAATTACATAAAAAGATAATGCTCAACACCGTAATAGATGTTAATGCAGTAGCCTATTGGTAAAACCAAAGATCGTATAGACACTGGATTGAGTCCTATCTCCAGTACAAGTACCTCACATGGTACACACATTTGATTTCAAAAGTTTAGTGCGGGGGGGAAACTTCTCTTTTCCCACATTCACAAATAATTACTTCTTTGATGTAGCTGTGCATGTCAAGTGCTAAAATACAGATCAAAACATCTGATTTTAATAGCAATTGTGTGTATTTGTTTACAAATCTCTCTGTTCGGTGAAGGAAATCATCGTTGAAATCTGCACGCATGAGAGATTTTCTCGATGGCTTGTGGAGTCAACTGGCGGTCTACAGCCTAAATCCCGCTCACTCAGAGAGAAGACCTGGCCAATAGCGGGACAGTAATAACTTAAAAACAAGAGGCCTACTTACTCGTGTAACTGATTGTGCATAATTATTACAAACTTTACTTTTTAACCGACTTCAACAAAAGGAGGAGGGTCTCGATTCGGATGTTTATATTTTATTTTTGTACCTATGTTCGGGCATAACTTCATCATAATATAGATGGATATGCAACATCATTATTATTTTGTTTGAAAGGGGTTTATTCCAAAATGATACCATTTAAATTTTATCGAAATCAGTAGAGCGGTTTTTAAAAGATCAAAAAAAAAACTAAAAAATAAATACATATGTCGATGATATTTTTCGTTTACTCTGGTAAACCTCGCTGTCTCATTGGAGCAGTGCGTTGGCGTACCCATTCTATTATATATACATATTTCTTGTGTCTATGTGTTAGTAATTGAGCTCCTCCTAAACGGTTAGACCGATTTTGATCAAGATTTTTTTTTGTGTATGTTTGAGTAAATACCGGGATAGGTTAGATTCACATTTGGCCCCAGTAGGTGGCGCCACGATAGGTTTTCAGGACCTACCTAACAACAAAAGTTCCCACACGCTGGTGTGCCAACCCCATTTATTATGAAAATAATCCTTAGTGGCTAAAATAAATGTTCCATCCAAACGAAACGTCAATGTTCGGACAGGACAACGTCTGTTGAGTTCGCTAGTATTATATATAAAGCCTTTCTTCACGGTCTTCGGAAGACTCTCCGAGACGCTGTGCTCTATTTCTTTCTCTATTGCACTTTAGGCGCTCATCTTTGTCATTTTGAGACTCCTTTGCTCGACGCTTTCTTATACAAGATGCACCCAAGGAATCCCCCATCATGTACCACCTCTACCATAAATGTTTTAATGTTATTTATAAATGTATTGTATTATATGAGCATAAGTATTGTTTTTGTTACTTTTGGACTTGGCACCGAATTCAAACATCAGTAGGTGTCTAGCACGTAAATCGTATAAAAATACCAATTGTTTTTTGCTTTTTAGTTCCTGGGTGTTTTTTGAAGGCGGTTTCCTTTTTTATTATCATGTTTATAGAAGCTCTAGTATATATTCTCCATTGCTGTTGCTGTTGTTTAATATAAATATTGAAATCTTGCAAATATTTTTAAAATAGTCAGTTAGCCTCGTACTATCGGACACAAGCCTAGTTAAAAGAAATTGACTTTCTATGCCAAATTGACAAAACGGGCATATATTGGGAACTACCTGTTTTTTTCTGTCCTAATATTGGGCACGGGTTTCCTCTTAGAGTGGGGCTTATGTGGGCTATAGTCCATCACGCTGGCCTAATAAGGGTTGGCAGACTTCACAAGCCGTCGAGAAAACTTCTCAGGCATGCAGGTTTCCTCAAGATAATTTCCTTCACGGAGCTGTGACAAATTGTAAACAAATCCACACATAATTTCGAAAAATCTCGAAAGGTCAGAGGTGTGTTCCTCTGTTTTCTTTACCGTGCAGTAATGTACTGCTCAATTTTACCATTACCATAACGGTGAATCGGACAACACAACGGTGAATAATTATACATAAGACAGCCTTAATCCATCACTATAAACAGAAAATAATATAACAGCGAACCTTTACCGATCCAATAACATATCTATTCTTCATAACAAGACACTCAGCAGCTTCCATGAATGATATATGAGTAATAAACATCGCTCCTTAAAAGCTAAGTGCTGCTATTGACGCAAACACTATTTCGTGCCCATATCGGCAGGGTTAGTTCTGTAACTTCAACACCGTTTTTGGAAGCATACTAACAAAATTATAATACTGTTGTGATAATATAGATTATTGTTAGAACCTGATTGTGATTTTTTTATACAACGTGGGTGGCAAGCATATATATGGCCCACCTGATGGTAAGCGGTTGCCGTAGCCTATAGACGCTAGTAACACCAGAGGCATCAGTCGCGCGTCGCTTTCTCCAATGAAAGAGATAGGAGTTGGATACGAAGCATAATAAGGAGAGGATAGGTAGGATACTAAGGAGAGGATAGGGAGGATACTAAGGAGAGGATAGGGAGGATACTAAGGAGAGTATAGGGAGGATACTAAGGAGAGGATAGGGAGGATACTAAGGAGAGGATAGGGAGGATACTAAGGAGAGGATAGGGAGGATACTAAGGAGAGGATAGGGAGGATACTAAGGAGAGGATAGGGAGGATACTAAGGAGAGGATAGGGAGGATACTAAGGAGAGGATAGGGAGGATACTAAGGAGAGGATAGGGAGGATACTAAGGAGAGGATAGGGAGGATACTAAGGAGAGGATAGGGAGGATACTAAGGAGAGGATAGGGAGGATACTAAGGAGAGGATAGGAAGGATACTAAGGAGAGGATAGGAAGGATACTAAGGAGAGGATAGGGAGGATACTAAGGAGAGGATAGGGAGAATACTAAGGAGAGGATAGGAAGGATACTAAGGAGAGGATAGGGAGGATACTAAGGAGAGGATAGGGAGGATACTAAGGAGAGGATAGGGAGGATACTAAGGAGAGGATAGGGAGGATACTAAGGAGAGGATAGGGAGGATACTAAGGAGAGGATAGGGAGGATACTAAGGAGAGGATAGGGAGGATACTAAGGAGAGGATAGGGAGGATACTAAGGAGAGGATAGGGAGGATACTAAGGAGAGGATAGGGAGGATACTAAGGAGAGGATAGGGAGGATACTAAGGAGAGGATAGGGAGGATACTAAGGAGAGGATAGGGAGGATACTAAGGAGAGGATAGGAAGGATACTAAGGAGAGGATAGGGAGGATACTAAGGAGAGGATAGGGAGGATACTAAGGAGAGGATAGGAAGGATACTAAGGAGAGGATAGGGAGGATACTAAGGAGAGGATAGGAAGGATACTAAGGAGAGGATAGGGAGGATACTAAGGAGAGGATAGGGAGGATACTAAGGAGAGGATAGGGTGGGGGTTTGGGCCTCTGATGCTCTCACTCACCATACGAAATGCAACGAAAACAACAATAATATCAAAACAATATAAGTACCTGTACCAATATACTAGGGGTATTATAATTCCCACCGAAGGAATGTAACATCAGGCACACGGCGGGTTTCTTTAGTGGGTGAAGGCCCCACACTACCCTGTTCGTTGCCCCGAACGACGGGGTGTGCGGTTAGGAACATTATATCCCGCCTTAAGAAAAAAAACATTCATTATAATCCATTCATCTACCTATATGCTTTTGATGGGCATAGCATAGGGCTTCCTCAGAGAATGCCACAACGAGGTGTGCGTGTGGCCGGCCCACTGTGCATCTTTGGATGGCCTCACCCGTATCGATATATTATGTGGTCGCTAATCGAGATTCTTTCATCGGTTATTGGTTCATCGAGCAATATGGCCTACCCATTGCCACTTTATCGTACTAACCTGGAGGTCATGTAGGTTACTGTCTTTCTAATGGATCTCCGTATCAAGGATGCGATCTCGTAGAGATATTCCATCCGCTCCATGGCACACTGTGTGACTTTGAGCTCCTTTGTAAGACTCAACATTTAGGGATCACTTCTCTCTTTTGTAAGTCATCGCTGGTAACACACGCTCGTCAAGACCTCAGTTTTTAAATCCATATGTTATGGATGTTCCACTTATAAGAATTAACTTTTGGCTTTATTCTTCATAATACGCACATCAAAAAAATTTACTAATTTGCCAGCACGCTATATCCAATCTGATTACAATATTGGCTACTTCAAAGAACAAAGTATTTGTGAAAGTGCTAAATGAGAGATTTATTGTGAGCATGATTTGAACCTGCGTATCATCCAATCCGGGGAAGTGTTCTGGACCGCTATAGCAGTCACCTAATGGTGATACTAAAGTTAAGTTTTTATGAAAAGTTGCAATTTGCCACCACAAACTGCTTTGCTACTATCTTCTGATGATGCACCTAATGGTGTCATTCACATGATGTGGGGGATATGGTCATTCTATCCTACTAACAAGATAAATGTGAACCATGCATAAGTCTCTTTACCGTTATTTTATAACTCGGATAAATACAAAGAACACCAAAATACAGGTGTTTAATTTGAAGTCTCTGAACAAGGTCTGTGGCAGCTTAGCGGCTAAAACGTATTCCCCCGGATTCCGTTTAGGACGCTAGTTCATATATTTTATTTACTTTTTCCACAAAATTTGCTTACAAAAAATGCAATTTACATATTTCGATAGAAAACTTTTTGGCCTGTCCATAAACATGTGTCTATCAACTACTAATTAATGTCGATTTATGTTAATTTATAATTGAACATAAAGTCAAATGCTAAAAATATATATAAAAATATCTAAAAATTTATAATTTCTAGATATTTTTCTCTATATATATATATATAGCAAGCAATATGATGTAGCTTTTTTTTTTATTATGTTTTTTAATTTCGCACCCATTACATAAAGAAATACTCTCTGAACCCAACTCTGATTCCTTTATACGGAAGCAGAATTTAGTAGAAAATTAAATTAGATAGGTACTTATGGTTTGTAACAATTCGAAAATCATTAAGTGTGTTGGAGTTTACTAGAGTACATCCGAATTAAATATACACACTTGTTTATTTAGCAAATCGTGTAGACGGAATTCATTAAAGCTGTATAGTTAACTGCATGAATTCCGTTTACGTGTTCCAACAAAATTCCAGTTTTATTATACTAGACCAGTCGTTATGTTCACAATATTTTTCAACGGCACTGAAGATTTAGATAGTACAAAACGCTATTTAGATTGCAGCAAGCAGTATATAGACAATAATAATAAACAAAACTGCGGCGCTAATATTTGACATTAGCTTATATTAAAAAAAAACTAGTTCCCACATGTGATCCCTCCTAATCATTGATCTGTGATCTGGTATACCTAATATCCACAAAAAACATAGTCATCCCATAAAAAGTATATGTCCTTCTATTTAAGGTGGACACATTTGGTATACCTACACATTACCAAATTTTATGATAGTCGGTAAAGTAGATACGGCGTCAAGCAGTAATAAACAAACTCAGAGGTAGACAATCTACCCGTAAACATGAATGCTGTAATGTAATCGACATCTCGGGATAGTAGAAAATCAAGTAAGTAAATATGCGATAGATTTTTTAAAAATAGTTTTATCTTCAAAAGTGTTCTTTTTTTCCAACTCATTACTGTTCCATTATTGGAAGGGGCTCCTCTCTGAGCGAGATGGATTTAGGTAATTATCCGCCACGCTGCCCCAGTGCGGGTTTGCAGACCTCACATGTCGTTGGGAAAACCTCTCAGGCATGCAGGTTTGCCCGCGATGATTTCTTTCACCAAGCAGTGATAATTTGTTAATTCAAAATTATCGAAATGCCAGAGATGTATGCCGTGCTAGGGCTTCGGACTGGGGATCGAGTACTTTATGCGTAGTGTATGAAGAAACATACAGACAGACTGACAAAAAATCTAAAAATGATTCTTATGGCCTCTGTTGCTGGTGTAAAGACCCGACATATTAAAATTTCATAATTATCTCATTAGTCACCAGCCTGTTACAATTTTATTCTAGTATACCTAGATTATATGTTAATATGAAATGGTAAAAAAATAGATTACAAATACCTATATACGCGGTGCCTCTCCACACTACTTATCTCACTTATCTTAAGGTGGTTAAGCCTCTGAAAATTCCCTTATGACTAGTAATTTACGACTAGAGGAGATTCAACGGACGCGCCGTTATCTGTTTTATCAGAAGATATTGTGAGTCGACTGGCGTCTGTCGGTTACTAAACAATAGATTTGTCGGAGTACTAGCGTAATGGCATTCAGATTTATATTTATGTCAATCGTTTAACTCGGGCGTGTATAAACACAGAGTACACATGTTTATAACTGCGTTGGTGGATTTGTGGCCACGTGTGTTTAGATTCGATCAATGAGCTCTATCATGTTGACGCACGATGAAAGTTATTTATGATCGCTATTGTTGGATGAGGTTAGTGATATATATTTTTTGAATAATGTTAAATAAATCACTTAAAATATTACATGTATAATGGCAGTGTCTTTAGAACAAATGAAAAATTGCGATAATATGGTATATTTTAAGAGCAATCGCGTCTAATTTTTCAGATAGAGCATCAATAACAAATGACATCTATAGACGAGTTCGTGAATTCCCCGACATGGCTTGCCAAGGTATTTTCCTAATATTCCGTTAATAAACAGTAGGTAATTTATCGTTGAATAACCAATAAAACAAAGATAGGAAATATACTAACATAATCAAAATTGATATCATAATATTATCCACAATATTTAAAATTCACTGAAATGTACGTAACTTATTAGTAAATATTTATTATAATTTAATCAATACAAGCTAGATTCTAGCCATAGTGATGAGTCATATATATCAAGTGGAGAACACAGAATGATGAAACAATACGGAGAGATAGAAGTTATGTTTAGTCGCTTCGTTTCCAATTTATTATTAGAAATTAGATTCTGCCCGCTCATGTTTGCGTGGACTCCGAAATTCAAATTCATATCGCTTAAGCGTTAAAGCGTAAGGCTTTCTATCTGGTTATAATATATTCTACTTATATGTTCATCCACAACACAAATTTCTTATAAATCTATTAGCCGTTAAGTCAAATGCCAAATTAGGTATCCTACAGATACAATTTATTATTATTTCTGGATAAAAAGTATCTTATATATTAATACAATGTCTGATCTATCTACCTACCAATATCATTGTCAGATGTTGTTGCTATTATACTTGACAGTAGTTATTGTGTATAAGTTATATTCGAGAGTGCTTCGAGTGTCGAAGAATTCGAGCTTACTTTAGTTGAGGATACTTTCGAATTATCTTTAACCTGCCTTGTTCTTTTTCTGAAAACTTTCAAGCTGACCATCTGCTGTGCTAAAACTGAGAAGAGGCAGGAGAGGAGATGCTGGACGGTCTTAACCGTGACCTCTGACGTCGCCCGTACCGTGCGGTGCTGAATAAGCTCCGCACCCAGGGTCTCCCTTCACAGAGACCCTTCAGCCCAGCTTCCTCATCGAGGTGGTCGAGGGCCTATTCCCACGACGGATGGAGCACACGCCCCCGGTCACGGCACCGCCAGGTAGCGACCGGGAGGCCGACCTCAGTGTACCGCCCGTCACAGCGTCGGAAATGGGGGCGGCAGTTTCTCAGATTCGTTCCAAGAACACCGCCTCCGGCCCGGACGGGATACCCGCCCGGGTGCTGACCCTGTCTGGACCACCTGGAGCCCTGACTCAGGGGACTGTTCAACGCGTGCCTAGCGTGAGGATGGTTCCCTGGCTGTTGGAAGGAGGGGAGGCTGGTACTCCAGCCGAAGCCGGGACAAACGCCGGATTCGGTCGGGGCCTTCAGGCCCATAGTGCTGCTGGACGAGGCTGGTAGGCTGCTGGAGAGAATCCTCGCTGCCCGCATCGTCCAGCATCTGCGCGACGTCGGTACCGACTTGTCGGACGCCCAGTTTGGTTTTCGAGCTGGTCGTTTGACAGTCGGCGCGATCATGCGCCTGAGGGCAGCGGCCGCGGCGGTCGTCGCTAGTGGTGGAGTGCTGTTGGTGGCGTCGCTTGACATCGCCAACGCATTCAATAGTCTGCCATTCAGCTGCATCAGGGAGGCGTTTCGGTATCACGGGGTGCCTGCATACCTGACGCGGCTAGTGGCAGACTATCTTGAGGGCCGCAGCGTCGTCTATGAGAGCCGCATAGGGGACGTTGTGAGGATACCCATGTCGTGCGGTGTCCCGCAGGTTTTGGTCCTAGGGCCGCTCCTGTGGGACATCGGTTACGACTGGGTGTTGCGCGGTCATCTGCTATGCAGATAATACGCTGGTCGCGGCCCGGGGCGGAAACTTTAAGGAAGCGGCATTCCTGGCCACCTTAGGCACCTCGGAGGTGGTCAGGAGAATCAGGGCGCTGGGACTTGGGTGGCCCTGGATAAGCCGGAGGCCCTACTTTTCCATGGGCCCCGACGTCAGCCACCTGCTGGCGCCTCGATCACGGTGGACAGGGCGAAATCAGGGTTCCGACCCAGACTAAGTATCTGTCTGGTACTGGACGGGCGGTGGCGCTTTCGCATGCACTTCCTCCAACTGTCCCCGAGGCTCGTCGGCATGGCGTCCGCCTTTACACGGCTCATGCCAAATATAGGCAGACCCAACGATGCGTGCCGACGGCTTTACGCGGGGGTGGTCCGGTCAATGGCTGCACGGCGCACCCATGTGGGCCTAATCCCTGAAAGCACTGAGCAGGGCTTTTTTGTGGAAACCACAGAGAGTCGTCGCGTCCATGGTCATACGCGGATACCGCACGAGGCGGCCTGTGCGTTGGCCGGAACACCCCCCCCCCCCCCCCTTGGGACTTGGAAGCGGAGGTGCTCACCGAGGTGTATCGGCGGGCGTCGCAAGAGCGGGCAGGGGGCAGTCGCCTCTTACCCAGCGAGGTGGCCAGGTGGCAGGGCGACGCCCGCCGAGCTTATAAAAATACTTTCTGTTATTTCAAAATTTTTGACCTTTCTTGGGAAATTATATAAACTGCAATGTAAACAAAATCCTGTGTGTCATATCCGTGTGTTCCTGTCCAACTCTTTTATCCTAGATACTTTTTATTTTTTATCCTAAATACGTACCTAATTCAGACTAAAAACATTAAACAAATAGACACAATGCTTTACGAGTAGGGCCAGCCATCCCATAGGTTTACGAACATTTATTTTATATTTAAATATATAGCTTGCTTACAAAGTCGTCTTTGTAAACTATTTGCCTATATTTTCAGGATAAAAACTTCAGTTTCCCATGTATCTTACCACCATCACCATCCAAATCGGTCTCTAGTAACCTTTACGTAGGTATATATATATACTAGTATCTATTATTTCATAAAAAACACTCAGCTATAGTATAATAAAGAGTAAGATATGAATATTTAGATATTTTTATATATATTTTTAGCATTTGATATGCTTAGCAAACATACATTAAACACAAAGTGAAAAATGTGAAATCGAAAATAACAGTCACGAGCAGTATTTGAACCTGCATCTCCTGGATACCGTCCAGATGCTTTGCCAATTCAGCCATTGTGACAATTGCTCCTGACTGCTAATTTTCACTTTGTGTTTAAAGTAAGATATGAGTTTAGATTACTGTAAAAACTACGAATTACCTTGGTTTCATTTAAAACACAAGCTTTACTCCACATCTAGTTAGTTGTAGATGTAGGTACATGAAGACTATAAAGGCTCCTTTAAGTGAAATAGCATAGACACGCGCCTGTTTTCCAGATTAGTACCCAGGGACAACAGATTGCAAATTGTTATAAATCGGCCTTCCGCTGCCCGCTTGTTGTCCCCCTTGGGAAATGCCATAGTGAACTACATTTCTGCCATTAGAATAATAATTGTTCCTTAAAATCTCCATGATCGCAACGGATATTATTTCAGAAATGGTTACAACACAGACCAAAATAAAGCAATACATTTTCTGTCCCACTATTGGGCATGGGTATCCTCTATTGGTAAGAGGGATTAGGCCATAGTCCACCACGCTGGCCCAGTGTGTTTTATTAGATAGCTCTTGATTAGACTTAAAAACTGGTAAGTATACATTTTATCCCGCTATTGTGTTTGTGTCCAGCAGTGGACTTCGAAAGGCTGATGGATGGATGGATGGATGGTATGATTTATGCTCTTGAAATTCATAGAAGGAAAAAATACTACTGAATGGATGCACCCTACACACACGAAATATTATAGGAAGTATTACTTTCCGATGTTTACTCGAATGTAAATAGCATTTTGGTATATATTGACGTAATTCACTTCGCTAATGGTAGAGCCTTGCATGAATGCGCTCCATCGGGGAAGTACCACCACCCGAAATATCTTACAGAATATCGGTGTGAAGCAACGGTAGGTACTCCTACCGTTGTGTTTCGTATGGTGAGTGAGAGCGCTGGAGGCCTAAATCCGCTCCCTGTTGAATAGTTCGGTATATAGTATCGGTTGAATAGTTACGGCGTGAATTAGTAACAAATGTACTATCATATTTATAACTAGCTGATATCCGTGACTTCGTCTTAACATTTTTAATAGCCAAATGTGTGTGAATAAAACTTAAACAACTTCATTGAAATCTATTTAGTAGTTTTTCCATGGTACCCGCACAATAGCAGACCTATATCGTTTTATTAATCTACACTAATATTATAAAGAGGGATAATTTGTATTTTTGAATGTTTACAACGAATAAACTCAAAACCTACTGGACTGATTTAAAAAAATCCTTTCACCATTATAATGCGACATTATCCCTGAGTAACATAGGCTGAGTAAAAATATGTAAAAAGTATCTACAAAATTAAATTACTTAAGCCATAAAATAAAAAAGTACAAAAATGTAAAAAAATAAGATCAAGTAAAAAAACCCCTTAAAAATAAAAACTAAAAGACAATATACCAAAATAAAAGGAAAAATAAAAAAAAGAACTGATTCATTCTCAAAGTGTATTTGATAGGTTATAATAAATACAAAAATATAGTTTTTATTTAAGAAAAATATAACAAGTACATATTATCTACTTGCATAAATATCTACATTTATCCCAAACTGTTTAAAAATAAATGTTCACCCATGCGAAGTCGGGACGGGCCGTTAGTATAGTATATTAGTAACGACAATGACGTAGGATAACAATAATAAGTAAATCATAGGAGGTAAAATATTAGGATGATTAAAAATAGACATTCATCATTGAGTGACATCATGCCCTGTTTATGGCCACTGCCCTGCATTATGTGTGCTTGAAATATTTTATATAGGTATTATTCACCATCTTGGTTATAATTATTTATTTTATGGAGAGGCATTAATGAGAACTGACGACATTTTTAGTTTTTGTTGTTTCCAAAATTGGGTGAGAATTTTACTTTTACTTTTCTTATTTAAATTGCCTTTTTATCCTTTACAAGAAAATCCCTTACGGATACTCGCTAAATAAAACAGTGAGCAGCTTGGCAATGTTCTTATCAATTTTGTATTGTTGAGTCCATGAGTGACTATTACTGCGAAGTCAGAGGTGTGTGCCGTGCGAGGACCTCGGGCTGGGAATCGAGCTCTTTAGTTCAAATAAATCATTTTGTCTTTACTTCTAATAAAAATATTATTTTAATACTTCAACTTTAAAATTTGATTAAACTGTTTTTATTTTATTTTAATACATAAATTAGAGCAGTAGGTACCTACTACCTAGGTGTCTTATCTTATATATTATTTCTGTAGTCTGTTTTTCTCTCGGTCCACGAGATCTTCCTTACTCCTTTATCAAATTCCATGATAAATAGACCTAGAGTCTAAAAATGTACCGCTTCTTTAGAATTTGAGATTTAAAATCATCTAGAAGAGATTTTTTAACTGCACGGGTCGACTAGTTTTTCTTATTTGTCTGTCAACACGCTGAAACTACTGAACAAATTTCAATTAAATTATATGATTGCCGTTATCATATAAGTATTAAATACTTTGATTACATTTTTTTGACGGGCCTCGTGGCGTTGTCGTTAGTGTTACTGTGCACGAGGTCGTCGGTTCGATTCCCACTCAGGACAATTAATTGTGTGATGAACAAAGATATTTGTACTGCGTCCACGTGTTTTCTATCCTATTATATGTATGTATTTAAAAAAAGTAATATATGTAATATATACGTAATCTGGTACCCATAGCACAAGCGTTAAGCTTAGTGTGGGACCAGAGGATGTTGTGTGAAATGTCCGTGAATATTTATTTATTTTAATTTAACTGCAGCGGATAGAGTTAATTCCTATAGGATATACAATTAATGATTTCTGACATCCAGAAACTAGTAAATATATATTTATTTATATATACAGCCGTGTGGGGCCGGCACCAAGAATAGCTCCACTTCGTCTCTTCATATGGAAATCGTAAAAGCCGACTAAGGGATTAACGGGGGACCGAGTAGCAGCGTTCCCCTGTGTACTGAAAACATCCACTGCGATCGCCTACCCGTCTGCCAAGCGTGGCGATTATGGCAAAACCCCCATTTTGGGGAGGCCTATGTCCAGCAGTGGACGATGAAAGGCTAATAGATGGATGGATGGATATAAATAGTTGTCAAAAGTTTTCTTTAAGTATTCCAAGTTTTACAATACGAATATTTATCAAAATATTTGCTGTATAGTTAGCATGAGGAAAACGTAATATATTTATGTATTACTTTGTAGAGCCATAAGAAGGGCGAATAAACTTAATGTTGCTATGTACCATTGCTTATGTAATTCCACTTGTAGATCGTGATCAGCATGACTTGTATTTTATATGCCGTAGCTAGTACATTATATTATTGTAAGTATATCCTTCTTAATGGATGAGTCAATGAGCGACTCACGCATAATCCAACTGAATGCAAGTGATCGATGTAATTACACACTAACAGTCTCATCTCATCCGTCATCCAACACGGACAGTTTTGTTGTTTCTGAATGGAGAAAGCTAGTTTCATTTGGAGATTGGGTGCGTTCTGGTGTCAAACATGGTGACTTTCTATTATAGATAGTTTTGAAATATAGAGTCCACGGCAAGTGAAATATCTACCATCAAAATTGCAGTGTAATCTGAGTATCCCGAGTGGACCATACTCGTTGTCTCGCAATCCAGTGTTGATGCACCAACTGGTTTGGGCCGACTGTAAGGCTTAGCACCCACTGCGAATTTTATTAGTGCTTTTTTTATCTGGCGGATTATAATCCGCATACTGGAACATAACTTGCGCGAATTCATTTTCGCAAGTACGTGCAGTTTCATACAATATCCTACATCATAGAATTTTACGGAAAAAATCGCGCGAATTAAATTCGCAGTGCTTGCTAAGCCTCATTGTGCTTATATTGAAATGAAAAGCCTGCAGAACTTGGACAATTATATCCGACGGTCTTGTTGTTGCTTAAAAGCGCTCGTGTTAATTAAATGTCGTAAACTCTGGCAAAACCAAAGTAAGAAAGTGATTCTTAACCACAGATATTTTTGATAATTGAACTATTATTGATGATTTGATTCAGGTGTCGGGGGCGCAGCGCGGACGCGAGCGGCATGCGGCCCCGGCGGCAGACGCCCATGGAGGTCGGCTAGCGGCGCGCGCGCAGGTCCCGCGCCCGCTCCCCGCGCCCCGGCCCGCCGAAGCCATGGATCTCGCTGACGTGCCTCGACACCGACCCCTCGCCTTCGACAAGGTTACTTTTTTATACTATTCATAAAGTAACGCGCTAAGAGTAATAACATGTGACCATACCACACTTTTTTAGGTGTTGTACAAGGTAACAAATAATTTTTGACCTCGTGCACGTATATTACCTAATGGCAATGTTCGTGCTCTGATTACTTACCGCCTTCTTCGCAAAACTGCAACCAAATCATGTGGATTGCGATCCATGTTATATCAAATAAAACTCTACATAGCTCTCATAAGCCATCATAATCATACTTCATAAGCCGAAACTTGTGGAGGTGTTACCATCGTGCTATGATTATAATATTAGATGAAAATATCTTAGCATTGCAATCAAAATAATATACTTATAGCAAAATATGTAGTTTATTTCCCTTTATTATATAGTAAAAGATATTGAGTAAGAGGAGTATAAAAGTTTTAAAGTACAAACATACTACCTCAAACATTTTTAGAGTAAATTGCCGACGTTCTATCTGAGGGAGAGGTTAAAAATACACTCAACTGAAATGTTGTACACTTCTTCTGAGAGAAAAATTGAAACTGAACAGACGTTCTGATTCGATCTAAATACATTAAATTGATTTACGATTGATAACTACAGGTGGGATTGTCGAGTCCATTCACCCAAGTCTTTGTGTAGTGAATATAATCATATCCCTAGTTAGTATTAAACTGTACCATTAGTAATCACTTCGTATATTATGCATCGTAGAGTCGGTGAAATACGTCAGTGCGATCGATGTATTATTTTTAACACAGCCCACGTTATTACTAGTGCCTGAACCTAGGAAATCAATAAAGTTAAATCTGAAGTAAGTATTTGTAGACGTGTCTAAGTTGCTTGTTGATGGTTTATACCACAGATACTGAAACATTGTTTATTTATATATTACTTTTTGTTTATATCTATTCCGACATAGCAGCGAGATAAAATGTATACCAGTTTTAAAATTTAATTAAAAGCGATCAAACAAACAGCGGACCGTGTGGGGCCGGCTTTAGAATTGTCCCACCCCTCTCTACCCACGGGAGTCGTAAGAGCCGACTGAGGGAATACCGAGGAAGTGCGCAGCAGCACTCCCTCGAGTATTAACAACATCCACTGCGATCGCCAAATCGCCTGCCAAGCGTGGCGATTACGACATTATCCCCCATGATGGGACCGCTCGTTGTGGCGTTCTCTTAGGGAGGCCTATGTCCAGCAGTGGACGTTGAAAGGCTGGATGGATGGATGGATGGATCAAACAAAAACGATTTAGGAATCGTTTTAGTAGTTTTTGCGTGATGCCCGTTTAAACATTCATTTTATTCTTCATTAATTCGTACATTAATGAATAATCAATTTAGTTAACTACTTACTCGATTGGATACATCGAGAGTTCATATCAATTTAAAGTGCTTGCCAAACCTATGTAGTTAATAATTTCAGCAGCAAAAGAATTAAAATACGATAACGATACGAGCTTTACTGCGATCAGATTGCTGCTCTGGTTACCGAACCCTATAACCCTATAGACCAGGGGTGGCCAACTTCGCGCCAAAACTGAGAAAAGGCAGGAGATGCTGGACGGTCTCAATCGTGACCCCTGGGGTCGCCCGTACCGTGCGGCGCTGAACAAGCTCCGCACCCAAGGCCCCCCCTCACAGAGACCCTTCAGCCCGGCCTCCTCACCGAGGTGGTCACGCCCCCGGTCATGGCACCGCCCACTGGCGTCCGGAAGGCTGACTTAAGTGTACCACCCGTCACTGCGTCGGAAATGGGGGCGGCTGTTGCGCGGATTCGTTCCAAGAACACCGCCCCCGGCCCGGATGGGATACCCGGCCCAGGCTCTGGCCCTGGTTCTGGACCACCTGGAGCCCCGCCTCAGGGGACTGTTCGACACGTGCCTGGTGTCCGGACGGTTCCCTGACTGCTGGAAGGAGGGGAGGCTGGTACTCCTGCCGAAGCCGGGACGAACGCCGGATTCGGTCGGGGCCTTCAGGCCCATTGTGCTGCTGGATGAGGCGGGTAAGATGCTGGAGAGAATCCTCGCTGCCCGCATTGTCCAGCACCTGCGCGACGTCGGGCCCGACTTGTGGGACGCCCAGTTCGGTTTTCGAGCTGGTCGTTCGACAGTCTGCGCGATCATGCGTCTGAGGGCTGCGGCCGCGGCGGTCATCACCGGCGGGGAAACGCTGTTGGCGGTGTCGCTTGACATCGCTAAAGCATTTAATAGTCTGCCATTCAGCTGCATCAGGGAGGCGCTCTGGTATCACGGGGTGTCTGTATACCTGAGGCGGCTGGTGGCAGACTATCTAGAGGGGACGTTGTGAGGAGACCCATGTCGTGCGGTGTCCCACAGGGTTCGGTCCTGGGGCCGCTCCTGTGGGACATCGGTTACGACTGGGCGTTGCGCTGTCGGCTTCCCCCCGGGCTGGCGGTCATCTGCTATGCGGATGACACGCTGGTCGTGGCCCTGGGTGGAAACTTCGAGGAAGCGGCGTTCCTGGCCACCTTAGGGACCTCGGAGGTGGTCAGGAGGATCGGGGCGCTGGGGCTTAGGGTGGCCTGGACAAGTCGGAGGCCCTACTTTTCCATGGGCCCCGACGTCGGCCACCTGCTGGCGCCTCGATCACAGTGGACGGGGTCCAGATTGGGGTGCAGGCCCAGATTATCTGGGGCTGGTGCTGGATGGGCGGTGGCGCTTTCGCGAGCACTTCCGCCAACTGTCCCCGAGGCTAGTCGGCGCAGCGTCCGCCCTTGCACGGCTCATGCCGAATATGGGTGGACCCAACAATGCGTGCCGACGGCTTTACGCGGGGGTGGTCCGGTCGATGGCGCTGTACGGCGCACCCGTGTGTGCGGAGTCCCTGGACGCACTGAACAGGGCTCTTCTGTGGAGACCACAGAGAGTCGTGGCGCCCCGGGCTGGTCTTTGGACCGTAGGGGCGCTCCAGCCGCTGCTGGAGGAGTGGGCGGGGCGACGGCATGGGGTCCTTACCTTCCGACTCGTGCAGATGCTGTCGGGGCATGGTTGCTTCGGCAGATATCTGCACATAGTCGCAAGGAGGGAAGCGACTCCGGGCTGTCACCACTGCGGCTGTAACGAGGACACGGCGCGGCACACGCTCGAGTCGTGCCCGGCTTGGGCCGAGCAGCGCCGTGAATTCGTCGCGGAAATAGGGGGTGACCTCTCGCTGCCGAGCGTCGTCAGAGCGATGCTTGGCAGGGACAGGAATTGGGCCGCGGTCGCTGCCTTCTGCGAGGAGGTTATCTCGCGGAAGGAAGCGGCGGAAAGGGCCAGGGAGGAGGATTCTTCCGCTGACCCAAACCGCCGCCAGCGACCGGGGCGGCGCAGGCGCAGATACTTGCGCCTCATGCCGCCCTAGCTGAGGCTGCAGGTGGATGAACCGGGGAACGTCCGCCACCCGCAAGGCCTCCCGCGAAGGTGCGACGCTCCATGTGCGGGTGCGTCGCTCAGTAGAGGGTACCTGAAAGGGTAAGCCGCCGGCGGACCACCGAAGGATTGTAATATAGCTCCGGTGGCCCGCCAACAGGGGCGAAGAGACGGCACACGGCGGGTTTCTTTAGTGGGTGAGGGCCCCACACTACCCTGTTCGTTGCCCCGAACGACGGGGTGTGCGGTTACGAACATTTTTCCCTGCCTTAACAAAAAAAAAAGGGGGATGGCCAACTTGATTAGACTCAAGATCTACTTATTATTTATGAAACCCTATGCGATGTACCTTATTGAAAATTTAAATGTAAAAGTATAGTTCAGTATACTTACGTAGAATTTTGACTAATTTGTGCAGTCAGTTTTTTATATTTTTTGTCCTGCCGCCATCGACTGGACTAATAGCCACGATCGACAGACCACCCCTGCTATAGAGGCGTCATTCGGGCGACGCCTACTCCAAGGAAAGGGATAGGCGGTGGAGAGGAATCATAATAAGAACAAAAGCTCTACCACTGGAAATTCCAATAAATACTTGTATAAGTATACTTCTGTCTAAGCGTTAATACTGTATGTGAGTTTAGATTCTGTGTAAATTAGCTTTGATGTCAGTTGTATTGCATTTGAACACAAACTGCGAAAATGTGAAATCAAAAATAACAGTATTTGCTAGGCTGCGTCATTACTTGGTATAAATCTTAATTGTAATAATTAAGTTTACCTGGATGGAGTAATATATTCAAATACATCCAACAGATGGCGCAGGCGTCACCCAAGACATTAATAAGAAATGTGATAGCTAATTTGGCTAAGCGTTTAGGACGGCTTTTCAGGAAATACAGGTTCAAATCCTGCTCGTGACTGTTAGTTTTGATTTCACATTTTCGCACTTTACGTTGATTCATATGGCTAAGCATGTCAAATGCTTAAAAAAATATATGAAAAAAATATTTGTGAATGTAGAAAAAGAGAAGTTTAGTGCGATTGGGCCCTTCTCTTTTTCCACGTTCACAAATAATTAGTTCGTTAAAAGAGCTGAGCATGTCAAGTGCTAAAAATGCAGATCAAAATGTGAAAAAATGATATCAAAATATATTGAATTTGTATTTAAACGCATACAACTTAGATATTAATAGTATGTGCGTACATACAATCAAATGCGATGTCCACGTGACTGGCAAGGACTGATTCGAACTGTCGATACCTTAAATAGATCAAGTTTCCTAGTCATATCAACAATATTCCTAACGTATTGGGGTTGGATTACCAACCTAATCAGATTCTGATCGATTTAGACCTTCGTAACCTGACGGGCTAACGATATTTTAGGTCATTATACAAATAATCTTTCATAGAAATCCATGAGAAAAGGTGATTTTAGAGGCCCGAGGCAAGTGATATTTTACTTTTTTTTTTTATTAACTCGTTTGCTTGTCTTGTATGTCTGTCTGGGTGGAATTTTATAATTGATTTTAGACTAACTTCCCGGAGAGCTATATACTTAAAATTTGGACCATAGCTCAGAAGTGGATGACAATGCATGAAAATGTGAAAAAAGAAGACGAACATAACCCTAAAAAGCAGAAAACAATAATAATGTTAAAAAATTGTTAAAATTGTTTTTATAACGGACTAAAAAGTATAAAATCATACTTAATATTAGGGGTTAAAGTATGAAATTGCCAATTTGTACTGAAAAATTGAAATTAGCTTTTTTTTCCATTTAACATATTTATTTAATCAAAATATCTACCATTATTATCTATACATTGCTGCCATCTAATAGGAAGGTCATTTATGCCTTCGGGATATAACTCTGGTGATCTAGATTCTACTGCCTCCTGGGAAGAAAACTTTTTATCACGTAGAAAACTGTCCAAATCACGAAAAAAATTGTAGTCCTTTGGAGCAAGGTCTGACGAATACGCAGGGTGACGAATGGTTTCTTATTGCAGTTCCTGTGGAGTTAAAACTGTGCTGTGTGAGGTCTCGCGTTATCATGGAGCAATAATGGTGAAGATCGATTCATGAGTCGGGGCTGTTTCACTGCAAGTTTTGCTATCATTGTTCGGATTTCGGCACATTAGACATTTGCCGTTATTGCTTGACCAGATCGGAGAAAGCTATAGTGAATAACACCATGCTGAGACCACCAAACAGTTACCATTACCTTTTTATTGGTAAGCTTTGCTTTAGGACACTGTTGCGGCGTTTGACCTGGGGTCAGCCATTGCATTTTTCGCTTACGGTTATCGTAAAGAATCCACTTTTCATCAATTCGATGCAATATTCCTTCATTTCTATATTGATTCAAGTAAGCTTTGCTTTAGGACACTGTTGCGGCGTTTGACCTGGGGTCAGCCATTGCATTTTTCGCTTACGGTTATCGTAAAGAATCTACTTTTCATCAATTCGATGCAATATTCCTTCATTTCTATATCGATTCAACAAGGCAACACAAGTTTCAACACGCGTTTCTTTCTGCAGATCAGTCAAATCACGAGGCACCCATTTTGCATATTTTTTTATTTTATTGATTTGACGCAAATGAGTCAATATTGTTGGTAAGGTAACGTTAAACCATGCCGCTAATTCCTGGGTAATTTGGCTCGGATCGGCTTCCACCATCTCTTTCAATTTATTGTTATTCACATGTATTCCACGTGGTTCGTTTTTCAAATCAAAATTTACATCACGAAAGCGTTTAAACCAAAATCGCATGGTGCGTTCATTAGCAGTCCCCTCTCCAAATGCAACATTGATATTGCGAGCTGTTCCTACAGCGTTAGTTCCGCGTCGGAACTAGTATTCAAATATCACTCGAATTTTCGAAGTACCTATCCATCTTTCTTATCTAAGCTGTATAAAAAAAACAACTGAAAGTCGATAATCGAACGTTGCACATTTTTTAAAAGAAGAACCTCTGAGGTACCATTTGAACAAAGTATCACTCAAAAATCTCAAATCATGAATGTTCTATGTCAATTCGAATTACCTAGTACAATAAAACGGCAATTTCATACTTTAACCCCTATTACGAGTATTATAAATGTGAAGGTAAGTTTGTTTGTTACGCTTTGACGCGAACACTACTTAACCAATCTTCATGAAACTTTGTACACATACTCTTGGAGGTATTAGAATTAACATAGGATACTTTTTATTAAAAAAAATATTATTAACGAAAGATAAAAAAATTGTTTGTCATTTCAAGGGTTGCTTTATTTATTTTTATGAAATTCCTCGCGGACGAAGTCGCGGTTGCAGCTAGTAATCAAAATACTTGTAAGATGCGGAAACGAAAAACGTGAGGGACGCTATTAATGCATCAATTATCTGCTGCATGTGCCCAAATAGTTATTTTATTTTATTACTTATTTTAAAATAAGCATATACATATATTATGCATATACTCGTATTATTACATGTTGATATGGCGGAACAGTAGGAAAAGTCACAATACATTCAAACAAATACCATGAAAATTACCTCCATTTAAGTTTCACATCATTAATATTTGGCATACTTACGTTATTTTTCCGTTGCCTTTCTTAAATCTACAGCGGTTCTAATACAGGCAAGTAGTAACAATAGTTAATGGTTTTACGTGCTTGTCATTTTTTTTTTTACTAATAAATATATAATCACAATTACAAGAAAGACAAAAATCAAGAAAAGAAAATGAAGAAATAACGAAAATTTAATTCATCTTTTTTTAATAGCAGCTATTGTACATCACATGTAGAGCACGTATGTAGAGCACTAAAAAGGTCTGATCTTTCTTGATCTGTTCTAACTGCCAATTCTCAGTCTACATACTGCGTCCTTGTCCAGCTGTTTACCTAAAGGGCAAAAAGGTGGTGTGTCAATTACTTTGGGATCCGCAAACATCGCACCACCTAGAGGTGGATCTTCTTGCTACATCACGCTGGAGCTGGCCTCCAGCGTGATGTAGTAATGATAAATTGATGACGCGGTGTTCTTGCGAGGATGCGGTGATACTTTACAACAGCACAGCTTCTAATTCTATAAAGTAGGTATCTATATGTTCGATGGTGTGTTGAGTACTGCTCCCACATTTGGGCTACTGCCAAGTCTCATCTCAACGTTTTTGGATTGAATAAAGAGGTTCGCAAAAGGCTTCATCGGTGATCTTGATTTGGTTAACGCCAGTCTCCAGAACCTTGGGGACAGACACAATGAACAGCCTCGTGGTTTTCTATAAATTGCATTTGGGAGAGTATGGACAGGAACTATACGAAGTTTCACCAACCTACGATCAAGGGTGGGCTTCCATGCATTCGTTGTGGAAATTTCATAATACGTATGGACTAGTAATGGACTGAAATAACTTTCCAGCTTAGATATCCCTTTCCAAGTAATATTGTACTTAATATTTTAAGTCAAGAGTGAATAGATTTTACTAAGTTAGTGCACTTTATTTTACCACTCAAACTTCTAGGTAGTAACTTAACATTAGGTGATATATAATCAAGTGCTTGCTTATAATAAGTAAATAAAAATGCTGAAATACCCACAGCTACAATTAGTATAAAAATTAAATTAAAAATTAAAAAAACCCCGACACAATAACCTGAGTACCCTTTAAAATAATAAAAGAAACTCAATCTTGAAATAAAACTACGTTTACGGAATCTATCGCGTTTACTTGATTTTTATACTATCCCGACGTTTCGAATACTTTACAGCATTCATGATCATGGGTGGACTTAGATGGTAGATGTCCAAAGCTGATATGTTGTTTCAACGGTTTCATCTACCCACAGTAATATGATTTAGTTTTATTTCAAAATGTGTAAAATTCGCGTAAATATTAGAAAGTATTATAGAAACTCAATCTTAAAGTACCTAGGTATGTACGAGTATTAATAGTTCTAAAAAAATACATCGCGTTGGGGGACCGCTTCTACTTATTTATTACCTACTATTTATTTTTTCATTAGTATCACATGACTATTTGTAATTGAATTGTTAGGTCTGGAGCGGTCCCCCAACGTGATGTATTTTTTTTAGAATTATTAATACTCGTACATACTTAGGTACTTTAAGATTGAGTTTCTTTTATTATTTTTTCCTTTCTAAAGGGAACTCAGGTTATAGTCGGTTTTATTTTTAATTTTTAATTTAGTTAAACACAAAGTGAAAAATGTGAAATCGAAAATAACAGTCAGGAGCAGGATTTGAACTTGCATTTTCTGGATACCGTCCAGATGCTTTACCAATTCAGCCATCCTGACAATTGCTCCTGACTGCTAATTTCGATAACACATCATGCTTAACGTCTTTGGGTGACGCCTGCGCCATCTGTCGGACGTATTTTCATACATTATACCGACCAGGTAAACTTAATTTTACAATTAAGATTTTACCTAATAATGACGCAAACCCTTTAAATATTTAGATATTTATATATATATATATTAAGCATTTGACATGCTTAGCACTATCCATTAAACACAAAGTGAAAAATGTGAAATCGAAAATAACAGTCAGGAGCAGGATTTGAACATCTTCTGGATACCGTCCAGATGCTTTACCAATTCAGCCATCCTGACAATTGCTCCTGACTGCTAATGTGTTTAATGTATAGTGCTAAGCATGTCAAATGCTAAAAATATATATAAAAAAAATATCTATAATTTAATTTAGTTTTTATTTTATACTTTTATAGGTTGTGAACCTATTATATAACATTTATTTTTATTATTAATTTTGTAAAGTGCATGTGATGCTATTTCATTTGCCACCCTACTTGGGTAGGTAAATTTGCTGACATTCGGATTTCCATCCTCATTTTTTCCCCACCACATATATTTGCAGATATTGGGTATTTTCCCTACTTTTACTCCAGAGTTTTTTCAGGGCTCAACCGATTTTCATTGAACATATTATTTTGTAGTGAGCACGTGATGTGCTTTCATTTGAGACCCCACTCGATTATATTTGCAGACATTCGGTTATTCTTCCCCACTTTCACCCCCCACAACTTTTAACCGACTCATCCGATTTTCATCAAACATGTCTAAAAACACTCGCCCGTAACTCACCGTTCATACAAAAAAAAACTAAATTCAAATCGCTTCATCCGTTCACGAGCTGCGGAACACCAAGAGGGGTGTTTGCGTCGGGGCTAAAAAGGCACAAACACGTTAGTTTTAAACTGAACATTCTGAGTTTTAATCAAAGAAAAATATTTAATGACCTACTGACCGTATAGGCTCTTATTAATACACAAATGTCGGCGCATATATACTAGTAATAACCGTACTAAATCATAACTTAATTCAACTAATTACTGATTGGATAAAGTAAAATTAATTATAGGTAAAATTTTAATCTAAATTATAAAATAGCTTAGCATGTCATGTGTAAAACATAAATATTAATTCATAATTACTACTTCAAACCAATATACCTAATTAAAAAGTCAACAAAAAAGTTAATGATATTAAATAAAATATATTTTTTCATTTTTCACCTACCTGGACCAAATCGGTCATGTATTGAAGGAAGGTGGAGTCAGGAGTCTCCGAAACCGGCGAGCGTGTATGAAGAGAGTTAAGAATGTCGAAGAAGCGAGAGATGTATGCAATAATAGAGCCTCTTGGCACTCTGTTCTCTCTGCCTACCCCGCAAGGGAAATGGCGTGATGATAAGTAAGTAAGTCAGTATATTTTTATATTTTTTGTTAGTTTTTTTCAGATTCTGGTTATGCTCAAATTATAATCTATAGTAGCGCTGGTTCTAATGACCGAAGTAGATTAGAATCTTCAGGGAATCAAAAATTAATTAAATCTGTTGGAAACTCCACGCACAGGAAAATTTACTTTTCGTAACATATTTTGTTTTTGATCTGTATTTTAGCACTTGATATGCTCAGCTACTTTAAAGAACAAATTATTCGTGAAATGTGGAAAAAGATAACTTTAGTACGAGCGGGAATCGAACCTGCATCCCTTCCAATCTAGGAAGTGATGGTTTAGGGGTTAGAGCCGCTAAGCCATCGCACTGACCAACGGTCATTCCCAATCTCCATAATTATCACATTTGTCTTTACGACCCACGCCACCTATCGGATGCATTTACATGCATCAATCAAAGTAAAATTTTGTTTTTTATAAGTATGATAAAGAGAATAGAGACTTTTACTCCGGAAAAATTATGGTAACACTGGCCATTAAAGTTTCTAAAAAAAATTCTAGGTAATCAATATGTGCCGCTAAAATATTACTCGGGAGCAATAGGTAGTCACAAAAATGTTCTTTTCGCGACTATCTTTAGTTCAGCAAATGACGGTAAATTCGGTATTTTTGTGGGTTAAAATCCTCCAAGTAGTATTGTTTTTAGCGGCACTTTTATTGGGGAGCACTTTTCAGAATGTGATTAAAATCACAAAACAAGGTTTAACCCAAAAATCTTTAAATATCTCTTAACCAGAGGTAAACAATCTTTATTAAAAATGTTTACCAAAACTTATTTAATAATACCTAAGTTTTATATAAAACCTTACCGTAGAAATTAATAAAAGTAGGTAGGTATGTCCCCTGATATTTAATTTTGGCCAACCATGATCGTCACTAATTTCGGTCGGGTTTCATTTTACGGTGGTGAAAATATTTTATTGCATGAGCACGACTCAGCGAAAATCCAACAAGGGCTCGAGGCCAACCCCCCTTTCCACCCACACGAAACAAGCCAGCCACGTCGCGCGTCGGAATCGAGTGCATTAGCTTGAATAATCGTAATTTATTTTTACTTTAGGCCAACTAAGTTATGCAATTCATTGTCATTTCAAATAATACTAACATTTGAAATCGTTTATGTAATTAATATTTTTGTATATATTATTATTAATGCTTTTAGTTTTCAATAAATAAGATTTTGATCGAAAATGTTATAGAGGTAAATTCGTATCAATTTTAATTTATTATCATTAAAACATTCAACAATACAATCAGTTGCAAGGTTTGTATTCGAATCTACTATTGAATGAAACATGGGATTAAAAAGTCCGTTGTTATAATTAATCCTATAGCACACTGGCTCTTGTATACGACGCGGCGGTTGCCGAGGTTGAGACGAAGACGGAGCTCGTGGATACCGAGATGTGACCTGTCCCCCGCTCCCCGCACCGATATGGTGTCGGACGGATCGATTGTGCCCGTGACGTCACTTAGCCTTCCAGCTCCCATCTTCGAGGACAAACGGACGAATGGAGGTCCACTCCGTGTAACCTTCATAACAAATATTTTACTAACTGATTACTATGACTTTAATACCGCTAGAAGATTACTATATTAGTTTCTGTAGACGACCTGGCCGGTTCTAATAAGAAGTAGATTTGCTTTTTTTTGCATTTGCCATAATAATTTAATAAGTTAGCATTTCATACTATGTGTGTATGTATACACATTGTGTATCAATTGTGTTGAATAATTTACTAATAGTCTGTCAGTCTTTCGGAACAGTATCTAACTATTGTGACGATATCTATAAGGCTAAGTCACGTGACTTAACGTTAGAGATGTCAAATTTAACATAGCATCACGCCTTTATTCCCCGAAGGGTTAGGCAAAGGTGTATTACACACCCACGACTCGCCAGCTATGTTTGAGTCCCACGTAATAGGGGGCGAGCCTATTGACGTCTACCGGGCACATTTCCAAACTTCGGGCTGCTACTGAGAAATTTTCTTTTTAGGAATAAGCTCAATAACTGCCCTACCCGGGGATCGAACCCGAGACCTCATAATTAGCAGTCGCATACACTACCGCTACACCACCGAGGCAGTTAAAATTAATAATATTTTTAATTTTATGTCAAAGGAGATGTACCAAATGCCCATACATTCTCGGCCTGGAAAGGACATACATAAAACAATATGTGTTTTAAAGATAAATGACTACCCTATTGCCCTGTGTATTTCTTTTCACACTAAAACTTTTGGATGATGAGATAAAAGACATCTAAGATGGATATAATTTTGAAATTGAAATACCTCAAAATCGAATATATGATCAAAAATAACACCATAATTATAAATAAATAAAATAATATCTACATATATAAACAAATAATGAGGCTTAAAATCACTAAATATATAACTTACACTCATAAAATCACAATACAATATTCACGATACACAATAAGTACACAATAACAACATTAGATGAGTAGAATGACATAACATTACAGATGTAAAATGTTTTGCCAATATTTTGAATCATAATTGCTACTCTTGATTAGAAATAATATCAGTTTTCACCAAATAATTATAAAAAATATTTTCTTAAATAGTCATATTACTGTTCTCACGAAATTATTTAAGAAATAACTACGTAATATTGTTTTGTAATATAATAGTACCAAAGTTTATAATGTTGTCAATTCAGCGTAGCGGCAATATCCTATTTGATTGTCAACAGATAACAATAATTCACCTATAACCATTACGATAAAGTACAAATTCAAAATAATAGCTTTTTAAACTATAATCTTTTTCTGTAGTTCTATAAAGAAAAGAAAACCACTGACGGATTTTATAAATTATTAGTTTAATTTTAAATATTGAAAACATTATGGCCGCCACAGGCCGTAAATGGTACATGTCCTTTACATACATTTTAATAGTTTTCTATAGCGTTAGCGATCATAGAATGCAACTTGGCTAGGCCCACTGGTTCTTCCACCTTTGCACCTGATCGAAAATTGATCAAATATACCACTTTACTAATGATACTGATCATTTCGATAATTAGTATCGAAATGATCAGTATCATTAGTAAAGTATAATAAGCTCGCTGCGGTTATTCAGATAAAATAAATATATAATATATGTTATATTCACCATAACATTAACGAAAAACGAGCTTCTGAAACTAGAAAGTCTATACCCTGAGAATACTATTATTAATTAATGATAACTGCCTCTGTGGTGCTGCGGTAGTGTAATCGACTGCGGATCCTGAGGTCCCGGGTTCAATCCCCGGGTCGGGCTGTGTTTATTGAGCTTTTTAGTAAAAAGATAAATTCTCAGTAGGAGCCCGGTGTTTGGAAATGTGCCCGGTAGGCGGTAATAGGCTCGCCCACTATTACGTGGACTTTAACATAGCGGCTGAATCCCGGCAGGGGACGGGTCTCCGCATGTCTCTCTGATTAGCAGAGGGCACAGTGGATAGGCCGGGGCGACGGTCTCATCGCTTGCTTGCGACCGGTGGGCACGGTCTGATGCAGACCACCTTTCGGCCCGACCCGTAATCCTGAACGGACAGGACCGGGGGTCTTCGGACCGCGGGGAAGAAAACCCCTATAAAAAATTATCCCAATACCGTGCTCTGCCGCCCGGCCAAAAAGGGGGCCGCGACTGGGGCTGCTGCCCAAGCTGCGAATCCCGCTGCGCCAGGGAGCAAGGCCGGCCCTAAGAAGCCGCGCAAGCTTCAAGCGCCGAAAACGGCAGCGGTAGCAATCACCATGCTGCCGGAGGCGGAAGCGGGCCTGACGTATCAGGGCATCTTGAGGAAGGCCCGGGAGGAAATCCACGTCTCCGACATCGGAGTCATGGCCGCCCGGACCCGCCTAGCCCGCACAGGGGCTCAAATTCTCGAGTTCTCGAGATGGCTCCGTGGCAATCATCAGATCCACGGCGCTTCGTTCCCCGCCCTTGTCGATCAGAGACAGGGGTACCGGATACGTCGCGGCCAACTGGGGGGGGAGTTACGCTGTATGGCGTATACTTCTCCCCCAACCGGAGACTGGCTGATTTCGGGGTCCGACTTAATAGCCTTGAGACCTCGATACGGCGACTGGCACCTAGCCACGTCCTGGTCTTGGGTGACTTCAACGCCAAATCCACGGCGTGGGGGTCCCCTGCGACTCCCTGACGTCGGCCACCTGCTGGCGCCTCGATCACTGTGGACGGGGTCCAAATTGGGGTGCAGGCCCAGATTAAGTATCTGGGCCTGGTGCTGGACGGGCGGTGGCGCTTTCGCGAGCACTTCCGTCAACTGTTCCCGAGGCTCGTCGGTGCGGCGTCCGCCCTTGCACGGCTCACGCCGATTATGGGCGGACCCAATAATGCGTGCCGACGGCTTTACGCGGGAGTGGTCCGGTCGATGGCGCTGTACGGCGCACCCGTGTGGGCGGAGTCCCTGGACGCACTGAACAGGGCGCGGAAGGAAGCGGCGGAGAGGGCTAGGGAGGAGGATTCTTCCGCTTCTTCCGATTCTTCTCCCAAACCGCCGCCAGCGACCGGGGTGGCGCAGGCGCAGGTACTTGCGCCTCATGCCGCCCTAGCTGAGGCTGCGGGTGGATGGACCGGGGAACGTCCGCCACCCGCAAGGCCTCCGGCGAAGGTGCGACGCTCCTCTGCGGATGCGTCGTTCAGTAGACGGTACCCGAAAGGGTAAGCCGCCGGCGGACCACCGAAGGAATGTAACATAGTTCCAGTGCGGCGGCAATAAAGGCGGTGAGACGGCACACGGCGGGTTTCTTTAGTGGGTGAAGGCCCCACACTACCCTATTCGTTGCCCCCGAACGACAGGGTGTGCGGTTAGGAACATTTTTTCCCACCTTAACAAAAAAAAAGGGTAATACACCTTTGCCTACCCCTTCGAGGAATACAGGCGTGAGTTTATGTTTTTTTTTGTTGTATTTGTATATAAATATCTTAAGCACTTGACATGCTCGGAGCGGCTACGATAACTCAATTGGTCTATCAATTGAGTTATCGTGCGCTAGCACCTGGAATGACGAACCAGAAGACAGGGGCTAAATCCCCACTCGTTGTTATCATTTTCTATACGAGTATAAGTATATCGTTGTTAAACTTTCACAATTTGCGTAAAAAATGTAAATAAAACGTCAAAGCAGGATTAACTACATTTTGTGAGTGGGTGTGAATGATGTGTGTCAAACGTAAACACGTCATTAAATAAAAGCCATTTAACTTTATCCAAACTATTATAAAACTGTATTCAGAGCTATGACTGTACAATTAAGATATTAATTTGGTAAAAAAATACTGTATTGGGCTAAATAGGCGTGTCTAAACACAATTCATTAATTCATTCATTTTTTAAACACAAACATTTTTTTATTATTTTTTTAAGTTTGTCGGTTTGTCTTTTTGTGTGTTCGTTGTTTTCGCTCATCACGCAAAAACTACTGAACGGATTTTGATCTTGTGCGAGATGACTTCGTCGCAGAAGGCGGCTACCGCGGCCAAATTCCTGTCGATGCCGAGCTTCACTTTGACGATGCTCGTTAGCAAGAGGTTCCCACCAATTGTCGCGACGAGTTCATGGCGCTGTTTGGTCCAAGACATTTCGAGTCGCAGCTCCTTGCGTCTAATTGAGCTATCGGAGCGCCTCCCTGATGCAGCTAAAATGGTAGATTATAAGATGCGTTGGCGATGTCAAGTTGTACCGCCAACAGCACACTTCACGACCGGCGACGACTGCTGCGTCCGCCAATTAGCTATACCTACAGGTGCTACATGCGACATATTACAAGAATATATATAAGATCATGCAGTTTTCCGTTTTCAGCGAAAATCTCTCTAAATATTACTATTCAACCTTGGTGGGTAACGAACGTACTCGATCGCATTAAATCGGGTTAAGTGCGGTGCATCGCATCTGTTGAAAGTGGAGTCATCGATATAGAAGTGCCTCTTGTAAGCTTAGAACAGGGTCATTTCAAATTGTGGACATCCCAGAAGAGCATGAGTGCTTGTTGTCCATTAAGGTCACCTATAAACCATTCAACTAGTCGATCAACGAGTCGACTTGTAAGCTACGAAAAGCCAGCTTACTTTCGCATATTTTAATTCGTTAAGTTCCAAAAATATTAACAAACTAGGTACTAGGTTAATGATTGAGGCTGTTTTATATATTTCCCTTTAGAGACAAAAATGTAGTAATCCATAATTAATAATTTAAAACTTTAATATAATATGTATTAATATATAACTATAAACTACCAATCAATATAATAAAGTAATCACGGTCATAATGATTGTGTTTTGCAAACCTGCACAGATATGGTATGGTATGATGTTATAGGATAGTGACCTTCCGTGCTGAGTGTTTTCCACACACACACGCACTTATAACATAACACACAAACACATACTTACATTTATAGGTACATCACACTTATATATTACTAGATTTTAGGTTAAGTATGTCTCAGGTCCCCGATAAAGTCGCAAGATAAAAAATGTACTTATATCAGTTTTTTAATTAAACCTATCCAGTTAAAAAAGTTGGATCAAAATCTGATCCGCAGTTTTTGCGCAAACAAACACACAGGCTAACTGACAAACAGACAAAATTTTTATTTAGTAGGTGAGGGCCCCACACTACCCTGTTCGTTGCCTGACAGGGTGTGCGCTTAGGTACATTTTACCTAGCTAATCTCTAGCAGACCATGACGTTGTAGCGTGGACTCCAGAATTTAGATACGTCACTAAGTCAATGTGCGTTGCATTGGTCATTATTTTAATGGTGCAATTGTAATAGTAGTAAATTACGCTCCTTAGATTTTTGAATTTTTAAGCATTAATATGAATATTTTTTTATTGCTTATGGTGGCAGACAATCCACGGCCCACTAGATGGTAAATGGTAACCGTCGCTCGAGTATTGTCAAGCCACTGCTCACCATTTCATTTCTCATATATCAAATGAACGAATTAACGGCTACCTCCTGCTACAACCAAAACACACCGATGTGCTCCATGGCCGGTCACACAGGAGATGATGGTACCAACCCGCTTGGGCCCGATAGCAAGTGAGTAGGTACTCCCACTTGGTACCCAACCCTACCACCAGTAATGCACTGGGTGATAATTTCTTACTTCCCTTAGTCGCCTTATACGACACCCGTGGGAAAGAATGGGGTGGTGACACTTGTATTCTTAGTCCGTCACCACACTGACAAATAGTGTAGTAGTCGTGGCATAGTCGGTAGTGTAACCGACTTCCGTGCACGAGGTCGTGGGTTCGATTCCCACTCAGGACAATTGACAACACTCAACTAAATTTGTGTGATGAACACAGATATTTGTACTGCGTCTGGGTGCCCACAGCACAAGCGTTAAGCTTAGTTTGGGACAAGAGGACGTTGTGTGAAAAATGTCCGTGAATATTTATTTATTTTTAATTATATTCATAAGCAAATAGATTAGAAGATCATCCCGAAAAAAGAACAAAAGCGCAACGCACTTCCCAATCACTCTCCTATCACTAGTTTCTGTTATCAAGGAGTGATATAACAGATCTGCCTCGATCAAAATTAAAGAATTGTTTTTATTGCAGATGGAAAGTTTGATAAGAGAAATGCAAGATCCAGAACTGGGTGTACCTGTAAGATGTCAGAAATTATTTCTAAGTGTAATTCCGTCAGCATTTACTGGTGAGTTTTTGTACTTTTTTTAAGAAGGCTTTTTTTTTCTTCTTTAAGAAGGCTTTTTTTTTTCTTCTTTAAGAAGGCTTTTTTTTTCTTCTTTAAGAAGGTTCTGGAACCTCAGCACAGTAGTTTCGTATAAGATAAGAACAACTTCGATTATAAATTATATAATAGTTATACAAAAAATAACATTGAAAATTCTGTTTGTAATGTCTAAATAACAGCTTTAAACGTTTATAAAAAACTATTTTTAAATGTTTGTCTGGTTGTTTGTTCCGGCTAATCTTCGAAAAAGCTGGAATATTTAGACTTTCACTTAGCCAGAAGATATAGCTAATGTTATAAGTAATCACTTTTATTTTGATAAAATAATTAGAGCTCCACGCAGAAAAAAAAGTTAATTATATGAGCAGCTATCATATATATATATACGAGCAGCTACCATGTCATAGCGCAGTTATCATAACATATAAATAAAAATGCTCTAAATCGGCAGAAATTATAAATAAATTTGGAAAATCCAAAACTGCACGCCTCATAATCTTCATTTTCCACAATAAAATTGATTATTTGATAAGTAACTAATAATGTATTGGTCTTACTAAGTAGTTTTCAATAAATCACATAGATAGCGCTAATTTCAAAAAGTACTAATGTGGGTGTCATGTCTTATACGCCATCTAACGCTAATTTTAAGAAGTGAAGTACTTATTGGTCTACCTCTCAGTTCCGGGCCGCGCGCAAAAAATATTCCCGCTTAAAATTTTGTTAGAGGTCAATGTCGTTTTAAATTTTATTAGTCTGTATTCTAGGTTATAGTTAAAATTACTCAAGCCAATATAAACTGTATCTTTGTAAAAACAAGTTGTAAAATCGCTTGCGCCCGGCCGTCAAAATGAACCGAAACGTCATTACGTCAAGGTTGAAAATTGTGGAATGTAAAATATGTTTTTTTCGTGTTTTATAACGTTGGTGTGTTATTATTTACGTGTGTTTAGTGTTTTTAATTACTGTTATGGATAAAATAGTTATTATACTTGACAAATATCATCAGTTCGTCAAGAAAAGGTAAGAACTCTATTAACAAAAAAAAAAAACAATGTACTGGCCGGGTGAACGGCGTTCTGTAATCTGTTGACGATAGTAAAACCACTGGTGGGGGTGGCTATGCGTACGTAAAAAGGTAGTTCTGATGAAAGGCGCTGGTTTTAGTGCCGCGTCGAGCGTAAATATTCAGTATTTTTTTGTTTATTTAATAACAATTAAACCACATCGAATCAGACCGTGAAAAGTAATAGGGCTCTATTCCTAATCATAATAATTCGTAAACGTAAAAAAAAGACTCGATTAGTAAAGTAGTTTGGTCGATATCGTGTTAACATACATTACCTTCAACTCACGGACGTCCAAGCCAGATTTTTTTCAAACAGTTTTTTAACTAGTTTAAATAACAAAAAAGTCATCAAAAATATCATGAGTGTTAAAAATAGTGTTTGTTCTTTATATGTGTGTATAGATATTATTTTACAAGTGCAATATATGATAAATAGAGACATTTTAAGTTTGAAAAATCAGTTGTTCCGTGTAAAGCGGGAGTAGAACCCACCTCAACGCTTCGCTTATGAGGCGTGCAATAGTTTTTACTAATTATTCTACCTAAGGAATGTTACCTAAGTAGTATTTAAGTAATCGGCTACAGTATCAAAAATATCATGTGTAAATAAACACGAATATTAGGAGTAGTGGAAGCAACCCTGTCTAAAGGGTGTGCCTGGCTACCGTTCTGATTGTTAAATCAATAAACAAAAAGCTCAAGCAGGTTTGCTTCTAAGCTAACAAAGACTGCAAACTCTTTCTAATTACAGTAAAATTTAACGCTGAAGCCGTTTTGGATTTTTTTCACTCAATTTAGGAGCCACGATGACAATAATAATCTACGATTTCATCGAATTTAGTTTAAATTCACAATAAAATTATATGCGTTTTGTTTTTTAAAGTATCATCTATATTATTTTCTTTATTTATTAATTCTGAATTGGTTTATTTCAGGTTTGGATCTTGTCGAATGGCTTGTGGGTCGGTTTAATTTTGATGAAACTAATAATAGTGAGTGTCTGGTCATCGGCACTGGCTCGTGGGGAAAATCTAATTTAGGCGATAAATATCCTCCTAGACGCATATGTAAGTAGTACTGAATTTATTACCCGCATGTAAATACTGTTGCTGTCCAGCTAATAATAACTACTCAAGGACGTGTTGTGCTGACGCTGAATTGAGTGCACGTTGCTGAAAAGGGCTAATATGATATTTACCTTTTAACTTACCAATTTAATTAGTGATTAGTTGACACACACAATTTACAATTAAATACCTACTTAATTTAGACTGTACGTGAAATATGGCGCAAAGTTTAAATTTTGAAGTTCTGGGAAAAAATCGTATGTACCTTAGGCAATGCAAACATAGTTTCCAAATTAAACGTTTGTGTTAAATTAAAATATTGTTATACAAAAGATTATCTTGAAGTACTGAAATTTTGCATTCGTAACGACAACGTAAGAGAGCGAGTAGGTAGAAGGAGAGTCTGCCCACCCCGCAAGGGAGATGGCGTGATGGTAAGTAAGTAGTAATGTTAAGCTAGTATAGTGTCACCATCTTGAGGGAAAGGTATAGGAGGCGGAGCGGAAGGATAACAAGAGGATATTAAGGAGAGGAAAGGAAATATAATAAGGAGAGGAGAGGAAGTTAAAATAAGGAGAGGATAGGAAGTTATAATAAGGAGAGGATAGGAAGTTATAATAAGGAGAGGATAGAAAGTTATAATAAGGAGAGGATAGGAAGTTATAATAAGGAGAGGATAGAAAGTTATAATAAGGAGAGGATAGGAAGTTATAATAAGGAGAGGATAGGAAGTTATAGTAAGGAGAGGATAGGAAGTTATAATAAGGAGAGGATAGAAAGTTATAATAAGGAGAGGATAGGAAGTTATAATAAGGAGAGGATAGAAAGTTATAATAAGGAGAGGATAGGAAGTTATAATAAGGAGAGGATAGGAAGTTATAATAAGGAGAGGATAGGAAGTTATAGTAAGGAGAGGATAGGAAGTTATAATAAGGAGAGGATAGGAAGTTATAGTAAGGAGAGGATAGGAAGTTATAATAAGGAGAGGATAGGAAGTTATAATAAGGAGAGGATAGGAAGTTATAGTAAGGAGAGGATAGGAAGTTATAATAAGGAGAGGATAGAAAGTTATAATAAGGAGAGGATAGGAAGTTATAATAAGGAGAGGATAGGAAGTTATAGTAAGGAGAGGATAGGAAGTTATAATAAGGAGAGGATAGAAAGTTATAATAAGGAGAGGATAGGAAGTTATAATAAGGAGAGGATAGGAAGTTATAATAAGGAGAGGATAGGAAGTTATAGTAAGGAGAGGATAGGAAGTTATAATAAGGAGAGGATAGTAAGTTATAATAAGGAGAGGATAGGAAGTATAATAAGGAGAGGATAGAAAGTTATAATAAGGAGAGGAGAGGAAGTTATAATAAGGAGAGGATAGGAAGTTATAATAAGGAGAGGATAGGAAGTTATAGTAAGGAGAGGATAGGAAGTTATAATAAGGAGAGGATAGAAAGTTATAATAAGGAGAGGATAGGAAGTTATAATAAGGAGAGGATAGGAAGTTATAGTAAGGAGAGGATAGGAAGTTATAATAAGGAGAGGATAGAAAGTTATAATAAGGAGAGGATAGGAAGTTATAATAAGGAGAGGATAGGAAGTTATAATAAGGAGAGGATAGGAAGTTATAGTAAGGAGAGGATAGGAAGTTATAATAAGGAGAGGATAGTAAGTTATAATAAGGAGAGGATAGGAAGTATAATAAGGAGAGGATAGAAAGTTATAATAAGGAGAGGAGAGGAAGTTATAATAAGGAGAGGATAGGAAGTTATAGTAAGGAGAGGATAGGAAGTTATAATAAGGAGAGGATAGGAAGTTATAATAAGGAGAGGATAGGAAGTATAATAAGGAGAGGATAGGAAGTTATAATAAGGAGAGGATAGGAAGTTATAGTAAGGAGAGGATAGGAAGTTATAATAAGGAGAGGATAGGAAGTTATAATAAGGATAGGAAGTTATAATAAGGAGAGGATAGGAAGTTATAGTAAGGAGAGGATAGGAAGTTATAATAAGGAGAGGATAGAAAGTTATAATAAGGAGAGGATAGGAAGTTATAATAAGGAGAGGATAGGAAGTTATAGTAAGGAGAGGATAGGAAGTTATAATAAGGAGAGGATAGGAAGTTATAATAAGGAGAGGATAGGAAGTATAATAAGGAGAGGATAGAAAGTTATAATAAGGAGAGGATAGGAAGTTATAGTAAGGAGAGGATAGGAAGTTATAATAAGGAGAGGATAGGAAGTTATAATAAGGAGAGGATAGGAAGTATAATAAGGAGAGGATAGAAAGTTATAATAAGGAGAGGAGAGGAAGTTATAATAAGGAGAGGATAGGAAGTTATAGTAAGGAGAGGATAGGAAGTTATAATAAGGAGAGGATAGGAAGTTATAATAAGGAGAGGATAGGAAGTATAATAAGGAGAGGATAGGAAGTTATAATAAGGAGAGGATAGGAAGTTATAGTAAGGAGAGGATAGGAAGTTATAATAAGGAGAGGATAGGAAGTTATAATAAGGAGAGGATAGGAAGTTATAATAAGGAGAGGATAGGAAGTTATAGTAAGGAGAGGATAGGAAGTTATAATAAGGAGAGGATAGAAAGTTATAATAAGGAGAGGATAGGAAGTTATAATAAGGAGAGGATAGGAAGTTATAGTAAGGAGAGGATAGGAAGTTATAATAAGGAGAGGATAGAAAGTTATAATAAGGAGAGGATAGGAAGTTATAATAAGGAGAGGATAGAAAGTTATAATAAGGAGAGGATAGGAAGTTATAATAAGGAGAGGATAGGAAGTTATAATAAGGAGAGGATAGGAAGTTATAGTAAGGAGAGGATAGGAAGTTATAATAAGGAGAGGATAGGAAGTTATAATAAGGAGAGGATAGGAAGTATAATAAGGAGAGGATAGGAAGTTATAATAAGGAGAGGATAGGAAGTATAATAAGGAGAGGATAGAAAGTATAATAAGGAGAGGATAGGAAGTATAATAAGGACAGGATAGGAAGTATAATAAGGAGAGGATAGGAAGTATAATAAGGAGAGGATAGAAAGTATAATAAGGAGAGGATAGGAAGTATAATAAGGAGAGGATAGGAAGTTATAATAAGGAGAGGATAGGAAGTATAATAAGGAGAGGATAGAAAGTATAATAAGGAGAGGATAGGAAGTATAATAAGGAGAGGATAGAAAGTATAATAAGGAGAGGATAGGAAGTATAATAAGGACAGGATAGGAAGTATAATAAGGAGAGGATAGGAAGTATAATAAGGAGAGGATAGGAAGTTATAATAAGGAGAGGATAGGAAGTATAATAAGGAGAGGATAGGAAGTATAATAAGGAGAGGATAGGAAGTATAATAAGGAGAAGATAGGAAGTATAATAAGGAGAGGATAGGAAGTTATAATAAGGAGAGGATAGGAAGTTATAATAAGGAGAGGATAGAAAGTTATAATAAGGAGAGGATAGGAAGTTATAATAAGGAGAGGATAGGAAGTTATAATAAGGAGAGGATAGGAAGTTATAGTAAGGAGAGGATAGGAAGTTATAATAAGGAGAGGATAGAAAGTTATAATAAGGAGAGGATAGGAAGTTATAATAAGGAGAGGATAGAAAGTTATAATAAGGAGAGGATAGGAAGTTATAATAAGGAGAGGATAGGAAGTTATAGTAAGGAGAGGATAGGAAGTTATAATAAGGAGAGGATAGAAAGTTATAATAAGGAGAGGATAGAAAGTTATAATAAGGAGAGGATAGGAAGTTATAATAAGGAGAGGATAGGAAGTATAATAAGGAGAGGATAGGAAGTATAATAAGGAGAGGATAGGAAGTATAATAAGGAGAAGATAGGAAGTATAATAAGGAGAGGATAGGAAGTATAATAAGGACAGGATAGGAAGTATAATAAGGAGAGGATAGGAAGTATAATAAGGAGAGGATAGGAAGTTATAATAAGGAGAGGATAGGAAGTATAATAAGGAGAGGATAGGAAGTATAATAAGGAGAGGATAGGAAGTATAATAAGGAGAGGATAGGAAGTATAATAAGGAGAGGATAGGAAGTATAATAAGGAGAGGATAGGAAGTTATAATAAGGAGAGGATAGGAAGTATAATAAGGAGAGGATAGGAAGTATAATAAGGAGAAGATAGGAAGTATAATAAGGAGAGGATAGGAAGTATAATAAGGAGAGGATAGGAAGTATAATAATGAGAGGATAGGGAAGCGCCTTGGGCCTCCGGGGTTCTGACTCACTATACGAAACACTACAGTAGGAGTATTTCAAACTGTTTTTTTATAAGACTGTGATACTTCCCCGATCAAACTGGCCCATTCATATTGTGTTGGATAAGCAATGCTCTGCCACTAGTAAACATTATTGATTTATAACATTCAAGTTTACAAACAAACTTTAGAGGCGCCTTTGATTTTGCTTTTTCTTCAATCTCATTGATGTCTTCAATTGTAAAATTGAATAGTACCTCTATAAAAAAAAATTACAAGAGTTTAAATTTTGTAAGATTTATATCTACAGATAGGTAGCTATTCGAAACTACCTATTGTATATTTAACTAGCCTTTGCCTGCGGCACCACCGCAGCCAAAAGCTAGTTTTTTGGTTATATCACAGGTTCCCGGTATAGTAGCGGAATAAAACGTATACCAGATTTAAGTCTAATCGAGAGCTATCAAATAAAAAGAGTTGCATCAAAATCCGTTCAGTAGTTTTTGCGTGAGACGCGAACAAACAAACAGACAAAAAATTTAAAAAAAAATGTTTTGTGTTTAGATACGCCTATATAACCTATTGCAGTATTTTTTCTCAAATATCTTAAATGTACAGACAGCTATGTTACAGTTTTATAAAAGTAGGTAATATTGTTAAAATCTAGGTGCTTTTGTAGATGAAATAACGTTTGAACCTAAACATTAATGTGATAGGTAGGTAGTTAAGATCATTCTCTAAAATAGAAAGAGGTGTGTGTTGCTACTCTAGACTGTGTAACTTAAGCATAACGCGATAGAAGTTAAAACTTTTTTGATGTAACAAAAACAGATTTTGTTTGTGAAACATTAGTATTCCGAGTGCTATAGAATTAAATTGAATTTAATTTCAATGTAAGAAATAATACTAAAATTTTAATTTATGCTCCTATACAATATTAAGTAATACATTTTAATTTTATTTGCCAAATAATAACAAATATTTCGTTTTTGATCTATATTTTTAGCATTTGACATGCTCCGCCACTTTTTAAAGTACAAATTATTTGCGTTTAAGGAAAAAAGTTTAGTTAGCTACTTGCTGGTGTCAAATCCTAATACCTAATTTTTTTTTAACGCCTGTAAATAAATATAACTTAAATATTTTGTGCTGTTCTTCCTATATTATAATAGGTATAATAGCAAAGAGACAACCTGAAATCAATTCAAAACCTTTGTCTGTTAGACATTTTATTGTTTCCCAATCCTATATACATAATATGTATAGGTATGCATTAAGTGTATTACCAACGATTCGAGTCGTATACTCACTGTAAAGAGTACAAGCATTATGCGTTTAAATATTGGACAAATGCATATGGTATGCAATACAGATATAATATTATACTTACATCTCATGTCTGAGATACATCCGCCTCTGTATTTAATCAAACTCAACATCACCGTGACGGCTACGTTTATGATTCGTCAATGATTTATAGCCGAAAATATAATTTAAAATAGGTACACAAAAAAATTGTTCTTTAAAGTAGCTGAGCATGTCAAGTGCTTAAATACAGATCAAAATATTTAAAAAATCGTGCCATTAAATAATATGAATTTTAATTGCAAAATTAAACATTTTTGATCTATATTTTTTAGCATTTGACATGATCCGCCACTTTTTAAAGTACAAATTATTTGTGAATAAGGAAAAAGAGACTTTTTGTACGAGCGGGAAACGAACCCGCGTCTTTTCCAATCCGGGGAAGTGCTCTAAGCCACTGAGCTATCGTACAGATCTTACGATCATCCCAATCTCCTTATCACACATACAATTTGTACTGCAAAATTAAACTTACTATATTGGAATAATACATGTAAATGCATCCGATATGTGGCGTGGATTGTAAGGACAAATGTGATGTGGAGATTGGGTATGGCCGTCGGTCAGTGCTATGGCTTAGCGGTCTAGAGCACTTCTCGGGATTAGAAGGGACGCAAGTTCGAATCCCGCTCCAAGTAAAATTATCTTTTTCCACATTTTCACAAATAATTTGTTCTTTAGGTACACTTCGTTAGTATACAGCGAAATTTTCTTGTATAACGTAATAAACACCATATTTCATAACTATTGAAAGTTTTGGACATATAGGTACCTAACATCAGCCACACCAATAGAAACTAAACCGAAATGTGGGAATGGCCTACAATTACCATATTGTCGTCTCTAACTAAACTGTAAATATTGCTTAGAAGATTATTAAAAACTTGAGTAAAAATACAGTAACAATAGATACTAATCCTGTATTATTATAATAATATTGCTGATATGCATTGAATAGTATGTGTATAAATATTCTACTTACTTTTATCTGTCTTGAGAAATATTTATCAATGATAAATACCTTGAAAGTTGTTAAATAAAAGCCTATTGTGTGTTAGGTACTACAAAAATAGTAACGCACAATAGACTTAAGTTTAATAACTATTTTGATCTATATATTAGCACTTAACATGCTCAGCTACTTTAAAGAACAAATTATTTCGTCGGTTCGGTCGTAAAGACAAATGTGATGTGGAGATTGGGAATAGCCGTCGGTTGCTGCGATGGGTTAGCGGTCTAGAGCACTTCCCCAGATCGGAATGAACGCAGGTTCGAATTCCGCTCGCAGTAAAGTTCTCTTTTTCCACATTCTCAAATAATTTGAGATCTGTGTTATTAAAATAGAGGTTTTTGTTATTATTATATTTCAATAAACTAAATTCAATCCCTTTACACCTAATTTAATTTAACGTTTATTTATCTCCACAAATTACAGTATATGTACCTACAAAGGGTACCCCTTTAGCATTATTTATACTAACATTAAGATGATAATCTATACTATTATAAAGCTGTAACATAGCTATGTCTTTACATTTAAAATATTTGAGAAAAATGTCTGTAGGTAATAGGCTATATAGGCGTGTCTAAACACAAAACGATTTTTTTTAGATTTTTTGTCTGTTTATCTGTTTGTTTGTTCGCGCATCACGCAAAAACTACTGAACGGATTTTAATGCAACTTTTTTTATTTGATAGATCTCGATTAGACTCAAAAACTGTATACAATTTATCCAGCTACTATATCGGGAACCTGAGATATAGCCTCATAACTAGCTTTTGGCTGCGGCGAAGCCGCGGGCAAAGGCTAGTTTGTTTATATATGGATTTTAGATTATTCACACTACCTAGGAACCTACTGTATTTAGATGAGTTTTGTTTTACCTATAAACAAGTATTAGATATATATCACGTAACTAAAGAACGTTCAAAATAGTCACCTAAAATCAAAACTCAAAATTCAAAACCTAGGACTATTTGGAATTTTGGAGCAATATAGTAAATTTCCTGTCATACAATCCGGTTTCCCTTGGAGCCACAACACTACCACTGCTCTGGTAAATGTAGTTGATGATGTATTTGATGTATTGGATGCTACTGACCAAGATATGGGTACCATCCTTGTCCTTTTAAATTTCTCGATTTAATAAATGACCCTCTCCTCCTATCTAAACTCCTCGTATTACGGATGTGATTCAGTTACAGAGAAATCGTTTCACAGCTATCTTTCCAATAGACTACAATTTGTTCAAATTAATGGTAATATATCTACGAGCAGGTTATCCTTTAGTCAGGTAACCAGCGGTGTCCCCCAGGGATCTGTCGTTGGCTCTCTCCTCTTTATTTTGTACAGTGCTGATGTTACCAATCACATACACAATACCAAATTTCATTTGTTTGCTGGAGACCCGAACGACTGCTATAAATCTGTAAAAAAAAATCAATGAAGATTTAGACAGAATTGCAGTGTGGGCTAATAGAGATAATTCCTTAGTCAGTATTAATCTATTAAAGTCTAAGTTTTTACTCTAAACATAACTAAAACATTACCTAATTTTTGAACTATATATTTAGAGCTTGATCTTATTTATTTTAATAAAAGAATATGAATAAATGGGGTGAATAATAGAGTGAGTAAAGATTTGAATGATGCAGGGCGAGGTATTTCGGGTGGTAAAACATCATATAAAGAAAAGATAATTAAATTATTTAAGTTGTTTTTTTTACAAATGAGATTGCTTTTAAAATAGCTATTAACCCTCCAGTAAACACTGAAGAGCCAGGAGAACATTTGAATATTAACAAATAACAATAAGACACAAATTACATCATTGACATTTTGAAAAATGTTGACATATATTTTTTAATGTTCGAGAATTTTGGAACTCAAGTTAGATCAAGAAAATATATTATGCTTCGCTTAGTTAAAACAGTTATAATATATAGGAACACAATTAATCCTACATAAACTCTTTGTAGGAATGTAATTATATTTATATGTAATTATCATGTAATTTAATTATATATTCGTTGTTTGTTTACAGTTGAAGCATTAAATTTAGCCAATCAACTATGCCAATACGGATACTTTTTCCCTGTCAACGATTTAAAAAATCTTGTGATAAAGGATGATTCTAATCTTTTTAGATTTCAAGTGAGTATTTATTTTGAACTTTATGCTATCTAGACACTAGTTATTTACCAAACCTTTAATTAATAATGATACAGCTATTTGTTTGTAATCAGTCAAATCATACCACGTAGGTACCTATAGGTTTCAAGATCGTATATTAACAAGTTTAAAAGCCAAAACCCGACTACGGATATTTGAAAAGTGCTAATTAAGTATTTGATACCCCTTAAGACACATTCAAAAAGAAAAAAATATGCCTAACTTAATATCCTCGAGAGTGCGCTATACTAATTTTATTGTAACGTCATTGTATAGCCTATAACCAGCGAATAATCAAGAAGTTTCTAACAATACATTATTTGTCTAGCTACGTTAAGTAGTTTAAAAGTGGTTCGGGAAGATAGATACATTAAAATGATCATATTTCTTCTCTTGGTGAATAGGCGAGATAAAATTAAGTTAAATTTCTCTGTAGTAGCTTAGCGGATAAAACCTGTCTCCCCTTTAATTCTACTCACAGACGTACTTTTTCACAATGAATTTTTCTAGTAAATAGTTAAACCATTTCATATTCTAACAAATATATAAACCTTTTTAGCCTCTCATCAAGCTTGGTCAAATGGGTCTCTGGAAATTTCTAAAAAATACCTTTTATTCGAACTTAACTTACTAATGCATATTAAAAACTTTTTTTAGATTTTTGGTAAATAGTATTACGAGTATTTTGTTCTTTATAATATTTATAGCAAATGTTACGTTGTACAATTAAAACATAATATACCACATAGTACCTACCTATGCCAAAAACCTACAAAAATATGAATTGTCTTTGCAAAACAACTTATTTTAAATGCATCTAACAGACAAAACAATATGAAGTAAGTATTTTTGACGTTAAACAGAATGGTGTTTTGTAGATAATTTCCTACTTTAATCTCAATGGAAATCATTGAGAATGTGAAGCTGGGAACAACTTGAACTTAAAAAAAAGAAACTTTCGAAAATACTGCTTAAATGACTCAACATCATTACGATACAATCATTATTTATAAAAAATGGACCTGGATGAATCTCATCTTAGGAAAGCGTAATACGAATCACTAACTCACTACTTACATACTACCCACTAGAATGGTCGTGGAGGAAATCTCCAAAATCTATGTTTTCATTTGGGACAACAACCTAATTCTACAGACATGAAGTACTAAGTCATCAACATCTAGTCTCTGTTATCACTTTTCGAGTGGATGAATAAAAACTTTAAGCACTCAATTTTGATCAACCTCTTTTTAAATTTGGAGAAAATTTTATTTTGGGAGTCGTTTACCAATATGGAAATTTTCTTGTTTGAGGCCCGCCATTCAGACAATGTTGAGGTGACTTTGACTCGTCGTTTTTCCATAAGCAGCAGAATTTCCCTCAAAAACTTGGACATCTGCTTTTCTGCCCCATTTCACAAAATTTTGTGTTCTCATTTCTAAAATATCCACTACTCGGTTGAGTTTTTATTCCACGCCATCAGTGGTTTTCAAGGCAGGTAGGATTTGATTTTCTTGCTTCGACTTAAACTTTTCGGATTTCGTCATACTTTGGAGCTCTTTTTGTTGGAGCGTAGACTTCATCAGTCGGACTCGTTCGTTGAAGTAAATATTCTGAGGACAAGCCTGTGGTGTGTATGTAGCCATTTCCAGCTTTAAAACAATTGAGCTCCTTATGGTCTGTAACAATAAAATCAATCTCGTTTTTGTGGTACCTCTGAAGTTTCACCAAGACCACTTGCGCTGGAACTTTTTTTTATTTATTTTTTCTCTTTATTTATTTAGGAGGGTTTTATTACGTAGTGATTATTTCACCCTCATCAGAAAACAATTGTCAAAACATACGTGATTCAAATTAGGACCTGTAAAAAATAGATATTTTGGCCAAATTGTATAGCACTCTTGCTCCTCTGGAAGAGGAGATGCGAGAACACTGTTACTTGCCCATATTGGAATCTTTAGAAAATGCTTGAGATTTTTATTTTATTTCTTTGATTATTTCTCTTTCTTGAGAACGTCGACCTATAATTTTTCGTACTAAGTACGCTACTCAGAGGGGATTACTTGGACGGGGAGTCAATCCCTCGAAACAACAACGCATTGAACGTGATATGCGGGTAGGTGTGCTCATAACGAGGTACAAAATCGGATCGTGGACGCCCTAACTCATAGAGTAGGTGTTAGAGGTGTTGTTGTCAAGTTACGTGCCCTACCCTGTCATCGGATTTCAAACAATCCGAGAATGTACCACCTCATGTAATCCATTTCCTATTCCGCTTGCACAAGATGTTCATCAAACCGAATCATTTGTTCATGATACTTACCCAAGATCAGTCGTTGTTGGCGGCCTGCAGCTCAAAGATTACCCACACGACGAACCTGGCATTTCCATGTTCGCTGCCTTAAACAGACTAGCAGCGTAGCACATAGCCGCCACACTGTTTATGTGACTTGAAGACTGAGGGGCGTAGCTTCTCGCATCGGTATAGCTATATGCCCGTCATTAAATAGTCACATCCCCGTCCGTTAGTCAGGAGGATGCAATTAAGTTTGACTTAGATTAGTAGATATTGATGTAGCCCCTTGCATTCCACTCATTATCATCAAATTTGTTTTTAAACATGTTGATAGAGTCCATACTATTGGCCTTGGCAAGCACCGCGAGTAGCTGGAGCAGGAGCGAGCGCACCAACATCAGGGCCGGATAACGTGGAGTACGCCATCTATTTGGTCAAGCGAACGTTACGTAATAAACAACGCCACGGCCTTGAGGACTACGAGCAAGAAGCCCTCGCCAATCTCAAAAAAAATCTAGCTGCCAAATGGGACTTTATCACTATGCAAGCAGAGGAGCAGGTTTGTTCTATTATAAATATATATTTTTTGAAAGAAATTCATGGGTCGCCATTGAAATTAGAATTAGAATATAGCAAGTACTTTTAAATAATCATAGAAGCATTATTGTATCGTGGCAATAAAGTAAACTTAAATTTCAAGTTTTTGGTCAAAAGTGATTAGGTGCCACAAGGGGTGGATCTTTGTCTGTTTTGGCCAGCAAATGAGTTCTAGAAAGACAGAAATGGATAATGTACACATTTTTAGGTACGTCTCGCGAAAGACCGTAAAAAAGGAGATAAGATAGTGAGTGACAGTCAAGAACGAGCGTATTGGCGTGTTGCAAGGCCACCACCAGGAGTGCCGAGTGCGCTTGAACCATGCCCTGTGCCCGTCCGGGCACGGCATCATCGTAACAAGAAACGTACTATTCATCAAGTCACTAGAGAGGTAAGGAAATATAAGTAATGATAATTTTGCAGTAGTTTAAACTAATACAATCTTTTTTATACTCATTGATCCATTGACGAGTTTTCGATCAAGGCTGGGTCGTGTACTAGATAAACATTTTCAGAAATAAACTAACATTTAACTATAGATACGGCCATCGATGTTAAATTATTCTACATATCTATCTGGTGATACTTAAAAACTCATCGCAACACTGGTATCTTTTTGTATTTTTTTGTAGAATCGTTAATGGATCATCTTTACATGTAGAACTAATTGAACATCACGACAGAAATCACTTTACTTTTGTTTCTACTATCTGTATTATATTGTAGATATTTAATATAAGTAGTGTATGTGTAGAAGTTACTTTATTTTCTTTTAAACTCTCTACTTCTAATTCTTCTAGATTGAGCATCTAAGAGCGAGCCTGGACCGTACGAGAGTGAAGACTTCAATTGCCCTAGAGGCCCTTGTGGCCTACTCGGAGACCTTCGCTCCCTACGATCCCTGGCTCACCCCACCGCAGCCCTCCAACCCTTGGGTCAGCGACGACACCCTATTCTGGCAAATTAATAGCCCTCTGTGAGTTTAGTACTACTCCTGTACAAAGTAGATATACACTATTTCCCAACCTTGTCTTTCGTGAGTTAGATCTATTTACACACTCAGTAGTTAGTTATTTAAATATTTACAGGCATGACTGGAAGTGCCGATTTATAATAGAACCTCCAAAGTGATAGTTTTTAAAGAATGAGGAACGTAAGATATTAATTAAACTGCAAAATATAGACCATAAAACTGTAAAACGTAACCGAATCGCGCTTTACTTTCCTTATCAAATGAACCTCTGTAATATTGTAATATTAATATCATCGACAAAATATATGAACTCCTTTTTTTTTTAAGGCGGGGTAAAATGTACCTACCGCACACCCTGCTGTCCGGGGAAACAACGAGGTAGTGTGGGGGTTCTCACCCACTAAAACCCGCCGTGTGCCCTCACCCGCCCGTAGTCGGCGGACCACTGGTACCGCGTATATTCTCTTCAGTGGCCGCTAGCCCTATAGGGCTCCCTCGCTGAGTGACGTCCCCGCGCACCTGGGACGCCACTCCTTCGCGGTAGGCTCAATGCGGGCGGCAGACAATTCCCGTTCCAACCGCCCGCGGCCTCGGCTAGGGCGGCATTAGGCGCAGATAGTTGCGCCCACGCCGCCTCACGCGCCGGCGGCGGGTTGGGCCAGAGGCGAGATCAGGCTCCCTGGCCCTTTCCATGGTGGTGCCAGGTGGCGACCGCAATCCAGTACCTGTCGCCACCGACCATGGCTCGGACAACAGCCGGTAGCGAAAGATCCTCTCCGATGACTGCAGCGAGGTCCCGGCGCTGCTCAGCCCACGCCGGGCAGGACTCGAGCGTGTGCTGCACCGAGTCCTCGCTGCAGTCATAGTGGTGACAGCAAGGAGTCTCCTCCCTCCTAGCGACTGTGTGCAGGTACTTGCCGAAGCAGCCGTGTCCCGACAGCACCTGCACTAGTCGGAAGGTGAGGACCCCATGCTGCCGCCCCACCCTTTCCTCTAAAATCGGCTGGAGTGCCCCTATGGTCCGAAGACCAGCCCGAGGCATCTCCAGCCTAACCCTCCAACGGGCGATGATGGCGTGGCGAGCGTCGCTCCGCCATGCGTTAATTTGACTGGGCGGGAGGCGAACGCCTCTTGCACGTGCTACTGACGCCCGCCGGTAAACTTCGGCGAGCACTTCCGCCTCCGCACGCGGCCTCGCACGATACCGTGCGGTAGCCGCGGACAGACCTGACCGCTACGACTCTCTGTGGTCTCCACAGCAGAGCCCTATTGCGGGCGGTCAGAGACTCCGCCCACACGGGTGCGCCGTAAAGCGCCATCGACCGGACCACCCCCGCGTGCAGTCGTCGGCACGCGTTGCTGAGTCCGCCCAAGTTCGGCATAAGACGCCCGAGAGCGGACGCCGTGCCGACAAGTCTTGGCGCGAGCTTGCGGAAGTGCTCGGCAAAGTGCCACCGCCCGTCTAGGACCAGGCCCAGATACTTGATGTGGACCTGGATTTCCACCCCTACCTCATTCACCATTATCGAGACGCCGGCGGGTGGACCACATTGGAGCCCATGGAAGAGCAGGGCTTCCGACTTGTTGAGGGCCACCCTAAGCTCCAGTGCCTCTATACGTCTGACCACCTCCGCGGTACCCGAGGTGGCCAGTAACGCCGCCTCATCGAAGGTCCTTCCCTGGGCCGTGACGAGGGTATCGTCAGCGTAACAGATTACGCCCAGCCCGGGGGGAAGCCGGCCGCGCAGGACCCAGTCGTACCCGATGTCCCACAGGAGCGGCTCCAGAACAGATCGAGTGCGAAGCTTGTTCAGCGCCGCACGGTACGGGCGTCCCCAGGGGTCACGATCGAGACCCTCCAGCAGGGCTAGCGAACGAAAGGTCCACTATCGACCCACCCCACCGTCGCATGCAAGTGTTGGCGGACCCCCTATTCAGCAAGCAGAGGTCCGCAGCGGCCGCCCATTCTTCGACCGCCGTTCCGCAGCGTCCGTCCGGGGGGACCCCCACGCCGTGCTTTTGGCGTTTAAGTCCCCCAGCACCAGGACGTGGCTAGGTGAGAGTCGCCGTATCGAGGTCTCCAGGTTGTGAAGGAAGACCTCGAAGGCAGCCAGATTTCGATTGGGGGAGAAGTAGACGCCGTAGAGCGTGACGTCCCCCCAATCGACTGCGACATATCCCGTGCCCTTGTCCCTGATAGACAAGAGCGGGGAATGAAGCGCCGAAGATCCGACTACCGCCACGGAGCTGTCGCAACTGCCCGCCCAATTGGGACGGTCAGGAACGAGGTAAGGCTCCGCGGCTACGGCTACACCAATCGACCACTCCGCCATGTACTGCAGGAAGAGGTCCTGCGCAGCGGCGGTGCGGCCGAGATTCGCCTGGAGCAGGATGGTATCACGGTCCGTGACTAAACCGTGACCATTACCTCCTCCTCCCGCGCTGGGGGTCGTGCCGCGCTATTTGGGGCAGCCTGGGCCGATTAACTGCTCCCACCTTTAGGGCCTCCGGCCGGAGGACTGCACCCCTCCCGCCCCATGCTATGCTTGGCGTGACGATTTCCCGCCGCACATGCGAGGCAGAAAGGGGCTGTGGTGCAGGTCGCTGCCTGGTGCCCTGCCTGACCGCAGCGGAAGCAGAGACCGCTGCAGTCAAAGCAGTTGGTGCATGTCGGCCGGGTGTGCCCGACCGCCATACACTTAAAGCACCTCGTGGGCCTCGGCTCCAGCACAGTGATTCGTGAGGAGCTCCAGCCCACGAGAAGTCTACCTGCGGCGGCCAAGGTGTTGGCCGCCGCGACTGGGCATTGCACCCATACAGCGCCTACGCCACCTGGACCGGGGCGAATGGTGCCGATTCGGACGGTGTCCGCATTGGATCCGGTTTTCAGCGCAATCGCCTCCCGGATATCGACCACCGTTACAGAGTCGTCCAGTCCAGAAATGCGACCTGGACCCCACTCTCCCCGGCGAATAGACCTCGCAGCTTTTCAGCTATGAGGTCAGCCGTTTTCGGGCCCTCCGCCCCGGGGAACTCTAGAACTCGTGCCCCCGTTCGGGCTTGGCGGGTTCTTGCGGCGACGCCTCCTATTTCAGAGACTTCGATCTCCCGCCGGGCTTGCTTTAGGACCGCCTCATAGCTAAGACCCTTCTCCTTTGCCTCAGGCAGCAGGGTGACGACCACCGCTGCTGTCTTCGGCATTTTGAGGTAGCGCGGCTTTCGCGGCCTTCTCTTCTTTTTCTTTTCTTTTCTTTCACCGCTGGACACGCCCCTTAGTGTAGCAGGCGCCACATCTCGGGCTGCAACGCCTTCCCAAAGCTTTCCCCGGGACTTCCTCCCACCGCCCACAAGCTGCTAGCCCTCTTCACAATACATAGCGATGCGGGGGGCAGGATGTGTGCCCTGGGGTGCAACTGCTTGCTCTCGCGAAGGCCTGACAGAGCCGGGCAAGGCCGGGAATTCCTCCCGACCCTGAGACTTCTGAGGCCGGGCCCTCAGTGGCTGGGCCTTGACGGGCTTCCCAGCCTTGGCGCCCTTTTTGCCCTTCAGGTACGTTGCGGCGGCGTTTCCGCCACTGCCGCAGAGTAAGAAGCCACGCGACCACTCTGGCAAGGTAATGGCGTTGGTGCCAGGGATGGTGCGGCTTTCCTCTTAGTGTGGGGCTCTCACCCACTAAAAGCCCATCGTGCGCCTCCACCCACCCTTGCTACGGCGGATCACGGGTACCGCGTCGTTTCGACCGCGATCCGCAAGCGGCAGCCCCTTCGGGCACCCTCTCTTGGGTGACGCCTCACGCACTTGGGCGTCGCACCTTCGCGGTAGGCTTCCGCGGACGGCAGGGTACTCCCCGACGCCACCGTCCGCAGCCTCGGCTAGGGCGGCATCAGGCGCAGGTAAGCGCGCGCACGCCGCCCCGCGCGCCGGCGGCGAATCGGGTCCACGAAGGAGGATTCCTCCCGGGCCCTCTCCGCCACCTCCTTCCGCGAGATGACAGCCTCGCAGAAGGCGGCGACCGCGGTCCAGGCCCTGTCACTGCCAACCATCGCTCGGGCAACGGCCGGCAGCGACAGGTCCACGCCTATGACTGCAACGAGTTCCCGGCGCTGCACATCCCAGGCCGGGCACGACTCGAGCGTGTGCTGCGCCGAGTGCTCGTCGCAGCCGCAGTGGTGACAGCCTGGGGTCGTCTCCTTCCTAGCGATCATGTGCAGGTATTTGCCGAAGCAAACATGCCCCGACAGTGAGGATCCCGTGCTGCCGCCCTGCCCATTCTTCCTAGATCGGCTGGAGTGCCCCCACGGTCCAGAGACCAGCCCGGGGCGTCTCCAGCCGAGACTTCCACTTTAGGACGGTGGCGCGGCGGGCATCTTCCCGCCACGATGACATTGCGCTCGGCGAGGGGCGGCTGCCCCCCGCCCGCGCTTTGACGCCCGCCGATAGACGTCGGCAAGCACCTCCGCCTCCAGATCCCACGGGGGGGCTAAAGCCAACGCGCAGGCTGCATCGGTCGAGACCGTGCGGTACCCACGTATTGCCCTGACCGCTACGACCCTCTGTGGACGCCACAGAAGGGCCCTATTGCGAGCGGCCAGGGACTCCGCCCACACGGGCGCGCCGTACCATGCCATCCACCGTACTACCCCTGCGTAGAGTCGTCGACACGCGAGACTCGGTCCGCCCAAATTCGGCATCAGTCGCCCGAGGGCGGACGCCGTGCCGACGAGCTTTGGCGCAAGACGGCGGAAGTGCTCGTCAAAGTGCCACCGTCCATCCAATACCAGGCCCAGATATTTCATGTGGGCCTGGATTGGCAAGCCCACACCGTTGACCGTTATCGAGGCGCTGGCGGGCGGGCCCCGTCGGCGCTCATGGAAGAGTAGGGCCTCCGACTTTTCAAGGGCCAGACGCCGCACGACATAGCCCTCCTTACAACGTCCCCTTACCGGTCCACGAAGAGGACGGTGCGGGCGTCGAGGAATAAATGAACTCCTATATTAACCTTAGAGCGTGAAGCGTCTGATTTTGTACGGCAGTACGAACACATCTACCCACATATGACGCTCGAAAGGTATGACTTCCCCGATAGAGAAAACAATGATTATTATTATAGTAAAAAGTACCCCAAGCTTTTTACAATCATTATTATTTATTATAATATTATTATCTACTTTTAGTTCAACTATCAGTGTCTTTTTTTAATTTACTTTCTTGTTTTTTTGTTTGTGACCACTAACATTAAAATTACTTCAATTTAAAAAACCCTATTTCTTTTTTAACATAGGTGTGACAATGGTACTTGTTTGTAATAAAAAAAATATACATACATATATTTCACTTTGTGTTTAAAAAAAATATAGTTTAAAAAACTAAAATAACATGCTTTAAATAGCTAGTTGAACTAAAAAGTAGTAAATAATATTACATTAAATAATTATTGTAAAAAGGCGTGAGGTGCATAATCAAATGTTACAAATAGTTCACCTATATAGTAAAAAGCACCCCACGCTTTTTTACAATCATTATTTATTGTAATATTATTTACTACTTTTTAGTTCAATTAGCTATTTAAAGAGTGTTATTTTAGTTTTTTAAACTATAATTTATTTTCTTCTTTTTAGTCTCAAAATAGTATCGAAACTTCAAAAGTACAAAGCAAAGAGACAAGAATAAAGTAAAAGTAATACTACATGAAAGCAGAACATAGATAAATAACTATACTAAAAACTAAAATTAAAGCAAAAAGATCCTTATTTCGCAAACACTCGATATCGCGATTCAGAAACATCGGACAACGCTAGTGCACATATTAATATCGCGATTCAGAAAGTTACACATTCAACAACTACGGAACCCTAAAAACCGATAAATACCGAATAATTATATCAAATTAGAGTACCTATTGTCAATGGTCCTCGATAAATCTACATAGTTTGAACGAAATCTGGCCGTTTAAAGTGGGTCAAAATCGCGTCCAAAGGAGTCGTTTACAAACATAAACATATACAAACATACAGGTGAAGCTAATAAAAAGCGTGTAAAAAAACGGTAACAACCTGAAACTATTACATTGTGATAAGTGTGCAAAGTTCCAATTTAATCCAATATTGTTTTGAAATGGGTGAAAATCACATTCATAGATTCCGTCACATGAATAGATAAATACGGCGATGCTAATAAAAGCGTGTTAATATCCCTAATTTCAGCTTCAATCAGTTGTTAAACCAGCTGAACCGAATATTGTGATTTATTTAGACAATCTTGAGGTTAGCCCAGCCAGAAATCCTGAGTTTGGTTGCGATCGGATCAAGATTTTTTTTTTATATTTTTGACAATTTTGTTATGATAATATAATTAGTGCTATCTGTGCAAAGCCGGGGCGGGTCACTGGTTGCATTATATTATAAGAACCCGTTTTTTCTCTTTTTTCAGTGTGGAGATTCCCAGTGAAAAGCGCGTACAGCGCTGGGCTCTCTCTATAGAAGAATTGGTGTCAGATCCGACAGGGCTGCAGGAGTTCACTAGCTTCCTGCGTAAGGAATATTCTCATGAAAATATAAGATTCTGGCTAGCAGTCATGGACTTGAGACGAAGCAGTACCAAACAAATACCGAAAAAGCTTCAGGCTATCTATGAGTACGTATATTCACTCAAATTTACAATTAAAGCATTATGTTTGGATTTTTCGTATGCCAGAACACACACCTATAGCCATAATTTTTACATCAAATCCTCACCACCACTTTTATTATCTGATGGCCAGTAGCTTCGCACGAGTGATCTCAGCGACCTTTAAAAAAATTTACAACATATATCGTAAATATTAAACTAAATAATAATATATATTTAAAGTTCTTATGCCCGTTTTCATCAACGATCCCTAAACTATCCCATTAGTAGGAATCCCTTAGTCTAAGGCATCCCTTAAATACATCCTTTAACTAAATTCATTCTCACCAAGCTAAGAGACACTTAACTAGGGGCTGCTTAGTAATGTGACAGATTTTTTATGTCATAGTAGTTCCAAAAACCGAACTTTTGCGGAAAACATGTTTCAACTCTATTTTCACAGCATTTCTGAACATAATAAAGTAATATACCTACATTTTCTACACGATATAATCAACAATTAATGTTATAAAATATGGTTTTAGCATCAAATAGCTACAAATTTACAATTATGATTAGGCTGTATACGATATCTTCGTCTTAAAAAAAAAGTGTGCCTCTCACTGACAGTGACAGCGGTGACATTGGTTTATTGAGATTCTGGCTATATTTATACTAATTGTAATTAGTTAAATCAGATTCATTATTTTCGGACTGCTGCGCATTTTCTTCAATCTGCATACTATATAAAAACTCTGTGATACTGTATAAGTTGTTGTTTGTTTTCAGTTTTAATATAAAATAATGACCGAGAAAAGAAAGCGTTTGTACCCATAGATAAATAATTATACTTGGAATTTGTACCTGCCATCGGGATATTCTAAAATGTGCTAAATTTTTTGTAATAAAAACGGCACACTTTCCTTGGATAACCTATACCTTGTAAAAAGTCTTTATGGTCATATCTTATGAAAAAATCTGGTCTTTCACGAAAAATACGTGGCCAAGATAATAATCTAGGGTTTTATTAACTCTACAGTCTCAATCGCTTCACGAATATCCAAAAACTCACATAATAGATCTTCCATTTTAACGAAATAATCAAGAACACGAGATTTACGTCAAACCACTTAATTAGGGAAAGGTTAGGGGCTCAATATTCGGGCCCCTAAATATAAGTGGTCCCTTTAGACTTTAGGTGTCACCTAAATGTTGGTGAAAATAAAACTAGCGCTAAGTGTTACCTAAATTGCCGTAGGGGTTAAAATTTAGGGATCGTTGGTGAAAACGGGCATTAGTAAACCAACCGACACTCCCTCACAAACTTTCAACGCTCATGTCACACCCTTTTAAAATTTAAAAATCATTAAAAAAATTAAAATCATAAATAAAACTTGTAACACGTAGATAATTATTTATTTGATAAGTCGATACTATTTCAATTTTCTAGTTCCTACTTGCTACAAAACTAATAATAAATACTCACTAAAAGTTACGATATTTTTGTATATATTTTTAGCATTTGACATGCTTAGCACTATGCATTAAATAAAAGTTACGACTTCCATTCCAATCTTAAAGTTGGAATTTCTAAAAATCTTGTCTTAGCTGATATAAAATAAATATACATTACATCCCAAAATTCAACTTTGTAGTCTGAGTTGTTTTGGCTGTGTGTTGATCGTCAGTCGGGACAAGCAACTTTGTATTATATAGATTCAAATACCGAAAATTATTTCTGGTACTCACAACACATATCAGCACGTATGACACTTCTGCCAGGTTCACGAGTGTGAAAAAATAAATACCGCTGATGATATTCATAAGCTTTCATTCACTAGATTGTTATAGTGTCGTGCTATTCCTTACGTGTCTACACGTGTATCTCTCTGGTGATCTCTCTCTCTCTCTCTCTCTCTCTCTCTGGGGTATTATAGCTTCCAGTGACTGGTGGATTTTGTTTATTTTTTGTTTGAAAGGTAGCATGATCGAGAGTTTTTTTTTTTGCTTGGGTTTAAATACAAAGATCTGTTCAGCCACTTGAAGAACTACTAAGAACTTTGGATATTAGACAAATAAATCCTTGTTAATAATATAAAACTGAGTTGCAACTGACTTTAAAAACAAAGTGAAAAATGTGAAATCGAAAATAACAGTCACGAGCAGGATTTGAACCTGCATCTCCTGGATACCGTTCAGATGCTTTGCCAATTCAGCCATCGTAACAATTGCTCCTGACTGCTAATTTCGATAACACATTCATACTTAACGTCTTTGGGTGACGCCATCTGTTGGGAGTATTTTCATACATTATACCGACCGGTAAACTTAATTTTACAACTAAGATTTTTACCTAATAATGACGCAAACCCTATAAATATTTAGATATTTTTATATATGTATATTTTTAGCACTTGAAATGCTTAGCACTATACATTAAACACAAAGTGAAAAAAAGTGTGCCACATTATGTGTGTGCCACATGATGAAGTATTATTTTGTAGGTACATGAAGTGACAGATATAATATAAGTAAACTCCATTGTCAGAGAATTCCTGAAGCCCGGTGCGCCATGTGAGATAAACATCGATGGTGCGACAGCTGAACGTGTGACTGAGGGCATTCGCAGTGGCTCACGTTATGCCCTCGATCACGCAGCTGATCATGTCTACGGACTGCTGTTGAAAAAGGATTGCTATCCACGGTTCATACGTTCGGATCACTTTCAGAGACTGCTAACTGAAGGCAAAAATGTTCACCAAAAAAAGGCTAAGTACGTTTTTTATTTAATACTTGTGTCTACAGGTTAGTTAGCATGTGGAGACGGACTAATACTACGAGTCTCACCATCCAATTTTTTCTCATGGGTGTCGGACGAGGCGACTAAGAGAAGTAACCAATTATCGCAATACTGGTGATATGGTGGTAAGGAATCAAATGTATCCTGTTAGGTTCTTACCATCGACCACTGAAGTAATGCAACTTAGTACCAGAGGCCCGCCAACACAGGCGGAGAGACGGCACACGGCGGGTTTCTTTAGTGGGTGAGAACCCCACATTACCCAGTTCATTGCCCTGAACGACAGAGTGTGTGGTTAGGTAGGTACATCTTTTCCCGCCTTAATAAAAAAAATGGTTCTTACCATCGATATCCTAAACTAGACAGTTAGTAGATTTGTGGCACACATTTAATAGTTTAAAGTTATTACAAACTTTTGTCGAATAAGACAGAGTTACACAGTCTTTTTCATTAGTTTGCACATTGTAAAATGATTTATTTTTACATGTCAGAACATCCATGTACGGATACAAAAATTTAAAAAAAAATCACGTATTTAGCAACTATTTGATTATGTAAAATATTAAACAGGCGATTTTTTCAACCCTTTTACGATCCCACTATTGGATACGGGTCTCCTCTTATAGTGAGAGGGATTTAGGCACTAGCCACGCTGGTTCAGCGCGGTTTGGCACACTTCACACGCTATTGACAAAAAATCTCTCAGGCATGCAGATTTTCTCACAATATTTTCCTTTACCGAGCGTTTGATAATTTGTAAACAAATACACACATACTTTCGAAAAACCTTAATGTCAGAAGTGTGCGCCGCCTCCGACTGGGGAACTCAATACAACTTTATTTGTATCTTTATTTTTATCATAGGATATAACAAACAGGTAATTTAGCCAATATGTGCTACACAAGGTTGATATAATGAATCTATGCATTTAAAACATTTAGGTAGCGGTAATCTGCGCCTATGTACTAGCCCACAGGTATTTTACTACTCTAAAATTCTATTATATATTACACCAGGCTTCATGGTTGCTTGATCTCTTTCCAGTAGACATTACAAATTCTATTATTAATTTTCTCTTTTGGTGTAGTAATGTGTTTTTGTTTGAATATTATTCTCAGATTCTTCAACTTTGGCGGGCAAGTGAAGAAAAAGCCTGGAAGTACAAGTGGCGGTGGTGGCGTGGCGCTAACGCGTCGCCGCGGTTCCGATCGCTCGCTCTCAGGCTCGGCGCATGAACTCGCTGTATGCGCAGTGCAACCTTCTCGACCGCCTGATCAACCTAGCCACAGTCATTCACAGTCCAACCTTTGTGATATACCGTTCAGGTAAATGTTTACTATAATTTGTTTTCCAATGCCCAAACAAGCCGGTTCTTGCAATTATGTAGCATAGTTATATACAATTAAAACCAATGGGTATAATCAACTTTTGCAAACTATGAGAAAGCTTTTGATATGATGGAAACTTAGGCAGTGCTGTAGTCCCCTTTACATAGGTAAATCAAAGACTTTAGGTCACGATGTACGTGATCCCGAATTCAAGGCAAGAGTAAAATACCTATCCAACTACAGAAAAGTGTTAGACAGGTAAAAGTTACGTCTCTGAATCTGTTCACCTCTGCATTGCAAGATATTTTCAAGCTCTTGGGCTAAATCGGATTCTGCATCAAAGTTATTGGCGAATCCATCACTTTCAGTTTACTGATAACGTGTGAAGTCGTGGCAAAATCGCTGAAGAACCTTGGTACCACTCAGTCGAACCTCAGCACAATTTTCCTGACTAGTAGGTCTACAAATGTACATGGAAAATGTAAAAGCTCTGTATATTTTCCATTTCATTTCGGCACCTATTCTAGTTAATAATGCAATTCTTAAAATTTACAATTAGTAATATTTTATTAACTGGGATAAATAATCCAGTAAGGTAACCACAACTTCAAGAAATCAACGAATCCAGCTCAGCTGACCTGTCTTTGGAAAGCTGAGATTGCGGGTGGCGGACGTTCTTCAGTTCATCTACCCGCAACCGGCTCGGCTTGGGGAGCATCAGGCACAGGTTTGGCTCAGCGGAGGGATGTTCCGCCTTGGCCATATCCGCCATTTGCTTTTGCAAGATAACGTTCTCACAGACGGTAGCGACGGCGGCTCAATACCTGTCGCTGCCTAGCGTCTTTAGAGCCATGTCGGCCACTTATCGCCGCTACGAGTTCACGGCGCTGCTCGGCCCAAGCCAGACATGACTCAAGCATGTACTCTTCTCAGCAGAGATGGTGACTGCACTAACTCGCTTCCCTCCTTGTGACTAAGTGTAACCTTATAAAGAAGTAAGTAAGGTATCTGCCCAAGCAACCGTGCCTCAGCAGCACCTGTGCCAGTCAAAAGGCAAGGACTCCATACCATCACCCTGTTCACTCCTCCAGTGCCTCTAATGGGCCATGACAGCTCTACGGCCGTCGCCCTACCTACCTGATTCTTTGTGATCTGCACAAGAAAGCCTTATCCAGGAACTACGCTCACATGGGTGCGCTGTTCAGAATCACCCCCGCGTAAAGCCGTCAGCACGCATTATTGGGTCTACCCATATTTGGCATGAGGGCACCGGGCGGACACCGTGCTGACAAATCTTGGCCACAGCTGGTAAAAGTACTCGCGAAAGCCCGTGTAGTACCAGGCCCAGATACTTAGTCTCGGCCGGAATCTCAATTTGGACCCTGTTCACCGTGACGAGGCACCGGCGGATGAATGTTAGGGCCCATTAAATAGTAGCTCCCTGATGCACCTGAATATGGTGCCCGGGCCGCGGGCGGTTTTCTTGGAATGAACCTACGAAACATCTGCCCCTGTTTCCTACACATACTGTCAAATTATAATAATATACTAATCCCTTTAGGTTCAGACGGTAGTCACTGTATAGAAAAAAATATATAATTCAATTTTGCAAAATCAGAAAGCTAAGCAAATAACACTGGGAGTGATATTAACACTGGAAGGACGATGATCACAATTCGATTTTAATTTCATTATACTGACTAAAGAGTTGTTTGCAACAACAACTTAAGATTATTTCAGATTTTTATACATGTTCTTTATAAGTACATTTCTACTTTTAGAGATCCACTTGATGAAGATATCGCTGACGTACTGCCATGGGAAAGCTCGTCTCGCGACTACAGCAGCACTAGTCGACGGCGTCAGGACTCCGCGGCAGACTCCGGTAGTTCATCATCTGATGTCAGTGCTGCTGTGTCGGTCGGCGAGCGTATGCGTCGCTTGCCCCAACAAAGTACTCTCGACGGAGGTCTTCGTGGTGCCCCACCACCTCTACGTCGGCTGTCTGCCGTGGAGCCGAGACACCTCACCCCCCTCGCGTCTCCTCCGCACTCGCCAAGACCTATTCGTCCCACACAACAACCACCGCCACCCATGCCCCCACCCCTTGCACATCCCACTCCCACCATCAGTGTGAGTTCTGCTCCCGATGACGAGTCTGCTAATGGCTCACCAGAAGAACCACGATCAATGGCACAGTCTGATGAACCTTCTTCAGTATTTGCTTCTGCAGATGCGACCCCTACAGAGCCAGTGCGTCATGCATTTAAGTACGAAGCGTCGCCTGCTGATGCGCCTAGTGATAGTTCGCTGGAGACACCGAAGGAAAGTTCGTTGGAACAACCTACATCTTCGGTTGCATTTTCATTGTCGGCCGACTCTTGCGATGAATCTGGCCTCTCCGACCCAAAGGAGTTCACTGATCCAACGAAATCGTCTGAAGATGACGCTGTATCTGTCCGTCGGGTAGTATCCCATGAACCGTCAACGATTAAAGAAAACAGTCCGGCCTCGATTAAAGATACTAATAATCAAATTAGTGTTTTAAAAAGCCAAAAGGCCACAATATGTTCAACGCAAGCTGTTGAGCAAATCGTCACACAGTCGGCACACGTTGGAAATGTTGAATGTGTTGCGTTAACAATAACAGTAACGTCCAGTACAGCGCCTGTTGCAATCACAACGGTACCAGTTACTTCCTCTATGGTATCGGAACTACCTGTGCCAGCATCGGATATATCCGGGCCGGCACCATTAGCCGTCTGCGAGGATATTGGTGTCGACGACGATAACGTAGACAAAGTGCCTTCGGCGCCACTGCAAAGGGTCTTGGAAGATCCCAGGGCGTCCAACGTGGACGCATCAAAAACTATTGCTCATAATGACGAAATGACGTCAGATTCTGAAACCACTATTGTTAAGCGTGATAATAAAAGCATCGTTGATCGTAAGCAGAGGAACGACATATGTCCATGGGAGGACGAGTAAGTACTCGTGAGTTTAGTATGTGCATCACTTAACGAGCATATACCTAATTATTGTGTGCCCATGTAGATGTTTTACATGACTGTTAGACCCTGAAACGTTTTGTGTTATCTCATGCTGATCGTTTGACAATCACATGTAATATATAATATAGGTACATATAGTTAGTTATTCCGCATGACAATTTCATTAAAATATGATTTATGTTTATATTTGTTACTTTAGTTGACTTGTGACTTTTAATTTGTATATAATGAAAACATGTAGATATAAAATAAAATTAAATATTTTTGATGTCACTTCTTATTTTAGTTTATTTGTTTCGCACGTACATGCACACTGCTATCAAAACAACGTTTGCCTTAATTCATAATTTTTAAATATCTGGTGCTTGACTGATGAAGTAGTTATCAAATTATCATTGGCATTTACGTAAATATTATTATTGTTGATATTACTATTAATATTTAGCCGCTGTCAATTATATTTACTGATGCATTATTAGTCGCATTAAATGCGCAATCGTTATTTCTAGTGAGAGGTATTGAATTTAACACCAGGTCCTTCAATACAAAACACTAATCATTTTGTTAAGAATAATAAAATAATAATATCCAAGATGAATTTTGTAAATGCTGGTGAATAGGCTTTTCTTGGCAACAACTGTAAGAATACAAAGTACCTAATAATAAAAAGATGCTTTAGCGATAATAGCTTCGACAGTTTAGATTATACGTGCACGATTTTATTTTAACTGATCTGAGTGGAGCTCGTCTCTTGTAGTTTATCGCTTCGTAGTTTATTAGTGATTTAGAATCCATTTTTGTGAATTGCACGTTGTGATATTTTATAGAAAATCTTAACGTTAACGGCTCGGGCCAAATATACGTATTATTATTTTTTCTTTAGTCCAGCCAGTGCAGTTATTACAACGGTACCTAGCGCAATTATGATTCCAAAACTACTATGACTGTCAAAGCTTAATGTTTTGTTATACGTAAATGATACTCACAAAAATACTTTATAGGATAATGATATTCCTATAAAATATCAAAGTTAAGCATAACTGCTTTTGTTACTACATACTGACATAACTCAGGGTGGTAACTGTGACGGACTATATGGTTCTTAGTTGCTAGAGACTAGACATAATATAGAAGCATATAAATGTGTCTTCTGCTGCCTGGGCCAATATTTTCTCACAATTTGCCGCCAAGGCCCACTTTGGGGAAGTCACCAGAAATAAAAATTTCTTTTTTTTTTTGGATTTTAACCCATTCCCTGTCCGCATACACTTGACACAATAGAAATTAAATTGTTATGATCATAATATGATTCATAGGTCAGGGAACCTGTATTACCTACAGTTTCTGTTATACAAGATATAGGTAACTGTTACCGCACGCCGCTGTTGCTAAGTAACGAGCATTTATCATGACTTAGCAATAGAAATAGCCTAATGAACAATAGACAACGACGACGCCTAGGATTTGAATTCCGCAGAGGCTTAGGGTTCAATGCCAATGGTGCGTGCTAACTGTCTTTTTGAAATTATAAATTCGTTGCTGGCGGGTTAGAATGTATCTCACTCCATCGTATCGACATCGCATCGTGACATTGTGATTGGTTGAGACATCACTGTGATTGGCCGAGGGATTATTGCGACATCATGCGTCGGTTTCTATACCAATCACAAGCGAGACGTCACGGTGTTGACACGATTTAATGAAATACATTCTACGGGCCCCTAATGTGGTCATCTACGTACAGTATAAGAATAATTAGGGCCAAAAAGATGATGATCCTAATGTGCTGATCATAATAATTAATGTACCTGATGAGGGAATTTACTATGCTGTGTAACAAATATGTGGTCGCCACCTGAAACAGAGTTTTTTCTGTTCCTTTGAGATAGATAATTTTGCTCAAAGAGAATTAATGTTCCGTAGAATTACCTACTTATATGATATTGACCCAATTCAGGAATCCACGCAATAGAAGTCACGGGCAGATGGCTAGTTAGTGTTCGTACCTACCTATAAAAATGTAGAGGAAAAGCCGATAGTTCTACGGTTGATCAATTTCCAGTCGAGATAAATTTCTGATTCATCGGATCGTGATTATATCGTGATCGTGATTATATATAGAAAGAATAGAGAATGGATTTGTTTCAAAGCTCGAACTTGTGTATTATGATATTTACGTCATGTATGAGACGTGCCACTTTTCTACAGTGACTGAGATATGGATGATTCTAGTTACTGTTTTCTCTTGCTACCTGTGTACTTTTATATATTATTAACTCCCTTACATAAGGAATTGCGAAAATAAATAAATTGGTGGTATTCACAAAGTCACTAAACCACATTTATTATTTCACGTCTGGTGGGTTATCTTAACCAAAATTCAGGAGGAGTTTTAAGCAAAATTTATTTACAAACTAGTGTCAGTCATGATATTCGCTGGAGGTGCCAAATAGGATAATTTATAGTCCTGGTATAGTAGGCACCATAGTAGTCAGTATCCCTATAATTCCATATAGCGATTAATAATTTCCAGGAATTGCACAATTTGATTACAGCGTTTGTACCATTAACAACCAAACAAACTGTGACTACCATTTATTAGTATTAGTTATCATGTATGTCCAATCAAAACAACACGCGTCATCCTTCTTATTAAGCCCAGAAATGAAATGAAATTGTCTACATTATTTTATTTAAACTTTAAAAAATCTTGCAAGTTAAATTTGGCTACTTCCCGGTTTAGGACTGGCCGTTTTTGAGACAAAAAACAATTTCAATAATTTCTTTATTATGATATTTATGCAAATATCACACTTTAGAAAATAAAATTACCTTGAAGGAATCTATAGCATTATACTCACACTTTACAGCATTCACCCTCTCCGTATATTTAATGTACTTTGTGATTCACCCGTGACCATGAATGCTTTAGAAACGCGGTAGATTTGTTTTAAATATCACATAGTTTAAATGCTTTAATGCTTTAATATAACGCAACAGGAATATGATGAAAAACAATATAATTTTAACTTCCCGCTAAGAAAATTTAAAATTTTCATAAGTTGGGAAGTTATTGGTTTTACCCCGTTTTTCGAAAATCGAGTTTTCAATGGATGTTGACGTTTTTTTTGGAATAACTTTGAAAGGGTTTTACCGATCGATTCCAAAAACTAATCAGCCCTTAACATCAAAAAACTACGTCGATCGCCGCCAGTCCGGTTAAAATCGTCGATTCGTTCGTGAGATATCGTTGTCGAAAAAAATTTAAAAAAATGTTTTTTTCAGAATTTCTATGCAATTTTCAGTCTGACCAGTTCGAGCTTTAAAATTCTTCAAAAAGAGCTCAAAAGCTGCGTTGAATGCCGTAAACTACGAGAAAATCGGTTCATTAATTAAAAAGTTATTTTAATTTAAATATTAAAAAGATGCTGTTTTCGAGCTCGACTACCTTGGATTAATTTCCAGAAACTCAGATATTGCATTCTAGACGTCAGATGTGTACCTATCGATCGCTTTCTTGACTGAATATGTTCCTTGTCTTGTTGTCTGAACATCCTCAGCTAGAACGGTGTCTTGTCATCATGTTGCTATTTTTAATTATTATTCTTTAACTTCCCGCTAAAAAAATTATAAAATTTCAAAAGTTGGAAAGTTATTGGTTTTACCCCATTTTTCTTACTGCCTCTGTGGTGCAGCGGTAGTGTAAGCGACTGCTGATCATGAGGTCTCGGGTTCGATGCCCGGGTCGGCCAGTGTTAATGAGATTTTTCGTAAAAAAAATAAGAAAAATTCTCAGTAGCAGTCCGGAGTTTGGAAATGTGCCCGGTAGACGTCAATTGGCTCGCCCCCTATTACGTGGGACCTAAACATAGCTGGCGAGTCGTGAGTGTGTAAGTCCACCTCTGCCTACCCCTTCGGGGAATACAGGCGTGATGCTATGCTATGTTTTTTTTTCTTAGCGGGAAGTTGTAGGGATGGCTTTTAGGGTCAACCGATTTCCAGATTTTTTTCTAACAATTCACATTTTTGTAATTCCGCTTTAGGAATCAAATGCAGATGCTGCAATATATCTAAACAAATTTGATAGATCTATAACTTAGTTACGAGACTCCACATTACAACCTTGTTGCCACGGACCAACCAATGTTGGATTTTTCGCCAATACATCATCAATAAACTTTCGAATACCTGGCAACGACTTCCCGCAGAAACTATAGGAAGGCGATTAGTAGCAATCGTTAAACTAGCTTTAATACTCGCATCTTTCTGGACACGTTTAATAAACTAGATTCTGCCCGCGACACCGTCCGTCTCCAGAAAATATATAATACTCTGCGGCACAATGAACTATTCTGCTCTCTTTTTAAAAATAGCTATTTCCAGATTTTTTGATTTTTCCACAATCAAAAGTAGTTATTTAGATATTTGAACCTGTATCTCCTGGATACCGTCCAGATGCTTTGCCAATTCAGCAAATCCTGCTCGTGACTGTTATTTTCGATTTCACATTTTTCACTTTGTGTTTAATGTATAGTGCTAAGCATGTCAAATGCTAAAAATATATATAAAAATATCTAAATATTTATAGGGTTTGCGTTATTAATAGGTAAAAACTTAATTGTAAAATTAAGTTTACCTGGTCGGTAATGTATGAAAATACTTCCGACAGATGGTGCAGGCGTCACCTAAAGACGTTAAGTATGAATGTGTTATCGAAATTAGCAGTCAGGAGCAATTGTCACAATGACTGAATTGGCAAAGCATCTGGACGGTATCCAGAAGATGCAGGTTCAAATCCTGCTCGTGACTGTTATTTTCGATTTCACATTTTTCACTTTGTGTTTAATGAAAAGTAGCCTATGTCCTTTTCTACGCTCCAGACTATATGTATGCAAAATTTCATGATGATCGGTTCAGTAGTTACAGTGTAAAAAAAAATAAACAAACAACATTCGCATTTATAATATTTGTAAGGATGTAAGTAGGTTAGTTACCTACTTATTAAGCCCACACGGCTTATATCAACGCTTAAACAACTTTCTTTCGTTATGTCGATTAATACTTAAAAATATTACCTGTTTTTATTAGTAATAAACCGGTAACCCTAAAATGTACTTCGACATAAAAATTATGGTGTTAACCCAGAAACTGTAGGCCTTATATATAATTACTAGCTGACTCCGCAAACGTTGTTTTGCCATATAAATTATTTCTAGAGATTTTTTAGACAATTTCTAGCGTAGAAAAATATAACTAACTTATATACCGAATCATAAAAAAAATTAAAATAAAAAATTTAGTCCAGAAAATAAAAAAATGTTTTGGGGTAGACTATCCTTATCACTTAGGGATATGAAAAATACTTTACATCCTATTCTCAGACCTACTGAATATACACACAAAATTTCATAAGAAACGGTCAAACCATTTCGGAGGAGAATGGCGACAAACACTGTGACACGATTTTTTTTTATATTAGATTATCTTTCTTTCGCTAAGTCATCGATATTGCTCGATTTAACTGGCAATTTCTTGTCAGATTTAAAAGGTGTGCTGTGCTTTAAGTCTCATATCTGCGATCTTATATTATAAATGTATGTTAATATTCTTTTATTTTTTTTTCAGGAACTCCTGTGAGAGTGATGCTCCATTTGTTAAAACTTATGCAACACTCGGTTATTTATAATTTTTGTAGGCGAATATCAACAATGTTTTATGATGCCAGGGTTATAGAAACAAATAACTTTTAATTTTTTATCTTAGGCCCTATGTTTTAATTATCACAAAGTTAGGCCATTATTATGTAATTATATGAATATTTTAAAGTAAATGATCGTTAATTATTAGAAAAGACATGGGTTTTATTTAGAAAAATAATAAAAATGTAATCCAAATATCACATTTGTGACGACATTTATTTGTTTTAGAACACAACAATGACAATACAACGTTATGACATCATTAACATCATCAAAAAGAACATAAATACGATTTATCAATCAGGATTCGACCTCAATAATACTGCTGTTTTAATGCTTATCTTAATTAGTTTACCGTTTTTGTTACGTACATTAAGTACTTTTAGTACCAAAGCATATTAACCTAGAATACTTATTAATACCAAAACTTAAATTTAACACCTAGCGTAATAATATTAGTCAAAGCGTAATAATATTAGTCAAACACTTCGCGGCAAACGCCATCAGCTCCCATTTTATATCCTTCGGGACAGTTTGAAGGAACTTGAACTACATTTCTGAGAGAGATAGAGACTTCTTGTGGGGCCGCATCAACAGTTTCTTCTGGTGTTGCATCTATAGTGTTAGTCTCTCCACCTACGTTCTTCTTTGCGTCAGCTGCAGCAGCTTTAGCATCGGCAACTTCATCAGGGAATACGATTCGATTGGAGTCAGCCATCATACACTGAAAATTATAATAACATTAAAAACACTCAATCATTTTGATATGTATTTTAGTCCTTGACATGTCCAGCTACTTTAAAGAACAAATTATTTGTGAAAGTGGAAAAGAGAGCTTTACTGCCAACGGGATTCGAACCTGCGTCCCTTCCAGTCCGGGGAAGTGCTCTAGACGGTGCCGTCTCCATTTCAGAATTGTTTTTGGATGTCTTTACGACTCGCGCCATGTATCAGATGCATTTACATACATTATTCTGATATAGTAAGTTTAATTTTGCAATTAAAGTTCATACTATTTCATACACATATAACAGATCGCTCCAGGAATTTGAAGACCAGAATTACCTATTGTAGTTACTAACATACCTACGTGTTGTAACCATAGATTTAATGGTTGTAACATACTACGAATAGATATTGCCATCACCCCATCACATTCCACTAGTGTCGTAAGAGATTAACCAAAATTAATCCAAATGGCCAGTCTCGTGGCCGTGTGGGGCCGGTTTTAGAATTGTCCCACCCCACCCACGGGAGTCGTAAGAGCCGACTGAGGGAACACCGGGGAAGTGGACAGCAGCATTCCCTCGAGTAACACTGCAATCACATCCACTGCAAACGCCAACCCGCCTACCAAGCGTGATGATTACGGCATTATCCCCCAGGACGGGACGGCTCGTTGTGGCGTTCTCTTGGGGAGGCCTATGTCCAGCAGTGGACGTTGAAAGGCTGATGGATGGATGGATGGTCAGAGTCATATAATTACGGAGGAGGACCATGCTTCCTCCGAAGTAATTAGAAAGAATTCCAATATTTTTGCTGAACTAATTCGAGTACTGAACTAATGCAGAGGATTAACACCAAAAAAAGACGACTAGGGAATTCCTCAGACAAAGCAGGTAAGTACAGATAAATGCGGATATTACCTTTACAATTAATTCAACAAAACATACCTACTATGCGACAAAAAAGTTCAATGTTAGGCACGACTTACGACCATCGAAGGCCATTATTATTATATCATGGTTTTTTGTGGAGTTAATATTTCGAACAAATAGGTACCTAGTTCATTGACATTCATAATTCAATACGCTTGATATATTGACGGTAAGCATTAAACCGGTAAGTAAGTACCTATTAGGAAATATAATTAACTTAAACCAATAAATTATTTTGAGTAAAATAAGAACCGCCGCTAAAAACAATTTTATTGAAGAAAGACCAACAGGAATATATTCAACAGATGTATTAATTTACCAGGAATATATATATATATATGTTTAAGCCTGTAAGTAAAAATAGAGAAAGATATTTAAAAATATACTGCCACTAACTCGCCTGGTCAGTGGTATAAAAGACCAATGATCCTTCCCAATGTACGAATAGCTGACAGTGGAATGTATAGGGTTATAAAAATAAAAATATACAGAATAAATATTTTTTTAATAAATATTAACCTGTTTTCAATGAAAAGAGGTCAAACTCGGGGTCAGGAAATTTTATAACTTTACTTTTCGTTACAATTGCTGAAGACAGTATCTTTAGCAAATATAACAAAATTAAGTATTCATGTTTTAAAGTATTAATTATTTGAATTGTTTACTTTAATTATAAAAGTCTCGGTTTAAGCGAGTGTTTACAAAATCAATTATTTTCATAGGTTTCTCAAATGCCAACTTTTTTTCTATACACTTATGATTTGATTATAATTTAAAATATCGGCTCGTTGTTTAGGTATTATTAAATCAATGTAAATGGACATGATGAGGCAGATAAATAAAAATTTAAACCGATAAGTTATGGAAGGAGATCGTATACAATTTAATTTTATTATGAGTACGATTTTCAGCGACTGCATAAGCAGCTACCATATTACCCTTTGTATGTTATCCTACAATCATTTGTTATAATCCTACGCCTATATGTCCAAAATAGCCTCAAAGTAAGCACAGATGTAATACGTACACATATCGCTTATGGTATTGGCCTAAATTATCTAATAGAGGACGAGCCTATTAATGTCTGCAGTCAAAGGTCCAGAAAACGTACTTTCAGATCGAAAATCCTACTTTTAAAAAAAAATAACAATAACATAAGCTAATTCCTACATTAATTTGAGTTTGAGTATTTTATTAAAACTAGAAAGTTGCATGACGCAACTATTGTTTACTCACCTTGTATGTATTATTTTGTTCAAAGTACTGATGTTATGTGGTGCACACACTCACTTCGTTCCAGTTGCAGGTGACTACTGATTCAGATAGCGGCAGAGACACTGTTATATACAAAATGAGAATAGATATATTCGCAGTTCCGTCTTCCAACGTTATCGTACCAAAGCCCAAGGAGCGACGCGAACGTGAATCACTGATTATGAACTCCCCTCGTAAAATACGTTGATTCTTGGAATTTTCACAGGTATTTAACAAAGTATTGGACCTTATCAATCTCATAATATTTTATTATATTTACCTCAGACACGCCTTACCGAGACAAGAATATTTATACAGTTTGTGATAAATTCTAATATCAATTCTACGATTATTATCGATGATTCAAGTACAAATTATGTTGGGTTATTTCCAAGTAAGTAATATTAATCAAGCCTGAGCACTTGCCCTGATAAGGAGCACCGAATATACACAAAACTTTGCCAGCGATCGATCCTAAACTTAGGTTAATCGCTTGTTATGAAATAATCTCAAAATACAGAAAAAACTTATTTGAAAAAAGAACGGTGTGGTTGAGAATTTTTATATTTTTTTATACTATTACATAGGTTTCATTATATTACAATTTTTGATTTTTTAAAGAGCTGTATTGTAGTTATCCATAGGCCATAATACGTATAATTGTGGTCCATGGATAACTACAATATGTAATGCTTTTTCTTCGAATATACTGTGTCTAGGACTCTGCGATCAATGGGGATCCCTAGATCAGTATGTGATAATTGAGGACCATTTAGCGTATCTCAAACATAACCTTAAATTTAATATCATGAAATTATGTATTTAGTGAAATATAATGAAAACCTACTTATTTATTAGATTTTTATCCTTTTGTTTCAATAAAATAGTCCTCTGTAGACGACCCCATTATCGTAATGCGACTTAGGCCAGCATTAGCTTAAACACAATACAGCCCTATAAAGAATATTTATAAGAACATCAAAATAACAATATGGGCTGAAATCACGGAGTACGGATACTCCGTGGCTGATATATAATATTAGCTAGATTGATAGCCATGAAGCCATGATAGCCTACGTAATGTTCATATTTTTTGTAGAAATATCAATATACTTTTACATTGCGACTTTCAAGTGTTTGGGATTTCCCCCGTGAGTTTCATATCGGAATTTTCTCGAAATCGGTCTTGTAGTGACGTATGCATCCACACCTATTATATGGATACTTGAAGCATTTCAGGCGCATTATTACAATGATGAACTTATATACTTTACGTTATAAATATTTTAAATCGTTTTGTTTCTTTGAAGTATGAAGTATCCCAATTAAGAAATTCTGAACAGTAGTTTCATTTCATCAAGTCTAATATTCACCTTTATAAAATATTATATATATATTATACCTATACAGGGTCGATCGTAAATAATGGATAACCTGTTAATCGGAGATAACTCTGATGTCAGGCTACAAGAAAACCGACTTTTTATTTTAGGATAGCTATTGGTGTGAAAACGGTAGACAATTTTGTAGATTTTTTAATTTTCCTTCTTTGCTCATTCATTTGGTCACCATTTCTACAAAATAACTTATTTTAATGTACTTTTTTTTGTATCTGACTTCTGGATACTTGTATTATTATACTAGATTACTATATTAGACATTATTAATTCAAAATACTGTCAAATTTTACATTTGAAGCACTTTGTTAGTAAATTTTAATGGTCATGTAAAAATTTGAACCAAATGTACTATGTGAAAAAAATGTACTATGCTATAGCTGCCGATTATCTTAAAAACATGCCTAGTTTATAATACAAGAACGACGGGGTGTGCGGTTAGGTACATTTATTCCCGCCTTTAAAATAAAAAAAATAAAATAGGTAGGAGTACATACTGTTGTTTCACGCTTCATCTGTGACATGGATTAAACACAAAGTGAAAAATGTGAAATCGAAATTAACAGTCACGAGCAGGATTTGAACCTGCATCTCCTGGATACCGTCCAGATGCTGTGCCAATTCAGCCATCGTGACAATAACTTAACGTCTTTGGGTGACGCCCCACGCCATGTGACATGGATCTCGGAATTGGGTCAGTAAACTAACATATTTTCTTCTTCTTCTGCCTAGCCTTATCCCAAATTTCATTGAGATCGGCTTCTGATCTGTTTGGTTTCAGCTGACCACAAGTATTTACACAAAGTGATATGCATATCTGACCTCCACGACTCATATAAGGGTCAACTGGCGACTTCAAGATCGACCTGTGTACTGAATTTAATCCAAATCTATAGTCATTTTTGTGTGTAACAAACATACAAACCTTCACGTATATCAATAATAAGCGTAGGTATTGGAAAAGTTTACTTACAGCTAGTAATGTAGTGTTCAAATTTATGAAAGGTGTGCACAGTTCAAAATAACCAATGCGTCAATACATCTGTAGATAATGTTTACTAGAAATCTGATAACGAATCAAGGAACGCGTTTTATAAACGACCATGAAATATTTGCACGTTGATATACCTACGTTCTGATGACGATTACACAGAATACGTATTCTGGATTTTATATCAGTACTATATTGTCAGTAACTACCTACCTAATTAATTTTTTGAAGTTATACTTCTTTAGGCGCGTTATGAAAAAATGATGAGAGTGAAATTTTAAGATGCGCGCGCATCTGTGACACAAAATTAACAGTATGAAGTTGTCTACAGTATGAAGTTGTCTGCTTAACCGCTCATTAAGTCTCGAAAAAAAAGCTACCAACAAAATAGAAATTGAACCTCGATATTAGCCGCGCATGTTGGTACGCTCGTCACCTCTGATCACTGTTTTCATATTTATAATATTTATCAACATGTTTCTAGTTTATACATTCACAACACGTGTTTTAGTTTCATACAAGTGCGAATTATATATGTGCTAATAAATTATATTCAGTAGTGATTTAAATTGAATATTTTGATTGATATTACTTACTATTTGTGAATATTAGTGAAAAACATTGTGCTTATATACTTTTTCAAGTGCTCCAATATAATTGAGGTTAACTATCCGTATGTATTATTTATTGATATAAATTAAAATACTTTTATTTAATATAATTAACACTAAATATTATTAAATTATTAATGTTAAATACTTATTATTGGTTATTTAATATTTACAAAATAAAGAAATAAATTTAATGAAAATTTTTATTAAATGTTTTATTAAATTTATTTCTTTATTTTTTTGATAAAAATTAAAAGTGAATATTAAATTAAGAAATCAATAAAAATATTTAAAAAATGACCAACCTTAAATTCAACTTTTGAATTTATTATTAAATTTATTATTTAGATATTTTTATATATATTTTTAGCATTTGACATGCCTAGCACTATGCACTAAACACAAAGTGAAAAATGTGAAATCGAAAATAACAGTCAGGAGCAGGATTTGAACCTGCATCTTCTGGATACCGTCCAGATGCTTTACCAATTCAGCTATCCTGACAATTGCTCCTGACTGCTAAATTCGATAACACATCATACTTAACGTCTTTGGGTGACGCCTGCGCCATCTGTCGGACGTATTTTCATACATTATACCGACCAGGTAAACTTAATTTTACAATTAAGATTTTACCTAATAATGACGCAAACCCTTTAAATATTTAGATATTTTTATATATATTTTTAGCATTTGACATGCCTAGCACTATGCACTAAACACAAAGTGGAAAATGTGAAATCGAAAATAACAGTCAGGAGCAGGATTTGAACCTGCATCTTCTGGATACCGTCCAGATGCTTTACCAATTCAGCTATCCTGACAATTGCTCCTGACTGCTAAATTCGATAACACATCATACTTAACGTCTTTGGGTGACGCCTGCGCCATCTGTCGGACGTATTTTCATACATTATACCGACCAGGTAAACTTAATTTTACAATTAAGATTTTACCTAATAATGACGCAAACCCTTTAAATATTTAGATATTTTTATATATATTTTTAGCATTTGACATGCCTAGCACTATGCACTAAACACAAAGTGAAAAATGTGAAATCGAAAATAACAGTCAGGAGCAGGATTTGAACCTGCATCTTCTGGATACCGTCCAGATGCTTTACCAATTCAGCTATCCTGACAATTGCTCCTGACTGCTAAATTCGATAACACATCATACTTAACGTCTTTGGGTGACGCCTGCGCCATCTGTCGGACGTATTTTCATACATTATACCGACCAGGTAAACTTAATTTTACAATTAAGATTTTACCTAATAATGACGCAAACCCTTTAAATATTTAGATATTTTTATATATATTTTTAGCATTTGACATGCCTAGCACTATGCACTAAACACAAAGTGAAAAATGTGAAATCGAAAATAACATCAGGAGCAGGATTTGAACCTGCATCTTCTGGATACCGTCCAGATGCTTTACCAATTCAGCTATCCTGACAATTGCTCCTGACTGCTAAATTCGATAACACATCATACTTAACGTCTTTGGGTGACGCCTGCGCCATCTGTCGGACGTATTTTCATACATTATACCGACCAGGTAAACTTAATTTTACAATTAAGATTTTACCTAATAATGACGCAAACCCTTTAAATATTTAGATATTTTTATATATATTTTTAGCATTTGACATGCCTAGCACTATGCACTAAACACAAAGTGAAAAATGTGAAATCGAAAATAACATCAGGAGCAGGATTTGAACCTGCATCTTCTGGATACCGTCCAGATGCTTTACCAATTCAGCTATCCTGACAATTGCTCCTGACTGCTAAATTCGATAACACATCATACTTAACGTCTTTGGGTGACGCCTGCGCCATCTGTCGGACGTATTTTCATACATTATACCGACCAGGTAAACTTAATTTTACAGTTTTTTTTTTAATATATATATATATATATATTAATTATATTTATATATATATTTGAAAGATATATATTAAATATATTATTTAATGATGCCAAAGAAGTATAACTTCTCACGCGCGTACATAAGTACACGCACCCATTTTTTTTTAATATATATTTGGAGACCAATAAAAATAGTTTCATAAAAAAATATTTCTGCTGACTTAAAATATTTGGACATCTCCTGTTTATGCAAATGCAGATGGCATTATCAATAGACAAAAGTAAGATTAACTTATCTGTGTCTTTTCTTTCATTTTCACGAGGAAATCTTTTTTATAGATAAGTGTTTTTTTATCAGGAATAGTAGCTGGAACGTCCCCTTTTTTCGGGATAAAAGTAGCCTATGCCCTGTTCTGTAGAAGAGTACAGATAAAGAAAGATGCTTATATTAGAATGATATATTATAATTTTATATTTATTTATTTATTTAACAAATTCTTAACATCCTTACAGTCTAAATCTAAACCAACACGATGCTAGAACTACAGAATAATTATATTATATAAAAGAAATACTTATTTATTCTAATTATGTGTTACCCCAGGATTGGATAAAATTACAGCCGATATTTTAAAACAAAATATTATATCCCTTGCTCCGCCCATCACCTTTCTGTGTAATATGATTCTTGGTGCAGGTATATTTCCATCTATTTTTCAAAAAGCAACTGTTTGTCCTATATTTAAGGCAGGTGATAAAAATGAACCTAGTAACTATCGCCCCATTTCCCTTTTGTCTACTCTATCAAAAATACTAGAAAAGCTTGTTAAAAAAAGGGTAATGGGTTATTTAGAAAAAAATAAATTACTTAGTATTCAACAATTTCGAGAATTTGGATGTTGGATTTAGAGAGCATAAATCTACAGAAGACGCAGTTTTGGCACTTACTTTATCTCTCGTTTGTGTTGTATCTTTCTGGATCTCCAAAAAGCTTTCGACACAGTTTCAGTTCCTATTCTTTTAACGAGATTGGAAAATATTGGGATGAGGGGGATCGCCCCGTATATCGGAAACCTAAGATATAAGCAAAAAACTAGCTTTTGACTGCGGCGAAGCCGCGGGCAAATGCCCATTATGTAATATCATAGCATTACACTTCAAAATGATCTCTGTTGGCCTTAATACAATCCTTTAAACGTTGAGGCCAGTTATCATTTTGAAACACTCATTTTCTCCATGGATTCCATGGATCCATGGATTTCTTTATTGCTAATCTTCATCATCATCTTCTCCCTAGCCTTATCCCAATCTTTTTGTTGAGGTCTGACGGCAGACAAAAACGTTCATTTCCAACCACGTTTGTGAGCTTTATGACCCGGTACTAAGTCTTGCTGAAACTACCATGCTTGGTTGGTGTTGCTAACATTCATAAATCTCGCCTCCTCAACATTCATAAATCTCTTCATACACGCTCGCCGGTTTCGGAGACTCCTGACTCCACCTTTGTTCAATATAATATGACCGTGGTATAGGTAGGTGAGTCTCGGTCTCCCCCTGTACCTACATCCTTCCACTTTCGCATTGTATATCTTCTAGATTAGTCGCTCGTCTGGCATTCTTTCCACATGTTCGAACCATCGGAGCATTCCCTTTCGCATTTTTACACCAATACCACAGAATATATACTAGTCCTACGGACAGAACATCACTTACCTTAAAGCTTGTCCAAAATCTCTCTATAATAGCCTACAAAATCTTAATAATAATACCAATTATTCGCAGTGAGAAGAAATGTACCTTATTTACAGTTGAGATTGTTTTGCCCGCCACATGATCCAGGGTGCTGCGTCATTTAACGAATGCGCTAGGGTTGCACTTATAATCGTTTTACTTGCTTACTTATCATCACGCTATCTCCCTTGCGGGGTAGACAGAGAGATCAGAGTGCCAAAAGGCTCTATTCATGCATACATTTCTCGCTTCCTCAACATTCATAATTCTCTTCATACACGCTTCAGGTCCTGGAGGAGGTTGAGACCTTGTCCGATCATCGGTACAACCGGATTGAGGTCTCCCGGTCCCTTCACCCGTCCCGGACCGAGGGGGTTGTCGTTGAGGCTGACCGATTTCGCGCTGCGATTACGCAGGTGTGCGACGTCCTCCTCCAAGGAAGGGGCTCTACTGGAGGTCCCAGGAGCTGGCGGACCTCCGCGCGGCGTGCATTCGTGCCCGGAGGTCCTACACCCGCAGTCGGCGATGCAACCGCGATGGGGCCAGCTGTACGAGGTGTACCGCACTTCGCGGATCGCGTTCTAGTTGGCCATCTGCCGCGCCAAAACGGAGAAAAGGCAGGAGATGCTGGACGATCTCAACCGTGACCCCTGGGGTCACCCGTATCGTGCCGTGCTGAACAAGCTCCGCACTCAGGCCTCCCCCTCACAAAGACCCTTCAGCCCAGCCTCCTCATCGAGGTGTTCGAGGGCCTATTCCCGGTATTTCAGCGGTGGAGTGCTGTTGGCGGTGTCGCTTGACATCGCCAACGCATTCAACAGTCTGCTATTCAGCTGCATCAGGGAGGTGCTCCGGTATCACGGGGTGCCTGTATACCTGAGGCGGCTAGTGGCAGACTATCTTGAGGGCCGCAGCGTTCTCTATGAGAGCCGCATAGGGGACGTTGTGAGGAGACCCATGTCGTGCGGTGTCCCACAGGGTTTGGTTCTAGGGCCGCTCCTGTGGGACATTGGTTGCGACTGGGTGCTACGCTGTCGGCTCCCCTCCAGGCTGGTCATCTGCTATGCGGATGACCGCAGGAAGCGGCGTTCCTGGCCACCTTAGGAACCTCAGAGCTGGTCAGGAGGATAAGCCTAAGCCCCAGCGCCCCCGCTGGGGCTTAGGGTGGCCCTGGACAAGTCGGTGGTTTTCCATGGGCTCCGACGTCGGCCACCTGCTGGCGCCTCGATCACTGTGGACGGGGTCCAAATTAGGTTGCAGGCCCAGATAAAGTATCTGGGTCTAATGCTGGACGGGCGGTGGCGCTTTCGCAAGCACTTCCGTCAACTGTCCCCAAGGCTCGTCGGTGCGGCGTCCGCCCTTGCACGGCTCATGCCGAATATGGGCGGACCCAACAATGCGTGCCGACGGCTTTACGCAGGGGTGGTCCTGTCGATGGCACTGTACGGTGCCCCTGTGTGGGCGGAGGCCCTGGACGCACTAAACAGGGCTCTTCTGTGGAGGCCACATAGAGTCGTCGCGTCCAGGGTCATACGCGGATACCGCACGGTGTCGACGGAGGAAGCCTGCGCGTTGGCTGGAACCCCTCCGTGGGACTTGGAGGCGGAGGTGCTCGCCGAGGTATAACGGCGGGCGTCGCAAGAGTGGGAGGGGTCGTCCCCCACCCAGCGTGATGGCCAGATGGCAGGGCGACGCCTGCCAAGCTGCCATGGCCAGCTGGAGGGCACGGCTGGAGGCGCCCCGGGCCGGTCTTCGGACCGTAGGAGCGCTCCAGCCGGTGCTGGAAGAGTGGGCAGGGCGACGGCACGGATTCCTTACCTTCCAACTGGTGCAGGTGCTGTCGGGGCACGGTTGCTTCGGCAGATATCTGCACATTGTCGCAAGGATGGAAGCGACTCCGGGCTGTCACCATTGCGGCTGCGGCGAAGACACAGCGCAGCACACGCTCGAGTCGTGCCCGACTTAGGCCGAGCAGCGCCGTGAACTCGTTGCGGCCATAGGGGGGGACCTCTCGCTGCCGAGCGTCGTCAGAGCGATGTTTGGCAGCGACAGGAATTGGGCCGCGGTCGCTGCCTTCTGCGAGGAGGTCATCTCCGCGGAAGGAAGCGGCGGAGAGGGCCAGGGAGGAGGGTTCTTCCGCTGACCCAAACCGCCGCCAGCGGCCGTGGTGGCGCAGGCGCAGATACTTGCGCTTCATGCTGCCCTAGCTGAGGCTGCGGGTAGATGGACCGGGGAACGTCCACCACCAAGGCCTCTCGCGAAGGTGCGACACTCCGTGTGTGGATGCGTCGCTCAGTAGAGGGTACCCGAAAGGGTAAGCCGCCGGCGGACCACCGAAGGAATGTAACATGGTTCCAGTGGCCCGCCAACAAAGGCGGAGAGACGGCACACGGCGGGTTTCTTTAGTGGGTGCAAGCCTCGCACTACCCTGGTCGTTGCCCCGAACGATAGGGTGTGCGGTTAGGAACATTTTTTCCCGCCTTAACAAAAAAAAAAGGGTTGCGCTTATAATGGTTTTACTTGCTTACTTATCATCACGCTATCTCCCTTGCGGGGTAGACAGAGAGAACAGAGTGCCAAAAGGTTCTATTCTTGCATACATTTCTCGCTTCCTTAACATTCATAATTCTCTTCATACACGCCGGCTGGTTTCGGAGACTCCACCGACCTCAGCAACGCTGTCGTTTATAAAACTTATATATTTTTTAATAGCTTCTCTTTGATTAATTTCTATATCATTTTCAATGTTATGTTACGATGTAACCAACAAAAATAAAATAAATTGTAAAGATATGTTATTTCGACTGCTAATCATGAGGTCTCGGGTTCTTTCCCCGGGACGGGCATTGCTATTGAGCTTTTTCCTAAAAAGAAAAATTCTCAGTAACAGCCCGGAGTATGGAAATGTGCCCGGTAGACGTCAATAGGCTCGCCCCCTATTACGTGGGACTTAAACATAGCTGGTGAGTCGTGGGTGTGTAATACACCTCTACCTACCCCTATACAGGCGTGATGCTATGTTTTTGTTTACATATTCTATTACACCGGATACAGTATCCATAATTTTAAAAAGCACGCGGTTGCCCCAAAATCCCTACTCTTTCGAATAATTGCCACTGGTTGATTACGCTCCCATAAAAGGCAAAGAAGACCTTTTCGTTACCATATAAGGTAAGCAAACGAGACTGGATACGCACAGAATATGGGAAAGTTCCAGAAATAACTAATTATCCACCAATAGTAGCGTTTAGATACGGTAACGCGACAGAGATAGCATTATATTGTAATAACTAGGAGGTGATTGGAATATAATAGGAGAGGAGGGGTAGCTTTTCTTTTTCACTCCTCGTTTTTACGGAGATGGTAGTACCAACCCGCTCGGGCCCGATACCAAGTGAGTACTCCCACTTGGCACCCAGACTTACCACCAGCCATGCAATGGATGATTATTGCTTACTTCCCTTATTCGCCTCATACGACACCCGTGGGAAAGAATGGGGTGGTGACACTTGTATTCTTACTCCGTCACCACACGGAAAATATATCTTGTATTATAAATGTCTTATTTCTTTTCAAGAACTCTTGTGAGAATGATGCTCCATTTGTTACGAGTAAAACTTATGCAACACTCGGTTATTTATAATTTTTGTAGGCGAATATCAACAATGTTTTATGATGCCAGGGTTATAGAAACAAATAACTTTATTTTTTTTATCTTAAGCCCTATAGTACCGCCTATTTTTTTAAGTGATTAATAACGGGTTCAATCTTTGTAAGTAGGTTCCTTTCGACGAGACGCCCAAGTTTTTCTCTGTGAAAAATTTCGATAGAGGTAGCTAATAAAGAGCGCAGGTATAAAAAATTCGATTTGGTGGGGTGTCGAATTGTCTGACTAACAATAAGTTTAAATGTTTAGATAATTGGATAATAACTCGGAATAACAACTCTCCTACAAAATGGGTAGCTTGACTAGAGTGCTCTTCTACAAATATAGAGAGACAAATATAAATAAAGAGGTAATTCAAATTATTAACGGTCTGATTTTTTGAATGCAACTTTGTAAATAATTGTATAATGAAATGGCCATATAGTCCTACAAATTTAGTGGTACGTTTTCTCTGTCCCACGCTTGAAAGTTGTCGAATTCACGGACACTTAATAGCTACCTCTTACAAGAATTTTCACTGAGAAAAATTTGCGTGTCTCATCGAACGGATCCTACTCACAAATATTCAGCCTGTTATTAATCACTAAAAATAAATAGGCGGCGGCTCCTGGACTACTATGTTTTAATTATCACAAAGTTAGGCCATTATTAGGTAATTATATGAAAATTTAGTAAATTACCGTTAATTATTAGAAAAGACATCGATTTTATTTAGAAAAATAATAAAAATGTAATCCAAAAGTCACATTTGTCACGACATTTATTTGTTTTAGAACATAGCAAAGTCACATGAGATCATCGATATCATCAAATCTATACATATAATATATATTATAAAGCTGTAACAGAGCTATGTCTGTACAATTAAGATATTTGAGAAAAAATTACTGTAAGAAAAGTTATATAGGCGTGTCTAAACACAAAACGATTTTTTTTAGATTTTTTGTCTGTCTGTTTATCTGTTTGTTTGTTCGCGCATCACGCAAATACTACTGAACTGTTTTTATGCAACTTTTTTATTTTATAGGTCTTGATTAGTCTTAAAAATTGGTATACATTTTATCCCGCTACTATATCGGGAACCTGAGATAAGACCCAAAAAAAACCCGGCTTCGCCGCAGCCAAAAGCTAGTCAAACATAAATACATTTTATTAATCAGGATTGGACCTCAATAATACTGCTGTTTTAGTTCAAATCATAATTAGTTTATCGTTATTTGTTACATACATTACATATAATACCAAAATTTAACACAGAGCACAATAAAATTAGTTGAACACTTCGCGGCAAACACCATCATTTCCCATCGTAAATCCTTCGGGACAGTTTGGAGGAGTTACAACTGTATTTCTGAGAGAGGCTTTTTGTGGTGCCGCATCACCAGTTTTTTGTGGTGTTGCATCTATTGTTTTAGTCTCTCCGCCTACGTTCTTCTTTGCATCAGCTGCGTCAGCTTTAGCATCGACTACTTGATGAGGGAATACGCTTCGATTGGAGTCAGACATCATACACTGAAAATTATTATTGCGATTAAAAAACACTTAAAAAAGTTAGTTATAACAGCTATAACTGTTTCATGAACTCTAATTTAGACTTTGGGAAAAGCGTTATTTTGCGATCGTCGTGACTGTCTTTCCTGTGACAATAAAATCACAGTGACAAATCATCGTGATTTTGTCACGTCGATTACTCAGTTACACGTGTCACACACAGCACGATCACGACACATGTTTTTTTTAGTATCACAATCAATAGGTATTATTAAATATATGCTTGATATTTTTTTTAAATATATTAATTGCTTGTGGTCATATATAGTAATATATAGATAGACACAATACAGGTGATCCAAAATAACCTTCACACTTTACTAAATTACTACTCAAGTGCTTTTTATTTATAAAACTATAGAAAAAAAAAATACTATATTAATTGTATAATTAAGTACACGCATCATTATCGTCAGCCATATCTATGCCTCAATTCTTAAAATAATTAAGAAAATTCACGCGCCTTGCGTCTTGGGGAACCTAGGAACAATATACGTGATTTTGGAACGTTGTTACTTCGCGCTAAGTAACAGCGACATATTTTAACGACTAACCACAGTGACTTTTTCGCCGTAACGTTATTTATCACCCAACTTTACTCTAATTATAGATCATCACCCCAGGAATTTGAAGACTAGAGTTACCTATTATAGTTACAGTAGTTACTAACATACGTGTTTTAACAGACTACGAATGGATATTGGTATCTCCCGACACGATCCACAGGTATCGTAAGAGATTAGCCACAATTAACAAAAATGGTCAGAGTCGTATAATTACTGAGGAGGATCATGCTTCCTCCGAAAGAATTAAAAATAATTCCAAAATTTTTGCAGAATTAATTCAGGTACTGAACTAATGCAGAGCAGATTAACCCCAGAAAAATACGACTAGGGAACTTCTTAGACAAAGCATCTAAGTACAAATAAATGCGGACATTACTTTTACAATTAATTGAACAAATAATACTGTTAATAATTTTCAAAGGTGTAACATTGTATCCTATGAGGTGTACTTATTTTCAAGATATAGTATCTGATCTTACTTTTTAGCATAAACTATACATAATTGCAAAGCTTATGTTGGTTACAAAGTAGTCAGAGTCATTTATTTGATTTACAATTTCACATTTCAGTTTTCATCTTTGATCATGTGGGTGCTCCTCGTGGGGATGATAATGAAACGTCGGTGAGCACTGGTTATATTCGTATATTAACTACATTGCGTTCTGTCCGACTGACCTCCTTACATACGAGTACTAGCCTGCTTATATACATATGTGATTGCGACATTATAATATGCAATTCGCATAATCAACACATACGGGGTGTATAAAAAAGAAATGTTTACTATCCTTAACCATCACAAAATACAACAAGACCAAAAAAAACAATAAAATGCCATGACCTTATTACTACTAACACAATTTATACACAATAATATTATCTAACTTTGCATTTACCTACTTATTAACTTATTGCAAATCAATAAACCTTACGGGCCTTTTAACAATTCTGCCACTTTGCGTTTTTTTTATTAAGGGCGTGTTTACAGTAACATTCTTATGCTGATCCAAATCGCTATTACACGCGCTGTTGGAATCCTCTAGAATGTATGCTGGCTTAACCCTGTCGATAGAGACCTTACACTCCTTACCATTACCAAAATGGTGAACACCTTTTTGTCCCTTTCCACAACTTTGTAAGGACCACTATATGGCGGTGTCAAAGGTTTTCTCACAGCGTCTACAGGAATTTAAATCAGCATGTACAAACATATTATTGGCGTCCCTACTTTTAGGTCTAATTCTATCTAACGTATCCTTAAGCCTAAGTATGTACGCTTGTGGATTATCTATTGTAGTGCTATTCTCGCTGCAATACTCACCAGGTAACCTCAAACAATGCCCCAACGTAAATTCAGCGGCGCTTATAAAATCACTATCCGCTTGACACGCAGCTCTCAATCCTAACATTACTGTGGGCAATTCCGTTAACCAATCTACATTATTTCTTAACCTACATGTAAGTGCGACTTTTAATGACCTATGCCATCTCTCAATTTTACCATTTGCCTGCGGGTGGCGTAGGTGGTGCGTGATTTGTCAATACCTAATAACCTCATAAGGTCTCTGAACAGATCACTTTCGAATTGTCGCCCTTGGTCTGTCGTAATTTTCAAAGGCACTCCCATCCTTGAAATTCACCCCTCGTAAACCGCCCGGGCTACCGTGTCTGCCGTTATATCCGTAACGGGAAAAATTTCAGGCCATCGTGTACGGCGATCTATCATAGTTACGCAATAACGAAATGCCTGTTCTGTCACCGGCAAGGGTCCCACAATATCTACATGTAAATGCTCGAAACGGTCGCCTACCTCAAAATGGCTAAGCTTAGACACCGTGTGACGTCCTATCTTACACTTTTGGCATTTAATACATGTCTTTACCCATTTCCCTATATCCCCGTTCATTCCTAGCCAAAGGACATTCTTACATGTAACGCTCGAGAAGCTCGAGTTCCGGGATGAGATAACCCATGTAAAGTATCAAATATAGTTTTTCTAAATTCTAATGGAATATAACGTCTAACATGGCCAGTAGAAGTTTCACAATAAATCATTTCCTTATTTATTCTCATGCGTTTTAATCGAATGTTATTATTCGCATTTGTATTACACAATAGCTTTGCTAGCTCATCATCTTTCGTTTGTGCTTCCGCGATTTGCTTATAGTGCAAGGTCACCGGACTCGATATCGTCTCTACCCTAGATAACGCGTCCGCGACCGCATTCTTGGTACCGTCTATGTGTCGTATATCGCTTGTAAATTCGCTAATATACAACAACTGCCGAACTCTTCTGGGTAACTCCTTATCCGAACCTTAGTGAACGCAAACGTGGGAGGTTTGTGATCCGCATAAACCGTAAAATTCCTCCCCTCTATTAATTCCCTAAAATAAACCACCCTGAATAAATCGCCAAAAGTTCCTTATCATACGTACAGTACTTCTTTCGGGATTCCGTAAGCCGTTTAGAAAAATAACCAAGGGGTCTCCATGTATTATTTTCTTTCTGTTGTAAAACCGCGCCTATACTGAAATCGGATGCGTCGGTCATTAAAGCTAATTGCGCGCCCGCGATAGGGTGAGATAACGTGGCAGCATTTTTCAAGTTCTCCTTAGACCTTTCGAATGCTCTAGTTGCCCCGTCCATCCATTCTATCTTACTCTTATCTCGTTTTTTCGCGCCATGTAAATACTTATCTAAAACTCCCTGAACTGTTGCTGCGTTAGGTATATGGTTTCTGTAAAAATTCAACATCCCTAGGAACCTACGCAGCTGTTCAATCGTCTCTGGTTTCGGGTATGTCTCTATAGCCTTAACCTTATCAGGTAAGGGACCAATACCCGTTTCCGTGACCTCATAACCTAAAAAATCTATTTTTGACTGCTCGAAGACACATTTGCTTAAATTAATGGACATCTTGTACTTCCTAAATCGTTCTACCTTAATCAAAGGTTTTCATCTTATAATTTTCATAATACGAGTATTATTACAAACACTGACATAATTTTGTCTGTCAAAAGTATATAGAAAGAAAGAAAGAAAGAAAGAAAATATTTATTTGGTTTCTTCAACATTTAACACATATATACACTTTTAGCAATATTACCTAACACGTAGAAACCAAAAAGGTACAACCTCAGCATATGCTACAACATTTGGCTGCTGCAGCGCTGGTTTTCAGATATACCTATTAAGTAAGATTACGGACCGCCACGATACAATACTTAATACATAACTTAATATAATTAAATAATAATTTGACCATATCGATATAAATTATATATACATATATACATACATATACATACATAAATACATATATATACATTAAATAATAGCAATAAAGTAATAAGGTAAATATTATTCACTGTTAGTGTCACAAATAGGGTAGTTTATATTTAGATATTTTTAGCATTTGACATGCTTAGCACTATAATACATCAAACACAAAGTGAAAAAAAAGAGTAGTTTTTTTTCCGCCACAATTATGTATTTTAATTGCTACCGATGCAATAAAAAATCTGACTTTTGTAATTCTAATAAAAAGTTTTTATATTTAATTTTGAAACTATTTTCGGATCGTAACTCACGAAATGGAGGCAAAAGATCGTTCCAACAGCGAGTGGCAGCAAATTTGAAACTACCATGAAAAGCTGCGGTTCTGTGCCGTGGTGTTCGTAGTAAGTAAGTAGACGCCCTTGTTTTTATTTTATTATGATCTTTTGACCACCTCAATTTCCGATAAAGATACTCCGGTTGTTGTGACAAGATTACATTAAAAAGAAGAGAAGCTAGATGAAGCTTCCTTCGTGCTGACATTTTCATTAAATTACCTTGATTTAAAAACGGGGTGACGTGAGAACGAGGAGGGATGTGGTAGCAAAATCGTGCACATGCGTTCTGTACGCGTTGTAATAGTTTCTCAGTTTTACCGAGAATGCAGTTCCCATACACTGTATCAGCATAATTAAGTTTCGATAATATCAGTGACTCGCACAGCATAATGCGCATATCAACACTTAAATGTCGTCGAATTCGATACAATATTTTAAGCCTATAGAAACAGTCACTTACTGCCCGAACAACATGGGATTCAAAATGCAGTTGCCCATCGAATATTACTCCAAGGTTACGTGCCTCCTCTACTTGTGCAATTGAACGACCATCTATTTTAATGTTTAACTGGAGTTTTTGACAGTTCCTTAACATACTTCTGGACCCCATGACAATAAATTTAGATTTCTCAGGGTTCAGCACCAAGCAGTTTCTCTTCGACCACTCAGATATTCTCTCAAGGTCCTCATTTATTTTCTTTATAGCTTCTTCTGCATTTTTTGGGTTAAAAGACAGGTATAACTGAAGGTCATCAGCATAAAGATGAAATTTAGAATTAACTATGCAGTTAGTGATGTCAGCAGTGTATAGAGTAAAGAGAAGTGGACCGAGAATGGAACCTTGGGGAACACCTCTCGTAACCTGTTTTAAGCTCGATTCCAGGTTAAACCCATCCTTATTTTTTATTTGGACATATTGATATCGGTTGGACAAATAACTATCAAACCATTTTATGGTCTTAACATCGCAACCGTAATATGAAAGTTTGGAGAGAAGAAGAGAAATATTAATTGTATCAAAGGCACGCGAATAATCAAGCAGGACGAGTAGAGTCACCATGCCCTGGTCTCTGTCTTCCAGTATATTATCTACTACATCTAAAAGAGCTGTAGCAGTGCTGTGCTTTTCGCGGTACCCAGATTGAGTAACAGGTAAGATATTAGAATCCTCAAGATACTTTCTCAGCTGTTTACAGACCGTCTTTTCTAATATTTTGGAGAGACATGGTAGCAAACTGATCGGCCGTAGATCCTTGGGACTTGTTGGATGTTGGATTTTTGGTAGCGGATGAACAATAGCCACTTTCCACACACTGGGAAATGTGGAGGTTACGAGAGATCTGTTGATGATGACTGTTACTGCTCCAATAGATTGTGGAATAGTCATCATTAGCATATCCAATGATATATGATCAGAACCCGTAGCCTTAGACTTCAGACTAAGTAAAAAATGCAATACATCTTGTTCTGTCACTTCTTGAAGCTGAAAAGTATTTATGTTTGCATGTCGGTTGAATGCGTAATAACTTAGCTCCTGTATTGTAACGAAGCTTGAGCCAGGATTATCTAAGAAAAACGTGTTTAATAATTCAGGGTCATTACAAAAATGAGGCAGGTCGTACGTCTTTTTATTTCTCAACGTAATAACAGATTTTAATTGTTTCCATAAAAGCTTAGGTTGAGTAATATTTTTATTTATCTGTGTCATAAAATATGCCTGCTTTTCGGTATCAATTGCTGCTCGGACAAGATGCTTAAGCTGTTTGTAGGAGTTATGGAATTGCTCACAGTTATTGGATTTAAATTTAGTATAGCTTTTGTCTCTCAATTTCATCATCAATTTTACAGTATCGGTTATCCAAGGGCAAGATTTATTTCTAATTAACACTTTTTTGATCGGCGCATGCAAATCGAATAATGTTAAAAGAGAGTTATTGAAAATAGCAACCATAGTATCCACTTCCTCCGTCGCTTTCACGGCCTCCCATTTAATGCTGTTTAGATCTGTAGTAAAAAAGTCTAGTAAAATGTCTTTAAATGGCCGGTAAATAACCCAATGCGGAGCAGGTTTATACAATTTAAAATTAAATTCGACTGACACTATTGCATGATGTCCCAGCTCAGGTATATGAGATACACTTACTGAACACACTCTCGCATCGGTACACACAGTATCAATTAGTGTCTCACTGTGGTCAGTGAAGTGAGTCGGCTGATTAATAATTTGTTTTAAATTTGAGCATTCGAGAAAATCATTGAACAGTTTCATTTTGTTGTCGGATTGATTAAGAATATTTATATTAAAATCGCCTAGAATTATAATTTTGTCTGCACTAGAAATAGAAGTAAGGGATTCAGTGATAGCATCAAAAAACTTGTTCACATCTTGCCAGGGAGGCCTGTAAGCCGTGCCAACAACGAGCGAACAAGCGTTGACGTTGAGTCGGAGCCACATTTGCTCGACTTCCGGCGCGTGTGGGTGCGGCACAGTGCGCACGCGGAGGCCGCGGCGCACGTAGAAGCCAACGCCACCGCCGCGACCGCCGCGCACGTCGCGCGCGCGGGGCTCGTGCAGCAGCCGGTAGTCGGCTAGCACCGGCGCCCGTCCCTCCTCGCCCTCCCTGAGCCACGTCTCGTTGATCGCCATAAGATCGACCCTAAGATTTTCCATGGCTACTATAAATTCTTCGTGTCTCGTACCTAGTGAACCCGCATTGAATAAACCAACTTTTAGGTTTTTTGCTTTATGCATCATTATAATAAAAAATAATAATAATCGTAATACGTCCTGTTAGTCTCATAGAGTGATAGGTACTTATTGTATTTATAACATAATATAAATAGATAACATGACAATGATATAATAAGTGTTGGGTGCAAAATAAAACAGTAGCCTGTAATTGAAATGTAAATATATGCATATAATAAATATGTAACTCTAATAACAGATAGTGTAAAAGCATAAAAATTGTGGATCGGGCGACTCGTAAAATATTCATAGCTTTAGTTAATTTGTATATTAATAATTTCATATTACAATCATAGCGAGACCAGAATGAGTAAAAAATTAAAACACAGTATATAAGTCTGAAGTTATTTTCAACGGTGTAAGCAATATCAATCGAGCTTAGTTTGTGCGACTTCAGCCCCAAAAACACGTACAAAATCTTCTTCTGAGTGGATGTGATGGGTCGGTTTACCATCACTTTGTTTAGCTAGTATGCGGCCGAACTTGATCCAGGAATATCTCCACCCAAGACGAGCAGTAGCCTCGCGCACTCGATGAAACAAGATTCTATTTGTCTTTGTGAGCCTCTCGTTGACATAGAAGCGACGCGCGGGTGCGGGCAGACCCAGGTCGGCCGTGTTGGCACCTCGCCGTACGCGCGCGTTCTTCACCAGCTCGTCACGCGTCGCGCGCCGCGCCAGCCGCACCACCACGCGCCGCGCACGCCCACCGCCGTCTGCCACCTCAACCTCACGCCCGACGCGCGGCCCCACTCGTTGCGCGTACACGATATCCCGGTCGTCGAGGGTCACCCCGAGTTTTACCGCTACCAGCTCCACCGTATGCACCACATTCTCGCCGGGCAGTTCGGGGAGGTTCGCTATCTCTAAATCAGAGCTGAGTGCCTCTTGGTCTTTGTCGTTGAGCTCGAGCTGCAAACGCGCTACCGTCTGCTGAAGCTGACTTACTGCCGCATCATCTGAGGCGACTGACTTACTCTCCAGGGTCTCGATCCTGGACTCCAAGCTGTCCACTCTCTGAGTGCAATCATTAAAAGACGACTGGAGCCGAGACACTTCCTGACGAAATTCCCGCAACTCATTCCTAACTTCGCGGAGCTCCGACCTGAACAACCTGATCTCTTCTTGAAGTCCAGAAGCCATCTCACTCGCTACGTCAGTATCCCCGCCGACCAACTGCGTTTTTTCATCAGGTGACACAGTAACGGCCTTGTGATACAGTGATAAATTTCCAGGCTCTCCAATACTACCACTCAATTCTTTTACGGGGGTGGCACTGTTATCTCCCTTAGGGGCCTTTTTTTTGCAGTCCGGGCATTTCCAATTAATACACATTTGTGTAGACTCCGGCAGAAGTAAGCAACCAAAGTGGTACCTGTTTCCGCAATTGCTGATGGAACACACAGCCCCCGACTTCGCTGCAAGGAACTTCCCACAAGCTGCACATTTTGCCATTGTATCAAACGCTAAGTATTTATGAGCTAAGAGATAGTTAGCTTAAATTTACTTTGTTTACAAAACTAAAGTGTCACTTTCACTATATGTGGGTACAAATACACAAAGTTCGCACTATAAATCTCTGTAATAACGTAAATATGCGTTCATTTATTCTAATATCGTTCACACATATACATAGCACTTTCAAGATTTTAGGTCAAATGTTTTTACGCGTTAATAATAAGTTATATTAATGTTTACGATAAGCAATTGATCAGCTGATATGTATCGTGTACCGACCGTAACCGTACTCCAAAATATATGAGCATATCACACTGCGCTTGCTGCTACTCGTATATATCAACATTATTGAAAATTATATCGCTTCCAAGATTCTACTGATTATTATATTTAATACAATTTATGTGATTATTCAGTGCAAGATTTTTATTATTTACTCAGAGATTGCTACGAATACAATTACGTATATAGGCCTAGGCATTTATAATTATATAACTAAACTTCTACATAAGTCCAAGCCATTATAATAAATAGAGAATGATTTTCAAATACATACAGCCACCACAGTCGAAGAACCATATCTTAGGCTGTGCAGCCACCAACTTCAATGAAAAGAGGTCAAAATCAAAGTCGGAAAAATTTTATAACTTTACTTTTCGTTATATTTGCTGAAGTTTTTTTACTTTAATAACAAAAGTCTCGTTTTTAACTAGTTTACAAAATCAATTATTTTCATAGGTTTTTCAAATGACAACTTTTTTCTATAGTCTTTTCTGCATTATTTAATATTGATTACAATTTAATGACTACTTATAATTTTAAATATCGACTCGTTTAGGTATTATTTAATCGATTTAAATGCCACATGATCAGTCAGATAGTTAAATATTTAAAGCTCAATTAGTAATGGAAGGAGATCGTATACCACCCCACATCACTTATAAAAAAAAATAACAATAACATAAGCTAATTCCTACATCATAACATTCGAGTTTAAGTATTTTATTAAAACTAGAAAGTTGCTTGACGCAACTATTGTTTACTCACCTTGCATGTATTATTTTGTTCAAAGTACTGATGTTAGGTGGTGCACACACGCACTTCGTTTCAGTTGCAGGTGACTACTGATTCAGATACCGACAGAAACACTGTTATATACAAAATGAGATGAAATATAGGTATTCGCAGTTTATAGTCCTCTGTAGACGACCCCATTATTGTAATGTGACTTAGGCCAGCAATAGCTTAAAGACAGCCTTATAAAGAATATTTATGAGAACATCAAAGTAACAAGAATGAGCTGAAATCACGGAGTATGGATACTCCGTGGCTGACATATCATATTAGCTAGATTTACAGCCATGAAGCCATGATAGCCTACGTAATGTTCATATTTTTTGTAGAAATATCAACTTGCGACTTTCAAGTGTTTGGGGTTTCAAAGTCAAAGTCGTCTGTTTGCCGGATCAGTCAAGATCTCGCGCGAGTACAGCTGCATTCGCGGCTTCGAAAGCGCTCGAAAGCGCAGGAGGTTGACGCGTCGGAGTCGGAGAGCAGCTCAACTTCAATGTTGCCTCCGGGAAGGCCCGGTAGAACGGCTAAGAGGGGCCGAAGTACTGGTAAGTAAGCAAGCATGGTACCACGTACCTTGTCCCAAGAGGACGAAGCCATAATCACAGAATTAGGAGTGGAGCTCTCGGTGGAAGAGTGGGTAAACCTCCTCACATCGAGGCTCCGCGAGGAGCATGGTCCACCTACAGTGGATCAGATTGTCCAGAAAGTTTCCGACGCTATGGCCATCGCGTCCACGGTGGCTAATGGATCGCGGAACCTCCGGTGCAACCTCGCAGAGGCTTTCAAGGCGGCAACCTGCACCGCGTGTGCTGCAGGTAATAGGCCTGCGAAGCACTACATGGGGTGGGAGGACCTCCAGTGACAGGCCCAAAATAGGGGAGGATCAGCCAATCATCCCAAGCTGCTCCCCTTAGCGCACCACCCGTCCCGGGTGGAGGAGGATATGGTTATGGCCTAACATTCAACCGTAACGCTGTCCTTCTCCAGGCGAATCTTAACTACTCTGCCGGGGCGCAGGGTCTTCTCCTGCAAATCATGGTGGAGCGGTTGATTGGTGTAGCCGTAGCTGCGAAGCCTTTTTGCGTTCCTGACTGCCCTCAATGAGCGGGCAGCCGCGATGGCTCCGTGGCAATTATCAGCTCTACGGCGCTTTGTTCCCCCCCTTGTCGATCGGAGACAAGGGTACGGGTACGTCGCGGCTGACTGGGGGGGGGGAGTCACGCTGTGCGGCGTGTACTTCTCCCCCAATCGGAGTCTGGCTGATTTCGGGGTCTGGCTTAACAGCCTGGAGACCTCGATATGGCGACTGGCGCCTAGCCACGTCCTAGTCCTGGGGGACTTCAACGCCAAATCCACGGCGTGAGGGTCCCCTGCGATAGACGCCCGTGGAGCGGCGTTGATAGAGTGGGCGGCGTCGACGGGCATCTGTTTATTGAACAGAGGCTCCGTCAACACGTGCGTGCGGCGAAGGTTGACTCCGATCATCGGTACATCCGGATTGAAGTCTCCCGGTCCCTCCAGGGCCCCAGTAGGGGTCACCGCATCGGAAATGGGGCGGCTGTTTCGCGAATTCGTTCCAAGAATACAGTCTCCGGGCCGGACGGGAATCCCGCCCAGCTGGCCTTGGCTCTAGACCACCTAGAGCCCCACCTCAGGGAACTGTTTGACGCGTGTCTGGCATCCAGACGGTTCCCTGACTGTTGGAAGGAGGGGAGGCTGGTACTCCTGCCGAAGCCGGAGCGAACGCCGGATTTGGTCAGGGCCTTCAGGCCCATCGTGCTGTTGGACGAGGTGGGTAAGCTGCTGGAGAGATTCCTCGCTGCCCGCACCATTCAGCATCTGCGCGACGTTGGGCCCGACTTTTCGCACGCTCAGTTCGGTCGTTCGACAGTCGCCGCGATTATGCACCTGAGGGCGGCGGTCGTTCCCGGCGGTCGTTCCCGGCGGTGGAGTGTTGTTGGCAGCGTCACTTCGTCAACGCATTCAATAGTTTGCCATTCAGCTGCATCAGGGAGGTGCTCCAGTATCACAGAGTGCCTGCATACCTGAGGTGGCTAGTGGCAGACTACCTTAAGGGCCGCAGCGTTCTCTATGAGAGCCGTATACGATGTGAGGAGACCCATGTCGTGCGGTGTCCCGGAGGGTTCGGTTCTAGGGCCGCTCCTATGGGACATTGGTTACGACTGGGTGCTGCGCTGTCAGCTCCTCCCCGGGCTGGCGTTCATCTGCTATGCGGGTGACACGCTGGTCACGGCTCGGGGCGGAAACTTCGAGATAGCGGCATTCCGGGCCACCTTAGGGACCTTGGAGGTGGTCAGAAGGATCGGGGCGCTGAGACTTAGGGTGGCTCTACATAAGTCGGAGGCCCTACTTTTTCATGGGCCCCGACGTCGACCACCTACTGGCGCCACTATCACAGTGGCACAGTGGACGGGGTCCAAATTGAGGTTCAGGCCCAGATCAAGTATCTGGGCCTGGTGCTGGACGGGCGGTGGCGCTTTCGCGAGCACATCCGTCAACTGTCCCCGAGGCTCATCGGTGCGGCGTCCGCCCTTGCACGGCTCACGTTTAGGCGAATATGGGCGGACCCCACAATGCGTGCCGACGGCTTTACGCGGGGGTGGTCCAGTCGCTGGTGCTGTATGATGCACCCGTGTGGGCGGAGTCCCTGGACGCACTGAACAGGGCTCTTCTTTGGAGACAACAGAGGGTCATCGCGTCCAGGGTCATACACGGATACCGCACGGTGTCGTCGGAGGCGGCTTGTGCATTGGCTAGAATCCCCCCGTGGAACTTGGAGGCAGAGGAGGTGCTCGCGGAGGTGTACCGGGGGACGTCGCATGAGTGGGTGTGGAGCGGACGCGGTTAGGTACATTTTTTCCCGCCTTAACAAAAAAAAAGAACGACTACACTCGCCTCTAGCCACGCAGCCATCAACATCATCATAAAAATGACAAAGGATAGGTAGGAAAAGGGTTTAAACTAGGATTTTGTTTTGGAAGTTGCAGGCATGATTGGGTATAGGATAAACTCGGAATAGATCAGATAGAGTTATTAGTAGCTTAGGAGGCTGGGGTCGCTTACACGTTACTTCACCGTCATTACCAGACAAGCAAAGAGATTAAAGTACCCTTAACCAAGGTTATACAACACAACGTTTTATTGATTGATTTCTTGACTTGAACTAATATAAAATTATAACCTACAGTTATCATTAATTATCAGTGTACATCATCATTATATTACGACACAAGATTATTGCTTATTGTTTTTTTATGCTACTTTAACTTTACAATAATGTTAGTATAAAAAGAAATTGTATGTGAGTGAAGTTAAATATCACACTATTATAAAGCAATATCAATCTTTGATATGGAAATTTATCAATAAAAATCACAATAATAAGTTACGTTATTGTTCCAACAAAACATTTAAACTAAAGTGAAGTTTATGCAAAAATCCAATTTATAAATAATTATATATCATGAACATTATTCAAGATAAAATCTGTATTATTAACCATAAGCATGGTACACTGCAGTAATACACGAGAAACAAAGGTATATAGTTACCTTTGTACAGTTATGACAAAATGAGATTCATCCGTGTTAACTAAGAATACAAGTGTCACCACCCAATCCTTTTTCCCGCGGGTGTCGTACAAGGCGACTAAGGGAAGTAAGCAATTATCACCCATTGCATTACTGTTGGTAGGGTTGGGTACCAAGTGAGAGTGCTCACTTGTTATCGGGCACAAACGGGTTGGTACCACCATCTCCTGTGCGACCGGTCATGAAGCACGTCAGTGTGTTTTGGCTGTAGCAGAAGATAGCCGTTTATTCTTTCATTTCACAGTCGAGAAATGGAATGGTGCGCAGCGGCTTAACCATACTGAGAGTATATATACAGTCCATGAGTGACGGTTACCACTTACCATCAGGTGGGCTGTGGACTGACTGCCACCAAAAGCAATAAAAAAAATTACAAAATGTTACCTGATTTACAATAACCTGGCAGATCAGGTTGGAATCTGTGGTCACGCGGGTTCAATAATTCCCAATGCAAGCCGCTATAGGAATAGTAATATAACAACAATACTAGGCCATCGAATACTTCATAAGTGTATGCAATAATTAGTAAGTAATCAAATTATTTGTGAATGTGGAAAAAGAGAACTTTACTGCGAGCGGGATTCGAACCTGCGTCTCTAATAACTGACATAACTTGGTAATTGGACCCCTTCAAACTATTTAAAGTGATATTTGTAACTAGCTAACTTATCATCACGCCATTTCCCTTGCGGGGTAGGCAGAGAGAACGCGGTCAGTCAGCGTCACTCTACAGATTCGCCGCAGAGATCGCATATCAACCACATTGATTTTACTCTCATGCTCCTTTTTGCATACCCAACTCTCGGATCCATATAATAACGTTGGGACAAGCACTGCGTTGTGTATTGCGACACGTGCCCTCTGGCTGAGGTAATGACTGCCGAGAAGTTGTCTCAATGCGCCGTTCCCTCTATTTCCCGCATTCACTCTTCTCTCTACATCAGTGGTGTACCTTCCATCCCGACTGAATCCACATCCAAGATATACAAATTCATCCACTTGTTCTAGCACACCATTTCATATTGCTACTCTAACATCTGTTCTGGCTTCTCTTTCAAAAACCATTATTTTAGTTTTGTCCATTCACACGTAGGTCCCTTTTCTTACAATCTTGTGACATTACGTCAACTAGGGTTTGCAAGTCAGTCGCGGACTGCGCTAATAAGACCGCATCGTCTGCATATAGCAGAGAGTTAACCACTGAGTCACCCATCTGAACTCCCACATTCATTTCATTCAACCTTTGTAGACATTTATCCAGATATATGATAAACAGTCTGGCTTATAGAACGCAGCCCTGTTTAACGCCGATATTGACATCGAACCTGGGCGATATTCCATCGTCCAGCCGCACACAAGCTCTGCAGTCCATGTAGTTGGACTGCACTGCTTGTAGCAGTCTACCGTTAATACCATACTCTGGCAAAATGTCCCAAAGTTCCTTTCGTACAACCCTGTCAAATGCTTTCTCCAAATTCACAAAACTGCAGAAAACCCTCTGGCCTACAGCCATATGCTTCTCGACAATGTTGCGCAGAGAAAACACTTGATCCATGCATCCCCTTCCACACCTGAAACCTTGTGCCTCACACAAAAATTCATCAGACACCATCCTCATTCTCCCTTCAATAATCTTACCATACACTTTGGCTGCCAAGCAAATGGCTCTGTAGTACACACAGTCATAACGTGAACCCTTGTTTTTAAACAAGGGCACGATGACTGCGCTTCTCCAGTCCTTGGGAGCCATTTCTGAGCTCCAACATAAATTAAGAAGCATCAGGAAGGATTCCCAGACACATGAGCCTCCAAGCTTGATCATCTCAGCAGACACCATATCAATACCCGCTGCCTTACGATTTTTCAAACTTCTAATCGCCCATTCAACTTCATCCATACTAATGTCATCAGAGGATGCCGGTACCGAATGCTGATCTGTTAGACCACATGTGGCACCGGCATCACCCTTAACATCCGCATACATGTCTCCAAAATATTCACTCCATCGGCTTAACACATCTTGTGTTTGCGTAAGAATGTCTCCAACTTTAGACCTTATTTTATTCATTCTGAAAGCTGACCAACCACTTCGAGTGTTTTTCTTCACCAGTTGTTTTTCTTCGAGTGTTTTTCTTTTCCAGAAAAGTTTGGTGTTGCTCTCTAAATTTTTGGTCAGCCTTTCTTCTGCAATCATATTTGTTCTATCACGCTTCTCTTTCACTAAGGCTTTGGTGTCATTCTGACGTTGCCGGTATATTTCTTTCTTCTGTTCTTTCATACTTGCACTCAGGTTCAAAGAAGATACATAGTCCAGCCACGCTTTCTACTTTTCCGTGTCCCACCATGCATAATCTTTCACTTTCCTATGCTTCTTTCAGCATCCACATACTTCTTTCGCTGTATCTATCATACTATCTTTCAATACTCTCCAGCATTCTTCTATGTCAGATTTTGGCTGACTTGCCATTGTCAGCCGTTCACGGACACCCTCTGCATACTTTGCCTTTACACTCTCTTCTTACAACTTTTCAATCTTTATTCTTTCAAGGCCTCCGAAGGGGACACGCTCTCGCCAGTGTCTCCACTTTCTGAACAGACCACTAAATCTCCCAACAACGAGATAGTGGTCCGTGTCGACAGTGGGACTCCTGTAAGCATACAAGATATCCAGAATTTCGGAGGCGACTGTCTACCAAAGTTAAATCTATCATACTTCTCTGTTCATTCCTTCTCCATATGGATGTCCGTATGTTGAAAAAATGTGTTTGACACAATAAGGTCTCTCTCCATACATACATCCGCAATGAGCCTACCTGCATCGTTCACTCTCTTATCACCAAACAAACCAAGTATGTCCTCGAAGTTTGGACGCTTGGTCCCAACCCATCCATTCAAGTCTCCGCATACGATCACGGGTTCACTGACTTCTGCCAAATCCAGAACTTCCCTAACATTATCCCAGAACTTCTCTAGATCCCATGCCACCGAAGAACCTACGGGAGCATAAGCTGCGACCATGAAGACCCTGGTGACACCTAGTTTTATTCGGACCCATAGAAATCTGGGATCGAACATTCCGTAGTATTTATTTCACACCTGAGGCCCATCTGCCGTTGTTGGTACCGACGGGGGCGGGTCGATACGCGTCGCCTCTGGGGCACGCCCTAACCCGCACTGCGGTACGCATTGGAGCTGGATTGCAGCCTGTGGATTGCAGGCTGGCAGGGATCGCGATCGTGATATTTGTCATTTTCTAATACCCAGACATTATTGTTTGATTGAAGTATGGTTGGATTTTTCAGATGAGCATTGTTCCAAGTGCTACATATATATATAGTATGTTAGATTGCTAGCGTCAAAATTTCGCAATTTCTTTCGGTTAATCATCAGAGACTGTATACTAGTCGATGAACATTGTTGAAGTAACGGCATCAACATCAATAAATTATATTACACACAAAGTGTGAAAAATTCTGCTGGTTACTGTTATTTCTGATTTCACATTTTCACACTTTGTTATTTTTAAATGTTTTGTAAGGTTTTAATGTTCTTTTTCAGAAGAACGCAGGATTATAATCACATGTGCTGGCTTGAAATCCATAAGCTCTGACAAATTAACTGTCCAATTCTGTGTGCATTTTGGTTAGGTCCACACATCTACAACGGCTACAGCAGAGTTTCAATGTGTCGGGCAAGATGTAAAAACCATTAAAACTGTCCGTATATCGAGGTAGTAAAGGCCCCGAAGGGGTAGGCAGAGGTACACGTAATGTATTACATGCCCACGATTCGCCAGCTATATTTAAGTCCCATTTAATAGGGGGCGAGTCTCTTGCCATCTACCAGACACACTTCCAAACTCCGAGCTGCTACTGAGAATTTTTATTTTTACGAAAAAACTCAATAACATTGCCTGACCTTACATACCGACCACTCATTTTCTTAATATTATTCATAATTGTATAAATTTGGGTTAATTTTTTTTCGGAAACTGAAGAAGGCGGTATTGATGACGATCAAGCCTGGAGTAGTAGTGACGAAGATAATAAAAAATCCAAAAAAGCACGCCTCATAATCTTCATTTTCCACAATAAAATTGATTATTTGATAAGTAACTAATAATGTATTGGTCTTACTAAGTAGTTTTCAATAAATCACATAGATAGCGCTAATTTCAAAAAGTACATTTCATGTCTTATCAACGCTTCGCTTATGAGGCGTGCAATATCGACCACAATGATGAAAATTACAGAAATGTTTGAATATTTTTATATATTTTTTGTACTTTATAAATAGGCTATGAACGTAATAAAACTAATTTTTCATTGGATTTCTTAAACGATCGCAATAGACTAAACGCCTATCTCACTCTCATCCGCTTGAACAGTTATTGTTGCCTCGCGCTCGCACCTACAGCAGAGTTTCAATGTGTCTGGCAAGATGTAAAAACCATTAAAACTGTCCGGCTATTGAGGTAACACTATTTTATAGGTCCCCAAGTAACATAAATATAAAATCCAGCTTTTATACTATAACGAAAGTACACCTTTACTACCTGTTACCTGCCCAAGTAACCATCGTTCTTACCTGTGTCCCCAAGGACATGCATAGAGGAACTTTCAGCTTTTATAAAACAACGAAGGTCTGGCCGTCATGGGCTCCTGGGATAATAGTTACCAGTGGCCCGCCAACACAGGCGGAGAAACGGCACTCGGCGGTTTTCTTTAGTGGGTGAGGGTCCCATACTATCCTGTTAGCTGCCCCAACGATGGTGTTGGCTTGTGTCAAAAAATGCTAGTCATACATGATAAAATAATGCCATTTTTATATAATAATAATAATAATTACTTGTTGTTGTTCAATTTTCCATAAGTATCGGTTTTCTGTATTTTAAGCATGTGACTCGTGAGCTGCATTTTAGTTTAGTGAAACTCTGGTCCACCCAGCTCCACTCCACCCCGCTCCGCTTCAATGGAAACACTTCACTGCCACATTGCACTGCTCTTCTCCTCTCCACTCCGCCCAACTCCACATCAGTGAAAACGTACCCTAAAGATGTAACAGAGCTGCAGCTGTGTCTGTACATTTAAGATATTTGAGAAAAAAATATTGTATTAGGCTATATACTTCGATCATCATGATCGAAGGCTATATAGGCGTGTCTGAGCACAAAACAATTTCTTTTAGATTTTTGTCTGTCGGTTTGTCTATTTGTTCGTTCGCGCATCACGCAAAAACTACTAAACGGATTTTGATGGAACTTGTTTTTATTTGATATCTCTTGATTACACTTAATAACTGGTATACATTTTATCCCGCTACTATATCGAGAACCTGAGATATAACCTAAAAACTAGCTTTTTGTTGCGGCAGAGCCGCGGGCAAAAGCTAGTATCTCACTGTATCTAAGTATTATATTGAAACGTAATTATAGTACATTGTGAATAAGAAGATTTCATATAGGTCATAGCCACGCCGGCCAAATGTATATTGGCAAACTATTAAACTGTAGAGTATTTTACTTAGGTAGGCATCGATAGTTAAAAAATAAATGTACGCACCTAATTAAGAGACTCAAAAGCTAATTTGTGAATTTTAATGTAATCCTGGTAACCGAGAATTCTCGGTCTTACCAATAATGGTAGAGCCTTGCTTATCCCAGCATGAATGGGCCGGCTCGATCGGGGAAGTACATCAGCGTGAAACAACGGCAGGTACTCCTACCGTTGTGTTTAATATAGTGAGTGAGAGCGCCGGAGGATCAAACCACCTCCCTATCCTCTCCTTATTATCCTATCCTTTCCGGCTTCCGTACCAATTATTAATAATGATAATTTAATTGATTAATGATTGAATCTAACTAATCAATAAATTGCAACGATTACGCATTCATACTTCAATAAATGCAAGTAATATTCTATATGAATAAAATATTCACAGAACAAAACTATATGAATAAAATATATATGTGTCTATGTCGATGGCATCTGCATCCTGTTTGGTATGCGTTGTAATGTCACTGTTTGGAATTTTTTTAAGCTTGACAAGTTTTATAAAACGACATGAACATCAGCTGTCAAAAATTTTAAAGGAGTCCTGGGCATTTTTAATAAACTTAAAAACATTACTGTTTACAATATGGTTTATGTTTCTGCATTACTCGTTTAGTGATTTTGAAATGCAAAGAAGTGTTAGTTTGGATAAAGTAAGTTCCTAAGAGACTTGACACATGACCATTGTATAGGTAAATCCAGATGTCAGTTCAGATGCTCTATCGATAGTGTGACTGCGGATCATAAGGTCTCGGATTCCCTGAGATCCTGGGTTGAGCCAACAAAAAGTTTTTAGGTGTCTTCCTTCAAGCATTTCTCAACAGCAATTCGGAGTTACAAAGTTGGTGACTTTTCACTCATATTCCTCGGAAAGTGCGTAATGGGAACGTAGAGTGTTTACGCATACATCCGTGCATTATAAAATCTTCTAAGTCACGTCTCTTGACGCTGACCACTGGGACCGGAACCGGTCTCGAGATAACATCATGATAGCCAATTACATCCTCAATGGGCAGGTTCATAAAACACTAATCATTAAGAGCGTGATACTGTGCACTTTATCATGCATTGTTCTTCACGAATATCTCATAAGCGTACACAACAAGATACTTTACATTGCGGTGTATATATGTAGATTATATAATCTACTCAAGCATTAGCTAATTTAAATAATGTTTATGTCACTGAAATGGAGCTCATGAGTTGTATTGAATTATTTTCTAAGTTTTTGACATATAAATTGTCTAATTATTATTTTTGCAGGTAAATGGTACAGAACTTTTGTCAAATGCAAGAAACAGTGCAGTCCATAACTCACCAGAGTAAGTATCCAACTAAAACAATTGTGAACGTTAGCATTCAGAATTTATTATTTAAGAGAGTGATCCTCTTCAAAAACAAATACAACACAAATTTCAAATTATTTCAACGTCTACAAATGATTGAAACTTAAAAATGGATGAGTTTCATTACATAAATACACACCTACAGGTAGAAAGATGTAAGTATAATCTTCGATCAATAATGCAATAAATATCGCCTCGACCCATAAAATTTCTCGGTAAATAACAGCGCACTTGGAAGTGAGCTCTTATTTTGTTTAGTTCAAAAAATACTTTATTTGTTGCTTATTTAAGCTTGATTTCACAGTAAATGTTATTTGTCTTTTCACTTATATGTGCAGTAGTAAATTAGGTATTGCTTTGCTAGTCTTTTGTGATGAATGATCGTATATGTCAGATAATATTTTAAAGTTTTGTGACTTTATTACTAAGTGCCATGACTGTAATTTGGTTGAACTTGAAATTATTTTAAACCCTTCGTCTCAGTTCGTTAGTAAACAGATGCAGCTGTATAAGTATATATTCACAAGGACAGTTTTTAGCTTGATTTTGTTCGTGACACTATCTTGTTGGTATTGACGATCGAAGTTAAACACACGCCCTTTTGATAAGGAACCGGTAATCCATACCGTACAATAGGACAGTAACGAGGCTCAAAAAATACAGGTCAAGTTTGATATGGTAATATCGCTGTATGATTTTTTTCAGTAACATTCCTCAAAGAAAACGATTCCGGCCACAGGGAAGTATTTATGAACATTATTGTATAACTATTAAGCCAAAACTGTACAGGAGTAATTCTTTATCCGAACTGACTGCACATTCAAGTGATTACAGTGAGTGACCTATTTGTTAGTATTACTTTCTATATTTCATTGCTTTTTCTATATAATTATACTAAACAATAAATGGTCTCATAAAGTAATCTAGAGAACATAGACGATGATTTGTTTTTATTTAATTACTATCCTTTGCCCGCGGCTCCGCCACAGCCAAAAGCTAGTTTTTGGGTTACATCTCAGGTCAGGAGAGAAAAAGTTAATCAGTTTTTAAGTCCGTTCAGTAGTTTTTGTGATGCACGAACAAACAAACTGATAAACAGACACACAAAAAACCTAAAAAAAAAACATTTTGTGTTTAGACACGCCTAAAAACGTCATTTTTTCTCAAATATCTTCAATGTATACTCATAGCTCTGTTACAGATTTATAATAGTATAGATAGTGTACCTATATAAATAAGCTTAAATAAAGAGCTAGAAGTATAGGCTCAGAAGTGGGTAGACGTGGACTGATAGATAGATCACGAGATGATAAGACCATATGGACACAAGTTGGTGATTCAGGCCAAGAACGACAAGAATGTTTAAAGGATACTTAGAGGATAGGTATTACAAAAAAAACAGCATCACGCCTGTATTCCCTGAAGGGGTAGGCAGAGGTGTATTACACACCCACGATTCGCCAGCTATCTTTAAGTCCCACGTAATAGGGGGCGAGCCTATTAACGTCTACCGGGCTGCTACTGAGAATTTTTCATTTTAGGAAAAATCTCCGGGCTAGTACTGAGAATTTTTCATTTTAGGAAAAAGCTCAATAACATTGCCTGACCCGGGGATCGAACCTGAGACCTCATGATTAGCAGTCGCATACACTATCGCTACACCACCGAGGCAGTTAAAAATAAAGTAACAAAACTGTAAAAAAAAAAACAAACTACCTTGATTGCATAATTGTAATTTTTACGAAACTAATAACATTTCAAATCGAATCATTCAATATCTTGTCAATTTAATTGTGTTTATATATTTATGTAACATCTGAATATCTTTCTATGGCCATGAATCTCCATATTTATATCGCTAGTCTAAATATCCGTGATAAGTTGAATACCTACATAGGATACCAGAAAGCTTATGCTTGACAAATGTTTTTTAATATTTGAAAATGTATAACTAAATCTTTCACCATGTTTTATATAACTTGAAAAAGGAAATTTATTCATCAGTTATACGAGCCTCGATGCAAAATAGTTTTGAAATAAAACTACGTTTACGGAATCTATTGCGTTTACTTGATTTTACTCCTATCCCGACGTTTCGAATACTTTACAGCATTCATGATCACGGGTGGACTTAGATGATAGACGTCCAAGGTTGATATGTTATTTCAACGGTTTCATCTACCCACAGTATATGATTTTACAAAATTTTTGGTTTATTTATTTTAACCCATCTAATATTCGTTTTGAAACACATTTGTAAGCATAAACATTTGAAGTAGATATTTTCACTGTGTTTCTAAACGAATCTGGTCATTTTAAAGTTTATTTTAACATAACTGAAATTCTTTCATGACTTTACATAACATAAAAAATTTAAAAAATATTCTAAAAAACATAACGCAAAAGTATTCGTCTACCCTTGCACTCACGCAAAATAGTTCGTCTACCACTTAGTTGTGTCGCCTTTGCTCTCAATGACAGCTTTAATGCGAAGAGGCATGGTTGCAGCCAACGCAGCACACTCCTCAGGCGTAATTGACTCCCAGACAGCCAAGAGTTTAGCCTTTAAGTCACTCTTCGATCTTGATGGATTTTTACGGAGAACTTTTTTCATTTTCCACCATAGGGTTTCGATCGGCGACAAGTCCGGGCTTTTAGATGGCCATTCGATTGTAGGGATGCTTTTCGCCAGTAGCCACGTCTTTGTTGTCCTTGCAGTATGGCAGGAAGCACCATCCTGTTGAAAAATGAAGGAATCTTAATGCTTAAGTGGCGGAATAGAGGGCAGTAAATTCTCTTCCAAAAGGTTTTTTTGATACCTTGCAGCATTGATATCCACAAACTGCATACTACCAACACCTTGTGCAGACATGCAGCCCCATATCATAAGAGATGCCGGAAACTTCACTTTGCGTTTGAGACAATCAGTATGAAATGCCTCATTTTTGTTCCGAATCACTTTTTTCCTTTCATCGCCGACTGTTACTTCAAATTTGGACTCGTCACTCCAAATGATACTACGCCACTGATCGCAAGTCCAATTTAAATGATCACGAGCAAACTTCAACCTCTTTTTCTTTTATACAGCAGTCAACAGTGGTTTCTCCTTAGCGGTGTAAAATCCGTAACCCATTCTTTTTAGGACTCTTTTGCAAGTATCAACTGAGACGTCTTTGTGAATCAAGTCCTTCCATTGCACCGTGAGTTCTCCAGCTCGAGCACGACGATTATTTTTGATAATTTTCTTCAGGATTCTGTTTTCTACTGCACTTGTGATGCGTGGTCGACCAGTTTTCTTCAAACAAAAATTCGTTCTATTTTTTTTATAGTGCTGAATGATAGATTGGACTGTAGACCTGGGAAGTATCAAGTCTTTAGATATTTAATAAATGGATTTGCCAGCATCGACCCCACAAACTATTTGCTTTCAAAGCTCTTCATACACAGGTTTGCCACGACTCATTGTTATTTGAAAACTAATGAAAAAAAACTGAAATTTTCAGAAATTATACTGTCTCACTTGACAAATGATACAGAATTACTTTTACAAATTTAAATTATGCAACATAATTGTACAAAGAAGGAATAATCTTATTTAACTCACCAATAGACAAACTATTTTGCATCGATTAACAATTAGATGAACTATTTTGCTTATAAATTCTTTGATGAACTATTTTGCTTATAAACAGGATATGTATAAATTTATAAAGCTAAAATAGTTTATTGGTTCATAATTAAAAAATGGCATAAGTAACGTGACATGTGATAGTAGAAAAACTTAATATTTTATATAGATATACAAAAATAATGAAGTTAGAAAAAATCTCACAGAGAAAATTTCACACTAGACGAACTATTTTGCATCGGGGCTCGTACGTTCGATAAAGTACAAAAACATTTTTGGAGTCGGTGTCTTAATTTAAAAACACACTAGCCTTCGCTCGCGGCTCCGACGCAGACAAGAGCGAGATGAACATTTTAAGTATACCTAACCAAGACCTATCAAAAGACAGGTTTGTTCAAAATCTGTACAGTATCTTTTGAATGATATGCGAACAAATAAACAGACTAACATTCAGTCAGAAGTCAGTTCAGAAACGCCTAAATAGCCTAATACATTAATCTTTCTCAAATATCTTAAATGTGCTGATACGGCTCTGTTACAGCTTTATAATAGTAACGATATACAATTTAATTTGGTAACCTATCAAGGTCTGGAGACTGAGATATACTAGAAGTTATTGAAGTTTTCCGTCAAGAAATTCTCAATAGCCACTGGGAGTTACAAAATAGTTACTACGAAAAACACGTAAAATCTATGGTCACTGTTCTCTCTCCGATTGAACCGGTATGCCTTTGCTTGAGGTAACAGTTTTCCCACGCGTCATAATATCTCTTGTACACAAGGCTGTCTGTTGATTTTAGGTTGTTTGCTAAAACTGCTATGAAATTGATATAGAATGATCTTTTATTGCAGATTTAGATTTTCTCAAGAAGACTTTTTTAGGTATTAGCCATTTACAAGAATCATATTACAATAGCGCTGGCGACGCTGTCCAACATTCTTGCAGACGTCATAAGGAAACATTAATGTCGTGGGGTTTTAAAGGAAAGTAAGTATAGTATAACTATAATAATATCAATTGAAAATAGGTAATTAGCATAGAACTCTGAACATGTTTTAGTCGAACAATTATACAAATCGACTAAACCATTTAGGTTTAGTCGATTTGTATAATTGTTTTTTGTTGCTAATACAGAGGCGGTTTAAAATAAAAAGGATAACCTATAAAAGCAGTTGAATTAAAAATTGGTAATTGTATAGGAATTACCTCGCGCCTATTTGAATTATGGGTCTTACTGTCTTTTGGCTAACAGATGACAAAATGATAGCTACTGTCGTTCTTTCTATTTCGTTTTAATTACAAGCAATTTTCATTGAATAACCCATCTAAATTCAAACTTTAGACGATGCAGCTTGATTAGGATTGATAATAGCTGATAAAACAAATTGTAGGTAATATGAAGTTCACCGGGTCATCTGGTAGCAATAAAAAATCTGACTCCGATCTTGTTCTAAGGTCGCCAGTTGACCCTTTAGTTGGTTTGGTTTAGTTGGGTCATGGAGGTGTAAATGTTGATGGATCAGCTAAAAACTGAACAGATCGGCAGCCGACTCCAACAAAAAGATTGAGAGGGAAATGAGGATATCGCGTTATTTTGAATATACTCGTACGTACCGAATATAGCTCGAAATTCAAGTTGCTCAAATGACAATAACATTTTATTTACTAGGAACTTGAAGACGGAAAATTCACCAATTTCATATTCACGGTATTTACTCTATATATTGTAGTCAAGCACTAGTGTAGATAACGGTACATTGTGTGAGGCAACTGTCAACATTACGACACATTTGCAATGTTATTGGACGTCATTTATAGCTTAGTTCAATTTGTACATATTCTTGAATACGTGTGTACGAGTGAGTACTTATTGTGTGTGTACGTGGTTAAGGCCTTGAAGCGGTGACACATACCTCCCGGTTGTTTTAAGAGATAATCCTACTTATTTCCAAGTTCTATGATATAGCTAAGTCAATCATCGGACTAATGTATAGGCGATTAACACACTGCCACGCACCACGCTGCATGTTGCATGTCGACGCATCAACAGATCCTGAATCTGCAGATCTGCATCATCGTCTGAGTTTTTTACGCACTCACGCGTGCTCTCACTCATGGCTGTGGTGATAGTGCAGTGCAGAGCACGGCACTGCGGCGGGCGGGACTCGGTGTGCCGTACCATGCGTCTCGCTGCACCCACGCGCGGGGTTGCATGTTTTTCCGCTTGTAGGCGCGTGATCTGCATGAACGTGCGTGGATGCATTTTCTGTGTGTTGAACTGAGCGTGTTTTCTATACAAACGGAGATACTTACAAACAACGTTAGAACACGCATTCACGCGCTACGCTGCGTGGTGCGTGGCAGTGTGGTAATCGCCGTAGACACCATCAAATAATACAAAGGCCATAGCGTATTCTCACATTCTACGAGCCCCGACGCAAAATAGTTCGTCTAGTATGGAAAGTAGTGCAAATCGTAAAATATAGAAAGTAAATATTGGTAAAATAATTAAGAACGTTTAATAAAAAGTAAACCACAATTTGAGGAACATTTTAAAGTTTATTTTAACATAACTGAAATTCTTTTATGACTTTACATAACATAAAAAATTTTAAAAAATATTCTAAAAAACAACGCAAAAGTATTCGTCTACCCTTGTCACTCACGCAAAATAGTTCGTCTACCACTTAGTTGTGTCGCCTTTGCTCTCAATGACAGCTTTAATGCGAAGAAGCATGGTTGTAACCAACGCTGCAAACTCCTCAGGCGTAATTGACTCCCAGACAGCCAAGAGTTTAGCCTTTAAGTCGCTCTTCGATCTTGATGGATTTTTACGCAGAACTTTTTTCATTTTCCACCATAGGGTTTCGATCGGCGACAAGTCCGGGCTGTTAGATGGCCATTCGATTGTAGGGATGCTTTTCGCCAGTAGCCACGTCTTTGTTGTCCTTGCAGTATGGCAGGAAGCACCATCCTGTTGAAAAATGAAGGAATCTTGATGCTTAAGTGACGGACGGATAGAGGGCAGTAAATTATCTTTCAAAAGGTTTTGATACCTTGCAGCATTGATAGAGAACCATCCACAAACTGCATACCACCAACACCTTGTGCAGACATGCAGCCCCATATCATAAGAGACGCCGGAAACTTCACTTTGCGTTTGGGACAATCAGTATGAAATGCCTCATTTTTGTTCCGAATCACTATTTTCCTTTCATCGCCGACTGTCACTTCAAATTTGGACTCGTCACTCCAAATGATACTACGCCACTGATCGCAAGTCCAATTTAAATGATCACGAGCAAACTTCAACCTCTTTTTCTTTTGTACAGCAGTCAACAGTGGTTTCTCCTTAGGAGTGCAAAATCCGTAACCCATTCTTTTTAGGACTCTTTTGCAAGTATCAACTGAGACGTCTTTGTGAATCATCTCCTTCCATTGCACCATGAGTTCTCCAGCTCGAGCACGATTATTTTTGATAATTTTCTTCAGGATTCTGTTTTCTACTGCACTTGTGATGCGTGGTCGACCAGTTTTCTTCAAACAAAAAGTCGTTCTATACTTTTTATAGTGCTGAATGATAGATTGGACTGTAGACCTGGGAAGTATCAAGTCATTAGATATTTGGTAACTTGATTTGCCAGCATCGACCCCACAAACTATTCGCTTTCGAAGCTCTTCACGACCCATTGTTATTTGAAAACTAATGAAAAAAAACTGAAATTTTCAGAATTTATACTGTCTCACTTGACAAATGACAGAATTACTTTTAGATATTTAAATTATGCAACATAATTGTACAAAGAAGGAATAATCTTATTAAACTCATCAATAGACGAACTCTTTTGCATCGATTAACAATTAGACGAACTATTTTGCTTATAACTTCTTCGAATTTAAAACAGGATATGTATAAATTTAAAAAGCTTAAATAGTTTATTGGTTCACAATTAAAAAATGGCATAAGTAACGTGACATGTGATAGTAGAACAGCTTAATATTTTATATAGATATACGAGTACAAAAATAATGAAGTTAGAAAAAATCTCACAGAGAAAATTTCACACTAGATGGAACTATTTTGCATCGGCGCTCATATAACATACAATAAGGCTATTAAATATAGATATACGATGCTATCAAGGTACACCTACAAGCCTACAAAGTAAACTTACACGCAAATTAAATACACAAATGTACTTATTTTTACTAAGCTTTTTTAAACAACAACAACAACAACAACATAGCATCGCGCCTGTATTCCCCGAAGGGGTAGTCAGAGGTGTATTACACATCCACGGTTCGCCAGCTATGTTTAAGTCCCATGTAATAGAGGGCGAGCCTATTGCCGTCTACCGGGCATATTTCCAAACTCCGGGCTGCAACTGAGAATTTTTCTTTTTACGAAAAATTTCTATAACATTTTTACTGGTTTTAATTGGTACCCATCTATTTAATTTTATAGAAACTATGAATTAAAAAAATACATTTATTTTTAATTTATTTTGTATAACAATAATCCTACTAATAATCTAGTTATAAAGTAACTATTATTGACTAAAAGTCTCCGCGATTGTTTTTTCATTCTACATACTATAAAATATATTCTTATTTTATAGTAATTGAAATAACCTGAAATACATTTTTAATTTATAACCAATTGAACATTGCAACAATTAATTCTTGTTTTTTTTTTATTTTATACTTTTACAGAAAGCCCAAGAAAAAACTTGAAATGTGCCCGGAGTCTTACGCCTCCAAATTTGCCAACGAATATCTCAGCTCTTTTCAAAGACAAAGGGATGATTCCGACATAAACCCATCGTCTTGTGCAGACAATTCCAGGTATCGTATTTCTTGTTTCATAGCAACACTGATGATGATTAAAATTTCTAACTTTTATTTCTACTTAATATTGATAAGCATATTTCATTGAGCACAGATCATGCTGAATATCATTCTTAATCTAAACTACCTAAGAAGTATGTTCTGATGAACATTTTGTTGTTCTTTTAGTATCGTGAGCGATGACCAGTGTGAGGTTCAGAAAGGAGCGGCATTCCCATTTAAATCTACTCCAAGCGGAAACTTGAAAGTTCATTCAAATCAAGTAAGCCTCTTTTATGTGTTGTAAATATATCCTATATCCTAGAATTGGTCACTTTATGATGTGGCCGACCATTTCATGAAATTATTCTATTTCGTGATAATATGGCCAGCTAAAACTGGCCACATCGTTTAAATGTCAACGTTTGATGAAATATCAATCCACGATCGGCCATTTCATCATATGGCCAAACGTGATTACCAGATCAAATAACCATTATTTGCATATCTTCAAGGTGGTATTTCAATCATCTACAGTGGGAGTACTATTAGCAGATCCCACTCAAGCTAAAGTAAAAGTAAAGTTTGAAGGCAAAGCTGGAGGTGAACCTGATGACGAAGAATCACAATCACAAAATGATGTTAGTTTTTATACATTTATTCTTAAAAATGTATGAATAGGATAAGAGAGTTACTGTTTTATATTTTCTTCTAAGGAACTAGACTCAGAACCTCAACTACAATATGGGTCTAAGGATAATCCAAATACCAACTTCAATACCAAAAATCCTGTAAATAATGATCGAAATGAAAAACTGCAACCACTAAATGACATTGAAGACGTGGGAAAGGATTTGAGTAGCCTAGGCTACGCGGCTGCAGAGCCCATAGATTGGATGCGAGTACAGTTGCCTAAGAAACAAGATCTATTTCAAGAATTTTATAGGAGGATACATAATTATATGTTAGTATAATATAACAAAATAGCAAATGTTACTTATTTATTATAAAAATGTTCCAAGTAAAACAATATTAGCAATGTAATTGATTGATTTTATATCCAGATCATAGAGATTGCCACTTAATGATGAGGCCGCTCATTTTATAAAATCTAACCTAACAAAACCGAATCATTTTATAAAATGTTCGGTCACAACATTTCAATTCTAAGATTTTTTCACGACATACACATTAATTAATAATGGACATCTGAATTCGGTTAAAATAATATAAATCTCTAGATAAAAATAGCTATCCCATTGAAACCTTTATCAAAAAGGAGCCCATGTCCCTTTCCAGGCTCCAAATTTTATGTATGCAAAAAAAAAACATTATTATTGGTTAAGTTACTGCGTGAAAGAATTACAAACAAACTCAATTTAATATTTATAGGCTTATTTAAAAAAACTAAAAGTCAAGCATTTATAACCCAACGGCTGAACTGATTTTTATGATTTTTTTAAATAGCAAAATAACTATTAAAACTATGGAAAACATTACGAAGAAAATTTATTTTCTCATACATATATGGAACGAGTTTTTGATGAAAAACTAAATTTAATTTATCTAATATACGTATATCTCATATTAGCTAGTTTAATTGCTATTAGCAAGGAAGTAAAAATAAGCGTATTTTTCGATATATATATTTTTATAGGAACACTGACACCGTTGTACGTATCGGTGACGAAGAGTTTCATTGTCACTACATTGTATTACAAGTGTATTCGTCTTTCTTTGATATGCAACCACATAGAGAAATTGAACTATCTGTTGTGAGTACTTACCTTACCTTCTCAAGAAACATATTATAAAAAATTGAAATCTATATTGAATCCTTATTGAAACCTAAATTGTTCTTTATCTTATAGAAAGATGTTACAGCAGAAGCTTTCCAAACAATTTACGAATGGATGATATTTAATGCAGTTGAAAGTAACAAACTTCTAAAACGAGACAATATCTTAGATCTATTTTGTGCAGCGCAGTATCTTGCTATTAAAGGTGCATAAATTATTGTAATTTCAATATTATGTCTATTAAGTTACGAATAATTAAAATTGCTAAAATAATAAAACTTTCTATCAGATCTAGAAGACCAGTGTTGGTCGTTCATCGTTAATGAAAATCTATTTAGCGAAGATACAGCTTTTGCATTGTTTAGAGAAGCAAGAAAAAGGGGTATGACACCTGTCATGGATTTGATGGTACGCTGATCTGATTTGATATAAAGGAGAATATAAACGCCTAAATTGATCACAATTATGCCAAAAAATTACCAACTGCATAAACCTATTTAAAAAAGAATTTTATGGTTTGAGTTTTCAATACATTATTCCATACATACATGCTTCAGTTTTCAAATGAAGTGAATCTTTGCTACCTTCAGTGTTGCTTAAAAAAATAAATCTACAGACTAGACGTATAACAGACTACATCTCGTAACTTTGTCGTAGTAGTTGTATTTGCTTTAGCCTGCTACTTAGCCACCGTTGAATGAATTTCTTACTTGCTTTATTATATGTCAGGAAAAGCACTTGGGCAAAAGCTATTTGTAGTTTTAATAAAAAATCCGTTTTGCTCAGAGTTTGTTTTAATTTTTCTGTCATATTCTCCCTAGGTTCCTCGAGTGATGAGATTTTTTTTACCTTTAGTTGCTTCAAGAGATTTTATTACCCTAGAACCAGAAGAACTAATGATATTCCTGAAATCAAATTATATATCCGTAACGAGGTTTGTATGTAATAAGCGCCATTGTCATCACAATAAAATACCTTTACCTAAGTTTAATTACTAGTATAAAACAAAGACACTGTCTACGTTGGTTTGTTTCTCATCTTACTTCTTCTGAATGGTTTGAAACTGTTTTTACTGTCGTTCAGATATTTTCCAAAGAAGAAGGAAGGTTTGTTTGTATAATACATTCTAATTAAAAAGGCATTTTTGTTTTTCTCAAAAACTAATGTTACAAATAAAAGATAAATCTTTTCCTTATATATGTATCCTTATATTTTATCCGTGTGGTGACGGGCTAAGAATACAAGTGTCACCACCCCATTCTTACTCGCGGGTGTCGTACAAGGCGACTAAGGGAAGTAGGCAATTATCACCCATTGCATTACTGGTGGTAGGGCTGGATACCAAGCTAGAGTACTCACTTGCTATCGGGCCCGAACGGGTCGGTACCACCGTCTCCTGTGTGACCGGTCATGAAGCACGTCAGTGTGTTTTGGCTGTAGTAGAAGATAGCCGCTTATTATTTCATTTCATATCTGATAAATGAACTGGTGCGCAGCGGCTTGACAATAGTTGAGTCTATGGGCGACGGTTGCCACTCACCATCAGGTGGGCCGGGGCTCGTCTGCCACCCTTAACAATAAAAAGAAAATAACAATATCTAATAGTTTCGATTATTTAGGATATTTATTTTAAGATTCTATTTTGTGTACTTTGTAATATGTAAATCAACGTTTATTATGGTTTTTGATAATACATTGATATTGTTTTAAATTTATAAACCTAGTTTGGTTCTAGCGAGATAGAAGTACTAATGGCTGGAGTGCGATGGCTGTACGGTGATTGGTCGTCGCGTCGAAAGTTTGCAGTGGATGTGATGCGATGCGTCCGCTTTGGTCTAATTTCGCCTTGGCAGCTCGTAGACATTAAACGTAATCCGGATAATGCCGAAATATTGGAGATCGTAAATGAGCCTGAGGTACAGCAGATGGTTGATGATGGCCTCGCGTAAGTTTGTATATTTGCCAGACGTCTTAAATACGTTTCTAATCAAATTAAATTCGTAAAAATCCGTCTAATAGGCAAAACATTTTTTATTGTTGACGGAAAATTACGTAACTTTTTACAGATATGTAATAATAAAATACTGGTACGGAAACAATTCTAAGAACTATTACCATTGGATTGATGTCCTAGGCCTCAATGAGCCAGCTGAAAGAAACTGGATAGGTGATGAGAAGGTAACGAATATTTCTACTGTTCTTGAAATAGGTGATCCTAATCCTTTTGCCATCGTTTCATTATCATCTTCTTTTTGCAATTTGGTATTATTTATTATATTTTTTAATGTTTTATTTCTTACCGCTGCAGAATCATGTCACTTACAAAGACTTTCTAAAGTATCTAGAACAGTTCATGGTCCCCAAGGATCAAATGTACCAACAAATGGCCATGATGCAACCTCCTAGACGAAATGATGATTTACCAGGTATTTACTCAATACATTACATGAGCTATATACGGAATAAAGTATTACGGAATAATCCAAAAGTAAGTTACTAAAATTCATCGCAACAAAATAATCACGGAAGTTTTCAGAAACACCTACCTTAAATGTGTTTGCAATACGCACATACCAATATAATTATTTGTCAATTGTCAGGCAGTATGCGAGGAATGGAGACTGACAAATTGGAAATGCGAAGGCCGAAAATGGATTTTCCTCTACCGGCGACATTGAAAGTACTTACGGGCGATAAGGATAAATTCCCGACAATGAGTGAATTTTTTGATAATAGAAAAAAGGTTTTATATTCATATATTCGTATACTACTAGTGTCCCGCACTGCTGGGTATGAATCTCCTGTCACAGTGAGGTTCGGACCGCAGTTCACCAAGCTGAGTCAGTGATAGTTAGTAGACTTCGCGAGACTGAGTATTCTATTGAGTTTTCATCTCTTTATGTCACTCTCTCTTTCTCTATTTTCCTTCCACGCATAATTAATACATAAAAGAGGGCATTGAAATATGCATTTTTTTAAATTTTAGACGCAAGAAGGCAATCCATCAGTGCCACAATCAAATAGATCTCCACCGTCAATGGACATGAATGTATCGCCGCAAATACCTAAGCAATCTGATTGCAGGAGAAGTCCCGATATATGCAAACATCAAAAACAAATAGAAGTAAGGTTTATTAGAAGTCAATATTTAAGATTTTTATATTAAACAGTTCTCTTAGGGAGGCCTATGTCCAGCAGTGGACGTTGAAAGGCTGATGGATGGATTTATTAAGTGTTTAAAAAAGGAAAAGGTTATATGTTTATCCTGTATGTTTTTTTATTCCATGTACACCGATTTCTCTCAGATTTCTTGGCCGATTTGCATAATGCTTTATTTGTTAGTAAGAATATATTAGGAAGGGGGTCTCATAGAAATTGTAGTAATGATTTGATGATGGGTTCTGGGAAATGATTTGACGACTTCAAATGACGCCGTGACCTTTTTATCTTAAATATCTTAAATTATTTAATATTTTTAATATCCACGCAACGTACACAATTTTAGGAGCAGAGGAAATTGGTAGAACAGCAGACACAACAAATGCAAATAGCCCAGCAAGCGCGTCGCAAGCAAATTCAACAGATTCACATGTGCACTGTTGAACAAGATACAGTAAATGTTTTATTTTATATTTCTTTATTTTTAACAGAATTCGGAAAAGGATGTTATGTTTTCAGGGCGTATCTTTTTTTTATGGATTTCTCAGATATTTCTGGGCGAGATTTTTGATGGTCCTTGGAGATAATTTGAAATTATGTTATACGAGGAGGGATCAAAAAGTAGTGAGAATGAGATAGAATATTATGACTATTGATAACTTAATAATTTATTTTACTACATAGTCTCAGAGTCTCGCTACACACCGAGTCCAGCGCTTTTCCAAGGCTACAATACCTTTCAAAAAAAAAGTTTTGTCTTGGTCCTGCAAAAAGCTCTCCATGGCATCCATCACCTTGTTATCGTCTTCGTATCAGTTTCCCCTTAAGTATTCTTTCAATTTGGGGAACAGGTAAAAATCGCTAGGCACCAGATCGGGTGAATAATAGCCAGCTTGCTGAATGGCAACCATCGCAACTGCCGACCTGTGAACGGGTGCGTGTCGCGATAAAACAGCACGCCCCTTCGAAGTTTCCTTCTCCTTTTCTCTTTGATGGCATTCCTCAACTTGGGAACTAAAGCTGCATAATATTGGCCTGTAATAGTGATTCCACGCTCCAGGTAATCAATCAACAATATCCCTTCTGAGTCCCAAAATATTGAGGCCATAACCTTGCCAGCCGATGCCACGGCACGAAACTTCTTCGGGGTCGGTGATGATGGCCGTTTCCATTGCGAAGATTGCTGTTTTGTCTCAGGATCAAAATGATGGACCCATGTTTCGTCCATTGTTACGAAACGAGACAAAAACTTTTCAAAATCTTCTTGAAACTTGTCCAACAATATCTTCGAAATGTCAAGTCGATTTTATTTCTGACTGTCGGTTAACATTCTCGGCACCCATCTTGCGGAGACTTTTTTCATATTCAAAGATTGTTTCAATATGGATTGAATACTTCTATATGAAATGCCCGTTTCTTGAATTAAGTATCGGATGGTAACTCTTCGATCGCTCAATACAATTTTCTCGACTTTCCCAACATTTTCTTGGGTGACTGACGTCGATGGACGGCCGCAACGATGTTCGTCTTCTGTGCTCGTTCTCCCTACTCGAAATTGAGAAGCCCAGCTTGCAACAGTGGAATACGGCGGAGCAGACTCTCCTAATGTTGCCTCCAAAACGCAATGAATCTCTTGCGTCGTTAACTTTTTTAAACAGAGGTATTTAATAACGGCTCGCGCTTCGTTTTTCTCCATTTTCGAGAACACGTTCCGACACGAAGCAAACAAATGACTACATTCAGAAAAAAACAAAAGAAACTCGAAGATTTTTTTCTTTATTAATATTACAAATATGTATCTGAGCTATGCCTGCCAGTATTTATTTTTTTTCTTACCAAGGACTATGTCGTTCTCACTACTTTTTGATCCCTCCTCGTATGTTGGTATTGATGATGTTAAATTATTTTTTTTATTAATAATGATGTCTTCTTGCTCTAGCAAATTTATGCAACTTCTGATCGCAATGAGGGTTTAACATTTTTATACAACTCAGGATGAGTTGTATAAAAATGTTTAGTATAAGTTTGGAGTTACATATTCTCGGTGCACGTCATATATTTCATGGAACTGTGTGATTGTGGTTACTTGTGTGGTTCTTTCTTAGACGTCTAGAAATAAAGGCCAAAGGATAAACAAATAGCCACATTTTTTAATTATATATCTCTTGTACATTATCAGTGATTACATATGCAACACGGTCCTTAAATGTTACCTGATAAAGATCTACAGCATATATAGAAGGTAGTAGGAAAACTCTGTATTTATGCGATGGCGATGTGGAGAGGCGTGGGGAACTGTTTGATACATAGACTAACATAGATAAATAGACTAACTAACAAAAGTAAATAATTTCTTATTTACTAAAATATATAAATGAATTTACATAATCCATCCATACCAATATAAGTAATATTGTATGTTTGTGACTCCATCAGGCAAAAACGGCTGAACAGAAAGTTTGCAACCTGATAGTTTATTGCCGGAAATAACACATGGATACTTTTTATCCCGGCAAATTCTTAGGTTCCTGTGATGCATTTTGCGTAAGCATACTTATATTATCTTGACCCAATTATGAGCTTCAGGCAGACAAATTCGTGGGCAGAAGCTAGTAGAAAAATCCTGCTTAAAATATTTTACTTTACAATAAAGCCTTGTGACATTTTCAGATGTCCAATAAACACATAAAAATGTACGAACGCCCAGAAAAAGATTCCGCCGAAGAACTACAAACAACAAACAGTGAAACTAGTAACATCACTGCTGAGACCAGCATTACTGAAAAGGTTAGTCAAACTCTCTGTAATAAAGTGCATCATTCTGGGCTTATGGCACCATTGATAATTAATAATGAAAATAGCTACAATAACCTATTTACTACTAGTATACTATACATTTACAATAAGACTCACTTAGACAAATCATTTTTCATAAAAAGTAACAAATCCCTAAATCACATAATGCTGAGTATTAATTGTCACCACTCACTGGCACCCATGCATGGATAAATAATATATGTATAATATAGCTACGTATGTGACGAACTTCATGCAGTTACTAATACAAAGGTCTACTAAAATAATGTTATTATTAGGTACCCTCAAAAGAACCCATAACCTTTAAAGAACAAATTATTTGTGAATGTGGAAAAGAGAACTTTACAGCGACCGAAATACGAACCTGTGTCCCTCCAATCCGGTCCAATCCGGGGAAGTACTCTAACCGCTAAGCCATCGCACACAAAGTTCTCTTTTTCCACATTTCACAAATATTTTGTTCTTTTCTTAGATAAATAACCTATAGATGTAGCCGTGATACATTAGGAAGTGTGGAAGTGAGATGGGCATATACGAAATACCTAAGAAAATTGAGACAAAGTATCGTATCTTCCTGTTTTATATGACGTGCAGGTTTTTCAACTGGCGAACTTTAAAATAGTTCGCCATATAACTTAATCACCATGACTACCAGGGATACCATTATAAGGAAAATTAGGTGCCGTGTTTTGAGGTTAAAAAAATGCCGTGTCTCAAACAAATTTACTAAAAAGCAGACTTTCACCCTGATTATAATAATAGATAATTATAATAATAATAATTACATATTGTTCCTATAGTCACAGTGATTAAAAAGGTTTCCGTACAAAATCTATAAAAAATTATGTCAGATAAACAAACTTTATTTGAATTTCACTAAATTCGTTGAAATCATCAACCTCATAATATAACTGTCTGATATCACTGATATTTATTTCTTCTATTCAAAACATAAACTTAAAACTTACTTTAAACACACTACACTCAAGAGAAAAAGTTTAGGATATGTGTGATGGATTTTCTTTTTTAATGTTCTAGCTGTATTTTTATTAATATGATTCAGATTGTAAAGGGCACTGTGCCTTTGCACGCTTTTACGAGTATTTCATACGTTTTATTTAGCACAATATCCGATGTGAAACCGCTACAATACATTTACTATAAAAAAAATATGTGATGTTGCAGGATTTTAGTGTTGAACATAAAAAATATATTTTTTTAAATAGTTACCTTAAAATTTTGTGAAAGCTGATAATAAGCTTAAACTCTCACCTAATTTGGCATTCACAATATTAATCAGGATAATAAGTGATCGATATTAATGTTTTAATCAATTAGTGATTTATTTAGATAGTGGTAAAAATTATATCGCGATCTTCATTTAATGTTTGCCACATTTAGGGCGAAAAGCCGTAGTCGTAGCGTAATAGCCACACTGAAGTGTAATATTGCTGTCTCATGAGTGGCCACGCGATGGCTACATCTATCTTCTTTATCTAAGGTTCTTTTAAAGTAGCTGAGCATGTCAACTGCTAAAATACAGATCAAAAAAGCCAAAACGTTAACAGATGTTAACAGAGTTAAAAGGAGAATTTTAACTCTGGCTAACATTTTATAAATATTAAATAGCAAAATTGTACCTGTACTCAAACGATACGTGTCAAATATGGAAAGGGAAGATTAAATAAATTCTATTGAAAATCATTTTTGTAGTGTTACATGCTTATGTATTGATGCACAGCAAAATTTGCGCTGAAATGCAGTCCTTATTGTCCTTCGATCAACAATGCAATTGATGATCAAAGTTATTTTCACTAAATATGCTTACCTACTAATAAATAGCATGCTAGTTGTAGTTAATAATATATCCATTTTATGTTTATCACGTTATCTGGCCGTTAAAGTGACAGATTTCCTTCTTTCTTTTCATTAAAATAATGATTACAAAAATGAGATTAAATCGGATGTTAAAAAACAAAGTTTTCAATTAAATATATATTAAGATAAAACTAATTACCACGTTCGAAGTCGCGGGCTACAGCTACGACGGCTCTTAATTAATGGTACCTTTGACATACTCTTGATTTGTTAAACAACTGTGTTTTATTAAATCAGTACCCGATGAGAAGATCAGAAAAGCGGCATAGTGAGGCTGCTTCGTACTTAGCAGCTGCTACTGCGGCAATGGCTGCTACTAAAAGGTAACTAACACATAGGTTTCGATCGCCTAGTGCGGTTTTAATATCTAGACAGAAATTAGACCACCCCTCTGTATTTCACAACTAAGAAAATGTATTAATAACTAATTGCCATTTTGTGGTTTCAATTATAATAATAGCCTTTACCGGCTAAGTAGCGAATCTATCTATCAGTTCAACTAGACTATATGTATTTTTGTTTATGATGAGAGATTTTATGACTGGTTAATTTATTATCAATTATAGAGCGTCGCAAAGTCCGTCGACACCTCATCCGCAAATTACCGTTAATGCATGTCGTTTGGAGCCAGCCCCTCGTCAAAATTCACCCGCTGGACAGAGAATCGACAGCCCAGAAATTTCACTGTATAACCAGTCAAAAGAATCACTTGCAAAAATGAATATGTATGTGAATCATTAGATTGTTTATTATCATCCCGTTAATGAGTAAACAGCTAGACTAGTTACTCCCCCCAGATATGAATTCAAATGCTAATAATTAATTTACTGTTTTATTACATATTTTGTGTAGGTATTGGTGCTTTGATTATTGGATATGAATAGTGATTTTTTTCGTAACTATAGTCTACTAAAGTGTAAAATGGCTTATCCATTTAAGCTAAATCACACAGCTCGTGTACCAATGATGAAATAGCGGTACAACGAAGGACTGCAAAGACAGTGGTATATAGTTCGGTCCCCAGACTAGGGTTCAGAGTTCAGACAACACAGGGAACATACACACATCTGATTTTTTTGAAATTACGTGTGTATATATTTGTTTAAAAATTATAGTTACTCGGTGAAGGAAAATATCCTGAGTATATCTGCATGGGTGAGAAATTTTTTCGATGGCTTGCGAAGTTTGGCAACCCGCACCAGACTAGCGTGATTGACTATGGTATAAATGCCTCTCACTAGAGGAGACTCGTGTCCAATAGTGGAACAGAAAAAGGATTGAAAAAACACGTTACAAGGAAATTGTGTCTGCTTTTTACATATTCCACATCTAATTAAAAGGAAAAATATATGCTTCCTGTAGTGTCGTAGACATCATAGATATAATATATTTAATAAAATATTGCTATTTTCCTTTGCCAGGAACAAGCTATCTACTTCAATACTGGGTCCAGCAAATAAAAATTACACCGTAGACGGTTCATTATTTAACTGGGACAGAGAGACTGTGTTAGTTTTCGGTGGAATTGATCCTCATACAACTTATGGCTTTGCAGGGAACACGGGCAAATATATATACAGGTAAATGCTCTTTAGTACTCGTCTCATATAATATATAGCAGACTTACACACTGTACAATAATGGTCTGAAAAGATTTTGATTCTGATGTGGGCAACTTGATTAAAAATTAATTATAATCAAACCGACTTCATAGGCCAGTCTTTGGAACACGTCGCAAGAAGTAAACTTTTTCTATACGTCTTATAAGTCCGAATTGAAATAAAATGTTGAAAACTCTCCAGTGTTAGTTACCATCTATAATTTCAGGTTCGATCCAGTGATGAATGTTTGGGATTATGTTGGGGACCTTCCGGAGCCAAGGCATCACCACGCAGTAGCTTTTCTGAGAGGACGAGTCTATCTCGTTGGTTAGCATTGACAGCTTACCATTTATAGATTTATTTATTAACTAGCCATTGCCCGTGGCTCCACCGCAGCTTGTTTTTAGGTTATATATCAGGTTCCCGATATAATAGCGGGATAAAATGTATACCAGTTTTTAAGTCTAATCAAGAGCTATCAAATAAATAGTTGCATCAAAGTCCGTTCAGTAGTTTTGCGTGAAGCGCGAACGAACACAAATATAAAAAAAAAATTGTTTTGTGTTTAGACACGCCTATATAGCCTAATTCAATCATTTTTTCTCTATATATTATATATATATATATATATATATATATATATATATATATATATATAAAATTTGATTCTGATTCTGATGTGGGCAACTTGATTAAAAATAAATTATAATCAAACCGACTTCATAGGCCAGTCTTTGGAACACGTCGCAAGAAGTAAAACTTTTTCTATACGTCTTATAAGTCGTATATATATATATATATATATATATATATAAGAGATTTCCACCGATATATTGACTCATCACAATAACTCCGAAACCGTACGTCCGATTGACTTGAAATTTTGTATAGATACTCCTTTCACGATGTAGACGCTCGCTAAGAAAGGATTTTACGAAACTCCTATCCAAAATATATATTTTTATCTGCTATGGTATTTAGAGTTCTACACTCATTATCACAACAACACAAACTACATGTCAACCGTTGCTATGGTAATCATTGATATAGTTATTAAAGTACAATAACATCATGCTAAAAGTTGGTTTTTAACCAAATAATTTTAGTTATGTTTATGAGTTAAAGAGTATTTGGCATTAGTTTAATAGTTTTTTTAAAGACATTTTAGATATTCCGATTTCTATATTTCAATTGGAATTAGTTTTATAATTTTTTTTTTTAGACTTATTACAGATTACACATTATTTGTGAATGTGGAAAAAGAGAACTTTAGTGCGAGCGGGATTTGAACTGCGTTCCTTCCAATCCGGGGAAGTGCTCTAAGTCGCTAAGCTATCGCACTGACCAACGGCCTTACCCAATCTCCACATCAATTTTCTTTACGACCCACTCCACCTATGGGATGTAACGTATTTTGACCAGATCGGAGACGTTCTTAAGGAACGCCAGGTTAAGAGTACTCGAGACCAACAAGCATGCATGAAAGCGCTAATGAAAGTAGATGAAGCGAAAGATGCGTGTCAGGATCGTAGCCAGTGGAGAGAAGTGCTCTCTTCCTACCCCTACGGGAAAAAGGCTTAATAATGTGTATGTATGATTTTGAATGCTCCGACGGTTCGGACATGTGGAAAGAATGCTGGACGAGCGACTGGTTAAGAAGATATACAAGGCGAAAGTGGAAGGATGTAAGTACAGGGGGAGACCGAGACTCACCTACCTAGACCAAATCGGTCATGTATTGAAGGAAGATGGAGTCAGGAGTCTCCGAAACCGGCGAGCGTGTATGAAGAGAGTTATGAATGTTGAGGAAGCGAGAGATGTATGCAAGAATTTCTATTCGATAAGAATTTCTATTCTTGCATGCATCTCTCGCTTCCTCTTGGCACTCTGTTCCAAACCTACCCCGCAAGGGAAATGGCGTGATGATAAGTAAGTAAGTATGATTTTGACAACTTTTAACTGCGTGCGTGAGCTCAATGACACTATTGGAAAAGAACGAGAGAAAAAGAGACAGTCAATGAGTTTTTCAAAAGAGATTTTGGTATTATTAGGCATATTGATACATTATTTAAAGTAACATCAGGTCATTCTTCGTGTATAAATTAGGTGAAATTATTAACTACCTTTAGCCCGACGTTTAACTGCGTTGCAGCAGCCGTGGTCACGGGACAACTTTCAACTTTTCAACTTCACCTAATTTATACGCGAAAAAAGACCCGTTTATGTTACTTTAAATATGTGTACAATTCGCGAATCTTTAAAAGTTAATATTGATACGTTGCGGAAAACAAAACTAAACGAACGAGTGCAGGAAAGCATAATCTGCACTAATTTATAGTGGACACTTTTAGTGCCTAATTGTGGATCTACTCTGTTTTATACATCAACTGCCTCGGTGGTGCAGAGGTAGTGTAAGCGCCTGCTGATCACGAGGTCTCTGGTTTAATTCCCGGTTCGGGCAGTGCTATTGAGCGTTTTCGTAAAAAGAAAATTCTCAGTGACCGCTCGGAGTTTGTAGTTAACAAACTGTGTGCCCGGTAGACGGCAATAGGCTCGCCCCCTATTACGTGGGACTTAAACTTAGCTGGAAAATCGTGTATGTGTAATACGCCTCTGCCCTACCCCTTTGGGTAATACAGACGTGATGCTTTTTTTGTTTATACATCAATGTTTATAACACATAATTATACTAGGCTGTACGACTTTATGGTGAGTAAGACGGCAGGTTTGCCACCTCCTGAGCGGTTGGCGTGGTAGCCGACCAAATGCAACCTTCGCGAGTAATCCATCCCAGGAAAAACTATGTCCTATGGCTTTTAAGAATGAGGAATGCTGAAGAGGAATGATGATATAGAGGAAATGAGGAAGTGGTCAGTTAAAATAATAGGAAGGGAAATAGGGGGTGGTTTGGTAGGTCTCTAATTTAGAGATAGAAACACACATATTTAGACTTTTTTTAATTAAGAATGTTAAATTTCCTTTTATATTTGACTAGCCTTTGCGCCGCAGCTTCGCCGCAGCCAAAAGCTAGTTTTTCGGTTATATCACAAGTGCCCGATATAGTATCGGGATAAAATGTATACCAGTTTTTAAGTCTAATCAAGGTCTTTTGAATAAAAGAAGTTTCATTAAAATCCGTCTCGTAGTTTTTTTTTTAATATATTCTAAAAAATCTAGTTTAAATAATTTTCTAGTTTTTCGGTAATATCTCAGGTTCCCGATATAGTAGCGGGATAAAATGTATACCAGTTCTTAAGTCTAACCAAGGCCTTTCAAATAAAATAAGTTGCATCAAAATCCGTCTAGTAGTTTTTGCGTGATGTGCGAACAAACAAACAGATAAACAGACAAACAAACAAAAATTCTAAAAAAAATTGTTTTGGGGTGAGACACGCCTATATAGCCCATTACAGTCATTTTTTTCTCAAATATATTTAATGTACAGACACAGCTCTGTTACAACTTTATAATAGTACTAGGCTTTGCCAGCGGCTTCGCCGCAGCCAAAAGCTAGTTTTTCGGTTATATCTCAGGTTCCCGATATAGTTGCGGGATAAAATGTATACCAGATTTAAGTCAAATCAAGGCCTTTCAAATAAAAAAAATGCATCAAAATCCGTTCAGTAGCTTTTGTGTGATGCGCGAACAAACAAACAGACAAACAGATAAACAGACAAACAGACAAAAATTCTAAAACATTGTTTTGTGTTTTGACACGCCTATATTACAGTCATTTTTTCTCAAATATCTTGAATGTACAGACACAGCTCTGTTGCAGTTGTATAATAGTATAGATATAGGATACACATACATTTCAATGGTTTTATAAAATCGCGGGTAAAATAGGGTTTGAATTTAGAAAGTAAATCTTTAACGCTGACGAAGTCGCGGGTATCAGCTAGTCTTACATATAAAAATTTATTGCTGTTAGTCTCGCTAAAACTCGTAACTGACTTAACCGATTTGAATAATTGTTTTTTTATTTTGTTCACTCTAAAATAGGGGTGGTTTAACTCACTTACTTACTTATCATCACGCCATTTCCCTTGCGGGGTAGGCAGAGAGAACAGAGTGCCAAGAGGCTCTATTCTTGCATACATCTCTCGCTTCCTCAACATTCATAACTCTCTTCATACACGCTCGCCGATTTCGGAGACTCCTGACTCCACCTTCCTTCAATACATGACCGATTTGGTCTAGGTAGGTAAGTCTCGGTCTCCCCCTGTACCTATATCCTTCCACTTTCGCATTGTATATCTTCTTAGCCAGTCGCTCGCCCGGCATTCTTTCCACATGTCCGAACTATCGGAGTATTCCCTTTAGCATCTTTACACCAATACTCTCTTTCATACCTACTCGCTCTCTTACGTCATTGTTACGAATGTGGTCAGTCAGCCTCACTCCACAGATTCTCCGCAGAGATCGCATTTCGACCTCATTGATTTTACTCTCACGCTCCTTTTTACATACCCAACTCTCGCTTCCATATAATAACGTTGGGACAAGCACTGCGTTGTGTATTGCGACACGTGCCTTCTGGCTGAGGTGGTGTCTACCAAGAACTTGTTCCAATGCTCCGTTCACTCTATTTCTCGCATTCACTCTTCTCTCTATATCAGTGGTGTACCTTCCATCCCGACTGAATCCACATCCAAGATATACAAATTCATCCACTTGTTCTAGCACACCATTTCCTATTGCTACTCTAACATCTGTTCTGGCTTCTTCTCTTTCAAAAACCATTACTTTGGTTTTGCTCACATTCACACGTTTTCTTACAATCTTCTGCCATTACGTGGGGTAGTTTAAAAGTAAAAAAAATTGAGGAAAACTATAAAAAAGTAGAAAAATGGAAGGTTCTATATTGGTAACTTTGTATGGGTATTGAGCTAACAGACAACAAAATGACAGCTACTGTCGTTCTATCTAATTCATTTGAATAAAGCAAGTAGCATTTAACCTATCTAAATCCAACGCTTAGACGATGAAATCGATTAGGATTGATAATCGCTGATAAAATAAATTTTTGGTGATACAAAGTTCACCCGGTCATCTAGTAATAGTATATAGAAGTACGTTATGTTATGTAGCGGTATATTTAAACTATCTTTTTTAGTAGTTATCGTCCTACCTTGTACAAAGTAATTAATTTGATAGTAGGAATCCTTTTCTCTCTCTTTCAACTCAAGATTTGGTTGAATTAGTAGTAGAAAGTACTTTTATGACGCCTGGGTTATGTAAAAGAGTATTAATAACCCGAAATTCATAATTATGTTATATAAAAGGTGGTGCAGATCCCAGAGACGACGATGTAAGGGGGAAGTCTGTCGTAGTATCGACAGTATGGAGCTTCGAGCCAGTCTCGCGTGCATGGTTCAGCGAAAAAGGTCTTTCGACACCGAGGAAGAATTGTGGGTTGGTTGTACATCGTATGGCGATGTACGCTATTGGTGGACAAGATAAAAAAGGGAGGTTTGTTGAAAAGAAAGTCATAATTAATAGCAGTATATTCTAGTAATGTGCTAATTTAGTCTTAATCTACTGATATAAATGAACTCCCTGATACGAGTAAAATCTCGTTTTAATGACCTGTATTTCCGTATTAGCAAAGTATAAATAAAGTTAATGTAATTGGCCCAAATCTTAGCCGAAGCACCTACAATATTGAATAAACAGATAAGTCAGAGAGAAAAGTCAGATGAACAGTCGCTCCTTGTAAGTACTAGTGCATTAGTAAAAGCGAACAGCCCCCTTATAATGAAAAACGAAACGTTAGACGAACTTTCATTTCGCTTCATTTTAATTGGTCGCCTGAATCACGCGTCGAAATCTCGACTAATCAGGAATCACGCATCGGACTGTTGATCAATCACAATGACTCGAAATGAAAGTTCGTCTTATGTTTCGTTTTTCATTCTAAGGGAAATATCAGAAGCCAACCCCCAACAAAAAAAAATGGGATGAGGGTAGGGGAATGACTGCTTAGTCATTTGCTTTAAAAGCAGATGGATGTAATCCATTCAAAAGATGATGTAGCTGTAGTATATTGAAGGTAAAATGTAATAGTAAGTAGCTACTCGTAGATAATGTGAGGGTACAAAAATAATAAATTAGTATTGAACCAACTTGCGTGTGTTTCACTACATGGTGACAGCGGTGTGTCTTTTTAACTGTTTTAATCGTTAAACTGACTTGAACCTAGTTGTTTTCCATCGTACAATAATAGTATAGTGACTTTATTGTACTTGATCATGGAACATGTGCACGTCCTCCAGCGGAATTAATACTCGACGGCGGTCCTACCACACGTTCCGAAGCATGGCGGAAGTGGAAGAAGCTGTTTGAAGTGTTTCTCAAGGCATCTGGAGTGAGCAAAGAGCCTAAAGAAGTTCAGGCTAGCTTATTGGTCAATCTCATAGGATCAGCCGGTTATGAGGCGTATACGACCTTCACCTTTGATGATGGTGAAAGTGAGGATGACATCGTCTGTGTGCTGAAAAAATTTGATAACTATTTTGGCACAAAACCAAACATCACAGTCAGGAGATTTAAATTTTTTACCCGTAACCAAGAAGTTGATGAAAATATAGATCAGTACGTAACGGCGCTACGGGTACTGAGTCAGCAGTGTGAATTCAATGACCTCCATGAAAATTTGTTGCGGGATAAAATAGTGTGAAGGGATCGTCTTCTTCGCACCGAGGATTTATCATTAGCAAAGGCTATACAAATATGTCAGGCGGCGGAGATGTCTAAGGAAGAAAGTAAGTGCATCGAGGGCCTGTCAGAAGATATGCAAGTGAATGCTATGCAGGGCTCAAGCGGATCGCGTGCACGAATGCGCCGCAGCGGCGGCGGTGCGCAGCACCGCGGCGGTGGCGGTACGGCTCTCGCGCGGCGGAGCCCGTGTCGATGCAGCGGCAGCGCACGCTGCGCCCGCAGGGAGCACTGCACGGCGCAGGGTGCAGTGTGTTACGTTTGCGACAAAAAAGGTCATTTCTCGTGGGTGTGTGATCAAAAGGCAATAAATAAAATTAAACCTACTATATTGGATGCATGTAATGCTTGCCGATAGATGGCGTTGGTCGTAAGACAAATGTGATTAGGGGATTGGGATGATCGAAAGATCAGTAGGATAGCTTATTTAGTGGCTTAGAGCACTTCCCCGGATTGGAAAAGACGCGGGTTCGATTCCCGCTCCTACTAAAAATCTCTTTTTCCTTATTCACAAATTATTTATATGTACTTTAAATATATTTTTTATCTATATTATGCACTTGACATGCTCAGCTACTTTAAAGAACTAATTATTTGTGATAAAGCACTTCCCTGGATTGAAAGGGACGCAGGTTCCGCAGGTTCGAATCCGGCTCGCAGTAAAATTCTCTTTTTTCCAATTTCTACAAATAATTGTGTATTTTACAAAATTTTCTCGAAAATAGGGTACTTCGATCAGTAGAAAAGTTTGACCCAAAAACGGGATCCTGGACCGAAGTACGCTCCATGAGCATGGCACGTATGGCAATGGCGTGCGCTAAATACCGCGAGTACATCTGGGTCGCTGGTGGTATGACTGGTGAGAAGAAGAAACCAGTCTGCAAAATTGTAGAATGTTATAACTCGAAGACTAATGAGTGAGTAAAACTTTCGCTGTATGTTTGGTAATGAGGCAAATATTTATGTTATACTAGCTATTACCCGCGACTTAGTCCGCGAGGAATTTCATAAAAATAAATTAAGGAACTCTTGAAATAACAAAATAATTTTTTATCTTTCGCAAACAATATTTTTTTTAATAAAATTATCCTATCTTCTAATACCTCCAAGAATATGTGTTCAAAGTTTCATGATGATTGGTTAAGTAGTTTTTGCGTAAAAGCGTAACAAACAAACATACATTCACATTTATAATATTAGTATGATGTGCAATGATAAACATGCATACTCTGAACCAAGGAGCTTTCAGTACCATCCATCCATCATCCATCAGCCTTTTAACGTCCACTGCTGGACATAGGCCTCCCCAAGAGAACGCCACATCGAGCGGTCCTGTGCCGACCGCATCCAACGGCTCCCCGCAGCTTTGACCAGATCATCGGTCCATCTGGTGGGGGGCCGTCCTACGCTGCGCCGTCCGATACGTGGTCGCCACTCGAGAACCTTTCGTCCCCAACGGTTATCGGTTCGTCGAGCGATGTGGCCTGCCCATTGCCACTTCAGCATGGCAACCCGGCGGGCTATGTCGGTCACTCTCGTTCTCCTACGGATCTCCGTATTACGGATTCGATCACGTAGGGAAATACCAAGCATAGCCCGCTCCATGGCCCGCTGAGCGACTTTGAGCCTTGATATGAGGCCAACATTCAGAGACCACGTCTCTGTTCCGTATGTCATCACTGGTAACACACACTGGTCGTAGACCTTCGTTTTCAGACACTGCGGAATATTGGACGAGAAGATCTTCCTTAGCTTCCCGAACGCTGCCCAGCCGAGTTGGATTCGTCGATTGACCTCTTTCTCGAAGTTGTGCCTACCTAACTGGACTGTTTGTCCCAGGTAGACATAATGGTCGACAACTTCGAGAAGCGCACTCCCGACTAGGACCGGTGCTGAAATGACATGGACATTAGACATGACTTTCGTCTTGTCCATGTTCATTTTGAGACCCACTAGTCGGGAAACCCTGCTGAGATCATTGAGCACGGTGCCAAGGTCCTCCAGAGATTCTGCCATGACTACGATGTCGTCGGCATATCGAAGGTGAGTGATGTATTCGCCATTGATGTTGATGCCGAATCCGGTCCAGTCCAAGAGCTTGAAGACATCTTCCAATGCAGCGGTGAAGAGTTTCGGGGACATAACGTCTCCCTGTCTAACACCTCTCTGCAGTTGGATCGGTCCCGTACTCTTGTCCTGAACACGGACTGACATGGTGGCGTTTCTATACAAGCACTTCAGCACTTCGATGTACCGATTGTCAATTTGGCACCGCTGAAGGGACTGCAGCACCGCCCAAGTTTCGATCGAATCGAAGGCTTTCTCGTAGTCCACAAACGCCAGACACAGAGGCCGATTGTATTCTTCGGTTTTCTGTATAATCTGGCGTAGCGTGTGAATGTGGTCTACGGTACTATAGCCTTTTCGGAACCCGGCTTGTTCGGGAGGCTGGAAGTCGTCAAGCCTGCGCGTGAGTCGATTTGTAATGACCCTCGAAAACAACTTATAGACGTGGCTCAAGAGCGAGATGGGTCTATAGTTCTTCAAGAGGGTTCTGTCACCTTTCTTGAAGAACAGCACCACCACGCTTCTGGTCCACGACTCTGGAACGTCGCCCCCGAGAACGACGGAATTGAACAGCCTCTGAAGAGCTTTTAAGACCGGCTTTCCGCCTGCTCTCAGAAGCTCTGTAGTGATTCCGTCGTCTCCCGGTGCCTTTCCGTTCTTTAGTTGTTTGAGAGCCATTCTGATCTCGTACAGGCTGACGTCCGGGATATCTTCGGTAAAGTGCCGAGTTAGCTTGGATCTGGGGTCTTGGACCAAGCCAACAGCAGGGCTCTGGGATCTGTACAACTGTCCATAGAACTGCTGGACCTCTCCCAAGATCTCATCTCGAGAAGAAATGATAGTGCCGTTGTTGGTCCTCAGTTTAGTCAACTGACTTTGGCCAACAGACAGATCTCTTGCGAACACTTTCGAGCCTTGGTTCCGCTCTATCGCCTCTTTAATACGGGTAGTATTAAATTGGCGAATATCGTGTCGCACAGCTTTGGAGATCTGTCTGTTTAACCGCCTTAGGCAGGACCAATCGGCTGAGGACTGGACTATCATTTCTTTTCTCCTCTCCATGAGTTTGAGAGTATGGTCCGAGAGTTTACGGTTCCTACTGACGCGACGGGCCTTGAAGTAAGTCGACCCGACGGCGTGGACAGTTTGCACGAACCTGCTGTTCGTATCGCTCGCTGATTCACACTCATCTAGACATTGGAAGCGATTTTGTAGTTCGAGCTGAAAGCTCTCGGGGTTCTGGTATTGGGCAGGTGTTGGTCGGAGCGTAGACTTCATCAAACGCGACCTCTCGACTTTTGTTCTAATATTCAAGATGCCCCTGACTAGTCGGTGATCACTCCCAGTTTTAATCCTGCTGATCACTGAGACATCATTGAATATGTGTCGTTTGTCCGACAGGATGAAGTCAATCTCGTTTTTCACTGAACCATCAGGGCTAATCCAGGTCCATTTTCGCTGGGGCTGCTTCCTGAAGAAGGAATTCATCATGAAGAGGCATTCCTTCTCCAGAAAATCAGCCAGCATCTGGCCCCTGTGGTTCCTCTGCCCAAATCCATAGTGCCCCACCTTCAGCTCATCGTCTGTCCTTTTGCCTAGTTTCGCGTTAAAGTCTCCCATAACCACCGTGAAATAGGTTTTAGACAAGTGGATGGCCTTCGAGATGTCCTCATATAGGGCCTCCACCTCGTCATCGGAGTGTGTAGAGGTCGGTGCGTAAACCTGTATGACCTTCAACGAATACCGTTTGGTTACTCTGAGTATAAGGTACGCTACCCTACTCGACACACTTTCAATCCTCTCCACGTTGCCTACGAGAGACCTGCGAACGATAAACCCGACACCCCCTTGGGACTGGTGGTCGCCCTCCCGGTGGAAGAGCAAGTTCCCGGACTGGAGGATTGTCGTACCCTCACCCTCTCTTCGGACTTCTGACAACCCTATAATGTCCCAGTGGATCTTGCTCAATTCCTCTTCCAGCTCGGTGATTCTCTCGTCGGTCCGAAGTGTCCGAACGTTGTGCGTTACCAGGGCCAGAGGTCGTTGTTTATGGTAGCCTATCCGCGACCGGAGATTCTTCGCACCCCCTGCTCCGCCGTTACCGGGCCCGCTACCGTTAGGCCACGGAATAGCGGAGCTGCCGTGACTGAGGGCCGTTTTTTTGTTGGGTGTTCATTTTTTTTGGGGGATATTGCCGTAATCGCCACGCTTGGCAGGCGGGTTGGCGATCGCAGTGGATGTTATTAATACTCGAGGAAGTGCTGCTGCCCACTCCCCCGGTATTCCCTCAGTCGGCTCTTACGACTCCCATGGGTGGAGAGGGGTGGGACAATTCTAAAGCCGGCCCCACACGGCACGCTTTCAGTACATAGGAAGAAAAATACATTTAGATAGATGACAAATAGATAAATAAACACAAGAATAGTAAAGGATGGAGATATAATCATATTATGCAGTAGTATCTATAGTAGTTTATTAAACTATGTAAAGTAGATATAAAAAGAATATCCGTGTGGTGACGGACTAACAATACAAGTGTCACCACCCCATTCTTTGCCACTGATGTCGTATGAGGCGATTAAGGGAAGTAAGCAATTATCATCCATTGCATGACTGGTGGTAGGGCTGGGTACCAAGTGGGAGTAATCACTTCATATCGGGCCCGAGCGGGTTAGTACAACCATCTCCCGTGTGACCGGCCATGAAGCACAATCAGATGGGCCGTGACTCGTCTGCCACTATATGCAATAAAAAAAACTGCCAGTTGCAATTAAGTTTTCTCTTTCAGATGGACAGAAATACATTCCTTACGATTTCCCAGATGTTTCTCAACAATGTTCGCCATGAACGATAAACTGTACATCGTCGGTGGAGCAGGAAAAGTGTCCGATAAGGCAAGTAAAAAATAGCAATAACTTATGAATATATGTAATTTCTTACGTACTCTTCAGGCGCCATAAAATTAGTAACTAATTTAAACATTAATAGCAAATGATCTAAAATTATACTGACATAAACTAGTGTTTATGCTGTGATATACGAGAATATAAATAATATTTATATGTACGTAAGCGTAAGGTCAACGAGGCCATTTTATGTACCTAATTTATATTAAAAAAAAATGTTGCCTACAAATAGCAACAAAAAAGAAAACTGCAATTTTAAATACCTTTGTAATCAATATTCTAAAAGGAGCTATTTGTAGGATAAGACGGCCAGCAGTGTTGGCGCTATTGATGTGTGGGACTGGAAGCAGCGCGTGTGGAGACAAGAGACGGAGATGTCTATACCGAGGCATGGGCATGCGCTCGCCTACCTCGGCACACAGCTCATTATCATAGGTGATTAAAAATATACTTTTTTTTGCTACTTTGTAATTTTTACAATAGAAATATTTTCAAAATACTAACCACAAAGGCCAAATTTATGAATATAGTAGATATGGTTGTACGCTTCTGCACTAAAAGTTCTTCAGGAAATATGCAATGATTTACTTAAAAAAGTAAAGAAATTTTTATCTTTTTTTTACATATGTTCATATATACCTTGCATCAAAGAATAACTTCAGTATGGCAGGGTATTAGAAATATCCAATTAATGCACCCAACATCAAGATTTAAAAGAAGTATTCTTGAATCGCACAAATATTTACAAATTACTAACTTACTAATATTTATGCGGGATTTACGCGGAGATCGAGTTTAAATATTGTGGTAGACTTCAGTATAGGTCCTGGTTGTCAAATAACATATTGGCATTCGTTACAGTTAGTCAGAGGCTTAAATAAAAGCAATGACTCCAGTCTTACTCTGAAGTCGCCAGTTGTCCCCGTAGACGGGTCGCGAATGTCAGATTTAGTCTAATATACATTGTATATGTATATATACGAGCCCCGATGCAAAATAGTTCGTCTAGTGTGAAATTTTCTCTGTGAGATTTTTTCTAACATCATTATTTTTGTATATCTATATAAAATATTAAGCTGTTCTACTATCACATATCACGTTACTTATGCCATTTTTTAATTATGAACCAATAAACTATTTTAGCTTTTTAAATTTATACATATCCTGTTTTAAATTCGAAGAAGTTATAAGCAAAATAGTTCGTCTAATTGTTAATCGATGCAAAAGAGTTCGTCTATTGATGACTTTAATAAGATTATTCCTTCTTTGTACAATTATGTTGCATAATTTAAATTTGTAAAAGTAATTCTGTGTCATTTGTCAAGTGAGACAGTATAAATTCTGAAAATTTCAGTTTTTTTCATTAGTTTTCAAATAACAATGGGTCGTGGCAAATCTGTGTATGAAGAGCTTCGAAAGCGAATAGTTTGTGGGGTCGATGCTGGCAAATCAAGTTAACAAATATCTAGATACTTCCCAGGTCTACAGTCCAATCATTCAGCACTATAAAAAGAATAGAACGACTTCTTGTTTGAAGAAAACTGGTCGACCACGCTTCACAAGTGCAGTAGAAAACAGAATCCTGAAGAAAAATATCAAATATAATCGTCGTGCTCGAGCTGGAGAACTCACGGCAATGGAAGGATATGATTCACAAAGACGTCTGAGTTGATACTTGCAAAAGATTCCTAAAAAGAATTGGTTACGGATTTTACACCGCTAAGGAGAAACCACTGTTGACTGCTGTACAAAAGAAAAAGAGGTTGAAGTTTGCTTGTGATCATTTAAATTGGACTTCCGATCAGTGGCGTAGTATTATTAGGAGTGACGAGTCCAAATTTGAAGTGACAGTCGGCGATGAAAGGAAAATAGTGATTCGGAACAAAAATGAGGCATTTCATACTGATTGTCTCAAACGCAAAGTGAAGTTTCCGGCGTCTCTTATGATATGGGGCTGCATGTCTGCACAAGGTGGTATGCAGTTTGTGGATGGTTCTATCAATGCTGCAAGGTATCAAAACCTTTTGGAAGAGAATTTACTGCCCTCTATTCCGTCACTTAAGCATCAAGATTCCTTCATTTTTCAACAGGATGGTGCTTCCTGTCATACTGCAAGGACAACAAAGACGTGGCTACTAGCGAAAAGCATCCCTACAATCGAATAGCCATCTAACAGCCCGGACTTGTCGCCGATCGAAACCCTATGGTGGAAAATGAAAAAAGTTCTCCGTAAAAATGCATCAAGATCGAAGAGTGACTTAAAGGCTAAACTCTGGGCTGTCTGGGAGTCAATTACGCCTGAGGAGTGTGCAGCGTTGGTTGCAACCATGCCTCTTCGCATTAAAGCTGTCATTGAGAGAAAGGCGACGCAACTAAGTGGTAGACGAACTATTTTGCGTGAGTGACACGGGTAGACGAATACTTTTGCGTTATGTTTTTTAGAATATTTTTTTAAATTTTTTATGTTATATAATGCCATGAAAGAATTTTAGTTATGTTAAAATAAACTTTAAAATGTTCTCCGAGTTCTGTGGTTTACTTTTTATTAAACGTTCTCAATTATTTTACCAATATTTACTTTCTATATTTTACGTTTTGCACTAGTTTCCATACTAGACGAACTATTTTGCATCAGGGCTCGTATATATATTAATATATATTAGAACAGGGGTCTCAAAACTACGGCCCGCGGATCAAATCCGGCCCGCCAGTGCCATCAATCCGGCCCGCGACAGCTTAAGACTAGTGTTATTAATCTGACCCGAGTCAGCCAATATCTTATTGTTGTTACTATTGCTGTGATAAGTTGAAGAAGAAAACACATAATGATAATTACTTGGTTTTACTTGCAAGGTTAAACTTAACGACAGAAATGGTGACGCAGAAAACTTGACTTTACTATCTAAGCTTAAACATATTAAATAACTAACAAATTATTGAAATGAATCCCACTAATCACAGTAAAACAAAAAACACTAATTAAATTTATGTAAATGTGTTTTGGCACTTGGAACATACTGAAAAAATCATTATGGCCCTACCGCTTCAAAGTTTGGAGACCTCTTTATTAGAATAACTGAATATCTGACTGACATATCAATTCACATCCTTTCCAAAATGGAATTTTCTTCGACATCTATCATATATGCAATTTAATAGCTAGGGTATAAGTAAATTAAAATGCTCATTAATTTACGTTCGTAATAGGAATCGTTCTTTGTATGTAGTTTTAAATCAACTTTCAATGTAAACAATAGTCTGTATATTGACAAAAGTTAACATCAATTCTTATCAGAAAGTCACTCGTTATCTAAGTCAGACAAGATAAAATAGGAATCAGCTGTTGTAGCTTGTTTGTGCGGGATGTAATATGAAGAAAAATGTGGATTCAGGATGTAGATTGACGTTTTGTAAAGGTCATACGCGCTGGTGGACTATCCGCAATTCTTATGAAAACTAAGCGATGTGAAACTGATGAAAGATCGTTGTAACGTCTCCCTGCTTTCGTCGTCAACAATATAAAGTTAATCTAGGCAATAAATGATGATCCAATATTTTGAGAATTTTAATTTTATTTCCACTGTTATATACACAGTACCTGGATGACCGAGATTTGCTCTGGTTTTTTTTTTTGGTAAATCCTGAGTTTTTCTCACAAAAGAAAGAATTGAAAAAAAGGGGAAAAAATAATCGAACTGGAGACATCTGGACTCGAATCGGGGTTTTCTGGTTTTGACACCGCCCGATTTCGCACCTGAGCTATTATAACCTTGTAGATGGTGGCGAAATTTACCTTCGTATTCCAATAATATTGTAGCAGTTTTTCATTACCTGAAAACCCGGATAAAACGACGTTTTCTAATAATGAAACCTAGCTAGATCGGTTTATCGCCCCCGAAACCCGCTGCATACTAAATTTCATGAAAATCGTTGGAGCCGTTTCCGAGATTCAGATTATATATATATACAAGAATTGCTCGTTTCAAGATATTAGATAATTATAATTCTACGATATTATAATTTGTATATTACTCCTCATTATTTCTTCCAAAGGATTCATATAAATATAATACTACTTCGCCGCAGCCAACAGCTAGTTTTTAGGTTATATCTCAGGTTCCCGATATAGTAGCGGGGTAAAATGTATACCAGTGTTTAAGTCTAATCGAGATCTATCTAATAAAAAAAGTTGCATTAAAATCCGTTCAGTAGTTTTGGCGTAATGCGCGAACAAACAAACAGACAGACAAAAAATCTAAAAAAAAAAATCGTTTTGTGTTTAGACACGCCTATATAGCGTATTACAGTCATTTTTTTCTCAAATATCTTAAATGTACAGACACAGCTCTGTTACAGCTTTATAATAGTAATACTATAATATTTTACAAATAATTAAAATAAACAACTTAAAATGTTATACAATCCACGAAAAGGAACATTAGTAGTTATTGACAGGAAATATACTCGTATTATACATTCTTACTTATTTATTTTCCAAGAAGATAAAATACATTCTATTTATTGTATACAATCACAACACAAATTGTTTATTTGTTTAGTAATGAAGTTACATAATATTTTTACTTAAATTTATAATCTAGGACATTTTCTGCTAAATCTATATTTATCATATAAGTATCGCTACTGATATTGTTTATTGATATCTAGTGGGTGCCTTAGGAATTGATACCAGAAACGATTACTTACCATCTAGATAAGAATTAACATTTGTACCAACACACTTGAATTGGAACTATGGAAAATTTTGTATTGTTGTGAATGTTTTATCGATAATCGTACTTTCATTTATATAAGTTTTCGGTGAAGCACCTAAATAATAAATGTGACATGCAATCCTTACACCAGGTATCATGAAAAAATCGAATTTCGAGATCGAACTCAATGCTGCGGTTGCATATAACCGCTGTCTTTGCAACTCTTGGTTTTACCACTAAGCTATCATATTCGTCAACCTTAAGTTACTTATCATCACGCCATTTCCTTGCGGGGTAGCCAGAGAGAACATGAAGAAAATGGCTCACTTCTTGCATCTTGTCTCGCTTTCTCAACATTCATCTCTTCATACACGCTCGCCGATTTCTGAGACTCCTGACACCACTTTCCTTCAATACATGACAGATTTGGTCTAGGTATGTGTCTCGGTCTCCCCCTGTACCTACATCCTTCCACTTTCGTATTGTATTTCTTCTTAACCATCGCTCGTTCGGCATTCTTTCCAGATGTCCGAACCATCGGGGCATTCCCTTTAGTACCTTAAGTTACTTAAGCTTTATAATATGTAGGTGTCCACGTGCAGTTCTTACCACTTATTATTGGATGATCCGATAACTCCTCAATCACCAAGAGAAAAATTCTTATCTATTTTTCGCAGCTAATAAACTTCGCCATTACGATAGTAGAGAAAATGGGAAATGGGTGGACATTAAACCTCGATTTCCCTTCTTTTGAAATGATAATGTCGATTTTAATTCGTCAGTCGATATTTATGATCCTTGCATCGGAACGGATTGGAATTGTGACAATATACGTATTTTAGTCCGCCTTCACACAGTTACTGATAATTCAATATTTACCCAAAAGAGTATAATATGGGTTTCGTTTACTCCTTTACAAATAATTTTAACACTTATAAGGTGTTAATGATTCTAATGACATTCATTTCTTAGAAGGTGTGTTCGGTTTACAAAAATGGGGAATTAACCTCTACAAAGCATTCAAATATTTAGTTTTCTTAAATTTATTACAACAAAACCTGTATTTGGTGACAAATCTATACTATTATAAAACTGTAACATAGCTATGTCTGTACATTTAAGATATTTGAGAAAAAATGACTGTAATAGGCTATATAGGTGTGTCTAAACACAAAACAATATTATTTTAGATTTTTTGTCTGTTTGTCTGTTTGTTTGTTCGCGCATCACGCAAAAACTACTGAACAGATTTGAGAGAGATGAAACTTTTTTTATTTGATAGATCTCGATTAGACTTAAAAACTGGTATACATTTTGTCCCGCTACTATATCGGGAACCTGAGATACAACCTAAAAACCAGCTTTTGGCGGAGCCGCAAGCAAAGGCTAGTTTAATATTAAAATAAATATTTTGAAGTTTTTATATATTTTTAAACATTTGACAGACTTAGCCCTATAAATTAACACAAAGTGCGTAAATGGGAAATCAAAAATAACAGTCACGAGCAGGATTTGAACCTTAATCTCCTGAAATACCGTCTTTATAATAATATTTTTATACCTATTTAGATATTTTTATATATATTTTTAGCATTTGACATGCTTAACACTGGATTTGCGTCATTATTAGGTAAAATCTTAATTGTAAAATTAAGTTTACCTGGTCGGTATAATGTATGAAAATACTTCAGGCAGATGGCGCAGGCGTCACCCAAAGACGTTAGGTGTGATGTGTTATCGAAATTAGCAGTCAGGAGCAATTGTCAGGATGGCTGAATTGGTAAAGCATCTGGACGGTATCCAGAAGATGCAGGTTCAAATCCTGCTCCTGACTGTTATTTTCGATTTCACATTTTTCACTTTGTGTTTAATAATTATACCTTTTCCAATGCAGCTATCGTGACACAGGAAATTAAGAACGAATGTACTATCGAAATTCAGTCCCAAGCAATTGTCACGATGGCTGAATTGGCATAATATCTGGGACGGTATTTCAGGACATGTAGGTTGAAATCCTGCTCTAGACTCTTATTTTCCATTTTACATTTTCGTACTTTGTGTTAATGAAGATAAATAACTAAAAAAGATAATTATCACAGCAGAACTTGGCAATCCTTATTTTATTTTTATGAAAAAAAGGACACTCTGCTATACCTAGGGAATCCCTGTATCGCGGAGATATTTATAAACATACATTTGACGGACACAAAGTAAACCCAGACTGAACAAACATTTGTAACCACGTAAAGAATTGTCATGTGAGGGAAGCAAACCCACAACAGTCAGCATAGGAGGTCGGTATCCCAACCACTTAGTGAATATTTAACTGTTTATGTAGCACTAAGTCATAATCTGTAAGAACTTCGCTGGCTAATTATATGATAAGTATTTGTAACTTGTTACTAGGTGGAGTAACAACCATCTACATGCGGGCCCTCAATAACGTAGAATCATACTGTTGCGAGCGAGGAGCTTGGATTCGTGGCGTCGCGGCTCTACCCTCACCGCTCTCTGGACATGGAGCAGTCACTCTGCCACCCGCATCTCTCATGTGACGTTATGTGAGCAATCTAAAACAAACAGCGTGCTACGTCTAAAAGTATTAACAATTCACGTAAACCTTTACCAACCAGCAACATCCAGAACTTCTAACACATGTATATCTTAAACGAACAAAAATGTTGGATTAGTGAAACTGTTGGCGTTTTGCAGTAATTTCGCTTTACCAAAGCGTGATGTAAATATCAAAAGACTTTTATTAAGATGCGTAGTACCAAACTACCTCTTTTTTAGATAAATTTTAGTAAATCAAGCTTGTTTTTTTCGTAGTTTCAGATTGTTTCGGTTTCAGATTGTTATTAGTTAACTCCTTGTCAATTGCTAACTTAACACTGGACACTGATACGATCTAAGTTTCCATAAAGCTAATATAGCCTGAATATACAAGATATGTGCTGTCTATCTGGCTATAATCTTAAGTGAACTATTACCATAATTTGATGAACATTTTGTACTAAGACTAAATCGTCACTGTGAATGCGTTGTTTTTTAAGTTAACTGAAATCGTAAGTGTCCTAGGTTATCATCGAGACATAGTAGGTCATGGAATTTACTGTTCACGTTAAATTATTCATTAATATATGTGTTCTATTGTTTTCGTCATTTAGTAAAAATAAATGTTTTACATTTGATTCTGCTATTGATTGATACTGTCATTGCTGATAGTAGTAGTTAAACTATTATAAACTTTAACTTATTTTTTATTTTTGTTTGCATGTTATAAGCCCCACGTGGATCACCACATGATAAGCAGTAACCACCACTTATGTTCTTAAAAAATCTAATAATACTGCATACCACTACCCAACCATTTCAATTCACGTAGGTATGGGAAATGAATAACAGGCAAACGAATAATAATGGACTGTCGCAACAACAAATATATAATATATGAAGGTGTTTCACGGTCGGTCAAACGGAAGATGGTTCTACTAACCTACTCGGGCCAGATAACAAAAAAGTGCTCCCACTTGATACCCAAACCCCTACCATCAGTAATTCAAAGGGTGATACATAGTAACTTTCCGTAGTTGTCTCGTACGACACCCGCGGTAAAGAATGGGGTGGTCACACTTATATTCATAGCCCATCGTCACACTGTCAAAAGAAGATAGAAGTTGTATCATCTTTTGGCCTATATTTAACTTGATCTGGATAACTTTTCAAACTTTCAAACGCGTTTCCTTTTTAGTGATATTTCAACGTATATCCTAAAGTTTTAACCCTGAAGATTATTCGCATGCGACATGTTACAATGATTTTGACAAATAAAACAGTGTTCTGTCATTTCTAGTCTATTTTATAGTAAGACCCAAATACATTAAGAAGGGCATGTAAGCAAAATATGATTCAAAACAAAAATTCTGTAGCAGTGTCGAGCATACAAAAAAGTCTCTCAAGAAATAAGGGATTTACCACGATTTTTGAATTCAATTTTAAAGAAGTAATAATTTGAATTAATATTAGTCACATTAAGAGTCTACAAGTGTTTGCCTTGAATTCAAGGTCCGAGAGTCCTCAGACTGGGTGACTGGCGATTGATATCTCATTGTAAATATCGCTGTCTAGGCAGTTTTGCAGACTTGACACGCCCTTTAAGCAAAGCGCTACAGTCACTTCTGTCACCTCCGATCTTATCGTATGAGAACAAGAAGAAATTGAGACTTATAAAATTATATTAAGTTACTTTCATTTGTTTTGTTAGTAGAAAAGGAAAAGGGTTTTTTTTGTAACAAATTTATTAAAATCTCTTTAATATTGAGTGATTTTCAGTTGTTGAATTACGAATATTATTGAATTATTCTCTTCTTCTTTATTATAATTTAGCTTCTGGCAGTGTTAAATGAAACAACCATTATAAACAGTATTGAAAAATATTATTTACGTAACTTAGAATCTAGAATATCGTAATATCGGTTTTAATTTAGGGCTAACGCACTTATCACTAATATCACAAGGAGACTATATAGTTTCAATAACACACTCACAAACTAAATAAAAAAATACAAAAAAGACTACAAACTAAAGGACATTTGCGCAGCGAATTATGACGATGTATGCAACTGCACATATTACAACGAATTCATCATAACTCTAGAGATGTTACACTATTTATTACCTTTAATCATTTATTATGGGTAATCAGCTAACTATTCCAATAAGTGCGATTCTAATTCAAGCACAGGCGGCTCTAAATGTTTCAATATCAGTTCAGCAACATTCTTGTCTAATCTTTTTTATCCATTACTCCCAGACTTCTCTGCAAACACCTAGTAGATCCCTCTCAAAACCTTCATTGCATGGAGGATATTTTTGAAAGAATAACACGTTGTTTATAGGCACGAACCTGTTTGGCTTTATGCGACTTATCACATCCTAAAAAATAAAAACTGTATTGAATATAATATAAAGTATATAGCCGTGTGGGGCCGGCTTTAGAATTGTCCCACCCCTCTCCACCCATGGGAGTCGTAAGAGCCGACTGAGGGAATGCCGGGGGAGTGGGCAGCAGCACTCCTTCGAGTATTAACGACATTCACTGCGATGCCAACCCGCCTGCCAAGCGTGGCGATTACGGCACTATCCCTCATTCTTGGGGAGGCCTATGTCCAGCAGTGGACGTTAAAAGGCTGAAGGATGGATGTATTGAATATAAAAAATACAATTACAACTAGATTACTTTTTTAGATATTACCATGCACTAAGGAATAATCCTTGTATTGCGGGGGACTTTACAAACATACAATATCACGGACACAAAGTCCCAGACTCAGAACTCCCGTTTGTGGATCATGGTGGAATCGAACCCACAACACTCGGGAGGTCGTTATATAAACCACTCGGCCATCTATGCAGTAAATTAAACTGAAGATAATTTAGAAATATATAAGTTGACCTCGATAACTATACCCAAAAATCATTACGCACTGTTGACTAGTCGCCGGCAACTCAGTCGCTGGCGACTGTGAATTACTATAGTTTAAATAGATGTTTACGCGCTTGGTTGTTGGTCGCCCGGGCGACTCGACGACTCGCCGCGTAGTGTCAACTCACGAGCGACTGCCAGTCGCAACCAATAGAAGCACGGCCTCAAATGGAAGCATTCCTTAGAGTATAAATAACATTCGCACTGCAAGCAACTGTCGTAAAGACCGTGTTACCAAAGTAGGTATTGACTTGGAATACTGTCGTTCGGCTTGGTCTCCTGGCCCTAGTTGCCAATGTTTTGGTCACCGAGAGACCGAGTCACCGGTGACTAGTCGACAGTGCGTAATGTCTCTAACCTAACATTTTTTTCATAAACACAATAGGCCTGCATTTAAATTGTAAGTACCTAGAATCGACATCATTCATGAGGCTGCTAGTGTTGCGTCACCGTAGTCACCAACCTCTTGTAAAAATAAAGACGTTAGAATGCGTATAAATTTAGACTAGGAGATCTTTTCTAGAAGTTACTAGGTGGTAGGGCCTTGCTTATCCCAGCATGAATGATGATGATGGCTCTATCGGGGAAATACCACCCTCACAAAAGATCGGCGTGAACCAACATTATTGATTCCTACAGTTTTTTCGTATGGAGGGTGAGAGTGCTAAGGCCCGAATCCCCTCCCTATCCTCTCCTTGTTACCTTTCTACCCTCTCCTTAGTATCCTACCTATCCTCTCCTTAATATACTTCCTATCCGGTGGGCCGTATGCTTGCTTGCCAACCACGTAGTATATAAAAAAAGAATAGTAATATGACAAATGAGTGAAATTACTTCTACTCCCACTTTTTTGATGTTTCCAATAATGATTTGTGTAAAACCAACTAGAGACTCAAAAGCGTCAGTCATTGTAGGCATCTACTTAGTATCCAACTGCTCGGGTAATCTAATCAATATCATACCATAAGTAGATAATTTGACATGAGATAGAAAGAAATAACAAGATGAATGTAGTAAATAACAGATTACAAAGATGAAACTGATCAATAAGTAAGAATAACTAGCCTATTCCGCGATTTTTTTTTAATATTACATACTATAACTATTACTCAACATACATGACAATAATATTCTTGAATATTATTATAACTATATTATACAACATTCATAGTTCCAGACTGCTCAGTGTACTCACACTTACGTCAGGTCATGATAGGCTTAGCTTGACATAATAATATTCTTGAATATTCCACGACTAATATTTTCCATAATTTATACTATTTACAAAGACACCTGGCAGGTGATAAAACTGAGATTTTCTGGGAAAAGAAATGATTTCTGAATGGATGAATGTTGAGATTATTCCCCATGTAACATTAGAATTGATAAGGCTGGCCTTCGATCAACTGCACATTGATCGAAGAGGCTGGCTGCTAAGTGGGTGAAGGTTATAAAAATATATTCACAGACTACTAAGAGTTATAACGTATAGAATTTCTTCGGGAAAAGAGCATTACTTACAATTGGCACTCTGTCGTCATCTGTGGCAATCGTTTGAATATCATCGGCTGCGATCTCTTCAGTACGAACTATACCCATCGGATGTATATGTTTAGCTAATCCAACAACAAGAACTGTGCAAAACACAAACATTAGTACTATAAGTTTCGCCATTTTTACACGTCTCAATGTTCCAAAATTCTTCCGACGTGTTACTATCGAACGCTCTCGTAATCCTTTGATAGTGATCGCTCATTTTAGCCGCCTTTTAAATGTTGCATTGTTATCTTTGGATTTGCCGTTTTGCGTCATAAACTCTGTAACTGCCAAGCAGGCTGCCGATTTTTTGTTTATTAAGTAAACAAAACCCCTTTACTTTTGCACCGAAGGGATAATCATCATCGCATCGCAATATTCCTTATAACTTTATCTACGTAATTGGTAAACATAAAAGTTGAGCTTTATTATATGAAAAATAAACCTTTATCTAAGATAAACGGTTATACTATTAAATTGAATCTGACGATAAGGTCTGAAATCTAGCTTTAACTTGAGATTGAGGCTAGTTATACAAGTTTACCAAAATAATGGGAGGTGCTTGTTTATTTAGAATAAATCTTATGAAAATACTAGCCCTTGTCCACTAAGCCGCAGTCAAACGCTAGTTTTTACTTTTTAGGTTATCTCAGGTCCCGATAGAGTAACGGGATAAAATGTAGGTATACCAGTTTTAGTCTAATCAAAAGCTATCGAAACAACAAGTTTCATCAAATTCTCCGAACAATCGAACTGATAAAAATTCTAAATTAAGTTTTGTGTGCACACCTTTTTTTTGAAGTGAAAACCTCTTTTGGCGCGGTACGCATATTTTTAGATGAGATAAAATCTCTGGACTCGCGACACCGTCACGAGACGCAGCTATAGTGAGTGTGTGCATTGGAAATTAAATTTGACCCTATTCCCGGTTTCGGATTGAGCTGAAATTTTACACCCTATGTATATCGCGTGACAATGCAATATTATGATGACATGGAGCTGATCTGATGATGGAGCTGGAAGGTGGACCTAGGAACTCTATAATGAAACGGCGCAACCCCACCGAGTTTGGGCTTATATAAGTACTTTGTCTTAAGATGGCATCCAGGGTCTGATGATGGAGCTGGAAGGTGGCCATGCGAAACTGTAATTAAATGGCGCAACTCCATCGAGTTAGGGCTCGTTTGAAATGTCTTGACTAGAACTGCAGTCCTAGATGATATCCAGGGTCTGATGATGGAGCAGGAAGGTGGCCACAGTAACTCTGAAATGTTTTTTTTTTTTATTGCCAACGTTGGCATACGAGCAGACGGCCCACCTGATGGTAAGTGGTAACCGCCGCCCATGGACTATAGCAACACCAGGGTCACAGCCCAGTCGCCGCCTACCGTGAGTAAAGTGCTCTTTTCAAACCTCGTTTAAAGAGGGACAAGTCGTAATGCTGGGGAAACACCGTAGCAGGAAGTTCATTCCAGATTCTTACACGTACGTGGTAGAAAAGAACGCTGAAAACGAACCGTCTTGGACGAGATCGTTTCCAGGTGGTATGGATGAACCCTAGTACGGCGTCTCGTGGTCCGGTGGTAAAACGGCGATGTTGGTACCACCTCAAACAGTTCCTCAGAGCACTCCCCGTTGAAGAGTCGATAGAGCACACAGAGAGCCCCAAAGTCTCTCCGCCGCCCCAACGACTCCAGCTCATCCGTGAGATTGGAATCATCGATAATTCGAACAACTCGTCTTTGCAGGGAGTCAAGTGGGTCGAGCTGGTATTTTAGTGCGCCTGCCCACAGATGTGAGCATTACTCCACGTGAGGGCGGACTTGTGCTTTATACAGCATAAATCGCTGCCTCGGTGTGAAGTACCGCTTAGCTCTGTTCAGAACGCCCAGTTTCTTGCTCGCCAATTTGGCTTTGTCCTCCAAATGACTCCCGAACTGGACATTACAAGATATGTCGATGCCGAGGATCCCAATACTCTCGGAGACCGGGAGAGTTACCCCTTGGAACTGGGGCGTCACGAAAAATGCGTCCTTCAGTGAACGCGCAAACCTGTGCCTTCGTAGGGTTGAATTGAACCAAGTTCTTTTCTCCCCATTCCGAGGCCTCTCCTCCAGCATGTTCCGAGGGACTTTCTGATAGCCGGTATATCGCGCATCACCCGTACTGTCATCCGCATAGAAATGTATACTCTCTGTTGAGAGCAAGTCATTGATATGCAGGATGAACAGAGAGCACCGAGCCTTGAGGAACACCAGCATTAATCTCCATGGTATCAGAGCAGCATCCGTCTACAACGAATTTGATGCTGCGACCATGGAGGAAGCCGGCGATCCACTTGCAGAGCCCCTCGGGGATTCCATACGATGGAAGCTTCGATAGAAGGCCCCTATGCCAGACCCTGTTGAACGCCTTCGCGATGTCCAAGTTGAACGCCAAAGCTTCAACCCCACCCTCCAAGGCCTCTGCCCAGCGATGAGTGGGGTACACGAGAAGATCACCAGCAGATCGACCTTGACGAAAGCCGTATTGGCGATCACTGATCAGCTGGTGATCCTCAAGGTACTGCAGAAGTCGGCGGTTAATAACTCTCTCTAGTACCCTGGAGAGCAGGGATGTTATCAGGGATGTACAGGCGATTGGCCTGTAATTCGACGGGTCCGACCGATCACCCGTTTTGGGAATCGGGTGAATATGGGCTACCTTCCACGAAGTAGGAATCCTGCCAGTACTGTATGAAAGGCGGAACAGGCGCGTAAGGACGGGGGTAAACTCAGGGGCGCACGTTCGAAGAACCACCGCAGGGATGCCATCCGGTCCACTCGACTTATGGACGTCCAGCAGCAGCAGCTCCCGCCTGACCACACGTTGCGTAATGCGTATTTCAGGCATGGAGCTTTCACACCGAGGGATGGTGGGTGGTGTGGCCGCTCCGGCGTCCAAAGTCGAGTTTGAGGCAAAGAGTTGGATCAAAACATCGGCTTTCTCTTTTGCACTATGGGCCAAATTGCCGTCCAGTTTCCGCAGTGGTGGAAGACTAGACTGGCAGAAGTTGTCCTGCACTACCTTGTCGAGCGACAAGAAAGCTCAACTCCCAGTGGGATAGCTTGCAAGTCGCTCGCCAATTCTGGCAACGTGTTCTGCCTTGGCTTCGGCAATAGCCCTCTTGTTGGACCTGGAAGCAGCATTAAATTTTCGCTTCTCCTCTTTGGCGCTCGGATCCTGACTTTTCCTGGCTCTATTCTAGGCCAGGTATGCGGACTGTTTCTGGCGTGCAGCCGTCCTACAGGCTTTCTTAAACAATGGACGGCTGCGACCGCCAACCGGTATTTTGGTGCTGGGGATGAATGATTCCATCCCCATAATCACCGTTTCCGTGATGCAGTCCGCACAGACGTCAGGGTCCCTAGAGGAGAAGCATAGCTGCTCCCAAGGGTAGGACAAGAAGAACTCGCGAAGTCCATCCCAATCTGCTGACTTATACTGCCAGACCCATTCACTGAAAAACGATTGGTTCTCGCAACAGGGGTGGTGCAGCGGACCAGGCAGTGATCGGATGATCCTAAAGGAGCACCAACCACCACCCGGTATCTGTGTGGATTTGTAGTCAGCAGAAGGGCTAACAAGGAGGGCTCATGACTCTCAATATCTGGGACACGGTTAGGCTGTGTTACCAGTTGAGAGAGACCATAGGCCGAAGCCATATTGAAGAGTTGTCGACCCGGGAGGTCAGTGGTCCGGGACCCAAGCCACTCTTTGTGGTGAGCATTGAAGTCACCAAGGACCACCACCTCCACAGATGGAAACTGCTCCAATATTTTGTCTATCCCCCGTTCGACGTTCTCGAAAAGGTGAGTTGACCCCGAATCACTGCCATGGGATCTGTAAAGGCACGCGTAGATGCGGTCTGTTCCACCATATTCTACGCGTAGCCATAAAATGGACAGTTCGCCATGTTCGAGGCCCCGAAGGCGGTTACAACAGATATCACTCCGAACGAATACGAACACCCCGGCTTTACGATGGAAGGAATGCTCCAATTCGTAACCGGGGTATTTAAGGTACGAAATGTCGTCCGGAGCGCCTATCTGCGTCTCCGTCAAAAAGAGCAAGGAAGGCCGCGTCGTCTCGAGATGGTGATGGACGGCGTCAAGATTACTGTGAAGACCCCTAATGTTGCAAAACTCCACTGATGATGTGGATAGGGAGTCCGCCGTAAAACACTTGCTCTTTTTCCTTTTGGCCATCAAAGTTTGCAAAGAGTTTGGGGGATATGGGCTTGCGCACAGTGGGTACCAGTGACACTCGGAAAAAAAAGGGTGGTGACACTTGGCGCACGGCCAGACAATGGGTTTTGTGAGGAGCTGACACGAAACACGGAAGGGCCCCCGGTGCCCCCCCCCGTGAGTAACCGTCTGGTCCACACCGGTCTCCTACTCCGGCACGACGGCAACTCCACGGGATTTTCGCCGGTTGGCGGGATAGCCTCCCGAGGTAGGATTTCCCCGGGTTCGGGTCCCCTTCTGACCGGCAGGTGGCCGGCGAACCATTCCCACCGGGTCTCCCTGTACCCCGCGTCAGCCCCTCAAGCCCAACGCACAAGCCATGACCTTTATCAATGCCCATTCCAAGCATCACCGAAACCCATCACGCGCTCAGGAAGGGAAAAAGGACAGGGGCGGCAATCTCCCGCTGCAACCAAAACACACCTAAATGTTTCATGGCCAGTCACACGAGAGACGGTGGTACTGACCCGCTCGGGCCCGATGCCAAATAAGTAACCCCATTTGGCATCACACCCTACCACCCGTAATGCAAAAAGGTGATAGTTGCTTACTTCCATTAGTCGCCTTTTACGACACCCGCGGGAAAGAATAGGGTGGCGACACCTGTATTCTTAATCCGTCACCACACGGATAAAAATGACGCAACTCCATCGAGTTTGGAATCGTTTGATTCGTCTTGACGAGTACTTTGTCTTTAGATGGTATCCAGGGTCTGATGATGGAGCTAGAAGGTGGCCATAGGAACTCCGTTACAAAACGACATAACACCATCGAGTTTGGGCACGTATTTTTTATTTATTTTTTATTGCTTGTAGTGGCGGACGAGCCACGGTCCATCTGATGGTAAATGGTAACCGTCGCCCATGGACTCGACTATACCGAGAGTATTGTCAAGCCGCTGCTCACCAATTCATTTCACAGATAAAATGAAATATAAACGGCTATCTCCTGCTACAGCCAAAACGCAACGATGTGCTTCATGGCCGGTCACACGGGAGATGGTGGTACCAACCCGCTCGGGCCCGATACCAAGTGAGTACTCCCACTTGGTACCCAGCCCTACCACTAGTCATGCAATGGATGATAATTGCTTACTTCCCTTAGTCGCCTCATACGACACCCGTGGGAAAGAATGGGGTGGTGACACTTGTATTCTTAATCCGTCACCACACGGACAAAATCGTATGATTCGTCTTGACGAGTACTTTTTCTCTAGATGATATCCAGGGTCTGATATGGAGCTAAAAGGAGGCCACAGTAACTATGTAATGAAACGACCCGAACCCATCAAGTTTATATTCGTTTAATTCGTCTTAAGGACTACTTTGTCAAGTTATGATATTTTTTTTAATGTCTGAATGAATAGTTTTGATTTACAAGTTTTAATTTAAGATCGAATAATTAATTTGGATACTTATCTAAAAATGACAACTGTTTGTTGTAGTTTTAAGTTTTCACTTCTGTCGGCAGTCCTTAGACTGCTTTGATTTTTTTTTTTGTTAAGGCGGTAAAAAATGTTCCTAACCGCACACCCCGTCGTTCGGGGCAACGAACAGGGTAGTGTGGGCTCTTCACCCACTAAAGAAACTCGCCGTGTGCCGTCTCTCCGCCTTTATTAGCGGGCTACTGGAACATTGTTACATTCCTTCGGTGGTTTGTGTGCACACCTAACTAGCTTAATACATTATTTTTTTGTCAAATATCTTAAATGTACAGACATAGCTCTTTTACAGCTTTAAAATATAGATAGTCTAGATTATTATGGATACTACGCATTTAGATTATAGTAATAAGAAAATACTAAGAAGTTTCGACGAAGCGTACGTACACATAGCGTATGTATGTATACATAGCGTATGTATGGATTAAACATTTATAAAAATATTTCTGAGAATTATAACTGCGCTATTGATTGCGTAAAAACCAAGTCCCGGTAACCATGGAATTTTACCGTAACTTTGCTTTTTGAAATGAAAGTACGTTTACGGAATCTATCGCGTTTACTTGATTTTCTACTATCCCGACATTTCGAATAGAAGGAATGAATGAACTTATTTATTGCAACGGAAAAAAACATATTTTACACAATAAGTACTAAGATATAAAAAATAAAGAACAATAAAATAAAATAAAGATAAAAACAATTTTTCGTTGCACAACGCCCACCTCAGCATAATGCGGCCTGCAAGAACTTTATTTTTTGTTTAGGCGGGAAAATATGTACCTAACCGCACACCCCGTCGTTTGGAGCAACGATCAGCGTCGGCCCTGTCAGCTTCGTTCTACAAACTGTTTATAGGTGGATTTCGTTTCAGTAAGAGACAATGCTATTAAAAAGAGACAATAGTTGTGTAGGAAACTAGCGACGTCGATTGTTTCGAGTTACGCTTACGCCATCTTTTTTGGATAAATATGAAATATGTAAACAATCTTCTGAATCTTCCTCCCTCCTCCTCAGGTCGCTCCCTCAGCCCCTTACTGTTGAGGATCGTAGCTTCGATAGAAGCTTTGCAGATGCAGAGTAGGTAGGCATCTCCAATCGTCTCGGTCTTCAGCTTGATGCAGAGATGCGCAAACTAAATCACTAATGAGATCAAGGATTTATAAATCTTTTTCTTCGAAAGATTTAAATCACTCTTTTAAATCTTTAACTCTTTTTAATCTTTGGTTACGAATGACGTTATTCATTCAGTTGATCATAACAGATGCAAATATCTGTTGATTCATGTAGTTATTCTCTCATTCCCTCAAGTCGCAACTGGTTTTGAGCTTTTTACTAAAACGACAGAGAGTCTAAGTTTCTGTGTACCTATCGTCATTGTATTTCAAGAGTGCGTTTGTGCGTGCCTACAACTTATGTTATCTCTTTTCAATTCACAATATCCTTTATCTATTGTCTCATTCTAAATCTACGTCCATCATTCCATCTATTCAATCCTAACGTAGTGAGCTAGTGAGTTAAAGATGTATTTTCGAAACCAAAGATTTAAAGATTGATTACGCATTTTGAAAGGATAATACATCTTTTGTATCAATCACTCCTGAGTTACACATCTCTAGCTTGATGGAGAGCCTGATATATAGGTATCTGCAGTTTTTCGGACACCTGATCGGAGATCGGACCACCGTTTTTGAGATCGTCCTCTTGGCCGCCTACCATCTACATTACCTACCATGTAAACAATAGTACATTGTTGTTACCCTAGGGATGAAAGCAACCAACCCTCGAACTATTGGAGCCCTCGCTACGCTCGGGCGCCAAACCCCGTCTTGGGACTAAATAAGTCTTTATCCCGAGATAAACACTGTGCTTTTCATTACGAATACGAGGAAACCAAAGAGTAATACGTATAACCAGAAAGAGGAAACTAAAAATAAACATCATGAATTAGCTAAAGAAAAAATGGGAGACTAAAAAATTGAATTTGGAATCGCCGTTTTCCCGCCGATTTTGTTTTTTTTTTCTGTGGTCTGTCAGCTAATCAGCCATTATTTTTCAATTTAATCATTGAAAAAATATAAATCATCGTTATTTTAAAGATATAGTTGCAATTATATTAAAATAAAGTCATATAAAAAACAAATTCTTTAATAAATACTTAACTTTATGTTATTTCAATTTTACATCGCGCTGTAATTGACTGGCTGTACAGAAAATAGAACTGTTTTTTTTTTATAATTACTCAGCTGTCAGTTGTAAGTAATTCTCCCTAGGGCTGAAAAGTATTACTTTCAACCCGCTTCTCAGGCAACTTCAGGCCTACTTTCAGAGTATGAGTAATGAAAAAGATTTTACCAATGGTGTCCATTCAATTCAACATCGAAGTCATGTTAAGCAGTGGGATTTGAGAACCGGTCTAATAACATCCAGGCAGTCGACTGAATAAAAAATCTGATTCCAGTCTTGTTCTAAGGTCGCTAGTTGTCCACTTAATTGGGTCGTGCAGGTCAGACAGGCAGTCGTTCAGTATTAATACTGGACGATGGAAAACCGAACAGATCGGGAGCCAACGTCAACAAAATAAGCGTTAAGCTTAGTTTGGGACCAGAGGACGTTGTGTGAAAATGTCCGTGAATATTTATTTATTTATCAGGTGAGTTATTTCTACCACCTAAATTGATAAAAACAATGAGTAGGGATCCGTGAGATATCATGTTTGACATATAAATAATGCAATAATATCTTATAGAATTTATGTATATAGGTATATTATATAATGAACATTATATACTCATAGAACATACACACTTGAAGTAACATTAGATACAAATAATCCCGTCGATTTTCATCGAAACTATCTCTATCACTTCTTTGTTTCGAAGCACACTAGTAAAACCTAATCATAGTATTGCCAGTGGGACTCATTACTTTCGATCGAGTTTTTTCGATAACTACACAGTAGATTTGCTCCTAAATATTTGCCAGGCGGACACTCCGAAGTATCTGTAAATTATAATTATAATATGATACACTGTAGTGCAGTAACGACTTAGTAGTAAAATTAAAGACTTCCTCCTATTTTTGTTGAAAAAATGTGCTTAACCGCATACCTCATCGTTCGGGACAACGTACAGGGTAGTTTGGGGCCCTCACGCACCAAATTAACCCGCCGTGTGCCGTCTTTCCGCCTGTATTGGCACACCACTGGAATTGTGTGACATTACATCAGTGGCCCGCCGGCGGCTTACCCTTTTAGGTACCCCCTACTGAGCCGCACATGGAGCGTTGCACCTTCGACCAAAATGTACCCTGAATACAATGCTTGGCATTGGAATGTTATTGTCGAAACCACTTATCCATCTGTGTTGTCCAATAGTAATAAAGGAAAATCTTGTGCGTACGGGTATATACCCGAAGAAATTTTTGTGTGGATGCCTATTTTTCGTACTCCAGAAAATCCTTTTAGATACCGTTCCCGTTTCATTCATTAACACCAGGCAGGGAATTTACAGAAGATTCACGATGAATAAAACAAAGTATTAATTTTAATGCATCATATTTATTCACTGCCAATAATAAAACTATCCTCTACTATTCTCTACTTTTACAGTTTCTCGTGGATTGTACTGGAAATTTCAAAATCAATTTGTCAATTATCACCTCTTAATGGCACAGTTGAAGGTTCCAGCGCAATTGGACGCTGATATAAACTGGTCAATGAGCCTTGATACAAATTTGGCACACAGCCCAAAATAACGGGTAACCCACAGTCATTCGAAGCACCGCTTGGGAATATTGCCCTTTGTAACACAGGATATGTTAAATAATGTTCAGCACCACGTATAAAAGGCATTGTTGGTATGATATTATTCATTATAGCGTCATGAGCTAAATCAGTCATAAAGTCGTTTTGCGTGCGGGTCAATCTCGTATTTGACTTCAAGAGTTCAGTGTTTTCAGGATTTAGAACATCGATGTCGTAACTTCCAAAAGCGTCTAAAGACGGAATAGTTTCATGAATATACGTCGATTGTATATAAGGCAAGGAATCTAAGGGTTGCACTGGGTCTGATACACCACTGTCATTATCATCGTAGTTATCTCCTGCAATGCCCATTAAAACTTTGGCTGGAGTATGATTATCATACAACAATTGATTGCGTTGTTGAGCTGCCAAATATTGATCTACCCACGCTGATAAATTATTTTCGAGGCTTGAACCGTATTCAACTGGCATCGGTCCTTCTATTGCATCTTGAGTATAGGAGGATCGAGCAGAGTCCAATAACATTTTATCAGAGGTTTCCTTCGGTATTGTTACAACAGGAGTTTTCGGAATTATACGTGACTCGTCCGAATTTCGGGCCCATAATATTTCAGGCAATTTTTCCTCAAGGTTATTTAATTTTGCACTTATTACTTCGTCCACATTTTCATAAGGTAACAACTGTCGTTGAAACTTCGTCGGTACAGCGCAAGCTAAAGCTATACTCACAAACACAATGTATACACCAAACATATTTTTATTCAACTGTTTTTCAATCATAATACTAAACTTATCAGAATTTCAAATAGGTACTTAGAGTACAATGAACGGTGCATTATGGATTCAGCAAAATTTTCATGTTAATGTAACTACGCATCATGTTTCAATTTTAAATACCTTTGTTAAGAAGTGTGTAGAATAGCCATGACTATAATTTATAATGTTATGACCTAATAAAATATCGCTCATTTAGGCACGGCTACACACACACACAGTTTTGCGCACACACCACACACACGCACGTACACACACACACGCACGCACGCACACACACATACGTACACACACACACACACACACACACTCAAAAGCGCGCGCGCACGCGCGTGCACCACAAAGGCGTGAGCGCTCACACACACACAAATACACGTAATATTCCCGTTTCTTACATATGAACACTTTAGTACCAACATATTCCTTGTTTGTAATGATCCGAGTGGAAACCTGCTGACCTGTATTACAGGTATTTTTATCTACAACGGGCACCAGCGATCCATAACGCTTTGTGCAATGTCTTGGGATTAAGTGTTATTGTATTTAATCGTTGTGGTGAGAATACATAAATTATTAATTATTATTATTATAAAAATCGATCCAAGCCTTATGACTTTTCCTACAATGTTTGTACTATTCTGTGTCAGTGCATAGACCCACCAGTTACCTAGCATGTGCCGTGGCACATTCTAGGTATTCGTATATATTATATATTTCGAGGATATATATATGCTGTGTGTACGTGAAAAGTTGCTTATTTATCCAAAGATTTCAAAGAATTGCTACTTAGTAAAATATCCCATTAAATCTGTGCAGAAGTCAATTCACGATTATTTCATTCGTATTTATTAATCTATTGCTACAGAGGTTGTATACACTTCCTTATTCAATTAATAAATTTGCAATTATTCATTATTAGCGCTTATACGTAACCACCATTCAATAATGAAGTTTGCGTATATCAGCAAGTTTTAATTAACGTAAATGAATAAAAATCAATTGCTCATATTATATTTTGTAAGAAAAACTAATTTTTAAAATTTGTGTATTAATGAATAATCGTGGCAGACTTATAATTAACTGGAGACTTAATCGTCGTTTTAAAATACGTCACCCAGACTCAAAGTATGCATTTGTAGATCGCACAAAGTAATTCTTTGTACCATTTAGAAATCAGTTTCTAGATCATTACGCTATTTGTACAGCCAACTTCAAATTCTGTGTAATCATATCATACTTCATACTTCATACTAATATTATAAATGTGAATGTAAGTTTGTTTGTTACGCTTTCACGTGAAAACTACTTAACCGATCATCATGAAACTTTGTACACATATTCTCGGAGGTATTAGAAGTAACATAGGATACTTTTTATTAAAAAAAATACGCAAAAAAAATAATTGTTTGTCACAAAATCTCAAAATCTAGCAACTTCAACGCCATCTATCATTTCAGTAATGAAGTTCCAACCCCGAGTACTGTAATACCGTTGCACTGTATTACCGACAGTTTCAAGGGTTGCTTTATTTATTTTTATGAAATTACTCACGGACGAAGTCGCGGGTAACAGCTAGTTAATACATAATTGTTATGTGAAATATTCAAATTATCCATATATTACTAGCAGCAGCATATATTACAACTGCCTTGGTGTTGCAGCGGTAGTGTGAGCGACTGCTGATCATGACGTCCGGGTTCTATCCCCTGGTTAGGCAGTGTTATTAGGCTTTTTCGTAAAAAGATAAATTCTCAGTAGCAGCCCGGAGTTTGGAAATGCGCCTGGTAGACGCCAATAGGCTCGCCCCCTATTTTTTAGTCCCGCGTCGGCGTAATAACGTGGGACTTAAACATAGCTGGCAAACCGTGAGTGTGTAATACACCCCCGCCTACCCCTTCGGGAATTACAGGCGTGATGCTATGTGTTTTTTTTAGTTCTAGCAGACCCGGCAGACGTTGTTCTGCCCCTGTAACTTGCCTGCTATAAGCGGTTTCATAATTTTAAATTCGATATTTTCAATAACAGCGATGGTTGGACGTTTGGGGTTAAATTTTATAATTATAAACATAAAAATATTCTAAAATAAATATGGTGAAACGCGGTCGTGATCATTAAATAGTGCCACCTACCGAGTCGTATTGTGTATCTAAACCAGGGGAAAATTTCATCTAAATAAATAAATAAATAAATAAAAAAAAAATCTGTTCAGCCATTTTTTATTTTTTAGGAGGAGTTCAATGACTAACGCTAATACTAAAGTATATACATATAACAACCGTACATTTAAGATATTTGAGAAAATAATGGTTTTTTTCAGCTATTTAGGTATCAGAAAACAAAACGTTTTTTGTTATTTGTGTCTGTATGTCATGTTTATTTGTTCGCACATCACGCAAAAACTACAGTACGGAATTTGATGAAACTTTTTGTTTGATAAGTCTTTTAGAGTTAAGGACTGTATGCATTTTATCTCGCTACTATCATAGAATAAATAAATTTATTCTTATGCTACTATATCATGTGGGGCCGGCACCAAGAATAGCTCCTATGGGAGTCGTAAAAGCCGACTAAGGGATTACCGGGGGACCGGGCAGTTGCGTTCCCCTGTGTACTAAAAACATCCACTGCGATCGCCAACCCGCCTGCCAAGCGTGGCGATTATAGCAATACCCCCCCATTTTGGGGAGGCCTATGTCCAGCAGTGGACGATGAAAGGCTGATGGATGGATGGATGGACTATATCGGCAACCTGGGATATAACCTAAAAAAATAACTTTTGTCTGCTGCGTAGCTGCGGCCGTAGGCTAGTTATGTATAAAAAAAGCTTCGGATCCCGAGGCCTTCAATTGGTCCCGGGCCAAATAAAAAAAGCTAGTTTTTGGGTTGTATCTCAGGTTCCCGATATATAAAATGTATACCAGATTTTAAGTCTAATCGAGATCTATCAAATAAAAAGTTGCAATAAAATCCATTCAGTAGTTTTTGCGTGATGCGCGAACAAACAAACAGACAAAAAATCTAAAATAAATTGTTTTGTGTTTAGACACGCCTATATAGCCTATTACAGGCATTTTTTCTCAAATATCTTACATGTATAGACACAGCTCTGTTACAGTTTTATAATAGTATATAGAATATAGATATACAGTGGAATCCGTTTATAATGACATCGCAGGAACATAACAAACACGTCATAATAAGCGGACATCATACAAAGCATTTTATAGAAAATAAACAATCTCCTATTTTTGTTAGTATGTATTTATTTTAACCCTTTTCTTGGCAATGTATCTCCGCAGATACATCAAAGTTTGAAAAATTGTACGCCAACTATTTATTTGTTAAAACGAATTATATTTATGGGAATATTTAGATAACTTCTTTGTTTTCAAATATACGTTTATTATTTTAAAGTTGGCAAGACTAGTAAGCTGTCAAATTTATTTTATTTCCAACCGACGCCTTGCTACCGCGCATACAGGTAAGAAAAATACAAAAAATAAGTCCATAAACGGTTCATTACGCGAACAAAAGCTTAGCTTATTTTCTGTTATTTTTAGTTAAAAAGCTGCATGTGCTTTCTAGGGCTAGAAATATACTTGATTTAGTGCCAACACTCAATCAATCATCAAATGATGAAGAAATTCGGAGTCTGATTGTGAATTTGACAATATTACTTACTCTTCGTAAGCATGTCAGTAGTAAATCCTCACTGGATTCTACGCTTTCTTCTTCGCTTGAAAATCTTTACATACTTTCTGACGATGAATGTAAACTTGCCATGCAAACAATAACAGATTCCTGCCATTTGGAGCCTGCACAACCACCTATTGAAACCATTTCCGCGAATTCTTCAGCTTAAGGGTCGCACCTCGTCTATTCCTCCCTCGCCAACTACCTACTTGAATTTTAGTCAAACCAAAAGACCTAGGACTAACCGAATAGTACCTAAAACACCTGGGCCATCACCATCAATGGTATTAGCCTCACCGTCGCCATCCAGCGTAAAGAATACGCGTTCTAAACCGACTTGCGCCTATACAAAGGAAGCGATTAAATTTCTATTTGGTTTACATGAAATTTGAACATAAAGCTAAATTACAAAATAAAGAGTTACCAACTACGGACAGCATTATAACGCATAGTGAACAGGCTAGTGAAAAGCCTGGAACTAATTTATACTATCAAAATGAAATGGGAATTTTCTCATTGGGTACGATTAGATCCAATCGATTGCGAGGTGCGGAAAAGAAGCTTTATCGGAAAAAAAAAATAAAAAAAGGCAAGACTCAGACTCTCGAGTTGTGAGTGGCAAAAATAAAGTTCCCATCATTCCCATCAGCATCTTAAAAGGCACGATAGTAAAGTTGTCACCGTCGCTAGCATCTATGTATCTAAAACGCTAGTTGATTTATACAACGCTATAATAAGGAAACAAAACGTAAAACGGCTGTCCGCTGTCCTGAAACCTTCAAACACTAAAACGTGCACCGCGGGAGGTTGCGGACATTTTGGTTGCCCTCTATAGACCAGAACTGAAAAGTCATAGGTGTTACTTGCCAATATTTTCAATCCTGGATATGTTCGTAAATAATAGCTGAATTTTATAGCGCAGACATATTACTGGAAATAATTTCAAGCAACTGAGCCAGAAGAAGTTGCGTTATCATATAATACAAGAGCTATTAAATTCTGGGAGAGAGCATCCATTAAATAAATCTGCTTTTGTCCTACCAGCACCAAAGAAAATGATCAAAAAACCTTGTACTACAAGATGTAAGATTTGATGAATATAATCATTTTCCAACATTTAGGCCCAAGGGTATACCTAATGCAAACTTAGCATAAAAGATCAGACCATAGTCATGTGTATGAAATGCGGTATGAGACTTATTGTCAGAAAGAAATAATGTTTTTCATTTAAGGAAAATGATATCATTTTGTCACATTCTTTTGAAAAGTTTTTCTATTTTTGGTATTTTTTGTTAAGTTTAACGAAAAAGATGTTTGATGTTAAAACATTTTATATTTTAATAAAAGTTACTGATTATTGATTAAAAAGCCATTTTTTTTTTTTTTTTTTTTTTTACCAAATTATGTAACAGTAAAGTCTCAGCTAACCTGGCAACGTATCTTTCGAGATACATTGAAATCATTACCTAAGTGTTATTATGGATTGTTGGCAATGTATCCCACAGGATACATGTGTTTTTTTAAAAACTACCCTAATTAAATTTTTATTATTATTTTTCTAGGCATCTTTGGGTCATAAATATTACGTCATATTGATATTAAAAAAATGTTTAATCTGCCAAGTTAATGGTTAATGGAAAGAAACAAAATCAATTACCCACCGAGACTCAAAACAAAAAAAACCGGCCAAGTGCGAGTCGGACTCGCGCACGAAGGGTTCCGTACCATTGACTAGGTAAACAACATTACACTATTGTAACTCTCTTTAACCATGGTGTTAGGCTGTTACCAAATTTTGCAAGTAAAATTTGACTCATTTCGTGGTTTTCAACTTAGACTTAGATGCGCAACGAGTAAAGAAACACGTTTGTGTATGGGAGCCCCCCTTAAATATTTGTTTTATTTTAATTTAATTATTTATTTTTAAAGTGAATATATACTTAACTAAATACTCTGTGAATATTTCAAGCATTTAACTGTTGCCGTTATCAATATCGAGCAAAAACGAGTAAAAAAATCACGTTTGTTGTATGGGAGCCCCCCCTTAAATATTAATTTTATTTTCATTTAATTATTTATTTTTAAAGTTAATATATAACTAAATAGTCTGAAACATTTCAAGCGTCTACCTGTTGCCGTTATCAATAGCGAGAAAAAAGGCCAATAAAATTACGTTTGTTGTATGTGAGCCCCCCTTAAATATTTTTTTAATTTATTTTAACTGCCTCGGTGGTGTAGCGGTAGTGTACGCGACTGCTAATCATGAGGTCTCGGGTTCTATCCCCGGGTCGGACAATGTTATTGAACTTTTTCCTAAAAAGAAAAATGCTCAGTAGCAGCCCGGAGTTTGGAAATGTGCCCGGTAAACGTCACTAGGCTCGTCCCCTATTACGTGGGACTTAAAACATAGCTGGCGAGTCGTGGGTGTGTAATACACCTCTGCCTACCCCTTCAGGGAATACAGGCGTAATGCTATGTTTGTTGTTTGTTATTTTATTTTTAGTATTTGTTGTTATAGCGGCAACAGAAATACATTATTTGTGAACATTTCAACTGTCTAGCTATCGCAGTTCTTGAGATAGAGCCTGGTGACAGACGGACGGACAGACAGAGCAAAAACGAGCAAAGAAACACATTTGTGTATGGGAGGTCCCCTTAAATATTTGTTTTATTTTAATTTTATTATTTATTTTTAAAGTGAATATATTTCTAAATATTCTGTGAATATTTCAAGCGTCTACCTGTTGCCGTTATCAATAGCGAGCAAAAAAGGGCAAAAAAAAAAAAAAAACACGTTTGTTATATGGGAGCCCCCCTTAAATATTGTTTTTTTTTTATTTTTAGTATTTTTTGTTATAGTGGCAACAGAAATACATCATTTGTGAAAATTTCAACTGTCTAGCTATCACCATTCTTAAGATACAGCCTGGAGACAGACGAACGGACAGACAGACGTTGTATGGGAGCCCCCTTAAATATTATATTTTTTTGTTTTTAGTATTTTTTGTTATAGCGGCAACAGAAATACATCATTTGTGAAAATTTCAACTGTCTAGCTATCGCCGTTCTCGAGATACAGCCTGGCGACAAATGGACGGTCAGACAGACGTTGTATGGGATCCCCCCTTAAATATTATAATTTTTTGGTTTTTAGTATTTTTTGTTATAGCGGTAACAGAAATACATCATTTGTGAAAATTTCAACTGTCTAGCTATCGCCGTTCTTGAGATACAGCCTGGCGACAAATGGACGGTCAGACAGACGTTGTATGGGAGCCCCCCTTAAATATTTTTATTTTTTTGTTTTTAGTATTTGTTGTTATAGCGGCAACAGAAATACATCATTTGTGAAAATTTCAACAGTCTAGCTATCGCCGTTCTTGAGATACAGCCTGGAGACAGACGGACGGACAGACAGACGTTGTATGGGAGCCCCCTTAAATATTATTATATTTTTGTTTTTAGTATTTGTTGTTATAGCGGCAACAGAAATACATCATTTGTGAAAATTGCAACTGTCTAGCTATCGCCGTTCTTGAGATACAGCCTGGCGACAGATGGACGGACAGACAGATGTTGTATGGGAACCCCCCTTAAATATTATTATTTGTTTGTTTTCAGTATTTGTTGTTATAGCGGCAACAGAATACATTATTTGTGAAAATTTCAACGGTCTAGCTATCGCCGTTCTCGAGATACAGCCTGGTGACAGACGGATGGACAGGCAGACAGCGAAGTCTTAGTAATAGGGTCCCGTTTTGATCCTTCGGGTACGGAACCCTAAAAAGCCATGTACGCGCCGAACGTCGTCGGGTATCATCACGTGACACTCTCGAACACTGCCGAAGGTGTTAGGAATCATGCCGGTCACTATAACTGGACGCAATTTATTAAAAGTGGGTCACAATAAGCGACATGTCACTATAAGCGAAGTCATTATATCCGACTTAGTTTTAAAGAATTTTATTTGAAAACCAAACTGCTCTGTAATTACGTCATAATAAGCGGTTGGTCAATATAGGCGGAGTCATAATAAACGGATTCTACTGTATTACTTTTTTTTTTGTAAATACTTACATATAATAGATAGAAAACAATACAAATATCTGTGTTCATCACACAAATAATTATCCTGAGTGGAAATCGAACCCACGGCCTCGTGCACGGAATTCGGTTACACTACCGACTACACCACGAGGCCCGTCTATTTTGTTTAGAAGTTGCGTAAAATACTTTCGTCGTGCTTACCTACTAAGAAACTCCTATGTAAATCACAGTCCAGGAGTTTGGGCCGTGCATTGATATTTTGCCGTGTGGGGCCGGCTTTAGAATTGTCCCACCCCTCTCCACCCATGGGAGTCGTAAGAGCCGACTGAGGGAATACCGTGGGAGTGGGCAGCAGCACTCCTTCGAGTATTAACAACATCCACTGCGATCGCCAACCCGCCTGCCAAGCGTGGCGATTACGGCACTATCCCCCATTCTTGGGGAGGCCTATTCCCAGCAGTGGACGTTAAAAAGCTGATGTATGTATGTATTTATATTTCAGTCAAGTATCCTTTTATGTTTATAGACTTTCATATCCATTGTATATAAATGAGTTGTGTCGTTAGAATTATATGTCAGTACTACTTATTAATTATAAAACACATATTTAGTAAAATGCTTTTATTGTTGTGATGTTTTACAAACATAGTTAACACTAAAATTATGCTTTGGTCAAAATTTTGTAGCCAGGCCTCTTTGCATATTATACTTTATTTTCTTTCTGTTTGGTTATAGCAGACTCCCGAAGCATATTGTTACTTCTGCCATCATGCATTTTTTTAACATCACGTTTATTGAGGAATGTAAAATCGTCTTCGCTTCTATAAGATGGTGGCGCGTATGAAGGAGAAGCAACTGGGTGCGCCTTTGCCAAGCTACCTGACACTACAGATGGAGAGCAGCTGAGGAGCAACGGAATAGCACAGCCACCTGTATTTGCATTGGGAAATACGCCAACAGCTCCCGCTGATGCACTACCTGATCCTCCAGCATAAGCAGTTCTAGACATATCGCGTGAGGGCTGCCACCGGAACATGTGCTCAGTTTCAAGACCTTCCATTGCATCTCTCATGCTTGGATGAAATTTAGGATTCATGGTATCTCTGGGCATTCCATCCTGTCTAGTGTGAGGCATTATGTTCTGATGATGTCTTTCGGAGGCATGATTATTTCCATGCCCTAACATATCGGCATCATGCGTAGCTTCCATTTTATTTGGCATGTGATGGTTATCAGACAAATGTGAATTCTTCATGTGAGCAGCCTTATTACCTTCCACAGCTTTCATTGCCCCAAAATGTCTATTTTCGTTTAACCAATGTGAATGATGTATGGAACCTGATTCGTGTAAATGGTGATGGTGCATGTGATGTTCTGGTGATTTGGACATTAAACGATGATGCAATGGTTCTTCAGCTGACTTCATTTCTGTTAGTATTGTCTTCTGATTCAACGTACTGTAAGGAGCATTTTGTGCTTTATTTGGTCCTTGGGTGTCATGGTGGGCTCTCATGAAAATTTCATTGTTTCCATTCATTTTTAGATGGTCTTCACTAGACATCATGTCTATCATTGTTGGTTTGATTTCAGATTCAGTCTTATGACCTTTATTCATATCTTCAATATTCGCAGCTTTCGTAGAATGTTCATTTTCTTCAATGATGCTCATTAAATTTGTTAAATGCAAGTGATCGGTAGCAGCTTTCATATCTGTTGATATTGATTTATGGTCTGAATTAATATAATTAGTGTTTTGATGATTATCTGCTTCCTGGTGGTCATTAACAGCTGCCCTCATAAAATTTTCTTGTTTTTCAGGAACAACGGGAAATTTTGTTAAATGTGAATCTGCCTGAGTTGACTTCATTTTAGCCAGAGTCATCAACTGGTGCTGGTCCAATTCATTGCTATCAATATTTACTTGTTTCTCGTCTATAGTGCTAGCAGTTTTCATAGCATTATCATTTTTTTCAACAATAGTCTTCATATTTTGTTTATTTTTTTCTTTTTCAAGTTTTGCCGTATTTTCTTTTCTCTCATCATTTTTCTCTATAAATGCTGGTGATACATCTTTTTCCATGGGCATATTTGTTTTTATGAGTGACATATCTTTTTCACCACCGTTTACCATCATATTTTCTACTGACTTTGGTTCGTGCTGTGAATATTGCACAGACTTATCTTTAGGGTGATCTTTTAGGTTACTGCTAAGATGATCATTAAAGATACTAGAAGTTAAAGGTTTCTTTGAGTCACTCAGAGGATTGCTATTTTCGTGCAAATTCTGTAAATTCGTCAATGAATCATCTTTATCTTTATCAATCATGTCAATTCCAGCATTTACTTGTTTATCAACGGAATCCATCAACGCTGGCATTGAAGTTTTTGGTAGTAATTGATGATTTTCATTATCGTGTATGACTGTACTTGCAGAGTTTGAAATATTCTCTAAGGTGTTTTGGGCATGTTCGTGATTTTCTTGATTTTCGCTCTTTAAAGGATGGTGATTTTCAATGGTAATAGATTTCATTTCAACATTTTCCGATGCAGATGATTTCATATCATTATCAAAATGATGTTCTTCTCTACGAAGTTGATCATTAACATCTTCAATTGTTGTTTGATCTAAAAAGCTAGTTACATGACTGTCAGTATGCACTGGTTGAAGTTGTAGGTTGCTATTTTCCACACTACGCATATGTTGATCTTTATTCAATCCTGCATGAGCATTAAAATGATCTTCTAATAATTGATTAGTCTTAGTAGATTCACTTTGAGTTAGTTGTAGTAAATCTTCTGGATGACCACTATCTCTGAAACTTTCTTCAATGTTACTAGCAATTTCTACATTCCTTTGTATATTAGCCATGGCTTCCTTCCATTGAGCCATTTTTTCTTCTTCTGATTTAGCAATCATAAAATGCATATCATGCATATCTTCTGAATCTCTAGATACGATTTTTTGTACACTTAAATCACCAAGATTCTCGTGAATTTGCTCCAAAGCTTGCCTAGCTACTTCAATGTCTTCATGCAAATCCTTATCAGATACTGATTCATGTGACTGTTTCTTAGCAGAACTGTCTTTGTCCATTTTCATAAGATCACGTTGCAGGTTTTCAACGGCTTCTTTAGCCATTTTAATGCTATTCTTCATGTCATCTTCAAAATTAGGGTTATTGCTCATTTCGTGGCCAGAGGTTCTTAGCATATGTCTGAAATTACCATCTTCATCACATAGTTTTACTTTGACTTGCCTGCCACATGTCTCATGGGAATCAGCGTTAGCTTTCTCTTCTTCAGAATCTCTGTAAAGACGATAACCAAATTTTTTCTTGACTATCAATGGTTTTTTCAAAGTATTTCTTCCGGTAATTGTAGATTGTTCTTCATCGGTGTCTTCAGGAGTTGGTACTATATGAACAACTGTACTGGATGGCAGGACTGCAGGTGATTTCTTTTCTCGCCTTATATTCGGTTGAACTTGATTCTGACTAATATGAATAAGATCTTCGGGCCCATTGTCTTGTTGTGCGGGAGCTGCCAAGGCAATTGATGCCAAAGCAGAAAGCACAACTAGTGTCTTCATCGTGAATATTGACACGATTGGTACTGCATCAATCTGCAGAGTGCATTTATACTAATTGAATCGTGGTAGCTCCCTTTGGTATAACGGTAAACAAAACAAAACGTGCTTGAATTAAATGATTCACAAATGCTGAGACGACACCTTCCGATACAGAACGTAACGCCATACAGTCAATGACGTATTCTAAGAAAATTATTAACAAATTGAATCACCTTATTCAATATTTTTTTTATTGACATAATATCAATATTTTTTTTAGTATAGCATAGATAGTAATAGCTACCGTATGTTAGCTATTTTTGGCATACAGATACATTTTGGGTCGAATAAACAAAATATTTCTACCCCGATAAGAAGTTTGTGTGGTAGGTATAAGTGTAAAATTCTTGATGGATTTGAATTGAGAACACGCAGACGAAGTTGCGGGCAGGCACTAGTATACAATATTGACATGACAATCTCTGAGAATATGATCCTATAATTAACTTACTGAAGACGTCATCACTGGCACTGACGTAAGGGTTTTACCAAAATTGATTGAAAATACCACGATATTAATAAATTAACATAGACAAACTTCATTATTTAAATATAAATAGTGATAGAAATATTTGTTGTAATACTGTATTATATTAAAAGTGTGCGCTATACAAAGTGCTCCTAGTTTATGTCATGAAAACATTTAAGTAATATAGTTTTTATTAATTTAGGACTTACAAAGTATTGTTACATAAATAGCATTTTTATCAAAAAAACTTTTATAGGCGCTGTTAGCCTGATATAGTTACCCTTTAAGTTTCTGGTGTATGTTATACTAAACCGTGTTTAGTTAATAACATTTGTTATATTTTATGGTAATTAAAGAAAAGAAAAAAAAACTGTATTACTGCAAAAACTTATATTGCGGTTTTATCAGCGCAGTCTGCGACTGACCTGCAAACCCTAGTCGACATAATGGCAGAAGATTGTAAGAAAAGGGGCCTATGTGTGAATGTGAGAAAAACCAAAATAATGGTTTTTGAAAGAGAAGAAGCCAGAACAGATGTTAGAATAGCAATAGGAAATGGTGTGCTAGAACAAGTGGATGAATTTGTATATCTTGGATGTGGATTCAGTCGGGATGAAGTACACCACTGATGTAGAGAGAAGAGTAAATGTGGGAAATAGAGTGAACGGAGCATTGGGACAACTTCTCGGCAGTCATCACCTCAGCAGAGGTCAAAACTAGGGACCTCGCTCGGAGCCTATGTATAACAAGCCACCGCTGACGATCTTCAAACGATCTAAAAAACATTGCTTTGCAATCTAAAAAGCTTTCCTGCGTTCCGATTAAATGAAATAACTATATAGGTTCTGCTCTAAGTCAAGCACTATCTAAGCGTGAAAACTGCACAAAAACCTCTCCCTTTATAATACTCCCTCTCCACCTCCTATCCCATTTCCTGGGGCTAGCCAGCAGCACCATAGTGATGTACATTTTTTTTTGTTATGGCGGGAAAAAATGTTCCTAACCGCACACCCTATCGTTCGGGGCAACGACCAGGGTAGTGTGGGGCCTGCACCCACTAAAGAAACCCGCCGTGTGCCGTCTCTCCGCCTTTATTGGCGGGCCACTGGAACCACCATAGTGATGCACCTGGTGTTGCAAATGCCTATGGACTACTGTAACCGCCTACAATGTGCCGTATGCATGTTTACCACTCCGTAGTATGAAAAAACCGATTCGAACCCAGTACAGAATCGTGTATTCCGCCAATTGGAAGACTTTATTAAGTTAAGCCTTAGCTTTACATTTCTTTTTTTGTTTGTTGTTACAGTTTTTTAATATTCCAATAAAGAGTTTTATTCTATTCTATATTTTAATTAATACTAGCTACTGCCCGTGACTTCGACTGCGTGGTCATCAAAATTTGGTGGTTTAGACATATCGCACAGGAATTCCTTATCGAGATAAAAGTATTCTATGTATATTTATCCAGGCCATAATTTATCTGTATACCAAATTGCGTACAAATCTATTAGGTAATTTCCAAAATATAACTATCCTACAGGAACTACTTATTATATTTTCGGAATAAAGAGTATATTCCTGTATATATTTATCCAGTCATCCAAATCCGTTTAGTCGTTTAAGCGTGACTGCATGACAAACCTCGAAACATCTCATCCTCACAGACTTTTACATTTTTAATATTAGATAATTGGGATACCAACGCTTTCCGCATATTCGCCGCCCATATAGTTGTTTGCCCTAAATAATGTGTTAATAGATTTTAATAACATATATTATGTTAAATTGACGTGTATCATGATGATGTCGAACGTGATTTATTGTGATTGCAATTTGATAGAGGAATTAATAATGTTTTACGCTGTGCTAGCGTTTTAGTTATAATACGTGCAATAGCCTTATCACAACACTGAATAAAATTGATCTAAACTTAAGATATTATTTTAAATATCAAATAGACTATGTAATATTATAGTTCTAAAGGCTCTAAATAATTTCTACATCAAATGTGCGTGTGCATTTTTTTGGGTTTTAACACTTTAAACGTCAGAATAGCTAAAAATTTAGGGAACATTTCCAAATATTTCACGCTCATATTGATTATTGCCAGCTTTATATTAGGTATTGCGATAGTGTGGTGCAGTAGCATTCAGCCCAATATGTAGCACAGCTGTAGCGCTACATTTATAAGTAGTTTAATAGTAGGAGCGTGCCTATAGCATGTACCTATGTACGCTAACACTCAAAAGTATTAAATAAAATGATATTTGGAAAAACATCTCATAAAAAGTTAGGTAACTAATCGTTATTCCTTTTCTTCTTCAAGTTCTTATTAAAAGGACTATATTTTTTCGAATTAAGAACTTCTCAATAAAAATTACTGGCAAGAACTTTACTTTGTATCTATAATATAATAAAGCTGTAACTAGTAAGCTTTGTCTGTACATTTACGATATTTTAGAAAAAAATGCTGTAATAGGCTATATAAGCGTGTCTGAACACAAAACGTCTTTTTTTAGATTTTTTGTCTGTTTGTTTGTTCACGCATCTCGAAAAACTACTGAACGGATTTTGATACAACTTTTTTTATTTGATAGCTCTTGATTAGACTTAACAACTGGTATACATTTTTTCCCGCTACTATATATATATATATATATTGTTATATATATATATATATATATATATATTGTTATTATTATATATATATATATTGTTACTATATAAATGGACATAGAATGCAAATTTTAAATAGAAACCCCACAATCGATCTATTGTATATAAATGAAAAAGAATCGAATAAATGCATTGATAAGCGCAAGACTCGAGTAATACCTACGGTTAGAACAATTAGGCAGATTTTTTTTTCAAATATTGGCTGATGTCCTTGGAAGATTCTTATGAAGAGAATAATTAGAAAAATTTCCCGGAAATACGCGATAACCGTATATAATTGATATCATGTGCAATGTGATGTCAATCAAAAGGCAGTGTATTATGCCTTTTTACACGCAAAGTAGAATTTAACCATTATGTTTAGCTACACGATTGATTTGACAAAACCTATTTGACTGCTATAGACCCGATATATAGCTTTCAAAGAAACTCAGCTAGGTCAGCTAGTACACTGGGTGTAAATGATATCATACTGATAACTCCGGGCAAACATTTCACTAAATAAGTGTAATAATATGCCCCACACCATTTTCGTTGACAACAATGGGTTACAAAGTTATTAATTTTTAGCCACCATCGAAACATTAACAACGCGACTAAAAAACTTGACGAAGGTTTCAATCCTTTGTAGTTTTTGGAGTAAATTGGTGATTAATGGGTTTGTACCTAAAATCGAATTTAGAAAGAACAATATAAATATTTTATCTTGCATTCAATTTAAAAAAAAATGAGAAGGGTATTGCAATTTTCATGAAAAGACCGATGCAAATTTCCACTAGCTTGGGGTTCAGAAACGAGTACTCAACCCATAGTATCAATTATCGGTACGATGTTATTTACATCCTGTATAGTAATACACAAAATCTTTATACACTTTGTGCATTACAAAAACTCGTATTCTTTATGGTAACCAAACCCAAAACCGTCACAGCATCAAAGGCTGTTACCGAAACCACGGTGCATTTGTCTAGTTAAAATATCTTCATGACTTGATGATGGAGAGTTTACCCACATAAAAATAATACCAAATCAATATACAGTCCATACGAGAGGCTCTGATTACTTAGAGTGTTAGAATCAATGTTTAACTAACATTATACTTTATTAATATTTGATGATGGTAACGCTTGACTAAATCCAGCACGAATGAAGGAAGTACGACTCTCTCACAGAAAACCAGCGTCTTAGTATATGGTAAGTAGTAATTTTGTTGCGTTGCGTTCATTGAATAAGAGCATCAGAAACATAAAACCTCATTTGACCTTTTATACTCTTTCTATATATACTTTCTCTAAGCCTGCTATGCCTTGACTTTGGTAACGTACGAGTAATTCCTTTAGTTTGTACTTTTTTTATTGTTAAGGCAGGAAACAATGTTCCCAGTCGTTCGGGGCAACGAACAGGGTAGTGTAGGACCCTCACCCACGAAATAAACCCGCAGTGTGCCATCTCTCCGCCTTCATTGGCAGGCCAACTATGTTACATTCCTTCAGTGGTGTCTACAGACGTCCTAACTAATATTATAAACTAGACTACGTCCGCTTTCAGAATTTAAATACATCATTCTATGGCACACTAATTATTTCTACGTAAAAATAGGTATCCCACAGTCGAACTATTCACCGGGATCAAAAGTAGCATAATAATATACCTATCCTTTTCTGGAGTCCAGACTTTAAGTATGTAAAATTTCATAATGATTGGTGCATTAGTTACAGCAAACAAACGCATCTTTAGTATTAGTATTATAATATTAGTAAACATATAAGTGGGGATGCGAAGGTTAGTTTGTTTGTTTGTTACGCTTTCACCTCGTAACTACTCGACCAATCATCATGAAATTTTGCTAAAGTCTGGAGCCCAGAAAAGGGCATAGGTATATTTTATCATAGAAAATGAATGTATTGGGATAGCTACCTTAACATAGATACAATAAATGTGCCGAAGAGTAATGTGTTTATATTCTAAAGTCCACACGGGCGGAGTTGCGTGTAGAATCTAGTACTAAATAACTGATTTAAATTAAAGATAGATATATTGACTCATCTTTATTATAAGACAACAAACTTATCTATACATATTACTATCACATAAAGCACATTCTTAATATACGCACTACAGCACTGATTACTCTAAATCTACGTATGAGACTGACTGGTTTCGTGTTTCAAGTTCTGTTCTTTAGCCTCATCAGTATGTTCTTGACTACCAGAAGTATTATCTTCATCCACAAGTCTGTAGGAATTTCCTGACACTATCGGAGCTTGAGGTTCATGTTCCATCATACGGCCTGATGATATAGATGGCGAGCAGCTGAATAGTAAAGGAACATTGCAGCCTCCAACGTGAGCCTTTGGAAACACTCCATATGCAAACCCAGTAGCTGGTGCAGGCGCTGGTCCATTGAGCCCCAAATTCAAATTTACAGAGCCATAACCTGTTCTCGCCATAGGCATGTGGTCCATCATTATAGGTTGTCCTCGTTGCATTTGATCCATATCGGAGAAGGCTAACATTTCGTTTTCCATTTGTTCGTCTACAGATCTGTAGTGCGGTACCCCGAATCCATAAGAGGCGTATCGAGGAACGTTGAGATGGCTGGGTGCAGCAAAGGCATGCATTGGGCTGTTAGCAGCGGCGGCCGCGGCTGCAGCAGCTGCGCATGGCACCACGTATTGAGGTGAGAACTGGGAACGCGCTTCACGGTAATACTGACGATCTTCTGGGTATTGCCGGGTAAGTTGCACTTCTTGAGATTCTATATACGGAGCTCCTGTGACAGCTAACGCAGAAGCGGCGAAAATACAAGCCAAGAATGGGCCGTCCATTGTAATGTTGTTGTGATCTCTGATCTGAAGCCACACTAATATTTATATACAACCTGCAATGGGTTTTCTTCGTCATTTCGTTGCTCTGAAATACTTATGTTGCAGTCTACATACAAGTACTTGACCGACATATTGCTGCGGAGTCAGAGGTTTGGTGTGTGAAATGAGGCCACTGAGCGAATGTATTTACGTATCTAATTGTCAATCGAAATTAATTAGGGGACTTTCAACTTTCCACAATTCAGGCTGTTCATTGGTACTATGATACTTCGTAATCTATTTTGTTTTTGAATAAACAATCTACAGATAAGCACTGTCCAGATAATGATGATAATAGGCTCTCTACTAGATACGTACAATCTACATAGTACATTATTCATGGAAATACGAGTATGTTCATGTTATTAAACAAAATAATCCGAAAACACGAGTAAATGTCAAAAAAGTGATAAATTGCTTAACGATCCCTCATCCCTACATTAAATATTGACTTACTTCTGTAGTGAACTTTCATGACAAGCATGAGCACTATTCTTTTTATTTTATATATTACAGATTTTTCATTTATAAAATCTAGGCCATTTTACGTGATTATAATGGATTTGAACTACCATATATATTTTCTGGAGCTAAGAAAAGGATAACCCACTTTTAATCCCGGCAAATGTATAGTTACATGTTCCGGTACATGTACATGACAATAATTTGATGTAGGTACTATGGTCTCCTCTTAGTGAAAAGGATTTATAATCCATACCAGTGCGGGTTTAATCGGCTTCACAAGCCGTTGAGAAAATGTTGCTGGTATGTAGGTTTCTTCACAATATTTTTCTACATCATACATTCTTCAATAGACGCATACCTGTTTCCCAGAGGGGTAGGCAGACACAACGCTAGCTAATCATGAAGCGGCCTTTTGCAGTTTCGCTGCAGACTTCTTTGACTGGTTGTGAATAAATACACATATAGTTTGAAAAGTTAAAGCAGTGTGAAAAGTTGAGCCGTTTCCCATACAAGGTCTGGGCCTGAATCTAACGTAATTCACTGTCATTGCAGTCCTTGGTTTTATCACTTACTAGCCTTTGCCACCGGCTTCGCCGCATCCAAAAGCTAGTTTTTCGGTTATATCTCAGGTTCCCGATATAGTACCGGGATAAAATGTATACCAGTTTTTAAGTATAATCAAGGCCTTTTAAATAAAAAAAGTTGCATCAAAATCCGTCCAGTAGTTTATTTTTAATAAATTCTAAAAAAATCTAGTTATAATAATTTTCTAGTTTTTCGGTTATATCGCAGGTCCCCGATATAGTAGCGGGATAAAATGTATACCAGTTTTTAAGTCTAATCAAGGCCTTTCAAATAAAAGCTGCAACAAAATCCGTCCAGTAGTTATGGCGTGATGCGCGAACAAACATACAGACAAACAGATAAACAGACAAAAAGACAAAAATTCTTAAAAAAAATATAGTTTGGGTTTAGACACGCCTATATAACCAATAACAGCCATTTTTTCTCAAATATCTTGAATGTACAGACACAGCTCTGTTACAGCTTTATAATAGTATAGATAAATAAATATATTTATTTATTAATAATATTTTATTAGAAATAAATATTTAGATATTTTTATATATATATTTTTAGCATTTGACATGCTTAGCAACATACATGCTGCAGCATCTGGACGGTATCCAGGAGATGCAAGTTCGAATCCTGCTCGTGACTGTTATTTTCGATTTCACATTTTTCACTTTGTGTTTAATAGAAATAAATAAATACTTAATCTATACTATTATAAACCGGTAACAGAGCTGTGTCTGTACATTTTACATATTTGAGAAAAAAATGACTGTAATAGGCTATATATGTCTAAACACCAAATGATTTTTTTTAGATGTTTTGTTTGTTTATCGGTTTCTCTGTTTGTTCGCGTATCACTCAAAATCTACTGAACGGACTTTAATGCAACTGTTTTTATTTGGTAGCTCTTGATTAGACTTAAAAACTGGTATACATTTTATCTCGGTACTATATCGGGAACCTGAGATAGGTATCGCCTAAAAACTAGCCTTTGGCTGCGGCGAAGCCGAGGGCAAATGCTAGTATTATTATAAGGCTATCACGACTAGACAAATAAAATCAAAAAAGCTTTTTAGAACGCGCGGTCCCTGATTCAAATTTTGCGTCTTACAAAATGTGTTATTAGTTTAAGTTAAGTAAAAAATAAATCCGAAACTGGGTCCAGTAGAGAAGTGCGAGGCCCAGATACTTGATCTGGGTCCGGTTCCCTATTTAGATCCCGTTCACCGCGATCGACGTCGGAGAATAGTAAGGCGTCCCACTTATTCAGGGACAACGTAAGCTCTAGCGCGTCGATCCTCCTGACCAACTCCGAGGTCCCTAAGTTGGCCAGAAATGTTGCCTCCTTGAAGTTTCCACCCTGGGCCGTGACTAGCATGTCATTTGCTTAACAGACAACCACCTGCCCAGGGAGTACCCGACAACGCAGTACCCATTCATAACCGATGTCCCACGGGAGCGGCCCTAGGATCGAACAGCACGACATGGGTCTCCTTACAACGTCTCCTATGTAACTCTCATATAGGACGCAGCGGCCCTTGAGGTAGTCCGCCACCAGATATGTGGGGACTCCGTGATACCGGAGCGCCTCCCTGATACAGCTAAATTGCAGACTATTGAATACGTTGGCAACAGCACTCGTCCACCAGATAAATAACAAACATTATGAAATAAAACTATGTTATGTACGGAATCTTTTGCGTTTAATTGATTTTCTACTATCCCGACGTTTCGAATACTTTAGAGCATTCATGATCACTGGTGCACTTATATGTTAGACGCTATGGACGTATGGAGTATTCGAAACGTCGGAATAGTAGAAAATCAAGTAAACGCGATAAATTCCGTAAACGTAGTATTTCATAATGTGTAACATTCGCGTAAATTATAAGGAAGTATTAAATAACAAACAATCAATATCTACCTACTACTACATCTAAATCCTACAATGCAATAATAATAATTATTATTTATTTCAGGCTTCTTGCCCATTTTTTCTGTGTAGGCGCATCCAATATCTCAGTATGGGGCTATCCCACCTATCGGCTATTGTGCTGAGGATGCTGTTGGGACTGCCACGCACCCTGTACATGATAGAGGCGCATCTTTTTCCAATAATGGCGTGAAAACCATCTATTGCAGCTTTGGTAAACATGCCTGAGGCGCTACAGTATCGTGGCAACCCCATCAACAACCTAAACGCATTATTGTATTGTACGCGCAGGGCGTGGCCCTCTGCCTATAGTTAACCCACAGACTGCACGTGTAAAAGGAATGGCAGAACGCTGGGAAAAGTGTAGCCTTGACTTGTTTAGTACATCGTGCAAATCTATGAGCCAACATATTACATCGGACAGCCAACCCCCTAACGCTCACGCTCAATGTCTGAGTCGTCTCTAAGGTCTTCGCTGACCCCATGACCCAGATACTTGAAACGTGTGACATTTTTCAGTGGACTTCCATAAAGTTTTAGCGACGGAATGTCTTTATAATATTTAGTACCTACCGGCCTTTTTTTTTTTTTTTTTTTATTTTAGGTAGGCAAAAATGTCCTACCGCACACCCCGCTGCCCGGGGAGACAACGGGGTGAATGGGGCTCTCACCCACTAAAAACCCACCGTGCGCCTACACCCGCCCTTGCTACGGCGGATCACGGGTACCGCGTCGTTACGACCGCGATCCGCAGGCGGCAGCCCCTACGGGCACCCTCTCTTGAGCGACGCCTCGCGCACTTGGGCGTCGCACCTTCGCGGTAGGCTTCCGCGGACGGCAGGGTACTCCCCGACCCCACCGTCCGCAGCCTCGGCTAGGGCGGCATAAGGCGCAAGTAAGCGCGCGCACGCCGCCCCTCGCGCCGGCGGCGAATCGGGTCCGCGAAGGAGGATTCCTCACGGGCCCTCTCCGCCACCTCCTTCCGCGAGATGACAGCCTCGCAGAAGGCGGCGACCGCGGTCCAGGCCCTGTCACTGCCAACCATCACTCGCGCAACGGCCGGCAGCGACAGGTCCACGCCTGTGACTGCAACGAGTTCCCGGCGCTGCACATCCCATGCCGGGCACGACTCGAGCGTGTGCTGCGCCGAGTCCTCGTCGCAGTCGCAGTGGTGACAGCCTGGGGTCGTCTCCCTCCTTGCGATCGTGTGCAGGTATTTGCCGAAGCAACCATGCCCCGACAAAACCTGCACCAACCGGAAGGTGAGGATCCCGTGCTGCCGCCCTGCCCATTCTTCCAAGATCGGCCGGAGCGCCCCCACGGTCCAGAGACCGGCTCGGGGCGTCTCCAGCCGAGACTTCCACTTTAGGACGGTGGCGCGGCGGGCATCTTCCCGCCACGATGACATTACGCTCGGCGAGGGGCGGCTGCCCCCCGCCCGCGCCGTCGACGCCCGCCGATAGACGTCGGCGAGCACCTCCGCCTCCAGATCCCACGGGGGGGTTCCGGCCAACGCGCAGGCTGCATCGGTCGAGACCGTGCGGTACCCGCGTATTGCCCTGACCGCTACGACCCTCTGTGGACGCCACAGAAGGGCCCTATTACGAGCGGCCAGGGACTCCGCCCACACGGGCGCGCCGTACAGCGCCATCGACCGTACTACCCCCGCGTAGAGTCGTCGACACGCAAGACTCGGTCCGCCCAAATTCGGCATAAGTCGCCCGAGGGCGGACGCCGTGTTGACGAGCCTTGGCGCAAGACGGCGGAAGTGCTCGTCAAAGTGCCACCGTCCATCCAGTACCAGGCCCAGATATTTGATGTGGGCCTGGATTGGCAAGCCCACCCCATTGACCGTTATCGAGGCGCTGGAGGGCGGGCCCCGTCGGCGCCCATGGAACAGTAGGGTCTCCGACTTTTCAAGGGCCACCCTAAGCCCCAGCGCCTCAATCCGCCTGACCACCTCCGCGGTACCTGAGGTGGCCAGCGTTGCCGCCTCCTCGAGGGTCCAGCCCCGGGCTGTGACGAGCGTGTCGTCTGCGTAGCAAATTACGCCCAGCCCGGGGGGGAGCCGGCCACGGAGGACCCAGTCGTAGCCGACGTCCCACAGGAGTGGCCCAAGAACCGAACCCTGCGGGACGCCGCACGACATAGCCCTCCTTACAACGTCCCCTTCCCGGTCCACGAAGAGGACGCTGCGGCCGTCGAGGTAGTCTGCCACCAGCCGCCTTAGGTAGAGGGGCACTCCATGGTACCGGAGTGCCTCCTTGATGCAGCCGAATGGCAGACTATTGAAGGCGTTGGCGATGTCAAGCGACACCGCCAACAGCACATCCCTCGAGGTGACGGCCTCCGCAGCCGCGGCCCTCAGGCGCAGAATGGCGTCGACCGTAGACCGACCCGCCCGAAATCCAAACTGGGCGTCGGACAGGTCGGGGCCGACCGCTCCTAGGTGCCGGACGATGCGGGCAGCGACTACCCGCTCGAGGAGTTTGCCCACCTCGTCCAGCAACACGATGGGCCTGAAGGCCGAGACTGTGTTCGGAGGCCGTCCCGGCTTCGGCAGGAGCACGAGCTTCCCCTCCTTCCAACAGTCAGGGAACCGTCCGGACACCAGGCAAGCGCCGAACAGTCCCCCGAGGCGGGGCTCGAGATGGTCGAGGACCAGGGCCAGCACTCGGGCGGGAACCCCGTCCGGCCCGGGGGCGGCGCCTCTCCGCATACGCGCTACCGCCGCCCCCATTTCCGTCGTCGTCACGGGCGGTACCTCCACGTCGTCGGCCTCCCGGTCATCATCTGGCGAAGCCATGACCGGGGGCGTGTGCACCGCCCGTGAAGGAAAAAGTCCCTCGACCACCTCAGAGAGGAAGCCCGGCCGGAGGGTCTCCGTAAGGGGGGGGCCCTGGGCGCGGAGCTTATTAAGCGCCGCGCGGTACGGGCGTCCCCAGGGGTCACGCTCGAGACCCTCCAGCATCTCCTGCCTTTTTGCATCTTTGGCGCGACAGATGGCCAGCTTTAACGCGGCGCGCGCACTGCTGTACGCCGCATACAGCCGGCCCTCCCGCTCTTCGTCGCGGATTCGGCGACGGCGGCTGCGGATGTAGGACCTCCGGGCACGAATACAGGCCGCACGGAGGTCCGCCAGCTCCGGGGACCACCAGTAGACCCCCTTCCGTCGAGGCGGGCGCCGCACACGGGGCATGGCCGCATCGCATATCTGCGTAAGCATGCCGCGAATGCGGCCAGCCTCGGCGTCCACGTCTTCCGTCAGGGGGGGAGGCAGCCAGGATTGAAAAATGGCCGCCTCCACTAGCAGGTCCCGGTCGAGCCTACCCACAGCCCATCGCGGAAAAGCGGGAGTTCTGTCCGCCGCGTGACCCCTGCTGGCACCCTGAAGGTTCCGGGAGACCTCTATCTGAATATATCTGTGGTCAGATAGGGTCTCGACCTCCTCCAGGACTCGCCAGCTCCTTACGCGTGCGGCGACACCAGGGCTAGCGAACGAAAGGTCCACTATCGACCCGCCCCAGGGCCGCACGCACGTTTGGGCGGACCCTCGGTTGAGTAACACGAGGTCCGCCGCTGCCGCCCACTCTTGGACCGCCGCACCTCGGGGGTCCGTCCTGGGGGACCCCCACGCCGTTGATTTGGCGTTGAAGTCCCCCAGCACGAGCACAGGGCTCGGTGCTATACGCCGTATCGAGGTCTCCAGGTTGTGCAGGAAGACCTCGAAAGCCGCCAGACTACGACTAGGGGAGAAGTACACGCCATACAGCGTGACCCCTCCCCATTCGGCCGCCACATATCCCGTGCCCTGGTCTTTGAGTGACAAGGGCGGGGAATGCGGCGCCGCCGAGCCGACGACCGCCACGGAGCCATCCCCGCTACCCGCCCAATTGGGGCGATCCGGGACTATGTAGGGCTCCGCGGCTACGGCAACACCGATCGACCGCTCCGCCATGGATTGCAGGAAGAGGTCCTGCGCCCTGGCGGAATGGCCGAGATTCCCCTGGAGGACGATAGCGTCGTGATCCGTTATTGGACCACGATATCCTCCTCCATGCGCTGCGGCGGTCCAGCCGCGCCGGGTTGGGCAGCCGGGGCCGATTGGCTGCCCACCCCCCTCTTAGGGCCTGACTTGGCCGGAGGCCTGCACCCCACCCGCCCCATACAGTGGTTGGCGGGGCGATTGCCTGCCGCGCACGCGGGGCAGTGTGGGGTGGCAGAACAGGCAGCCGCCTGGTGCCCTGCCTGACCGCAGCGGAAACAAAGCCCGCTGCAGTCAAAGCAGTTTGTGCACAGCGGCCGGGTGTGACCGACCGCCATGCACTTGTAACACCTGGCAGGCCGGGGCTCCAGCGCGATTACCCGCGCGGCGCTCCAGCCCACCAGAAGTCTACCGGCAGCGACCAAATCCTTGGCCGCCGCGACAGGGCACGAGACCCAGACGGCACCCACACCACCTGGACCTGGGCGAATGGTGCCCACCCGGACGGCGCTCCTGGGAGACCCGGTTTTCGAGACGATTGCCTCCCGGATCTCTTCCGCCGTCACGGAATCGTCCAGCCCGGAAATGCGCAGTTCGGCGCACTTCACGGGTCTGGCGACCCGGACACCACTCTCCTCTGGGAACAGGCCCAGCAGCCTCGCGGCCATTGCGTCGGCCGTCTTGGCGCCCTCTGGCCCCAGGTACTCGAAAATCCGAGCACCTGTCCGGGCTTGGCGGGAGCGAGCGGAAACGTCCCCGAGATCGGAGACGTTTATCTCCCGCCGGGCACGCTTCAAGACGGCCTCGTAGGTCAGGCCCTTTTCTTTTCCCTCAGGCAGCACGGTGATCACCACCGCAGCTGCCTTCGGGACCTTCAGTTTCCGCGGCTTCCTCTTCCGCGGCTTAGGGGCTTCTCCTCTCGGATTAGTAGGCGCCGCTTCGCGCCCCGAGGCAGCGCCGCGATCCCTGGCCCGGGATCGCCGGGGCCCAACCACCTGCCAGTCCCCGTCTGAGGACGTAGCAGTGGCGGGGGTGGGGGCAGGAGCCCGGGGCGCGACAGCCGTATCCCGCGAGGGTGCGACCGTTCGTCGCGGCGCAGCAGAACGCGGAGGCACAGCGGCGCTTGGCAGAGGCGGGAACTCCTCTCGGGGCTGACCCCTCGGGGCTTGTCCCGCCTTTTCCTTTTTTTTGGGCTTTTTTTGGCCCTTTCCCTGCACAGGGGCCGGCGAAGGCTTTGCCGCTGGTGGTTTGGCCGCCGGTGGTTTAGCCGCCGTCGCGGCAAAAGACACATGCCCTCCCTGGCACGGCAGAGGTGTCGATGCCGAGGACGCTGCAGCCCTTCTTTTATCAGCCGCAAGCGGCGGCCGAAGTCGGGGTTCCGGCGGCAATCTTGCGGCTAGGGCCTCAATTCTCGGGCCAAAGACCGCATCCATGCGGTCGATGACCGCACGGAGCATTTCGTCGTCGAGCCCAGTGACAGGGCCCGACTGAGCGGCAGACGGAGCCGAGGCAGACGGAGCCGAGGCGGTCGCCGAGGTGGGGCGGGGGCACGGCGGCTGCGGCGAGGCGGTCGCGGGGAGACCAGGCTCGACCCGCAACTCAGCAGAATCCGAGGCACTCGGGATGGCCTCAGGGAGCCCAAGTTCGGCTCTCATATTGGCCATCCCTCGGTGCAGCTCCTCGACCGTTGTCTCCAGGCGCTCATTGCGCGCCCCAAGGTCGGCTACCTCCGCCACAAGCCGCTCCACCACGTTGGACAGCTCCGTGGCGGCGATTTTAAGGCCCCGGACGAAGCTACTCTTGAGGTTCCTCGAGCCCAGGGCCACCGTCGAAATTATGGCCACGCTGTCCGCGGCTCTCTCGGCAAATTTGGCCGCAGTAGGCGGCCCATTGTCGTCTATGGGGAGACGGAGTTTCTCAGACAGGAGCGCCAAGCGCTCCTCTGCATGTTGCACCGTCTCCGCCCGCTTCAGACATCGCGTCTCTGCCTCTTTCGCTGAGGCGACACGCGGTATCGGCGTCCCGGGACGGCTGATACCTCGACCCCTAGCCGCTGCGGGTATTTTAGGGGGAGGCATCTCAGTGGAGCTCAGGTCGGACTCCGAGGCAGCGCCCCCCTGAGACAGGGTGCGCTTGCGCCAGAAGCGCGACTCCGACACAACCTCTGCCGGCCACGATTGCCGACTCTCAGCAGCCTCAGATAGGCCACCCTCCTCGGCGGCAGACATCTCGGCAGCTGATGTGCAGGCCGAGCTGCCCGTCATCGAGCCGTCCCTCGAAGACTGGGGCGTTCCCTTGGACGTCTTCTTGCCCTTGCGGGACTTTTTGCCGCCGCGCGTTTTACGCGCAGCTGCACTAGTAGGGGCCGCATTTGCAGCCGGACCCCTTACGGCTGAGGCGTCGGGATTTTCACCCAACTCGGTCAATTTTGAGTTTAACAATTTTTCCATGTTGTTCCCACGAGTATGGGAGAAAGGAGGTCCACCCGGGCAGAGCTCCCTGTACCCGGGTAAGCGTACATTTGTAACCCAACACAGGGGGTCCGCAGGTACCCTGGCTGGGGCCGCGCTCGAGACTGAACTACCCATCAGCCATGCATCTCCTCGCCGCGCGCCAGAGCTTGAGATTCGGGGTAATTTTTTATAGAGGTTGTCTTCCTCGCGGTCCGGGCGATTAAGCCAAGACCCTCGTTCCTGTATGCCCGCGAGACGTAACCACAGGCACGCGCTCAGGTTTACGATTTGGGACGGGGGGGGCCGCTGTGGCCCCACTGTCCCTCCTCTCCAGAGCCGGGTGAGCCAGTCTGGCCCCACCGACTCCGACGCCTGGTCTATCCGCTGTGCCCTCTGCTCAGTCAGAGGGACACGCGGAGACCCGTCCTGTCCGGAATTTTAGCCGCCGGCGACTGCCGACGTTGCCCGGGGTGCACCACTAGGAGGTAAACCGGACAAATTAGCACCCCAATACCTACCGGCCTTAAACACTAGAAATTCATTTTGTTGTGACATTGTATCTGAGTCCATGAGCCCGCGCATACCTTTCACATTAATTATTGATGAACACAGATATTTGTATTTCGTCTGGGTGTTTTCTACCTATTATATATATATATATGTATTTACAAAAAATAAAGTAATATATATGTATTATATCTGTAATCTGGTACCCATAGCACAAGCGTTAAGCTTAGTTTGGGACCAGAGGACGTTGTGTGAAAATGTCTGTGAATATTTATTTATTTATTTACTTAGAATACGAAAATTTGAAAACGTTTTCCCGACAACTTCCTACCGACGTTGGGCAGTAGTTTGACTAATAGTCCCAATCCTTCTGATTCAGAGAGACCTAAAAACAATAATGAGTTGATGACAAGCATATTACTTGAATGTTACTAATATATTGTTGTTGCTCAGCGGAAACAATAATTGTTGTTTAATTTTGCTATCACAGTACAATATGTCATATTCTTACTAAAGTGACTTTTCCATTCGCTACTATCTAATCATAGATACTAATATAGTGTCTATTGAGAGTTATTATTTATATGTTCTTAGATATCAAACGTTTGTATATTTACACTCGTATAATTGATTAATAAATATAATTATTAAAATATGAAGCGGACGAGCTTATAAACACATACACTTTATTCTTGATAACAAAAGATGCGTTTAAATTTAATTCTAGCTTTAGGATTTTCGAAGAAACATTCTTTCTCAAAGTGAGTGATAAAGATCAATCGAATCGTGAAGTCGGCTTCCTAAAATATCTATATAAATATTTATTTAATATTATTTAAAAAAAAACAGCCACACTTAGGAATAGTCCTTGTATTACGGGGGACTTTACAAACATACATTGTGACGGATACAAAGTACACCCAAACTCACAACAACCATTTGTGTATCACACAAAGAGTTGTCCTGTGTGGGAATCGAACCTACAACACTTGGTAGAAGGTCGGTATCTAAACCACTCCACCATCCAGGCAGTCAATTAATCCCATTAGTTAGAAAGACTTATTCAAAATTTATGTTTAAACTCAAAAGATAAGACATCGTTTTTTTTTTACAACCAGTCAGTGTTCCATTGTTGGGCACGGGGGGTATCTTCTCAGAATGAGAGGGATGTAGGCCAAAGTCCACCTCTTCCCAAGCCGTCGAGAAACTCTTTTACAGCAAGTTTTCTCACAATGTTTTTCTTCCCCAAGCCGTGATCATTTAAACTTCGAAAGAGGTTTAGAGGTGCGTGCCCTGCGAGATCTCGTCCACAGACTAGTAATCGAACTAGATACCCTCTGCAAACCTTGGTTTTAGGTACCAGTATATTAAAATTAAATTACCTACATTAATAATTGACAGAACAAATGGCAGACTGATTTAGATACTGATCTCATGTGCCAAATGTTGAGAATTCGATTCTCAGATAGGACAAGTTTTTGGGTGATCCACAAATTGTTGTTCTGAGTGGGTGTTTGTGTATGTTTTTATAGTCGTTGCGATACACGGATTATAATGCAGGTTGGTGTAGTTTTATAAAACTTGCGATTTCGGTTTTTAACATATGACAAACTAAGAAGTCATCACTGGCAACATACAGTGGTCACTACAACAACTTTCATTTTTAGACACTGTAAAATATCGAGCAAGAAGATCTTCCTAAGATTCCCGAACGTAGTAGGCGTTACAAAAAAATATGTTTAAGAATCGCTGCTATAATATATTTTCACCAAATGTTTTGACTATTTGACTTAATATTTTATTAAAGTTCGGCTCCCTACAAAATATGTCATGGAGGTGTACTCATAACGTTGTACAAAATCGGATCGGGAACACTCTTAAGGTTAATTTAATTTGTGCTCTTCTATTATAAGTTTTATAAAATCCTGCAATCAAATCTTTCACTTTTAATCAGAGCAGCGTGACTATAGTTTTGCTAGCTGAATTTACAGCACATACTACATATCATGATCTGATATTTTACTGGTTCGATAACAACTAAAAGCAAGAAGCATCTCATTCTTGGTAATTATTTGTACGTATTAAATTAACAGATACGATTGGTATGTTGCCAATAAAAACAAATGCATATTGCAAAAGATGTTGAATTTCATAACAATCACGTACCTACATTCAATCGCGGAACGAATTAACGTCAGCGGAAAATTCGAACGAAATCAAGCACATAAAATGTTTATTTACATGTTCAACCTGGATTTGTGCTAGATATTTATTTGTAGATTTAATACGTGACTGTACCTCAAATATTTACGTAGTGCTGACATTTCCTCGTACTTAATCTAGGATAGACGAGTATTTCATAGCGTTATCTATGGTTTTATAATATATATTTAGCTATTTGTTATACCCGTCTATGATACATGTTTCATAACAAACAATCCTTTATCCTTACTAATATTATAAATTCGAAAGTGAGTTTGTTTTTACGCCACCACGCTGTAACTATTGAACCGATCATCATGAAACTTCATATACACGTAGTCCTAAACCACACATTTTTATCCCGTAAAAATAGTTTTTTTTTTACTTTTGTAATTTCCCAATATTGGGCATGGCTCTCCTTTCATAGTGATAGGGATTTTAAGTCGTAGTCGACCACGTCAGCGTGGTTGACTACGACGAGCGCGAGTTTCACAAGCTGTCAAGAAAATCTGTCAGGCATACAGGTTTCCTCACAATGTTTTCCGTCACGGAACAGTGATGTTTTTTTTGCGGTGCGAGATCTGGAGCTCGTACTGGAGATGAAACTCGATACCACTGTCTTTGCAGTGCCTAGAGTGACATATTTATATTCTGAAGTCCGCGCTTACGAAGTCGCGGGCGGAATCTATTTAAACTATATTTTACCTGGACAGTCCTGTATAAGGACGCATTTATTTATGTATTCGTCCTTGACGTAGCCAACATCGCAATGACATCCAACATGACATTCCCAAATCGTCGGACATTTTTCTGTAAAGCCATTAAAGAAAAGGTAGATTGAGGTTATGAATGGAAATGGCGCAATGGCATTTTTCAAGCAATAAGTTATCTAAGTTTGATAGCACTTAAAAATTAATACTTAGGTATTTGTTTTTTTATATATACCGGTGGTAAACAAGTATACAGCCTGATGGTAAGCAGTTATCGTAGACTACGAGTATAGATGCTAGCAGCAGCAGAGGCATCACGAACTCCAAGAAAAGGGATAGGGCCACAATCTATATCTTTCGTTATTGATAACAAGGAGAAGATATAGAAGAAGGACGGGGCTTGGGCTCCTAGCGCCCTCACTTAACGTATTAAACAACTTTAGGTTTACCTATGCTTGTTTCACCTTGATCCTCTGTGAGAGTGGTATTTCCCCGATCGAGCCGGCCCGTTCACTCTGGGACAAGCAACGCTCTAACGCTAGAAGTTTAGTTCGTGTTGAGCACTTACGAAATCGAATATTAGATCGGACCTTAAATCTAGAGTTTACCCAGCTATGTGAGACAGGCTCGGCAATACCAGAGGGATATTCGAAACACTGCTACTCCTTAAAACAAAATTAATCAAGACAGAAGAGTCAATATAACCAACCAACAACCGAAATATACCAACCGATTGAAACAGAGAAGATAGTATTTATCTACAATACATAATTATTGAGGTTGGGCAACAACTAACAATCAAGTAAATAGTGATGGACTAAGAATACAAGTGTCACAACCCCATTCTTTCCCGAGGGTGTTGTACGAGGCGACTAAGGGAAGTGAGCATTTATTTTAATCAGAACTATTTTACAGTCCCACTATTGGGAACAGGTCATCTAACAGTGAGAGGAATTTAGGCCATAGTCCACTACTTCTCATCAAGTCTCTCAAGTTATTGAGAAAATCTCTTAGGCTGTAGGCATGTGGGTTTTCTCACGGAATTTTTCTTCACCGAGCAGTGACAATTTCAATAATTTGTAAACAAATCCTTACATAATATTACAAATAATGCTAAAGTAAGTTTTTTTGTTCGTTTGTTACGTTTGCACGCCGTAACTACTGAATTGATCGTCATGAAATTTTGCACACCTATAATCTGAAGCCCAAAACAGGACACAGGCTACTTTCTATCAGAAATGAATGGTTCCTGTGCGATAGCTATTTTTGCATAGAGATAATTGATGTGCTGTAAAGACATGTATTTATATTCAAAAGTCCACGTAGACGGAGTCGCGGAAAACCCGAAAAGTAAGGTGTTTGTGCCGTGCGAGGTCTAAACCAATGATGGGGATTTGAACTCGATACTAGTCTTATGGCAGTTCTTGGTTTTAGCGCCAGGCTATCACTACTGCAATTGTCACCCACACTACCCCTACAGTAAGGTTTGGTACCAAGTAGGATTAGATGTTGCTGTTCATTTATTCATTTTCTATCTGCGAAATGAAATGGTGAGCAGCTATTTGGCAGTATTCTTAGTAGTGAGTTCATCAGTGGTGGTTACCACGTACCACCAGGTACACCGTGGCTCGTATACCTCCATAGTCCATAAAAAAGTTGGAGATTAGTATCTACCTGTTGCCAGTAATCTCATATTGACACAAGTTGCTGGACATCGCTGTCCACAGAAGCTGAACTCCTCGTTCTCGCCAGTACATATAGACATTCTGAACATAATAGCACTTTCCACGCAAAGTAATAGTATTGAAAGTTTCAACATCAGAGATTTTATGGCAATATTGTTATAATGTTATCGTTAACGTCATTGATATTTTTATAGCCTTACTAGTTAAGTGCCCAGGTTTGCACTTTAGGTATAGTTCGTTATCTTATCCTAACTATTACAAAGCTGTAACAGAGTGTGTCTGTACATTTAAGATATTTGAGAAAAAATACTCTAACACAAAACATTTTTTTTAGATTGTTTGTCTCTATATCTGTTTGTCTGTTTATTCGTCCGCGCATCACGCAAAAACTACTAGACGGAATTTGATGCAACTTGTTTTATTTGATTAGTACAAATTATTTGTAAATAAAGAAAAAGATATTTTTTGTACGACCGGTAATCGAACCCGCGTCTTTTCCAATCCGAGGAAGTGCTCTAAGCCACTGAGCTATCGTACAGATCTTTTGATCATCCCAATCTACTTATCACATTTGTCTTTACGACCAACGCCATCTATCGGAATGCATTTACATGCATTAAACCAATATAGTAAGTTTAATTTTGCAATCAAAATTCATACTATTTGATGGCGCGATTTTTTAAACATTTTTGATTTATATTTATTTCCAAGATTAAAATTACTATAATGGTTTAATGCATGTAAATGCATTCCGATAGATGGCATTGGTCGTAAAGACAAATGTGATGAGGAGATTGTGATGATCGAAAGATCGGTACGATAGCTCAGTGGCTTAGAGCACTTCCCCGGATTGGAAAAAAAGACGCGAGTTCGATTCCCGCTCGTGCAAAGAATCTCTTTTTTCCTTATTCACAAATAATTTGTACTTTAAGAAGTGGCGGAGCACGTCAAATTCAAAAAAATATAGATCAAAAATGTTATTTGATTAGACTAAAAAACTGGTATACATTTTATCCCGCTACTATATCGGGAACCTGAGATAAGAATAACTTAAAAACCACCTCTTGGCCACGTCACTATTCTCATAGTAAGAAGGATATAGGCAGTAATCTACGTCACGCTAGCCCAGTGCAGCTTGGCAGACTTCTCAAGCTGTCAAGAAAATCACATACCTAAGCATGCAGGTTTCCTCGCGATGCACGAGGTCGTGGGTTCGATTCCCACTCAGGACAATTATTTGTGTGATGAACACAGATATTTGTACTGCGTCTGGTTTTTCTATCTATTATATGTAGGTATTTACAAAAAAAAAATAATGTATTATATCCGTAATCTCACCCATAGCACAAGCGTGAAGCTTAGTTTGGGACCAGAGGACGTTGTGTGAAAATGTCCGTGAATATTTATTTATTTACTAGATGACCCGGTGAACTTCGTATTATTTACAATTTATTTTATCAGCGATTATCAATCTTAATCAATCTGCATCGTCTGAGATTTGGATTTTGATTTTAAATGAAACTTGCTAATAACACAGATGAATTAAAAAGAACGACCGTAGCTATCATTTTGTCATATGTTAGCCAAATACCCATTCAAAGTTACCAATATTGAATTTTTCTACATTTTTCATAGGATTCCCCTTACCCCTGTATTAGAATGAACAAAACAAAAAATCAATTAATCAAATCGGTCCAGTCAGTTTTGAGTTTTAGAGAGACTAACGAACAGCAATTGATTTTTATATATATATATATAGATTAAAAGCTTGGTATATTACAACAAAACCTTATTATATTAATGTCAGAGTTCTGAATGAAAATTTTACTCCGATCTTTTTCCGAGGTAGCCAATTGCTCCACTGATTGGATTGTGGAAGTTACACAGGCAGTCACAGTCTAGGAAGATGAGTACCTACACATAATTGATTGTACTTATGTACTCAATCTAATATATAAAATTCTCGTGTCACAGTGTTTCGCCAGCGCAATTCTCCTGCGAAACAGCTTGACCGATTCTTATGAAATTTTGTGTGTAGTATTCAGTAGGCCTGAGAATAGGATGTAAACTATTTTTCATACCTCTAAGTGACAAGGGTGGTGGCCACCCCAAAATTTTTTTTAATATTTGGACCAATATTTTTATTTTACTTTTATTATTATGATCGACATATATGTTATATATATGTTAGTTATTTTTTTCTACGCTAGAAATTCCCTAACAATTCTCTATAATTAATTTATGTGGCAAAACAACGTTTGCCGGGTCAGCTAGTAACAATATAATAATCATCGATAAAACTATACAAATAAATAAAAATGAAGGGTCAGTTAATACATAGTGTAATGCCTAAATAATAGTAAATTCAGGAAAATACCTAAATCCATACATCCAATTTCACAATATTTGCAAATGAAACTCAATTTGACAGGGTAGAGCGATCGTTGACGAATAAAATTGCCTACGCCTTATGCGAGATTGCCGCGTATTTATCGATAATTTTGTGAAAGAATTTATTATCTATTAACTAGGATATATATATATATATATATATATTAACTAGCAAAATATATATAATATATATAAAGTAGGAAAAGATCATAGAATATTTTTTTTTAATATCACAAAGTTTCGCTACCACGCATAAAACGCACCAGCCACGCTTGCGGTGACTGAAACGTACCAGCCACGCTTGCGGTGACTAAAACGCACCAGCCACGCTTGCGGTGACTAACAGGTTTTTGTGAAAATGTAGTGCGTGTATTCCATCCATTATTTCAACGCCCACTATTGAACATTGGCCTTTGTAGTATAGTTATTTATCATCTAGACTTATCAATCGCAATTTTATTAGGGTCACCATTATGGTCTAACTGGTATACGTGAGTATATCATATTTTTATATGATATCGAATGCCATCTGATTGTTTTAGATCAGAATCATTATATTAGAGGATTCCTACGTGATACATGTACATAACTACAGCAGCAACGTTCTGGTAACCTACTAGTACCAAAAACAGTGTTATTTCCGAGGTATGGAGCAAGCTATAATTTACAACTAAGTAATAATAATAATAAATATTCACGGACATGTCACACAACGTGCTCTGGTCCCAAACTAAGCTTAACGTTTGTGCTATGGGTACTAGATTACGGATATAATACATATATTACTTTTTTTTTTAAATACATTCAATTAATAGATAGAAAACACCCAGACGCAGTACAAACATCTGTGTGTTCATGACACAAATAATTGTCCTTGTAATCGAACCTACGGCCTCGTGTACGGAAGTCGGTTACATTACTGACTACGCCACGAGGCCCGTCAGTATGTCGAAAATCCAAAAAATCCTGGATTTTACACGTGAAAAACTGACTCGATATCTCTACGATATTAATATCTACTAGACTTTTAAAAATGTTAGAAGTGGTAGAGAATGAATAGGTCAGCTTGCTCGCAGGTAAGTACCCTCTTATAGAAGACCAGCGTGCAACAACTGTAGGTACTCTACCTTTGTGTTTCGTATGGTGAAAGACAGCACCGGACGCCCGTTATTATCCTTCCTATCCTCCCCATGGTACCCATGCTATCCTCTCCTTATTATCCTTCCTCCCCACCGATGGCAACGCACGAGTGATGCCCCTGGTGTTGCTAGCTTCTATAGGCCCATAACGGCTTACCATCAGATCGTATGTATGCTTGTTTACCACCCACGTAGTGTAAAAAAAAGTATATACTTCGATCGTGAATTAGGGTAGGAGCATTTCCATTACATAAATTTGTTAGTTAGGGGTGATAATAGTCCCTGGACGCACTGAACAGGGCTCTTCTGTGGAGACCACAGAGGGTTGTCGCGTCCAGGGTCATTCGCGGATACCGCACGGTGTCGACGGAGGCGGCCTGTGCATTGGCCGGAATCCCCCCATGGGACTTGGAGGCGGAGGGGCTCGCGGAGGTGTATCGGCGGGCGTCGCAAGAGGGGGCGAGGCGCAGGCGTCCCCAACTCCGTGAGGTGGCGAGGTGGCAGGGCGACGCCCGACGAGCTGCCATGGCCAACTGGAGGGCGCGGCTGGAGGCGCCCCGGGCCGGTCTTCGGACCGTGGGGGCGCTCCAGCCGGTGCTGGAGGAGTGGGCAGGGCGACGGCACGGAGTCCTTACCTTCCGACTGGTGCATGTGCTGTCGGGGCACGGTTGCTTCGGCAGATATCTGCACATTGTCACAAGGAGGGAAGCGACTCCGGGCTGTCACCATTGCGGCTGCGACGAGGACACGGCGCAGCACACGCTCGAGTCGTGCCCGGCTTGGGCCGATCAGCGCCGTGAACTCGTCGCGGCAATAGGGGGGGACCTCTCGCTGCTGAGCGTCGTCAGAGCGATGCTTGGCAGCGACAGGAATTGGGCCGCGGTCGCTGCCTTCTGCGATCTCGCGGAAGGAAGCGGCGGAGAGGGCCAGGGAGGCTGATCCTTCCGCAGACCCGAACCGCCGCCAGCGACTGGGGCGGCGCAGGCGTGAATATTTGCGCCTAATGCCGCCCTAGCTGGGGCTACGGGTGGATGGACCGGGGAACGTCCGCCACCCGCAAGGCCTCCCGCGAAGGTGTGACGCTCCGAGTGCGGATGCGTCGCTCAGATGAGGGTACCCAAAAGGGTAAGCCGCCGGCGGACCACCGAAGGAATGCAACATAGTTCCAGTGGCCTGTCAATAAAGGCGGAGAGACGGCACACGGCGGGTTTCTTTAGTGGGTGAGGGCCCCACACTACCCTGTTCGTTGCCCCGAACGATGGGGTGTGCGGTTAGGAACATTTTTTCCCGCCATAACAAAAAAAAAAAAAAAAAAAAAAAAAAAAAAAAAAAAAAAAAAAGGGGTGATAATAGTCACACTACCCTGTTCGTTGCCCCGAACGACGGGGTGTGTGGTTAGGAATATTTTTTCCCGCCTTAACCAAAAAAAGAATGGAGTGATAATAGTAAAATATTGTATATACTTTAAGACATATAACTTAAATACTAGACAAAATGTAAAGCTATAAACATTAATAGTAACCTTGGCATAAGTACGTGACATTACAATATAAATAATACGTCCGCATTACGATCGATCATGATTTGTCAACATTTTACTAACGGAAATGTCTCAATCGCAAAACAATTGCGTAATACTTTTCTTGTAATAACATAGCATCACGCCTCTATTCCCCGAAGGGGTAGGCAAAGGTGTATTACACACCCACGACTCGCCAGCTATGTTTTAAGTCCCACGTAATAGGGGGCGAGCCTATTGACGTCTACTGGGCACATTTCCAAACTCCGGGCTGCTACTGAGAATTTTTCTTTTTAGGAAAAAGCTCAATAACATTGCCCGACCCGGGGATCGAACGCGAGACCTCATGATTAGCAGTCGCATACACTACTACTACACTTTCTTGTAATAATAAATATTGTGCGATTCTTGGAGAAACTGACACATCCATCCCTATTTTTTTTAAGTTTAAGAAACATCCATCCATCCATCAGCCTTTGAACGTCCACTGCTGGACATAGGCCTCCCCAAGAGAACGCCACAACGAGCGGTCCCGTCATGGGGGATAATGCCGTAATCGCCACGCTTGGCGGGCGGGTTGGCGATCGCAGTTGATGTTGTTAATACTCGAGGGAGTGCTGCTGCCCACTCCCCCAGTATTCCCTCAGTCGGCTCTTACGACTCCCGTGGGTAGAAAGGGGTGGGACAATTCTAAAGCCGGCCCCACACGGCCAAGTTTAAGAAACCACACCAAATACCTGCTCTAAGGAATTACCTGAGTAGTAGCTGCTTACAAAAATGTAATAAGTCGACACAAATATGATACAGACACGGAACAAATATTATGTGAATCACACAAATATTTTTATTTTATGGAAATCCATGTTGTGGAATACACAACATCCACTGCGTAAATATGTGTAGTAAAAGGGGATTCCCTTAACTAGGTATATGGTTTCGTTTTGTGTCAGACTCAAATGGGTGTCAAAAAATACTATTTTAATATTTACAATACCTTCTCAAATGCCAAGTCTTAGTACTTATAATTGAAAAGGTACTTAGATCGTACGAGTAGATACTACCATGTAATTTGCCATTGATTTGCACAGTTGTCAGGATTTGAAGACTTAGTCTATACTAATATTATAAAGAGGTAAAGTTTGTGAGGTTGTAGGAGATAATCTCAGGATCTACTTAACCGATTTTGAAATTTTTTTTACCAATAAAAAGCCAGGGTTTTGTGAGTGTCATAGGCTATATATTAACCCAAAAAATTAAAAGACTTTTTCATGGTAGTCGAATTTCCAAAGTAAGTCGCAGAAAAAACGTTCGAACAAAAACGTTTCTTACGAACGCTGCCTTAACGATGAGAGATATATGATGAGTTCTAGAGAAAAGTTGTAGAGCTTGATAAAGCCTACATAAAAGTCAGAGACAGCATATGTCTCACTTTTATATTTAAGTCACAAAAAATAGTTTATTATATTATAAAAATAATTTAAATCGTTAGGTCATGTTTATTGGTCATATTATCAAAAATGATGAATTCTTATCCTAATAAGTAAATCCATCGTCTCAAGTGTTTAAAACGAAAGACTTTTCTCTTTTACTGCATATAATTTGAACGAATGGTTAAAGAGATAATACGACATAGGTATGGAACCGTGACCGTGTCGTAATCTATTGAGTGATAAGTATATTTCTATGACGGTTATTTAAAAATATTTACCGCCCAACAAAGTGGGCACGGGTCAGTTTGTATAAAATATCAATAGTATAATATTAATTCATGGATTATTTTTATCGACAAAACAAAGAGGTTTCGAAGCATAATATAATATTACAAGCCATGAGACTTTACGACGAGTGTACTTTAGTCATAGAATTAATATTTAATATATCTATGACTTTAGTAATAAAGATAAAAAAGTCTAATACCCTTAAAAACGATGCCTTAAAAATATGTTTTTATTTTAATTATGATTATTTTGATTATGGTTTTATTCTTTACTACTTAATTAAATATAATATTTACATCATGTAAATTTAACTAACCTTAATTTGGTAGGTACTTAGTTAAGCAGCATGTTACCTACATGTACCTTTTTTATTTTATTTTTTGTTTAGGCGGGGAAAAATGTACCTAACCGCACACCCCGCCGTTCGGTGCAACAACCAGGGTAGTATGGGGCTCTCACCACTAAATAAACCCGCCGTGTGCCGTCTCTCCGCCTTTAATGGCGGGCCACTGAAACTATGTTACAATGCTTCTGTGGTATGTAGGTACCTACCATTCGTGGTACCTACAGACATACCTAATTATGTTGTTCATTCAAAAAAAAATATTATATATAACTTCACACCTGTATATCGTCAAAGGTGTAGGCAGAGGTGTATTATACCCACATTTCGCCAGTACCTATATTTGGATCCCAATGTAACAGGGGGCAAGCCCACTGCCATCTACCGGGCACATTTAAAGCTTGCAATAATTATGTAACATTATTTTAATACATTCAAAAACAGAAAATTTCTTGAAAGTGATAACTATTTGTCACATCGAATTCCCATATCTAAGTAAAAACTTAGGTAATAGAAATGTAACATGTTTGTACGATTATTTTGTGATTTGCATTTAATACCTGACATGCTCAGCTACTTTAAAGAACAAATTAAAAAACAAAAGTTATTTAATACAATTTACATTATTTCCTATGCCAAGATCTGCCACAACCTATACCTATATATAAAAATTAATTCCTATTTCCCTTGGTCATACCATAACTTGAGAACGACTTTACCGATTTCATTCATTTTTTTTATGTTTTCAAATAACTAATAAATAATTTTTTTACTTTGTAGAAGGTTCTTACGGAAAATTAAGAAAAATGTGCAGTAGATTAGAAAATTATAGAAAAACTACTATTTGAGCCTCGCTCGTTTGACAGTTCGCGAGTAATTCATCCATCCATTCATCAGCCTTTCGACGTCCACTGCTGGACATAGGCCTCCCCAAGAAAATGCCTCAACGAGTGGTCTTGTACGCTCATATGGGATCCCCCAAGTGCCGTAATCGCCATGCTTGGCAGGCGGGTTGGCGATCGCAGTGGATGTTGTTAATACTCGGGGGAGTGCTGTCCACTCCCCCGGTATTCCCTCAGTCGGGTCTTATGACTCCCATGGGTGGAGAGGGGTGGGACAATTCTAAAGCCGACCCCACACGGCCAAGCGAGTAATTGAATCCTTAAGGCGGAAAAAAGTTCCTAACCGCACACCCCGTTGTTTGGGGCAACGAATTCGAAACTATACCTGTACTCGCGACGCGTGTGTGATGCTTCTACAATCAGGTGGTCGGTATATGTGTACCTAATATTAAAATTATTTATCTCTTCCGCAATATAAGCAACTTATTGACCCGAGTAATAAGTACCTAAGTTGATGAGTTGCGTTTATTTAATAAAGTATTGACAGTGTATTGGTACGAGGAATTTTGATTAATATTGCTCTATTTACTTATGAATCTTAATATCCATTTCAAGATTCGTGTCACTAATAACAAAATTTTGATCTATATTAATTTAAAAGATAGAACATCTTCAAACAATATTTCACGATAACTGAGATAACTAATATCTTCATGAGAAGCATCAGAACGTGCTTATTTGTAAATTTACATAATCTCCAAGCGATAAACTTTTAATTGCTTATCTAATTGAATGTTTCAATAAAGTATAAAATGAATCATTGATATACAAATTTAACATTAATTTCCCTAGCTTAATGAAGAGAACTAATTATGAACGCAGTAACAAATTTAATTTTTATTTCATTATCATTAACTAATGCAAGATGTTTTCCTAACTATTGGAGCGGGCCAAATTTTAATCCTGTTCACGGTCTCTTTGTGAAACCTTCGGGGGATGGAGCTACTGGTGACTTATTCGTTGCAGCTACGGAAGACAGTGGTGTAAAATCGCAATGGGCTGTTGATAAGCCAATCAATTTTTTGCCTATGGCTGCTGCTACACAACACCATGCAGCCGCATTACCTCTGCCTTTTCCATTATTTCCGACTCCAACTGAAGAAAGTTCGACAAAGAAGCGCGCCGTGATGTCCAATCCAGTTTCGAGTTCACCGGTTCAATACGCGTATGCACTACCTGTGGCGTCTTCTGAAGGTAATTCTGTTTCCTCATTCCCTTATGCTTATCCTGTCTCAACTACTTCATCGGAAAGTTCTGCACCCAAATGTGAACCATTGTCAACAACACCGCAGTATCCCTTTCAATATCCTTTTCAATTTTTCTATCCCCAATTCATGTCAGCTTATTCTAATGCAATGACGATTTTAAAAGACGCGGGACTTAACGAAGATATAGCTAGTTCAGTAATGACGCAATCCTCACCTATGTGGCCTTCACCTTATGCCTATCCCATGTTTATGATGATCGAACCAAGCGCCTGTGCGTTGAATCACAGCTCTGCTGCGCCTTCCACGTCTACATCATCGCCAAATGAAGATGGAAGTGCTTAAACATAAAACTTAAGAATTAAATTTAAAAATAAAACTATTTATTATTTGTACTTCCTAATAAAAATTTTAAAATACTGGGCTTTTGATTTTACACTAATAGCTAGTACCACCATCTACTAGTATGAAAAAAAGAAATTTACATACCTACATAAAATACAATGATTAAATGGTAGGTATATCACGGACCACTGAACTGAAGTAGGTAATGTCACACAGTTCCATTGGTCCGCCAGTAGAGACGGTCAGACACAGAGATGGCACACGGCGGCGGCGGGTTTGTTTAGTGGGTGAGGGCCCCACACCAAATATTGTTCTGTGCCCCACACTATCCTGTTCGTTGCCGGTAGGTAGGTTAGGTACAATTTTACCCAACTTAACAAAAAAAGAGGTAATTTTTGCACAAGCTATTACTGTCCCATTGGTTGGCCACGAGTCTCCTCTCATAGACCGACCGAGGAGTTTAGACCATAGCCCGCTATGCTGCTCCAGTGCTAATTGATAGACCACATATAAAATAAAGTTTTATCTGTTTGGCTAAACACAATAAACCTATGAAAGACCGGCTGGATTTTATACCATTTGCGCCAAATGGATGGAGGGATTCGTGAGGAAGGTCTAGGTTTATAACTCATTAATATTTTGTGTGTATTAGCTGATGTATGACGATGATTGTGGAAGATATCGGAAAAAGTCACGCTGGCCTACCGATGCATAACTATCGATAGAATTATAAAATAACATCTACCTAACTAAGCTTCATAGACTGTGTAGGTATTTTAGTTAGGTTAAGAATGATTTACATTTTACGCTGTAAACTTTTGTAGTACTTACATAAGTCCTTATATTTTGTGCCCATATGGTTATTACAGCATTTATAGCGAATTTAAATATACTCATAACCACTAAAAACTGATAACAATAATTTGGGTACATAGATATGGATTGAAGTTTTAAATTGTAGCTAAAGCATTAAACACAAAGTGAAAAATGTGAAATCGAAAATAACAGTCAGGAGCAGGAGGCAATAATGGACTCATTCTATTTTAAACCTTTCATAATGTATCTTGTACCCACAGCTTTGTTCGCATTCTATTATACTTGCTACGAATCTCAATATCATGGAATGTTCATAGCGTGTTTGGGGAGCACGACACCCCAGGTGACTGTTTGTGTAGACTAAATAATTGTTACTATTTAAGGTCTAAAACATTGTAATTTGACAAATAATAAGTTTCAGCTATATTGATAAGCTGAAATAATGTCTTGGGTGACGCCTGCGCCATCTGTTGAATATATTACCCTGGTTGGCAGTTGGCAGCGGAATAATACATAAATGTATCAAAGCATTATTTACAGTCTGAGTTTACAGTCCTATAGACTGCATCATTATTTGGGGTCATTTTTATAGGTACTTAGGTACCTATTGGTTGCCTTCTTGGTCTAAAACACTTAGTTACCAAATCCTTAAATAAAAACAAAATTATTTTGACAGTCTTGACTATGACATTTGTAAATATTACATTTGCACATGCACGTGTGGTTTTATCCAATTTAATAGCCATGCAATAATAGAATCGGAAATAATAACATAAGAATCCGTAGAAGAACTTGTTATTTTAACGTGGCAAAATGGTCTCCAAAAAGAAGAAGAAGGTACCTATAATGTTATTAGCATTTACAAATTTTTCTTTCACATGTGTACATATGTGTATGATATGATAACCAACAAATTTTGCTTGTTTTATAGTATTCATCCGGAGAAGGCGCACAGTTTATCACTAGAAAAGCTGCACTAAAGAAACTTCAACTGTCCTTGAAAGATTTCAGACGCATATGCATACTGAAAGGAATATATCCAAGAGAACCACGCAACCGTAAAAGAGCTCAGAAAGGTGCTGGTGGTATCAAAACGTTATACCACACTAAAGATATAAAGTTCTTACTCCACGAACCGATAATATGGAAATTAAGGGAGTTGAAAGTTAGTATTTTTTTAGTACTTACCTATCAATATTTGTATGATATCCATATTTATAATACCTATGAAATTTTACATAAACCTCATTTTCCAGGTATATCAACAAAAAATCCGCAGAGCCAGAGCAATGAGGGAATACAGACAGATGAAGAAATTTTTCCGTGACTACCCAGAAATAAATATTGACCATATAGTGAAAGAAAGATATCCAACATTTGTTGATGCTCTTCGAGACTTAGATGACTGCCTCACATTATGTTTCCTCTTCAGTACTTTTCCTTCATTAAAAAAAGTACCAAGGGACCAATCAATGCTTTGCAGACGATTGACAGTAGAGTTTATGCATGCAGTGATAGCTGCTAAAGCTTTACGTAAAGTATTTGTATCTATCAAAGGTTATTATTATCAAGTGGAACTAGAAGGGCAGACTATCACATGGATTGTGCCACATCATTTCTCATTCCAAGTATATATTTTCACCATTTATTTTGAACTTGCTTGCAAAGTGATGACATGTAATTTATAATTTCTTTTCTTTCAGCCTCAAAGTAAGGATGAAGTTGACTTCAAAATCATGTCAACATTTGTGGAATTTTACACAATGATGCTTGGATTTGTGAATTTCAAACTGTATCACTCTCTCAACCTAATTTATCCTCCCAAACTGACTGCAGCATTTTCGTCAGATACAGACAAAGAACTTGTAGATGAACAAGCCTATGTTGCTGAAAGGATTGCAGCCATGAACTTGTCTTTGGCCAGAATAGCAGGCAGTAATGAACCTGAAGAATTACCAGAAATGGACATTTTCAACACAGAAGATGAAGATCCTCAAAAATTAGAGGAAGCCAAACAAGAAGCGGAAAAAATTAAAAAGTTGAAGACAATGTTTAAAGGCTTGAAGTTCTTTATAAATAGGGAAGTCCCTAGGGAACCATTAGTGTTTGTTATTCGCTGCTTCGGGGGTGAAGTGTCCTGGGATAAGGATCACTTTGTAGGAGCCACATTTGATGAATCAGATGAGAGCATTGCCTATCAGATTGTGGATAGGCCATCTATGGATAAACAGTACCTCTCCCGCTATTACGTACAACCACAATGGGTATTTGACAGTGTCAATGCAAGAACTCTTCTGCCTATAAATAAATATTTAATGGGGGCTGTGCTTCCTCCACATCTTTCTCCATTTGTAGATAAAACTAAGGATCAAGTATATATTCCTCCAGAAGAGAGAGCTCTTAGAGATCCTAACTTCAAGCCTTTAGGTAATTATTTTTCGAATATTAAGTATAATATAATTTATAGGAGATAACAAAGCATTATTTTTTTGTAGATGATCAATCTGGTAGTGACATTGAGGAGGCCAGTGATGAGGACAAAGAAGATGAAGAAGAGCAAGATTCAGAAGTTGACACTGAAGAAGCTTTAGCTAAACAGTATCAACAAGAAGTGGATGAGGACTCTTCTGATGATGATAATGATGATATAGATCCTGAGAAGAAGAAGATAGCTAAAGAAAAGGTAATATAAAATTTTCAAGTGTTATTACTATTAAAATATATAGTTCCGTGTGGTGGCACAATAAGAATACAAGTGTCACCACCCCATTCTTTCCCACGGGCGCCGTACGAGTCGACTTAGGGAAGTAAGCAATTATCACCCATTGCATTATTGATGGTAGGGCTGGGTATCAAGTGGGAGTGCTCACTTGTTATGCCCAAGCGGGCTGCTAACACCATCTCCTGTGTGACTGGCCATGAAGCACCACATGGGTGTTTTCGTTGTTGCAGAAGAGTGTATAAGTATGATCAATATTCTTTTACTTTTTTTTCTATAACAAAGACTTGCATCAATCATGAATAGATTTACTCGTATATCCAAGGTAGAAATGAAGTTCATATGTATTTTTACAGAAAAAGGCCATGAAAGTCACTACAGGAGTAACTCACAAAGAACATCCTTACCAGAAGGAAATAGAAGATAAACAAGCTTTCAGATTGCGAGAAAAGCTTGTTCGCAAGAAACACAGGAATCTATACAAGAGCATGAAAGCGGGCCAAGAGAAGCGCAAAAAGGAAATATGGCTCCTCAGAAAGAAGAGACGTCTTCATGATGAAAAGGTTAAAACCGAAAAGAAAACTGAAAAGCTTAAACAAAAGATGCAGGTTTTGGAATCTACTTGATTCATCAATAAAACAATGTATTCAAAATAATTTGCTTTTTATTTCTATATTGTGCTAACTTATTCAAAGTATATTTACATCATAATAACAATAAGGGATCTTTTCATGGAATAACAATGAAACAAATAAAATTACATACATGCAACAAAATTACTTTGCGACTATTACAATAGTCTTGTACACAGTAGATAACACGATTATTTTAAGTGTTAGAAATATGAAATAATTATTAAGGATGGGCTGAAATTTGTTTTATATTCGGTTAAACCGAATTTTGGTGGCTTGAACCGAACTTCGGCATAGGGAAATAGTCACATATAGCAATACTCGAATTATTTAATCATGTTCAGTTTTTCGTTTAACTTAAATTAGGTATTATAGCTAAATTAAAATGTATAATAGAATAAACAAATGAATTAAATATTCACGGACACGGACATTTTTCACACAACGTCCTCTGGTCCCAAACTAAGCTTAATGCTTGTGCTATGGGTACCAGATTACGGATATAATACATATTATACTACTTTTTTTTTGTAAATACATATATAATAGAAAACCAGACGCAGTACAAATATCTGTTTTCATCACACAAATAATTGTCCTGAGTGGGAATCGAACCCACGACCTCGTGCACGGAAGTCGGTTACACTACCGACTACGCCACGAGGCCCGTCGATTATTTTTTTTTCGCAATTCAGGAGTCTATGAACCAATAAACAATAATTTTATATGTATGCTAGTGACACCCTCACACTGACTGTTATTTTATTGTTTTACGAAGTTGTCTTTCATACAAAATACACACAGAATACGACAAGTTACTCCCGAGAAAGCACACCGAAGTTCGGCCGAATTTTGTATGTTTAGCGAATGTTCGTATTCAGATAAAATCACATTTCAATATCCCATCTCTAATAATTATAAGTATAACAGTCGTTTCTATATCTTGAGCAGATCGACGTGTTTTTCTGTGGATCAACCACAGTACCAATAAACTAAGCTAATCAGATTCACTGTCACTGTCATCATCAGCATCACTCTCTTCCAGTTCTGGCATCGGAAAGCGCAGTATCGCAGCAATACCAGTTAACTGATCTAATTCTGTAAAGGTTTAGATGTTTTAGTTTATTAGACTCATTGACTGTATAGCAAATTCTCCCATGGATACAGTTTCCTACATTATTTTCTGATTTGGTAAAAAAAAAATCACACACGAAATTAAATAGAGCTCTTAATATAGCAGTCTACGAGCCGCGGTTACCACTTATCATCAGGTGGGTCGTGGCTCGTTTGCCACTACCATAAGCAACAAAAAGGGCTATCTCGGCCTCTGCCATCACGACTCAGCAACACAGAGATATTGGATGGTACAAAAGATTATGCGCCTGTCTTATGTTTAAAGAATACATTTGAATTGTAACAGTGTTTTATGTTTTAACACCCAAGTGCGAAAATTTTACGAAAATAATAGTCACGAGCAGGATTTGAACCTGTGTCTCCTGAAAAATCGTTGCAGATGCAACGATTGATGCAGATGCTTTGCCAATTCAGCAATTGTGAGATCAGTATCTTAACAACAGATAACAAATAATATTTCTGTGCGACCATAAATGCTGTAAATTATTCAAAACACTAAATTCCGTAAAAGTAATTTTGTTTAATGTGTTGTATTGCGTAATTATCTGATTGTAGTTGCATAATACAAGTATTTTTATATATAGTTTAATACTTACGTTCGCCTGACACATGCATACTAGAAAATATTCTAACTTCACCGCCGTTCTCCCGAACGGAGTCGACGATAGTTACATATTCTTTCCGCTTTTGTATGTCTTGACATCTAGAACCAATGTTACATTTTTATTAAAAAAAAATTACATGTTTCTATCTACAAAGATTTTCTGTACTATTATAAAGCTGTAACAGAGCTGTCTGTTTATTTAAGATACTTGCAAAACGACGATTAAGCTATATAAGACTAAACCGAAAATTGTTTTTGAACATTTATGTCTGTTTATTTGTTTGCACATCACGCAGAAACTTCTTAACGGATTTTAATGAAACTTGTTTGTTTGTTAGCTCTGGATTAGACTTAAAAACTGGTATCCTACGTTTTATCCCGCAACTATCTCGGGAACCTGAGATATATACCCAAAAGCTAAATGCTGTCTTACGGCGGAGCCGCCGGCATAGGGCTGGTAAATAAATAAAGACGCATTTGTGGGTTTTCAGCTATTCCTATTTCGCATTTGGGGGTTTTCCCCGTATGGGAGTGTCATTTTTTTTACTAGGAATTTTGTAGTAGTGGTTAATTTCAAATTTTAACCTACCACTATTTTAATATAAAACTAATCTCAATAGGTAAGTACGTGATATCGCTCTAACCCTAAGCTTTTGTCAGAATTCACCTTTTCTACATAAATTTAAATCAGTGTTACGCGAACACAGCGCCACTCGGATGAATCGGTTAGGCAGAGAAATAGAATTCTTAAATTTACAAACACTAGCATTGTAAATCGGCACATTTGCAGTAATAGTATTTAGTACTTGTACTTATATTAAGTAGCCGTGTGGGGCCGGCTTTAGAATTATCCAACCCCTCTCCACCCATGGGAGCCGTAAGAGCCGACTGAGGGAATACCGAGGCGAGCGGGTAGCAGCACTCCCTCGAGTATTAACAACATCCACTGCGATCGTTAACACACCTGCCAAGCGTGGTGATTACGGCACTATACCCCCAATTTGGGGAAGCCTATGTCCAGCAGTGGACGTCGAAAGGCTGATGGATGGATGGATGGATGGACTTACATTAAAAATTGATCAAAAATTCTCTCATTTTGATCTATATTTTAGCACTTGACATGCTCAGCTACTCTTAAAGTACAAATTATAATTTGTGAATAAGGAAAAAGAGTATTTTGTATTAGAGCACTTCCCCGGAATGGAATGGACACAGGTTCGATTCCCGCTCGTACTAAAATACTCTTTTTCCTTATTCACAAATTGTTATTTGTACTTCAAAAATTCTCTCTTAAAAGCATTGCCTACAGCGCGCTAATCGATGGATCGACGTTATCGACAAAAAAGTCCTCTTAATTCTAATATACTTTCTAGACAATATTGACGTGAATGAAGATTATGGATAATTTATTTAATTTTCCAAAATAATGTTATAGTTCCGTTTAACTTTTTATTTAAATTTATTTGAGAATCAATGTATGATTTTTTTTCTACAACTAATGGCAGTAAGTATATACCCACCTAAAAAGTTTATCTGAAATCATAAGTGTCTCAATAGCTTGTGCCTCATTGGCTCTTTCAACGTGTTTCTTTCCATAGAAAGCCTTCGCCGGTTCAAGCTGCAACATAGTATAAAAGCTTTCTAATAGTTTCACTTCACTGGCAGCTTTTGTGTCCGAAATTTTTGCCATAACTGCTTGCTCTTGTAAAACCTCTGTAATATCAAACAGAATCTATTATTATTAGGTTACAAATTTTAAAACTAAACCTTTATTTTGGTGAGTGCAAGTTGCATTTTACATTCCTAGTAAAAAAAAAAATATAATTTGTCTAATTAATTTTATTTAGGTACTTATTTTCATACAGAAAATTAACAATATTTTTTATTATAATAGCCTTTGCCCGTGGTTCTGCAGCAGCCAAAAGCTAGTAGTTAGATTATATCTTAGGCTCCCGATATAGTAGCGAGATAAAATGTACACCAGTTTTTTAAATCTAAACAAGAGCTATAATTAATACAAAAGTTTTTTATCAAAATGCGTTCCGTAGTTTTTGCGTGATGCCTGAACAAACAACAGTCAAGAGCTCTAAAAAAATGTTCTTTTTTCAGGGACACAAAAAGCCATTTATTGCTTCTAAAATATCTTAAATATACAGGCTCTGTTACAGCATTATAATAGTACTAGCCTTTGCCCGCGGCTCCGCCGTAGCCAAAAGCTAGTTTTTAGGCTATATCTCAGGTTCCCGATATACTACCGGGATAAAATGTACCTATACCAGTTTTTAAGTCTAATCAAGAGCTACCAATTAAAAAAAGTTGCATCAAAATACGTTTAGTAGTTTTTGTGTGATGTGCGAACGAACAAACAGATAAACAGACAAAAAATAAAAATTGTGTTTAGACACGCCTATATGGCCTATTAATGTCATTTTTTTTCTCAAATATCTTAAATATACAAACCCAGCTCCGTTACAGCTTTATAATAGTATAGATATATATACAGATTTTTGAGTAAAATAACAGTAATTATTCTAAGCATTCCATTTCGAAAATATCATAACTGGTATGCCCACCGCTTTGTCCAAATGAACTTCAAAATTAAAGTCCATCATGACATGTTTCTTATGCAGGTTTCATGCCAGAAACTCCTTATATACATATTCTGTGTCTATCCAAGCCACAACTTATCTTTATACCTACAAGATTTTGTTCAAATCTGTTTATAGCTCGACCGTCGTAAGCGCGGCCCTCCTGATGGTTTACGGGACGCGGGGCGGAAGCGCGCTTGACAATTAGGCTAAGTTCACATGACCGCACGGTGTATGCGTTCACACGACAGCGAAAGGTCGCACGGCAGTATGGCATATCAACATTAATTTGAGAATGGATGTAGATGAGGCAATTTGCTTATGGATTTTGTACTAGAAAAAAAGATAATCTAATAAACAAGACCTACGATGACATGTATCGACCATTTATTATTGAATTATTGCAAGGTACGCCATCGGAATCTGCAAATGAAGAATGAAAATTCTTATAGATTATCTTTTTGTACCCATATATTCGTATTCTATTTTGATCACATGTTCAAAACATTTACCCCATTGAGATAATGACTAGTCCCTTCCTCCTAAAAGTGTTTTGCTATGTGAATATCCTGATTTAAAGAAACTTCAGATTAATTTTAGTATTTTTCAATGTTCTACTTACAATTTTTTCATTCAATTATCTACGTTAGCGAATATAACGGGAATAATAAATAAAAAATAAAGAGGACCATTGTTTATTTTAATTTAGCAAATTGATTATTCGATTACTGTAAGCCAGTAGTAGATATCATTGACAGCAACAAAATATACTACACAGTTATGTTTTAAATATGCATTTATAATAAACTCAATAATATAGTTAAACTAAATATAAATATATTCCATCATATAGTATAATAATCTTAAGGCTAGTATATCTCAAGATATTAAGTAGGGCCACGTTTACAGCGGTCTATATATTTTGGCAAAAATAGCTATCGTTCGGGAACTATTATTATTTTTTGGGATAATATATACTTTTAGATAGAATACTTTTATTCTATTTGTTAATCCAGTGTCTTATTTATCTACTAAATTTCATCCAAATCCAACCAGTCATTAAAGCTGCAATAGAGCAATGTGTGTACATTCATGAAAGAATTACAGTATTCGGCTATTTAGGCGGCTCAGAATACCAAACAACGAAATAAATTTTGATCAAACTTTTCGTTTGATAGCTCTTGATTTGAAAAGTTGTTTTATCTGGCTACTATATTGGGAATCTGAGATATTATAACGTAAAGAAAATCTTTTGCTTTTGGCGGGAAAAGGCTAGTATTAATATACAAAACAAACAACACAAAAACATCACACCTGTATTCCCCGAAGGGGTAGGCAGAGGTGTATTACACACCCACGACTCGCCAGCTATGTTTAAGTCCCACGTAATAGGGGGCGAGCCTATTGACGTCTACCGGGCACATTTCCAAACTCCGGGCTGCTACTGCGAATTTTCCTTTTTAGAAAAAAGCTCAATAACATTGCCCGACCCGGGGATCGAACCCGAGACCTCATGATTAGCAGTCGCATACACTACCGCTACACCACCGAGAGAGTATTAATATACTTACTTACTAATATTAATTGTATTGATATTGTATTTTTTCATGGTAAGTATAGTAGGAATTTGTAGTTAGTAGGTCCTTACACATCATGTCAAAATATTAACAATCTGCAATCTGATATTCTAGGAGAAGAAACACAAACCCTTAAGTGAATGCTTGAATCCAGACGAAGCTTTGACCAGCAAGAACTTGCTTTTGTTTTCAATAAGCAGTTTATTATCAGTCTTCACAGCCTGTTGCATCATATACTCAAAAAACTGATCTTTGACAAATCCAGGTGATGCAATGATCACACACTTTACAATACTAAAATCGACATGTCGTAGTATACTTTGCATTACTGCTTCATAGAACTTAGCAAGACCCTGTAATATACCAAAAAATATTTAAAGGTTGTGTGGGCGAAATTCCTATTAGCAATAAGACACACACATTGTACATTTATTCATAGTTTTAGTTCTGATAGGTATGTAGGTTTGTTTTAGAAATATTATGTCACAATATGTCTATTTGATAAAACAATCCGCGCATGACCAATATTGGTTACGAGGGCCTGTTATCGAACTGAATAGGACTGATATAGGATAAATACTAACCAAAATCCCCACAACTATAAAGAAGAATGCAGGTATTAATGGGAATAACTAATATACACAATATAGCAATAATATATCACCATTGAATCAGTCAGTGCCACACTAGCACACTATGCAAATTTATACAAGAATTTAGACAAGAGGCCATGCAAAAAATATGTTTTAGTTTGTGATTAGCATATGGGGGTGCTTGGTGACAAAACATTATATGGCAAGGATCCAAGGAAATGTGAAATTCTCAGTTTAACTAAAAAAAATTAATTGCAATCAATCATAATATATACTAGTAAAGTACTAGTACTATCCCCCATTCTTGGGGAGGGCTATGTCCAGCACTGGACGTTAAAAGGCTGATGGATGGATGGATGGACATACTAGTAAAGAAAGGAGGAAGTGGTCTAGATGATGTAATATTAACAGAGTTGCAAAAAGGTTTTTCTGTTGGAGGGATTCAAAACAGCAAAAGTTAGGGAGACATAATTTTTTAGATATAAATAGTTAAGCATATAAAGAAGGTAAAATACAATTTTAACTTACCTTTTCATGTTGTTGAATAAATCCTTTTCGCTTCCTAGGAATTGTCATATCAATTTTGGATCTAACTAATGTCATAGATGGTGTGATCAAACAAACATGTGCCAACCCTTCTTGCATAACAACTGCAGCAACATCAGCATTAGTAGCTGGATCGCACGCCATATCCACTCTTTCTAGAGCTACAGAGTCCCATAGCACTTTCTGTAGTGTGAATTTCCTATTTAACTCTAAATCTAATGTGTGATATGCACCCATCTGAAATTATTTATTAGATTATTGTAATACTAATTGGAATAGCATCTTTTTTCAAGAGTCCAGACATCTAACTGACTGACTGCACCAATGGTGGTGTGGTTTAGACACTGGCCGACCCCCGCATGTAGTGGGTTTGATTCCCACAAGGACAACTCTTTTTGTGATTCAGAAATGGTTGTTCTGAGTCTAGGTGTACTTTGTGTCCGTGAAATTGTATGTTTTGTAAAGTCTGCTTCTTGACCACTTCAAAACCAACATAATGGAGTAAACACCTATTTTAATAACAATGGACTTTGGCCAAGTGTCACCTCATTCAATTAATTATCTTAAATAAACAAGCTATTTTTATCTACACTAGCGAAACTAGCAAGTCTGTTTGTTGACAAACTATGAATTGTAATCATTTGGAGGAAAGCTTGGGGTGGCACACTTCCAATATTTTCCATGGGTGTCATATAAATTAACAAAAAAAAATAAGTAGATAACTGCAGCAGCAGAAGACTCAAAACAATGCCACGGTTTAACTCTAAGAGAGAGAGTTCTCTATTATAGTTGGATTTGAACAGGCTTTAATTATGTAAAAATAAAACAAGTACAGTGGGTACTACTAAAAGTACTTAATTTGCAAGCAATCAGAGATTTCCAGTAAATTACTTATAGTAACACCCATTTGATATTACAACTACTATTGTGATATTCCATAACACATTACACTGGCAAAATGTCATAGCTACATTTCATGATTGTAATTTTAGTTTTTTTTTTTAAATAATAGAAATACATGATTTTTTTTAAATTTGATGTTCCATATGTAAATTGTTTACTTATAATGCTCACAAGAAACTTCTACTAACAGAAACCTTATCAGACATAATTACCTTAACCTTATCAATACAATAAAACAGGTTTCAATTCAAAGCACTTACTAAAAAGTTTAATTCTAATAATTATACGAAACATACCTTGACATATTGATTTTCCACAATATTGCGGCCTTTCAACCTGAGTACACATGCCTGTGTATCAAAATCAATAGTTTCTACAGTGATAGTAAGTGTGGTACGGACTCTACTGCTTGTGGATGAGCCTGTGGAGGACTCAGTCTGTACTTTGCGCACTGTGGATGCTGTCACTGCATCACCCACAGCAATAAGATTGTAAGCATGCCACATATCCTCAGATTCCTCAGGGATGAGAGCAATATTCCTGGAAAATAGCAAATGCCTTATTTTAAGCTAAATAGTGAAAAAAAAATATTTCATCCTTTGTACCAACTGCTCTTCTTACTAAGCCATCAAAGTAGTCATAAATTTCTGTTTTATCTCACTACTTTCTATAGCGGAGATTCACATCCCCATTGCCTGATGACATCTAAATTTTAGTCCACACATTTTAATTGTATTAATTGAAGACATTGAAGTAATATTTTATGAGAACTATCAAAATTATATTTCAATTAACGAATATTTTAGGTCTCATATTTATATGAAGCTAGTATTAACAAGTTGTAAAATATTATGCAAATAAACACAGGTAGTAATGTTAAGGCTAGTGTAAGTTTCGTGTAAGAAATGTCATCAAATAGCTCTTTGTAAATATTGTTGATATTTGATGAGGGGAATGGGGAATTTCGCATATTATTTCAATAAATTAAGGGCTCAAGTTCATGAATAAAACTTAAGTAAGTACTTAAATGTTTAATAAATATCTTACCCGCAGCCATCCTTTTCAATATTTTTGTAAACCAGTTTCATTTTTATTTGATATAGTAAACTGCTATTAGTTATTATAACATAATTTATCTAGATTCTAGACCCATTATAAGAAAATTACTATATATCTAGCATCTATTGATAACGTACCTAAAATTGCAAAGCAAACGTAAATTGCCTTTGAAATGACATTTATGACATGCGTCATGCATGACATAGTCATAAACATCAAAACAAAATGTCAATTTCATTTTTTATTTCATCTCAAGTAATACCTACTTTTGATCATCATAAATCTATCCAAGATTTCAATTTTTATTTCTTATGCACTTAGCCCTTAATTAATGTGTTTTTTTAAAATATGACTACTTCATAGCCAATAATTATTATTTGTCTCAACTTGAATAAAATGGGCTTCTCATAATTTTCCTTTTTAACCATAAGAAGAAAGAACTCCATCGCGATTGAACAACCTAGTAGCATGTACAAAAACAAAAACTAAATAAGAGTTTATATTTTTCAAGAATAGAATTTTCGTGTGCTATGTACTTTTACAATCCGCATAATAAAACGTAGCACTCTAAGCAAACTCTATTTTTTGCAAACAACAAAACGTCATTGTGAAGTTTGGTTTGAAAGTAAAGGAGGAGATGAGTATGATTGCATTGTTGGGATTGTTTTTATTGATAGCTAGTGCTAGGTTGTAAGTTTTTATACCATATGTGCAGTGCGTTTAGTGAAACATTACTACCTTTTGATACAGAAATCAGAGTATTCATATTAATTACTGGTTGACAAATAATATTAGATAATGTGAGTGTTGTGGCAGTGATAACGTCAACGGTCAAGCTCAGCTGGTCCCGTCGAGCGGTAAAAATCTCGCGAGTTTTTCTTTGCCTTACAGGTAGCACTTTTCGTGCTCCATTTCCTCAAGGTATGCCGTTATATATTTTTATTAACGTAACACGCTTGCTTAGTTCCACTGTAACGTGAACAAGTAATCATAAGAAGTTTATGTAATGTTTTGAAAATAATTACTATTACACGTGTGATTTTTACTACCTACTTTGGTACATTTCAAAAAGTATATACGGATTCGCTTAATACAATTATTTTGTATCATCTCGTTAACTTTAACATTGGCCCTGATCCAAATACGTGTCGCCTTATTGCGCGGGAACTCGCGGTATTTTTAGATTTTAGTAGTATGATGAATTAAGATGATTCGTTTTCTATAAAGAGAATATTTTCAGAAAAAAATGTCTAAAACTCTGAAAGTGTCAGTTTTGTGTGTTTAATTAGTGAAAAAAATGAGTGATAATCAAACCCAACCGCCCAATGCGGCAACTACTCCACCTGCACCGCCGTCATCCACGTCGTCAGATAACGCGTCACTTGCCAGCACATCAATCTCCACCATTTCAAAACCAGCAGACTCCACAAGACCATCGTCGTTGCCTAAACCATCCGGCTTGAAGCCACCAACCAAGATTGGCCGACTCTGTTCAAACTCTGCACCAAAGCCTGCAGTACCAATATCCCCTAGAAGTGGTAAGTATATCAATATCTTTTAATTCTATTTTCTTAGTTAATCTCTTGAAACAGTAAAGCCGATAGCCGAAGTGAGAAAATAAACACAGAACTTAATGTTTATTAATCACAAACTGCAATTGACAAACTCATTTACTTCTAAATCAAATTGATTACCCATATCTCATCTTTAAATTTATGTGTTTGTTATTTTGCAATATTCCATCCTTCATTCATCATAAAGGCAGACTTTGAAGTTAATACATTCACATTGTCAATTCAAACTGTCTGTGTGTCAAATATTAGCCTGACAATCCTATTACGTCTAATGAGATTTAAAGAGATGCAAGGTCACTGTGGAATGGCTAATTTGCTACCAATTTTCTCACATCCTGTTTGTGGCCAAGAATATCGCATGTTTTATAAACAAGAGAAATAATTTAATATATTATCTGCCATCATATAAATATATTAGTTTGCTACAACTTCAAGCCTAACACAAAATGTGTTTTTGAGAAAAGATGAGCATTATCTATTATCTGACATGAGTGAGCTAATATAAGTATGTTACAGTAATTATTTCTGAGCAAAAATCTCACATTTTTCTGTGATAATAAGCTATATCCTATGTGTTATAGGTGATAAACTCTATGTGCTAAATTTCATCCAAATTACTTCTATGGGATTTGCATGATTGGGTAACAAATACCCAAACTTTCACAACTATATATAGTTGCATTTTATCTACTACACTATTAATTTTGAGGAAATTATATTTTCGTGCATTTTACCAGTTTCTGTTTACTATAGTACTGCAAATAATTTGATTTGGTGTCATTTGTGTGGGTTTATTTTTCATATACAAAATAGTAGCACATTTTCATTGTTTTGTAGTGAAAGGCACCCAGTCTCTTGTAAGAGTATGTTCACATAAAAAAGCGTGGCGCGTTAAACGCTACTGTAGCAGTAAGCCCGTGTTGAAGCACACTTTTAGTTCGTAGTTTCGTAAGAATGTCACACTCTAAACACTGAACTTCAGTTGTGTTCATTTTTTAAAAAACATTGTGTGTATACTGTATAGTATACACACAATGTTGAAGCACTTTCAACATTCATCTGAACAGCCCTAAATTATCTCTAAATTTTCAATTTTATTTAAAAATTATTAATAAAATAGGCATAATATAAATAAAACAACATTGAATTCGATATTATGGTATACCTATTTAATTATATAGGTACCTACTAGCAGACCTGGTCACGCCTTTATTTTTTCTTTTTTCTTTTTGTTAAGGCGGGAAAAAATGTTCTTAACCGCACACCCCGTCGTTCGGAGCAACGAACAGGGTAGTGTAGGGCCCTCACCCACTAAAGAAACCCGCCGCGCGCCGTCTCTCCGCCTTTAATGGCGGGCCACCGGAACTATATTACATTCCTTCAGTGGTAGACCTGGTCGCGCCTGCCATAGCAAGACGCACATTCGTTAATATTGCCATAAATAAGGGAATAATCGGATTAAAAAATATAGGTACTATCTAGACACCACCCGCACGATTTGAAAAAAGAACCGTTAAGATCGGATAAGTAGTTTCGGAGTTCATCGCGGAGAAACAATGTGACATGATTTTTTTATATTACTTAAGTAGGTAGGGTACCTATATCGTAGTAAGATCTTTTTTATTTACGTTTAGCAAAATATCAATATTTATAAGTCAAACTACAGTTTCTTTAAAATATCTAACGATGAGAAATCAAGACTAGGTACTATTTTTACAGCAAAGACGTAGTATATGGATCGGTATAAGTATCTACCTACTCATAGTTGTACGAAGTAGCACTAAATTTATATTTAAGATAAGAAAAGCAGGCGACTCCAGTTTCTTGAATAATAAATAGTACATTAGGTCATCTTTGCTTATTATATCGATGAGATGCATTGTGACCTCAGCTGAGCAGTATTACTGATTGAGAAGCAAATGAAAATGTTCGACCTTGAAAGATATATGAAACAGGTTTTCTCAAAACTTGTTCAACAAGTTATAAATATTCATATTATATCTAATCGTTTCATCAACAAGCACCGGCTAGCTAGTTAGTCTACTTTTTGAAGACACTATAAAAAGAGCTTTTAGAAAGAGTCAATCGAAAGTGAAAATGTTTTTGTTTTATGGAGTAAGTTCTCGTGTTATTGTACTTGTTGGAGAGTTTCTCCGCGGTGTCCGATGATCGATTGGCGTTGCTTGGTGTCGTGACTATACGCCACCAATAGTCATTGTCCAATTTATTCGGGGCAGCAATAGCAATCATAGTTTTCACTTCAAAGTGCAATTGCATGAGTAATCATTTTTAAATTCAGCTATGGATCGATCATTGTATAAAATTAACATGTATTGTTATTATTTGTACAGTCTGACAGTCTTCTCTCGCAATACTATGAAACTGATTTTCATTAAGCGGTCGTTGACAGGCGTGCTTAACAACAATCTTAAAGATTAGATTTGCCGTCGATTTAATGTAACCTCAATAAATATATTCCTACATTTGCTTAGTTTACTTATTATAGTCTTATAAGAATGATATAATAAGCATAAAAAAAACAAAGCAGTGTAAGGACTGCCGACAGAAGTGAAAACTTAAAACTATAAACAAACAGTTGTTATTTTTAGATATCCAAATTAATTGTTCGATTTTAAATTAAAACTTGTAAATCAAAATTATTCATTCAGGCATTAAAAAAACTTGACAAAGTACTCCTTAAGACGAATTAAACGAATATAAACTTGATGGGTTCGGGTCGTTTCATTACATAGTTACTGTGGCCTACTTTCAGCTCCATATCTGACCCTGGATACCATCTAGAAACAAAGTACTCGTCAAGACGAATCATACGAGCCCAAACTCGATGGTGTTATGTCGTTTTATAACGGAGTTCCTATGCCCACCTTCTAGCTTCATCAAGCCATCATCAGACCCTGGATACCATCTAAAGACAAAGCACTCGTCAAGATGAATCAAACGATTCCAAACTCGATGGGATTGTGTCATTTCATTACAGAGTTGCTGTGGCTACCTTCTTGCTCCATCAATCCTGGATATCATCTAGGACTGGAGTACTAGTCAAGACATTTCAAACGAGCCCTAACTCGATGGAGTTGCGCCATTTCATTACAGTTTCGCATGGCCACCTTCCAGCTCCATCATCAGATCAGCTCCATGTCATCATAATATTGCATTGTCACGCGATATACATATGGGTATAAAATTTCAGCTCTATCGGAAACCAGGAAGTGTGTTAAATTTAATTTCCAATGCACACACTATAGCTGCGTCTCGTAGCGGTGTCGCGACCGCGCCTGTACACACTCGTTTGCTTAGTTGCCCCCTTGCCCGCCAACTGCGTCCGCGTTAGTAAAGACGTGCTTTCTGCGTGCGATAACGATGTGTTCTAACGCTTTTTAGAAGCCTACTAAAGGCAATCACTAATAAGGAATCCTAAGAATGTCAGGCATAAGGATAAGCAACTATTACACGACGCTTAGTTGCGGATAAGCAACGATTTTGATATCCCCGTGGAAGATTTAAAAAAAATATATAGTTAAAAAGTTCTTTTTTGCCTTAGTATAATATTTTTTTTTTTATGGTAAATGATTAAAAAATTACAATAACTAATAAAAAAAATAAACGCAGCAATTGTATCGTGAGATTGATGATACATATTAGAAGTATATAACCGGAAATAACTCACGGCGACACCGCTGCGCGCTCGCCCTGATGATGAGCATCGAATATGCTCGAAACCCAGGTCGACAAAATCGATCCACAATGTGAGTTATTTCCGGTTATACCTATACTTCTAAAGAGAATATTGGTGTAAAGATGCGAACAGGAATGCTCCGATGGTTCGGACATGTGGAAAGAATGCCGGACGAGCGATTGGTTGTGACTATCATTATGCTATATAAATAATGCCCTAATATTATCTTTCATCTTAAAAAAGCATGCATTTCTTCTCATAATTAAATTATCGTTTATTACTTTTTTCCATGAATCTATCATTAGCGACACTACAACTCATACACATCTTAACACTATCATTCATTCATACACACATATAATATCACACACAATATATAAATGCATAACCAAATACTCGCTTTATAAAATAATAAGTAATCATATATTATTACCATCACAAAAACTTATACGCCTGATGTATAATAAATCAGTGAATAAAAGTATTTGCCCAATATTTAAATTAAATAAAATTCGATACCATGAGTGCCTTGACTAAAAACATTGATGAAGTGGCGGTTTCAAATTCTCTTACTTGTACCCTAGAAAGATGTCGTGAAAATATTAATTATAATATACAAAGCAGTCTCATAGTCTTAACACAGAATATTCGTAGTCTGAATTGTAATTTTTGGGGCTTAGAAACGATGTTACAAAGACTAAATATTGAATGTGACATATTAGTACTCACAGAATGCTGGTTACACAGTGATAAATATTTACCTACCTTATCGAGTTACTGTTCCTTTGCCACGAAAAAAAACCTAAAACAAAATGACGGAGTCGTTGTTTACTATAAAGAGCACTCAGCATGGACGGTAGAAGAGGTAGATTTTCTGGAGGGAAATTGCCTGGTACTCAGTGATAATAATACAGCAATAATATCTTTGTATCGTTCCCCTTCATTCAAAAATATTGATACCTTTCTTAACACATTAAATGAAATTCTTAAGAGTTTATCCCATTACAAAAACCTAGTAGTTGTTGGTGATATAAATATCCCAATTAATGCAAATAGAATAGAACTACCTAGAGAACGGTATCTTACGTTAGTGGCTGCTCATGGACTTCTAGCAGCCCATAGTGAAGTTACCCGTCATGCTAGTGGTACATGTATTGATCATGTTTTATTAAAGCCCTGTAATATATGCACAACCATTGTACTGGAAACTAGCTTACTGACCGCTATCCCGTTTTGTTATGTATGAATCGCCAACACTTGCGTCAATTTACTTCTACAACCATATCAAAAACTGACACAGTGGGTTTTGAGAAAGATTTAATCGGTATTGATTTAAATTCCATATTTCAAGCACAAGAGCCTAACGTTGCAACCGATTATCTCATTCGTAACATTCAAATGTCGTTAGATAAAAACACCAAACCTATAACTTTGTCGAGGCGTCAAAATACATCAAACCATGGATCACTTCCGGCTTATTAAAATGCATAAAGAACCGAGATAAGTTGCATTAAAAGTACAAGAAAACACCTGATAATAATATATTAAAAATAACCTACACACGCTGCAGAAACATGCAACTTAATTTTAAAAAGAGTAAAGAGGGCTTATTATATAAATCAACTTAATATAGCTAGAAATAACCCAAAAAAAATATGGAATGTCATAAAAACTATAACAAATACAAAAATTGAAAATAGCAATTGTGCAGGGGTTTTGAAAATGTTTTCCTCACCTCAGTTAGCGGTAAATGAAGTGAACAAATACTTCATAAATGTTGGGAACTCTAGCTGATAAGATTTTATACGATAACAGTATATCCGAGGATGATCAAAAAGTCTATGAATCTACACAAAATACTCCCCTGCATTCGTTTTATCTAGAACAGACCACTGAAGAAGAGGTGGGATATCTGATAGATTCATTAAAAACTGAATGTTCTGTAGGCTGGGACAATATTTCCAACAAGCAGCTCAAAAAATAAAAAACTTTTTTGTTCCACCTATTACGTATATCATTAATCTTAGTCTTGAATCTGGTATATTATCAAAAGCTTTCAAAAAGGCCATTGTGCGCCCCATTATTAAGGGTGGGGATGGAGATCACTTTAAAACTTACCGGCCAATTTCGATATTATCATATGTTTCTAAATTATTAGAAAAAACTATAAATATTAGATTAATTAAATATCTCGTGCAAAATAAATTCCTTTCAGATAATCAATTTGGCTTTCGTGCAAACAAATCTACTGACGACGTAGTACATAAGTTAATTACTTACATAAGCACAAAATTAAAAGCAAAAATGTCTATCGGTCTTTTTAGATTTAGCAAAAGCTTTTGATACGATCTCTATCCCCACACTAATCAATAAGCTAGAAAAGCTTGGTATTAGAGGAGTACAACTAAAACAATTTAAAAGCTATTTATCGGAGAGGTCTCAATGTGTAAGAGTAGATAACTATCTTAGCAATGAACTCCCTATAACTTACGGCGTTCCACAGGGCAGTATTCTTGGACCCACTTTATTTCTCGTATATATCAACGATCTCATAAACCTTACTATACCAAAAGGCGAAATAATTTCATATGCCGATGATACGGCACTCCTTTTCTCTGCCGATAATTGGGATGAGGTCTTTGATGCTGCCCAGAGCGGATTTGATATTGTTCAAATGTGGTTGAATAAGAATGTCTTAACTCTTAATCTGGAAAAAACTAAATACATGACTTTTTCAATACGAAAAAGTGTAAGAATTAATGATAGTTAACGTATTGTCCCACATACTTGTGTCTCCAGAACTGCCTGTAGCTCAAAACCATTAGAATCGGTTCATCGTATAAAATATCTTGGCATCACACTGGACAGTTGTCTCACTTTTAAAGAACATATAAAGATATTGTCTTCCAGAGTGAGGAAACTTATCTTTGTTTTTATAAAACTTGCGATATGTTGCAGACCTAACTGTTATGAAACAAACATATATTGCCTTGTGTCAGTCTGTAGTTTCATATTGCATCTTATCATGGGGTGGGGCCCCAAAAACGACTTTGAAACGCTCAGAAATTGCACAACGAGCAATATTGAAAGTTAGCACATTTAAACCAATAATGTATCCTGCAAAATTACTGTATGATGAGTGCAAAGTCCTGACTGAGTTTTACTTAAACAACACAGTCAACTTACATATGATCCAATCATAACCAACAAAAGCAGAAAACATGAAGTGTGCCTGCGCACATATGATCCGTAAACATAATTTGTGAGAAGATTCCTTATGGTTATTGGTCCTGTTATTTATAATAAAATAAATAAAATCATTAATATATTTCCCTTAAATAAGTTAGCCTGTAAAAATAAAATTCGTAATTATCTATTTACCCTTTCAGACGACCAAAGCGAAGAAGACCAAGCTTTGTTACAGATTAATATTTAGCAACACGCACACAAACACACACACACACACACACACACACACGCACACACTAAGAATAGCATGTATAGACCAATACACATAATCAAATCAGGAAATAGTATTATGTTAGTAAATTTAAACCTTAAAGTATTATTAGGGTTAATGTTATATCACACCTGTTCTGGGGGGCTGTAAGTCGAGATACAGGCTCTGTCCTGGGGGGTTAGGCAGAATGTCATATTTCACGTGCCGACCGTATCGTCTCTTCTTATGATCTCTGTAATACCTAGTCTATAAGATTTATGTAACATGCTAATGTATTTTCTTTGGTAAACTAATAAATAAATAAAATGCGAATGTGGAAGGATGTAGAAGGTACAGGGGGAGACCGAGACTAACCTACTTAGACCAAATCGGTCACGTATTGAAGGAAGGTGGAGTCAGGGGTCTTTGAAACCGGCGAGCGTGTATGAAGAGAATTATGAATGTTGAAGAGGCGAGAGATGTTGCAAGAATAGAGCCTTTTGGCACTCTGTACTCTCTGCCTACCCGGAAAGGGAGATGGCCTGATGGTTACTAAATAAGTTAATTCAAAGAAGTCAAATGAAAACTTTATGTTGTGTTCGTTATGTGCGTTCCATTTTTTTTAGTTCAGTCAGTCTTTCTTTTTCTTATCTTGAGTTCTACTGTTATGTCGTAGTATAATGTGTGTAGTACCTATATGGCCATAAATTTGATGCATCTTAGACTAAATCACACGTTGTTAATATAGTAGTAATTTAAATTAAATATTATAATGTGTCATGTGTTAACTAAATATAACGTTATTATCTAGTTAACACATGACACATCTATAAATATAATTATACATAGGTGTAGTACCTATAACAACCTATCGATAAGTAAATACTTAGCTTATACCCGCGGCAGGCCACCTACAGAAATGCTAGCCTTCTGTAATCTCAATACGAGTAGGCCACCCTCTGCCACATAAATAATATCTAGACAAAAATCGCCATCCCACAAGAACCCTATTTTTCGAGATAAAAAAGTAGCCTATATGTATGCCAAATTTCGTGACGTTTGGTCAAGAGGTTACAAACAAACTTTCACATTTATAATATTAATAAGGAATAGTATCCATCCATCCATCCATCAGCCTTTCACCGTCCACTACTGGACTTTGGCCTCCCCAAGAGGACGGCACAACGAGCGGTCCTGTCATGGGGGATAATGCCGTAATCGCCACGCTTGGCAGGCGGGTTGGCGATCGCAGTGGATGTTGTTAATACTCGAGGGAGTGCTGCTGCCCACTCCCTCGGTATCCCTCAGTCGGCTCTTACGACTCCCGTGGGTAGAGAGGGGTGGGACAATTCTAAAGCCGGCCCCACACGGCACAGTATCATCTAAGGAATAGTATCATCTAAGGAAATATGTGTTTAATTAAAAATAGTCACAATTTCTAATATCGTTTAATTTCAACTAACAATTGATTCGTGACCCTAGATGCTGCAAATCGAAAAAAAATAGATAGTAGAAAATCGAGTAATTGCGAATAAATTCCCTTTTATTTCATAATGTCTAGAACGTACGTACTTGTTTTGGCAAACCAAATTAATGGTTAGGGAGCTGGTTGCCAAAATTTCTATATGATCTGTTCGTGTGGCAGACATGATTAATATCGATGATTGTACCATAAAAAGCATTAAGGACCGCGTCTGGCACCATAACATGCCTGCGTTATCAATTGACAGCACTTTAATAACCTAAAAAAAAACGGTATGCTAAATCATTTGTTCGTCTCTGCCTCTTGAACCGATGCTCAGAAACACCTTCAAAACGAGGCACATCGAAGCGGCAGACGTCCAGCCCTCTGACTTTTTAAGTAATTAATTTTTAAACAATTTTTATGATTTTTTTTTTTTTGTATATGAATTGTTCGCTTGGCAGACCCGAATTGTTCGATTAATGACGATATAAAGAACCACAGAAAAACAGTCTGCCACCATGATAGCGCTGCGTTTTCAATCGACAGCGCTTTAAAAGTGTAAAAAAAAATGTCTGCTAAGTCATTTGTTCGTATTTGCCTTTTGGACCGATAAACACCGAAGAGGCAGAGGTCCTCTGATTTTCCAAGGACAGAGCATTTTTATATAATTTTTTTTTCGAAAGATTTGTATTTCTTTCTTAGAGAAAAGAGAGTGGCAACGGTATAATGCCCCAGGTAGTTAGCGTTTACCTATGGGGTATTCCGCGTCAAATCACAAGGTCATTGGCCATTTGTTTTTTTTAAATAAACCTTTTTACATAGCATCACGCCTGTATTCCCCGAAGGGGTAGGCAGAGGTGTATTAGACACCCACGACTCGCCGGCTATGTTTAAGTTCCACGTAATAGGGGGCGAGCCTATTGACGTCTACCGGGCACATTTCCAAACTCCGGGCTGCTACTGAGAATTTCTCTTTTTAGGAAAAAGCTCAATAACATTGCCCGACCCGGTGATCGAACCCGAGACCTCATGATTAGCAGTCGCATACACTACCGCTACACTACCGAGGCAGTTTTCAGTCAAGCTTTTTAAATTTTTAATTGATTTTTATATTATATCCTTTCATAAAAGACAGAAAATAATACACTATTACGTGAACTCTTAGTCCATCCATCAGCCCTTCGATGTCTACTGCTGGACATAGGCCTCCCCAAGACAACGCCACAACAGGTGTTTCGCTCATATGGGGGATAGTGCCGTAATCGCCACGCTTGGCAGGCGCGTTGGCGATCGCAGTGGATGTTGTTAATACTCGAGGGAATGCTGCTTCCCACTCCTCCGGTATTCCCTCAGTCGGCTCTTATGACTCCCATGAGTGGAGAGGGGTGGGATAATTCTAAAGCCGGCCCACACGGCACAAGTAAGAACTCTTAGTAATATCATTAATAAACCGTGTTACCCGCTTTACCTTAATTCCTAAAAAAAACTTTAAAAAGTGGTACATAAAATAATCAGCGACCTAGACGTCTGCCAACTTTTTTTCCTATTCTGGGAGTCCTAATTAATCGAATGGACGCAACGAGAACGACGACCAAATGATTTAGTACCGCTTTTTTTTTCACGTTTTTGCACTTACGTCCCGTGATATAACAGAGCCCTGCACATCTGCCTCTTCGATGTTTATAGTTTTAAGGATGATTTTGACCATCAGTCCAAGAGGCAGACACGAAAAAATGATTTAGTATCACTTTTTTTTACATTTTTGAAGCTCTGTAACTTGAAAACGCAGGGACATACGACTTTCATTTACAGGACCAAATCGGTTTGTATTGGCATAAACTTGCATCCCTATTAATATGAAAGACGAACAAATAATATACCAAAATGGCACTTAGCTCCCTAACCATAAATTTTTATGGCGGTACGCTAAATTAAGCTAAAAAAGAATGTCCTATTATTGAGTTTGATAGACATCCTTAGCCAACATAACACATCTCTGGTAGAGATGTACCCTGAGAACCGGAAACGGAGCTGCAGTCACAGTAGCACTTAAGTTTTTAACGAAATAAACAGCAAGTGGAAAAAGCAAGTCGATGTAACGAAAAACATTCAACCTTCTTTGTTATCATTTATGACATTTTAACATTAACCGTGGCACACTAAGTACCTATACAGGTTCACCGTTAGTCATGTGTCAGTATCCCTCACAAAAAGCGTCGTGATCTAGTTCTAAAAAGAAACTCTCATTGTTTATTGTTTTTATGGCCAGACATTGATAAAAAAAACCATTCCTGTTATGGCGTTAAAATTGTACCGGTCTTCTTTGACCTTCGTAAGATTCGGTTTTTAGTCTTCGGTAGCGGTTACTTATGTTACTCTTGGAATCTGGTTTCGCAATTAATGTTTTACACCATCTGATATGTTACTAAATGTTATTTTTATGGTTGATAATGATCTCCAGACCTATATTTAGTAACAGTGGCCAGTGTCAACAGATTTATCTTACTACCCCGGACATAATTATAGTGTACGGGTGTGTGTGCAAACACAGGTGCACTCTCTGTTCGCTCACTCTCATAATCAGATGTAACGGCATTCAGACAAGACCCGAAAGAGATCAAGCCAACAGTTTTTCGTGCTTTCCGAAGCACGAGGATGAAACACCACCGTCGTCCTAACGTAACTGCTAAATAATGAAATTTTCTTAACGGAAAACTCAATAATATTTTGCTTTCTCGGTCCAAGGTTAGAACCCGAGACCTCGTGATGTGCAGTCAGATAAATTACTTACGCTTAATAATGACCGCACTTTACTCAATAACCGTACTCACTTTTAACAAAATTGCTATCGATTTTCACATTAACATTTTAGCGCATAATTTAATTTGGTAGTAAAGGTCAAATGCGGAAAAACAAAAGCAGTGAACAATTTCCTTTTTGTTACGACACTTACTCGTAGCAAGGATAATTATTGTTCCACTCGCTCACAGAGTCACATAGCAAATTCTAAAGCACTTGTCCAAGAACAGCGTTTTCATGTTTTATTTTTCGGTCTCACTACTCACCAGTTCCCATTGTCTGTGTAGTTCACTTTCTCCGTTCACGTGCGTGACCGTGTACTTACGATGCCGACTTCATCTGATGTTTTAATATACATTATTTTGCTTTTAGTGTTTGTTGTCATGGTTTCATTTTATGTAGATTTGTTTTCTTCCAACCCTTTTACCCATTATTGGGCATATTTCTACTCTCCCAGTGAGAGGAATTGGTGATTTGTCAGGAATTTAGCCACCATGTTGGCCCAGTGCGGGTTTGCCAACCTGGTTACCTACGGATATAGTATTTCAAAAGACCACAGCAATACTGCCATATTTTCCATTAAAAAAATATTACATCAATAAATTTGTAAGACAAGTCTTCAGCTACACAAGGATTCGAGATATTGGCCAATTACCGTATTTATTAAAGAAAATTAAATTACTCTAAGTAGGTATGACCATTGTTTTTGTAGTTTGACCTTGGAGGTCAAACATCATAAAGCCATTTGACGAAAAACAAAACCAAATATGTAAAACGCTATCGATGGGCTACGTTGAATTAAAAATGATATAATGCCGGGGTACCATATTTTTTTTTAAGTCTACGGTATAATTAATGATATTTTAAAATACTGTTTGGGAAGCTATCTCAGATGCAGAGAACTTTATAAACGTGTTGTTATTTTTATATAGGTATTATTAAACATATGACTTAGGTAACGAGACAAATTGTGACAAAATAAAAAAAGATAACTGCAAGTGGAATTCCAACCCACACCTCATGGTATGAGTCACGAATTACCGTCACCAGCATCACATATAATAACGGGCACAGAGTAAACCGAAACTCACAAGTATTTGTAGATCGGAGTCCTTTTTAAAAACAACAATATTCGGCTATGGAGGTCGTTATCTGACCAACGACCAACCAAGCATACCTATATGATACAGTCAGGGGTTACGAAACATTCTCCAGACTTATAGCTACTTTTACAGGAAGGATCACACCCCAATGCAGTAGTGTAATAGCAAAATATATAATTTTGTCCGTGTGGTGACGGACTAAGAATACAAGTGTCACCACCCCATTCCTTCCCACAGGTGTCGTGTGAGGCGACTAAGGGAAGTAAGCAATTATCATCCATTGCATGACTGGTGGTAGGGCTGGGTACCAAGTGGGAGTATGGGCTACGGTTACCATTTACCATCAGATGGACCGTGGCTCGTCTGCCACTACATGCAATAAAAAAAAAATAAGTAGGTACGTACTTATTTTCTTTTATAACATAGAATCCTAGTGCCTGTTTTTGTGAATTCACTTGGAGTCAATGCTTGGAGTACAATAGAATATAATATATATTCCCGTGGCTATGAAGTTGAGAGTACGCAAAGCAAGTATAGAGAGTATAAGAAAAGAGATAAGTAACATATTATAAGAGATCAATCTCTCTCGAATATAATGAACACCAAGATGTAGACGCCCCTTGGTTGTGATATGTGAAATAAACTGGTTGAAGGCCAATAGTTATTTACAATCTAAAACTATTTAAGCATTTAAAGGTCTCCTTTCACACTACGGAGTCATAGTATCGACCTTAAATAAATGTCACCCGCAGCCACGAGTACAAAGTTACGAGTGAACGATATCTATTGCGAATTTGTTAAATTAAATAAGTATAAATTCTAATCAAGCTTTAAATTAAGGAAGTAAACTAAAGGTAACTTAGATAAATGTATCTAAAGACGACCGTTCAGGGAATTAGATACACTACGCTATTTATTATTCTGCTCAAGTGGTGATAGTTAACCGGGGTTAACAGTTAGCTGTTATGCCAGCGGATATTCGACGCGGTGTTTCGAACAGTAATATATAAATGAATGAATTATCAGTACTGCTAACTAACAATGCGCTAAATGACTCGTCTTACGGATATAAGTAGGTATTTCATCACATTTAGTCGACTAGTGATCGCTCAATTCAAACCACTTTTTCCCATTGTGCTATTCTTTCAAGCCTTTTTCCGCATAGTTTATGGAATTTAGTAATATTTTGGTCTGTATTTTAGCACTACATGCTCAGCTACTTTAAAGAACAAATTATTTGTGAATTTGTGGAAAAAGGGCGGCATGCGGCAACCCGCAGTGCAGTAAAATTCTCTTTTTCCACATTTTCACAAATAATTTAGAATTTAGTAAGTTTAGTTTTTAAACAAGTTTCTAAGTTCTCTAGCCCCCTTTGAATGAAAAACAAAACGTTAGACGAACTTTCGTTTCGCTTCATTGTGATTGGTCGCCTCAATCACGCGTCGAAATCTCGACTAATCAGGAATCACGCGTCGGACTGTTGATCTGAAACTGGAAACTGGATTCAGTAGTTGCGAGGTGGAGTTGTCCCTAGTGCAGTAGCTAGTCTGGCTTTTGCCCGAGTTAATATTTTCATTATAATTATTATTGTGTTATGGTAACATATTAGAGTACTGCATTAGGATTACCTACATATTATCTATCTAATCTTCACGTTATATATTTTAATATAAATTTGATGCTTGCTTTAGATAACAATCAAGAAGCTACCAACCAGGCTAGAGGTTAGATTGTCAGTTAGGCTTTCTAAACCAAGCCAAAATTGTCCAGTGTGTCGCATCAATCAATTGCCATGACTGACAGTTCAGTGTCTGCATCTCCATTTGAATCATAACGTGAGTGCGTGATGAAAATACTTATAATTCTAAAAGTTTGTCCTCCTATCGCCATCGCCAGTCAGAAGTTATTTATTACGCAAAATGTTATAGCTTCGCATAAGCATTAACTTTAGAAAGTATACCGAAATAGAACAACACTCACGCAATGGTTACTCTTTTTATTTTTGCGTATTGCAACATAATATTATTATATTTGTAATTTTAAAAAATAAAATAAAATATGTAACTAGCTTCTATTCGTGACTTTGTCTACAGAGACTTCAAAATTTGGTCCATAGAGACATTAGGCGTTGCTGTGGCACACTTACTTCGTTTAATTATTATTTATATTTAATAAATAAAATACTTAATAACTGTTTCTCAGGTTCTATCCGAAATCCCTCCGCAAATATAAAAATCGTTTATATTGTAAGTAATAAAAAAAGGAAATAATCTGTATAAAAACTATACTTACTATATTTTAAGTTAAAACATATTACATATTTCGAAAAACGAAACGTTGAGATAGATATAGATATTGGCCTAGTAGGGTATTACTAGGCCAATATCAATATTTTGATATACTAAAACATAATAATATAAGCGTCATCTGCGCGGATATCGTAATTAGTATTCATAGAGCGATCCCTTTTTGATCGTCATCGTCTGTACACTCAATCATGTTTGTTACTATATTTATTTACATTCCTCGTTATCTATTTACATTCCTCTTTATCTAGCACACGCGGCCAATCCAATTTTAAAGATTGCTATACTATTAATTATTTCAACTGTTGCAAACACTATGGTTGCGTGTTCACAATAAACACTAATATTGATTCGTTCATCAATTAAGTTTCCTTTTAATCTATATTGCGAATAAGTTTCCATTTGGAATTCGTATTTCCAGTGGTCCACTTTTTAAGGCGGCTAGATGAGCTTGTCAATCTGTACAAGTATACTATGGTTATATCTAATATAGCTCCAAATAGATTTCGACACAAGATACAATTCTTGACCAAAAAAAATCATAGGATTAGAGTCAATGGAAATCGTTAATAGCTACATAGTGGGGCTATGTATTAATATCTCTCCAGATTTTATTTGCCTTGAACATATATTATTTCAAATTATTGGGTTTTAATCCGGCTCTATTAATTAACATAAATTGAGGGAGCTTATATACTGCATTGCCTTGAGTACTCTCATGGTCTCTAGAACGCTATCATGTTTTCTTGTTACTTAGCATTGAAAGACCTTTATTATTCACAGTCGCAACTGAATACTTTCCAATATAGGAATATTTGGATTTTCCTCTTACTCACTATGAAATATTTCAAGCTTCTGTAGTCGTCTATAACAACGCCAATGATGTGTCATCGGCTGATGGATTGATTAATAAAGTAGGCATTTTAAACTAATTAAAACTACTTTTGTAACCACAGAAACATCGGAATATTCAGTATGATAATTCATAAAGATAACTTGTGATAGTATTACGTATACAAATTAATGAACTCGAGAGTCGTATTATATTGGACACTTGAAAGTCTCCTTGGTATGGGAGAAATTTCTTAAGAAAAATTCTGAGTATGGCAGAAAGTGTTAACGTTATAAAATTCAAGTATTGTTAACATTTTTTTTTATTGCTAATGACGGCAGACGAGCCACGGCCCACCTAATGGTAAGTGATAACCGTCGCTCATGAACTTAACTATACCGAGAGCATTGTCAAGCCGCTGCGCACCATTTCATTTCTCAGATATAAAATGAAAGAATAAACGGCTATCTTCTGCTACAGCCAAAACACAATGACGTGCTTCATGACCGGTCACACAGGGGACGGTGGTACCGACCCGTTCGGGCCCGATATCAAGTCAGTACTCTCACTTGATACCCAGCCCTACCACCACCAGTAATGCAATAGGTGATAATTACTTACTTAGTCGCCTTTTACGACACCCTCGGGAAAGGATGGGGTGGTGACACTTGTATTCTTAGTCCGTCACCACACAGACAAACATATTAGCAAAGTATTTTTTACTCAAGAAATTACACAGTACATCCTTACAGGTTCTTCGAAAAATCTCTTGTATATTGATTAATAATTAAGCTCGTAGTCGTAATTTGGTTTTCTTGTCCCTTGGAGGATAAAGTCGTGATAAAGATAAAACTAAAAAAAAAAACTATTATAGACACAGAAAAAAAAAGCATACCTATGTATTATTATTAAACATTTAAAAAAATATTTAAAGCCATACTAAGGAATTATTTCTATCGACTCCACAGATGGTAACGCAGAGATTTTCTGCCGCATACGAACGCGTTAGTTGGTGTACTAATGACACAATACTACAGAAATACAATTTTTCCAATATGCACTATTTTTTCGTCTCACCAAAATAATGCCGTACCTATTGTAATTGAAATACAATTAGCATACAAAACTTCATGTATTTTAAATAATTAATTAAAACTATTATATATTTTTAAATATTGCCGTGTGGGGCCGGCACCAGGAATAGCTCCACCCCGTCTCTCCCTATGGGAGTCGTAAAAGCCGATTAAGGGATTACAGGGACCAAGCGTGGCGATTACGGTAAAACCTCCCATTTTGAGGAGGCCTATGTCCAGCAGTGGACGATGAAAGGCTGATGGATGGATGGAATTAAAAACGATCTGGACATACTAAAAATAAACCTCATTTCATTGCTTAAATACCCTATGATCAGATAATAATATTGAATACGACATAAATGTTTTTATTATTAGAAAATAATGCGACGTTACAGTATTATTGAAGCAAGACATAAGTGAAATGTCGTTTCAACATTTACCTTGGATTTCTTGTAGATATCACCTGTCATTAACATTTCCGTAACAAATTGTTGTAACAAAAGCCACGTTTCTGTTAGTGAGATTGTGGCTCTGTTTTTGATAATGTAATATATAAAATACATAAGATAAAAAAATTCTTCTGTTCTAGTTTTTTATATTTGTCGGGAACAAACCTTTTATTAAACATTCACTGTAGAAAATTGTGACATTAGTTTATCTTCGCGATTCAAGGCTATTGTAGCATTATACATGCGAGTGATATCATACTCAAACCTACTTTATATTCTGCGATACAAGAGCCAAAACATTAAATTCGACAAAATACGGTTTTCTTTTTTTGCGTTAAGAAGCCACAAAGCATATCTGCAGCAATTACACAAAATTACGAGGTAGAGCCGCAGTAAAGAAAAAGTACGTCTATTATTTCTCGAAATCCGTGTCTATATTGAATTTTATGACTGTCTTGCAATATGTTCGTCATATTTTATTGTTAATAAAATATGACGAACACTGGTTTTTACCTTGGCCAAAGGATTAGCCTTGCTATCCAGCGCGGTAATGCCGCTAGTATTGGGCACGTTACCGATAGTAGAATGTCACTTGAATGAACTTTAGTCCTCTTGGTCTAAGGTTCATTCAAGTGATTTTTTATTTAAATTTATTTTTATTATATTAGGATAAGTTTAGTTTGTATTACCTTATTTATATTATCCTAAGTTATAAGAAGAAATGATATTTTAAGTTGTTACATGGGTTAAAATAAATAAACCAAATTTTAACAACATTTAGTGATTTTAAGCGTTTTCGTTGATTGCAATTTTGTAACTGATAACTATAACTACACGTGCCTTAGCAATCCTTTGCTACGCTACATTGAATTTATTTTTAACGTGGACATAAAACTTTATTACGTATAAAATTTCTCAACGCTAACGCAATGCCCCTATCCGTTATGGAACTAATGTAAATTAATTCTGCGTACAAGTTGGTAACATCCTGGTGTTTAGCGAGCGGCTGTTGCCCGCTGGTGATCCGATATTCCTGTAACTTGAGTATGTTGAAATCATTACTGGAAAGTGTTCTGGTCTGTCAGCCGTAGTCACGACCCGCAAATGTGCAGATGTGAAAAATAGTCACAATAATACGCACTTATTTTAATGGCTACATAATATGCGCATAATATATATCTTATTCATATTGTCTGGGCCTCTAATGTTTTAGATCTTTGACAAACGTTTGACGTCAATAGTGTCTTAATGCTTGATCAGATGTATAAATTATACAAAAAACCACCTCATTTTATTAAATCCTTGTAGTCAGTATATAAATTAGGTACCTACTTTAGTTTATAATACCTGGGAATGATAGATTGATAACAATTCATATTTCATTTGGAGCTAAACAATCTACGAGTAAATACTGACGAAAATCTCTGTGAATTTAAGGTGGAGGCCTGCTAGCTTAACCATGGAGGTCACGAAACGGCGCAGTATTTATGTACTGGTTTTATTGTAATAGGATAAAATCTACTATTACGAATATCATACAAAACAAGCTGGTGTGCAACACCTCTCATATTAACAAATAATATTAAATTTAAATTATATAAAAAAGAAGTCTGCAAATACGGACCTTGACATATCATTTATTTTCATGTAAGGCCTTTGAACGTGATATGGAACAGGATACGTACATCTGTAGGGGACAGTTTATACGAATTTATGTAGAATAAATTATACTGTTTGGTGAATCGTGCTCAATTCGCAAATAGTCGAACAGCTCACGACACATGAGACTGCCGACAGTAAAATGATCCATATTTTACATTGTGATTTCGAAAATACAGAATAAGTATGATTTAATCATCATTATGAGAATTAATTTATCAATCATTCGAATGATTATTATGTATGGTATATAGTACCAACCCTAGGTTATCAGGTCAATAAGGTTATCATTACTATTTTAGTATTATTAATGTGTTTATTTGTTTTTGAGATTTCACGCGGTAACTACTCAACCAATCATCATTAAAAATCACATACTAATATATGTAATTATAGTCCAGAGCCTAAATAAGGGCATAGAGGTTTTAAGAAATATCGTAGATTCACGTGAAAGCCCTATTTTTGAATGCACTAAAATTATTTGTATTATGAAATTCTTGTACTTTCAATATCTACAGTTTATCAAGCATTGTTTTTTTCACAAGCCATTTCTGAAATGAGGCGGAACATTCTGTGCTACGTATTTTCCTCAAAACTTGATCCATTAGGTTCTTGAAGTATTTGCATTTCAATCTACCGGTCAATGCCCACAGTTTTATGTGAACACGTCATAACAGCATAATATATTCGCTTACTAAGCACACATGCCTCAAAAAACATACTGGAGCTGAGATATATAATAATACATATAACAGACGCAACGAATTGCATAATTTGTATAAAAATACGGCGCTTACGTCATTAGTCCGTTTTAGCATTTATTTCCATTTCTCTGGCTTCAAGTTAATTTGTTATAGCTGGTATCTTAAATAGAACTAAGCAGCTAGTATTAATACTTCAATTGGATTTAGGATTTCTTTGACCTGTAAGTAAATATGGTCATATTAACTGCCACTTAAAAAGATTTATTGAATCCGTTTTTTTATCAATATTTACGAAGTTCTTTGCGTGATGAAAAATTCCACCATAACCAAGATAGATTCGATTAAGAGATTAAGATCAGAAGTGGGGTTAGAATTGAATATCTTGCTCTACGACCGAAAATTAGCAAGATGCTTCACTTCAAACGCGGATAGAACCGTGGTATTCCTCCTTTCGGTTTTTTTTTTTCAAACAACGCGGGCAAATTAGTATACGGCTCTTCTAATGGTAAGCGAAACAGTAAAAAAAAAATAAGTAGAGGATGGCGCATAAGGATGAACCTCCGGTGCTCTAACTCAACATAAGAATGAATACCATTGTTTCGCGCTGATCTTCTGTGAGAGAGTAGGGGGGAAGTATCACTGATCGAGCCGGGCCATTCACGGAGGGAAAAGCAAGGCTAACGCACTAAGCGGTCCGGCAACTAGTGTGAACTTTTATGTGCACCAATCACCAGTTAGATTCTTTTGACTTCGGAAGTATTAATGTTTTTACTTTTTAAATTTGACCCCTATCTTACCCCTTGACCATCAATACGCCAGTTTTTTAAGAATTGTTGTTCTTAGTGCCACTATCTGGTCCTTGCTACCCACATCCTTACCTCTTCCCTATTATTCTTCCTCTTCACCCCTATACTTTTGCCTGAGTTGCCATACCCCCTTGTTGCCTCTGTTATATCTAGTGACTCGTGCCTATTGTCTGCCCTCGGAAGATAACGACTCCGTGCCGTCGCTCTGCCTACTTCTTCACGGGCCTCGTGGCGTAGTCGGTAGTGTAACCGACTTCCGTGCACGAGGTCGTGGGTTCGATTCCCACTCAGGACAGGATTATTTGTGTGATGAACACAGATATTAATTAAGTTTAGTTTCAAGCATTAAGTCCGCCTTGTATCTTATATAAGTGCAAAAGTTTTAAATAAATAAAATAAATAAATATTTGTACTGCGTCTGAGTGTTTTCTATCTATTATACGTATGTATGTAGTTACAAAAAAAAAGTAGTATATTATATGTATTATATCCGTAATCTGATACCCATAGCACAAGCGTTAAGCTTAGTTTGGGATTTATTATTCTCCAACACCGGCTGGAGCGCCCCTACGGTCCAAAGACCGGCCTGGGGCGTCTCCAAACCAATCCAATCCTAGGAGCTGCATATTTCCAAGTTTATTCTCTACCATTGCTCCGGATTTTTACAAAAAGTATTGAAATAATTGCCTTACGGATATGATATTATAGAATTTATTATGACATATTATCCAACCTTTATATAAGTACGGTACTTTAAATGTTTTTAACAAGAATCTGCAAAACGTACCTAATTCAAGACAAAAACAGCACTAAGAAAAGTGACTTTAGAGTAAGTTAGTCTTAAGACTTATGGGGTAAATTATATTATATTCACAATCGCAGTCCGTGACTAGGATGGGCCAGGGGCTCAGGTTTTCTAATCATGATTGAGTGTTATTAATATTTATAATAATATTCAAAGTTTCAAATAAGGGGTCCAATTTGTTAGCCAGAATATAGAAATAAATAATGACATGTCAACCGATAATGGTACAGAATAAGATCTTAGTTTTCTAGTTATTTTAAGAAAGGTAGCATTTTTTAACAAGTAACAAACTAATTTAAAGTGTAATACAATTTATGCGTAGCTTATGTAAACGTTACACTTAGTGATTGTTTAAAATTAAACTTTCATCATTAATTTAATAAAAACAAAAATGTTATCTGTCAAAGACATAATTAACAACACCGATTTAAAACTGCTGATGTTTTTAATAGATCGGCGCAATTTGACAAAGATTTCATTGCTTTTTGATCTGTATTAACATGATTATTATCAACGGAAGTATTGGACGAATACTTATTATAGTATTCACAACATAGTGAAAGGAAGTTCAAATTATTATCTTAGTTTATATAAACATAAGCTCTGCTGACCGCTGCCTAAAATATGCCTATTTTTTCTTATATTCTGAATTGCCAACGCTAGATTGGTTCGTCGGATCAGTTGTAGTGAAAGGTATCAGATTGTGTACTGGTTTATGTTTATGTCCAATCAATTGTCTGCGGACGTTTGTCTCACGGACACATGCATGCATGAAATATCCATTAGAGACCAGCGACGCTAAATCACTTGTGCTCGAACTCTTTCTTGGATCTGGAAGGAATCGTGGCCAGTTCAACCTTTCATTACTATAACATGCTTAATCAATAAAACACTTTCAATTGCTTAGGTGTGATGGAGATACCAATGTCGTGTGAAATGTTAACATTTGCGACACGCATATTATCGTACTCTAGCGATAAGATATAATATCTTATCGATATTTATAGAAAAGGCAAACATTGATGTTATCTCCTCTAATTATGTTATTATATTTTATAGGTTTATTATTGTTTTAGTTCGATTCGAAGAAATAAGACAACAGAAACCCCTACTAGGAAATAAATCCAGTGTCGCGTACCTTTAACGTATACATAATACATATATAATTAGGACCTGGACATTATTTTACTTTAAAAAGATTTTTTTAAATCAAAATAATGTCCTTTTTCAGGTTGTTACCGTTGCTGAAAAGCCGTTTCCCTTGAGAGGGGACAAATGAAAATCCAATTTAGTTATTCATCAGGCTAATTGATTGCTTGCACCTACCGTTATACTTCATTAAACATCAATCTTCCCCGACTATCTGAGGAAGTTAGTTTACTTAAACGTTGTCCGGGTATTATATAATTTATATCTAGAAATTATGACGCTGAAGCATTAACTGATGCTATTGTAAGTACCTAGGTGTTCTATCTTGCTATAAATACTAAACATGAATCGATGCTGAATTACATCAGGTCTCATGCAACAATATATTTTTACAGAGTATTTGAGATACTTATATATAAACAAACTTAATTCCAAAATGTTTACAAATACACTGCATTTAAAAATATGACCTTGGAAAAGAGCATGGCATTAGGTTAGGTAGTTGACTATTCGTCGTGTCATAAATAGAACAGAATTTTGAAACAAACTGCACGTTGCCAATGTAGACAGGTACCTGTCTACATTGGCAATGTACCTACCTAGGTACGTATTCCAAAAAAATATTGTTAGTCTTAATAAAATGAAGGCCTGCGTTTTCCGTGCATCAGGGAAAAACTTTTAAGTACGTTTTTTAAGTTTTCTTATTTAAACACTTAGCACTTATCTAAAAAAAAAAATATTGCGATACAACGATATATGTATTTATAAACACGTAAGATACATCTTCTAAACCTATACTAATAAATGGAGAGTCGGTTATTTGTTCGGTTATAGTGCGAAAACTACTGATAATACTTATACCATAAGATGCAGCCTGTTTCGGAGAAGGTTTTAGTATATATGTTGGTGATTACTTACCCGGAACCTATATTTTTGATGTGAAACATCTAATGCAGAGGGAGGGTAAAACCGGCTGTTAGCATGGCGACACTTATACCTAATAACAGGAATCCTATCCAAAATAGATTTTTCATAGACAATACTATGACGCGAGCGGAGCCGCGGACAATGTAAATACTAGTATCAAATATACTGAAAAGTTTCTGTGCGCTCGCCCTAACAATGAAGCATCGGATTTGCGCGACCGTTAATCAATCTTAAATGAGCTATTTGCTGGTATAATTATATTATCTAAGAATGTGTGTAAATCAGCTAGTAACCAAATACGTATGTAATAACTTAGTACATATTATATATATATTCTGAATTTGTTCTCAATACTGCACAAATTGGTACCTACTGATAGTTTGCTCTTCGCCAAAAAATATTAGTGCAATGCATAAGTAGAACGAATATATGAATATAGGAGTCTAAGGTGCCGGTTGAGAATGTATTATTTAAAAAGAAGTTGTAAATAAAAGTGTAACAGAATTGAACCTAGCTCGTAGCTCCATGTGCCTATGTATCAACCGTGCACCGCAAAAACAATAACAAAGTAACGTAGAGATATTATATTGATATGAGCGCGAGGGCGGCGGCGCAACACGAACAGGCGCCGCCGGTCTCACTTCGAGTTTGTCAGTGCACATTCGACGACTGACTCTACCGCGCGTCTCCATACATCATCCGCGCATCTGCAACGCGCAGGGTACACGTAGGACCAAAATCTCAATAACTTCGCCGCCGTAACACCGAGAAGTATTGAAGAATTTTCGCATATTGGATTTGCAGGTCGGAATAAGATGCCGGTCGAAACGAAAATAAGCTTTTCTGGTAAGTTATATTACAAGTAATTTTCAGTAATGGGTATGTCTTTAAGTCTAGCTAACATAGGGCAAAAGTTCAAGTAAACTTACATGTCATCTTATAAACTTCTCTAACATAGATTGAATTAATTCGCTAATATTTGTAAATATTTGACATATAATATGAGTCAGATATGGAACACAGGTATTACTTCATCATCATGTTTTTCCCTATAATAATATACAGGATTTTATATTGTAAATTTTAACTTTGCTAATATTTTACGCAAATTTTAAACTAAGTTCCATTTAACTTTTAAATACTCCTCTATTCCTAGTACCTACGGTGGTATTGTACTTATGCGAAGTGTTAAAGAGCGTCATAGACAGATACTAATTGCTTGAAAATTAACACATCATCGCTAGCATTTAGATATTCTTACATAGTTTTCTTTTTCGATGAATCGGATCATCCATACAGACACAGAAATGCGTTTCTTATTTGAACGTTCCAGAATGCTCGTTTAAAAATATTCTGTGCGTTTTAACACCTGCACAGAAACCTGTCGCCATAATTTTTTTTTTAATAAATTGGTTTTGAAAATATTCTGTGGATAATAACTTTTAACAGAAAAATAATGTAGAAATGGGACATGTACATTATTTAAAGATCCAGTTTGTAGAGCCACTTTCAGAGTATTATAATATATTTTCTATAGATTTTTCATGTAGACAATATCATATTATATTTATAACGGCGATAATTACGTTAAAAACAGCTGCGGTTTTTGCATTTAAACAAACTCGTGATCCTTGCCTCTTAGTATGATCTCATGGATATTGTTACGTTGGTTGTCATTCTACATCTCGTTTGCGACAGAGGCAATAAAGGTCTGCGAAATTCATATTTAGAATATAGAAACGACTAGTGTATTATGTTAATATCGCTATTTATTTGCTCGTTGTTCCTATTTGGACATCCTCGTGTTGTCAATTGTGGTTAATTTTCTACTCTCTAACATCCTTTTTGAAATGTTATTATTGAGACTTTCGGTTGACTTATTTGGTTTGCTAAGTGGGCCTTAAGATTGTTTGGGCTAGCGTATTGCTCGTGTTCGCTTAAACACTTTACAATACATATATAGATACACATATCCTTCAACAAGTAATAGTAGTGTGTCATATTCGAGAAATTTCTGCCAACAAATAAATATTAGTGACATTGTTCATAGTTGAAGAAATTATAAATGAATATTTTGGAGTTTATCAGAACGTAATTAATTACAAGTTATCTAATCCTTGCTAATTATATAAACTAGATTCTGTATCTACGTGGACTTCAGAAATGTGTCAATTATAAATGCCTCGCACTACGGTACATTAATGATCACAAATCCAAACTTTGCAAAAGTGCTATCCCTCAAGGACCGTTCATTTTTCAGGGATAAAAAGCAAACTACATTTTTTCTGGGTTCTGTATTATATTAATGTATGCCAAATTTCATAAGGATCGGTTAAGCGTAACAAAAAATAAGTTTTTTGATCTGTATTTTAGCACTTGGCGTGCTCAGCTACTTTAAAGGACAAATTATTTGTGAAATGTTGAAAACGAGAACTTTAGTGCTAGCGAGAATCGAACCTGCTGGACAGTGTGACCACTGGTCTATGCGATGGCTTAGCGGTTCCGGTCCCCGAATTGGGAAGGACGCAGATTCGATTCCTGCTCGCACTAAAGTTCTCTTTTTCCACATTTCACAAACAATTTCTTCTTTAAAAAGTACACTTTGGAAAATCCAAAGGTGCATGCCTCATAATCTTCATTTTTCACAATAAAATTGATTATTTGATAAGTAACTAATAATGTATTGGTCTTACCTAAGTAGTTTTCAATAAATCACATAGATAGCGCTAATTTCAAAAAGTACTGTGGTTTTCTCTACTGTGGCTTTCGCTAATTTCAAAAAGTCTTGTGATTTTTTATCTTATACACACTTTACATAATCTCCGAAACCGGCGAGCGTGTATGAAGAGAGTTATGAATGTTGAGGAAGCGAGAGATGTATGGAAGAATAGAGCCTCTTGGCACTCTGTTCTCTCTGCAAGGGGTGCAAGGGAAATGGCGTGATGATAAGTAAGTATACGCAATCTAGCGCTAATTTTGAGAAGTAAGTACTTCTATATTGTTATTGAACTTTTTCCTAAAAAGAAAAATTCTCACTAGCAGCCCGGAGTTCGGAAATGTGCCCGGTAGACGTCAATAGGCTCGCCCCCTATTACGTGGGACTTAAACATAGCTAGCGAATCGTGGGTGTGTAATACACCTCTGCCTACCCCTTCGGGGAATACAGGCGTGATGCTATGTTTTGTTTTATATTGGTCTATACAAATAGTTCTCACGAAATAAGGATAGCGCTGGTTTAAGTGTTGAATCGAGCGTAAATATTCACTATTTTTTTGTTTATTTAATAACGATTAAACCACATCGAATCAGACCGTGAAAACTGATAGGGCTCTATTCGTAATTATACTGAATCGTAAAAGAAAAAAATACTCGATTAGTAAAGTATTGCGGTCGTTATCGTGTTAACATACATTACCTACAACACACGGACGTCCAAGACAGAACTTTTTTCAACAGTTTTTTAACTAGTTTAGATAACAAAAATGGCATCAAAAATGTGTGTGTGTTCAAAATAGTGTTTTTTCTTGATATGTGTGTGTATATATTATTTTACAAGTGCAATATATGATAAATAGAGACATTTTAAGTTTGAAAAATCAGTTATTCTGCATGAAACGAGAGTAGGACCCACCTTAACGCTTCGCTTAACAGGCGTGCAAAAATAAGTTTATTTACCTTTTTATCGTTCAGTTGTTAAACCTCAGAAGGAAAATATTCGCACATGAGCCTAAAATCTAATAAGGAGTTAACGCGTTTTGGCTAATTTTTCTTAAGCATTTGTTTATTGTTAGAAGTTTACCATGACCGCTGGTCAGAGGCAATTATACTTCTTGCTCATTTAATTAGTGATTTTCCTATTGAGGTAACATTCGCACTTAACCATGTTTGGTTTAACTAGCTGACATGCCTCATCGCAAAACTATTAACTACATCCTAACTTCATATTCTCACAATGAATGAATGAACATCTCAAAGTGATGGCTGATAATATTTTCATTATTTTGGCACAGCAAAATAATATACCTTCTGTACCGCACACCTATTTTTTAGATGACATCTCAGTTCTTTAATAAAATATCAGTTGTCATGCCCGCTTTTGTTAGTCAAATTCGAAGCGGAACGTGTAAATGTTGTATTCTATTCAACATATTCAGTTTCTGTTTGTTTTGCTGCCTTGTTTAGTGGCGTAATATTTTTCTTTATAATTTTCTATTCTACGATGGCGTGTTACACGTCACGTTAGTGGCTGTATACCAACTATTTCTGCCCCACGACTCCTATGTGTGTAGTCATAAAATATTACGACTGTTTTGTATAACAAGATACTATCGTAAATTGAAGCTCACATCCCTAGACAACATTAAAATAATACGGGACATGCCCATAGCATTTGTGTATATTCTAGAACATCGTGTTTTTTGTCACTAACGGTGACATACGAGTCAGCCGGCAGAATTACCTGATTGTGACTTAGATTTGGCAACCATAGCGGTACAATGCAGCCGCTACATACCATGATGATTCTTGGTTCACCAAAAACTGAGAACGGTCACCTTCCCCTGCAAACGGACACCGTGTGTGAGTAATTTGAAATGTACAAGGCTATACAATCTATTTACTACTATTAATAGTTATTTAAATAGTCATATTGATAACATTTAAGTTATCTCATATCGTGTACTTAATCATATTAGATTATATAGTTACACTCTAACTTTCCAAGAATGTTCATTATAAAACAAACCATTTTTAGTATTTGATAGTAAACACAATACATGTTCGAACACTTTAGTGTCATTATGGCCACGCAAAAGCAAAACGCTTTACTGTCTTGTCAACTTCCTTTGTCGTGTCCTTATCGGAGATGTGCTGTTCGAGTATGAATTGCTCAATTACATGTAGTGGCATTGTTGTCGGTCAACCGTTGCGAAACTACTGAGCAGGTGCGACCTGCACATTCTACGTGATTTTCATAATTATCTTGTGGTATCATCTCGTGTTGGAAGCGACATCTAAACGTGCAGTATTTTTTGTCAGCGATATAACTCAGCTTGTACAGTCGGTGCCTTGAACGTAGGTTTCAATTTCGCGTCAATAGCGATTCTTCTCGAGCGTATCAGACCGAACCAAACATGTATCTGTAATCAATCGTCGATCGGGTTGGCTTACATTATATTTTTGTTATAGAATTGAGATATTAATCGCAAATATGTTTGGGCAGTAGAAGTCCCGCCTACACTTACGATTATATGGATAGGTCAGTAGGACGGGCTGTTATATCATCGTTTCGGATTATAGATACCTATGTAATATGCTCGTAACATTACCATGCAGCAGGACGTCCCGTGTTGAATGTCTAATCGCTGGCGTGCGCGGATAAAGTTTATTGTTTGTGACGGGATGAACCTCACGAGGCAATTTCTTGTAGGGAATCTAAATGCTTCATCATTTTAAATTACCTCATACTTAGCGCCAATCACTTGATCACTTTTTGCTGGCGGTAGCATCACTCGATACTATCGAGTAACGCTGCCATAACATAATCTTTGCTTAGTATCGAGTAACTATTCAAATTCATTTTCTTTGTTTTTGCTGTCCCGTAAATTCCTTTTTAGGTACAACACAATTTAACAACTTTTATTGCAAGTTATTTAACTTTAACTTTAATTATATTTAATGCGTACAAATATTTTTAGAAATTAATCAATTACTTACAATGAAGCATAGTAAGCATATCTAGCACATCTAATTTCGAGTGAGCATTAAGTAAATAAAAATACATTGTTATAAGTTCAAACTTCTTTTGGTATGTAAACAACGCTACAAAACATTTTTGCGCAGTAGAATAACGCTGAGATCATAATGTGATTTGTGATGAAGGTTTGCACGTTGACACTCCTTTAGCGATTAGTCTCCACTTAAATCTCAAGTTACTACGACGGCATTCTTAGTTATATGGAACTGTTTAATGTTATTCCATTAACACTGTTAACGAAATATTTATGATAATAATGGCTTCCAATATATTCCATAATATGAATTCTAGCACTCTGAAATGTTCTCTGTAATTCCTTTAAGATTCGGCTTGGACAGTGGCCAAATATGTGTATCAATTATACAAACTGTATTTATTCAAAAAGGTTTTACTTACAGTTGTCGACAATGGCGCCACCATGTCTAGACAATTTCGCGTACAGGGATCCCCATTGACCCGTCTTTCCTCCCTTCCTACTCTCGGAATTCTCCATTGTAAATGAAGTGAAAAATCGATTGAGGCGCTGTCTCTGTAATTTATAAGCGTCCCTTTAGAGTCGACTGACACTCAGTTTTATCCCTTACTTCGGTTAGTATTATTATACATAATATGGACGTATGTGCAAATTTGTTAGAGTTTTCTTTAGCCATTAAGTAATTATGATAGCATGGGTTTATTGATAGATTATTTCACAATTTGTGCTCTAGACCAATTGGTATTTAATGTTAATTAAGGTTTTTATAAAGATGTATATTCATGTTTTTCACGAGTTTTTTTTTTTTTAAGTTTTTATAAAGATGATTCTCGTGGCATCTAATGTGTCGTGAAATTACTGAAATAGATAAAAAGCATTGGTTACTTTAAGAAGTGGTAGAGTTAAAGAAAGAATTCAATGTGTGATTTTGGTGTGAAGCTGAAGACATAAGTACATGATCATTCAGTGAATTCACTGATCTTGAATATCGGGCCCCGATTATGCACAAATAGTAACTTTAACACAAAGTCATTATAAGTCACTTTAAATGAAAACTTAACCAATTTAATTTAACCCAGGATATTACTTATCGCCTTAATTACATCGTTTTTGATGATTTAGATTCTAGGCCTAGATAATAGAACAATAATATAATTAATTAAAACAAAAACACTTTGTCTGAAGTAATGGCGGTAGTGCTTCTGATATTAATCCCTCTTATCGAGTGTTATGTATTATGGGCTCGATTCCCACATACATAAGACTGTTAGATGTTTGATCCACAAATTATTGGTTTGAATCCGGTTGTAGGTATTTTGTATTTGTAAAGTGCTCGTGATACAGGAAAAAGTACCTAGTGTGGTAATTGTATTTTTATAAAAAATATTGTAACTTCAAGTAGCGAGGAAAAGCATTTATCAGCATATAAAACGCGAAAGTTTAAAAAGTACTATCAGCATATTGTGTATAATATTTACTTAGTATTACTTATGCAGAAGACAATTATGTAATGTATTAATACTAACTATAAGCACATACATTTATAATTGTGTTGTAATAATAGCTTCAAGGATTCGTGAGAAATAAATTACAACATTTCAAGTAAATCACGTAAATAAATAAATAAAAGTGACCATTAATAGATATTATCATTGCATAATTTACTCTATTCTGCCTCCATCCTATTATAAAGCTTTAACAGAAAATATACTGTATTAGGCGTCTGAAAAAAACATTTTTTTGTTAGAATTTCTGCCTGTTATTATGTTTGCACATCACGCAAAAAATCCTAGACTTTAGTGCAACTAGATTATTTCGGTAGCTCTTGATTAGACGGGTAATACGTTTTATCTCACTACTATATCCTCTCATATAATACAAATCATTGACACTGCTTTCCTTGTATAAGCTAACTTCTATTGATTTTAACAATTTTTAGTTGAAGATCAGAGGTATTTTGATTAATATTCATTAGATAGGCACACAAGTTAACCTTAGCACGAATTATCAGCCATTTATAGACACGGTAGTACTCCTCCGCAAATTATTGTGAAAATTAGAATAAATACCTATACATTCACTATGCATTACGTTATGTTACGATTACATCCGTCTGTGCTTGAACCTTTAAATCTAAATGTATCGTACTAACAGAAAACTAACTGAAACTTTAACTACTTCGGGGGTGCAGCGGTAGTGTATGCGACTGCTAATCATGAGGTCTCTGGTTCGATCCCCGAGTCGGGCAATGTTATTGAGCTTTTTCCTAAAAAGAAAAATTCTCAGTAGCAGCCCGGAGTTTGGAAATGTGTCCGATAGACGTCAATAGGCTCGCCCCCTATTGCGTGAGACTTAAACATAGCTGGCGAATCGTGGGTGTGGAATACACCTCTGCGTACCCCTTTGGGGAATACAGGCGTGAATCTGTTTTTTCTTTATCAGTTTATTCTCTCCAGGGGGGTTAGGCAGAATCTTATATCTCACATGTCGATCGTATCGTGATCACTGTTATTGGTTGAGAGATCACCGTGATTGGCCAACGGATTATTGTGACATCACGCGTCGGTTTCTCTACCAATCACAAGCGAGTCGATACGATGTCGATTGTGAGATATGAGATTCCGTCTAACCCCCCTGAACTTTATTGGACTAATCATAATCAGGTCATTTGGGGACTAGTGTTTCTGTGCACCCTCGTCGGTTTGTTTTTAAAACGTTAACCTAGAAATTTCTCGTGGGTTACTTGCTAGCTGTTAGAAATAAAACGATTCAATATGATATTAATGTAACAAATGTATCGGGAATCTGAGTACATTATAAATTATTTTGTTTATGGTGTAGGCGGCATTATGTAGATTCTAGTACGGTGGTGTAAACTGCTCTATTGACAAATCACTTACGTCAGAATGAGTATTCAAGTCACATTCAAGTTCAAGGTTATAAATGTTTGGGTATTTCGAACCGCAATCGCTTATAATATTTCGTATTTAGGTACTTGCTAATATATAATATGTCTAATCTTTAATGCTGTTTTTTGGGAAAAAAAGGAGCGTATTTATTGTAATATTTTGCATATTGTCAATATTACGGACAGGCCTCGTGGCGTAGTCGGTAGTGTAAGTGACTTCCGTGCACGACGTCGTAGGTTCGATTCCCACTCATGACAATTATTTGTGTGATGAACACAGATATTAGTACTATGTCTGGGTGTTTTGTACTTACAAAAAAAAAAGAAATATATGTATTATATCCGTAATCTGGTACCTACCCATAGCACAAACGTTAAGCTTAGTTTGGGACCAGAGGACGTTGTGTGAAATGTCCGTGAATATTTATTTATTTATTATTAAAGCAATGCTCTAACTGTCACATAACTTATACCTACTACATCATCAGTTTTGTGTGCACAGTTGGCAAGTAAGGTTCAATGCGATTCCATGTAGCCATACCAATGTATGAAGCAACACCACTGAATCACTTTGTTTACCCATTATACATATGTGGCAATGTTAACTCCACAGTTAAGGGTAACCCAAAATCTGGCACAAGATGTTTACTACAAAGATGATGTCATATTGTTAGAAATTGATCATAAATTCAGACGCTAGTTTAACATACCAAAATAGTAGTTATTAACACTCGCTTGTGTATATATATGTTTATTATTATTTTGTGATAATTGGACTTAAATGTCTTCTGTGCTATTTAAGACTTTAACAGTCTCAGAATATGTCTATACATTTAAGATATTTGAGAAAAAATGGCTGAATGAATGTATTAGGCTATATAGGCGTGTTTCAACACAAAATGCTTTTTTTTTGTCTGTTTATCTGTTTGTTCGTTCGCGCATCACGAAAAAACTACTGAACGAATTTTGATGCAACTTTTTATTAGATAGCTCTTGATTAGTCCTAAAAACTAGTATAGATTTTCGCGCTACTATATCGGGAACCTGCAAAAAATCTCGAATATAAATGCATCGCGTGCTATCCACTATAAGTATGAATAGAAATTTTGCTTTCAGCACGTAGTATTAATGAAAACAATTTGTCTCGATACCTGGCTAGATTTGCTGTATAGTATGCATTTATAACGAGACGCTCGAAATAACGATCGCACGGTATCACCATGTGGGCATTCGTGAATAGGTTCGCACTACACTGTTAACAACTTCATGTATTGCCAACGTGTGATTACAGATGTCATTACGATTTCGAAGAGGTAAGCTACAAATAGATGTCCATTCTATTTTTGCATCAACATTTTAATGTTTTCATATTGGTTCTTGAAAGCCACTTTCCACAAACTAATTTAATTTGGAGCGAAAGGCAATGCCCACTTATTGTTATTTTGCACCAAAATACACACCACTTAGTAGTTATTTTCGATTAACATTATTTAGCGTGTGTGACGATATATCATTAGCATGCTAGGTGTGCTGTTCTGCGACTCATTAGGCCCATTATCACTGCAGCGTACGTGTCCTGATTTTCGAATGCATTTCTTTCCATATACGACCCTCTAGGGCGGCGTTTTCATTTATCTTTGAATAATAAATTATTCATTGCAACATACACTAATTATTTTTATGGCTTCAGGTACAACTTTTTGATGTCTGATTTCTAAAAAAGATGTAAAACTGTAGATATTCATTTAGAAATAAAACTACGTTTAGACGTCCAAGGCTGTTATCTGTAATATGATATCATCTAAGTCCACCCGTGATCATGAATGCTGTAAAGTATTCGAAACGTCGGGATAGTAGTAAAATCAAGTAAACGCGATAGATTCCGTAAACGTAGTTTTATTTCAAAATGTGTAACATTCGCGTAAATATCAGAAAGATATTCATTTAGTTTATTTGGTGTTTTTTTTTTACTGGCGACCCAATTCGATTTGATACGGCCCCGTTATCTTACCGTTTATACCAAAAATATCTTATGCGCATTACACTTTGTGTTAAATCGAAAACAATGCTTAATAAACAAGCTCACAACTGCTTGGTTGACGTATGGTTACTGACATAATTTATCAATTATTTTGGTCATACTCAAAAGCAGAATCCTTTTTTAATTCGTACACTACTGTATTGGCATAAAATATGCAGTATAAGGTAAGATAAGTCTTTATTGTCATTTGCCAGGAGTATACATTGGCGTATCACGTCTCTCCGTTTACGCATCTTATTATTATACAGTGCGAGCTGTTGTTATTTTAAGGTAGCATCAAGATTGTCTCCATAAATGTTGATGACTCACGTAATAAAACATACACGCAATCACTTTTTTCATACATCTGTGCCGCCAATAAATATTTCACTTGTGATAATTTTACAACAATTAATTACACAAAATATGGTGTCGGGGATTCGTTGATTTCATTGCCGATGCGACGGTAATAGTCTCCTCTGCGTTTTCTTGACTTATTTGCATATATATGTATCTACATAGATAGAGATGATAACTGGTGGAGGACTCCGTTGAACCAAGTTTTTTTTGTTGCAATGTATCTTAGTTATATCGGAAAGGTTCCATCTACGTAATCACGCAAGTAAACATGTAATTTTTTATTCTTAATCATATAAAGGCACCTCGTGGAAAATTTCTATATAAGCCAAATTCCGATTACTTAATACGCAATAAAGATACAAGAAATCAACAAGTAAATAACTATACATGCACGTCACTTGTGGTGGATTTCAATTAGCGTGGAATCTTTTAACTAATCCAGATTAACTTGTACTATTAACTAAACTACTAAATTGCCATTGTGAATTGCATCAGTCCTGCATTTCGAGCTTGCTGCATCAATTTTGAGTGGGTCAGCGTAATAGGTGATGGTTAAATTGTCCTCAATTGATGAACTAGAGCTTGTTTAAGAGGAAATTGTGATACAAAGGGATAACTGGAATAATATTAATGATATAACTACATTTTATAAGTACAATTAGAAAGATATTTTTCCAAAGAAATTAAACAATATGAAATATAGACTACAATTATATGACCAGGGTCATATAATTGTAGTCTATATTTCTATCTAGCTTATTAGGTAATTAAAATTTTAGGTTTTTATATCTTATCGCCAACTTCCAAAGTAGCTTCATGATTAGATTAATCCGTACATTAACTAACAATTATTATTTATTACGTCTAGTCACGTAAACATGTGGCGAAAGAGTTCCCTATAGTTTGTGGCTCAATACCCTAGTCAACCTCAAGGCTAGGTAATATACAGTAAATCATGCTTAGATATAAATTCTGTTTACTCTACAAAGTTTACTGTACACGGTGAACAAACATTAATATTTGTTTGTAGCGTGCTTGCTTTTATGTCCACGGCACGTCAACTTGAACTTGACCAAAAAGCAATTTGCACTTGAAAATTTTTCCAACGCAACTTGTTACTTAGTAATCCGTGTTATGTGTTAATAAAATGATTAAATAATGAACTTGCTTATTACAGCAGTTATGTAACTTTAATGAGGCACATTTGTGTTGATTGTACGTATCAAATATTTGCAAAACAATGCATACTAGGAAACAAATATTCTTATTTCGTAAGGGACTGAAAGTTTGTAGTTGTGTATTTATAAAGAGCACAGTGTTCCGTAGAGTTCAAAGATCGCATTAGTTTATGCAAAAAACCGGTTGTTAGCAGCGTAAACTGTTTTTCTTACATATGTTTAATATGCTAGTCATGGTTGATCATTTATATCCATCTCTGTGAATACATAACTTTTGTACTGTCACCGTACTGTATTTCGTAAGGCCATTATAATAAAACAAGTGAGGGAAGGAAAATTCTGTATAAACCGCATTAGTTGTAAAGTACCTAGAGTTCTTTTTTGACACAACCAAGATACAACTATCAACGTCTTCTTTTTCTTTGATGATAAAGTATATCATTGTGTAATTGTGTGGCAAATAGTTCTTTGTAATAGTCTTACCTGTGCCGATGTTTGAGTAATATTTTTTTTACTAAGATCATGAGTGGTGATTACCGTGTAGCCTAGCCACATACTACTAGATATTTTTTAGCCTCAGTTAGTAATAAATATTTAACATTAAGACCGTTGAGCAGACCTAAAAATAGAATTAGCCCAAGTTGATATAGAGTTAGTTATTTTTTGATCTATATTTCTTAGCATTTGACATGCTCCGCCACTTTTTAAAGTACAAATTATTTGTGAATAAGGAAAAAGAGATTTTTAAGACACATTTTTTTTACGTTGATAGTTAATAGATATATATGCATAATATAAAATATATGATACTAATAAATATTTTTGTCCGTGGGGTGACGTGACGGACCAAGAATATAAGTGTCACCAAACCTTTCCATCACGCGGGTGCCGTACGAGACTGCTAAGGGAAATAAGTAAATATTAGGGTTTGCATTACTGGTCGTAGGACTGGCTATTAAGTGGGAGCACTCTCTTATTATATGGCTTTCGTTGTTGACATTAGACGTTAAGCTATGGACGCTAGCAATACTTATAGCCAGCATTCGTGATTTCCCAACCCCAGGCAAAGAGAGGAAGTGTAGAGGAAGGATGCTGAATTATAAAGGGATTACTATAGGCGCTCTCAGTCACCGAACGAAACGTAATAGCTTTTGCTATTATACCCACCGTTGCTATACGTCTACGAATATAATGTGAAAAGGCACCGGTCAACCCGGCGTGCTGGGATCAGGATAATTATACCACCATTAAATAACATGCTAGTTTATCCATGAAGATGTTTGCATGTTTAGATGTTGGAACGTTTGTCCGTGAATCACACCTAAACACGGTTTCGATGAAATTTGGTAGGTAGATAATTGACACACATTATTTACATAGTTTTATATGGGACATGCTTAAATGTAGCGGCAGCGAAACTACGCTACAGCACTGTGTGTCTCTCTCTCCTCCTAATAATATTTAGCCGCGCTGCTGTGGCACCGATGACATAATGCAGTTTTGCCTTACCTTTCAAATGTCATGACAGTCCGACAAAGATCGCTAATTACCTACTCTATTTAAAACGATAAAAACTAATCAAGTCCTCTTCACGGTAGATTAGGTATACCAGGGCACGCATCTAATATAGGTACGTGGGATTAAACTCGTAATCAGGCCACGCCCACAGTGATGTAATAAAATATTAATGTGTCAACTGTAGCACAAAAGACTCATACAGTAACAAGTAAATATTGCAAAGGAACAAGGATAACATCTTAAATTAAAAAAAAAACTTATAAGGAGTTTGCTAAATCTGTCTATAAAATACCCTGGAGCCTTCGATCATGGTATTGATGATCGAAGCTTGGAGCCATAATTTTAATAACTATACTCACCTTTCCAAATGCGAAGTCAATTGGAATGGCAAAAACTTTTTGATAGTCACAAAAAATTGACAAAGCTTTCATAATATCACGTTATAAATAAATCTAAGACGAAAGAATATTTTTTTTAAACGACAACACCGTGCACTAATTAATAATCCTTGTATCGCGGGGGTCTTTACAAACATACAATTTCACGGACACAATGTACACCCAGATTCCGAACAACCAATTGTGGATAACACAAAGAGTGGGAGTCGAACCCACAACACTCGAGCGAGGCCATTATCTAAACCACTCCGCCACCTGTGCAGTCGAGTCTTTCATAAATATATGTATTTTATTAAACACAAAGTGATTGGCAAAGCATCTGGACGGTATCCAGGAGATGCAGATTCAAATCCTGCTCGTGACTGTTATTTTCGATTTCACATTTTCCACTTTGTGTTTAATGTATATGGCTAAGCATGTCAAATGCTAAAAATATACATATATAAAAAAAAACTAAATATAATCATGTATTTTACACATATTTTACATCACTTTCTTTTGTTACTGCAATGCGTAGGTCTATTTGTTTTAAAGATTAGGTACTAGTTAAAGTGTTTCTGTAAGATTAATGACTGCCTTTGTGTTTTCACGGATGTCCTTGCCACTTGAAAAACTCGATCTGAATCACATTGTATGCCTATATAATATAGTGAGACGTATATACTCGTTTACATAACAACAGAAGTCCGCAGTTTGTCCGCCATAGACACGCACGAAAAATCATGTTTCTTATGTTAATACTGGCAATTAAATTTGATTTCCAAATAACTTGTATAATTGCTAGAAGCCAATATTTCCGCATATTTTTCCGATAAGATATGATGGTATTGATATACAAGGATGTTTATAAAAGCTTTTGTAGTTATTATAACTCTTGCATAAAAGCCCATTATTATACCTCGGTAATGTCGACTAAGTCACATTATTCCAACACTCTGCAATGCCTTTTATCATTCGACCCCAAAACTTTATATCTGCAAATAATATACTAAAATCTCCGTTAGCGATATATGAAAACAGTTTGCAAATTTCCCGCACACTTTAAAAAATAGGTATATTCTATCAGCGGACCCTGCAGAGGTTGTCTTGTTCGACCGTTGAAAAAATAAATTCCTGTAAAGACAATTGCGGACCACATTGCAAGTCGTGACTGAAATGTTGACTTCCAATCTTATTATGACCCATAAACATTCACCCTACATCTCACTACAGTTAAAAATAGACCAACAACGTCTACTATTAGCTAGGCCTCACTGAAGTAACGGCATACATTTCCAATGGTCCGTCCATACAGACGGAGAGACAGCACATGGCGGGTTTATTTAGTGGGCAAGACTCACACTATCCTCTTCGTTGCTCCGAACGACGGGATGAGCGGTTAGGTACATATTTATCCGCCTCAACAAAAAAAGGAAGACCTACAAAATACCATAAAAACATGGTCTACAAAACAAAAAGCTTGATATTGAAAACCTCTGATTGATAAGCTTAAAATAATAACGTCATTAATAGTTTAATGTTAATGGTAATGTGCGTGGTTAATAGTTCAATGTAAATGGTATGGTGTAAGGTAACAGTAAGGCATCCAAAATTGCCGCACAACTGTTCGAGTACTCGCTAGGTAGCGAGTACTTGAACTTTAATAATTAATAATAGTAATGGGAAAACTTACAACTGTGTACATTCAAACAAAGCCACAGCCATAGCATGTAGTCGGTCTATTAAAGTTTCATAATTTATGACCGTCTGCGGTGCATTGCGCACAACTATAATTTGCGTCTATCAGTAATTATTAATTAAAGTAGGTACTTGTCGGTTGAAAAATGACTAGGGTAAATTTATTGAAGAAACTGCATTTATGACCAATCAAATGTAATATATAACATAGCTACTCCTACGCGGAAAAGCTTGGGGCGTAACGACGTGACAGGTGCGTTTCTATGCATAATATTAATTATCATCATCTAATTACTGTTATAGTTAGTAATTACTTGTAAATTGCTGCAAATTATGGAGTATCATAATTATTATTTCATTCAGTACAGTACATCAGAATTATTATTTCATTTAAGCATATATAATTACAATATGCAGTGAAATTTTTCTGATATATTGTACTTCCTCTATTAAATGAGCGATTAAGAAACGATGCTTACCGAGCTGTAGACTGCGTTTTCTTGATGAACCACTTATATCACATATCAGTTATGATGTTCTGCCCACGCGCATTCCAAGGTCGACAGCTGCGCAATAGCTTCTGATGATTAATCGCCTCCGGCTCCGGACCATCAAAGCCGGACATACGTAAGAACTAGTTAGTTGACGACGGACGTGTCTTAGGCAAGCTCGGAATAGTGGAAGTTAAGTGTTGCGATTTGTGTAGTAGACAAAAATACCACCTGTTATGGTTGCTGCTATTTAAATAATTTTATGATGTACAAATATGCAATGCAAACATAATAATTAAGCTTAATAAGTCAATGAATCATTTAATATTAATTAGTTAATATGTTTGATGTTGATGCCATTATCACCCACCTCAATATAATATGAGCCTACTCAAATGTGTTGTCGTACCGACTAGTGGTGCCCTTTGTTTATATGTGGGTGGTTCCCTATTCTAAAATGCTATAATAAAATACGTCAAACTCTGCCTTTATGCTGTTTATTATTTTTATAAAACATATCATATTGTTATTGTTGAAACAAATTAATGTTGAGTGCCATATACATCTTCATTAAGGTTTAGTTACGCAGTTTGTCTCCAAATAATTGTGTCATCAACGTACATTGTTAGCATGTTTTATTTTTTGCTTTATGTGTATTTGTTTTTTGTTGTACCAGACGGCAGTTCCACGGATACACAAAGGAGGTTCAGCGACGACTCTTCTAGAAAACATCTATCCGGTAAGCGTCTGATACTGCATGTGTCAAAACTGTGAAATAATAACATTTTTATGATTGCATGTACGCAAAAATGTGCATGATCCATGCTTCACATGTATGAAGTAAGCACGCACAAATACACTATTCTCAACATATCCCATTATAGTATCTAACTGTACATAGTATAATTATCTCATTTATTCATAATCCTATCAATCTTCTGTCGGATCATTTGGTGCAGACTTAATTGAAGCCGAGGAAGACGAAGTGTCCAGCGTTTTGCCAGAAAGACCACGATCACGGCGCAAGGCCTCTAGTAAGTCGATCACGTAATACTAACAAAAGCATTATGGTGATAGCATAGCATGAGTAGTCAAATAAATGTACGACATAGTCCTGTGGTGAGGGGTTATTAGAGATGGGCACTACCTAGTATTTACAGCTCAGAAAGCTTAAGATAAAGTAACCGTCACATATATTATTGAGTATTTTGATAACCTGCGAATTAGCAATTAAAATTGTAACAACGTTTAGTTTGAAGATTGCAACCATTCCATTTAGAAATCGTATATTACAAAAAACATTATCTGCGGATGCATGACAATAATAATATAAATATTAATAGAGGTATATTGGTACCATATGAGATAATGTTTACTAGTTACTAATGAGTTAATATGCGATATAATATGAAGTGCAATGCCTGTAATCGAGTCGCCTTTTAACAATTAAAATATCCGTGTTTGAAATATTTTTCACTGCATAGATTGCGTGCCTGTCAACTAATTGCCGCTCCGGTCGGTCGCCTACGATCAATTAGAAACATTGTTTTTGAATTGATTCATAATTATAATGTATTGTCTTGTTTTTTGCTCTCGTGTTGTCTCATACAAAGAGACAACATTAATTACATAATGAGACCCCGAGCTATTAATACCAATAATAACAAAATATGTGCCGTCGTTCTGACTGTATTATTCAACGTTAGATCTTAGAAGTTTACAAATCGGTATAACCAAATTGTATTAAGACTTCATTACGCTTACATAAATGGCATATTTAGTTATTGCATAATAAGAACAGCTATCAACAATTTGCTACGGAAGTGCATGTAATAAACTTCATTCTGTGTAGATGTAGATGACCTAATGTAACCTACATATTAAGTAATAAAAGTCAAAATACTCAGCCCAAAATCAGTTAGTATTTATGAAATAATGTGTGAAGTAGGCAGTAGTTACTTTGTCTAGTTAGTGGCTAATGTGTATGTGTATGTCGCTTATGTGTGATCGCAGCCAGCAGCACGTTCAGTGTCACCTCTATGGAAGCACTGTGGGAGAAGTATCCACGACGCCTCAGCGAGGCTGGCCTCAGGAGGTCATCAGGTAAATGGCACGCTTTTTCCTGCCGAAATTATTATCCATGACACACACTGGTTACATTCTCACGACTGTTAAGAGCTAGCTGATATGACGTCACAGATTGTATGTATTCTATTCGTAAATTACATAACAAGTATATTGTCGTGGAGGTAATTTTGGCTATTATATTTAAATTTTAAATTTCACGTTAAAATATACAAACCGTACACCATAGTTCGCACCCATCACTTGTTTTTAAATGCTGTCTCGAATTTTATGTGCTTTGTTGTGGTTTTAAAGTGGGTTTGCAATATTTGTAAGCATGCTTCCCTTTTGATATTTCTTTACAGAACATGGTAGCTGTCGCCAAAGTCAAATGCAGTTTGTTCTTGTTTTTAAACAAGAATTTGTAATTTCGATGTAAGATATGCAGACGAACGTACGAGCCATATCAATGGTCATGCACTTGCATATAACGGTACAGTCGCTTATATTGCACGTTATAGAATGTGCTCGGAATACGAAAGAGGTTATATTGTATATCCAAGGAGACATCATTCACTCCTTTTGCGACAAAACATTCGCTTAATGTATTTTCTCTTTAGGAATCGTATAGTAATGCTCGGTAATGTAGTGCACAAGAAAGTTCATTTATATTACATACCGTTTTAATAAATGTGTCCTTATTCCAGATCATAGTGTCGTCTTAACAGAGGACACCGACAGCTTCATTATTGGCGAAAGAGTCTGGGTGGGTGGCACCAAACCTGGTCAGATCGCATACATTGGCGAGACCCAATTTGCTCCTGGCGAGTGGGCCGGCATCGTTCTTGATGAACCTATCGGTGTGTTTATGGTTTGAATGGAACATTTTTATGTTATCTTGTATTTAACTTTCTTTTTAATTTCAATTACATTTTTCAGGCAAAAATGATGGATCCGTAGCTGGAGTACGTTATTTTCAATGCCCAGAAAAACGTGGGGTTTTTTCTCGTTTAACCCGCTTGACGCGTATTCCCCTTGTCACACATGCACCTCATGATGCATCTCCGGTCTCAGACGCGGGTAGCGTCTATGATCGCCCGCCTTCAGGCTCCAGGGTTAGACGGGCCCACTCCCCAAACGGCAGTGTACGCAGCATCGTCAGCAGTAAAATGAGTAAGTTATTTATCAATTTTTTTAAAGAACATGTTATAATACATGAACAATCTCGAGTAATCAATTTCTATTTTGTTGCAGACGCTTCCATATCCACCACCACAAATGGAGAAGTTCGCGTAGGTGACCGAGTAATCGTTTCTAGTAGCCGTGGTAGCAAAGCCGGCACTCTACGCTATGTTGGAGTTACCGATTTTGCCACTGGTATCTGGGCGGGAGTAGAACTCGATGATCCATTAGGCAAAAATGATGGATCAGTAGATGGGAAGAGGTATAAATATGAATGTCGCTATATATTGATTGCTATAAATAAGTAGGTAGCAATTCCGAAAACAATAAACGTCTTGTACCAAATTTTCAGGTATTTTGAGTGCTCTCCACGCTTCGGTCTGTTCGCGCCCATTTCGAAGGTTTCGCGGTCACCTTCAAACCGTAAGCCGGGCGCATGCGCCATTCACAGCAACGGTCGAGCTACACCTCTAAGGCGTTCCAATTCCCGGGAGTCGTTGACGTCACTGGGCACATCTATAGCGTCGTCCCGTGTTGGGGTGAGGCTTGGGGTGACGTCGCTGGGCGCTCAGGTAGGCTAGCCCCGCGCACGGTCAGCCGAGCCCCGCTCGCCACGCTCGCCGCCGCCTCCGGTCCGAGCCAGCCCGCATCGTAGTGCGCCAAGCCTGCTCGACAAGACCCTTGTAATCAAACACGTTGAACAAGATCGCTGCGCCATTATCGCTCTACCGCAGCCGCGAGTATATTACGATATCATCTTTCGTTCCAAAGACAAGAGCAAAGAGTTGAATCCTCGACGATGGGCCAGTGAGACACTGCCCAAGTCTTGGCGATGTTCAGAGAGTGTGTTAAGCTTTCAAAGCAGTTCGGAACGATCACGGCGCAGTGAGTCAAGTGGAAGCAGTGCTAGTGGTAGGGTGTCGTCTGGCAGAAGGGGCGGCGGCGGCGGTGAGGTAGTGCGGTGGGCGGGCCGGCCGGCTGCAGTGACGAGGGCCAGCCACGGGGTCGCCGCAGCTACGGACATATTTGTGGAAATGCCGCCGCCACGCACACACTTTTCAGGCTTCGGGAAAAGCTACCATTTCTCTTGCGTGTCACCTTTCCAGTTCACATACCCATATGTTGTTTATATTTAAATGAGTTTTATATCATTCCAATATACCTACTCGTATTTAATAACTAAGTTCAAATTTAGTTATGGTATTTTATGAGTTTTAAACATGTTTCCTATGGTTAGTCCCTATGATTGCCATCCATGCAGCTTGATTGATGAATCTCATTATAATTACCTAAAAAATATTGTGCAAAAAATATCCGTACATAATTTATGGGAAATACTAAATACAAGGCATTTAATATGTTAACTGTTTACTCAATATTGTATCTGTTCTATGGTATCGTGGTGTGGTTATTTTACAATAGTAATTAATTGGGTGACCGATGTGAAATGGTTGACATGCAAAAGCAATGGTATTTTTAGATCTTGGACTTAATTTTGCATGTGATTTGGTTTGTTTTTAGTTATAGTCTGTAGCTGGCACTCCTTGGTTTGGCCCTTGTGTTAATTTTAACTATTAATTGTGTTTTTATTTTGTTCTTTTTTCAATCTTTATTCACTTGTTTTGCTTAACGGCTGTGAATAGATAAGAAATAGAACAAACTCATTTCGAAGTAGTAATATATCATCTCATTTAACTTCTAGTTCGTTCATATTTAGTTTGGTATAGTTTTCTAAAGACTGCAATTTGTCATATCGTGGTATCCGTTTTTCTGTCTGTGATATTATTTTTAAGAAAACCCCGCCTAATAAGGAACTTATATGACTGGTATCACTTAACAGTATTACTTTGCAATTGTCCTCACTAACCTTTGTCATGTAAATGTAGCTTTTATTTGATGAAGACATTTATGACGCCTTTGTGCTCTACAACTCCGTCAATATTTAGAATTACTTATAAGGAAGACTTATCCAAAGCTATCTTCCATGTTTATTCAGTGATTCTCGAGAGTCTGTCGTAGTCATTTATTTGGTAGAGCAAGAATATCTTCGCGCTCTTTACCATAGATTCGTGTAAAAACTAATAACGACCATACTTCGTATCGCCGTTCCGCCGTAATCATAATTGTATGCTGTTAATCGCTGTGATTCCATATTTGTGGGTTACTCCCACACTCACATTAACATATCAACTGAAATATTGATAAGTATGTTCCTACTTATCAATAAATTTGGCGTCTGTACTGCTCTACCCTAGAATCCGCACTCTTCTTTTGTTTGTTTACTACGTAAAATAATTAAAACCCTCATGTATATTTTTATATATATGCCTTATAACACGTGTTTACCATCACTTCCATTTTAAAAAAATGTACTTACATTTCAATATAATTAGTATTATTTTTAGAGCTTCTTTTAATTTGCTAATACAGCAGTTGGCGTGTGACCCACACACACACACCATCTATTGTATTGTACATGTTCCACTACAAGGTGTAAAAATCTATACAAAGATCAATTTAAAGCAATTTTTAAATTGTATTGCCATTCAAATTGACGAGATCAAATTACAATTACGTGCAATGCAGAATTTTCTAGAACCTCATTGAGTTTAATGGGGTACAATTTGGGTATCTAATATTTCAATTGGCATGTCTAGAATGGTATCTATCAGTCCGAAGTCACCATGTAGTGGAAATTGAGTGCGTTAACGTGTGTTGTTTTCCTTCATGTTTGTTGCGCATTCGCACTGTCACTAACGGCACGGCGGCAGCGAGTTGGTGGTCCCAGAGCTTCCTCCACCCCGGTTTCCGCAAAGAACGCCTTGCAGGTACAGTACCCCACTATAGCTGCTCGGTAAATTGGATACACACGACGCACATGTGCCAAATATCAAAATCTATAGTTTTAAGACTATTGCACTATAAAGTGCAACAGCCTTAAAATATTTTGAAGTTCGCCACATGTGTGGAGTTCGTGTAACCTAGTCGTACCAACTGCTATACGGGATTACCTTTGTATTGAGTACTTTTTCTCAAAAGAACTTAATATAAGATTATTTTTCTTTATACTAAAACGAAAACGAATGTATTTGTAATTTATTATTGTATGTTTTTAAATATTGATTTTGTTTACTTACAAACTAAAAAAACTTAACTCTAGCCGTCCTGTTCCAAAACAGGGTTCATAAGATTTACATTTATAGACAACATTTGTCAATTATGTCGCACTTTACAGTACAAACACGTATTTTTATGATAACCATGTTCCAACAAATCATTTATCGCTACAACCTCTATAGATAGTTCTATAAAAGAAATGAAAAGCAAAGCTGTGATACTTATTATTTTGATTGTTATTCAAAAAATAAACACATTGAGTTTGAATCATTTTATATATTCTTTTTATCTTATTGTTAGTTTAAAATATTGACCAGTGCCTGTAAGTATTGATGATATTCATTAAACAAGACTCATTTGATTGATTACGAGCATTCCATTGTTATATATAGGCTTTCATTCTTAATTATATTATTTTCTTATAGGACTAGATATTAAAACTTTCTACTACTATTAGACTAATATAAATTTAGATTAGAATTTCATTGTTATACTGCGTAGAAATTAATATGGTAGGCTAGTTATTAAAAATATTAAATTTGTGGTGTATTATTCTTTTACCTTATATCCTTCATGTTTGGTGATAATAAATAATTAAGATTTATTCAAGTTGTTTTATTGCATTAACAATAAGCTGTATATATACTATTACTACTCGACATTAATAAAAAAAACTTTCAGGGGGGTTAGAATGTATCTCACTAAATCGTATCGACATCGCATCGTGTCAATGTGATTGGTTGAGAGATCACCGTGATTGGTCGAGGGATTATTGCGACATCACGCGTCGGTTTCTCTACCAATCAAAAGCGAGACGATACGATGTCGATGCGATTTAGTGAGTTGCATTCTACGGGCCCTGAGTGATTTGTTTTCCATAATCCCTGACTCGGATGTCTAAATATCTGCCTTTGTTATTGGTCATCGTTACACCAATATAATACTACTAATGACTATTCGAAATTGATAGTATTTCGCAGTCCCTATATAGTTCTTTCTCTATGTTCTTTATTACTGTCGTGTAGTACGGCTTGTATGGAGGCATGCACCATTTGATGTGATGAAATACCTATTTAATTTAGCGTTGCTAACTTCTAATATAGTTCAACCTCTCTGACCTTGACTCCAAGTAATTGTATATAAGTCATTTGATATTCAGCCCGATATGCTTCAAAATGACTGAATCAAATTACATGCGTTCATAAATATTCTATGACATTTTTGACATCGATATTTTGAACGTTACGACAACAAAACGTGACATTGTTTTGGTCTAAATCTTAAAACTTAGTTAATGTTTTATTTATTGTCGTGTTGGTGTTGTTTTATGTATGCCGATTTCTTAAAATACGTTATCGTACACATACATATTAATCAAAGTATAATATTGTAACAAAGTTTTACATCAATATTTTTTTTAGTATCCTATAATAAATAATATTCAGCCTTCTTTTTTTGTTAAGGCGGGAAATAATATTCAGCCTGTGCTTTGGAAGGCACTTTAACCAAGGGGTGGCCGCTTTAAAATAATATACTGGCAATCGTTACAGATTGCCAGAAGTATAAATAGAAATCAGATTCCAGTTGTTGGGGCGTGGAGGTCAGGGCAGCCACTCCGTGTAAATAATGGCGATGAGCTAAAACTGACCAAACTAAAATCCGAATAAAGTTGGGGATAATGCTAAGAAAATGACGATACTTGCAACTATGATTATATATTTTCAATACTATTTTTACCCATATTCCATTTTATTGAAATACTTAAAACATTTAAAATACCTGCTCAAGTGGATATACTTTAGTTCCTTGCGTAGCTCTATGAGAAATGGTTTTAGAAAGTTACCATCATAAACTGAATGTGAAAATCCGCATACATATATTACCTATGTGGAATTAAAGCAGTTAGCTAAAATTTATTGCATACGTTAGAGATTGCATGTATAAAGTTGTGGTGTCGTTATTCGTACCTAATATAAGTATACTCCATTCCGAACGACATGGTCAAAGAGGTGACAGAGCAAAGCACCCTAGGTGAGAACCTAAAATACGAGCTCCGATGCAAAATAGTTCGTCTAGTATGGAAAGTAGTGCAAAGCGTAAAATATAGAAAGTAAATATTGGTAAAATAATTAAGAACGTTTAATAAAAAGTAAACCAGAATTTGAGGAACATTTTAATGTTCATTTTAACATAACTGAAATTCTTTCATGACTTAAAATGACTCATAACATAAAAAATTTAAAAAAATATTCTAAAAAACATAACGCAAACGTATTCGTCTTCCCTTGTCACTCACGCAAAATAGTTCGTCTACCACTTATTGTGTCGCCTTTGCTCTCAATGACAGCTTTAATGCGAAGAGGCATGGTTGCAACCAACGCTGCACACTCCTCAGGCGTAATTGACTCCCAGACAGCCAAGAGTTTAGCCTTTAAGTCGCTCTTCGATCTTGATGGATTTTTACGGAGAACTTTTTTCATTTTCCACCATAGGGTTTCGATCGGGGACAAGTCCGGGCTGTTAGATGGCCATTCGATTGTAGGGATGCTTTTCGCCAGTAGCCACGTCTTTGTTGTCCTTGCAGTATGGCAGGTAGCACCATCCTGTTGAAAAATGAAGGAATCTTGATGCTTAAGTGACGGAATAGGGGGCAGTAAATTCTCTTCCAAAAGGTTTTGATACCTTGCAGCATTGATGGAACCATCCACAAACTGCATACCACCAACACCTTGTGCAGACATGCAGCCCCATATCATAAGAGACACCGGAAACTTCACTTTGCGTTTGAGACAATCAGTATGAAATGCCTCATTTTTGTTCCGAATCACTTTTTTTCTTTCATCGCCGACTGTCACTTCAAATTTGGACTCGTCACTCCAAATGATACTACGCCCCTGATCGGAAGTCCAATTTAAATGATCACGAGCAAACTTCAACCTCTTTTTCTTTTGTACAGCAGTCAACAGTGGTTTCTCCTTAGCGGTGTAAAATCCGTAACCCATTCTTTTTTGCAAGTATCAACTGAGACGTCTTTGTGAATCATATCCTTCCATTGCCGTGAGTTCTCCAGCTCGAGCACGACGATTATTTTTGATAATTTTCTTCAGGATTCTGTTTTCTACTGCACTTGTGATGCGTGGTCGACCAGTTTTCTTCAAACAAGAAGTCGTTCTATTCTTTTTATAGTGCTGAATGATAGATTGGACTCTAGACCTGGGAAGTATCAAGTCTTTAGATATTTATTAACTTGATTTGCCAGCATCGACCCCACAAACTATTCGCTTTCGAAGCTCTTCATACACAGGTTTGCCACGACCCATTGTTATTTGAAAACTAATGAAAAAAAACTGAAATTTTCAGAATTTATACTGTCTCACTTGACAAATGACAGAATTACTTTTACAGATTTAAATTATGCAACATAATTGTACAAAGAAGGAATAATCTTATTTAACTCACCAATAGACGAACTCTTTTGCATCGATTAACAATTAGACGAACTATTTTGCTTATAACTTCTTCCAATTTAAAACAGGATATGTATAAATTTAAAAAGCTAAAATAGTTTATTGGTTCATAATTAAAAAATGGCATAAGTAACGCGACATGTGATAGTAGAACAGCTTCATATTTTGTATAGATATACAAAAATAATGAAGTTAGAAAAAATCTCACATAGAAAATTTCACACTAGACGAACTATTTTGCATCGGGGCTCGTATTAATGATGTAGATATACGGTTACATATAATTTATCTGTCTCTCTATTAACATTTCGATCTTTTAAAGCGTTCTCTTGTCTTGATATCTTGAATTTCGGATGGAGTATAAATTATTGTAAATATATTTAATAATGCAAAATGGTGCCTGTGTGTGCTTGAACAAATTCAGCTTGATATCGCTTCTAAACTAAGGTATGTATTTTAGATATTATTTTCAATAAATAAAAACTAGATGCCACAGGCTACACAAGAGTAAAAAACGACGTCATAGCGCTGAGGAAACACCGCAGCGCCTAAGTTCATTTGAGAGCCTATGCACATTGTAGATACTGAGCCCTGAAAACGATTTACATGATATACGAGAGTTAAACCTTTCAATCAGTCAAACAAAGTGGTTTTTCCTATTCCTAGAATGTAGACTTTCATAAAACTTATTTTTATACTCAGTAGAATGGAATGTGTTGTTAGCATTGGTAGTACCACAAAATAAATAGGTACTTATTTGTGGTAGTACAAAGTGGATGTTTAGCAGGATTTAATCAGTTTTCATTAAGCTAGTGTGCTGACAAAATGTAGTCAGGGGCTTAATGTTCCTATAATTCAGTCTCCAACTGTGCAAATAAAATGTAGCACTTAGTTACTGCAAGTATTTTTTTTTATCAAACAATTACTGTCCTACTGTTTAGCGGTTTTCTTTTTACAGTAAGACGGATATAGGCTGTACCGTGTGGCTGTGTTCCCACTTAGACAGGAATCTGAAATGTCTGGCGTCCACGGGGACCAATTACTCAGTGTTGCTAGCTGTTTTCACGACCTAGAATTTGAACCCAAGACTATGTGGTTAGATATTGCAAATTCATGCTACTAAACTAAACCAACTAATAAGGACACGTAGGTACGTACTAGAAAATATTAGAAAAATTATGGATGGTAATTTCGAAAGTAATTGTATAAGGGAATTTAACACTAAGATGTTAAGAACTAACTAGCTTGGCATCCCTCGAGCCCTAGCCTCAGCCTCAGAATTTATCTTACCTTAAGTAAATGCGCAATGTTCGATCGTGTTGCCGCGCATGCTCGTGGTTCAAAAGGCTTTATCTTTGAGTTTAAGCCCACTTTTACTCAGAAAAAAGAAAAGGTTTAATAGTGGTTTACATACTTGTATTTGGACACTATTCACGACGTAGATACTCATAGAAACAACTCCATAATATAACATATTTTTCTATCAATTTTTAAATAACTATGAGGCCGTTGCACATTAAAGATAACTACTACAAAGTAGGTAGCTAATAACTGATAATTTGCAAGTTAAAAAAAATATTTCAGGAAATTTGGATAATTATTCCGTTTACGCTAAACATATTTACAATTATACAAAGCTAGTGCATCAACCGCGGCTTTGCTCGCGTCTTAGTGATGCCCTAAGTATAATGTTTTTTTTAATATCACCGAACCAAACAAATAATGCCGATAAAATATTATTGACTTTCGTCAAATAAACCATTTCAGATAGGATTTGCGTAAAATCTTTTCCTACATATTAAAGAAATTTTGATATGAATATAAATTCTCACGGTTCTAGGATAAAATATATAGGTATTTGTGGTCCTAGTCCCAGGAGCTTGATATGACAGTCACTTCAGTTAGCCCCCTTAAAATGAAAAACGAAACGTTAGACGAACTTTCGTTTCGAGTCATTGTGATGGATCAACAGTCCGACGCATGATTCCTGGGGGGTTAGGCAGAATGTCATATGTCACGTGTCGACCGTATCGAGATCATTGTGATTGGTTGAGAGATCACCGTGATTGGCCAACGGATTATTGTGACATCACGCGTCGGTTTCTCAACCAATCACAGTGATCTCGATACGATCGACACGTGAAATATGACATTGTGCCTCAGGGGGCTGATTAGTCAAGATTTCGGCACGTGATTCAGGCGACCAATCACAATAAAGCGAAACGAAAGTTCGTCTAACGTTTCGTTTTTCGTTCTAAGGCAGTTATTCTTTTAATAATATAAGTAGATAAATCAAAACCATATACCTACATGTATACCTACCGTATATACATCCTACCGTTAGGGTATAATGTAGTATTACACCACTGAAGGAATGTAATACGGTTCCGGTGGCCCGCCAATAAAGGCGGAGAAACGGCAGAGATGTTCATTGTACACAATTCTCAAGGCACAAATACGCCCCCGGCTCGTGACTGTTATTTTCGATTTCACATTTTTGCACGTCATCATATCAGTCTATAATAGTAGTTATTTTTATAAGAAATTTATCTGTAGTTTATTAATCAGCGCACCTATAAATAATTTTTATGATAACTACATAATTAAAGTTGACGATAACTGAAGGTCACACAGATTGCGCACATGCAAATACTTACGTAGTTCTGTTACTATGCCTTTTTACAAGTTACTAAGTCCAGATTAATTACGACAAAATTACCTCGGATAATTCCTGGATGGTCCCCGATTAGTTTACAACTGCCCTGGATCAAGAGACACTGATGAGAAGAAAATAATTATTATAAATTTATTATTGTAATTTATTTCACTCCTGGTATTTCAGCACAATAAATCTGAATCGATTCTAAAATTTATATTGCGGCTGTCATTTATAGACAGATAAATAATATTACAGTATCTGTTTGTAATGTCTAAATAACAACAGTTTTTTACAAAATAAGTAAATATGACCTACGTTACTGTTATAGGTAAAATACCATTTTTTTAAAACTTGTCTGCCTGTCTATGTGTTCCGGCTAATCTCTGGAACGGCTGGACTGATTTGGACGAAACTTTCACAGGCAAAGCTGATCGAAGATCGAATTCACAGTCGAAGTGGTTCTTCGACTGTGATTCAGAGGTTATAAATAATACGTTTTAACGTAGATTATGTGTTAGGTACGACTATGCCTCTAGGGGACTACCCGAGTATCATTTCGAGGTCACGTTAACCCTGAATAAGTGTAACAAATGTGATTCATTATCAAATGGACATGGACATCCTGTCACCGTTTGTTTCATAATAATTACAAAGCTTCTTATTGTAGGTAGGTATAGTTTGTGGTTATGGTTGATGACCGATCCTTTACCAATACCACAGTAACTGTGCCAATACCTAAATTTAAAATGAGACCTAAAATAATTTTCCTCTGCATTACTAATGAATACCTACGATGTTTCGATCTGTATTTTTAGCACTTGACATGCTCAGCTGTTATTCGAACCTGCGTCCCATCCAATCCAATCCTGCTTGCTGTAAAGTTTCCTATTTGCACTTTCACAAATAATTTGTTATTTAAAAGTAGCTGAGCATGTCAAGTGCTAAAAATACAGATCAAAATGTTTAAAAAATCGTGTCATCAAATAGTATGAATTTTAATTGCAAAATTAAACTTAGGCGGCCCCTAGACGATCAATTATATTGAGCAATATTACGAATTGTGCAATATTATTGACCGTCTAAGGTTAATGTTGAAGATTGCGCAATGATTGAACGAAAGTTTGAGCGAGTTTAATTTTTATTGCACCATATTTTTCCATGGCATCGTGTAGGGTCAGTATTGAATATTTTTCAGTCTACTATTCTCCGACTGAACACGAAAACATTGCGCAATTCGTATTATTGTGCAATATAATTGATCGTTTGAATTCAAAGCGCCTTTCAATCTTATTGTACAATAAAATGTATTGTACAATGTTATTGTAGGTCTAGGGGCCGCCTTACTATATTCGAATGATGTATGTAAATGTATCCGATAGGTGGCGTGGGTCGTAAAGACAAATGTGAAGTGGAGATTTGGAATCGTCGTTGGGCGACTGCAATAGCTTAGCGGTCTAGAGCACATCCCTCCTGCTTGCAGTAAAGTTCCCTTTTTCCACTTTCACAAATATTTTTTTATTTGATCTATGTTTATATCATAAACAAGGCCTTTCATCAACACTTAATTGTTTATTGCTAATTCATTACAAGTGGTACTAGGCGTCTATTTTATCGTTTCTGTATCATGTGAGATCCACTTTACGTAAGCTCCATAAACAGAAAAGTTAACACTGTCAAATGTTCAACTTTATTCTTACTGGAATAAAATGGGGTAGTGACACTATGTAGTCTTAGCACTGACCTCATATCACTGAACAGGCGATCTTATTTCGGTACCTCATTGTAATGTAGACCTATAGCTATTTTAAATTAGTACCTAATTAAACACACGGTCTATATAATTTACTAGCCTTTGCCCCAAAAAAGCTAGTCTTTAGCATATATCTTAGGTTCCCGATATAGTAGCGGGATAAAAGGTATACCAGTTTTTAAGTCTAACCAAGAGCCAACAAATATTTGCATCAAAATCCATTCAGTAGTTTTTGCGTTATGCGCGAACAAACAAACAGACAAAAATCTATAAAAAATATTGTGTATTTGTGTTTAGACACGCCTTATAGCCTAATAAAGACATTTTTTCTCAAATATCTTAAATGAACAGACATAGCTCTGTTACAGCTTTATAATAGTACCAATAGATGTAGAAATGAAATGTTTTACACAAATAGGCTTCATGTTAAGCCACGGCGTCAGTACGTGTCTGACGTCGCGCCGTTGGTAGTTACGAGTATAATAAATAATAAAAGGCTTTGTTTTGAACACAAAGTGCGAGTCATACGCTTAAAAACAATATCAAAATTCTTTGTTTTCTTTAGGAAAATGTATCCAGCCCACAGAATTTATATTAATACCTATTATTCCTGTTTTGTGAGCCAGCCATTTGCCATGCTATATTGTAGTTCTAGCGATAGTCAAACGTCAAAAGTTTACACTCTGTTTCTATCATTTATATGAAGGCAATCCATGCAAAGTTAAATACAGCCTCTCTAGCCATGTGGCATAAAGGCTAGTATAAATAGAATCTGACGGGCCTCGTAGCGTAGTCTGTAGTGCAAGCGACTTCCGTGCAAGATTCCCACTCAGGACAATTATTTGTGTGATGAACACAGATATTTGTACTGCGTCTGAGTGTTTTCTATCTATTATAATATAATGTTATGTATGTATTTACAAAAATAAAAAAGTAATATGTATATGTATTATATCCCTAATCTGGTACCCATAACACAAGCGTTAAGCTTAGTTTGGGGCCAGAGGACGTTGTATGAAATGTCCGTGAATATTTATTTATTTAATAAAATAAAATAATCAATGTATGAGATTGACAGAAGGCTACGACAACGTAAGCGTAACCGACTGTCAATCCCATATATTATTATTCTATTCTATTCTACAACGTTTATGCAACTTGGCAAGGGGGGTAGATCAGTGTTAGTCAATCGCATTACAGACAATTTACCTAAATGTCCCTTATACTGTCAATTAGTGTCAACCGTAACTAGCCTTATACGCCTATAGAGACTTTACTAATTATAACTACAGCCAACAATTAGGTCTTGTATTGCTTAACCATCCATATTAAGGTTTTATACATATTCATTTTGAATTCACACTGCTGATTTATGAACCGCACAACATCACGCCCGCATGAGGTGACTTAGTTTATATATTCGATAACAAAAGTCATTACTTGAAACTTGAAAGTAAGATATCGTGTACCAATGTTAACGTCACACATTACTAAAAGTCGTTTCGTTACCACAAAAAATAAAATACCGAACTCCTCCTAAATTGAGCTGCTAACTGTAGTTGTACAATATATACCTATAATTAAAAAACAACAGTGAACGCGGTGTATATTGAAGGTATGTGTCAATAATGAATAAGGTACGATAGACAAGACAAGAGCCAGGTAATAAGCATGTCAATTAAAGTTCAAATTATTATTTGTGAATGAGGAAAAATAAAACTTTAGCGCGAGCGGGAATCGAACCTGCGTCCCTTCCAATCCGGGGAAGTGTTCTAATCCACTGAGCTACCGCACTACCTTTCGGACATACCCAATCCCTTATTACATTTGTCTTAACGACCAACGCCATCTATCGGAAGGCAGGTTCGATTCCCGCTCGCACTAAAGTTCTCTTTTTCCTAATTCACAAATAATAATTTGTACTTTAAAGTGGCTGAGCATGTCAAGTGCTAAAAATACAGATCAAAAAGCATGTCAATTCTTTAAATTTTTTGTCAGTCTTTTTGTTTGTTAGCGCGTCTGTGAAATTACTGAACGGATTTTAATGCGGCTTTCGCGGGTAGATAGATAAATTGGGGCAGAATATAAGCCTTTTCTTAACCTATTACCACTATTACTGTTTCATGGTTGGGCACGGTTCTCCTCTTAGGGTTACAAGCATTTAGTTCGTAGTACAGCACCCTGGCCCAGTGCGAGTTTGCAGGCTTCACAAACCGCCAAAAAAATCTCTCAGGCATGCAGGTACTATATTTTCCTGCATCAGTGATAATTTGTACAAGAAAAATAATTCGAAATTAGGTATGCACATACAAGGTCAAGTGTGTGCCTTGCTAGATCTGCACCATAGACTGGGGATCGAATTGAATACCACTGTTTTCACAACCCTTGGTTTTACTACGGCTCTCACTGTACATACAGACTTTAAAGCTATATTTTATTTAATTGAGATGTCAGGAAAAGATAGATTAAACCCCACGCAAATGCAGTCAGGGGCAACTATTAGTTCTTAATATGCATACTTTTTACTGTCGAATGCACGAGATTAATGTTTGCTTAGAAAATGTAACTTATCATCAATTTAGAAAATAGTATTTATTACTATTTAGTAAACAGTGCATACATAAGTTGCGGTTATTTAATATTGATACAAATGTAGGCAGTGGACATGATTTGTGCAGACCACGATTAAGTCATGGTATTGATCATCGTTACCCACAGCCTCAAGAGTATGTGCCCAGCTTGCTAGCTTGACCTTGCAAAGGATTGACTGTACTAGTAAATTGTTCTAGAAAATTATTAATTAAGCACCCTACTTACTCGTATGTATGTCCAAGAAAATAAGATTTGTAAATAAAATAGTATGTAGGTTTATTAGAGCTTCAGTATTCGACCGTTTGAATACCTAATAGGTATTTTGACAATACATAGTTTCAAGCCTGTTTTTTTCAGCTTTGGCTATAAATATTCCACCTGATAATAAATGCCCTTGGGCGATATACTTAATCTAAGGCAAATAATATAAGTAGGTACCTTCTTTAAAAAAATACTGGCATTACTTATGGCAATAGCGATGCTGGTAAAGTAATCAATACTATTTCTAATACTCCTTTTTTAACTAATATTATTAACTAGCCTTTACCTGCGGCTCCCCGTAGTCAAAAGCTAGTTTTCAGTATTTATATATATTTTTAGCATTTGACATGCTTAGCGTTATACATTAAACACAAAGTGAAAAATGTGAAATCGAAAATAACAGTCACGAGCAGGATTTGAACCTGCATCTCCTGGATACCGTCCAGATCCTGCTCGTGACTGTTATTTTCGATTTCACATTTTTCACTTTGTGTTTAATGTATAGTGCTAAGCATGTCAAATGCTAAAAATATATATAAATATCTATAGGGTTTGCGTCATTATTAGGTAAAAATCTTAATTGTAAAATTAAGTTTACCTGGTCGGTATAATGTATGAAAATACTTCCGACAGATGGCGCAGGCGTCACCCAAAGACGTTAAGTATGAATGTGTTATCGAAATTAGCAGTCAGGAGCAATTGTCACGATTGCTGAATTGGCAAAGCATCTGGGCGATATCCAGGAGATGCAGGTTCAAATCCTGCTCGTGACTGTTATTTTCGATTTCACATTTTTCACTTTGTGTTTAATGCTAGTTTTCAGATTATATCTCAAGTTCTCGAAATAGTAGCGGGATAAAATTTATACCAGTTTTGAAGTCTACTCAAGAGCTATCTTCTAATAAAAAAGTTGCATCAAAATCCGTTCAGTAGTTTTTGAGTAATACGCGAGCGAACAAACAGATAAATAGACAAAATCTAAAAAAAATGTTTTGTGTAATAGACTACACGTCTAGACAATAGACCCTAATACAGACATTTTTTCTCAAATAATATATCTTAAATGTACAGACAGCTCTGTTACAGGTAGGTACTAGGTTGTAACTACGTAGTTAAAGGAAATACTGAATTAAAATATGCTCTGTATGTTCTACTGAATTTGCAATTACCTGCTAAATGAACTGATAATGAACCAAATCGTCACCAAGGTCAGACTTAGTTTTGCATTTTGTACAAACATATAACATTTATAAAGTACACACCTATACATTTTATACAAAATGCTTCCACTTAACTCGTACTATAAATAATGCCGACGAGCCATATCTATCTATACTATTATAAAGCTGTAACAGAGCTGTGTCTGTACATTTAAGATATTTGAGAAAAAAAAAAGGCTATATAAGCGTGTCTAAGCCCAAAACTTTTTTTTCTTAATTTTTGTCTGTTTATTATTTGTTTATTATGTGTTTGTTTGATCGCGCATCACGCAAAAACTACAGGATGGATTTTGATGCACCTTTTTTTATTTGAAAGGCCTTAATTAGACTTAAAAACTGGTATACATTTTATCCCGCTACTATATCGGGAACCTGAGATATAACCGAAAAAAGCGGCGAAGCCGTGGGAAAGGCTAGTTATTTATTAAATTTGGTATCTCACATTCTTTGATTTGATAACTGAATTGATTTTTTTCTTATTAGCTCATTAGGTATGATATTATTTTTAAGTATTTTTTGCACGACATGCTTGGTCATAAAAGGACACATAGTTCAAGATTGTGCAAAAGAAATGATAGCCGTTGCAATTGTACCACTAGACCAACAGCCCCCACTACTTTGAAAACTTAGATAGTACGTCATGCACTAATTAATTAACACATAAAAGTGACACGTTAAGGTAGGTGAGGGTTTGTAGATAACGCTAATAATTGTAGGTACAAGTATAGCTACTTAGTGTAGCGCCTTGTATAAATCTTCTCACGACTTATAAAATTAATATAAGCAGTCCGCGTATAATTATGATACATTAATCAACTATGTAGTCGACTGATATTGCGGATACAATACTATAGTGGATTGTATAGATGTTTTTCTCGTGATATGTATATCTAACACAATGCATGAAACAGAGATAAACTATTTCATAAATACCACTTCTTTTTTGTTAAGGCGGGAAAAAATGTAGCTAACCGCGCACCCCGTCGTTCGGGGCAACGAATAGAGTAGTGTGAGGCCCTCACCCACTAAAGAAACCCACCGTGTGCCGTCTCTCCGCCTGTATTGGCGAGCCACTGGAACCATGTTACATTACTTCAGTGGATTCCATAATTACCCTAAAACAGTTCAGTACCACCCACCCAATTTACTTACCCAATGTAAATTATTGTAATGTTGCGGAATTATCGCGGTGCAATTTTTTTTTGTTATATGCCTATATTAGTTAAAATATATACCAGTTTTAAACTTTTTCTAATTACGAGCTGTCTGAAATTTTAGTTTCATCAGAATCAGTTCAAAAGTTTTTGCGTGACGCGCGAATAAACATAAATTATAAAAAGAGGTGTTTAGAGGCTCCTGAAAAGCCTTTTTCTCAAATATCTTCAGTGTACAGCCAGCGCCGGCCCGCAGTAAATTTTAGAATGGAGCGAGATTCAACTATGGCTCCACTCCCGTTTGCTCCTAATAATATATCCATCCATCCATCAGCCTTTCATTGTCTACTGCTGGACATAGGCCTCGCCAAGAGAACGCCACAGCGAACGGTCCTGTGCTGCCTGCATCCAACGACTGCCTGCGACTTTGACCAGGTCATCGGTCCACCTGGTGGGAGGCCGTCCTACACTGCGCCGTCCGTTACGCGGTCGCCACTCGAGAACCATTTTTCCCCAACGGTTGTCGGTTCGTCGAGTGATGTGGCCTGCCCATTGCCACTTCATCATGCTGACTCGGCGGGCTATGTCGGTCACTCCCGTTCTCCTACGGATTTCCGTATTACGGATCTTATCATGTAGAGAGATCCCAAGCATAGCCCGCTCCATAGCACGCTGAGCGACTTTAAACCTTGATATAAGGCCAACATTCAGAGACCACGCCTGTGTGCCGTAAGTCATCACTGGTAACACACACTGGTCGTAGACCTTCGTCTTCAGACACTGGAATATTGGACAAGAAGATCTCCCTCAGCTTCCCGAACGCTGCCCAGCCGAACTGGATTCATCGATCGACCTCTTTCTCAAAGTTGTGTCTACCTAACTGGACAGTTTGTCCCAGGTATACATAGTGGTCGACAACTTCCAGAAGCGCACTCCCGACCAGGACCGGTGCTGAAATGACATGGACATTAGACATGACTTTTGTCTTGTCCATATTCATTTTTAGACCCACTAGTCGGGAGACACGGCTGAGGTCGTTGAACATGGTACCAAAGTCCTCCCAGCGATTCTGCCATGACCACGATATCATCTGCAAATCGAAGGTGAGTGATGTATTCGCCATTTATGTTGATGCCTAATCCGGTCCAGTCCAAGAGCTTGAAAACATCTTCCAATGCAGTGGTGACATGACGTCTCCCTGTCTTAACACCTTTCTGCAGTTGGATCGGTTTCGTGCTCTTGTCCTGAACTCGGATAGACATAGTGGCGTTTCTATACAAACACTTCAACACTTCAATGTATCGATAGTCAATTTGGCACCGCTGAAGGGACTGCAACACCGCCCAAGTATCGATCGAATCGAAGGCTTTCTCGTAGTCCACAAACGCTAGACACAGAGGCCGATTATACTCCTCGGTCTACTGTATAATCTGGCGCAGCGTATGTATGTGGTCTACGGTACTATAGCCTTTTCGGAAACCGGCTGGTGTGACCCGCACACTCTATTTGCGCGCGTCTCGTTCATCTCTTCGCTTAAAATACATATAGACAATCGAAAAAAAAAGAAATTTCTTTTATTTTTCTTTACCATTTAGGCGCCTCCTAGGATTTGGCGCCTGGAGCGACTGCTCCGTTCGCCGTATGGGCGGGCCGGCCCTGTGTACAGCATAGCTCTGTTACATAATATATGGTATTGAAATATATGGTATCTAAGTAATAGTATAGAAGAAATTACTTGCAATAAACGTTCAGTTTATTTGACGGCTCTCCGTAACACACAATAGTTCACAATACATAACTATGTAGGGATCGTATTAAATGCTTCTCTCTACTTACTTTATTATGATGGCAGAAAAATAAACGGCTGTTTATTATAAATTAGGTAAGACGCAAAAGCTACTGAACTTTGCTAAGAGTACAGACTTTGTTGTCATTTAAAACTGTTTAGCTAGCCTAAATATCTTTTATTTCTGTGAATTTAATACAATACCTACTTAGTAAAATATGCTGTCTGGAACTCAGTGCGCTAATTGTAGACACCAGACGGAATTGCCAATTATCTTGCTCTGGGACAAGCATTGGCCGGTTCGATCGCGTAGATACCACCCTCCCACACATCAGCGTGAAATAATGGTAGGTACTGTTGTGTTCCATATGGTGAGTGAGTACGCCGGACGTCCAAATTCCTCCTTATTATCCTTCGTCTCTACCTCCTATCACTTTCCTTGGACTAAGCGACGCCCGAGTGATGCTTTAATGTTGCTAGCGTCTATATTAATAGTCGACGGTAATCGCTTAACGATACCCGATATTGTGGCATTATCCCGGATTAGAGAGTTTATAAAAGTAAAGTAAATCCTGCATGTTTTTTTACATCATGCCAGGTAACTGCTACCAGCTTGTTAACCACCATTATCACACAAATGTGCTTAATAAAATATATTATGCTGCTATTTAAAACAAAGATATAACCTTCACTTCATTTCAGAAAGTCAACCATCCTCAGTAGAATGAAGTTTCAGTCATCTCCAGAACATCCAATCTGCATTCATCGTTTTATTATCATAATAAAGACCTATTGAAAGCAAGAAGATACTTCGCTGATTCCAGGTTCTAGAGATCTATAGTGTCTATAGATATATACCAGTTGTATGTGCCTATACAATTTCGTGACACTCAGTGGATGAAAAAGCAATACTAATAATAAATGTATTTAATAATGTATCTATAGTTAATATTTGTTGGAACATGATGTCGAGCCCATTTTTAGTTTAATACACTTCTCGATTCTAATGTGTACAACATTAATTAAATAAGTCGTTATTGTAATCAATTAAATTTTAACATAAAATGTATCCGTGTGAGTGGCATACCATTCAGCAAAAGATGTAGTCATGATTGATGATAATAATTATTGTATTTGTAGAAAAATTATATTAATTATTGTCTTGCATATTACAGGAGCTTCTACGCGAGAAACAGCAGCATTTGGAGCGTCTGATGCGCGAGAGAGAGTTAGAGCGGGCCGAAATGGCTAAGATATCGTTACAAGCGGATCGCGCTGAAAGTGCTCTAACACAACTTAAGAAGGAAGCTATACAGGTAATGGTTTAATATATATTTATCTATCCTGAAATAAATCTCTAATGATCTGTTTTTAATCTAATATTCCAAACATCGTGTATCTCAGGAAAATAGAGAAGTCTCCTTTAGAATGATAATTAGCAGCATTATGCTTCTAACTGGTTCAAATTGTTATACTACAACCTCACTTTTGAGGTCGTCTAATTACTGTTATTTTATTTTATTTAAAGGTTGCCAAAATTCTAAGTACTTATCGATGTTTGCCCTTGATTTTTAAGAGTATAGCTAATGAGGTTCTATGTATTTCTCAAAGATTATGTCCAACCTTGCACAGGTACATTCCTGTACACTACGTCTCGTTCTATCCAAATCTTGCACAACTATAGCATGAACGCGCTGTTGTTCTGTACCTACTAAACAGTCTTTTTTTAACTCCGAGCTCTAAACAACATGATTTAAAGACGGTTGAAGGTCTTCGAAATTTAAATAGCACAAATAGAAAAAGCAATACCCTGCACTTAAGAGTAATCATTATATCGCGGGAGACTACAAAAATACAAGTCTCCAGATTCAGAGTAGGTACACCTAGACTCAGAAGACCATTTATGGATCACACAAAAAGTTGTCGTGTATTGAACCCACATCACTCAGGTGGGAGGCCAGTATCCAAACCACTCCGCCATCTGTGGAGTGTTAAATATTTAACAATTGTAATTATTTTATGTTCACAAATGTTGTCATCACATACAAGCAAGTGTTGTCGTCACCGAATTAAGGCAATTTTACTAATTGCCTATTTTTTGTAATCTTATCCCTGTCAACGGCAAGTCATCTCACTGGAAACAATGATGGATATCAATTAAATCGAAACCATTTCTCGGTGTTAATGCTACTGCACAAATTCCATGCAAATGTTTGTGTATAAGGCGGCAGTAAAGAGCTGACACAGGAAGAGAACGGATGAATTCATTGTGCCAACATAACGACTTTAACAGATTTGGGGGTACCTTATGTTAAAAGATTCCAGTAACATAATGAGTTAACAATTACATTGCAAGTGACCGATGGTAAAACTTATGTGTTACCCTAAAATCATAAAAATATAGCAGTATATTTTACTCTCATGTGGATTTTTGCAAAAAGAATATGCTACAATAATTATTTCCAACACATTTTTAAAGATGAAATGCAAACTACTAGCTTTTTTGTTTTCACTTATGAAACTAGTGGCATACTTAACACATAGTTATTTTTTCAGACATCGACAGCAAATAGTAAGCTGAAAGCTGAACTAGATAAGATAAGCAAGCAACTTGAGGATGAAAAGCAGAAAGTCGAAGATCTTATGTTTAGAAATGAAGAGGAAAATATTAATAAAGAAGATTATCAGGTAAAGTTTTCATAACATAGTTATCAGAACTTTAAAAAGTAGTTTTTAAACTGTCATTCAAATGATGTTTGTATAAGTGATGCGTGATATTAATGAAATTTATATGATGGAAAGTACCGTGGTTTCGAAACTTGCAGAATCTATTTTATTACTCGTAATGGTGAATGAGCAACCGGCTCAGCACACCCCCTCCTCTTTATCAAGAGGTTATCAAGGAAAGTCGGTCGCCATAGGTGACAGGTAAGCGGTAACCCCTGCTGATAGTCTCAGCTGTAAATCTAAAACGAATGCGGTGACATATTTTTTATATATTTTGATATACCTGCAAGAAGCTAAGTTTAAATATCCTAAACATTTTGTACTGTATTTTAGCACTTGACATGTTCAGCTACTTTAAAGAACAAAAAGATGTGGACAAATGTGATGTGGAAATTCGGAATAACCGTTGGTCAGTGCGATGGCTTAGCGGTTAGAGCATTTCTCTGGATTGGAAAGGACGCAGGTTCGATTCCCGCTCGCACTAATGTTTTCTTTTTCCACATTTCACAAATAATTTGTTCTTCAATATCCTAATTAAAAATGTGTTGATTATATAACGCATATCAGTCCTTAGTTACTAAGACTATAATTATAATTCTTGTGTACGTGTGTTAGTCACTAAACTAACGGAGGGTCGATTTTGATGATTTTTTTGTATGTTTGAGTAGATCCCTAAATAGTTTACATTTATAATTGGACTTAGTAGATGGCACTGCGATCGTGTTCTAGGATTTTTATTCTCTTTTTTGTTTCATTGATTTCTGATCAAATGATCTTTAAGCCTACTAATTATCTAGTACTGTTATAAAATTATTTAATCATAAATAATATCTTTACAGAAATACCGAGAAGAAATGGAAGTAAGTACACATAGTTGTTTTTATATATCTACTAATTAGTTTTATTAGATAGTGATAGTTTGACGTTATACCAATGTGTGCCATTGATATGTGCATTATGAACACAGACACGTTCGCCTTCCTACCCATGTTTCAGGAATAGTCTATGCATTGATTAATCAGAAATATAAAGATCTTAATCAAATTAGTAGAGGCGTTTCGACGCGAATTTACCAAACATAATTGTTCTAATTTTGGCACGATATTCTTTATGGATAAACAGATATTCACAAAGAAGCTAATTGTTGGAAATAGAGAAATATTTCTTTTGATCTGTATTTTAGCACTTGACATGCTCAGCTACTTTAAACAACAAATAATTTTTGAATGTGGAAAAAGAGAAGTTTAGTGCGAGCGGGATCGTAAAGACAAATGTGATGTGGAGATTGGGAATGGCCGTCAGTCAGTGCGAGGGTCTTAAGTTTTTCTTTGTTTCGGCTAATCTCCAAAATCGCTGAAACCATTTGGACGGGACTTAACTGGCAGATAGTTGATGTTATATAGGGGTAACTACTTTAATTTCGAAAACTTAATAAGGAACTGCATAAAAATCATTAAATTCCACGCGAAGTAAGCAATAAAAATAAGAGTCTCATTTGATTCTAAACACACTGTGTTTATTCCATTACTCTAATAATATGCTTACTTATCTCATATACTGGCTGGAAACGTAATGCAAATTTTATTCAAATTAAACACAAAGTGAAAAATGTGAAATCGAAAATAACAGTCACGAGCAGGATTTGAACCTGCATCTCCTGAATACCGTCCAGATGCTTTGCCAATTCAGCCATCGTGACAATTGCTCCTGACAGCAGTCAATTTCGATAACACATATGAAGTATAAACTTAACGTCTTTGGGTGACGCCTGCGCCATCTGTCGGCAGTATTTTCATACATTATACCGACCAGGTAAACTTAATTTTACAATTAAGATTTTTACCTAATAATGACGTCACATTTTTCACTTTGTGTTTAATGTATAGTGCTAAGCATGTCAAATGCTAATAATATATATAAAAATATCTAAATATTTATAGGGTTTGCGTCATTATTATCGATTATTTTCGATTTCTCATTTTTCACTTTATGTTTAATGTATCCCCCATTCTTGGGGAGGCCTATGTCCAGCAGTGGACTTTAAAAGGCTGATGGATGGATGGATGGATGGTTTAATATATAGTGCTAAGCATGTCAAATGCTAAAAATATATATAAAAATATCCAAATATTTATTCAAATTTTTACCGTAACCGAGTACTATTGTACCTATACATAATTTCGTGAATTAGGTACATGTGGGATTTCATAATGAATATAATATACATATGTTCACATGTTGCGGATGATAAAGATAGATTATAAAATGAATTCTTATTTTCAGCGCGAGTTGGCAAGTCGTGAGAGGACTATTCGTTCCTTGGAAGTGGAGTTAGACTTGCAGAACGTACGCGCGGAAGCGAACGCAGCTGCGATGCGCGCGCTCGAGGAACAACGTAACATCGAGACGGCCGCCTCCGCAGAACAGCATAGAGAGGAACTTAACGCCGCACATAGTTAGTTATTTTATTCCAAATAAAGCCAAAACTATAAACATCATAGATAACTATAAGCAAGCAACAGATCTATTCAGCATAAAAGATAGGGATATGGCTTCGCACATTGCAGCTTATGATCTCCGGAGTAATTAAATCTTATTACTACTAAAAAATTGTAATAGTACTAAAAAAGTGTAATTTATGAATCTCCGCGTGTCAATTACAAACTATATATAAAACTAAGTCGTTAGTTAGTTACACCATTTATAACTCAAGAATAGCTGGACCGATTTATTATGATTATGATCTTAGATTTATTGGATTTCTCTTCGCCCGGAATAGCAGAATAACTATTAAAAAAATAAACATTCACTAAGAATAAATTATAAAAATTCTCATACATTTTATTAGAAACCGATTGACTGATTCCTATGTTTTTTTAACGAATTTAACTAATAAGTTAAAACATAATTACATGATTCTGAGGCGGTATGACGTTCGCCGGGCCAGCTTGTGCCGAATAAAACTAAAAGTCAGAAATCTGTCTAATTATTTATAAACTACATATTTACGTGCGATAAATAGATTTCCATAATCATAAAAAGTATTATACTTACTCAAAATTATCAAAGCTATGGCAATGTATGCATGTATGTAAATGTATTTGATTTCTAGCATTGTCATCAGAACTGCAAAAGCTGTTGGATGAAGCTTACGCTCTTCTTAAAGAAAAAGAGAATGAAAAAGATTCAATTGGCAAAAGCATGTCGGACGAGTTAGTAAGAGTAAAGATGGAATCTGAGAAAGCTTTGAACGAAGCTAGAACAAAAATGGCTATCGCACGGACTGAATATGAGACTCAAGTTTCCGTACTAACTGCCAAATTACAATTAGCCGAATCGAAACTAGAAACTGAAAAACAAAATCTGGAAAGGCTGAATAAGGAAAACAGTCAAATTATTATAGATCAAAATACTAAATTAACTCAATTGCAAGCTGCTGTTGATGATAAAACTCTAGAACTAAATAAAGGTAACGTCATCTGTATAATGCATTTATTCTTAATTCTAAATGACACACATAATTGTATACCTATTTTATTTCTCAAAAAAGTTTTTAAAGTTCACTATATCAACATTAAGTAACACACAACAACATAACACATATAGCATCACGCCTGTATTCCCCGAAGGGGTAGGCAGAGGTGTATTACACACCCACGACTCGCTAGCTATGTTTGAGTCCCACGTAATAGGGGCGACCCTATTGACGTCTACCGGGCACATTTCCAAACTCCGGGCTGCTACTGAGAATTTTTCTTTTTAGGAAAAAGCTCTATAGCTTTACCCGACCCGGGGATCGAACCCGAGACCTCATGATTAGCAGTCGCATACACTACCGCTACACTACCGAGGCAGTTATCCCTTATTTCATATAATTCATTTTTATGTATATCTATATGTCTTGTTAAAGAAAATACCCCACTTGGCGAAGGTATTTAGGTACAGTTCTTACAATTATATTTTAATTTGCAGTGATAGGAGTAAGTAAAGAACATGAAGTAAGCCTTAATAAAGAAATTACTAAATTGAGAATGGAGCTTAGTGCCAAAGTATTAGACCTGGAACAATTGGAAGACTCCAAGAAAAAGCAAGAATCTGCGTATGTAACTCTACAAGAAGAAATTAACAACATTAAAAATGAATACAATAACAAAGTTAACGAATATGAAGGTTTATTAAGTGAAAATTCGCAACAAATTGAAAAGAATAAAACAGAAATATTAGAGTTACAACAAAACCTTAATACGAAAACCAAAGAAAATGAAAAACTTTTGTCTGAGCTTCATGCATCTACGAGTTCATCAGAAAAAATCTTTAGTGAATTTAAACAAACTATTCACGAAAGAGACAAAGAAATAATAAAACTCAAAGATGACTTTGAACAAGCAACTGCTAATTTTAATATTAAACACAGTAAAATTGCTGAAGAACATAAAAAAGAGATAGACGACCGTAATTCTAAAATAGATGAACTATTGAAAGAAATTGAAGGACATAAACAAACTTTAGATCAAAGCAAAATTGAATTTGAGGCCTTAAACTCTCAATACATAATAAGTGTAGATGAATTAAAGCAACTCAAAGAAGATAATGAGAAATTAAAACAATCCGTTAGTGATTTGACTCAAAGTAACAACGATCTTAAAACTAAAATATCTGCAATGGAATTAGAAATTGGTGAATATAAACGTCAATTTGATAGTATCAATGAAAAGTGTGCTGAACTTCAAAAGGCTAAAGAGAAAGCCGAATTAGAATATTTGAATATGACTGGTCAAACAACAGATTCTAATGATGAGTTCAATAAATTGTCGCAACATCTAAAGGAAACTGAAACGGAATTACAAGATCTTAAAGACAAGCACAGAGAAGCAATTAACTGTTGTGCGCGAACAGAGCAAGAATTAAAACAAAAATTATTTAAAATACAAGAAGATTTTTCAATGGAGCGAAGTCAATTATTAGAATCTATAAATCAGAATACTGAACGATTAAAAGAGGCAGATAATAAATTGAAAGAACTTGAGGCCCAAAATACTGACTTAAACAATCGTCTGAAAAACCTTCAATCTGATAATGATAGACTACTTGATGAAAACACAATTTTGAAGAAAGATGTTGAAGCCCTTACAGTGAGAGAACAGGAACAAAACAGTGAATACCTATCGAATTGCAAGAAATTGGAAGTTGATATTGAGAAATATAAAGAGGAGATATCCATCTTAAAAGCAGAAGGTGCTACTTCGGAAGTAAAACTGATGGAAAAAGTAGATCAATTGACTGAAGCACAGAATGACTTAAATGTCAAACTTGAAGAAGCCAGGAAACATGAGGATTCACTTCAAAAAATATTAACCGATATGACTGCCCAATTAAACAACCAAAAAAGTCAACATGAAAAAGACATATTGCAGTTACAAAATAATTTAGCAGCATTAACAGACGAATCAAACAAACACAAAGTTGAAGACAGTCGATTAAATGAATTGTTAGAAGAAAAACAAAACAAAGTTAAAGAGCTAACATTAAAATTAGAAATGCTTGAAGTTGATCTAAAATTCAATACTGAAATCGTCACGGAAAAAGACCGACAAATCACCCAAATCAACGAAGAACTCAACAAGGTTACAGAAAGTAAAAATCAGTTAGAAGAAAAACTAAAGAACTCTGCCCAAGAAACTACAGAATTAAAACAAAAACACGAAAACCTTATCGCTAATTCTTCTGCTGAAGAAAGTATACTAAGGGAACAGCTACATCATTTAGAAACCTTAAGAAAAGAAATAGTTGTATTAGTAGAAGAAAAACAGTTGCTAGAAACCAAATATGCCGAGACCTCGTCGGAATTAAGTCTACTTACGAAGTCATTAGAAGAAAGAAATAATTTGTTGAAATCTCACAGTGAGAAGAGTGAGGCTGAATTACTAAAAACGGCGGAATTGCAGTCGGAGATTGTACGATTAAAACAGGAAATAATAAACAAGGAAACAATAGTACGAGAGAGGGATATGGAAATCGGTCTTATTAATGCAGCCTTAGAATCTGGCACACATGAAGCCTTACTAGAGATGTCATTGCTTCATCATGAAAATAATATTAGAGTAAATCATACTAACTTACGTAGCATAGAATCCCTAAAAGAAAGAGTCGAAGCTTTACAAAACGAAGTTGAAAACAAGGACAAAGAACTTCAGGAATTAAAACGAACACGAAAAGAAACGGCTGAATTACAGGAAAGTTTGGATGAGTCTAAAAAACAATCCCAAAATGAGTTAATAGAATTAAAGCAGCATTTAGAGCAATCTGAAAATCAGTATAAGCAAGAACTGACAGATTTAAAAAAACTTTTAGAAAAATCTGAAAATGATATAAAACAACTAACAAGTATTAATGATGCTCAAAAAGTTAATTATGATGATTTAAACAAACAATTGCAAGAACAGTTTCATGAATATAAAAGGGAAAGCAAACGTATGAAGCATGATCTTAAAAATAAACTAGACGAGTATGAAAGAGAGTTGAAAGAATCAAAGGAAAAAGTTGTAATAGAAATAGAAAAGCAGAGCCAATTACAGCAAAAATTGATTGACGCTGAAAATAAAATATTAGAATTAACGCAAAAACAAGAATTAATTATGGTACAACAAAGTGGTGATGCTGAGAAAGATAAACAATTAGAAATATTAACATCAGAACTGCGAACCCTTAAACAAAATTGGGTAGAAACTGTAGCTAGCAATGAAACATTGGTTAAAAATCTCAAGATGGATATTGAAAATAAAATTAAAGATTTGAAACAGAAGGAAGACATTATTAACAAATTACAACAAGAAATAACGGTAAAACTTTTAACTTTTTTTTTAAATACTGCACAAAGAAATAATCCTTTTATCGCGGGGGACTTTACAAACATACAATTTCACGGACACAAAGTACACCCAGACTCAGAACAACCATTTGTGGATCATACAAAGGGTTGTCCTGTGTGGGAATCGAACCCATAACACTCGGGCGTGAGATCATTATCTAAACCACTCCGCCTTCTATGCAGTAAAGTTGTTATATAATTACATAAGCATAGCAATAATTTATCAGAACTCCTTTCTGCTTGGGAAAATTTCGGATTTATTTGGCGTTGTGTATAACTGAGTTTAATCTATTTTTCAGGACCAAAAAGCCAAAGTAGAAATAACGGAGCGTGAAAAGCTTCTTTTACAAAAAGAGGTGATCGCAAAGGGCAAAGAAATACGGGACAATAATGATAATAATTCTATGGGAATATTGGGAGAAGGGGATAACGCTCCACAAAAGTGAGAACGTTTTCATTTTCGTTTATAAATAAATAAAAATGTTGTGGTTTTAAATACCTACTCTAAAAACATTATTGACTTTATTCATAACGACGACGTAAGAGAGCGAGTAGGTATGAAAGAGACCACCGAAGGGATGTAAAATAGTTCCAGTGGCCCGCCAATAAAGGCGGAGAGACGGCACACGGCGGGTTTCTTTAGTGGGTGAGGGCCCACACTACTCTGTTCGTTGTCCCGAACGACGGGATGTGCGGTTAGGAACATCTTTTCCCGCCTAAACAAAAAAAAAAGGTATGAAAGAGAGTATTGGTGTAAAGATGCGAAAGGCAATGCTCCGATGGTTCGGACATGTGGAAAGAATGCCGGACGAGCGACTGGTTAAGAAGATATACAATACGAAAGTGGAAGGATGTAGGTACAGGGGGGACCGAGACTCACCTACCTAGAGCAAATCGCTCATGTATTGAAGGAAGGTGGACTCAGGAGTCTTCGAAACCCTGCGAGCGTATAAGAAGAGAATTATGAATGTTGAGGAAGCAAGAGATGTATGCAAGAATAGAGCCATTTGGCACTCTGTTCTCTCTGCCTACCCCGCAAGGGAGATGGTTTGATGATAAGTAAGTACTTGATATTTAAGTGATGATTACACCTAATGGAAATCCATTTGGTGTAATGTATTACCATCACCATTCCTTATTAAATGTACTGACGGCTCTTCTCCGGTAGCCAGCGCTTTAAAAATACGCTGCTATTGCCAAGTGCACAAGCAGCTGTGACCATTTGGTGGTATCGACACCTCTGAGGTCACCTCTATTGTTTGCGGTCAAAATGGAAGAAATATTATATCAATCCCATAATCTGCAGATCGGGATAAAGACGGTCAATAAGGGTGCGTTTCCACGAAACAGTATACGTTGATAATTTACGGATGCGTTTATAACCCCCCTCAAACGCGTCAATTGATTTAAACTAATTTATTAGTTAATGTAAAGAACAAATTATTTGTGAATAGTGGAAAAAGAGAAATTTTAATGCGAGTGGGAATCAAACCTGCATCCTTTCCAATGGTGGGTCGTAAAGACAAACGTGATGTGGATATTGGGAATGACTATTTATATATATTTTTAGCATTTGACATGCTTAGCACTATACATTAAACACAAAGTGAAAAATGTGAAATCGAAAATAACAGTCAGGAGCAGGATTTGAACCTGCATCTTCTGGATACCGTCCAGATGCTTTACCAATTCAGCAATCCTGACAATTGCTCCTGACTGCTGGTCGGTATAATGTATGAAAATACGTCCGACAGATGGCGCAGGCGTCACCCAAAGACGTTAAGTATGATGTGTTATCGAAATTAGCAGTCAGGAGCAATTGTCAGGATGGCTGAATTGGTAAAGCATCTGGACGGTATCCAGAAGATGCAGGTTCAAATCCTGCTCCTGACTGTTATTTTCGATTTCACATTTTTCACTTTGGGAATGACTGTTGGTCAGTGCGATGGTTTAGCGGTTAGAGCATTTCCCTGGATTGGTAGGGACGCTGGTTCGATTCCCGCTTGCACTAATAGTTCTCTTGTTCCACATTTCACATATAATTAGTTCTTTAAAGTAGCTGAGCATGTCAAGAGCTAAAATACAGATCAAAAATAGTTAATGTAACCTATAAAATTCAAGGTGGAAATGCACCATTACACTGGTGCGCCAAGGTACAACCGCACGGCTAAACATCTACTAAACTTGTAATAATTGATCATTTTAATTATTGTCCAGAACTACTGACGACAAGGAGATGATTGACGGTCAAGTGAGTTTCCTGAACTCTGTTATCGTTGACATGCAGCGGAAAAATGAGCAGCTTATGGCGAGAGTGCAGGCGTTGGAAGGTGGCACTGTTAATGAACCACCTATATTGTAAGACTCTTTTTAGTATTTAAGTACCAGAAGTGGGTTCAGAATTTGGTTTAGGAGCGTGTGGGTTTCTTCTTTTTTACCTATTTTGGAAAAAAATATTTTTATAAAATTTTGCTTGAGTATTTTACTTTCATAAGTTTCTTTTTTGTTATTATCCACATATATGAATTGATAGGAGTTAGCCACTTAGCTGACGATATCATATCTAAACTACTATCTTCTAATCTGCATTTGTTCAATACAGTAACGGTCGCAAGGCTCGCGCCGTCGCGCCGCGTTTGTTCTGCGACATCTGCGATGTGTTTGACGCTCACGACACGGAGGACTGCCCGCGACAATCGGCCGAACCAGACGCTCCTGCGCCACCGGAAAACCGCCGTGCGCCTCCACCGCCTAGACCCTTCTGCGATATTTGCGAAGGTATACTTCTTATATAAATCAGAGAAATTAGCGAGTATTCGATTATTTCGTACATAAACTTTATTATAATAATTTAAATAATTTTAGTTAAAAAACACGCTAAAACTACTACATTGATATCTAGTTTTAACTAAAAAGTAGAAAATAATACCTATTATAAATAAATTTATAAGTGTGGGGTGCTTGACGTCAAAGGTCATTGGTAACTGTTTGTTTAAAGTATTTTTTATTTATATTAAACATTTTTTTTTGTTTTTAAATTGAAACCAATGTTCTTCTATTCAAAATACCCTATTTCTTTATAATCGTAATTATGACGATAGTACCTACCGTTTTCTAATTAAAACAAAACGGAATAATTACTTAAATTATTGTATTGTCACCGGCCCTTGACGTGTGTTTTTAATTTATCCATAGTTTTCAAGTGGGTAATAATCACGTTCAGATTGCGTTACATAGAAGGTGAAGTTAACAAGATATTTGATAATACATCATGTTAACAAGATATTTGATAATTTCTTTTGCTATTCTTACTACAAAGTACCCAGCGCCCCTTACGTCAAAAAATTAACAGAATTTGACCTCCCACGTAACAAGGCGACTTAAATATTTTCTTTCTTTCTCAATTCAAATTTCACCTGTAGTTTTTCTAAAATAATTTAGTGTTCTTGTGGTGATTGAGAATACAACATAGTGTCATCTATTCTATTAAAAGGCCACATCTGTGAGAGCCTATCAACGATTTAAAATTAAGCTGGCAATATCAAATTTTAATGCTATTGAACCGATAAATTTCATTTAACAACTTAGTGATAGACTATGATTTATGTTGTTTTAGTAAAGTGGTTGAGCATGTTAAAAGCTACAAATACAAATCACAATGTTGATTTATGTTTCAGTTTTTGGACACGCAACGGAGAACTGTGATGAAGAGGAAACCTTCTAATTTGCCTGTTTATTGACAGACTAGTTTTATGTTACCGTTATATTGTTACTTGTTTTAGGTGACTATTATTTATTGTTTTACCTGAGATATGGTATCAGATATTTTATAGTAAATAATGTATTAGATATATTGTAAATAAGTAACATTATTTTTTTAGAAATAAGTCTTATATCACACTGCATGATATTTTATTAATAATTTGGTGATCGGTAATACACTTTTCATATACATTATCTGGTTATAATGCATAATGAGAAATGTTCTACTTCTGGCACAAATTGGTCTAACACCCAATCATGATCCTTACAATGACTATGATAACTTATGTTTTATAATAATAAATTAAACCTAATTATTATTTTTTAGTTTTATTTTTATAAACTTCCACGGCTTATTTTTAAATGGTGTTGGAAGAGCCTTGCTGGTCCCAGCAGTAATGGGCCGGCTCGATTGGGGAAATACCATCCCCTCACAGAAGATCAGCGCGAAATAAAGGTAGTATGTAGGTACTCCCCTGTATTTCATATGGTGAGTCAGAGCACTGGAGGCCCAAACCCCTTGCTTTCGCTCTCCCTATTATCAGTCCTCCTCTTCCTATACGTTCCCTTGGAGACGACGCTAGTGACGCCTCTGGTGTTGCTAGCGTCTGTAGGCTAAGGTAAATGGTTACCATTAGGTGCGCCGTATGCTTGTTTGCCAGTTTGGTGGGATGGAATGTGTACCGATTATCATGACCTGCATTTCGCTGAGTTGGGGTCGTTTTGTAACAAACTTAATTGATATTTCTTCCTTTTATTATTTTGTAGAATGTTTGTTGATTTCTTGTTGTACCTTTTTATTGTTCGTTTTTTAAATTAATATGCTAAAGTGCTTTTGTTTGTTGCAATAAAACCTTTCTTTCTTTCTTTTGCCACCCACGGCGTATAAGTCAATAGTTTTATTACAGATGCTACACGTCACATTTCGCTTATGAAACTTGATCCCTTATAATAGGAGTGAGTCTCTGACTATGTATGCAACACTGCATTACTCAGGGTTTGAATGCAGAACCTCGCAATTAGTATTTGGAAACATAATTATATGTACCTCTATAGCTATACCAACCAGCAAACAATGAATGTAGCTCTTTATACTACAATGAGAAAAAAGCCTTATGCCTATGTTAGAAGATTGCTATATTTAATCCAAAATATTTGCCAATACTAATGATATAAAAAGAGTAATGTTTTAAGTAACTACATGCCATTTGTCTGGAAGCTCGGTCATCCGTGATGGATGGCGGAATGGTTTGGATACCAGCTTCCCGCCCGAGTGTTGTGAGTTTGATTCCCTCACAGTACAACTCTGTGTGATCCATAAATGGATGTTCTGAGTCTGGGTGTACTTTGTGACCGTAAGTTATATGTTTGTAAAATGCCCCTCGATACAAGCATTATTCCTTAGTGCTGTGTGTTGCCTTTTAAAAAAGAACTGTATTGGTATATCTTGTATTATTTGCTTTTATGCAAGTAAATAACTGTATTTAAATACAAAATGTTCTATAAAAAACAAACCCACATAAATTTCCTGAAATTGATTTGTACCTACTAACGGCAATAGATTTCTCTAAACTGGATTGCTCGGACAAGACAATATTCTGTAGGATAAAGGGTAATTTCAATGAAATGACAGTAAATTTAATTGAAACATTATTTTAATGCTTAAAATAAACTATTGATTAGGTACCCTAAAAATATTAGTTGATAACTACTAGATTTAATCCAACCCATCCTTCTTTTCTTTGATTGCCTCCTGAAACAAAATGCACTTTATAAAACACAAATATTACACTACACTGAAAATAACCTATCTATAAGGTAGGTTTTTGGGTTGCAAATATACCCATACCAAACTACACACTAGAATATTTTTGTGGATGTGGAAAATAGGAGAAAATTGCAGGTAGCAGTAAAATATAGCAAGATTTTGAAAGCCCTTTTCTAATTTGGGGAATGCTTTAGGCAGCTAGGCTTCAGTGGTCAAGTGGTAGTGTATGTGACTGCATGTCTCTCGATTCCCAGGTCAGTCCTACGAAAATTGATTGGCTCTTACAGGCAAAAGATTGTCAATAGCAGCTCGTAGTTAGGAAGTTGGTGATTCTCCGCCCAGCCAAGGAAGGCACTGGACCTGTGCCTGATCTCTCTCCGGTTGTGCTGCCATCCCATAAAACTATGTGAGTGAGGGAACAGAGAGTGCACTTAGGTTAAGGTACACTATAATATCACCTGTATACATAGATCATTCAGTTGACACTGACCCCTAAGACTGAAATGATGGTCTGGAGATATTATTATCACAAAAATCTACTTGTAACTCTCAATCACAAAGTTATCAAATAAAATGTTGACCTTTGCCATTCGTAAACTAATACTATAAATGCAATAGTGAGTTTGTATTGTTACACTTTCACACTATCTACTGAACAAATCTTATGACACGGCCCTGTAAATATGTTGTTAACATATATTTAAGCACTTGACAAGCTTGCCTATTTACTAGAACACAGTGTCATAATTTGAAATAATCATTTTACACATTTGTGGAAACATTAAGTTGTCAGAACAATCTATGCATAAATTTATTACAAGTAAGATGGCATGCAAATAAATATAATCAAAACCAACCTTGAATCTTTCTTCAAACAATGACAATTCTGAGGTGAGATCAGTAATGGCATTCATAAATGCTTCTTGTGGAGTATAATCAGAAGTTGTCTGAATACGCAGAACAAATTTATGTTCGAGAGGATGTGGTACTTTATAACCGGCAAACAAAACTTTAGGATCTTTCAGTAATTGGCTGAAACATACATTATTTAAGTACTTACAACACGTATTTAAAACATATACATTGGGTAAAGAAAAAGAAATTACTAACTGCCTAATCATGTTTCCAAGTGTATGATCTTCTTTATTCACAGTAAATATTGCAGCATTTGTTACTTTGGTATCTTCTTCTTTTTGTACTCTGTAAATAACCAGATATGTTGGATATAATTTAGTTTTAAAACTTACCAAACTTCATAAAACAAAACATACTTTTTCTCTCCATCATATAAAAGAAATGATTCAAAAGTTGGCGGCGCGTTCATATTGGCCAATTAGTGGTAAATGAAAAAATAAAGCAATAGAAACTATGTAGGCACTAGTTAGATTCAGGAATCCAGCTTTCCTGCTTTTAGTATTTATTAACTACTATTTCTTCTCTAATCTAAACCATGGCCCAATAATCACAATAATATATGTATGTACATATATTGTAATCTGTGTACTGTACAGCACCGCTACATATATTGTAATCTGTGTACAGCAGACAGCAGAGTGACATAAGTCAATGGTACAGCAGGCCATAGAGTAAAGTAATCATTAGAGATGTGTAACTCAGGAGTGATTGATACAAAAGATGTATAATCTTTCAAAATGCGTAATCAATCTTTAAATCTTTGGTTTCGAAAATACATCTTTAACTCACTAGCTCACTACGTTAGGATTGAATAGATGGAATGGATAGAATGATGGACGTAGATTTAGAATGAGACAATAGATAAAGGATATTGTGAATTGAAAAGAGATAACATAAGTTGTAGGCACGCACAAACGCACTCTTGAAATACAATGACGATAGGTACACAGAAACTTAGACTCTCTGTCGTTTAGTTAAAAGCTCAAAACCAGTTGCGACTTGAGGGAATGAGAGAATAACTACATGAATCAATAGATATTTGCATCACTTATGATCAACTGAATGAATAACGTCGTTCGTAACCAAAGATTTAAAAGAGTTAAAGATTTAAAAGAGTGATTTAAATCTTTCGAAGAAAAGGATTTATAAATCCCTGATCTCATTGGTGATTTAGTTTGCGCATCTCTGGTAATCATACTAAAACAGCAGGCCTACTCATAGTCATGGCCCAATGATACAGGCCTGCTCAAATCGCGAAGTGACATACAAAATTTTGCCGTGCATACGTCATCAACACGGCAGCATTGGCTCTCAAATTTTTTTTTTCCACAATTTACCCACACACCCTTAAAGGTTAGAAGTCTGAAATAAAAAAGTATTACTGTCTATTAAAGCTAAAATATATTAAACTAGACTCTACCCACAACTCCGTCCGGATCAGAATATAAATATGTTGCACTACTGCACTTTAATTACCTTAATGCAAATATAGCTAACCCGAAGAAATCATTCATTTTTCCGGGATGAAATGTAGCCTGTGTCTTTTTCATACACTAATACCTCTTTGAAAAGATACAAGTGTCACCACCCCATCCTATCTGGCCGCTGTCGTACAAGGCGACTAAGGGAAGTAAGTAATTATCACCCATTTGACCCATTGCATTACTGGTGGTCTGGTGGGTCGTGACTCGTATGCCATCATTAGCAATAAAAAAATACGATAAGGAGGGCCTCTGCGCTCTCACTCACCATACGAAACACAATGTAAATAAAGTCACTTTCACATTTATATTATAGTAAGGATTAAAAATTTGAAGATGAGTCGCGAGTTATAAACGTGCCTTGGATTAGAAAAATGGTGGAATTTTATTTGGGGTACAAAATTATAAAAAAAAAAAAATATACTACTCTGTCAAGAAAGTATCGGGAAAAGATCAATAATACACAATTTTTTTGTTATTCATCCAAATTTATTTTATTACCTTTAAAGTATACTCCTTCAGAAACGATAGACTTACGCCAACGAATAATCCAATCATCAAAACATTTTTTAAACGCTGTTTCCGGAATTGAGTTCAGTTCTCGCCGCGAATTCTCCTTTATGTCTTCTACCGATTGAAAACGGGTGCCACGAAGTGGTAATTTGAGTTTAGAAAAAAGAAAAAAGTCGGCTTGTGTCATATCTGGAGAATGTGGTGGTTGCTCGATGGTATTTGTTGAGTGTTTGGAAAAAAATTCATTCACAATGATGGCCTTGTAAGAAGGTGCATTATCGTGGTGCAAAATCCAAGAATTTTCTTACCACATAACTGGCCTTTTTCATCGAATTTGCTCTCTTAAACACAACAGTCAACATGACTTTGACTTTTGATCGACTTTGGCGTGGTTTTTTCGGTTTCAGTTCAGTTGGAAGTCACCACTCCGAAGCTTAGACTAGAGCTTGACTAGTTTGCATGTCAAACTCGTAAACCCACGCCTCGTCACCAGTAACAAGGCGTTTCATGAATGTCCTCAGTCACGGAACCAGACGGAGTTATAGGTAGAGTCTACTTTAGTATATTTTAGCTTTTATAGACAGTAATGCTTCATCAGCCATCCTGACAATTGCTCCTTAAAGCATCTGGACGGTATCCAGAAGATGCAGGTTCAAATCCTGCTCCTGACTGTTATTTTCGATTTCACATTTTTCACTTTGTGTTTAATGTATAGTGCTAAGCATGTCAAATGCTAAAATATATATAAAAATATCTAAATATTTAAAGGGTTTGTGTCATTATTAGGTAAAGTCTTAATTGTAAAATTAGGTTTACCTGGTCGGTATAATGTATGAAAATACTTTCGACAAATGGCGCAGGCGTCACCCAAAGACGTTAAGTATGATGTGTTATCGAAATTAGCAGTCAGGAGCAATTGTCAGGATGGCTGAATTGGTAAAGCATCTGGACGGTATCCAGAAGATGCAGGTTCAAATCCTGCTCGTGACTGTTATTTTAGATTTCACATTTTTCACTTTGTGTTTAATTTACAGTAATGCTTTTTTATTTTGGACATCTAACCTATCATACTTTAGGGAGTTTGTGGATAAATTGTGGGAAAAAAATTTAAGACCCAACGCTACCTTGTTGATGACGTGTGCATGGCAAAATTTTGTATGTCATTTCGCGATTTGAGCAGGCCTGTATTATTGGGTCATGATTTAAACTATTTTGTGGCATTTAGTTCTGGCTCATTCAGCTATTCAGCTTTGTAGTTATGGAAATGATTGCTACTTTTATTTCTTTTTATTGGATGAAATTTAAAAAAAAACATATTATTTCGCATGTGAAATTTCATTGGCAACGATTTTTCATCCCACGTCACACGTTCCATATGCTAGTACAAAATGAAGTAGGAAGTTTTGTATGAATACTCCTAACTAAGGTTTATTTTATCTATCTATTCGTCTTATTTACACTAATAGAACATATGTACATTAACGCTATACATATACTTATACTGACTTACTAAATAAAAAATAATAATCTATACCTATATAATTACAATAAACTATGTACTGACTGATGTACAATGAAAGTAAGTAAATCGCAAACAATCATCGAAGACACACTCGACCGACTCAGCTGTGGTCTGGGATAGTAATGAAATGTCATTTCATTTCATTCATGTAAACAAACACGTGATTTTAAGAATTAATACTTTACAGCACTTAATTTAAAGTCTATTTTTAAAATACTCTCTAAGGATAATCAAGGTCAAAATTGAGGCATATAGTACTAAAACGGCGCATGCGTGGTGTTACGCTCCGGCGACGAATCATCTAAATATCGTTTGATCTTTCTATCACGCCAACAGTGCGCGTGATGGAACGAACAAACTATATACTTTTTTTTTGATAAGGCGGGAAATAATGTTCCTAACCGCACACCCTATCGTTCGGGACAACGACCAAGGTAGTGTGGGGCCTGCACCCACTAAAGAAACCCGCCGTGTGCCGTCTCTTCGCCTTTATTGGCGGGCCACTGGAACTATGTTACATTCCTTCGGTGGTCCGCGGTGGCTTACCCTTTCGGGTACCTTCTACTGAGCGACGAATCCACACACGGAGCGTCGCACCTTCGCGGGAGGCCTTGCGGGTGGCCGACGTTCCCCGGTCCATCTACCCGCAGCCTCAGCTAGGGTGGCATGAGGCGCAAGTACCTGCGCCTGCGCAGCCCCGGTCGCTGGCGGCGGTTTGGGTCAGCGGAAGAATCCTCCTCCCTGGCCCTCTCCGCCGCTTCCTCCCGCGAGATGACCTCCTCGCAGAAGGGAGCGACCGCGGCCCAATTCCTGTCGCTGCCAAGCACCGCTCTGACGACGCTCGGCAGCGAAAGGTCCTACCCTATTGCCGTGACGAGTTCACGGGGCTGCTCGACCCAAGCCGGGCACGACTCGAGCGTGTGCTGCGCCGTGTCCTCGCCGCAGCCACAATGGTGACAGTCCGGAGTCGCTTCCCTCCTCGCGACAATGTGCAGATATCTGCCGAAGCAACCGTGCCCCGACAACACCTGCACCAGTCAGAAGGTAAGGACTCCGTGCTGTCGCCCTGCCCACTCTTCCAGCACCGGCTAGAGCGCTCCTACGGTCCGAAGACCGGCCCGGGGCGCCTCCAGCCGCGCTCTCCAGCTGGCCATGGCAGCTCGGCGGGCATCGCCCTGCCATCTGGCCACCACGCTGGGATGACCGACCCCGCTCTCCCCCCCCCCCCCCAGCCGCCGATTCACCTCAGCGAGCTCCTTCGCCTCCAAGTCCCACGGAGGGGTTCTGGCCAACGCGCAGGCCGCCTCCGTTGACACCGTGCGGTATCCGCGTATGACCCTGGATGCGACGACTCTCTGTGGCCTCCACGAAAGAGCCCTGTTTAGTGCGTCCAGGGCCTCCGCCCATACAGGGGCGACGTACAGCGCCATCGACCGGATCACCCCCGCGTAAAGCCGTCGGCACGCATTGTTGGGGTCCACCTATATTCGGCATGAGCCGTGCAAGGGCGGACGCCGCACCGACGAGCCTCGGGGACAGTTAACGGAAGTGCTCGCGAAAGCGCTACCGCCCGTCCAGCATCAAGCCCAGATACTTAATCTGGGCCTGCACCCCAATTTGGACCCCGTCCACAGTGATCGAGGCACCAGCAGGTGGCCGACGTCGGGGCCCATGAAAAATCAGGGCCTCTGACTTGTCGAGGGCCACCCTAAGCCCCAGCGCCTCGATCCTCCTGACCACCTCCGAGGTCCCTAAGGTGGCCAGGAACGCCGCTTCCTCGAAGTTTCTACCCTGGGCCACGACCAGCGTGTCATCCGCATATCAGATGACCGCAAGCCCGGGGGGAGCCGACAGCGTAGCACCCAGTCGTAACCGATGTGCCGCAGGAGCGGCCCTAGAACCGAACCCTGTGGGACACTGCACGACATGGGTCTCCTCACAACGTCCCCTATGCGGCTCTCATAGATAACGCTGCGACCCTCAAGATAGTCTGCCACTAGCCACCTCAGGTAGGCAGGCACCCCGTGATACCGGAGCGCCTCCCTGATGCAGCTGAACGGCAGACTGTTGAATGCGTTGGTGATGTCAAGCGAAACCGCCAACAGCACTCCACCGCCGACGACAACCACCGTGGCCGCGGCCCTTAGATGCATAATCGCGCCGGCCGTCGAAGGACCAGCTCAAAAACCAAACTGGGCGTCCGACAAGTCGGGTCCGACGTCGCGCAGGTGCTGGACGATGCGGGCAGCGAGGATTCTCCCCAACAGCTTACCCGCCTCGTCCAGTAGCACGATGGGCCTGAAGGCCCCGACCGAATCCGGCGTTCGCCCCGGCTTCGGCAGGAGTACCAGCCTCCCCTCATTCCAGCAGTCAGGGAACCGTCCGGACGCCAGGCACGCGTCGAACAGTCCCCTAAAGCGGGGCTACAGGTGGTCAAGTGCCAGGGCCAGCACCTGGGCGATTATCCCGTCCAGGCCGGGGGCGGTGTTCTTGGAATCAATCCGCGAAACAGCCGCCCCCATTTTCGACGCAAACTATTATACCTACCTAGTGGGCGCGATTCGTCGCTCGCTTAGTTACTACTCGCACGTTCCCGCAATTTCATTGTGTGTGACGTTCACAGGCCAAATGAAGAGTGGTAGCATATGCGAAGTATGAAAATTCATTCTATATGAAATTTCACATGCTACTTGTGAAATCCATGTTTACAGCTTTGTTGAACTGTTTACAGGTCACAGACTACTCTACAACCCGTGCCGTCAGGTTCATTGAGCTGTAAATAGGAGGAGGCGCCCTAATCTTTATATACTACTCGTGCAGATAAAGAATGGTATAATAAATGGCGTCGCCACTATTTACTTCTCGCTCACACACTATCGCCGTATCTCACACCTAACGGTATAGACAGCAAAAAAATAACGGTATTCATGTTGCGTGAACTATTGTTTATAGTTACGCCGTAGTATGCTGACGGTACAGGCTCAATGTGCCGCCATTTATAATCCCATTCTTTATGTGCACGAGTAGTACCTAGTAAAAGTGACTTACTTTGGCTGTCGTCCGCCATCTTAATAGTTACAATGACAGCGTAATTTAGGTGTGTTCCGATATACACTGCGAGCACTGTAAGGTGTGATGTCAATTTAATATACTGCGAAGTCGTTCCTTTATAGTTAGCTATACAGGTTACTGTTTATAACGGAATGCAGTCCAGTATACTGATCTGTCATTACTTTCATTTCATACAAAGTATTGGTTTTACACTGCATTTCCCTTGCGGGGTAGGCAGAGAGAACATAGTGCCATGAGGCTCTATTCTTGCATACATCTCTCGCTTCCTCAACATTTATAACTCTCTTCATACACGCTCGCCGGTTTCGGAGACTCCTGACTCCACCTTCCTTCAATACATGACCGATTTGGTCTATGTAGGTGAGTCTCGGTCTTCCCCCGTACCTACATCCTTCCACTTTCGCATTGTATATCTTCTTAACCAGTCGCTCGTCCGACATTCTTTCCACATGTCCGAACCATCGGAGCATTCCCTTTCGCATCTTTACACCAATACTCTCTTTCATACGTACTCGCTCTCCTACGTCGTCGTTACGAATGTGGTCAGTCAGCCTCACTCCACAGATTCTCCGCAGAGATCGCATTTCGACCGCATTGTTTTTACTCTCATGCTCCTTTTTGCATACCCAAGTAGGTACCTAACATCTCGACTGAATCCACATCCAAGATATTCATCCACTTGTTCTAGCACACCATTTCCTATTGCTACTCATCTGTTCTGACTTCTTCTCTTTCAAAAACCATTATTTTGGTTTTGCGCACATTCACACGTAGGCCCCTTTTCTTACAATCTTCTGCCATTTCGTCGACTAGGGTTTGCAGGTCGGCCGCGGACTGCGCTAATAAAACCGCATCATCTGCATATGGCAGAGACCTAACGACTGAGTCGCCCATCTGAACTCCCACATTCATTTCATTCAACCTTTGTAGACATTTATCCAGATATACGAGGGGTGATCCAAAAGTAATGATAATGAAAATAAAACACGGTAATTAAAGTTAAAATAATAATTTATTTTTCTACATAGTCTCCTAACAAATCAATACATTTAGTCCATCTTTTTTCTAAACCCAGGATTCCCTTTGAAAAAAATTCCTTTTCTTGGCCCTCCCAAAACGCCTCAACAGCGGCCATAACTTCGCTATTGTCTTCAAATTTCTTGCCTCGGAGGTGTTCCTTGAGCCGAGGAAAGAGGTAAAGTCACTAGGAGCCAGCTTAAACTCCTTGGCCCAGCGTGCAACTGTAGAATATGGAGGAGCAGAGTCCCCCAATGTTTCCACCAAGTCACAGTGTATGTCTTTTGTAGACATTTTTTTCAAACAGAGGTACTTGATCACAGCTCTAATTTCGTTTTTCTCCATGTTGATGTTATCTCTTCGACAGTTCGTATTCAAATGAATGTATCTCCCGGAAATCCTGACCTATTTATATGATTTTTTTAGGCTAACGTAGTGAGTGTATAGGCTAGAGAAAAAAATTTTTTTTGGATTTTTATGTGGACCTGAAGTAACCAATTATCATTACTTTTGGATCACCCCTCGTATGATAAACAGTCTGGCTGATAGAACGCAGCCCTGTTTAACGCCGATATTGACATCAAACCAGGGTAACATTCCATCATCCAGCCGCACACAAGCTCCGCAGTCCATGTAGTTGGACTGCACCGCTTGTAGCAGTCTACCGTTAATACAATATTCCGGCAAAATGTCCCAAAGTTCCTTTCGTACAACCGTGTCTAATGCCTTCTCAAATCCACAAAACTGCAGAAAATCCACTGGCCTACAGCCAGATGCTTCTCCACAATATTGCGCAGATAAAACACTTGATCCATGCATCCCCTTCCACACCCGAAACCTCCTTGTGCCTCACCCAAAAATTCATCAGACACCATCCTCATTCTCCTTTCAATAATCTTACCATACACTTTGGCTGCCAAACTGGTCAAGCTTATGGCTCTGTAGTTTGCACAGTCATAACGTGAACCCTTGTTTTTAAACAAGGGCACGATGACTGCGCTTCTCCAGTCCTTGGGAACCATTCCTGAGCTCCAACATAAATTGAGAAGCGTCAGGAAGAATTCCCAGACACATGAGCCTCCAAGCTTGATCATATCAGCAGACAACATATCAATACCCGCTGTCTTACCATTTTTCAAACTTCTAATCGCCCATTCAACTTCGTCCATACTAATGTCATCAGAGGATGCCGGTACGAATGCTGATCTGTTAGACCACATGTGGCACCGGCATCACGCTGAATATCCGCATACATATGTATGAGTGGAGATATCTCCAAAAATATTCACTCCATCGGCTTAACACATCTTGTGTTTGCGTAAGAATGTCTCCTCCTTCAGACCTTATTTTATTCATTCTGAAATCTGACCAACCACTCCGAGATTTCTTCACCTCCCTCCAGAAAAGTTAGGTGTTGCTCTCGAAGTTTTTGGTGAACCTTTCTTCTGCAATCATAATTGCTCTATCACGCTTCTCTTTCACTAAGGCTTTGGTGTCATTCTTACGTTGCCGATATATTTCTTTCTTCTGTTCTTTCATACTTGCACTCAGATTCAATGAAGATACATATTCCAGCCACGCTTTCTTCTTTTGGTCTACGGAAGCTGCTACTTCCGTATCCCACCATGCATCACCTTTCACTTTCCTATGCTTCTTTGAGCATCCACATACTTCTTTCGCTGTATCTACCATACTTTCTTTCAATACTCTTCAGCATTTTTCTATGTCAGATTCCGGCTGACTTGCCATTGTCAGCCGTTCACGGACACCCTCTGCATACTTTTCTCTTACACTCTCTTCTTGCAACTTTTCAATCTTTATTCTTTCAAGCCCTCCGAAGTGGACACGCTCTCGCCAGTGTCTCCACTTTCTGAACAGACCACTAAATCTCGCAATAACGAGATAGTGGTCCGTGTCGACAGTGGGACCCCTGTAGGCTCTTGTATCCAGAATTTTACTTCGGAGGCGACTGTCTACCAGAATTAATTCTATCATACTTCTCTGTTCATTCCTTCTCCATATATACATATGGATGTCTTTATGTTAAAAAGTGTGTTTGACACAATAAGGTTTCTCTCCATACATACATCCGCAATGACCTGCATCGTTCACTCTCTCATCACCAAATGAACCAAGCACGTCCTCGAAGTTTGGACGCTTGGTTCCAACCCATCCATTCAAGTCTCCGCATACTATCACACGTTTACTAGCTTCTGCCAAATCCAGAACTTCCCTAATATTATCCCAGAACTTCTCTAGATCCGATGCCACTGAAGAGCCTACGGGAGCATAAGCTGCGACCATGAAGACCCTGGTGACACCTAGTTTTATTCGGACCCATAGAAGTCTGGGATCAAACATTCCGTAGTCTTTCACACCTGAGGCCAAGCGAGCGGACAGCAACACCCCCACTCCCATGCTGGCCCGATCGCACTGCGGTACACCAGACCACAGAGCTATCCCTCCACCAGGAAGATCACAGGCGTCACTGCCCTTTCGCTTGGTCTCTGTTACACAGAGCACATCAAGCTGTCTTTCCGACATGACGGTTACCAGCTCGTGTAAATTACCTTCCACACCACCTCTTACATTCCACGTGCCTACTCGACACATCTGCTCCCCTCAACTCGCCAAACTGGGCAAGGGGTGATGGGTGGCGGCCCCCATCGCCGCATCTGCCATTGTTCGTACTGACGGGGACGGGTCGGTACGCGTCGCCTCTGGGGCACGCCCACGGAGTACAGAAAAATAGCGGAGGTGTTTCAAGGCAAAATCTCTTTAGAACGAAGCGTCGCTAAACGCGGGTGTTCGGGGGACGAGGTAAAACTATAGCTCCACCCCTAGATCAAAATCCATCTAGTGGTGAAATGTATTTTACAGCGTAATAGAGAACATTTTTCATTAATTTAGTTTGTCTATTCACCACTATGGCGTTACAAGCACAAGAGTTTTTTCCAGAACATTCCATATGCGTTAGTAAGGCTGGTCCACATTGTTTATACTAACTTACTCATCACGATGCCATCTTCCTTGCGGAGTAGGCAGAGAGAATAGAGTGCCAAAAGTCTTTATTCTTGTGTAAGTACATCTCTCGCTTCCTCAACATTCATAATTCTCTTCATACACACTCGACGGTTTCGGAGACTTCTGACTCCATCCTATTTTCAATAGATGACCGATTTGGTCTAGTTAGGTGAGTTTCAGTCTGTATATCTTCTTAACAGTCGCTCGTCCGGCATTCTTTCCACATGTCCGAACCATCGGAGCATTCCCTTTCGCATCTTTACACTAATACTCTCTTTCATACCTACTCGCTTTCTTACATCGTCGTTACGAATGCAGTCAGTCAGCTTTACTCCACAGATTCTCCGCAGAGATCGCATTGATTTTATTATCATGCTCCTTTTTGCATACCCAACTCTCGCTTCCATACAATAACGTTGGGACAAGCACTGCGTTGTGTATCGCAATACACAACGCAGTGCTTGTCTTGCTACACGTGCCTTCTGGCTGAGGTGATGACTGCCGAGAAGTTGTCCAAATGCTCCGTTCACTCTATTATACTCTACTCTAACTCACATTATTTATAATGTATATTGATAATCAGTATTGGGCATAAACGTAATGACGTAGGATCGTAGGATATTTTCGCTACGCTCAAAATACCAATGAAGCATTGGAGTGAAAGATCTTAATCAAGTATAAACCGCTGCGAGAGTAACTGAGATTGCGAAACAAAATACCGTATGCCAATGCATATCAGGATCAGGTGGATTCTTATGCACCTGTAGTATAGGCGATAACTTTCCTATTAGATCTATAAGCGGCGTTATACTTTCGCTTATCTTCTTTTGCGTTCAGGTCCTGACACTTCCTGGCCTTATTCTAGGCCAAATAGGCGAACTGCTTCTGACGTGCAGCCTCCCTGCAGGTACTGTTAAACCAGGGACGGGTACGACCGCTGACGGGTAACTTGGTGCTTGGGATAAATGAACCAACCCTATTAGCATAATTTCCGTCACGCAGTCCTAACGTATACATGCGGTTATAATTTCTGTATAAACAGGGAATTTAAAATAATAACAAATAAATCAATAACACGATGAAAAAAAAAACAATTTAATAAATAACATGACGTTAAACTTATATTCGATAATGGGTTCGCTGGTGTGACGCAAACTTTATGTTGTCAATTATTTCCGAATACTCACCGACAGATGACATGTAATTCTTTAATATTTATTTCTCACAGATCATGTAACTAAGTAATAAATCTTTGAAATAATTTATATTTTTTAAAGGATTTTCCTATATAAAAGCTAAATTTACTTATTTGTGACAAAACATTCTTATAATATTATGCTTTTATAATATTAGAGTGACGATATTGTGGAGTTGTAGGTATAACGCACTTTTCGGCGACAGATGTCTCTTTGTAATGAAATAAAGAAAATGTGTTTTAAAATATAAATATATATAAATTTAAACGACTTACACATGAAATGATACGCCATCTTGTTTTAATTTTGCTCCTGAGCAATTTTTACACCCATCAACAACGCACTTCATTGTTAAAAGAATTTAATACCTATATAAACGAGAGAAAAGAGCGAACCGATTGCAGCGACGGTTCATTTGATACTACGATTTTAGGCCCCGCCCACTGTGACGTCGTTGACCTATTTGAAGGCGACATGACCTAGTTGCCTTGCGGCATCTCCGCTATTTTTCTGTACTCCGTGGGCACGCCCTAACCCTCTTGAGTAATATTGTTCTATGCCCTAACCCGCACTGCGGTACGCATTCGAGCCGGATTGCAGCCTGTGGATTGCAGGCTGGCAGGGATCGCGACGAGCACGCTCCGGACTATGATCACCCCAATCGGGTGTCTTTGATTTACAATATTCAATAATAATAATAATAATATTCCATAGTGCAAGTTGTTATATGTATGGAAGCTGTTGATCACGTGTGTCACAGTGCTCGCAGTGTATATCGCAACAAAGCCTTTATCTGTAGTATGTCAGCTGTCAATTAGGGATGCAGGAACACAGAACAATACCAAGAGCCATTAAACAAGAAGACAGAACAATACTACTCCTACCGGAGTGTGCAGGAAGAACCAACAACTATCGACATATCGACGTTTTAAAAAATATTGGTCTATTAAATATCCTTTATTTTAAAAATATTTAATTTGCGCTATTTAGGTTCCAACCTAAAGGTAGCATCCACCACTAATAATTTATGATTTTTATTCGTTACTAATTTTCATATAGTGGGAAGAAGCCGTCCATTTATTAATTTTGTGTGTTCGGAATGAAGTGGTGAGCAGTGGGCTTAGCAGCATAGTATTAAATATTCATTTTTATTAATTTATCGAATCGATTAATCATTTTAATTGTATTATTATTGGCATTCAAAGCAGAACAAAAAAAAACGAACAAATATAAAATATCAATAGCGTAACAAAGGTAGCTCAGTTTTTGTAGTGCTAATTGCAAAACACTGATTTTCAGCTGGCCCTACAATAAACTTTCAACTTAACTTATTAGTTATAGTCAATCTTCATTATTCAATAAAATTATCTGAAAAGATCCTCCTTTCCGACGATTTTACAGTGTTGTTCTTCAATCTAAATACATCACGCTCTAGCATAATAATCTACGCTAAAATAGCCATCCCACAGGAGACCTCCACCTAAAAGAGTCGCCACGCTAACACCCGGTTTTACCCTCCCTCCGCATTAGATGTTTCACAGGAGGGCGCAGCATAGGACGGCCTCCCGCCAGAAGGACTGACGACCTGGTCAAAACCGCAAGGAGCCCTTGGATGAAGTCACTAGAGCGTCGGTGTGGAATGTCTGTAGACGATCCTATGACTCCATTATGACGGAAGAAGGCGTCGCGGTCATGTTTTAGTCAGTATTGTGGCTCATGAACTCGACACAAGAGTCGAGCCTGTATGACATCAAGCCCGACACTCCCCCTTGATGCTGTTGGTACCCCAGTGACGTGCGTAAACTTGCATTTTGGACCGTGTTAACAAAAAAAAAATCAGCCGTCGCGGGACGTCTGGCAGATGTGAAACATCATAATTATTTAGTAGTGAGAAAGAATGGGGTGGTGACACTTGTATTCATAGTCTGTCACCATACAGGAAACATCCTATTACATATTATTTATATAATAAATGAGAATTTCCAATGTCTGCCTGTACAAAATTATAAGATATGTAATAGACATAAGGCAATGAACTTATGTGTGAATATTATCCTATTATTTAATAAATAAGAATATTGTTGAGTCTTATATACTGAATTTTTGGTTAGCGCCTTCTCGCTATCCATAGACGAATTAAAACTGTTATTAGTTAAAGTACACATTATTTGTGAATAAAGAAAAATAGATTTTTAGTAGGAGCGGGAATCGAACCCGCATCTTTTCCAATCCGGGGAAGTACGTAAGTCGTAAGACAAATGTGATTAAGAAATTGGGATGATCGAAAGATCAGTAGGATAGCTTAGTGGCTTAGAGCACTTCCCCGGATTGGAAAAGATGCGGGTTCGATTCCCGCTCCTACTAAAAATCTCTTTTTCTTTATTCACAAATAATTTGTACTTTAAAAAGTAGCGGAGCTCGTCAATTGCTAAAAGAAATAGATCTAAACCACAGAACAATATTACTCAAGAGATCTAAACTGTTATTAGTTTATTGATTGCCCATTATGCTTTCTAACCAGAAACAAGCTTGTAAGTACACGCTGTTGTCAACAGATGGCGTTTAAAACAAAAATAAAAGCGTCGCCACGCTAACATCCGATTTTACCTCCCTCCGCATTATATGTTTCACATCAAAAAGGACCACTTGTTGTGGCATTCTCTTAGGGAGACCTATTGTGTACAACAGTGAATGTCGAATGACTGTTGGACGGAATAAAATATTATTATATACTTGTTTTTATTTATCGTAATACCTCACTTTCAAATCTTTTTCTCCTGATTTCATCACATCACAAAATTATATAGGTATGTTTGGACTTAGAATGAACGTCTATACACAGGATTAAATTTATTTCTATAAGCTTTTTACAACCCAAATCTGTTCAATAGAGTGCTATGCCCTTATTTTTTCTGTTTGTTTAAAAAGAAGGCATGCCTAATTGATCTATCAACCACTAGTAAAAATCATATTACTGAATGGATTGGGTTGCAATTTGACAAACATAGATATAATTATACAGGTATTTACGCAATTAAAAAAATCTTAGTCCACCCAAAAATTTATTGATCGCTTGAAGGGACTGAAGTATCGATAACGACATTATTTACTATTTATATTTTATTATTATTTCCCTAGCAATTTCCGCCATTTGCAGTTCAAAAACTTCGAAATGGCTCGGTAAATTTGTAGTTATGTCATCTCCTTCTGTTTACAGCTCAATGAATTAGTGTTATCAGTGACGATGAGTCATCGCCAATGATTACTTTACTCTATGGTCATCGCTAATGCCCTAAGGCCGCGAATTTATCAGCCGCCCCCATTGATATATTAATCAATGGCCGCCCCTCGTATTTTTATCACATAAAATTAAACATCTTTCAAGATAAATTAATAATATATTTACTCTTTTTATTAGGTACCTAATTGCTGGCCGGCCTCAGAATCAATATTTTTTTTTTATTATAACGCGTTTTCGAGATACCATCACTTAAAAATCCGTTCAATACTAAATATATCGGAAATATAACTTTCTTCATCATTTGTTCCTGTAAATTTTTTTAGAAGTTATTCTGCTATTCCGGACGGAGACAACTCCACAAATCAAAGATCATAAAAATCGGTCCAGCCGTTCTGAGTTATAAATGGTGTAACAAACCTGACTTTCATTATAACACATTGAACGGGTCTATACGCGCATTAAACTTTTAAATACTATTATTTTGACTAACCTCGACTTTTCGGCCGAATTGCACCAGCTGTGGTCACGACTTCACGAGTAGACTGGTGAGAGCAGGTGTTCGTCGGTTATATTGTGTGAGAATATCTTCAAATACCCTCACATTCTGACCGCAAAGTATAGGACACGTTTTGATAAGTTAGCGAGCGCGTATAGACCCGTTAATGTGTTATAATGAATATAAAACGCGAAAGTTTAAAAAGTACTAACCTGACTTTATTTTACTTATATGTATATAAACTATAGCTAGTAGCAGACTAGCCATGGCCTACCTGATGGTAAGAGGTAAGCTCCGCTCATGGACTTGCCAAGCCGCTGCTCACCATTTCGTTTCACGGATGGGAAAAGAGAGTCGGCGGCAATCTTCCGCTACAAATAAAATAAACCGAGATGCTTCACGGTGGATCACACGGAACGAAAAATGGGGTACCGAGTACCGACCCACTCGGGCCCGATAACACCAGAGTAACTCCCACTTGGTACTCAACCCTTCCACCAACAATGCAATATATCACTCATTCCACTAATTACTTTCATTTCGCACGACATCCGCGGGGCGGGGTGTGTGGTGATTCATAGTTAGTCAACACACGGAAAAAATCAGATTTAATATTTTGTAGGTACACATTTTTTTAAGCATTTGACATGCTTAAAAATTTAATGCTGTTTTGCCATTTCTCCATCGTGACAATTGCTCGGGACTTCTGATAACACATTCCTTCTTAATATCTTTGTGACGGATGCGTCATCTGTCGGATCTATAGTACTTACATAATTCCGACCAGGTAAGAAGCTACTATAATTAGTAGCTTACCTGGTCGGTAACAACAATCCAAGCCTTACAATAAAAGATTCAAACCAAATAATGACGCAGCCCTATAAATATTTTTTGATACCTATGACATGCTTAGTTATAAAAAATTAACACAGAACAGTACCTACCATTGAAGAGGGTGGAAGTAGAGCGGGGGGGTTAGAATGTATCTCACTAAATCGTATCGACATCGCATCGTGGTGATTGGTTGTGAGATCACCGTGATGATTGATTGCCCGTGCAATTATTGCGCGTCGATTTCTCTACCAATCACAAGCGAGATGATACGATTTCGAGAGTTACATTCTACGGGCCCAGGGTACATTAATTTAAACAATAATACAGCAGAAAACACCGTTTATTTTATAATTATGAGAGAATTTCAGATTGATAACCTACATACAGAATAATATGACTACAAAACCAATCTAATTCGAATTTTGCGTGTATAGATTCTCACTGATAAGTAATTACGTAGATAAACAATTAACTGTAACAATGATGGGTATTCAGCGATCCTTTACACGAGTATATCAAGTTTAAATATAATTTTGTCTTAAGGAATACAACTTGGAATATAAATTCTGAAATACTTTTATAGATACAAGAAACATTCGTAAAATGATACTAAACTATTTAATAACATTTATATCTAAACTAAATATGAAAACAACATTATTTATATTAAATAATAAACTCTATGAAAGGTAATTAGGTAATTACCTATTGTATTATTTTATAATAAACGCCAAGCAACATCCAAAAAGAATAAAGTACGTGGAAATTTGATAATTACGAACATTTAACTACGAATTGAGGTCTAGCGACTCTACTGAGAAACGATTAATTGATACAAATTTATGTATAGATAGTACCTACCTAATCAGTAAGATCAGGGTTACCATACAATCATAGTTTTTAATTTTAGATGCAAAATAAACAATTAGAACAAAATATAAAAGTGTTATGTAAAAATCCTGTGAACTTAGCAAAGCTGCGCGGCCTTAATAAAAGTACCTAGTAATAGATACAACATGTACTGTACCTATTCTGGTACCTAACCGTACAAGGAGTTCGCAACAGTACTTACATAATTAGTGGTGTGTATGAATTCACTAATTACAAATCAATATTGATTTAAGCAACAGCAGGATATTTATTTCACAAAAAATTACATTCCATTTTGAACGGAATCCAAAGATTGTTTACTTACATATCTCATAATAAGTGACAGGAATATTCTTAAAACGGAGATGATTTAAGACTGTAAATCTATGTGGATCTAATCCATATATTAGATACATCAATGACGATATTTAAATTGATGTAAAGGTCAATAATCACGTTATAATATACGAGTACGAAATTAGTGTTCGTTGTTCCAAAAATGCTTTAAGCAACTTTGATCTGAGTATACTTTTCAAATAGGTAACAATATAATGGGGGATAGGATGATGATAAATATTGTTATTTATGGTGATATATATGTAGGTAGGTATGTAACTATGTATGTACGTAGGCATTCAACAGTGAAAAACAACTAATTCAAACCTGATTAATTGATACGATACTTAGAAACCTAAATTGATTTAATAAGCTTAAACAGTATTACAATCATTTTTGGATTATATTTTAACACTTAGGTACTAACTATCGTCTGTAATGTAATAAAATGCTATGAGAATTGACACATAAGTATATAAACTATACTAATTGTGTACGTACTTATACAAAATTAGCAATCCAATCAATAATATGCATACTATCGATTATGAAAATATCTATATGTTGAGATTTATAAGAACGTGCGCGTCGAAGTCACATCAGCTTACACGTATGACGTGCGCGTTCCGGAAACGCTTGCACTGGAGCTACTAGGCGCGTGGCCCATACTTGAACACGAGAACATCACTTATATGTACACTAGTAACAGAGCCACAGAGGATACCTTTGCAATATGATTAGAACAATAAGAGATATTAAAAGCTGACTAGAAGTTTGGTACCTACACTAACAATTCTTTTTTACAAATTAGAATTTGACACGAAGAGTTCACAGCGGTGCACGCGACGGAACCCTTCGCTCCTAATGTACGCGTGTCACTTGTGCGAAATGTTCCCGGTGTAGGCATCTACCATAAAGGTTACATTGGTGTCAGGTACGCAGCCTCGCTTCGAGACCAATTTATATTATACTTACATACTAGAGATACGATGAGATTACATGTGACTAGCGAGTATCAGCGCGATGTCTGGTACGGCAGGCTCCCGCAGGAAGACAAGCGACAATTGACTGGCTAGTGGAGAAACGCGGCTGACCTTCATCTTGTTACAATGTAGCTACTCAGAGAAAAGGTATCACCTAATTTCTCTACTGTTACGAAGGCAGCTATATGAAAACCTACTCTTAAAGATAAAAATCTAATTACGCTATAAATATTAAAATTAACATTGCTTTATATTCTTAAATATTGAATTGTAGCCTAGGAGCGTGAGCTCGCGCGAGCCAGGGACTAGGGCGGTGGTAACTTAGTGCCGTTGCAGATTTATCAACTCGCGCTCAGCTCGTCTCGACAATACATCGTGTTTAACTTACATAATCCCTCTTGATAAAGCCTATTCCTTTTTCGATTTAATTTTAAAAATTAAGTAGGTAATTGTTAATTTAATTATTCATTATGAAATCGCTAATGTATGTCGGTGCTTAAATTTCAGAGTGACTTTCTCTATAATTTAATTTTATTAACGGAAAATACTGCTTGATAACTTTTAATTTAATTAAAAAGTTAACCTACCTAAAAGGCCAAACTACGTTAAATGCATAACAAAGAGATCGAATGTAACAGATAAAAATTGTTAATACACTGAACTATTAATTTGATCGAAAAGCGCCAAAGTTTCCAATTAGTCGTTTAATACTATGTATTATTTCGAAAAGTTCACAAAGTACTCTTACTGTTTATTAAATTACACAATAACAATTCATTATTATTATAAAGTTAACTAAACAACAACTGCATCTACTATCACACATTCGAAAGTTTTAAACAATTTTACAATTGTAATCGAATTTAATTATTGCTACAGCGACGGCATGCGGCACGCCGGCGCAAATTTTTGCGCGCTCGAAGGACTGTACCTACTGTCACAACGATAGGGCTGCTACGCTGTTGAGTCTAAGCAATGGAAGAGATCAGACTAAGTACGCAAAATAGACCGTGTAACACAATGATTTTACACTGGCCCATTTAATACACCGAAAACAAAGCGCAGAAAATATTAGGCGACTAGTTTCTGGAAATCTCACACGCTGTCCCCGTCAGTGAATTATATATTAGCAGAATATGGTATACGTTAATGAATAGTGTAGAGAAAATGATAACCGTGAGCATAAAAACTGAAATACTACAGCGCGCATTGGCGAGTAACGCTTTATGTAAATGTCGCTCTGTATATAAGCCTAATAAATAATACCTTTTAATTATTTATCTATTTATGTTTTAAAACGATTTGGCAATTTATTTAAATGAAAGTGGCGGAAAATGAGATATACCTATCTATTATGTGTGCTGCAAGGATCGTCACAATAACGAACATAAAGTAGGTATACAATAAAATCATTAGTGTTACATCGAAAATTTCAATTTAATCTCTACTCAGCTTATCTTTAACAGAGCAGCAAACCCCAAGAACTGTGACCACATCATACATTCCCTAAGTGCGCTGCACGATTTCTATCGTGCTAATATTATGTGTCACAGATCACACACGCGAACACAAGAGATCTTAATGTAAATGGTGAGGTAGAACCTAACTATATCGCACCTAACCCGCTCACCCAAACACACACCAAACGAACGTATTCTTCTTAAATTGCCAAATTTTTATATGGGCGCACGGGCGTTTATCTCCACCACTAACGACCTCTGTCGAATCGACGGTTACACTATTCGCGATTTTACGGAAATCGAAGTTCAATTTTATTTGAAGAAGATAGTATATCATTATCTCATAAATAAATATGTTCACGGATGTTATGCAGATGCCTAATATTTTGACGTTATGAAGAGTGGATCTTACAATATTACCGCTAAGTGATGAAAATTATTTGATTAAACATTATAATGTGTTATATTTTCACTGATTAATACAAATACAGCATAATAGATAATGTAAGTAATATATTACGTAATGAAAACTGATTAACTACACACCAACTGCAATACGCGCAGGTATCAAAATATAATTATCTATATGATTAACTAATTATGAAATTGCAATTATAATAATAATTTCGTTTGTTAAGAAATCTCAAATAAACTATTGAGTATTTAATTATGCTTAACGCAATTAATATAAACATTTATCTATTTGAGTAAATGCTATTATATACGATAGAACCAACAGTTATTCAGTGATTTCAAGTCTTTGCTTATATGATATTAATTTAAGTATACTTTCTCAAAATACCTGCTCACATTTCAAAATATATATGATATATTGCTTCTAAAGCTAACACGGACCGAATGGTCCAAACGTGATCCAAAAAGAAACAAAATATAAAAAAATCCTAATGTAAATCGATTTATGATTGAAAGCAACGAAAATTGGAGCAGGCATTTTGGCAATTTTTTTATGTAGGTGTAAGTATAGGTACTATTTATTGATGTTAACAGAAAGAACCATTATAAAATAAAGTCACATATCGAAATTTATCACGTTCAAACTACTTTCTCAGATCTCGGATATAGACTATCCATGGTCACTGAAAAATAGTGAATTTCGCAAATACGATAAATCCTGTTTAAGTAGCTTTATGTTATTATAACTCTTCTGTATATTGGTCAATACAACAGCTATGACACATTGCGATGAACACAGATTATGTTAAAACATGAGTAATTGATATAGTTTGAATTGTTTACAGACGAACTAACAGTGTTCTATACGTTAGTGATGATTCGCACTGTAGAATATTTGCAGCGAAGCGGGACGCAGGCACCAAGATATGCGGGATGGTTTCTCTTAGTATAATGGCCCTGGAACACAGTAAATTAGTTAAAATCATTGCTGAATGCTTTGTAGTAAAAACTACTTATACATTGAAATTACATAAGTATTATATTATATATTATGCGTCCAGCATTGGCTATTCTGATGACATTATTATAATTGATTCAAATGATACTTTCTGATATTTACGCGAATGTTACACATTTTGAAATAAAACTACGTTTACGGAATCTATCACGTTTACTTGATTTTTCTACTATCCCGATGTTGTTTGAAACAACATATCAGCCTTGGACGTCTAAGTTCACCCGTGGTCATGAATGCTGTATTCGAAACGTCGGGATAGTAGAAAAATAAAGTAAACGCGATAGATTCCGTAAACGTAGTTTTATTTCAAAATGATTCAAATGATTCGTAAACTTCTTTGTTTTATTTGGAATTCGCTATAGTGGATAGGTGAACTATTATATACTTTGTAATGCGAGATTTGCATTTAAATATAGAAATAAAACACATTTACATAATAACATACATAAAGATCGATATTTTAACATAGATTTAAGTAATGTAGTTGCTATCGCTAGAAAATTAACCATAAGTAGAGGACAACGTAGTAGTCTTCCATGGGAAGGAAAGAATAATTAGGAAGAAATATACTACATATAGTTAGGTATAGTTGTGCTAACCTTGAGACTTACTTTTATTGATTGATGAAGAGATCTATAGGAACAAATCAATTTCGACATAACTAATGGTCATTACCTTATTTGATAAATATTATCAATTTATGAATAGTGAAAGAAAATGCGTTAGGAATATTTTATGGTAGTCTATGAGCGAAAAACGGTGGAATGTCCGTAAATAAGGTGGCAGTATGAATAGCTAGAGAAAGACGCAGCAAGCGTTGAAAGGCTCTTAACTGGCTCCAATTAGCGCTGAATCCCGGGGTTGGTGGGCATAGAGTAGCCTATTAATATTTGGTGAGGCAGTGGTGCAAGTCTCACGATTGCACCTAGTTCTCTAAATAGAGATCGGAGTAATAATGCTCTCCTGTCTGAATAAGCCAGCGCTTGCAGCTGAATTTCGGCATAATTTTAATGGCTGCCCAGCACAATATTCCTAATAATCGTCATATAGAGTAAACAATTCTAGGTGGATGTTTCTTTGAATGTAAGACACGTCATTATTTGAAATTATATATACTATTTTCTAGGTGAATGTTTTCAAATAATGTCATGTCTTACATTCAGAGAAAATGTGACACAAAGTACACCCAGATTCAGAAAAACCATTTGTTGATCACACAAAGAGTTGTCCTGTGTGGGAATCGAACCCACAACACTCGGGCGGGAGGCCGGTATCTAAACCACTCCGCCATCTGTGCAGATATAAAAAATAATATAAACATGATGGTAGACATAACCTATAAACCTTAACACAATAATTTTGTGATACTTACCTTTTGAATATAATTATAGATATTGAGTTTTTATCATATTATATAGGTATATGGAAGATACATAGGTATATTTAGAATAATTATTATAAATTATATATATAAAATAAACTACAAGAAAGTAGGTATACATAAGTGCCAAAATAGATATATAAAGTGCGGATATAGTAATATTTATAATACTTAAACAAAAAGGTATTATAAGAATATTATAAAATAAAAGTAAGCAAGCTACAGCTTCAGGCTAATTGTAAATGAAATATAACTACTTTTAGATTTATACCGCATTCAGATTTTACTTTAACACTACTCATTGAGGATTTTTTATTAATACATTGAGTGTCAAATTAAACTACTGAACAATTGTGTTTACATTAGTAACATTATAAAAATGTGATACGAATTATCAAAACAAATTTTAAATAACAGTTTTAATGACCGTAATGCGGACGAGTAAGTCTAGTAGTTATACCCTGAACTAACGGCGTTTATACAACTCAAAAAAAAATGCCACTCTAAGCAAAGTAGGTATATATAACTATGTAGGTATATAGTATATAATAAGAGCATATATAGTCTCCTAATTGAATGCTATGCGATTGGCTCATGCAAATTTCTGACCCCAATGTAAAATGATATAGTATAATTTTGACTTTGTTCCGAATGCGATGAATCGGTTGATTCATGCAAAGCATGGCTTATTTTATAGCCATCGATTAAATTAGTAATTCAAAATCGAGTATATATCTACGCCTCGATATTAAAACTAACTAGGGATGCGGTCTATAAAGGCCTTAATTCGCATCAAACCTGCCCCATCAATCGTTTAGAAGAATGTGCTATAGATGTAGCCAGTCGCTATGAGTCCGAGCACGAGCAGGCACAGCATAATCATTATCTTCTTCTGCAGTAGACAAACACAACAAATATTAGTAGAAAGTAATATTCAGCGAGCGTCCATGTACTGCAAACGTGATTTAGAACATACGGCCGACTAAGATTATCAAAACCAGATATTAAATTCGTCGGACAGTGAAAGATATTCTAGAGCACGCAGAGTACCTTCCGCTCGCCGTTCACTTACAAATTACCTTTGAGCACTTTGCGATCGATGTTATGAGTTGGACCGCTCATTCTTTCGATATGAAAAAGCTGGACGCGTAGCTCAAGACGACGATGCCCAGTATGAGCAGGCACACTATGATCATGATCTTCTTCTGTAGCGCCGAGTGTCGAGTGACGGTGCGAGCATGCAACAGTACGCTTTAGACTCTCCCCGAGTGCAACACTCGGGAGAATCATTTCAATTCTCATTACACATTATTACTATTATAACAGAATCTCTCTTCAGTATTAAATTCATTAAAATGTGGGTGCGTTATTTGCCTTGCGTATACACTTATATAAGGTTTAAATAAAATAAAAAAATAAATCGAAATAAATATAAATGTAATTTTCGAAATTATAAACATATTTACAACATGAGTAGTTTTATGATAACAGAATTTTTAAACGACTCTGTAGTACACCTGTCGTTGTAGACGTAGAAATACTTATATTTTAACAAATAAATCGTGACCTCTATTAAGGTTAAGTAATTTATTAATATTTAATAACAATGAAAATGGCATTAAATGATATTTCACAGTCTTTTGATTATATAAATAAGTGCACAAGCTATGTTTGTGTTAAATAATTGAGGAAGTTGTTCTACACTATTTGTTTTTTTTTTAAATTTACTGTCATCAATTGGCTATAATGCTGTTTGCATTTACATAATTAACCCATCCCCTGTCCGTTTGTAGACACAATAGAAATTTAATTGTTATGTATCATATATGATTCATGGGACAGGGAAATGTTAAAGATTGTCTTTGCAATCAAAAACCTTTACAATCAAAAGGGCTTATTACGGATTTTTAACTCCATATTTTTAATTCTTTTCAATGGTATTATGCGGGTTTATAACAGCTCTTTTTCTCAACATAATTTCCTACAAAAAATAAACATTCCACGTGAAAGACGCTTCTTACTGTATTTGTCCATTCAATCCACTTGAACAAGATTGATATAATAAGCTCTTTTGAAAACACATTCCACGATTGTTACGTAGTTAGTTTACCAAACAGACGCAATTTCGCACATTTTAGTGAATATTTAATCACGTTAAATATACAGTATATTTTAATATTACACCTCAAACTAATATAAATTATAATAATCTATTCTTTCAAGTTGAAATAAAAATGCTAGTTTTAAATGCAATTAGTATACCCAAGTGAAATTATAATCAGCTGTAAGTATACACATTTAAACCAAAAAAAGAACTAAAACAATCAAACCAACATATAATATTAACACAACTAATCCATCACAGTTTTTCTACAAACTGTAGAGTAATGGACTAATTTCTAACATCGAAAACAAAATTATAGTTAGAAATATTTATTTTGAAGTAAAGAAGGATGTACACGGATCTTTTCAAAATTATTATTAATATGCAAAAATATTTTCCACAGTAGAATGGAAATACTCTGCTGTACAAAATTAGACAAATATTTTAAGTTTTCTTATAATTGTTCGGTATTTTCAGCTTATTTTTTTACCTCCTTAACACTCTTACGACAACTATGAAATGGAAATGGGGCTATCACTATATATTTTCTAGAATAATTCCAATTTAACATGATTCAATTTCTTTGGTAGTAATTTGGATATACAATAAGATCATACCACACTTTAGCGGTAACATGAGGCCCAACTTATTGCGATGCATGATATGTGTGAAAGAGCGAACTGAACACGTTATCAATAAGTCCAAGACTATCAAGATACCTCATGGCCTGCGGCACTAAGTAGCTAACTCAGCCGCTGTAGATGCACCGGTATTTGATACTAAATTAAGTTGGCTTTGTAGTAAATTTGTATTTTTAAGTTTATTCGGTAGCGAACTTGGATATCTATGACGTTAACAATGAAAGCCACCTGGAAACGATAGGTTCTAAGATTGTAAGAATTATACGTACATAAATAAGACTAAAATACTGATTAAGGCGTACTCATTGAAAATAATAACAAAAAGTAGTGTTTCTTGTATCATCAATGTAAAAAATATGATGTGTTAGGTATATTATTCTGTATTTTAATAGTAAAGGTATCAAGACTAATGAAGCGCCTTGCCTTAGAAGCAACATTAAATAAGGTCGATTAATTACAGACTGCAATTATTAGAATTGCAATCTGTTTTGCAATAATTATTGAATAATTATAAAGCTAACATATTATAATATTACAGTCACCGACTGTAATCAATAAACATCTAATAAGTAGTTAACAAACCGCATCAAGCATATTAAATATATAAATATAGACCAGTGTTAATATTACTATAAAAAAACTTGGACCAAAGATTGTCGTAAGATATTCATGTACTTGGAAAATAGTGCCTCATCAAAATATTGTGATGTTATTGTTTTTTAGTTTTAGTAAATATTTACATACAATAATAACGACTAAATATGTGTTTTATATAAAATTTAAGGCTGGCGATACCTGTAAAGCTAATATTAAATAACTTACAATTCTACAGCACAATCTACGTTATTGCACTTTACACATATTGTCTTCAATCACCATCTCAGTAGATGGTATAACATTTACAATATTAACCTGTTTTTTCATTAAATTTATCTTACAACAAGAAATATAGAACATAAAGGCTGTGTTTTTAAGAAAATATAGTGTATATAGTAGTAGCTAGTAGGTGGCGCTAGTGCTTTTATTAACTTTTATTATCTGTTGTTACTAAGTTTCTATCAAGAAGTCTTTATATTAACTGAACACTATTTGACTTCGAATATCATGTTGATGTTATTTATATATTTTTAGTTTTACAAAATAATAATAATGCTTACTTTATAAGTATTCAGTAATGTGCTTCTTCATTCGTATTTATTCGCGGCAGTTTTCAGTTAGAATATAAGCTTCTTGATGACAAGACAAAACTAACATGATAAAGAACACAGCCTTTCCAAACGATAAAAAAATGCTACAAAATGCATTAATACAACCATGCACCTGTGAAATTCAAAGACAATGTTTGCTATAATAATCACAAGCAATACATTCATATATGTAGACTACGTTAAAATATAGCTTTAGCCTGCATATATTATCATTCAATGGTATACGGCGAATATCAATGCTTGTGTTCACAAACGAACTGTATTCATACACATTGTCCGCGTGGCCGGTCGCAAGTCTCGGTGACGTCACACGCCGGCAATATCTTCCCGAAGTTATGAAAGTCCAATTGCGAGCGCTATTATTAATATAACCAGCGTAACAGACAGGCATATTATGATGAAGATTTTTTTCTGCAATGATAAAGGAGAAACAAAAAGAACATAAAATTGTTGCTCTAGAATACGTTCAAGCATAGCCGACAAAATGTAAGTATGTAGTAAATGTTTATTGATATCAATAATATTTTAGGGCTGTGTGACGTAATTTATGGATAGCCCTCTATGGCCCCTACTGGTAGGTAACCTATGTAATACATAAATATCTCTACTTATATATTTTTTTAATATTGAAGCAACAAATTTAATTTTGTAATATTCTGTTAAATAATAATATAATGTTTAATGGCAAATAATCAATTACAATATTTATTCTATAAGAAAAATTGTCAGTAGCAGCCGCAGGAGTTTCCAGCAGGAGTTTGGAAATGTGGCCGGTAGACGGTAATGAGGCAAGAGACTGACCCCCTATTACGTGGGACTTAAACATAGCTGGCGAACCGTGAGTGTGTAATATAGTATCTACACCTCTGCCTACCCCTTCGGGGAATACAGGCGTGATGCTATGTATGTATGTGTATTCTTGTAGAATTTTATAAAGTAAGTACCTGTTTTATATTTTTCTTTATGATGTAATATGTAGTAGTCACAACGGATTTTTTTGTGTCGCAAGGCATGTGCGCCTTCTACAGTTTACATTAAGTAATCGAAACATGTTCGATTATAATTTAACAATTGTAATCGATAATCATATTATTTATCGATCGTACTAAAAGATGTGGAGTCTTCTATATCTAGATTAAAGCTTATTCACACATATTGTTTGTATACTTTTTATTGAATATAAAAATAATAAATATAACCTAAACAATTAAATATGAAAACATTACGATCTCTTTCAATGGTTTTGTTAATCGAGTTGTTAAACATTTGAATTGGTCAGAGTCAGCATTAATCGTATGATTCTGTCACAATCCCCACTTCTTACTCTGTGCCTAACTTCAGAAACACAAAGATCCGTTGTGACTAGAATTTCAACTAAGATATTGATGACTGAGTTTAATGAGACGACAGACTAATAATTTCATCGACTACACTTACGATAAATAGTAATATAATAATAATAATCAAAAAGGTTCTGGCATGCTAATTGAAAAAAATCTATTGCAATGGAATTTAAAAATGAACTACATAATCCATGACTATTTTAGTTTGAAATTAATTCGTGAATAGTTGAGGACATGTTATGCGAATATTTATTGGTAAATGTCATATTCTAAAAATACTTATACATCTAACAAATACGAATAAGATCGCTTATATCTACTATTGCAGAGAAGCTATATTACATTAAATAACAAATATGTGAAGTTAAAATATCTAAAATTAATATAGCAGATTTTGCCGGAGAGCAGCTGGTAATTCTCATTCATATTACTTACTAGCTTTCTCCAACAACAGCAACGAAGTGACACAACCACCGCAAGTATAATAAGAAACTATAGACCATCCCCGAATCCGCCATCACCGAGAGCTTCAGATTGGATATTTGGATACAATAGTGCAATAATAGTAGAGACCATATTCGCAACTTAGTGCTTGTTACGTCAAAGGATTGGTTTTCAGTAACGTTACACTTATGCCCGGTTCCTATATTCAACGAATCGTCACTGTATGACAGCTACCAGAAGTTTTTAAGATACCGATACCGAGGCTTCACAGGTGTTTCACAACATTATTATCATGTCTAGCAGTAACGAAGAACTGTCAGTTAAGTATACCGATGACCCTCTTTGCGTTTCATTATTACATCAATCGTTTCACATGATGTTCAGAAAAAAGGTGTTTTTTTTAAATAAATGTTGTTATTTATATACAAATCTTTAATACAAATAATTAAATTATTGTTTATTAACAATTAAATAGTTTAGATACAAGTTAGACCTTAATAATTTGTGTTAAACATTATAACTATTTTATGCCTATATCTAAACGAAACGCTTACGCACTAAATACTACTGTCAACTTGAACAACAATCATAATTATGACACAAAAGCCATTCAATAATAAGAAGAAGATAATTATGACAACAACCATAGTCACAGGATTCTCTTTTCTATAATCTATGGCCCTATATAAAGCTCATGGAAGTAAAATACTATGTACAACGTAGTATTTATTACTGATCGATTTTCAATTTTTTAACTTGTTCTAAGCGAGTGCTTGACTATAACCCTCCTAATGGACAGTAAAAATATAGATGATATTTAGCAGCATCGGTTCAAACGAGTACTGAATGAGTAATGCGTATAACCAGAAAATACTACTCCATGCATGAGCGGACTTAGGTTCTATATAACATTAAAAGCTGCCCTGACGTAATGTACTGTCGCACTTTCGCAAGTACGCCAAGCTTCCTTGCCGCTGATTTTGCCTTAGATTCAGTTTAAGCTTTCCCCCATTCTTGGGGAGGCCTATGTCCAGCAGTGGACTTTAAAAGGTTGATGGATGGATGGAATCATATACCAGCACACGACTTCTTAAAACCCAAACTGGCCGGTAAACATGTCATCTACGGTTAGTATATTTGACAACATAACTATCGGTTGCTTTTTTTTTTATAGAAACACCATAAATCTTCGTTTTCATAGATTGTTGTTACGGATCGTAACTGAAAACCCTCCCATCCGTTAGTCGCAGACTATCAGTTAATTCACTTACGACTCGTATTTTATAGGAACAGATTTTACTTACGCCTGGTAGAATATTCTACCGATTGTAAGTAAAACGACCCGTTTTATTATTATAGGAACCGGGCATTACAGCTTTTCGAAAAATCAAGGTAAAGATAAATTTATCCGTCGGAAAGTAGTTATACTATATCCAACCTTGTTATTCAAACACAAAAGCCGCATTCCAAACAATTAGTGGAGCAGGCTGCATGCAACTGATATGTGATGTGCAAATTATTTCATACGACATTCCACATAAGCAACATCTGATAATACGTAATCGAATGAACAATCTATGCAATCTATACAAATAAATTAAAGTGTCTGTTTGTAAAATCTAAATTACAACTTTTTACTAAATGTATATGAGAGTATATACTGTTTGTTCCAGCAAATCTCCAGAATGGCTGGACCGATTTGGATGGGACTTTCACTAGCAGATAGATGTTGTTACAAGGAGTAACTTAGGCTACTTTTATTTTGGAAAAATGATTAGGGTTCCGCGCAAAAAAAAAAAAAAGAATGATGAATGAATACCGATTCAAAAAGATAAGCATATACATTAAACCACCGGCTAATCTCCTGAACAGGTGGACCGATTTGGACGGGATTCACAGGACCACTACTTTAATTTTCAATGCTGCCCTATAAAAAAGAAAAAAACTAAATTCCACGCGGACGAAGTTGCGAGTACCAGCTAGTTAATAACTATGATTAGATACAGATGCTCTTGTGAATATGCTAACACGCCTACTAATAGTAATGGCTGGGGGTGGAGCGAAAAGAGAAAGCCACTGAAACCATGAAAGGCAAGGAATTTAGCAACAGGCTCCAAAATGCTAATCCGGGGTTGATGTTAAATAAGACCACGGTCATCAGCCGTCTAAAATGATAACCGATCTCATGGAATGACGTTACAAAATAGTGTCAGATATTTATTATGGCAGAAAAAGAAATTAGTGTGACATGGTTCAAAGGGCGCCGATAGAACGCTCAGCTCCGCCTTAATTAACAACTAGAACCGACACTGGCTGCTAAGTTACAGCTTCTTTTTAGGGTATACACACGATATAGCACACGAGATTTTTTTAATACATATATGTTGAGCGATAGCCTAGTGGTAATAAAACCAAGGACTGCAAAGATAGTGGTTGGCTTGTGGAGTCTGCCAACCGGCATTGGACATGCCAGTGGACTATGGCCTAATCCCTCTGACCATGAGAGGAGACCCATGGTACAGAAAAAAGGTTGAAAAAAAATTGTATACGGTATTATTACTAATGTTTAATACGATAAAATTCTGCATCCAAACGTTATTTCTTTTTCTTTAATATTGGTTAACGTGGACCAAAATTAGAAGCTTACGTTATTTTTACACTCATTTGTCAAACTGAGTGAAAATATAATAGGGTGCGCTCAATGCAAAAATAATATGTACTCTGAAATCTGAAGTCGCAACTTTTAAACTTATCTCATAGTAATTAATAAAACTTTGTAAATCTTAATATAACATGCACCATGCATAAGATAAATCCATGCTTTATACCTGAAAGCGGAGTTTAAAACATTGGTATGACCTATAGAAGTATTTAACAATGTTATACCTAGTACACTGTCGAGACTTTACCAATGAAGAAACAGTAATTGTTATTGCGCCAAAATCCCATCATTGCAGCGGATATGTAGATGTGTGTAAAGTTTAGTAACAGGACCCGGCTTAGCCATAGTTAGATATGCAGTCGAGTCCCCCATACGCCCGATTATAGCGCCGAATTCACACAAACTCTATCGAAGTTAAACATCGTTAAGATGAAATTGAGCGTTCTATAGCGCTGCTTATCAACTTATATGTCTGTGCATTTTATATTTAAGAAAAAAAAAAACTTTAGGCTATTTAGACGAGACCACCGAAGGAATGTAACATAGTTCCAGTGGCCCGCCAATAAAGGCGGAGAGACGGCACACGACGGGTTTCTTTAGTGGGTGAGGGCCCCACACTACCCTGTTCGTTGCCCCGAACGACGGGATGTGCGGTTAGGTACATTTTTACCCGCCTAAAAAAATATAATTTTTTTTCTGTTTGTTTGCTCGCACATAAAGCAAAAATTATTTTGATGAAATATTTTTTGTTTGATAGCTCTTGATTAGATTTCAAACTGGTATCGTTTTGTCCCGCTACTATATCAGGAGCCGCGAATATACCCTAAAAACTAGTTTTGTCTGCCGCGCTTTGTAGAGCCGGGCAAAAGCTAGTCAGTTTCTAGATGGAAACAAAACAATTTTTTTAAATCAAATATTTAATTAAATTTATAAATTAAGCTTATTATTTATATTTTTGTGGTCTTGATTTCTGTTAAAAAGTGGTGCAAGACATTGTTTACGCAGGCTAATAAATTATGCCTTAAATTAATAACAATGTAAATAATGTATATGATAATTTTAATGTGTGTTAAAATTTATTATTTCCTAAAATTTTAATTGTATTATTTGTTATCGAATAAGTACACATGTTAACGTAATGTGAAATCACTAATTGTAATAAAGCTTTTAGAAAAATCTACAAAAATATGACTGTTTTAAACATTTTTATGTATATTTTAACACTTGACATGCTGATCAGCTACTCTTAAAGTACAAATTATAATTTGTGAATAAGGAAAAAGAGTATTTTAGTACGAGCGGGAAACGAACCTGCGTCCCTTCCTTTCCGAGGAAGTGCTCTAAACCCATTGAGCTATCGTACCATTTCTAGAAATATCGAATTTCCTCATCGCATTTGTCTTAACGACCAACGCCATCTATCGGCAATGCATTTACATGCATTCATCCAATGTAGTAAGTTTAATTTTGCAATTAAAATTCATACTATTTGATGGCGTGATTTTTCAAACATTTTGATCTATATTTTAGCACTTGACATGCTGATCAGCTACTCTTAAAGTACAAATTATAATTTGTGAATAAGGAAAAAGAGTATTTTAGAACGAGCGGGGAACGGTTCCCCGCTCGTACTAAAATACTTACGCAGTATTTTAGTAAAAGCGGAAACCGTTCCCCGCTCGTACTAAAATCTCTTTTTCCTTATTCACAAATTATACTCGTACTAAAATACTCTTTTTCCTTATTCACAAATTATAATTTGTACTTTATGACTGTTTTAATTACCGACATAATGTAAATACACATAGTATCACTTGTTTTTTGGCGATTTATTTAATTGTTAATAGAACTTTATCTGTCATCGAACAGTTGATATGGTCGACTTGCAGTCCAGCAGACAGTAACATTGGCAACCAAATTAACGACACCAAAATGATTACCAGATTCATCCATACATTATACAGTAACTATTTTATTTTACTTTTATAAGAAAGTAACAGTAAATTTAGACTATTTCGAATGTATGAAATCGATAAAGAGACATCGTTTGTATGGGGGCTCGAACTTTCAGGAAGATGTGGATTTGTTGATGTAAATTACCTTCCGAGCTTTACACATGTACTCGCGGGCCTTCACTAATTGGCCGCGGCCGTCGTCCACGAAGTCGGCGGCTTGAGTCACGTGGTACTCGATGCGATCTATCAGCTCACCCTGCTTGCCTAAGGTCAACGGCGCTAGGAGGGAAAGGACACGTACCGAGGCCACACGGCCGATTGGTTCATACGGTTCACATAGATCCCCGAGTATAGAGTTATCGTGTTACAGGAACCGACCAAGACGCTGAAGTAAAACGTTAATAATATTAGAACAGATTTCAAAATAACCCCAGTTATGATATCATAGATACTTTAGTTGGAGTCAAGTAGATATTTATAAATAAGCACAGACGGACACATGTGTTATATAATATATATGGCATACAGTGTTAACTTAGTTGTTGCACGATGGTTAAATGCAATGATTATAAACGATACACCAAACTAATGTTATATAATAACGTGTTTAATAGCGTAAACTATTAATTATATAAATAACGGTTATTATATAACAAGTACAATAATAAACAGAAGGCAAATTACGCACACACCAATGATTATAAATTAGTGATACATAAAATCAAGTACGAATTCACGAAGCCCATTTCAATGTTAGTATAAATTGAGCCGTAAGAACACAACAATCAAAGCGAAATCGTGAAGGTATGGAAGGACTGACACAAACACGAGTGTGAACCAATCACCGTATCAATGTTAACAAAATGCAAGGATCAACGAATCAAAACATTCAAAACGAAACGAAACATGGTACAAATGGACGCAGGAGTGGGACGGGCGGACGGACAGGGAGAAACAAAACAATAACATATTAGTAAAATACGAATTTCATCGGAATATTCACTCACCCGTCGAGCTTTGCTCTGATATTTTAGTGCCTTCTTAGTGTCTTGTGTGGCAGTTTGGACATAGTCCACAGCGTGTTCTACATGATACTCAATGCGGTCGATCATCTCTCCCTGTATCCGTAACAACCAGTTTAATTTTCTATACTACTCGTACTAGCCTACTAACTACGAGACACAACACACTATATAGTGGTGTTATTGACTACATTACCTAATGCGATATATATTTCTCGGGAACTCGTATCGAATCGCAAATCTCGGCGTAGGATGCAATTGCAGTAAAACTACAAATCCTGACGGGTTTTTAATACGTTTCCATGATTAAACGCGTATTACCTACATTTAGATCCTAACAGACATATTGATGAAATACGATTTCAAAAACTTATTCGTCTCGCATTGAATATGGACTGTGACACCTGTAGCTATTTATTAATTTATTCCCTATGCCGCAGCGTCAAATTCAAACCAGGTCAACTATTAACCCATTTTTTCTGTATGTACTTAGGGAGCCTAAGCACCGGGTAAGCACTATTCGCGCAGATAAAGAATAGGGTTAAAACGCATCACCCATATTTAAATCCCCCACATACTTTCGTTATTTATAGACACGCGCCGATATAGCTGCGGTGAAACTTAACTTTACCTGTAAAATTATTTATTCTATTAATGTAACTGCCTCTATGGTGCAGCGGTAGTGTAAGCGACTGCTGATCATGAGGTCTCGGGTTCGATCCCCGGGTCGGGCAGTATAATTGAGATTTTTCGTAAAAGAAAAAAGGAATATTTCTCAGTAGCCCGGAGTTTGGAAATGTGCCCGGTAGACGTCAATAGGCGCGCCCCTTATTACGTGGGACTTAAACATAGCTGGCGAGTCGTGGGTGTGTAATGCACCTCTGCCTACCCCTTCGGGGAATACAGGCGTGATGCTATGTTGTAACGAAGCCTTGCAAAAGTTGTTTTAATGTGTTGACGGTTTTGGTTTAATTAGAAACTGCTCGATTGAGGATCGATGCTATGATAATACGATATTACGAGTTGATATACTCATGTTATCACTTCAATACATTAAAACACAGAATATGCTAGATGTTTAGTATAAAAACAAAATTGTCGTGACCATAAAAATTGCAAAAAATAATAGTCCGTTTAAGTTCTGATAATTTACTTTCAAGTCATCTCTGTGATATGAACTTGTGAACTTGGCCATCTTTATTGACAAAAATATCATTTCCATGAAGCACATAATATATTATATCGCGTATGAAGAGAATGCCAATTCGATTGGACACCATAACCAATCTCATTTTATCCGCGCGAATAGTACACGTATTAACTTTAAGCCTATCTATCACCCCCGTAAAGAGTGGTAAAGCAAAGCTGTTATATAAATGCAGTGTTGGTGTGTGGTGACCTGGCTCTCGACTAGCATCGCCATGTCCATAAACATGTCGTGCAGCTCGCGGATGGACGTCTCCAACTTAATGATGTCCGCATGCCGCGCCTCAATGTCTGCCAGCGTCTGCTTCGCTTGCTGGGTCTCCATAATTATCTGGAATTATAATATTAATATTATTAGGAATTGGAAAACTCGAACCAAACCATTACTTATGTCGAATAATTTGGCCAATGTACAGACGAAATTTGTCTTGCCTATTAGTATGGGAGACGTTTGCCCACACGCACAGCGAGGCGCATATAAAGGTAAACAACAAATATTAAAAAAAAATCATATAATATAGACGTATGAAGCAAGGTATATTCTTGAATGAAATCTGTAATGTTCTGACGAAAAAACGATCTATATACATACTCTAAGCCTAATGGCAAATAAAATAAAAAAACATGAAAATATTTAAGTGATGGTTTGTGAAGTCATATTATGTGGAAAGCGAAATGGACTACAGCCTGAATCCCTGTCACACAGTGAAGAGACCCGTAATATAAGCTTTCAGAACGATAAATGTATCTGTTAAAATAATACAATAATATACATATACTAGCCAGCTAGTTTTTCGGTTATATCTCAGGTTCCCGATATAGTAGCGGGATAAAATGTATACCAGTTTTTAAGTCTAATCGAGATCTATCAAATAAAAAAGTTGGATTAATTTTTGCGTGATGCGCGAACAAGCAAACAGACAAACAGATAAACAGACAAAAAATCTAAAAAAAATTGTTTTGTGTTTAAACACGCCTATATAGTCGTCTATAACAGTATTTTTTTCTCAAATATCTTAAACGTACAGACACAGCTCTGTTACAGTTTTATAATAGTATAGATATATAAGTTCAAATCGATCAATCAATGTCTATATCTTCTTTCTTGTCCGCCGCGCCGTAATTACGTGGTTGGGATTAGTTTTATTTCGGTATGACTAATTATTAGTTTCGCTCAAGTTAGAAATATGTGTCGCGATGTATTTAAGTATTCTACTTTACCAAAGGTCCTTGGCAACGACCCAGATTTTAATTTGGTACTAACATTACGATTTTCTATAAATAGTTCTTAATTAAGTTCATAGTAGTCGAAAATTTGGGACAAACTTGCTTTCGTCATATAGAAACGACTAGACTACCTCTAGCCTACTAGTTGACGATTTTTTTGTTGTATGACGATCACCTACTAGTTGATGCCACTTGCACCTCAAAAATCAGCATAGTTCACGAGTCATGACTATTTCTCTAAGCTCTCATGAAAGATTTAACAGCCCTGTTGCCATCACAGCAACGACCCAAATGCACAGGACCATCATAGCTCTGTATTTTCAGGATTAGCTGAGGATGCATTGTCACTCCGGTGGATATTGTTGTTGTAGAGAAGCAACGTCTTCTAACTTGTCACACTATATGTAGTTTAACTCACGTAAATGTTTACCGTGTGGTTGTTAATATACAACACCAACTAAGAAATACAAAAATGTTTTGGTTACAAAATAAGTACCTATAACAGATATGACATCATCTCATTATCTTCTGCGAGTTCTGTATCTGTCTTAGACCTTGCACATCCATTTGTAATATAGTGCATCCATGTGCTCTAGGGGGATTCGGTCGCGGATGAAAATATAAACTACTCCTTCATCATCGCCAAATACCATCAAGCGGAAAGCTGTCAAAAAACTATATGGTTGTCTGTAAAGTCGGTTTATGGACGATAATTTTACGTGATAACGTCATATATCTCGATAGATGCGTTACAAACCGAACGCTTAGGCCGATCGTGCCTCTATCGCTTGTTCCGCGTTCTCGCTTGTACGCTAGGCTCAGGCGGAACGTGACAATGATTCATGCTTTTTCGTGCGTGCAGCCGGCGTTCATCGATTTATTTATAAGACGTTATCACGTCAAAATAGTTTTGGTTAGATTTATAAAAATGATAAATATACTGACCCCCTGTGTGAATACTGCCGAATTTCCTTGTTCAAGCATCTGCTCCAGCTCATCATCGGTGGTGGCGCGACCGGTGATCTCGAGTTGTCGCTGTATCCTGCTCTTGCACCGATCTCGGTAGTCCGACTGCGTGCGGTTGTACTCCGTCATAACCTCCACAAACTTACGCGACAAGGTCGAGTGCTGTGTCTTTCTTATCCTTAGATCCGCAGACGATTTATTCGAGTGCTCCTCTTGTTCGATATTCTGCTCTATATCTGTAAATTGGATGAATCTCTTTGATGTTTGGAACTGACGACGTAATGCGATAAGAGGAACTTGAACGTCGAAAGTTTGAATAAATGTTACTCACGTTTTAACTTTCCTCTGACTTTGTTGGCAGTTTTCTTAACGTCAGCCATGAGATCCTCTAGTTCATGCTTTGTTTCTGTAAAAATAAAATAACATTATTTGAGTTTGTTGATAAAATATTGGATTCTGTCCGCGACTACCTATATGGACTTCACATAATATAAAAAGGTTGCTATATTTTTACCATGCGCGTGTGGAAAATAAGGCTGTTACCATAACCTATAGACGCTAGCAACACCAGAGGCATCACTAACGCATCGCTAACTGCAAGGAAAGGGTAGGAGGTGGAGAGGAACCACCGAAGGAATGTAACATAGTTCCAGTGGCCCGCCAATAAAGACGGAGAGACGGCACACGGCAGGTTTCTTTAGTGGGTGCACGCCCCACACTACCCTGTTCGTTGCCCCGAACGACGGGGTGTGCGGTTAGGAACATTTCTTTCCGCCTTAAAAAAAAAAGGAGGTGGATAGGAAGGGTAATAAGTAGATAATAACCTATAGACGCTAGCAATACCAGAGGCATCACTAGCGCGTCGCTAACTGCAAGGAAAGGGTAGGAGGTGGAGAGGAACCACCGAAGGAACGTAACATAGTTCCAGTGGCCCGCCAATAAAGGCGGAGAGATGGCACACGGCAGGTTTCTTTAGTGGGTGTTCGTTGCCCCGAACGACGGAGTGTGCGGTTAGGAACATTACTTCCCACCTTAAAAAAAAAAGGTGGATAGGAAGGGTAATAAGTAGATAATAGGAGGGGGGGTTGTCTCTCGGGCACTCTCGCTCACCATACGAACCACAACAGTAAGACTGCCCACCACGCTAATCTTCTGTGAGAGGGTCGCACTTTCACAATCGAGCAGACCCATTCATGCTGGGACATACAAGGCTCTACGAAACATTTATAAAAAAATGCCATCTCACAGGAACCATCCAATTTTGCAGGATAAAAAAGTAGCTTATTTTATTTTCTTTTTTGCGGACTACATGTTAGGTAAAATTCATGACGATCAGTTCAGTAGTTATAGCAGGAAAGCGTAACAAACAAACAAAAAAATGCACTTTTGCATTTATAATGTTAGCAAAGATTGGTGTGACCAAGCCAATAATAATTGGACAAGATTGATGTGACCAATAAAAACTACAAGTGTATACCAACCTGTGTAGCCAGTACAATATATTAAGGTTACCGCCATATATTTAGCGTAGTGGATCAATATCGATGTTTCATCCGCCTAGTCGCGGTGGGTGGTACAATCTTTTTATTAACGAAGACCTATACGAGTACAAGAATCACATCAGTATTGGTGATACCTGTATAATGTTCCCTCTAGATAATCGACCTTACAATATTCAGAGTATACCCACTGCTACTTTAGACTGCCGTAACGGTGATGACATATGGAACAGAGACGTGGTCTCTGAATGTAGGCCTCATATCAAGGCTCAAAGTCGCTCAGCGGGCCATGGAGCGGGCTATGCTTGGTATTTCCGATCGTATCCGTAATACGGAGATCGGTAGGAGAACGGGAGTGACCGACATAGCCCGCCGCGTTGGCATGCTGAAGTGGCAATGGGCAGGCCACATCGTTCGAGGAACCGACAACCGTTGGGGAAGAAAGGTTCTCGAGCGGCGACCACGTATCGGAGGACCGCTCGTTGTGGCGTCTTCTTGGGGAGGCCTATGTCCAGCAGTGGACGTTGAAAGGCTGATGGATGGATGGATGGATGAACAGTTGATTCGTAGTAGTACATTAATATACGTAATAAATAAAGCGCATTCTAATGCAACTAATTTAGGACTGTTAAATTTATCGTGACAGTGTTCCGAGCATTTGTAGTCTGTTACCATGACATTTACTAAACAAATACTATTCTTTATACACGTAAGAGTACTTCGTGGAGAACTATTAACTAAAGTCGTAAAGACAAATGTAATAAGGAGATTGGGATGGTCGAAAGACCTGTACTATAGCTCAGTGGCTTAGAGCACTTCCCCGGATTGGAAAAGACGCGGGTTCGATTCCCGCTAGTACAAAAAATCTCTTTTTCCTTATTCTCAAATAATTTGTACTTTAAAAAGTGGCGGAGCATGTCAAATGCTAAAAAATATAGATCAAAAACTATTAACTAATCCCTCTCACTCTGAGAGTAGACCTTTATTTTTGTTAAGGCGCGAAAATATGTACCTAACCGTACCTCCCGTTATTCGGGGCAACGAACAGGGTAGTGTGGGGCTCTCACCCACTAAATAAACCCGCCGTCTGCCGTCCCTCCGCCTGCACTTGCGGACTACTGGAACTGTGTCAAATTACTTGAGTAGTACCGAGTGTAGCCCTGCGCCCAAGTGGGACAGTAATGAATTTAAAAAAAATACAAAGTTACAGCACACAAGAATTAATTACTTTAAAAACTCATAGCTTTAATAACTATTCTAGCCACATACCTCTCGCTGTATCGCAATAGATTTCTCCAGCATCAACGTAACGACTTTTCCTGTGTATCACGTCCCGGAAATTGCATATCCTGACGCAACGGAGCTATTGAATATCTATCGAAATAGTCTCTAATCGACTACTGATAAAACAATAGTTTGTAAAGCCGCTAAATTTGACACGCTTCCAAAGTGGAAAGCGTTTTGTGCAGGATAGAATTTTGTGCAATTTGTAGCCAACGTTATTTTTGTGTGAGCATCATATTATGTAATGCAATCAATATAAATATTATTGGGATGCACAGTCAAAGCTCATTATTAAATACTAGATAACCCGATGAACTTCGTATCAATTACAATTTATTTTATTAACGAGATTGTCAATCCTAATAAATCTGTATCACCTAAAACATGGATTTTGATAGGTTATAAAATGAAACTTGCTTGTAATGCAAATGCATTAGAAATAATTACAGTAGCTGTGATTTGTCGTACGTTAGCGAAATACCAACATAAAGTTACCAATATTGAATATTTCAATAATTTTCTACTTTTTTAAACACATAGCATCACGCTTGTATTCCCCGAAGGAGTAGGCAGAGGTGTATTACACACCCACGATTTGCCAGCATGTTTTAGTCCCACGTAATAGGGGGCGAGCCTATTGACGTCTACCGGGCACATTTCCAAACTACGGGCTGCTACTGAGAATTTTTCTTTTTAGGTAAAAGCCCTTGAAAAACATTTAAACCACTCCTGTATTTGAGTGAACAAAACAACAATTATTCAGAACGGTCAAGCTAATTTTGAGTTTTAGCGAGACTAATAACGAACAGCAATAGATTTTTATATATAGACTAGTTGATTATCATCCCCTTGGATTTGTCCGTGTGGTGACAGGGTAAGAATACAAATGTCACCCCATTCATTCCCGCGGGTGTCTTACGATACGACTAAGGGAAGTAAGCAATTATCACCCATTATATTACTGGTGGAAGGGCTGGGTACCAAATGGTAATACTCATTTGTTATCGGACCCGAGCGGGTTAGTACCACCATCTCCCGTGTGCTGCTGTGAAGCCGGTGACCAGCAGTTTGTCAGTAGTTTCAGTATAGTGGAGTCCTTGAGCGACGGTTACCACTTATCCTCAAAGAAGCCGAGGTCCATCTGCCACCATAAGCAATAAACAAAAGGAACAACATAAAAAAATGCTGTATTTTCCTTGCTCGCTATTTTAGGGCGCAATCCCTAGAGAGATAATATTATCCGCTGGTGCCTAGCAACATGTTCTCAAAATTAACGCCCAAATTTAATTAATTTCGCCGTCGTTTTAACTCGGAAGCAAATCGTTGTTATTGAGTGAATGCTTTCATTATTAAACGGTATACAATAGATCATCTCATGTTTCACCTCTGGAAATTATAAGTAAAAGGTGGCTTTTGCCCTTTATTTAATCAAGTCTAACGTATTTATCTACAAAGGCATAAGCAGTAGCGCACGCCATTATAATTTTATCCTAACGTAACGTAGATGGCAAGCCAATTTCCATTTACCGGGCAGTTTCAGACAACGTGCTGCCATGCCACTAAATAAATATTTTTAATTACCAAGATTCGCGTCCGAGACCGCACGGTTAGAAGTCGTACATTTGTGCCACTAGATCAACGAGACACGTGCCTAATAGATAAATTTTTAAATCGGTATGTTTAGTGGCTCAAAACAAAGAAAACAACGTAAAAATGTTACAATACTTACTTTGAAAAAAAATCTATTGATCAAGAGTCTAAGCATCCTTGACTAACGTCGATTTTCTTTAAAATTTCTTGTTCGTAAATTTTTCTATTGTTTTAATTCTGCTATTCCGGGCGGAGAGAAATCCAACTAATCAAAGATTCATTTCGATTTTCTTTATGATAAGTCCAGCCATTTTTGAGTTATGTGAGTGTAACTAACCCGATTTTTTTATAGATAAGACGGTCGAAGTGATTGAACTGTGTTTTTACACGCTTTTTATTAGCTTCACCTGTATGTTTGTTTGTGTGTTTGTAACCGACTCCTTTGGGCGCGATTTTGACCCACTTGAACCGCCAGATTTCTTTCGTTCTAACTTTGTAGATTTATCGAGGACCGATGACAATACTCTAATTTTATAAAATTATTCCATTTTTCCATTTGCAAAATAAACTTTAAAAAACACGCTACGGAATCTTCGAACGTGATTTTCAACCACTTCAAAACGTCGGATTGATTTGAAACTTTGCACACTTATCAAGGACCGATGACAATGCAATAATTTAAGTTATTGAGTTTATCGGTTTTTAGGGTTCCGTAGCCAATAAAGAGCCCTTATAGTTTAGCCATGTCCGTCCGTCCAATGAAGTTTAAAGGCAAATTATCACGGCATAAGTAGGTTTTATTTGTTTTAAATAACAGTACTTTTGATACTATTTAGAGACTAAAAAGAAGAAAATAAATTACAGTTTAAAAAACTAAAATAACACGTTTTAAATAGCTAGTTGAAGTAAAAAGTAGTAAATAATATTACAATAAATAATGATTGTAAAAAAGCGTGAGGTGCATAATCAAATGTTACAAATGAAAAGCACCTTTTTAATATATACCTAGGTGAACTAGATTACAATTCCAGAACGAGTTGATAAATGGCACAGATTATGAACGCGTCGCATATACCTACATAAATAAAAGAAACAACTCATGTCACACCGAAATCTGGAAAAAACCTTAACAATGGTGTTAAAATAAGGTTTGATAAAGATCCGACGAAGAGACAGACATTGTGACACATTGTTAAATGTTAAGCTTTAAATTACGAAAATCCCATCTAGGTACCTATAATTTATTCATGTTTATCACCAATTTCAGCTAATAATAACATTTGCCCTAGACTTGGACTCGGGGAGTTTAATTTTCAAAAAAACTGCCTGTGGTGCAGCGGTAGAGAAAGGCGAAAGCGACTGCTAATCATGAGATCTTAGGTTCGATCTCCGGGTCGGGCAGGGTTATTGAGCTTTTTCGTAAAAAGAAAAATTCTCAAGTAGCAGCCCGGAGTTTGGAAATGTGCCCCGTAGTCAGCAATAGGCTCGCCTTCTATTACGTAGGAATTAAACATAGCTGGCGAATCGTGGGCGTGTACCCCTCTGCCTATCCCTTCGGGGAATACAGGTGTGATGCTGTTTTTTTTAATTTTCACAAGTTTGCAGCAGGATCCATGGGTTTTAAGATCATTAAGGGTAATTGTATCACTTGAATGGCAATATACAATTATTCTTATAATAAAGGCTGAATACACTTGATCAAATTAAACACTTTACCGGTAAGTGTAACTAAAGTTGTCTCATTACCAAGTTTTAAGGTGAAAATTGGACGTTTTATTAGAATAATGTACAAAAGCGTTACGGTCGGTTTGTTCAATATTAAAGACAGAAGCGATGGCTTATTCAAGTCTATTGAGGTCGGGTCAATGGCTAATCGAGTTATTCGTTGCGATTCGTGACGTTCCTGTCGAGGGTATCTTGTTATTGACTGTGCTTGCAAGCTCTTTAAAAAATATTGTCACTGCAGTTTTGCATTTTTTTATTGCTTTTTTTCAAGAGTAATATTAATGATAATACCTAATAATAAATCGTTTATTTCTAGTCCGAGAATCATACATACGTGGGACTTAAACATAGCTGGCGAATCGTGGGTGTGTAATACACCTCTGCCTACCCCTTGGGGGAATACAGGCGTAATGCTATGTATAATATTGAATGTCGGTAGATTTCTGTGATTCATTCAAGCAGAAAGCTGTGTGTATCGTTGAGAACTTTATGGACAATGCCATAGAGTAGGTACAGACATTCAAATTTTCTCAAAGGATTTCTTTCCAAGTAACAAATAGAACTCTGTGCTTTTGTTTATTATAAAGTAGGTTTTATCGATCACTTTTTGTTTTTTTGTAGTTGCCGTTAATCTAAATTATATTGTGTGCTATGCCTATTGACTGTTTATTATTTTTAAACTTACTGTTTAACCTTTTTTAGCTTTTTAATATTTAATATAAGCAGTAATAAGTAATAAGCAGTAGACTACAAGGCTGCTTTTTTAAATTTGGGGAATTGGTTGTTAGGTAATTAGTGGAAGTAGTTACTTGAGTAACTCATTCTGGTATGTACACATATCAAATTTTATAGTAATTAGGTAATAAGTCTTTCATCGACGAAACTATTAAATCGGGAATAAAATGTGAAATATGGCCCAAATCGGATACCGCGCTGTTATAAAGTTTCTTACAAAGCAAGGCAAATCAATTATAACCATACTGGAAGAGATGTCATCCTTGCTCGGATAAAACTATGGGTAACATGAGACATACCTATTTGGGCATCCTAATTAAGGGATGAACTAGTTTGGGGGTGGTTACGTAATTTTTAAAAGGAAAAATTGTTTAACACCTTTGTGACTTGAAACTCGATGAAACGAAAAAGCGTGTAGTAGTTCGTAAATAAGTTGCGAAATACATCAAGAAACATGAAACACAAAAATTAATAATATAATCAAACGAAAAACAGCAATTTTCTCATGAATGCTTATACAACCTCCGTTTTTCGATGTGTTTATCATTGTCGTGAAACATTTTGAAATATATTTTTGAAGCTAAATCTATCTATACTATTATAACAATCTCTGCTCTGCTACAAGCTAAAAAAAGCTAAGCTCTGTCACAAGAGCTGTGTCTGTATATTTAAGATATCTGTGAAAAAATTACTGTAATAGAGGCGTGTCTAAACACGAAACAATTTTTTTTAGATTTTTGTCTGTCTGTTTATCTGTTTGTTTGTTCGCGCATCACGCAAAAACTACTGAACGGATTTTGATGCAACTTTTTATTTGATAGCTCTTGGTTAGACTTAAAAACTGGTATACGTTTTATCCCGCTACTATATCGGGAACCTGAGATATAACTCAAAAAGTACATTTAAGATATTTGAGGAAAAAATGACTATAATAGGCTATATAGGCGTGTATAAACAAAAAAACGTTTTATTTTAGATTTTTTGTCTGTTTAGCTGTTTGTTTGTTCGCGCAACACTCAAAAACTACTGAACGGATTTTGATGCAACTTTTTTTATTTGTTTGCTTCGATTAGACTTAAAACTGGTATACATTTAAGTAGCTTTAAGCTGTAGCGGAGCCGCAGGCAAGGGCTAGTCGTAAATAACTCAGTAATAATAACAATATAAACAAGCATTTCTAGAAAAAGGAGACCGACACGCCGCCCTCACTTCTACGTAAATGTCAGCAACTTCGCCCTTTCAATTAGTGTGTGGGTTTTGTGCAAGCTTTGAGACCGTCCCACGCCTAGACACTAAACATCAATACAACCATGAACATAGCATCCATAGATCTAATATATTTAGATAAAAAACTAGAAGAGACACGTAGGCGGACTTCCGAAATAAACTGTTATAACCTTAATACCGTTGAGTTTTATTAATAAATGTATTATTAGAGCTTTACGTAGGAGTTCAGTTATCGAATTTAAAAGGAGAGGAGAGCTTTTGAATGGAGAGCTTTCATAATAATGATATTTGTTTATTGTTTTATCTTCACAGCTCATCATATATGGTGACACGAGACTATTCAAATCGGTATTATTTATAAAATAATACAATAGCTGCATTGTTTTAAACTGGTATTCAATGTAAACTGGCGTTCCTTTACATGTTTTTTCATGAATAGGTATGCATACAAAAGGCCGATAACGCATCTCTTTAAGAAGGTGCTTAATTAATCATCACTATCCCAGTAGAATAGGGTATCAAAAATAATAGAGTTTATAGAGTTATACTTACTTTCATCTGACTGAGGTGCTGATAAAATGGCACTGTGCTTCATCTTCACCTCTTCGACGTTGGTTTGAATCTTGTCTATCATCTCTCGTATCTCTTCCACCTAATAAAAACATACATAATATTTACTAAATTGGCAGAAAAACAGGAAATTATATCTAAACTAATGTTTTCGTTACAAAAATTAGTTAATTCTGAGGCATGTATACGAAGTTAGAAATACTTTGAAAAATATTCAGTTGTTAATAAACTGTTGCTAGGTAACAGGATTGTTATACATCATCATTTTATTTGTGTCATATACGTAATAAACACACATAATAAATACTTATTTTTCGCTATACTCATATCGTCGGTGTAAGTATAGTGTGAAGCAATACAGATGGTGGAGTGGGTTAGATACCAGCCTCCCACCCAAGTGTTGTGGGTTCGGTTCCCACACAGGACAGCCCTTTGTGTGATCCACAAAAGGTTGTTCTGAGCCTGGGCGTACTTTGTGTCCGTGAAATTATATAGAATTTGTAAAGTCCCCCGCATCTACAAGGATTATTCCTTAGCGCAGTGTTATGTCTTTAAAAAAGAAACGTTTATGGAAGAAAGACCGTTACTACGAGCACTAATATACAATGACTGCCATGATTGGATGACCTTTGCGAAATATACAATCTCGGCGTTATGGACAGGTGTTCCGACTTTCATCCAAAGACTGTAACTGTAACTAACATCACTCGTAGTTTTAATTCTAGTGATACTGAGACATCATTGAATATATTGTTTGTCAAATGAGCCTATCTATTACATCATTACCAGAAAACGGCCGAAAGAGTTCAAGGTAACTTTATATGTACTTGGTTAGGTGTAAGACCTGTAAATGAACTTCTGCATTTTTAATCAGAATCAGTCAAATAAATCATAAGATATGCGCTGTATCCTTGCATTGTGTAGAACGTCGAGCTATTTGCTAATTGGAAAACAGTGCGGCGCTGACGCTACGCAATCAATGGTCTCCGTGCAACGACGCGGCATGAAAATTGTGTCAGGGTCAAGGGTCACAGTAGCAACGTTAATAGAAAAAAGTAGCAAGAGATACAACGTAAACGTAGTTATTAGAATATAAAACAATAAAGCAATAACTGTACTTGTTTTAGTCCATTGTATAAGATTATAAGATCCCTGTGCCTGCTCTGGGGTATAATAAAACATCCCCAATATATTACAAGAGATACTTTTTATTATGGTGAGAATAAAGGTGCGGTGCGTGATGACTGCTCATTTCAATGTAGAACGTGAGGGAATTTTTTTACGCAATTTAAAAATTGCTGCTTTTTTATCCCGAATATTTTAAATTATATGATAGTTCATTTTAATAAAGTAACGATAGGTCAATGGTGCTGTTCTAAATAAGTTATTTTTTATTCAATAAATTATTTGTATAAGTACGCTTGATATTTTTAATTTATTATGTATACATATATTATTTGTTAATAAAATTGTCTCTAAATACAAACACAGTTATAATAATCTTAATCAATTCTAATTTTAATTGGTGGCGAATTTCGGCTGCTATTCCTGAAGCTATATTTATAGAATTTGATCAACGGCATAAAACGAATGTAGAACTAATATTAAATAATAATATTATAGATAACTTATTGATCGATTCTATCTCAGCGGAATCAAATTTACAGGAACGACTACATACAAACTAACATATATTTTTGTAGGATCAGGCATTTGTCCTCGGAAGTGGTAAGTAGTGATATGATCTATACACACGTTTAATATTTACAAAATAGTTCAAAATGTTTATAGTTATTAAGCTAATGTCTACTAAAATAAAGCCTAGTTAATTCTAGCGTAAACAGGGCAGCTCTACAGGGGCAGTACGATCTTCGGACAAATCGACGTATAGTAAACTGGATATTATTATTATGGTTGCGATTATAATAGGTACTCTTACTAATTTTCTCTCTATAATCCATGTTAGGCCGTGTGGGGCCGGCTTTAGAATTGTCCCACCCCTCTCCACCCATGGGAGTCGTAAGAGCCGACTGAGGGAATACCGGGGGAGTGGGCAGCAGCACTCCTTCGAGTATTAACAACATCCACTGCGATCGCCAACCCGCCTGCCAAGTGTGGCGATTACGGCACTATCCCCGATTCTTGGGGAGGCCTATGTCCAGCAGTGGACGTTAAAAGGCTGATGGATGGATGGAATCCATGTTATCCCTTTTACTAGTATTGCTGGCGTTAAAGCTACGGTAGCGGCTCGCTCTGACTGGACACAAAGTACATCCAAACTCAAAACCACCATTTGTGGATCAGGATGTGGAAAATGAATAAAAATCAGCCTTGCTTATCTCAGCATACATGGGCTGGCTCGATCGGGACGTACCACTACCCACAAAAGATCTTCGTAAAACAACGATAGGTACTCCTGCCGTTGTGATTCGTAGGGTAAGAGAGAGCGCCGGGGGCCCGAGCCCCCACTCCCTATTCTCTCTCCTTCTATCTTTCCCCAGGCCGTATGCTTGCTTTTATACTAAGTGGGTGGCACCACGTAGCATAAAAAAAAATATTTTCACACAACCGAAGCTGTGAAAACGACCTAGTAATTAAAATAATGTCCTCGAAAACTTACTGTGATGGCTCATTATTCTTGGGTCGTTCACTGTATAGCAACCTTTTGACACAAAGTTAATTACTCGTAAAGTTGAATGAAGATATTTTTTGAGTGGCAATGCAGCACGCCGTTTATCTCTGTATCAGGGTGAAGAATGTCTATAAGTCTAGTCGAGGCGGCGACTATGGTTGGCGTGAAGCCAAACTGTTACACCATAGCGTAACTTATATTTGTGTAAATTGTTTGGTCTTCTAGAGAACATTAAGTATGTGATATCTTGTAACCATATATTTAATATGTTTGTTTACAGGTTGTTTTATAGGCTAAAGCACATCGATTAAAACTCACTTAAATACAAAAAATTAAGTAAGCCTCAGTAGATGAAAAATAACATCGAATAAAATTCATTATTTTTTCATACCACTTTAGTTTTTTTTATAAAAAATATATTTTTCATCCATAAAGAATCGATGGTCTGTGATATATTGTTGTATATTCGACAGCTGATCGTGATGTTTCAAATCCAGGGTCGGCCAAACAAAAAGTAATGTTTTTCCTTCAAGAAATTCGATTAGGCTAAGCTCCGCGTTAGGAAGTTAGCCGAGTTCCATCCCCATGCATTGCAAATCAGACAAAGCCGTTGGTTTTGCATCTGATCACTCTCCAGCCGTGTCGGAATGCCGTCCGATCGGAATAGGAGAGTGCATTTTTTTTAAGCATATAGAATATACTATCGATTAAGGAATTTTCTTCTTATTGCGATCAAAGTAAAGCTGATTCAGACCTTGGTTTTCCCCATCATCGACTATGCTGATGTGTGCTACCTCGAGCTGAATGCAGATCTTCTCAATATACTTGTCCGACTTCCCAACAATTGCATTCAATTAGTTTTTAATCTTCGTGCAGGTCAGACAGGCAGTCGTTCAGTTAATACTAGTATTAATATACTGGACGATCAACTAAAAACCGAACAGATCGGGAGCCAACGCCAACAAAATATAGGATAAGGCTAAGAAAGTGATGGGATTGCGCTTTTTTGATTATAGCTTATTTTTCATTTGGTCTTTAAGGGTATTAGCATAATGTTAAATAAGCTATAGCCTTCCTCAGGAAATTGTGGTATGAAAGCATGCTTAAAATAATTGTTGAAATCCGACTGGTATTTTCAGATTGGTGTGTTTTTAAATATACAAACGCATCAGCTTTCTTTAGTTCAGTATTCTTACTAATAAAATAATTGCGAAAGTGAGTTTGTTTGCCCACTGTCTCGCCATATTTCACATTAAAAACTACTATGCAAACAGAAAATACAAGCTTATTGATGTGAAACATCTAATGCGGAGGGAGGGTAAAATCGGTTGTTAGCGTGGCGACGCTTTTATTTTACTCGTCCCGTTCAAATCTTGCAAGTTAAATTTGACACACTTCCCGGTTTCTGATTTTGAGCTCAATCACGCATATGTATATCACGTGGCAATGCATTATTTTGATGACATGGAGCTGATCTGATAATGGAGCTAGAAGGTGGAGATAGGAACTCTATAAAACGGCGCAACCCCATCGATTTTGGGCTCGTATGATTTGTCTTGACGAGTACTTTGTCTCTAGATGATATACAGGGTCTGATGATGGAGCTGGAAGGAGGCCACAGTAACGCTGTAATGAAATGAGGCAACCGATCGAGTTTGGAATCGTTTTATTTGTCTTGTCGAGTTGTCAAGTTATGATAATTTTATTTCTACAAAATAATTTCGATGTTTTCACATCTGGTAGACGTCCCGCGATGTCTAGCTTTTTATTCAAATTATGTCGCGGCAAAATCAGAGGCACATGCAAGCAAATGTCAGAGATAGGTGAAATAATTTACTACAGACTTGTAGGTTCTTCAAAAATCCTAAAGATTAACTAATATCTTGTCTGGCTCTCGTGCGAGAACGAGTGACCAATTCTTCAGTGACCTATATTGTCTGAATAACACAAACTTAATCTTGCAAAGCACTAGTTCAAAGTCGTTACAATAAGAATAATGTAAAGGACAAAAATGTATTAAAAGTACACAAATAATGACAATTCCCTTTTGTAAAAGTATATCTAAAGAAACAAGGATCATTCGCCATTCTTTAGCAAAGTTTGTTTGATATTGAAACTCTTTATCATAAGAAAGAGCTATAAGAAATAACAAAGGAGATAAAAAAGTTCTATTAAGTACCAATAAATGCATTAGATTATATGGAGAATGCCAGAGCAGAAGATATTATTGAATTGTAAATAAACTTTTAACTAAGAGCGTATTAGTTTCTAATATTACAAATAGGTATTATTTATACAACTAAACCGATCATAAAATAAACCAGCCAGATGGTAGAGCTTTGCTTATCCCAGCATGAATGGGCCGGTTCGATCGGGGAAGTACCACCCTCTCACAAAAGATCGGCGTGAAACAACGGTTGCTACTCTTTCGTTATGTTTCGTATGGTGAATGAGACTTCCGGAGGCCCAAACCAGAGGATAGGGAGGGCTCTATCCTCTCCTTATTATCCTGCCTATCAACCTCCTAACCCTTTCCTTGGACATGGCGTCGCGCGAGTGATGCCTCTGTGTTGCTAGCGTCTATGTATTGTATAGGCTACGGTAAGCGCTTACCATCAGCTGGGCCGTATGCTCGTTCGCCACCCACGTAGTAAAAAAGAAATTATCAAAAATCATACCTACTCTTAAATTCATATTTTTAGCAAAAGTACTTAATAGTTACTAACTAAAATTGCAACTAAAATAGGTTTACAATGTCCTCATATTTAAATATCAAACACTATGTAATGAATCATAGTCGAAATAGTAACCTTGGTATCCAATGGAAATAAAATGATATCTGTGTGGTTTTATATATGGGAAGTGTCAAGGAATGAGTTATATGTTTTATCTTATCGCATAAAACAGACAAATCAATAACAGAGAGTTCATGGTCGTATACGGCTAAGTTAATAGGAGACGGTTGCGCTCGGATCGGGCGACATTTCCCATGACTCATCAATTAATCAGATTACGATACAGATATCGAAACTAGCAACTATTTGATAGCAGCTAATTGCATGCTTACAGCGACTACGAATTGATGATCAAATTATTAGTACGAGTATAATCTAAATTGTTATCGCTTGAAAGTTTCACTTTCTAGTTTATGAAATTATAAATGTGATTATGATTTGGCAGCCGAATGATATCTACGTGTACTCTAATGAACATTGAAAATAAATAGAATGAAATGAAGATTCAACTCGCTTGATCATTCTTCACAATGGTATTCGGTGGTGAGCGTTAGCAGAGCACCGCTTAGCCAAAATATAACGTTTGTGAAAATTTGAATCTTACATAATTCAATAAATGTCTAATATATTGAACAGTTCTTTTATAAAGCGGAAACTGCGGCAGACAACACGCAATGTTAGACTTGGTCAATTTCACTAATCTTGAGATTCTAAGTCTGCAATGAAAGTGTTTTGATAGATGATAAACCATAATGCTACATTATTCACAAACAGTATTTGTCATGCTTTCTCGAGTGATTTTTTTAGAGAGCAATAAAAACAGAGACAATATGTTCGGGTGGCAGATAAGGATGCAACCATATTATAAACCAGCTGATACCTGCGACTTCGACTGCTTTGCTTATTATATTAACAGAAAACCCACATCATTTAATAGTTGTGATTATAAAAATCATTATTTAAACTTTAACTTATATTAAATGAAGATATCGCAATCTTTGCATTAGATCTTTTGACGGGCTTCGTGGCGTAGTCGGTAGTGTAACCGACTTCCGTGCACGAGGTCGTGGGTTCGATTCCCACTCAGGACAATTATTTGTGTGATGAACACAGATATTTGTACTGCATCTGTGTGTTTTATATCTATTATATGTATGTATTTACAAAAAAAATATAGACATCGCGGGACGTCTATCAGATGTGAAAACATCGAAATTATTTTGTTGATATAATGAGTAGAAATAAAATGATTATAACTTTTACAATGTGTGCTTGTATAAAAATATTACATGTATAAAATAACGGAAATGGACATAAATCATCATCATCAGAGAATTAAGAGCTCCACAGTAAGCTGGACCTAGTTGATATCAAGTTATATAGTTGATATAAGCCAACATTGGAAGAATTGCGAAATTTTGTGTCTTTCTTCTATTCATGAACAGAAGAAACCAAGTTGTTTACATCCAATATACACTGTACAATAAGAACAGGAGAACCGCTAGGCATATTTTTTGTAGGTACACAGTTTTAATGCAGAATCGTCATAAATTCTCGTCTAAATACATACATTACGACTACACATTTGCTCATCTAAATGTAAGTCACATAATAAAAGCAAACGAATTGGACGATGATGAATGCCAAACACAAACTGAATATTTATGACACATTATTGTGTAGAGTATTGTGGTGAATGAATCAAATGAAAACGTGTAAACATTCACATCACGAATGAAAGAGTGGGCGAGTCGATTTTTTATTGTATTTAGCTTATCTCAGAGAGTAAAGGAAAGAGGAAAATTAAATAGCTGAGTCGGTATTCCGACAGACGGTAGTCCTAAAAAAATAAGAGTGGCGATATTAATAAAGTATTGATTGAATATTAATTACTATCTAATATTGAAATAGAACTTCTGAAGTTGCTGTGGTGCTGACGATACTTAACAGTATCCGCAACGTTTTACCTACAGACGCATCATAAAATCGTAATCAAACTGTATCAATTAAGATGATATGGACTTGGGGTTGTTGCGAATATCAGCATACGCGGATATCAGTATTGTTTTTAATATCAGCATCGGCAGCCTCTATAACAACCGATGCTGATTTTTAAAAGTCACAGGGGTGGAAACTGATTCCATAGCCGAAAATACTGATTTTTCTGACTAAAGCTCTCTAAAATACTGACCATTTACTGACCAAATCTAAAATACTGAGTCGGTCAATTTAACATCGAATTACTAATATTAGTTGCTGTTAGTATGTTAATAGTATCATGGAGAATGTTTGTAAGAAAAATGTTTTTTTCTGTTTGGCCTCCACCATCCCCATAGCCAACCTGCACCGCCCTTTATTATTAAAAATTAACGTTAAGTTACAATGTCAACAAATCAGTACTTATATTATTTTTTATTAAAAAAAGAAGTTATTAATTTATATTTCTTATTGTCCACATATTTTTGTATCTTTTCTGCCTCTTTAATTTTCTTTTGTTCCTCTTCTCTTTCGTTGGCTATTGTATTAAGCATCACGTTGGCCATATTTATGGCGATCATGTCGTTGTCTTTCAAGCCTTTTTAGACATTCAGTTGCTGATTTCAGTAATCTGGAATAAAAATAATATGTTACATGTTTAATTTGTAATTTTGTTTTTAGGTGAAGTTTCGATCACTTACCTATTTACTGTTTCTCTTTTTAATTTCTCTTCCTCTTTTACTTTTTTATGTTGTCTTCTCCTCTGACTATGCTGATATTTTCTTGTTCTAATTTTCTTTTTAGATTTTTTTCTCTTCTTCAGCAAGTCTTTATTCTTCTTGGATATGTTTTTCTTTGATTAGCTTTTGTTCCTCACAGTAATGTTTGTATCTTATGTGTGCAGTTCTAGCCAGCGATATAAGATCTTTTGTTATGACCATGTTTTCAATTTTGTTTTCGTGCATGTAATGAATGCAGTTTTTTACTGTTATTATCGAGTCTTAAGTTCTTTCAGAAGTACTACTCCTTTCGTCAGTCATGATGTTGCCTGACTGTGAAAATCCTCTTTCCACTTGAGCATTTCCGTGAGATAATACAAGTGCGGCTTTCATAACTTTTTCTAATGTAGGATACCTTTTTGCCCAGATATACACTTATTTTCAAAAGTTTTTGCCCAACATAAATCTACACGAACAGCGGCATCATTCTTATTCAATATTGAATTTTATGAATTGTATAGAATGTTCTCATTTAATAATTCAAGCTCACTGAAATTGAAAGGCATGGCCAGTGCAACCTTTACAATGCTTCTTTGGTTATCACTTGCTTTCGGACTAAGCACAGACAGATAATTTAACAAATTATTCGATATACACGTCTTCGCCATAAGATGGCGGCATGCTGCTTCATAATGTTTTCTTGCTTTATTCAAAAAGGTAATCCGGTCTGTTTTGTCCAGTTTTTTTATCAAGTCTTGTTCCGATGTCTCGAGAACTATCTTCTCTATTGGCAAATAAGATTTAGTTGAAAATGTGTCATTTGAGCTTGGCGCTTCCACCGTACAAATACGGCAAATTAGACTTCTTATAAGTCGAGACAACTCCTGGTGCAAGACGTACACTAGAGGTTCATCGCGCTGGAACAAGGCAGTAAAAGGTGAAAATGTTTGTGCACTGTGCGCTGTGAATGTCAATTCGACCTCTGCAGCGGTCCGTTTTATGAAGCAGACAATATTTTTGTAGCTCATGGATGTTGGTGGAGATTTTGACTTCGGTAAGGATTTCGTGAAATATTCTATTATCGCTGGCCACTGCTCTAGAGCCCTCTCTGCCGCCGGTCCTAATGTTAACCAGCGCGACGAAACGTGTTTCAAGAATCGATGATTGGGGACTTTCAATTTGTCTTGAATGTCTTCGTATTCCACCCAACGCGCTGGCCATCCATCAAAAAAGTGATGGAGTTGAAAGATGAAGTCTGACACATTCTCGCCTAATTCAGATAAGCCTTTTAAGAACGCGTTGTGGACCGTGTTAATATTGCAAGTCCCTATGTCGATCATTTTTTTTCGACCACTAGCAATGACATCATCATTTACGATTCTTTGAACAGTTTTATTCACATTGGGTCCATCACTCCCAAACATCAGCAACTTATTTCTTGATAAGTTTGCGTTATCTATTGCCTCGTTGAGTTTTGAGGCAATAATTTCACCAGAAGCTTTTCCTATAAAAAATGTTTGTAAATGAGTGGAAACCACCATATTTTTAGCTTGGGACCAAAATCGAATGAGCACCTGCAGTTCTTTTTTGGAGGCTGTAATACAAGTCTCATCAACGCAGAGCACGTAGTATGATTCGTCAAGGTCTTTTAGCATCTCTGATTTGAAGAAAGGAGCTAAAGCATCGCATATTAAATACCTTGCCTTCGTTCGGGATAGTGAGAAATCATTTGGTACAGCATTTGGAAACATTGCTTCAAACACCTCTTTATGCATGCATTTATGTTCGCATGCAGGTTGAACAGCAAAATTCGAAGCAATCACTTTCAGGCACCATATCAATTCCGCATTAGTTGATTTGTCTTTTAAACAAAAAAGATCTAACTTCTTAGGCTGTGTAGCAAGTTCACCCGAAGCTGCACATGCAGCGGAATTTGCATGAGTATTGTCATTGCCACCAACAGCAGACGACGATGTAACTTGGATAGGTTGTCGCCGCACACTTAACTGTAGTTGCAAAGTAAAAAAGAAAAAGAAAAAAATCTTTATTGTACACTAAAATAAGGCTTAGGATTACCTTATTTAAAGTATATTATTTATTTTATTTTTTTAAAGTATTTAATTTAAGTTTGCAATTTCCTTATGCTTTTTGGATAAAGCATGTTGTTCTACAGCTTCAAAGCCCCAACTTATGTTGAATCTTTTCATGCACAGAATGCAAAACACCTAATTTTCGGTTTCCTTACTACCCCACTCCTCTATCACATGACCTATTTTATCAATCTTTTTAAGCCAGTCCTCATTAAATTTGCACTTTCCCATTTTACAGTTAGTATTTAGTTACCCGCCAACCACCATACAAATAAGCATGCAACACCAAAGCAATAATATACACAAACACAGCAACTGTAAAAAACTATTACAAAAAAAACCTGTAAACCTGTGGCTATAAAATTGGAGAATGTTTTTCTTTCGCTGCTTTAAATTTTTGTCATGATATGATGATGTCAAAGTTAAGCATAACTGTGAACGGACTCCATGTTGATGTTGCCAACGAAACCAAAGAATAAAAGATTACTGATCATCAATAATCTTTCATTATTTGGTTTCAAAATGGATTAATTAATTAAAGACAAAACAACATATATTATATATCTTCATACCTTTGTCTAAATTTGAGGAGTACCCGAAACACGATTGAGTGATTTTGCCTAGATACATTTTATTTTTGAAACTAGCTGCACCCCGTGGTGTTACCTGCGGTTTATGATTCTAAGTACAAAACTTGGACATTGCAACATTACTTTATTTTTCTAAAATATTTTTTTTACCGCTTACCCTTAATATTCACAATAAGAAGCATTTTGCTGTAATCTTCCTAGTTTTTTTAACGAATTATTTATGTTTTGTTTTGCTTAACGTCTGAATTTTTGAACACAATAGTTTCTGGGCGCAGCCGCAGCGTATTCGCGACTTTATTGTCATAAAAATTATGGCAGCCGCCTACAAGCATAGACCCCCGCCCCTTGCTGTTGAATTTATTTTCAAAGTATCCCCTTAAAGAGATAATGTATATCCAAAAAAAAGGGATTAAGAGAACAAATTCTTTTAAAAAGGTATTTTAGAGACCCACTGAAAAGAAAAAGATATGTTAAGAGATTTTTAAGGGAATTCCACTCCAACGGAACGGAATTTTTGTCACCTCAATCTGCAGAAACCAGCCCCTGATCCTCAAAATACTGACATTACTGACCATTTTTCGAAAAAACTGACTTACGTCAGTCATTTACTGACCATTTTCCACCCCTGAAGTCATAACGTGTTCGTCGAGGGCGGGACCTAGCAACAAGTCACGTGGAGTTTCAATAGAAAAAGAAAAAAATTGACCGTCTGAGTACATAATCGGTAAGGGACACACTTATCCTAAACAAACTTGGATAACGGCGATGAGCAAGGTCAAAATGCGACAGCTGAATGTTATTTTAGCAATGACACGAGAGACTGTGACCTCACAGCTAATGTCCTGGACGGGGCGAAATGTAACAAATAAGGAAAAACAGCGGAGCCCGTCGTCATCGCAAGGACAAACGCTAAAATTAAAATTGAGTAAGATATGAATTATGAATTTGCACACATCCATACTATTATAAAGGTGTAACAGAGGTATGTCTGTATAAGATATTTGAGAAAAAATGACTGTATTAGGCTATTATAGGCGTGTCTAAACACAAAACATTTTTTTTTAGATTTTTTGTGTTTGTCTTTTTATCAGTTTGTCTGTTTGCACGTGCGCGTCACGCAAAAACTACTGAACAGATTTTGATGCAATATTTTTATTTGATAGCCCTTGATTAGACTTAAAAAAAACAAAGGGGAAATGGCAAAGGCTAGTCTACAATAAAGCTGTAACAGAGTTAATGCATGTATGTACAATTTAAGATATTTAATAAAAAAATACTGTTTATGGCTATTTTATTTAGGTATCTCCAAACTCTATGTCAAGGATCTAAACTGAAATCAACATTAGTAGTGCGTAAGAATTTAGTATATTGATTACTAATCACTGTCAGTATAGCCACTTCGTTGCATGTATTGTCAGTTTACAAGTACGTACACCTCTAACATACATTTATGTGTTGGCGCTCAACAATAGTATTTGTTCCCACTATTTAGCCTAAGTAGTTGCACACATTATGATAGTTATTAAGCACCATGTGGTACTTATGGATAAATTACTTATAATACGTTCGTATTACAAGCGATATCCACTAACTACAATCATATTACGAATAAATGTTATCTTAGTAGCATTCAAAAAAAAAAAAAAGTTGTCTGTAAAGTCGGTTTACGGACGATAGTTTTACGTGATATGTCGATAGATGCCTCACAAGCCGAACGCTTAGGCCGATCGTGCCTCTCTATCGCTTTTTCCGCGCTCTCGTTTGCACGCTCGGCTCAGTCGGAACGTGACAATGAGTCATGCTTTTTCGTGCGTGCAGCCGGTGTTCATCGATTTATAAGACATTATTACATCAATAACCCCATCACTCATACTGCAGTCTATCGTTGAACCAATGTTCAAACAGAGAACAATAAATTCTGAGGGTATAGGCCTATACCCTCAGAATTTATTGTTCCGTTTTCAAAACTTCACTGAGTAGGGTCTTAGCGTGGTAATGCCTACCATTACCTTTGGCAAATCGCTGTTATTCAAGTAATTTTCTGCTCCATCGACTAACTTCGACGGGCATAATCATAATACCGTAGTATTGAGTTGCAATGTAAAACTTATTTTATTACTTGTCGTTACGTTGGATTTAGCACAATTTTGGTTTCACAAATTTCAAACAATATCTTCCATCCAAAGTAAACGCTGAGTTATCTTCAAGGAGAAGGAATGATTTGCTAGTGTCGATGTTTCTGTGCTATTATTATCTGTATGCAGTTATGATAAGAGTGAATAGATTGTTACGAAACTACCTCATGTATAATGTCAAGATTTCATCATCTTTCTCTGGCAGTGATAGCTTAATCTCACTCAATAACAGTATCGTGGTGTCGTGCCACATAATAGATGCACCATGACATAGGTACTTACTGAGTAGCGATCAATTTGCTCACTTGTGGGTAGGAGGCACTTTTATAAATTGCTGTATTTATATAATATGCAGGTTCCTATTTATTTTTAATTAATGTTTGTCACTACAAACATTACAACTATTAGTGATATGTGCTCATTTAAATTTATCTTAGTAGATGACCCGTGTGAATTCTTCGCTACTCTCTCTCTCTCTACTCGTCTAATCGCTCATAGTTATGTACGGTTAATAAATATGTCCTTATTTACTCATTAGTATCAAAATACGAGTTTTGCAAAAATCAAACGTTTATCCATTGTATTCTCAGTACATAGAATAAACTAGACCTAAAAACGTGACTTCTGTGACCTCACCGGTCTTTCATCAATTACAAATTTATTCAATTATACTTGTCTGGCATCGTACCCGTGACTAATGTTCTGTTGGATTACCTAGCCATCATGATCAGTGCGGGTTGGCAGACTTTACAAGCCGTCGAGAAAATCTCTCAAGCATGTAGGTTTTCTCACGATGTTTACCGTCACCGATCAGCGATAAATTGTAAAAAAATACACACATAATTTCGAAAAGTCAGAGGTGTGTACCGTACGAGGTCTGGACCAAGGACTGACTGGTGAACTGGGGGTCGAACTCCATACCACAGTATTTGTAGTCCTTGGTTTTACCGCTAGGCTAATAACTTTAACTTTTAACTTCGTTATATAATTATGTAATTGAATACACTTCCGTTATTTTTTTTACATAATATCTAAAAACAACCATTTAGCTAGTTCACTTGACTCGTAACAAAAGTTCGCGCTTTTAAAGCTTGATGTTTCACAAACGGATTTGAACGAAAATTGTTTTGATATTTTCGCACTTTGTGTTAATTTAATGAAAAATTGTTTTCACAAACCCGCAACATATTTGCTTTTTTTTTTACCTACCTATCCAATGACAGACCACACTATGGGGTAGACGAAAAATAAACATCCTCCATCCGAGGGTACTTGTTCAAAATTTTACTTAGTAAAACGTGAGAACATATGATATGTATATACATAAAGAACAAATTATTTGTGAAAGTGGAAAAAGAGCGCTTTCCTGCTAGCAGGATTCGAACCTGCGTCCCATCCAACCGGGAGAAGTGCTCTGGACCGCTAAGCTATCACAGTCAGTTAATGGTGATACTCAATCTCCACTTCACATTTGTTTAGAGGTCTTGAAGACCTACGCCGCCAGTCTATCCGATGCATTTAAGTACATAAAATGCATGTTCATAAAATGTGCGTCTTTTTTCAATTATTAAAAACTTTAATGTTGCAATTAAAGTTCATTCTAATAATTGGCGCTATTTTTTAAGTATTTTGATCTGTATTTTAGCACTGGACTAAGTGCTCTGGACCGCTAAGCTTTTCCAGTCTTTTTCCACTTTCACAAAAATTGTTCTTAAAAGTAACTGAGCATGTCGAGTGCTAAAATACAGATCAAAATACTTGTATATTCATGCTAAATAACAGCATTCTAGTACTAAGTCTTTGAGCTAAGCTGCAAACAGCGGACCGTCCAGAACATGGCGAAACTAAGGGTTCCTTGTTGGCGACGGAATCCTTAACACGTCTAATCTTCTTAAATTATTGTATTGTCATCGGTCTTTGATAAGTGTGCTGTTTCAATTTAATCCGAATTTCGAAGTGGGTCAAAATCATATTCAAAGGTGTCTTTACACGCATAATATACACAGGCAAAGTTAATTAAAGCGTGTTAAAAAGCTACTTGTATTAGGTAAGCTCAAAATCAAAACTGCAAGTTATTAAGGCTGACCGATTCACTCTCGCCCCGTGGCGATTATTTTTCACTGCCTACAATATTCAAAATATATAAGTATGGTACCTGCAAAGACGTTATAATAAAAAGAAAAAATAAATGCGCTCTAATTTCGGATTTTATCGAGTTCAATTTCTGTTGATATTTTTACATACATGTATTAATATTTTGAGAATTTGACACGCTCGGCCATTTACTAGAACACAGTGTGGAAATGTGAAACAGAAGTCCCCCTTGTGCTCGACAATCACAATTTTACACTTTGTAATCGAATTTAACACCAACATTGGGGCTCCGTAGAAGAAGGACTGGACGCCAAAGAGCGCTTCATGATCTCCGGCATCTCTAAGCGCTGGCCTGAGGGTGACGGGTCTAGGGCCGCCCGTCACCTTAGCAGAAGCATGCCCGAAATGGCGGTGCATGTGTTTCGCGAGCGCCTGTCGATGAGGGAGGGCTTGGCCCTCCAAAACAGATGAGGCTGCCAGAAATTACGGCCAAGACCTGCGGGGAACTCATGCGATGTGCCTCGCCTGTGGCTAAAGTCAAGAACAACGCGGGGTTTTACTGAATCAGAACTCGGATTCCATTGGAAGGCCGGCATAACCTCGCGGCGGGAGGTGTATCGATAAAGGATTTCCTCGCATAAAAAAGGGTTGAATCAACTTCTATCACAGGGCTTCTTTGTACTCTATGTTTCGCTACTAAGAATTTCTTGATGGAAAAAACCCAATAACGTGTTACGTTTTGTCTCCTATGTGTAATTTACTCAAATAAAATATTAATAGGTACATTCTTTGTGAGTATTGCAACTTGTGAAGGTTTAATATCGATTGCTAACTAGTATAGAATATGCTGTCGGTAATAATGTTCTATAAAACAACATTTAAAACCATTGATATATAAAAAAGAGAAGATCCACAATAAGGCACTAAAAGTGTCCACTATAAATGAGTGCAGCTTATAGACCAGTGTCGATAATTTTCGAAACCAAGAAAAATAATAGTAGGATGAAACCCATTGGAAAAGTAAGAAAATATAACAAAAATAAAAGGAAAAATAATTTACGGGCGATTTGACGTCGGGAAGGGAGTGGGGGTGAGCTTTTAAGGGTAAAAATCGGTTTATCACGATTTCTGGCAAAACTAAGAGTCCTATCGAAAAAAAATAAATGGCATAATTGTAGGCAATAAAAAGATCTACAACTTTTGTATTAACACTTTTTTCACATAACCTCAAAATTCATGTTAAAATCTAAAAAACCGACTGTTTGGTTTTATACTTTTAACTTCCAAAAAAAATAATATTTTTTCGCGAAATTTGGTGAAAACTTATCTTTTTATAGCTCAAACGCATTGTAATTTTTTTTGATGCAAAATATTAATTTTTTCCTCTTATTTTGATTAAATATCGAAAAATCACCCTAATTTTCACTCAAAAATGCTCACGTCAAAATATCTGCTTTTTGAAAAAAATCGGTGTGCTTTTTATACAACGTATATAATTTCAACGGAAATCTCTACTTTTTGATAGTACAAAAAAAATATACATTACTATGGAATATTTTCTCAGAAAATGCAATAAAAAACATTATACTTTTTCACATGTTTATTGCAATATGTTTCATGGATTTGATTTTTTTAAATTTATCATTGTACCATGGGTACTTACATTTTTTGAGTAATTAAAGTGTAAATTTGAATAAATAGCTCAATATTTTACTTAAGGATTAACAAAAAGTTATTTAACTTTTTTGCATTTTCTGAAAAAAATTTCCATAGTAATGTATTTTTTTTTGTACCATCAAAAAGTAGAGATTTCAACGTATAAAAAGCACACCGATTTTTTTAAAAAAGCAGATATTTTGACGTGAGAATTTTTGATTGAAAATTAGGGTGATTTTTCGATATTTAATCAAAATAAGAGGAAAAAATAAATATTTAAAGCAAAAAAAATACAATGTGTTTGAGATATAAAAAGGTAAGTTTTCAAAAAATTTCGCGAAAAAAAATTATTTTTTGTGCAAGTTAAAAGTAAAAAACCAAAAAGTCAGCTTTTTAGATTTTTAACATAAATTTTTGCCGTGTGGGACCGGCTTTAGAATCGTCCCACCCCTCTCCACCCATGGGAGTCGTAAGAGCCGACTGAGGAAATACCGGGGGAGTGGGCAGCAGCACTCCTTCGAGTATTAACAGCATCCACTGCGATCGCCAACCCGCCTGCCAAGCGTGGCGATTACGGCACTATCCCCCATTCTTGGGGAGGCCTATGTCCAGCAGTGGACTTTAAAAGGCTGATGGATGGATGGATGGATGGATGGAACATGAATTTTGAGGTTATGTGAAAAAAGTGTTAATACAAAAGTTGTAGATCTTTTTATTGCCTACAATTTTGCCACTTAACTTTTTAAGGACTCTTAGTTTTGCCGGAAATCGTGATAAACCGATTTTACCCTTAAAAGCTCACACCCCTACCCCCTTCCCGACCTCAAATCGCCCGTAAATTATTTTTCCTTTTATTTTTGTTATATTTTCTTACTTTTCCAATGGGTTTCATCCTATTATTATTATTTTTCCCTTTTTACCATTTTCAAAGGCTTTGGCACTGGCCTATTACGCTTTCGTGCACTCATTTCGTTTCGCATTGTTAGGACGCGCGAGCAGACGTTACGGCGGCAACGTATCAATATCAACATGTCTAATAATAGGTAATAAAATCTCTTTTGAAAACCTCATTGAATGCCTCTTTGTCTCTCGTTCTTTCTAAATCGTGTCATTACACTTACGCACGCAGTTAAAGGTTGTTACTATTTTATAAAATGAATGCGAAATGAATGCTATACATTTAAGTAAGAGACGGGCCTCGTGGCGTAGTTGGTAGTGTAACCGACTTCTGTGCACGAGGGCGTGGGTTCGATTCCCACTCAGGAAAATTATTTGTGTGATGAACACAGATATTTGTATTGCGTCTGGGTGTTTTCTATCTATAATATCATGTATTACAAAAAAAAAAGTAATATAATGTAATATATCCGTAATCTGGTACTTACCCCATAGCATAAGCGTTAAGCTTAGTTTGGGACCAGAGGACGTTGTGTGAAAATGTCCATGAATATTTATTATTATTATTTATTTATTATATGTATACAATTTTTGCCTTGAACACAATTGTGTATCCTTAATTTATAGATCAATGTTTAAAACATAAATATTCGTAACTTTCGATCGCCAAGAAACACCAAAACCTATGTAAACCTATCTTGCCTCGAAGTTTAATTTATTTATGACAACTAACTAGCAGCAATAAATTTTATAACCAAAGTAAAAATTATTATAATCTTTCCCCGGAGCACACACCTACATTTGGAGTAGGTACTCGTATATTAATTCTAATTTATAGGGGGCGAGTATACTGTAATTTGCATGGCTTATTCCCCTAAATACATAATCCTTCGATTCATCATAATTATTACTGCATTTTTTTACCTGAATTAGGGTTCGATCACTTTGCAGTTACATACTTACTTACTTATCACGCCATCTCCATTGCATGGTAGGCAGAGAGAACAAAATGCCAAAATGCTCAAGGGGCTACAAGTGGCATATTTATTCCATTGAGGCAGTATTATTTTATTTTATTACACACTCGCTAAACAAGAAGTTATCTTTCTAGAACATAATGGCACTTTTAATTCACTATAAATCTATAAAACTTGGATTTTGCATGAATTCACTGTACAATCGTCAATTAACCACTGACCCATATCGATAAACGGTAACACCTAATGCATTGAAAAAAAAAACATTGTTTTTCCTATATTTTGCTATCTTTACTAATATATTATACAGCTCTAACATGGGTATGTACAATTAGTATTTGAGAAAAAATTACTGCATTAGACTATTTCTCAGAACACCAAATTTTTTTTCTTGTTTGTTTGTTCGCACTTAAACTACTAGACGGATTTTTATATAAATTTTTTATTTTTGGTTTGAATGCTCTGGATTAGAGTTAAAAAACGTATACCGGATACGTTTTAGCATGATACTATATTGGGAACCTGAGATATAACCTAAAAACTAGCTTTAGTCTGCGGCGGATCTGCGGGCAAAGGCTATTAAATAAATTTCTATATAAGATAAAAAAGAATCATATACGCTGTTTTTTTTTTAATTCTTTAGTAGGTCCGTACGCCAGTTAGGTTAAGTCGGCTATCGCTGAGTTTTAATGAAGTAAATAATGATATTAACTGGGTACCAGGGATAAAAGAAAATATTATTAATAAAAACACCTTGTAATATCCTCCAGAGATTTCATACTGTTGATATGGAAACGATTAGTCACTGGCACAGGTCATATTTCAAACACGCGAGTAACAAATTCGTAAACTTCTCTTTATAACGTCACACGCTACAATATCCCAATACAGAAAAAGTGGCTATGCTATTATTAGTATCATTAATTTCAATAATAAAATAGTAGGATTTAGTTTCTAGTTACGTTAGTTTTTAATTTACGTCATTTTTAGGTATCATTGCTGTACAAGCACAGGAAATCATTACGTTATCAGTATGAGTCACTTCTTAAGGTAGCAGTTGAAACGCAAGCAGGTTATATTTAAATTTAAGGAAATACATTATTTTATTGCCAAATAAAAATTTGGCGTAGTACCTACCTAGTTTGAGTAAATTAATTACATACAAAAACTACACAAATACTATCGAGTTATAGGAATCCTATCAAAAAACTGTCATTGCGTAAGGACCTGAGCTTTTCCAAAAAAAATGCATATTAATATAACGATATGCCAACCGCAGGCCATGACATAACCGCGTATCGGAGGGGGGCAACCAACGCCTGCGAAGAAAAGAAAAAGGAGATTGCGAGGAAGGGGAGGACCCGCGGGAGGAAACCCACACCCGCGGCAAGTCCTGTGGATAGCGGCTCAGCCCTCGAAGTGACTTCGGGCATGGAGACGGATGGCGGTGATCGCGGCACAACGGCCGCAGGCGCCGCTCCGTCTGCATCGGAGTCCCAGCGGAGGGTAGCTGGTTCGGCGGAGCGGCCCTCACGAGTCCTGAAGCGCTCGATAGCGCGGTCGGTGGGTGCGTCGGAGTCGGAGGGCAGCTCCACTGAGATGCCTCCGCTAGGGAAGCCGGGAAGACCGGCGAAGAGGGGTCGAGGCGCCACCAGACGCACTGTGCCACGAGCCTTATCTGGAGTGGACAAGGCTTCAGAGGAGAACCTAGGAGTGGAGCTCTCGATGGAGGAGCGGATTACCCTCCTCAAATCGAGGCTCCGAGAGGAGCCTTCCGAAAAGGCCAGTCTTTTGACCGCCGATGAAATTGCCCAGAAGGTTTCCGACGCCTTGGCGATTATGTTTACGGTGGCCAGCGGGTCGCGGAGTCTTCGGGGCACCTACTCAGAGGCTCTGAACGAGGCATCACAAGTTGCCTTAGGAGCGGTGGAGTCACTCCGGCGGCACTCGGCGTCAGAGGAGAGCAGAAGGCTGGAGGCGCGTTGCAAGCGCCTCGAGGCTGAGGTGGCAGAGCTCCGCAAGGAGCGCACCGGCCCGCGAGACAAACCAGAGCTCGCCAAGATCGTGGCGGGAGCCTCGGACTCAGCGGCGGGCGCGGGGCCTCCGGCCCCTGGACTTCTCACGGAGGAGCAGATGCGCCAAGTCATTGATCGCATTAGCGAGATCTATGACCCGCGCATCAACTCCTTGAGCGCCGGGATGCCGCCGGAACCACGGCTCCGACCATCACTGGCCGCGGATAAGAAGAAGGTCGCGCCGCCTTCAGGTCCAACGCCGCTGCCTTGTCAGGGCGGCCGCGTGGCCAATTACTCCGCGGCCACAGCCGCACCACTCAAGGGGCCGAGCAAAGCCAAGGCAAAATCAGCACAGAAGGCTGGGCAGCGCTCTAAGGGCCAGCCCAGGGAGGAGTTCCCTCCTCTGTCGCGTGCTGGCCAGCCCTCGCAGGCCCCAGTAACCATTGCTCGGGATTCTCGAGTCCCACCTCCTGTGCCGTCCGGGCCTGAGCCCTCTCATGAGGGTTGGCAGACAGTGGGCGGCGGGAGGAAGAAATCCCGGGGCAAACGGAAGAAAGGAGCCGAGACAAGGACTGCTGCCCGGGCTGAGGAACCTGCGGCGCCAGGGAGCAAGCCCGGCCGCAAGAAGCCACGCAAGCTTCAGACGCCAAAAACGGCAGCGGTGGTTATCACCATGCTGCCGGAGGCGGAAGCGGGCCTGTCGTACCAGGCCATCTTGAGGAAGGCCCGGGATGAAATCGACGTCTCCGACATTGGAGTCGTTGCCGCCCGGACCCGCCTAGCCCGCACAGGGGCTCGAATTCTCGAGTTCCCTGGGGCGGAGGGCCCCAAGATGGCTGACACCGTGGCCGAAAGGCTAAAGGGTCTGCTTGGCGAGGGGAGTGGAGTCCGCGTCACCAGACCGGTTAAGTGCGCTGAATTGCGCATTTCCGGTTTGGATGACTCGGTGACGGCAGACGACGTCCGGGAGGCTATTGCCTCGAAAACCGGATGCTCGAATGCCGTCAGAGTGGGCTCCATTCGGACCGGTCCCGGCGGTGTAGGTGCCGTCTGGGCAAGTTGCCCTGTCGCGGCGGCCAAAACCTTGGCTGACGCAGGCAGGCTCCTCGTGGGCTGGAGTTCCGCGCGGGTCACCGTGCTGGAGCCCAGGCCCGCGAGGTGCTTTAAGTGCATGGCGGTCGGACACACCCGGCCGACATGCACTAACTGTTTTGACTGCAGCGGTCTTTGTTTCCGCTGCGGTCAGGCAGGGCACCGGGCGGCAACCTGCACCGCCGTCCCTCACTGCCCCGCGTGCGCGGCAGGCAACAGGCCTGCCAAGCACTGCATGGGGCGGGAGGGATGCAGACCCCCGACGACAGGCCCAAAAAAGGGGGGGACCAGCCAATCGGCCCAGGCTGCCCCCCCTAGCGTGGCTTCACCACCGTCTCGGGTGGAGGAGGATATGGTTACGGCTTAAAATTCAACCGTGACACTATCCTCCTCCAGGCGAATCTCAACCACTCCGCCAGGGCGCAGGATCTTTTCCTGCAAACCATGGTGGAGCGGTTGATTGGTGTAGCCGTAGCTGCGGAGCCTTACTGCATTCCTGACCGCCCTCATTGGGCGGGCAGCCGCGATGGCTCCGTGGCAATCGTCAGCTCCACGGCGCTACGTTCTCAGCCCTTGTCAATCAGAGACAGGGGCACGGGATACGTGGCAGCCGACTGGGGGGGAGTCACGCTGTACGGCGTCTACTTCTCCCCCAACCGGAGTCTGGCTGATTTCGAGGTCTGGCTTAACAGCCTGGAGACCTCGATACGGCGACTGGCACCTAGCCACGTCCTAGTTGTGGGCGACTTCAACGCCAAATCCACTGCGTGGGGGTCCCCTGCAACGGACGTCCGTGGAGCAGCGGTGGTAGAGTGGGCGGCGTCGACGGGCCTCTGTTTGCTGAACAGAGGCTCCGTCAACACGTGCGTGCGGCGACGGGGCGGGTCGATAGTGGACCTTTCGTTCGCTAGCCCTGACATCGCAGCACGAGTAAGGAACTGGATGTCCTGGAGGAGGTTGAGACCTTATCCGATCATCGGTACATCCGGATTGAGGTCTCCCGGTCCCTTCAGGGCCGCAGTAGGGGTCACGCGGCTCGCAGAACTCCCGCGTTCCCGCGGTGGGCTGTGGGCAGGCTGGATAGGGACCTACTGGCGGAGGCAGCCATCGTTCAATCGTGGCTGTCCTCACCAGCCCCATCCGAGGGGGTGGATGTTGAGGCTGGCCGATTTCGCGCTGCGATTACGCAGGTTTGCGACGCGGCCATGCCCCGTGTGCGACGTCCTCTTCCGAGGAAGGGGCTCTACTGGTGGTCCCAGGAGCTGGCAGACCTCCGTGCGGCGTGCATTCGTGCCCGGAGGTCTTACACCCGCAGTCGGCGGCGCAATCGCGATGGGGAGCGTGAGGGCCAGCTTTACGAGGCGTACCGCACTGCGCGGGCCGCGTTCAAGCTGGCCATCTGCCGCGCGAAAACAGAGAAAAGGCAGGAGATGCTGGATGGTCTCAACCGTGACCCCTGGGGTCGCCCATACCGTGCGGCGCTGAACAAGCTCCGCACTCAGGGCCCCCCCCTCACAGAGACCCTTCAGCCCAGCCTCCTCACCGAGGTGGTCGAGGGCCTATTCCCACGACGGGTGGAGCGCACACCCCCGGTCATGGCTCCGCCAGGTAGCGACCGGGAGGCTGACCTCAGTGTACCACCCGTCACCACGTCGGAAATGGGGGCGGCTGTTTCGCGGATTCGTTCCAAAAACACCGCCCCCGGCCCGGACGGGATACCCGCCCGGGTACTGGCCCTGGCTCTGGACCAACTGGAGCCCCGCCTCAGGAGACTGTTCGACGCGTGCCTGGCGTCTGGACGGTTCCCTGACTGCTGGAAGGAGGGGAGGCTGGTACTCCTGCCAAAGCCGGGACGAACGCCAGATTCGGTCGGGGCCTTCAGGCCCATCGTGCTGCTGGACGGGGTGGGTAAGCTACTGGAGAGAATCCTCGCTGCCCGCATCGTCCAGCACCTGCGCGGCGTCGGACCCGACTTGTCGGACGCCCAGTTTGGTTTTCGAGCTGGTCGTTCGACGGTCGGCGCGATTATGCGCCTGAGGGCCGCGGCCGCAGCGGTCGTTGCCGGTGGTGGAGTGCTGTTGGCGGTGTCGCTTGATATCGCCAACGCATTCAACAGTCTGCCATTCAGCTGCGTCAGGGAGGCGCTCCGGTATCACGGGGTGCCTATATACCTGAGGCGGCTAGTGGCAGACTACCTAGAAGGCCGCAGCGTTCTCTATGAGAGCCGCATAGGGGACGTTGTGAGGAGACCCATGTCGTGCGGTGTCCCACAGGGCTCGGTTCTAGGGCCGCTCCTGTGGGACATTGGTTACGACTGGGTGCTGCGATGTCGGCTCCCCCCCGGGCTGGCGGTCATTTGCTATGCAGATGACACGCTGGTCGCGGCTCGGGGCGGAAACTTCGAGGAAGCGGCGTTCCTGGCCACCTTAGGGACCTCGGAGGTGGTCAGGAGGATCGGGGCGCTGGGGCTTAGGATAGCCCTGGATAAGTCGGAGGCCCTACTTTTCCATGGGCCCCGACGTCGACCACCTGCTGGCGCCTCGATCACAGTGGACGGGGTCCAAATTGAGGTTCGGGCCCAGATCAAGTATCTGGGCCTGGTGCTGGACGGGCGGTGGCGCTTGCGCGAGCACTTCCGCCAACTGTCCCCGAAGCTCGTCGGCGCAGCGTCCGCCCTTGCACGGCTCATGCCGAATATGGGCGGACCCAACAATGCGTGCCGACGGCTTTACACGGGGGTGGTCCGGTCGATGGCGCTGTACGGCGCACCCGTGTGGGCGGAGTCCCTGGACGCACTGAACAGGGCTCTTCTGTGGAGACCACAGAGGGTAGTCGCGTCCAGGGTCATTCGCGGATACCGCACGGTGTCGACGGAGGCGGCCTGTGCATTGGCCGGAATCCCCCCATGGGACTTGGAGGCGGAGGGGCTCGCGGAGGTGTATCGGCGGGCGTCGCAAGAGGGGGCGGGGCGCAGGCGTCCCCAACTCCGTGAGGTGGCGAGGTGGCAGGGCGACGCCCGACGAGCTGCCATGGCCAACTGGAGGGCGCGGCTGGAGGCGCCCCGGGCCGGTCTTCGGACCGTGGGGGCGCTCCAGCCGGTGCTGGAGGAGTGGGCAGGGCGACGGCACGGAGTCCTTACCTTCCGACTGGTGCAGGTGCTGTCGGGGCACGGTTGCTTCGGCAGATATCTGCACATTGTCGCAAGGAGGGAAGCGACTCCGGGCTGTCACCATTGCGGCTGCAACGAGGACACGGCGCAGCACACGCTCGAGTCGTGCCCGGCTTGGGCCGAGCAGCGCCGTGAACTCGTCGCGGCAATAGGGGGGGACCTCTCGCTGCCGAGCGTCGTCAGAGCGATGCTTGGCAGCGACAGGAATTGGGCCGCGGTCGCTGCCTTCTGCGAGGAGGTCATCTCGCGGAAGGAAGCGGCGGAGAGGGCCAGGGAGGCTGATCCTTCCGCAGACCCGAACCGCCGCCAGCGACTGGGGCGGCGTAGGCGTGAATATTTGCGCCTAATGCCGCCCTAGCTGGGGCTGCGGGTGGATGGACCGGGGAACGTCCGCCACCCGCAAGGCCTCCCGCGAAGGTGTGACGCTCCGTGTGCGGATGCGTTGCTCAGATGAGGGTACCCAAAAGGGTAAGCCGCCGGCGGACCACCGAAGGAATGTAACATAGTTCCAGTGGCCCGCCAATAAAGGCGGAGAGACGGCACACGGCGGGTTTCTTTAGTGGGTGAGGGCCCCACACTACCCTGTTCGTTGCCCCGAGCGACAGGGTGTGCGGTTAGGAACATTTTTCCCGCCTAAACAAAACAAAAAAGGCCATGACATAACTTACTGTCGTACTTCTTGTCCATTTCTCGGTCTGAGAGATACTTGTCACAATTTACTACACCCAATTTCTTTTTTGATTTAAATATGGATCATTTATTATATACATAGAGAAAAATCTCGGGGTAATAGGAAGTTAGCGGTGTTTCACCCTCTCACCACGGAAAGCACGTACCGCTATTGGTCCTATGCATGATCTCTCTCCATTCGTATGAGTGCCTACCCATTAGATTATCAAAGTGAGGTATCAAGAGTGTGCGCTTGTGGTTGCGCACACAATCGTGCACTTTAATATCGCCTGCGTACATGGTCTGTTGAAAATGGCTGCCGTAACGGAAATTACGGTCTAAAGATCGGTATTAACAACATACACGCAAGAAGTTCCCGCCTAATAAAAGTAATAAACCAACAACAGCTCCCTATTTGCTTCCCTTCCTCTTTTATTTTTTGCTTGAAATTAATGCGATTCTTTACTTAGCTTTTTGCTGAGCAGGATATAAAAGTCTTTGCTTTTGTAACATAGGAGCACCATTCTCCGCATTTACGACATCAGAATGAGATGCCCATGCTCCTCTATCCAGCGCAGGTCAAAATTACCGTAACTTGGAAGTAAACCTATTGCTAAACTACTACAAAACTACCTGAGAGTTCAGTAATATAAAAGGGCCACACACACGGAATCAAAACATTATATAACTTCTTCAAAATAACCATAATACAAACTAGAAACCATACTAATACAGCCATCACTCAAATAAAATTATTTTATTGATAGGTGTGGCTCATGTATGCTTCGTACTCCTCAGGTGAGAGGATATGATCAAGAGCAAGACTTATATCGGTTATGACTATGGAAGGCGTATAAATTGTATAATTATCGAGTACGACACGTACAATTTCGAACGATTCCATAAATTACTAACTTAAATTTAACAATAAAGACCTTTATAGGTATAACAGCCGTATATCAGACTGTCGAAGGCGATGTCCATGCTCATTGTCAAAGCCTCCATCACCCTCCAAGACCTCTGCCTAATGGTGAGCAAGGTACACGAGAAGATCATCAGCAGATTGACTGTAACTAAACCCATTTTGACGATCTTCGATTAGATAGCCGGCGGTTTATAACCTTCTTCAATGCCTTGAATAGGAAGAACTTCATCGCAATCGGCCTGTAATTCAGTCACCCTTTTTAGAAATCGCATGTACAGTATCTCGCTGAATGGTCACAAAGTATCTTTTTGTACCTACCAAGCATTGCTAAACTGATCATAGTTGAATAGACATACAAACTCTCCTCATGTCAATAGGTCTATTATACTCCTCGGTCTTCTGTATAATCTGGCGCAGCGTATGATTTTCATCTAAGTATTACCTATATCCTCTTCCCATAAAACGGCTTGTTTGGAAGGCTGGAAGTCGTCAAGCCTGCGCACGAGTTGATTTGTAATGTGACTCTTGAGAACACGATTACTGCACGATGCTGAAGAGCGAGATGGGCCTTTAATTTTTCAAGAGACACGGCACAAAGGTTATCCTTTTATTAAAAACAGCATTAGGGGGTTCTTGGACCACTTCCCTGGACCGTCGCCTCCGGAAATTAACTTCTGAAGAGCTTTAGGAACCGAATTCTCACCTACATTCAAAAGCTCAGTTCGTCGCCTCACGGCGCCTTGTCACTCTTTAGTTGTCTGAGAGCCAGACTGTCCCGGACGGATATTTTTGGTATAGTGCCGAGTTAACTTGGCCGCCGGCGTTTGTCTTTAGATTAGTCAACTGACTTTCCTCAGCAGATGGATCTGTAGCAAACACTTTAGAGCCTTAGTTCTACTCTATCGCCTTTACCTAATACGAAGAGTATTAAATAAGCGAATACCTGCTTGGTCCTATTAACACGTTGAGCCTTAAAGAAGGTTGACCCGATGCGTGCACTCTAACTAATTAGTGATCACTCCCAATTCTTCCTGTTAATCACTGAAAACATGGCTTTTCTGACAATATGTACCTATTCTATCTCGTTTTCATAGAACCATCAGAGCTAATCCATGTCTATTTCCTCTGCGGCTGTTTCGTGAAGAATGCATTCCTGGCAGGGTCCTTCTCCATAAAATTAGCCAGTATTATCTGAATCTAAGGAATATAATATCACTAATGTGCACTCAGAAAACCAGACGAGGTAACACGTAAAGACTGCAAAATCATCAAGACGCAAAAGCAAGGCATGACAAATATACATACATAGTCCAAAAATATGAACGGGGAAAAGCAAAGCAAAGCAGTCAGGTGTGACCATAAACAAATATTACGTAAGTACACTGCATGGGTAATAGAAGTTATATTCACACACATTATCAATAAAACAATGGAAACTGATTGTTCCACTGCGCTATTCAGAAAACTTACGATACCTATTTAGGATAGGTTAATTTTTATTACTTGGTTTTATTTTTAAAGAATTCATCTCAAATTATATTAAATATGCCCTAATAAAAATAGTATGCCCGCGACTCTTCCGCAGACAAAAGTGCGGCAGATTATATCTCAGGTTCCCGATATAGTAGCGGAGTAAAACGTATACAAATTTTCAAGTCCAGTCAAGAGCTGTCAAACAAAAAATTTACATTAAAATCCGTTAAGTAATATTTGCGTGATGAGTGACAACCAAACTGAACAAAATTAAAAAAAAATGTTTTGTGTTCAGTGTGCAAATATCCCTAATACAGGTAATGGCTATAAATATCTTAAATGTATAGACCTAGCTCTGTTACAGCTTTATAATAGTAAAGAAGTTTCTAGTTCTAGCTATTAGAACTATAAAAATGGAAGAGTAATAATTCATCCTCATTGGCGACGTAATCACGCATTAAAAGAAATAAGCTCTTAGTCTAGTGAGCTCGGCTATTTCTATGTAGAACTTACTACGAACATCTACAAAACTGGCCAAGTGCGAGTCGGACTCGCGCACGAGGGGTTCAGTACCATTGACTAGGTAAACAACATTACACTATTGTAACCATGGAGTTTGGATATTACCAAATTTTGCAAGTAAAAGACATTGCTCTGTGTCCATACATAGTTTGCCCTGAAAAAACCTCAAAACTAGATCATGTGTTGTATTAAAACGTATTACTAAATTCCCATAAAATTATAATTTAATAGCGGACTAGCTGGGAAATCATTCTATAACAAATACTGTCTGATTAAACAATGAAGCTGGAATGTAAATGGCCCAGTTTACGTATGATAGTAGATTGGTGTTTCACTACTACCTCTTGTAATAGTTTTCAATTCAGTTGGATTATAATCCTAGAGTTGCGTATTTCCAACGCTAGATGGAGCTCTATTAATTTTTTTACGTGTTTCAAAAAATATTTTAACTATTCATTTTCTATACACAATAAAGATTAGATTACTTTATTATTTTATTTCAGAATAAAATTTTAAGTTTGTCTTATATAAATAATAAAAATAAGTCTATTAAAAGCAGTGACATCTATTAACAAACTCTAATATTGATAATAAACATAAGTCTTATAAAAGAAGGGACATCTGTTAACAAAATCTATTGACAAAACAAATTGTGAGATCTAAAAGCTTTTAATAAAACAAAACTTCTGATTTTTGTCTAGTTTTATTAATTTTACACATGAGAAATGCCAAAAGAATGAGAGATGCGCGTTCTCAGGAATCGTCAGAGGAAAGAGCGCATCGTTTAAACTCTATTATCTACTATTAGAGAGTTAATAATGCAACTGCACAAGCACATGAAAGCAGTTCTGAGAGAGAGATGCGATTAACTTCTGATAGGGAAAGAAGAGCTAGACAGTCAATGAGTTTTTAAGATGAGATTTTGGTATTATTAGGCATATTGATACGTTGCAGAAAACAATACTAAATGAAATGAGTGCAGGAAAGCGTAATCTGCATTAATTTATAGTGTACACTTTTAGTGCCTAATTGTGGATATTCTCTGTTTTATACTTCAACTGCCTCTGCAGAGGTAGTGTAAGTGAATGCTGATCATGAGGTCTCGGGTTCGAATCCCGGGTCGGGCAGTGTTATTGAGCTTTTTCGTAAATAGAAAAATTCTCAGTAGCCGCCCGGAGTTTGTAAATGTGCCTGGTAGACGGCAATAGGCTCGCCCCCTATTACGTGGGGCTAAAACATAGCCGGTGAATCGTGGGTGTGTAATACACCTCTGCCTGCCCATTTGGGGAATACAGGCGTGTTGCTATGTTTTGATTTATACATCAATGTTTATAACATATAATATTATACTAGGTTGTACGGCTTGATGGCGAGTAAGACGGTAAGTTTGCCACCCCATGAGTGGTTGGCGTGGTAGCCTATAGACCAAAAGCAACCTTCGCGAGTAATGTACCCCAAGAAAAGCTATAGGACATGAAGAGGAATAATGATATAAAGGAGATGAGGAAGTGGTCAGGTAAAATAATAAGAAAGAAATGTGGGGTGGTTTGGTAGGTTTCTAATTGGGAGATAGAAACATGCATATTTGACCTTTTTTGAATTAAGAATGTTAAACATAATTTTATATTTGATACTAGCTGACCCGGCGAACTTCGTACCACCATATATGTATATTTTCATGAATAAATATTGCAATTATAAACTGTCTCTTAAGTTGGAACAAAACACACATTTTAAAAAAGAAAAGTTAAAATCGGTTCAGTGTTTTCGAAGTTCATCCCGGACAAACATCGTGATACTGGTATTATATATAATAGATAGGATACACATACATTTCAATGGTTTTATAAAATCGCGGGTAAAATAGGGGTCAAATTTAGAAAGTAAAACTTTAACGCTGACGAAGTCGCGGGTACCAGCTAGTAAAAAAATAATCCGACTTGAAAATAACATTTAAAATTATATAAAAAGTTATCAAATAGAATCTACTAGAAAAAAATAAATAAAAAAAATAAGTTTTAAAAAAATAAGTTTTATAAAAAGGTATTTTATCTTTCCATTATTTATTAAATTGAATGAATACGTGCATAATCTATATATATAAAAGAGTCGTGTTAGTTACACTATTTATAACTCAAGAACGGTTGAACCGATTTGGCTAAAAATTGGTAGGGTACCTCGGCTTAGAACCTGGAGAAGGATATAGGACTTTTTTTTTCTTTTATCCCGTTCCCGTGGAACGTGACATAAAACGTGGTATAGCAAAACGCAACTGACATGTGCATGGGCCAACGTCATTTGAGTCACTACGGACTGTTAATGGTACAATATTCCCAACATATCGTGCTAGAAAACGATACCCACTGTGATACAACGAACCCGTGACCACGGCCGATGCAATACGGTCGAAACGTGGGAAATTAAGGTATTCAACCTAAACATTATATAAGCGATTAAGACCCGATACATTAATATTTGTGTATAATGATACCCACTGGGATACGACAATCGTTGAAGCAATTATATCTGCATCGCCAAGTCAGAGACACACTATTTTTTATCATCATTTCGACATGCTTTCCACCAAACCCATCTAAATCTACAAATACAAGGATAATATGTCAGAAGAATATGTCTTCAAGTTCGTGTCAGTTCAAGAAATCCCGATCTTGAGATGAATGAGGAAATACATAATCGGGCTTTGCTCTTGATCGAAGACATGTGTTACCCCATGTGAGGTAGCTTATTAGTCAGGTTAGAATTGCCAGCGCCAAATAGTGAAATGAATGACGCATTTAATCGAGAATTGAAACGGGAACGTGAATATGATCATCAGGAATTAGATTTAGTAATTCAAACGAATGTACCCCTGTTGAATCCCCAACAAAAGAAAGTTTAAGATACATTAATGAAAGAAATTGATAATGGAAATGGTGGTTTATATTTTCTGGATGCCCTTGGTGGAACTGGTAAGACATCCCTCATGTCAGTAGTTTTAGCCACTGTTCGTGCGAGATCCAACATTGCGGTTGCAGTTGTTTCTTCGGGAATAGCAGCTACATTGTTTGAAGGATGCCGTACGGCTCAATCAGCATTAAAATTACCGTTAAATCTTCAAATGATTGAAGAACCAACATGTAATATTGCAAAACACTCCGCAATGGTCAAAGTTTTATCAGCATCGAAAATCATCATCTGGGACGAATTGCACAATGGCGCATAAACGTGCATTGGAAGCACTTAACCGAACATTGAAAGATCTTCGCAATGACTCGAGATGTTTTGGAGGCGCAATGATTTTACTGTCTGGCGATTTTCGTCAAACACTGCCAGTAATTCCAAGATTAACTGTTGGCGACGAAATAAACGCTTGCCTTAAATCATCGAAATAAGGCGCTATGTGAAAAAACTTCAGCTGACAACAAATAATATGAGAGTTGCATTGCTGAACGATACATCTGCTAAAGATTTCTCTGAGCAATAGCTGACTATCGGTAATGGTCGAGTACCTGTCGACGCATCGAGCGGATTGATTTTATTTCCTCCGAATTTCTGTAACTTTGTCTCATCGAAAGACAAACTCATCAACAAAGTATTCCCAAACATCATTACTAAACACAAAAATAATGAATGGTTGAGTGAGCGAGCAATTTTGGCGGCTAAATATAAAGATGTAGATGACTTAAACTACATAATTCAGAATGAAATCATTAGTACACTGCATTCTTTCAAATCTATTGGCTGTGTAACAAATAAAGATGAAGGCACCAACTATCTAATTAAATTACACTCTTTGGATGTGCCTGGCTTACCACCGCACAATTTACGACTAAAGGTTGGCTCCGTAGATATCATGCTTCGAAACATAAACCAACCAAAACTGTGCAACGGAACGCGTTTGGTGGTAAGTAAATTGATGAACAGTGTGATTTACGCCACGATACTCAAAAGAAAATTCGAAGGTGAGGGAGTTATCATTCCGAGGATCCCGATGATCCCAACCGATATGCCATTTGAGTTTAAACGACTTCAATTTCCGATCCGTCTTGCATTTGCCATGGGCCAATCTTTGAAAATTTGTGGTCTGAATCTATAAAATCCATGTTTTTCCCATGGTCAATTATATGTTCATGGGTCGGAAGACCACCTGCATTATTTGTTCTTGCGCCTGATAATAAAACGAAAAATGTCGTCTATCACAAGGTGCTTCACTGAAGAGTGCAACCCATGCATCAAAATACATGGCCAATAATGAATCTTTAAAATACCTACTTGATTTTTTTTATTTATTTTTTTATTATCCTAATAAAAATAAAATCCAAAATTTGCTCATTTATTGGCCCTAAGGCGGAACAAAGTTTGCCGGGTCAGCTAGTTAATTGTATATTACATATGATATGACGTCATTAATCGTCAGCATTAAATTCCACACACGAACATTACGAGGTCAATGTTTCGGTTATGAGAATGTAAATTTCTCCTAAAATAGCAAGAGATTTTATTTTCTTATATAACACGGTAAGTAGCTACTACGGGCAACCTTGACCTACAAAAAAGTCTTAAGGTAGGTTGCTAAGCCAGCAGAATGTAGGTTAATATAGTAATTAACAAATCCTTCATGTAATGTAGCAATATACTTGCTAAATATCGACCTATGGAATAACATTGATTTCATTCACGTAAATTTAATTAATCTAGTATCTCGTCAAGTCCGCCGTGTGTGGCTTTTAGAATTGTCCCACCCCTCTCTACCCACGGGAGTCGTAAGAGCCGACTGAGGGAATACCGAGGGAGTGGGCAGCAGCACTCCCTCGAGTATTAACTACACCCACTGCGATCGCCAACCCGCCCGCCAAGCGTGGCGATTACGACATTATCCCCCATGACAGGACCGCTCGTTGTGGCGTTCTCTTAGGGAGGCTTATGTCCAGCAGCGGACGTTGAAAGGCTGATGGACTGGACAGTAAAGTTAGCACACTGCTAGTTAGGTAGTCACAGCATGGAAGAATACCTACTCATAAAATTAATAAAAAAAAAAGTATAACAAGCGACGATGATGAGAGATAGTGTATAACTCAATTTGCATATTTTGTATATTTAAGTAATATTATATAGATTTTTATTTATAAAAATTTGATAACAAAGTATACAAGGTACAATGACGCAAGAAATTCACTACAACTAATTTCCTGTTGTTGCTTTACACACCACACGTTATGTGCTCTGCTACATGCTACATTGTAGCATAATTAATTATTCAAGTGAACCTAACAGAAGCAAGGAAAGAAGGAAATGCTATTGCTTGGCCGCAACACACAAAGCATAGCTATATTATGAAATATTTTGGGACTACATTAACACAATCAATAAGTCCAGCACTTAAGTAGCGAGGAAGATAATGTAAGAATACACGAGATGACCCGTGTGAATACTTCGCATGGGTCATTATGTCAAAGTATCTAAGCTTTTGTAGTTACAGTTAGTATATATTTACACACATAATTGGCAAAAATCTAAATAATTGTTAGGTTTTATTACGTATATTACGCAAATTACAATTGGCGCACGCAAGTTGACAATAGTAAAGTAATACTGCGGTAATTTAGCAACAGTATTTTTATAACAATCCGGTAACCTAGCAAAGCTATGTCTGTCCAAGTATTTTTTTTAATTTTAATACAGAATTAACTTCTTTTAAATATATATCTAGGTATTTACTTATATTACCGGGTTCGAAGATTCGAAATGGCGTATCAAACAGTAAATTTTAATACAGTATGAACGATATTTCATGAAAAAGACGCCTTCGCTCTACGCGGACAAACAAATTACATATTGCTTGTAAGTGGCACAATTAACAAAGCAAGATGAAAGTAGATCTGTAACTTTAGAATAACAACAACATTAGCAAGAAAGCCTGCGGAAGTCGTCAGGCCCTATACGTTATCAGCCTACTCGTGTTAGACCAGAAGTGTGTACAAGTAAACCTACTTGAAAGTCACATTTATTTGTAAAATCATACTTTATTCCATTTTATAAAAAAATCAAAGAATAAAAATTTTACTTACCTCACTGAAGAATTCATCCATAAAGCCCCCTTCCACTGCGACGTTGACATCGTCGGGCCCGACGTCGTCATCGTCGCTTTGCGCCTGTACAACAAAAACAAAAAATATTAGTCGCCCGCTCGCATATGTGAGTCGTTGGGGCGGCGGAGAGACTTTCTAACTTCCTGTTTGTTTTCAGCGCTCTTTTCTACTTATCACGTATAGGTTCTGGTATGAATTTCCTGCTACAGTATTTCCCCATCGCTACGATATATCCTTCTTTAAACGAGATTTGAGAAGAGCACTTTACAGAAATTTTAATATCTATGATGATGCTAATTTAAGAAGAAATACCGTTGTACCTTAACCTAACAAAATCTGCTCTGGAGGCTATTCTGCTGCAAGATTCATTTTGCCTAATGGTAAAGAAATAATTAATGGTGACTGTTTACATTTCAGTAAATTAGAAAGACATAATAGATTTTCTCCACGAGGCATTGTTAGGAGGTATTATACGAAAGGACTGTCCAGGGGACAAAACTGTTGAAGAAACGTTATCATGAACTGCCACTCATACTTGGCGGAGATTTTATTATTGATTTTGATAAAGACGAAAGTTTCGGATTTGTACAATTTAAAACAAAAACTAACTCTATTTACCTTTATTTTCTAGTATAATACTCGACACGACTAAATATGGAACAAAAGTTGGCTCGATGTTTTCACGATTCATAACTCGATGTAGTCCAACGTTTACGTATTGTATTTTACGAGTAGTTATGTACAATACCAACGATACTAATAAAATTGATATTGTTGATCGAAGAGTAGTTACCAGTTACCTTAAACCTATTGTCACAATATTAAAGAATGATAATACTATTCACGGACTTAGCACTGTTTCAAATGATGTCCACAGTTAAAGAAATCAAACATTCTAAAATTTGTGAATATAAAAATAAAACATTACTTATTATAATAACCGATCAAAAATATATATACAAAAAATGCGTATTTCCTTAGTAGGAATAATAAAGGTAAGCGTGTATTAAATCATTACAAGTTATCGGATATGGAAATGTTTAGTACAATAATTACCGGTTGTTATTCGAACAATGCCATTACTAATGAATATCATGAGACCACGCCAAATATTGAATAACTACTATACTATTACATACGCCACTAATTAAGTAGCGTACATAAACGGCTTACACACTGCACATAAATGTAGGTATAATATCGTAGTATTTTCCGAGTAAGCCGTAGCGTATCTAGAGTCTAAATTGGACGGTACAGATGAGGCAAAATAGAATCCATTTACACGAGATTATTAATTTTTTAAGGTATTTCGCATAATAGCCACAACCTTTGTAGCGAGCTAACTTTAGAACAGTAACAAATGTGTTCTACCGGAAAGCTTTTAATTGTTTGTCGTGCTCTTCAGAAGCACCAAGACCTGAAATTCCTACCTAAATAGGCCATCTAATACTCGTACAGCACGCGAAAGTCCTTTAACAAAAAAAAAATTGCGAATAACGCAGGCGGACAGAGACAATTCTGACTTCTTGACTTTTTATTGTTTTTGTTTGTTTTCTATCAGTTCTCGAAAATAATTGTAGAGATTGCATTTATTACACAAACCGTAAATTAAAATTAATAAAACAACGTTAAACTACTAGCTTGAAAGAAATTCGTAAATATTTATTATTTTTTTATTGTTAACAGAAAAAAGAGGTATGGATGGTAACGACTTTCCATTAATCCTGACAAATGAATTTTAGCGTTATGGGTCATAATTATACAGTATACCGTGTGAATTTGTCGAACGTCCCGCTTGTACCGAGATATGGAATAGTCTAGTATCGATACTCGATAACGGGCCACTGTGACACTGGTTGCCGCGACGATACGACTTCAAGCATTAATTTGGAGCTGTGATTCCCAAAGTGGACTATATCAAAATCTAAGGGGTTATTCCCCATATATAATTTACATAAAAAACTATGTATTATATTTTTTGCGCTTTACTAACGTTCATCTTATTATTATGAAATGTTTTCATAACACATTCATACTTAACGTCTTTGGGTGACGTCTGCACCATCTGTCGAAATTATTTTCATACATTATACCGACCAGGTAAACTTAATTTTACAATTAAGATTTTACCTAATAATGACGCAAACCCTATAAATATTAAGATATTTTTATATATATTTTTAGCATTTTACATACTTAGTACTATACATTAAACACAAAGTGAAAAATGTGAAATCGAAAATAACAGTCACGAGCAGGATTTGAACCTGCATCTCCTGGATATCGTCCAGATGTTTAATGTATAGTGCTAAGCATGTAAAATGCTAAAAATGTATATAAAAATATCTAAATATTTATAGTGTTTGCGTCATTCTTAGGTAAAATCTTAATTGTATGCAAAAGTTTTAAACACATAAATAAATTTAGACGTAGATTTCTTCTGGACCATCTAACTTCAGTTAAGTCTTATCTGTGTCGCTATTGCATTGTTCCTTACATAACAGTTGATTTTTACATTTATATAAATAAAGAAAGACTGAAGCAATTTATTGGTCTCTATAATATCAAGAACATTGTGATTAATTTTAATTGTACTGATTATTAATAAATCATTGAAGGAAATATAAAATTTTATGGTAATAAACTTTCTATTACAGTTAACATTTTTGTCGTGTCTCGACATTAATTGCTGTGGCAAAGTGCCAAACCCGTTGCTGTGGCAGTTATTGTTGGCTATCCCACGAAAACCATCCATTTATTCGGGATAAAAGTAGCCATGTCCTTTTCTGTGGACCAGATTTTATATATATAAACATTTAGATATTTTTATATATATTTTTAGCATTTTACATGCTTAGCACTATACATTAAACACAAAGTGAAAAATGTGAAAAATGGTATCCAGGAGATGCAGGTTCAAATCCTGCTCGTGACTTATTTTCGATTTCACATTTTTCACTTTGTGTTTAATGTATAGTGCTAAGCATGTAAAATGCTAAAAATATATATAAAAATATCTAAATGTTTACGTATATAAAATCTGGTCTACAGAAAAGGACATGGCTACTTTTATCCCGAATAAATGGATGGTTTTCGTGGGATAGCCAACAATAACTGCCACAGCAACGGGTTTGGCACTTTGCCACAGCAATTAATGTCGAGACACGACAAAAATGTTAACTGTAATAGAAAGTTTATTAACATAACATTTTATATTTCCTTCAATGATTTATTAATAATCAGTACAATTAAAATTAATCACAATGTTCTTGATATTATAGAGACCAATAAATTGCTTCAGTCTTTCTTTATTTATATAAATGTAAAAATCAACCGTTATGTAAGGAGCAATGCAATAGCGACACAGATAAGACTTAACTGAAGTTAGATGGTCCAGAAGAAATCTACGTCTAAATTTATTTATGTGTTTAAAACTTTTGCACACAATAAAGACACGAAAGAAGACTAAATGTTTTAGGAATTTCTCAATTTGGAAAATATTTTTCTTTAGTGTAATTCTGTCCCCCCTCCGTATTCTCAATGATTTTCGATATAAAGGTGTTTTATAATTTATCTTTTTTACATAGCATCACGCCTGTATTTCCCGAAGGGGTAGGCAGTGTAATACACACCCACGACTCGCCAGCTATGTTTAAGTCCCACGTAATAGGGGGCGAGCCTATTGACGTCTACCGGGCACATTTCCAAACTCCGGGCTGCCACTGAGAATTTTTCTTTTTAGGAAAAAGCTCAATAACATTGCCCGACCCGCGGATCGAACCCGAGACCTCATGATTAGGAGTCGCATACACTACCGCTACACCACCGAGGCAGTTTTTTTCCTCTAACAAATTATCTACCAAAAGCAGTTCCGCGCCAAAGAAATGTTTTTGTTCGTTCCATCTACCTGAACATTCATAACGAAAGAGCTTTTGGCAAGGCTTATCCAAAAACGTCCGTGCTTCATGAGGCACGTTTAACAGTGGGTCCGGCAGTCAAATAACATTCTGGCAGTCGGAATAGATTATCAGAGTACTGAATAAAATAAATACTCCGGTCTTGTTCTAAGGTAAGATCGTGAGAAAATCGCTCCGTAAAAACTGATAGATCAGCTAAAACCGAGCAGATAGGAGGCCGACCCCAACAAAAGTTGGGATAGGGTAAGGAGATGATGAATCAGCATAATGTAAATTGATCTATACTGTTATTGTATATTAGATAACCCGGTAAACTTCGTATATATATATATATATATATAGAATAAAATTTATTTTATCAGCGAGTAGAAGACCCTGTGAACTTCGTGTCAGCCACAATTTATTTTATCAGCGAATATCAATCCTAATCAGTTTGCATCGTCTAAGATTTGGATTTTGATAGATTATTTTATGGAGACTTGCTTGTAATCCAAATGAATTAGGAATAATGACAGTAGCTGTCATTTTGTCATCTGTTAGCTAATTAGCCATACAAAGTAACCACTATTGAATTATATTTTTTTTCTACTATTTATAGGGTTCCCCTTTTGATGTGAAACATCTAATGCGGAGGGAGAGTAAAATCGGCTGTTAGCGTGGCGACGCTTTTAGTGTACCTACTTGTCCCATTCAAATCTTGCAAGTTAAATTTGACACACTTCCCGGTTTCCGATTGAGCTGAAATTTTACACGCATGTGTATATCACGTGACAATGCAATTTTATGATGACATGGAACTAATCTGATGATGGAGCTGGAAGGTGGTCTACAATGAAACGACATAACTCCATCGAGTTTGGGCTCGTATGATTTGTCTTGACGAGTACTTTGTCTCGTAGTAGATAGTATCCAGGGTCTGACGATGGAGCTGGAAGGTGGCCACAGTAACTCTGTAATGAAACTACGCAACCCTATCGAGTTTATACTCATTTGATTCGTTTTGAGGAGTACTTTGTCAAGTTATGATCATATTATTTCTACAAAGTGATTTCGATGTTTTCACATCTGCTAGACGTCCCGCGACGTCGTTTTTTTTTACTTTTAAACCTCCCCTGCATTAGAGCGAACAAAACAAAAAAACAATTATTGAAATCGGTCAAGCCATTTTTTAGTTTTAGCGAGACTAACGAATAGCAATAAAATTGATTTATATTATTTCTGTTCCCAAATATTTTACAAATATTATAAATGTAAAGGATGTATGGATGTTTATCCACTAACTACACCTATACATCTAAGCGGATTTGAATTAAATTTGTTGTACTTGTTACTGGTAGGTGGACAGATGAGATACTGGTTTAATAGGTATATAGGACAGTTTGAACCCCAAAAAAAATAATTGTTCCTCTCAGTTAGTCTTTTTTTGCTAATGACCGAACAACTAAATAGATTTGTACTTTGGTATAGCTAGGAATAAATTATTATGGCCTGGATAAACACAGAACATTTTTACCCCGATGAGGAGTTCCTGTGGGGTATGCGGTATGCCTGACTGACGCTATTGACTAAATTTTGAAGTTCACGCAGAAGAAGTTGCGGGTAGAAGTAGTAGGTCGCTGGAAGATATTGTAACTTACAGGTCACGGCGATCTGTTGTATTCAATCAGCACTACATCGTTCGTACTAGCCTATTTTCCGAAAAGCCAATCTAGAACACTATACAGTATTTTATTAAATCCGATATTAGAAATAAGGGGTCTACTCAAAATATGAACTATTAGTTTATGTCTATGTCAAATAAGAAAAGGTTGAGAGCCACTGAAAGCTGGCTCGTTAGAGCAATGGCTTTCACTAGAACACCTATTTGTCAACGTTTTATTGTAAACTACCTGATATCCGCTTTATGGCAATAGATAAAATCTGTTAACGATGTAAATATAATTGCCATCGATAGAGGCTTTCAAATAACACCTTTGCAGTCCTTTTAGGTTGTTAGAATCAGCTTTTGGGGAAATTCATTAAAAAAATGGCGTTTTGGTAAGTAATAGCAACCAACATTAGCAACCAATTATATGGTGTATTAGTACTATTGCCACTAATATATAGTCATATGTTTAGTTAATAAAACTCAGTTTTATATAATTAAGTTGTTGTATCCCTAGAAACAAACATCCTATTTCTATCGCAGATTTAGTATCTTTTGCATCGCGGGAGCTAACGAACTTTTAAGCATGCCCTAGTATCACAATTCACTTTAGCTTGAGATAGAATGTAAACAAAACAATCAATATTTCTTCCCATGATTAAACCACGACAACGGATTATAACAATAACAAAATAATTAACAAATAACTAAACACAATATGAAACTTAACGAAAGTAACAAGAAAATAACATGATATCACCGTAAATATTTAGAAACTGCACTCTAACGAATAATTTACTGCACAGATGGCGGAGCGGTTGTTTAGACACAGAATTCGTTCGCTCGTGTCGTTGATTCGATTCCCACACAGGACAACTCTTTGTATGATTTACTAATGGTTGCTTTAAGTCTGGCTGTAATTTGTGTCCGCGAAATTGTATGTTTAGGAAGTCCCCTTCGATACAAGAATTATTCCTAAGTGCAGGGTGCTGTCTTCTGACCACTGAAGGAATGTAATATGGTTCCGGTGGCCCGCCAATAAAGGCGGAGAGACGGCACACGGCGGATTTCTTTAGTGGATGAGGACCCCACACTACCCTGTTCGTTGCCCGTTCGGGGCACGGGGTGTGCGGTTAGGTACATTTTTTCCCGCCTAAACAAAAAAAAGGGTGTTGTCTTCTATAAATAAAATATAATAACCCCCAGAGGGAGCCTTGGTTAAGACGAGCATGAAACAAGGGTAAATACTGCTACCGTTGTGTTTCGTATAGAGATTGAGAGCGCCGGAGGCTTAAACTCCCTCCCTAAGCTCGTCTTGTTATTCATCATATCATCTTATTGTGATATTTTTATGCAAATTAATTAGAAAAATACATAGTTCTGCACGAATAGTACCATTTAATACCCTTTACAGTGTTATTACTGCATTAGACACTTCCACACTTATTACATTTAAGATTTTCATAATATAAATGTGACTAAAAAGTATCCTTTTTAATGGTTTGTTTACCTTTTGTCTTACGTCTGTCAATATCTGACACATAAATAATCCATCCATCCATCCATCAACCTTTCGACGTCCACTGCTGGATATAGGCCTCCCCAAAAGAACGCCACAACGAGCGGTCCTGTGCGCTCATATGGGGGGATAGTGCCGTAATCGCCACGCTTGGCAGGCGGAAAGGCGATCGCAGTGGATGTTGTTAATACTCGAGGGAGTGCTGCTGCCCACTCCCTAAGTATTCCTTCAGTCGGCTCTCAGGACTCCCATGGGTGTGGAGAGGGGTGGGACAATTCTAAAGCCGGCCCCACACTACCAAAAATAATCACTATACAAAAATAGCCATTCCACAGCAACTGTCCATTATCCAAGGATGAAATATACGAGTAACTTAGGATGTTCTTATCTCTGGACTCTGGACTCTATACTATACGCTATACTTCATGACGATCCTTTATGCAGCCTAACTACTTCGTCTTGTGTCAAAAAGTAACGAAAAAAATACTCAGTATCTTTACTAATATTATTAATGTGAAAGTGAGTTTGTTTGTTACATCTTGACGACTTAACAACTTCACCGTATATCACGAAATTTGACACACATATACTTAGTCCGGAGTACATATACTATACCTGTTACTGTTTGCCGTGTGGGGCCGGCTTTAGAATATTCCCACCCCTCTCCACCCATGGGAGTCGTAAGAGCCGACTGAGGGAATACCGTGGGAGTGGGCAGCAGCACTCCTTCGAGTATTAACAACATCCACTGAGCGATCGCCAACCCGCCTGCCAAGCGTGGCGATTACGGCACTATCCCCCATTCTTGGGGAGGCCTATGTCCAGCAGTGGGCTTTAAAAGGCTGATGGATGGATGGATTGTTTATCCCGGAAAAATGCCACGTTCCCGTGGTATGGCTATTTTTGTTACGAGAATATTCTTTCCACAGGGCGATTATATTTAGATTTTGGGTGGTTAGCTTATAGGCTAGTCATATATACGTAAAAAATAAAGTAAGGATTGAGCATTAGTGTTAACTATGGAAAATTCTAAAGGTTGAACCATTAAATTCTGAATGTATAGGAAAATATTTTCAAGTCAAGTTAACATTGTTAACGCAGGGCTCACCCAACACGTACGAAATAAGTGCGCGAGTTGAACGGGAACAGCATAAAGGATTTGTATTTATGATTCAAACCATAAATGTACCTACACATTCGCCACGCTCGTTAACCTGATTTAATAACTTAGGATACGAAGAATTGTTTGTAATCATAATTTACTCGCGTTATCTGCAAGGGTTAGAAAAAATTAAAACCATTGAATCACAAGTGCAAAAACAAATTCTCAGCTTTTTAAGAACTTGGTTTAGTTTGTATTAGGTTTTCTGTACTCGCACACTATGTCTTGTGTCAAGAATACCCAAATTCTATTACTATTCGTGGGTGTGAACTTTGGTCATACAACTAATTATAGCCTAAAACTTAGTCTTTTAATCTGCTTCAAAGAAGAATTAAATACATATTAAATAAATAAATTATTTGTGAAAGTGGATTAAGTGAACTTTACTGCAGCCAGGATTTGAATCTGTGTCCCATCCAATCCGGGGAACTGCTCTAAACCGCTAAGCTATTGCAATACTTCTTTTTCTCAACATGCAATACTATAACAATATTTTAATTAATAACAATATTTTAATTAAATTATGAATGATTCATTTGATATAAACAGTACAATAACAAAATTGTTGTGAAAACAATACATAGTGGAGCACTCATTGTGTTTGTTCGGGTATACAGTCAGGCAACCAAATGACCGCCCTTTAACCTTAACGCTAAGGCTTGCCTCGACAGATCCGAATGAACCATTTCTTAGCGTTAATTCTGTACAAAGAATAATTAATTGTACAGAATTAACTAATAATTTTTAAATTATATTAAGTAATAATTTTGAATTTTTATTATTTGTTTACAATGTATCACTGCTGGGTTAAGGAAAACATGCTAAGGAAACCTGCATGCTTAAAAGATTTTCTCGACGGCTTCTGAAGTCTGCCAACTTGCACTGGACCAGCGTGGTGGACTATGACCCAATTCCTCTCACCATGAGAGAAGACCCGTAACCAATAGTGGGATAGAGAAAGATTGAGAAACGGTAGATACAGTACGACCCTACAGTTGTTTCCTTATCCTCTCCTTGTTATCCTTCATATCTGTTTTGTCCGTGTGGTGACGGACTAAGAATACAAGTGTCACCACCCAATTCTTTCCCGCGGGTGTCGTATGAGGCGACTAAGGGAAGTAAGCAATTATCATCCATTGCATGACTGCTGGTAGGGCTGGGTACCAAGTGGGAGTACTCACTTGGTATCGGGCCCGAGCGGGTTGGTACCACCATCTCCCGTGTGACCGGCCATGAAGCACATCGCTGCGTTTTGGCTGTAGCAGGAGATAGCCGTTTATATTTCATTTCATATCTGTGAAATGAATTGGTGAGCAGCGGCTTGACAATACTCTCGGTATAGTCGAGTCCATGGGCGACGGTTACCATTTACCATCAGATGGAGCGTGGCCCGTCTGCCACAACACGCAATAAAAAGAAAATATCATCAGTGTCATCTTATTATCCTTCCACTCCCACCTCCTATCCGTTTCCTTGGATATGGCGACGCGCGAACGATGCCTCTGGTGTTGCTAGCGTCTATGGGCTACGGTAACCGCTTACCATCAGGTGGGCCTTGTTGCCACATAGCCTATTATAAAAAATATATTTTATTTAGCATTTGATACAGCAACCTTGTAGGTAAAATACAATTTTCGTACATAGGTATTGTATGTAACGTATTATTTTATGAGAATATCCAGTAGACATTATCTAAACTCGTTAATCTATTTTGATCTGTATTTTAGCACTTGACATGCTCAGCTACTTTAAAAAACAAATTATTGCAGACGACTACACCCAATTTCCACTTCACAATTGCTTGTTAGATGTCTTTACGACTCTGCTTAGCGGTCTACTAGAGCACTTCCCCGGATTGGAAAGGACGCAGGTTCGAATCCCGCTCTCAGTAAAGCTCTCTTTTTCCACTTTCACAATAATTTGTTTTCGTTAATCTAGCTGTACTTCTCTCTATAGCTGTGATATTGAAATTATCAGGAGAGCACTAGAGAACAATAATATATATTTATATTATATCTAATACTTTCTGATATTTACGCGAATATTACACATTTTGAAATAAAACTACGTTTACGGAATCTATCGCGTTTACTTGATTTTACTACTATCCCGACGTTTCGAATACTTTGAATATCAGCCTTGGACGTCTATCATCTAAGTCCACCCGTGATCATGAATGCTGTAAAGTATTCGAAACGTCGGGATAGTAGTAAAATCAAGTAAACGCGATAGATTCCGTAAACGTATTTTTATTTAAACATATATTATATCTCTTACAATAACATTATTTTTAATGGATTCATACAATTAAGACGTCAATTCACAGCTTTCACGTACATAATATAATAACGTAGGTATCCCACCGGGTGGTAACAGTAAGGTTGTGAATTAATTTAAGGCAGACGACGCGGTCATGGCCGTAGCTCGCCCACCCGCCCACTCAGACAAAAGGCTTTACCGGCCTTAAGTAGCTATAAAGTGCTTTAGTCCAGACGCCACAAATTATTTTCAATGTATACATGTATAATAATATTAGCTTGTACATATTCTACACCTAATTCTAATGAGTCGTGAGAAATGATTCATAATAATATTATCTGTTGAACTAAGATCATATTGGAGACGCCCACGCCATCTATCTAATGCAGTTAAGTGATCACTGAACTATGAGTACCACCTGCGGTAGCTTATGGATTAAAGCGTTTGACTTTCTGGAAATGCATTAGATTTCTAGAGCGTCTAAGGTTTGATTTCGTATTCGTATCGATTGCAATCGTAGTCTTATTCAAATTGTCCCAATAATTTATCTAAGTTGTATTAATTTGCTACGTGTTTGTTTGTGCGCTTGTTACCTTTTGACGCAATAAGTACTTCACCAATAATCACGAAATATGGCATACATATAAGTAGCCCAGAGTACATAAAATATTTTTGAAGTTATACTTCTTTTGGCGCGTTAGGGAAAAATGATGAGAGTAAATTTTTACGATGCGGGCGCACACCGTCACGGAAATCCGACACCCTGAAGTTAGCTATAGTCAACATTTTAGTTTTTTTATGATATTTAAATAAACTTTATTTAACTAGATAATGCGTTATAATAAAACTTTCAATGTATTAAATACCTTTTTTCTAAAGAAGTATAACTTCTAACGCGTGTTTGTACTTATGTACACACACACTTTTTTTTTTGTAAATGTTATTTTGTGCCACTGGGTGAAGTATTTAAATTAGATGTAGCTACCTTTTTTCCTAGTTAGTTTTACTAACCATTATGTATAGGTACATACATATACATCAATGACGATAAAGTAATAACATCTGAAACCTTCCTGCTGTGTTTGAATTATAAATAATGTTAAATGAAAAGATTTTAGTGAGTAAATTTATTATTAAAATACGTACATATGTATATTGAATATTTCACACTTGATTTCGTATAGCGAGTAACAATTAATAGGTCATGAATATTATTTATGCAAAGTAAAGGGATTTAATTTGTAGCTGTCGTTGTTTTAATAAAACTTTTATATTTTATCTTATTATGTTATAGTATAATTTCAAACAAGTCCATTTATATATAATATATATTAGCTATGCAACACATATTACATAATATAGTCATATATGTATAGGTACTAAATAAAGATTGAGTTTCGGTTTCTCCCGAAACATATGACACCGGCCGCCGTGACCGAAACTTGTCTGTAGATTATAAAAAAATCGGTTTCGGAACTTTTTAATTATTTTTCAAGCCGGACGGAGAAATTACTAAAATTATTCACAATTTGAATTTGGAATTCCTAACCAAACGGTAGATAATTGAGACCAACATGGCCAGTTCGATAAAACACACTTTTTATATGTAAGCACTAGTTGTCGTAGGCAGCTCACTGGGCCGTCCGTTGCCCTAGCAGAAGCAGGCCCGAGAAGGTGGCGCGCCCGTGTTCCGCGTGCGCCTCTCAAAGGAGGGAGGGCTAGTCCCTCCAAAACAGGCGGGGCCGCCTAGGAATGGAGCAAGGCGGCCAAGTCCTGCCCGGGGGGGAATGAGGAATACGATGAGTGTGACCCTCCTCCCTGGGCCACAGGTAGTCTGAAGGAACACTGTCAGGTTTTAGTCGGTATACGGCGTGGCATTGCACTAGGCATCTCCATTTGCCAATCGCCGCGTCCGGATTCCGACATAATCTCCCCGTCGCCCCGGCGGGGGGATACCTATAAAAGGTTTCCTGACAATAAAAAAAAAAAAAAAAAAAAAAAGGCAGCTCACTGGGTCATTGCTAGTTCATATAGTTATGAAAAGTCCCAGCTGTGAACCTGGAGATTCCAGTCAGCGTGTTCAATCAGAAAAGCAGGAAGGATTCTTGACACGGAAAAAATATTGTCACGATCAGAAACTTACTTTTAAGACTGAAGCAAACATAATATAACATATTTTTCACTATTTATTTTAGTGTATAATTATTCAGGAGATATGAGACAGTATTAGAAAGAAGAAAGAAAGACAGAACTTTTCAGTAGACATGAGATACTATTAAAAAGAATAAAGAAAGAAAGAACTTATTTATTGCAACTACATAATATATAAACAGATTTTTTACACAATTCCAAAAGAAAAACTCAAAGCAATTATGTGTTGGTTGCAAAACGTCTACATCTCAGCATAATGCAGGCCAAGACCGGCACTAGTCTTCCGGTGGGGTTTTCATTAATAGTAGTACCAAAAACCATTAATAGATAATATGAAATTCGACATAATAATACTAAGGGAAAAATGTATCTACAAGACTTAGGCTTAAAAGACCGGTAAAAAAAGAAATATAAGTAACTAGCCTTTGCCCGCGGCTTCTCCGTAACCAAAAGCTAGTTTTTGGGTTATATCTCAGGTTCCCGATATAGTAGCGGGATAAAATGTATACCAGTTGTTAAATCTAATCAAGAGCTCTCAAATAAATAAGTTGTATCAAAATAGGTTCAGTAGTTTTTGCGTGATGCGCGAACTAACAGATAAACAGACACAAAAATTCTAAAAAAAATTGTTTTGTGTTTAGACACACGCCTATGATATAGCCAATTACAGTATTTTTTTCTCTCTTAAATGTACAGACACAGCTCTGTTACAGCTTTATAATAGTACTAGCCTTTGCTTGCGGCTCCGCCGCAACCAAAAGCTAGTTTTTAGGTTATATCTCAGGTTCCCGATATAGTAGCGGGATAAAATGTATACCAGTTTTTAAGTCTAATCGAGATCCATCAAATAAAAAAAGTTGCATCAAAATCCGTTCAGTATTTTTTGCGTGATGAGCGAACAAACAAACAGATAAACAGACAGACAAAAATTCTAAAAAAAATTGTTTTGTGTTTAGACACGCCTATATAGCCTATTACAGTAATTTTTCCTCAAATATCTTAAATGTACAGACACAGCTCTGTTAGAGCTTTATAATAGTATAGATAATAAGTAATGTTACTGTGCTAGAGGCTGTAAAGAACCCAAATAATTACATTTACTTTTATAAGAATTTATTTAGAACCAGCTAGCCTACACGTCATTATAAATTTTATAAAATTAAAATTATTTAAAATTAAAATTACTTCCATAAGTACATCGTAATATAAATATAGTGCATCGCAATTAAAATTGCAATGACTACAAAATGTTATATCCAGGCCACTATAATCAGGAACGTTTCAAAGAGGCAAATAAAGATAGTTGGTATACAGATACCTACACCTACTGAAAAAGTGCTATACAATTTCACTCACTTTACACCTCTATCTTCCTTCCGGCGTTACGTCGATAATACACACGATTAAAATGTGTAACCTAATCAGGCAATTTGCACAAGACCGGATAATTCGATTCCAAAACAATTAAGAAACTTGATTAATGACACAGCGAGCTAAAGATGTTCTCATATAAAAGGATAGTAAATAAATTAATACGAGTAGCTAAATTCGATATTAGCGACAATAGTTTGATAGAACTTATCCTAAAGTGGCAAATGTCTTAAACATAGTATGATTGAAAAACATTGTGCCACTACGCCAGATTTTACGTGACCATCACAATGGCGCGGCGCTCCGCTTTAACACTCCTGCGGGTACTCATTAGCTGTAGCCAATACTGAATCGAATTCATGGTTCAATGTAAGAAATTGCTTCGTCAGTTATGCAGTTATGTCAAAAGTCAGTCAGTCAAATGAATATGACATCTCATCACAGAAACACTCCACCATCCTCATTCTTCGCTAAACTGCTAAACAGAAAAAGTTAATTGCATCGTTAAGATTCTGGAAAGACCATAAGTAGGGCGGGTCAAAGTTATAAGTTGTGCGGAGCTATCTAGACGCCTCGCCAAGCGTCTACAAATAGTCACTTAATATTATATTATATGCAGAGATTTAGGGATGGCGGGATGGCATCATCCCAGATACCCCCTCAACATCGGTTATGTAAAAATAATTGTTTTATCTTCAAACATTATGTGCAGCATAAAAGGTAAAATTACTTTTCCTTAAACACAAAGTGAAAAATGTGAAATCGAAAAAAAAAATGTGAAAGCATGTCAAATGCTAAAAATATATATAAAATAAAAAATATCTAAATTACTTTTCCTTATTCACAAATAATTTGTACTTTAAAAAGTAGCGGAGCATGTCAAATGCTAAACAATATCTATAGATCAAAAATGTTCAAAAAAATCGCGCCATCAAATAATATGAATTTTAATTGCAAAACTAAACTTACTATATTGGATTGATGCATGTAGATGCATTCCGATAGATGGCGTTGGTCGTAAAGACAAATGTGATGAGGAAATTGGGATGACCGAATAGGTCTGTACGATAGCTCAGTGGCACTTTCCCAGATTGGAAAAGACGCGGGTTCGATTCCCGCTCGTACAAAAAATCTATTTATCCTTATTCACAAATAATTTGTACTTTAAAAAGGTAACATTACTGTTTTGTATTCTATTACCTACCTTTCCTTTAACACTCTACTCTCTCACTAAGTATAGATATGTAGACTTGATTACTCGGTGAACTTTGTAACAAATACAAAGTTAAGACTGAATTTTTTTTTCTTTTTTTTTTATGGTTCCCCTTTTTATTTACTTTTAAACCACCTCTGTATTAGAGCAAACAAAACAAAAAAACAATATTTCAAATCAAGCCAGTTTTGAGTTTTAGTGACACTAACGAACAGCCATTGATTTTTGGCAATTGTGGATACGAGAACACAACCATCTCGCTACGCGTATTGCCATAGCGACTGCAGTATTGTTATGGCCGCAAATGTACGAGTACATCGACACTATAACCCCTCCAGCCAAGTGGCATAAACGCTAGTAAAGTAGAATAATCAATGTACGAGATTGAATAAGGCTACTACAACGTAAGCGTTATTGACTGCCAATCCTATACATTCATTTATTCTATTCTATTCTACAACGTTTATGTAACTTTGCTATGCCTGTAAATATTATTATTACTTTGTGTAAAACAGAAATAGCGAAACATTGATATTACTCTTGGAATAGGCATCCCGAGTTTGAGAAATCACAGGGGATATACAGATTTAAAGCCTCTGTCTCACACAATGCGATCAATAAGAAGCCAACAAGCGTTGCTTGTTTCGATAGTCACCCCATGTTAGTACGACAGAATAAGCCGCTTCTCTCCCTGAGGCGAGGTTGTACTATCTACACTAATTTACTAGAGAAATGTTATCATGATTCTTATCTGGGTAGACCTATTGAGGACGAAACTGTTTGACTGAAACAAGGCTTTCTGTTTGTCTAGATTGAAATTGTGTTTTATCACGTCAAGATTATAATAACCACCATTTTTTTTTTCAATTTGGTTGTTTAATTAAGGAAATTAGTAATACTAAAGATACTTAGTCGGCCTTAGTCGCCTAGTACTTGTCGATTGAGAAAATATGTCCAGTCAAATCAGTCCACCCGTGACCATGAATGCTATAAAGTATAAAGTATTCGAAACGTCAAAAATATTAGAAAATCAAGTAAAACATACCATCACGCCTGTATTCCCCGAAGGGGTAGGCAGAGGCGTATTACACACCCACGACTCGCCAGCTATGTTTAAGTCCCACGTAATAGGGGGCGAGCCTATTGACGTCTACCGGGCACATTTCCAAACTCCGGGCTGCTACTGAGAATTTTTCTTTTTAGGAAAAAGCTCAATAACATTGCCCGACCCGGGGATCGAACCCGAGACCTCATGATTAGCAGTCGCATACACTACCGCTACACCACAGAGGCAGTTAAAATCAAGTAAAAGCGGTCGATTCCGTAAACGTAGTTTTATCCATAATTAGCTGCTAGCGACTTCGCCCGCGTGGAGTTTAGTTGTTTTCTTTTTCTTGTGCAGAAGTCTAATTATTTTTGCTTAATAAAAGTAGCCAAGATGCTCCTTATAACATCAGCTATTAGCGAGTGAAATTCCCGCTCCCGAGATTAGCCGACAAACGTCGCCGTAGACAAACAGACAGACATACAAGCAAAAACTTCTATTTTGTTATAGGGAACACAGGATACTTTCATAAGCATTTAGTAAAAAGCTGCTATTTAAACATTACAAACAGACCAGAACAGTTTAACTTTAATCGGGTGAGTAATTGCGGGCGTTACCCCCGACATTCAAACTTACATAAAATTACCCCTATATAATATTAGTACGACGACAGTCGGTTCAGATTATCGGTCTTGCATCTGATATATTTCCGGAAGCGACGATTGCCATTCCATGGATTTATGGGAGTAAGTGAAGGAAGAGAGTGCATCTATTTTTTCCAAAACTTGTGACGGACGTCCAATTTCCACTACCGAGTTTATGTTATTTTTTTCAATGTTTCATGTAAACATAGTTGGGTTTAAATTACAGCTCAACTAAATTACTTTGAAATAACAAAACTGGATCTCCTCGGAGAGGAATAAATCAATTTTTAAGTGTAAGTTAAACTTTATCCAGTTGTAAATGTGCACTGCCCCAGGATTCAATTTATTATGAGCTATTGAAGGACTGACTGTCGAGATGTCAAAAGTTGGAGCAGCACACTCGTTAGAAAACAATCAGTGACTATATCCAAATGCGTCCTTCTAATAAATAAATCTTAATTGTATAATTTGGCATACAGATAAGACCCCGACGACCTCAAATATGCTGCTGAATGGAGGCTTTATTTGGAATATCGCCAGGAAAATTAACATAATTATAGTCGCCAAATAGACAATGCCTATGTTGCAACAAACTGACACACCATAATGCGGAAAAATACGGTCACATTGTAGGTCAATTTCCTTTGGAGGAGGAGGAGGAGGAGTAGGACGAGGAGCAGCAGGAGCAGGTTTATGTTCAAAAGTGGGACATAAAATGAACTGTGAAGAAAATGCTACGTATGAGAGGATAAAAAGCTAATTATTGTTTATGGGTTTTTTTTTTATCAAAACCAGAAATAATCTCATTGAAGATGTTATGAAAGTGATTAATTATATTAGTGCATTCGATAGACATTGGCTCGCCTACTGTTAGTGTAGCGGAATTTTGATCGATGTATGAAATTTCGACAATGGCTGAGGTGGGGTTTGGGGTGAAATAGTGGTTGGTTGCGAATACAAAATATTAAGTATGCAAACTTAGAAAAAAAGCAAAAATAAAATCCCAGGAATACGTCCTAGCGCCATTTATATGGGGCCCACACAAACATAAAAAAAAAACACATTCGTTCAGTGACATACACACGTACAGAAGAATTATCTATCTATAACTTCGATCATCAATACCAACAAGATACAGTGCCACGAACAAAATCATGCTAAAAACTGTTCGTGTGAATATATACCTACTTATACAGCTACATCTGTTTACTAACGAACAGAGACAAAGGTTTTAAAACAGTTTCAAGTTCAACCTAATTACAATCATGGCACTTAGCAATAAAGTCACAAATCTTTAAAATATAATCTTACATTTATGATCATTCGTCATAAAAAACGAGCAAAGCAATAATATACTACTGCCACTTAAAAGTGAAAAGACAAATAACATTTAGTGTGAAATCAAGCTTAAATAGCAACAAATAAAGTGCTTTTATAACTAAACAAAACAAGAGCTCACTTCTCAAGTGCGCTGTTATTTACCAAGACGGATTTTTTGGGCCGAAGCGATATCTATTGCATTGTTGATCGAAGACTATAAAAAGAACAACTAACTGACTGACTGACATATAAACGCATATAACCCAAACTCCTGGGGCTAGAACCGTGAATATTTAAATATGGGTTTCTTTGATACTGTACGTGAGCACTAAAAAAGAATTTTACGGAAATCCTAACCAAAATAGATAATCACTATGACGCGAGCGTATCCGCGGAGAATTCAATAGTAATGATATTAGGATGATGAAGATATGAGATCAGATGAAACCGCGAAACTTGATAAGTAGAGGTGGAGAGTATAGATTTATAATTGAAACAACACTATTTAACCAAGCAACAAATGAGACACGAACTAAATATAGTCTTGACGCATAATATGAATCAGCTGTACCTGCAACCGGCTGCATGTGACGTCATGACTACAAACAGAGCCTTGTGATAAGTAAATTTTCATTTATGTTTTATTAGCCATAAAGCTAGTTATTTTATATAATACCTCACCTTTCTGATATAGAAGTGAGATAAAATGTATATACTACAAGTTTTTAATTCTAATCAAGAACTATCGAATAAAAAAGTTTCAATGTAATCCGTTAGTAGTTTTTACGTGATGTGCAAACCAACAAACGGATAAAAACTCTTAACTTACTCTCTTTTTTATTACACCTGTAACCTCCAAATAGGTACAGTAATTTTCTCTCAAATATATGTAGGGACTGACACGCTTTATAACAGTATAGATTTTAAATGATAGAAACAACATTTCAGTCTTAGAAATCATTCTAAACAAAGCTACTCCTTGTATGCACAAACATGCGCTTGTGCCGTATTTTGTAGTGTACAACCACATATGTTGTACGTCATGAGAGAAACAAACGTTAAAACGTAACTAGTTATGTTTGATATTCTAAAGATCGTAAGAACGTAACGTTTTTAGCTTTTAAACGGATGATGTGGAAATCTAACTGTTCGAATGACTAAGTTTGGTGAAGGTCACCAGCCGGATGCTGACATCGGCTGCTGATTACGAGACATCATTCAGCTAGCAAATGGTTAAACGACAAACATTAGTCATAAATTGTAACAGTGTCTATTACTTACTTAAAAATATGTATATTTACAATGCCACAACCTGTGATAAGAGAGCAAAATGAAATTTATCTAATCTTTTAGTGCACGCGATGTGGGCGTCACGGTATTTGTTGTAACACAACAGTATTACTTTCAAAAGGCGCTTCAAACTTCAGTATCTATTTATTTCACCTAGTTATTTTCTTAAAGTACAAATTATAATTAGTGAATAAGGAAAAAGAGTATTTTAGTACGAGCGGGAATCGAACTTGCATCCCTACCTTTCCGGGGAAGTGCTCTAATCCACTGAGCTACCGTACTAGAAATACCGACCAACGCCATATATCGGCAATGCATTTACATTTTGGTCGTTAAGACAAATGTGATGACGAAATTCGGTATTTCTAGAAATAGTACGGTAGCTCAGTGGATTAGAGCACTTCCCTGGAAAGGAAGGGACTCAGGTTCGATTGCCGCTCGTACTAAAATATTCTTTTTCCTTATTCACAAATTATAATTTGTACTTTAAGAGTAGCTGAGCATGTCAAGTGCTAAAATATAGATCGAAAAGATAAAAATAGTTATTTTCTTTTTTTAAAAAAAAACAACACCCTGCGCTAAGGAACAATCCTTGAATCGTGGGGAACTTTACAAACATAAAATTTCACAGACACAAAGTACACCCAGACTCAGAACAACGATTTGTGGATCACACAAAGAATTTTACTGTGTGGGAGACCCACAACACTCGGGCCCGGTGTCTAAACCATTCTGCCATCTAATGTATATCATTATTACCTTGGGGGCCTCATGGCGTAGTCGGTAGTGTAACCGACTTCCGTTCCGAGGTTGTGGGTTTGATTCCCACACAGGACAATTATTTGTGTGATGCACACAGATATTTGTACTGCGTCTGGGTGTTTTCTATCTATTATATGTAAGCATTTACAAAAAAAAGTAATATACTATGTATTATATCCATAATCTGGTACCCATAGCACAAGCGTTGTTAACCTTAGTTTGTGACCAGAGGACGTTGTGTGAAATGTCCGTGAATATTTATTATTATTATTATCTATGCAGTCAGTGCGCAGTGCCACATTAATATATTTTTTTAAAACTAGTAGGGTGGTAAACATGCGTACGGCCTGCCTGATGATATCCAGTTAACAGCCTATAGACGCTAGTAACACCAAGGCATCATTCGCACATTGCCAACCCCAACAGAAGCAACAGAAAGCGCAGGGGATGAATGATAAGGTGGGCAGTGAGAAGAATAAGAGTAAGGAGAGGGTTTAGGCCTCCGGCACTGTCACTCTGCTAATAATAGTGAAAATATTTGCCGTTGTTTTACGACAATCTTCAGTGAGAGGGTGGTACTTCCCTGGTCAAGCCCTCTTATTTATGCTACGAGAAGCAAGTCTAACACCAAGCATACAATTGCTTGTTGTGACAAGGAACGCAGGAAGGTGTAAGGAAAGATTACGTTCACAGTTTAATTATTATTTTTTTAATTATATTGGATCATGTACATGGTAAAAAGAGCAAAAAGAGAAAGGTGGTCTAGATATTGTGACATAATAGTTATAGTGGGTCACCAACTTTATGATGCAATGTGAACATTGGGGAGAGGCGTCGAAAAGAGCATAATTTATGAAAGGCCACTTACTTAGTGTTATTTAGACAAAATATAGGTGTTGTACTTTTGAAACCAGCAGAAAGTACAAGCTACTAGGTATGTCTTCAGTACTGATTATTCTACTGTTGTTGTTACTGAGCTCTAAGGCTTATAAAATAAATCATATAATTTAATGGTATAATATTTTTTTATACATTAAGTACCGCATTATTCCGACCAATATTGCTTAATTACAATTAAGATTCATACTAAATAATAACACAGCCCTATTTTGACATTTTTATATATTTTTTAAGGATTTGACATACTTGCAAATACACAAATGGAGGTCATGGAGGGCATCACTCAAGACAGTAGAAGGAATGTGTTACTTATCAAAATTCATAGCCTGAGCAGTTGTCACAATGGCTGAATTGGCAAAGCATCTGGTACAGTTTTCCAGGAGATGCAAATTCAAATTCTGCTTGTGGCTATTATTTTTGATTTCACATTTTTGCACTTCGTGTTCATTTTGCATATATGTATGTAGTACTTAGGTATGAAAACTTTTAAGATTATTATCCTCTCCTTAGTAACTTTCCGCTCAAGCTCCTAAACCTTTCCTAGGAGTTGGCAATGCACAAGTGATCTCTTGTGTTTCTAGCATCTATAGCTATAGTAATCGCTTACCATCAGGTAGGCTGTGTGCTTGTGTGCCACCCGCATAACATAAGAAAGAATATGAAGAGCCAATCAGTTTTAATTAGATTTACTTTATGCAGCATAATTGTAATAAAATTTAAAACTTTTGTGCCACTATGATATAATAGTTTGTTCATTTATTTTGGACAAATGCTAGTCAACATATGTATAACAATGTATATTATGTAGAGCATACTTAGGTACTTAACCCAGTTTACTCATGTTACATATGTAGGCCCAAAAAGAACAATAAAAAGAACCTATAAAATGAAAGTAGACAATAAACGCAGAAGTATCAAGCAGTCTTATAGTGTATTTGGACAGCAGAATCCAAATACAATGTAATAAAATGACAGAATGCTTTGGTTGATAGCCTCTTTAGCAATTTTGGTTAGTTTTAATTATTCAACTCAGATTCCTGATAAATAAATCGAATGTGGAACTAATTCATTAAAAAAAGCGAAATCTAAATGTCTATGAATGCAACAAATTCTCAACTCAATGAAATGACAGCTATCATACGGCGGTGAAGTCCGGGGTGGGGCGACAAGTTTATCAGAATATCACTAGAAGTAGTAATGAGGTATAAGGAAGGTGATGTTAATTTTGTAAGAGCCAAGACCAAGGTCAGCATAACAATGTAACAAATATTAAATATATTCAAAGCTATTTTTTGAGAATTTGAGGTCAATATCTGAAACCTATAGGTTTACGGGCAAAGCTAACTTACCGCTTGTAGCGCCGCTAACCTGTCCTTCGTCATCCTTTTTAGAATCACACACCAAATTAACGTTTTATCTCGTTACACAATCCCATTCACAGATATTTTTCTAACAAACGTCACTAAACTAAAGGACACGAACACTACGTTCACTTCACTCAAAAAATCGATACCTACACACCGAAAAGACGACCGAATCACCGAACACGGAACAAACTTCACTACCTGTCTCCTGTCTCATACTTTTTTGTTGTATCTAGAGCGGAATGCTGTTTTCACCATGAAAACTACGATTATCATCAGTAGAATACTTCATTCTATACTCGCTGCCATAGACTCTCTGCTCTCATTTAAAACTCTTTGTTTATGAAATCATGCATTGTGACGATAGTCTGAGATTGTGACATTACATTGCAGTGTTACCCTCCAAAACTACAATTTGCCCAACTTTAATTGATATTTTTTTAAATACTTACGGATGTTAAATTGTGGAAACAAATGTCGCTTACTTACTTATCATTACGCCATCACCCTGCGGGATAGGCAGAGAGAACAGAGTGCCAAGGGGCTCTATTCTTGCAAACATCTCTTACTTCCTCAACATTCCTAATTTTCTTCATACACGCTCGCCGGTTTCGGAGACTCCTGACTCCACCTTCCTTCAATACACGACCGATTTGGTCTAGGTAGGTGAGTGTCGGTCTACCCCTGTATCTACATCCTTCCACTTTTGCATTGTATATCTTCTTAACCAGTCACTTATCCGATATTCTTTCCACATGTCCGAACCATTGGAGCATTCCCTTTCGCAATACCTAATACGCTAAACTCATTATTAATATAATCGAAGAATCACAGAACACAATCACAGTACTGGTAGCACCTTGGATGCTCATGGACTTTGGCACTCCAAGGATCTTTCTGGAATATGACGCGATGCCCGATGCTGAGTCAATCGGTGGGGACACTAATTATACAGCGTCTGACACGTAGTTCTGATGGTGGCGATACGTTTGTAGGCGGTAGGGCTTAGCAGGTGTGCGTTGGGCAGCTTACTTAGCTTAGTGTGGCTTTGTGAAGACAGAAAGTAAATTTTGACTGGTTGTAGTGTTGAGTTATCTAAAATTAAAGTTACACATAAAACATTTAAACATGTGTTAGTATGTTAGAGTAGACAGTCACAGTTTAATGTTATTAATAAAATTGGCGAGAATATATTTATAAGGGGAGTACACCATCGAGACGAGGGATGTAAGGTTTGAAGGAAGATGAACATCAGGGAGGAGGAACTCATATAGAGCGGAAGATACTTTGGTGCAGCTAAAAAAATGTGTTCAGCTGTTCCTTCATCCAGTCCATATTCACAAAAGGCAAGTACCTGACCCGGATATTTGCTAGGTGTACTGGGGTGCAAGCGTGACCTAGGCGTAAGCAGCAGGTAGCGCGTTTACTGGCCTAAACCAAGGTTTAACCGGGATGTTCTCTTGGATAGACCTACAGTATCTTGCTTTTGTCAAGCTTGTCTCCTTCCAGGATTTCTCTCTATTTGGATAACATAGTACTTTTGGCTAAGGAGATCAAGTCATGGGTGTACGCATGGTATTCTGACAGGCACCCATTGAGGGTAGTTTCTTTGGCACATTGATCTGCAACTTCGTAAGCCACGACACCACTGTGTCTGTATGTTATATCCAAGTAAGGCAAACGTGGGACCCTTTTAAATTGAGTTGGAATAGGATATGTTTTATATTTAGAATAAGTGGGTTTCTAGTTTTAGAGTTGAAGGCGTTACTTTTAATAGCCAGTACGCAGCTTAGGTAGTCTGTAAAAACCATTATTTTTTTAATATTGTGAGCATCTGCATAAGTTAAGGCCTGGAAAATAGCAATAGATTCATCAGTATGAGCCGAGCATTCAAGGGGGCATATAAAACTAAGACTGATTTTATATTTTGAGATCCAGACCACAGCTCTACACTTCAGGGGACGTTTTAGAGGCATCAGTGTAAATAGTAAGACAATTTTTCCACTTGTCCTCTATTATAGATTTAAGACTGATATCTGAGTCTGGGGAGAACTTTTGAAAACCTCAAGCAGTTTTAATATTTAGCTGAAATATTAGAGATTCGTATGGGGTATCAAAGAGTGGATTCAGCCGAAATTGAATAATCGGACAGGGCAGACTCAAAAGATTGTCGAGGCTCCTAACAAGACAAGGAGGGTCTTTGACCAATACTCAGTGGAAGATATAAGATTGGATAACAATTCATGTAGCTTAGGGATAAAAGGATGAGAAGATAGTCGGAAGACTTTGTATAAGTAATAGCCCGATAGGTATTGTCTCCCAAGTCTGAGACCCTCCGGTCTACACATTCTACCTGCAAGGCAAGGAGAGGATTTTATTGCACCAATTATAATGCGGATACATTTCGATTGGACTTCGTCCAATTCCTTTAGTGCTGTTTTGGTGCATGAGAATGAACCATAATCGGGGCGGCTGCGGATGAGGGCGTTATAGATAAGTTTCTGAGAGTAAAGGTAGGAGCCCCACCAAGCTCCTGACAAGGCACGAAGGAGATTAATAGGTTATTTACATTTACTGGAGTTATTGTTGAATTTGCGAATTAGGCTTTATAATTCTGTCAATCAATTATTCTCAACTGGCAGCCAAATCTGCCAAAACTGCAAAATATGTTACATTTACTGTGAATTTGTGAGTTTTTATCGAGACATTATAGAGAGTGCTTGAAATTCTTTCACAAGCTCTAGTAAATTCTCTTGCTCTACAAAATATAATTAGGTATTCCACTCACGAACCTAGTTTTCATGGTGAGGAATTATTTCTGCTCTATACAATAACCATTTTGTAGAATAATTATGAAGTAATAGATGGCGCAACTGTCCCTACAGTATGTGACGTCATACTGTATTGATAAAACAGTCGGTGCCGTAAATAGTCAAATAAACATAATTTAAAAATTTTAGAACTCATATAGACATTTCGACATTATAAATTTTAACTAAAATTATAGATTTATTTAAAATTTAAGTTACTTTATTTTATTTTCTTAATTATGCTTTATATCTTATATTACATATTAAAAGTCATGCATAGGGTTGCTGTTTGAGTCAATACTAAGTTAGATGTCAATGAATTCTTCCGTTTTGACAAGAGACGCCATTGTGAGCCGTAACGACTTTCAACTGCGAAGAGTTAAATCTCGAATTTCTTAAATAATCTCGGTAACTAGTTCTTATATATTAAAGAAATTGATTGTATGTTTCATGTCCTTGTGATATAATATTATATTTTCTCCGTACCTTGAGTAGTTTACGTGCAATTTGTGCTATTGTTCGGTACTCATAAGCTAAATTCCTGTGAGTTCATTTGAGCGCCATTCGGTGAAGAGTTACAGTAGATTTAAGTTGTCAGTTACATACGGTCAGTGAATATGTGCTATTATTCATGTAAAATCCAGAGCTAATATTTTTTACATCTCTGTAGCGTTACTTAGTTCATCAACAAATAATTATAATTGCGCCTAAGGTACCAACGTCGTGCAATCCGGTCAGTATTATTAGAGTAAAATTCTATTTATTTTTTTCAGGAATAAAATCAAAAACTATTACAATGGCAGATGATATGCCCACATTTAAATGTGTGTTAGTTGGTGATGGAGGTACCGGCAAAACTACTTTCGTCAAACGTCATTTGACTGGAGAGTTCGAGAAAAAATACGTCGCTACACTTGGTGTGGAAGTGCACCCGTTGGTGTTTCATACAAACCGTGGCCCTATCAGATTCAATGTGTGGGATACTGCTGGGCAAGAAAAGTTCGGTGGATTAAGAGATGGCTACTATATTCAAGGCCAATGTGCCATCATAATGTTCGATGTAACCTCTCGTGTCACCTACAAAAATGTACCGCATTGGCACAGAGATTTAGTGCGAGTTTGCGAAGGAATTCCCATCGTTTTATGTGGAAACAAAGTAGACATCAAGGACAGGAAAGTTAAAGCGAAAACTATTGTTTTTCACAGAAAAAAGAACCTTCAGGTGAGACGTTTCTTTATACATTTGTTCTTTGTTGTTGTTCCATAATTCACCTCTATAATACCGTAAGAATGTTTGCCAATAGGTAAACAATATGAAAAAGCACATTTAAAGTATCTGTTTGCAGTCTAAATAACAGCTTTACAAAATGCTCTTGAAAGTATATACATTATCTGTATTAAAATACCATTTTTTGTTTGTATTGTCCGTTTGTCCTGGATAATCTCTGAAACTGCTTGACTAATTTGGATGGGACTTTCACTGGCAGTTAATGTTGTAAGGAGTAACTGCTACTTTTATTTTGGAGAAATAAATTAGGGTTCTGCACAAACAAGCCTACTAAATGCCATGTGGAAAGAGACGCAGGTAGCAGTAATAAATAATAATGCTAAAGTATTTATTTATATTTATTTGTTTGCAGTACTATGATATCTCAGCTAAATCAAATTACAACTTTGAAAAACCATTCTTGTGGCTAGCTAGGAAATTGATTGGTGATGGTAATCTAGAGTTTGTTGCCATGCCTGCTCTCCTGCCACCTGAGGTTACTATGGATCCACAATGGCAGAACCAGATTGAAAAGGATCTTAAGGAAGCCCAGGACACAGCACTACCAGAAGAGGATGAGGACTTGTAAATGTTATAATGACTGTTAATAAATTTCAGTGCCGTTTCATTGATTGTGCAATTGTGTACACCAATGTATGAAATTTAAATTTCATTCCATTATGTTCTGAGTGATCAAAGTTTTGGTATAATTAGAACACTGTCATAAAATTTTCATTTATTGCTTTAATTAAATTGTATGTTAAAGTTAATGTTTAGTAAGTACAGCTCTGTATCTGATCTAAGGTTACAATTCAGTATCATTTGAGGCAGCTCATGCCCAAAAGAGCTAGTTCTGTTATTTATGGTTTAGGGACAAACAGTAAACAATATGGCATACTTTGTTCTAATGTGTAAAGTTAAATTTATACTCTTTAAATTATATATAACTGTAATCTGTGGTACAGAACCGGTGAGTATTGTAATTTCTTTTGTATACATGACTGACAATATTTCACTGTAAAATTGTGATGAAGATTTTTGAAATAAATTTTAAACAGATGAGTTTTAATGCTTTTCCTAAACAATTTTATTCCTTATAATTGTCTTAAGTACATAGCTCATACATAAATGAGTCACTTTATCATACACACGATCATGACGTGCACTCTTATTTTAAACTATGTTATATGCCTGGCAGTGTGTTAACTTTGAATATAATCAATACTATTATCCCTTTCAGGCCTGAAAGTATATTTTTATAAATTCATTATTTTGAGTTTTAAAGTTGCATATATGTACTTCAAACAAGAATGCCCAGAAAAATATTAAAAAAAAACCCTCCCCTCCCCCCTCGCTGTAAATGGCATCATTTAATGCAAAAATAAAAATTCAATTATATTTTTATTATTATTTATAATTCAATGTAATCAGTCGCATAGAATCAGTTTTACGTTAAGACTAGAAAAAAAAATAGAAATATAATTAACAAAATTTAAAAATCTTCATATCTTTAAAATTAAACAAAATCAAAAACTTCTATCATAATTTGGTGACACTAGCAAATCAACAATCACTTATAAAATTTTCTAGAACAGCAGAACTTATATTTTATGGTACAAAGAAAAACAATTGCTTTTTCTTGTGAGGCAGAGGTAAACGTCACATTTGCCACATCTTATTTTGGACCTACTCTCACAGCCATCCATTCTGCAACTTCTGGGGTTAGCAATTGGATCAAACTCAGGAAAGTGGTCATAATCATCATAGCGTTTCGGTTCTGAGGGTGGATTGGCCGGCCGATACCTTCCCGAGGGGCATTTTACATCTCGGTTCTCAATGTCCTCCTCATCATCGACTTGTATTCGCCTCGGACGGTTTGGTGAACTCGTTAGGCCATCTGCCACTTGCAACTTGAAGTCTAGTAGATCCATTACCTGACCTCTATGAATCCTTGCTGAATCAGAGTCCATCTTATATATGCGCCAACCATTAGCGACTGCCAAATCAAAGAAATGAAGAATGAACTTAAGAATACATTTTTTCGTTTTCATAAATGTTCGATAATACTCGATGCTATGGTAAAGAATATCGACCTCTCCCATGTTTCTGTTAGATGATGTTGGCAAAGGCCAATGGTTGGTTCACATCCATGAATGCATTTTCTTTTTTCTCCCATCTCTTAACCTGAATGTGATCTCGTACCTGATTATCAGATGAAGTGCAGTTTGAGGAAACCAGTACCGATTTATTATCCATCCATTTTACAACGACTACTTTACCACTTACAAACTGTTCTGATTCACCTCGTTTCACTTTCCGGTCATCTTTGAATTTAAAGGTTCCTCTGTCGGGAATTCGATTCGCCATCACAGTTTCACAGTTCCCGTACCGTGTAAACCGATTTAATTCAAACGCTCTAACAAAGGAACCGACGTAAAGTAGCGGTCAAAGTATACGCAGCTTCCTGATAGTATAGTCTTCGTTAGGTGTAAGATCACAACTCCTCCAATGCCTAGAGACTTATCTTCAAACGCAGTTCGAACTCCTTGATAAACTTCGAAGTCAATCATAAGAATTGAAGGCTTAGACGATGAAGAGCATAAATCATGCTCTTCATCGTCTAAGCCTTCAATTTCTGAATCATCACCATCATTTAGTAACTATAGCAGCAAATCCGAGTCGACTTCCAATCCTGAAAACATTTTGTATAACTAGTTTGCATGAATTCAAATAATAAATACCATAAACAAAAGTTAATTAGTAGGTAGGTACAAATTCGATAGTCGACTCGTAGACGACAAGTAACTATCGTGCGCTCGTAAATTTCCGCTCACGTAGTTTACCGAACATCGGCATTTTTTGCAAAATTTATACATTTACGTACAATGCGTTATAAGTAAAACAAAATAAACCAAATACAATGCTAGAAAACGTTCAAAAAGTAATAAAAAACATCGATCAGGTGGGCCGCCATTTTCGGAAAGGCTGTTCTTATTGACAACTTCACACTGGTCCCAATTCCCGCCTTTAATCAATCGCATAGACAAAGATATCGCAAAGTGGGACCGTTCCTGTCAAGTGAATTATCTATGGTTCCTGTGCTGTAAAAGTAATTTGGCGTGCTACTAGAATTTTTCAAAGTTTAACGTATTTTATATTAGTATATTATCTATGGTTTAACGCACGCTTGTTTTGAACGGTCACGAAAGGGTTATCCTGTTACAGGCCAGCGCGAGTGTTAGCAACGAGTAGCGTCCAATTTCCACATTACGAAGTTTCACTTCTTCCGCGCGGAGGGACTCCACGCACTATTTGTTTTTTTAATACAACGTAGGTGGCAAATAAGCATACGGCTCACCTGATAGTAAGCGGTTACCGTAGCCTATAGACGCTAGCAACACCAGAGGTATCACTAACGCGTCGCCATCTCCAAGGAAAGGGATAGGAGATGGAGAGGATAGGATAAATACTAAGAAGAGGATAGGAAGTATAATAATGAGAGGATAGGGAGGGATTTGGGCCTCCGCCGCTGTCACTATACCTACGAAACACAACAGTAGAAGTGTCTGCCGTTGTTACACGCTGATCTTCTGTGCGAGTGTGGTACCTCCCCGATCGAGCCGGCCCATTCATGTTGGGATACGCAAGGCTCTACCACTAGAAATAGTTTCTGACTTAATCAGCGCTGGAGACTGGTCGTCATCTAGTACCGATCTTAATCGGCTGGATTATGATTTATGGTCAGTTTTGGCGGGAACATGAAATAGTCATGTCATGGCTTTACGATATTTTCCGAAACTTGGTGTTATTTCAAGTAATAAAAGTGTTGGCAATTTACTAATTGTTCCTGTGCGATTTATGCCTACTGACTCTCGATACCATGAAGTCCATTTAGTCGAAGTCTTGGGAATAGACTATAGATAAGCCTCAGGTACATACTGCATGCACAAATGGCGGAGTGGTTTAGGCTCTTGAGTAATATTGTTCTGTGGGTTTAGGTACCGGCCTCCCGCCCGAGCGTTCTGGGTTCGATTTCGATACAGGACAAATCTACGTGTGATCCACAAACGGTTGTTCCGAGTCTGTGGTTTGTTGTTTTAATTGTGTTTGTATAAGTCCCCCGCAGTACAAGTTAATTAAATAGTGGTTCTTTTAAAAAAAATATTTTCTAATTTGGGAGTCGCTAAAGCAATTCTGATTGGCAGTGAAGAATTTTCTCATGGAGGAAGTGCATGTTTCATTCAATAGATACCAGCCTCAACTTTTAAAGAATTGTATTCCTTATCTTTTCGTTATAACAATATTTATGACAAAACTGTTTGCATAACAGGTATATGGTACCTATACTGTCCACCACGAGATTTTTCTGATGATTTTTTTATACTAAACTATTATGATAATGTAAAAGAAATAATGCATTTTAAAATTTTATTGAACTTTACATTTGTAAATGCGTAATACAATAACTTGAACTACATATGTCCCTAAACGTAAAACTTTAATTTTAAGAGCTAACATTAATTTACTACTTGGCAGCAGCCTTTTCTCTGGCCTTCTTGCCTTCCAGAAGTTTCAATCTTTCGTCTTCAGATAAGTTGTTATTGATTTTTGTGATAACTCCAGTACCCAGGGTTAAGTCTCCCAAACGCAGAGTAAATCTTTGGCCAGTTTCGCACACCATAGGCTTGAGAAGACGCAGGCGTAGTCTGTAAATAGTATTATACAATTAATCATAAAGCAATAGCCATTCACAATATTTTGATTGCCCTTTTGCTTATGATTTTAATATGCTAATTTTGTAAATCTTTACATTGAAATGTAGATCATATATTTTAATGTAGTAAATACATAAATATAAATTAGTAAAGCTCTAATGTATGCAATATTAATCAATAAATAATTGATTACACTTTGTTTTGATGTATGGCCAAATAGGTAATCTATTGTATTGTGTCAATTGTTGATTATCCTAATCTATATAAATAAAAATGAATCGCCGAAATGTATGTACGCGCATTACTACCGAACGACTGCACTAAATTGGATATATATTCTTTTTTTTGTGTTCGTTATTGTCAGGATAAGTTTAGTATAAAAGAAAATAAAAAAAAAACTAACAGATTTTTATTTTATATCTCATATTATACAAAGTGAGTGAGTGAACGAGACAGACGACTGAGTTACTTTCGATATATCAAACGTGTCGTGTATTGATTGATAATCGGATTTGAATTTATCGGAACTGTAACATTTCCTTAGTCCGTGACTGTACAAATAGTATACACACACACTGTATAAACAGTATTACGTCTTTCAAGATTTAAAAAAATATGAAATTGTTATTTTTATTTTCAGAAAATAATCGGTGAAGTAGTTTCGAAACCTCCACTGGCAACTACTGCACATCATGCATGTCTTTAAAAAAAATGTATTACTTCCATTCTATGTCTAGTACTAAAACAATATTTGTAACGAAATTTCTATATTGATTTTCAGTATATCTTGTTATTTTTCAAGCACTTAAAATGCTCAGCTACTACTAAAACAAATTATTAAAAAATAATTACCTCACCCTCAAGTAACTTTTATAATTGTATCTTTCCAGTGTAATATTTTAATTTGCAAAACCAAATAAAGTTTATAAATTTAATAATCGCGAATTTAGGTTTTGATTACTTCGGCCGGACCTACGATAGTATACACATTAAATACTTACGTAGCATCTTCACCCGGCATGACCATTTCTTTTTCAGGTATCTGTACTTGAGTAGCGCAGTCCCAAGTCATGGAGAACATTTGTAATTGAATGAAGGACGTGAAAGGCTTTTGACGCCCCCCTTCTTCTTTACTGAGAATGTAGACAGCGGCCTCAATACTATCGTGTGCTTTCACTGTACCTGGCTTTGCCATAACCATACCACGTTTGATCTGTTCACGTTTGACAGCCCGGACTAGAGCTCCCAATTGATCTCCAGCTTGAGCTTCTTCCAGAGTTTTGTGGAACATCTCAACTCCTGTTACAGTGGTCTTCATAATTTTACCATGTCCAACAATTTCACACTCTGTACCTTTTTTAAGGACACCTGTATGACAACAAAAATATGCATATATATGTTAGTGAAGAGATATTTTATCTATGCCAATATAATAAATATTTATAACAATCATCTGAAGGGCAGCAACGTGGTTCTCCAGCCATCAGCCAGTCATGGAGGCCAAAGGAAAGGCAGCACCCATTTTATGACAAATGACAATATGTTATGTCTACCAATCCATCTGGGATAGAGGTGCGGATATAAGAAGAAATATCTGTTGTCAAATTTTTTATGTGTATTTATCCAGGAAACTCATAGGTCACCCAACATCAACCTTAAAAAGACTTATGGTTTCTCATATTGGCCCTAATACGCTATGGTGTAGTACCATGTTGTAGCATAGACATCATTTAACAGATCGCCATCAACTTTGCATTATAATACACATTTCATGGGTATCTACCACAGAAGGAGGATATTACCTTCTATTAAAATAATACTTGGCGTTTATATTTAAAACAATAATTAAAAATGGAATAAGCGTTATACACACCTCTGTGCAATCGTCCTGTCACAACAGTACCACGTCCAGGGATAGAGTGTACAGACTCTACAGGCAAGAGGAATGGCTTGTCTAATTCACGGATAGGTGTTGGGATGAACGCGTCAACTTCCTTCAATAGTTCTGTTATTGCATTGGCACCAATTTCAGGGCTCTTTCCTTCCAGTGCACACAGAGCTGATCCTATAACAGAATAGAAATAGTTTTATTTTTGAATTATCAAAACTAATTCTAAGACAAATTAATAAAAATTTTAATTCTTTAAAATCAATGACAAAGCGGTTCTCAAAAATCAAGGACCATACTCAGTCACAGTGGCTGTTGCGAACTGGCACCAGCCAACTAAGCATGATGATATTATAATGCACTCCCTGTTCCCTCAATCTCACAGTACGATAGCACAGCATTCTAATACGACTGGAGTAAGTTCTTTATATACTTTCTGAAGCACAGAGTAGCATCAACTTCCCAATGAGCTGTTATTAAAAGTGTCTAGATGGCTTGGAGTTGGGATTTGAACCTGAGACCTCCCTAATCTGCTTTTTTATTTCGTATGGTGGCAGACAAGCCACGGCCCACCTGATGGTAAATGGTAACCGTAGCTCATGGACTCAACTATACTGAGAGTATTGTCAAGCCGCTGCTCACCATTTTATTTCACAGATATGAAATGAAATACTAAACGGCTATCTCCTGCTAAAACCAAAACACACCAATGTGCTTCATGGCCGGTCAAACGGTAGATGGTGGTACCAGCCGGCTTGGGCCTGAGAGCAAGTGAGTACTTCCACTTGGTACCCAGCCCTACCACCAGTAATACTATGGATGATAATTGCTCACATCCCTTACGCTATGTCGTAATTGCCTGTCGCAGTACGACACAACTTTTGTTGTCCAACCGACCAACTAGCGCGACAAAATTTAAACATAGCTCTTTGAATGGAATGTCCTAACTGGCAAAACGCACGGTCATGCGATGTCGCATTGGTTGGTCGGCGGGTTTGAATTTCAAACCGGTTCTATTTTGTCGTGTCCGGTCGCGCGGAAATCACGTGTTGTTTGTTTACTAAAATGAATAATTTAATTGATTTTTTTGGTAACAGAAATACAAGGATCGGTATTTCTTCTATAGAAAAGGGTTTCTTAAAATTTGTAATCTTTTGTGAACATTTTACTTTTAATGTTTCTATAACATAGTCAAATGTATCTGTTTTGATTCTAGTATTTCTAGTGTACTGGTAAAATAAACAGTAGTTAGTTGACAGTTCCATCCATCATCCATCCATCAGCCTTTCAACATCCACTACTGGACATAGGCCTCCCCAAGAGAACCCCACAACGAGCGGTCCTGTCATGGGGGATAATGCCGTAATCGCCACGCTTGGCAGGCGGGTTGGCGATCGCAGTGATGTTGTTAATACTCGAGGGAGTGCTGCTGCCCACTCTCCCGGTATTCCCTCAGTCGGCTTTTACGACTCCCGTGGGTAGAGAGGGGTGGGACAATTCTAAAGCCGGCCCCACGCGGCCTAACTAGTTGACAGTTCAGATGGTGAAATTTACCAAATTTCATCCTATCTATATATTTTTTGTATTCGTTCACGTTTGGAATTTTGTTTCTTCGCTAATAAATATTTTAAATAAGTTACAGTTTTCACTTTGGTAAAGCACATTGGCCTTTGACAACGCCATCTTCAACAACTGACGATATTTCGCGGTTTGGACACAACGGCGTTGACGTACGACAAACTTCAAAGTTAACGGCAAAGCAAACGACCGATTTTGTCGTCGAACAACTTTGGCAATTAGGACATAGGGTTAGTCGTCTTGTACGACACCCGTGGGAAAGAATGGGGTGGTGACACCTGTATTCTTAGTTCTTAGTCAGTCACCACATGGACAGTTTCATATACTACCGCTAGACCACAGAGGCAATTAGTACGCCTCAATCTTTAAGGAGGCATAAATCTCTATGCTAACCCATCGGATGTTGTTGCATGGCCTATTTCCCCCTAATGTGGAGTGTACATTAAGTTGAACACATCTCAGATGTAACTAATAGTAGGATCATTTCAAAACCAGATTCATACCTTTAATCACAGGTATTTTATCACCATTGTATCCCATTTCAGTCATTAGTTCTCTGATTTCCATTTCAACAAGCTCAACCATTTCCTCATCAGCAGCATCAACTTTGTTGATGAAGACTACAATGTGCTCAATGCCAATCTGTTTGGCAAGAATCAAATGCTCTCTTGTCTGTGGCATCACACCATCTGTGGCTGCCACAACAAGAATTGCTCCATCCATTTGAGCTGTGCCTGTGATCATATTCTGGAAGAATGTTATTGTATTAATTATTACTAATAATGTAAATGGGTTTTTATAGATTCATTCTATCCTCCTTCGCTAAGTAATAGAGTAATTTTATGGATGTGATTATTTGCCGAGAAATTTATTGGCCTTGGCAAAATAGTCAATTACAGAGAAAAATGCTTAGTTTTCTAGGTCTAGGATAATCAGTTTAAATATTAACTTATAATATAGTTTGTATAATATTTTAACTGTAACAAAGCTGTGACATTAAAATATCTGAGACAAAAATACTGCTAAACTGTTTTAGATGGAACTTTTTTTGTTTGATAGCTCTTGATTATAAATCAGGAACCTGAGTTGTATAACAAATTGGGAACCCAAGTTATAACTAGAATAGAATTTGTTTAGACTGAGCTAGTCTAGTAATAGGTCAGACAGAATCTAGCCGTAAGGATATTTAATATATCTAGAGCCTACTCTTTTACAATAAGCTGGATAGCCATCAATGATTTCTTTAGTTAACCAGTTCTATTTGTTGAAATTTATGAGCCAGTAACCTGGGAGCACAATGCATAATTGACATCATACACTGTCTAACCTTAAGAGATACTGTATTGAATGTGATAAGGAGATTGGGATGATCGAAAGATCTGTACGATAGCTCAGTGGCTTAGAGCATTTCCCCGGATTGGAAAAGACGCGTGTTCGATTCCCGCTCATACAAAAAATCTCTTTTTCCTTATTCACAAATAATTTATAAAGATATTTTCATTGCACCAGTGCAAAGTGAGGGAGGGTCCTGTAACAATTGGTAGTTGAACAGTACCTTAATATAATCAGCATGACCTGGGCAGTCTGTGTGACCGTAATGCCTGGTCTCTGTTTGGTATTCCACATGAGCTACATTGATGGTGATACCACGGGCTTTCTCCTCAGGTGCATTGTCAATGTCAGCATAACCTTTGGATTGTGCTAAGTTGACATCGGATAAAACTGTAATATAACAAATAACAGTATTTATTAGTAGGTTATGTCTGTTTTTCAGGGAAAGGTAGAGATCACAGATTTCCAATTATTACAATTCTAATGCACTTACATCATTGTTAGATTGTTACCAAACAAAAAAAAATCCCAGAAAACAAAGCATGCCTGTTTTATCAAATTTTCTTCATAATATCTCTACAAAACTTAGTCAAATTTTTCCTCTTGACAGCTCTTTTACCTTACTATGACTTACTTTAAGATACACCACATACACTTCCTAGAGATTTTAATCCACCTTTTTTTATTTATCAAGTTTCTGCCATAACCAACCAACATTCATTACCTAAGAATGGCACTTACACTCTTTCATACACAGTGACTGTGAGAAGCTACACATAAATAGGTGCTAATAAGAGTACAGTGGAATCCGCTTATAATGACAGCTCAGGGACATAACAAACACGTCATACTAAGCGGACGTCATACAAAGCATATTGTAGAAAATAAACAATCTCCTATTTTTGTTAGTATGTATTTATTTTAATAGAGAGAAACAATATCAATTACCCACCCAAGACTCAAAACAAAAAAAGCCAAGCACGCGCCGAACATCGTCGGGTATCACGTGGCTAAACACTGCCGAAGGTGTTAGGAATCATGCCGGTCATTATAACTAGACGCAATTTATTAAAAATGGGTCACAATAAGCGGCATGTCACTATAAACGAAATCATTATATCCGACTAAGTTATAAAGAATTTTATATGAAAACCAAACTTCGCTGTGTAATTATGTCATAATAAGCAGTTGGTCAATATAGCCGGAGTCATAATAAACGGATTCTACTGTAATTAAACTTTACTTCTATATGTATCCTTTTGATCTGAATTTTAATGCTTGACATGCGCTTGCACTAAACGTCTCTTTTTCCATGCTTTGTTCTTTATGAACCCATCTAGAAACATGATTCTTCAAACACTTTGTACAATATTACATATTTTTTTACCCTAAGTTATATATTACCTGAAGTTCATATAGAATACAATTTCTTTGTACAGAAGAGCAATAGAAACTACTACTATGTAATACCTTCTACTTTTTTAGAAAAGAATATCAATGCTAGTGTGACTCCCGTAATTCCTACCTTTAGTTATTGCAGCCGTGAGTGTCGTTTTTCCGTGATCAACATGGCCAATAGTACCGACATTGCAATGGGGCTTGGTACGTTCGAAAACTTGTTTCTCTGCATAATTTCTTCTAAGAACTATGCTCAATGGTGTTAGTCCAGGAATTGCAGTACTCCTTACATGTGAATTGTTTTGTTTCAAGAGTAATTTAACAGCTGAAATATATCCATAATTATTAAATTAATAAGTAGTTTTTTCTTAACTTTTTTTTTTATCAAATACAAGACCAAGTACCACACAAAAATACCGGTCGTGTTTACCACACGCGTATAAACGTCAGGCCTACTTTTACATAATCTATAGTAACCTACGTAACCATTAGTACTAAATATAGGCATCTAAGGAAGCCGGCAGTTGTACAAAAATTAAAATGTATTGATTTTCAATATATCAGTTAAATATTGTAAGTAAACGATAGGTAATATTATTGGATAAAACAAGGCGTACCTGGATTAACCAAACTTTTAGCAAATGATATGGTAGCCATTGTGTACCGTCTTCCAAATGCACAGCCACAGCTAGTGCTGTAGTTTTTGCATAAAACGCTATGCCTCCAATCACAAGTGCTGTGCGTTTATTGTTTATAGATTTCCAGAAAATTCAAGCACGCCTTCCGTACCAGTAAACCTGTCTTTTTTCTTGACCAAAGATAAAGAGTAAGAGTAATGCGTACGGTATGTACAGAAATCATAGATAAATAATAGTCTTGTGTAGTTAGCGAACGATGACCGATTAGGAAACGTATCTTTGTACTGTACCACAGACTACTATACTACTTCACTGTACACTGTACTAGAAGAAACGTTTCCGAACGCTAACTATTGATCGGTCTATTAGCTCGATACGTTACTATCTCAGACTAACTAGACTAGACGGAGCACTTGAAACAGCAATATTTTTTTAAATGTTGCCATGTTGACAAATATTTAACCATATTCGGGCAAAATAAACGATAGTTAGAATGAGGTCTGTAACTTGATCAAAAATAAGAAACTCTTCGTAACAAATATTTAATTGAAAATCACAGCGTTTATCAAAATAATTTATTTTAAAGTAAATCTACCACCATATTTAAAGTAACATAAACGGGTCTTTTTTCGCGTATAAAATAGGTGAAATTATGAACTACCTTTTACCCGACGTTTCAACTGCGTTGCAGCAGCCGTGGTCACGGGACAACTCTACCACCCCTTCTATTCATCCAACCATCAGTCTAAACGTCCACTGCTGGACATTGGCCTCCCCAAGAGAGCACCAGAACTAGCGAGCTTGTGCTGACTGTATCCAACGGCTCCTTGCAGCTTCGACCATATATTTGGTCCATCTGGTGGGAGGCCATATTACGCTGCGCTGTCCGATACGTGGTCACAACTCGAATACCTTTTTTCCCAACGGTTGTCAGCTCACCGAGCGATATGGCCTGCCCATTGCCACTTCAGCATGCAAACCTGGCAGGCTATGCCGGATATTCACATTCTACGGATCTCCGTAATAAGAATTCGATCACGTAGGGAAATACCAAGACTTTGAGCCTTGATGCAAGGTAAGTATTGCTGCTCCATAAATTGCCGTTCTGTACGATATCTCATCTGGTTAATAATAATAAGTTATATTTAATAAAATAATAGTACACAAGAATATAATTAAATTATCTTTTCTTTCTTTTCTTGGTCAAATAAGAAAATAATTATCTTCCTTCCAGCGCTGATTTAACTAATTGAATAAGAACTTAGAGCAAATCAGTTTCTCTGAATTCTAGATTATGACTACAGCGGTAGTCATAATCCGAACATATTCACTGGCAATGATTTTGTTCCCAACGTTACTATTTTCTTATTATGTATAATGAAACGTTGAAGATTCTTATGGAGGAATATTTCACCCTTTGGCACATATATTTTTTATTGTTACTACTCGTCATTTTATTACGTTAGATAATTTTATTTTACATATCTAAATTTTTTACTCTAATTTAGTTGACCGAAACTCCTCCAATAGAATTCTTATTATAATATCTATACCTTTAAATTCTTTGCAAAATACCTAGTAATACTCATAACATAATTGTCATCCCATAGAAATTTTATTCCAAATTTGTCAATACTAACATTTTGATCTATATTTAAGCACTTGACATGCTCAGCTACTCTTAAAGTACAAATTATAATTTGTGAATAAGGAAAAAGAGTATTTTAGTACGAGCGGGAAACGAACCTGCGTCCCTTCCTTTCCGGGGAATTGCTCTAATCCATAGAGCTATCGTACCATAGCTGAATGGTACGTTAGCTCAATGGATAGATCGTACGATAGCTCAATGGTACGATAGCTCAATGGATTAGAGCACTTCCCCGGAAAGGAAGAGACGCAGGTTCGTTTCCCGCTCGTACTAAAATACTCTTTTTCCTTATTCACAAATTATAATTTGTACTTTTTCAATACTAATTATTTAAGATTGTAACATACAACTGCATTTAGAATTTTATTCGCTTCTACCTGTAAAATATAATAGTTCGCATACAGTATATAATTTAAGAATATTGCTTTTCGCTACTTGCTACTTAATATCACGCTGTCTCCCTTATGGGGCAGACAGGCACTTTTAAAACAGTTATTTCATAAATGTTATACATCATCACGCCGTCTCCTTTATGGGGCAGACAGGAATTTTAAAGCTATTTTTTGTTAAATGTTATATATCTTCTTGCCGTCGCCCTTATGGGGCAGACAGGCATTTTAAAACAGTTTTATCGTTAGATGTTACTTATCATCTAGACTATTATGCAACTGGTTTTTTTGTTTAAATGTAGTCATACAAATATTCTGTTGTATGTTGCTATACCATCTCACCGCCACCCTTAGGGGGCGGTCATATACTATGCAACTATATTTTTTGTTTAATCGTAGTTAAAAATTATTCTGTTTGTATGTTGCTATATCATCTCACCGCCTCCCTTAGGGGGCAGTCATAATATTAGGTAACCATTTTTTTTTATCAGTATCAATGCTTTATACCTGCAGAATGTAGGGGTTCTGATTTTTTTTTTTATTAAACTTTGTCCATGTTTTATATATATAGATTCTGTGAGGATAGTTGTTTTTATTAATTATTTAATATGGACACTGTAATGGTCGGCCGACACCCTCGGACCTGAACCTAGTTCAGGGACGGAGGCTCGGCGGGAAGAACCAGAACAGTGTCCCCAGGAGTTGAGACGTTCCGCCCTGTGTTTTCCAGCTCCTGGGGTTTCAAGTCCCGAGTTCCAAGTTACTGTTCCTGGCTACGCTCGAGATACGGGTTATGACCTTCCGGGTTGCACCGGCTTCACCCGCCTACCGGCAGATATCTGCGCGCGCCGAAGGACGAGGGCCTGCCCTTCGGCCCAGTTACAGCCTCCCCCCGCAGTTGAGTACCTGTAGGTCTTGGGGACAATCCCCTGAGTTGGGAACCTCCCCCTGAGTGCTCATTTCTGTCCTTTTTAATCGATTAATTTTATTATTTTTGTTAGATTATTATTTTTTTTTGAATTATATTGTAATTTTAAGAATTTTTCTTTTATTTAAATTGTTATGGTTTTCCCCTTAACAATACCAAATACCCTTTTCTCTTGATCTTATATTTTTCTTGCAACGTCCGTGTGGTGACAGACTAAGAATACAAGTGTCACCATCCCATGCTTTCCCACGGGACGAATTTTTTGAAATTCAAATAAAGTTTGTTTATCTGACTTATCTTTATAGATTTTGTACGGAAACTTTCTTTTTAATCATTGTAACTATAGGAACAATATGTAATTATTATTATTATTTATTATTATAATCAGGCGTGAGTCTGCTTTTTAATAAATTGTTTGAGACACGGCATTTTTCAAACACAAAACACGGCACCTAATTTTCCTTTTAATGGTATCCCTGGTAGTCATGGCAATTAAGTTGTATGGCGAACTATTTGAAAGTTCGCCAGCTAAAAATCCTGCATGTCATATGCTGTGGTGGGCGAAACCGTTATGTTTTCAAAACTCGTTATACATTAAACTATATTTTTATAACTAATGTTTTACAGAGTTATAATATAAATTATAATTGCATACGCAGCCATTCTTTCCCACAGGTGTCCAAAAGTGCACGCCTCATTATCTTCATTTTTCATAATATATAATTGTATATTTCATAAATAACTAATAATGTATTGGTCTTACTAAGTAGTTTTCAATAAATCACATAGATAGCGTTAATTTCAAAAAATACTAATGAGGTTTTCATGTCTTATACGCCATCTAGCGCTAATTTTAAGAAGTACTACTATATTGGTCTATAGAAATAGTTCAAGTAATTCTCACGAAATAAGGTAAAGCGTAGAGCTGATTTTAGAGTCAAGCGTAAATATTCACAATTTTTTGTTTATTTAATAACAATTAAACCATATCGAGTCAGACCGTGAAAAGTAATAGGGCTCTATTCGTAATCATACTAATTCGTAAAAGAAAAAATAAGACTCGATTAGTAAAGTATTTTGGTCGTTATCGTGTTAACATACATTACCTACAACAAACGGACGTCCAAGATAGAACTTTTTCAAACAGTTTTTTAGATAGTTTAAATAACAAAAATGGTATCCAAAATATCATGAGTGTTAAAAATTGTGTTTTTTCTTGATATATGTGTGTATATATAATTTTACAATTGCAATATATGATAAATAGATACATTTCAAGTTAGAGAAAACAGTTTTTATGCGTGAAACGGGAATAGTACACACCTCAAAGCTTCGCTTATGGGGCGTTCAAAAAAAAACCCTACAATCATAATATTTACACTTAAAAATAATATTATACAATTCTAATCGTTGTCACTATAAGACCAACATGCGAAAGGTTCGGTTCGTAAATCGTCGTCGTGATAGCAGTTAAAACTTCAAATCAAAACCATACAAACAGTTTGACTAACAAAAATATAATATAATATATCACATAACTTATTTCAACAACACTCGTCTCGTCATTGCGTCAATACAACAGTACAACTTGATAAACTATTTATATAATTTGTGATTCTCATTATGAACGAACTTCACGCAAATAACAGTGTTGAAAATCTATGTTTTGTAAATGTTATATTTTAATGTAGGTAATATTAGTTTTTGTATCTATTCATCGAGAGCTCATATTAGTATAAACAAAAAACCGCTCGCTATATATTACCATGAAGTACGCCATGATTGTTGCCCACGCGTCCACGCCAGGATGAATGACTCCGATTATTTGCGAGCATTGCCGAGTATTGACGATTCAGTGGGAAGAAAAACTATTTTTGTAAGATATCGCTGCTACGTTATAGTACATGTTATTCTGTGTCGCTGCTGACTAATAATAAATATTATAACTGTCATGGTTGATTGATGATAATTTGCTGTATGGTTAGAAATTAATAATGAGTTTTATAATTTGTTGTATGTTATATCGCCCACCTATAGTTGGAATTTTAATTCGATTCCAGATTTGACTATTTCAGTGTTGCAACGTTATGTCAAGTACTAAATAGTGACGTTGTGAAATTATTCGATACGGAAATGGAATATTTCCAGATCGATTGCTCTCGTTTATAGTAGTATATCTAAACAACTACTACTTTAATAGAAACTAAGTATATCAGGAAATTAAATATTTCTGAACGGATAATTTAGTTATGTTGATTAATTTTATTAAGGATCTGAGATTTTTCTTTAATAATTGTGTGTGAAATAAATAAAACAATGTGATCATGAAAACAAATAGATGTATTATGGTAATATTTTATTTTATAAATCGTCGCTGTCATCGCTATCGCTATCGCTGTCACTTTCTGTAACATTTATTATAAATGCGTCTGTGATATTGTCAATTAACATATCTAGCCTACTCATTTTTTCCTCTTCTTTGACAACATGGGATACGCATTTAGACCATTAGGTAGCCATATTTTTTTGAATGCCTTCCTCAAATAAATTTCTCACGTCTGTCAATTTGAAGGTTTTATTATTTTGAGCTACATGCCCCTTTACCTGCGCCCATATCAATTCGATAGGGTTCAGCTCGCATTGGTAAGGGGGCAGTCTTAAAACCGTGATCCCATGTTGTGCTGCCATTTCGTCTACAGCGTACTTATTAAAAGACTCGTTATGTGGAATCAGTTCTAAAAGCGTAGCTTTAACCATATCTGGTTCGTAATGAATGTTTTTATTTAAAAGCCAGTCTTGAATTGCAGCTTTTTTCCGGCTCATTTTTGGTGCCGTTTCTAATTTTCGGGAGTGGTAAGGTGCATTATCCATCACCACAATTGAGTTTGGTCTTAATTTTGGTAAGACTCCAGCGAACCACTCCTCAAAACAAACTGCATTCATCTCATCATGGTAATCTTCACAATTTTTCTTTGCTTCAAAAATCATGAGCCCCTCTTCCAGGAAGCCTTCTTCACTACCTATATGGCTAATTATGAGACGTTTGCCCTTTCCAAATGGATTTTTTAATTTTTAAAATTTTTCTGAGAGTGTCTTTGGAAACCTTGGGCATTTCGGGATCATCGTTCATCACTTGTAAAATCTAAAAAAGTTTTATAATAGTTTGGAATCATTTGTTATATATAAAAGATGTAGGTATAAAATAATACTGTCTGACTGATTGACTAACCTTTGCAATGGTTGGAGGTTCATTTTGGTAAAAGAACTGATGAACAATTCTTCGTATTGCGGAGAATGTAAATTCATCAATTTTATCATTGAAACTTCGCTTTGGTCCAGTTTTTTAGGAGTTGGCGGCGCACTTTTATTTACTTCCTTCAAAACGTTACAAACAGAGCGTGAGGTTATTCCCAATATGTCAGCAACTTTGCTCATACATTCATTTTCTTCCACAACTTCAAAGGCCTCCAATAGCGCAGAAATTTCATTTTTCACGTACTAGTAGGCGTTGCGGATCATTACCTTTTCAGTAACAGTGAAAGCTTTTCGTGGACGTTTTTTTCTTGGGGGCAAGAAAACATCCACGTCTTTTTGTGATGTGCTTAGCTGAGGATCCATTTTGATGGAAAACCAAAACAAATAGATTCACTCAAAGTTCACAAAAAACTATAAACGTAACAACAAACACAACGTAACAAAACTTTAACAAAAACCCAACAAAATAAAATATCGATTCGCAATGAAACAAGATATTCGTACAGTTAGACTAGGAGAACGAAGCCCAATGACAAGATAAACAAAATGGCGATAGCTGCACGAGCGCGCACGGGTTGCCAATACAGAAAACTATCTAGGCTCTTTTATTATAAGTTTTGTTTTTAATATAAAAAACAAAAATATTAACTTTTTATTAAATACGAGTAAAGCAGTGGTTACTAATTAATAAATAATTATTATGAATTATGTATTTATTTTAATAAAAATCAATAATTTAGTCTTTAATAGGCACACCAATATTATGATTACATAAACATAAATCGCGATTGTTTATCGATTTTTGTGTTCATCACTACACTATTAATATGTGGTATCATTATTTTACAAAATGACAGTAGCTTATGTCAAACGTGGAATCGAATTGTAACTCCGACTATATAGTCATATGAGACAGGAAGATACGATACTTGTCTCAATTAAAATAGCGTATTTCGTATATGCCCGTCTCACTTCTACACTTCCTTATGTATCATAGCTACATCTATAGGTTATTTATCTAAGGTCATTCCTAACCTCAGACTAAATACGTCCTAGACAGAGCGAAGAAAATTCTTTGACATTTATGAGCGAGAACGTAAGATACAATTTACTGGTGCAAAAAACAGACAGTCATAGATTTTTGTTTTTGTTGCCGTGGCCAGTTTTTGATATTGTCACGATGTCAAAATGCTTTGTCTGTCACGATTCAACTGACATAAATCGAACATTTCTATAAAAATTCGGGTTTTAATTAAAATTTAATGTTAATTTGTGATAATGAGTGTTTTGAGAAAAAGACTACGTGATAATAGTGGTTGTAAAATAGTGTACTATGCTACAAAAGCTACGGCGAGCGAAAAAATACAGGTATAACATTTCATTCATATGTAGTCGAAAATGAAATAATTTAATGATTAAATGCTATAAAGTGATATAAAATGGGTTTTTTTTTCTCGAAATTAATAATTGCTACTAAGATACACTCGCAAAACACGTTTTCTAGCTAAATTTCTATTACTTTGAATTGTTTCGGTGTTGCCTTATAGCGAATTTAATTTGCCCAGTTTTCACTTTGCTAATAAATTTATATGTAATTTATGAGATGATGCTAAAAAATTACCATTTTAGGTTTTCCTCTAATCCAGATGCGACATCGAAATTTGTGGATGCTACGGGAAAACGAGGCAACCCACGAAATACCCAAAATATGCTTCACGATATTTTGTTGATGTTTCATTATACATAATAAGAAAATAGTAACGTAGGGAGCAAAATCATTGCCAGTGAATATGTTCATGTAAGTATAGCTTTTAAAGTCTTTGTAACTTCAAAAAACATAGCATCACGCCTGTATTTCCCGAAGGGGTAGGCAGAGGTGTATTACACACCCACGACTCGCCAGCTATATATACCGGGCACATTTACAAACTCCGGGCTGCTACTGAGATTTTTTTTTTGTTTTGAAAAATCTCAGTAACACTGCCCGACCCGGGGATTGAACCCGAGACCTCATGATCAGCAGTCGCTTACACTACTACTGTACCACAGAGGCAGTTGTAATTTCATCTTTGTAAGTAAATCTCAATTCAAGATTATGACTACCGCTGTTAGTCATAATCTAGAATTCAGAGAAACTGATTTGCTCTAAGTTCTTATTCAATTAGTTAAATCAGCGCTGGTAGGAAGATAATTATCTTCTTATTTGAGCCAGAAAAGAAAGAAAAGATAATTTAATTATATTCTTGTGTACTATTATTTTATTAAATATAACTTATTATTATTAACCAGATGAGATATCGAACAGAATGGCAATTTATGGAGCAGCAATACTTACCTTGCATCAAGACTCAAAGTCTTGGTATTTCCCTACGTGATCGAATTCTTATTACAGAGATCCGTGAATATCCGACATAGCCTGCCAGGTTTGCATGCTGAAGTGGCAATGGGCAGGCCATATCGCTCGACGAGCTTAGAACCGTTGGGGAAAAAGGTTTTTGAGTTGCGACCTCGTATCGGACAGCGCAGCGTAATATGGCCTCCCACCAGATGGACCAAATATATGGTCGAAGCTGCAGGGAGCCGTTGGATACAGTCAGCACAAGCCCACTAGTTCTGGTGCTCTCTTTGGGAGGCCAATGTACAAAAGTGGACGCTTAAAGACTAATGGTTGGATGAATAGAAGGGTTGGCAGAATTACTTTTAAATAATCATTTTGATAAACGTTGCGATTTTCAATAAAATATTTGTTACGAAGAGTTTCTTATTTACGACCTAGTTACAGACCTCATTCTAACTATCGTTTAATTTGCCCAAATATGGTTAAATATCTGTCAACCTGGGAACATTTAAAAAAATATTGCTGTTTCAAGTGCGGCCACGCCGTAGCTCCGTCTAGTAGTTCTTAGTCTGAGGCTCTGATACATATTAGCACGATCATGAATGATGACCAATTGCCTGACCGAACGAATCCGTATAGAGCTAATAGAACTAATAGAATGAATTAGTTCACTGTCCGAAATAAAACAGTACAGAGTGCTCTTTTAAATGACCGAGCAGGCACAAGACTAATAAATAACTATAGTCGGATTCATAATTAGCTGCAGTAAACCAGTTTATAGCTTTACTCTTTGCCTTAGATAAAGGATAGTAATAGATATGACATACGAGTACACCCGTAAGGGACAGATATAAAGTACATGCAAAAACAGTGATGTCAGGTTATGATACATTTTCCCCATTAATAATTATTATCTACTAAATGCGCAGTTATATATTGACTAATGTGTCGTTACAGATACACAAAGAGAGCAAACGCTCGTGGCCATCACGCATATATTTATCATGGGTTAGAATGAAACTCACGATCTCCAGTTTCGCAGTCAGGGTCACTAAGCACTAGACCGCCAGGCCGGTTAAGGAATGAGTGAACTATTTACAAATAAACACATTTCATTCGCGTTACAATAACTGCGACCATAACTTGACCACTGCTTGCCAAGCGTGGTCTAGTGCCATGCTTGACGGTGAAAGTGTAAGTGGAAACGCTATGCGGATATATGGCGGATATGGAGGAAGGAGGTATTTTGCCCTCTTCTCTCCTCCGCCATAGGTGAGATCAGCGAATAGTGGCGGCCTTTTAATATTAAAACATATAATGCGGCAGGACTTTTTTGTTTATTTTTGATTAGTTCAAAAATAAACAAAAAAGTTTCTTAGGCGCGACTAGGGAGTAACTCAGATTTTTTTTCTGACGGAAGTAACGCTTACTTCTGTGTAGTTTCCGCTACTTAAAAATAATAATTTGGATTGGTCGTAAGTATATGTCATATACTCCACGCTTCTTGAATTATACGCCAGCTAGTGGCAAATATCATAATCAATTAGGATTATTTATTTCCAAATTTTCAAACGGATCAATTGTGAATAGCAAAGTGAATAAAAAACCAACAGTTTTAAAAAAAATATTTTAAATTGCAGCTTTTTTTTTCTCTTTTCCGTCAACGCCAAAGAAATTTTACTTCAATCGCGCATAAAGGTTACAAGCACACACTTTTATTTTAACTTTAGGTGGGCAAAAATTTCCTACCGCACACCCCGCTGCCCAGGGAGACAACGGGGTAGTGTGGGGCTCACACCCACTAAAAACCCACCGTGCACCCTCACCCGCCCTTACTACGGTGAATCACGGGTACCGCGTCGTTTCACCGCGATCCGCAGGTGGCAGCCCCTTCGGGCACCCTCTCTTGTGCGACGCCCCGCGCACTTGGGCGTCACGCCTTCGCAGTAGGCTTCCGCGGATGGCAGAGTACTTCCCGACCCTACCATCCGCAGCCTCGGCTAGGGTGGCATCAGGCGCAAGTAAGCGCGCGCACGCCGCCCCGCGCGCCGGCGGCGAATCGTGACCGCGAAGGAGGATTCCTCCCGGGCCCTCTACGCCACCTCCTTCCGCGAGACGACAGCCTCACAGAAGGCGGTGACCGCTGTCCAGGCCCTGTCACTGCCAACCATCGCTCGCGCAACGGCCGGCAGTGACAGGTCCACGTCTATGACTGCAACGAGTTCCCGGCGCTGCACATCCCAAGCCGGGCACGACTCGAGCGTGTGCTGCACCCCGAGTCCTCACCGCAGTCGCAGTGGTGACAGCCTGGGGTCGTCTCCTCCTAGCGATCATGTGCAGGTATTTGCTGAAGCAACCATGCCCCGACAAAACCTGCACCAAATGGAAGGTGAGGACCCCGTGCTGCCGCCCTGCCCATTCTTCCAAGATCGGCTGGAGCGCCCCCACGGTCCAGAGACCAGCCCGGGGCGTCTCCAGCCGAGACTTCCACTTTAGGACGGTGACGCAGCGGGCATCTTCCCGCCACGATGAAATCGCGCTCGGCGAAGGGCGGCTGCCCCTCACCCGCGCCGTCGAATCCCGCCGATAGACGTCGGCGAGCACCTCCGCCTCCAGATCCCACGGGGGGTTCCGGCTAACGCGCAGGCTGCATCGGGCGAGACCGTGCGGTACCCGCGTATTACCCTGACCGCTACGACCCTCTGTGAACGCCACACATGCCCACCTCGTCCAGCAACACGATGGGCCTGAAGGCTTCGACTGTGTTTGGAGACCGTCCCGGCTTCGGCAGGAGCACGAGCTTCCCCTCCTTCCAGCAGTCAGGGAACCGTCCGGACACCAGGCAAGCGTCGAACAGTCCTCTGAGGCGGGGCTCAACGTGGTCGAGGATCAGGGCCAGCACTTGGGCGGGAACTCTGTCCGGCCCGGAGGCGGCGCTTCTCCGCATAGGCGCCGCTGCCGCCCCCATTTCCGTCGTCATCACGGGCGGTACCTCCATGTCGTCGGCCTCCCGGTCGTCATCTGGCGGAGCCGCGCGGTACGGGCGTCCCCAGGGGTCACGCTCGAGACCCTCCAGCATCTCCTGCCTTTTCACGTCTTTAGCTTGACAGATGGCCAGCTTAAACGCGGCGCGCGCACTGCTGTACGCCGCATACAGCCGGCCCTCCCGCTCTTCGTCGCGGATTTGGTGACGTCGGCTGCGGTTGTAGGACCTCCGGGCACGAATACAGGTCGCACGGAGGTCTGACAGCTCCGGGAACCACCAGTAGACCCCTTCCGTCGAGGCGGGCGCCGCACGTGGGGCATGGCCGCATCCCAGAACTGCGTAAGCAAGCCGCGAATGCGGCCAGCCTCGGCGCCCACGTCTTCCGTCAGGGGGGGAAGCAGCCAAGATTCAAAAATGGCCGCCTCCACTAGCAGGTCCCGGTCGAGCCTACCCACAGCCCATCGCGGAAAAGCGGGAGTTCTATCCTCCGCGTGACCCCTGCTGGCGCCCTGAAGGGTCCGGGAGACCTTTATCTGAATGTATCTGTGGTCAGATAGGGTCTCGACCTCCTCCAGGACTCGCCAGATCCTTACGCGTGCGGCGACACTGGGGCTAGCGAACGAAAGGTTCACTATCGACCCGCCCCAGGGCCGCACGCACGTTTGGGTGGACCTTCGCTCGCAACACTAGGTCTGCCGCTGCCGCCCACTCTTGGACCGCCGCACCTTGGGCTTCCGTCCTGGGAGACCCCCACGCTATTGATTTGGCCTTAAAGTCACCCAGCACGAGCACAGGGCTCGGTGCTATACGCCGTATCGAGGTCTCCAGACTGTGCAGGAAAACCTCGAAAGCCGCCAGACTACGATTGGGGGTGAAGTACACGCCATACAGCGTGACCCCTCCCCATTCAGCCGCCACATATCCCGTGCAATGGTCTTTGACTGGCAAGGGCGGGGAACGGTGCCGTCCCTACTACCCGCCTAATTGTTACAATCGGGGACTATGTAGGGCTCCGCGGCTACGGTAACACCGATCGACCGCTCCGCCATGGATTGCAGGAAGAGGTCCTGCGCCCTGGCAGAACGGCCGAGATTCCCTTGGAGGAGCATAGCGTCGCGATCCGTTATTGGACCACGATATCCTCCTCCATGCGCTGCGGCGGTCCGGCCGCGCCGGGTTGGGCAGCCGGGGCCGATTGGCTGCCCACCCCCCACTTAGGGCCTGACTTGGCCGGAAGTATGCACCCCACCCGCCCCATACAATGTTGGCGGGGCGATTGCCCACCGCGCACGCGGGGCAGTGTGGGGTGCCAGTACAGGCAGCCGCCTGGTGCCCTGCCTGACCGCAGCGGAAACAAAGTTTGCTGCAGTCGAAGCAGTTTGTGCACAGCGGCCGGGTGTGACCGAACGCCATGCACTAGCACCTGGCAGACCGGGGCTCCTACGTGATTACCCACGCGGCGCTCCAGCCCACCAGAAGTCTACTGGCGGTGACCAAATCCTTGGCCGCCGCGACAGGGCACGAGACCCAGACACCCACACCACCTAGATCTGGGCGAATGGTGCCCACCCGGACGGCGCTGCTGGAAGACCCGGTTATCGAGACGATTGCCTCCCGGATCTCTTCCGCCGTCACGGAATCGTCCAGCCCGGAAATGCGCAGTTCGGCGCACTTCACGGGTCTGGCGACCCGGACACCACTGTCCTCTGGGAACAGGCCCAGCAGCCTCGCGACCATTGCGTCGGACGTCTTGGCGCCCTCTGGCCCCAGGTACTCGAAAATCCGAGCACCTGTCCGGTCTTGGCGGGAGCGAGCAGAAATGTCCCCGAGATCGGAGACGTTTATCTCCCGCCGGGCACGCTTCAAGACGGCCTCGTACGTCAGGCCCTTTTCCTTTCCCTCAGGCAGCACGGTGATCACCACCGCTGCTGCCTTCGGCACCTTGGGTTTGCGCGACCTCTTTCCTCTTTTGCTCTGGGATGCCTTTGGAGCCTCCCCACTCTGGGATATGGGCGCCGCCTCGCGCTCCGCGGCAGCGACACGACGTTTGGCCCGAGATCGTTGGGGCTCCACCACCTGCCAGTCCCCGTATGAGGACCTAGCAGCAGCAGGCCCGGGAGCAGAAGACCGGGGCGTGACCACCGCAGCCCGCGAGGGTGCGGCAGTCTGTCGTGGCACAGCAGCACGCGGAAACGCAGCGGCGCTGGCTAGAGGCGAGAACTCCTCTTGGGGCTGACCCCTCAAGGCTTGTCCCGCCTTTCCTTTCTTTCTGTCCCATTTTTTTTGGACAGCAGGAGTCGGTGCTCCTGGTGCTGGTGACTTTGCCGCCGCCGCAGCGAAAGACACATGGCCTTCTTGGCACGGTAGGGCTGTTGGTGCCAAGGCCATAATGTAACCCGGCCTGTCCCTGCTCCAACTCCGCCATCCGTGCCTCGAGGCAGCGGTTAGCCTCGTCGAGGATTCTGCGCCTCGAGGCGCTTATTCTGCTCCGCCAAGCGCTGAACAGAGAGCGTAATCTCGTGCGCGGCGTCTTTCAGGCCACGCACGAAGTTTCCCTTCAGGTTCCGCGAACCAGCTGCCACCGTTTCCACTATGGCCACACTGTTTAGGGCCCTCTCTTCAAACTGGGCCGGCCCTATATGGCCCTCGTCTGGGAGGTGGAGCTTTTCCGTTAGAAGCGCCAGGCGCTCCTCAGTGTTCTGCGCCTCCAGCCTTTTGAGGCTTGTCTCTGCCCTATTGGCAGATGTGGTACATGGCATAGGTGCCACAGGACGACTCGTGCCTCGACCCCTAGCGCTGTACTGCGGTTTCAGGGGAAGCATCTCGGCAGAGCAGCCCTCCGATTCCGGCACCCCGCCACCCTTGGGCATGGTGCGTTTGCGAGATGGGTCCATCTCCATCTGCCCCGCATACATGTCCGCAGCAGCCAAAGATAATGAGCTGCCCGCCTTTGGCCTTCTGGTATTTGCCCTAAGTTTACCTTCCTCAGTGGCGGACATATCGGAAGCTGAATTAGCTGCCGAACTGTCCGTCACCGAAGCTCCTCCCTTCCGCTTTCCTCGTCCTTTGCGGGGCCTACCTCTTGTGCCGCGCAACGGCGCTTGTGGCGCGACCACTGATGTTACTGATTTGTGGGCCGTATTTACAGTCAGACCCCCATCGGTTGAGGCATCAAGTGATGCACCCGATTCCTTCGTTTTTAAAAATTGTGACCTTGTATCCATTTGGTTCCCACGAGTATGGGAGAAAGGAGGTCCACCCGGGCAGAGCTCCCTATACCCGGGCAAGCGTACATTTGTTACCCAACACAGGGAGTCCGCAGGTACCCCGGCTGGGGGCGCGCTCGAGACTGAACTACCCATCAGCCATGCATCTCCTCGGCGTGCGCCAGAACTTAAGATTCGGGGTAATTTTTCATAGAGGTTGTCTTCCTCGCGGTCCGAGCGATTAAGCCAAGCCCCTAGTTCCTGTATGCCCGTGAGATGTAACCACAGACACCCAATCAGGTTTACGATTTTGGGGGCGCTGTGGCCCCACTGTCCCCCCTCTCCAGAGCCCGAGGACCCAGTCTGGCTCCACCGACTCCGACGCCTGGTCTATCCGCCGTGCCCTCTGTTGAGTCAGAGGGACACGCGGAGACCTGTCTTGTCCGGAATTTTAGCCGCCGGCAACTGCCGTCGTTGCCCGGGATGCACCACTAGAAGGTAAACCGGCACCACACCCCAATGTGGCAGGACTAGGGTAATATAGTAAGGTAAATCAATTTATAAGTTGTTTATTATCCTTTATATTATTCATCCTTAATTCCTTTATTTATTAATCTATTTTACATCCTAATAATTTTGCCATAGCACAATTTACTGAGGTGTTTCAAAACTTCAAGTCCATATTCACTGACCATATTTATTTACATCTTTACTAGGGATAGTGTTTGTTTGACCCCTAAGGAAATTTCCAGCTACTGTTTAAACAAGTGAGCATGAATACTAAAACTTCTCTGGTCACAGGTTGCACATCATCTTCTACGTGCTGGCCATCAATATCTTCTTCAATGTAGTTCTAAAATACTTATAACATAATTGAATTAAAAATATAATTTTGTGATATAGTTGATCATTACTAATATTATATATGCGAAAGTGAGTTTACATATTTGTTTGTTAAAATTTGCCTAGTGCTGGCTGGAAGGCTTCTCAAGCCATCAAGAAAGTATCTTAGGTTACAGGCTCACAAATAATCACTCCACCACCTATACCGAGAGTATTGGCAAGCCGCTTCTCACAATTTCATTTTAGATATGACATGAAAAAGTGAATGGCTATCTCCTGCTACGACCAAAACTGATGTGCTACATGGTCGACACGTGAGATGGTGGTACAAACCCGCTCGGGCGCTATAGCAAGCACTCCCACTTCTTACCCAGCCCTACCACCAGTAATGCAATGGGTGACAACTGCTTACTTCCCTTAGCCGCTTGGTACGATACCGGTGGGAAAGAGTGGGGTGGTGGCACTAGTATTCTTAGTCCGTCACCACACGGAAACCAGCTAATAACGTGATAATAACCAAAATGAGGTGTTATTCTTGATCCCATGCCAATAACGGGATAAAAATCAAATATCCTACGTATGTGTGCCATAAGACACCATTTCGTATATTTTTGTATTTAGAATTAAAATATTTTCCCCACATAGATGGGTAATATAATTCATCTTAACCGGTATCCCTCACCTTGACTTCGACGACAAACTTCATTAGTGGGTTAATACTATTACAATTTTGCATTCAAATATATGATTTTATCAATATTTAGCGTGTATTTTGCACACCATTTAATTTAATTTAACTGTTTTTAATATTGTATTACTTTATTATTTCGATAAAACAATATTTTATTGTACTTACGTGTGAAAGGATATATTTTCAAACTTTCGTTCGCTGCGATTTTTACAGCTGAAAACACAACACTGTACCATGTTTATAAAGTTTAGATAGGTGGAAACAGTCCAAATATTTGAATTAATTCACTAATTTTAGTCTAAACCGTAATATTCAGCAATAATTCAAAATCCGCTTTTCTCTCTGCTTGGAACTTATGACAAGTGTCAGACAAATATAAGCATAAACGATGACAAGGACAACAGGCACTATAGGTATCTATCTCTACCGCACTTAGAGAAACTTTGTATTGTGTATCTCGTTTATACCTGGTATCTTAGACGAAGGATATTATAGACAAGCTATCAGCGTATGCAGTGTCGAGATAGCAATAGATAACCGGAATAATTTTAAAAGATAACTATGATTATAACTTTGTTGACTAAAAATGTACTACCTGTTTTAGCCGGATAAAATAATTACGTCCTGTAATTATTTTATCCAGAAAAAAAGAAATTGCAGTTATGCTTATATTTTGCTTAAAATGTATTAGAACATGTAATATTAACGTATATAACGTGATTAATAAAGTTTTTTTTTACGTCAATACAAAAACAAGCTTACATACTGATGATGGGGACGGTTGGCCACCTTATTGTTTGGACCCAGTTCATTGGGTCCAAATACAACTGACGCATACGCGAAAAGGATAAATATACTTATACCTGTGTCTCTCTCACTCTTGGTAAAACCTAGTATGTGCATCCATTTCTTCATCCTTAATGTCAAAATAGTAGCGAGTCTATATTATTCTTCGTCTAAGCCTGGTATTGTCATTGGCATGTCATATCTAAGGCAGTAAACTGACAGATTGAGTGTTGTCAGTTTATGACGAAAAATAAATAGTGATAGGAAATAAGGAATGAACGGTTTAAATATTTATTATTTAATTAGTGTTGTATGAATTTCGCTGCAATTGTGGTTTTCGTATTTTTATATTCTTTATAAGGTCTATCGGCGTATTTCCCATAGGAGATAAAAAATAAACATTTTTAAATAAATATAACGTTTTATTATTCGCTTTCACTACTGGCATCACTATTAATCTCGCTTACTTTAACAATAAAACTGTCCGTTATGTTGTCTATTACGTGATTGAGATGGCACATTTTGTCTGTACTTTAATTGTATGCAAGATGCAGTCATCCAATTAGGAGTTATTGTGATTAATCCTTATTCAAATAATTGTTTTACCTCTTGCAGTATAAAACTTTTATTTTTTGTGAAATGCCCCTAACTAGTTCGATAGGATTCAACTCGCAGTGATATGGGGGCAGTCTTATCACCATAATTTCATGTTGGGCAGCCATCTCATTCACAGAGAATTTTTTTAAATATGATCTTGTTGCCGAACTATGCCCGTTTTACTGTCACAACCAGAAATTCTTGGCTTTTTTTTTGTTTATAATGGCTACTTGGTTTGGGTATTTGCCAATGACTTATTTAAGGTATATTTCTTCTTCACAGCTAAGTTTAGGCACATAGTAGAAGGACGGGCAGCTCGACGTCCTTGGCTACTGTGGACATCGGTGCGGGGCAGATGGAGGTGGACCACCTATCTCGAAAACGCACCATCTCCCGGGGTGGCGGGGCGCCGGATTTGGCAGGCAGCTCTGCCGAGACGCCTCCCCCGAAAGCGCAGTACAGCGGTAGGGGTCGAGGCGTTAGTCGACCTGTGGCACCTCCTCTACGTGCCCTATCTGCCAGCAGGGCAGAGGCCTTAGGCCTTAAAAGATTTGAAGCGGAGCAGAATGCCGAGGAGCGCCTGGCGCTTCTAACGGAAAAGCTCCGCCTCCTAGACGAGGGCCAGATAGGGACGGCCCAGGTCGAGGAAAGGGTCCTGAATAGTGTAGCCATAGTAAAGACGGTGGCTGCGGGTTCGCGGAACCTGAAGGGAAATTTCGTGCGTGGCCTCAAAGACGCTGCACATGAAATCACGCTGTCGGTCCAACGCTTGGCGGAGCAGAACAAGTGCCTCAAGGCGCAGAATGCTCGTCTTAAGGCGCAAAATCAGCGCCTCGACGAGGCTAACCGCTGCCTCGAGGCACGGATGGCAGAATTGGAGCAGGGTCAGACCGGGTTACGGGTTGAGCTTGGGCTCCTCGCGGCTGCCCCGGCTTCGTCCACTGCCCAGTTAGGTCCTGGACCGGAGCTGGAAGACGAAGCGCTCCGCGTGATCATTGACCGCATTGCTACGGTCTTTGGTCCGCGGTTTGACGCTTTGGCCGCGGGGCTGCCACCGGAGCCACGACTGCAGCCGCCGTTAGCAGCAGACAAAAGGAATGGCGCAACGTCCTCAGCACCGACAGCCCTGCCGTGCCAGGAGGGTTGTCTGTTGTCACAGGTCACGGTTGTTTTAGGGGTAGGTTGCAGCGCATGAGACTCACAGATGTGGGCTCATGCTACTGCGGGGTTAGCGATGTGGAGGACGTGCACCACATACTGTGGGAGTGCGAACTCTACGGGGAAGCGCGTAGGATTTTATTAGACAACGTGAAGGTGCTTGGGGAGGGCCCGGTGTACTACCAGGATCTCGTGGGATTGGAGGCGAACTTCAGGCAGCTACGGGATTACGCGCGACGATGGCACAAGATTAGGAGTGGACTGGAAAGAGAGAGGTGAAGAGAGAAGATGCCGCAGAAGAGGCGAAGAACATATAAGGGAGCCAGACTGCGGTACCACTTCGAGTGGGCTCGGAAGACCAGGAAGGCACCGAAGGCGTCACGAGTTTCGTCCGCCCCAGAAAGGGGAGAAGGACCATAGGGACAAGGAGACAGATTGAAACAATTTGTAGGGAGACGAAGGTGCACTGTGAAAGAGCCACCGGCAAGTAGCAGTGCACTCTCCCATGATTCGGCCTGTATAACCGTAAGGTTGAGTCAGGCCATGGGAAGGAGGTGGGTCAGCCCCGAGAGGAGTTCCCGCCTCTGCCGAGCACCACTGCACCTCCACATCCAGCTGCGCCGCGACAAACGGCCGCACCCTCACGGGCCGCGGTGGTGACAGCCCCGGCTCCTGCCCCCGCTCCTGCCACTAATACCTCCTCAGATGGGGACTGGCAGGTGGTTGGACCCCGGCGATCCCGGGCAAAGGATCGCGGCGCCGCCGCGGGGCCTGAGGCGGCACCAATTGGCCAGAAAGAAGCCCCAAAGCCGCGAAAAAAGAGGTCGCGCAAACTCAAGGTGCCGAAGGCAGCAGCGGTGGTGATCACCGTGCTGCCTGAGGGAAAGGAAAAGGGCCTGACTTACGAGGCCGTCTTAAAATGTGCCCGGCGGGAGAAAAACGTTTCCGATCTCGGGGACGTCTTCGCTGGCTGCCGCCAAGCCCGTACAGGTGCTCGGATTTTTGAGTACCTGGGGCCAGAGGGCGCCAAGACGGCCGACGCAATGGCTGCGAGGCTGCTGGGCCTGTTGCCGGCTGAGAGTGGTGTCCGGGTTGCCAGACCCGTGAAGTGCGCCGAACTGCGCATTTCTGGGCTGGACGATTCCGTGACGGCGGAAGAGATCCGGGAGGCAATCGCCTCGAAAACCGGGTCTCCCAGCAGCGCTGTTCGGGTGAGCACCATTCGCCCAGGTTCAGGTGGTGTGGGTGCCGTCTGGGTATCGTGCCCTGTCGCGGCGGCCAAAGATTTGGTCGCCACCGGTAGACTTCTGGTGGGCTGGAGCGCCGTGCGGGTAACCGCGTTGGAGCCCCGGCCTGCCAGGTGCTACAAGTGTATGGCGGTCGGTCACACCCGGCCGCTGTGCACCAACTGCTTCGACTGCAGCGGGCTTTGCGTCCGCTGCGGTCAGGCAGGGCACCAGGCGGCGACCTGTACTGCCACTCCACACTGCCCCGCATGCGTGGCGGGCAACCGCCCCGCCAACCACTGCATGGGGCGGGTGGGGTGCAGGCCTCCGGCCAAGTCAGGCCCTAAGAGGGGGGTGGGCAGCCAATCGGCCCCGGCTGCCCAACCCAGCGCGGCTGGACCGCCGCAGCGCATGGAGGAGGATGTCGTGGTCTAGTTTATGGACCACGACTCTATCCTCCTCCAAGGAAATCTCGGCCGCTCCGCCAGGGCGCAGGACCTCTTCCTGCAATCCATGGCGGAGCGGTCGATTGGTGTTGCCGTAGCCGCGGAGCCCTACATAGTCCCCGATCGCCCCAATCGGGCGGGTAGTGGGGATGGCTCCGTGGCGGTCGTCGGGTTGGCGGCGCCGCATTCCCCGTCCTTGTCAGTCAAAGACAAGGGCACGGGATATGTGGCGGCTGAATGGGGAGGGGTCACGCTGTATGGCGTGTACTTCTACCCCAATCGTAGTCCGGCGGCTTTTGAGGTCTTCCTGCACAGCCTGGAGACCTCGATACGGCGTATGGCATCGAGCCCTGTGCTCGTGCTGGGGGACTTTAACGCCAAATTAACGGCGTGGGGGTCCCCCAGGACGGACGCCCGAAGTGCGGTGGTCCAAGAGTGGGCGGCAGCGGCGGACCTCGTGTTGCTAAGCCGAGGGTCCACCCTAACGTGCGTGCGGCGCGGGGACGGGTCGATAGTGGACCTTTCGTTCGCTAGCCCCAGTGTCGCCGCACGTGTAAGGAGCTGGCGAGTCCTGGAGGAGGTCGAGACCCTATCTGACCACAGATACATTCAGATAGAGGTCTCCCAGATCCTTCAGGGCGCCAGCAGGGGTCACGCAGCGGACAGAACTCCCGCTTTTCCGCGATGGGCTGTGGGTAGGCTCGACCGGGACCTGCTGGTGGAGGCGGCCATCTTGCAATCTGGGCTACCTCTCCCCCTGACGGAAGACGTGGGCGCCGAGGCTGGACGCATACGCGGCATGCTTACGCAGATCTGCGATGCGGCCATGCCCCGCGTGCGGCGCCCGCCCTGACGGAAAGGCGTCTACTGGTGGTCCCCGGAGCTGGCGGACCGGAGGGTGGTCACCGAATCCGCGACGAAAAACGGGAGGGCCGGCTGTATGCGGCGTACAACAGTGCACGCGCCGCGTTTATGCTGGCAATCTGTTGCGCCAGGCCAGGCCCCCCCCCCCTTACGGAGACCCTCCAGCCGGGCTTCCTCTCTGAGGTGGTTGAGGGGCTATTCCCTTCATGGGCGGTGCACACGCCCCCGGTCATGGCTCTGCCAGATGACGACCGGGAGGCCAACAACGGGGAGGTACCGCCCGTGACGACGACGGAAATGGGGGCGGCGGCAACGCGTATGCGGAGAAGCGCTGACCCCGGGTCAGACGGGGTTCCCGCCCGAGTGCTGGCCCTGGTCCTCGACCACCTAGAGTCCCGCCTCAGGGGACTGTTCGACGCTTGCCTGGTGTCCGGACGGTTCCCTGACTGCTGGAAGGAGGGGAAGCTCGTGCTCCTGCCGAAGCCGGGACGGTCTCCGAATACAGTCGCGGCCTTCAGACCCATCGTGTTGCTGGACGAGGCGGGCAAACTTCTCGAGCGGGTAGTCGATGCCCGCATCGTCTGGCACCTAGGTGCGGTCGGCCCCGACCTGTCCGATGCCCAGTTCGGATTTCGGGCGGGTCGGTCTACGGTCGACGCGGTAGTCTGCCATTCGGCTGCATCAAGGAGGCAATCCGGTACCATGGAGTGCCCCTCTACCTAAGGCGGCTGGTGGCGGAGTACCTCGACGGCCGCAGCGTCCTCTTCGTGGACCGGGAAGGGGGCGTTGTAAGGAGAGCTATGTCGTGCGGCGTCCCGCAGGGTTCGGTTCTAGGGCCGCTCCTGTATGGCATCGGCTACGACAGGGTCCTCCGTGGCCGGCTCCCTCCCGGGCTGGGCGTAATTTGCTACGCAGACGATACGCTCGTGACAGCCCGGGGCGGGACCCTCGAGGAGGCGGCAACGCTGGCCACCTCAGGAACCGCGGAGGTGGTCAGGCGGATTGAGGCGCTGGGGCTTAGGGTGGCCCTTAAAAAGTCGGAGGCCCTACTCTTCCATGGGCCCCGACGTGGCCCACCTGCCAGCGCCTCGATAACGGTCAACGGTGTGGGCTTTCCAATCCAGGCCCACATCCAGTATTTGGGCCTGGTATTTGATGGACGGTGGCACTTTGACGAGCACTTCCGCCGTCTTGCGCCAAAGCTCGTCGGCACGGCGTCCGCCCTCAGGCGACTGATGCCGAATTTGGGCAGATCGAGTCTCGCGTGTCGACGACTCTACGCGGGGGTAGTACGGTCAATGGCACTGTACGGCGCGCCCGTGTGGGCGTTGTCCCTGGCCGCTCGCAATAGGGCCTTTCTGTGGCGTCCACAGAGGGTCGTAGCAACACGCGGGTACCGCACGGTATCGTGCGATGCAGCCTGCGCGTTGGCCGGAACCCCCCGTGGGATCTGGAGGCGGAGGTGCTCGCCGACGTTTATCGGCGCGCGTCGACGGTGCGGGCGGGGGGCAGCCGCCCCTTGCGAAGCGCAATCTCAGCGTGGCGGGAAGATGCCCGCCGCGCCACCGTCCTAAAGTGGAGGTCTCGGCTGGAGACGCCCCGGGCTGGTCTCTGGACCGTGGGGGCGCTCCAGCCGATCTTGGAAGAATGGGCAGGGCGGCAGCACGGGGTCCTCACCTTCCGGTTGGTGCAGGTTTTGTCGGGGCACGGTTGCTTCAGCAAATACCTGCACACGATCGCTAGGAGGGAGACGACCCCAGGCTGTCACCACTGCGACTGCGGCGAGGACTCGGCGCAGCACACGCTCGAGTCGTGCCCGGCCTGGGATGTGCAGCGCCGGGAACTCGCTGCAGTCATAGGCGTGGACCTGTCGCTGCCGGCCGTTGCGCGAGCGATGGTTGGCAGTGACAGGGCCTGGACCGCGGTCGCCGCCTTCTGCGAGGCTGTCATCTCGCGGAAGGAGGCGGCGGTGAGGGCCCGAGAGGAATCCTCCTTCGCGGATCCGATTCGCCGCCAGCGCGTGGGGCAGCGTGCGCGCCCTTACCTGCGCCTGATGCCGCCCTAGCCGAGGCTGCGGACGGTGGGGTCGGGGAGTACCCTGCCGTCCGCGGAAGCCTACCGCGAAGGTGTGACGCCCAAGTGCGCGGGGCGTCGCACAAGAGAGGGTGCCCGAAGGGGCTGCCGCCTGCGGATCGTGGTGAAACGACGCAGTTCCCGTGATCCACCGTAGCAAGGGCGGGTGAGGGCGCACGGTGGGTTTTTTAGTGGGTGAGAACCTCACACTACCCCGTTGTCTCCCCGGGCAGCGGGGTGTGCGGTAGGACATTTTTGCACACCTAAAATAAAAAAGGTTAGGTTAGCTACCACCGAAGTGCCCTGCCGTCCGCGGAAGCCTACCGCGAAGGTGTGACGCCCAAGTGCGCGGGGCGTCGCACAACAGAGGGTGCCCGAAGGGGCTGCCGCCTGCGGATCGCGGTGAAACAACGCGGTTCCCGTGATCCGCCGTAGCAAGGGCGGGTGAGGGCGCACGGTGGGTTTTTAGGTTAGCTACCACCGAAGGAATGTAACACAGTTCCAGTGGCCCGCCAATAAAGGCGGAGAGACGGCACACGGCGGGTTTCTTTAGTGGGTGCAGGCCCCACACTACCCTGTTCGTTGCCCCGAACGACGGGGTGTGCGGTTAGGAAAATTTTTTCCCGCCTTAACAAAAAAAAAAGGTTAGGTTAGCTACTTGGTTCCATAATGAACGTGTTGGAGATTCAAATTTTACCACCAAACAACGAATACTTAGCCTAACAAAAAGGGTATTCTTCTTAGAAATAAGCCCTTTTGAAAAGACACTCCTCATTATACTCTACAAGAAACTACTATAACTTTCCTAGTTATGTTATAGGAGCGCATCTACTTAGGATCATCGTTACAAGGAGTCATAAAATCAAACACTTGGTATACTTTAACATAAATTTATATTTTTCTTAGGAAACTAAGCGCACAAAAAATAAAAAAAACTAATTTTAAAAGTCAAAGTCATCACTGTTTGGTGTTTCTGCTATTGTACTCGAGTCATTCACTAGATTTGATCTAGAATCTGGTATATAAGTAGTAGAAGTGTCTGTAATGTAAATAAAAGTACATTGTGTTAATTTCAACATAAAAGTGAACGAATAAGGAGACTAGTAGATAAATAATACACAGTATGCATTTTATTTATTTACTGAGGTAAAGCAGCTATAGCACAAGAATATCCACTACAATAATTCGGATAAGGGAAACAAATTCGGCTATCTTCTTCTATTACCGAAACGGTGGGTGCTTCAAGGCTGGTTAAAAAGGAAAGACAGTGGTGCCAAATCGTTTCAATAGTGCGTCGCTCGTGGACTCTGACTGAACTATATCGAGAGTAGGCATTGTCAAGCCGCTGCTCACCATTCCATTTCACAGATATGAAATGAAAGAATAAACGGCTATCTCTTGCTTAAGCCAAAACGCAACGATGTGCTTCATGGCCGGTCACACGGGAGACCATCCCGCTCGGACCCGATACCAAGTGAGTACTCCCACTTGGTACCCAGCCCTTCCACCAGTCATGCAATGGATGATAATTGCTTACTTCCCTCAGTCGCCTCATACGACACCCGTGGGAAAGAATGGGGTAGTAACACTTGTATTCTTAGTCCGTCACCACACGGAATATAATGTGTAATTTTAAAATTATAAGTACGAGCGGGAATTGTACCCGCATGTTCTGGATCACAGTTCCAGTTGCTATCAACAAAATGCCATATTTTATTACAATGTACGAGATTTGATATTATTACAAGGAATTACGGCGTTATAATTCTATGCGTGAAATTATAATCGTACAATTTGCGTTTAATTTACCGTTGTCAATAGTAGTTTCTGTGCTTCCCACTTGTGCTACCATAGAATTGGGTGGTTTATCGGTGTGAGCATCTTTCCCCTTTAAATGCTCTGTATCAGTAAAAATTTCAGTTTGTTCTTTGTCATTATCAATTTGATTATCAATGGTTGAATCGGCTTCGATTTCGATGTCATGATGCTTTGCTGCAGTTTTATCAGATAACTTCGGTCTTTTTGGGGTTCCCAACATAATGATATTTCCATTTTGAACTGCTTTGTTAGTAGTAGTATCTTCTTCAGAATCCGAGTTTTCAATCGGAAATTCAACATTGAATTTTTTCTTGATTAGTCTTTGATATTTCTTTAAATCATTTATATTTATTTTCTTTGGAGTATTAATATGTCCTTTATATCTACATATGAAGCTAAACTTTTCTAAGCGATTTGTTAACGTCATACTTTCTGCCTCGTTTGCTTGAGCTACAGCCGCTTTAAGACGAATGCTGAATTTTTTGCCTTTTAATAAATTTTTAAATGCATTTTTATACTGAGCGTATGGCTTCAAATTTTCAGGTGCGATCCAGGCTCGAGTAGCATCCATGTTATCAAAGAATACCACGTTATAATGTGTCTGTAAATCAGGAAACAATGTAAACATTTATATTATCATGTCAAAAATTGGTAAGTATCTAACTTAGAATAATAACGCTATCTAACTTAAACCACGACCTAAATTATTGGATTGAAGTTATTGAGGAAAAACATTCACACGACTTTGAACACAAACACGAACTTGCTGCACAACGAAAAGACCCATATGGTAGTCCATGAGCTGCGGTTACCACTTCCCATCAGATAGGCAGCTTTATAAAAAAACTTTTCCCTACAAAGCTATAACACGTCTGAGCGCGCTAGTCTCTTTGAATATACAGTTGTATTATTACTTATTGGTGTGCCTAAACTTCATGAGCGGCACGTTACTATTTACAATGAAGCGAGATTGGCTATTAAAAATATTTTTAAACCAAATAAAGATTTGCAAAAGTTTAAAGGAAAGCTGTAGTTCATCGTTCTTCATCAATTTGGGGTACGGCATTTATCCAACCTTTACAATGTTAAACAAATTATGTGAACCATATGCCAATCGACGCAAAATTGAACCTACAAATATCATTAACAAATGTAAAAAGAAAAGCATAACAGTACAGGTATATCAGAGAAACCGTCCAGCCAATAGAATTGCTCTGTATCAGGGCAATCGTCCACCATTGCGGGCCACCACGGCCAGCCAGTAAGGCGTGCCCATACAAGAGAACCCGCGGTATACATGCTGTGTATTAAGTCTTCTTCATCACGCAAACGTAAAGGAGCCTCGGCAATGGAGCAACTTGAGTAATCTGGGTCTGTAATATAGAAATTAAGATCAATCAAGCGGACTATTGTAGTCCATTTTAGCACATTGCTTAGGTCACCCCAATTTTTTTTCTTTTATTGCTTGTAGTGGCAGACAAGCCACGGCCCATCTGATGGTAAATGGTAACCGTCGCTCATGGACTCAACTATACTGAGGGCATTGTCAAGCCGCTGCTCACCATTTCATTTCATCAATATGAAATGAAAGAATAAACGGCTATCTCCTGCTACGGCCAAAACGCAACGATGTGCTTCATGGCCGGTCACACTGGAGATGGTGGTATAAGCCGACCCGCTCGGGCCCGATACCAAGTGAGTACTCCCACTCGGTACCCAGCCCTACCACCAGTCATGCAATGGATGATAATTGCTTACTTCCCTTAGTAGCCTCATACGACACCCGTGGGAAAGAATGGGGTGGTGACACTTGTATTCTTAGTCCGTCACCACACGGAAAAATTCTGCACAGATGCCGGTATCGACCTCCTTTTTTTTTTGTGTGACGTTGGTTGTTAGCCTCAGATGTCTATGACAACCTTACCCGGACAATTGGTGAGCGCAGAGGGCTCTCAACCCAATATCGACCTCCTATGGGCCATGCTGGGTGTTCTGGGTTCAATTCCCACGCAGAATAATTCTTTATGTGAGTCCCAAATGGTTGTTCTAAGTCTGGATACTTTCTGTCCGTTAAATTGTATGTTTGTAAAGTTCCTCGCGATTCGCGATACAAGGCGAAAGTGAGCTTGTTTGTCTGTTAATTTATTAAACTTTCACGCGGTAAATACTGAACTAATCATGAAACTATGCATACATATTGCCTGACTTTTTTATAATTATGTTCATATTTGATCACAAAATATCATAGTGTATAATACAATCGTAACGATTGTTGAGATTTTCTAAACGGCTCAAAAAGCCAGACAATCCGCATTGGGCCAGCATAGCAGCCTATGCAATCTCTTTATTCGGAGAGTAGAACCCGTACCCAACAGTGGAACAATAAAATATTGTCAAAGGAGTCATGCTTGGTACATGCTAAAGGACTAAATTCTAAGGGTGTTGTAGAAATCAACTAAAATAAAAGTAAGCTGACCAAGCCATTGCAAAAGAAGGAAATATGGAACTGATAGGTAAGCTACCCTCGAATGGTGGAGTCTAACGTACATGGGTTCTAAAGGAGATACGCATTACCTGGATTCATAGAACAATACCACTTCTCCGGTAGTTCGTGCCTATCAACGATATCGGGCATATATCGCCAACGGTCGCATTTGTCGCATTGCACCCATAGTCCGGCTGTGCGGCGCTTTTGGAGCCATAGCATTTTTTGATTGTGAGACAGGGAACAAGTGGGCTGGCTTAGTACGTCCTTGTATGAGCTGTAAGAAGTAGATTTCAATAATTCAACAAGTTTTTATACATTATTAAATTATTACCTTGGCCGTGTGGGGCCGGCTTTAGAATTGTCCCACCCCTCTCTACCCACGGGAGTCGTAAGAGCCGACTTAAGGAATACCGGGGGAGTGGGTAGCAACACTCCCTCGAGTATTAACAATATCCACTGCGATTGCCAACCCGCCTGCCAAGCGTGGCGATTACGGCATTATCCCCCATGACGGGACCGCTCGTTGTGGCGTTCTCTTGGGGAGGCCTATGTCCAGCAGTGGACGTTGAAAGGCTGATGGATGGATGGATGGAAATTACTAGCTAGGTTATGCCCAAAAGCTAGCACTTTCTGGTTATACGCATTACTCTTTGGCTAGCCCCCATCTCATCATAGGTATGCATTCATTTTAATGCCAATAAGGATAGGGATCATAGATAAATAACTATACTTGGAAAGGGATAGGTACATAAAACACAAACAATTTACTTATAGGAGAAATCTATTATAGGTACTTATATATGTACTTACTTACCTAAATTTTATTACTATAAATCTTAGAATAATAACGCTTATAAATATTATAACTGTAACTTATAATAAGGAGCTACGAGCTAAACTAATTCTATAATAATAGAACGATATGATCACTTGAATGAAAATTAGACTAAGTGGACTAAAATTAATTCACTGCTGGCAAAATGCTCAAAATACCAGCAGCAATTATTGGCGTGAAAACTAGCATTTTCCTCCAAAGCTGCAAAGGTTATTTTACTATATTAGTAAGACAAGTAAGGAAGTAATGATGAACATACCTATCTATCTTATATGCAGACAAATAGCAAAAAAAGTTAATCGTTCGAACTTTTCGAACCTACATTTTTCTGGAAATCTGTTCCAAACGCTCTAACCATCATGCTACTGTAGATTGTAGCTATTTCTATTTTAATTTTAACTTAAATAAATTATTTCATATTCATCCTGTTCGAAGGAGGCGAAGAAACTGCCTATAGATAATCCATATTAATATTATAAATGCGAAAGTGAGTACGCTTCCACGCGGTATTTACTGAACTACAACAACAACAATATAGCATCACCATCACGCCTGTAGCCCCGAAGGGGTAGGCAGAGATGTATTACACAACCACGGTTCGCCGGCTATGTTAAGTCCCACATAATAGGGAGCGAGCCGATCGCAATCTACCGGGCACATTTCCAAACTCCGGACTGCTACTGAGAATTATTCTTTTTCCCACAAGGTCAATAGCACTACCCGACCCGATCGGACCCGAGACCTCATGATCAGCAGTCGCATACACTACCGCTGCACCACCGAGGCAGTTTACTGAACTAGGTAATCAGACACGTAGATAATAGGTTTTTCATTCCGGGAAAATGAATTCCCATCTGATACCTATTTTTTCATAGAGATAGATAATGTGTCGTAAAGTGATTTTTATTTATTTTCTGAAGTTCACGTGGCCAGAGTCACGGGCAGGGCCGGATTTAAACTTAATGCCGCTCCTGGGCACCGGAAAAAAATCCGCCCCAAAACTGGAAATTTACTTAAACTTATAGTTTATATATTTTACTTTTATCAATCTTTTTTAAATTCATCGAGTGATTAAAGTTTTGAAAAATCCAAAAAATAATTTCGATTTTTTTTCAACTTTTCAAAAAAAAAAAATACTAATTAAATTTCTTTAATTCCAGAAAATAGAAAAATCGATTATTATTTTAAATCTCCAAGGAAATAAATTGATTAAATCATTTTGATTATTAATTTTTACCAAAAGTGGCAAAATTATAATTCACAAATAATGAATTTCTTGAATTATCAATTAAGCAGAAAATTATGAATTAATAGAATTAAATAATTATATTGAGCAATCTTGATAAGACAAAAACAAATTTTTTCAATTTCAAAATTTTGCCGCTCTAAAAAATTTGCCGCCCTGAACACGTGCACTGACTGCCCTTAGTGTAAATTCACCGCTGGTCACGGGTACCTCCCCGTATATTCACAATACAACAATCCGATCTCAGTTTTTTTTATTGCTTATGGTATCTGACGAGCTACGGCCCACCTGATGGTAAATGGTAACCCATCATGGATTCGACTATACCGAGATTATTTTTAAGCCGCTGCTCACCATTTCATTTCACAGATATGAAATGAAAAAATAAACGGCTATCTCCTGCTACAACCAAACACCGATGTGCTTCATGGCCGGTCACACGGGAGACGGTGGTACCAACCCGCTCAGGCCCGATAGCAAATGAGTACTCCCACTTGGTACCTATCCCTACCACCAGTAATGCAATGCATTGTTTACTTCCCTTAGTCGCCTCGTACCATCTCGTTTTAGTAAGCAGGTGTAAAATGAGTGTAAATATAAATCGTTTGAAGTTTTGCCTCAGTCTATTGTTTTTGCAGTGACAACGTACATGGCTACTAATGGGAATTGGTCCTCAACCACGTGCAAGTTACTTATCAGTTTTTTTTATTGCATTTGGTGACAGACGAGCCAAGGCCCACCTTTTGCTAAGCGGTAACCACCACACATGGACGTAGCAATACTAAGAATACTGCCAAGCCACTGTGGCTCACCTTTTTATTTCAAGTACAGGAAATAAATAGGTAGGTACAGACTGGTGAGAGATTTATGTTTTTTTTTATACTACATGGGTGGCGAACAAGCATACGGCCTACCTGATAGTAGGCGGTTACCGTAGCCTATAGACGCTAGCAACACCAGAGGGATCGCTCGCGCGTCGCCATCTCCAAGGAAAGGGATAGGAGGTGGATAGGAAGGATAACAAGGAGAGGATAGAGGGGGTTTGGGCTTCCGGCACTCTCACTCGCTGTACTAAACACAACGGTAGATGTAACAACACGTTGTTACACGCTGACCATTTGTCGTACTTCCCCGATCAAGCCAGCCCATTCGTGCTGGGATAAGCAAGGCTCTAGCAAAAGAGAAGTTCGCGGTTCTAATAAAAAAAAAATCCTCAAAATTTTGAGTCAAAACGGCTATTCGCAAGTCACTTTGAGGCTACTCTACTATAGCTTGTTACGTTCTAAGACACACATCTAGATCACACTGCCACTTACCATCAGGTAGAATACTCTCGTATAGTGTCAATATCTGGCTTTATAAGAACAATGATATAGTTATATTAGTAGTTACTGAAACAAATGATTGTATAAATTACCTGCTGGTTTGCGAAGCTGGTTTTTCAGTCAAAACGTTTTCGGCAAATGCAAGTTTCTTCGACATGTGTTGACCAGTGACGGATAACATGTTATTATTGACCTGTAGAAAATAGTAAATAAATGAAGGTGTACAATTACTTTGAGAGGGTAGTTTGGAATTTTTTGAGCATTTGTAATCGTCCATCTGCCATCTGCCGTAACATTTGACTGTTACAGACCGGGAGGATAATGGCCTCATACAGGACTTTTGTTTTCGTCAAATTACTGTTGTTTTTTAACACAGAGATTGTTACGCTGTGGTGTTATGTGTGTAATTTCAACCCTCAGATCAAATTTGATCTGAGTTTCAACCTAGGACAGAACATCAACAGATATACTGTGTTCACTTATTTAAAGAGATCCCGTTGGATACCTAGCTATTTTGGCATATAGGTAATATGTAACGAATAAACGAATTTGAGCGAAATTTGGCATAAATCACATATATTATTTTTATCCAAATAAGGCGACAGGCGTTCATTTGGGATACGCTTTAACGTGAAATCCACGCAGGCATAATCGCGGGCAGACGCTAGTAAGAAATAAATGCAAACAACGTAATCTATGTAAATAATATGACTGGATAAGATTATACTTAGAGAGAAAACTACGGATAGATTTCAATTATGTTTTCTAAGTTTTATTTCTTAGACACTTGGCCCTTATTTACGTGGGAAGAATTACGTAATTATTTACGTAATTAAAACATTACACATAATATGGGTAACGTGATTATATATTATTTATTAAGCTTAATATACACATCCATACATAGGTACAATCTCATAGAGGATAACAGGGTTATTTTGATTTCGGATTACGTTTACCTAAGGGAAATAAGTGTTAGACACCTATGAGTAGGTACCTACACAGCGGCTCAAGCCGACGTGAAAGCGTTACAAACAAACCCACTACTTATAGTATTTATAATATTAGTAAGAGATTAGATTATGATTGCTTAATAGTGTGTAGGTTTTAGGCATTGAGTTTTAGGTATCTATTATTAGTACCTACCTAAATACGATTGTTATGCAGACTAAGTACTTACCGAAGGCTGACGAGCATCTTCATCGGGCTCAAAAGCCTTTTCATTTGGTAAATCAGCACTTTTCATCATTGTCAATTAAATTCTTACTATTTTAAAATATAAATTTGATGATAGTGCGGAATGTGCCTATATACTGGAGATGAATAAAATGTTTCTGGTGCTACGTATTACTCTTTGATAAAATGAATTGTAATTCCCGCCAAAATAGAATTCGGCGAATGACATTTGTATTCGTATTATTGCTTATGGTACGGTATTATTATTACTTATCTTTTGTTTTATATATCTTTAGTAATCATAAAAGTCATTATTGTGTTTTATTTTAATTTAAATTAGACCGCAATTACTATAAAATTGTCCATGAAAAAATTTCACCCAATTTAGGTTTTGTGAAACTTAAATCTACCTATACGATTATTCAGTTCAATTCTTGATTAATGGCGTTGTTAGACTTATAGACACAATACCTATACGATTATAAAAAATAGAATAGAATGACATTCCAAAATACAAACTCATCTAGTCATGTCAGCTTCTTTTACAATTCAAATTATTTGTTTGTAAATTTCAGCAATTCAGCCAATTGAAAAAAAATATTTTAATATGTACTAAGCCATATATTATACTTTACATTTATATCTATACTGTAGTGTTAATAATAATATTTTGGCGGAAGTGCGCATCCCATATTGGCTGGCTGTGGCTGCCTGCCGGTTCGTCGGTCAGACGGTCGCCATATTTGTGGCGAGCTAGAGAATTTCGAGCTTCTGTGTTTTCGTCGGTACCGACGAAAGGGAGTACTGTTACTCCCTTTTTTGTGTTCAAAGTCGTTCTCGTGTATTTACCGCTGGGTAAAGATAATTTGTATTAGAAAATATATTTTTCTTTATTTTGTATTTAGAAACATGGCTTTCTAAAATGTCGGCCTTGTACGTAACTTCGTTATCTCCTCGCGGAGTGTCCCGCTTCGGTGTTTTCGTGGATGTTGGAGGAATCCAAAATGGACAAGAAATCTATAAACCGTACACCTCAACCACAGTCGAGGGCTTCTGCCATCGACTGTAAGAAAAATACAGGTGAGTTTACAATACTACTGTTTTACAATTTGGCTTGTATTTAGTTAGTAATTTGTAAACAGGCATTAATTACGTTTCAAATATTAAATGTTAGCCCTTTTATGTATGTCAATCTATTTATTTCTACAATTATAACCAAAACATTGATTTCAATATGAATCACAGGCCATATAAAAGAATATGAATGAATGTTACTCAGCACCCTCTCCTAAATGTTTATCTTATCCTTTTCGACTTTGTAGAACTATCCCATAAACCTTGGCCAAGAAATAACAAGAAACGTGAAGGAACTGGTGGCGCTCAGAAAAATGAACCATATCGCAAGAATGTGCCGGCCCAGAGGGGCAGAGGCCAGGTTGATCGAAGACCACGTACTCGTGGTCCGTCCGGATTCTCTGTGGGTGGAACGCCGAGCACCAGGTAGTTTGTTTGTGACTGAAAACTCTAGATTAATTTGTGCTAGGTTATGCAGTCATTGCTTCTGTAAGCTTAAAACAAATGTGTTATTAAATTATTTATAAATTTTTAGGATAGAAAATGACGAAGAGCCTGAAATTGGCTCTGTATTTGTGCCTGGAAGCAAAAAGCAAAACTTGAATCATTTGCTAAATTTTATGTATCCCACACGTGGAATGCCCCAACACAGAGGTCCGCAGCTACGACGCAATCAGCAGCATCGGGTGCAATATCATCATGAGCCTGATCTCTATTTAAGGGCTTAGTGAGTTAATTTAATAACCTACAGATAATTTATGCTGTGCATGCAATACCTACACTGAAAAATATGATGATTGCGTGACTCGTATCTCTATGGTTAGAGTTATAACAAATCTACATATCAAATAGCCACTTGTAAACTTTGTAAAGTGGGTAGTCACTTGTTGCACAACTATTCTAGATTAAATGGAGCTTTCATATTTTTGTACTAAATTAAACCCCTAGAATGATATGGAGGCATGACATCAACAAATAGTTCTATGTGCTTTTGTTTTATTTCTGAGTTTATCAATTTTTACTATTACCAATTCCTTAACCTGGTGTTTTATCATAATTTCTTTCGAGTGTGTGTAAAAGAAATAAATGTATGTATGCAGCAAGATCTATTAAATTAATGTACATATTAAAAACAATTAATAGTAGATTGCTATAACAATGAAATAACCTTCATTTTTGCAAAGAATTAGTTTATTATTTTCTTGCTTACAGTTGCCAATTTGTTGTGAAAGAAGATGGAGATTACAAGGCTAATTTATTGGACCCTGATGTGCCCATTGCATGGGAACAAATTGAAGAAATTGTTAGTATTTCTCTTATTAGATTATGATATCTGTAAAACTATAGACAGTTTACTTGTTCAAATATCTCTGTTATACTGAACACTCATTGTAAGTTAAATGCAAAACTTTTATATTTTTATTGCTAAAAGTGATAAAAGAAAAAATGCTCCACCCACCATGATAATAACTTCTTATCCATCCATCTACAGAGGCACAGCCTAGACCTACTGTAAAGATCCACCAAAAAGTCAAGAAAATAGTGTAATGCTAGTTTTTGCTTTAACCAAAATACAAAGACATTTTTTACCAATATCATATTTATGGTTAAAATATTCTTTTAGGTGGTCAGAGGTACTGGACGTTCCGAGTGTCCCATTTGCCTAGGGCTTCCAGTGGCAGGGCGAGTTGGTCTGTGTGGGCATGTATATTGCTGGGCTTGTGTGTTGCACTATGCTGCAGCTAACGACAAACAGCCACCACCATGCCCAGTGTGCACTGCACCTTTACATGTCAAGGATATGAAACCCACAAGGATTGTACAATGGGAGTCTCCTGCTGAGGAGGTAATTATATTTTTCTGATGGTTGTCTCTTTATATAGCATAGAACTACTACTGGACTTAATATAGTAAATAAATGAGAATATCAAGTGAAGAGTTTTTGACGTGATAACGTCTTATAAATCGATGAACGCCAGCTGCACGCACGAAAAAGCATGACTCATTTTGTCACGTTCCGCCCGATCCGAGTGTGCAAGCGAGAGCGTGGAACAAGCGATAGAGAGGCACGATCGGCCTAAGCGTTCGGCTTGTGACGCTAGATGCGTCGATATATATGACGTTATCACGTAAAATTATCGTCCATAAACCAACTACAGACAACCATATTTTTTTTATAATAAGTTCAAATATAAGATAAGTTTTTATGATAATCCATTATGATGTAATCACTCATTATTAATATAGTATGACCTTTTGCCACCTAGAGTGTAATTTTTTTTCACTAGCAGTTTGAATATTATAACAATTAATAGGATAGAATGAGCACAGTTGGGTAGAGCATAATGCAGCCTAATAAAAGTTGTGATGACATGAGTAATTTTGGTTAATAAGGTAACAATGCGATTAGTACGTCGCCTACGGGGCTCCAATACAGTAGAGGTTGCACCACTACGAGGTCAGCTTACAGAGGCAGCTAGTTCCATCTTGCCTCTTGAGAAAATCAGTGATGCACCCTATTGCAAGCTCTTCTCTGCCACAAAGCAACAGGTAAATATGAAAATGACTATAATAATTAAATCAACAATCTAATTCAATCAATAACATTTTGGATTCATATCAACATCAAATTCCCTGTTTGCAAATCCAATTCCACAGTATCATATGCACAATACAGGGGCAAGTGGTACCCGGCATAATATGCTTGCATGTCTAGAACAGAAATCCTAACTATTATAAAGCTGTAACAGAACTGTGTCTAAAATAGCCAATATAGATGTGTCTAAACACAATGATTTTTTTAAATTTTTTGTCTTTTCATCTGTTTGTTTGTTCGCGCATCACGCAAAAACTACGGATTTTGATGCAATTTTTTTTATTTGATAGATCTTGATCAGACTTAAAAACTGGTATATATTTAATCTTGCTTCTGTATCGGGAAACCTGAGATATAGCCTAAAAGCTAACTTTTGGCTGAGGCGGAGCCGCGGGAAAAGGCTAGTAAAATTATAAAACGGAAATCAATAAGCTTACATGCACATACAAAAGTTATTCCCAAACGTTCTTACAGTGTGTACTGTACTTGGACTTTAGCTTGATGACTAATAAATCTTAATGATTATAAAATTTTTGGTAATATTTTTTACTCAGTTATTATCTGATGTTCCAGGTCCATGATATCATACACAGAGAAAGGCAAGAAATTGAAAAACAAATACTGGCTGAAATTGATACAACTGAAGTAGTGTTCTTAGAAGAGGCATTACAAATTCTTAAAACTAAAGAGCAGAACATTGATATTAGCAGTATTCACATTGATAAACCAATGGTTTTTGAGAAGGAGGATGAAGATGTCCCTGTTGTGTATGAGAAGCAAGAAGTAAATCAGAATAAAATGGATTGGTTTGATGTAAATGAGGAAGGAGCTGCCTGTATTGAAATTCTTCAAAACCAGATTGATGAATTAGATATCAATGATGACAATGTTGATTCAAATCTGAATCCTGAAGCAACATCATTTGTACTTGATGCAATGTATCCAGAGGAATTTCCTTTAACTGAACTAGAGAGTCTACCAGAACCCAAACAAGTCATTGATAATATTGTTACAGATGTTGATAAGCTTAATCAAGCTAAATATTTCTATTTTTACCAAGGTATGTCAAGGTCTTTTATACTAAAAAGATGTAAAAGTCCAAACAATATTCCCCAATAATTATTATTTGTTATGCAGAGTATAATATACAAATACCTATGGCCCCTTTGCAACTAAAAGAAAGATATTAATGGTGCCCTATACTATCAACCCCACAATATATAAACGATCCTATGTCTTAGATATAGAATATTAGTATTTTATTTTAATTAATATAGTTATTGCATTTTCAGCTGACGATGGACAGCAAATTTTTTTGAACAGTTTGAATGTGCGTATTTTGAACGCTTCTTGGGGGGCATTAGCCGCTGCCCCGCAAGTGATTCGTGGTCGTGTACTACATCGTGAGACCTTCTCACTCAATGAACAAGTTAGTATATATTTTTAAACATTAGAGCAACCTCAGACCCATTTTGTACCACGTTATGAGCACTCCTACCTAACGCGTCCCTAGAGATGATGCGCGATTCAAAAATGTATTATTTTAGTGACGTTTGAAAAGCAATTCAAAATACCAACGCAACAACACTCATGAGAAACCTCTATTACACTTGAGGGGTATAAAATATATCTACAATAAGTCTTATTTAGTCATTATAATTCATTTGTCAGAAATGGGTTCATAGAAAACCAAAGCTAAAAAGGACTTGCAACCTAGTTACTGGATTGAGTAAAATTTTTGAAATTTTCTAATTGTATAGTGCTCCCAAATTATAGCTATTTGAAGAGCAACTTTCTTGAAAACGAAATCTAAGACACCAACAACACTCCTGTTGCTGCCTGGTAACCTAAGGGTTGGAATGACTGAGAGGTGGCATTTTCGTAACGTCATATTATTTGAAATTACATTTAATTCTTTAGAAAATGTTGCTGATGCCTGCAGAAATTTTCACCCCAATCTTAGGATAATACCATCAGTACCGCCTACTGTAAGATTCATTTGATTCAGAATAATGTTGGAATGTGCATGTAAGCTTAAGAGATTTCTGTTTTATATATTTTTATTTCTGTTCTAGACACGCAAGCATATGCCCTGTACTGCTCACTTGCCCCTGTATTGTGCATATGATATTGTGGAATTGGACTTGCAACCACCTTATGTTGCCGATGCAGCACTTCAGAGTTTCACAGGTATATTATTAATTATATTAAAATTTATAGCTTTAACTTGGCTACAGCTTACAATGAATACGGTAATGTGGAATCTGTATAAATATTAGTTGGAAAGGTATAATATATGTATTTGGTAAGGTAAAAAACGAGAGATATCATTTCTGTATGCTATCCGTACAAATTTCTAGATCATGATTTTCGCAGAATGTGTAGAAATGTACCCATATTATAAGGGTCAAAATTAACTAATCTAGGTATATAGCTTTATATTATGCTATTTTAAATATACTGAAATAACTTGTAAAGAAAACGTCTTTTTTGATCTTTTTAACCAGTTACTTAAATTTTTGTTGATTTAAAGGTATTATTTTTAATCCTAATAAGTATTGTAAAAAAAGTGCCAATACATAAAGTTAAAACATTGGAAATACCTGTTACTTTTGTTATTTAGTGAGAGATTGTGTGGTAATTTTTATGTAAAATATTTGTTTACATTCCCTCTATAGTAAAACTTTAAGATCAAGTATAAATACTAATGTTTGTTGGGGTCTGGATACACTTACATTTTATAAAAATACTGATACATCTATGATTTGACATGCTTAACTTACTTATTTGATTAAATTTTGACAGTGGAAACAGATTATCTACAATCTCTATTTGATTTTAACAAAATTTATTTTAACTCTTGAGTCTGTTATTTATTAGCTATTAGTTAATGTAGACAACTCATATTGTATGCATATAAATACTTGTATGCTAGACGATGGAAGGGTTGATAAAATGGGGTTATCAGAAATAAGTAAAACTGATGATTAACCCCTTTTCTTGCTTATGTAATACTAATAGCTAACTGTTGGGGCTCTTTAAAGCAGTATATTAAAATAAAAGGATTATTAAGTTCAATTGCGTGTATTACGACTGTACAGAACGTAACCGACAAGAAAAGTGCGAAACTTATGAACTAAACTTAAGTACATTGTACCGTAGCAGCCGAAGTTGAGGAATATGAGCTTGTTGCGGTTAATATTACTGTAGGCGCCTCAACATGCCCCCGGGCGTTGAAAGCTGGTCTTTCAACAAACACCAATGACGTCACTCTTCACTTAAAGGCAACGGACAAAGTTTACTAAATGACCGTCGAAGAACTCCAGTCGAGGTCTTGACATCTGCCACACGAGCTATCTGATCAGACCCAGGATAAAGGGCAATAATCCGACCCTGTTTCCATTTGAGAGGTGGTAAAAAGTCTTCCTTTAACAGAACAAGTGTGTCAATCTTCAATTGGTCACTGGAAGTTCGCCATTTAGTCCTTTGTTGGAGTTCTGACACATATTCTCTACTCCACCTTATCCAAAAATGTTGGCGCAGCTGCTCGATACGATGATATCGATTGGGGATGTCTTATAATCCTTGAGGTCCTTAGTCGGCATTGAAGAAAGATGGCCTCCAATCAGGGAATGACCGGGAGTTAATGGCATCATGTCTTCAGGGTGCGATGATAGTGGTGTCAGTGGCCGTGAATTCAAAATTGCCTCGATTTGTACCAGACTTGAATTAAGTTCTTCGTAACTCAAATTACAGTTTCCCAGCTCTAACTAAGTGACGGTTTGCAGATTTTACACCCGCCTCCCATATGCCACCAAAGTGTGGGGAATATGCAGGAATAAAATGGAATCTGATTCCTTCATTAGCTAGATCACTAGATAAAGTGTGAGAGTTGTATTTAAAAAAAAACTTAGCAAGATCATTGTATGCTCCTACAAATGTTGTGCCATTATCAGAGTAGATATCAGTAGGCTTACCGCGACGAGCTACAAATCTACGCAAAGCTAACAAAAACCAGTTACTCGTCATGTCACCTACCAATTCCAGGTGTATCGCTTTGGTTGTGAAACAGATAAAAAGCGCTATGTACACCTTTACAATACGGCAACCACGACCTTGACGACTAGCAGAGGCGATAGGACCTGCATAGTCTACACCAACAATTTCGAAGGGAAACCCACCAGGTGTAAGCCGCTGCTGTGGTAAATTACCCATCAAAGGCGTCACGACCTTTCCTTTCATTCGCGAACACCTAATGCAACGACTGTAGCAAGCCTTTGCTAAGTTCCGACCACCTATTGGCCAGTAAACCTCTCGAATTGACGCTAGTAATACCTGTGGCCCGGCGTGCATGAGTCTCGCATGCTCATACTCAAAAAGCAACTTACTGAATCGATGTGTGGACTGTATTAAGATAGGATGCTTTTTGTCATAAGCGAAGGCGGAATTCTCTAAGCGACCCCCAACCCGCATTATGTTGTTACTATCTAAAAATATATTAAACCTAAGCAATGGGCTCTTTTTAGGTAAGGTTCTCTTTCCAATAATTAAATTATATTCACTAAATGATTCCATTTGCGATGTTCGTATTATAATGTTTAATGCCTTGTTTAACTCAGATTCCGTAAGAAAACTCGTCTCGACTGGTCGTCGTTTACATGCGTCTATAAATCGAAGCATATACGCTACAGCACGTCTGACGACGACTCCTTTAAAAAGCTTGGCCCTGACCACCAAATATCGAGAGACTCAAGAGCTGCGACGCTCACTCCATGTGATATATAATCAGCAGGATTATATTGAGTCGGAATATGTTGCCAAGTACAATCGCCAGTAATATCTATAATTTCACATATGCGATTGCGAACAAATGTTTGTAATTTATATGGCATCATTTTTAGCCACCCTAATAATATATTAGTCAGTCCAGAATATAGTGCACGATGGTTTGACTCTCAATGAATTGAGAACCTTTTTATAGAGACGAGCGCCTACCAAGGCACCACACAGCTCCAGCCTTGGAATGGTTGTGGCCTTAATGGGAGCTACTTGGCTCTTAGCTACTAACAGTCTAACTAAGATTTTGTTATTACTATCAATACTACGTACATACAGGCACGCACCGTATGCCTTTTCAGATGCGTCTGAGAAAACGTGGAACTCTTAATGTTTTGTATGAGTCTATAACTACATGCCGTGGAATACGTAAATTATTAAGTAATTGTAAATTATTAACGAACTCTCCAGATTTGTTCAATATCTGACGTTAAAGGTTCGTCCCAAGACAGTTTATATAACCACAATTTTTGTAACAACATTTTTATATTAATTACTACAGGAGAAACTAGACCTAAGGGATCAAATATCTGAGATACCGTGGAGAGTATGCCGCGATTCGAATTTGTCTCAGATGTGAAACCAACTGAGGATCATTAGACCTCCACTTTCTGAGTGGGAGACAAGCTGATGCGAGAACTGATGTCAATTTGTCACGCATATCTCGAACCTTATGAAAGTCATCCCCTCCACTCAATAAATCGTCTACATAAAAATCGTGTAAAATGATTTCCGCGACCTCTCTATCCTTACATTCAAGGCCTAACTGATGAAGGCATCTGGTTGCCAGAAATGGGGCACTTGCGGTTCCGTAAGTAACCGTATTCAGTTCAAATGCCATCAAAGGTTCCTGTTGATTATCGCGCCATACAATCCGTTGTAAATATCTATCATCAGGATGGACAAGTATTTGTCGATACATTTTTTCAACATCAGCCATCAATATGTATTTGTGCTGACGAAATCTCAAAAGAATTGCTAACAAGTCATTCTGTACAACGGGGCCGCCTACCATTTGAATATTATTTAAAGTAACACCGGTGGTAGTAGGGCTACTCGCATTAAAAACTGCTCTTAATTTTGTAGTGGTGCTGCTTTCTCGTAAAACGCCGTGATGAGGAATAAAGTGTGCGTTATGATCGGTACTAAGTTCACATTGAGACATATGACCCAACGCTTTATATTCAGACATAAAATCGTGGTATAACTTACTTAGCCGCGGCTGACTTTTTAGTCTACGCTCTAAAGATAGAAAACACTGTTTAGCGCGATGTAAATAATCACCTAACACACTCGGAGTATCCTTAACGGAATTCTCACGCAGAAACGGCCGTCAGCTAAACGTGTAGTGTTATTTTTAAATGATTCTCACATAATTTATGTTCCGGAGAATAACTAGAACACTCATTCACCTCTTCTAAGCTCCAAAACCTTGCGAGCTGATGCTGAATATCTTCATTAGATGTATCAGTCGTGAATGAGTCGATATTTACATAATTACATTTAATAGGGTTCGGTAAATTGCATATTATCGGACCAGAAACTATCCACCCTAACCTAGTCTCGTATAATACAGGTTTGCCAGTGCCTAAACTAATTTTTCGCGATTCCAATATGTCCCAAAAAATGTCAGCGCCAATGATCATATCGACCGGCGCGGGCGTATGAAAGTTAGGATCGGCCAAACATACATTAGTAGCTATATTAATGCTAGTTAAATCAACTGAGCGGCACGGTAAATTACCTGTAATCGACGGCAAAATGAAACAACGCAACTGAGCAGCAAACCTTTCGTCTAAAGATTTCATAGGCACATCGCACATTCTATTAATATGCGACATAACATTATTAATGCCTAGTATTATCTATACGGGTACAAGGCAGATGTAAGCGACAGTACATATCTTCTGTCATGATACAGGAGGTGCTACCACTATCGAGAAGAGCGCGCGATTACGTGAATCGTATAATTTAATTAATACTGTCGATAACAAAACGTCAACACGAACACCGTGTGCTGGCTACCTGAGGCCACGACGTTTGCCGACAGAGACCGATTCGCATCGATGGTGGCGGGGGGCACGCACATATTCGCTGTGCCGCTATGCACATCTGATACTCGTTTATTATTATCTGCAACATGTATTAAAGTGTTATGCCGTCGTTTGCATAGTTTACATCCTGGCCTTTTACAATGATTCGCGTAGTGACCACTGCGAAAACAAAACAAATCTTAAAACTAGGGATAATTTGAAGTCGTGCTTCGTTGCTTAAAGCTAGAAACTGCGGACAATGGTTGAGCTTGTGATTATCACCGCACTTAGGACATGAACTCGGGGAAGTGTTAGTTAAATGATTGTCCAGTGAAACCATTGTCGTATGTTTACTCGGTTTATTTTTTATAGTGACATTATTGTGCTGTGTCTGCCGCGATCGGGATAACTCAATTGATTCTAAAACATCTGTGCGAACCTTTATAAACTCAAGGAAGTTTTTAATTATAATTGGTTCTAACAAGGATCAAGACGACCTTTGTATTCTTCCCATTCACGGAAGGTTATGGAATCTAGCTTAGGTGTAAGAATGTGAATGAGAAGTGTGCCCCAGTATTGTGTGGGTTCGCCTAAGGAGTCTAACGCACGAATATTCTTATTAAATTGATCTAATAGACGTTTTAAATTAAGGGACGACTCCCAGTCCAATTAAGGGACGACTCCTGTCCGACTGGGTCTATATTAAATAAGGCAGATATGTGATCCCTAGTCGTAGTCTGGCGGCTTTCAAGGTCTTCCTGCACAACCTGGAGACCTCGATACGGCGTATAGCACCGAGCCCTGTGGTCGTGCTGGGGGACTTAAACGCCAAATCAACGGCGTGGGGGTCCCCCAGGACGGACCCCTGAGGTGCGGCGGTCCAAGAGTGGATTTCGGGCGGGTCGGTCTACGGTCGACGCCATTCTGCGCCTGAAGGCCGCGGCTGCGGAGGCCGTCACCTCGAGGGATGTGCTGTTGGCGGTGTCGCTCGACATCGCCAACGCCTTCAATAGTCTGCCATTCGGCTGCATCAAGGAGGCACTCCGGTACCATGGAGTGCTCCTTTACCTAAGGCGGCTGGTGGCGGACTACCTCGACGGCCCGTCCTCTTCGTGGACCGGGAAGGGGACGTTGTAAGGAGGGTTCGGTTCTTGGGCCGCTCCTGTGGGACATCGGCTACGACTGGGTCCTCCGTGGCCGCCTCCCCCCCGGGCTGGGCGTAATTTGCTACGTAGACAATATGCTCGTCACAGCCCGGGGCTGGACCCTCGAGGAGGCGGCAACGCTGGCCACCTCAGGTACCTCGGAGGTGGTCAGGCGGATCGAGGCTTAGGGTGGCCCTTGAAAAGTCGGAGGCCCTACTCTTCCATGGGCGCCGAAGGGGCCCGCCCTCCAGCGCCTCGATAACGGTCAATGGGGTGGGCTTGCCAATCCAGGCCCACATCAATATCTGGGCCTGGTATTGGACGGACGGTGGCACTTTGACGAGCACTTCCGCCGTCTTACGCCAAAGCTCGTCGGCACGGCGTCCGCCCTGGGGCGACTGATGCCGAATTTGGGCGGACCTCGCGTGTCGACGACTCTACGTGGGGGTCTCGCGTGTCGACGACTCTACGTGGGGGTAGTACGGTCGATGGCACTGTACGGCGCGCCCGTGTGGGCGGAGTCCCTGGCCGCTCGCAATAGGGCCCTTCTGTGACGTCCACAGAGGGTCTTAGCGGTCAGGGCAATACGCGGGTACCGCACGGTCTCGACCGATGCAGCCTGCGCGTTGACCGGAACCCCCCCGTGGGATCTGGAGGCGAAGGTGCTCGCCGACGTCTATCGGCGGGCGTCGACTGCGCGGGCGGTGGGCAGCCGCCCCTCGCCGAGCGCAATGTCATCGTGGCGGGAAGATGCCCGCCGCGCCACCGTCCTAAAGTGGAAGTCTCGGCTGGAGACGCCCCGGGCCGGTCTCTGGACCGTGGGGGCGCTCCAGCCGATTTTGGAAGAATGGGCGGGGCGACAGCACGGGATCCTCACCTTCCGGTTGGTGCAGGTTTTGTCGGGGCATGGTTGCTTCGGCAAATACCTGCACATGATCGCTAGGAGGGAGACGACCCCAGGCTGTCACCACTGCGGCTGCGACGAGGACTCGGCGCAGCACGCGCTCGAGTCGTGCCCGATCTGGGAGGTGCAGCGCCGGGAACTCGTTGCAGTCATAGGACGTGGACCTGTCGCTGCCGGCCGTTGCGCGAGCGATGGTTGGCAGTGACAGGGCCTGGACCGCGGTCGCCGCCTTCTGCGAGGCTGTCATCTCGCGGAAGGAGGAGGCGGAGAGGGCCCGGGAGGAATCCTCCTTCGCGGACCCGATTCGCCGCCGGCGCGCGGGGCGGCATGCGCGCGCTTACCTGCACCTGATGCCGCCCTAGCCGAGGCCGCGGACGGTGGGGTCGGGGAGTACCCTGCCGTCCGCGGAAGCCTAGCGCGAAGGTGCGACGCCCAAGTGCGCGAGGCGTCGTTCAAGAGAGGGTGCCCGTAGGGGCTGCCGCCTGCGAATCGCGGTCGAAACGACGCGGTACCCGTGATCCGCCGTAGTAAGGGTGGGTGGAGGCGCACGGTGGGTTTTTAGTGGGTGAGAGCCCCACACTACCCCGTTGTTTCCCCGGGCAGCAGGGTGTGCGGTAGAACATTTTTGCCCACCTAAAATAAAAAGTCCAAGCGATGTTATAGTTCGCGGCAGAGAATTGTATGGAATGGATTACCACAGCAGCTGAGCCTTCCAGGGAAGCCCTCAAATAGTGAAACTTATTTATAATATCTATATCTTCATTAGAGTGTATTAGGCTAACAAATGTGTCGCGAAATTCGGGCCAATTTTCGTAAGACCCGCTGAACTTAGAGAGCTGTATGGTAGGCAACTTGACGGGTTGGTGACCACTACGATTACTAGAATGACTATGCTCACCAGAAGGGAGTTGTTTGTAATTTGCCACCAACTCCTGCGCCTGACAGACAGTTTTATAGTACCTAGATTCAAACTCTTCTCGTTCAGCCAGCTGAGCTTCGAAATTATCAGATATACATTCCAATCTAGTTTGCGTCTCATCATAATGAGCATACAATGATTCGAGCTTTCCTATGCGTAACTCTAATTCGTTTATATCTTTAGATATAATGGAAGAAGTATCTAGTGACTTTAAAAAACTAGAAAATATTGTGATACGACCTTTAAAGCTACTGCGTTTTTTAGTGAGGTCGGCAATTTCCTTTACCGGTTCCATTTCAAGTTTATCCTTTGTTGACATTATGGGAGACGACTTATAAAACCTGGAATGTTACAATAATAACGATACACAAGTAATAATACTATCTATATTTAGCTATAGTGTGAGGGTAAACTTTGAAAACTATTAGTATAGCTACGGAATTGAATTGGATATACATTTTATTAACTTTAATATTTAATTAGTTCAACAATACTGAATAATAATCGCAATTGATTTAATAAGGAATACTAATTAAGTATACATTATAATCGTTAGTTACCTACATGCATCTACTTATCGTTATATAAAATGAGTAAGGACGAGAAAGCTTATTAAATTAGCTAATTAATGTTGCATATTATATAACAACTGTGATGATTCACAAATTTAATTAAACTAATATTTAATAAATTGAAACATAATAAAGTTTAACATCACCGTCACTTGCACAATGACACAGCGGTTCACAGTTATAAAGCAGTATATTAAAATAAAAGCATTATTAAGTTCAATTGCGTGTATTGCGACTGTACAGAACGTAACCGACAAGAAAAGTGCGAAACTTATGAACTAAACTTAAGTACATTGTACCGTAGCAGCCGAAGTAGACGAATATGAGCTTGTTGCGGTTAATATTACTGTAGGCGCCTCAACAGCCACTCAGAAGTACTCCAGTTTTTCAATTTCCCTGTAGTAACATTTATTTAGCGAGAAGAAACTATTATTTTATAGATAACTATTTTCATTTTATTCATGTAACAAAATATCTATTACAGAAGATGCATGTAATGCTTGGCGGTAGATGGCGTTAGTCGTAAGACAAATGTGATTAAAATTTGGGATGATCGAAGGATCAGTAGGATAGCTTAGTGGCTTAGAGCACTTCCCCGCATTGGAAAAGATGCGTGGTTCGATTCCCGCTCCTACAAAAAATCTATTTTTCTTTATTTACAAATAATTTGTACTTATTACAGAAGAGTTAGATCGTCGTGCAAGGATACGGGCTCGTCACGAACGTGATGAGAGACGTCGTGAGCGTGCTTATCGTCGTACTATAGAAGGGCCGCCGAAACCAGATTTGACTTCTGAAGTGCTATTCCCACCTGCACCTCTGTATTCCAGTCCACCATTGGAACCCAGTCCTTTGTCCTCATTTGAACAGTCCAGACCGTCCACGAGTGCTAGCTCACCGCCTTCGGGGCCGTCGTTTGCTAAGGTACAGTATAAAGTACTGAAATAGTCAGTCTTTTTACTCATTGGAATGTAAACATAATCTGATGGACAGAACGCAATAATTCAATAGTGGTGATGACATGTTCTCAGACATAGAGGTGTGCGGGTATTATTAATCTTATACTAGATTAGAGATGTATAAAAAACGTTTTCAAATTTCCCACAATTGATAAGATATTTAATTTATTAGTATATAGTATTGGTATGAAAATGATAGATCCAATCAATTGATAGACAAAAAAAAGAATAGAAGTAAAAGAAAATACTAGTGAAAGATTTTGTGGTTTCATAATTTTACACATTGAGTTTTTGTCAACTGCAACTATACTCGTATATCAATGTTAAAACTACTACAGCTATACAAGTTACTAGCTGTGCCCCCGGTTCCGGTACGAAAAATCCTTATTATTGGCATAATTCTAGCTTTATGCTAAGTTCTTTCTAAATATTGATGAGAGAACTTAAAATCTGATGAGTATTTTTGGAGATTACCCCAACATCGAAACTTACAAATAATATTTTTATATATTAGTATAAATGAATAATTGTTTATTATGCAATAGATGGCGAGTACTAGCGGTACATGGCGTGTCCGTAACAAGGTGACCGAACCACCTCCACCGCCAGCTGTCGACGACGAAGTGTCGGCCCCTCGGACTCTCGTTCTCAGTGACGCTATAGAAGCGGCGCTAAATGCTACCCCTTCGCCATCTGGCAAGAAAAATAAAAAATCTAAACAAAAGGTTTTATTTACTACTGGCATGCAGCATACTGCTTAACTTATGGTGTTTCTTATAATTTATTCTATAAATGACGCTTACCATTCGGTGTACCATGTTTTAAGTTTATATAATGTTATCTATATTTTTTGGCTAGTGGTTATATAGTAAACATTAAAGAAAGAGATGCTAACTCTATTATATGTGTGATCAACTGTTATTTTATACATATGTAATTAATATAACCTGTCACTAAAGTAATCAATTTATGTACCTAATAATTAGGAACTAAGGTACCTACAGACTCATTCCGTTTTATGTTGTTCATTCGTTTATATGTTGTTCATTACCAACATTACTACTAATATCATTCATCTAATTATTATTTGTGAAATAAAAGGTTATTCTGAAATATGTATGTTTAATCTTATCTTATATCTGCAAACAATTCTAAAACTGTTATTTAACTTAAAATTGTTGCATTTTAAAGTATTCTTTGGAAATAGATAATGAAATAATGCGCTCTATTGAGAAAATCGCCATCTATATTCTTTGCTAGACACTAAACTGCTAAGTTGGTACCATAAATATAGTAACATTGAGGTAAATATAGTAACGTATAGATCACCAAAGCGTGTGAGCGAGAAGAAAATCTTAAACGGCGACATAGCAAGATGGAAGAGGAAAGCAATTCTGTCATTGTAACCTATTTGAATGACAGGCATTCTATTCTAGCTTGAAATTAGCTTCGCGGTTTTTTGATTTATTTGTGTTTATAACACACCACACAAACATCTTGTTTATTATATGATTATAGCTATTAAACACAATGGTTGTTCGTTCCGTGAGTGCCTGTGATATAAATCATGCAAACAATCCTGATAATTGCATGTTTCGTAATTAATTGCAGGTAAGTTCTCAGGATGTTATCACAACTTAAATGCTTTTATTTTAGGTCAAAATTACTGATATTTTCTGTTTCAGTTACAAATTAATTTCAATTTCATTGTTACGATCATAAGAAGAGAAAACTGGGCGCCAAATAAATATTCCCGCCTATGCTCTGAGCATTTTGAACAATCTTGTTTTATTTCTGGTTTAAAAATAATGAAAGTAAAATCTGATGCAGTACCAAGTATATTTAAAGGATATCCTAAATGTTATATCTAACATAGTGCATTTTACACCATCCATACATCCATCAGCTTTTTAAAAGTCCACTGCTGGACATAGACCTCTCCAATAATGGGGATAGCGCCGTAATCGCAACGTTTGGCAGGCGGGTTGGCGATCGCAATGGATGATGTTAATACTTGAAGGAGTACTGCTGCCCACTCCCCCTGGTAGTCCCTCAGTCGGCTCGTACGACACCCATTTTTTTTTATTGCATGTAGTGGCATACGAGCCACGGTCCATCTGATGGTAAATGGTAACCGCCATCCATGGACTCGACTATACCGAGAGTATTGTCAAGCCGCTGCTCACCAATTCATTTCACAGATATGAAATGAAATATAAACGGCTATCTCCTGCTACAGCCAAAACGCAACGATGTGCTTCATGGCCGGTCACACGGGAGATGGTGGTAGCAACCCGCTCGGGCCAGATACCAAGTGAGTACTCCCACTTGGTACCCAGCCCTACCACCAGTCGTGCAATGGATGATAATTGCTTACTTCCCTTAGTCGCCTCATACGACACCCGTGGGAAAGAATAGGGTGGTGACACTTGTATTCTTAGTCCGTCACAACACGGACAAAATGGGTGGAGAGGGGTGGGACAATTCTAAAGCCGGCCCCACACGGCACGGTGCACTAGGATCCTATACTATATAATATATATGCTTTTATAAAGCTGTAGGCTATATAGGCTGTCTGAACACAAAACAATCTTTTTTTAGTTTTTTGTTTGTTTTTTCGTTCGCGCATCACGCAAAAATTACTGAACGGATTTGATGCAACTTTTTTTATTTGATACCTCTTGCTCTCCTCTCAACTTTTTTTATTAAACTTAGTACTGGTATACATTTTATTCCGCTACTATATCGCGAGCCTGAGATATAATTAGCTTTACATAAAAATTATTGATTTAATCTAACCAACCAGGCAGTAAACGTACAATAAAAGATAGTACTGGTAGTCTGGTTATCGATAATCGACATCGTGGCGTCTTTCTCCACAATACTATATTACGCACACAATGACAAAACGTCAAACGCACACATAAAAAATTGACACGCATTTGAAGCTAAGACTCCGTCCAGTGTATTATTGGTCCGAGTGGTTACGCGTTATCGAGCTGTCAGGTGATCTATACGTTATACTATGTCTATGGTTGGTACTGTTTCTTTTTTTAGATTATTCTACTCTTTGGTACTGTTACTGCACCACCAGACAGCGCAATATAGCATACTATCTTTTTGATCTGAGGATGAGCCAATGAACGGCACAAGGCTTAAAATACTTTGGAAAATCCAAAACTGCACGCCTCATAATCTCACAATAAAATTGATTATTTGATAAGTAACTAATAATGTGTTAGTCTTACTAAGTAGTTTTCAATAAATCACATAGATAGCGCTAATTTCAAAAAGTACTAATGTGGGTTTTATGTCTTATACGCCATCTAGGGCTAATTTTAAGAAATACTTCTATATTGATCTACCTCAGTTCCGTTCCGGGCCGGGCGCCCTCCGGTAGGAGTAGTATTGTCTCTTGAGTAATATTGTTCTGTGAGTATTGTTCTGTGCGGGCGTTTGCCAAAGCCACGCAAAAAAATTTGTGGAATGTAAAATATGTTTTTTTTGTGTTTTATAATGTTGGTGTGTTATTATTTACGTGTGTTTAGTGTTTTTAATTATTGTCATGGATAAAATAGTTATTATACTTGACAAATATCATCAGTTCGTCAAGCAAAGGTAAGAGCTTTCTTTAACATTAAACAATGTGCCGGCCGGGCGAACAGCGTTCTGGGTTGACGATAGTAAAACCACCGGTGGCTATGCGTACGTAAAAAGGTAGTTCTCACGAAAGGCGCTGGTTTTAGTGTTACGTCGAGCGTAAATATTCAGTATTTTTTTGTTTATTTAAATAACAATTAAACCACATCGAATCAGAACGTGAAAAGTAATAGGACTCTATTCCTAATCATAATAATTCGTATACGAAAAAAAAAGACGCGATTAGTAAAGTATTTTGGTCGTTATCGTGTTAACATACATTACCTACAACTCACGGACGTCCAAGCCAGATTTTTTTCAAACAGTTTTTAACTAGTTTAAATAACAAAAATGGCATCAAAAATATCATGAGTGTTAAAAATAGTATTTGTTCTTTATATATGTGTGTAGATATTATTTTACAAGTGCAATATATGATAAATAGACACATTTTAAGTTTGAAAAATCAGTTGTTCCGTGTAAAACGGGAGTAGAACACGCCTCAACGCTTGGCTTATGGCGTGCAATTAGAACGTTGAAGTTTGTATGTAATATAATGTACCTACGTTTCTATAGGTTGACTAGAAATACTTTTTTCGTGAATTGTACTAAACCCGACGTCCATTTTTATTAGGTCAATCGGCTATGGTAATCGTTTATAGATGGACCCGTATGCTTGCTTGCCATCTGCGTTGTATAAAAAAATTAAGTGGTGAGCAGAATCTTAGTAGGATTCTTAATGTTGTTGAGTCTTTAAACTGCCTCGGTGGTGTAGCTGTAGTGTATGCGATTGCTAATCATGAGGTCTCGGGTTCGATCCCCGGGTCGGGCAAAATGTTATTGAGCTTTTTTCTAAAAAGAAAAATTCTCAGTAACAGCCCGGAGTTTGGAAATGTGCCCGGTAGACATCAATAGGCTCGCCCCCTATTACGTGGGACTTAAATATAGCTGGCGAGTCGTGGGTGTGTAATACATCTCTGCCTACCCCTTAGGGGAATACAGGCGTGATGCTGTTTTGTTCCATGAGTGACAGTTACTACTTACCTACCATGTGGGCCGGGGCTCCTCTGCCACCAAACGAAATAAAATAAAACTTAATCTTTAAAAAGAAAACTGTTATTGTACTTTGAAAAACATTTTTTTGCCTTTTTTTTAATGCCAACGTTGCAGGCGAGCAAGCAGCCCACCCGATGATAAGTGCAAGTCGGCGCTCATGGCAACACCGGGGGAACAGTCAAGCCTCCGCTTACCGCAAATATAATGCTCTTCTCAAAACTCGTTTAATGAAAAACATGTAGCGTGGGAAACACCGTAACAGGTCCAGAGTCTACACGTGCATGGTAGAAAAGAATGCTAACGAACTATTGTCTTGGACGAAATCGTTTCTAGGTGGTGTGGATGAACCCTACCGCGACGTCTCGTGGTTCGGTGATAAACAAGTGATGTTGGTACTACCCAACAGCTCCTCTGAGCACTCCCATTAAGGAGTCGATATAACACACAGAGAGCCCAGTCTCTTTAACACTCTGACTCCAGACCCTCCGCTGCGGTGTCCAAAGTAGAGTTGGAGGCAAAGAGTCTGCTCAAAAGATCGGCTTTCTCTGATACTGTGGCTAAATTGCCATCCAGTTTCTGCAATGGTGGGAGACTAGGCTGGCAGAAGTTACCCTATGCTGCTTGAGCGAGCCACTTGTCAGGTCTGACAACGTGACGACTACGGCAATGGCCCTCTTGTTGGACCTGGAAGCAGTATTAAATTTACGCTTCGCCTCCGGGGTTCCGAACCTGGTCAGGTTCTAAGTAGGAAAGGTCTTTCCTGGCCCTATTTCAGGCCAGGTGTGAGGAGTGCTTCTGGCGTGCAGCTGTCCTGCAGGCTTTGTTGAACTATGGAAGCTGCATCTGCTGACCGGTACTTTGGTATTGGGGATGAATAATTCCATTCTAAGTTACCGTGTCCGTGACGCAGTTCACATAGACGTCAGGGTCCTTAGAGGAGAAGCATAGCTGCTTCCAAGGGTATCCCAAACTGCTGAATTATACTGACACGAGACCCATTCGCAAAAGAACGATTAGTCCTCGCAACAGGGGCTGTAGTGGATTTGTAGTCAGCACTCCGGACGGATCTCTGTGGAACGCCATGCTCTATGCGGTATAGGCGCCCGTCGCCCCCCTCCCAGAACACGTGCCTCCCCCGAGGTACGCCTCCAACAGCCGCCGGAGACACGGAGCACTCCATGGAACCGGAGCGCCTCCTTCAACGTCTTGTGAGAGAGGCTGTTGAAGGCGTTCTCGATATTTAAATATTTTTATATATAAGTAAAAGATAAGTAAAAATATATCCGCTGTCGGCACCGGAACGCGGCAACAGCCATTAAAATGGCCCTAGATGTCGCTAGTGGCAATTTTAAATGTCACTATCAGTTTACGCAGTTAGCTGTTTATAAGATACAGCCACATTATTGCAAACGCGACGTGCCCAGATGGCAGACGCCTACTGGACGACGCAGACCGCTCCGGGTACGAGGTGCAAGGACCAGAGGTCCCGACGCACTACCCGTACTGCGCAGCCTACACACCAGACGTCATCGACATTGCCGTCATACGCGGCATCACTGCTGCGACATCGATGGACGTCCTGGATGACCATCTCATCTCCGACCACCAGTCGATACTCATGACGCTGAAGACACCGCCGAAGACGCTGACACCGCCTTCTCCTCGATCCCGCCAAGACCGGCGTGTATTCGCCGAGCACATGGCCACACACACGCCTACCAACCGCGTGGATACCCCCGCAGACGTCGAGCGACTCTCCACTGACCTCAGTGCAACCATGTCGGCCGCGCTTCGAGTGTCCAAGCTCGACGCTGTCACCACCCGCAGGCCACCTCCGCTCCCAGCCTTAATTCTTGGGATGATCGAGGAGAAGAGGAAACTGCGTAGGCAATGGCAACGCAACCGGTGCCCGAACATGAAGACCCAGCTCAACGCTCTGGCCGCGAAGATCCCGGCTGCGCTGGAAACAGTCGCGACCGAGTCCTGGCAACGTGCCATCGAGCGAGCCGGCGAGAACTGGACGGGCATCCACCGCTTCTGCCGCCGCCTCTCAGGGAATCCATCTCCGATTAGGCCCCTCCTGTGGAACCCCACGTTACCGTGCCGAGGACCGAGCGGAGATCTTCGCCGATTACCTGGAGACGCAGTTTCTACCGAATTCTGCCGAGGTCGTGCAGCACACAGCAGAAGTCCAGCAGCACTTGGAGTCATTCTTCGAGTCGCCGATAGCCCCCACTGAGGACCCCGTCGTGTTCTCCCCAGGACAAGTTCAGCGGATGATCCGATGCACCAAACTCCGGAAGGCCCCCGGCCCCGACCGAGTGACCAACGAAGCCCTGCGTCACCTACCTCCGCGAGTAATCGCGACGTTGACGCACCTATTCAACGGCATCCTCCGCACCGGGCACTTCCCCGCCTCATGGAAGATCGGTCGGATCATCATGCTGCCCAATCCCGGCAAGAACATCTTGCTGCCTGGAAGCTATCGGCCCATCACGCTGCTGTCGACCACCTCGAAAGTCTTCGAGAAGCTGTTGCTGCTGCACATGACGCCCCACCTTCAGCCACGCGACGAACAGTTCGGCTTTCGCGCGGAACACTCCACCACACTCCAAGTTACCAGGGTGCTGCACCACCTGGCTGCGGCCCGGAACAAGAGAGAACGAGTTGTCGCAGTGTTCCTGGACATGGAGAAAGCCTTCGATCGCGTGTGGCATGCCGGCCTGCTGCGCAAGCTGTCTACGTCTACTATTCCTCGTCGAATAGTCAAGACTGTGGCCAGCTTCCTGCAGGACAGGCGCTTTCAAGTGGCGGTTGAAGATGCCCTGTCCGCAGAGCGCCCCATCCGTGCCGGCGTGCCCCAGGGAAGCTGCCTGTCGCCCGTCTGCTATAGCAGATACACGGACGCATTCCAGTTGCTGGCGGCGCCATGCTGGCGCTATACGCCGATGACGCTGCTCTCATCACCACCTCGCTTTCCTCCGCTCATGCGGCCGTCAAGATGCAGCGAGCACTGGACGCACTTCCCTGTTGGCTGAAGGCCTGGAGACTGAAGGTCAACGTGGCGAAGACTCAGGCAATCTCCGTGGGAGGCCGGGCTTTACCGCCCTCGCTGATGCTGCTGGAAGAACCCATCAGTTGGTCCCCGACGGTGAAACACCTCGGAGTGATCATTGACCGCAACCTCACCATGCAGCCCCACGTGAGACATGTGGTCTCTCAGACGCGCACTGCGCGCGCTCTCCTGCGCCCTGTTTTGGCATCCCAACTGCCTCTCCGCGCGAAGCTCGGCGTGTACACGCACTACATACGCTCGCGCCTCACGTACGCAGCCCCGGCGTGGTATGCGCTGGTCAGCGAATCCAACCGGAGGCTGCTGCTGTGCACAGCAGTCGCTTGCGCTACGCACGATCACGGATGCCCCGCGCTATGTGCGGAACAAGGTGATCGCCAGGGATCTACGCATGGAGAGCCTCGATGACTACATCAGACGCCTGAGCACCTCGATGTTCGAGCGGGCTGACGGAGCACTAACCCGCAGCCTGCGGGGCATCGCGCCATACCATCGGCAACCGCCGGACAGAAGAGGCCTGCCACGAGACCTCGTCGCTGGGGACGTCACAACTCCCTGACGAGACCGCTCCTCACCGCTGGCTGATGGGCGCTTGCCGGGGTTCGCTCCGGTGAGCTCGACCTCGCTGAGCGGTGGGTTGTAGCCCACAGATTGAACAAGGTTGTTGCCGGCCGCTGATCGCTCGCGGGACCTTCCTGCGGGCTCGATCGCGCTGTGACGACCTTCCCTGAATTTGATGTTACGGAACTCAGTTCCTACCCAGTGACCCGCCTGTCGTAGCAGGCGGCGTTGCCACCACTGAGATGGGCCAACGCCCAGATAACAGTTAACCCGAGGCCCCAACGGGTCTGCGTGGAGGACCTCGCATGTTGCAATTTTGCACTTGGAAACTAGCGACGTCGATTGATTCGAGTTACGCTATGTTTTTTAGATAAATATGAAATATTTAAACAAAGTATAATAATTATAAAATCTGCGAAGTCGTTCATTTATAGTTAGCTATACTGGTTACTGTTTATAATGCAGTCCGGTATACTGATCTGTCATTACTTTCATTTCATACAAAGTATTGGTTTTACACTGCAATAAACACAATTTCTTTACATTTTCCATGTTTCTGTATCTTTGATTTACGATTCTATTCCATAATAATAGTAATTTTCCATAGTGCTAGTTGTTATATTTCTGGACGCTGTTGATCACGCGATATCACAGTGCTCGTAGTGTATATCGGAACACAGCCTTTATCTGTTGTATGATGTCGGCTGTCAATTAGGGATGCAGTAAGAGCCAAAAACTATCGATATATCTCGTATTGATGTTTTAAAAAATATTGATATATATCCTTTATTTTTAAAATAAAGGATATTTTTGCGTTCTTGGAACCTAGCATCCACCACTAATAATTTGTGATTTTATTCGTCGCAGATTTTCATATAGTGGGAAGAAGCCGTCCATTTATTAATTTTCTGTCTTCGGAATGAAGTGAGGAGTAGTGTTTTGATCTATATTCTTAGCACTTGACATGCTCAGCTACTTTTAAAGTACAAATTATGATTTGCTCTAATCCACTAAGCTATTGTACTCCCTTGCGGTCGTACATAGCATAGCTTAGTGGATTAGAGCACTTCCCCGGAAAGGAAGGGACGCAGGTTCAATTCCCGCTTGTACTAAAGTTCTATTTTTCCACATTCACAAATAATAATATGTAATTTGATGAACGCGCGAACACATCACATAACACAAACAAGACACACACAAATACTGCACTCACTAACACTGCTCACACTAACACTGCTCACAAAGAAGGTGCTGTTTCCACAGTGCCTCGATACACCAAGCACAGTGGCGGTGCTGTTTCCACAGTGCCCCCCCGTAAAAACCAGTCCGTGCCGGGTAAAAAGGCTGCTGGGATCCCGGCGCCTCGAACACCCGGCACGTTGACGACACCGACGGGCTCGGGGCAGGTTCATGACCGAACCCAGCCAACACTTAGCGCCGAGGGAGCCGTTAAGGAGGACGCTCCGTCAATGGAGAAATCCGTTGAACCGGAGCGGATACCAGCGGTACCTCTAACGGACGCTACATCCGCGCTGCTCGATGCAGGTTGGACAGTGCCGGACTTTAAGTGGAAGACGCACAAGAATAAAAAACAGCGTCGCAAGTCCAGGCAGAGGCGAGCTGCATTGGACAACACAACAGCCCCAGCGCCTCAACAACAACAAGGTGCTTCCAAGCAAGAGCCAGCGAAGGCAGCCGCTGGAACCCCAGTAGCATGCCGCGCCGGCCGTGCAAGGAAAAGGGCTAGGAACAGGCCTGCAACGACCACAATCCCGGAATCTCGAGCTTCGGCCAAAAGGAATCGCCCGGATGAGACCATCTCTCCGTGAGGTGAGACCAAGAGGCTGAGACTCGAGCCTACGGGGGATACTCCGAAGATGGCGTATGCGGATGCTTTGAAGGCGGACCTGCTGGTTGCTGTTACCACAGTGACCTCAGGTCACCTCACTCCGCAGCTGTCTGAGGAGGTGCAGAAACAGCTGCAGGCACTGCTGATGCAGGAAGCCATGCAGCCTAGCAATAGCCAATCCTCTGGCCCACTATTCCGGGGAAAGCCGTTGTTATCCAACGGTGCCCTACGGCTATGGTGTGAGGATCAGGCTACGTTGGCATGGCTCAGGCGGTGCACGGCGACTATGACCCTGTCTACAGGGGACAAGGTCACCGTGAAACGCCAGAGTGAGCTACAGCGTAGAGTACGCTGTGGCGTACTGTTCCCGGGGATCTGGGAAGATTTCCGCGCCGTAGCGCGAACATTTCGGTACCAGAACCCCTGGGCGCAGATCGACCAGTGGTTACTCCACAAGACGGAGCGACAGGAGACGGACACGTTTGCTGTTGTTAGTGTACCGGAGACGGTCGTGGCGGTCCTTGTAGAGCGCGAACGCCGGCTTGGCTTCCTGCTAGGCTCGGTGTACGTAAAGTTCCAAGGACCGCGTGGCAGGTACGTGGAATACCCACCACCCAGTGACACCGTCTCGCGGGAAAACACGGCACCTGCTGAATCCGAAGCTATGGACACTTCCGTGGGGACCAGGGCAAGCACTGTAGGAGTGGAGGTGTTGCCCGGGTCTCAGACGTTGGCGCGGACTGCTCCTGCTTCTGAGGGGGACGAGGAAGAACTTCTTCGTGATCCCTCGGAGGCTGGGGGGGACTGCGCCCGGGGTCTGGAGCTGGCCATAGGTGAGGAGGAGGCGGAGGGAGGATCGGCGGAGGAGGATGACATTAACAGTGTTACCCCCTTCTCCGCTTTGTAATATCCTCCAAGCCAACCTCCACCACAGCGAAACCGCGACGGCTCAGATACGGAAATGGTTGGAGGTCAACGACACGGCCATAGTCCTGATCCAGGAGCCGTCGGTCAGGAATGGCACAGTCTGTGGACTCCGGAACATCGGAGGTAAGCTTATTGCACAAACAGGACCGGACAATCCCCGAGCCTGTATTTACATGTCTAGAAATATACACGCGCAACCCTTAACGAGTTTCTGTTCTAGAGACCTGTGCGCCATTATAGTGCACGGGGCGCCGGTTTCAAGCCTTCAGGAGGCGGTTATTGCATCCGTGTACATGCCGGAGGCTGATGATTCGCCACCCCACGAGCTGACACGGCTAATCACCTACTGCGAAGAGACCGGGCTCGAAATTATCGTGGCCACTGACGCAAATGCACACCACCCCCTATGGGGGATGAAGACAAGTAACGAAAGAGGTAAGAAACTTGTTGAGTACCTTTTCACAACTGACCTTAATATACTTAATACAGGCTCAGAACCGACATTTGTAAACAGACGTAGCAAGACAATCATTGACTTGACGTTGGCAACCGAAGAGGTTTCGAATCACATCTCGAACTGGCATGTATCAAAAGATCTATCATGCTCAGACCATAGGTGGATTCGATTCGATATTCAAGTAAAGACAATCGCAGCAACCCCGTGGAGGAACCCCCGCAGAACGGATCGTATCCGGTACGCGGAACAAATGTGCCTAGCCCTGGTGCAGACAGAAGTTCCCACAAAACTGGAAGGTGCTGCAGAAATAGAGAGGCAGGTAAGCGTCCTCACAAATACCATGCTGGATTGCTATCACCAGGCGTGTCCCTTGTCCACTCCTCCGCCCAGTAGAGGCAAAAAAGCCGACTGGTGGGGACCCGAGCTGGATAGACTCAGGAAAAGGATGAGGCGACAACTCAACAGAGCAATGAACACAGGTACTGACCAGGACTGGGATAATTATAAGTCAACTAAGTCTAGGTATAAGAAGCGTCTCAGGTACAGAAGCAGGTGCTCATGGCGCAACTTCTGTTCCGAAATAGAGAATGGAGCACAGGCTAACAGGGTAAGTAAGGTTTTTTGTAACCAGCGCACGGTTACGTTGGGATCCCTACGCAAGCCAGACGACACCCTCACTAGATCATGGGAGGAAGCGGAATACATCTTAGTACAGACGCACTTCCCCGACTGCGAGATGGTGCAGTCAGTCCGCTGGACAGATGAGGAGGTCATTCCATCTGAAGCAGAATGGCACCAAACACTTGATGTAGTTAGCCCACAAAAAGTACGGTGGGCCATTAACAGCTTTAATTCATACAAATCACCTGGCTGGAATGGAATGGAATTGGGGCGGGGAGGAACTCATTTAAATACTCACCACTATTCTGGCCGCCTGTCTTGCTCACAGGTACGTGCCGAAAAGTTGGAGAGAAGTCAAGGTGATCTTCATACCCAAGCCAGGTAAGAGCGATTACTCGGACCCCAAATCCTACAGACCTATCAGCTTGACCTCTTTTCTGTTGAAGACACTGGAGAGGTTGTGCGATAAGAACCTGAGGGAGGGGGTTCTACTAGGCGCCCCCCTGCACCCGCATCAACACGCCTACTGTCAAGGTAAATCTACAGAATCGGCACTCCATGCAGTGGTATGCAAAATTGAAGAAGCGATTTCAAGCAAGTCTATATGTCTAGGCACCTTCATAGACATCGAGGGGGCCTTTGACAAGACCAAATTTACTAGCATAACTGCAGCACTTGAAAGACATGGAGCAAATGCAGTTATGATCCAATGGATAGATAATATGTTAAGCAAAAGGATCGTTAAGCTTAGCACAGGCGGAACACACAAGGCACTGGTGGCCAAAGGATGCCCTCAAGGGGGTGTGCTTTCACCGCTACTGTGGAATTTAGTGGTAAATGATCTAATTGCTACACTGAACAACAATCACTATTATACGGTTGGTTATGCCGACGATCTGGTGATACTGACATGCGGCAACAGTACAAGTACAGTATGCGACGTTACACGCTCTGCGCTGGTCATCGTGGAACGGTGGTGTACTATCAACGAACTAACAGTCAATCCAAAAAAGACGGAAATGGTGATGTTCACTAACAAACGCAACCTGGGCAACTACCGACTGCCCAAATTATTCAAAACAGAACTCCAGTTATCAACACAGGTTAAGTACCTAGGGGTAATTCTTGACTGTAAGTTAAACTGGAGTAATCATTTAAATAGTAAAATAGATAAAGCTACAGTCGTATTTTGGAAATGCCGCAGAATGATAGGTAAAAGATGGGGCCTAGACCCTAAAATCGTTCTATGGCTATACCAGGTAGTAATCCGACCAATGATTAGCTACGGTGCGGTGGTGTGGTGGCCACGGACTGAATTATCCACTGTCATAGCTAAACTAAAACGACTCCAGAGATTGGCCTGTATGGCGGCCACGGGATGCGGGACAACTCCAACTGCTGCTCTGGAAGCTATTCTTGGCCTGCCGCCACTGCATCTGTTCATAAAACAAGAGGCAGCAGCTACAGCGGTAAGGCTTAAAACCTGAGTCTCTGGAGACTAGCAAGGGTACCGCACACCGAAATCCTCAGTGAGGTAACAGGTAAGGAGCCGCTCATGGCAGCGGTGACCGACAGGATACCCAAGCAGTTTGTATTTGACAAGAAGTATAAGATACAATTGCAAGAACAACCGGGTGAAGGTCTTAAACCAAGAGAGATGAGTATCTTCACAGATGGATCTAAAACAAGGTCAGGTACTGGTGTGGGTGTATTCTCTGAGGACCTGAACATTCAGATATCTACACCATTAGGAGCTCATAACACGGTCTTCCAGGCAGAATGTGTGGGTATCTTAATGGCAGCGTATGCAATCGACTCTAGAAAGGTAAAGAACCAACAAATCCGTATACTCTCTGATAGCCGATCAGTCCTACAGGCCCTTCAAAGGTACACTATAACCTCGGGTCTTATATACGAGTGCCATCTAGCCCTGTCACAGGTATGTATCGACAACGATATAACCCTACAGTGGATCAAAGGACACAGCAACTCACGCGGTAATGACGCTGCCGATGAATTGGCAAGGGGGGGGTTCGGAGATGATAGTGGAAGGACCGTAGCCCATTCTACCCCTGCCGTTCGCTTGGCTCCGAAACACACTACGACGAAACACCAAGGTAGAACACCAAGAATGCTGGTCTAACTTAGGTACATGCAGGCAAGCCAGAGAGGCCCTTCCGACAATCTACCCCGGATTGTCACTAAAGCTGCGGCGTTTAAAGAGGCCTCAGCTCCGGCTCCTAATGGGAGCCATTACTGGACATGCTTTATGGAATAAACACTTATTTACTCTAGGTGTTACTGATAGTCCTCTTTGCAGAGCTTGCATGGAGGCAGACGAAACGGCCGCCCACGTCATCCTTGAATGTCCGGGGGTGGCGGAATACCGGGCACTATACCTCGGCTCTCCGAGGTCGCTCCCAGAGGTCGTCGGCAACGTTAAGGGTCTGCTAGGCTTTCTGGTGATGCTGGGTTGGCAGGAGTAGTGCCAGCAACCCGTCACGCAAAATAGGCGCACATACGACGTCGAGTTGCGGAAAAATAGCCCGCGTTTACAATACAATACAATTATCGTAATACCTCACTTTCAAATCTTTTTCTCCTGATGTAATCACATCACAAACTTATTGTTCACGCGTGAACACGTTATTATACATATATGGTGCGGCCGGGCGCGGCGCGGTACGAGAGGAGACGGCGGTTTGATTTGCGTTCAAATCCATCGGCACCAACGGTCGCCAACAGCGTACTAAGTTGTATTCTAAAAACTTTCTAATATACCAGCATAGTAATACAGTCCACTCGCATTTTATTTATCTCCGTGAGCTAGGACCCCACAATTATATAGGTATGTTTGGATTTAGAATGAACGTCTATACACAGGATTAAATTTATTTCTTTATGACTTACACCCAAAATCTGTTCAATAGAGTGATATGCCCTTATTTTTTCGGTTTGTTTAAAAAGAAGGCATTCCTAATTGATCTATCAACTGTTAGCTCATATTACTGAATGGATTGGGTTGCAATTTGATACACATAGATATAATAGTGATAATAATTTATTTCAGGCTTCTTGCCCATTTTTTGTTAGTACTTGTACATTAACCTTACAATACTAGTGTTAGTAGGAATAAACAAAATTACAATTAAATTAAAACCTAAGTACTACGCCATGAGTCTGTGTAGGCGCATCCAATGTCCCAGTATGGGGCTATCCAGGTATTATACAGGTAGATAAAGATTTATGTAATTAAAAAACCTTTGTCCACCCAAAAAATTATTGATCGCTTGAAGGACTGAAGTATCGATATCGATATTTTTTGGCATCATATGTGTCAATTCTCAAGTTTTTTTTTGTCTGATGTAGACTTGGAAGAAAAGCGTTATTTTTTGATCGTCGTGACTGTCGTTCCTGTGACAATAAAGTCACAGTGATAAATGAACGTGATTTTGTCACGTCAATTATTCGGTCACACCTGACACTTTCGGGTTATACGTACCTACTACTCTTTTTCTGTCACACACAGAACGATCAGGACCAAAGAGTAATATAATATATACGGAAAATCACGACATATTTTTTTTATTATCTTAATCAATAATTAATCATAATAATATAAATGCTTGATATTTTTTTAAAATATATTAATTGCTTGTAGTCAGTTTGATTTAGGTACTATAGCAATAGACCCAATACAGGTGATCCAAAATAACCTTCATACTCTACAAAAATAATATCCAAGTGTTTTTTATTTAAAAAACTATAGAAAAAAAATAACAATATTAATTGTATAATTAATACACACATCATTTTTGTCAGCCATATCTAGGACTCAATTCTTAAAAATAATTAAGTAAATTCATCCTCTATTTCACTCGTCGTCGAGTCATCTCGACACAGAAGAATCTATGGTTAGGGAGCTGAGTACCATTTTGGTATATGATTTGTTCGTCTTTCATATGAATAGGGATGAAAGTTTATGCCAATACAAACCGATTTGGTACTGTAAATAAAAGTCGTATGCCCCTGCGTTTTCAAGTTACAGCGCTTCAAAAATGTAAAAATCAAAGTGATACTAAATCAGTTCGTGTCTGCCTCTTGGACTGATGGTCAAAATCATCCATATAACTATAAACATCGAAGAGGCAGATTTGCAGGGCTCTGTTTTATCACGGGACGTAGGTGCAAAAATGTAGAATTAAAAGCTATACTAAATCATTTGTTCGTCGTTCTCGTTGCGTCCATACGATTCATTAGGACTCCCAGAATAGGAAAAAATAGTTGGCAGACATCTAGGTCGCTGATTTATTTATGTACGATTTTTTAAAGTTTTTTTCAGGAATTAAGGTAGAACGGGTATTACGGTTTATTATTGTTATTACTAAGAGTTCACGTAATAGTATATTATTTTCTGTCTTTTATGAAAGGAAATAAAATTTTAAACAATTAAAAATTTAAAAAGGTTTATTTAAAAAAAACATAGCATCACGCCTGTATTCCCGAAGGGGTAGGCAGAGGTGTATTACACACCCACGACTCGCAAGCTATGTTTAAGTCTCACGTAACAGGGGGCGATCCTATTGACGTCTACTAGACTATGTTATGTAATTTTATTTTTGCTTGAGTCGCTTACCTTCAATATCCTATAAATGTCTTCAAATTCATTAGTATTACTTTACTCTTTGTTCAAATTATAAGTATTTAGTTGTGATGCGATGACAGACGTCAGGCGGTAGGTGACGGCTAACAGATAGCAGTTAGTCAATTTAAAAGAGGACAGACGTCCTACGAGGGATTCGATTGGCAAGAACGTGAACACAGTCGGTCGTGGTCGCCATACAACTAACTTGCACTCTATGTGATTATTTTGAAAGTACATCCTAAAATATTGTGAGCATCACTTGTTATTTTGTTACCAAAACTAAACTATCCATAAAGATTAATGTATTGAACAATAACGTCGAGTGATTTCAAGACTACCCTAATGTCTGACCATCATTCTGATGAAAATGAAAATAAGCCCCTGCCTTCGTTAAATATTTAGATTATATATTGTACACCATAGTACATTATATATATAAGAGAGGATCACCACATAAATACGTGTACGAGAGAGCAAGACAGTACTATTCGGAGCGAACGAAGGGAAACGATCGACAGTTCTCACAAGGTTGACCGCGTAAAACAGCCGTCTATAGGGGGATTCCACGTCAAATCAGGCGGTAAAATAATTACTATAGATCAAAAATGTGTAAAATAGCTCTTTTTTTTTTTTTTCATAATTTCTTATTGTAATTGTTTCTTGAAGTGAGAATACAAAAAGAAAAAAATCCTAGTGAAACTTGATTTTTATTTCTTGGTTTTAGAGGGAAACAAAAACATTTTTAGTTAATATATTAGCCTCGATGGCCTGAAATAAAACGGATGATACAAAGAGACTAAAAAAAAAGAAAAAAAAAGAAATTGTATTGTTTTGGTCCATTCATCCATCCATCCATCCATCAGCCTTTCAACGTCCACTGCTGGATATAGGCCTCCCCAAGAGAACGCCACAACGAACGATCCCGTCATGGGGGATAATGCCGTAATCGCCACGCTTGGCAGGCGGGTTGGCGATCACAGTGGATGTTGTTAATACTCGAGGGAGTGCTGCTGCCCACTCCCCCGTTATCGCCCCTCAGTCGGCTCTTACGACTCCCGTGGGTAGAGAGGGGTGGGGCAATTCTAAAGCCGGCCCCACACGGACGTTTGGTCCATTATCGAAATATTATCTGTGAAAAAATTTCTTAATTTAAAAAAGGCTCCTCTTTATGTTTTTCCGCAATTTAATGTTTTTTTAGCTCGGACAACCCCTAATAAAAATAAAATAAACATTTCTAAACATTTTAAATAATATTTGGAGCCAAACGAAACCCACGATTCATTGGACATCAAAAGGTCAGGCCAATGACCGCGTGATTTGACGCGGAATGCCACATAGGTAAACGCCAACTGCCTGGGGAATTATACCGTTGTCAGTCTTCTCTCTAAGAAAGAAAGACAAAAGTTTAGATTTTTTTTTTATAAAATCGCTCTACCCTTGGAAAATCAGAGATCTGGACGTCAGCCTCTTCGATATTTATTGTCTTGAGGATGATTCTGACCATCAATCCAAAAGGAAAATATGAACAAATGATTTTAACGGATTTTTTTTCTACACTTTTAAAAAGCGCCGTCGATTGATAACGTAGCGCTATCACGGTGGCAGACTATTTTTCTGTGGTTCTTTATATCGTCATTAATGAAACGATTCAGGTCTGCCAAGCGAACAATTCATATACAATTTTATATTTATCATAAAAAATTGATTAAAAATTAATTACTTAAAAAGTCAGACTGGACGTCTGCCGCTTCGATGTGCCTCGTTTTGAAGGTGTTTCTGACCATCAGTTCAAGAGGTAGAGACGAACAAATGATTTAGAATACCGTTTTTTTTTACATTTTTAAAGCGATGTCAATTGATAACGCAGGCCTGTTATGGTGGCAGACGCGGTCCTTAATGCTTCTTATGGTACAATCACCGATATTAATCATGTCTGCCACACGAACAGATCATATAGAAATTTTGGCATTCAGCTCCCTAACCACTACTGGAATTGGTATTTTATACTACTGAAGTTCTTGGGGAACGTAGGAACAATATACGTGATTTTGAAACGTGGTGTTGTTACTTCGCGCTAAGTAACAGCGACATATTTTAACGACTGATCGCAGTGACTTTTTCGTCTTGACGTTATTTATAACCCACCTTTAGTCTGATGAAAGAAAAAGAGTAAAATAATAGTCTGATGCTCAAGTTAAAAAAATTGACAAATTTATTATATTGTCAAAAATGTCAATGTCATTTTGTAATGAAAAATATGCGCATTCTTGCGCATGCTTTGTTTAGTTTTTAGAATATTGTGGGGGCTTTTAACTATAAAACAGATGGAGTTTTTGTAAATACATAATATATCGTCGTTTCGATCAATTAAATTGACAGAGAACACGATATGGGTTCTCCAAGGCCGGACTATATTTTTAAGCCATATAAGGTTACCGAAGTTAGATGTCGGGGTTTTGAACATCCAAGGCCTCGAAGTGGGCACAGAATTGTTTGTGATGATACAAATTTATATCTTTTTGGTGGTTATAATCCTTCTCTACCTTTAACAAGTATCAGTAGAGATAATCCTACATGGACACCGGCTCGGCCGCTTTTCAAAGAATTATGGAGTTTTTCAATAGCAAGTCGAAAATGGAAGCAACACAGAGTTCTAGAGAATATGCCCGAAGAATTAGCTTCAAATGCCATGTGTATGAATGGACCTTACTTAATGGTTTGTAAATTGTATGTAGTCTTATTGAGAACTTGTGCAAAGTGAAACATATGTCAGCTATGTAATTGTTTCTAGATTTTTGGGGGAACAGGTGCTCCTTTTGGTAATAAATGTAGTAATGATGTGACCGTATGGCGAACTTGCAATGGAGATGCCAGATTGCAAGTCCTGGAAGTGACTGGAACTAGACCTCCTGGGCAATATGGGCAAGCTATACTTTGCTATGATGGATATTTTTATACTGTGGGTGGTACAAACGGATTTGCATATAATTGTGATATTTATAGGTAAGTTTTTCTTGTTTATTAATTATCAGTTCATCAAAGATATATCTTGCACTTGATGGGAATTACATCTCATGGATTTTGCTGTAACATGATTTCTTTCTCTTGTCGCCTCATCTGACACTGTTATGAATTATTAGGGTGATGGTTTTTGTCCGTTTGTCACTGTGCTAATAGATCTTTTTTTACATTCAATGCTTCAGCTATAATTTTATACTAGCTGTTGCCCGTGACTCAGTCTGCGGGAATTCAGTTTTTTATCTTTGAATATATAAAATGTTTACTCCTGACACCTCATTAATAGCTAGTTCAAAAATATTTTTGTAAACAAATGTAAAATCTTGATTCAGTAGAAATGTGATAATTTCTGGTAGAAAACCGAAAACCTCATTATAATTTCCTTAATTGCTTTAATTAAAATAATATTATATTATATATTATATTCATATATATTATATTCACAAGTAGATACACTAATATGATGCCAGGACAGTGAATTGATAAAGTGATTGCTGGTATAATGTTGAATTTATAAAATGAACAGTTGACATAATATATTAAGAAAGAAATCAAATATTTTCAGATTAGACCTTCAAACAATGCTTTGGGAACCAGTTTACGTGGGCACAGGACAAGAAGGAGAACCATTTGGTAGATACAGACACGAAATAGCTCGAGTTAAAAATAAACTGTACATAATTGGTGGAGGTACTGGGGAATGGGCTTTTGAGCTAATGGAAATACCAGTGTTTGATATTGAGACCAAGACTTGGAGTATACTAACACCTAAAGCTGATGACAGTGGAAAAGATACAATCACCCCATTGCCTAGAAAATGTCACAGTGCTGTTCAAATTGATACACCAGGAGGCGTTCAAGTATTTGTAGCTGGGGGTTCTGATGGTCAGTCAGTGTTTGAAGACATATGGAGATTAAACATTTCAGATTTACAATGGACATTGATGCGCAAAACCGAGTTACCACATCCCTTATATTTTCATTCATCTGCGGTAACATCATATGGCTGTATGTATGTATTTGGTGGTATCGAACCGAAAGATGATGCTACAAGTAGAAATAATATTCTGTATAAAGTATGGTTGTGTATACCTAAGTTAAGTGAGATATGTTGGGAGGCTTTATTAAATTTCCATCCTAATTTAGACCAAGTGGACAATAAGTCATTATTAAATATCGGAATTCCAATGCATCTTGTGCAGAGATTACAAACACAATGAGAATAAATGAATAACAACATGGTTGGTTATTCTATTCTTGCTATATTTACAGCCTTTATTTAATTCACTGAAATATGCCTCAGATCATTTGATGATAGATTTGTTTCCATTTTTCATGGAGGTTTTGTTCAATTATATGGCAACTTCTGATAATTTTGCAATAGCCAGAATAAAATAGTGGTTGGCTGGTAACTAGTGGTAACACTATATGTATAATTATGTTTTAGACAGTCAACACAGACAATAATTTAGTCATTTTATTTTATTAATGTAAACTAATTTTGCTTAATTATTTGATGAGTTTTTCTCAAAAAGTTAACCCTGTCATGAAATTTACAAGAAATAGTTTTTTACTTCTTGTAATTTCACTAACGTCACGTTTTATGTGATTCTGACAATACATTTAATTCAAAGACCATTGATGCAATGTCAAAGACACCTTCTTTTTATTTTTGAGTTTATATTCTGAAGTTAACGTCAACATTTCATCAACAATAACGTAATCGGCTCCAATAAATCGACAAATAATTATTTATTTATGGTCGTCGTCATCAATAATAATGATTTGTGGCAGACATTATATTTTTGTTTTTCATATAGTGAACACAGATTCCAATCCCATATCACATTTGTTTATCCCACTATCAGTAAAGTTCTCTTTTTCCACTTTCACAACAAAAATTGTTCTGTAAAGTACCTGAGCATGTCAAGTGCTAAAATACAGATCAAAATATTTCATAGTTTATTAACCGACTTCATAAAAAAAGAGGAGGTTCTCAATTCGGATGTTTATATTTTTGAAGTGAAAACTTCTTTTAGCGCGGTACGCATATTTTTAGATGAGATAAAATCTCTGGACTCGAGATACCGTTACGAGACTTAGCTATAGTGTGTGCATTGGAAATTTTGACACACTTCCCGGTTTCCGATTGAGCTGAAACATACACCCATATGTATATCGCGTGACAATGCAATATTATGATGACATGGAGCTGATCTGATGATGGAGCTGGAAGGTGGGCCTAGGAACTCTATAATGAAACAGTGCAACCCCATCGAGTTTGGGCTTGTATGATTCGTCTTGAAGAGTACTTTGTCTCTAGATGGTATTCAGGGTCTGAGGATGAAGCTGGAAGGTGGCCACAGTAACTCTTATAATGTGAAACGACGCAACCCCATCGATTTTGGACTCGTTTGATTCGTCTTGATAAGTACTTTGTCTTTAGATGGTATCCAGGGTCTGATAATGGAGCTGGAAGGTGCCCATGCGAAACTAATTAAATGGCGCAACTCCATCGAATTAGGGCTCGTTTGAAATGTCTTGACTAGTACTCCAGTCCTAGATGATATCCAGGGTCTGATGATGCGTCAGAAAGGTGACCACAGTAACTCTGTAATGAAATGACGCAACCCCATCGAGTTTGGAATCGTTTGATTCGCCTTGACGAGTACTTTGTCTTTAGATTGTATCCAGGGTCTGATGATGGAGCTAGAAGGTGGCCATAGGAACTCCGTTATAATACGACATAACACCATCGAGTTTGGGCTCGTATGATTCGTCTATATGGATACCGTCCGCATCTGGACGGTATCCAGGAGATGCAGGTTCAAATCCTGCTCGTGACTGTTATTTTCGATTTCACATTTTCACTTTGTGTTTAATGTATAATGATTCGTCTTGACGAGTACTTTGTCTCTAGATGGTATCCAGGGTCTGATATAGAGCTGGAAGGAGGCCACAGTAACTATGTAATGAAACAACCCAAACCCATCAAGCTTATATTTGCTTAATTCGTCTTAAGGAGTACTTTGTCAAGTTATGATAATTTTTTTAAAATGCCTGAATGAATAATTTTTATTAAACAGTTTTAATTTAAGATCGAACATTTAATTTGGATATCTAAAAATAACAACTGTTTGTTTATAGTTTTAAGTTTTCACTTCTGTCGGCAGTCCTGAGACTGCTTTGATTTTTTTTTAATGTATGTTCGGGCATAATTCCTTCATATATATTGACGGATTTGCAAAATTCTTTTTTTGTTTGAAAGGGATTTATTCCGAAATGGTCCCATTTAAATTTTATCGAAATCGGTGTAGTGGTTTTTAAAAAATCAACAAAAATCTAAAAAAATGTATACATCGATGATATTTTTCATTTAGTCTGAATTTTTTTCGTTTAGGGTGGCCACCTACACTAACCTACGCACCTATTTTATAAAAAATCACTAAAAAGCAAAAAAAGACCTATTTTTATTAAAAAACAGAAAAACCACCTTCAAAAAACACTCAGGAACTAAAAATCAATAAATAATTTGTGTTTGTTTGTTTTGTGTTTGTGTATTCTGAGTGTTTTTTTGAAGGCGGTTTTCTTTTTTTTTAATAAAAATAGTTTTTTTATGAAAATGGCCAACTTTTTTGTGTGAATGAAATGTGAGCAAAACCAAAATAATGGTTTTTGAAAGAGAAGAAGCCAGAACAGAGATGTTACAGTAGCAATAGGAAATGGTGTGCTAGAACAAGTGGACGAATTTGTATATCTTGGATATGGATTCAGTCGGGATGGAAGGTACCACTGATGTAGAGAGAAGAGTGAATGCGGGAAATAGAGTGAACGGAGCATTGGGACAACTTCTCGGCAGTCATCACCTCAGCCAGAGGGCACGTGTCGCAGTACACAACGCAGTGCTTGTCCGCAGTGTTATATGGAAGCGAGAGTTTGGTATGCCAAAAGGAGCATGAGAGTAAAATCAATGCGGTCGAAATGCGATCTCTGCGGAGAATCTGTGGAGTGAGGCTGACTGACCGGATTCGTAACGACGACGTAAGAGAGCGAGTAGGTATGAAAGAGAGTATTGGTGTAAAGATGCGAAAGGGAATGCTCCGATGGTTCGGACATGTGGAAAGAATGCCGGACGAGCGACTGGTTAAGAAGATATAAAATGAGAAAGTGGAAGGATGTAGGTACAGGGGGAGACAGACACCTACCTACCTAGACCAAATCGGGGGTCATGTATTAAAGGAAGGTGGAGTCAGGAGTCTCCGAAACCGGCGAGCGTGTATGAAGTGTTATGAATGTTGAGGAAGCGAGAGATGTATGCAAGAATAGAGCCTCTTGGCACTCTGTTCTCTCTGCCTACCCCGCAAGGGAAATGGCGTGATGACAAGTTAGTTAGTGGTCACTTTTTGAGAAATACTCAAATAGATATAATGTAATCACTTATGTATTTTAATGAAAATAGATCTATATATTTTCTGTATCTTCATACGAAATAATTTCATATAGTTATGTATATGCCCCCTTAATATTTAAACTGTCTATATTTGCATCAGAATTTATACGATTTATAAAACCATTTTATTTGTTTTATTTTTTATTTCCAAACATTTAGCGAATTTTATTATTTTTACCTACAGAATATCATCAACATATCTACACGAACTGGATGGGCTTAAATGGTGGAAGGAGTTGACATAGCATTAATAGACCTTCCTTGCAATTATTGCACCTTTTATTTTAAAGGTTTTATCCATTGGATGGATGTCCATAAGCCTTCCATCGTCCAATGCTGGACACAGGCCTCCCCAAGAGAGCGCCGCTGTGCTACCCGTATCACAGTTTAAGCCGTCGCCACTCGAGAACCTTTCTTTCGTAACAGTATTTTTTTTTTATTGTAGGTATATGATGGCAGACGAGCCCCGGTCCACCTGATGGAAAATGGTAACCGACGGTTATCATCTCATTCTCATGGAATCGACTAACTAAACCGAGAGTATTGTCAAGCCGCTGCTCACCATTTCATTTCGCAGATATATAAGAAATTAACGAATTAACGGCTATCTCCTGCTACTAAAGACGTGATCTCTGAATGTTGGCCTCGTATCGAGGCTCAAAGTCGCTCAGCGGGCCGTGGAGTGGGCTATGCTTGGTATTTCCCTACGTGATCGGATCCGTAATACGGAGATCCGTAGGAGAACGAGAGTGACCGACATAGCCCGCCGGGTTGCCATGCTAAAGTGGCAATGGGCAGGCCACATCGCTCGACGAACCGACAACCGTTGGGGAAGAAAGGTTCTCGAGTGGCGACCACGTATAGGACGGCGCAGCGTAGGGCGGCCCCCACTAGATGGACCGACGATCTGGTCAAAGCCGCGGGGAGCCGTTGGATGCGGTTGGCACAGGACCGCTCGTTGTGGCGTTTTCTTGGGGAGGCCTATGTCCAGCAGTGGACGTTGAAAGGCTGATGGATGGATGGATCTCCTGCTACAACCAAAATACACCGATGTGCTTCATGGCTGGTCACACAGGAGAAGGTAGTACCAATCCGCTCGGGCCTGACAGCAAGTGAGTACTCCCACTTGGTACCCAACCCTACCACCAGTAATGCAATGGGTGATAATTGCTTACTTCCCTTAGTCGCCTCGTACGACACCCGTGGGAAAGAATGGGGTGGTGACACTTGTATTCCTAGTCCGTCACGGACATACACACGTTGGTTTGTCGAGTGATGTGGCCTGCTCATTTCCACTTCAGCGTGCTGACCAGGCGGGCTATGTCTACACACCTGTTCTGCTACGGATTTCCGTATTACTGATACGGTATCATAGAGATAACCCGCGCATAACAAGCTGAACGACTTTTGAGTTTTGTTATTCCATCGACCATCCATCAACGTCCACTGCTGGACATAGGCCTCCCCAAGAGAACGCCACAACGAGCCGTCCCGTCATGGGGGATAATGCCGTATTCGCCACGCTTGGCAGGCGGGTTGCCGATCGCAGTGGATGTTGTAAATACTCGAGGGAGTGCTGCTGCCCACTCCTTCGGTATTCCCTTAGTCGGCTCTTACGACTCCCATGGGTAGAGAGGGGTGGGACAATTCTAAAGCCGGCCCCACACGGCCAAGAGGCCGGAGTTTTGTTATTAGGCCAAGATTAAGGAACAATGCTTCTGTTTCGTAAGTCATCACTATAGTAACATATACTGGTTGTAGACCTTCTCTTTGGACACTGGAATATCAGACAAGAAACTCTTCCTCAGATTTCTGAGCGCTGCCCAGCCGTCGATTGACCTCTCACAGTTGTGCCTAGCTAATTGGATTGTTTGTTCCAGGTAGACATTGGTTGATAACTTTGAGAATCGTAGGTATTCCTGTTTTTTTTACATGGGTGGCGAAGAAGCGATATATCAACAAATACGGCCCACCTGATGGTAAGCGGTTACTATAGCCTGTAGACGCTAGCAACACCAGAGGTATCACTCGCGCGTTGTCATCTCCAAGGAAAGGGATAAGGGGTGGATAGGAAGAATAATAAGGAGAGGATAGGTAGGATACCTACTAAGGAGAGGATAGAAAGGATAATAAGGAGAGGATAGGTTGGTAGGCTACCTACTAAGGTGAGGATACCTATAAGGATAACAAGGAGAGGATAGCCGAGCGCAACGGTCTTTCGCATTCCTAATGTTAGTAAATTTAGTACGGTAGATTTATCTAAGTGAGTTCATTAAAAAGTTACACTTCATCTATAGAGGAGGACACGTGCGTGAGAGGCGGCGGTGTATCGCTAGCCCATGTCGCATCCTTCCCTGCACGAGTCATAACCCAGGCCGCTACCAACTCTAATATTGGTATACTATACAGTGATCCACTACGAGGACGGTAGGTAATGATTAATTATAATGGAGACAGGAGACTGATTGAGATTGTTTCTCACTTCTTCCTAGTAAATGTCATACCTACAAATTTTCTACAAATTACTAAAACCTAAAAAAAAAAAAACTAAAAGGTAATCTAAAAAAACACAATAAAACCTTAAACTTAACCTTTTTTTTATATTTTAAAGTTTTTATATATGAATACTCACCTTGCATTAAGGGCAACTTATGAACCCACCGCGTTTTTGCGAATATAGCTGATGGGCCTAGATGTGCCTATGTATTTGTAATAAAGATTTGAAACGTATAGGAATGGAACCTACAACAATGCGTGGAGGTTAGTACCTAGTGTTTAATCTACGTGATCTGCACTGTTGATTGGTTTAACCCAGATTTCCGTATGTTAGCAAGTACCTAATGGTCATGACATTCTTAAGTTATTAAGTTTAATGTGAAAAGTATTTAGGATGTCAATTTGAACTAAATTTTGAAGGTTACTCATAACCATGGTTAGGTACCTATATTTATCTTTCCTCTGTTCGTTGCCCCGAACGACGGGGTGTGCGATAAGGTATATTTTTTCCTGCCTTAACAAAAGGCTTCTCAAAATTCTTTTTTTTTTCTAATACATAAAACAGCATCACGCCTGTATTCCCCGGTAGGCAGAGGTGTATTACACACCCACGACTCACCAGCTATATTTAAGTTCCACGTAATAGGGGGCGAGCCTATTGACGTCTACCGGGCACATCTCCAAACTCCGGGCTGTTACTGAGAATTTTTCTTTTTAGGAAAAAGCTCAATTACATTGCCCGCACCGGGGATCGAACCCGAGACCTCATGATTAGCAGTCGCATACACTACCGCTACACCACCGAGGCAGTTTTTCTAATACATCGTGAAGTTTTATCTCGTTTTAATTAAGTAATTACCTACTATAGTGTTTGTGAAGGTTTACCTACTCGCATATAACCTCATAACTTAGATAAAGCTATCTAAGCCTAATATAGATTTTTTTTCTCAAATATCTTAAATGTAGCACACACAGCTATGTTACAGCTTTTTATTAAGAATAAAACCATTTTCCGAGACGATAAACGAAGCACTTGTGTATCTAGCTAGAAAGGCGTATTCAAATATTAACTGTCTACATGTTGCCTGTGTCTAGTGTCTGAAAATAAATTTGTTTTAATCTAGTATTCAGAAGTATGAATCATTAATATGTTGGGGTGTTCCCCAACAGGGTTGTTAACTGTTAAAATGTTTAATGTTAAAATGCTAAATGTTATGTATAATGTTAATGTTGGAGGAATGAGTAGACATCTGCTTTCTTGATATGTTTAATTGCTACTGAATAAATATGTTACACTTACACTAAATTAATTGCATTCGTCAGTTTCGCTGACGCTGACTATTGAGTAATTTACATGTTAATTATGTATAATTACAATTATACTAGCCTGAATGTACGGCGTTGCCCTTACAATTATACTAGCCCGAATGTACGGCGTTGCCCGTACATAATAGTTCAGTAGTAGTGGTAGTATTAAAAAATCCACAACGTGTTTCTCAAAATAATGTAATCTTTTGAAGAAAACCCCTCAAAATCTAATTTTAGGCTTCTCAAAGTAATGTAACACAGTTCCAGTGGTCCGCCAATACAGCCGGAGAGACGGCACACGGCGGGTTTATTAGTGGGTGAGGGCCCCACACTACCCTGTTCGATGTCCCGAACGACGGGGTATGCGGTTAGGAAAAAAAGGCTTGCAGGTTTTCTCGTGGCATTTTTTTCATCGAGCAGTGATAATTTGTTAGAACAATAGATAATAACAGTCACGGACAGAATTTGAACCTGCATCTCCTCGAAAACATCCTAGATTCTTTACCAATTTAGCTGTCGTGACGATTGCTCGGTAATGCGAATTTCAATATCACATTCCTTCTTAATGTCGCGGTGACTACCTGCGCCTTCTGTCAGATGTATTTGCTTACATTATTCCGACCTGGTAAGCTTAATAATTATTACAATTAAGATTAATTCCAAAAAATGCCGATGCCCTATTAATATTTTGACATATTTATATATTTTTTAAGCATTTTAGCTTAGCCATAATCTATATATAAATAAATAAATACAGTGTGAAAATTTTAAATTGAAAATACTAAACGGATTTGGATGATTGTATCCAGGAGATACAGGTTCAAATCTTGCCCGTGACTGTTATTTTCGATTTCACATTTTCATAATGTATATGGCTAAGCATGTCAAATGCTGAAAATACTAGTATATATAAAAAAAATATCGAAATATTTATAGGGCTGCGTCATTATTAGGTAAAAATCTTAATTGTAAAATTAAGTTTGCCTGGTCGGTATAATGTATGAAAATACGTCCAACAGACGACGCAGGTGTCACCAAAGACGTTAAGTATGAATGTGTTATCGAAATTAGCAGTCAGGAGCAATTGTCACGATGGCTGAATTGGCAAAGCATCTGGACGGTATCCAGGAGATGCAGGTTCAAATCCTGCTCGTGACTGGTATTTTCGATTTCACATTTTCACACTTTGTGTTTAATGTAATATCCTTTGCCGTGCTATCCCGCGCCAACCCGTGAAATGAGCGCTGGCCTTAAAAGTCACAATAAAATGACTAACCATTTAATAAATTGAAAATCTTAAAATTCTTCAGATTGGTGCTTGTTTAACATGATTTTAGATGCTTCTTACTAATCATTTTCAGATAATAATTATTCAGATGCTTAAGACAGTATGAGGTAGGTACTTATAATCTAGCTACCAATTTAATCGCAATTTTGACCAGTAATGAAGTACATAATATGAACGTGCGTCGTGAACCCGAGTCTTGTTTCAAGGGTAAAACGGTGGTGATATGAGTCGCAAGTCGCAACAAGTGGTAAGCGCGCCGTTGTAGGACGTCGGGACGTCCGACTTCAACGCTGTGGTTTCGCGCCAATTCGCGCCCGCAGTGATGGGAAGCACGCCTCGCGAGCGGGACACGTGCGCTTTGTCTGCGAACGCTCGTGATTCGCATGCGGATTACCGCTAATAGTTTCAAGTAAACAGACAGTTTCTTAGGATATGTGATAGAGCAAATAACAGTATGGTTTTATTTTATTCAAAACTAGATAAAGTGACTGTAATTATGCTACTTCTACATACATTCCTTCAAAGTGACAACTTGCTAGATAATTTTAAAATTGTGAAATTAGTCTTGATGGGACTTCTGTTAAATGATGACAAAAGCTGTTCTCGAAACGGCTGTTAATAAAATGGATACCGCTACTGACGATATGGTGTTTGAGGCTTCGACGTTGGCCTCCGGGCCTCACCGTTCACCAACAAGAGAACTTCATGCAACTTACACTACGTTTGAGATCTTAGTGTCTTTGGTAGCGATAGTGGGAAACGCAATGGTGATATATGTGTTCAGACGTGAACGTAGACTACGTAGACGTACGAACTATTATATCGTGTCGTTAGCTGTAGCGGACTTGCTGGTAGGGTTGCTTGGAATACCCTTCGCGATTCTAGCCTCCGTTGGCCTACCTAGTAACCTCTATGCGTGTTTATTCACATGTTCATTGCTAGTAATGTTGTGTACAATAAGTATATTTTGTTTGGTGGCTGTATCCGTGGACCGTTACTGGGCAATCCTGTTACCTATGTGTTATTCTAGAAATGTGAGCACCAAAACCGCTATAGGTAAGTATTAATTTATGACTATTAATTGAGAATTGTCTTTTGAAGAGCGGTTATTGCTCATATTGGAAACGCTATTTTCTTTAGTGCAATGCCGTTCCATCCCAATGATTTTCAATGGCATTATGGTACCTAGTTTATATCCTTTAGAAAATTATTGATTTTGTCCGTTCAATTCATCCACCTCAGATTACAGTCTGTAATCTGAAATAAGTATAAATAACATGACGAAATAAGTCCTTTTGAAAAGACACTCCATTATACCAATCCATTATATCCAAATACTAATGTATTTAATACATTAATTTTATTAAAATACTGGCCCTTAAAAATAGCTAGGTTTTAAGTTACCCATATCTCAGGTTCCTGATATACTTAGTAGTGGAATAAAATGTATACCAGTTTTAAGTCTAATCAAGAGCTATCAAATAAAAAAGTTGCATCAAAATCAAGATTAAGTAGTTTTTGCGTGATGCGCGAACGAACAAACAGATAAACAGACCATAAATCCAAAAAAAGAAATATTTTGGGTTTAGACACGCCTACATAGCCTAATACAATACAGTATTTATTTTTCAAATATTTTAAATGTACAGACACAGCTCTATTACAGATTTATAATAGTTAGAAATTATTAGATAGCTTGCCTTAAAGGGTCATACCAGAACATTTCAGAACGATTTCTGTGTGGCACAGGTTACTGTATTGGCTCTTTTATAGATCTTTATTTGAAGATCATTGTCTCAATACAATAGCTATCAAATCCGCACCTATAAGAGCATCGCACGTAATAAAACTATGTGTACCTACTTGCAATAATTTATGTAAAACCTAATGTAATTTAGACGCACTGTTGTGTCTTAGAAACCTTGGGGAACAAAGTTTAGAACCTATTAAATCGTCCACGATTTTAAGCATTCATTCGGCCAATGTGCACATTGCACAACACAGGAATCTTAGTGTACCTAAGTAATCCAATGGATAAAAAGTACATCGTTTAAAGTAATATTTATTAGTATTATCTACCTAAACACTCATGAAACTTTTATATTTGCAAAAGAATATTATGTTACTTATACATTATTCAGTTGTTTATTTAAAACCGTTTAATAGAGCTTTTATCTACCTTGCTTATTTTAGATGGTATAGGTACCTAGAGAGAGAGTTTTACGATTTCGCTCGCAGTAAACCTTTCTTTTTCCACTATCAAAAATAATTTGTTATTAAAGTAGCAGAGCATGTCAAGTGCTAAAATACAGATCAAAATACCTTGTTACTTTGCTCAGATGGGTACTTTACTTGTCCATTAAGAGCTTACCATGTATTTTATACGTAAATATAATGTAAGTTGGCTTACAGTCCTTTACATACATTCGATACTCGTTATTAAAGAGGATTAAAAGTCTTTCAGGGACTTTAGCCACAGAATAGATACTAGTCCTACGGACTTTAGCTCTATTTCCTCAACCAAAGAAATTTAAGCACTCTTCATTGATGTATAAAAAAGATCAATGACTCTTAATTACATAGACACATGAAACTGTAACATAATATACGAAGTAATCAATGGGTTATATGCGGTGTACTTACATATATGTTAGGTACATATAAAACGTTTCTCAAGCCTATCGGCCGAATTTCGATCATGACATATGTAGTACAAAAGCCTAATCGGACGCAGCTGCAAATGTTCTTCTTTAAACGAGGTTTGAGAAGAGCAACTTAACTTGCGGTAGGCGGCGGCTTGGCTGTGCCCCTGGTGTTGCTTAAGTCCATGAGCGGTGGCCCGTTTGTCACCACCGATGGCAATAAAAAAAAGTGATCAGATGCAGGACTTACAGGATTTACGCACCTTTTTTTTTGTTAAAGCCGGATAAAATGTTGCTAACCGCACACCCCGTCGTTCGGGACAACGAACAGGGTAGTGTGGGGCCCTCCCCACTAAAGAAACCCGCTGTGTTCCGGCTCTCCATCTTTATTGTCGGACCACCGGAACCATATTACATTCCTTCAGTGGTAGGATTTACGTACCTGCCCTATTATATCGCCAAATTTCTTGCAATGAGTATCTGTATAACGCACTAAAATTGTAACTTCGCATTATAAGCTACGAGTATACACTTCTGGTTCACCAGGTAGGCTCTTGATAATCGTGCATACAAACAAAGTTGGTGTATATAAATATAGATAATGTGTTACTATACTGCCTCTGATGAGTTAATGACGTCATGAATACAGCAGGTTATTACGAGTTCTAGCTGATATTTAGGCGACGATAACGATAATTAGTCTATAGATCCATCCACGATTAGTTTTCAAATACTTTGATATCTATAATATTCAAAGCAACATGACAATTAATTGAAAATACGTAAACATCTTCTACTTCCTATCCTTTTTCTGTTTAATGGTTAAATAGCTACCTACGTAGATTGAGTGATCAAGACTATTACTAACCGATCCAAATCCGTGAAAGGCCTGTAAAAATTGAAGTGAGCAGATTTTTCCTAGTTGCTTTTTAAATTATTTTATTTATCTATACAGCATCATCTCTTTATCCACCCCGAGGCCTTCCTAGTGCTTGCTCGCGTTATAGTGGGAGAGCACGTGAACCATCCGACTAACCCGTTTCCCACAAAGCTAGAAAATTTTGACATTATATTTTATTATCAGTCAATGAAGAAAGTACCGTTCTGGCAGGAATCTCGCGGTTGCATCATTATCCCTTAAATAAATAAAAAAAAAAAAAAAAAATTAAAATCTTCGCCCGCAAGGCTACTATTTTAATATGTTAAAAATTTAATATGTTTAAGGGTAAAAAAAAAATTGACAACCTATTTTGAGGGTTGCAAGTATGGGCCAGACAATAGCAAAGTTGTCATCGGGATAGTAATTCATAACCTGTGGGCCTAGCCAACTTGCATTCTATGATCGCTAACGCTAATAGAAAACTAGTGAAATGTATGGAAATTTGACATCTCTAACGTTAAGTCACGTGACTTAGCGTTATAAATATCATTACAGATGTCAAATTCCCATACATTTTAATAGTTTTCTATGATGTGAAATTGAAAATAATAATCCTGCTCGTGACTGTTATGTTTGATTTCACATTTTCACACTGTGTTTAAGGCTTCTTGATATTCTAATTTTTTCTTAAGAATTAATAAAGGCCGTTATTTTATTTCCCGTTATTGAAAAATTATAGATTATAGTCACAACCGGTCACTGCATGAAATCCTGGTAAACTTAATGATAAAGATGGCCCAAGTTTGGTATAAAGTTCGGTTATCGCAATGCGTCTTTTTTATTTCCAGCACCTTATTCCATAAACACATATAACATTAGAACTCGTACAAGTCTGTTGTGCTCGCAATCCCATTGAGCGTCATGACTATTATATACTCGTCTGGCAGATATACTTGCAACAGCTAGAATATTCTGGCTGTTTATATTATTTAAAATAAAAGTATTTTACTTATCTATGTTGTCACTGTACTTAATCAAGTACAGCAAAGTTTATCTATGTGTAGTTTTCAGGTGTTTATTTTTATTTAAGTACACTGTTGTATATATCTTACTTTAACATGTATTTTATACTAACGAAATGTAAAAACAACTAATCATCCAGTAATTATTAAAATATTAGTAAAATAATTCACTTACCCGCGCAATGTTTCCGTGAGGCTACTTTAAATGACACTTTTATTAAATAAAATACAATTTACCTGCGAATTCTTTATCCGTAATTATGAGCAGTGTTACCATAAAGTAAAATAATACGATATTGACCGTCAATGATTTAAAATATTTCATTTATGCTTAAGTTTGTCGGTGTACTCGATTGGGTACGGTGACTTCTAATGGGTTAATACTTTAAATAATACAAGTTTAGGAATATAATGCAGAGCGACGACATGATCTTCTTCGTGTTCTCGCCAAAACTCTATAAAATTATAGCCTAGTGGGAGTAGATTAAAAAAAATATTTTTTCTCAATTTCAATAATTTCAGGGATGATGACGCAACCGCGAGATGCCGGCCAGAACGGTACTTTCTTAATTAGCTGATAATAAAACCTCATTTAAAAATATTCTAGCTTTGTGGGAAACGGGTTGGTCAGATGGTTCGCTAGCTCTTAGAACATAAGACAATCTTTGGTGTAATAACGATGGCCGCGCTCATAGTTAACCCACAGTTGAAGAATATGGTTCTTCGACTGTGGTTAATCTATACTTACAAATAAATAAACTTGAAGTGTAATGTCTAAACAAAAACTTTTTACTAAATGCATATGAAAGTATATATAGTAGGTACCCATACCTGTAAGAATTTTTTTTTTAAATATTTGCCTATCTTTCTGTTGGTACCAGCTAATCTCCAAAACAGCTGGACTGATTTGGACTTTCACAGGCAAATAGCTGATGTTATAAGGAGTAAGGCTACTTTTATTTTGGAAAATAATAGGGGTAGGTACCACATAAAAAAGAAAATACTGCGCACTTACTCGTGTGCTGATGAGAAGCATCGGGTATACACGGATAGGTCGTAATCCTCTTACAGCCGGTCTCAATAATGTATCTATAGTTAAAAGTCAACTGCTATCCCCAGTAAACTGTTAACTTTAAACTATCTATAACTGCCGTTTCAATATTAAAAATCACTTGTGCCTACTAAGGATCAAAGATATATAACATTTCTATCTTTTGTAAGCGCGTCCCTCTGACAAGTTTTATTTTTGCATTAGTTAATAAGGGTCTCAGGTTCTAAGATAATAACTAATAACATGTTTTACGTTATTATTAACCTTGATTGGTGAGTTTGTTTTGTAATAACAAATTTTCAAAAAATAGTGCTAAACATTTACCTACATTCATAAATTAACAATAGCAAATTAAACCTTATGAACCTAAATAACAACGAAACGCATTATTTGTCTTTCACTCGGCGACAGATGGTTGACACATGTTTATTTTTTGGAACTATTGAGTTCGAGATAGAGCAGCGAAATTCTTCGTTTTTAACAGTAATTGATTTACCGCCATTATTTAACCTAAATCTATAAACAAATTCTGAATTGGAAAGTTCACTTTCATAGTTTGTTCGAACACCAACCCGGCGATCCCCCAATTCTACTAACCTGAAGTCTGAATCAAATAAAGCCGGTTTCAAACATCTCATTATCACTTTCATCACTAAACAGATCCATTTAAAACTTTGTGTTGTTATATTTATGTAAAAATACGAAAAAGCCTTGCCTATATCCGCCAAAATTGGGCGATAAAGTAAAACTGTAACCGCTAGTTATTTGACGTATCCACAGTAAGCTCAAAAGCGTTATTGAAACACTCAAACTTTTTTTTGTATGTAGTTACGTATCTATGGTAAGCAGTAGGCCCTCCGATAGATAGATCAAAGTCATGGATAAATATTTCTATCTATCTTTGGTTATTGAAACGGAAAAAATAGCCGATAGATACTAATGGTAACCATTTTAACTTTTAGTAAAGGATAGATAGGTTATAGAGACCGGCCGTTAGAACATAAGTAATTTGCGGCTCTTTATAAAGCTATCTGATATTATTGAGGTTGATATTCTGATCATTATTGATGGGATATTGAGCGTATCAGTTTTCGGAGCAATATATACTAGACATTAGCAATTGATATCGTGTCATTTGTGACGGTATTTCAGAGCAGGCACACAGCACACACATTGCTCAAACATCAAATCTCTGTAGCTATTACGATTCATGCCAAAGGTTTTACGTATATCAAGGTATTTGTGGCCACGAACGATACAAATCACCTATTATATTAAGTAATCTGTGGTTTCGTTCAAAATATGCATAGGTATTTGATTTCAGATAAAAATCCTTTAACCTTTATCACACGTTTTATGGGAATCTTCTCAATTTTTGGCATATATGTATAAATATTCATAATTTTAAATTAATATCTAGCGACAGCTTGGAGGCCTAATTGAGCTTATCCCCCGAACGATCGGCAAGGCTGAACAATTTTTACCGAGTGGGTAATTAACTGGGTGACCAAATCAGCCACTTATGAACACCTGATATCCACCGTGCTTTGGAAGGCACATTAAGCAGTGGGGTCCCAGCTATCATACAACACTCTGGAAGTCGTTACAGGTCGTACGACCTTGTCCCAAGGTTGCCAGCACGCAACTGGTTGTATTTTTATCTGTCCATTTCAGTCCCGCTGTTGGTTCTTCTCTCTGAGCGAGAGGGATTTAAGTAGTTGTCTACCACACCAGTACGCGGCTTCTTAGACTTGAGTTACTTTTTAAGGATCAGGACTACCGTCCTAATACTTGACTTTATCACATTATTTAAATCCATGCAAAATAATTTTTAGCGTACGTCCCTTTGTACGTTCAATAATTTTTAGTATACTTTTACTATCGGAATTGATACAGTTCCCGTGGCATAGCTTATTAGAATAAAGGATAGTGTTGATGATAATCACATGTTTTTAATTCCTATATCCTTGTGAATAAATCTAGTTACGATAATATAGTCAAACAATGTTGTTAACTATTTTAGCATTTAGGGTCATCATAGTTTATAACATTAACTCGCTAACGCAAACGCTTAAGGCAAGTAGACACATCCGCAGCCAAGTGCCAACGGCCAGATGACGGAGTATGGGTCTATCAGGTCACGTGGACGAAGTCCCGGTGTAAATATAATATAATTTATACATTTATATGATTGCATCCAACTTAAGCCGTAATTATTTTTATAGGCTGATAAACTAGCCTTCATCTGTGGTCAGATCAGGTTACTATTAAACTGAGAAAACAGCCTCAGTTCATGACGTTATTGTTTAGTTTCCTGTAATTTACCAAGTGAGAATACACACTTGTTATCGGGGCTCGAAACGCCTCAGTGTAATTTGGTTGTACCGGGAGATAGCCCCATATTTTTTCATGTCGGCTCTTACCACCTTCGATCATCAATACCAACATTGTTGATCGAAGTTTACCACCTACCATAAACAATAAAAAAAAAGTGTGTGTGCATTTATGTACACGCGTTAGAAGTTATACTTCTTATTATTCTTTATTTAAATATCACAAAAAAACTAAAATGTTGACTAAGTATAGCTAACTTCAGGGTGTCGGTTTTTCGTGACGGTTTGCGCACGCATCGTAAAAATTTACTCTCATCACTTTTCCCTAACCCACCAAAAGAAGTATAACTTCAAAAATTAAACCCTAACGCGCAAATAGTCCGCTTTATCCCATTCTGTCACATAATAATGTTAATTACAGACACCACACCGAGTATACATATACAGCACTCAGTTCTCATATACAGCACTCAGTTTTTGAAGCTGAAACTCGTTTGGCTATGATATAAGAAATAAAATTAATGGCCTCCTTTATTATGACAGGGACACTCACTAACAAAATATCTTCGAATAAACCAAAATCAAAGTTTGTAGTTATGCAGTAATGCCTTATATTTGATTTATTTATTTATTGTGGCAGATGAGAATGTTTCTCTGATTGGTATGTATTGGCAGTGCCGGATTAACCACGTAGCAAGAGTAGCAAATGCTACGGGCCCCGCGAATTGGGGGGCCCCGCGCTACAACGCCTGTCTGACCGTAAAAAATAATAATTTGGGAAATCCAAAAGTGCACGCCTCATAATCTTCATTTTTCACAATAAAATTGATTATTTGATAAGTAACTAATAATGTATTGGTCTTACTAAGTAGTTTTCAATAAATCACATAGATAGCGCTAATTTCAAAAAGTACTGTGGTTTTCATGTCTTATACGCCATCTAGCGCTAATTTTAAGAAGTACTTCTATATTAGTCTATAGAAATAGTTCTCACGAAATAAGGATAGCGCTGGTTTTAGTGTCGCGTCGAGCGTAAATATTCACTATTATTTTGTTTATTTAATAACAATTAAACCACATCGAATCAGACCGTGAAAAGTGATAGGGCTCTATTCGTAGTTATACTGTATCATAAAAGAAAAAAAAACTCGATTAGTAAAGTATTTCGGTCGCTACCCATCGTGTTAACAGTTAACATACATTACCTACAACACACGGACGTCCAAGACAGACCTTTTTTAAACAGTTTTTGAACTACTACTAGTTTAAATAACAAAAATGGCATCAAAAATATCATGAGTGTTAAAAATAGTATTTTTTCTTGATATGTATATTATTTTACATGTGCAATATATGATAAATAGAGACATTTTAAGATTGAAAAATCTGCTGTTCTGCATGAAACGAGAGTAGTAACCATCTCAACGCTTCGCTTATGAGGCGTGCAATAAGTTTAAATAAGTGTAAAATATCTTGCATGCCTTATACGCGAAACGCTTAGGCTATGCTTCAATCCCGCCTGAATATCTAAAACTCGATTTCGTCACGTTAAATCGTAGGTATAGGTTTGAGTTTGATTGTTCGTATGTAACTTTGATTGTACCTAATAAATATTTAAAATAATATACGTTTGAGTTATTACCCAAAGTTAAAAAAAAGCCAACCATTTTTGATCTATATTTTTTAGCAGTTGACATGCTCAGCTACTTTTTGAAGTACAAATTATTTGTGAATGAGGAAAAAGAGATTTTCAGTACAGGCGGCAAACGACTCCCGCAAATAATTTGTACTTTAAAAAGCCAACCAATTTGATTTGTAAAGTCATAAAAAATATAGGGAGTTTATTTCAAAAACTAGTATCATTACACGCACACAGATATACGTGTTCCTATCCTACATAGCCGCTTCAGGTTGTCACGCACACACATTTTCGGTTTTATCTCTAATCTGAGTTTAATACCATAAACTTGAAAACCTAAACCAAACCAAGGGCCTCTTGGCCGAATTTGCTACAGGCCCCGCGCTGGCTTAATCCGGCACTGTGTATTGGGAAATAGCTCTCCATTCATTCATTTCCGAAATGAAATGGCCTGACAGTATTATTAGTATTGTTTGGTCCATGAGCAGGGCTACCAGTTACAGCCACTACCCGGTGCCAGGTACCAGGTGGGCCGAAGTCATATGCCAACAAGCAATCAAATAATATCTACTCATTTCTATATATAACAATAAACAATTTTTAAAAACATACATAATTTAGAACTGGCATCTAGGCAATAAATAGAGAATTGTACTACGAAAACAAAATCATTATACGAGTAGTCCATTAATTTATGGAAACAAAATCTGTGTAGTACCTAGAACAATCTAGACGTATATTGATATGAGATAAGATATACTCACATGTTGTTACTTTTACATTATAATAAATACATCGTTATTACACGCTATTGAACGTACTTTTGAGGCTTAAATATTAATTTTTGTTGTAATATTCTTCTCATCAGAAAAATGGAAAAACTTCCCTTTTTATGGTTTCTGTCCTAATTTAACACAAAAAAGTTTTCATGCCATGAAAAAAGACACTAGTTTGGCCATTACAGTGATAAGCGAAAATTCAAAATTAGAATTTCATTTGTTTATTCTATAAATGAAATGATTCACTGTTTTGAGTAAACGTAGTGCTATATATGCTCTTTGGTTTTAAGACAAATGTGTGTTTAGAGTTGGAGTACATTTTACCTTTGAAAACTAAAAATTAGCACTTATATTAAATTTTTTTTGGAAACCTCATATTATTCACTTTATACGTCATTTGACATATTCTTAAATATACACATTTTTCTGATAATCTTTACAAAACATAAACTTGCAAGGTGTTTCGATTTTTCTGATGAGAAGTTTATATTTTACTACTATATTTTGCAGTTAGCAGTTTGAAATGGGAAGGCGAATAATTACCCAAATTAACCTAAAACAGTTAGATCTATAGATATAGTCAGATTATAGACTAGTCAACACAGTGTAGGACGACGCTTCACAAGGTGGCATATGAATGATAACAATGCCCATGTTAAAATCATTGACCGATATGATCATGACAATGATGTAAACTTTTCAGAGATTCGTTCTATCAGGTTAGTATATTATATAGGTATACTGATTCCATGAAGTTATAACAAAGTGTAAATGACATCGTACCGATAATTGATATCATGGATTCAGTACTCGATTCTGCACCAAATGGTGGAAACTTGCATCGTGGCGCTATTAATGATTCGATAGCGGCTAAAAAATTTGGGGAGGCCTATGTCCAGCAGTGGACGTCGAAAGGCTGATGGATGGATGGATATTATTACAGTTATTTGATGACTTCTTTGCCTGGAGTTATCGGTATGATGTAATTTCACACCCGGTATGGTCGAAGTTTTTTGAATGCGGGGGAACTATACACACGAACAATTTAATGGATGCAAAAATAAATCCATCAGTCACTGGTAATGTTCATCGACCACGCACCGCCTTCTCACGATTGTCATTTCTTACATTTGAAATACTAGTATGTTGGAGTGCCTTAGATACCGGTTCCCTTGCCGAATATTGTGGGTTCGATTCCCATATAATTCTTTGCGTCACGAAATTTTTGAGTCTGTGTCTGCTCTCCGTTCGTTAAATTATGGTATGTAAAGTCCCCGACTATACAAAGATGCCTTTTTATATATAATAGTTTTTTATATAAACACTATAGGTACGGTTTATATAAAACACCAAAATGTAAACTAAATAAAAAATGTGGATTTCAATTTCAGAAAGTTATATTTCAATTTAAAGAAAACACTATCAAGTGCCTTTAATATTTTAGCAGTAATCTTATATTTGGCACCGAATTCTTTAGGGCACATCATAAATGAGAATCGATAGGTGTAGTTTCCTCCCCCATAATTGTTTTTATCGTTTTATTGAAGGTTTACAATATTTGTGGCAGTAAACTTACTACGCATTATAAAAAATATCTCTTTTCATCTAAACTTTTGTTCAAACAGACACAATAAATTCATCATCATCCACCACCAGTACTTACGCTATCTACGACCCAACTAAAGGGACAACTGGCGATCTTAGAACAAGACCGGAGTCAGGTTTTTTATTCAGGATTGACAATCAATGTAACGACAGTGAGGATGTTATTTGACAGCTGGGCTGGGACCCACTGCTTAACGTGCCATTTTTTTTTATTGTATGTAGTGGCCGACGAGCCACGGTCCATCTGATGGTAAATGGTAACCGTCGCCCATGGACTCGACTATAACGAGAGTATTGTCAAGCCGCTCTCACCAAATCATTTCACAGATATGAAATAAAATATAAACGGCTATCTCTTGCTACAGCCAAAACGCAACGACGTGCTTCATGGCCGGTCACACGGGAGATGGTGGTACCAACCCGCTCTGGTCCGATACCAAGTGAGTACTCCCACTTGGTACCCAGCCCTACCACCAGTCATGCAATGGTTAATAATTGCTTACTTCCCTTAGTCGCCTCATACGACACCCGTGGGAAAGAATGGGGTGGTGACACTTGTATTCTTAGTCCGTCACCACACGGACACCTGCCGAAGCACAGAGGTTTTTGATCACCCATCTGATTACAAGCCGAGCAAAAGTTGCTTGCCGATCGTTAGAATGGCCAGTGTACAACTAGGCTAGTTGCTACGACCTTCTCAATAAAATACGTATCTCCACTGGAACTACTGCATTTTAAAATTTCTACATTTTATATTACCCAATGGTTAAAACTTTGTTTTAATAGTAATAGTAGGTACATGTATGTAAATGCACCCGATAGGTGGCTTGGGTCGTAAAGACATCTAAAACAAATGTGAAGTGGACCTTTGGAATCACTGTTGGGGTGACTGCTTCTGAATATCTTATCAGTCCAGCCCCGAGCACTTCCCCGGATTGGATGGGAGGCAGGTTCGAATCCTACTTGCAGTAAAGTTCCCTTTTTCCACTTTCACAAATAATAAGCCTTTTTATTTGTTTATTTATATAAATAAAATAAATTACCTTGCAGTAATTTTTTTTAGGAAAGCATCTATAATTTCATCGCACCATAATTTAGTTAACTTTTCAGCTTTTTTATGTTCGGAATTACTTCTATGTATGTTTGTATTTTCGTAGTACCTGGTACCTATTACTAAATGTCTCAGTTTTCTAACAAGCGAAGTTATTATACGAAAATTGAAGTAGACCTCTGGAATGCACTGGACCATGCTATTATTTCATAGTGAATTATTATTACTTACTTAAAACCTCAGGATACAATACGAATCTTATTAAATTAATATTAAACAAAACTGTTGTGAATATGTAATACTGAATACCATGGAAACATTTTTGTATACATATAATTGTGAGGCTAAAACTTTATTATTATTAAAATAATACCTAGTGCATCATTTAATACTGTTTTATTTTTCTACATATATTATTGCCATTTAAAGTTATTTACCACGGTGTTACCTAATCACTGTGCAAGACATGCCTATAGGTATGTGAAGAGTTTAATCCTTTGAGTGAAATGAAAGTAACGTATTAGGAAAACAAAGAAAAGAAAGATAAATACCTATTTATTTAGTTTCTACAATATTCTAATCACATACTTATGCAATATTATATAACTTGTAGAAGCTAAAAAGGTCCTACCTCAGCCAACCAACATTTGGCTGCTGCAGCACTGATTTTCAGGTATAGGTACCCATTCGAGCATGATTCGACTGATTCACTCATTATATAAAATATAAATTTTAATATCTTGAGATTGCTAGCTGATTTTCATCATTTGTCTTTAGTGTCCACCATTGGATTTTTTATTCAAATGTGATAGTTGTTATGTAGAAGGTATAGGTATAATGTCATATTGCATTGTTGTATTTTATTTCTCCTCTCTGTTTGTCCTTTGGCAAAGTCCTGCCCCACCTTTTCCATTTTGTATCTTCTTTTATGTACAAAGGTAAATCACAAAAGATGTGTGCTAACTAATTTTTCAATACATTTCACAACACATACACAATTTGGATGTTATCTTGATTGAATCCAATTCTACAGGAGATAATTCTGTAACTAAAAGAATTTATGAGTAGGTAGGTATATTGGTTCGGAATGGCATTTCTGAGAGAGCGTCCACTTAAATATCTTTCACATAAATTAAATCAAACATATTATTATTCACTTTTCACATAAAAAACATAAAATCATAATTTAATATTAACCATAACTTCCAATAAAAATAGTTGACATTTCTTTGACATTTAGACTTAGACCAGCCTGAACTACTTAAACTAGGTTTCCCGGTAGTTTATCTTTTAGTACATGATAATTAATTGAATGAGGCGACACTTGGCGGAAGTCCATTATTACTATTATAGAATGGATTTTAGGAGGAGAACCCACCACTCACCCACGGAAATTGCAATATTGTGGTTCTGAGAGTTCTACCGTATCGCATGTTTGTGTCGCGTTGGTGAGTTTTTTGTCATTATCGTGCATGCTACTTTGCTATTATCACATTCTCCTCTATCTGTGAGAGTGCGGATTGGCAATCTTAGGTTATTCTGTCCAAAGATAACCGGGATTGACAATCCGTGGGTGAGTGGTGGGCTCTCCTCCTAAAATCCATTCTATAATAGTTTTAGTACATGGTATAACGCTTAAAACTGATTTTGTAATAAGAATTTTGTTAAACCGTGGTCTAAAGATGATATAGACCTGGTTTAAGAGTTAGACTATGTTTTGTAATAAGGCGGTTACTGTCTTACTGTGGGGCACGGGTCTCCTTTTATCGTAAAAGGGGTAATTAATCATAGTCTGGTAATTAATAATAAACTATAAAAACAATTTCTGTAACTACTATTTCTTTATCCTTATGACTCTTTAGTATATACTCTTTGCTTATGACTGTAATCAGGATAATGCATTAATGTAATGGGTTGACGTTATGGCATAAATGTATTGTCTTCGGTTGAAATAGTTTTTACTAACTTGCGGTCGAAATGCGATCTCTGCGGAGAATCTGTGAAGTGAGGCTGACTGACCGCATTCGTAACGACGACGTAAGAGAGCGAGTAGGTATGAAAGAGAGTATTGGTGTAAAGATGGTTCGGACATGTGGAAGGAATGCCGGACGAGCGACTGGTTAAGAAGATATACACTGCGAAAGTGGAAGGATGTAAGGTACAGGGGGAGACCGAGACTCACCTACATAGACCAAATCGGTCATGTATGAAGGTGGAGTCAGGAGTCTCCGAAACCGGCGACCGTGTATGAAGAGAATTATGAATGTTGAGGAAGCGAGAGATGTATGCAAGAATAGAGCCTCTTGGCACTCTGTTCTCTCTGCCTACCCTGCAAGGGAAATGGCGTGATGATAAGTTAAGTTAGTTTGAAATTGTGTTACGCTGTCTAGCTAGGTATATTTTCCGTAACATTGAAGTAATGTTACATAGTTCCAGTGCCAATACAGGCGGAGAGACGGCACACGGCAGGTTTATTTAGTGGGTGAGGTTTATACTACCCTGCTCGCTGCCCCGAAAGACGCGTTGTGCGGTTAGATATATTTTAATAAATAAAAGGCATATTTTCCGTGTGCCTTTAAAAATACGTATTGGAACATTTGGAACTATTGTATTCCTTTCTATGAATGTGGTATTAACTGTAGATGATTCGTTCGGTTTTTTTAAGAAAACAGGAAAAGTTGAAGCAAATCTCTGTTATTGTATAACAGCGTACATTCATTATGGTCTGTAAAGTATAATAGCAAGCTAGTTGTAGTGACACAATAGATATTTACACCTATATTTGTTAGTTTTGTTGCCACCATTTCCTTAATTGAATTAGTCGACATGATGTTATGGCGTCAATGTCCATATAATACGACTATATTTAATTGTTATTTTGTGACAGTAGACGAAATTACGAGTTAGCTTTTATATGTAACAAAATAAATGTTAGATACCTATATGTATTTTTTATGCTATACGCGTGACAATCAAGTGTGCCGTGTGGGGCTGGCTTTAGAATTGTCCGACCCCTCTCCACCCATGGGAGTCGTAAGAGCGGACTGAGGGAATACCGATGGTAAGCGGTTACCGTTGCCTGACTCTAGTGCTGCTAGCAATAGAGTCATCACTCGCGCGTCGCCAAAACGCAAACTGCAAGGAAAATTTAGGAGGTGGAAAAATTGTTCATAAGCATATCATCATCATCATCGATGCGTTGACTTTTTTCTTGTTGGTTCTGCTTCGGACTCCAGTCAAGGCGAAAGTACTATGAATACGACCGATGCGTGTGTACATAAACGAAGTAACTTTCGCTTTCACCCTACGAAATGCAACTGTAGGCGTATCTACTGTTGTTCCATACTGATCTTCTGTGAGAGGGACGTAATTTTGCGATCCAGTCAGCCCATTCAAGCTGCATCAAGGCTCTATCACACACACTCCTAATGATTTTCTGAAACGAGTTTATAACTTTACTAATATGATATGAGTAGCCTTTGCCCGCGGTTCCGCGGCAGATAAAAACCTAAAAACTAGGTTATATCTCGGGTTCCCGATATAGTACCGGGATAAAATGTATACCAGTTTTTAAGTCTAATCAAGAGCTATCGAATAAAAAAAATACATCAATGTCCGTTCAGTAGTTTTTGCGTGATGCGCGAGCAAACAAACAGACAAAACTTCTATCTTAAATGTACGGACAGCTCTGTTACAGCTTTTTATAATAGTATAGGTATTGCAATACTTCTTACCCAAACAAGCACCAGCTTAGAAGAAACAACGAAACAACGTGGTGAAACGTGCACAATTTATTTCGCTTTAAAACAGCTATGAATCCACTCGATTAGTGCATTTCTAGCATAAATTGTGTAATCGTTGAACTTCACGTACCGTCCTAGTGGAAGTTAGCCAATATTTCCTACTCCTCTTGAAGGTAATGAAGGTTTTCGTTGAACTATTTAGCGGCGTGTACCGCTGTAGAAAACAAAATAATCGGTGAAGAAATTGGTATAGTAAAATGCATGTATTACTCAAACTTCAAGATAGAGTAGGTAGCCACTCTCAACGATATCCAAAATAGACGACTGTTTATTAAATAAATACTCTTAGATAAATTCGGCATTGTTTATAAATCCGCTATCGTTTCTATAATCGCTCCTAAAATCGTTCTTCTAGGGAAGTCAAATAAACAGTACCTACCTGTAATAACACGAATTTCATTAGTAAGTAGATTAGATTTAGAGGTCGTATTGAAAGAAAAAAAAGGTTTAAAATATATTATAGGGCTTAAGAGACCCTGTGATATTAATAAACACAATTTTTATTTAATATATTATATACTATACAAAAAAATAATGAATATAAAAAAAACATTTTTGTTTTAATATATTTAACCTGTAAAGTGCCAGTAATACTAGTGATTACTTGTACATATGGCTTTGAGAACGTTGGTTACGTTTACCGAAAGATTGCCATGTCTCGTCACAATGGTCAGGAAATCGTTCATCTCGATATCTAGCAGGAAGAGATCGCTTTGTGCAGAGGCGGCAGGGGCGATTGTCCACGAGATACTAACAACCGCGCGACATTCGTGGTGTCTGCTTCAATAAAGATTAACCAAGATCAATTCCTGACAACAGCTAGGACTGTAATCACTTGATACTGAGTATATATTCACCTTTTGTTTTACACGTACTTATATGTACCTGCTGCATGCGTGTGTTTATATGTTTTATTTAACGTTGGTATACACGTTGTAAGCAGTAATAGCCTAGTCGTAAAACCAAGGTCTGCAAAGTTTTTGTCCGTGCGGTGACGGACTAAGAATACAAGTGTCACCACCCCATCCTTTCCCGCGGGTGTCGTACAAGGCGACTAAGGGAAGTAAGCAATTATCATGACTTGCTATCGGGCCCGAACGAGCCGGTACCACCGTCTTTTGTGTGACCGGTCATGACGCACCTCAGTGTGTTTTGGCTGTAGCAGAAGATAGCCGTTTATTCTTTCATTTCATATTTGAGAAATGAAATGCTGCGTAGAGGCTTGACAATACTCTCGGTTTAGTTGAGTCCATGAGTGACGGTTACCTACCACTTACCATCACGTGGGCCGTGGCTCGGCTGCCATAATTAGAAGAAGAAAAAAATTAAAACGGTATCAACTCCGATCCCCAGTCTAAGGTCACGGTACACACATCTGACTTTTAGAGAATATTGTGTGTATTTGTTTACAACCGCCGTGTGGGGCCGGCTTTAGAATTGTCCCACCCCTCTCTACCCACGGGAGTCGTAAGAGTCGACTGAGAAACACCAGGGGAGTGGGCAGCAGCACTCCCCTGAGTATTAATAACATCCACTCCGATCGCCTACCAAGCGTGGCGATTACGGCATTATCCCCATGATGGGACCGCTCATTGTGGTGTTCTCTTGGGGAGGCCTATGTCCAGCAGTGGACGCTGAAACGCTGATGGACGGATGGATTTGTTTACAAATTATCACTGCTCGGTAAAGAAAAAACATCACGAGGAAACCTGCATGTTTGATAGATTTTCTCGACGGCTTGGGAAGTCTGCCAACCTGCATTTGGCCAGCTTGGTGGACTACTGCCTAAACCCCTCTCACTTTAAAAGGAGACCCGTGATCGTGTAGGTCAATGTTGGACATGACAGCGAGAGAATGTTATTACAATTAGTTCAGTGCTGCCTGAATCCAATGGCTGTTAGTAGTTCTTTAGTCCATCTGGTCTTCTGTCTCCTTCTTATGCTGTGTTGTCGGATGATACATGTCCCCCTTTTCATAGTGATAATTATAATGATTGAAAACTTCCGAGAACCAGTACTGAAATGATTGCATTAGATAAGTTCCTTTATCAATTCTGCCTTCATGACAATGTTATCTCCGAATCGAAGGTTGGTAAAGTATTCGTCGTTGATTCAGTACAACAACTTCCAGTGCAATAGCATAGACACACATAGATCACCTTTTTTTTGTTTGTTTAGGCGGGAAAAAATGTACCTAATCGCACACCCCGTCGTTCGGGGCAACGAACAGGGTTGTGTGGGGCCTTCACCCACCAAAGAAATCCGCCGTATGCCGTCTCTCCGCCTGTGTTGATAGACCACTGGTACTGTGTGGATTACTTTAGTGGACCGCCGGCGGCTTACCCTTTCGGGTACCCTCTACACACATAGATCACCTGACAGCTCGATAACGCGTTGCGGAATAGTTGTCTCTTTGATTTTACTTCATGGCCTAATTTTTTTTTATTGGTAATGATGATAGACGAGCCAGCCCACCTGATGGTAAGTGGTAGGTAATCGTCGCTCATGGACTCAACTATACCGAGAGTATGGTCAAGCCGCTGAGCACCATTTAATTTCTCATTATAATAAACGGCTATCTTCTGCTACAGCCAAAACACATTGACGTGCTTCATGACCAGTCATATTATTTTTTATTGCTAACGGTGGCAGGTGAGCAAATGGCCCACCTGATGGAAAGTGGCAACCGCCGCTCATGGACTTTGGCAACACCAGGGGCACATCCAAGCCGCCGCCTACCGTGCGTAAAGTGCTCTTCTCAAACCTCGTTTAAAGAGGGACAAGTCGTAAAGCTGGGGAAACCCCGCAGCAGGAAGTTCATTCCAGAGCTTACACGTACGTGGCACAAAAGAACGCTGAAAATGAACCGTCTTGGACGAGATCGTTTCCATGTGGTATGGATGAACCCTAGTACGGCGGTTCGTGGTCCGGTGGTAAAACGGTGATGTTGGTACCACCTCAAACAGTTTCTCATAGCACTCCCCGTTGAAGAGTCGATAGAGCATACTGAGAGCCCCAAAGTCTCTCCGCCGCCCCAACGACTCCAGCTCGTCCGTGAGATTTACACACCTTTTGCTCTAATAATCACTATCTTGCTGCTTATAGTGAAGTTCCCTTTTTCCACTTTCACAAATAATTTGTTCTTTGATATAGCTGAGCATGTCAAGTGCTAAAATACAGATCAAAACATGGGGTTAGGCAGAATCTCATATCTCACATGTCGATCGTATCGTGATCACTGTGATTGGTTGAGAAACCGACGCGTGATGTGACAATAATCCGTTGGCCAATCACGGTAATCTGTCAACCAATCACAGTGATTACGATACGATCGACATGTGAGATATGAGATTCTGCCTAACCCCCCTGATTTGTAATTAATGTTTGTCTACTATAAGTTTTAATTGCTTTGTTTGGTGACACTGATTACAATACGGGATCCGTAGAAAAAAAAGTGATACAGATGTGTGTGTGTTCTTCAGAGAAAAAGACTGTCATTTTACATTTAACATAAAATACCATTATATATTTTTTACGATGTACGTAGATGGAATATGTTGAAATATTTATAGGACAGTTATGAATGTTTAAATAGAAAAGCATCAGCGAAACATTCCAAATATATATATCTTCTGATATGTTAACAGCTTTTCTCCTGCACAATCTGTGATAGTTATTTCGTGAAATGAGACGGAAGTGTATAACAGGAAGGAATACGGGGGACTTTACAAACATACAAATTCACGGACACAAAGTACAATCAGAATCAGAACAGCCATTTGTGGATCACGCTAAGAGTTGTCCTGTATGGGAATCGAACCCACAACACTCGGGCCAGTATCTAAACCACTCTGCCTCCTGTGCGCACGCATTCATATTTACATAGCATCACGCCTGTATTTCCCGAAGGGGTAGGCAGAGGTGTATTACACACCCACGACTCGCCAGCTATGTTTAAGTCCCACCTAATAGGGGGCGAGCCTATTGACGTCTACCGGGCACATTTCCAAACTCCGGGCTGTTACTGAGAATTTTTCTTTTTAGGAAAAAGCTCAATAACATTGCCCGACCCGGGGATCGAACCCGAGACCTCATGATTAGCACTTGCATATACTACCGCTACACCACCGAGGTATTCATATTTATTTTATAAGAAATATCAGGTAAGTACTTTTGTTATGGATAAAAGTTATTTCACCCGAACGAGATGTGCGGTAAGGTAAGAACATTTTCTTCCAGCTTAACAAAGAAAGAGTGAGAGAGGAGCTTTGACTATTTACGAGATTTTACGAGTCATCGAAAAAAAATCTTATCCTAGCTAGCTAGCTTTTGATGTACTTAGGTGTTAAGCGAATCTACTAAGGTTAGTAGACGTTATTTGGGGCGTTCTATACGGCTAATTGGGCATCTACACATGTATATAATCTAATCGTATAAGATTTTCTTCTCGCTCACAAGCTTTTGTGATCTATACGTTATACTATATCTATGGGTTAACGTTAGAATATTTTGCCGTATCTAAAATTTGTATGCGGTTTAATCGTACAGTTGCCCTAACTTAGGCCAAACATGGAGGCGCTTTTGCGAGCACTTCCGCCAACTGTCCCCGAGGCTAGTCGGCGCAGCGTCCGCCCTTGCACGGCTTCTGCCGAATATGGGCGAACCCAACAATGCGTGCCGACGGCTTTATGCGGGGGTAGTCCGGTCGATGGCGCTGTACGGTGCACCTGTGTGGGCGGAGTGCCTGGACGTGCCGAACAGGGCTCTTCTGTGGAGACCACAAAGAGTCGTCGCGTCCAGGCTCATACGTGGATACCGCACGGTGTCGACGGAAGCGGCCTGCGCGTTGGCCGGAACCCCCCGTGGGACTTGGAGGCGGAGGTGCTCGCCGAAGTGTATCGGCGGACGTCGCAAGAGCGAGAGGTGGGTGGTCGTCCCCCACCCAGGGAGGTGGCCAGGTGGTATGGCGATGCCCGCCGAGCTGCCATGGCCAGATGGAGGACACGGCTGGAAGCGCCCCGAGCCGGTCTCTGGACCGTAGGGGCGCTCCAGCCTGTGCTGGAGGAGTGGGCGGGGCGACGGCACGGAGTCCTTACCTTCCGACTGGTGCAGGTGCTGTCGGGGTACGGTTGCTTCGGCAACCGTGCCCCGAAGTCGCTTCCCTCCTTGCACATAGTTGCAAGGAGGGAAGCGACTCCGGGCTGTCACCATTGTGGCTGCGACGAGGACACGGCGCAGCACACGCTCGAGTCGTGCCCGGCTTGGGGCGGGCAGCGCCGTGATCTCGTCGCGGCAATAGGGGGGGACCTCTCGCTGCCGAGCGTCGTTAGAGCGATGCTTGGCAGCGACAGGAATTGGGCCGCGGTCGCTGCCTACTGCGACGAGGTCATCTCGCGGAAGGAAGCGGCGGAAAGGGCCAGGGAGGCTGATCCTTCCGCAGACCCGAACCGCTGCCAGCGACTGAAGCGGCGCAGGCGTGAGTATTTGCGCCTAATGCCGCCCTAGCTAGGGCTGCGGGTGGTTGGACCGGGGAACGTCCGCCACCCGCAAGGCCTCCCGCGAAGGTGCGATGCTCCGTGTGTGGGTGCGTCGCTCAGTAGAGGGTACCCGAAAGGGTAAGCCGCCGGCGGACCACCGAAGGAATGTAACATAGTTCCAGTGGCCCGCCAATAAAGGCGGAGAGATGGCACACGGCGGGTTTCTTTAGTGGGTGAGGGCCCCACACTACCCTGTTCGTTGCCCCGAACGACGGGGTGTGCGGTTAGGTACATTTTTTCGCGCCTAAAAAAAAAAAAAAAAAAAGGCCGAACATGGAGGAATCTGAAAGCCACCGAACTATATGTGTTAGAGCGCAAATTAGTAGAGGTCCAACAGTGGAACTACAGGCTTGGATTGCTTATATTCATAAATTTATATCTTTATATTTATGACATAGGTACGTTCAATTCCGCACTCTCATATGACAGCTTTTTTACAATATCAATGCATACTTTTATTCCTCACTAGCCTTTGCCCGTGGCTCCGCCGCAGCCCAAAGCTAGTTTTTAGGTCATATCTCAGGATTTTTTTCTCAAATATGTTAAATGTGGCGCAGCGTAGGACGGCCTTCCACCAGGTGGACCGATGACCTGGTCAAGGTCGCAGGCATTCGTTGGATGCAAGCGGCACAGGACCGTTCGCTGTGACGTTCTCTTGGGGAGGCCTATGTTCAGCAGTGGACGATGAAAGGCTGATGGATGATGATGATGATGGATGTTAAATGTACAGACATAGCTCTGTTACAGTTTTGTAATAGTATTATAGATTATGTCTACCACACATCCACTAAAACTAATTCATACCAATGATGTTTTAAACAAAAAAGATTAAGATATCGCACTGGCGCGCCGTAATTGTTGCGCACGAAGTCGGGCAATTGGCCGAATTTGTTTTAGTCGTTGATCTTGTGTCTCTTTTTGTATAATGCGTTCCGTATTATCTATCGCGTAGTCTACACACACATCTAAAAACTAGTACTTTGCCATAATGCAACAATATCGGTATAGGTATCGGTAAGCTATTTAGTATGATCATAACTCATCTTTACTTAAATATAATTGATTCACGCCCATTTTACAACGTAACATGATTATACTTATAGAAAAGTAGGCAATTGTAGGAGATAGTGTAAGGCCTCATACACACATAACATATAATAACATAGCATCACGTCTGTATTCACAGAAGGGGTAGGCAGAGGTGTATTACATAACTACGGTTCGCCAGCTAGTTTAAGTCCCACGTAATAGGGGGTGAGCCTATTGTCGTCTACCGGGCACATTTCCACACTCCAGGCTGCTACTGAGAATTTTTTCTTTTTACGAAAAAGCTCAATAACATTGCCCGACCCGGGAATCGAACCCGAGACCAGCAGTCGCACACACTATCTCTGCACCACAGAGGCAGTTCATACACACGAGCGGCACTTAGACGTCAGCAGAGGCAACTGCAGCCCTGGTCGCGCTAGCCGTCGCCCGTTGGCGGTTGGCGTCGATCAGTATCAATGTCTGCAGTCGAGTAATGGCGACGGCTGCAGTTATGCGCGCTGTTTTTTAGTTAAACTTCAAATAAACCAAGATTACGCACGTCAAAATGTGTGCCAGCGATATCGATATCGATTAGTTATTTGAGTCAATTAAAAAACACGAGTGCATTTGGAACTACAAAGTGACAAAATATTAAAAAAAAACAGAGCGTAAGCGTCAGTATGAAATTAAGTAATAAATAATTTCGAAGAAAGGACCACCATTGAAAAAAATGGTCTTGGTAAGTAAATTGCTTATACATACACATACATAGAAACAGAATGTTGCAAAATAGCTATTTAGATACAGTAGCGATACTTTCATATAAGCCAAATGCCTTGCTTGTCCTGGAAAAATTATCAATGCCCACTAAAAAGTTCCAAATGTGAGCGTTTTGTTTTTAAAATTTAAAAATAGATGAATTTATAAATAGATTCGCATTTAGAACTGTGTGTAAAGGGGGTCCATTGCGCTACTGATTGCCCTAGATTATTTGGCTGTCACTAGCCACTACAACTGTAGCTGTCGGCGCTGTTCGCGCTAACCGTGGACATCTGCCGAACAACGTCAGCAGCAGTCGCCGACACGCGGACGGGTGCAGTTGACAGTCGACTTCAAAGTGCCGCTAGTGTGTATGAGGCCTTACTATGCTCTTATTTTTGATATTGTGTCTTTTTTAAAAGTAACAACATTTATAATTTAAAAAATAATTTATTTATAGTAATGTCGATTAGATATTTGATATAGTTAACGCATTTGTTACCCTCTTTATTCAGAGGCGACAGTCGGGCGCCACACGGTCTGTACTGGCGCCATACGTCCCCATGTTCCCGGCTGCGGCAGTTGCGCGTCGAATCTCGCCCTCTACGTAACACCATGGGGATTATCCATGCGATATTTATATACGCCCTCTTAGTAAACATTTGTGTCTTTGCAAGAGGTTACGGAGGCCACAGCGGACATGGTGGTCACGGGGGATACGGTGGCCGCGGCGGATACCATGGTGGTTATCATGGAAGTTATTCGGGTCATGGATCATACGGCTATCATTACGTCATGGCAACTCACACCCACTACACATACCATCCACCAAGATCAATATCTTATTCGTGCAGCGGTTGCTCGTCATCTGCTACTTACCCTGTGTTCAATCGACAACCCCCTCCTTACGTATACGTGTTTAAAGACTCCGGCAGCAGATACAACCAATTACTAACAGGTCTCGCGTTGTACAATCTAGGACGTACGTCTGGAGGAAGCCACCATACCGGTCTACGTTACGCACCACATCCGCAAGAAAAATGTTCAATGCAAATTATTGAGCGGCAACACTTCGAAGAGATAGAACTCCCGTGTTTTATAATATCTTCGTTCATACAGTCGACTCCAGCAAATAACACTTTCTCGGTTGACATAACCTCGTCCCAAATTGATGTGAAACCTTATTTAAGTGCAGGAGATCCTATAGATGTGACAGATGACCAGGTATGTGTTTTATGGTACAATTCAACACACAAAGAAAGAAATCATGTTCCCTGTACATTGTTGAAAGAGTACGCGAAAACAATTCGGCCTGATGGAGTTCCGGTATATGTTTGGCTGCCGACGCTTCTTGGAGCCATTTTGGCAATATATTTATGTTGTTTTTGTTTTTATAAGATAAAAAAGAATAGAGTAAAAGAAGCAGCGCCGCTTAATCATACACCTGTTGAGGGATATTGCGCTACTTATTAGTTATTTTTCAATAACATAAAATAAATATTCTGTTATTACTCATTATGAAAATTTTGTCATTTTAGCCATTTGTTAATTAGGTTTTTTTTTTTTGCTTATTACTATATAACTTATTATATTGTATATCAGGATGCCTTGAATATTGCAGGCAAATTCAAATCTCGTTCACACTCGAGTTTGTGTCATATTCAAGAAATTGTCAAAGTTCTTAGATTTAATCTTAATAATAGTATGTAGGTACTATATTTTGAGCTATTTTAGTGCTAATTGATGTACCTAAATATTTATATATGTATATCTACTCGTATAAAACATAACTAGAGATATATTGATGATGTGTGTTAAATGTTATGTTTTTTTAGGAAACAAAATTAAATAATGTGGAGGTATGAAACGAATTATCTTAAAATCTTTTCCAATTTTACTTACTCCGTTACCTAATACTGATGTATCATATTTACAATTATATTATTACAATAAAAGTGCATTTCCAAATTAAACTACATGTTATGAAACGACTGACGTTTTAGATTTAGGTATAGGACATATCCACTCAATAAGATGATACTAAAATATCTTTTAGTTACACTCCATTTCTTTTTTTTTGTTATCTATACTATTATAAAACTGTAATAGAGCTGTGTCTGTACATTCAAAATATTTGAGAAAAAATGACTGTAATAGGCTATATAGGCGTGTCTAAACACAAAACATTTTTTTTTAGAATTGTTGTCTGTTTGTTTGTTCGCACATCACACAAAAACTACTGAACGGATTTTAATGCAACTTTTTTTATTTGAAAGGCCTTGATTAGACTTAAAAACTGGTATACATTTTATCCCGCTACTATATCGGGAACCTGAGATATAACCGAAAAACTAGAAAATTATTTAAACTAGATTTTTTTGTAGAATTTATTTAAAAGAACTACTAGATGGATTTTGATGCAACTTTTTTTATTTGAAATGCCTTGATTTGTTTTAAAAACTGGTAGACATGTTATCCCGCTACTATATCGGGAACCTGAGATATAATCGAAAACCTAGCTTTTGGCTGCGGCGAAGCCGCTGGCAAAGGCTAGTTTCTAATAGAACTGATTAAAAATTATCACTTAAATATATTTAAAATGAGTTTTCTTCTATACTTTTATGCTAATGCATATTAATTTAATATTACAAACGCCAATGTAACTCTGTGCATTCATTCTGTTCGTTCGTCACAACAAAATTTCTTAGCTATGATGAGATTTTTTCAGAAGTATAGTGTAGGTACACACCAAAAATGTAATTTTTTTAATTCAATCCTTACGATGAAGATTAGTGTGATTTTACTTCTTCTTTATTTGCTGTTGAAAATATGCAAGTTATTAAAATTAGTTTAAGCCGTCATCATAACAATAATTAAACAAGAGCTTTTGTAACAAGCCGGATTCCACGTGAACAAAGCTAAGAGTTCAGCTATTACCATTCCATTAATTCCATTAGACTTATCAATCTTGCGAGATACAAAACTTCAAAGCATGTTTAATGAGGAACTTCACGATAGATGTTGTAGAGGAAAGAAATAAATTAAACGATTAAACCATAAAGATATAAACGTCAAAAAGTTTTCTTACTGCATGTCATATTGTATGATAATTGATCCCTTACCAATAAAGTTGTCAAAGCCGTGTGAAGTATTTTTTTATTTTATTACTATTTATCACTAGTTTTCCGCTACAGACAAAAGTCAAACACATCTCATACGAAAATTTGAGAGAAAAATAAAAATATGTCATGTAGTTCGTAATGGACAATCCCACACAGCCTCATTTTTCAAGTTCCCAGGCCTGCCAATCTACCACCGGCGGACTACTCAAGTAGTGTCACATAGTTCCAGTGGTCTGCCAATACAGGCGGGGAGACGGTCTATTAAGTGAGCGAGGGCCCCGCACTACCCTTTTGGTTGCCTCGAACGAAGGGGTGTGCGGTTAGGTAAGTACATTTTGTCCCACCTTACCAAAAAAGTCTCCCCAATCTGTGTAGGCGAATGCTTCAAAAAAGGTGGCGACTACACATTCACTTTTCTAAACTTGCAGTCAGCTTCAAAATTACAGCAGTGATTTCATAAATTAATTGCTTTTCTCACAATCGTCCTTAATTCAGTGATTAATTGGCGGGCCACCGGAACCTTATTACATTCCTTCAGTGGTAGGTATATTATTAGTATCTACATGGTAGGGTAGGTATCATCATCACCAATAAAGGCGGGGGATGGCCATGGAATAAAATCAAAGAGACAACTATTCCGTAACGCGTTATCGAGCTGTCAGGTGATCTATGTGTGTAGAGGGTACCCGAAAGGGTAAGCCGCCGGCGGCCCACTGAAGTAATCCACACAGTACCAGTGGTCTATCAACACAGGCGGAGAGACGGCACACGGCGGGTTTATTTAGTGGGGGGGGAAATTACCCTGTTCGTTACCCCGAACGACGGGCTGTGCAGCTAAGAACATTTCCTCGCCACAACAAAACAAAAAAAAAAGATCATCATCACAAAATCCGCTTCTGATCATAGAAATAGAAGCCACACTGCTGCGACAATAGCTATGAAAATATGTTTTTGTAATTGTTTCGGTGGTCTAGTGGTAGTAGTATACGACTACCGATCATGAGGTCTCTTGTTCGATTTCTAGGTCGGGCTAGCAAAAAGTTATTAGGATTTTCCGTTAAGAAATTCTCAATAGCAGTCCGGAGGTAGAAAGTTGGCGGTGTTTCACCCCTGTTCCTTGGAAAGCACGAAAATCCGTTGGTCTGCGCCTAATGTCTGTCCGGCCGTGTTGGATTGGAATGCCGTCTTATCGGATAGAGAGTGGACTTGTATTTGTACACACGGTCGTGCACTATAATATCTACTACGTACGCACATGGCTAGTGTCTATTGACACTTGCCGCCATGACCGACATTACGGTCTAGAGACAATGATAATACCGCTCTTTAATTTTCAAGAACTAGGATTTTCAGAATTGTCACATGTACATTTAACACGTTTTGCAGCATAAAAACATGTATGCTCTATTATTTGTAAGGAATCTGTACGTAATTTGCCCATGATTTGATTTAAAATCCTAACTATTATAAAACTGTAACCTAGATATTTGAGAAAAAAATACTGTATTAGGCTATATATGCGTGTCTACACAAAACATTTTTTTTAGATTCTTTGTCTGTTTGTTTATCTACTTGTTCGTTCGCGCATCACGCAAAAACTACTGAACGGTTTTCAATGCAAGTTTTTTATTTAATAGCTCTTGATTAGACTTAAAAACTGGTATACATTTCATCCCGCTACTATATCGGAAACCTGAGATATGACCTAAAAACTAGCATTTGGCTGCGGCGGAGCCATGGGCAAATAGATTATTGAACGAAAACTATTTATAATATTGGTATGAACAAAATTTTACGAACCTGCTAAAAAGCACATCATGTCATTGACGGGAAATGAGGCCATCTGCACAAAATATTATTTGTATATTATTTTCTTTAATTTATTTTTGTTTATAAGATATCTTGGGTAGGTAGATACGTATTAACGTTTACTGTAAACATAAATAATGCATGTTAGTAATCAATGTCGTAATTCCTTTTTGGTTCAGTTCATTTAGTTGTTAGGTATATTTAAATTTATACTGAAAATATACACACATTAACTTAATGTGTGTAGGTTTTCAGTAGGTATAAATTCGTAAATAGTCTTATTTACGAGTACATATGTATTATTTACCTATCTTTCGCTTTTTTTTTATCAGATCATAAATATATCTAGCTCGCGGGTGATTACCACAGCTGCCGTTTGCGGTGTTTGCGATTTGCGCGCCCTCCTAGAATCGAGCTTGACCCTAGGCGAACAGGTTTCGCAGCCCGGGCAGCAGCCCCGGTCGCGGCTTCTTCTTCCTTTCGCGCCGTTTTGGCCCTTGGGTGACCGCCGCCGTAGGTTGCGTTTCATTACAGAGTTACTGAACTCTGTAATGAAACGCAACTCTATCGAGTTTATACTTTAATTCTTTAATTCTTTATTGTACACACAAACGAGTAAAGTAAATAGATACAATAAATATAAATGATGTACAAAGGCGAGCTTAATTCAGCACTGAATTTTCTACCAGCAAACCCTTTAAGTAGTAGAGGATTATCTAATACACAAAGAGTAAGGAAGTGTACAACACAAGAAAAGTAAATATTTGATTTATTCTAAAATACATAGGTAAATACAAATAAATAAATAAACATAAATTTAAATTATATACATAATTATATATATAAATACACACATATATATACATATATAGATGTATAATGATGTAAATAAATATAATATCTATATACTAAAAAAATACTTATTGACTGTTAACAAACGATAGAAAATGTTCTTTTAATTTCGTCTTGAAAACGCACAAAGACGTGCTTTCGCGTATATTTTGAGGAAGATTATTCCAGAGCCGAACCGCTTGGACAGTAAAAGAGCCATCGTACCAACTAGAATTGTGACTAGGAGTGCGTAATAAGAGAGAAGAAGAAGTGCGGCATGGCTTACCCCGAGGGACAAGATACTCAAAGCGGTCACGCAAGTAGGAAGGGGAATGAGGATTGTGTAGAATAGAAAAAAGGAAAGAGAGAATGTGAGAATCCCGTCGCTGCCGAATAGGCAGCCACTTTAATTTCACACGATACTCAGTGACGTGATCGTATTTACGGAGACCGAAAATGAAGCGGATGCCTAAATTTTGCAGACGTTCGAGTTTATTTAGATGTTCCTCCTTAGCATCCAGGAAACAGATGTCAGCATAAACTAGCAGCGGTAGAAAGAGGGACTGTGCAAGAATAACTTTGGTTTGAAAAGGCAGGAATTTCTGGAGGCGCTTGAGCGACTGAAACGAGCAGAACATTCTTCTGCTAACCTCTGCAATGTGATTATCCCAGGACAAGTATTGATCAAAAAGAACGCCTATATTATACTTGTTTGATTCGTCTTGATAATTTTATTTCTACAATATAATTTCGATGTTTTCACATCTGCTAGACGTCCCGCGACGTCTAGTTTTCTATAAATAGGTAACGTTTGTGAGTTTGTGACGTTGTAAGGGGTAATCTCTGGATCTACTGAACCGATTTTCAAAATTATTTCACCAATAGAAAGCTACGTTATTGTGGAGTGTCATAGGCTATAATAATTTCCAAAATTAATTACGCATCTTTACTTAAACTTGAATAATGTAATCCAAGTTGTAAAAAAAATTGCTCTCATAGCGTGCGCTGCGGAAACTATTCAGGATAGAACAAAACAATGTACTACAATATTAAAGAACGTATCAAAATCTGTAAAAAAGTCTGCGATAGCATATGCCTATCTCCTACGGATAACTCACAATAACTGCTTTTACTGTTAAAATTGTGGATTAAAAATAATTTTTGTGAATTAAACACAAAGTGAAAAATATGAAATCGAAAATAACAGTCAGGAGCAGGATTTGAACCTGCATCTCCTGGATACCGTCCAGATGCTTTACCAATTCAGCCATCCTGACAATTGCTCCTGACTGCTAATTTCGATAACACATTCATACTTAACGTCTTTGGGTGACGCCTGCACCATCTGTCGGAAGTATTTTCATACATTATACCGACCAGGTAAACTTAATTTTACAATTAAGATTTTACCTAATAATGACGCAAACCCTATAAATATTTAGATATTTTTATATATATTTTTAGCATTTGACATGCTTAGCACTATACATTAAACACAAAGTGAAAAATATGAAATCGAAAATAACAGTCAGGAGCAGGATTTGAACCTGCATCTCCTGGATACCGTCCAGATGCTTTACCAATTCAGCCATCCTGACAATTGCTACTGACTGCTAATTTCGATAACACATTCATACTTAACGTCTTTGGGTGACGCCTGCACCATCTGTCGGAAGTATTTTCATACATTATATCGACCAGGTAAACTTAATTTTACAATTAAGATTTTACCTAATAATGACGCAAACCCTATAAATATTTAGATATTTTTATATATATTTTTAGCATTTGACATGCTTAGCACTATACATTAAACACAAAGTGAAAAATATGAAATCGAAAATAACAGTCAGGAGCAGGATTTGAACCTGCATCTCCTGGATACCGTCCAGATGCTTTACCAATTCAGCCATCCTGACAATTGCTCCTGACTGCTAATTTCGATAACACATTCATACTTAACGTCTTTGGGTGACGCCTGCACCATCTGTCGGAAGTATTTTCATACATTATACCGACCAGGTAAACTTAATTTTACAATTAAGATTTTACCTAATAATGACGCAAACCCTATAAATATTTAGATATTTTTATATATATTTTTAGCATTTGACATGTTTAGCACTATACATTAAATATGGTATTAATTTATATCTTTATCCATCCATCCATCCATCAGCCTTTCAACATCCACTGCTAGACATATGCCTCCTCAAGGAAACGCCACAACGGGCGGTCCCGTCATGGGGGATATGCCATAGTCGCCACGCTTGGCAGGCGTGGCGATCGCAGTGGATGTTGTTAATACTCGAGGGAGTGCTGCTGCCCACTCTACCGGTATTCCCTCAGTCGGCTCTTACGACTCCCGTGGGTAGAGAGGGGTGGGACAATTCTAAAGCCGGCCCCACACAGCCTATATCTTTATAAATATGTTTTAATTACATGGGACGAATGTACCATGAGTTATAGAGCTCATATTGAAGCCGTGAAGCGTACGCCAAAAGACATCAGAAACTCAGACGCTGATATGGGTGGTGTTACTTTTGTTTTTGCGGGCGATTTTCGGCTAACGTTGCCATTAATAACAAAAGGAACACGCGCCGATGACATCAGGGCATGCATGCTTAAAATCATCATGCTTATGGAGTTCCGTTGAAACTCTCAATTTACGAACAAACATGAGAGCCCACTTGAGCGACAACTACGATAACGACTTTCCGCATCAACTACTGAATCTTGGAGAAGGAAAAATTTGCTGTCCTAACACCAACAGTAGGGATGACATTAAACTTGACAATCGGTTAGGTCACATATTACACAGGTTAGAAGATCTGATAGACGCAATATATCCCGGTCTTGGAAGTTTAATGGAAAGAGATTATCATTGGCTTTGTTCTAGGGCAATAGTCTCACCCAGAAACGATTCAGTGAATGAGATAAATAAAATAATTTTAGGAAAAATTCCCGGTCAGGTCAAACACTATAAGTCCATTGACACGGTGTGTAATATTGAGGATACAGTGCACTATCCTCAAGAATTTTTAAATTCTTTGAGTCCTTCTGGCTTACCTCCCCACGACCTTATGCTAAAAGTTGGCATTCCTATCATGCTTTTAAATAGCGACGAATCTCACGAAGAGCCACCGTGCCGGGCCTGTAACGGTGAGGCTTCTTGACGCCACCGGTAGCAGGTGCGCTCTTCCGCGCAGCCTTGGTGGCGAGGGAACTTGAGACCCCCCCACATGTGTAATGGCACAAGGCTGCTCATAAAAGAGTTGCGGTTGTATCATTTGGTACTAAAATATATTGTCTTTCAGGAGTTCCAACCCGAGATAAGCCAACATATAACTGCCCATGGGAAAAACAGTGCTTTTTCAGGTCAATGCCCACCAGAGAAAATGTAACTAATATAGTATATCGAGAAGTTCTGAACAATTAAAATAAGTAAACATGATGTAAATAGTGTATATTAACATCAAGTAATAAAAATAACAACAAAAAACAGTAACATAAAAAACACAAAACATACAATAAACAATAACAAAAAAAAACAAAAATCCAAAATAAAAAAAATCATCATCATAATTTTTATTTATCCCGAACTTTTAAGCTGAAGTATTACGCGGGACAAACGGGCCGAGACAAAAATATTACTAATGCGGAACGGAGTCCGCGGGCACTGCTAGTCTTTTTATAATCCGCGACCAATAGTAAATTCAAAAACTACCAAAATTCTGTCCACGTTTTCTCCAACTGACGGAGCGATTCATGAGGATCTTGTAGGTGTGTAAATAAAATTTTGTAGGAATTGACTGAAGAACTATTGATGAACACGTCAGAATAATCGTGCATGATACATTCAAATAAGTACTTAATGTAAGTAGGACGCATACTACTTTGTTTTCATAGGATGTAATACTGCAGTAACCTTTTCGTGGAAGACAGAAAATTCAATATTTTTGGGGTTATGATTTCAAGACGAATTTAACCTTCGTGAGTACCTTTGTTTTTTTTTTAATTTTTATTTTAGGTGGGCATAAACGTCCTACCGCACACCTCGCTGTCCGGGGAGACAACGGGGTAGTGTGGGGCTCTCACCCGCTAAAAACCCACCGTGCACCCTCACCCGCCCTTGCTACGGCGTTAGTGCTCGTCAAAGTGCCACCGTCCATCCAATACCAGGCCCTGATATTTGATGTGGGCCTGGATTGGAAAGCCCAAACCGTTGACCGTTATCGAGGCGCTGGCGGTTGGGCCACGTCGGGGCCCATGGAAGAGTAGGGCCTCCGACTTTTCAAGGGCCACTCTAAGCCCCAGCGCCTCGATCCGCCTGACCACCTCCGTGGTACCTGAGGTGGTCAGCGTTGCCGCCTCCTCGAGGGTCCCGCCCCGGGCTGTGACGAGCGTATCGTCTGCGTAGCAAATTACGCCCAGCCCGGGGGGGAGCCGGCCACGGAGGACCCAGTCGTAGCCGATGTCCCACAGGAGCTGCCCTAGAACTGAACCCTGTGGGACGCCGCACGACATAGCCCTCCTTACAACGTCCCCTTCCCGGTCCACGAAGAGGACGCTGCGGCCGTCGAGGTAGTCCGCCACCAGCCGTTTTAGGTAGAGGGGCACTCCATGGTACCGGAGTGCCTCCTTGATGCAGCCGAATCGCAGACTATTGAAGGCGTTGGCAATGTCGAGCGACACCGCCAATAGCACTTCCCCCGAGGTGACGGCCTCCGCAGCCGCGGCCTTCAAGCGCAGGATGGCGTCGACCGTAGACCGACCCGCCCGAAATCCGAACTGGGCATCGGACATGTCGGGGCCGACCGCACCTAGGTTCCGGATGATGCAGGCAGCGACTACCCGCTCGAGAAGTTTGCCCGGCTCTGCAGCAACACGATGGGCCTGAAGGCCGCGACTGTATTCGGAGACCGTCCCGGCTTCAGCAGGACACGAGCTTCCCCTCCTTCCAGCAGTCAGGGAACCGTCCGGACACCAGGCAAGCGTCGAACAGTCCCCTGAGGCGGGGCTTTAGGTGGTCGAGGACCAAGGCCAGCACTCGGGCGGAAACCGCGGCGCTTCTCCGCATACGCGCTGCCGCCGCCCCCATTTCCGTCGTCGTCACAGGCGGTACCTCCCCATCGTCGGCCTCCCGGTCATCATCTGGCGGAGCCATGGCCGGGGGCTTGTGCACCGCCCGTGAAGGGAATAGTCCCTCAACCACCTTAGAGAGGAAGCACGGCTGGAGTGTCCCCGTAAGGGGAGGGGCCTGGGCGCGGAGCTTGTTAAGCGCGGGAGTTCTGTCCGCGACCTTCGTGAGTAACTATAACAAGGCCTGTACTCGTATAATCTGCGATGGTTAATAAAATGGGGTGCAGATTTTTTTTGGTCTTGTCAATTATTTTAAAGAGTTAGGATTGATTATAGAGATGGCTTATTAATGTCATCTGGTTTCCGTCAACATGATTCGTATCACATAAATAAATAAAATTATTATATATATTTCATTTTGAGAACTGGGCCAGTTGAAAGTAGTTTTGAGCAAAATGAAAACCAAGACTACATGAAGCAAAGCCAAGACTTAGTATTGGTTTTATTTGCTTAGTAAGAAAGTAAGCTAAAGATTTATACCAAATAAAAAAAAAACTAGACGTCGCGGGACGTCTAGCAGATGTGAAAATCGGAGCAATCGGTCGATTTTCTAAAACTCGCTGAAAAGCTGCCGTTATTGTGCGAGAATCGGATGGATGCCGGACGTTCGGGAATCTCTCACGGTAAATTCTCAACGCAAGAGAAGCATTGCCACGGGCTTCTCCTAAACACATCAACATGTTTCCGTATTCACGAGCACTGTACACGTATGCCGCAGGCATTGTTAAATACAAAAAATACTCAAAAATAATAAAACAGCAAAACGTAACAAAAAAACTTAGCACAAAATTTAAAACTAACAAAACAGTATAAATACTACCGAGTAGTAACAATCGAAGCTAATAATATGGAACCGTAACGCGCGTTTGCTCTCGAACTGAGTCGGAATGAAACTGAGTATAGGGACAGTGGGACACGAAAAAAGTAGCTTTACTTTTTAGTATCGAGTTATTTTCTTTTCGATACCGATATTTTTGTAATCGATACTTTTATTCAATGAGTACTTTTAGCAAGGTATCGTATCGAAAAAAATTTAGAGATTACCTAAATTAAACTTGGCTTCATGGCTCAAGTTTATGGCAACGCCATCTAGATCAATCTTGTCAAAACCTTCTAAAATATTTTGATACCATTCTTTCATTAAATTCCTTCAATCAATGTCTAATGGTACCAATACATTTAATGCGATACTTGGGATCGATACTTTTGAAGCGATACTGGTATCGATACTTTCGTTTAATATTAAAACTTTAAGCGCATTATACCGTAGGTAAAGTACTCAATACCTTAAAGTATCGATACTTTTGTGTATTGGTATGTATTGCTTATTGCGCACTTGATTGTTATTTTGTTTATTCAAGTATACTCTAAAAGTACTCACAATTGAAGAATTGCTGAAGTTTATTAATAAAAAGTTCGATTTCAAATGGTATCGAACATTTAATGCGATAGTTAACTTGGGATTGATACTTTTGAAGCGAGACTGGTATCGATACTTTATCATATCATAACCTTAAGCGCATTATACCGTAAGTAAAGTACTCGATACTTTGAAGTATCGATACTTTTGTTTCGATAATTTTATGAGTACGATACTTTTTTTTCGATACTACTCAAGAGTATAGTATCGATACTTTCTATTCGATACCGTGTCCCTACTGAGTAACTAACTTGATAGTTCATAGTAGATAGATACCTACTAGTCTAGTAAAACATCAACAGACACCGCGTTTGTCGGTGACCGACAAAGTAGCATCAAAAGAAACCGCCTTTGTCGGTATCCGACAAAGTAAAGAATTTTAAAGTTTTTTTTAATCGGCGGTGTTTTTTTAATGTGCAAATATCAACGAATAATAGAGAAAGCAGTCGAGGTTATTGAATCAGAAGATAGAAACCAACTAATTTTGAAGGCAAGGAAAATGTAGGTACCACGTCATGTCACACCGCACGCGTGGCTTTTGTAGGCATTTATTTTTGGCGTGGGTGCGGGGGGATTCCTTATTAATTTTAATAACGCAAATTTTTGAGAGTTTAGTTGACTCAGTTGTTCAGTTCCGTGTTCACGGTGTTCACTGACTTGCATGTGCGCGCGAGTGATACCTAGATACAATTGTACCTTTGATCGATTTATTAATTCTTGTAGTTATTATTTTATTTTTACGTTGTGTGTTTCTTAACAAGTTTTTTTTGTTTTTATTATTGTTTTGTATTAATAATGCCTGACGCGTACGTTTATAGTGCTCGTGAATACGGAAATACGTGAATGTGCTTTGGGGAAGCTCGTGACTTTCTTCGTCTTTCGAAGAGTCGAACCCGGTAGTCGACTTTGTCAACGCTGAGGAAACCTACTTTGGTCTAGGTCGGTAAGCTTTTTCATACCTACTATTTCTTTTGAAACTTAGCATTATTGTTTTTAATAGGTAGATAGGTACCTACCTAACTGAATACTTACATTGGAACTTCTAATGTTTCCAATTTGGAAGTGGCGTAGTGGTTTGTAATGCGACTGCTAGTCACGAGGTCTCGGGTTTTTTCCAAAGAAATTTCTCAGTAGATCGGTACCTGCCTAGCAGCCTGTAGTTTGCTAATCAATGTGCCCGGGAGATGGCAAATGTATTAGGTATGCGGGGCTTAAACATAGCGAACAGTGGATGGCAAGAAAAATACACCTCTGCCTACCCCTTCGGGATACAGGCGTGAAAGTATGTTATGTTATTAACCATATCTAAACGATGTAAGTATGTATTAAAAAAGTTGGACCCGTCGATCGACCTCTTTCTCGAATTTGTGCCTACCTAACTGGACTGTTTGTCCCAGGTAGACATAATGGTCGACAACTTCGAGAAGCGCACTCCCGACTAGGACCGGTGCTAGAAGTTATCCGAGCGATGTACATATACACAAGAACCCGACCACAACAGTCGGGCAGTTGCCCACCAGACACAACACCCGTCTGGTTAGAGCATCCTCCCTTTTCAATGGGGGATGAGGAACTCACCACCCCTGTTCCTCTCACCCCAAACTGGTGACCCCGAGCAAGAACGTCAGCGCAGCCTTCGCAAGCTACGTCATCATCACTTCTTCAAGCTTTCGAGCAACGAGTCATACAGCCAGCCAGCATCCACGGCTACTACGGGTATCCTGACCACCAGTATGCAGCATCACCCACAGCCTTCTCAGCGACCTTGGCACAGCACACTGTACTTCGGCGGGTCAGCAAGCAGAGACGCACTTCTCTCCTGGTCGACGCAGCAGCCAGCCACTAGACAAGTGGATGGCCTTCGAGATATCCTCATATAGGCCCTCCACGTCATCGGAGTGTGTCGAGGTCGGTGCGTAAACCTGTATGACCTTCAACGAATACCGGTTGGTTATTCTGAGTATAAGGTACGCTACCCTACTCGACACACTTGCAATCCTCTCCACATTGCCTACGAGAGACCTGCGAACGAAAAACCCGCCACCCCCTGAGGACTAGTGGTCGCCCTCCCGGTGGAAGAGCAAGTTTCCGGACTGGAGGATTGTCGTGCCCTCACCCTCTCTTCGGACTTCTGACATAATGTCCCAGTGGATCTCGCTCAATTCCCCTTCCAGCTCGGTGATTCTCTCGTCGGTCCGAAGTGTTTGAACGTTGTGCGTTACCAGGGCCAGAGATCGTTGTTTTTGGTAGCCTTGCCGCGACCGGAGATTCTTCGCACCGCTACCGTTAGGCCACGGAATAGCGGAGCTGCCGTGACTGGGGGCCGTTTTATGTTGGGTGCTCATTTTTTTTGGGGGATATTGCCGTAATCGCCACGCTTGGCAGGCGGGTTGGCGATCGCAGTGGATGTTATTAATACTCGAGGGAGTGCTGCTGTCCACTCCCACGGTATTCCCTCAGTTGACTCTTATGACTCCCATGGGTGGAGAGGGGTGGGACAATTCTAAAGCCGGCTTAACCATGAACCCCACAGAAGATCAGTGTAAAACAATGGTAGGTTCTCCTATTGTTTTATTTCGTATATCTGGCAGTAATACCACATCGTCTATCGAAATCGAGTAAATACGTACATGTGATGGGTCCTGAAATGTTCACTAGACTTCCACCCTTATTCATCAGAACAGGATCTGCATTTAAATATAAGCTCAGACTTTGGCTCATCCAGAATGCATTTTATTAATTCGTCGAGTACTATTCATAAGTAGTTGACTATAATAATGTTATTGTTCTTTCCTTATTTTCTCAAGAATATTAAAAATCATATAAATATACTAAAATATTGAATTATTAAATAAAGATTTGTTATTAAAACACTACACACTACAAACTATCTACTTAATTAAATAATTATTGATGGACAAGTGTCACCACCCAATTCTTTCTCACGTGTGTCGTACGAGGCGACTAAGGCAAGTAAGGAATTATCACCCATTGTATTACTGGTGGTAGGGCTGGATACCAATTGGGAGTACTCACTTGCTATCAGGCCCGAGCGGTCCTGATAGCAAGTGAGTGGTGTAGTTGAGTCCATGAGCGACAGTTACCAGTTAAAACCAGGTGGGCCGTGGCTCCTCTGCCACCACAAGCAATAATAAACTAAAAATAAAAAAATGAGCGACGGTTACCATTTACCATAGGATGGGCCGTAGCTCGTCTGCCACCATACTCAATAAAAAAATCTTTAAAACGAAAATAATCATATATAAATGACGTACTGTTATTTATAATTAGATCTGTTATTGTTGACTTGTAATTTTAAATTACAAATAAATATGTTATTCTGCTTCGATCGAGAGCGCGGGAGGCCCCCGTATATACTTATCTTTCATAATCTCCTTATTATATGTAGGTACTTCTATTTTTTTCCTTAGATTTGGTGAAGCGCGTGTGATGCCTCTGGTGTTGCTAGCTGCGGCAACCGCTTACCATCAGGTGAGCGTGACGGAGGCCCATATCCCGTGCTTATCCCTCAGCTTCTCCTTATTATACTTTCTATCTCTTTCCTTAGATTTAGCGTAGCGTGTGTGATGCCTCTGATGTTACTAGCGTATTCAGGCTACGGCAACCATCAGGTGTGCCTTATGCTATTTTGTCAACCGGATAGTACGAAAAAAAGTGAAGCTAGACTTAACAATTATATCGATGTAGGCATTTGGTACACCATTTCCACAGAGTTTAATATTGACATGAAAAGGTTAAAAGTTGTTGCGAGTTATGGAAGCGTTAAATAGCATGGGCTTTGAAACAATAAATCAACTCAAGCGATCTTGACGAGTGACGGCAGCAAAATATTTTGTAAAATGCAGTATGAAAAAAATAATTGTGTTGAGATAAAAATAATTGTGCTGAGTGCAAAATTCTGCCACACAGTCAAGAATATATTGAAGAGATGTTATGTGAACTCAGTGAAATCGGTACGGCTATTGCCTTTTTCAGTGGTTGCAATGAAAATCCATGTTAGACCTTTTTTAGTTTGTTTGTGTTTTCGTTAATTAATTTATTTATTATTACGTGGGACCTAAACATAGCTGGCGAATCGTGGGTGTGTAATACACCTCTGCCCACCCCTTCTGGGAATACAGACGTGATGCTATTTAATTTCGTTAACACTTTTATTAAATAACACACTGCCCTAATACTACACCACCATCTTTCGCGACCTAGGGCAGCTTTCATTTCATATTTGAGAAATGAAATGGTGCGCAGTGGCTTTACAATACTCTCGGTATAGTTGAATTCATGAGCAGTGGTTACCACTTACCATCAGGTGGGCCGTGGCTCGTCTGCTATCATTAGCAATAAAAAAAGTATTCAGTACAAACAAATTGTAGTTAACAAACCAAAAAACACGCTTTAACGGCTGGCAAACTAAAAAGGAGAACTATGTAAAGTGATGGACATCAAATTTTACATAATAGTTCATGGTAGTTTTTTATAAGATTTATTATTATGATTAAGATACAGTAAAAAAGACCTTTTATTTTTGTTTAGTCGGGAAAAAATGCCCCTAACCGTACACCTCGTCGTTCGGAACAACGAAAGTAAAAGTCTGCCGCCTACGCTTTTTTTCAATCGAATTGATTATTACGTTGATGACTTAATTCTTATTTAAAAATGATTAGTAATTTTTCAATTATACTAACCTTTGAACTACATATAGAACGAACATGTATATAAGTAAGACAAAAAATCCATTTTCCAAATTTAATTGTTCCTTTTTAGTTTCACTAAACTATCGGCCTGTATGATGGCCGTTTTGACGTTTGTCCACTCATGAATTTTCGTATTAATTAATAATTACATTTGAAGGAGCAAAAACTACTACCGCCGGCAAACACGCGTCAATGCTCAATGCAAAACAAAGCAGTTTCGACTTTACGTTGTTTCGAAAAGTACAAACTGTGAGTGCACTGCGATTGTGATATAGTTTTGACCTGGCTTTGGATTTCGGATATTAATTACTGTTGACCCTTGCTCGTTAATTTGGACTCTGTTTACGCCTTTTGTTGTGGATTTCGTCGATATGGCTGAACGCACACACACATCACTATTGTAATATGTTAAAACGGCCATCATAGCGTGCCGCAACTATAGCTATCAAAGCCATATAAATTAACACAAAGTGCGAATATGATTGGTAACAGCATGTCAAATGCTCAAAAAAATCATAAAAATATCGCAATAGCTATAAAAGTGTTTTTAAACTATTTTATTCTTCTTTTTCTCAAAACAGTATCAAAAGTAAGTACTTTTATTTAGAAGACCATTTTCCTTTTTTCATAGTGTGTGTGACAAAGTTGTTTTTTTTTTTGACTGAATGAAGCATGGGCAGCTGGCACCATCTAGTAGATATACATACGATGAAAAACGAATCTGGCGTGAACTGTAAAAACCTAATAGCATTTTTACAATTCTCACCCATATGTTGGTGGTAGGGTTGGGTACCAAATGGGAGTACTGTTTTCTGTTTTTATTATTTTATTTGTGGACTCCAAGTGGGTCGGTACCACCGTCTTCCGAGAAACACCTCCGCGTGTTTTGGTTGTAGTGGGAGGTTGTCAGCCCACACATTCATTTCCCATCCGCGAAATGAAATCCACCACTAACCATCAAGCCGTGGCTCGTTTGCTACCATTAGCTATAAAATTTATTAAAAAACGTTTCTGCATAATTATAGTACACTTGTATTGATCTTTTAGCATATGACAGCATTACTGATTCATCCAGCTGTTATAAAATAACTAGACCAAAATTATTTATATGCTAAACACATGTTGGATAAATTTATCGCTATATGATTCAAAACTAGCCTGCCCGCGGCTTCACCGCCGCCAAAAGCTGGTTTTTGGGTTATATCTCAGGTTCCCGGTATAGTAGCGGGATAAAATGTATACCAGTTGTGAAGTCTAATCGAGAGCTATCAATTAAAAAAAACTGCATCAAAATCCGTTCAGTAGTTTTTGCGTGATGCGCCAACAAATAAACAGACAAACTGATAAACAGACAAATAGACAAATCTAAAAAAATCGTTTTGCGTTTAGACACGCCTATATAGCCTATTACAATTATTTTTTCTTAAATATCTTAAATGTACAGACATAGCTATGTTCCAGTTTTATAATAGTACTAGCAGTGCCCGCGGACTCCGTTCCGCGTTAGAAATATTTTTGTCCCGGCCCGTTTGTCCCGCGTAATAATTCAGGATAAATGTTCGGGTTAAATAAAAATTATGATGATGAAGATTTTTGGATTTGTGTTTTTTTTATTGCTTTTTGTTTTTTTATTGTTTTTTGTATGTTTTGTTTTTTATGTTACTGTTTTTTGTTGTTATTTTTATTATACACTGTTTACATTATTTACATCATGTTTACTTATTTTACTGCCTCGGTGGTGTAGCGGTAGTGTATGCGACTGCTAATCATGAGGTCTCGAATTCGATCCCCGGGTCGGGCAAAGCTATTGAGCTTTTTCCTAAAAAGAAAAATTCTCAGTAGCAGCCCGGAGTTTGGAAATGTGCCCGGTAGATGTCAATAGGCTCGCCCCTTATTACGTGGGACTCAAACATAGCTGGCGAGTCGTGGGTGTGTAACACACCTCTGCCTACCCTTTCGGGGAATACAGGCGTGATGCTATGTTTACTTATTTTAATTGTTCAAAACTTCTCGATATACTATATTAGTAGTAATATTATCATTTGGTACTAAAATATATTGCCTTTCATGTGTTCCAACCCGAGATAAGCCAACATATAACTGCCCATGGGAAAAACAGTGCTTTCTCAGGTCAATGCCCACCAGAGAAAATGTTTGACCCTGGGACTTATTAATAGTGGGCGCAAAAGAGACCTTGACGGGATACTGGAATGTTTTAAACGGTATAGGTAAATCAGTCAGAATCATGGGTATCCGCGACATATAAGCAAGTTGTCCCACTGCTGGCCCTGTAAGAATGTTCGTCACGATTATATTCTCCCGCAACTCTTTTATGAGCAGCCTTGTGCCATTACACATGTTGGGGGGTCTCAAGTTCCTTAAACGAGGTTTGAAAGGAGCACTTAAGTTGCGGTAGGCGGCGGCTTGGCTGTGCCCCTGGTGTTGCTAAAGTCCATGAGCGGCGGTTACCACTTTCCATCAGGTGGGCCGCTTGCTCGTCTGTTATATATATACATTATAAATAGAAACAAACATTATAACACCGTTTTGCCTGATGACTTGTCCTCCCAGAGACAGTGGGACGAGCCGCTCAGCAAGCAATTAATAGATAATGTTTTTTTTTTCTTTATGCTGTGATAGTGCTGCTGAACGTGCACGTCTTCTGGCTGTGGGACGATGGGAATCAGGTCTATGGCTGCAAGCACTTCCCTCGTTCAATATAGGTACCATGTTGGACGACGCAACTTTCCGCATTGCCACTTGCCTTCGCTTAGGTGCACCAAGTGTTGCTCCGCATCACTGTCATTGCGGGGAAAGGGTCGAAAGCTTATGACACCATGGCTTATTATGCAGTAGGAGTGCAGGTCGTATACCGCGACACGCTCTTCTTAATGACTTTATTCGTCGTGCTCTTGTCGCCGCCGGTGTACCAGCTGTACTTGAACCTAACGGCTTGGTACGTGACGATGACAAAAGATCAGATGGTATGTCACTTCTACCTTGGAAGTTGGGTAGGTCTCTGGTGTGGGACGCCACATGCGTAGACACCCTAGCGCCATCGCATCTTCCAAGTACCGCGGTATGTGCCGGTGCTGCTGCTGCTTCAGCGGAGACGTTCAAACAGCGCAAATATCATAATCTTATTGAAGATTATGTTTTTGAGCCGTTTGGTGTTGAGACGCTAGGGTCATGGGGTCCCAGTGCACTTTCGTTATATAGCGAAATATCAAAAAAGCTAGTCGACTTTTCGCGTGACCAGAGGGCTGGCCTTTACTTTGTACAAAGAAGAAGCATTGCCATACAACGTGGCAATGGTGCCAGCCTTCTGGGCACGTTACCCAATGACGGTGACGCGGAGGAATTCTTCGATGCCTAGAATTAGCCTATTTGTAAATATTATTATTGTACATATAAATAGATACTTTAATTTTATTTACTTGTATACATATATATGTATTAGCGTCACACTAACTCTTATAAAAAGTAGCTTAAATCCTTTTTTGAGTTCCATACTATTTTATTCTTATAAAAGCCGTCTAGGCAACAAAGAATTTCTTATCTCGTAATAATTTATAAAGGGTACTAAATCATCCTTTTATTTTTCTTTCTCAGACATTTCACATTCAACCAATCACGTCCTCACACAAGTGAAGCGTGAAACTGATAACTTGTCACTGTTATCAGAATTTCACTTTTACTAGCCGTTTTCTGTGATTAATGTAGTATCTATTACGTCACTTATCACAGTGATATAGCTTCCGTAATGATCCCATATGAGTCTATTATCTATTATACACGTAAGACTCAATATGATCCACTATAGTGTCTGATTTTAATAATGAAGGAAAGCACTAGTGTCCTTATTCTATTAAAAAAATCTTTTGTAGTTTATTATAAATTATTGTTAACCACAGAGTAAAGAGTAATACTGTGATATAACTGCCGTGTAGCGTTAATTGCAATTTACTTCACATTAAACTAAGTTTTTCTGAGGAAAATATTGTAAGTAACTGCCGTTAAACTGTCATCAATCCATCCATCCATCCATTAGCCTTTCAACGTCCACTGCTGGACATAGGCCTCCTCAAGAGAACGCGACAACGAGCGGTCCCGTCATGGGAGATAATGCCGTAATCGCCGCGCTTCGCAGGCGGATTGGCGATCGCAGTGGATGTTGTTAATACTCGAGGGAGTGCTGTTGCCCACTCCCCCAGTATTCCCTCAGTCGGCTCTTACCACTCCCGTGGGTAGAGAGGGGTGAGACAATTCTAAAGCCGGCCCCACACGGCAGGCTGTCATCAATGCTAGATAATAAAAAGAAAGGCTATGTTGATGTCGAGACTTATGAGCAATAGAAATGCCATTCGCGCTCTCTATGTAAATATATCACAAGCATTCCTACGGATATAAAGCTACGGATTTTGGTTGAATCCCAAGCATTCCTACGGATATACAGCAAATGATTTTAGTAGAATCTGTCGCTCTAGATAGCACTTTAACAAAATTTTAGGGTTGCGATCTAAAGGAGGAAAACTGAAAATACTTGTATAAGCAAATGGTGTGCATATTTATGGTCAATGTCTAACCTCAGCTTTCTTCTTTATTTTTTGGGATCCATTGTAAGTGATATCTATGATGAGTTTTACTCAATCTCGCCTTTAACACTGTTTATATGAATTTTGGTCTATGCATTAAGACATTTACGTACTTATGTACTTTATATAACTAGTATTTCTACAAAACTTTACTTATACACACAACTCTCTGGAGTATATTTTGCTTGGTCAGTTATTGCTTTTACGAGTATGTTACAGTCAATAAAACACAGCCTTTAGTTTTACATTAACTCTTGTCACCTTGCTCTTCATTATCCTTGTCTAATTAGGTGAGTTTATGTCTTAGTGGTAACAAAGTGCTAGACTTAAGACTTCCTCGAGTTACGTGATAGTAATTAGCATCTTCCAATTAGTGTAAATTTACGAGTTGTTGCGGCATAACTCCGTTTTATGTGTTACTTTGTGATTGAAGTGCAACTTCTTAGTCGGCAGTTCGATAATTAACAATTGGATGAGTATTGAGAGTGAAATTTTAAGGACGCGTCATCTGTAAGCACTTCGTTTAATAAAATCAAAGGTGCATCAACGAGGGAGCACCGCACCTATACTTCCAGATGATTTAAGGGCGTATTTTGATAATAATAGAGTCTAGAATTGTGTGCTAAAATTGTTTCTGTGTAACAGGTTAAGGAGTTGTGTTGTTACCAAGTGTACAGTATTGCTTCCGAAATCAATATCATATAATATTATCAGTAAACCAGGTGTATTATTTTTATATTACTACTAGGTACTGATAGAAACCATAAGTATCGACAGTCCGGTCTATTTCTGCCAAGTTCTTCCGCAGTTTAACCTGTCGAACGACATTTATGCGATGTGCTCGTACCGCAGTACAAAATCGGATGCCTCAAGGCTTAAACATCTTATTCGAGATAGTCTTATAGCATCACGCTACTTTAAAATTAATTTTAGGAGATTAATGGGTGACACAGATATGGTTGATACTAATCATTAGATACCAGAACACAGACGCATTAATAAGCCTTCAGTGCCTACGCCTTTGCTTTATTAGTGGTGATAATGAAGGAATCATTGTCTCTCCGCCATTAAACGATTAGGCAAATTACGTGCACCCGCCAATCTGTGGTAGACGTCCCATTTGTCATAACTAAGTGTTATGCGTCATCTTTTATAATACGCACGATTAGAATAATTAAATTCAATACCTAAATTATTTAATTCCTATCACTGGTATTCCTTTCCGATTACAATGAGCGTATTTAAGTAAGAGTAACAAAAGAAAAAAGTAAGTTTTTAATAAATCTTGACGATTATTTGACTTATTGTTTTTCATTATAGCATTTTCCTGTCACGAATTGACATGACAATTTATTTATCTACTTAGAGAATAATAACGCAGCGTTATTATTCTAAGTTTCTCTATACTATTATAAAGCTGTGACAGAGCTGTGTCTGTACATTTAAGATATTTGAGAAAAAAATACTGTAGTAGGCTATATAGGCGTTTCTAAACACAAGACATTTTTTTTAGATTTTTTGTCTGTTTGTTCGGTCGCGCATCACGCATACTGAACGGATTTCGATGCAACTTTTTTATTCGGTAGCTAAGAGCTACTTTTTGAGCTATTAGACTAAAAAACTGGTATACATTTTATCCCGCTACTATATCGGGAACCTGAGATATAGGTAACCTAAAAACCAGCTTTTGGCTGCGGCGGAGCCGCGGGCAAAGGCTTGTGTTTTATATAATAATATTATTGGTACTCATAAGATCAGTAAACAAAACAAATTGAAAACTAATCTGGCTTTTAATTCATTTCAAAACAATTTCCTCTTTTCTCGTTTGGTCTTGTTGATTGTTGCTGTAAATAAAAGGAAAACAAATAATAGGTACTCTATAAATTTTCCTTTTTGTGTAAAGGTTATACATAGGTTTAAATTGAGATATAAAGTATCCTATCTCTAAAGTTGGAACAAAACACACATTTTAAAAAAAGAAAAGTTAAAATCGGTTCAGTAGTTTCGGAGTTCATCCCAGACAAACATCGTGACACTGGAATTATATATAATAGATGTCGCTTCGAAGTCGAAGTTGCATATTTTTTAAGTGCTAAGTAACTAAGTACCCATGTAGTGATAACCAACCCCCGATATGGAAGAAGGCATAGATCTAATGTCTGTCAACAAATAAATCTTTGCTACTGGTCATAGAGAGCACTAATCCTTCATATAGGAGGTCGTTATGACATCAGTGAATTATACAATCGATGATAAATTTTACGGCTTCTATCCGGCGCCGACCGAACTATGACACTATGACGTGGGTCATCTAAAACAATAATTGTCAATAGTTATTGCTTTAGTATTCACAACAACTTCATTATGTTTCGTTTATATTATGTTCTGTCTCTAAGATAAGTCGAGTTGATATAAACTTAGAGATATTATCGAAACTGAATGTACGAAACTTATGTCCGTGTGGTGACGGACTAAGAATACAAGTGTTACCACCCCATTCTTTACCACGGGTGTTATATAAGGTAACTAAGGGAAGTAAGCAATTATCACCCATTGCATGACTGGTGGTAGGATTGGGTACCAAGTGGGACTACTCACTTGTTATCGGGCTCGAGCGGGTTGGTACCACCATCTTCCATATGACCGGCTATGAAGCACATCGGTGTGTTTTGGTTGTAGCTGAACCGTTATTACTTATACGGAGCGTTACATATCTGAGCTCGAAGATTATAAGATTACAACTGGTCAAAAATCTAAGAAGCTGAGATTTCTATTCAGATTTCTGACGACATAATTAACGATGAATGTCAATATTTAATAGCCTTGAGTTGTTTCGAGTTGTTTTTTTCAGTGCAGTACTTACGAATGTGGAAAGAAGTGGATTATGTACCGAGCTCAATTGAATAATGTGAGTTTGATTCTTAGACATAACATATTGGTAGGTACTTGTGTGGCTTGCGAAGTGTTCATAAACACGGAAATGTGTGCAATTTATATGTGGATAGCGCGGGTCTAAGTAAGAGTAAGTAGTTGGTGAGAAATTGGAAGTTTTAGCAGGTTTTGCAATATATTAGCGGTCTAAAGCAGGCCCCGGATAAGAAGACGTAAGTTTGAATCCTGCTCGTAGAAAATTTCCCTATTTCCACTTTCACAAAATATTGTTTTTAATAAAATGTTGATCATATCAAATGCTAAAAATCACACGGAAGTGTGTGTTATGTTGTACTTAAATTTTTTGGTACATATATACATATTACATAAAAGTTTTGAGAGCACAAAATTTCTAATAAAATTACTCAACACTTAGCACAGCTATACAGAACATAACCAAAGCTGATATCCGAAAACGTCTACGTAAATAATAGCAATACTCGTATATATCAACGATAGTTACTGGAATTTGCAATATATTTATGTAGGAAAGACCTTTTGTTATTACGAAAAAAAACTTTCGAACAAATTCCTGGGTCGTAGATATATTTAGTACAATACAGCCTTATTTTTTTCCTTGCTAGCTATAAGACGTGGTGTAATATTTCGCTATCTTATGTGTGTAGGTACCTACATATGCGTCAACTACAAATAATGTGAAATACGTTTAGTTCAAAACAATTTTATTACCACACCAGCCTTTGCCCGCGGCTCTGCTACAGCCAAAAGCTGGTTTTTAGGTTATATCTCAGGTTCCCGATATAGTAGCGGTATAAAATGTATACCAGTTGTTAAGACTAATCAAGATCTATCAAAAAAAAAATGCATCAAAATCCGTTTAGTAGTTTTTGTGTGATGCGCGAACGAACAAGCAGAGAAACAGACAAAAAATCTAAAAAAATGGTTTGTGTTTAGCCACGCCTAATACAGTATTTATTTTTCAAATATCTTAAATGTACAGACACAGCTCTGTAACAGTTTGTTAATAGTTAGGATGCTGACAATAGTGTCAATAATCTTATAAAGCTATAAGACGTGATGTAATATTTCGCCATCTTATGTGTGTACATATGCGTCAACTACAAATAATGGGAAATACGTTTATTTCAAAACAATATTATTACACACCAGCTTTTGCCCGTGGCTCTGTCACAGCCAAAAGCTGATTTTTAGGTTATATCTCAGGTTCCCGATATAGTAGCGAGATAAAATGTATACCAGTTTTTTAGTCTAATCAAGATCTATCAAATAAAAAAAATGCATCAAAATCCGTTTAGTAGTTTTTGTGTGATGCGCGAACGAACAAGCAGAGAAACAGACAAAAAATCTAAATAAATGGTTTGTGTTTAGACACGCCTAATACAGTATTTTTTTTTCAAATATCTTAAATGTACAGACAGCTCTGTAACAGTTTGATAATAGTTAGGATGCTGACAATAGTGTCAATAATCTTATAAAGCTAAGAGCATATTGTACTAAAAATGTTACGAATACCTACATCTAGTTTTCGTAGCATTGCTACGTTGCTACGACATTATATTTCCATTAGTTATAAGTAAATTTCAGTATTATTTGGTGATTGTAGACAGTGTAGTTATTATTATAGTACAATATATTTCTATTTTCATTGTACTCTACGTTTCTCGAAAACATAAAATTGTAATTTCTTCCCTGCTGTAGAATAGAATAGAAATATAATAGAATGGAATAATCAATGTATGGGACTGATGGTCGGTTATGCTTACGTTGTCGTAACCTTATGTCAATCTCATACATTCATTAATCTATTCTAATTTACTAGCATTTATGCCACTTGGCTAGGGGGCTGGCGCTCCCGGCAGCTTCCTTTTGTGAGATGGTTTCTTCGCAAAAGGCAGCAACTGCGGCCCAATTTCTATCGCTACCGAGCATCGCTCTGACGACGCTCGGCAGCGAGAGGCCCTCTCCAATTGCCGTGACGAGTTCACGGTGCTACTCGGCCCAAGCTGTATACGATTTGGGTGTGTGCCGCGCCATATCCTCGTCGCAGCCATAATGGTGACAGCATGGAGTCTATTCCCATCTGGCAACTATGTGCAGGTATCTGCCGAAGCAAAAGAAGAACTGTGCCTCAACAGCACCTGCACCGATCGGAAGGTAAGGACTCCGTGCTGTCGCCTTGCCCACTCCTCAAGCACCGGCTAGAGTACCCCTATGGTCCAAAGACCGGCCCGAGGTGTCTTCAGTTAGACCCTCCAATGGGCTATGGTAGCTTGGCGTGCATTATCCTGCCACCTGGCCACCTCGCTGACTGGGAGCTGCTGCCTCGACGCCATCTGAAACACCTCGGTGAGCACCTCAGCCTCCAAATATCATGGCGGCTTTTGGCCAATGCGCAGGCTGCTTCAGTCGATACCAAGTGGTATCCGCTTATGACCCTAGACGCCACGATTTTCTGTGGTCTCCACAGAAGAGCCCTTTTCAGGGCGTCCAGGGATTCCACCCACACGGGTGCACCGTACAGCGTCATCGACTGGAATACTCCCGCGTAGAGCCGTCAGAGCGCGTTATTTGGTTCCGCCCACATTCAGCATAAGCCGGAGGTCGGACGTTGCGCCGATGAGCCTTGGAGACAGTTGGCGAAAGTGCCCTTGAAAGCGCCACCGCCCGTCCAGTGCCAGGCCCAGATATTTGATCTGGGCCTGAACAGGTAACCTGCACGCCTGGTTGATTTTTCTTCCCAGCTTGTGAAGTCTGTCACTGTCAACCTGCACTGGGGCAGCGTAAATCTCTCGATAGAAATGGGTTAAGAAAAAAATGTGGCTACTATTGTTATGTCACTTAATTAAAAGTATAAATCAAATCAAATCAAATACTCTTTATGGTACAAACAATAAAATAAAGAACAAATACCTACAACAATGTACAATTAGGCGGTCTTATTGCATGCTGCAATTTCTAGACAACCTGGCATGGACAGATCATATTAAGCGAGTCAGAAAATAGAGAAAATCGATATAAACATACAATTTATACATTTTTAATCTGTATTGCACGCCTCATAAGCGAAGCGTTGAGGTGGGTACTATTCCCGTTTTACACAGAATTTCACATTTATTTCACTGATTTTTCAAACTTAAAATGTCTCTATTTATCGTATATTGCACTTGTAAAACAATACATACATACACATATCAAGAAAAAACACTATTTACGCTCGACGCGACACTAAAAGCAGCGCCTTTCATGAGAACTATTTCTATAGACCAATATAGAAGTAGGTACTTACTAAAATTAGCGCTAGATGGCGTATAATACATGAAACCCACATTAGTACTTTTTGAAATTAGCGCTATCTATGTGATTTATTGAAAACTACTTAGTAAGACATTATTAGTTACCTACTTATCAAATACCTAATCAATTTTATTGTGAAAAATGAGGATTATGAGGGGTGCAGTTTTGGATTTTCCAAAGTATTTTAGCACTGACACGGGAATCTAACCTGCGTCTCCGGATTGGAAAGGACGCAGGTCTGATTCCGGCTCGCACTAAAAGTTCTCTTTTTCCACATTTCACAACAGATTTCTTATACAATATTACTATTATAAGGGAATAATGGTACAATTTTCCACGCAGTGTAACAATACAGCTAATGTTTCACTGTGTAGCAAAACTTTTATTTATGTCATAATGGCAATCTGAACGTGACTTGCCCCTTGATCGTAAGAAGAAGGTCGTGCTCAAAATGTTAAATCAATTTCTCTTAACGAAACTTTTAATTGAATTATATAGACAATACTTCTGCCCTTCAGCAATATAATGTGGTAAATATATTCAGTAATGATACGTGTCACAAAATAATTTGTTTAATAAAAAATGGTATTATGTTATAGATAAGATATTATACTGTGCATTTAGTCACTGTTGTTATTTAGACACCCAGACTAACTAAAAAATATAGATGGAACATTACGAACTATCCAGTGAAGCCATATAAAACCATGCCAAACTTGTAATTACACGCGCTCACGCACACGAATACAAACAAAACCATGCCAAAACGAAGTGTCATAAACCACGAGTGTTACCAGAGTATATTTTAAAATTACCCCGAATGACTCAATGATTTCGTTCGTACGTTACGTAGGTACATGGTTACTTCGTCAGCGCCATATTATTCCCTAATGAATAGATGTATAAAGATCAATGCCTATAAATATGATTTGCTGCAAACTTTACTTTACTAACTTTACTTTTTTTTATGTACTTATTTAGATATTTTTATATATATTTTTAGCATTTGACATGCTTAGCACTATACATTAAACACAAAGTGAAAAATGTGAAATCGAAAATAACAGTCAGGAGCAGGATTTGAACCGATACCGTCCACATGCTTTTTCACTTTGTGTTTAATGTATAGTGCTAAGCATGTCAAATGCTAAAAATATACATAAAAATATCTAAATATTTATAGGGTTTGCGTCATTATTAGGTAAAAATCTTAATTGTAAAATTAAGTTTACCTGGTCGGTATAATGTATGAAAATACTTCCGACAGATGGCGCAGGCGTCACCCAAAGACGTTAAGTATGATGTGTTATCGAAATTAGCAGTCAGGAGCAATTGTCAGGATTGCTGAATTGGCAAAGCATCTGGACGGTATCCAGGAGATGCAGGTTCAAATCCTGCTCCTGACTGTTATTTTCGATTTCACATTTTTAACTTTGTGTTTACTTTGTACTCTCCTTCCTTTATGTTTTAAACTTAGAGCATTTAAAAATTTACCCAAATTATAGAGATTATTTCTTTCGGTGACAATCCTGTCCACACATCAAATGTGATAAGGAGATTGGGATGGTCGAAAGACCTGTACTATAGCTCAGTGGCTTAGAGCACTTCCCCGGATTGGAAAAGACACGGGTTCGATTCCCGCTAGTACAAAAAATCTCTTTTTCCTTATTCGCAAATAATTTGTACTTTAAAAAGTGGCGGAGCATGTCCAATGCTAAAAAATATAGAACAAAAATGTTTAAAAAATCGTGCCTTCAAATAGTATGAATTTTAATTGCAAAATTAAACTTACTATATCGGTTTAATGCATGTAAATGCTTCCGATAGATGGCGTTGGTCGTAAAGACAATTGTGATAAGGAGATTGGGATGGTCGAAAGACCTGTACTATAGCTCAGTGGCTTAGAGCACTTCCCCATAGTACAAAAAATCTCTTTTTCCTTATTCGCAAATAATTTGTACTTTAAAAAGAGGCGGAGCATGTCAAATGCTAAAAAATATAGATCAAAATAGTTAAAAAACTGTGAAAAAAATCTGGCTTGGACGTCCGTGAGTTGTAGGTAATGTATGTTAACACGATAACGACCAAAATACTTTACTAATGGAGTCTTTTTTTTCGTTTACGAATTATTATAATTTTATAATTTGGAATAGAGCCCTATTACTTTTCACGGTCTGATTAGATGTGGTTTAATTGTTATTAAATAAACAAAAAAATACTGAATATTTACGCTCAACGCGACACTAAAACCAGCGCCTTTCATGAGAACTACCTTTTCACACACCCATAGCCACCGGTGGATTTACTATCGTCAACAGAACGCCGTTCGCCCGACCGGTACATTGTTTTTTGTTAAAAGAAAGTTCTTACCTTTGCTTGACGAACTGATGATATTTGTCAAGTATAATAAAGCTACAGATAAACATGCTCATTAGTAGCACGAAAGCACGCTATTAATGAGCAAATGCTACTTAGTAGCAAGTGTTTCAAGATATTGCTAGTAATAGGCATGCTTATTTCGAGCGTGCTCAATAATCGACAGCCGTTCGATTTTCAAGCATGCTACCTGTAGCGCGGGTGGAAGGGGGCATACTTTGAGCACGTCTGAACATGTTTGCTTAATAGCATGCTACTTTATAGCGATGAGACATACTTGCAAAATTGAATACCAGGGCTCTTAAGTACGAGTACGGAAAAATACCAGGGTCAAAAACCAGGTTTTAAAAATACTTGAAAGTATTTGATTGTTAGTATGTCAGATTATGTCATACTTACATTTTTATAATAAAATACTGGCAATAATGTCTCTTTTGGCTATAGATTTAAGGGTGAATGGCGCGTAATAGTCAAAAGATATTTTATGAATGCATGTTTACGCAATTATGCTCCTAATTTTGTTTCAGTTATGTTAGCTTATTTGATTGACAAGTTCTTGACCCGATCGGATGGCATGTGCATTCAATTTTCGGTTCATGCATTCAGCTTTCATCAGAAATACTCGGGCTCGGCAACCCATTCCCTGCGCGTCAGTGCGTCAACGCGTCAAGCCCCGTACGCGTACGTACTGCTTGAGACGCCGCGGTGTTCAAATTTGAAAATACTTGCATAGGAATTCAACCCCTATTCCATGACAAATAATGATGATTTTGCTAATCGTATAAATTCAATTTTATAGTTTATTACTATTATTATTTATTTTTGAATATTTAATCATATACCCACATGATGTAAGTTCTGTAGATACATAATCCATGGAATTATTTCTATGTACCTATATCATTGCTAGTTAATTGACATCCGTGCGTCACTACGGCCTGCATTGAAAATCAGCGTTGCAGTGCATCTTAATAATATTGCTGCACTGTGACATCATTGCCTTATGCTTAGGGGGCCTTATACCTTTGAAATTCTGTTGTTTATATTTTGTTGTGTTTTTCTAGGTTAAGAATGTTTCTTTAGTGTCAATAAAATAATTTAGTTTGTTGTTTGTTTGTTATAAATAGAAAAATACTTTGAAGTTCAAAGTATTTTTATATTCACAAATCCGGTTGTGTTTTTTATCCCTAATAAGATATGAATCATTTTCCTAAGCAGTAATTTCATGTGAGTGTTCAAGTTTTTTGAGCATCCGACTTCAGCACATATACGTCTTTTCATACTTGCAAGTATTTTTTGCTCGTACCAGGGCGCCGTACTTCGAAGTGAAAACCTGGTTTTAAAACCTGGTAGCGTAAATACTCCTCATCTTTACTACTTTAATCTTCCTCTCGTGTTTTTATACAATTTGGACGGTTTAGTATGTTGTGAATTATTTTTATTACTAAAATTAAAAACTTAAGATCAGATATATCACACAGAACTTAAAAGAAATGAAAATTCAATGAGCTGCGGTTCTGGTGCATTAGAAATATACAAGCCTTATAAATGAGTATGCTTAAAACTAGCATGCCTTTTGCTAGCAAATGTAATCAGTTCAAAAGCATGCTCATTTTTAGCATACTCATAAGCATGCTCACTAGCATGCTATTATAGAGCATGTCTATCTGTAGCTTAACTATTTTATCCACAACAATAATTAAAAACACTAGACACACGTAAATAATAACACACCAACGGAATATTTTTAGCAGCGCTTTTTTTTTCGCGGCCTTGGCGTGCGCCCGGCCCGGAACTGAGTCTGAGTGAGAGGTAGACCAATATAGAAGTAGTTCTTAAGGCGATTCACCGCAGGAAAGCGCGAAATACTGTTTTACTAGATCAAATAGTTTAGGTATTTACCATTCAATAACCGTGTAAAAAAAATATGCAAGATACCTAAGGATATTATCTAAGGAATGTGCTAATTTGTTACACGATAGGATGTACTTTACTCGATTATATTTAATCCTGAAAACAAACTAAAACAAAATCTAAAACGAGTTATTTGTTGGGAAAATTTCAAGCTTTTCACATAATATTTGTATGGACACATTGTTCTATAAATACTACAGAGAACCTGCTAAATTTTAATTTTCAACTGAAGTCCTTTAATAAGTAAATCAAATTTAATTAATATTTATCCCAAAAATTGAAGGATGTCTAGCGATGCGATGACATACCGCGACGCCCGCTATCCCGTCAGTCGCATTCGGGCGCTTGCCACATTGAGCTCTAATAAGGGCTTGCCAACGTTGGGTTAGTGTCTAAATTTTCTAAAATTTTGACATTAAACAAGTTGTTTTCGTAATAGAATAATGACACAGACTAACAATATCAGTGTAAACAAAAGTGTATACCTATATTATGTAACTACAAATAATTTTCTTTATTTTTTGTTATTTTAGATTTCACACTTATTTGACACATATTAAATATATTAATATCATGTAGTTACATACATAGCATCACGCCTGTATTCCCCGAAGGGGTAGGCAGAGGTGTATTACACACCCACGACTCGCCAGCTATGTTTAAGTTCCACGTAATAGGGGGCGAGCCTATTGACGTCTACCGGGCACATTTCCAAACTCCGGGCTATTGAGAATTTTTCTTTTTAGGAAAAAGCTCAATAACATTGCCCGACCTGGGGATTGAACCCGAGACCTCGTGATTAGCAGTCGCATACACTACCGCTACACCACCGAGGCAGTGTAGTTAATATTCTTATAAAAATATAATAATTCATAAAAATGTTTTACCTAAAAAAAATCACGTATTTAATTTACTATTTTATATTAGGTCAATTAAAGCAGTCACGAGTTAAACACTCGTATGATTCCTCTATTTTTTTTTCAACTTTAGTAATTATAATTGCACCCAAATTTCCAATCATTTCACATAATACACAAAATCTACTACCTTCTGCTACCTAACTGTTTCAGAATAACTTTTTACACTTCAGTTGATGTTTAGTTTCTTACATATCAAGACAAGACATCAGAGATCACTTGCAAAAAAAAAACCTGATGATTCAGTATAATATAAAAAAGTATAATATTGAGCAGTGAGTAACAAATTCAACATCTTCTCTCTCTCTTGTGACGCGTTTGCAGTGGATGATCACTGATCAAACATTAAAATTTTATACTAATATATGCTTGACATCTTCCAAATAGAATAAATACAATAATATACAAAAATAAATACGGAGATTAGGTTTTGTATTTTTTTCACGTAATCTAGGCAATGACGAAGGAAAGACGCATCAATTTTACTAACGATTTTTTTTCATCAATGAGCTGCAAGTCTCGAAAAACAAAGGCGAAGGTATAAAAGACAGGTATGCTCTCGTTGATGTATATGTTGTTGGAGCTTGATGTTCAAGATCTTATGGAAGTTATTTCCGGCCTAACTCAGGGACTGTATCAATTAATAGGCAAAGGATTTGGAGCGGTTCCCTACATGGCAATAAAGAATAAATATTGTGCAATTTGTGCCAGCGCCGAAAAGAGAGGGTACGACCCAAATGAACGATGTGTTACAAAAACTATAGAGGATATTTTAGCGCTATGGAGACAGATATTGCATTATCTGTGAAGCTTTTAACGCCTGGAAAGAAACCTATAATCTATGGGGTTATATACGCAAGAACGGCTGAGGGTGGAGTTTCATCAACTTACGTCAAAATTATGGAAGCAAAATCATACGAAAAACACTTGGGAGAAAAAATGGAGAAGAAAATTGAGAATGTTTACATGAATGATGAATTATTTACCAGAAATTTTGATTGGCGACAAATTCGTGGCATGGCCATTGGAGACTTAGCATTAGAGGATATAAAAGAAAATGTTTCGACCAATTTGCCACAACATGACATCATAAAAACAATAAATATACCGATGTTTATAAGCGGAATCTAATATACAAGATGAAGAACATGTAAGAATTAAGCCCTGTATATGTATTCAGCCTAGATATTTAGATTTAATGAAATTAGATCAACATATTTATAAAATGAAACATATTCATTAGTTAAAGCATCTTTACTTGATAAATATTTAACTACAATGTCGCTCCTGTTTGGTCACTGCTCCCACTCCATCGCAGCTATAATTTTATAGCAGATGCTCTCCAGTCATTGCTTCCGCCTGTATGCTGCTTCCACTCATCGTTTTAGTAACATACCATTCCTAATTCATTTCATCTAGATGGGTGATTTCTAGAGGTATTTGAAGTCTACTTCACGCTTAAGGCTCTAGTGTTTTCTCTGCTTCGGTAGATAGGTAGGTTCCTTCTAGCAGGCGATGCGACTTATTCTCGTTAATCCGGTGTGCCGCACCCTGAAACGTATACTTGCAAACAAATAATATTAATACGTAAAACAATGTTACAGTAAGACATACCAAAAAATAATTGCGTCTTATTCTTTGTTACCATTGAAATTTTAAAAGCGTGTTCCACTCATGAAGCTCACTAACGTTAAACATGTATGTATTATATTGGGAGGCATTTCTTTTCGTTTTTGCATATATTTTTCTTGGGAATTTTTTTTCAATTTCATGAGTGGAACGGCATCTTTAAAATTTAGATGGAGATAAAAAAATAAACCCTAATTAATAAAATAATATACGTACGTACCTACTTAACAAAATTTGTGAAGTAATTAACACTTATTCTGCTTATTTTTTATGTTTATAACCTGACAAAAACATATTTTATATTACATTCGTAATTAGTTGTTCATATTACTACTGAAATAATTTTATACTGTGGGCTAGCACTAACGTCACGAAGAGAAATGAACGGCCCGCAGCAAAGAGTATGTATTCACTATGTTTATGTTCCGCAGATTTCAGGACGAGCGGGCGAGCATTTGACATGCTTAGCAACATACATTAAACACAAAGTGAAAAATGTGAAATCGAAAATAACAGTCACGAGCAGGATTCGAACCTCCTCCTTTCGAGTCTCCTGGATACCGTCCAGACGCTTTGCCAATTCAGCCATCGTGACCCTTGCTCCTGACTGCTAATCTCGATAACACATTCATACTTAACGTCTTTGGGTGACGCCTGCACCATCAGTCGGAAGTATTTTCATACATTATACCGACCAGGTAAACTTAATTTTGCAATTGCTCTTGACTGTTATTTTCGATTTCACATTTTTCACTTTGTGTTTAACTACTTAGTAAGACCAATACATTATAAGTTACTTATCAAATAATCAATTTTATTGTGAAAAATGAAGGTTATGAGGCATGCACTTTTGGATTTTCCAAAGTATTTTCAATTAAGTTGGAACTGGATATCTAGTTCATTCAGGTTTGGCAATATATCAATATTTAGAATGAACAAATCTAATATATAAAATTCTCGTGTCGCGATGTTTGTGGTTGAACTCCTCCGAAACGGCTTAACCGATTCTCATGAAATTTTGTGTGCATATTGGGTAGGTCTGAGAATCGGACAACATCTATTTTTCATCCTTCTAACCCCTCAACCCTCAACATAAGGGTATTCCACCCCTATATATTTTTTTAAATTTTTAGATATCTTTTTATGATACAGCATTAAAAAATACATACAACCCTAAATTTTCAACCCTCTACGATCAACCCCTATTTTTTATTCGTTAATTATAAACTTTAATTTTTTGGCAAGATATTTTTTTTTAATTTGTCATGACAGAATAAAACATATTATACTAAATTTTATATTACTCTAAATTTTTCACCCCTCTACGATCAACCCCTATTTTTTATTTGTTAATTATAAACTTAAATTTTTTTGGCAAGATTTTTAATCTTATTTTGTCATAACTTAGAATATTTTTTTTATATTACTCTCGATTTTCCACCCCTCTACGATCAACCCCTATTTTTCCATCGCGATTTTTATTTTTTTATTTTTAATAATTTCCTTTAATTATGATTTTTTTCTCAATTCAATTTGATTTTCCGCCTTCGTCTGTCGATAACTGATCAACTATCAATCGATCAGTTATCCCCACTAGATGTCTACCGTTGTCACCTCTCATCCAGCAAACATCACGGAGTAAGGATGAGAACGAAGCCGGTCTCCTGTCTTACTCTTTTTTTGGTTTTATTTGTGTATCGATCGTAGCAGTCTGTTATACGTATTATTTTAATTTTGCTGTGCAATTCTCATGTTAATTTTACTCTCATCGTAAATTTATTATTAATTTCCAGTGCAATAATTATTTATTCGCAATTTATTAATAACTGACAAAGACAGTTTTAACTATTATTTAATTAAGTGATCTCATGTAAATAAACACGTGTTGTGAGCTCCCGCCAACAACGGCCGTTACCGTACCTGTATATATTGTATTTAACATTTTTTGGAAATAGTTTTAAATCAAAACGAAAACTTGTACGTGTTTAATAAATATACCTGTTTTATTATTGTGAAAGGTAAGTCAAATAATAAGCAAACGAATACAATATTAATTCACTACTTTTCACCAATACACTGATAGAAGGTTTTATTTTATTAATAATTTAATTTATTTGAAGACAATTTTAATAAATATTTTTTTACATTTAATAAAAATTTATTTGGGAAAATAAAGTACATCCTAAATAAAGCATACTTTCATTGATTGCAACTCTTTCGATTATAAGTAAATCCCCGCACACTTCTAGTAGATAGTTATTTTTATTGAACTAAAAAAATGTTTCCTAGAAATAACATACATGGCAAAACAACGTTTGCCGGGTCAGCTAGTAACTATATATACAGGTCAGATGTCAGGATATTTGGGGTTACTAGGTTTCCATTACAGCTGTACAACTTGGTCATGATAGCCGGAAAAAAAAACGGACCAATGTGGCGAAACTATAATCTATTATATACTCGTGTCACGTTGTTGCTTACGATGAACTCCGAAACTATCTAACCGATTTTCACGTTTTTTTAAATGTGTGTTTTGCTGGCGTGCCTAAGATAGGAGAATTTTTATCACGTATTTTTTTATGAATTGCAAATTGAAAATAAATATGGCGGTACGAAGAAAGACGCCGCGTCAGCTAGTATTGCTCGTGCTACAAGAATTTATCATATAGCTAAGAAAATATATTTTTCAAAGCAAGTAGTTTCAAGTATTGACTATAATACCTATTAGTATGTCTACCATAGTGCAAGACTTGAATCTTCAGGTTTATAAATAATTCAGCAGCAATATCTCTGAATCTGGGGAAGAAAACGTGATTCATTTCTTGCTAATAATAAAAAGACATTATACTCGTAGTATTTGTCTCTTGGTACCATACCATTTGGAAGTCACACATATTATAAGTGTTATGCGTTTTTCATGCTCAATCAAGATGAATATATAAATATAAATAAATCGAAATACGGGAAAAGCTCTTAACAAAATCCATTAATAGCCTTTACTGTGAAAGATTTTGGTATCTACATTCTTAGTAGGTCAATGGACCATGTTGTTCAGAAATGATCCAACCCACTAACTGGACAAATTTTTTTTTTTTAATACTAAGCAATCGAAAATAATCTCTATTTTTATGTCACACGAAGATTCGTTTTATTCTGCCAACTACATTTTTTTATGATAGGTTATACCAACCTGTTTTTTTTTTGTTAAGGCGGGTAAAAATGTTCCTAAGCGCACACCCCGCACATCGAACAGGGTAGTATGGGGCCTTCACCTACTAAAGGATACATTATACAAAATATGTGTTTAAAAATGAAATCGAGGTTTATAAGCTTTTAAAAACATTATTTGGGTTCACAGACTAATTTTGGGTTAGTGTATTCTGTTACAAATACAAATACGTTCACGTTGTTTTCACTTTTAAAATGTACTCTGTGACTTTGAGTATTGATGTAGGTATTGAGCTCAGACTAAGAACTAGACGGAGCCACGGCGTGGCCGCACTTGAAACAGCAATATTTTTTTTAAGTGTTGCCTGGTTGACAAATATTTAACCATATTTGGGCAAATTAAACGATAGTTAGAATGAGGTCTGTAACTTGGTCGTAAATAAGAAACTCTTCGTAACAAATATTTTATTGAAAATCACAACGTTTATCAAAATAATTATATAAAAATAAATCTACCACCCCTTCTATTCATCCAACCGTCAGTCTTTAAACGTCTACTGCTGGACATTGGCCTCCCCAAGAGAGCACCAGAGCTAGCGGGCTTGTGCTGACTGCATCCAACGGTTCCCTGTAGCTTTGACAAATATTTGGTCTATCAGGTGGGAGGCCATATTATGCTGCGCTGTCTGGTACGTGGTCGCCACTCGAGAACCTTTTTCCTCAACGGTTGTCAGTTCGTCTAGCGATATGGCCGGCCCATTGCCACTTCAGCATGCAAACTCGGCGGGCTATGTTGGATATTCACGTTCTAGCGTTCTACCTCCGTAATAAGAATTCGATCACGTTGAGAAACACCAAGACTGAGCCTTGATGCAAGATAAGTATTGCTTCTCCATAAATTGCCTTTCTGTTCGATATCTCATCTGGTAAATAATAATAAGTTATATTTAATAAAATAATAGTACACAAGAATACAATTAAATTATCTTTTCTTTGTTTTCTTGGTCAAATAAAAAATTATAATCCTTCCAGCGCTTATTTAATTAATTGAATAAGAACTTTTTTTATTGCATTTAGTGGCAGACGAGCCACGGCCCATCTGATGGTAAATGTCAACCGTCGCTCATGGACTCAACTATACTGAGAGTATTGTCAAGCCGCTGCTCACCATTTCATTTCACCGATTTAATTATAATGAAAGAATAAACGGCTATCTCCTGCTACGACCAAAACGCAACGATGTGATTCATGGCCGGTCCCACGGGAGAGAGAGTACTATAAGTAGTGAAGTTAGCTATAGGACGAATACCACGACCTTATAAATTTGTGTTGCCACCTACCATTTGGGGTGTGAATAAATCTTATTTAATTTTGTTTTACTCCTGGGTTTTATTTTGAAACCCTTAAACCCCAGGCAGGTGTCACAAGAGAGAGAGAGAGCAAATCAGTTTCTCTGAATTCTAGATTACGACTACAGCGGTAGTCATAATCTAGAATTGAGATTTACTTACAAAGTTGAAGTACAAAGACTTTAAAAGCTATACTTACATGAACATATTCACTGGCAATGATTTTGCTCCCAACGTTACTATTTTCTTATTATGTATAATGAAACATCAACAAAATATCGTGAAGCATATTTTGGGTATTTCGTGGTTGCCTCGTTTTCCCGTAGCATCCACACATTTCAATCTCGCATCTGGATTAGAGGAAAACCTAAAATGGTCATTTTTTATCATCATCTCATAAATTACATATAAATTTATTAGTAAAGTGAAAACTGGGCAAATTAAATTCGCAATAAGGCAACACCGAAACAATTATCAGTAATAGAAATTTAGCTAGAAAACGTATTAAGCGAGTGTATCTTAGTAGCAATTATTAATTTCGAGTAAAAAAGCCCATTTTATATCACTTTATAGCATTCAATCATTAAATTATTTCATTTTCGACTACATATAATTGAAACGTTATGAGAAATATACCTGTATTTTTTCGCTCGCTGTAGCTTTTGTAGCATGGTACACTATTTTACAAGCACTATTAACACGTAGTCTTTTTCTCAAAACACTGATTTAACACGTAAATATAATGTAAAACCCGAATTTTTATACAAATGTTCGGTTATGTTATGTGATTGAGCATTATTCTGTCTGTTTCCTAACTCTGGGGCATGTATTAGCATAGTGCATAGAGTTTTGGCGGGAACACGAAGAAGAACATGTCGTCGCTCTGCATTTTTTCCTAAACTTGTGTTATTTCAAGTATTAATGTGTAAAAGTGGTGGCCTTTTGCTTATTAACTATTTGTGTATGTGCATAAGTGTTGGCAAGTGATGTAATGCGACATAACGTGTTTTTTCCTGTTGTCTCCAAAACTCCATAGAAACTTCAGTAAGATCGCCATCGTCTTACTGGAGTGGAACTTTGACTTGACCGACTAATTTTATATTACTGACTTCGACTATGACTTGTTTTATGAACTAAACTTACGTGTGATGAGAGAATAACTATGTTTATGTTACTGTTAGGCTGATTGTTCTTCCAAAGCCTTAAACAAATTGAAATAAAAAAATAAAAAGCATAGTGCATAGACTAAATATAGATATGATTGTATTTGAGTATGTTGTATTTGATTGTGTTGTTGAGTATGTTGTTTTATGATTGCTTTAATTTTTTTTTTTTCTGTCTGTTATTATTGTTGTCTGCTTATTTATGTGAATTATAATTCAGACTTTTGTTAAGTAGTATGTAGTTCATTGTATTTTTCTTTTTTGTTTTTATTCTAGTTATATTTCACTATTAAATTATTTAATTGGATGTAGTAATACACCTCTGCCTACCCCTTCGGGGAGTGCAGGCGTGATGCTATATTTTTTTTTATATGTTTGTTATTTTTCTTTTAACCACTGGACGTGCAGACGTTAGGTGTCGGCAGCGGGACATTGCTGAAAATCAGCATTGCAATGTGAAACTACATTGCTGCATGCTGAGCAATGCCCTTTTTTCTGCCACATCATTTTCTCATTTTTTTTTCTTGTTATGTGGTATAAGGCATTTGTTTTATTTTTTGTGTTTATTTCCTAGTGTTTACTAATTTTTATGTGGTATGAAAATAAAGTTATCTTTCTTTCTTTCTAAAGAAACCCGCCGTGTGCCGTGTCACCGCCTTTATTGGTGGGCCACTGGAACTATGTTACATTCCTTCGGTGGAGGTTATACCAACCTTTTTTTTTTGTTAAGGCGGGAATATATGTTCCTAACCGCACACCCCGTCGTTCGGGGCAACGAACAGGGTAGTGTGGGGCCTACACCCACTAAAGAAACCCGCCGTATGCCGTCTCTCCGCCTTTATTGACGGGCCACTGGAACTACGTTACATTCCTTCGGTGGTAGGTTATACCAACCTCCCTAGCTGAGGCTGCGGGTGGATGGACCGGGGAACGTCCGCCACCCGCAAGGCCTTCCGCGAAGGTGCGACGCTCCTCTGCGGATGCGTCGCTCAGTAGAGGGTACCCGAAAGGGTAAACCGCGGGCGGACCACCGAAGGAATGTAACACAGTTCCAGTGGCCCGCCAATAAAGGTGGAGAGACGGCACACGGCGGGTTTCTTTAGTGGGTGCAGGCCCCACACTACCCTGTCGTTGCCCCGAACGACGGGGAGTGCGGTTAGGAAAATTTTTTCCCGCCTTAACAAAAAAAAAAAAAAAAAGGTTATACCAACCTAAGACTACGAATAACACTGAAAAAATGAAGCAGAAGTGGTTTAAATCAGCTTAATTTTTATGTTTAACTCATTTCTCCACAACATGGTCCAATTATGGTTCAAGAAGAAAATATACTCGTAATAATTGGTACCGATAGAAGGAAGAAGATAATTATTATAGAAGATGCCATTGATGCCAGTGCAAATGGCTCATCCTGAGAACCTACACTGGCTTCTACTCCAGTGCGCAGACCTGAGCAGCGCAACATATTTAAATTTCAGGAATAATTTTTAGGGTAGAGAGATGTTAGTGACTATGTTCGTTGTATACAATCTACCGTTTAGACCTAAGGCGCGCTGCGCCTCGCACTTGAGATCAGTCAATATATGGGCTTGTTGTTATAAACCTGTATTTCGCTTCTTTCTCCTTATTCTCCGCTAGTACAGAACATATTTGTATGTCTCAAATATACCAAAATCCATCATGCAACCTTTATGCGTTTAAATGTGCATGTAGAGATTGACTCTAGCCTCGGTATAATTACTATTCATTCAAATAGCCATATACATTCCGCCAAATTGCGCAAATCGTATTCCAGCGTGGTAAAAATTCAAACCTTTTTAGAATAAAAACTTTTTTACTATCTAAAACCACTTATCCGTTTATTGTAAGGTAGAGTATCCACAATCTTCCACAGTGTCACTATTTTGTTAGTAAAATCTGCCCCCTGAGGCAGAATGTCATATTTCACGTGTCGACCGTATCGAGATCACTGTGATTGGTTGAGAAACCGACGCGTGATGTCACAATAATCCGTTGGCCAATCACGGTGATCGCACAAGCGAGACGATACGATCGACATGTGAGATATGACATTCTGCCTAACCCCCCTGGATGGTTTTAAGTTTTTTTTAATGGAATCGGTCTATTCAGCGCAATATACGTGGTGCCACTGGTCCGCCGATTACGGATGAGGGCACACGGTGGTTTAGTGGTCTATCCAGCGCTGACTATTGACTAAGTTGCACAGGGCTCATGTTCAAGCCCTTTCTTCTATTGCAGTAACACTGTATGCTTAATTTTACTTCTTATGTGGCTAATACTAAGCCTAACTTTAATTTCAAGCTATTTTCGCTCTTACATTAAATATAAAATACTTAGATATATAAAATATTGAGTGTTTCAACGATATTTGAGTGTAGCAAGTTTTGTTTACGTCGTTATGTTCCCACATGATTGATCTACAATTGAAAGTAAACACATGCTCCATATACACCTTGTTTTCGATTTCTTTGATTTCGCCAGGAAATATCTGAAATGGATTGGTGAAGTTCATTTATATACAAAACGAGTTTTTGACGTGATAATGTCTTATAAATCGATGAACGCCGTACGTTTTTATGTGTACCATTCGATTTCTATCAGTATTACATTTATTAAACACAAAGTGAAAAATGTGAAATCGAAAATAACAGTCACGAGCAGGATTCGAACCTGCATCTCCTGGATACCGTCCAGATGCTTTGCCAATTCAGCAATCGTGACCCTTGCTCCCGACTGCTAATTTCGATAACACATTCATACTTAACGTCTGGGTGACGCAGACGCCATCTGTCGGAAGTATTTTCATACATTATACCGACCAGGTAAACTTAATTTTACAATTAAGATTTTACCTAATAATGACGCAAACCCTATAAATATTTAGAGATTTCTATATATATTTTTAGCATTTGACATGCTTAGCAACATATATTAAACACAAAGTGAAAAATGTGAAATCGAAAATAACAGTCACGAGCAGGATTCGAACCTGCATCTCCTGGATACCGTCCAGATGCTTTGACAATTCAGCTGAAGCTGAAGCTGAAGAAAATATATATAGAAATCTCTAAGTATTACATTTTGTAAAATTCTCAGAAAACATATAATTATGACGTTATCACGTAAAATTATCGTCCGTAAACCGACTTTGACAGACATATTTATTATTGATACATTTGTTCACTAAAGTTACCGTTAACGACAAGTTATCCACCTTAGAGTTTCACGAGGTGAGTGAGAGGAGGCCAGAACAACCTCACCTCTGTACTTCTTTCTGCCTTCTATTCCTTATCTTGTGGTTGAGATACCGCTAGTGATGCTTGTTTGTTATTTTGTAGTCTATCTAAAGCTGCGATATTCGAAAAAAAAAGGAAATGATTAGGCTATTGCTCTGAATACAAAACAATATTTTTCAGAATTTTCGTCTGTTTGTTTATTCTGGATAGGCGCAAAAACTACTGGACGGATTTTGATGAAGTTTGTTTGATTGCTCTTGATTAGACTTAAACATTTTTATAAATTTTATCGTGTTACTACAACGGGAACCTGAGATATAACTTTCAAACTAGATGTTGGCTACGGCGGAGCCGCTGGCAAATGCTAGTGCTTTTATTATAAAAGCTAGGCTCACGAGACAATGAAAGGTGCAGTCCTAGTTACTGTGGTGTAGAATCTATCGTCAGCTATTAAGCCTATCTTAGGTTATTAAAAATATGCCACTGAAGATCCAAAACACAGCCGCAGAGACGGCACACGGCGGGTTTCTTTAGTGGGTGAGGGCCCCACACTACCTTGTTCGTTGCCCCGAACGACGGGGTGCGGTTAGGGACATATTTTCCCGCCTAAACAAAAAAAAAGTTTATTAAAAATATCAAGACGATTTAATAAAAGTAAGTGAGTAGAGCAGTGTACGAATTTTATTATTCTGGTTGTTACTAAACACTAACCTGTAGTAATTTTATTACCTCTAAATCTTACAAAAAGTGTGTCGCGGTCTTGACAGGGGATAAGTGCGGAGGCAAAAATGATAAATAATCTCTTTCAGCCACAGACATCCAGTGTACAGATTCACACAAAGTACATAAAGACACACACACACAAAAACTGGAATGATGATCTAATTTGTGTGTATTAAACTAAATGTTTTATGATTCACCACAGCCTTCGTAATACTATAGAAGTTAGTACTGTAGGTATATATGACTGTATATTGCGGGGCACGGGCTGCCTTCGTAAAGGTAGGGCAATTACCTTTTTTAATTTCTTTTTACGCTCTGTTTTATAAAGAACTAACCTCATACCCCGTCGTTCAGGGCAACGAACAGGGTAGTATTGGGCCCGCACCCACTAAAGAAACTCGCCGTGTGCTGTCTCTCCGCCTGTGTTGACGGACCACTGGTACCTACTGTGTTGGATTACTTCAGGGGCCCGCCGGCGAGCATACGCGTACCTATGTATTAATCTTCTGTGGCTATGTGTCTGCGGTAATGAACAGGTTCCCTGTCCCATGAATCATATATGATACATAACCATTAAATTTCTATTGTGTGTACAAACGGACAGGGAATGGGTTAATTTGAGAGCTTATTACAATATCCAAGATATCTAATTGGACATTCGAAACGTAATAACTAATAACGTTGATCTAAATTTAATCAAAAGTATTATTATACTAAAGCTAATCAGACATATTTTAAAATAGATTACTTGAAATAGAATTTTAAATCTTAGTTTTTTTTTAAAGCACTGAACTAAGGAACAGTCCTTGTATCGCGGGGGTCTTTACAAACATATAATTTCACGGACACAAAGTACGTCTCCCAGCTATTTGTCGTACACATAAAGAGTTGCCCTGTGAGGGAATCGAACCCACAACACTCGAGCGGGAGGTCAGTATCTAAGCCACTCGGCCATCTGTGCGGTTATTAATCTGTTTAGAGAGTGTGTGTGTGTAGACAATGTGTTGCCACGTCCATTCGAATTAATATCCATGAACTATTTACCCTTTAAGGGTCAATGTACTGATAATTACGTGTTGCCTTTGTAGGTTTTTGGACATAAATGGTTGTTAGCTTGAGTTTTATAGAAATGTATGACAGGAAACGCTCAAAAGTAGGCGAGCATGTGAAGTATTGTTAAAACGGAAATAACAAACTATGGGAGCCTGTTTTATTAGAGTGTTGTCAACCCTTCTTTTTTTCATTTTTTTATTTTAGGTGGTCAAAAATGTCCTACCGCACACCCCGCTGCCCGGGGAGACAAAGGGGTAGTGTGGGGCTCTCACCCACTAAAAACCCACCGTGCGCCCTCACCCGCCCTTTCTACGGCGGATCAAGAGTACCGCGTCGTTACGACCGCGATCCGCAAGCGGCAGCCCCTTCGGGCACCCTCTCTTGAGCGACGCCCCGCGCACTTGGGCGTCACACCTTCGCGGAAGGTTTCCGCGGACGGCAGGGTACTCCCCGACCCCACCGTCCGCAGCCTCGGCTAGGGCAGCATCAGGCGCAGGTAAGCGCGCGCACGCCGACCCACGCGCCGGCGGCGAATCGGGTCCGCGAAGGAGGATTCCTCCCAGGCCCTCTTCGCCACCTCCTTCCGCGAGATGACAGCCTCGCAGAAGGCGGCGACCGCGGTCCAGGCCCTGTCACTGCCAACCATCGCTCGCGCAACGGCCGGCAGCGACAGGTCCACGTCTATGACTGCAACGAGTTCCCGGCGCCGCACATCCCAGGCCGGGCACGACTCGAGCGTGTGCTGCGCTGAGTCCTCGCCGCAGTCGCAGTGGTGACAGCCTTCCCTCCTAGCGATCATGTGCAGGTATTTGCCGAAGCAACCATGCCCCGACAAAACCTGCACCAACCGGAAGGTGAGGACCCCGTGCTGCCACCCTGCCCATTCTTCTAAGATCGGCTGGAGTGCCCCCACGGTCCAGAGACCAGCCCGGGGCGTCTCCAGCCGAGATTTCCACTTTAGGACGGTGGCGCGGCGGGCATCTTCCCGCCACGATGAGATTGCGCTCGGCGAGGGGCGGCTTCCCCCCGCCCGCACCGTCGACGCCCGCCGATAGACGTTGGCGAGCACCTCTGCCTCCAGATCCCACGGAGGGATTCCGGCCAACGCACATGCTGCATCGGTCGAGACCATGCGGTACCCGCGTATTGCCCTGACCGCTACGACCCTCTGTGGACGCCACAGAAGGGCCCTATTGCGAGCGGCCAGGGACTCCGCCCACACGGGCGCGCCGTACAGTGCTATCGACCGTATTACCCCCGCGTAGAGTCGTCGACACGCGAGACTCGGTCCGCCCAAATTCGGCATCAGTCGCCCGAGGGCGGACGCCGTGCCGACGAGCTTTGGCGCAAGACGGCGGAAGTGCTCGTCGAAGTGCCACCGTCCATCAAATACCAGGCCCAGATATTTGATGTGGGCATGGATTGGGAAGCCCACACCATTGACCGTTATCGTGGCGCTGGCGGGCGGGCCCCGTCGGCGCCCATGGAAGAGAAGGGCCTCCGACTTTTCAAAAGCCACCCTTAGCCCCAGCGCCTCTATCCGCCTGACCACCTCCGCGGTACCTGAGGTGGCCAGCCTCCTCGGGGGTCCCGCCCTGAGCTGTGACGAGCGTATCGTCTGCGTAGCAAATTACGCCCAGCCCGGGGGGGAGCCGGCCACGGAGGCTCAGTCGTAGCCGATGTCCCTCAGGAGCGGCCCAAGAACCAAATCCTGCGGGACGCCGCACGACATAGCCCTCCTTACAACGTCCCCTTCCCGGTCCACGAAGAGGACGCTGCGGCCGTCGAGGTAGTCCGCCACCAGCCGCCTTAGGTAGAGGGGCACTACATGGTACCGGAGTGCCTCCTAGATGCAGCCGAATGGCAGACTATTGAAGGCGTTGGCGATGTCGAGCGACACCGCCAACAGCACTTCCCTAGAGGTGACGGCCTCCGCAGCCGCGGCCCTCAAGCGCAGAATGGCGTCGACCGTAGACTGACCCGCCCGAAATTCAAACTGGGTGTTGGACAGGTCGGGGCCGACCGCTCCTAGGTGCCGGATGATGCGGGCAGCGACTACCCGCTCGAGGAGTTTGCCCATCTCGTCCAGCAACACGATGAGCCGTCCGGGCGACTGTATTCGGAGACCGTCTCGGCTTCGGCAGGAGCACGAGCTTCCCCTCCTTCCAGCAGTCAGGGAACCTGTTAAGCGCCGCGTGGTACGGGCGTCCCCAGGGGTCACGCTCGAGACCCTCCAGCATCTCCTGCCTTTTCGGATCTTTGGTGCGACAAATGGCCAGCTTAAACGCGGCGCGCGCACTGCTGTACGCCGCATGCAGCTGGCCCTCCCGCTTTTCGTCGCGGATTCGGCGACGTCGGCTGCAGGTGTAGGACCTCCGGGCACGAATACAGGCCGCACGGAGGTCCGCGAGCTCCGGGGACCACCAGTAGACCCCCTTCTGCCGAGGCGGGCGCCGCACGCGGAGCATGGCCCCATCGCAGATCTGCGTAAGCATGCCGCGAATGCGGCCAGCTTCGGCGCTCACGTCTTCCGTCAGGGGGGGAGGCAGCCAAGATTGAAAAATGGCCGCCTCCACTAGCAGGTCCCGATCGAGCCTACACACAGCCCATCGCGGAAAAGCGGGAGTTCTGTCCGCCGCGTGACCCCTGCTGGCGCCCTGAAGAGTCCGGGAGACCTCTATCTGAATGTATTTGTGGTCAGATAGGGTCTCGACCTCCTCCGGGACTCGCCAGCTCCTTACGTGTACGGCGACACCGGGGCTAGTAAACGAAAGGTCCACTATCCACACGCCCCAGGGCCGCACGCACGTTTGGGCGGACCCTCGGTTGAGCAACACGAGTTCCGCCGCTGCCGCCCACTCTTGGACCGCCGCGCCTCGGGCGTCCGTCCTGAGGGACCCCCCGGCTGTTGATTTTGCGTTAAAGTCCCCCAGCACGAGCACAGGGTTCGGTGCTATACGCCGTATCGAGGTCTCCAGGCTGTGCAGGAAGACCTCGAAAGCCGCCAGACTACGACTAGGGGAAAAGTACACACCATAAAGCGTGACCCCTCCCCATTCAGCCACCACATATCCCGTGCCCTGGTCTTTGATTGACAAGTGCGGGGAATGCGGCGCCGCCGAACCGACAACCGCCACGGAGCCATCCTCGCTACCCGCCCAATTGGGGCGATCGGTGACTATGTAGGGATCCGCAGCAACACCGATCGACCGCTCCGCCATGGATTGCAGGAAGAGGTCCTGCGCCCTGGCGGAACGGCCGAGATTCCCTTGGAGGAGGATAGCGTCGCGATCCGTTATTAGACCACAATATCCTCCTCCATGCGCTGCGGCGGTCCAGCCGCGCCGGGTTGGGCAGACAGGGCACGAGACCCAGACGGCACCCACACCACCTGGACTTCGGCGAATGGTGCATACCCGGACGGCGCTGCTGGGAGACCCGGTTTTCGAGACGATTGCCTCCCGGATCTCTTCCGCCGTCACGGAATCGTCCATCCCGGAAATGCGCAGTTCGGCGCACTTCACGGGTCTGGCGACCCGGACACCACTCTCCTCAGGAAACAGGCCCAGCAGCCTCGCGGCCATTGCGTTGGCCGTCTTAGCGCCCTCTGGCCCCAGCTACTCAAAAATCCGAGCACCTGTCCGGGCTTGGCGGAAGCGAGCGGAAACGTCCCCAAGATCGGAGACGTTAATCTCCCACCGGGCACGCTTCATGACGGCCTCGTAGGTCAGGTCCTCAGGCAGTACGGTGATCACCACCGCAGCTGCCTTCAGGACCTTCAATTTCCTTCAAGATCGAAGAAACATATATATAGATAGACAAGAAGATTCGGCAAATTTGGCCGCAGTAGGCGGCCCGTTGCTGTCTATGGGAAGACGGAGCTTCTCAGACAGGAGCGCCAAGCGCTCTTCTGCGTTTTGTACCGTCTCCGCTCGTTTCAGACTTCGCGTCTCGGTCTCTTTCGCTGAGGCGGCACGCGGTATCGATGTCCCTGGTCGGCTGATGCCTCGATCCTTAACCGCTGCGGGTATTTTTGGGGGAGGCATCTCAGTTGAGCTCAAGTCGGACTCCGAGGCAGCGCCCCCCTGAGACAGGGCGCGCTTGCGCCCGAAGCGTGACTCCAACACCACCTCCGCTGGCCGCGATGGCTGACTTTCAGCAGTCTCAGTCAGGCCACCCTCCTCAGCGGCAGACATCTCGGCGGGGTAGGCCGCTGTGGCCCCGCTGTCCCCCCTCTCCAGAGCCCGGTGAGCCAGTCTGGCCCCACCGACTCCGACGCCTGGTCTATCCGCCGTGCCCTCTGCTGAGTGAGAGGGACACGCGGAGACCCGACCTGTCCGGAATTTTAGCCGCCGGCGACTGCCGACGTTGCCCGGGGTGCACCACTAGGAGGTAAACCGGCACCACACCCCAGTGTGTTATCAACCCTTTTTTTCTAAACGTTTTTACGGGATTTATACCATGTAAATTTTTACTTACGAGTTTCCGATATTTCGGCACTGTTGCAAGCGCCATGATCACGGAGCAACTGAAGTCCTTGCGGGTGGGAATAGTTTTTATTATTCTGCGGTTAGAAATATCTGTCTACCCGCTTTCTCACTCGTTTATGACACGCAACACTATCTATGGAACCACTACCACTGTAGTGTACACTGTAGTAGTTTAGAATTATAAGTGACCATGAAAGTTTGAAACCCTTTTTTTTTTTTTTTATATTTTAGGTGGGCAAAAATGTCCTACCGCACACCCCGCTGCCCGGGGAGACAACGGGGTAGTGTGGGGCTCTCACCCACTAAAAACCCACCGTGCGCCCTCACCCGCCCTTGCTACGGCGGATCACGGGAACCGCGTCGTTTCTCCGCGATCCGCAGGCGGCAGCCCCTTCGGGCACCCTCTCTTGTGCGACGCCCCGCGCACTTGGGCGTCACACCTTCGCGGTAGGCTTCCGCGGACGGTAGGGTACTCCCCGACCCCACCGTCCGCAGCCTCGGCTAGGGCGGCATCAGGCGCAGGTAAGCGCGCGCACGCCGCCCCGCGCGCCGGCGGCGAATCGGGTCCGCGAAGGAGGATTCCTCCCGGGCCCTCTCCGCCGCCTCCTTCCGCGAGATGACAGCCTCGCAGAAGGCGGCGACCGCGGTCCAGGCCCTGTCACTGCCAACCATCGCTCGCGCAACGGCCGGCAGCGACAGGTCCACGCCTATGACTGCTGCGAGTTCCCGGCGCTGCACATCCCAGGCCGGGCACGACTCGAGCGTGTGCTGCGCCGAGTCCTCGCCGCAGTCGCAGTGGTGACAGCCTGGGGTCGTCTCCCTCCTAGCGATCGTGTGCAGGTATTTGCCGAAGCAACCGTGCCCCGACAAAACCTGCACCAACCGGAAGGTGAGGACCCCGTGCTGCCGCCCTGCCCATTCTTCCAAGATCGGCTGGAGCGCCCCCACGGTCCAGAGACCAGCCCGGGGCGTCTCCAGCCGAGACCTCCACTTTAGGACGGTGGCGCGGCGGGCATCTTCCCGCCACGCTGAGATTGCGCTTGGCGAGGGGCGGCTGCCCCCCGCCCGCGCCGTCGACGCCCGCCGATAAACGTCGGCGAGCACTTCCACCTCCAGATCCCACGGGGGGGTTCCGGCCAACGCGCAGGCTGCATCGCACGAGACCGTGCGGTACCCGCGTATTGCCCTGACCGCTACGACCCTCTGTGGACGCCACAGAAGGGCCCTATTGCGAGCGGCCAGGGACTCCGCCCACACGGGCGCGCCGTACAGTGCCATTGACCGTACTACCCCCGCGTAGAGTCGTCGACACGCGAGACTCGGTCCGCCCAAATTCGGCATCAGTCGCCCGAGGGCGGACGCCGTGCCGACGAGCTTTGGCGCAAGACGGCGGAAGTGCTCGTCAAAGTGCCACCGTCCATCCAATACCAGGCCCAGGTACTTGATCTGGGCCTGGATTGGAAAGCCCACACCGTTGACCGTTATCGAGGCGCCGGCGGGTGGGCTGCGTCGGGGCCCAAAGAAGAGTAGGGCCTCCGACTTTTCAAGGACCACCCTAAGCCCCAGCGCCTCGATCCGCCTGACCACCTCCGCGGTTCCTGAGGTGGCCAGCGTTGCCGCCTCCTCGAGGGTCCCGCCCCGGGCTGTGACGAGCGTATCGTCTGCGTAGCAAATTACGCCCAGCCCGGGGGGGAGCCGGCCACGGAGGACCCAGTCGTAGCCGATGTCCCACAGGAGCGGCCCTAGAACCGAACCCTGCGGGACGCCGCACGACATAGCCCTCCTTACAACGTCCCCTTCCCGGTCCACGAAGAGGACGCTGCGGCCGTCGAGGTAGTCCGCCACCAGCCGCCTTAGGTAGAGGGGCACTCCATGGTGCCGGAGTGCCTCCTTGATGCAGCCGAATGGCAGACTATTGAAGGCGTTGGCGATGTCGAGCGACACCGCCAACAGCACTTCCCTCGAGGTGACGGCCTCCGCAGCCGCGGCCTTCAAGCGCAGGATGGCGTCGACCGTAGACCGACCCGCCCGAAATCCGAACTGGGCATCGGACAGGTCGGGGCCGACCGCACCTAGGTGCCGGACGATGCGGGCAGCGACTACCCGCTCGAGCAGTTTGCCCGCCTCGTCCAGCAACACGATGGGCCTGAAGGCCGCGACTGTATTCGGAGACCGTCCCGGCTTCGGCAGGAGCACGAGCTTCCCCTCCTTCCAGCAGTCAGGGAACCGTCCGGACACCAGGCAAGCGTCGAACAGTCCCCTGAGGCGGGGCTCTAGGTGGTCAAGGACCAGGGCCAGCACTCGGGCGGGAATCCCGTCCGGCCCGGGGGCGGCGCTTCTCCGCATACGCGCTGCCGCCGCCCCCATTTCCGTCGTCGTCACGGGCGGTACCTCCCCGTCGTCGGCCTCCCGGTCGTCATCTGGCGGAGCCATGACCGGGGGCGTGTGCACCGCCCGTGAAGGGAATAGTCCCTCAACCACCTCAGAGAGGAAGCCCGGCTGGAGGGTCTCCGTAAGGGGGGGGCCCTGGGCGCGGAGCTTGTTGAGCGCCGCGCGGTACGGGCGTCCCCAGGGGTCACGCTCGAGACCCTCCAGCATCTCCTGCCTTTTCGCGTCTTTGGCGCGACAGATGGCCAGCTTTAACGCGGCGCGCGCACCGCTGTACGCCGCATACAGCCGGCCCTCCCGCTCTTCGTCGCGGATTCGGCGACGGCGGCTGCGGGTGTAGGACCTCCGGGCACGAATACAGGCCGCACGGAGGTCCGCCAGCTCCGGGGACCACCAGTAGACCCCCTTCCGTCGGGGCGGGCGCCGCACGCGGGGCATGGCCGCATCGCAGATCTGCGTAAGCATGCCGCGTATGCGGCCAGCCTCGGCGCCCACGTCTTCCGTCAGGGGGGGAGGCAGCCAAGATTGAAAGATGGCCGCCTCCACCAGCAGCTCCCGGTCGAGCCTACCCACACCCCAACGCGGAAAAGCGGGAGTTCTGTCCGCCACGTGACCCCTGCTGGCGCCCTGAAGGGTCCGGGAGACCTCTATCTGAATGTATCTGTGGTCAGATAGGGTCTCGACCTCCTCCAGGACTCGCCAGCTCCTTACACGTGCGGCGACACCGGGGCTAGCGAACGAAAGGTCCACTATCGACCCGCCCCCGCGCCGCACGCACGTTACGGCGGACCCTCGGTTTAGCAACCACGAGGTCCGCCGCTTCCGCCCACTCTTGGACCGCCGCACCTCGGGCGTCCGTCCTGGGGGACCCCCACGCCGTTGATTTGGCGTTGAAGTCCCCCAGCACCAGCACAGGGCTCGGTGCCATACGCCGTATCGAGGTCTCCAGGCTGTGCAGGAAGACCTCGAAAGCCGCCAGACTACGATTTGGGGAGAAGTACACGCCATACAGCGTGACCCCTCCCCATTCAGCCGCCACATATCCCGTGCCCTTGTCTTTGACTGACAAGGGCGGGGAATGCGGCGCCGCCGACCCGATGACCGCCACGGAGCCATCCCCGCTACCCGCTCATTTGGGGCGATCGGGGACTATATAGGGCTCCGCGACTGCGGCAACACCGATCGACCGCTCCACCATGGATTGCAGGAAGAGGTCCTGCGCCCTGGCGGAGCGGCCGAGATTCCCTTGGAGGAGGATAGAGTCGTGGTCCATAAACTAGACCACGACATCCTCCTCCATGCGCTGCGGCGGTCCAGCCGCGCTGGGTTGGGCAGCCGGGGCCCGGTTTTCGAGGCGATTGCCTCCCGGATCTCGTCCGCCGTCACGGAATCGTCCAGCCCGGAAATGCGCAGTTCGGCGCACTTCACGGGTCTGGCGACCCGGACACCACTCTCCTCTGGGAACAGGCCCAGCAGCCTCGCGGCCATCGCGTCGGCCGTCTTGGCGCCCTCTGGCCCCAGGTTCTCGAAAATCTGAGCACCTGTCCGGGCTTGGCGGGAGCGAGCGGAGACGTCCCCGAGATCGGAGACGTTTATCTCCCGCCGGGCACGCTTCAAGACGGCCTCGTACGTCAGGCCCTTTTCCTTGGCCTCAGGCAGCAGCGTGATGACAACCGCTGCTGTCTTCGGCACCTTGAGTTTGCGCGACCTCTTTTTTCGCGGCTTTGCGGCTTCTCTTTTGCCAATTGGTGCCGCCTCACGCCCCGCGGCGGCGCCGCGATCCTTGGCCCGGGATCGCCGGGGTCCAACCACCTGCCAGTCCCCATCTGAGGAGGTATTAGTGGCAGGAGCGGGGGCAGGAGCCGGGGCTGTGACCACCGCGGCGCGTGTGGATGCGGCAATTTGTCGCGGCGCAGAACGTGCAGGTGCAGCGGTGCTCGGCAGAGGCGGGAACTCCTCTCGGGGCTGACCCCTCGGGGCTTGTCCCGCCTTGCCCTTTTTCTTGGCCTTTTTCTTTTGGCCCTTTTCTTGGACCACAGGAGCCATAGGTGGTCTGGCCGCCGGTGCTCTGGCCGCCGCTGGTTTGGCCGCTGTCGCGGCAAAGGACACGTGGCCCTCCTGGCACGGCAGGGCTGTCGGCGCTGAGGACGTTGCGCCATTCCTTTTGTCTGCCGCTAGCGGCGGCCGCAATCGTGGCTCCGGCGGCAGCCTCGCGGCCAAAGCGTCGAGCCGCGGACCAAAGACCGCAGCAATGCGGTCAATAATCGCGCGGACCGTTTCGTCCTCCAGCTCCTGCCCAACGCTGGACTGGGCGGAGGACGGGACCGGGGCAGCCGCGGGGAGCCCAAGCTCAACCCGTAACCCGGCCTGACCCTGCTCCAATTCTGCCATCCGTGCCTCGAGGCAGCGGTTAGCCTCGTCGAGGCGCTGATTTTGCGCCTCAAGACGAGCATTCTGCGCCTCGAGGCGCTTGTTCTGCTCTGCCAAGCGTTGCACCGACAGCGTGATTTCATGTGCGGCATCTTTGAGGCCACGCACGAAATTTCCCTTCTGGTTCCGCGAACCCGCAGCCACCGTCTCTACTATGGCCACACTATTCAGGGCCCTTTCCTCGACCTGGGCCGTCCCTATTTGGCCCTCGTCTGGGAGGCGGAGCTTTTCCGTTAGAAGCGCCAGGCGCTCCTCGGCGTTCTGCTCCGCTTCCAATCTTTTAAGGCCTAAGGCCTCTGCCCTGCTAGCAGATAGGGCACGTAGAGGAGGTGCCACAGGTCGACTGATGCCTCGACCCCTAACGCTGTACTGCGCTTTCGGGGGAGGCGTCTCGGCAGAGCAGCCCGCCGAATCCGGCGCCCCGCCACCCCGGGAGATGGTGCGTTTTCGAGATGGGTGGTCCACCTCCATCTGCCCCGCACCGATGTCCACAGCAGCTAAGGACGTCGAGCTGCCTGTCCTTCTACTATTTGCCCTGCTTAGGGCACCATCACCTTCTTCAGCGGCGGACATCTCGGAAGCTGAATTAGCAGCCGAGCTATCCGTCGCCGAAGCTCCCTCCTTTTTCTTTCCACGTCCCTTGCGGGACTGAAACTTTCCCTTAGCGTCACGCAATGGTGGTTGTGACGCGACCAATGGTGTTGCTGATGTTGTGGGGGCCGTATTTACAGCCGGACCCCTTTCGGCTGAGGCGTCAGGTGTATTACCCGACTCCGTCGAAGATATATTTAAATTTTCAGTGTCCATACGATTCCCACGAGTGTGGGAGAAAAGAGGTCCACCCGGGCAGAGCTCCCAATACCCGGGTAAGCGTACATTTGTAACCCAACACAGGGGGTCCGCAGGTACCCTGGTTGGGGCCGCGCACGAGACTGAACTACCCATCAGCCATGCATCTCCTCGCCGCGCGCCAGAACTTGAGATTCGGGGTAATTTTTTATAGAGGTTGTCTTCCTCGCGGTCCGGGCGATTAAGCCAAGACCCTCGTTCCTGTATGCCCGCGAGACGTAACCACAGACACGCGCTCAGGTTTACGATTTGGGACGGGGGGGGCCGCTGTGGCCCCACTGTCCCCCCTCTCCAGAGCCCGGTGAGCCAGTCTGGCCCCACCGACTCCGACGCCTGGTCTATCCGCTGTGCCCTCTGCTGAGTCAGAGGGACACGCGGAGACCCGTCCTGTCCGGAATTTTAGCCGCCGGCGACTGCCGACGTTGCCCGGGGTGCACCACTAGGAGGTAAACCGGACAAATTAGCACCCCAGTGTGTTGTCAACCCAAACTAACCTTGTGAACTCAATGATATTTTTTGAAATTGTCAAAGGTACCTGGGAATTTCCCTGTCCTTTGTAACACAAATATTGTAACTAACACAAAGAACACTGTAAACATTTTTAATTAACCTAAGTACTTGCTGAATATAAAGAGATTTGTAACCGCCATTATAAATATATTCCTTCGTCACAAAGCCCTTAATTAGACTTAAAAGTTGGTATATATATATATGTATTTACATTTTATCTTGCTACTATATCAGTTACCTGAGATATAACTAAAAAAATACTAAATTATTCGTATATTGAAACTATTTGTAGACGACCAGAGGGACATAATAACATTCAATTCATTAAATAAAATAAGTGATTAGGTACTCCCACTTAGTACCCAACCCTAACACCAGTAATGCAATGGGTGATAATTGCTTACTAACTGGTTCGGGTTCAGCGGCATTTTCTACAGCGTACTTAATAAGATAAGCTCTGGAATGAACTCTCTACTGCGGTGTAGCCCCAGCGCTACTTCAAAAGAGATTTAAGAATAGCATTTTACTCATGGTAGTTGCCGCTAGCATGTCTGCGCCCCTGGTGTTGCTAAATTCCATGAGCGGCGGGCCGGCGGTTACCACTTCTCAAGAGGTGGGCCGTTAGCTCGTCTACCACTACTGGCATTAAAAAAGAACTTCTCTTAGTCGCCTTGTAAGACATCGAAGCCTTTAAACCCCTTCACCAACTTTCGCATTAATATGTTAGTAGGAAGTAGCATTTCATCTGAATATCAAAGGAAACTGTTACTTACTCGGAACACTTGACATGATCACAAGGAGATCATTTGGCGTATACTAACTCTGTATTTCATTTAAAAAAAATTAATTAAAGGTACAACGTAATACCCAAGATTAAAATCCTTCGAGTTCACTACCAGACCTACGATTGCCCCCGTAATCCGGCTACAAAACTTACTTAGATGTTTCTAAAGCTAAATCAATATCTTTAGGGAATTTAAGCTTAGTTAATCCAGCATAATATAATTTTAATAGGTACTTAGAAGTTAACAATACAAATTTTGTTCCGTTCTAAAAAAATGGATATACCACTTGAAAATTAAATTGAAGGAATTTAAAATGTTTAATTGTACTACTAAGGGTTACTTATTCAGTTTTGTTTTGAGTATAAACCCTCTCGGGGTTTAAATTTCTGCGTAACTTTTATCTTCCTTGTGGACTTTTCAGACATCGAAGGGATAATGGGAGCACCGTGAACTCGTCGCGACAATTGGTGAGGACCTCTCGCTGTCGAGAGTCGTCAGAGTGATGCTTGGCAGCGACAGGAATTAGGCCGTGGTCGCTGCCTTCTGCGAGGAGGTCATCTCGCGGAAGGAAGCGGCAGAGAGGGCCAGGGAGGCTGATCCTTCGAGTATTTGCGCTTAATGCCGCCCTTTTTTTTTTTTTTTTGTTATGGCGGGAAAAAAATGTTCCTAACCGCACACCCTATCGTTTGGGGCAACGACCAGGGTAGTGTGGGGCCTGCACCCACTAAAGAAACCCGCCGTGTGCCGTCTCTCCGCCTTTATTGGCGGGCCACTGGAACCATGTTACATTCCTTCGGTGGTAACGCTTAATGCCGCCCTAGCTGAGGTTGCGAGTGGATGGACCGGGGAATGTCCACCACCTGCAAGGCCTCCCGCAAAGTTGCGACGCTCCGTGTGAGGATGCTTCGCTCAGTAGAGAGTACCTGAAAGGGTAAGCCGGCGGGTTTCTTTAGAGGGTGAGGGCCCCACACTACGCTGTTCGTCAGGGTATGTGGTTAGGAACATATTTTCCCACCTTAACAAAAAAAATAAATAAAAATAAAATAAAAAAAAAAAAAAAAACTAGACGTCGCGGGACGTCTACCAGATGTAAAACCATTGAAATAATTTTGTAGAAATAAAGTGATCCTAACTTGACAAAGTCCCTTTAAGACGAATCAAACGATTATAAACTCGATGGGTTTGGGTCATTTAATTACAAAGTTACTTTGCCCACCTTCCATCTCCATCATCAGACCCTGGATACCATCTAGAGACAAAGTACTCGTCAAGACGAATCATAAAAGCCCAAACTCGATGGAGTTATGTCGTTTTATAACGGAGTTCCTATTGCCACCTTCTGGCTCCATCATCAAACCCTGGATACCATATAAAAATAAAAAATAAAAACATAGTACTCGTCAAGACGAACCAAACGATTCCAAACTCGATGGGGTTGCGTAATTTTATTGCAGAGTTACTGTGATCACTATCCAGCTCCATCATCAGATCCCGGATATCATCAGGACTGGAGTACTAGTTAAGACATTTCAAACGAGCCCAAACTCGATGGGGTTGCGCCGTTTCATTATAGAGTTCCTATGTCCATCTTCCAGCTCCATCATCATATCAACTCCATGTCATCATAATATTGTATTTTCACATGATATACATATGCGTGTAAAATTTCAGCTCATTCGGAAACCGGGAAGTGTGTCAAATTTAACATGCAAGATTTAAACGGGACAAGCAAAATTAAAAAAGCGTCACCACGCTAACAGCCGATTTTACTCTCCCTCCGCATTAGATGTTTCACATCAAAAAAAGGGTTAAATATGAGTAGCGAACACGGATTGTAGTCGATAATAAACTATTTCCATTGTAACACTAGAACACCCGTTGTAGTTATTTATCATGTTACAAGGTATTCTTATACTTCCGGTGGCCCGCCAATAAAGGCGGAGAGACGGCACACGGTGGGTTTCTTTAGTGGGTGAGGGCCCCACACTACCCTGTCCGTTGCCCCAAACGACGGCGTGTGCGGTTAGGAACATTTTTTCCCGCCTTAACAAAAAAACAAAAAAGTAATACTTATACTGGCATATAGTACCTACTACTGGTAGAAGGAGGTAGTTTATTGCAGCATAAAAGGGTTGGTTCGACTAGGGAAATATCAGCCTTCCACAGAAAATTGGCATACGATAATGGTATATATGTTACTAATATCGTTGCTTATTGAGAGTGCTAAAGGTCGAAATCCCCTGCTAGTTCCCTTCCAATCATCGACAACTTTCTGTATATTTTGCTAGGGTTGGAAATGAGTGAGTCACTGAAGTAATATTTATCCCTTTACGATCACGCTTAAATGATCGTGAGTTTTGACTTTAAAAAAATCTACGTTTGAAAATTGCTTTTTCCGTACGCAACCGTTGTCGATACGCCGTGAGTTTATCTGTGCGTAGGCATAGAAACGCTTCGGTACCGAACGAGCAAATTTGTACGCGTCAATAGCCCAACACCATCGTGAGGTATGGCGGTGTACTTTGGTGACCGTACAAGCTCCGGTAAGTGTTACTGTTTTTTTGTTAATATTTACGAATTAAACACAATTTTGCAGTTAACTTATTATTTAGTAAATGTTTAACAATATTAACAATTTTTTTTACAATTTTGAGTAACATTACTTATAAAATAATCCCCTAAAAATCAACTCGCACGATTATGCAATATCGGTAGTACAACGCATTATTAATTGACGTGTCTTCATTTTAATTGTGGTATAGTATGGCTTATCAAGTAGTTTTTTACTTTCTTTTAGGTGCTGGTTTAACAGATACAGCAATCGAAGTCCTGCTTGGAAATGGAAACATTTCCGAAATTGAAGATTTCGAAGATGATGACCTGGAATTCGAGCCACATGTTGTTTTTAGTTTTAAGAAAATGAGGAAAATGTACTTCCATATCTTCCACAGTCTTTAGCGTCATTACCACCACCATTTTTAGCTCCATCACCACACATGCCTGGACAAGAATTGATCTCATTGAATCTGAAAGGCTTAATCCACTGTAGAGATCAACCCTTAATTGATAAAGTTAATTATTTATGTTTGTAATAATCTACTGCCTGCGGTGGTGCAGCGGTAGTGTGTGCAATTGCCGATCATGAGGTCTCGGGTTCGATCCCTGGGTTGGGCAATGTTATTGAGCTTTTTCAAAAAAGAAAATTTCTCAGTACCAGCCTGGAGTTTGGAAATGTGGCTGGTAGACGGATTGCCGTCGAGAGCCTATTGAGGCTCGCCCAATATTACGTGGGACTTAAACATAGCTGGCGAATCGTGGGCGTGTAATACACCTCTACCTACCCCTTCGGGAATACAGGCGTGATACTATGTTATAAACTGGAACGAACATCAGGGTACTATTTCATTGTCGAGCAAATGATACCCTCCACAGGATGCTGCCTGCGCCAGGTATTTAAAAAAAAAAAATAAGCCTAGGTCTGTGGGTTTGAAAATTTTTGAACTAAAAGTTATGGACTAATGCTATACTTAAACAGATACCGTGGTGCAAAGACTATGTTTGGCACCACATACCTTGGGCTGGGACCTTCTGTGATTCTTAATTTTTGATTACAATAGACACATGGGCGGTGTTGATGTTCTCGATCACGGCGGGAGTACATTATAGTCCACCTATATCATCATCTACTACCACAAGTTACGAAGGATATGATCACTTGCACCTAAGTGTCAACTTACATGCTCCAAGAACTTGCCACATGGAAAACTATGCTGGTCCTTCAAAAATTAAATGAAAAAAGTGTGATGTTATATATGCCTCTTAAGAGATGAAAACTCTTTCAGGCTTTATCACAAAAAGGATTGATTTCATATTACATGTTTGTGATAAGGTCTGTAAAAGTACGATAATTAAAATTACTGATTTATATAGTACCTGCCAATCGATCATAGAAGACTGTTCAGTTGTATATTCCCTTATTGGTCCTCTGTTTTTTGGAGACAATTCTAAACTCGTTTTGTTGAATTTTACTTTTATTTCAGTAATAATATCATTATAGTATAACAAAAGCTGATTTATTACCCAAAAATAAAAACTTTGTTTACAAAAATGTTTCATTTTTACTCGTAAAATCAAACTATCACAAAAGTGCGACTTGCAAATGATTCCTGAAACTCATAAACGTGAGGGTTTTATTCTCGGAGACCAGGTACTTTTACATTTTTTTTTTATATTTTTCTAAGATTCTATAACTCCTATTAAAGCATGCACAGAAATTTCATTATCATCGGAAAGTTTGCGCCTCGCCGGTTTTAAAGGGTTATAACATAGTTCCAGTGGCCTGCCAATACAGGCGGAGAGACGGCCCCGCACTACCCTGTTCTTTGCCCCAAACGACGCCTAAGCAAAAAAAAATATTGTAAATCCAAAAGTGCTGAGGCGTGCACTTTTGGATAATTTTATTTTTCATCATAAAATTGATTACAAGAACTTTCAAGGTGTCACTACTGTCGAAATGGGTGGTAATTTAAATTGAATAAGTAGCTAATAATGTGTTAGTCTTACTAAGTACTTTCAATAAATCACATAGATAGCGCTAATTTCAAAAAGTACTAATGTGGTTCTCATGTCTTATATAGATGGCGCTAATTTTAAGAAGTACTACTATATTAGTTCTATAGAAGTAGTTCTCACTAAATAAGGTAGATAGCGCTGGTTTTAGTATCGAATCGACCATACATATTCAAACTATTTTTTTTGTTTATTTAATAACCGTCGAATCAGACCGTGAAAAATGGAAATAGAACATTCCTAATTATACTTAAGCGTAAGAGAAAAAAAAAGACTCGATTACTTAAAGTATTTCGGTCGTTATCGTGATAACATACAGACACACATTTCAAGACAGAACTTTTTTAAACAGTTTTCTAACTAGTTTAAATAACAAAAATGGCATCAAAAATATCAGGAGTGTTAAAAATAGTGTTTGTTCTTTATATGTGTGTATTATTTTACAAGTGCAATATATGATAAATAGAGACATTTTAATTTTGGAAAAATCTGTTGTTTATGTGAAGTGACAGTAGTACCCTCAACGCTTCGCTTATGAGGCGTGCAAAAGGTTGGAAATGAGTGAATGATGCTGCTAGTACTACTAGCGTTTATAAGCTATGGTATTATACTATCAGAGGGTGTGTGGTTGTTTGCCGCTCCTGTAGTATAAAAAATACTTTGGAAAATCCAAAACTGCACGCCTCATAATCTTAATTTTTCACATAAAATTGATTATTTGACAAGTAACTAATAATGTATTAGTCTTAATAAGTAGTTTTCAATAAATCACATAGATAGCAGCGCTAATTTCAAAAAGTACTAATGTGGGTTTCATGTCTTATACGCCATCTAGCACTAATTTTAAGAAGTACTTCTATATTGGTATACCTCTCTCTCAGTTCCGGGCCGGGCGCACGTCAAGGCCACGCAAAAAAATTGTGGAATGTAAAATATGTTTTATTTCGTGTTTTATAACGTTGGTATGTTATTATTTACGTGTGTTTAGTGTTTTTAATTATTGTTATGGATAAAATAGTTATTATACTTGACAAATATCATCAGTTTGTCAAGCAAAGGTAAGAACTTTTTTTTAACAAAAACCAATGTACCGACCGGGCGAACGGCGTTCTGTTGACGATAGTAAAACCACCGGTGGCTATGCGTACGTAAAAAGGTAGTTCTCATGAAAGGCGCTGGTTTTGGTGTCGCGTCGAGCGTATATATTCAGTATTTTTTTGTTTATTTAATAACAATTAAACCACATCGAATCAGAACGTGAAAAGTAAGAGGGCTCTATTCCTAATCATAATAATTCGTAAACGAAAAAAAAAGACTCGATTAGTAAAGTATTTTGGTCGTTATCGTGTTAACATACATTACCTACAACTCACGGACGTCCAAGCCAGCGATTTTCTTCAAACAGTTTTTTAACTAGTTTAAATAACAAAAATGGCATCAAAAATATCATGAGTGTTAAAAATTGTGTTTGTTCTTTATATGTGTGTGTAGATATTATTTTACAAGTGCAATATATGATAAATAGAGACATTTTAAGTTTAAAAAATCAGTTGTGCCGTGTAAGGGAGTAGAACACACCTCAACGCTTCGCTTATGAGGCGTGCAAAAGTAAGAAATAATCTACCTCTTTGTTTTAGAAATATAGGCCTATAATATGTATTCCATAAAACTAACAATGTTATTTTAGTATGGACTTGGTAAGCCCTTATTTTGTTTTAAGAGGCGTAATAAATTGCCGGCGTGTCGCTGTGTCACTGTTATCCGTGAAGTTAATACGTCTTCCACTTTTTAGGTGGCCAACCCAATTATTATACTGCAGGACTCACTTTACAGCTAAAACCATATATTGATGGGCTGACTGATGGGATTGATTAATAATAGGATTACTTTGTATGTATCGAAACTATTGTTGGCTGACGATATAGTTTCATGAAATATTGCCTGCAGCAATTTGAGAGGTTATCGATACATGTAATGTTGTATCTAGGATATTGTACTTATGTAAGTACATTAGGCGAGCGAAACTTTGAATCAGCTATTAAAAAAAATATCTTGTATATACAATACTTCCTGATATTTACGCGAATGTTACACATTATTAAATAAAATTACGTTTACGTAATCTATCGCGTCTACTTGATTTTCCATTATCCCGACGTTTTGTTTTTTACGTTTATGCTTTAAAGTATTCGAAACCACAGGATAATAGATAATCAAGTAAACGTAAGTAATAGATTCCGTAAACGTAGTTTTATTTCATAATATCTTGTAATAATAATGTATATACAACAGCGCAATATGCAGTTGTCTGCTCATAAAAACCTTTACTTTTCCAAATTTTGTTTGATAATTTATATTTGCTCGTTGAAGGAAATAATCGTCAGGAAACCTGTATGCCTGAGAGATTTTCTAGACGGCTTATGAAGTATGCCAACCAGCTGTGTAGTGGGCTATGGTCTAAATACTCCACTGCTGGCCATGAGTGCCATAGCCATGTTCAACAGTGCGACATTAATGAGTTGCGAAAAAAACAAATACAAATATTATATTGAAGCATTTCTTAACAAAATAAAACAATTCTTCTTAACGAACGGAATCCTTTAATTTCGTTATCCAGTTTAATTATCCGTCTATTTTAATTGTATAGCCGACACCTAATACTCTCCCAAGACTGCGAGTTATCTCGGTCGGATTTTTATGGATTCTGTGACATTTTCGTTTGCGAAGGCCGCAAGGGTCACACAAATCACCATCTTTATTACGTAACCACTGAGTTTCAGCAATTATTTATAATAAGTTGTTTGGGATAACAGTATCAAGTCTTGAAATTGTCCTTTAAAGATTCAATTTTTATTAGTTTCGCTTACTTAGCTGCTTCTAAAGCAGTAATAGCGTTGTGACACGAACAAGGAAAGAAACCAATTATTATTAGGTTCTAACCATAGTCTAACATTCACACATCCTCTGAATTTTTAAAATTATATACATATGTGTAATATGAATTAATAGCTAGTTGAACTAAAAAGTAGAAAAAAGCGTGTTTATTGTTGCTTTTTTTAATTATTTCTTTTCTGTTTCGTCTCAGTATTAAAAGTATTTCTATTTAAAAAACCCTGTGACATACTATGAACATAACATAACGTAACGTAGTAAGTGATAACGGATATTTTGCGACGTTTTTACTTTTCCAGGTACATTTTATAAGTTGGTCGACTTATATTAAACCTTCTTAGCTTGAGTTTTCATTTTAACTTTGCTATTTATGTATATATTATACTACTATCGTGAATTTTTTCACATATCTAAACACAACCATTTAGCTGGCAGGGGGGGGACACTTGACTCTAACAAAAACTGTATGCTAGTGTGCCTAAAATCTCCTGTGCGCCCTCACTCGTCCGCTCCACTTACTTGTTGAAAAAGATAACCAGTGTTTAAATAAACGGCTACAAATGTGTGAAAAATTATCAGACAGCGTAGTGACATTGATGGATGTTGAATTAAATCAGTTTGCCTCGCAGACGAAGGGTTGATTACAATTAATTGAGGGTAGGAATTACATGTCAACCGGTAACTGCAAGACAAGAGCTTAATAAATTGTTTGAATACTTGGGATGGTTGTGAGATTATTACAAAGTTTAGAGCAGAAACAGTTTCTCGTTAGCAATCAATACCAGAACATAGTCACGCCAGTCATACATTCAGAGGAAACTAGGGAATTGGCCAATTGAATCATACCAAGAATATCTACAAGCTAAAGACGCGTAAGTCGGTGATGCTTACGGCTGCTTACCTCTTCCAATCCAGCAACAAGCGAGCACGAAGGTGATGATGGTGAATGGTAGGTATGCACACACACCCCGTCTTTCAGTGCAACGAACAGAACAGTGTAGTTTTGGGCCCTCACCCACAAAATTAACCAGCCCGGTGCCGTCTCTATGTCTGGAATTCAGTGCCAGTGGCTTACCCTTTCGAGTACTTTCTTTGAACGAAGCTTCTGGGCACCAGAGAATATGTGTATAGACAAAAATACTAGCGACCTGACTTTGATTTGCGGGCAACCAACTATCTAAAAGGTTTTTCACTTCGTTGATGTACTGGTAATATACACATTTAAAAAAAAATTGCGATGTAACAGTGAAAACCTCAGAAGTAAGCGAAGAAATAGAAAAATAGGGACAGCAACTTTAAACACAAAGTGAAAAATGTGAAATCGAAAATAACAGTCAGGAGCAGGATTCGAACCTGCATCTTCTGGATACCGTCCAGATGCTTTACCAATTCAGCCATCCTGACAATTGCTCCTGACTGCTAATTTCGATAACACATCATACTTAACGTCTTTGGGTGACGCCTGCGCCATCCGTCGGAAGTATTTTCATACATTATACCGACCAGGTAAACTTAATTTTACAATTAAGATTTTACCTAATAATGACGCAAACCCTTTAAATATTTTAGATATTTTTATATATATTTTTAGCATTTGACATGCTTAGCACTATACATTAAACACAAAGTGAAAAATGTGAAATCGAAAATAACAGTCAGGAGCAGGATTCGAACCTGCATCTTCTGGATACCGTCCAGATGCTTTACCAATTCAGCCATCCTGACAATTGCTCCTGACTGCTAATTTCGATAACACATCATACTTAACGTCTTTGGGTGACGCCTGCGCCATCCGTCGGAAGTATTTTCATACATTATACCGACCAGGTAAACTTAATTTTACAATTAAGATTTTACCTAATAATGACGCAAACCCTTTAAATATTTTAGATATTTTTATATATATTTTTAGCATTTGACATGCTTAGCACTATACATTAAACACAAAGTGAAAAATGTGAAATCGAAAATAACAGTCAGGAGCAGGATTCGAACCTGCATCTTCTGGATACCGTCCAGATGCTTTACCAATTCAGCCATCCTGACAATTGCTCCTGACTGCTAATTTCGATAACACATCATACTTAACGTCTTTGGGTGACGCCTGCGCCATCCGTCGGAAGTATTTTCATACATTATACCGACCAGGTAAACTTAATTTTACAATTAAGATTTTACCTAATAATGACGCAAACCCTTTAAATATTTTAGATATTTTTATATATATTTTTAGCATTTGACATGCTTAGCACTATACATTAAACACAAAGTGAAAAATGTGAAATCGAAAATAACAGTCAGGAGCAGGATTCGAACCTGCATCTTCTGGATACCGTCCAGATGCTTTACCAATTCAGCCATCCTGACAATTGCTCCTGACTGCTAATTTCGATAACACATCATACTTAACGTCTTTGGGTGACGCCTGCGCCATCCGTCGGAAGTATTTTCATACATTATACCGACCAGGTAAACTTAATTTTACAATTAAGATTTTACCTAATAATGACGCAAACCCTTTAAATATTTTAGATATTTTTATATATATTTTTAGCATTTGACATGCTTAGCACTATACATTAAACACAAAGTGAAAAATGTGAAATCGAAAATATATTTTCACTTTGTGTTTAATGTATAGTGCTAAGCATGTCAAATGCTAAAAATATATATAAAAATATCTAAAATATTTAAAGGGTTTGCGTCATTATTAGGTAAAATCTTAATTGTAAAATTAAGTTTACCTGGTCGGTATAATGTATGAAAATACTTCCGACGGATGGCGCAGGCGTCACCCAAAGACGTTAAGTATGATGTGTTATCGAAATTAGCAGTCAGGAGCAATTGTCAGGATGGCTGAATTGGTAAAGCATCTGGACGGTATCCAGAAGATGCAGGTTCGAATCCTGCTCCTGACTGTTATTTTCGATTTCACATTTTTCACTTTGTGTTTAATGTATAGTGCTAAGCATGTCAAATGCTAAAAATATATATAAAAATATCTAAAATATTTAAAGGGTTTGCGTCATTATTAGGTAAAATCTTAATTGTAAAATTAAGTTTACCTGGTCGGTATAATGTATGAAAATACTTCCGACGGATGGCGCAGGCGTCACCCAAAGACGTTAAGTATGATGTGTTATCGAAATTAGCAGTCAGGAGCAATTGTCAGGATGGCTGAATTGGTAAAGCATCTGGACGGTATCCAGAAGATGCAGGTTCGAATCCTGCTCCTGACTGTTATTTTCGATTTCACATTTTTCACTTTGTGTTTAATGTATAGTGCTAAGCATGTCAAATGCTAAAAATATATATAAAAATATCTAAAATATTTAAAGGGTTTGCGTCATTATTAGGTAAAATCTTAATTGTAAAATTAAGTTTACCTGGTCGGTATAATGTATGAAAATACTTCCGACGGATGGCGCAGGCGTCACCCAAAGACGTTAAGTATGATGTGTTATCGAAATTAGCAGTCAGGAGCAATTGTCAGGATGGCTGAATTGGTAAAGCATCTGGACGGTATCCAGAAGATGCAGGTTCGAATCCTGCTCCTGACTGTTATTTTCGATTTCACATTTTTCACTTTGTGTTTAATGTATAGTGCTAAGCATGTCAAATGCTAAAAATATATATAAAAATATCTAAAATAAAGACAGCAACTTTATTTTATACTGGCCTTGCCCCGCGGTTTCACCCACCTTCTAATTTAAAATAAATCTAAACAATAGATTATAAACTAGATCCTTCCCGCAACTTCGTCTGCATGGATTCCAAAAATGTGTCAGATTATATAAATATGGCGACGATCGATCGATACGACAAAATTTCTAAAAGTGCTATCTAACAGGAATCGTCCATTTTTCTGAAATGTATTTATGCTAAATTTCATGATGGTCGGTCAAATAGTTAAGACGTGAAAGTGCAATAAAACAACAAACGCATGTTCGTATTTAAAATGTTAGTAACTACTCATAAACGCGGCATGCGGTCTATCGGACAATACATTACATACCACAGTCCATTTTTGTGACGTCAGATTTATTATTTTTTGCACAATCTCTAAGGATCGAAGCTTAAACTTCCATCCATCCATCAGCCTTTCGTCATCCACTGCTGGACATAGGCCTCCCCAAGAGGACGCCACAGCGAACGGTCCTGTGCCGCCTGCACTCGTGTGGCTATTTGTATTACCATAATCGCCACGCTTGGCAGGCGGGTTGGCGATCGTAGTGGATGTTTTTAGTACACAGGGGAACGCTGCTGCCCAGTCCCCCGGCAATCCCTTAGTCGGCTTTTATGACTCCCATAGGAAGAGACGGGGTGGAGCTATTCTTGGTGCCAGTCCCACACGGCTGAAAAAAAAAAGCTTAAACTTAGTTAGCCTAAAGACTTTTAAACTTTCGCGATTGTACACATTATACACAAATATTTACGTATCGGGTCTTAATCGCATATTAGTTAGCCTATAATCTTTTTAAAAAATCTTGAAATCTGAGAAATAAAAAAAAAAATATTACAAATTGCACTTTTATTTACCTCTGACGCAACATATGAACTGACAAACGAAGTTGTGACTAATCTTAACAGTAAGAAAAAAGTCCTTACAATCTTCTTAGATCTCACTAAAGCTTTTGATACAGTGCCTATCTCTATACTTCTCCTAAAACTAGAACCTATAGGTGTCATAGGTCAGTCACTAAAGCTTTTTGAAAGTTACTTGTCAAATAGATTACAAACTGTTAAATTAGGTAACCATTACAGTGAACAGTTGTCAACTTCTTATGGTGTGCCCCAGGGCAGTGTACTGGGACCGACCCTATTTCTAAAATATATTAATGACCTGTCCAAGATGATACTTTCTGATATTTACGCGAATGTTACACATTTTGAAATAAAACTACGTTTACGGAATCTATCGCATTTACTTGATTTTACTACTATCCCGACGTTTCGAATACTTTACGGCATTCATGATCACGGGTGGACTTAGATGATAGACGTCCAAGGATGATATGTTATTTTAACGGTTTCATCTACCCACAGTATATGATTTTACAAATTTTTTGGTTTATTTATTGTAACATACCTAATATTCGTTTAGAAACACAGTGAAAATATCTACTTCAAATTTTTTATGCTTACAATGTATGAGACTTTAAGTTAGTATATTAAAATGAGTATAATACTCCTCTTTAAACTGTCAGTGTAAAGAAATCTTATCTACAGATAAAATTAAATACTTAGGAGTAGTCTTAGGAGTAACTATTGACAAGCATTTGAATTACAAATGTCATATTAATATACTTATAGGCAGAATTAGAAAGCTCATATTTGTTTTTAAAAACCTCCGACACGTTGCAAGTTATTTTATATTTGGACTCTCCCCGCGCGTGCGACTACGACAAGTTGCAGTTTTGAATGCTCGTACTTTTAAATTAATTAAATTCGAGTAGAACCATTTTAATTGCTTAACAACGTATATCAGTGTGTAATTAAGTGCATAAACTAATCAGTGTATAATAAACTCGGATAAGAATTGAGACAAAGTGATGCACAGTCGGTTCAATTTCTCTCAGATAAGTACGACAGTGCCATGATTGAATTAAAAAATCTTAAAACAGAATGCACATAACACAGAATTGATATTTTAGAACGAAGACAAAAATCTGCTACACTCGAGATGAGTAATATCCCTATATCGAAGCCAAAAACCGCGAAACACTCACTAATGCAGTGAGCAAGATGTAATAAATGTGTATAATAAACTGTCAGGTTAATGACACCCAAATTAAAAATATATTTCGCACAAAGACTAATAAAGATGGAGTGGGAAAAGATATTGTCGATTTCTATTTACCGACAACTAAAGAGCAATTTTTAAAATCATGTATGAGCTACAACAAATCTAAAAAAACTAATAAACTCTGTATTACTCATTTGCAACCAAACGGGGCTAAGAAACCCTTATATGTATCAGAAGCACTGACTGCTATGGCAAAGCGGCTACAATATCTTGCTCAAGAATTTGTTAAAACCAGCTCTTACGAACAATGTTGGATAGCGAATGGCAAAGTTTATATTCGCGAAAAAGAGGACATGCCGGGTAAAATCATAAAATACGAAGAAGACCTAGCGAAACGTACTACGTCAAGAAAAATGACTAAATTACTTTTATTTTATATTTTTAATTCATTCTATGTTATTTAAGCGACAGCATCTTCTTTTTTGGTCTTTTTGTATTACTAATTTACTAACTAACACATTACATAACATCACAAATACCATACACTATTGTCTCAGGACATCTTTTAACATTCAACATGACTATACAATACACTATGGAGTGAAGTGTGGTGATTACCTATCTTATTACTGACATTCTATATTAATGCAAGCACAAAATACAATTTTGATAGTTAATTGTAATGATAATATGCTGCACAATATGTACAATAATCTGCTAAACTAATTATTATTGTATCAAAACAATGACTAAATTATATATGTTATTCTGTTGTAAAATAAATAAGTGTGGGTTTAATATATCACAATCAAATAGACTATTAAATAAACAAAAGTTTTATAATCATAAGACTTATAATATAATGTAAAATTGAAAATTTGGTAGTTAATTGTAATGATGATATGCTGCATAATATGTACAATAATTTGGTAAACTATAATTTACTATTATAACAGAATAACGATTAATAAATTTGTATTAATCTGCTATAAAATAAATAAATGTGGATTTAATATATCCCATGCAAATTACTTGTGTATGTACACATATATAATGGTAAGTAGACTAATATATAAACTAAAGTTCTACAGTGATGAGTGTAAAATTAAAAATGATCACCTTATGAATGCAAACAGATGGCATTTAATTTGTTAACATTCGATAATACACTAAATAATACCATACATATGAATTGAATTTCTGTGTCAGAATCGGCAAAATGTGATCTCAATCACTGTATTCCCAATAATGTTATACCTAAACACTGCCTGAAAATACTTACGCAGAACATTAGAAGTATTACTAAAAATATTACAGGGTTTCATACTATTTTTGCTAGGACCAAGGTTGACTGGGATATGATAGTTTTGACAGAATGCTGGTTACCTAATCTGGTGTGCATTCCTACCATAAATGGATATTTCAACTTCAAGACTGAAAAAAATGTTACTCAGAATGAAGGTGTAGTTGTGTATGTGAGTGAAAAATTGAAGGTAAAGGTAGAAGAACCTGCTTTTACTAACGCAAATTGTCTACAAATAGAAATATATAACAGTACTATTTTACTAGCCATTTATAGACCGCCAGGTTTCAGGGACATTAACAACTTTCTCACCTCTCTAGATAAATCACTTAATAAAATACAAAAGTACAGAAATATCGTCATAACTGGAGATTTAAATATTAATATACATCACAATTCACAAGATATTAACAAAGGATCGTACTTAAATGTACTTGCATCTTACGGTCTTCTACCTGCTCATACATTGCCTATTCGTCAATATGCTTGTTTAGATCATTTCATTCTGAAAACTCAGTCACGATCTCACACATTGGTTGCCCATTCCGCGCTCACTGATCATGATACTGTCTTATTATTTCTTACACATGTCTCTTTGAAGGGGCCTAGAAAAACATCGACTATTCGCATCAACCAAGAGCATCTAACTGCTGATATTAATTCACTTGATTTCAGTGCCGTATATAAAACTAAAAATGCGCACTTCGCTGCGGAATTTATGATTAACCTTATTAAACAGGTTATAGAAGCAAATTCTGAGCTAATCAAAATACCAAATCGTAAAAACATTACGAAAAGCTGGATCCCTCCCGGTCTTCTAAGGTGTATTCGCCATAGGAATAACATGCATAAAAAAAATCAAATCACGTCCTGATAATATAGATTTAAAAACTACATTTGCGAGGTATAGGAATTACTGTAATAGATTATTGAAGAAGGCTAAAGTTGATTACGACAAAAAAGAAATTAAAGCTTCATATAACAATTCGAAAAGACTATGGGCCGCTATAAATGATATAACTAATAGGGATATAAAAAAAGAGAATGCCACGGAATTATTAGGGATATCAGTCACACCAAATCAGTCTGTAAATTTAATAAATGATCATTTCGTGAATATTGGCAAACGCCTGGCGGAAAAGGTGGCCAATCAACCAGGTGCAGTGACTTGTGATACCTTTACTAATAACCCAAGTTCTATGGTGTTATTACCAACAGATGAAATAGAAGTAAGGTTACTGCTATTATCTTTACGTAATGAATGTGCCATGGGTTGGGATGGAGGAATATCTAACTCTTTTCTTAAACAACATGTAGCCGTAATTGTGCCACCCCTTACCTATATATGCAACCTAGCGATGAGTACAGGTCAATTTCCCATGGTATTCAAGAAGTCAATTGTCCGGCCGATTTATAAGGGTGGTGATAGGAGTTGTGTATCAAACTACAGGCCCATTGTCATTTTACCGGCACTATCGAAGATCCTAGAGCTAATCCTTTTTTTATTTTTTTTTATTTTAGGTGGGCAAAAATGTCCTACCGCACACCCCGCTGCCTGGGGAGACAACGGGGTGAATGGGGCTCTCACCCACTAAAAACCCACCGTACGCCTCCACCCGCCCTTGCTACGGCGGATCACGGGTACCGCGTCGTTACGACCGCGATCCGCAGGCGGCAGCCCCTACGGGCACCCTCTCTTGAGCGACGCCTCGCGCACTTGGGCGTCGCACCTTTGCGGTAGGCTTCCGCGGACGGCAGGGTACTCCCCGACCCCACCGTCCGCAGTCTCGGCTAGGGCGGCATCAGGCGCAAGTAAGCGCGCGCACGCCGCCCCTCGCGCCGGCGGCGAATCGGGTCCACGAAGGAGGATTCCTCACGGGCCCTCTCCGCCACCTCCTTCCGCGAGATGATAGCCTCGCAGAAGGCGGCGACCGCGGTCCAGGCCCTGTCACTGCCAACCATCGCTCGCGCAACGGCCGGCAGCGACAGGTCCACGCCTATGACTGCAACGAGTTCCCGGCGCCGCACATCCCAGGCCGGGCACGACTCGAGCGTGTGCTGCGCCGAGTCCTCGTCGCAGTCGCAGTGGTGACAGCCTGGGGTCGTCTCCCTCCTTGCGATCGTGTGCAGGTATTTGCCGAAGCAACCATGCCCCGACAAAACCTGCACCAAACGGAAGGTGAGGACCCCGTGCTGCCGCCCTGCCCATTCTTCCAAGATCGGCCGGAGCACCCCCACGGTCCAGAGACCGGCTCGGGGCGTCTCCAGCCGAGATTTCCACTTTAGGACGGTGGCGCGGCGGGCATCTTCCCGCCACGATGACATTGCGCTCGGCGAGGGCCGGCTGCTCCCCGCCCGCGCCGTCGACGCCCGCCGATAGACGTCGGCGAGCACCTTCGCCTCCAGATCCCATGGGGGGGTTCCGGCCAACACGCAGGCTGCATCGGTCGAGACCGTGCGGTACCCGCGTATTGCCCTGACCGCTACGACCCTCTGTGGACGCCACAGAAGGGCCCTATTGCGAGCGGCCAGGGACTCCGCCCACACGGGCGCGCCGTACAGCGCCATCGACCGTACTACCCCCGGTCCGCCCAATTTTGGCATAAGTCGCCCGAGGGCGGACGCCGTGTTGACGAGCCTTGGCGCAAGACGGCGGAAGTGCTCGTCAAAGTGCCACCGTCCATCCAATACCAGGCCCAGATATTTGATGTGGGCCTGGATTGGCAAGCCCACCCCATTGACCGTTATCGAGGCGCTGGAGGGCGGGCCCCGTCGGCGCCCATGGAACAGTAGGGCCTCCGACTTTTCAAGGGCCACCCTAAGCCCCAGCGCCTCAATCCGCCTGACCACCTCCGCGGTACCTGAGGTGGCCAGCGTTGCCGCCTCCTCGAGGGTCCAGCCCCGGGCTGTGACGAGCGTGTCGTCTGCGTAGCAAGTTACGCCCAGCCCGGGGGGGAGCCGGCCACGGAGGACCCAGTCGTAGCCGATGTCCCACAGGAGCGGCCCAAGAACCGAACCCTGCGGGACGCCACACGACATAGCCCTCCTTACAACGTCCCCTTCCCGGTCCACGAAGAGGACGCTGCGGCCGTCGAGGTAGTCCACCACCAGCCGCCTCAGGTAGAGGGGCACTCCATGGTACCAGAGTGCCTCCTTGATGCAGCCGAATGGCAGACTATTGAAGGCGTTGGCGATGTCAAGCGACACCGCCAACAGCACATCCCTCGAGGTGACGGCCTCCGCAGCCACGGCCTTCAGGCGCAGAATGGCGTCGACCGTAGACCGACCCGCCCGAAATCCAAACTGGGCGTCGGACAGGTCGGGGCCGACCGCTCCTAGGTGCCGAACGATGCGGGCAGCGACTACCCGCTCGAGGAGTTTGCCCACCTCATCCAGCAACACGATGGGCCTGAAGGCCGAGACTGTGTTCGGAGGCCGTCCCGGCTTCGGCAGGAGCACGAGCTTCCCCTCCTTCCAGCAGTCAGGGAACCGTCCGGACACCAGGCAAGCGCCGAACAGTCCCCCGAGGCGGGGCTCGAGATGGTCGAGGACCAGGGCCAGCACTCGGGCGGGAACCCCGTCCGGCCCGGGGGCGGCGCCTCTCCGCATACGCGCTACCGCCGCCCCCATTTCCGTCGTCGTCACGGGCGATACCTCCACGTCGTCGGCCTCCCGGTCATCATCTGGCGGAGCCATGACCGGGGGCGTGTGCACCGCCCGTGAAGGGAAAAGTCCCTCGACCACCTCAGAGAGGAAGCCCGGCTGGAGGGTCTCCGTAAGGGGGGGGGCCTGGGCGCGGAGCTTGTTAAGCACCCGCTCTTCGTCGCGGCCCGCTCTTCGTCGTGGATTCGGTGACGGCGGCTGCGGGTGTAGGACCTCCGGGCACGAATACAGGCCGCACGGAGGTCCGCCAGCTCCGGGGACCACCAGTAGACCCCCTTCCGTCGAGGCGGGCGCCGCACACGGGGCATGGCCGCATCGCAGATCTGCGTAAGCATGCCGCGAATGCGGCCAGCCTCGGCGTCCACGTCTTCCGTCAGGGGGGGAGACAGCCAAGATTGAAAAATGGCCGCCTCCACTAGCAGGTCCCGGTCGAGCCTACCCACAGCCCATCGCGGAAAAGCGGGAGTTCTGTCCGCCGCGTGACCCCTGCTGGCGCCCTGAAGGTTCCGGGAGACCTCTATCTGAATATATCTGTGGTCAGATAGGGTCTCGACCTCCTCCAGGACCCGCCAGCTCCTTACGCGTGCGGCGACACCGTGCTAGCGAACGAAAGGTCCACTATCGAGCCGCCCCAGGGTCGCACGCACGTTTGGGCGGACCCTCGGTTGAGTAACACGAGGTCCGCCGCTGCCGCCCACTCTTGGACCGCCGCACCTCGGGGGTCCGTCCTGGGGGACCCCCACGCCGTTGATTTGGCGTTGAAGTCCCCCAGCACGAGCACAGGGCTCGGTGCTATACGCCGTATCGAGGTCTCCAGGTTGTGCAGGAAGACCTCGAAAGCCGCCAGATTACGACTAGGGGAGAAGTACACGCCATACAGCGTGACCCCTCCCCATTCGGCCGCCACATATCCCGAGCCCTGGTCTTTGAGTGACAAGGGCGGGGAATGCGGCGCCGCCGAGCAGACGACTGCCACGGAGCCATCCCCGCTACCCGCCCAATTGGGGCGATCCGGGACTATGTAGGGCTCCGCGGCTACGGCAACACCGATCGACCGCTCCGCCATGGATTGCAGGAAGAGGTCCTGCGCCCTGGCGGAATGGCCGAGATTCCCCTGGAGGAGGATAGCGTCGTGATCCGTTATTGGACCACGATATCCTCCTCCATGCGCTGCGGCGGTCCAGCCGCGCCGGGTTGGGCAGCCGGGGCCGATTGGCTGCCCACCCCCCTCTTAGGCCCTGACTTGGCCGGAGGCCTGCACCCCACCCGCCCCATACAGTGGTTGGCGGGGCGATTGCCCGCCGCGCACGCGGGGCAGTTTGGGGCGGCAGAACAGGCAGCCGCCTGGTGCCCTGCCTGACCGCAGCGGAAACAAAGCCCGCTGCAGTCGAAGCAGTTTGTGCACAGCGGCCGGGTGTGACCGACCGCCATGCACTTGTAACACCTGGCAGGCCGGGGCTCCAGCGCGATTACTTGCGCGGCGCTCCAGCCCACCAGAAGTCTACCGGCGGCGACCAAATCCTTGGCCGCCGCGACAGGGCACGAGACCCAGACGGCACCCACACTACCTGGACCTGGGCGAATGGTGCCCACCCGGACGGCGCTGCTTGGAGACCCGGTTTTCGAGACGATTGCCTCCCGGATCTCTTCCGCCGTAACGGAATCGTCCAGCCCGGAAATGCGCAGTTCGGCGCACTTCACGGGTCTGGCGACCCGGACACCACTCTCCTCTGGGAACAGGCCCAGCAGCCTCGCAGCCATTGCGTCGGCCGTCTTGGCGCCCTCTGGCCCCAGGTACTCGAAAATCCGAGCACCTGTCCGGGCTTGGCGGGAGCGAGCGGAAACGTCCCCGAGATCAGAGACGTTTTTCTCCCGCCGGGCACGCTTCAAGACGGCCTCGTAGGTCAGGCCCTTTTCTTTTCCCTCAGGCAGCACGGTGATCACCACCGCAGCTGCCTTCGGGACCTTCAGTTTGCGCGACTTCCTTTTCCGCGGCTTCGGGGCTTCCCTTCTCGTATTAGTTGGCGCCGCTTCGCGCCCCGAGGCAGCGCCGCGATCCCTGGCCCGGGATCGCCGGGGCCCAACCACCTGCCAATCCCCGTCTGAGGACGTAGCCAAGGCAGGGGCGGGGGCAGGAGCACGGGGCGCGACCGCCGCAGCCCGTGAGGGTGCGACCGTTCGTCTCGGCGCAGTAGGACGCGGAGGCGCAGCGGCGCTTGGCAGAGGCGGGAACTCCTCTCGGGGCTGACCCCTCGGGGCTTGTCCCACCTTTTCCTTCTTTTTGGCCTTGTTTTGGCCCTTTCCCTGCACAGGAGTCGGCGAAGCTTTTGCCGCTGGTGGTTTGGCCGCCGGTGGTTTAGCCGCCGTCGCGGCAAAAGACACATGTCCTCCCTGGCACGGCAGAGGTGTTGATGCCGAGGACGCTGCAGCCCTTCTTTTATCAGCCGCAAGCGGCGGCCGAAGTCGGGGCTCCGGCGGCAATCTTGCGGCTAGGGCCTCGAATCTCGGGCCAAAGACCGCATCCATGCGGTCGATAACCGCGCGGAGCATTTCGTCCTCCAGCGCAGTTACAGGGCCCGACTGAGCTGCCGACGGAGCCGAGGCGGTCGCCGAGGCAGGGCGGGGTCGCGGCGGCGGCGGCGAGGCGGTCGCGGGGAGACCAGGCTCGACCCGCATTACACTATCCGAGGCACTCGGGATGGCCTCAGGGAGCCCAAGTTCGGCTCTCATATTGGCCATCCCTCGGTGCAGCTCCTCGACCGTTGTCTCCAGGCGCTCGTTACGCGCCCCAAGGTCGGCTACCTCCGCCACAAGCCGTTCCACCACGTTAGACAGTTCCGTGGCGGCGATTTTAAGACCCCGGACGAAACTGCTTTTGAGGTTTCTCGAGCCCATGGCCACCGTCGAAATTATGGCCACGCTGTCCGCGGCTCTTTCAGCGAATTTGGCCGCAGTAGGCGGCCCATTGTCGTCTATGGGAAGACGGAGCTTCTCAGAGAGGAGCGCCAAGCGCTCCTCTGCGTGCTGCACCGTCTCCGCCCGCTTCAGACATCGCGTCTCGGCCTCTTTCGCTGAGGCGGCACGCGGTATCGGCGTCCCGGGTCGGCCTCGACCCCTAGCCGCTGCGGGTATTTTTGGGGGAGGCATCTCTGCCGAGCTCAAATCAGACTCCGAGGCAGCGCCCCCCTGAGACAGGGTGCGCTTGCGCCAGAAACGCGACTCCGACACCACCTCTGTCGGCCGCGCTTGCTGACTCTCGGCAGCCTCAGTCAGGCCACCTTCCTCAGCAGACATCTCGGCAGCTGATGTGCAGGCCGAGCTGCCCGTCATCGAGCCGTCCCTTGAAGACTGGGGGGACGCTCCCTTGGACGTCTTTTTGCCCTTGCGGGACTTTCTGCCGCCGCGCGTTTTACGCGCAGCTGCACTAGTAGGGGCCGCATTTACAGCCGGACCCCTTACGGCTGAGGCGTCAGGTGCATTACCCGACTCCGTCGAACTTGTTTTTAAGTTTTTTGAATAATCCATATGATTCCCACGAGTATGGGAGAAAGGAGGTCCACCCGGGCAGAGCTCCCTGTACCCGGGTAAGCGTACATTTGTAACCCAACACAGGGGGTCCGCAGGTACCGTGGCTGGGGCCGCGCTCGAGACTGAACTACCCATCAGCCATACATCTCCTCGCCGCGCGCCAGAGCTTGAGATTCGGGGTAATTTTTATAGAGGTTGTCTTCCTCGCGGTCCGGGCGATTAAGCCAAGACCCTCGTTCCTGTATGCCCGCGAGACGTAACCACAGACACGCGCTCAGGTTTACGATTTGGGATGGAGGGGGCCGCTGTGGCCCCACTGTCCCCCCTCTCCAGAGCCCGGTGAGCCAGCCTGGCCCCACCGACTTCGACGCCTGGTCTATCCGTTGTGCCCTCTGCTGAGTCAGAGGGACACGCGGAGAATCGTCCTGTCCGGAATTTTAGCCGCCGGCGACTGCCGACGTTGCCCGAGGTGCACCACTAGGAGGTAAACCGGACAAATTAGCACCCCATCCTAGAGCTAATCCTTAATAAGCGATTAGTTAACTTTCTTGAGAGTTACAAGCTATTGTCTACAACTCAGTATGGTTTTAGAGCTGGTAAATCGACAGCTGATGCAGTTCATGAATTAACAAATTATATTGTCGCTAACTTGGATAAAGGGCAAAAGGTATTGGGGATTTTCTTGGATATTACAAAGGCATTTGATACTATGTCCATTCCTCTACTATTGCACAAAATGGAACGTCTTGGTATTAGAGATAATCAGCACAAAATTTTCGAAAGTTATTTAAGTAAGCTATCTAAAGGTAACATTGTTACCTTTGCTGATGACACCGCCATCGTTTTTAGTGGAGATAATTGGGATGAGGTTTATAAATATGCTCAGATTGGTTTGGATGTTGTATCGGACTGGTTAACAAGTAATTTTCTTAGCCTTAATGCTACGAAAACAAACTATATCAACTTCTCACTAAAATTTGGTAACTCAATCCCACTCTTATCCACAGTCCCATACACTATTGTAGCACACACTTGTCATGCGACTCGGCGAGCACAGTGTGATTGTATAAAACTAAATAATACCAATAGTGTCAAATATCTAGGAATAACAATCGATAGTTCACTGCGCTTTAATGAACACATAAATAACATCAGCAATAGACTGCGTAAACTAATTTATGTGTTTAAAAATTTAAGAGATGTTGCCGATGATAATATTCTAAAAACTGTTTATATGGCACTGGCTCAATCCTTGATAACCTATTGCATCACTTCTTGGGGTGGAGTTCCTAAATGTACTCTAATTGAATTGGAGAGAGCTCAGAGAGCTATCCTCAAGGTGTCCTTGCGACTACCTTTTCGATACCCTACAACAATGGTTTTTGAGAAATTTAAAGTGTTAACTGTGCGTCAGCTATTCATTCAACAGACGATACTCAGACAGTATTCCCTTCTCACCTATAATCCGGTGTTAGACTCAGAACAAAGTTCTCAAAGCGTTTCTTTTGTCATCTTGGTCCTTACCTTTATAATAAAATTAATCGAAAGATATCTATATATGAACTCAATAAAATAAAATGTAAAATGAAATTAACCAGCTGGATCCAAAAACTAAACTATATGGACTCGGAAAATCTACTCTTCATCCAAACTTAAATAGTATAAAACCTTAACTACTTGACAGCTTAACCTTCCTCATGGATCACTGTCTTTGGAAACGGCACCAAAAACTTGTTCAGTAGTTTTTGAGTTTATCGCGAACAGACAGACATACAGACGCGGCAGAGGACTTTGATTAATAGTATGTAGTGATATTTACACAATACGAATTTATATTTTACTAGCTGTTTCCCGCGGCTTCGCTCGCGCAAATAAATGTATATTGAAATAGGACCGATTTTGATAAAAAATACTGTCTCTTAATAATAATAATAATCAAATATTTATTTTCTCACCACAATTTCGTAATGTTACACATTTTTAGAATATTACATAACAAAATATTGTATATTGTGGGAGACTGGCGCCTAAACTAAGCTTTAGGTCTGTATTTCAGGACACCAGGTCCCCACCCCTTATAACATATTTCATAAAAATAAATAAAGCAACCCTTGAAATTGTCGGTAATACGGTGCAACGGTATTACAGTACTCGGGGTTGGAACTTCATTACTGAAATGCTAGATGGCGTTGAAGTTGCTAGATTTTGGGATTTTGTGACAAACAATTTTTTTTATTTTTCGTATTTTTTTTAATAAAAAGTATCCTATGTTACTTCTAATACCTCCGAGAATATGTGTACAAAGTTTCATGATGATCGGTTAAGTAGTTTTCACGTGAAAGCGTAACAAAGAAACTTACATTCACATTTATAATATTAGTATGATTTTATTTATGTTAATTTTGCAACATGATAAGGACGACCCGCACTTACTATCCCTCTCACACCCACGCACAGAAACAAGCACTCACACACATGCAATTACACACACGCACACACACACACACATGCACACTTAAAAACACACACACAACACAAACACACATGCACTTAAATACACACACACATACCACTTAACTCTTACTAATACAAATCAATTCTTATTAATGTAAAATTTATTATGTAAGCATTACACATCACTGATTGAACTAAATAAACTACTTAAAAGAAGTATGAATGTGTTACTTAGAAGCCAATATTTGTAAACCGCTAGGGTGGAGACCTGCTTACCTGAAATACAGGCTTACAGCCTAGTTTAGGTACCAGTCTCACTTAAAAATTACTAATTGTTATTCAGAATTTGTTACAGCCTATATAACATAAAATAGCTCAATTGTTAATACATATTATTGCCTTATAATTGTTTATGTTTAGTTCTGTTATGAAAATTTTAGTTTGACTTAGTTAAAGAATATAATTGTGATGTAAAACTATTAATTTTAAGTGAGAGAAGAAATAAATGATATGATATGATATATGATATTATACGAACTGTTTACTACGCCTTATGCAAGTCCTTAATAACATACTGCATAACTTGCTGGGGTGGGGCCGCAAAAACCACTATCAAGCCTTTAGAAGTAGCTCACCGAGCGATATTGAAAGTCGCAACATTTAAATCCATCCGATATTCCACGACTTTATTGTATAAAGACTGGAATGTACTTAATGTAAGACAACTATACATATTACAATTATATCAACACACACACACACACACACACAAACACACACACACACACACACACACACACACACTAATATCCATTATCCAACCACACAACGTGCATTCATCGTAGACTCATTCTATTACATTAAAACAATCTGACACAACTTTTTTTGTATTGTATGTAGTATTAATTAAATTAAAGACACTATAATTGCACAGACATTATGTTAACGGGGTTGGCACTGTTACTCTTTACCACAGGTTACTTTTAGCCTCCTTAGGAGAACAGATCGCAACCACTGATTTGTACACTTCCAATTAATATTGTACTACGATAATGTCGTATGTAAGTGACAAACTGTAATTTATGTAAATAAAGATAATTATTATTGATGTAAAACATCTAATGCGGATGAAGGGTAAAATAAGGCTGTTAGCGTGGGGAGAGGCGCCGCCCCCGGGCCGGACGGGGTTCCCGCCCGAGTGCTGGCCCTGGTCCTCGACCACCTTGAGCCCCGCCTCGGGGAGCTGTTCGGCGCTTGCCTGGTGTCCGGACGGTTCCCTGACTGGAAGGAGGGGAAGCTCGTGCTCCTGCCGAAGCCGGGACGGCCTCCGAATACGGTCTCGGCCTTCAGGCCCATCGTGTTGCTGGACGAGGCGGGCAAACTCCTCGAGCGGGTAGTCGCTGCCCGCATCGTCCGGCACCTAGGAGCGGTTGGCCCCGACCTGTCCGACGCCCAGTTTGGATATCGGGCGGGTCGGTCTACGGTCGACGCCATTCTGCGCCTGAAGGCCGCGGCTGCGGAGGCCGTCACCTCGAGGGAAGTGCTGTTGGCGGTGTCGCTCGACGTCGCCAACGCCTTCAATAGTCTGCCATTCGGCTGCATCAAGGAGGCACTCCGGTACCATGGAGTGCCCCTCTACCTAAGGCGGCTGGTGGCAGACTACCTGGACGGCCGCAGCGTCCTCTTCGTGGACCGGGAAGGGGACGTTGTAAGGAGGGCTATGTCGTGCGGCGTCCCGTAGGGTTCGGTTCTTGGGCCGCTCCTGTGGGACATCGGCTACGACTGGGTCCTTCGTGGCCGGCTCCCCCCCGGGCTGGGCGTAATTTGCTACGCAGACGATACGCTCGTCACAGCCCGGGGCAGGACCCTCGAGGAGGCAGCAACGCTGGCCACCTCAGGTACCGCGGAGGTAGTCAGGCGGATCGAGGCGCTGGGGCTTAGGGTGGCCCTTGAAAAGTCGGAGGCCCTACTCTTCCATGGGCGCCGACGGGGCCCGCCCGCCAGCGCCTCGATAACGGTCAACGGTGTGGGCTTCCCAATCCAGGCCCACATCAAATATCTGGGCCTGGTATTGGATGGACGGTGGCACTTTGACGAGCAATTCCGCCGTCTTGCGCCAAGGCTCGTCAACACGGCGTCCGCCCTCGGGCGACTTATGCCGAATTTGGGCGGACCGAGTCTTGCGTGTCGACGACTCTACGCGGGGGTAGTACGGTCGATGGCGCTGTACGGCGCGCCCGTGTGGGCGGAGTCCCTGGCCGCTCGCAATAGGGCCCTTCTGTGGCGTCCACAGAGGGTCGTAGCGGTCAGGGCAATACGCGGGTACCGCACGGTCTCCACCGATGCAGCCTGCGCGTTGGCTGGAACCCCCCCGTGGGATCTGGAGGCGGAGGTGCTCGCCGACGTCTATCGGCGGGCGTCGACGGCGCGGGCGGGGGGCAGCCGCCCCTCGCTGAGCGCAATGTCATCGTGGCGGGAAGATGCCCGCCGCGCCACCGTCCTAAAGTGGAAGTCTCGGCTGGAGACGCCCCGAGCCGGTCTCTGGACCGTGGAGCGCTCCGGCCGAGCTTGGAAGAATGGGCAGGGCGGCAGCACGGGGTCCTCACCTTCCGTTTGGTGCAGGTTTTGTCGGGGCATGGTTGCTTCGGCAAATACCTGCACACGATCGCAAGGAGGGAGACGACCCCAGGCTGTCACCACTGCGGCTGCGACGAGGACTCGGCGCAGCACACGCTCGAGTCGTGCCTGGCCTGGGATGTGCAGCGCCGGGAACTAGTTGCAGTCATAGGCGTGGACCTGTCGCTGCCGGCCGTTGCGCGAGCGATGGTTGGCAGTGACAGGGCCTGGACCGCGGTCGCCGCCTTCTGCGAGGCTGTCATCTCGCGGAAGGAGGTGGCGGAGAGGGCCCGTGAGGAATCCTTCTTTGCGGACCCGATTCGCCGCCGGCGCGAGGGGCGGCGTGCGCGCGCTTATCTGCACCTGATGCCGCCCTAGCCGAGGCTGCGGACGGTGGGGTCGGGGAGTACCCTGCCGTCCGCGGAAGCCTACCACGAAGGTGCGACGCCCAAGTGCGCGAGATGTCGCTCAAGAGAGGGTGCCCGAAGGGGCTGCCGCCTGCGGATCGCGGTCGTAACGACGCGGTACCCGTGATCCGCCGTAGCAAGGGCCGGTGGAGGCGCACGGTGGGTTTTTAGTGGGTGAGAGCCCCTTTCACCCCGTTGTCTCCCCGGGCAGCGGGGTGCGGTAGGACATTTTTGCGCCCACCTAAAAAAAAAAAAAAGGCTGTTAGCATGGCGACGCTTTTATTTTACTTGCCCTGTTCAAATCTTGCAAGTTAAATTTAACACACTTCCCGGTTTCCGATTGAGCTGAAATTTTACACGCATATGTATATCACGTGACAATGCAATATTATGATGACATGGAGCTGATCTGATCATGGAGCTGGAAGGTGGACGTAGGAACTCTGTAATGAAACGGCGCAACCCCATCGAATTTGGGCTCGTATGATTCGTCTTGACGAGTACTTTGTCTGTATCCAGGGTCTGATGATGGAGCTAGAAGGTGGCCATAGGAATTCCCTTATAAAACGACATAGCTCTATCGAGTTTTGGCTAGTATGATTTGTCTTGACGAGTACTTTGTCTCTAGGTGGTATCCAGGGTCTGATGATGGAGCTGGAAGGTGGCCATGCAAAACTCTGTAATTAAATGGCGCAACTCCATTGAGTTAGGACTCGTTTGAAATTTCTTGACTAGTACTCCAGACCTAGATGATATCCAGGGTTCGAAGATGAAGCTGGAATGTGGCCATAGTAACTCTGTAATGAAATGACGCAACCCCATCGATTTCGAATCGTTTGATTCGTCTTGATGAGTACTTTGTCTTTAGATGGTATCCAGGGTCTGATGATGGAGCTAGAAGGTGGCCATAGGAACTACGTTATAAAACGACATAGCTCCATCGAGTTTGGGCTCGTATGATTCGTCTTGACGAGTACTTTGTCTCTAGATGGTATCCAGGGTCTGATGATGGAGCTGGAAGGTGGCCACAGTAACTCTGTAATGAAACGACCCAAACCGAGTTTATACTCATTTGATTCGTCTTAAAGAGTACTTTGTCAAGTTATGATCATTTTATTTCTTCAAAATAATTTCATTGTTTTCACATCTGGTAGACGTCCCACGACTTCTAGTTTTTTTTGGTGTATATTATCAATTAAGTACAAAAAGTTTGCAGCACTCACTGAGTAACTTTAGTTTTTACTTTTCTGAATAGACAACGCAACAACAAGAAATAAAATTACAATGAGTAGCAGCTTTTGTTTGTACTCAACAATTCCACATCTACCACCCTAATACCCAAATCGTTGAAACAAATTGTTTTCTAATGACAAAGTAAGCTAGCGTTGAATTTTATTTGCTTCACTAAAAATAATGCGCAGCAATTTATTGTGTCGCATAACGATAAAGGGAATTAAAGCTAACATGAAACGTGACACTACCCAGTACTTAATCCATTAATACACACGTTGAAACAAATGTTAGGGGCTTGCTCTCTGATTAATTTTGAGTACCTGTATCTGACTACCTAGTATGTATTAGATGACCTGGTGAACTTAGTAAAAAAATGCCTCTGTGGTGAAGCGGTAGTGTGAGCGACTGCTCATCACGAGGTCTCGGGTTCGATCCCCGGGTTAGGCAGTGTTATTGAGCTTTTTCGTAAAAAATACTCAGTAGCAGCCCAGAGTTTGGACATGTGTCCGGTAGACGGTAATAGGATCGTCCCCTATTACTGGGACTTAAGCATAGCTGGCGAACCGTGGGTGTGTAATACACTTCTGCCTACCCCTTCGGGGAATACAGGCGTGAAATATGTTTATGTGAACTTCGTATCACCTATACAGTTTATTTTATCAGCGACTAGATGACCCGGAGAACTTCGCAACACCTACGCGTACAATTTTTCCTAATAATAATAAATATTCACGAACATTTATCACACAACGTCCTCTGATCCCAAACTAAGCATAACGCTTGTGCTAGGGGTACCAGATAACGGATATAATAAATAAATAATATTCACGGACATTTTTCACACAACGTCCCTAACTAAGCTTAATGCTTTTGCTATGGGCACCAGATTACGGATATAATACATATATTATATTACTTTTTTTTTGTAAATAAATACATATAATAGATATAAATTTGCCGTGTGGGGCCGGCACCAAGAATAGCTCCACCCCGTCTCTTCCTATGGGAGTCGTAAAAGCCGACTAAGATTACCGGGGGACCGGGCAGCAGCGTTCCCCTATGTATAGTACACATCCACTGCGATCGCAAAATAACGTAGGTATCTAAAAGAAACGAAATATTTTAAGAAAGATTCGCGTGTACAAGATGTGAGAGACCTTTTAACTTTATTGCTAAAAGCTGTTAAGTCACGTAAAAGGAGTATTCTAAGGAATTGTGACTTATGTACCAATAAAATAAGATAAAGCGAAGGCTTTGTTTTCAAGAAGATAAGGAAATCTATAAACTATTATAACCTCACCGTTCGGTATTACAGCATAATATTACTATGCCAGCAATTGAGTAATAAAATAGGTGAAAAGTGAGTAGCGGAAGGCTGTCTTATGATGTCCAACGAAAATTTGTTGTCTTTGATTACTCCTCCGGGGAATAGGCGTGAATCTAGATTATTTTCTATAGTATCTATTATAAAGTTGTAACAGAGCTATGTCTGTACGTTTAAGATATTTGAGAAAAATGAATGTATTATGCTATTTAGGAGTGTCTGAACACAAAACACTTTTTTAGAATTGTTTGTCTGTTTGCTTGTTCGCGCATCACGCAAAAACTACTGAACGGATTTTGACGCAACATTTTTTATTTGATAGCTCTCGATTAGGCTTACAGGCTTACAAACTGGTAGGTATATATTTTATCCCGTTACTTTATCGGCAACCTGAGATAAAACCTAAAAACTAGCTGGCTTTGGCTGCGGCGGAGCCGCGGGCACAGGCTAGTCAATTATAAAGTCATTTATTTTGTTACTTTTTAATCTAAATAACAAGAAACAGTAACTTTTAAGTACGTACGAGCATAATTATGTTGTTTTGTCACTCTAGTGACGTCACGAAAATGGTGTTTTTAGTTTTTCCCACAGCTGATGGGCATGTTGTTATTGACGATTAGTTAATAAAAGTCATTTGTTTATTACAGACTTCGGCACAGAGAGATTCGATGTTAAGGGACTAAGTAGGTGCGTCAGTACCAAATTCTTAAGATTGCGCAGATGCCCATAGCGTCTACAACAGCGAGTTGGTGTACCAATAGTAGGTAGTTAGATTATTATAACTTTTGTGCAGGTGCTTTTTAATAGGCAATTTCTACAATAAAAACAGTTTGATTGTCTGCTTTACTCTAAATAACTGTACTTATGGTCACATAATTTATTTTAGGGCCTAAATAAAATGTATAATTAAATAGATAGGTAGGTAATCATTTTTGACATTACATTTACGAGTAATGCTGAGGGAGGGTAAAGGCTGTAAAACCAGCTGTTGGCGCCACGCCAATCTATTGAAATGTTTTTATACGCCATCTGTTAACAAAAGCATCTAACTAGGAAGTATAATGTCAATCAATAAACCAATAACAGTTTTAATTCGTCTATGGATAACGACAACGAGAGGGCGCTTATCAAGAATTGTATAACACTCGAACAATATTTGAAGAAAGAAAGAAAATCTATGTTTTCACATCTATGAGACGTCCCGTGACAATATTTTGTCTAACTAACAACAAAATAATATTAATGCATTTACATTCTTTCGTCGACCTTAAACACAACGTTGATTAATGTACTGAAAGTCTATCGGTCATTTCCATCAGCACGAGAACGCGAGGGACAAGCACTTGCATTATAGAAATTGTATATCGTAGGTACATAAGATATGCAAGTACTGTGATCAATAATAGGTAAAATGGGTAGGTAATGTATCACGCTAATACATTTGCAGTAGTTTCCTATTATTAAACGTCGTATTATAAATAAGATACAGTCTTTCTAGATAAATATCGGCCACTAAAGCGAAAAAAAAGAACATAATTTTGAAATTATAGAAACGAGGCTTTTTTCTCTTTTTTTTGGCTCAGTGGCGTGAAAATGTTACGGCGGCAAATTGTCACTACCTATACTATGTTGTAGATGCTTGGGAACGAATACAGGTGGATTTCATACGATATGTTCCAAACAGACTTAGTGGTAGAGGAGGAAGAAGTATATATCCTGGATAATTTCACGAATTAACCGGCAGACCATTGCCAACCAAGAGGTGATAGACAACATTTGTCGACAAACTGGTCCATGAGATTTTCATTCGCTTCGGGGTGGGCACTATTATTATCATGGAAAAAAATATGACTTAAAAATAACTTTTTATTATGAAACGTGACGTGTACGTGAATGATGAAGATTCAACCGATATGACTGTAAACTTAACAATGAGAGATTTGTCAAAGGTTCTCCTCAAAAGTGAGAGCATAATCCATTGCGTAAAAAGGAAGTCTATTGAATGAGGAGTGGTATGGCCAACGCCATCTAGTATGCAATAGCAACAATGATCATAAGGCTATCTCGCATCTCTGACAGCATAGAGTATATCTGACACCTGACTGACATGACATAGACAATCAACATCCTCCGTACCCTCTGTACCTGTAGATAGCGTTTGAACGCGAGTTTTTTCTGCTTTCAAAGTTTTTAACCAAATAACCCTTACGTAAATACAAAAATGCGATGATCAGCTTATAGCTTCGAGTCCTTTATAAATTAAGTATGTCACACTAAATTCTGTTTCTTTTGACTCCGCTCTATTATCACAATGGGGATGTTGACTGCCATTATGTTACGGTAGATGGCGTATTATCGACATTGCCATTGAAAACTGTCATTACTGTACAATTTGTAACCTGTAATTAGGTAAATTTTAATTTTCTCGTAATATGCCTCTGTGTGTTGTACCAAAATGTAATAATTATTTCCCAAAGATGCAACATTGCAAAAAAAATGTGACCGAATTAGACACAAAAATAGCAAAGAATACTCAGACAAACAAAGCAACTACATTTTGAAAGTGGCCTCTCGCCGATAGCGCCATCTGCGCTCAGCTTTACGCGTGGATCCCCATTTTGATGGTTCATGTGCAGGCAAGTTTTATAGGGCTTTCACTGCTTGCCTACCTAAATAAAAACATAATATTTTTTAACATTTAGAGCGCCTTCTAAATATAATAAAATGATTTTCTCATGTTAGATATAGCAATTTTATATTGGCAGGCGCAGAACTCATTTAAATGTACCATACCACTGTACCGTTATTACAAGTTTCCAGGTTGTTACAGGCACTTATAGAATCCCCGCGTCCGAGTTACTCTATTCTAAACAGTTGTAAATGATGTTGAAATATCTCTATTTTGTCACCATATTACAGGCTGCGCAGGAACAATGCATGTAAACATTCATAGTTACCTCCTGCGTTCTTGTTGATGACTAATGAAACCCAGTAACACACTGCATGACCCAGGATTTGAAACCAATCCAGAGGTCCACCAAACCAAGTGGAAAGACAGGCTTATTTAGTTGGGGAGACCTATGTCCAGTGGACAGCAAAAGGCTGATAAATGGATGAAGGCCCCACACTACTCTGCTCACTGCCCCGACCGACAAGGTGTGTAGTTGGGTACATTTAGTGCTGTCTTAAAAAGGATTTGGAACCGAGTCATAGTTAATATTGACTGCATAGTTCTCCTATGCCAAGTGTAGTGGCTTCATATCCCGCACAGGATAATTCTTTATGTGGCCCACAAATGGTTGGTTTTGAGTCTAGGTGTACCTAGGTACTTTGTGTTCGTGAAATTGTTATGTTATGTTATTTCCTCCACGTTCAAATTGTATGTTTGTAAAGTGCCCCGCGATACAGGGATTCGTGCCAAGTGCAGGATCTTGCCTTTAAAAAATAGTTCTAAACGATATGCTTCTAGCAGTCGCCTTGTTGAGCTAGGGGGTATGAAAGAAGGGTCTAATTGTAGGTAGGTACGTTTATTGTTTTAGGTAAATATGTGGTGTTTTTTTAGAAATTTAACTGTTCTGATTGCGCCTTGGGAGGGATATGTAGGTGTACCTTTGTAAGATTATTATATCATTGATAAATAAAAACATTCATTTAGTAAACATATTGGTCTGTAATTTAGTACCTGACACGCTCAGTTACTTTAAAGAACAAATTACTTGTGAATGTGGAAAAAGAGATGTTTAGTGGGAGCGGGATTCGAACCTGCGTCCCTGTCGTCAGTCAATGCGATGGCTTAGCCGTCTAGAGCACTTCCCCGGACTGGAAGGAACGTAGCTTCGAATTTCGGCTAGCATTAAACTTCTCTTTTTCCACATTCACAAATAATTTGTTCGTTAATTTTGTACCTACCTATTTATATTTTCACAATAATTAAAGAAATCTTCTAGAATCGTAAACAGGACTAAGTCTACAATGAGATTCTCACAAAAATTACGTAGTACATAGAGTTTTTACATAAGTACTCGTACAACATGTAAATTTATGCAGCGAACAAAAAGAAATAAATTGCTCAGCGCGGTTTATGTGAGAATACAATGGACTATAAAGTTGAAAGCAAGGCACTTTACACGCCACATATAGCTGACAAAATTATTATTACTTGAAAATCATTAGGTATAATTACGAAATTATTATTCCACGTCATTCTACAAAACTAACATTTAATATTACTTAGGAACCTTTATAAGTACTGTGATATTTTTGTTATTTTTATATAAGTAAGTAGGTACTTATATTTTAAGCATAAGCAATGCTTGGCCATTTACCACAATACCAAGAACTGAAATGTGTAATAGGGGCTACAAATAGGGTAGTGTGCTATCACCCACTAAATAAACCAGCCGTGTCATTTTTCCCTCGTACTGGGCGGACCACTGCTGTGGGACATTACTTCAGTGGTCAAGATGCATTAACCCTGTCTAACGCTTCTTGACTTAACCGCGTTCTATGGATTTATGGAGTGGATTCGGTTCTGCTGCAGTAATTACAAAGTAGGTACTTACTTAAAAGAACAATAGTATTCATTCATTACGAATGAACGAACTAACATAAGTAGTCGACGGACTGATTCCTAAGAAGAGAAGTAGCACCTTCTTATACTTTTTTTGTAAACAAGTGATCTGTAATTACAAACAAAGCTAAGGCACATGTTGATAACAGAAGTACGTGCCGGGGGCATATTCCACGAGATTATGTTGTTTTCATTAATATCACAAAATAAATATGAGTGGTGAATTGTGTCGTGTATTAAAGCTTAGTATTGATGAAATATCATCGTATTTTATTTGCATTGTAGTTATAAATATTGTACAAAAAAACGGATGATAATTAATGTCTTCGGACAAATATTTTTTGTTTTATCTCCAAAGTTGAAGTGGATCGATGTAAAATAAGTGTTTTTAATAAGTCTCTGTAGTAAAAAACTAATAATACCTATAATCATGGACGTATAAGAAACGGACTGCGTCTCGCTAAGACGGAAATGAGGCTAGGTAATGGCGGCGGCTATCTATGTGTGAGTGAATTTAGGGATACCATGTTAGCCAAATTTACCCTTTAACAAATACAGATTGGCAGACAAATTTATTGGAAATGTATATAAAATATACCGTACTATTTGAAAAGGTTAATAGTAGCCAATAAAATACTGTTTTACTGTATTTATTTATTTTACTGCACAAATCTGTATGAAGAAAGAGTATAGTAGTCACAACAAATCATTGCGTCTCTGAAGTTAGGCACAGAGCGCGAAGTGGGAATTTTGACAGCATCATACGATAAGTGCTGACCAATTCAAATGTTATTACTTGATTAACAAAACAATCAAATGAGATCATAATGTTTTCATATCTAAGTATTTTTTTTTTTTTTATATTCAATAAAAAGTAGGTAAACGAGCGATTTCAGTGAATAAGCTTTAATCTAGATATAGAAGAGTTCACATCTTACGATCGATGAATTATATAATTATCGATTACAATTGTTAAATTATAATCGAATATTTTTCGATTAATGCAAACTGTATAAGACGCACATGCCTTGCGACACAAAAATGGCTACTACGCAGCGTCTTGCAGCCAACTTCAGAGACAAAAAGATCCGTTGTGACTACTGTAGGTATATAGTAAAAGAAAAAGATGTTTGTTTACTTTTTTATTATAAGTACCTAATGTCTAACATCCCATAAGCTGAGTAGTTTTTTTATAATATTGTCTTTTACTTTGAGAGGTTCTTGTAATTCCCTCTAATTTTGAAATGTGGTGAAATCGAATTGTTAACTATTTTTCCACTATATTTTTAATTAGGCTTATTTTATGTTCTGTTCCGGCGAATGTGTATGGACACAGGTAAAGGGGCATGTCACAAGAAATAACAAGTTTTAAAATGGCCGAAATTAAATAATTATTTACTGATGTTAAACACAAAGTAAAAAATGTGAAATCGAAAATAACAGTCACGAGCAGGATTTGAACCTGCATCTCCTGGATACCGTCCAGATGCTTTGCCAATTCAGCCATCGTGACCCTTGCTCCTGACTGCTCATTTCGATAACACATTCATACTTAACGTCTTTGAGTGACGCCTGCACCATCTGTCGGAAGTATTTTCATACATTATACCGACCAGGTAAACTTAATTTTACAATTAAGATTTTACCTAATAATGACGCAAACCCTATAAATATTTAGGTATTTTTATAAATATTTTTAGCATTTGACATGCTTAGCAACATACATTAAACACAAAGTGAAAAATGTGAAATCGAAAATAACAGTCACGAGCAGGATTTGAACCTGCATCTCCTGGATACCGTCCAGATGCTTTGCCAATTCAGCCATCGTGACCCTTGCTCCTGACTGCTAATTTCAATAACACATTCATACTTAACGTCTTTGGGTGACGCCTGCACCATCTTTCGGAAGTATTTTCATACATTATACCGACCAGGTAAACTTAATTTTACAATTAAGATTTTACCAAATAATGAGGCAAACCCTATAAATATTTAGATATTTTTATATATATTTTTAGCATTTGACATGCTTAGCAACATACATTAAACACAAGGTGAAAAATGTGAAATCGAAAATAACAGTCAGGAGCAGGATTTGAACCTGCATTTCCTGGATACCGTCCGTTTCGATTTCACATTTTTCACTTTGTGTTTAATGTATGTTGCTAAGCATGTCTAATGCTAAAAATATATATAAAAACTAGCTGACCCGGCGAACTTCGTACCGCCATATATTTTTTCATGAATAAATATTGCAATTATAATTTGAGATATAAAGTATCCTATCTCTTAAGTTGGAACAAAACACACATTTAAAAAAATAAAAGTTAAAATCGGTTCAGTAGTTTCGGAGTTCATCCCGGACAAACATCGTGACACTGGAATTATATATAATAGATATCTAAATATTTACTGACGGGCTAAAGTTGTTGACACTGCAATGGTAGTTGAGATATATCGAGTATGTTACAAACTAACGAAATAAAATGATGCTACTGGTTCACCTTATTGATAGTAACAAAAATTATTCTTAGTAAATGTAACAGACTCAGATTCTCAAATAATAATTCAGAAATAAATAGTGATTAAGAAAGTTCTCTTTTATTATTTTCCATTTTGACTAAAATGTTAATAAGCAGACAAATAGACATATACGGTGGGCATCTACCACCTTATTTTATGTCACTTTCGTTAAATGCGATTTTCTTATGAACATAAATAACACTCGCAAATGCAATTTTATTACGTTAAAACATATTACAATAGGTTTGATTACTTTAATTTAGATTTTGTAAATGCCACTACAATAATAAATTCATGCTACTTATACTACTGACCAACGCAAATTCAAATTAATAAACCACCAGAAAATTTATTACAATAAAAAAAATATGAATAATTTGTTTTCGATAACGCAGACTACAACAACACTATTAACGATACGTGGCAATCAAATATCATTTTACTCTACAAAATAAAAAAACAGAGTATAAAAACTATAATATATAAAACTCCCACATTTTGGGTAATTTGCACTAGTGAATATTAGCAATACTGAACTATTTTGTTCTAGTGAATAATTATTAATTTTAATGTATAAAATAGGGAACTAAGTGATTAAATTATTTGTTTACCTATGAAATGTGACTCCTGAATTTTTTTCTTTCGGTCACTACGGTTTTTATACCATATCCATACAAGACATGCTGTATTTTAATATTTTTTTGCAGCGTAGACGTACTGACTGTGATAACGTTTACTCGGGCAATGACTGACTAACGTGTGAATGTGTGCATGTAGGCATGTACGTACAGCGAACTGGCCGACTCTGAGCAACACAAAGTTGTGTTAGCGAGACTATGTCCGAATATTTTTACATGTCCATGCCTATAATGTAGCAAATGGGGTTACCATTATTACACGAGTGCTATACTTAAATCGGCAAAAACATTAAGCAATGGGAGACGGGCCTCATGGCGTAGTAGGTAGTGTAACAGACTTCCGTGCACGAGGTCGCGGGTTCAATTCCCACTCAGGACAATTATTTGTGTGATGAACACAGATATTTGTATTGCGTCTAGATGTTTTCTATCTATTATGTGCATGTATTTACAACAAAAAATAATACATATCTATATATATATAAGCGATTTACCCACTCACTTACTCATCACGATATCTCCGAAACCGTACGTCCGATTGACTTGAAATTTTGCATAGATGCTCCTTTCGCGACGTGGACGCTCACTAAGAAAGGATTTTACGAAACTGCCATCCAAAATATATATTTTTATCTGCTATCGTATTCAGAGTTCTACACTTATTATCACAATAACACCAACTGTCACCAGTAACATGTCAACCGTTGCTATGGTAACTATTGATGTGGTTATTAAAGTAACATCATGCTAAAAGTTGTTTACCAAAATAATTTTAGTTATGTTTATGAGTTAAAGAGATAGCAGTAGTTTAATAAAAAAAAAACAAGACATAGCATCACGCCTGTATTCCCCGAAGGGGTAGGCAGAGGTATATTACACACCCACGACTCGCCAGCTATGTTTAAGTCCCACGTAATAGGGGACGAGCCTATTGACGTCTACCGGGCACATTTCCAAACTCCGGGCTGCTACTGAGAATTTTTATTTTTAGGAAAAAGCTCAATAACATTGCCCGACCCGGGGATCGAACCCGAGACCTCATGATTAGCAGTCGCATACACTACCGCTACACCACCGAGGCAGTTAACTGTCGTTAGTCTTTAAAAAAACTATTAGTTTAATAGTTTTTTTAAAGATTTATTTCAGATATTCTGATTTCTATAATATTTCAATTGGCATTAGTTTAATAGTTTTTTTAAAGACTTATAATTTAGGTTACAAATTATTGTGAATGTGGAAAAAGAGAAATTTAGTGCGAATGGGATTCGAACTGCGTCCCTTTCAATCCGGGGAAGTGCTCTCGCACTGACCAACGGTCATACCCAATCTCCACATCACAATTGTCTTTACGATCCACTCCACCTATCGGATGCAACGTATTTTGACCAGATCGGAGACGTTCTTAAGGAAGGCCATGTTAAGAGTACTCGAAACCAAGGAGCATGCATGAAAGCGCTGATGAAAGAAGATGAAGCGAAACATGCGTGTCAGGATCGTAGCAAGTGGAGAGAAGTGGTCTCTGCCTACCCCTACGGGAAAAAGACAATATATATGTATGATTTTATAATAATTATAATAACAACTTTTAACTGCGTGCTTGAGCTTAATGACACTATTCAGAAAGAACGAGAGGAAAAGAGACAGTCAATGAGCTTTTCAAAAGAGATTTTGGTATTATTAGGCATATTGATACGTTATTTAAAGTAACATAAACGGTCTTTTTTCGCCTATAAATTAGGTGAAATTATTAACTACCTTTAGCCCGGCGTTGCAGCAGCCGTAGTCACGGGACAACTTTTAACTTCACCTAATTTAAACGCGAAAAAAGACCGTGTTACTTTAAATATGTGTACAATTCACGAATCTTTAAAAGTTAATATTGATACGTTGCGGAAAACAATACGAAATGAAATGAGTGCAGGAAAGCGTAATCTGCACTAATTTATAGTGTACACTTTTAGTGCCTAATTGTGGATCTTCTTTGTTTTATACATCAACTGCCTCTGTGGTGCAGAGATAGTGTAAGTGACTGTTGATCATGAGGTTTCGGGTTCGATTCCCGGGTTGGCAGTGTTATTAAGCTTTTTCGTAAAAAGAAAAATTCTCAGTAGCCGCCCGGAGTTTGGAAATGTGCCCGGTACAGCAATAGGCTCGCTCCCGTACGTGGGACTTAAACATAGCTGGTGAATCGTGAATGTGTAATACACCTCTGCCTACCACTTCAGGGAATACAGGCGTGATGCTATGTGTTTGTTTGTACATAAATGTTTATAACACATAGCTGACGCGCCTCGTGGAGTAGTCGGTAGTGTAACCGACTTCCGTGCTCGAGGTCGTGGGTTCGATTCCCACTCAGGACAATTATTTGTGTAATGAACACAGATATTTGTACTGCGTCTGGGTATTTTCTATCTATTATATGTATGTATTTACAAAAAAAGTAATATGTATGTATTATATCTGGTACCTATTTCACAAGCGTTAAGCTTAGTTCGGGACCAGAGGACGTTATGTGAAAATGTCAGTGAATACTTATTTATTATACTAGGCTGTACGGCTTGATGGTGAGTAAGATGGTAAGTTTGCCACCCCCTGAGTGGTTGGCGTTAGGTGTCGAATTTAGAAAATAAATTATTAACGCTGACGAAGTCGCGGGTATCAGCTAGTTTGTATTATATCCGTAATCTGATACCCATAGCACAAGCGTTAAGCTTAGTTTGGGACCAGAGGACGTGTTAAATGTCCGCGAATATTTATATTTATTTTATTTTATTATACAGTACAAGAAAACCTGTAACATACGTATTCGAACTTATGAGACTGTTCTGGAAGAAACCCAAGCCCAAGTACCTACATAATGCCTTTTAAAGGAAGTCAGTGTATGCAGAATGCGTGTATTGATCTGGTACGGTAGATACTAAAAATTTTATTGCCGGTAAGATTCGTAAGAGCCGACTGAGGCATACCGGGGGAGTGGGCAGCAGCACACCTTCGAGTATTAATAACATCCACTGCGATTGCTAACCTGCCTGCCAAGCGTGGCGATTATGGCACTATCCCCCATTCTTGGGGAGGCCTATGTCCAGCAGTGGACTTTAAAACGCTGATGGATGGATGGATGGTGCAGTGATAGCCTGGCGGTAAGTCCAAGGTCCAGACGCATGGCACAACCTTAAAAATGATTATCTATTCGCTCTATTCTGCCTTATACCTTACCATAATATTTTCTACCGGTCACGGCGTCGACGGCGCCAATATCACGAGTGTCGTAAAACAACGAATTATTTCGATATGATTGGTAATTACTATTTATCACCTTTACCTTGAGTTACGCAAGAATTTCAGATTGACTTTAAGAAGTTAGACAGTTTAAAATAATTGTTCTTATTTTTACATAATCGTATTTCACATGCTCGGCTATTTTCTGACATTTTCTGAAATAAAATAACAAATTATAATTTGTACTTTAAGAGTAGCTGAGCTCGTCAAGTGCTAAAATATAGATCAAAATGTTTGAAAAATCACGCCATCAAATAGTATGAATTTTAATTGCAAAATTAAACTTACTACATTCGATCAATGCATGTAAATGCATTGCCGATAGAGGGCGTTGGTCGTTAAGACAAATGTGATGAGGAAATTCGGTATTTCTACGTGGTATGGTACGATAGCTCAATGGATTAGAGCACTTCCCCGGAAAGGAAGGGACGCAGGTTCGTTTCCCGCTCGTACTAAAATACTCTTTTTCCTTATTCACAAATTATAATTTGTACTTTAAGAGTAGCTGAGCACGTCAAGTGCTAAAATATAGATCAAAATGTATAAAATAACAAATGAGGTGGGGTTAGAACCCGTGTGTTTTGAAATGTTGTTAGTGTAATGACAAACCTTGGACAAACTGACTGTATAGATGGAAGTGTGGCTTCGATAGCTACGTTGGATGCTTGTGTTGTGGATTCGATTCCTAAGCAGGACAACTCTTTGTGTGATCCACAAATGGTTGATCTGAGTATGAGTGTATTTTGTGTCCATGAAATTGTATGTTTGTAAGGTCCCTGTGATACAGGAATTATTCCCTAGTGCAGAGTTGTGTCTGTATAAAAAAAACATTTGGCCGAAGATCATCTGCAGGAACATTGCGGGGTTTTAGCAGGTATACCGGTTAATGAATTGGGATACTGGCAGAACCACATCGCGTAAGAAAAAAGAAGGATTCATTATGATCAGATATTTACTTATACTTTTCGTTAAAAACCTATAGATTTATTATCTATAGGTTTTTAACAAAAAGTTATACCTTAGAACGCGGTTTGTCTGTCCTACTGTTGAAAGTGTTTTTTATGGCAGAAGAGCAACGACCCAACTGCTGGTAAATGGTAACCGTTGCTCATGGGCTAAATAATACTAAGAGTATTGCGAAGCCGCTGCTCACAATTTCATTTCACAGATATGAAAAACCCGCTACAATCACAACACATCGACGAGCTTCATGGCTGGTCAGGTTATACGAGAGACGGTGGTACTTACTTCCTTTAGTCGCGTCGTAGGATACCCGCGTGAAACACTACCCTGTTAGTTGCCCCGAACGACGGGGTGTGCGGTTAGGCACATTTTTTTTCCACCTTAACAAAAAAAGGCTTTTTTATTTAATTTAAAGCGGATGCTAGAAAAAAAAGTTTTCCTTCTCTGCTTTATATATTAAGGTAGAACTAAATTTCGCAGCCGAAGTCGAGGGAACAACAATTTATACAAGTCATACAGATAATTTTTATAGGTACATCACACAATGTTATAGATTAATTCCATTCCGACAATGTTGTGAAGGCTAATTGTGGCAACACCATTTTAAGCCAAGGGAAACTATACGGGTGTTATATTAATTAACTATATTGCAAAACGATTTCATGGACTTTATCGTTGGAGTATAGCGCCCAGTTACACACATTATAATACTGTATGTAGGTACACCTCAGTTTTACCCATGCATTAAATATGATACTAACAAACTTTAATTGGTGTATTTTTATAGATTTACAGATACAACCAAACAGGAATCTTATATTATATTTTATGAAATATTAATCTACTCAATAGCTAGTACAGCAGTTGAAAATTCAATTTTGCATAACCGTAAAGCAGTTGTTGAAACAGACGAGAACGGGACACGGTTCGACGGTTTGTCATTGTGCCGTTCTGCACCGTCAAAGGTAATGTTTGTTGACTGCACATGACACAAAAACTTGAATGATTACACAGATTATGGTAGAAATAATGTTATCCAGTACCTAATTATGCCAACACTAGCCTTTTAAACAGGAAAATAGCCAAATCTTACTTAGATTTCCTTCAAGAATTCAAGCATTATTAAAATACACAACTTCTTGTTTAGCTACGCATCGCTTTACGTGATTAACAATCATTGTTAACTCTACAATTAAGTAGAACAGCGTGTACCATATTTATCTTAAAACCTATTGTGTATTGTTAGATAATTATAGGAATCAATTGGTGCCAATTACATGATTAATGAAAATAAAACGTTTAGATATATTTGTTCTAGCTTCGACACTAATACATATATTACTACTATTACGTATGTGTGAGTGCAATATAATTCCTTAAATTGGCAACGTTATAAGTTAACATATAATACAGTTAAATTGTGAACAATGATATATTATATAAGACTAATTACAATACATTTATAAATAAATAAAATTCTTAATATAGCACGCTTATTAGGGTTTGATATTTGTATTTATATTTTAAGTACTTGGCTTAGCCGTTAACTAGAAAATGAAGTGCGCAAATATGATATCGAAAATGAGTCTCGCAGGATTTAGTAGGTACAGACGGTTATCCAGAAGATGTCGGTTCAAATTGTGCTAGTGACATTTTCGATTTCACTTAATAGCTCTTTATGTTCAAGTATATCTATCGTTTATCTACATGTAAATGTTACCACGTAATAAATAATTAAATAAAAATAGCAGTATACACGTCAATAAAATACTACGATTTTGTCCGAGGGGAAATGCGGAATTTCTAGTCATGTGTACATTAAGATGGTATAACATTTTCTCACAGTCGACTTGATAATTTGTCATACCGTCTCTGTTGTACATAATGAGTCTGCATTCAGCATTTTCGGTAACATATAATCGCCTGTGTGTTATGGGATCCAGTACAGTAGTTAATCGCCAGTCTTTGATGGAATGAATATTGTTCTCTGGAGGAGTAATGTTATCGTTAGGATTCCATGGTTTTTCAATCCACAAGCTTACATTGACGTCGTCCTCTGCCATTTTTCTGGAGTTGTACTCGGGAATATGGGAATTAAGAAACGCTTGCGCGATGTAACAATATATAGCAATGGTTTCTACCAATTCGACGTCTTCCACTCTAAACCAGCATTGTTCAGCGCGCTCGTTACGATATGGTAATTCTAAAGGAACCAGGAGTTTATACGGATTCACTTGTTTTACATTTTTTTCAATACACAACACTGTTTGCAACGCACTAAGTATAATGATTTGGAGTAACATTTTATATGTGCAGTTGTAGCGACGTCATGATTGTAACTAACGTCTGTCGTGATGGCTATGAATTGAACAAAAGCATAGCAACCTAAGACGACTTGCCTTGTAAACGTGATAACAGGTTGGAAAAAATATAAGTTTCTTATTAGCAATTGTAAATATTGTGGATACAGGAAACACGTGTTTGAGATATTCTATAAAACTTGCTGTTATTAATTTGTGCACTTCCGTAGGTTCTCTATTACCTACGATAGTTTTACTTTTTATAAATATTTCCTAATGCACGCTTCATAAGCGAAGCGTTGAGGTGGGTTCTACTCCCGCTTTATACAGAACAACTGATTTTTCAAACTCAAAATGTCTCTATTTATCATATATTGCACTTGTAAAATAATATCTACACACACATATAAAGAACAAACACAATTTTTAACACTCATGATATTTTTGATAACATTTTTGTTATTTAAACTAGTTAAAAAACTGTTTGAAAAAATCTGGCTTGGACGTCTGTGAGTTGTAGGTAATGTACCTATGTTAACACGATAACGACCAAAATACTTTACTAATCGAGGCTTTTTTTTTCGTTTACGAATTATTATGATTAGGAATAGAGTCCTATTACTTTTCACGGTCTGATTCGACGTGGTTTAATTGTTATTAAATAAACAAAAAAATACTGAATATTTATGCTCGACGCGACACTAAAACCAGCGCCTTTCATGAGAACTACCTTTTTACGTACTTACGTACGCATAGCCACCGTTCGCCCGGCCGGTACATTGTTTTTTGTTAAAAGAAAGTTCTTACCTTTGCTTGACGAACTGATGATATTTTTCTAGTATAATAACTATTTTATCCATAACAATAATTAAAAACACTAAACACACGTAAATAATAACACACCAACGGAATATTTTTTGCGGCGCGTGGGCCCTTTTTTTTTGCGTGGCATTGGCGTGCGCGCGGCCCGTAACTGAGAGGTAGACCAATATAAAAGTACTTCTTAAAATTAGCGCTAGATGGCGTATAAGACATGAAACCTACATTAGTACTTTTTGAAATTAGCGCTATCTATGTGATTTATTGAAAACTAGTTAGTAAGTCCATTACATTATTAGTTACTTATCAAATAATCAATTTTATTGTGAAAAATGAAGATTACGAGGCGTGCAGTTTTGGATTTTCCAAAGTATTTGTTATTTCATGCAACGTAAGAATGACTGGCACGAGTCGGTGGAGTCCGGAATCGTGGATAATAAGCATTTGTGTATGCTTGACCTCTGACCGCGACATCATTCGTTATCTATCTATACTATAATATAAAGCTTATAATATAATTCTTATAATATAAAGCTGTAAGAAGAGCTCTAGACTATATATCAGGTTCCTGATATAGCAGTGGGAAAAATTTATACCAGTTTTTAAGTCTAATCAAGATCTATCAAATAAAAAAAGTTGTAGAATCTAAGTCTAATCTAATCTCAGAATCTATATACCTATTTATAAATGTTAAAACATACAGCCGAATTTTCGAAGTCGGTTGAAAACTTCTTGACATGCTTGGTCATATAAAAGAACACAGAGTGCGAAAATGTGAATTAGAATGGGAAGGCTCCACGAGTGGAATTTGAACTTCAGATTTTCGCACTTTACGTTTTTTAAGGAACTATGTTAAATATATGTTAAAAAGCTAATTTACATAATTAATCATTTGTAGACATACTATTTTGCGATGTCTTGGAGTCAGACCACCACCATGTCCACGTCAACTTCAGAATTAGATTAAATATTATGGTTATGTCACTCTACGACACATTCATTATCCGTGTGCAAAATAGCCACATGTTATTTCTCCTGGATAAAAAATAGCCTGTGTCTTATTATAGTCTCTGGGCTATGATACATTTCATGACGATCCGTTTTGTAATTACGGCGTGAGAGTATAATGAATAAATAAACAAACAAACAAATGCACTTTCGAATTTATAATATTAGCGAGTATCTAAATTACAAAATAAGTAAATACTCACAGACATTTTCACACAGCCAAAGACCCAAACTAAGCTTAATGCTTGTGCTATGGGTACCAGATTACGGATACAATACATATATTACTTTTTTTGTAAATACATATATTAGATAGAAAACACCCAGATGCAGTACAAATATCTGTGTTCTTCAGACAAATATTTGTCCTGAGTGGGAATCGAACCCCTCAACAACCTCGTGCACGGAAGTCGGTTACACTACCGACTACGCCACAAGGCCCCATCAAAAAAAACAAAAGAATATCTAAAAAGAAAATTACGACTATTACTCGTGAAATCTTTTAGGTTTTTAGAAATTCTCACAGTCTGTGATCGGCCCTCATGGGAGGGGTATACCCCCTAAAGAAATTATTTAGGTACCCTGTAGTATACTACAGGGTACCTAAATAATTTATTTTTGTATTCTGTACTCGAGAGTGACTGCCGTTGTCAGACTGACTGTTTAACATAGCAGTTGGTATTATAATAATACATTTATTATGTTTTTTGTTTTATTATATTGCCAGTGAAGTAATGAGCCACCTGAGAAAAAATTAACAATACCAAGAGTACATTAAAGCCGCTACTTACTGAGTAAAGACAACATAACATTTAGAAGACTGTAACTGAACTGGACGGTGAGTCGGTGACTGTTCAGATGGCTAAGTGGCTTAGATACCAGCCTCCCGCCCGTTTGTGTTCGATTCCCACACAGGACAACTTTTTGTGTGATGCACAAATGGTTGTTCTGATTCTGGGTGTACTTGGTGTCCATAAAATTGTATGTTTGTGAAGTCCCCCGCGACACATGGATTATTCGTTAATGCTGGGGTGTTGTCTTAAAAGATATCAAAAACAAGGCATGATATAGCTATATATTTTTTTTATTGCATGTAGTGGCAGACGAGCCACAGTTCATCTGATGGTAAATGGCAACCGTCGCCCATGGACTTGACTATACCGAGAGTATTGTCAAGCCGCTGCTCACCAATTCATTTCACAGATATGAAATGAAATATAAACGGCTATCTCCTGCTACAGCCAAAACGCAACAATGTGCTTCATGGCCGGTCACACGGGAGATGGTGGTACCAACCCGCTCGGGCCCGATACCAAGTGGGAGTACTCACTTGGCCCGATACCAAGTGAGTACTCCCACTTGGTACCCAGCTCTACCACCAGTCATGCAATGGATGATAATTGCTTACTTCCCTTAGTCGCCTCATACGACACCCGTGGGAAAGAATGGGGTGGTGACACTTGTATTCTTAGCCCGTCACCACACGGACAAATGCTATATAAGATTTTTCTTTCTATGTACCTAATAGATAGGTATACATCAAAACTATATTTTTTTCTGGCTACCTCTAATCTTAACCCCTAACCTCTTTTTTTTTTCCTCCACCCTTGACAGGTCTGGGCCTCCATTCCTGGTGGCCCCGTCTGTTTTGGAGGGCCAAGCCCTCCCTCATCGAGAGGCGCTTGCGGAACACGTGCGCCGCCGTCTCGGGCCTGCTTCTGCTAGGGTGACAGACTGCCCTGGGCCTATTACCCTCAGGCCTGCGCACATGGGCGCCGGAGATCGACTAGCGCGCTTTGACGCCCAGTGCGCCTTCTGCGGGACGGGAGACGGCTGGTCATCTCCCGCTCACGCTCTGCCACCTCCTTTGCATGCATCACCTGCTTGCAAAAGGAAACGGCGGCGTCCCACCCGCTTTCACTCCGGACCATGGCCTTTACCACGGCCGGGAGCGAGAGGTTTTCCACCCTGACTGCCACGGTGAGTTCACGTCGCTGCTCTGCCCAAGCTGAGCAGTCCACCAGCGTGTGCAGCGCCGTGTCCTCGGGGCAGTCGCCGCAGTGATGGACCCCTAACCTCTAGCACAAAAGTAGTATTTAGTAGCCTACGTCCTTCCCTGTACTCCGGAGTATAAGTATGCTCAATTTCGTGGTCGGATAACTAACAAACAAATTCGATTCCACTTTTATCAAGTAAGGATAACAATATAATTATCATTCAGTAATGTTCCTTTATGTTATGAAATACCCAGGTATTCAAAAAGATCACAAATGCGTAAAGATTTCATTGTAGTGCCAATGGTGACGAAAAGCGGCCCCAAATACTAAGGTCATTGCAATAAATGTCTTGTTGAAACGGACCACAGAAATAAATGAAACGAGCCCAAGTAATTTCAATAGCAAAAAAAAAAAAAATTGCAATGTCGTGTCGTGTTAAAGTAAAACATCTTAGCGTTTGTTGATGTTTTTACCACTCAACGATTAGCAAATTGCTGTGCGCCATTTGATTGAAGAAAATTAATCTTAATTGAAAGATAACCCTTTTAATTCTCAGTTCAGTGGGAATATTCATCCTTCTGTTGCTAATGAAATTATAAATCCATATACATATGTAAAGCACGTGGGTGACGGACTAAGAATACAAGTGTCCCCATACCATTTTTTCCCACGGGTGTCGTACGTGGCGACTAAGGGAAGTAAGCAGTTATCACCCATTGCTGGTGGTAGGGCTGGGTACCAAGTGGGAGTACTCACTTGCTATCGGGCCCACTAAAGAAACCCGCCGTGTGCCGTCTCTCCGCCTGTGTTGACGGATCACTGGTACTGTGTTGGACTATTTCAGTGGTGAGCGGGTTGATACCACCATCTCCCGTGTAATCGGCCAAGAAGCACATCGGTGTGTTTTGGTTGTAGCAGGAGATAGACAGTATTTCTTTCATTTCACATATCTATATCTGTGAAATGAAATGCTGAGCAGCGGCTTGAATACTATCGGTTTAGCTCTATCCTTGAGTGACAGTTACCATTTGCCATCATGTGGACCGTGGCTCGTCTACCACCATATGCAATAAAAAAAAACATACACGAAATAAGAAAGTTAAAATCTGACTCAAAGATCAACGCATGGCTGAAACAGCTGGTACTGTGGTTATGCACGGTGCACGGTGCAGGAGGTGATATGTATGTCCTATAATATTTTTTACCTTATAATGTCTAGCAGTAATACCGAGAGACTCGAGATATACCTAGAGTTTAATCCCAGCCTAAGACCAAGATTTAAAAATACACGCTACTATTATAAATTAATAATTTCTGATAATTGCATGATCATCATCTTCTTGTCCAATATTCCCCAGTGTCTGAAGACGAAGGTCTACGACCAGTGTGTGTTATTAGTGATAACTTACGGCACAGAGGCGTGGTCTCTGAATGTTGGCCTTATATCAAGGCTTAAAGTCGCTCAGCGTGCTATGGAGCGGGCTATGCTTGGGATCTCTCTACGTGATAAGATCCGTAATACGGAAATCCGTAGGAGAACGGGAGTGACCGACATAGCTCGCCGGGTCAGCATGCTGAAGTGGCAATGGGCAGGCCACATCGCTCGACGAACCGACAACCGTTGGGGAAGAAAGGTTCTCGAGTGGCGACCGCGTAATGGACGGCGCAGTGTAGGACGGCCTCCCACCAGGTGGACCGATGACCTGGTCAAAGTCGCAGGCAGTCGTTGGATGCAGGCAGCACAGGACCGTTCGCTGTGGCGTTCTCTTGGGAAGGCCTATGTCCAGCAGTGGACGATGAAAGGCTGATGGATGGATGGATGGAATTGCATGATTTCCTAATATTTCATTCTGAGGGGAGACTTGAACTCATAAGTAGGAGAAAATAAAATGTATAGGTAATCACTTCATTGGTGCGCGCTCGTTTGCATATGACTCAAATTATTTCCTTTTCCAAAAACCCTTACCAACCAATAATATAGACAACCAATTTCAATGAATTTTATTTTTAACATGATTTTAAGAAAATTTTAGATAAACAAGAAAATTTATTTAGACAGAAACGCATAGGTACAACAAATGGCCAAGGTAGAGCCATGGTACGACCATATTTTTTATAATAAGGGCATGTTGGCTCCGCCGCAGCCAAAAGCTAGTTTTTAGGTTATATCTCAGGTTACCGATATAGTAGCGGGATACGATGTATACCAGTTTTTAAGTCTAATCAATAGCTATCATATAAAAAAAAGTTGCATCATAATCTGTTCAGTAGTTTTTGCGTGAAAAAATAAATGTTTTATGTTCAGACACGTCTATATAGCCTAATACAGTAAGTTTTTCTCAAATATCTTAAATGTACAGACACAGCTTTGTTACATCTTAGTTTAATAATTAGGATATATTAACTTAACAACAAGTACGTACCTACATAATTATGAATTTCCTATGAATATGATTCACTTTCTATGAATCGTATTTTTACTCGGGCAGTATTGTTTAAATTATTATACATAATAAGCTACAAATAAGATTGTAAGCTTGTAACTGATGCTACCCGTCTAACTAGCTACATTAGTAGATAATACTATTTACGTAATCTAATTAATCAACCAATGGTGTCCAACGAGTAATCTCAAAATACGTCCAACTAATTTTCCTTGTTGTTTTCCTAAAAGACTACGACCAATAAGATGTTACCGGTTTTGAACATTGCAAATGTTAATACATTTTTCTTATATAAATATATTTTATAATTCTAGTCCGGTATCTATTGGGTGTCTTTAATAGGGTTAAATATTTATAAGTAGGTACTTATATAAAATATTCTCCAAAAAGTTACAACTTTTTTATTGTCTGATCGTCACTTCAAAAATACTCCAAATTTCACATAATATGACTATATTTAGATATTTTTATATATATTTTTAGCATTTGACATGCTTAGCTTATACATTAAACACAAAGTGAAAAATGTGAAATCGAAAATAACAGTCAGGAGCAGGATTTGAACCTGCATCTTCTGGATACCGTCCAGATGCTTTACCAATTCAGCAATCCTGACAATTGCTCCTGACTGCTAAATTCGATAACACATCATAAAAATAGTCACCCAAAGACGTTAAGTATGATGTGTTATCGAATTTAGCAGTCAGGAGCAATTGTCAGGATTGCTGAATTGGTAAAGCATCTGGACGGTATCCAGAAGATGCAGGTTCAAATCCTGCTCCTGACTGTTATTTTCGATTTCACATTTTTCACGTTGTGTTTAATATGACTATACCTATCCAGCTTGAACATAATTCCTTAATTAAACCTCTCTAGGTATAATTAAGGAATTATGTTCAGGCAGGTATATCCTCTCATGAACTCAACTATACTGAGGGTATTGTCAAGCCGTTGCACACCATTTCATTTCACAGATATGAAATGAAAGAATTAACGGCTATCTCCTTCTACATGATACGCAGCCCTATCACCAGTAATGCAATGAGTGATAATGGCTTACTTCCCTTAGTCGCCTCCTACGACACCCGTGGGGGACAATAGGGTGGTGACACTTGTATTCTTAGTACGTCACCACACGGACAATAAATGAAATATATACCGTTTGGTTTTACCAAAACAGTTCGTCTAGATAATCTTTAACGCAAGATACTTTATGATACGCACATTAGCAATTAATTAGTCATGAAAACCGCTTACTGCTAAGAGATCGCTCGTATTTATTAGGCTATAAAGTATATTTTTAATAGTCAGATGTTGTTCGGCCACTATTTGTTTATTTCACCTCTGTCCTCCTTTTATCGCTTGAATACGAACAGGAGCGAGACACCGCTATATGATTCCCCGTATAAGCATTTGCGTCATACAACATACACACACATACACACCATAAAACTTGTTTGTTTTAAATAAGCCCAATCAACAGATACAAATTCCCATTAGTACGCGTTCTCGCGTGTTTACGGACGGTAAAATGGCCAACAGAATTATTCTGTTGTGCCTCTTCGCATTTTGTGTAACAGTTAGTTATATAGAATGTGGAAGAAGTTCTGGAAGAAGTTCTGGAAGGAGCTCAGGACGCGGCAGTTCCTCATCCCACTCATCTTGGGGTAAGAGTTGGGGCTCTAGTTCTGGCTCTAGTTACAAACCAAGTTCATCGTGGAGTTCCGGCTCTAGTTACAAACCAAGTTCATCGTGGAGTTCCGGCTCTAGTTACAAACCAAGTTCATCATGGAGTACGAGTAACAGTAAGCCAAGTTCCTGGGGAGGAGGTTCGTCTTCGTCTCATGGTTATCCTTCTTCGGGATCAGGATTATCCGGATCAGGGTCCAGTTCACATAGCTATCCTTCCTCAGGATCAGGCTTATCTGGATGGGGTTCCAGTTCTCGATATCCCTCCTCAGGATCAGGCTTATCTGGATCAGGTTCTAGTTCTCATAGCTATCCATCCTCAGGATCAGGTTTATCTGGATGGGGTTCCAGTTCTCGATATCCCTCTTCAGGATCAGGCTTATCTGGATCAGGTTCCAGTTCTCATAGTTATCCCTCCTCAGGATCAGGTTTATCTGGATCAAGTTTTGGAACACATAGCTATCCCTCATCTGGTTCGGGCTTATCTGGATCAGGTTCTAGTTCACATAGCTATCCCCCTTCAGGATCAGGATTTTTCGGATCTGGAGGCACCCATACCTACCCGAAACCTTCGTCAGGACTTTCTGGATCAGGTTCTAGTTCTAATTACCAACCTCCTCGCTCTAGCGGTTCGTATAACACAAATACGGGAATTGGATCATCCAGTCATAATAGTAGACCTTATTATCATAGCTCACCATCCTATATTCCAACGTACTACACTGCTCCACAATATGTGTACGTCCATGAATACAGACACTCGAATAGTCACTATGGAGACTTAATAGCTGGCCTGTCCTTATACAACCTTGGACGATCGCACAGTCATTATCACGATCATTACTATTACGATGATTATTACAGACGTCGTTATGAAACATCCGACTCATCATATAGACCAGAGACGAAGCCCAGCGACGAAGCCCAATGTTTACTAAGAGTTAAAGAAAACGGAAAAATGGAAGCACTGAAAATACCATGTGAAATAGTTTCGACATTTACCGAAGGTAGCAAAAAAGTTACTCCAACCACAGAGACTATGATAAATGAAACCGTTTGTACAACTAATACCGTGATAGTTAACAATACTTTGCCGGTGAATGGGTCCTCAGTAACAGCTAATTCCACTGTGGCAGCAAGTTCTACAGTGACAGCAAATTCTACATTGACAGCAAATTCTACGGGAACAGCAAATTCTACGGGAACAGCAAATTCTACGGAAACAGCAAATTCTACGGGAACAACAAATTCTACGGGAACAGAAAATTCTACGGGAACAGCAAATTCTACAGGGACAGCTAATTCTACGGTGACAGCGAATGTCACAATGGTGAATGTTACGACTTGCACTACAAATTCTAAAGTAATTGATCCCTTGACCTTGAAAGGGCCTCCAGCGGACGCCAACAATATGGAATGCGCTGTAGAAATCCATTCTAAACAAGGTACATTCCGGAATGATATCGACTGTAAAACGCTAATAACGTACGCCAGAATACCAGAGCCCAAGAAAGAGATGGGAATCCTCCCATCTAAACAAAAGTTGAAGTCCTGGTTAGCAAAACCACCATGGTGGATGTCTCTTTTTATCGCTGTGTAATTTGAAGTTAGTGGTTGCAGTTAATATATGTTTTTCAAAGATGTGAATGCTTATGCAAATTACCAGCTGTGTACGCTACATACAATAGTTCAAATGTGGATTTTATAGTTACGGTGTATTGTATATTATTATTATCATTATTATATTTTAACTTTGTGTTTTGTATTTTTGTCAACAATAGTCACAATCTGTGTTACACTTATAAACTAATATAGTTAGGTATATTCTCTATCCGTCTCTATCTCATTAGATTCTACAATTATAAAATTATGAAGTACATACTTTCTCGTTATTCTATATTACGGTAAATTTCATTTATGTCTTTCGTGCCATAAAATCTTAACATAATAATTCTTGTTAGTATTACTGTATAATTATAATTTTTAGTAGATAAGCACACATACTTTCTCGTTATTCTATATTACGGTAAATTTCATTTATGTCTTTCGTGCCATAAAATCTTAACATAATAATTCTTGTTAGTATTACTGTATAATTATAATTTTAAGTAGATAAGCACATGTGTTCCTGCAATTGGGGTACGTTTTTATTGTTAATTTTGTTATAATAAATTGTATAACAGTTTGATTGGAACATTTGTTAGTATTAATATAACATTAATTTTAAGATATTACAATTAATGTTGTTTGTTCAACCACTGCTTATCTTTCTAGGCTAACGCCGTGATATTTTAAAGAAAATTACCATAGTGAGTCTAAATGTGGACGTTCTACGTAACGTCGTAGTAGGATGATGTTTATAATATAATCTAATACCGATGCTCTTTAATTAAATGGTAAAATATGTTATTCTATAAATTAAATAACATTTTTTTTGTAATAATAATGTGATTTTTTTTCATTAAGATTTCATTTGATCCGTGGATTTTTAATGGAGGTATGTTTATTGAGGCTAAATATTAAGATTTACATAAAGCTGTAGTAGAGCTATGCCTGTACATGTAAGATATTTGAGAAAAATAATATATTAGGCTGTTTAAGCGTCTCTGACCAGAAGACATTTTTTATAATTTTTGTCTGTTTCTTTGTTTGGGCATCACGCCAAAAACTACTGACCCGAGAGTGATAGGTGCGACGGAGCGGCAGGTAAAGGCTTAGTGTAGTAATATTTTCATCCGCGTAAACTTCTTTACTTCTAATTGGACTTATTACAGTGATAAATGTTATCTAACTACGTAGAAACATTTAAATGGTGCCGCAAAACAGATTGACCTTTTTATCTACTATAAAATTACTATCCTAATTATTAGTAGCCATATGAGCTAGTTGAACCTCGTTTAAACTTATTATTTTTGTTATTTACACGAACATTATGAGCTATAAATACTTAAATTATAATTACTTAATAATTGAGTTTCTTATTGATATTATACATGTGAAAGTTTGTGTGTCTGTTACTCAACCACGCAAAAACAGCTCAACAGATTGATGAAATATTGCAATCACGTATTTTTTTTTGAAGTTATACCTACTTCTTTTGGCGCGTTAGGGAAAAATGATGAGAGTACATTTTTACGATGCGCGCGCACATTGTCACGAAAAACCGACACCCTGAAGTTAACTATAGTCATCATCATCCATCCATCCATCAGCCTTTTAAAGTCCGCTGCTGGACATAGGCCTCCCCAAGAATGGGGGATAGTGCCGTAATCGCCACGCTTGGCAGGCGGGTTGGCGATCGCAGTGGCTGTTGTTAATACACGAAGGAATGCTGCTGCTCACTCCCCCGGTATTACTCCCTCAGTCGGCTCTTACGACTCCCATGGGTGGAAAGGGGTGGGACAATTCTAAAGCCGTCCCCACACGGCTGAAGTTAGTTAAGTTAGCTATAGTCAACATTTTAGTTTTTTTTTTGGTGATATTTAAATAAACTTTATTTAACTAGATAATGCGTTATAATAAAATTTTCAATTTATTAAATACCTTAAGAGTATAAATAAACTAGAGCGCGCGTATCACTTTCGGTCAGTTGTGCCAATTGTAGGCAAATGTGTTATAGGTACCTAACTATGGTATAGCGCTTTTATAGTGACGTTCTGTGCGTGACGTAATTTCTGCAAAAATATCGAGTGTTTGCCGGGAATAGACTTAAGTTAGGAATTAATGAATTGTATGACTTAAGTTAGGAATAATATTCTAATAAATAGCCTAGCGGTAAAACCAAGGACTGCAAAGACAGTTTTATCGAGTTCAATCACCAGCCCGAGGTTTTGTACGACATACACCTCTGACTTACCAAAGTTATGTGTGTATTTGTTTACAAGTTATCACTGCTCGGCGAGGGATAACATCGTGAAACACCTGCATTCCTGAGAGATTTACTCAACGGCTACGTGCTTGTGAAAACTTGTGAAGTCTGCTAACCCACACTAGGCCAGCATGGTGAACTACGGCCTAAATACCTTTCAATCTGAGTAAATAGGGTTCGAAGAATAAAATTTTCGCTTTGCTATGATAGGTATAATTGATACTTACAAATAATTTAAATAAGGTAGGTACCATTTATTAAATTTTAAAAATATTAACCTACTTTTTTCTGAATTTATCAAATTCAGATCATAGGTGACCATTATTGCCCCTTAAACAGCATTAATTATTATATTATATTTATTTATGTATTTTGTTGTTACGTCTACATATTTTTGCACTACTGCACGTATCAAATAATTATTATGTATAATAGCATACATGTACCTATAGTTATATTATTTAATCACCAGATTATTTATTAGACAGAAATAATATTTGTATTAAAAAAATATCGTATAAAAATAATTGCGATCCACTATGCCATCGTGAAGAAAAAATTACCGTTGATAGTGTGAAGGGACGACCCGCCCCGCGAGTCCCGCGTACCCCTCTAAGACCCGTCTGAATTTTGCTAAAACAATTAATTTAGTAACTAAATTCTACTTATTGATGAAAATAAATGTTACTATTCCTTTTATTTTGCTGCCAGGAATCGTTTTTACTACCTGGCACTGTCTGTACATTAAACCATTTTTATCAAAAAATAAATAAAATATTGTTCTCCGACTTACTATGAACCGTATTGTTTTGCTACTGATTGAGCGTTCCAACGACGCACGATACTCTGTTCATACTTGTGCTTACGGTTCATACTCAGGAATTAGGTCATTAGTTAGGTTCTAATGGGATAGTTAATTTTGCATAAAGATAATGAATATGGCAAAGAGTGCACAGTACTTATATTAACTCAATTCTGAGGACCACATAGACGATGTCACGGGCACTCTTTTCTCTACCCGTAAGGGAGATGGCGTGATGATAACGTAAGTAAGTAAATTCTGCCCGCGTTCTCATCAACGTGGACTTCAGAATATAAATACGTCACACTATGACACATTAACGATATCTAGGTATGCAAAAATTGCTATCCTATATAAACTATCAATTGATATATGAGTAAAAAGAAGCCTATGTCTTTTTTGAGTTCTGCCTTCTATCGTCCATTACTGGATAGCCTCCCCAAAAGAGCGCCTACATAATATTATTATATTATTAAGCAATGAACCTACCACAGTAACTCTAGACAATGGCCTTATCAAAGATAGGGGAAATTCGCGGGCCGGGAATAAAACCCGAAAATTAAAAAAAAAAAGGCGCCACTCTGACTTTGACCAGGTCATCGGTCCACCTACACTGCGCCGTCCGATATGTGGTCTATATATTATATTATTATATATTATTATTATGACTAGGATGACAAAGCAATGAACCTACCACATCGAATTGGAACTCTAGACAATGGCCTTATCAACGATAGGGGAAATTCGCGAGCCGGGACAAATAACCTGGATATAAAAAAATAAAAAAAAAGAGCGCCACTACGATTTTGACCAGGTTATCGGTCCACCTAGCCGTCCGATATGTGGTCGCCACTCGAGGGCCTTTCTTCCGCGGAAATTTCGATTCCTCGAGCGAGCAATGAGCTATAGTCTGTCGCTCCGGTTCTCCTGCGAAGGCCGTTAGAAGGCCGTCGGTTGACGTTTGAACTGTATGTATGCTAATCATCGGTCGAGTAGTTATATCAAAGTTTGTTTCACTCACTTTGTGCCACTTTAACATATAATATAAGGACATGAAGACTAGCCTAGTCCTTACTAGTAATCATACTCTCCAAGGTTTGAATATGGTCGACGGCTGAGTAATCTCTACGGAATTCTGCTTGCTCTAGAGTAGAGGCTAAGGTATTAGGCTCCGCTCTTTGTTTATAATCTATACCAAGGATCGGCAACCTTTTGGCCGCCAGGGGCCACAGGGAGAGCTAAAGGCGGGCCGCATTTGTCATCTATACTATTATAAAGCTGTAACAGAGCTGTGTCTGCACACTTGAGATATTTGAGAAAAAAATACTCTATTAGGCTATATAGGCGTGTCTAAACACAAAACTATTTTTTTTAGATTTAAGCCGAGTTTGAGTTGCATCTGTTATTTATATTAAATACAGTGCTGTTTTTAGTTATATCATATCTAGTGCGTATTGCGAATTTCATAATGGACAAAAACATCGAGCAAAGAGTTTGTCTTAAATTTTGCATCGCCAATTTAATTTCGTGTTCGCAGTCACTGAAAATGTTACAGAAGGCTTACGGTGAATCGACTTTATCAAAAACACGTGCTTATGAGTGGTACAAAGCATTTAAAAGCGGTCGAGATGTGATGGAAGATTTGGCTGGCTCTGGTAGGCCATCAACGTCTGCAACTGAAGTTAACATTGCAAAAGTGAAGGAAATAGTGACTGAAAATCCTCATTCAACTTTGACAGAGATAGCCGCCGAACTTTCTGTGTCTCAGGAGTCGATCCGTACCATTTTAAATAATCACTTGGGTATGAAACATGTTTCCGCTCCTGACCCGCTGAAGACCTGAATTTTCTCCAAAAACTAAATCGCATGAGAGTCGCTGCGGACATGCTAGAACGAGTCAATTCCGACCCAACATTCATGAAACGCATTGTTACTGGTGACGAGACGTAGGTTTACGAGTTTGACATGCAAACAAGTCAACAAGCTTCGGAGTGGCGACTTCCAACTGAACCGAAACCGAAAAAACCACGCCAAAGTCGATCAAAAGTCAAAGTCATGTTAACTGTTTTCTTTGACTATCGCGGTGTTGTGCACTCGGAATTCTTGCCAGAAGGTCAAACGGTAAATATAGAATATTATTGGAGCGTTATGCGGCGTTTAAGAGAGCAAATTCGACGAAAAAGGCCAGATTTGTGGAAAGAAAATTCTTGGATTTTGCACCACGATAATGCGCGCGAACATTTTGTGTATTATTGATCTTTTCCCGGTACTTTCTTGACAGAGTAGTATATCCTCAAAACTAGCTTTTGGTTGCGGCAAAGCCGCGGGCAAAGGCTATTATTATTTATAATGGAAAGACATTTTATTTTTATTTTAAGAGAAATGACGAAAAATAAAAACGATAATATTTACGTTACAGTTACTTATTATTATTATTTATTTAGGTATATAAATTAATATACTAAAATAATAATCCCGGGCCGCAAGAGGGTAGCTCACCGCGAGCTACTCTTGCGGCTTTTTAGGTTTTTAGTCTGTTTGTTTGTTCGGACTTCACGCAAAAACAAATTAACGGACTTTGGAGAAACTTGAAATGTTTGTTTGATAGCTCTTGATTAGACTTAAAAACTGGTAAATATTTTGTTCCGATATAAACCACTACATAATAAATTCTACAAAAAGTTATGATGATTAAATTAATAGCCAGACAGTGTTTTGAATAGGCAGAAATATGTATTATAGTACGTAAATTGTACTGACAAAACCAGTTCAAAGATACAATGGGTTACGTAGTCATTGTAGCGCTACACCCACGTTATAATTTGGAGTCGCCGCCGTTAGGCGTATACTTTTACAGTGAAACATTTCTGTCGCATGTATCAATACAATTCACGTATTTTTTTTGCAATAGGTACGATATTATGCATAATTATACTGATTTAGATCATAAGTTTCGGCGAAACAGTTACGTGTTTAACGATTATTAAAGTGTTTAATATATTTGTTCGCAGGAATAATTTCGGTTTGCTGGGTGTCTGGCGCTGGAGTGGGGCTTCTGCCCTTGTTTGGCTGGCATAAGGGCAGTGAAGATACACCTGGCTGCTATTTTGTAGACGTCATGGACTACAACTACCTTCTTTTCCTCTACTTTGCTACGATTGTGACGCCAAGTGTACTGCTAGCTGCATTTTACGCGCACATTTATCGCGTTGTCGTAAAGCAGGTAAATCCTTATTCTTACTAATATTATTAATGCAAAAATGAGTTAGGTAGATTTTTTTCGTTATAGTTTCGCGCCTTAGCTACTGAACTGATCATCCTTAAATTTTGCAGCCCAGAAAAGGACATATTATGCCATTTTGTAAAATTATCATAGTAACTCATGCTTACAAATTCTCAACTTAATTATAAAATCCATCACTATATTTTTTCAGCTCTTTTACTGTCCCACTGATGGACACGTGTCTGCTCTCATTGTGAGAAGGCTTTAGACTGTAGTCCACCACACTGGCCCAATGCGGGTTGGCAGACTTCACAAGGCGTTGAGAAAATCTCTCAGTCATGTAGATTTCATCACGATGTTTTCCTTCATTGAGCAGTGATCATTTGTAAACACATAGTCACAATTTTTTTTTGGAGAGATCCCGATTATTCGCAGGTCTGCGCTCTTACCTTGGAGTGGGGATCTAACTTGATATCATAGTCATTGAAGTCCTTCTTTTACTACTAGGCTATCGCTGCTGATGGATGCCATCACTAATAATGAAACTCTTTTACAGCTGAGCGAGGTAGTGACCGTTGATGGTAGCCGCGGCCGGATATCTGGTGGAGGCACCATGTTGCGAGTTCTTGGAGCTGCCCAGAAGCGAGAGGTCAAAGCTACGCAAAATCTCGCTATCATAGTATTCTTCTTCATTATCTGCTGGATACCATTATACACAATTAATGCGATCAAAGCATTCATGCCTGACCTGGATATCCCAAACCCTCTCACATATTTCTGTATAATATTCTCTCACTTGAATTCTGCTATTAACCCTTTCTTATACGCGTATCATTTGAAAGATTTTAGAGCAGCGCTGAAAGGTCTTATCTGCACAATATTTGGTAGAAGAGTAGCAATGCAAGCAGAATACAGACCACCAATACCAGTTATAAGACCTGCTTTAGAAAGAAGCAACGCTTTAAGAGAAAGGCCAAAAATATACGTGAATTCTCCAGTATGGTTGCGACAGAAAGAAGCTGAGATGAGTATCACTGAGGATAACAGAGCAGTCGCTGTGGCAACACCAGTCGTTCCAGATGTAGAACCCTTTCTGGGCAGGGTTGCTGATGGATCGAGTGGGTGTCATACACCTGAAGGCAGAGACAGTGAGGCTGGACCTTACTTGATAGAGACTGTTGAGGAGAGATGCCAGAGTCCCTATAAAAGGGTGGAGGAGTTGATACGACGAGTTCGTAGCGGTGACAATAGCTGACAAGAGCCTTGCCGGAGTTGTCCGGCATTAAGTGTCATAAAATAATAAATTTGTACTCAGCACACATTCCTTAAAACTTACTGTTTTAAATATGTACAGAGTTGTTATTAGTAACTAGACATAAGTATAAGCAAAAATAATTAGGTACCTAATTCGATGGTGAATTTATGGTAATAGTATTTTGATATGATTATTTTTGCTTGTTTTATTGTTAATTAAATTATTGCTTTAATGAAATAAAAAATCTGCTGCCATGATGTTTTATTACTTTATTCTTTAATTTTATAATATCGATTAACACAAAGTGCGAAATTGTGAAATAGAATTTAACAGTCACGAGCAGGATTTGAACATCTCCTGAAATACCATACCAGACGCCATCCCGTTGCCATTTCAGCCATCATGACAAATGCTCGTGCGAAATAAAATACAAATTTGGATAACACATTTCTTCTAAAAGTCTTCAGTGACGCATGCGCCATCTGTCGGATTAGATAGATTATACCTGGTAAGCTTAATTATTACAGTTAAGATTCATACTTAATCATGACGCAGCCCTATAAATATTTTGATATTTGTATAAATTTTTTACTTTGTTTGACATACTGAGCCATATACATTAACATAAAGTGTGTAAACGTGAAATCGAAAATAAGAGTCACAAGCAGGATTTGAACCTGCATCTTATGGAATAGCGTCCCAGATGTTTGTTATAAGGCTAAGTATGTCAAATGCAATAAAATATATAAAAAAATATCAAAATATCTACAATATCGCTCAAATAGCTACGACGGCCTGAAGGCAGGCCTCCATCACTCCCTAAATTTTACGAGTTAAATACCTTTTTTTTCACCTCTTCGCGTATCGCCCACAATACAACCGACAGAGGGCTGGCGCACGCGCGCCTGAGCGCTCGCACGTGGGTTGTATTTCTTTTTATTAGTAAGTGGTAACCGTCGCTCATGGACTCAACTATAACGAGAGTATTGTCAAGCCGCTGCGCACCATTTCATTCCTCAGATATATTTTTTTATTGCTTGTAGTGGCAGACGAGTCACGGCCTATCTGGTGGTAAATGGTAACCGTCGCTCGTGGACTCAACTATACTGAGAGTATTGTCAAGGTGCTGCTCACCATTTCACTTTTAATTTTTTCTCAAATATCTTCAAAATGAGGTCCTTAACGTAGGTACGTTAATAACGTCCTCGCCGAGGTCTCCCCCGAGGAGCATGCCTGCATGTGCAGGGGGTTGCCGTGCCGTTGCAGACCCAGATGAAATATCTGGGTCTGCAACTAGATAGTAAATGGAATTTTGGGGTGCACTTTGCCCAGCTCGCCCCTAGGCTCTTTAATTCTGCCGCGGCCTTGGGTAGGCTTCTGCCAAACACTGGAGGTCCAGGGTCGTCCTGGCGTCGACTTTATAGCGGTATACTGCGGTCTATGGCACTGTATGGTACTCCAATCTGGGCAGAAGCCCTCACCGCTCCTGATAGGACCCTCTTGCGACGCCTTGGGATGAGCAGGAATTCATTGCAAGGTATCGTGACTATCTTTAATTTAAAATTTATTTGTTTACAATATTTCAGAAACTTGGCAGTAAAACCTAGCCTACCTGTAGATCAGGTAGGTACTTGCTACACTACAATGTTATGCCTCAGGATCGGTTATGAGATGTAATGGGGATATGTCAGGTTTGCAGAAACCAACATTATGCCATATTATTCATCGAGTGATTCGGGCTATTCATAAATTACGTCCTCAATACATAAACATTCCATCTAACGAAGAAGAAAAATTGGCTGTTGCAACTGACTTCTACTCGTATAAAAGTATAATATAGTCAGATTTCAAATCAAACTATAACAGACGTAAAGTCCTCGGTTGGTCACCACCGGCATTGAATTCTGCATGAATAGCTTATTTTTCTTCATATTGGCCTCAGACTAAGAACTACTAGACGGAGCCACGGCGTGGCCGCACTTGAAACAGCAATATTTTTTTTAAATGTTGCCAGGTTGACAAATATTTAACCATATTTCGGCAAATTAAACGATAGTTAGAATGAGGTCTGTAACTAGGTCGTAAATAAGAAACTCTTCGCAACAAATATTCTATTAAAAACTAGCGGGCTTGTGCTGACTGCATCCAACGGCTCCCTGCCGCTTTGACCACATATCTGGTCCATTTTTTTTATTGCATTTAGTGGCAGACGAGCCACGGTCTCCATCTGATGGTAAATGGTAACCGTCGCCCATGGACTCGACTATACCGAGAGTATTGTCAAGCCGCTGCTCACCAGTTCATTTCACAGATGAAATGAAATATAAACGGCTATCTCCTGCTACAGCCAAAACGCAACAATGTGCTTCATGGCCAGTCACACGGGAGATGGTGGTACTAACCCACTCGGGCCGGATACCAAGTGAATAATTCCACTTGGTACCCAGCCCTACCACCAGTCGTGCAATGGATGATAATTGCTTACTTCCCTTAGTCGCCTCATACGACACCCGTAGGAAAGAATGGGGTGGTGACACTTGTATTCTTAATCCGTCACCACACGGATAATTTATTCTCCATATATTGCCGTTCTGTTCGATATCTCACCTGGTAAATAATAATAAGTTATATTTAATAAAATAATAGTACACAAGAATATAATTAAATTATCTTTTCTTTCTTTTCTGGGTCAAATAAGTATATCATCCTTCCAGCGCTGATTTAATTAATTGAATAAGAACTTTTTTTTATTGCATTTAGTGGCAGACGAGCCACGGCCCATCTGATGGTAAATGGTAACCGTCGCCCATGGACTCGACTATACCGAGAGTATTGTCAAGCCGCTGCTCACCAGTTCATTTCACAGATGAAATGAAATATAAACGGCTATCTCCTGCTACAGCCAAAACGCAACAATGTGCTTCATGGCCAGTCACACGGGAGATGGTGGTACTAACCCACTCGGGCCGGATACCAAGTGAATAATTCCACTTGGTACCCAGCCCTACCACCAGTCGTGCAATGGATGATAATTGCTTACTTCCCTTAGTCGCCTCATACGACACCCGTAGGAAAGAATGGGGTGGTGACACTTGTATTCTTAATCCGTCACCACACGGATAATTTATTCTCCATATATTGCCGTTCTGTTCGATATCTCACCTGGTAAATAATAATAAGTTATATTTAATAAAATAATAGTACACAAGAATACAATTAAATTATCTTTTCTTTCTTTTCTGGGTCAAATAAGTATATCATCCTTCCAGCGCTGATTTAATTAATTGAATAAGAACTTTTTTTTATTGCATTTAGTGGCAGACGAGCCACGGCCCATCTGATGGTGAATGTCAACCGTCGCTCATGGACTCAACTATACTGAGAGTATTGTCAAGCCGCTGCTCACCATTTAATTTCACCGATATATAATGAAAGAATAAACGGCTATCTCCTGCTACGATCAAAACGCAACGATGTGCTTCATGGCCGGTGCCACGGGAGAGAAAGTACTATAAGTGGTGAGGTTAGCTATAGGACGAATACCACGACCTTATAAATTTGTGTTGCCACCTACCATTTGGGGTGTGAATATATTTTATTTTATTTTGTTTCACTCCTGGGTTTTATTTTGAAACCCTTAAATCCCAGACAGGTGTCACAAGAGAGAGCAAATTAGTTTCTCTAAATTCTAGATTATGACTACAGCGGTAGTCATAATCTAGAATTGAGATTTACTTACAAAGTTGAAGTACAAAGACTTTAAAAGCTATACTTACATGAACATGTTCACTTGCTCCTGTCATAATATTACATACTCCTTGGAGCAGCGATTTAATTATCTTATTAAGAAGGTGACAGCTTTGTCATTATTAATTGTGTCAATAAAATAAAATGTATAATTTTGTTGAATAAAGTCTAAATATTACAAACAGACGGGCTCATTTCTATTACAATTTATTCAACTAAAAAAAAAAATGGAATATTATTTACGCCCCGAACGATTTGACGCAGATCCCTTTTCAACTCAAGATTTGTCCCCTCAGTGGACTCATTGGAAAAATATATTCGAAAATTTTCTGTCAGCAATTTCATCTAAAGAAAACTCTATTTCAGAGCAAAATAAATTACAAATATTATGTAATCATTATCCTCTACAATATATGCTTATATACAAGATTGCACTGAATACCATATCGCTATACAGAAACTAGATGCCATTTTTCTGAAACCGCCCAACGAGATATTCTCCAGATATAAACTAGCTACACGGGCACAACAATTGGGTGAGTCAATAGATCAATATTTGCAATCGTTACAACTTCTATCAAAAGAATGTAATTTTAAAGAAGTAACTGCTGAACAGAATAAATGCGAATTTATAAGAGACGCATTCATAGCAGGTCTCTCATCATCGTCTATACGTCAGACACTACTAGAGAATAGGAGAGTACTATTCTCTTACCTTAGATGATGCGTTTAAAAAGGCTCGTGCACTTGAAATGGCACGGTTACACAATGAGAATTACCAATGAGCGAGTACTACAAATTCTTTTGTTAACGTCGTCTCTACTAAGTCTCAGAAAGAAATCAATAAATATTTATGCCAATACTGCGGCAATAAGAAACACCCACGACGATGTTGTCCTGCAGCCAGTTCTACATGTTTTAAATGTGGAAAAAGAGGACATTTTGCTGACGTCTGCAAAGGTGCGGCATATCAACATAATGTATTCGCTACTCAAACAGAGCCTCCCAAAAACAAAGAGGAAGAAGATTCAAAGCAGAGTTTATCATGTATTGTTGCTGCAACATCTGAACTCAACAAAGCTATAGTTTCGGTTACCATAAATAAATTATTTACAGCCAGAGCGATGATCGATACTGGAAGTACCTCAAGTTTCATAGACAAACGCTTAGCTTATCAGCACAAACTTAATTTGGTGTCATGTAATCAACATGTCAACATGGAAGCTTCAAATTTAAAGACAAAAGTAGACACTTTATGTTCTGTTAACATTGATTAACAAGGTCACAGATTTATGGCAAACTTATTTGTTATTGAAAATGTATGCACGGATGTAATAATTGGACACGACGTTCTTACAAAACACACAACTCTGGAAATGTCTTTTGGTGGACCAAAGGCTCCATTAAAATTATGTGCGCTGTCCCTAGTCAATATACAGCCTGTGTCCTTATTTCCAAATATTCTGCCAAACTGTAAACCAATAGCTATTAAGTCACGAAGGTTCTCAGAAAGTGATTTGTCTTTTATAAGGACTGAGATAAAGAAACTTCTAGCCGATGGAATAATAGAACCCAGTTTGTCGCCATGGAGAGCACAAGTTCTTGTTACAACAAATGAAAACCACAAAAAAAGGATGTGTATAGACTATTTACAAACAATTAACAAGTATACACACCTCGATGCATATCCCTTACCGAATATTGAAACTTTAATCTCAAAAATTGCAAAATACAGAGTATATAGTAAAATCGATTTAAAAAGTGCGTACCATCAAATTCCAATTCTCGAGAAAGAAAAACTCTACACAGCGTTTGAAGCAGAGGGTAACTTGGTACAAGTTACCCTCTGCTTCAAACGCTGTGTATTAATTTAACCGAATTCCTTGTGTATTAATTTAACCGAATTCCTTTTGGAGTAACCAATGGAGTGGCAGCATTTCAACGAGCTATCAATAATATCATTGCTAAAGAACATTTATTAAGTGTTTATGCATATTTAGATGATATAACAATTTGTGGAATAGACCAAGCTGACCATGATCGTAAGTTACAGCATTTCCTTAATATTTCCAAGCGCTATAATTTAACACTGAACCTCGATAAAATTAAGTTTTCATTGATAGTAATCAGTATCTTAGGTTATACTATTAATAAGGGCATAATTAAACCAGATGCAGATCGTCTACGTCCATTAATGGAGTTACCATTACCTACGGACGCCGAGCATTGGGATTATTCGCTCGCTACTCTAAATGGGTCGCGAAATTTTTCCAAAAGATACAGCATTTAGTTTCACAAAGCACATTTCCTATGGATTCAGCAGCTGCAAATGTTTTTGATACTCTAAAAAAAGAAATAGCTAGATCAGCAGTAAAAGCCATTGACGACAAAATACAGTTTGTTGTTGAAACAGATGCTTCAGAATACGCGATAGCAGGCACTTTATCACAGGATGGTAGGCCTGTAGCTTTTTTCCAGAAGTCTCCACAGTAGCGAGCGGAATCATTCAGCCATAGAAAAGGAAGCTGCGGCAATAGTTGAATGTTTAAGGAAATGGAGACAATATCTTTGTGGAAGGGTTTTTAAACTAATTACGGATCAAAAATCGGTTGCATTTATATTTAACAAACATCATGCTTCTAAGATTAAAAATGTCAAAATTCAACGTTGGCGTTTAGAACTATCAATATTCAACTGTGATATCGTGTACCGTCCAGGAAAAGAGAATTTGGCCGCTGATGCCTTATCGAGAGTTAATGAAGCACAAGTTGCCTCTACAAATAATTCAGATAACAAATTAAAAGAATTGCATGACACATTATGCCATCCGGGCATTACTAGAATGCTACATTGGGTTCGAAGTAAGAATTTGGCTTACTCGACAGAAGAAATAAAACGTATTATTTCAAACTGTAACGTATGCGCTGAGATTAAGCCTCGGTTCCAACATTTTTAGCATCATCTCATAAATGACATATAAATTTATTAGCAAAGTGAAAACTGGGCAAATTAAATTCGCAATAAGGCAACACCGAAACAATTCAAAGTAATAGAAATTTAGCTAGAAAACGTGTTTTGCGAGTGTATCTTAGTAGCAATTATTAATTTCGAGAAACAAAAGCCCATTTTATATCACTTTATAGCATTCACAAATTCATTTTCGACTCCATATGAATGAAATGTTATACCTGTATTTTTTCGCTCGCTGTAACTTTTGTAGCATAGTACACTATTTTACAAGCACTATTATCACGTAGTCTTTTTCTCAAAACACTCATTAACACAAATTAACATTCAATTTTAATTAAAACCCGAATTTTTAAACAAAATATTCGATTATGTCAGTTGGATCGTGACAGACAAAGTATTTTGACATTGTGACAATACCGAAAACTGGCCACGGCGACAAAGATAAAAAGCTATGGCTTTGTCTGTTTTTTGCACCAGTAAATTGTATCTTGTGTTCTCGCTCATACATGTCAAAGAATTTTCTTCGCTCTGTCTAGATAGTCTGAGATATTGCCTAATAATATTGTCACAATTCACAACTAATAATAAAGGAATAACTCGAAGTTTTGTCATTCGCGTCGCAAATAATAAAATAAATAAGTAATATGTATATATAGTATGTACTTATATACGTTACATACTACTTCCATGCTAAAAACCATAAAAAAATAGATAAAATCCTCGGACCAATAACACTGGACGGAGTCTTAGCCTTAGCTTCAAATGCGTGTCAATTTTTTATGGTGCGTTTGACGTTTTGTCATTGTGTGCGTAATCTAGTGTTGTGGAGAATGACGCCACGATGTCTATTATCGATAACCAGACTACCAGTACTATCTTTTATTGTACGTTTACTGACTGGTTAAAGTTAGATTAAATCAATAATTTTTAATTTTATTTCCATAGTGGTAAAGCTATGTAATTATATCTCAGGTTCGCGATATAGTAGCGGGATAAAATGTATACCAGTTCTAAGTCTAATAAAAAAAGTTGAGAGAGGAGAGCAAGAGCTATCAAATAAAAAAAGTTGCATCAAAATCCATTCGGTAATTTTTGCGTGATGCGCGAACGAACAGACAGACAAAAAACTAAAAAAGATTTGTGTTTTGTGTTCAGACGCCTATATAGCCTACAGCTTTATATATAGTATAGGATCCTAGTGTAACGTGCCGTGTGGGGCCGGCTTTAGAATTATCCCACCCATCTCCACCCATGGGAGTCGTAAGAGCCGACTGAGGGAATACCAGGGGGAGTGGGCAGCAGTACTCCTTCGAGCATTAACATCATCCATTGCGATCGCCAACCCGCCTGCCAAGCGTGGCGATTACGGCGCTATCCCCCATTATTGGGGAGGTCTATGTCCAGCAGTGGACTTTTAAAAGGCTGATGGATGGTTGGATGGCGTAACGTGCACTCTGTTAGATATAATATTTAGGGTATCCTTTAAATATACTTGGCACTACACCAGATTTTACTTTCATTATTTTTAAACCAGAAATAAAACAAGATTGTTCAAAATGCTCAGAGCATAGGCGGGAATATTTATTTGGCTCCCAGTTTTTTCCTTATTATGGACGGATGGATCAACCACGCTTTTCTAACTTCGGGATATTTTGGAAACCTATAAAAGAGAACAAACTTTATAAAACCATAAAAAAGCAAATGTTCAGTTCATTCAATGACTACACACTACATCATTACAAAGGGCGCCTAAAACAATGGATATTATTTTAATAATTTTAACTAAGAAAAGTGTTTTTATTTCAATGTATAATAATGTAATCATATTGATAACATCTAAATCTTCCAATATCTATCGATTTTTTATTGGATTTCGTAGTTATTCAAGGTGAATATAGCTGATATAGACTTACGTGTAAAGATGGAACCGATATATTCATATCCATTAAGATATCAGTGATATTGGAGGTATTCATGTATCAGTAATCCGACTCAATCTGATATGCTAATACGGCCGTATTACTAATATACCATATTCACTATATTGTAAACATGAACAGTGACCACTGAACATGGGTGTGTTGCTATATCCATATCCATAGACTAGATAGAATCGCATATCGGTGAGAACATCGTACGTATCATATCGGTGAGAACATTGTACGTATCATTGAAATAAAAATGGTGGTATCTATTATGGAGTGTAGAAGTAAGGAGGACCGTCTTGTATATGGGATAAGTTGAAAAAAAGTGTCCACCTATAAACAGCAAGTTATTAATATTGGTATTTGTTTTAATAATGGTTTTTGACGTGACAACGTCTTATAAATTGGTTTGCCGGGTGACACTTCAAGAAACTGCGTTACGCTCCGCTCACGTTATGCGCTCACAATGAGAGCGAGTGAGAGGCACGCGTCCCTTCCACTCGGGCATGGTTAGCCCGCCTAAGAGCGAGAGAGACGAAGAAATAAAATTTTGTTAATATGAAATTCAATGCGAGATTCTTTGTATAAATTAATGTTTTAAATATAATTCTTTGTATAAATAAATGTTTTAAATTGTTACTATTATTTCATCCTTCTTCCTACTATACGAATGAATATTCACATTAAAATTATTTTACCACTCAAAGTCGTTGCCACGTAAAACTTTCGCCCGTATACCGACTTTACAGGCAACCAATTTTTTTTTTAAATTTGTTACTTGTTTTAATAATGCTATAGAATACCATTATTAAAACAAGTAACAAGAATTTTCTGTGGGATTCTGTTGACGTTGTGATTGTGGTTATCACGTGTGTCTAGAATTTTCATTTTTTGGCTAATCGTCTGTACTGTTGTGACTTATTTTTTTGTTGTGTGTGTTTGTGTACCGTCCTAGATACGTGGTGAAAGGTCTGTATCACTTACCTCTAACACTGTTCCCCGATCATGGATAGCAAAAAACCGCCTGACCCTCCGGACATTACTCCGCCTACAACGCCTATCTTTTCCACACCGCCTTTCTTCCCCGAAGCTTCCCGTTCAAATCCCCTCACTGAATTTGCAGAGGTAGTGTGTAGTTTGTCAGATGTGACTATGACACAAGCTTCTTCATCACGCAAACGCCCGGTTGATGAGACTAATAACCCTATTAGACCACCAAAACAACCCAAAAGCACCTTTGTCAGGGAGCAATACACCCTCCATGACAAAGCTCCATTTATCGTTCATGTATCCCGTAACGAGCCCTCCCCCCACGCTGGTTCTACCCTCCATCCAGTTACTTTTGGCATATTTCTACAAAAGAACAATATTTCGAATGTAACCTACGATGGCGTGAAAAGGGTGGGTAGAAATAGAATATCAGTGGAATTTACTACCTACCAAGATGCCAACTCCTTCCTTAACAATACTTTACTGAGTAATCACAAATATGTTGCCACTATTCCAACATTTATGCCATTGTTCAGTCTAATCCTGAAATAGGACTGATTTCAGGGAGGCACAGATATCATATGAATATACATGAAAATGATCAAGGGAACCTACAAGCGCTGCAGACTTGGCACAATAATCAGCTGATTCGTTACCTAGAATACCAATATGACGAGGGATCCAAGCCAAAATAATATTAATACTAAGTTTATGACATTGGAACAATTCATCTTTTATTTGAAAAATAATTGGAAAGGGATATGGCCAAAAAATGCCTGAAATGGACAGTAATTATTAATAGTCCTTAATTCTATTTAGAATAAAATATGTATAATGAGTTAATTCCCAAGTTTGTTTAACTAGGGCAAAAATATAACGACCATTACAATATTAAACTTGATATCCGTTTAATTCATTCTTATAAATTTTTGGAATAGGTTAGAATTAGTCCACAGTTATCATTATTTTGATATAATTCAACCTATATGTACTGTAAATCTAATTAAAATAATATATTTGTGTCAATATCAATTAAAATCAATTATTTTCAAAATAGAAAACGTATCATGGCTGTATGAAATACATGTCCTTTGCCTTAATGACAGTTTGACATGTTGCTTCAAAGAGTAGAATAAATAAAAAAAGATAATTGCATTACTTATGTATATTATACTTTTTAGCACCGGCGCGGTACTAAATTAATATTTATCCCCCTGCTGTTTGTTGATGATGATGATATTAGTTTTTTAATGATAAAACAACAAAAATGTTTACCTATTGTTGTTGTATTGTTGCATATTAAATCCTTACCATAACTTAACCCATGTTTAAAAAAAAGTTTGGAACTGTTTACTACCTAGTTTTTTGATGATAATTGATATCATAATGGGTTCTCTAAGATTTGTAGTACGTTTTGGCGTATATTTCATTATTGTACATTTTAGGCATTTTTTTGTATGGGTGATGGGCTTTCTCCTTTGATTTAGACCTGAAAGGATTAGATAATATTGCAGGAAACAACTTTTAGAATCTGAAAATATTAATGAATTATTTAAATTATGTGATTTCGCAAATTTAATTGCTTCTAAAATTGCTATTGACACTCCAGTAAATACTGATGAAGCATGATTCTTGTGAAAGGTATCCAAACTGCTACACCTACTGCATTATCTGAAGATTTAGATGCATCAGTGTATAAAGTGTTCCAGTTCTCAAATTCACTTTGAATTTTTTGTTGGAAAACCTTATTGGTCTCAATTGTATCTTTATCAATGCCAAAATTCAAAATAATGTTGGTCTGGAAAATCAATGTATCATAATCAAGAGAATATAATGGTAGACTGGAATTTGATTTTTCATGTCCTGAGGAATCATACCATTTTCAAAACAGATGTTAATGAGATCTAGATAATATGTCTTTGTATTTGGGGAAGCATTTTTTAAAAAAGAATAGGGAATTCCATCCACCCCGGTTGAGGAGTCTATTAAACCCTCTAAAGCGAGACTGAGCTCGGAAAAAGAAAAAGGAAATTCAAAATTATTAAAAGAAGGAAGGGAATATGGAAATGACGGAAATACATGTAATTTGGAACTTACCTGCAAATGCCTCGAGCCATATGGAGGGATTATTGGAAGGGATATTGTTATTTTTAAAGGATCCTCTAAACTTTTTAATGTGATCCCATACTAAAGATGATGGAGTTTTCGGAGACAATTGTTCACAAAAATGTATCCAACCTTGTTTCTTTTTCTTTTTTAGGATTCTAATAGTATGTGCAGCAATTTTTTTATATCCTAAAAAATTTTCCGATGTCATATTCAAATTGTAACGTCTTTCAGCTGCTTTCCTATTCTTAACAACTAGCGAACATTCAGGATCCCACCAGGGCGGGGAAATTTTGAATTTAGATTTTTTTCATCTGAAAGGTCTGGTCAGCTCTTAAAGTAATTGAATCAACAAATTTAGAATAAATATCAACAATATTACTGGAAGTTACTGGTGGAAGGGAAACTATTTTACTGTCAAGTGACAGAATTTCCAGGAGATTTTCATCCTGGAGTACCGGTGGAGAATTGGAAGAGGGAAGAGGAGCTATAGCACAACCATTTGCACTTAAATTTAGAGATAAGGCTGAAATCTGTCGAGTTACCTAAAGCAAGAAGAAAAAAAATAATAATAATAATATGTTGATTAGAGCTTATATTTTATACAAGATATTTATGTTACGTTCATAGTAACAGACATTTAAAATCTGTTCCCGCATTACTAACCAATATTGTCATTGAGGCTCAATGCAATATTGTGCACACTGTTGATGACAAGTTGCACTAATGAACCGTACAAAGGTAGGATATTCTTAGTCTGAGGGATAACCTATGGATAACCATATAAGTGAAAGAGATGGCTCTATCTTTGCAATTGTCAAAGGTCAATTGTATTATTTCAATTTTAGTTTTCGAGGCATAGACTAAGACTTTTTGAGACCAGCGAACAGAGCCGGCTATTTCGGAGGTTTTTACCTACCTGCTAGCTAGTTAAATGTTTTTTTTTTTTTTTTTATTTTATTTGTTTTAAGGCATTGGCAGAACCATCAGCCTAACAGTAACTTATAAACATCATTATTCTCCAAACTAGATTAATTCATCAAACAAGTCGTAGTTGAAGTCAGTCATATAAAGTCAGTCAAGTCAAAGTCACGCTACAGTAAAACGATGGCAACCTTACTGAAGCTTCTATGGAGTTTTGGAAACAACAGGAAGAAACACGTTATGTCGCATTACATCACTTGCCAGCACTTATGCACATACACAAATAGTTAATAAGCAAAAGGCCACCACTTTTACACATTAATACTTGAAATAACACAAGTTTAGGAAAATAATGCAGAGCGACGACATGATCTTCTTCGTGTTCCCGCCAAAACTCCTAGTTAAATGAAATACGATAAAAACAACAACAACTACAACCCGTCGCTTATTATGTCAAAATGCCTTACGTCAACATCCAGGCTTGGTTTTTAGTGATAACAGAGTGATACTTATAACCAAAATAGTGATCTATTTTCCCTGTGTATGACTTTGCAAAAAAGCTTTTATGTATAGTATAATTACTTTATTTCTTCTATTTAGTGTATATATATACTTTGTTTTTATGAGACAGACCCGCTCCATTTTGATTAAAGATATGGCTAAGGAACATGTTGACCAGAGTGCTTTGTCGCTGGATGACTTCATAACATGTTATAAATGTTCTCAAGCTCGCTCTTAAATCCGTTAGAGGGATGAAAATCCACATGGGTAAGGTGCATAAGGAGTTGACGATTCTACCAAGTTTAGACATCACACCACGATACTTAAAAGAAAAGTCAAAGTTAAGGAAGTTCTCATTCCTAGGATCCCGATGATCCCAACTGATATGTTCTGTTTAAGTTTAAACGACTTCAATTTCCGATCCGTCTTGCATTTGCCATGACCATTAACAAATCACAAGGCCAATCCTTGAAAATTTATTGTCTGCATCTAGAAAATCCATGTTTTTCCCATGGTCAATTATATATGGCATGTTCACGGGTCGGAAGACCATCTGCGTTATTTGTTCTTGCACCTGATAATAAAACGAAAAATGTCGTCTATGACAAGGTGCTTCACTAAAGAGTGCAACCCATGCATCAAAATACATGGCCATTAAAGAATCTTTAAAATACTTGATTTTTTTTATTTATATTTATTATCTTAGTAAAAATAAAATCTGCTCATTTATTGCCCCTAAGGCAAAACAAAGTTCGCCGGGTCAGCTAGTTTGTATATATAACAACGTTTTCAGCATAATAGTTTAACATTTTAGTGCGATAAAGTGATAACAAAAAGCAATTTCTAAACAACTTCCATTTTTCGCAAACATAGTAAAAATGACTGACCAAAAAGTACTAACTGCAGATTCAACACTAAGAGCCATCCGAATGAATAATTATTAAAAATGTAATTTATACGAGTAGAGTCAAATAATACTTTTAAATTTAATGTCTTTTTAATATTGTATTATGGCCCGTTTCCGAGGTACATTTAACAGTAGTTTATCTGTCCGATACGGCTATCGGACATTTTGTTTGATTTATTTTATTTCACGTTATTTGTTATTTTCTAAAATACCAAATTTCCTAAATACTCTTATGTACTAAAATAAAAACCAATCAACAAAATTAAAAATAATGAAGTAAATATATATAAAGATAAGCAACATTTTTTGCAAACTGTTATGCTTCTATATTATCCCAAGGAACTTTGTTCCTACCTGGTGTCCCATGACACCACTTCTTTTATTTTTTTTAATGCTATATGTTTCTGTTTTGTAATCTTGTTCCACAGAAGCATCCCATAACGGCCACTCCTAACTAAGAGAATAACGACGATGGTTATAAGTTTCTGTTAGGCTGACGGTTCTGCAAGATCAAAGCCTTAAATTGTGTGCAGTACAAGCGCCTTTGTTGGCGGACCACTGCAATTGTATTACATGCTACATTACTTTAGTGGTATAATTTTAAAGGCGCACGGTGAGTACGTAGTCCCCACTACCGAAAATTACGCATCTGAGTTATCCACATTAGGGATAATCGCAGGGGTCAACCCAACCGCAGCGCAATGGGAAGGCCTTGCCCTGGGCACCTTCTTGATCACAGTGTCCCCTATTTCCCCGTTTGCGTCGTTGCCAGGCAACAGCAAGGTACTAGGTAGAAGTTTTGGCGGGAACATGAAGAAGATCATGTCGTCGCTCTGCATTATTTTTCTAAATTTGTATTATTTCAAGTATTTTTAATGTGTAAAAGTGGTGGCTTTTTTACTTATTAACTATTTGTGTATGTGTATGAGTACTGGCTAGTGATGTGGTGCGGCATAACTTAATTTTTAGTGTTGCCTCCAAAATTCCATAGAAGCTTCCAGTAAGGTCACCATCGCTTTACTAAGGCGTAACTTTGATTTGACTATAACTAACTTTATATGACTTTGACTTCGACTTGTTTGATGAATTAAACTTACAGTCTGTCTAAAAAGAGTAGACAAAAATGAGGGCGCCACCTGTCGTTCACCTGGTAACCCCAATACTATGTAATAACAGGTTTTGATACTTGCTAATTGTTGTCATATTGGCATTATTTTTTGTGATGATGCTAACGTAACTTAGTACCTCACGTAACTACTTTATGGCTTGTGGTTAGATAAAAATAGTTCGTGAAATATTTATTTTCTAAAATTAGTCATCCAACATGTCAAAATCTAAATATTCGACACCAGACATGTTGTCGTCTTTCTCCTCAGCAGAATCTTGGCGAGAAAGTTTCTTTCTGTATGTTGAGGCCTCGAGCTTGGGGCCTCGTTCATAGTACTCCTTTTCAATCTTTTTCACATGGCCACAACATGATTTCCAATCTGATGGAGTTATGGAAGCAAAAGCCTGTTTTATATCTTTGGATCCAACATTTTGTGCTGCCACTTTCCTTTTTGCCAAAGACCATATTAGCTCAATTGGGTTAAACACAAAGTGAAAAATGTGAAATCAAAAATAACAGTCACGAGCAGGATTTAGGACTGTTATTTTCGATTTCACATTTTTCACTTTGTGTTTAATGTATAGTGCATATCAAATGCTAAAAATATATATAAAAAAATTTAAATTGCTCAATTGGGTTCAAATCGCAGTGATAAGGTGGCAGCCTTACGACTATATGCCCATGCTCACTTAGTAACTCATCAATTTCATAATCTGGTTCTGGTTCATTTTTTTTCCACCAAATCTAATAGCATTGGTTTTCGTAGGGTCGGATCAAAATTAATATTGTTCTCTTCTAGCCATAATTTGATTTCAGCGATTTTGCTGGATGTTGTGGGAGCCTTATTTTTTACAATAGAATGATACGGCGCGTTATCCATTACAATTATGGAAGGATATTCCAGATTTGGGATGAGCTTTTCTGTTACCCACTTCGTAAAATTGGTTCTATTCATTTCAGAATGATAGTCTTCCTGTTTGTTAGTACCAGTGACGTTTCACTTCCTGCGTTGATAAGAATCCATCTTTTCCCTTTAGATATATCTTGAATTACTCCCGCAGTATCAATTGATTGCCAACATTTTTTTAATTTATATGATGAGTGAATGTAGCTTTCATCCAGATATATCTTTTTGCAATTCTTCAGGTAAGTTACGATTGTCGATAATAACTTTTAAATATTTGTCCCTTTTGATACAAATATTAGTGTTTTTCATCAAAGTTTTTCTGTTTGATTTACATTTTATATATTTAAAACCAATCGATTTTAAAATTTTGTGTAAGTGCGCTCTACTTCCATTGAAACTAAGGTCTTCCCTTACCATGGCAAGTATTTTGTTAAGAGTAAGCACTTCTTTTTTTTTACACTATAGAAGTAATGCACTTTTTGTCGGATTGCACACTGGTCAAAATGGTCTAAATCTTTTTTTGGGCGTCCTTTCCTGTGTTTAGCAGGAGTACTAAATTTTCCTTTATTTTTCGACCCTTCCAAAACTATTCGTCGCACAGTACTCTCAGATTTACCTGTAAATAATAATTAAATAATTATTTATTGTCATAAGTATCAATACAAAACCAGTCGCACACACTATAAATGTTTTATGTCTATAACCTCAAAGATATGTATGATAGTAAATAATACGTGATAAAACCCCTTTTGGATAAGATATTACTATTTAAAACAGTATAAAGTTACTTAAACGTAAGTTAAAAGTATTACATTAAATCAAAACTAACCAGTCCGATCCGCTGTTCGTTTATAAACGTCTTCCATCTCCGTGAGTAATCTGCCAGCTTGGAATTCGGCTAAACATCTTGTGAAGACTTTATATATGACTTCGCGAGTGCCGCTGCGGATTGTCTTATTCATTGTGTATATGTACGTTTGAAGATTTGGTTAATTTCAAAAAAACTAGAGAACTATGCGAGAATTGTAACGAAAGTGAACAAAGTTTACATTGCAGTGACAATGCTGACAAGCTTGATATTTAATGTAGTGTTGCCAGCCACAGAATAAAGTTAGTTCCGCAAACATTAATTTCTACTCTTTATAGAAAGACTGTACCTGTGATCAGAGATTACTAAAATGGTTTTGTTCCTGTTAGGCTGATGGTTTTGCCAAAGCTTCAAGTATATTTACAAAACGCTGTTGACATCGTTCATTCATTTTTAGTCTATGACACTATGATTCATTTCAACAGAGAGTTTTGGCGGGAACACGAAGAAGATCATGTCGTCGCTCTGCATTATTTTCCTAAACTTGTGTTATTTAAAGTATTAATGTGTAAAAGTGGTGGCCTTTTGCTTATTAACTATTTGTGTATGTGCATAAGTGTTGGCAAGTGATGTAATGCGACATAACGTGTTTTTTCCTGTTGTCTCCAAAACTTCATAGGAGCTTCAGTAAGATCGCCATCGTCTTACTGGAGTGGGACTTTGACTTGACTGACTTATTTTATATGACTGACTTCGACTATGACTTGTTTTATGAACTAAACTTACGTGTGATGAGAGAATAACGATGTTTATAAGTTACTGTTAGGCTGATGGTTCTTCCAATGCCTTAAACAAACAAAAAAAAAAAAAAAAAAAATTCATTTCAACATTTTCAACATTTCATTGTAATTGATGCGAAGTGAGATACAGAACAAGCAGAACAATAATTAAACGACAACGACGACAACTCCACACAACTGACACAACCATTCAACCACGTATATATTCAGTCTAGTGCGCGAGAGTGATGGTTTTGGACGTTTTTGCGCTCTAATTAAGTGAATCAAAAGTTAAAATGTTTAAATCCAAGTATGTTACCTTATTTGGACTGTTATTGACATTGCTTTTAGACCCTATATCGTGTAGAAAAGGTGGTCATAGTTATCCCAGATCTGGTGGTCTTTCTGGTGGAGGTCATCGATCAGGTGGCCTATCTGGTGGCGGACACGGTTATCCGTCATCAAGTGGCAGTCACGGGTATCCTTCAGGTAGGCTATCAGGCGGTGGTAACGGTTATCCGTCATCAAGTGGGAGTCACAGTTACCCATCATCAGGTGGAAGCCACAGCTATCCATCGTCGAGTAATTCAGGAGGTTCAGGGTATCCATCTTCTGGAGGCTCTCACAGTTACCCATCTTCTGGAAATAAACAACATGCCTATCCATCATCTAATGGTGGTGGACTATCTGGAGGTGGTCATGGATATCCTGCAAGCAAACCTACTGGACATCACACCACAAATGTTTACAACAATTATCATTATTCTCCTCCAGCACAGATTACTTATGCATCCGCTCGTGGCGGTCCAGTGCAAAGCTACCCTGTATACCGTGGGGTACCTCCAACCTATGTTTACCAATACAAAGACTCGGGAAGCAAATATGGTACATTATTAGCTGGTCTAGCATTGATGAACCTTGGAACACTCGGTGTAGCTGCTTATGCTGCTCATCAATCACACCAAAATCATGGTAGTGGTTACAAAACACAACCAGGCGAGGTTTGCAAATTTGCTGTTAAAAAAGAGAATGGAGATTATGAAGAGACAAGAATAGACTGTCAGATCATAAGCAGCTTTATTTTCCAAGATATGCAAGCTCAGAGTGCAGCTAAAAATTCTACTGTTATGACAGTCACTACCGTGACCAACACAACAATAGTGAATAACACAAATGTTGCACCAGGTGAAACAACGGTTGCTCCAGCAATTGGTAATGTTTTGTATCAGATGCTGCCTAACGGTACCCTCGTACCAGTTAATGCCACTTTATCAGTACCTGCAAATGTGACGCAAAATGCTACTGCACCTGTACCAAATCCTGCATCAGTGTCTTCTGTGGTGACAACTACTACAACAAATACAACGCTAGTAAGTGCTTTAGACGTGAAAGGAAAACCAGTAGAGGTGACACCAGGTATGCAGTGCTATCTGATCAGAAATTCTCCAGTTCATACTATGAGAAAAGCTGTGCCTTGTGGTGTACTGCAGAGCTATGCGGAAAAATCAATACGTAGAAATTCTGCAGTACGTAATGTGCCCATGTTTACTGTCTTGTCTGCTGTATTGGCTTATTGTATAGTGTAATTGTAATCTCATTTTGCTTAGTTTATGTAAGTTCTAGTTATTAAAATAAAACATCACATTAGTTTTCCTATAAATATAAGTATTTGTCCATTTCAACTTGTAATTGTGTTCAAGATAACAGATTGGCAAGTGAGTTTGACTTGTACTCAGATCTTAATCATTTATCATCGATTGCATCTTCAAGTTTGCAGGACTATAAATATGAAAATTATTTTTAAATACCAAAAAGATATGCAGCTAATTCTATTCTAATATGAACATTTCTTGACTACCAAACATTGACCTTGTTTATTTTTTCATTGGTGTAGTTAAAATACAAAGATGAATAATGGAATTAAGGACTGATTTGTAATTATTCCATTAGTCCCTTTGGTGAATCTTTTATGACTTAACAAGAAATCAAATTATTGTAGATTTTTTTATATCATGAAGTTTTGACATACTTATTGAAAATGTATAGTAGTATTGTGTAATGTAAGTTGTTTTTGAGGCAGTTTTATATTGTTAGTCGATTTGTATACATTTTTTTTTTATATATACTAACAATGTACATAATAAATAAATGATAAGAGTGCGTCCATCCAATAAAGCCAAAACAGATACCATACTAATATTAATTATAAAGTTTGTAAGCACTATTCCAGCAGATTTACTTGTGATATTTATATTTTTAAATTAAAATATACGAATTTAAGAATGTTTTCAGTTAAGCTATTTTAGCTTTTCTCTTAATAATTGTTTAGATAGGTAGGTATTTATTTATACATTTTATATTTATTACGCAAGAGCGATACCTGCGGTGTTATGTATCACTTGCATATCGTTAACTCCATGGAAAGGGATTGGTGGTGTTAGGAAGCATAATGAGAGGATGAGATTAGGTTTAGGTCCTTCGGCTCTCTCACTCACCATATGAAACAGTAAGTGTAACTGCCGTTGTTGGCAGCTGGTTCTTAATGTTCTTTATATTTAAGAGAGCAGTTGATGTGTGTTACCTTACAGGATGAACATTTAAGAACTGGAATGTAATTTATTATCATCAATCTCGAAAACAAGGATAAGGTGGGTACTATTACCTACCAGCCTAGTAGGTACCTACTTATATTTATAGTAGTAAACCTACCGACCTATATTGTTTATTATTAAGTAGGTAGGTACCTATAAGCTCTGTAGGTACGCTCTGTTCTTTCTAGGAAAAAGTAGGCTGTACGAGCAGTTCCTCGAGCCAGTCTTACACCCATATTCTAAGACGGTTCCTCGAAAATTTCTCGACTCCACTCAAGTGCACTCAAGGAGTTTGGTATTCTTAGTTGCAAAAAATCTCCTCCACTCGACGCCTTTCCTCACGCGAGGTGAGGAAACAACTGTCAATCTCAAGGTACGTCGGGACCAACCTTAAGGAATACTCAAGGAAGTTTTTGTTCTATAAACAATTTACTGAAGTTTATTATTTCTTGTGAATATTGTTTTCTAGTGTTTATAATGTATTTCCAGCGGTTTTTGAATTAGTATTATTAAGTATGATTATCTCATAAGATGTTACTTGCGAGATGCTGCAAACCCAACTTTTACGTTACCGTAGAATTCCAAAGACGTAGGTAAGCTATTTTTTTCCAGCAGGATTACCGGCACCTAAAGTAGCCGTCGAATTTATTTTATATTTAATTATGAATTCCTGTAGGCATAACTTTACCGACCGATATTCAGTAAGAATATCTTCCAGACATATTACAAAATAAATGATATCTAAACAATTTATACAAGCTATAAAAACACACCCAGCAAAAAAACAATGTTGACGCGACGACGCTATGTAGGTACTTTCAGGTTATACGATATACGTATTACTTTTTGCTATGTAGGTACCTACCTGAGTTTTACTCCTTGTGGCGATCCTTGTACAATACCTATCGTCCTATCTAAATATTTACATGTCAAATGACAAACATCTGTTAACTTTTGAGTGACCAGATGTAAAATCAAAGCATTTTTGCTCAAAATAATGTTCTATCTACAATACAATGACGTAATTAATGACGTATTACCTCGACTCAACCTCATTCGAGGTTCCTCGAGTTTTCAACTAAGAATACCAATTTCGAGGATTCCATGAGATATTCCTTGAGGTATCCTCAGTTGAGTTTGAGTCGAGGAAAGGTTGAGGAACCGTCTTAGAATATGGGTGTTAGTGTTAAAAACGAAATTAACTTGCCTACCTACTTTATAAGCAGGCAGCTGACAATAGATGATGAATAGGTACCATATATGATTTTAAAAACTAAATGATACGCCCATTGATCTAATAAAAATGGACATCAGGCCCAGTTTTGTACTATTCACGAAAAAACTGTCTCTAGTCAATCTATAGAAACTTAAGTAGGTACATTATATTAATCCTATACAATTATTACAAACTTCATCATAACATTCTAATTTGAAACCTTGTACCATTATTTTGCAAAGACTGGCGCGCGATTGTATCTCGTATTTGAAACCTTGTACCATTATAATAGTGTTAAGTTTTCTTCGCAAAGGTGGGTGCGCGAGTTTTCTTTGCAAAGACTGGCGCGCATTTGTATCTCTATTTGAAACCTTGCACCATTAAAATAGTGCTGAGTTTTCTTTGCAAAGACTGGGGTGGCGCACGATTGTTTTTCTTTTGGCGTTTTTTGTTTATCTTTTGGTACGGACACTTGAGCGCGGACACGAGGTCCATATTTGTTGGTAGTTCAATGGATACGCCATAGCTACTGAATCAATCGTCATGACATTGCATAGATACCTACATATAGTCTGGACCCTAGAAACCTTTATTCCGAATGAAAATTAATGGCTCCTGTGGGATTAGGGTTGCCACCTTTCTTTTTGTGAAAATAAAGTACACAGGTTATTAAAAGTAGGAAAAAAAAGTACATAGTACCAAAATAAAGTAAGATTTATTTTACTCTATCTTTTTACTTAATTGCATTACTTTTAGCAATTTTTAACAGTACAAATTATTTGTGTATAAGGAAAAAGAGAATTTTTTGTACGAGCGGGAATCGAACCCGCGTCTTTTCCAATCCGGGGAAGTGCTTTAAGCCAGCTATCGTACAGACATTCGGTCATCTCAATGTCCTTATCACATTTGTCTTTACGACCAACGCCATCTATCAGACAAATGTGATGAGGAAATTGGGATCACCGAAAAGGTCTGTACGATAGCTCAGTGGCTTAGAGCACTTCCCCGGATTGGAAAAGACGTAGGTTCGATTCCCGCTCGTACAGAAAATCTCTTTTTCTTTATTCACAAATAGTTTTTACTTTAAAAAGTAGTGGAGCATGTCAAATGCTAAAAAAATATAGATCATTTTTTTTTATCAGTTTTGATATACCTATTTATATATTTTAAAGCATGCATGACATGCATAGCTATATAAATTTGCACAAAGTGCGAAAATGTGTAATCAAAATCGAATCTTGTTTGCTCGTGACTGTTATTTTCAATTTTACATTTTCGCACTTTGTGTTTATGTCTAAGCATGTCAAATGCTTAAAAACATCAGAATATCATGTAGAACTATTATACTTAGATTATATAACTTGTTTAATGAAGAAATTTATCCATAAAGACAGTCCATATTATTAAGTTTTAGCAGATTTAAAATATCCAATTATATAGTCAACAAAATTATCAAATTCATTACTTAAATTTATTTTCTAATAGTAAATATCTAGCTTGTGTCATTAAAATGAATTATACTAGTCAGTTCAGGTGAAGACAAATTTTGAATATAATTGTAACAAATCACAAAACAAACACAAGTTTTGATACTGATATTGACAAAATGGCAATGTTAAATAAAGGATAGGTTGCATTTAATTAAAATGAGCGTTAACGAGGCGACCGCTAGAGGGAACCTATTCGGCAACAATCGATACCGTCATCCACCCCAGTAACTCTATCGTTCTGTTTTGGGCGATCATGCGAAATAAAGTATTTTCGCGTACTTTATTGTTCTCATAAAGTATAGAGTACAATTATCATAAATAACGTACAATACTTTAAAATAAAGTACGGGTGGCAACCCTATGTGGGATAGCTAAAAGGAGATATTATTAAGGTGACGTATTTATACATATATATTGAAGTTGCAGGTAGAATCTAGTCATATAAATGGGATATTCCAGCGACAGTTTTTTTTTTATAATATGGTTATTCTGGTCGATTGTATCCATATGGCGTCATGGATTTTTCCCGGGTCGAGTGCTGCAGATCTAATTCCAATTCCTACTTACTTTCGATTAATGGTACTTACCTAAATATGTACCTACATATTATGTTCACAAAGATCTTCGTGAGTCTCGTGACTCAGGTATTTGTTACTTAGTAGGTATGTACCTGCGCGTTCATAATATGGTAGGTGGGTACAGTAGTAGTCTTTAGTGGGTGCAGGCCCCACACTGCCCTGGTCGTTGCCCCGAACGATAGGGTGTGCGGTTAGGATAATTTTTTCCCGCATTAAGAAAAAAAAGGTAGGTACAGTAGAATTACAGTGCGAGCTCTTAAAAGTGCACCTGTTTTTGAACACACTTGTGTAGTAAGGGCGCCCCCCTACCAGATGGACCGACGATCTGGTCAAAGCCGCGGGGAGCCGTTGGATGCGGTCGGCACAGGACCGCTCGTCGTGGCGTTCTCTTCGGGAGGCCTATGTCCAGCAGTGGACGTTAAAAGGCTGATTGATGGATGTGCAGTAAGTACAATAATTTTTGTTTTTGTTAAGGCGGGAGAAATGTTCCTAACCGCGCACCCTATAGTTCGGGGCAGCGTACAGGGTAGTATGGGGCCTTCATCCACTAAAGAAACCCGCCGTGTGCCGTCTCTCTGCCTCTATTGGCGAGCCACTGGAACTATGTTACATTCCTTCGGTGGTACAATAAATACCTGCCCAGTTGTCTCAGACCAAGTAAAAAAAAAATTTTTTGTTAGTCTGAGGCAGTTTGTTAGTGTTTGTTTTGATTGTTCATCGTGATTCAGCGGGTGAAAACTGCTATTTAATGGTTAATGTACCTACCACTTTAATGCAATGTAACGTAAAAAACCCATCGACCCCTCGATATGCTTACAGTAGTTATCCTATAACATCTGTCGTCACTAATAGAGCCACATCTCAATTAAAATGTTGACCTCATTTATGTAATATCACAATTAACGTATAACGACCGCAAAGACAGTGTAAGGTAATAAAAAAATGTTATAAGGATGATCCAGAGGTTTTAATCCCAATAAACTATAAGGTTTTTTTGTATAAGAGGTACAGATACGAAAAACATCATAGGGAAAGTTTTCATGCGTGCCATGTGCCATTTCAACGTTTACTTCACTCATGTACACAATACTTAGGTACCTACCTAGAATATATATTATGATTGAATAATATAAGTACAATCTCGATTTTAGAGATTCGCGAAGCCTCCTTCCTATATTATCAGTTAACGTTCATATCTGACCGAATTTCTTCATCAAAACAAGATAACGAACATTTAGGTACCTATATTAATAGACACAGGTTGTCTCGTGTATGTTAGAACGCATTTTGGAAAATGAAAAAGGCAACGGAAGTAGCCGTCCGTTGCCGGTTTTAGTCCGTATACGGCGTAGCATTGCACTAGGCATCTCCACTTATCAATCGCCGCGTCCGGAGTCCTACATAATCTCCCCGTCTGCGCCGGCTGGGGGACACATAAAAGGATCCTGACAATAAATAATTATATAAGTACTATATCTTTCTATATTTTTAATGAACATAATCCTTAGTAGCTAAAATAAATGCTCCATCCAAACGAAACGTCAATGTTCGGACAGGACTACGTCTGTTGGGTCCGCTAGTGTACGAGGGGTGATCCAAAAGTAATGATAATGAAAATAAAACACGGTAATTAAAGTTAAAATAATAATTTATTTTTCTACATAGTCTCCTAACAAATCAATACATTTAGTCCATCTTTTTTCTAAACCCAGGATTGCCTTTGAAAAAAATTCCTTTTCTTGACCCTCCCAAAACGCCTCAACAGCGGCCATAACTTCGCTATTGTCTTCAAATTTCTTGCCTCGGAGGTGTTCCTTGAGCCGAGGAAAGAGGTAAAAGTCACTAGGAGCCAGATCTGGCGAATAGGGAGGGTGTTCGACCAGTTCGAATCCCGTTTCTTGAATGGCAGCCATCGCAACTGCGGCTTTGTGAGCCGGTGCGTTGTCTTGGTGAAACAGCACTCCAGCTCGCAGTTTGCCGCGTCTTTTTTCCTTAATGGCCTCCCGTAATCTTCTTATTTGGTCTGCGTAGTAAGAGCCCGTAATAGTGGCTCCCTTTTCCAAATATTCCACCAAAATTATTCCTTTAGCGTCCCAAAAAACAGACGCCATAACCTTTCTCGCCGAACTTGAGACTTAAAATTTCTTTGGCGTCGGTGAGGAGGCTCGCTTCCAAGTCATCGATTGTTTTTTTGTTTCAGGATCAAAATGGTGGATCCAGGTCTCGTCCATAGTCACAAAACGCAACAAAAAATTTTCTTTATCTGCTTGGAACTTTTCGAGATTGACCCTCGAAATGTCAACTCGTTTTTTCTTTTGCTCGTCGGTTAACATTCTGGGCACCCAACGCGCAGGGACCTTTTTCATATGCAACTCGTTCGAAATGATTCTTTGAACGCTTCCATATGAGATCCCTGTGACCTCAGCTACATGCCTGATGGTCACTCTTCGATCTGCCAACACAACATCTTCGACTTTTTTCACGTTGTCTTCTGTGAGGGACGTGGATGGGCGTCCTTCGCGATGTTCATCTTCAGTGGATGTTCTGCCCAGCTTAAACTCCTTGGCCCAGCGTGCAACTGTAGAATATGGAGGAGCAGAGTCCCCCAATGTTTCCACCAAGTCACAGTGTATGTCTTTTGTAGATATTTTTTTCAAACAGAGGTACTTGATCACAGCTCTAATTTCGTTTTTCTCCATGTTGATGTTATCTCTTCCACAGTTCGTATTCAAATGAATGTATCTCCCGGAAATCCTGACCTATTTATATGATTTTTTAGGCTGACATAGTGAGTGTATAGTCTAGCGAAAAAAATTTTTTTTGGATTTTTATGTGGACCTGAAGTAACCAATTATCATTACTTTTGGATCACCCCTCGTATATTGTACATTCAGTCAAGAAAGTATTGGGAATGGATGATTTGTTTATGGTTCCAAATTCAATTTTTTTTTTTTTTTGTTGTAACGCTATGCCCTAATTGGCTGTCGCAGTACGACACAACTTTTGTTGTCCAACCGACCAACTAGCGCGACAAAATTTAAACGCAGCTCTTTGAATGGAACTGTGCTAACTGGCAACACGCACGGACATGCGATGTCGCATTGGTTGGTCGGCGGGTTTGAATTTCAAACCGGTTCTATTTTGTCGTGTCGGTCGCGCGGAAATCACGTGTTGTTTGTTTACAAAAATGAATAATTTCATTGATTTTTTGTTAACAAGGAAGGTCTTTCTTCTATAGAAATGGGTTTCTTAAAAGTTGTAATCTTTTGTGTACATTTTACTCTTTGAAATTTACCAAATAACATCCTATCTCTATATCTGTTGTATTCGTTCACGTTTGGAATTTTGTTTCTTCGCTAATAAATATTTTAAATAAGAAACAGTTTTCACTTAGGTAAAGCACATTGGCCTTTGGCAACGCCATCTTCTACGACTGACGACATTTTGCGTTTTGGACACAACGACGTTGTCGTACGACCAACTTTTGTACGGCAAAGCGAACGACCGATTTTGTCGTCGAACAACTTTGGCAATTAAGACATAGGGTTAGATTGGCACAACTGTTATCCATTTTGGCGCGGAGTTTGAGTTGCATCTGTTATTTATATTAAATATAGTGCTGTTTTTAGTTATATCATATCTAGTGCGTATTGCGAATTTCATAATGGACAAAAACATCGAACAAAGAGTTTGTTGAAATAACATATCAGCTTTGGACGTCTATCATCTAAGTCCACCCGTGATCATGAATGCTGTAAAGTATTCGAAACGTCGGGATAGTAGTAAAATTAAGTAAACGCGATAGATTCCGTAAACGAAGTTTTATTTCAAAATGTGTAACATTCGCGTAAATATCAGAAAGTATTACAAAGAGTTTGTCTTAAATTTTGCATCGCCAATAGAATTTCGTGTTCGCAGTCACTAAAAATGTTACAGAAGGCTTACAGTGAATCGACTTTATCAAAAACACGTGCTTATGAGTGGTACAAAGCGTTTAAAAGCGGTCGAGATGTGATGGAAGATTTGGCTCGCTCTGGTAGGCCATCAACGTCTGCAACTGAAGTTAACATTGTAAAAGTGAAGGAAATAGTGACTGAAAATCCTCATTCAACTTTGAGAGATATAGCCGCCGAACTTTCTGTGTCTCAGGAGTCGATCCGTACCATTTTAAATAATCACTTGGGTATGAAACATGTTTCCGCTCGGCTAGTCCCAAGACCTGAATTTTCTCCAAAAACTCAATCGTATGAGAGTCGCTGAGGACATGCTAGAATGAGTCAATTCCGACATTCATGAAACTCATTGTTACTGGTGAAGAGACGTGGGTTTACGAGTTTGACATGCAAAATAGTCAACAAGCTTCGGAGTGGCGACTTCCAACTGAACCGAAACCGAAAAACCACGCCAAAGTCGATCAAAAGTCAAAGTCATGTTGACTGTTTTCTTTGACTATCGCGGTGTTATGCACTCGGAATTCTTGCCAGAAGGTCAAACGGTAAATAAAGAATATTATTGGAGCGTTATGCGGCGTTTAAGAGAGCAAATTCGACGAAAAAGGCCAGATTTGTGGAAAGAAAATTCTTGGATTTTGCACCACGATAATGCGCCTTCGCACAAGGCCGTCATTGTGAATGAATTTTTGTCCAAACACTCAACAAATATCATCGAGCAACCACCATATTCACCAGATATGGCTTCAGCCGACTTCTTTCTTTTTCCTAAACTCAAATTACCACTTCGTGGCACCAGTTTTCAATCGGTAGAAGACATAAAGGAGAATTCGCGGCGAGAACTGAACTTAATTCCGGAAACAGCGTGTAAAAAATGTTTTGATGATTGGATTATTCGTTGGCGTAAGTCTATCGTTTCTGAAGGAGCATAATTTGAAGGTGATAAAATAAATTTGGATGAATAACAAAAATTTGGTGTATTATTGATCTTTTCCCGGTACTTTCATGACAGAGTAGTATATCGGCCTCCCGCCCAAGTGTTGTGGGTTCGATTTCCACACAGGGCTTTTGTGTGATCCACAAATGGTTGTTTTGACTCTGGGTGTACTTTGTGTCCGTGAAATTGTATGTTTGTAAAATCCCTCGCGATACATGGATTATTCTTTAGTGCACGGTTTTGTCCTGTAAAAGAAAAAAAAAACAATTAAGGGCACTAGATCCACTTTATAATTTACAATACAAAAATTATTTATTTTTCTCTCTCACAGGAACAATTACATAAAGATATTATTCTAGGTGTGTATGTTGTTGCAGTGACGTTGAGTCTGTGTAAGAGACTGGTATCCGTACTAGGAGGACCTGTATGACAGATTACCAGCCTCTCCGAACTCTCGATACGTATTATATGTTTCATTCATGACGTGGATTGAATGCAAAATTGAATGGTGTGAGAAGAAATATATACGCGTGTGTGTGTGTGTGTGTGTGTTGTGGTGTGTGTTTGTATTATTTGTCTATTTACGATGGATTAATAAATGTTCAGCTTCCTCATAAGTAAGAGATTTCAGCCAATTTGTGATAATTATTTTGGCACGGTAATTAGTGAGTGAGAAAATATGCAACTTTTTATTAATTTTATTATATACGTACCTACTTCCCTAATGAGCCGAAAAATTTATGAGAAAAAGCTGTAGACCATTGATTTCCAATTAAAGAACATAACTTTGTCTGTATTACATATTATTTTTGGACTTTACGGGATATTAAGATCGTTGTACTAGTGTGAGATTAAAAATATTCTGTAATCTATTTAAATGTTTTCTCCAACCCATCTACTTGTGCGTTCACTGTAATGCCACAGAACAGAATAAGTACCTAGGTATATTTAAAAGATGAGATTTTACCTCTTATAGTTACGCAACAAAAACATCAAAATTCAAGATTACCAACATTAATCTCGTAACAATTTCCTTTTACATTGTATACGTTCTAAGACTTCATCATAATGTTTCGTGGAATTCTGTACTACTCCTCCGTATATTAATGACTCAACACGATAAAACTATCAAAACGAACACTAAACGAGTTCTGTGCTGACGTCAAATAGCTGTGACGTCACGATAATTCACAATAACAAGAGTATACCTATAGCCGACTGGAAATCCTCAGTTGAGAAAGCGGTTTATATAATGACTTATTCGTTACGATCGTTGACACTAGCGTCATTGGTCGTTTGCATTGAATAGTGAGGGGTTTTCCAGTAAAGAAGTAAATCTTTATTGAAAGAAATAAAGTTAATTTTATTTCGCAGTCTCGACATACAAAAATCTTAAAGTATGTATATATAGACATTTTATTAAGTACTAACATCTGATTGTATATCGCTACTGTTTCAATAACGCTCGCACAGCATGATGCTATGCTAACACAATACAGCGCTGATAAGTGCGCCCCTACGCACGGACGACAAAGTTAGGCTATCTTTTTCTTCTTTTTGTTTATACTAAGTTAGTGGCGAACAGGCATATGGCCCACCTGATGGTAAGTGGTTACCGTAGCCTATAGACGCTAGCAACACCAGAGGCATTACTCGCGCGTCGCCATCTCCAAGGAAAGGGATATAGGTACTAGGGTAGGTAGGTAGGATTCGTCTTGAGTACTTTGTCAAGTTATGATAATTTTATTTCTACAAAATAATTCCGATGTTTTCACATCTGCTAGACGTCCTGCGACGACTAGTTTTTTTTAAAATATAAATGTCTTAGTTGTTAATAATATTATACTTATATATTGCTTGAGAATAGGAAGAAACATCGCTTAAAACCTGCACTGTACTTACCTACTTACCTACCTACTTTTAAAGCGGTTTTCAGTATTTTTGGTTGATGTCCGTTGACTAAGGCATAGGTACTTACCTATTGTTCAATTTGCATGCAGACACGTACGCGGTATTGAACAGAAACGGATTAATGGTTATGATTAATCAGTGGATCAGTCAATCATAATTTGTCGATTCGCGGTTTAGGACCTTTCTGCTCTATTGGGGAGATATATACAACCACGCGAGAGCAACTCACTGCCACTTCAGTTTGCTGATTGCAGAATCAGCAAAGATATGACGATAACACCCATTTTCCATCGGATACATATTCTGCGAAGTCTATTTTTTTTTACAAACGCTAAATATAGCTCGTTGGTAGGCATAGGCGAACGAATTTTGGCCAGATCGGAGACGTTCATATTAAAAGTCATAAAGAGTACTCGTAATCAACGAGCATGCATGAAAGCGTTGATGAAAGTAGACGAAACGAAAGATGTGTGTCAGAATCGTAGCAAATGGAGAGAAGTGGTCTCTGCTCCTACGGGAATAAGGCGTGGCTATATGTATGTATGTATAATTGAAAAAGGAAGTTTGTACAATAGGTATAATAATGATCGTGGTTCTAAAGGTTAAAGAAACCAAAGCTGACATACATACAAGGAGTGAAATCGTAGAAATTTTAAACTTGTTTGAATAACAACGTTTTGTATCAAGGGAAAGTTTGGGACACCCCGTACTAACATTTTTATTAAGCGGCTGTAAAGAGGCCGTTTATAGAGGAAGAATAGGAAGATGCCCAAACCCAATCCCGCTCTTCTCGAGCAAAATGCTTGGTCTTACATTGGGCTGCGATTTGACTGCTCATTCAAGAGTCCATGAACGGTGGATACTGCTATCATCACATAAACTGTCACTTTGTTCGCCTGAATATATAATAAGCATTGGTAGTACCTATATCTTTCAGTTCTTGTCGAGCGATCAATCGTCGCTATAGCGAATGTAAATATTCGGAACCAACGGTGTTTATATTGCGATTCCTTTCTTGAACGCTGACAATTTGTCAACCTTTCCAGAAGAAAAATTGTCATAAATTGTATCTAAAGAGGTTCGGTGGTGGTAACGTATCTATCTCCTGTATACTTGCTCATATATCACGAATTCTTAGCACTTAGAACAATATTGTTTTGTGTTTGCTACACACTAAATTCTGAACTAGACATCAGTAGAAGTAGAATACAGAAGTATTGTTAATAGGCAAGTAAATACGAAGTTGACGCCATTAGATAACAATATAGTCTATCATATTGTTTGAGTAACGAGAATGCATGACTCATTAAGTCTCACAATAGTGCCGTGTTTTAACAGTTGGAATATGTATAACTAAACAAAAGCAAGGCACGTAATAGCTAATAACATTATTTTTGTTGAAAAAATGTACCTAACCGCACACTCCGTCGTTGTCGCCCCCCCCCCGTCGTTGTCGTTCGTGGCTACGAACAGGGTTGTATAGGGCCCTCACTCACCAAATAAACCTGAGATGTGTGAACCTGAATCTCTCCGCCTGTATTGTCGGACCACTGGAACTGGAGGGGATTACATTAGTAGTAATAGCTAATAACCTAATGATATTTTAAATGCATAACATCGATATAAGATAAAGTTAAAAATTACGATAGGCCCTGAGGGTGTGGTGTCATTCTTGGTATTACTTGGCAGTCTACGATGTTTCTAGTTGGAATAACTTCTGGCCAATGTATATTCCAGTGATGGCGTAATGGTAAAATCAAGGACTGCAAAAACAGTGGTATCGTGTTCGATCCCTACATCCCTAGTCCAATGTCCTCGCACGGCACATATAACTTATCGAGTTTTTTTTTTAAATATTTTGGATTGTGGTATTGTTATTCATCATAATCTATTGTCTATTGCAGAGTATCTTATTAGATATGACTAACTTAAGCATGTAAACAGAAATTGTATGTGTGCATGAAAAACTTTAATGCAAATCATTGTGTAAGTAATTTATCAAGATAATGTGATTGATTTAATAAATCAATGGAATATAGGTACATTCATTTTGAATAGCAGATAAATATGGAAGCTTGATGTAGTCACACCTGTTGAACAGAAATAATATGTGATGTGGAACTAGTGCCGAGTATGTGTATCTGTATAAAATTTATTCGGCACGTGGCATCTATTTAAGTTTAGAGACCATTGTTTTCACTAGCCACTATTAGAAGATCTTTAGAAAGAAGCAAACCTATGTAATGATCACCTTTGGAATTTAAAAAACATAGCATCACGCCTGTATTCCCCGAAGGGATAGGCGTGTATTACACACCCATGGTTCACCAGGTATGTTTAAGTCCCACGTAATAGGGGCGAGCCTATTGCCGTCTACCGGGCACATTCCAAACTCCAGGCTGCTATCGAGAATTTTTCTTTTTACGAAAAAGCTTAATAACACTGAGGGCAGAGGAGAGTAGAGATTATAACTATCGATTTTAACCTTAACAATAATATCATCACTTTTCTTTTATAGTAATATTCTCATCACTCATGAATTAGCGGTAAATTTAAACACTCCCAAATTATTTGTTATTTATAAATGAAAACTAGAAATTGAATATAATATGCATGTTGAAATAATATGTACATAATAGAATGTATGAAATATGATTTACCTACTACTCTCAAAACTGTGTATTATATTACTTATCAATTTGGTAAATGGCAAATACCTACGTATGTTATCGAAATTGCGTTTGCACATTTCGTAGAAAATTATGTGGAAATATTTATTTTGGTTATTTTTAGTAAAATGTATAGCATACTATTTTTTTTTGTTAACGCTGGAAAAATGTATCTAAGCACAAACCCCGTCATTTGCTCACCCACAAAATAAACCTGTCATGTGCCGTCTTTCCACTTGTACAGGGTACTGGTAGACCACTTTAAGAATTGTATGTGTTAATCCAGGTATAAACCATTTTGTGTGCCAAAATTCATCTAAATTTGTACAACCGTTTTTGCATGATTCAGTAATGATCATCCAAAAATACAAATTTCAATACTTTCTGTACTCTGTACTATTATAAAATAACAACAGAGAACTTCTCACTCTCTCACTCTCTCTCTCTCTCTCTCTCTTGTATTCAAGATGGGATATGCCGGATATGCGTGGGTCTCTGAATCAAAAACTTTTATTTTTAGAATTGTCGTCTGTTTATTTGCTCGCACATCACGCTAAAACTACACTTTTTTTCTTAGCTCTTGATTAGAATAAAAACAGACTGGTATAAGTACTTTTATCCCGCTACTAGGTATATCGGGCACCTATGACCTATTTAAGTAAGTACTTACTAGATTATATACTGGCCGTGTGGGGCCGGCTTTAGAATTGTCCAACCCCTCTCCACCCATGGGAGTCGTAAGAGCCGACTGAGGGAATATCGGGAGAAGTGGGCAGCAGCACTCCCTCGAGTATTAACAACATCTACTGCGATCGCCAACCCGCCTGCCAAGCGTGGCGATTACGGCAGTATACCCCCAATTTGGGGAGGCCTATGTCCAGCAGTGGACGTCGAAAGGCTGATGGATGGATGGTTAGATTATATACTATTGTTGCGGCAGAGCTGCAGGCAAAGGCTCAATAGTAAATTAATCTAAGCTGCTATATCTAATACCTAACTTTATGAAGATTTTATACGTTACATAAGCATATTGATATTCGTTCGAAAGAGTTTTGTCATAATGTTATCTTTAGGTTGGCTGTTATCCGGCGGACCACCGAAGGAATGTAACATGGTTCCAGTGGCCCGCCAATAAAGGCGGAGAGACGGCACACGGCGGGTTTCTTTAGTGGGTGCAGGCCACACACTACCCTGGTCGTTGCCCCGAACGATAGGGTGTGCGGTTAGGAACATTTTTTCCCGCCATAACAAAAAAAACAAAAAAAAAAAAAGGTTGGCTGTTATACGTACATATAAAAACAAACACTACCTTATTAAGTATACATTCTATTACATACCATACATAATTTATATATGTGTAGGTGGTATTGTATAACATACCTGCTAAAGGCGTAAGTATATTTGATAACAGACTAATGACTTTTGCGACAATAATCGCCTGCGTTCCTTTCGAATTTGAGTTACGTGCGACATATAATAAGTGAAGTTTTATATTATACTTATTTTAAAACATCTTAGAGTAAGAGTGCCCGCCGGGAACTCGTTGACACCGCTGCGCACTTGCCCTGATGATGAGCATCGAATATGCTCGAAACCCGGGTTGACAAAATCGATCCACAACGTGAGTTATTTCCGGTGATATATTTCTAACATTTTATGACTTGTAGACCACCGATTGGCCGTGTGGGGCCGGCTTTAGAATTGTCCCACCCCTCTCTAACCACGATTAGTAATAGCTGACTGTGGGATACCGAGGGAGTTTTCCACTCGCTCTGTACCATGTGTAAGTGGTAGAGCCTTGCTTATCCCAGCACGAATGGCCAACTCAGAGAAGTACCACCATCACTCAGAAGATCAGCGTGAAACAGCGATAGTTATTCATAGCGTTGTGTTTCGTTTGGTGAGGAGTGGCGGAGACCCAAGCCCCTCTCTATCCCCTGCTTATTAATCCTTTTCATCCTCTCTTTACTATCCTACCTATCCTTGATCTCCAACACCTATCCCTTTCCTTGGAGATAACGCGCGAGTGATGACTGGTGTTGCTAGCGTCTATACCTTTATAGTTATAGGGTACGCCTACGGCAACCGCTTACTATTAGGTGAGCCGTTTTTTTTGTTTGTTTAGGCGGGAAAGATGTTCCTAACCGCCCACACCGTCGTTCGGGGCGACGAACAGGGTAGTGTGGGGCCCTCACCCACTAAAGAAACCCGCCGTGTGCCGTCTCTCCGCCTTTAATGGCGGGCCACCGGGAACATATTACATTCCTTCAGTGGTACTTGTTTACCACCCACGTAGTAGGTATAAAATAAAAAAATAACATGAGATAACTAGGGCGATGGATGAGAAGATAAGTAGGTGAGTACCTAAATCCACCAACAACCGCATTCCCTTCTCAAAGAACTTGTAATTAAGAGAGAGTTCGTATTTATATTTGTTTGAAATATTTCTTTATGTACGTAGAAAACACTATAAAATATAAACTAGATCCTGCCCACTACTTTGTTCGCGTGGGCTTCAGAATATAAATAGGTGTGATGGTCTACGTCACATTAATTATCTCTATGCAAAAACAGATATGTAAACATATATCCATCTATACTATTATAAAGCTGTGATAGAGCTGTGTCTATACATTTAAAATATTTGAGAAAAAATGACTTTATTAGACTATATAGGTAAGTCCGCACACAAATTTTTTTTTTTTTCTGTTTATCTTTTTGTTTGTTCGCGCATCACGCAACGTACTGAACGGATTTTTATATCGGGAACCTGAGATATTAAAAGCCGCGGGCAGAGACTAGTATATCAGGTATAATTATATTGTGATAAAAAGTAGTCTACGTCCTTTTCTGGGCTCCAGAGTACCTCTATTGTATGTATAATTTATTTCATGATGAATAGTTAAGTAGTTACGGCGTGAAAACGTAACAACCAAAATAAACAATCTTTCGCATATATTAGGTAAAGATTAGGCTTATCATTTTAGTCTATTTGGCGGGCGTCATATTTTATTTTAATCAAAACTAATTTGGAAAATAATAGCGACAAGGGCAAGTCTGCACACAAAATTTTTTTTTTTAATTTTTTGTCTGTTTATCTGTTTGTTCGCGCATCACGCAACGTACTGAACGGATTTTTATATCGGGAACCTGAGATATTACCTAAAAGCCGCGGGCAGAGACTCGTATATCAGGTATAATTATATTGTGATAAAAAGTAGTCTACGGCCTTTTCTGGGCTCCAGAGTACCTCTATTGTATGTATAATTTATTTCATGATGAATAGTTAAGTAGTTACGGCGTGAAAACGTAACAACCAAAATAAACAATCTTTCGCATATATTAGGTAAAGATTAGGCTTATCATTTTAGTCTATTTGGCGGGCGTCATATTTAATTTTAATCAAAACTAATTTGGAAAATAATAGCGACGGTACTATGTCTGTATAATGAATGTATGATATAATAATTTTCGTCCACACGAGGGTCGGATTTAGGTCGTTATAGTTATGATTATGGGCTGCAGAGAAATCTGACCCTAAGCAACGAATTAATTTGGAATGAAGCGTTTATTAAACAGCATAACTAGCGACAAAGATCGTTCCGATGAAGGTTGCTGTTACTCAGGCCAGTCACAAATCTTAAAGTACGTATGTTTTCTCACCGGTGAGTTAATGAAGATTTGCTCCGGTAACCTCTAATATATTGGACTTTATACGAGAGATAAAAGAGATTGATAGTGTGGTTTACTTGCGTTTCATCCGGGATAATTATTCCAATACTTCGGGTGTCATCTCTATAAGCATCGTCTAAATAAGGACACTACTTCATTTAAAGCATCTCCCTGGAAATTATATTCAATAAGCAATAATCTATCTATATACATATAATTGCTTGTACCAATTGACTGACGATCAACGTAGAGCCTAAGCAGCTGGGGCTGCAAACTTGAAATTTTGTTAGTTGATGCCTTTTTTGTTGTAGAAATCCACTTAGAAAGCATTTTTGGAGATTTTACCCCTAAGAGGGTAAAATAAGGTATAAACGGTTGTATGGAACTCTGTCAGCTTGAAATTAAGAAGCAAGAAATTTTATATACATATTTGTTTCTGATATCTGCAATAAATATACATGTATAACGGAATTTACAAAAAATACTACCAATATGGTTATTTAGGGGTTGAAATCTGTGTGTCCATATCCGTTATTTTACACATGTCATAATTTTATACAAGCACATTGAAAAAGTTATGATCATTTTTTATTTCTAGGTACTCATTATTTCTATAAAATAATTCCGATGTTTTCACATCTGGTAGACGTCCCGTGACGTCAAATTTTTTATTATGTCTCATGATGCTGATGGTAATAACTAATAGTTCTGATGAATACTTTGTTGATATGTCAGTATTTCATATATATGGAGGTTTATATGAGTTAGTAGCAGCCGGACAAACACATCCGATAAGTCTATCACAATTATGACAAATGGATAGAAGCGAACCCCGTAAAAAGGCTTCGGTTTAGTTCATTACAAAACCAATTCCAATGACATTTTGATGTATATTTTCCTTAGGATGGATCTGTTAAATCCGATCTCCAATCAGACATCTCTGAAATAGTGCACATTTTTAAGGAGAATCCTACTACAAGATTTATAAATGCTACTGGAAAGAAGCAGCTCAAAAAAACTAACACTAAATATAAAAGGGAGTTCCCAGAGCTGCAGTAATTAATTATCAACAAAACCATCTACAAGTACACAGAGTAGCTGTAATTCCATCCATCCATCAGCCTTTTAACGTCCACTGCTGGACATAGGCCTCCCCCAAGAATGAGGGATAGTGCCGTAATCGCCACGCTTGGCAGGCGGGTTGGCGATCGCAGTGGATGTTGTTAATACTCGAAGGAGTGCTGCTGCCCACTCCCCTGGCATTCCCTCAGTCGGCTCTTACGACTCCCATGGGTGGAGAGGGGTGGGACAATTCTAAAGCCGGCCCCACACGGCTAAGCTGTAATTAATTACCTGAATAACCACCCGGATGTTCACAAAGCAGCCGTTCGATCGAAAAGACGATTGCTTGTGTGGAAGGATACAGCATTTTCTGGTATGAAGTATGATTCTAGGATACTTTATGAAACGTACAGACTTCAAAAACAATTGTGAGGTGGAGATTGGGAAACGTCGTCAGTGACTGCGATGACTTAGTGGTCTAGAGCACTTCCACGGATTGGAAGGGATGCAGGTTCGAATCCCGCTCGCAGTAAACTTCTGTTTTTCCACTTTCACAAATAATTTGTTCTTTAAAGTAGCTGAGCATGTTAAGTGCTAAAATACAGATCAAAATATTTTACGAAAATAATAAATTCGTTTAAAAGAGCACAATTTTAGGTAGTTAGGATCATACGTAAATTGAAACGCCCTTAAATTTAAAGAAGTGCCTGGTATATAGTTAGTGACTGTGTTTCTCACTGGAAACTCACTCTTAAAATTAATTAAGAAATCTTAATCTCCTAAACTGTACTAACTATGGACTTAAGTTACAAATTAGAGCTCTTTATAAAAACGTAGTAGGAGCCATAGTAATTACCGAATGTGGTCAAGAAAATTTTATTTATTCCACGAAAACCGTTAATTACATCAGAGTATCCTGAAGAAATTAAAATAATATTAAAGAATACAGATCACAGATTTTTTAACAAAATCGTTCCTATTTTAATATTCATTTATTTGAGCGAGCGAAGCCGCGGGAAACACCTAGTAATATATAAAGAATAGTTTGTTTGTTTGCTTGAACGCGCTAATTTCAGAAACTACTGGTCTGATTTAAAAAAATCTTGATATTCAGTATTAGATAGCGCATTTATCAATGAAGGCTAGCTATATATCATCACGCTAAGACCAATAGGAGCGGAGCACCAATGAAGAATGTTTCAAAATCTGGGATATTTTTCCTTTTGCTGTGTGCGTTGCGTAAACGGTTAAAGTTTCGCAAAAATCATGTATGACAGAATTGTTCCCCTTTAAAAGTTCTAAAAAAAAGTCTGCGACAGCATATGTCTATCTTTTAAGGTTTTGTCACTATAAACTTTTTTATTCCAACCAAAATTTGCATTATGGATTATTTGCGAAGGTGTTTTTATAAGCATGATATTAATCCTTATCCAAATAAATATGTTTTTCATCACAAGTATTTAATTTAAAACAAAATTGCCCTTTACGTCATTCGATTTCAATAAACATATTAGGAGATATCGCCGTTTTAAAATAACATCGCAGCAAAATAATGATCAAGTACTGAAGTTAGCGTTAGCCCAAAGCAAGTATTCCACGCGGACGAAGTCGCAGGCCGAAGCTAGTATTCAATGTAAAAGTAAATTTACTGTACCTAGTAGTTTAGATATTTTTATATATATTTTTAGCATTTTACATTTTCACTTTGTGTTTAATGTGCCTAGTAGTTTTATACAATTCGAGTTGAAAATAAATTACCTTCACCTTGAGATTTGAAGATCGTATTCGTATCGTATTCGACGCGATCAGTTTTCCTTGTTGGCGACTCGGTAATTGGAAATTAGTTGTTTTATTATGATCGTTATAAAAAGACAAAATTTATAAAAACTGAATCGCTGTGACACCCATTTAAAATAATTTGTTTTAAAATGTTTATGTAAAATTTATCAGCCGGTTGCAACATGCGCAGCCATGCGTTAACGATTAGTAGGTACCTACTTTCCATTGTTGACGTCACAGATAGATCGGTGCCAGTAGCAGGTGTGGTGTGAGCAGATCATGCGCATGGCGCTTACTATACGAAAATTACGATTCATATCCATCCATCCATCAGGTATATAATATATATATGTATATATATATATATATCAATTGGCTCGCCCCCTACTACGTGGGACTTAGACATAGCTGGCGAGTCGTGGGTGTGTAATACACCTCTGCCTACCCCTTTTTGCAAGGTAGACGGGTTGGCGATCGTAGTGGATATTGTTAATACTCGAGGGAGTGCTGCTTCCCACTCCCCCGATATTCCCTCAGTCGGCTCTTACGACTCCCATGGGTGGGACAATTCTAAAGCCGGCCCCACACGGCAATACTACGATTCATATGGTGGGTGTAAATTGTAATAATACGATTCATATGGTGGGTATAAATTGTCAACACCCCATTTTGCTCGAGTCCTTTATACGAGCGTAAAGGGAAGAATAACTGCAACAGAAGAATTCTAAAATTACACTGGTGATGGTTTGGTTCTGAAGAAGAAATTTCTCATCTTTATTTATCTAATATGGCACATGAAATAAGATCTAAATATATTTATAAGTAAGTAGGTATAGTTGGAACTATATTCATGGGTGGCGAACAAGCTTACGGCCCACCTGATGGTAAGCGGTTACTGTAGCCTATAGCGTCTAGCAACACCAGTGGCATCACTCGCGTCGCCATATTAAAGAAAAGGGATAGGAATAACAATAAAGAGAGGATAGGTAGGATACCAAGGAGAGGATAGGGAGGAGGTTTGGGCCTCCGGCGCTCTCACTAACCATACAAAACCACGGTACGAGTAACTACCGTTGTTACACGTTGATCTTATCTGAGAAGCTGGTACTTCCCCGAGAAAGTAGAGTGATAGTAGTAGAAAGTAGAGTAGTAAGTGATATTCTAAATATTATCAATTGACAAGCTCTTCTAACTTCCATTAAATTACCGAATGTGCCTGTCTTTGTCCGAATCAACCAGGCAGTATGGATTATAAATAATTGCGTATTTTTTGATACGATACAAAATATCCAATTTCCAGTAACATGATTTTATCGGATTCTATCTACTTAAATAAGTAAGATAGAATCCGATAAAAACATGTGTTTAAATAAACACACTCTTTTACAATGAGAATGCTACATTTTAAATCGGTGTTTGTCTAGTGGTGAAGCAAAGGACTACAGAGACAGTAGTATCAAGTTCAGGGTCCCACGGCAAAAATTTTTACTTTTCTAGAAAAGTAAAAATTAAAAAGCCTAGGCTTTTAAAAATTTCCTGCCCACCTTAGAGACCTCGGGGGTGGTCAGGAGGATCAGGGCGCTGGGGCTTAGGGTGGCCCTGGACAAGTCGGAGGCTCTACTTTTCCATGGGCCCCGACGTCGGCCACCTGCTGGCGCCTCGATCACGGTGGACGGGGTCCAAATTGGGGTGCAGGCTCGGATTAAGTATCCGGGCCTGGTGCTGGACAGGCGGTGGCGCTTTGGCGAGCACTTCCGTAAACTGTCCCCGAGGCTCGTCGTTGCGGCGTCCGCCCTTGCACGGCTCATGCCGAATATGGGCGGACCCAACAATGCGTGCCGACGGCTTTACGCGGGGGTGCTCTGGTCGATGGCGCTGTACGGCGCACCCGTGTGGGCGGAGTCCCTGGACGCATCGAACAGGGCTCTTCTGTGGAGGCCACAGAGAGACGTCGCGTCCAGGGTCATACGTGGATACTGCACGGTGTCGAAGGAGGCGGCCTGCGCGTTGGCCGGAAACCCTCTGTGGGTCTTGGAGGCGGAGGTGCTCGCCGAGGTGTATCTGCGGGCGTTGCAAGAGTGGGAGGGGGTGGTCGTCCCCCATCCAGCGTGGTGGCCAGAATGGCTGGGCGACGCCCGCCGAGCTGCCATGGCCAGCTGGAGGGTGCGGCTGGAGGCGTCCTGGGCCGGTCTTCGGACCGTAGGGGCGCTCCAGCCGGTGCTGGAAGAGTGGGCAGAGCGACAGCACGGAGTCCTTACCTTCCGATTGGTGCAGGTGCTGTAGGGGCACGGTTGCTTCGGCAGATATCTGCACATAGTCGCAAGGAGGGAAGCTACTCCGGGCAGTCACCATTGCGGCTGAGACGAGGATACGGCGCAGCACACGCTCGAGCCGTGCCCGGCTTGGGCTGAGCAGCGCGTTAACTTTTGAATTGGGGGGGACCTTTCGCTGCCAAGCGTCTTCAGTACGATGCTTGGCAGCGACAGGAATTGGGCCGCGGTCGCTGCCTTCTGCGAGGAGGTCATCTCGCGGAAGGAAGCGGCGGAGAGGGTCAGGGAGGCTGATCCTTCCGCAGACCCGAATCGCCGCCAGTGACTGGGGCGGCGCAGGCGTGTGTATTTGCGCCTCATGCCGCCCTAGCTGAAGCTGTGGGTGGATGGACAGGGTAACGTCCGCCACCCGCAAGGCCTCGCGCAAAGGTGCTCCGTGTGCGGATGCGTCGCTCAGTTGAGGGTACCCGAAAGGGTAAGCCGCCGGCGGACCACTGAAGGAATGTAATATAGTTCCGGTGGCCCGCCAATAAAGGCGGAGAGACGGCACACGGCGGGTTTCTTTTGTGGGTGGTGGAGTTGGTGACGGCCCCACACTATCCTGTTCGTTGCCCTGAACGACGGGGTGTGCGCTTAGGAACATTTTTTCCCGCCCTAACAAAAAAAAGGCTTTTCAAAATTGTGTTGTGTTTAAATAAATTAATATTCACGGACATTTCACTCTGGTCCCAAACTAAGCTTAACGCTTGTGCTATGGGTACCAGATTACGGATATAATACATATTACTTTTTTTTTGTAAATACATACATATAATAGATAGAAAACACCCAGACGCACTACATCACACAAATAATTGTCCTGAGTGGGAATCGAACCCACGACCTCTTGCACGGAAGTCTGTTACACTACCGACTACGCCACGAGGTTATTTGTTTATAAATTATCGCTGCACGTTCAACTCGGAAGGAAAACATTGCTAAGAAAACTGCAATTCATGGGAAGAATCACTTTGAGTTAACGATTTCACTTGGCTGTTAAATAGATATGTATATGAATTTTTTTGATCTATTTATATATATTTTTAGCATTTGACATGCTTAGCACTATACATTAAACACAAAGTGAAAAATGTGAAATCGAAAATAACAGTCAGGAGCAGGATTTGAACCTGCATCTTCTGGATACCGTCCAGATGCTTTACCAATTCAGCGTCACCCAAAGACGTTAAGTATGATGTGTTATCGAAATTAGCAGTCAGGAGCAATTGTCAGGATTGCTGAATTGGTAAAGCATCTGGACGGTATCCAGAAGATGCAGGTTCAAATCCTGCTCCTGACTGTTATTTTCGATTTCACATTTTTCACTTTGTGTTTAATTTTTTTGATCTATATTTTTTAGCATTTGACATGTTCTGCCACTTTTTAAAGTACAAATTATGGTCGTAAAGACAAATGTAATAAGGAGATTGGGATGGTTTAAGGACCTGTACTATAGCTCAGTGGCTTAGAGCACTTCCCCGGATTGGAAAAGACGCGGGTTTGATTCCCGCTAGTACAAAAAATCTCTTTTTCCTTATTCTCAAATAATTTGTATATGAATTGTTATTTTTTTGGTGTAAGTTGGATTACTTGTCAGTGATATTATCACGTACCTACCTACTAACCTATATGTAAGCCCAGAAAATTTGTGTAAATTGCGTGAAGCTTGGAAGCTAATATTTATGTAAATGAACGTACGTGTTTATGCGTAAAGTTTTATAACTGCCTTTGTGGTGCAGCGGTAGTGTGAGCGACTGCTCATCATGAGGTCTCGGGTTCGATCCCCGGGTCGGGCAGTGTTATTGAGATTAGAAATGTGCCCGGTAGACGGCAATAATAGCCTCGCCTCCTATTACGTGGGACTTAAACATTGCTGGCGAACCGTGGGTGTGTAATTTACCTCTGCCTACCCCTTCGGGAGTACAGGCATGATGCTATGTTTATAGGTATCGTCTTTTAGGATGAATATTTATTAATAGTTTTTCTGCAAAAGAATAATAATCACCGAAAGCTTGGGGGTGGCGGCAATATTATGATACGAATACATAGATTGTATAAATGGATTGTCAATGAGTGTCATAAATGTGATATTTTCATGTATTTAATCGTTCCCTTTTTATTATATTATATTAAAGTCGATCGAGTCGGATCTAGATGGAAATACTTCTCGTAAGCAGTGTTTTTGGAGTACCCGAGGTTGCGTGCTAGCTGTCGATTGCCTTTGATTAATGCTATGATTGTATGTAAAACAATTTACCTACTAGATAAAAGCAAATAATTTATGTACATTATGATAGTATCAAATTTTGTAGCTTAATCTGACACGTTATGGGATCTATATAACCATGAACGTTCATTAGTAATTTAATTAAACGTTGTAATTGAAATCTCAGGAACTAGACTACATTCTAGTGAACATTCGTCTTCCTTCAGTAGTACTAACATTTTATTTTTATCAGTGTAGTGCGCGAGAGTGTCCGTGCCTGTTGTGTGCTAAATTTAATATGAATTGACTGGCAAAATGTTTTCGTATAAGTGTGTGTTCACATTGGGGCTCATATTGACTTTATTTTTACAGCCTATTTTTGGCAAAACAACTTATCCTAAGTCAAGTGGTCTATCTGGTGGTGGTCGAAGTTCAAGTGGATTATCTGGAGCAGGACATCATTCAAATAGTAGTCGTGGAAATGCTTCTCGTCAATTGCCAAGTAAAGTTCACAGTTATCCGTCAACCGTACGTACACCTTACCCGACGTTTACAAGCACCCAAAGTTACTCAATATTTGGAGGAAAACCCGGTTATTCAAAACCTGGTAAAAGTTCCAGTTATCCGTTAGCAGGAGGTAAGTCACCTGCAGTGAGTTCGAGTGCTTCTATCGGAAAACAAAGCTATCCTTCGTATGGAGCCAGTCGCGGCTCTCAATCTACAGGTAATCACGTTTCCTCGACGGTGGGCAGCCAAAATGTATCAAAGCACAGCTATCCACCATCTGGCGCCAATCAAGGTTATCCACCACCTAATGGGTACGTTTATCCATCAAGTACTCAAAATATTCCAAAGCATACCTACCCACCATCAGGAGTAAATTCACTGACTGGTAGCTACGTGTACCCGCCACCAGCGGGTAACCAAAATATTTCAAAGCACAGCTATCCACCATCTGGAGCCAATGTAGGCTCTTCACCCACTGGCAGCTACGTTTACCCATCACCTATAGGTAAACTAAACATTTCAAGACAAAACTATCCACCACCTGGAATCAATCAAGGCTCTCCAAATACAGGTACACTTAATACATCAAGGCACACCTATCCGTCACCTGGAGTCAGTCAAGGATCTACATCCACGGGTAGCCAAGGCTATCCACCATCAATAGGCAGTCAGGGATACCCATCATCCTCTGGCCATCATACTTATCCATCAACAGGCCGCCCTGCTGTGAATACACATGTGTACCCGAATTCTGGTGGAAGACTCTCCGGTGGTGGTCATGGACATCCCCCAAAAAACTCTGGTGGGCATCACACAACAAATGTTTATCACAATTATCATTACAAACCTCCTGCGCAGATCATTTACATTCCGAACCATGGCAGTTCGCCAGTAAAATATCCAGTGTATCACGGTTCGCCTCCGAATTACGTTTTCCAGTACAAACATTCAAGAAGCAAGTATAGTACATTGTTGGCTGGTCTGGCATTGATGAACCTTGGAAATCTTCGTGGTACGGGCCACGCTGCACATCAATCGAGACATGATCACGGACTAAACTTCTATAGATCACAACCAGGTGAAGTGTGCAAATTTGCTATTAAAAAAGAGAACGGAGTTTATGAAGAGACAAAAATAGATTGCCAGATCATTAGCAGTTTTATTTTAGAAGATATGAAGGCACAAAAGTTTGTTAATTCTCCGTATACAATGCTGCCTAATGGTACACTTCTAAGTGTGGATAATGGCGCATTACCCATTCCTCTTACGTCGGCTTCTCAAACCCCCGGCTACATTCAATACGATATGCTTTCTAATGGCACACTTGTACCAAAAGTTATATTGCCTGACATTTCTAGTGCTTTGGATGTAAAAGGTAAACCGGTGGAAGTAACCCCTAGAACGGAATGCTTCGTTATGAACCAAAGCCCTACATGGAATATGAGAAAGTCTATACCATGCCGTCTCTTACAGACCTATGCAAATACATCGCTACATAAAAATTCTGTTGCTCGCATTATGCCTATGTTTACAGCAATAGCCGTTACTTTGGCTTATGTTATAGCTTATTAACAACTTTTCAGAGCTAAAAATATGTTTGAAACACAAGATTAAAAAGATCTAAAATACGGGAACCGGTTGAGATGTATGCCTTGAACAATAGTCCTAATGGAAAAACTATTTTAAGGGTTTATTTTTCTTACTAGGAATAATAGTTTATGAGATGATATTTACAACTAAGTTTTACACTGGTTGTTTCGTTAGTTTTGGCACTGGCAACATTGCTGTTAGACCTAAAAAGTAACATTTTATTTCGTTTCTATTATAATAAATTTCTTGTCTTATTAAAAACTGCAATAATCTTATTTATGTATAATAACTTATTTGTATTTGTAATTCAGCGTACCACTGTTTTCAGTTCTTTACAAATAAACTAAAGGCCTGGTGTTGTATCATGGACGTACATATATTGTACCGCGAACCTAGAGTTCTTTCTAAAGTTCTCAGAAAAGCACAGTGTTGCAAAACACATCAAACAAACTTATGGTAGTAAATAAAAAAAAACTTTCATTTGGGTACATACATTTTGTTTGTCTTTCCAGTAGCAAAACGGGAGGCCCTGATATGAAAATCACTGTCAATCCTAGCAATAAATGACCCCTCCTAGGTATTGCATGAACCATTATTACCTTTTTTTTTGGAAAAATTTATCTAACCGAATACCCCGTTGTTAGGGGCAACAAACAGAGTAGTGTGGAACCCTCACCCACTAAATAAACCCGCCGGGCGCCTGTATTGGTGGGCCACTGGAACCATGTTACATTATTTAGCGGTCCACCGGCGGAAACAAACCAGTACCTACTGTGAAAAGAATCCCTTAATAGTTATTTTTTTTTTAATTAAGTTCTAAGTAACAGGGGTAGTGCCAGTGTCCTTATTGTTTTTTTTGTAAAGAGTAGTAAAATGCCTGTGGTTAAACATTATGTTTTTTATTTTATAATAATGTAAGTACAAATAATCTTATTTACATGGATGGCATTTAAACATGTAGGTAATAGATAAAATACATCACACAGCATTACATTAAAATAAACTTTAAAAATGAATTATGTGTCCATGTTCATTAGGTCCCCTTTACTCTTATACTAAAATATTGTGGTATCTGATTGTAACTATTATTTCTTAGGATATATAATACTCGTATTTATGTAGAGCTAGGATACGATCGAAAATCACGTAATGATGAAATTTCCTAATCATATAGTTAAATGTTTAAATATAATTGGTGTATTACCTATAGTACCTAGTACCTAACAATTGTATTATTTATTTACCTATAGTTTGTTGATATTTGTTTGTAGAATCTACAGGTTATGAATATTTAAATAATGAAGAGTAAAATAGAGAACTGATATTTTATCAATTCAGCCATGAACCATTAAAGAATGAATAAAACGATTAATTATTATTTAAATATAAATAAATATTCACAGACATTTTCACATAACGTTTTCTGGTCCCAAACTAAGCTTAACGCTTGTGCTATGGGTACCAGAGTACGGATATAATACATATACTACTTTTTTTTTGTTAATACATACATATAATACATAGAAAACACCCAGACGCAGTACAAATATCTGTGTTCATCACACAAATATTTGTCCTGAGTGGGAATCGAACCCAAGACTTCGTGCACGGAAGTCGATTACACTACCGACAACGCCACGAGGACCGTCAAAAAAGCTGCAAACAATTTTTGTGCGTGATCTGATAAGATAAAGTAGTTTAGACGAAGCCTCCACCATAATTTTATCGAGTACAAATGAAAATAGTATTTGTTCTATGATAAAATTGTACCAGTTATTTAAGTCTAGAAATTTACGTTTAACAATATTTTTATGTTATTATAGAATGAATATTTTAGGAGGAGAGCCCACCACTCACCCACGGATTGTCAATCCCGGCTATCTTTGGATAAAATAACTTAAGATTGCCAATTTGCACACTCACAGATAGAGGAGAATGTGATAATAGCAAAGTAGCATGCACGATAATGACAAAAAAACTCACCAACGCGACACAACCATGCGATACGGCAGGACTCACAGAAGGTAGGTGAGTGGTGGGCTCTCCTAAAATATGAACTTCCGCCAAGTGTCGCCTCATTTAATCCATTATATAATATTTTTATAGCTAATTAGTTGTTTTTTTTATAATTCCATTGCAGATTATACGTCACTGTTACTTTATATTCAATCTTTATATATGTACGTATTTTATTACTGAAATTAAATAGATATAATAAGTAAACATTGCTTTATTTAAATTACATAATTCTTATTATAGATGCGAAAGTGAAGAGTAATAACTACTGAAGAGATCATCGTGAAATTTAGCATTATATAGTTCAGAGCCCAGAATAGGACATAAGCATTTTTATCCCGTTAAAAATGATACCTAATTTCTGTCGGAATGCAATATTTGCATAGAGATTGTTAATATGCCTCAGAGTGACGTATTTATATTTTGAAGTCTACGCGGACGTAGTCGCGGGCAGAAACTAGTAAGAAATTATTTAGTTCTTTTTAGTACGGTGTTTACTATTTTTAAATCTAGTAATAATGGCAACAGTAACGGCTAACCAAACCTCGATATTTCAGTGCTAATTGCTAAACAAATGGCGAGTTTTGTTAGCGCTAGGTGTGGTGCTGTGGGCATATTTGTTCTGATTTTTCTTCAGAATACAGCTATTATTATTTTAATGTGCCACCTTATTTAATCTATAGGTTATAATTTCATGTAATTTTGTAGTTGATATAGTATATCACGACCACCGCATAGCTAAAACTATTAAGTTTAAAAAGCTGAAATTTCGAATATACCCAAGTTTATTTCACATTTAAGGGTCTAACGGAGGTTGAAATTTTTCATGAGAGAATCAGTTCTTTTTCTTTTTTCGTTACCAGGTGGAAGTATTCACAACTTATCGGGCCCGAGGTCGGTGCCACCGTGTACGGAACGAGAAGCGCCTCGGTGTATTTTAGGAAATAGCCGTCCATTCGTTCTCTTCTCAACCGCACAATGGCGAGCAACGGCTTGGCAGTATTGTTAGTATTGTTAGGCCATGAGCGGTTTTGCCACTTACCCTTTGGATGAGCACACGTGCAAAGTCGCCTGCAACAGCAGAGCCAGAGGATTGTCTTTATTATAGTAACAATTAGTACCTATTACATAGAAACATAGACTCCCGCTTTTTTCCCATAGGGGTAGGCAGAGACAACGGATTTCCACTTGCCACGATCCTTGCTTACCTCTTTTGCCTCATTCTCTCATGATATTCCACATACATGCATGATGGTTAAGGGTATTCCTCGCCTGACCTTTTTCAGGAACCTCTCTGATTTGGTGAGAGAACGTTCGACAATGTCTACCCCTCCCGACTGCACCATTCACGCTCGCCATACATATATCTTTTTTTATACTTCTTTCATCCATCCTCTTTAAGTGTCCAGACTATCTTAACATTCCTTTTTCAATCTTTGTCACTATATCTTCTTTTACATCACACGTCGTTCTCTCACTAAACAGTGTTTTTACTTTCAAAGTTATACCACACATTCTTCTTTTAGCTCTCATCTCCACTGCATTTATTCTACTCTCGCCTTTTTTCTGCCACACCCAACTTTCACTTCCGTACACTAAAGTTGGTACTAACACTCCACGGTGCACGGCCAGTAGTGCCTTTTCAGACACTTTCCGAATACTTGTAAAGGAGTGTTGTGCCTCATTCGCAAATTACCTGCATCCATTCTCCTGTAACTATTATAAAAAAAAAAACCTGAAGAAGGTAAGTAAGTACCTGATTGTCCGTGTGGTGACGAACTAAGAATAAAAGTGGCACTACGCCATTCTTTCCTACGGATGTCGTACAAGGTGACTAAGGGAAGTAAGTAATTATCATCCATTGCATGACTGGTTAGCCGTGTGCGGCCGGCACCAAGAATAGCTCCACCCCGTCTCTTCCTGTGGGAGTCGTAAAAGCCGACTAAAGGATTACCGGGGGACCGGGCAGCAGCGTTCCCCTGTGTACTAAAAACATCCACTGCGATCGCCAACCCGCCTGCCAAGCGTGGCGATTATGGCAATACCCCCCCATATGAGTGCACACACACACACATCGGCCCCCAGTCACGGCAGCTCCGCTATTCCGTGGCCTAACGGTAGCGGGCCCGGTAACGGCGGAGCAGGGGGTGCTAAGAATCTCCGGTCGCGATCCGGCTACCAGAAACGACTTCTGGCCCTGGTAACACACAACGTCAGGACACTGAGGACTGACGAGAGGATCACCGCGCTGGAAGAGGAGCTGAGCAAGATCCGATGGGACGTTGTAGGATTATCAGAAGTGCGAAGACAGGGTGAGGGCACGATAATCCTCCAGTCGGGTAACTTGCTCTTCCACCGGGAGGGCGACCAACAGTCCCAGGGTGGTGTCGGGTTTATCGTTCGCAAGTCTCTCATAGGTAACGTGGAGAAGATTGAGAGTGTGTCGAGTAGGGTAGCGTACCTTATACTCAGAATAACCAAAAGGTATTCGCTGAAGGTCATACAGGTTTACGCACCGACCTCGACACATTCCGACGACGAAGTGGAGGCCCTTTACGAGGACATCTCGAAAGCCATTCACGCGTCTAAAAGTCACTTCACGGTGGTTATGGGAGATTTCAACGCAAAACTAGGCATAAGGAGAGACGATGAGCTGAAGGTGGGGCAATATGGATTTGGGCAGAGGAACCACAGGGGCCAGATGCTGTCTGATTTTCTGGAGAAGGAAGGCCTCTTTATGATGAATTCCTTCTTCAGGAAACAGCCCCAGCGAAAATGGACCTGGATTAGCCCTGATGGTTCAGTGAAAAATGAGATCGACTTCATCTTAACGGACAAACGACAGATATTCAATGATGTCTCAGTGATCAGCAGGATTAAAACTTGGAGTGATCACCGCTTAGTTAGAGGCATATTGAATCTAAATATGAAAGTCGAGAGGTCACGCTTGATGAGGTCTACGCTCCGACCAACACGTGCTCAATACCAGAACCCCGAAAACTTTCAGCTTGAACTACAAAATCGCTTTCAATGCCTAGACGAGTGCGATTCAGTGAACGATATGAACAACAGGTTCGTGGAAACTGTCCAAGCGGTCTGGTCGACCCTTTTTAAGACCAGTCGCGTCAATAGGACTCAAAAGCTTTCGGACCAAACTCTTAAGCTCATAGCGACACGGACAGAAATGACGGTGCAGTCTTCGACTGATTGGTCCAATCAGAGGCGACTAAACAGACAGATCTCCAAGTCTATGTGACGAGACATTCGCCGATTTAATACCTTGCGTATTAAAGAGGCGATAGAGCGGAACCAAGGTTCCAAAGTGTTCGCAAGAGATCTGTCTGTTGGGAAAAGCCAGTTGACCAAGCTGAAGACCAATGATGGTACTGTTGTTTCTTCCAAAGATGAGTTATTAAGAGAGGTCCACGAGTTCTATGGACAGTTATACAGATCCCAGAACCCTGTTGTCAGCTTGGTCCATGAGCCCAGATCCAAGCTAACTCGGCACTATACCGAAGATATCCCGGACGTCAGCCTGTACGAGATCAGAATGGCTCTCAAACAACTAAAGGACGGAAAGGCACCGGGAGACGACGGAATTACTATAGAGCTTCTGAGGGCAGGCGGAAAGCCGGTCCTCAAAGCCCTTCAGAGGCTATTCAATTCCGTCGTTCTCGGGGGCGACGTTCCAGAATCGTGGACCAGGAGCTTGGTGGTGCTGTTCTTCAAGAAAGATGACAGAACCCTCTTGAAGAATTACAGACCCATCTCGCTCTTGAGCCATGTCTATAAGTTGTTCTCGAGGGTCATTACAAATCGACTCACGCGCAGGCTTGACGACTTCCAGCCTCCCGAACAAGCCGGTTTCCGAAAAGGCTATAGTACCGTAGACCACATACATACGCTGCGCCAGATTATACAGAAGACCGAGGAGTATAATCGGCCTCTGTGTCTAGCGTTTGTGGACTACGAGAAAGCCTTCGATTCGATCGAAACTTGGGCGGTGCTGCAATCCCTTCAGCGGTGCCAAATTGACTATCGATACATCGAAGTGTTGAAGTGTTTGTATAGAAACGCCACTATGTCTGTCCGAGTTCAGGACAAGAGCACGAAACCGATCCAACTGCAGAAAGGTGTTAGACAGGGAGACGTCATGTCCCCGAAACTCTTCACCACTGCATTGGAAGATGTTTTCAAGCTCTTGGACTGGACCGGATTAGGCATCAACATAAATGGCGAATACATCACTCACCTTCGATTTGCAGATGATATCGTGGTCATGGCAGAATCGCTGGAGGACCTTGGTACCATGCTCAACGACCTCAGCCGTGTCTCCCGACTAGTGGGTCTAAAAATGAACATGGACAAGACGAAAGTCATGTCTAATATCCATGTCATTTCAGCACCGGTTCTGGTCGGGAGCTCGCTTCTCGAAGTTGTCGACCACTATGTATACCTGGGACAAACTGTCCAGTTAGGTAGGCACAACTTCGAGAAAGAGGTCGATCGACGAATCCAGCTCGGCTGGGCAGCGTTCGGGAAGCTGAGGGAGATCTTCTTGTCCAATATTCCACAGTGTCTGAAGACGAAGGTCTACGACCAGTGTGTGTTACCAGTGATGACTTACGGCACAGAGGCGTGGTCTCTGAATGTTGGCCTTATGTCAAGACTTAAAGTCGCTCAGCGTGCTATGGAGCGGGCTATGCTTGGGATCTCTCTACGTGATAAGATCCGTAATACGGAAATCCGTAGGAGAACGGGAGTGACCGACATAGCCCGCCGGGTCAGCATGCTGAAGTGGCAATGGGCAGGCCACATCGCTCGACGAACCGACAACCGTTGAAAGAAAGGTTCTCGAGTGGCGACCGCGTAACGGACGGCGCAGTGTAGGACGGCCTCCCACCAGGTGGACCGATGACCTGGTCAAAGTGGCAGGCGTTGGATGCAGGCGGCACAGGACCGTTCACTGTGGCGTTCTCTTGGGGAGGCCTATGTCCAGCAGTGGACGATAAAAGGCTGATGGATGGATGGATGGATGGATGCATGACTGGTGGTAGGGCAGGGTACCAAGTGGAAGTACTCACTTGCTGACGGGCCCGAGCGGGTTGGTACCACTATCTCCCGTGTGACCGGCCATGAAATACATCGGTGTGTTTTGGTTGTAGCAGGAGATAGCCGTTTATTCTTGCATTTCATATCTATGAAATGAAATGGTGAGCAACGACTTGACAATACTCCCGGCATCTATAGTTGAGTCCATGAGCGACCGTTACCATTCACCATTAGGTCGGCCGTGGCTCGCCTGCTCCCATAAGCAATACAGAAAAAAATACTTTGGAAAATCCAAAAGTGCACGCCTCATAATCTTCATTTTTCACAATAAAATTGATTATTTGATAAGTAACTAATAATGTATTGGTCTTACTAAGTAGTTTTCAATAAATCACATAGATAGCGCTAATTTCAAAAACTACTAATAAGGTTTTCATGTCTTATACGCCATCTAGCGCTAATTTTAAGAAGTATTTTTTTCTATATATATATGTCTATAGAAATAGTTAAAGTAATTCTCACCAAATAAGATAATATAGCGTAGCGCTGGTTTTAGAGTCGATCGTAAATATTCACTATTTTTTTGTTTATTTAATAACAATTAAACCACATCGAATCAGACCGTGAAAAGTAATAGGGCTCTATTCGTGATCATACTAATAAGTAAAATAAAAAAAAAAGACTCGATTAGTAAAGTATCGTGGTCGTTATCGTGTTAACATACATTACCTACAACAAACGGACGTCCAAGTCATAACTTTTTCAAACAGTTTTTTAACTAGTTTAAAAAATGGCAAATCAGTTTTTCTTCGTGAAACGAGAATAGTACAAACCTCAACGCTTCGCTTATGAGGCGTGCAAAATTTTATGTACTCATAAAATCTAATAATTATATTATTACAACGGGCTTGAGAAAAAACAAAAATTCATAATAGAATAAGAGTTACCTAAACAGATTTATTACTGGCAATACTGGTTTAGAGGCCGAAAAAATTTTTTAGAGCCGGCTGGCAACGTGCCCAAAATAGATAAAATCAGACAGCACACGTTTCAACTTCCATCAAGGTCAACTCAATGTATATTAAAGTTTGCAAATGTTTTAACTTTATTGAGGTAATGATAAGTGATATTTATAAATATAATAAGATCATCTTGTTCTGATACTTACAGCATTTCTTACAGAAACCTAGTGACGTGCATAGACTTCAAATTGTAGTTTAAATTCTCAGTCCTTATGTCCGTGTGGTGATGGACTAAGAATACAAGTGTCACCACCCCATTCTTTCCCACGGGTGTCGTACGAGGCGACCAAGAGAAGAAAGCAATTATCATCCATAGCATTACTGGTGGTAGGGCTGGGTACCAAGTGGGAATACTCGCTTGCTTTCGGGTCCGAGCGGGTTGGTACCATCATCTTCCGTGTGACCGGCGATGAAGCACGTCAGTGTGATTTGGTTGTAGCGGGAGATAGAGAGAGAGAACCGTTAATTGTTTCATTTCATATATGGGAAACCAGCATTTGCCCGCGGCTCCGCCGCAGCCAAAAGCTATGTTTTGGTTATATCTCAGGTTCCCGATATAGTAGCGGGATAAAATGTATACCAGTTGTTAAGTCTAATTAAGAGCTATCAAACAAAAAAAGTTGCATTATAATCCGTTCAGTAGTTTTTGCGTGATGCGCGAACAAACAAACAGATAAACGGACAAACAGATAAAAATCTAATAAAAATCGTTTTGTGTTTAGACACGCCTATATAGCCCATTACACTTACATATTTTCTTAAATGTACAGACACAACTTAAATGTACTTTTTTTAGGTGGGCAAAAGTTTCCTACCGCATGGTGACCATTTGGCGGAGCCATGACCGGGGGCGTGTGCACCACCCGTGAAGGGAAAAGTCCCTCGACCAACTCAGAGAGGAAGCCCGGCTAGAGGGTCTCCGTAAGGGGGGGGGGGGCTGGGCGCGGAGCTTGTTAAGAGCCGCGCGGTACGGGCGTCCCCAGGGGTCACGCTCGAGACCCTCCAGCATCTCCTGCCTTTTTGCATCTTTGGCGCGACAGATGGCCAGCTTTAACGCGGCGCGCGCACTGCTGTACGCCGCATACAGCCGGCCCTCCCGCTCTTCGTCGCGGATTCGGCGACGTCGGCTGCGGGTGTAGGACCTCCGGGCACGAATACAGGCTGCACGGAGGTCCGCCAGCTCTGGGGACCACCAGTAAACCCCCTTCCGTCGAGGCGAGCGCCGCACGCGGGAGATTAAACTAGCCTTTGTCAGCGGCTTTGCCGCAGCCAAAAGCTAGTTTTTCGGTTATATTTCAGGTTCCCGATATAGTAGCGGGATAAAATGTCTACCAGTTTTTAAGAAAATCAAGGCCTTTCAAATAAAAAAAGTTGCATCAAAATCCATCTAGTAGTTCTTTTAAATAAATTCTAAATAAAAATTCTAGTTTAAATAATTTTCTAGTTTTTTTGGTTATATCTCAGGTTCTCGATATAGTAGCGGGATAAAATGTATACCAGTTTTTAAGTCTAATCAAGGCCTTTCAAATAAAAAAAGATGCATCAAAATCCGTTCAGTAGTTTTTGTGTGATGCGCGAACAAACAAACAGACAAACAAATAAACAGACAAACAGACAAAATTTCTGAAAAAAATGTTTTGTGTTTAGACATGCCTATATTGCCTATATAGCCTATTACAGTCATTTTTTTTCAAATATCTTAAATGTACAGACACAGCTCTGTTACAGCTTTATAATAGTATAGATAAAGAAAATTTTGAAAATGAAAATAAAAAATTAAAATTTTTCCTTGGAAGTACGGTATTGTTAGTATCTTTATACAGCCACCGCTTACTATCAGGTAAGCTGTATGTTCGTTTTCCACCAGCACGTATAAAAACCTTGTACTCGTATTTTACTATGTTTTTATGAACTCGCTTTTTTGTTTGTCTGTCCGGGTTGAATTTTGTAATTGATGTTAAACTAACTTCCCGATGAGCTAGATACTTGAAATTTGGACCAAAGCTCAGAAGTGGATGGCAATGCATGAAAATGTGAAAAAAGAAGAAGAAAAAAAGCCTAAAAAGAAGAAAATAATAACAATAAAAAATATACTATGTTCTGGGGATTCCCAACCTTTTTTTCAACAAGTCTCCCTGGCTATGGACAATATTTTCATGTCCTCGGAGCACGTACGATACGCAATTGTTTTCTGAGTGATGGATATAAGCGAACTTTATGTTGACAATGACTGACGACGTCACATTTTGAAACACCGACTTGACCGACTGTATTAATAAATATCTGATGTAGGTATTTCTTTTTTGGAAATATCATAAGTACGTATGTCCTCTTATTGGGAACTTTAACAGTTTTTATCAGTTATTTTGATATTTTATATGTAAGTATATTGTTTAAGCATTTGAGATGATTAGCAACATAAAGTTTTATTTCTAATCAATACTGTTCCACTACAAGTCTCCTCTTTAAAGTGATAGGGATTCAGGCCTTAATCCACCACGCTGGCCCGGTGCGCTTTTTTTCATAAGCCGTCAAGCAAATCTCTCAGGCATACAGGGTACCTCATGATGTTTTTCTTCACCTAGCAGTGATAATTTGGAACACACATTCTCAAAAAAATCTTGAAATGTCAGATTTGAGAGCCATGACAGCTGTCACTTTAGTCCAGTTTAGAAAGCGTAAATGAAAAAAGTATGATTACAGAACTCTTGTGAGTAAGGTCGTTACATTTTTATTGTAAGTAGACACAGGTGGTAAGTAGTACAGTAATAAGTTACAGTGATATAAAATATCGCAGTGTTTTCATTGCTCGATATACAATGTGATACAAACAGTATGTTCATGTATGTTATGTTTCCGAGAATCCTCTTAAGCTCTGTAATATGTATATTGTTCGTAAAACATGTTCTACTTGTATTTCATTTCTAGTAATGTACCTGTAAACAAGTTGTAAGTGGGATCATAAAATGTAAACAAGTGGTAAGTGGAAACTTAGTTAATAATTTTAATTACAATATTCCTGTTGCACTGTCTGTGTTATGGGTGTCGACACTTCTGCATAATTACTAATTACATATTACACTATATCACGACGATGATTAATATCACGACTCATTGCAAAACATGGAATATTTATCACCCATCCTAACAGTATTTTTAATTGTAGTTTGAGTATGAGGATTTACGGATGTAAAAAAAGTGTGTGTGTACTTATGTACACGCGTTAGAAGTTATACCTACTTCTTTGGTGTAACAAGATAAAAATATTTTCAAAAATGTTATCTTTCGCCATAATATTTGTAGAAAAAACGACACTAACAATAGAAAAAAGGTATTTAATACATTGAAAGTTTTATTATAACGCATTATCTAGTTATATAAAGTTTATTTAAATATCACAAAAAAACTAAAATGTTGACTATAGCTAACTTGAGGGTGTCGGTTTTTCGTGACGGTGTGCGCGCGCATCGTAAAAATTTACCCTCATCATTTTTCCCTATCGCGTCAAAAAAAGTATAACTTCAAAAATAGTCTAATGTACTCTTCATTTTTTTTTCTAGTTTTAGTAAGACGAATGTATCAAGGAAGGGATTAAGTATACAATTGGCTGCTACTTAATCTTAAACAAGGATTTGTATTAAACATAAAAAAAGGTAATTGGTGAATGACATCCAATTGCAATGATACAGTTAGGTTATACCATTTTCATTCAAATCATAGAACCATAGCTTTATGGTCAACACCCATTGTGTTATATGTTACTATTACATATATACATCAATGTTTAACACCTTTGTTCCATCGCTCATCACAAACAATTCATCAAAATTTTGAATCAGTTTGCGTGCATCTGATTAGAGTCAACGAACCAACGACATAAACTATGTAACCACGTGAAATGTCGCGCTACCGTTTGAACTCAAATTATATGAGTAGCTGGTACTTAAATTTTACCTAATTAACATTAATTACGTACCTACAAAACTTTAGTTATGTACAATAACTGGGAGCTTGTCCTCATAAGGTCAATTCTATTTTGCGTGAATACAGGTAATTCTTTGTCGCAAATGCTTCGTTTTCCTATCATTAAAGTAATTTTCATTTGGAATGAATAAGGTGAAATAAAAAAGTTTCTAAAAGTACTGTAACACATTTAGAGGTTTATTGCCCTACGGTGAAACAGAATCTGATATTTTCATTTAATTATTAAGAACTGGCAATTGAAAAACCAGCAATATAACGGACCAAAGCATTTGACATGCTTAGCCATTATAAATTAAACAGAAAGTGCGAAAATGTGAAATCGAAAATAAACTATATGCTCAAAAATAACCTGTCCTGCTCGGGACTGTTAATTTTGGAACACATATCAAGAAAAAACACTATTTTTAATAATATATACACATCAAGAAAAAACACTATTTTTGATGCCATTTTCGTTACATAAACTAGTTAAAAAACTGTTTAAAAAGTTCTATCTTGGACGTCCGTGTGTTGTAGGTAACACGATAACGACCGAAATACTTTACTAATCTTGTTTTTTTTTATTATTTTACGATTCAGTATAATTACGAATAGAGCCCTATCACTTTTCACGGTCTGATTCAAGGTGGTTTAATTGTTATTAAATAAAAAAAAATTGTGAATATTTACGGTCAATTCGATGGCACTAACCAGTGGTACACTAAAACCAGCGCTATAACTTATTTCGTGAGAACTACTTCTATAGACCAATATAGTAACACTTCTTAAAATTAGCGCTAGATGGCGTATAAGACACGAGAACCACATTAGTAGATACTTTTTGAAATTAGCGCTATCTATGTGATTTATTGAAAACTACTTAGTAAGACCAATACATTATTAGTTACTTATCAAATAATCAATTTTATTGTGAAAAATGAAGATTATGACGCGTGCAGTTTTGGATTTTCCAAAATATTTATTTTATCCTTAGGATTCCTCTGTCTACAACCAGGACACTTTCAAGGCGAAGCAAATTCTCTTATGTGCACTAGTTAGACCAAGGCCTTCTAGTCTGAGTTTGGTATGCACCTGGTTACATCTGTCTGGTTTCTATTGCTCTATCTATCTTTACGCTTTAAAGGCCGCCATCATAATTAGTAGGTGTCCTAGTATTGAACTTATAACTTTGATGTTGTATACCGTTTTGGTTGAAATCAGCACGATTGTAAAGCGATCTAATTTTATAATCATTCTAGCTCAGCAACTATGAATTTTATTTCACTACGTATTATTGTTAGTTATTGACCTTGTTCTATGTTTTTAAAACTAAGTATAGAGATGACATCCTCGCCTATTTTAGCTCGCAGATGTTTTCAATTTGTTATGCAAAAGCTTTTTTTACGGTTCATGTACATTCCGTATTCCGTATGGTGAGAGTGACAGTATGCTCATGGAAGTGAGTGTATGCATTTTTTCAGTTCTCTATTTTTTTTTAAATAACCAACACCCTCCTTTATGGAATAATCCTTGTATCGTGGGGGACTTCACAAACATATAATTTCACGGACACAAAGTACCACCCACACTCAGAACAGCTAGTTGTGGATAACACAAAGAGTTGTCCTGTGTGGGAATCGAACCCACAACACTCGGGCGGGAAGCCGGTATCTAAGCCACTCCGCCATCTGTGCAGTGCGAATGATGTTATTGTTTGCTTATTTTTTCACTTGCTTCCTTGCTCTTAGGATGACAAGTGAACTCACAGAACTCAGGTTGGTTTATAGTTAAGTGCCTGGAATAGAATGAGGCGGTTATAATATCTACATGTAGGTATTCTTTTACTCTGTTAGGTACGGCAGCCGTGGGGGGACTTTAGAATTGTCCCACCCCTCTCCACCCATGGGAGTCGTAAGAGCCGACTGAGGGAATACCGGGGGAGAGGGCAGCAGCACTTCTTCGAGTATTAACAACATCCACAGCGATGGCCAACCCGCCTGCCAACGTGGCGATTACGGCACTATCCCCCATGCTTGGGGAGGCCTATGTTCAGCAGTGGACTTTAAAAGGCTGATGGATGGATGGAGGTACGGCATTTTTTTAAACTACGTGGGTGGCAAACTGAAGGTAAGCGGTTACCATAGCCTATAGACGCTATCAACACCTGAGATATCACTCGCGAGACACCATCTCCCAGGAAAGGTTAAGAGGTGGATAGGAAGGATAATTAGAAGAGGATTCCTGGCTGTGCGGTTAGGTACATTTTTTCCCGACTTAACAAAAATAAAGGTCTATCTATAGTGATGAACCTACTGTTATTGCTATATTTACCCGACTGCGGCGAGGTCCAAAGAGAGGGTTGTGTTATTTGGACTTGTACGTATCTATGTCCGCTCATAACTGATAGAAACGTCATTAGAATCGTCTTGATGGCGCGAGTGTCACAAACTCAAAATGGCGGATTTTATGTGCTTTAATGTGCGGGCTAAAGAAACTTTTTTATAATACCTTCGAGGATCCTCTTTATCAAAATAAAAGACTTTAAAACGCAAGTACAAAATATATACAATCTATATATTTGAAAACAGTTTAGAGTACCCAACAAATCGTATATTTGTAATTTTGTACCAAAAAAGCAGGAAATAAAAGGCGTAACTAAAATCCGACTGCGATGCAAATATACCAATTGAATCTAGATTAAAATGAATCCAAAAAAACACAGCCAACGTTAGGGATGCCGTGCCCTTAATCAAGCAGAAGGAAGCGGAGGAGAGGGCCAGAGAGGTAAATCCCCTCGCTGACCCGAACCGCCGCCAGCAATGCTGATGCTACGCCTGGCTGCGGGTGGATAGACCGGGGAACGTTCACTACCCAAAATGCCTCCCGCGAAGGTGCGACGCTCCCTTGGCGCAAGCGTAGCTGAAAGAGGGTACCCGAAAGGGTAAGCCGCCGATGGACCACTGAAGTAATGTCTACCAGTTCCAGTGGGCGGCCAATACAGGCGGAGAGACGGTACACGGCGGGTTTATTTAGTGGCTGAGGGCGCCACACTACCCTGTTCGTTGCCCCGAACGGCGGGAACGGCGGGGTTCGGTTAGGAACATTTTTTCCCGCCCTAACAAAAAAAAAAACAAAAAGAGGCTATATATGCTGTGTCTAAACAAGAAACATTTTTTTTTTAGATTTTTTGTCTGTTTGTTCGTTTGCGCATCACGCAAAACTACTGAACGGATATTGATGCAACTTGGTTTTCTTTTTATTTATTTTTTATTTAATAGCTCTTGATTAGAGATACATTTTATCCCGCTACTATACCGGGAACCTGAAATATAGCCTAAAACTAGTTTTTGGATGCGGCGCAGCCGTCGGCAAAGGATAGTTACCTTTTTTTCTAAATAGTTTGTAATAAAAGTAAGTATTTACATGTGTATGTAGGTACTTTGTTAGACGACTACACTAACATACCCACAAAGCGTTATAATACGCAGACTGATTCTCACTCGTATTAACACGAGTGTCCTCATTGATGTTATTAAAATAAAACGATGAGCGTTGCGTATGTGTAAACGTAGTGTTATATGCTCTTTATGTATGTGTGCCAAAACAAAGCAATACACACTGGTTGAACCTCCATGGGTTGAACTATTGTTTGCCGACATCCGTGTTTCCTTACAATTATTGTTTCTAAATGGGGATGTTTACTGCCATCATTTTACGATAGATGGCATATTATCGACATGGCCATTGCAAACTGTCATTTCCATACAAACTGTAACCTCTAGTTTGGTAATTTAGAAACCATTATGTGAGAAATTTTGTGGCTACCACCATAGCGTCTTTCAATTCTTTAATCTTCCAGGTACTATGCTTACATTATTTTTCCCCTGTTGGACTCAGTAGGTCTCTCCTCAGATTGATTAAAGCCGTAGTGCACCACGCTTCCCAATAGGCGCTTGGCAGATCTCACAAGTCCTAGAGTACCTACCTAACCAATCTGTTGGTTTCTTACCATGTTTTCTTTCACCTAAGTACCTAGGTATGCTATTATGCTTACATTAAAACGAATGCACCAAAGTGAAATTTAAAAGTAATCAGTGGATTAGGTACCTACTAAGTCTAGAAAATAATACTTACCTAGGTAGTTAGTTTTGGATTTGTAAAGAAAACTAACTGCAGGCGGTTGACACATTTTGATGTAGGTAAGTGCCTACCTATTTTATTTATCCATAACCATGGACGCATAAAGGAACCTTTTTATTAAGTCCATTCCATAACTTACATTTTTATTTTTGCATAAATCGTAACCTTACCTACACACAATTTATTGAGTTGCCACAATCTTATAGGTACTAAAATGAAATTCTGATGGGATAACCTCTCTGCAAAAATGTATTTCGTTTACATAGACTAAGTAATATGTAAGTGTAATTAATTATAATGACGTAATAATTATACTTATTATTATGTAACTCTAACTAGCCATTTTAAAGTGGATTGTACCTATATTATATAGTTGAGAGTTTAAAATGAAATGCTGAGAACGTCGACATTACTTTCGAGAACATTCTAAAACAATATTATTATTGTATTGTAGAGATTGACGTATAGTAGGTACCTACCTACCTACTTAGATAGGTATTTATTTACTTATTCTTTACAAAAAACCGGTTTGTACTAATGTTGTTACGATGCGCGACGCCACAAATTATGACCTTGCTTAATAGTTATAACTATAAATACTAACTGAGTAAATATAAGTTTGGATATTTTACGAACTATAATTCTGCAGTTGGGACATCTATTGAAATCTTGTAGGTACCTAACATTATCTTTTGTAACCAGTCTGGGAAAGCGTAATAGTACAATAGTGGCTGCATAGATGGCAGTATAGGTTCACACTATAGCTATAAGTAGGTACTTTTAATAACAAAGTGTGGAATAAATAATGAAAATGAAAGATAATGATAATATTTACCAATGCATTTTTCGCAACCCACTCTTGTCCCTCAGACTTTAGCCTTAGTTCACCAAACTGGACCGTGCAAGTTGGCAGACAGGCATCAGCTAGATGTAGGTATCTATATAAAATATATAGGTAGGTAGGTATTAATGGAAGAATCGTCGAATTTACCATCTTATGCAATCCCCGAGGGACTCTGTAAAGTAAATGGATCACTAGTTTCCTACACAGTCGGAGCATCAAAGTCATAGTAGACGGCTGTTGCTCCGATACGTGATTTTTCCATAGAATAAATTACATTCTGGAGTAATTAATAAAATATATAGTTTAATAGAAATTTTACACGTATTAATAAAACTGATAGATAAGTAAGACAAACTACCTCGAGTCCACAAAGATTTTCGACCAGTGCACAGGTAGGACACCTGTTCAGGACTGCTCAGTGAAAACTTGCTGACCACAGACTAGGAAGGAATATTGCTGACTGAGCAAAATGAAACTACAGTAATGATGGAGGAACTTCACAAAAAAGTTTTCTCAAATATTAATGTCCTAAAAATAGTTCTGGCTGATATGTTTTTAAAACTGAAACGACAGGCAAGCACAAGCCCCTCAGACTAAGAACTTAATAGACGGAGCCACGGTGTGGCCGCACTTGAAACAGCAATATTTTTTTTAAATGTTGCCGTGTTGACAAATATTTAACCATATTTAGCCAAATTAAACGATAGTTAGAATGAGGTCTGTAACTTGGTCGTAAATAAGAAACTCTTCGTAACAAATATTTTATTGAAAATTACAATGTTTATCAAAATAATTATTTAAAAGTAAATCTACCACCCCTTCTATTCATCCAACCGTCAGTCTTTAAACGTCCACTGCTGGATATTGGCCTCCCCAAGAGAGCACCAGAACCAGCGGGCTTGTGCTGACTGCATCCAACAGCTCCCTGCAGCTTTGACCAAATATTTGGTCCATCTGGTGGGAGGCACGCTACGCTGTCCGATACGTGGTCGCCACTCGAAAACCTTTTCCCCAACGGTTGTCGGTTCGTCGAGCGATATGGCCTGCCCATTGCCACTTCAGCATGCAAACCCGGCGGGCTATGTCGGATATTCACGTTCTACCTCCGTAATATCAATTCGATCACGTAGAGAAATACCAAGACTGAATGAGCCTTGATGCAAGATAAGTATTGCTTCTCCATAAATTGCCGTTCTGTTCGATATCTCATCTGGTAAATAATAATAATAATAACGTCTTTATTTTACACCAGATAGCAAAACAAACAGTAACTTATAAAAATAAAAATAGTAATATTGTACAATTGGCGGTCCTATCGCACAGGGCAATTTCTTCCGGACAACCATTGGATGGAAAAGAATATGCAGACTAAGAGTTAGGAGGGCAGCTTGTGGTGTAAAAAGAACCATTTTATAGTATATATACATATATAAACAGATATGAATACACTTAAATAAATACATACATACAAATAGATACATATATACAGATACATACATACCATATATAGTTATAGATTAATATTATATAGCACATAAGTATGATACATAACTACCATATAGCTACTAGAAATCAGATGATACTATCCGAAAGAATCTCAAAAATTGGAGTTGAGATAGTGTTTTTTTACTAACTTTTTAAAAGTAGCTAGTTATTCAGCGTGGCGCACACTTCTAGGCAATGCATTCCAAAGTTGAATTGCTTGGACAGAAAAGGACTTGGCTTGAAATGTTGTTGAATGCATGGGCGTTTTTAATAATAAATTCTCGGATGATCTAAGGAGTCTCGAATGCGAGTCATGCAAGAACACAAAACGTTCTTTAAGATACGAAGGAGTAAGAGGGTTAAACAAAATATTGTAGAGAAGAAATAGTATATGAGAATTCCGGCGAAGTCGTATCGGCAACCAATTGAGCTTATTACGAAATTCAGATATATGGTCATATTTGCGCAATCCAAATATGAACCTGATACAGAGATTTTGAAGTCGCTCAAGTTTATTAAGTTGGTCTTCTGTGAGGTCAAGATAGCTGGCATCAGCATAATCAAGGATAGGAAAGAAAAGGGACTGAGCAAGCGCTGTTTTCGTAGTAATTGGCAGAAGATTGCGTAATCTTCGCAGGGACCCAGTAGAAGCAAACAATTTTTGCTTAGTTCCTGGATTTGTGGACTCCAGGTTAGGCACCTATCAATATATATACCCAGGTCTTTAACATTGTCACTGTACGGAATGAATACTCTATTAAACAGGATACGTGGCAATTGTAACCAGTTAATTTTTGATACCATCCTAGAGCTACCGATTATTATGGCCTGAGTTTTTAAGGGATTTACTGTTAAGCCATAGGATGAACTCCAGTCACAAATACTGTCAAGGTCTTCATTAAATCTTCCAATAGCTTCTGTTAACCTGCTTAAAGGAGCTCGGCAGTAGATTTACAGATCATCAGCATAAAGGTGGTAGGAAGAAATGACTTTGTCAGTGATAGAGTTTATGTAAACTGCGAAAAGTAGCGGAGAGAGAACGCACAGAAAGAGAAGGCACACCAGCAAGCGTAGAGCACCAAGAAGAGACAATGCCTTCAATATAAATGCGTTGCCATACAGGTAACTATGAAACCAACCAACAGCTGTTGGAGATATGTTAAGGGAACGCAAAATGCCAAGCAGGACATCAAAGTCGACGGTGTTAAAAGCGTTACTAAAGTCAAGAAGAGCCAAGACTGCTAGTTCCCCTTTCTCCATAGCTAGCCTAATGTCCTCCGTAATATGAACCAGGGTTGTAGTGGTGCTATGACCAGGTCGGAAACCCGATTGGAGTGGGTTAAGGAGTTGGTTATCTGAGAGGAAACTACTAAGCTGGGATTGGATGTAAAATAATAATAAGTTATATTTAATAAAATAAAAGTACACAAGAATACAATTAAATTATCTTTTCTTTTTTTTCTGGGTCAAATACGAGTAAGTAAAGAATTATCATCCTTCCAGCGCTGATTTAATTAATTAAATAAGAACTTTTTTTTTTATTGCATTTAGTGGCAGACGAGCCACGGCCCATCTGATGGTAAATGACAACCGTCGCTCATGGACTCAACTATACTGAGAGTATTGTCAAGCCGCTGCTCACCATTTCATTTTACCGATATGAAATAAAATGGTAATTTTTTATCATCATCTCATAAAATTTAATAGTAAAGTGAAAACTGGGCAAATTAAATTCGCAATAAGGCAACACCGAAACAATTCTCAGTAATAGAAATTTAGCTAGAAAACGTGTTTTGCGAGTGTATCTTAGTAGCAATTATTAATTACGAGAAAAGCCCATTTTATATCACTTTATAGCATTCAATCATTAAATTATTTCATTTTCGACTACATATGAATATACCTCTATTTTTTCGCTTGCTGTAGCTTTTGTAGCATAATAGGTACACTATTTTGCAAGCACTATTATCACGTAGTCTTTTTCTCAAAACACTGATTTAATACGTAAATATAATGTAAAACCCGAATTTTTATACAAATGTTCGATTATGTCAGTTGAATCGTGACAGACAAAGCATTTTGACATCGTGACAATACCAAAAACTGGCCACCCCGACAAAGGCAAAAATCTATGACTTTGTCTGTTTTTTGCGCCAGTAAATTGTATCTTGTGTTCTCACTCATACATGTCAAAGAATTTTCTTCGCTCTGTCTATTTTATTATATTTAGTCTGAGACAAGCCCACATTTTGTGATTTCTGCACAAAACTCCTTTATAGTTTCTATTTTAATAGGGTATATAATATAGACTTAGTATACTGCAGACTCGCTACTATTTTGACACTAAGGTTGAAGTAAAGGGTAAATATGTGCAATATTAGGTCTTAGCAAGAGTGAGCGAGACACAATCATGTTTAAGTTTTTTTTCCTTTTCGCGTATGCGTTATTTTTATTTGGACCCAATCAACTGGGTCCCAATAATAAGGTGGCCAACCGTCTTCATCATAGGTATGTAAGCTTGTTTTTGTATTTACGTAAAAAAATAAAACCTTTATTAATCACGTTATATACACTAATCTTACACGCTTAATACATTTTAAGCAAAATATAGGCATCACTTTTTTTTTTATTGTATGTAGTGGCAGACGAACCACGGCCCATTTGATGGTAAATGGTATCTAATCGTCGCTCATGGACTCAAGTATACCGAGAGTATTGTCAAGCCGCTGCTCACCATTTCATTTTACATTTATATGAAATGAAACAATAAACGGTTCTCTCTCTCTATCTCCTGCTACAACCAAAACACACCGACGTGCTTCATCGCCGGTCACACAGAAAATGGAGATACCAACCCGCTCGAACCCGAAAGCAAACGAGTATTCCCACTTGGTAGCCAGCCCTACCACCAGTAATGCAATGGATGATAATTGCTTACTTCCCTTAGTCACCTCGTACGAGGGAAAGAATGGGGTGGTGACACTTGTATTCTTAGTCCGTCACCACACGGACAAACAACAACTTCTTTTGTCCTGTCATTCTTGTATCCGGCTAAAACAGGTAGTACATTTTTAGCTCAAAAAGTTATAATCATAGTTATCTTTTTATTAATCCGGTTATCATATGTCAAACTATTGCTATCTGGACACTGCATACGCTGATAGCGTGTCTATAATATCCTCTGTTCACGGGTACAGGGTAACTATAAAAATGAGTATAAACGTTCTTAAATATATTATGACAATGACGCATTTGTAATCCAATAGCAGGTCATCTGCAGCAAAGATTACAATACCCAAAATCTGCAGTAGGTTTTATTGCATCGAGAATTATTGATGAGTTCTACACTCAATATCTATTTGTGGTTTTTTCAAAGATGATTATACTACCCAATTGCATCCCCAAAATTGATGTTGGCATTGTTTGCACAAAATGCCACGACTTATGCAGTAAAATTTATATTCTGTCATACTTTTCCCAATTCATTACTGTCCCACCGTTGGGCACGGGTCTGTTCTCGAGTGAGAAGGATTTAGGTCATAGTCCACCACGTTGTACGGATACGGGGTACGGGTATGATACGGGTTAGAAAATTTCACAAGCCGTTGAGAAAGACCTGTGAAGTCTTCTAAACCCAGTCATCAGGAAAACATCACGATTTTTTCTTTCATGAATTTCTTGTAGGTACTCGTAATTCCAGGTCTCGACCTCTGACTGGGGATTGAACTCAATACCACGGTCTTTGCAGTCCTTTGTTTAAAAGAACAGTGTTTTTTAAAGTAATAATCCTTTTCAAAGATAAGAACTGCTGGCACATAACAATATCATACTTGGTATGTCTTGTTACAACAGAACTTCATGATTTACTTAGTTCAAGTGAATATACAGACCACATAATTAAACAGACTACATTGTAGTCCGGAGTGATTAATTAGAACTTATACTGTTAAAATTTAAAGATAAGAAGTGGTTAATCACACATATTCTGTCACTTATTATACGATGCAACACGACGTGTAAGTTATTCAGACATTAATTAGTTCGCACCTCACAATAGGATACGTTAATATTTAATATCATTGAGGTGCATTAGAAAGGTGTTGCCATTTCGCCATCAGCTAACGTCAAGCACAGATATTGGACCGACATTTCCTGGGAAATAAGATCGCTGAAGATAAATAACAATCGCTTCTTTAGAGAAGGTAGATTTTAACGGTATGCAAGTCAAGAAGACACAATTTTCGATATAGTAATATATATGAAAATATTTTATTCTTTCTACAGTTCTCTCTTCTCAAATATAAAATAAAAAGAACTATAACTACTTGTATTCCCAAATAAAGTGTGTGTGATTAATTTTAATTTACACGTAAACTTATTTGAAGTAAAGTTCTCTTTTTCCACTTTCACAAATAATTTGTTCTACGAAGTCACTTGTTTAAATCGGAATTGCATGTCGCAGTCGCGTGTTCGCTAAGTGAGATACATTAATACATTTTATATATAGAAAATTATTCTCGTCATTGTATCACTATCACGATAAAATAATTCTTTTATCGTGATTTTCACTCACTATGTTATTATGCCTTTGATTTTTCACGGCGTTCTCTAACGAGATCAATCGTTTCTAAAGGCAAAATTTGCTTACCAGCAGTGAAATTATGTTTTGCACGCCTCATAAGCGAAGCGTTGAGGTGGGTATTGCTCTCGTTTCATGCAGAACAACTGATTTTTCAAACTTAAAATGTCTCTATTTATCATATATTGCACTTGTAAAATAATATATACACACACATATCAAGAAAAAAACACTATTTTTGAAGCCATTTTAGTTATTTAAACTAGTTATAAAACTGTAATGTTATTTTTGACGCCATTTTTGTTATTTAAACTAGTTATAAAACTGTTTAAAAAAGTTCTGTCTTGGACGTCTGTTTGTTGTAGGTAATGTATGTTAAGACAATAACGACCGAAATACTTTCCTAATCGCGTATTTTTTTTCTTTTACAATACAGTACAACTACGAATAGCCCTATCACTTTTCACGGTCTGATTCGATGTGGTTTAATTGTTATTAAATAAACAAAAAAATAGTGAATATTTACGCTGGATTCGACAATAAAACCAGCGCTATCCTTATTTCGTGAGAAGTGTGAGAACTATTTCTATAGATCAATATAGAAATACTTTTTACAATAAGCGCTATATGGCGTATAAGACATGAAAACCATGAAATTAGCGCTATCTATGTGATTGATTGAAAACTACTTAGTAAGACCAATACATTATTAGTTACTTATCAAATAATCAATTTTATTGTGAAAAATGAAGATTATGAGGCGTGCACTTTTGGATTTTCCAAAGTATTTTTTATTGCCTATGGTGGCAGGCGAGCCAGCGGTCCATCGTGATGATAAGTAGTAACCGCCGCTCATGGATCCAGCAACACCTGAGGCAAAGCTAGACCGCTGCCTACTGGAAAGATAGTGCTCTTCTTAAACCTCTTTTAAAAAAGGACACGATATAGCGCTCTGGGAAATCCGCCGCAGGTAGTTCATTCCAGATTTTGCACGTACGTGGAAAATATGAACGCTGAAAACGTATGGCATTGCACTATACCGCTTCCAGGTGGTGTTGATGAACTTTTTTCGAAATACGGCGACCACGTGTGTTACGATGGTAGAACGGCGAAGATGGTACCAAATCAAACAATTCCTTGCACTCCCCGTGGTACAACCGCTAGGAAATGCAGAGGGAACCGAACTCCCTCCGCAATTCTAACGGCTCCAAGTCATCCGCTATCCATGCCCTGTAGAGCTCTCGATTTCGGATACAAGTTTTATCCGTCTTTCCTTTCGCATTTATATTTCCTACTTAACGCGAAGGAAAGTATTTTTTTTTATTGCATGTAGTGGCAAAAGAGCCACGGCCCATCAGATGGTAAATGGTAACCGTCGCCCTTGGACTCAACTATACCGAGAGTATTGTCAAGTCGCTGCTCACCATTTCATTTCACCGATATGAAATAAAATAATAAACGGCTATCTCCTGCTACAGCCAAAACGCAACGAACGTGACCGGGCATGAAGCACTCATGGCCGGTCACACGGGAGATGGTGGTACCAACCCGCTCGAGCCCGATACTAAGTGAGTACTCCCACTTGGTACCCAGCCCTACTATCAGTCATGCAATGGATGATAATTGCTTACTTCCCTTAGTCGCCTCATATGACACTCGTGGAAAAGAATGGGGTGGTGACAAATGTATTCTTAGTCCGTCACCAAACGGACAAAATATTTTCCCCATAAATAACAGATCAGCAAGTAATATTTTTTGCACGCCTCATTAACGAAGCGTTGAGGTGGGTACTACTCCCGTTTTGCACGGAACAACTGATTTTTCAAACTTAAAATGTCTCTATTTATCATATATTGCACTTGTAAAACAATATATACACACAAATGTTTGCCAATTCAGCCATCGTGACCCTTGCTCCTGACTGCGGCATCTGGACGGTATCCAGGAGATGCAGGTTCGAATCCTGCTCGTGACTGTTATTTTCGATTTCACATTTTTCACTTTGTGTTTAAATGTATGTTGCTAAGCATGTCAAATGCTAAAAATATATATAAAAATATCTAAATAGTTAAAAAATGTTTAAAAACAATTGTGTTGGACGTCCGTTTGTTGTAGGTAATGTATGTTAACAAGATAACAACCGAAATACTTTACTAATCGAGTCTTTTTTTTCCTTTTTGTCATGAGTATTACTTCGAATAGAGATCTATTACTTTTCACCGTCTGATTCGATGTGGTTTAATTGTTGTTAAATATTTAAAAAAATACTGAATATTTACGCTCGACGCGACACTAAAACCAGCGCCTTTCATGAGAACTACCTTTTTACGTACGTATAGCCATGGCCCAATAATACAGGACTGCTCAAATCGTTGACAGATTGCCGCAACTACGTCATATTGACGTCACATTTTCCTTGCCGTTTTTCAAATAAAATTATTTAGGGTAAATAATAACAGATGACAGCATTTTAAAAATAATAATACCAATCATTTACTCATCAAAAATGAATGTTTAATTGTTTACAGTAATTATAATTTCAGAATTTCTAGTCTAAATTGGTTTATTTTTATAAAAAGGAATCTTAGTTATTAATATGAGCAGAATCGTAGTTATTACGTCTGGCAGCATAGCGTGGTTGTTGTATATTATGACAGATACATGACAACTATCGCTTTTAGCCGTTTCTCTTTCAAACTAACGAGAAAACTAGCTCGTACTCTTTCTTTTAACATTGAATCTCCAAGTTTTTCCAACCTTGGTGATATGTTACATGAAAAATATACAAACTAATAAGTGAAACAATTGTAGGTACTCCTATAATTTTAGGTACAATTGTAGGTACTCCTACAATTGTTTCGTATGGTGAGTGACAGCGCTGAGGCCCTCCTTATCCTCTCCTTGTTATCCTTCCTTTTCACTGCCAATCACTTTCCATAGACCAGGAGTCGCACGAGTGATGCCTCTGGTCATCTAGCGTCTATAGCGTCTATAGGCTACGGTAACCGCTCACCATAAGGTGTTGGGTATTAAAAAAAAATATAATGCTGCTTAGAATGGAGAATAGAACGTTTAAATAGAAGGGAAAGAAGGGTGCTAATTTATGAAGAGCCTTTACAGAGAGGTATTATAATATCCAACCAGATTATGGCGATATATTGGAGTATATTTAAATATTTTTTTATAATTTTGTACGCCAAATAATAATTCCACCATTTTTCTAATCCAAGTCACGTTTATAACTCGCGACTCATCTTTGAATTTTTAATCCTTACTATAATATAAATGTGAAAGTGACTTTATAGTTAGTTTTTTTGTTACGCTTTCACGACATAACTACTGAACCCCAGAGTACTAGAGCTCAGAAAAGGACACAGGCTACATTTCATCCCGGAAAATGAATGATTTCTTCGGGTTAACTATTTTTGCATAAAGCTAATTAAAGTGCAGTAGTGCGATATATTTATATTCTGAAACCACCCGGACGGAGTTGTGGGTAGAGTCTAGTTTAATATATTTTAGCTTTTATAGACAGTTATACTTTTTTATTTCAGACTTCTAACCTTTAAGTAGTTTGTGGGTAAATTGCGGGGAAAAAAAAATTGAGAGCCAATGCTGCCTTGTTGATGACGTATGCACGGTAAAATTTTGTATTTCACTTCGCGATTTGAGCAGGCCTGTATTATTGGGCCATGCGTATAGCCACCGGTGGTTTTACTATCGTCAACAGAACGCCGTTCGCCCGGCCGATACATTGTATTTGTTAAAAGTTCTTACCTTTGCTTGACGAACTGATGATATTTGTCAAGTATAATAACTATTTTATCCATAACAAATAAAAACACTAAACACACGTAAATAATAACACACCAATTTTTAGCATTTGACATGCATAGCACTTTACATTAATATAATTAGTTAATATAATTTAATGTATAGTGCTAGGCATGTCAAATGCTAAATATATATATAAAAATATCTAAATAGACTAATAAAATTTAAAAAAACATTGACCTCTAACATAATTTTAAGCGGGAATATTTTTAGCGGCGCGGGGTCCCTTTTTTTGCGTGGCCTTGGCGAGCGTGCGGCTCGGAACTGAGAGACCAATATAGAAGTACTTCTTAAAATTAGCGCTAGATGGCCTATAAGACATGAAACCCACATTAGTACTTTTTGAAATTAGCGCTATCTATGTGATTTATTGAAAACTACTTAGTAAGACCAATATACATTATTAGTTACTTATCAAATAATCAATTTTATTGTGAAAAATGAAGATTATGAGGCGTGCAGTTTTGGATTTTCCTAAGTATTTTTAAATATAAGTGTTTACTTCTTTTGAAATTCCTGTAGTTGTATTATTTTAGAGTTTAATATATATTTATAAAATCCATGTATCTGCCTGTATGTATTTTAAAATAATGTTTGTTTTACCCTGTGTATGAAGAGCTAAAGTAAAATTGTGTTTCTAAAAATCTCTTTATAGCAGAGCACTTTGCAAACACAACTATCGTATGAATAGCATACTCGTATTTACCAAAACAACCATTTGTAGAGCACACTATATTTTCGTTTTAAAATTAAATAAAAAGTAACAATATCGAACTTAGTACTCCTTACTTCTGTTCTACCGAACTTAAGTACTTCGAGAAATTGGTGGGTTGACAAAAAAACAGACAACATTTTCAGTTTTAATATTAATATAGAGATGATACATAGCTAATCTCATTATAATATTAATTAAAATTATATACAATGTTTACTTTGGTTGGTTATTTTTGATGTGGATTTATAATTTTGTGATAGTATTCTTTTGCTTGTGTTTTAGCAGAGCGCTGTCCTATAAACGCTTAAGAAATTTATTAGACATGAATTTATTCAGCTCTCTTAAAAATTATATTTTGTCTACAAAGGAACAATTAAAAACTAACAGCTTAGATAGTCTGTTATGGCTCGTTGATATAGTTCCGACTTTAGTGGGATTCTCCGTTCGGAAAAACCAGACCGGGGGTACGTTAAAGTTTTTTTTCATATATTTATGTTTTATACATAGGTACTAAGTGCTTACCAGAAGCTACTTGACTATTGTATTGACTGGCCAGTGATATTAAGGTTAGACAAGCTTTGTGTCGCGGTAATTGAAACCTTTCATAAACCTTCGAGCGCCACTGATCCGATTTTGTACCGCGTTATGTGCTCACATATCGTGTTTGAGGCGGCAGCATGTTGGCAGTCATCCCAGTGGAATTTCTTTGTTATGGAATAAAAATATTAGACCAAAAAGTCTTTCGGCATAAACAGCCAAATAAGTCATGATGAGATTGGTGCAGAGATAAAAGTTATTATTAATCGATGATTTATGTGTAATAATTTAATATAAGTACTTTTTACAGTATGGTTCTGGGTTGTACATTTCCCGCTCTTAATCTACGTATACTGTGTCGGCAGCTTCGTTTATCAATGGAAACAGGCCCGAGAAGCTGTTGACGTAGTCAGAACTTGCGCCAATATGGCAATCGTTGTTATGATTGTGAATGTTAGTTGGTGGTTTTTGAGGAAAAGGTAAAGAAGTATTGTTTTGTGATAGTTTTCTATTATAAAAACACACACATATATGTTGACCACAATATTATTTTACACACATATATGTTGACATAATTTATGTTGGCACATATTTAACTCTAGGTATTCATAATACGCACTAAATAGCGAAATAATAGCTGGCGAATCGTGGGTCTGTAATACACCTCTGCCTGCCCCTTCGGGGAATACAGGTGTGATGCTATGTTTAAATAGGTTTATTTGATTTTACAGAGCTTTATTAAACACAATTTTAGAAGACATGGACCTGAACGACCGCTTGGCTCGACAGTCAGTCATTTTTGATTCGAAGCACAAGAAGTTGCTGAAGAAGGTCAAGTGTGTTATATGTTTATTCTACGGGTCCAACGTCGTAAATGCCCTTTTTATATACTTTCCTCATCGCGCTAACCTTTTGGGTAATTATTCTATGACGCCATGTGTTGGTGAGTGCATTTTGGACTATGGAATAATTATTATTAAAATAGGTAATTTTAATGCAAAAAATCCCTTGATTGGACATCTAATCTCTTAATCCCTAGTTGGGAAAAACCAGTTGAACAAGCTGAAGACCAATGATGGCGGTTATTTCTTGCAAAGATAGATATTAGGAGAGGTCCATAAGTTCTATGGACGGTTATACAGAACCCAAAATCCTGGTGTCAGCTTGATCCAAGAGCCCAGATCCAAGCTAATTAGGACTATACAATCAACCTGTACGAGATCAGAATGGCTCACAAACAACTAAAGGACGGAAAGACACCGGGAGACGATGGAATTATTATAGAACCTCTGAGGAAAGATGGAATTGGGCTATTCATTTACATATTTGTCATGGCAACGTTCCAGAGGTGTTGACCAGGAGCGTGGTGCTGCTGTTCTTCAAGACAGGTGACAGGACTTCTTGAAGAATTATAGACCCATCTCGCTCTTGAGTCACGTCTATGTTGTTTTCAAGGATCATTAGAGATAGACTCACGCACAGGCTCGACGACTTTCAGCCTCCCAAACAAAGCTGTTTCCGAAAAGGCTATAGTATCATAGACCACATACATAGGCTGCGCCAGATCTTACGAAGACCGTAGGAGTAAATCGTTTGTGAATTATGAGAAGTCTTCGATTCGATTGAAACTTGGATGGTACTGCATTACCTTCAGCTTTGCCAAATTGACTATCGGTATTGACTATCCGAGTTCAGGACAAGAGCACAAAACCGATCAAACTGCAGAAACGCGTTAGGCAGGGAGACGTCATGTTCCCGAAACTCTTTAACACTGCATTGGAAGATGTTTTCAAGCTCTTGGATTGGATCGGATTCAGCGTCAATGGCGAGTTCATCACTCACCTTTGATTTGCAGATGATATCGTGGTAATGGCAGAATCGCTCGAGGACCTTGGTACCATGCTCAATGACCTCAGCAGGGTTTCCCGAATAGTGGGTTTAAAAATAAACATGGAGAAGACGAAACTCATGCACAATAACTATGTCATTTCATCAGCACCGGTCCTAGTCGGGAACGTGATTCTCGAAGTTGTCGCTTACTACCTGGGACAAACTGTCCAGTTAGGTAGACACAACTTCGAGAACGAGGTCAATCGACGAATCCAGCTCGGCTGGGAGCTTTCGGGAAGCTGAGGATGATCTTCTTGTCCAATGTCTACAGTGTCTGAAGACGAATGTCTACGACCAGTGTGTGTTACCGGTAACAACTTACGGAACAGAGGCGTGGTCTCTGAATGTTGGCTTTATATCAAGGCTCAAAGTCACTCAGTGTACCATGGAGCGGGCTATAGTATCGGTAAATCGGTAGCAGATCAGGAGTGACTGATTTAGCCGCCGGGACGCTGAAGTTGCAATGAGTAGGTTACATTGCTAGACGAACCTACAACCGTTGGTGAAGAAAGGCTGCCAAGTGGCGACCACGTATCCGACGGTGCAGTGTAGGACAGCTTCCCACCAGGTAAGCCGATGGCTTGGTCAAAATCGCAGGCAGTCGTTAGATGCAGGCGGTATAGGACCGTTCGCCGTGGTGTGCTCCTGGGAAGGCCAATGTACAGCAGTGGACGACGAAAGGCCGATGGATCGATGGAAATTTCTAGATTATTGTAAAATTTATAAACATATAATTGTGTTTAATGTATAGTGCTAAGCATGTCAAATGCTAAAAATATATATTCATCCATCAGCCTTTCATAGTCCACTGTTGGACATAGGCCTCCCCTAATACCCCCCGTATTGCCATAATCGCCACGCTTGGCAGGCGGGTTGACGATCGCAGTGGATGTTTTTAGTACACAGGGGAACGTTGCAGCCCGGTTCCCCGGTAATCCTTTAGTCCTTTTACGACTCGCATAGGAAGAGACGGAAAAATACCTATATATAAAAATATCTAAATACAAATAATTTCTTTTTTTTTTTACTTGTCCTAAACGAGTGCTTGACTATAACCCTACCTGATGGTAAGTGGTAGTATAGTCTATGATGGTAAGACGCACTAGCTTAGTAAAAAAAAATCAGCTATAAATCCTTGTCTAGGTACAATTTCAATGAAATTGTACCCAGACAAGGATTGTAATTCTATCTTGATGCTTATAATTTTTTTTTTCAGTAATGTGACAATAGATTTTTGTGCCAATATCCAGTCCTATCTTACCCATGGGTAGTGTATATTTGCAGACAGCAATTGCTTCACCATGCCCCTGGTTTTGATAAGACTAGTGGAAAATTCACTTGTGCCTTATTGGGGTTTTGTTTAATCATAAGCCAATTAACGAATTAATATAATGATATTTAGTACAATACTTATTTAACTAATAAGAAGATTACCTAAAAACTACCTTTTTCTATCCTTTTTTCTTGTTTGTTTAGGCGGGAAAAAATTTACCTAAGCGCACACCCCGTCGTTCAGGGCAACAAACAGGGTAGTGTGGGGCCCACACCCACTAAATAAACCCACCGTTTGCCGTCTCTCCGCCTTTATTGGCAGGCCACCGGAACCATATATTACATTCCTTCAGTGCTACCGATTTCTATCCTAAGTAAATTTTCTTTGACATTCTTAATTATGTGATGCATTTAATAATGGTACGTCATGGGGTAATAGTTACTATTAAAGAATATAGACGCAACAAGCCATCTGACATAACTTCGTAAATGCTGATTTTATTTATTCTGTTCAAGGGATGGAGCCACTCACAACATTTCCCAATCGTGAAATTTGCCTCACAATGCTGACTTTACAAGAGTTTATGATCTCCATAGTCGTTCTGAACTTTCAAGCATTATTATTACTTTTTATTGCACATACAGCAGTGATGTACGAAATGCTGACTTACGAGATGATGTTCCTCGATGAAAATGGAGATAGATCCGACATAAACGAATTAGCTAAAACTACATTGCCGGCTTTAATTAATCGGCATTGTATAACACTGCGGGTGGTCGATAAACTAAAATTATTGTATTCAGTACCTCTTGGAGTAAACTTTGGGACTAATGCAGTTTGTATGTCGTTGTTCTTTTACTTGCCTCTCCAAGAATGGTTTCAATTCATGCCAATTGTGGTATAGAGTTCTCTACTTTTCTTTCTGTATTGTTTACTCTGTCAGCGGTTGATTAATGCTTCGGAAGAGTTTGAGAAATGGGTGTATTGCTGTGGTTGGGAGAAATTTGATTTAAAGGAAAAGAAAATGGTATACATTATGCTTCAGCAAGCGCAAAAGCCGGTAGAATTACTGGCCGCTGATATAATACCCATTAATATTAACACATTTGCGACTACCTTACGTGGAATGTACAAATTTGTTACTGTTGTAAAAATTTGAAGATGTAGTGCTGAAATAGTCATGAGTCTCAAATAAGTGCACAAAAACAGAATAGTAAAGGAGTTGACACGAACAGAGTAGTCAAGTTATTTGTACACCTTTATATCTCAATGTATATCAATTATATATTTAGTCGTGTTCATCAAGACAGTTCAATAAAATGAAGTATTTAATAATTATGTCGTTTGGTTTAATAATAAATAGTCTTCCTAACCTTATTTTTGTCGCAGTGGTGGATAGCAGCCATTTTTGTAAGATACATAGCTATACTCTTTTTTGTTAAGGCGGGAAACAATATACCTAACCGCACACCTCGTCTTCACTCACTTTCACTTTATTTTAATTACACTTATATAATGATTTATTTTTATGTACATGTATATCAATTTGTTTCTGCCTAATATCAACATTTTTAAATATTATTTTAATAATTTACGTTTTTAAATTCTTGAAATGAATGACGATTATTCCATATTTTAACAAGAGTTTTAAATACGGAAGAAGTAGTAGAAGAAAGTACAACACTAGACTAGTGATGTTGGTCTCTACTTTTTGGTGAATTGAGCAAGTCTTTGCACGTAAGAATATCCCTGTATTAAATTTGCGAAATGTTGAAAATAAATGACAAGAATTTTATAAGGCCTATGCCTATTTGTATCATTATAGCCAAATTTCTTCATTTCAAAAAGTATTAGGGTCATAAGCGAATGGATCACTAAGTATACAATTTTATGACACATATATTTATAGGTAAGAATATCACCATATAGGTACGAGTAATTTTATTTAACGAAGTAAAACGTTACACCACAACTATTAAAAAACAAATGAAATTACTAATGCTTTTAAATCTGCCTAAATAGATACGAGAAAAGTAAAGAAATATATAAGACTTTAGTATATAATATATAGTAATTTAATAGCTATGTTAATAAGCTAATTTTATATTAAAATATTTGGACTTTTGAGATGAAGTGCAATAGGAAGTCAATATTGGGTCTTTTATTTATTTATTTATTAATAGGAAACTCAACACCTTATTTACAAGAGATACATGGAAGTATTATAATAATATTAAAATCTTAAGCAAATTACAGGGTTCCACGACATTTATATAAGTATAAATCTAAAAGATGCAATGTTACAAATTACAACTTAAACCCATAAGAATAATATTAAACAATACATTATTAATTAGGACATAGGCATAATAAACAATTTAGTGTTCGTCGTCCGGCATTCTTTCCACATGTCCGAACCATTGGAGCATTCCCTTATCACATTTTTACACCAATATAGAGTATTCATACCTACTCGCCTCTTACGTGGTCGTTACGAATGTGGTCAGTCAGCCTCACTCCACAGATTCTCTGCTGAGGTTGCATTTCGACCGCATTGATCTTACTTTCCTTTTTGCATATCCAACTCTCGCTTCCATTTATAATAATATTGGAAAAAGTACTGCGTTGTGTATTGTGACACGTGCCTTCTGACTAAGATGGTGGCTGCCGAGAAGTTGTCCTAATATTCCGTTCACTCTATTTCCCACATTTACTCTTCTGTCTATATCAATGGTGTACCCTTCCCTACTGAATCCGTACCCAAGATATATGTATTCATACACTTGTTCTAGCACACCAATATCTATTGTTACTCTAACATTGTTCTGGCTTCTTCTCTTTCATATACCATTTTTCTTTTGCTCACATTCAAACGTAGGCCCCTTTTCTTACAATCTTCAGTTATTACGTCGACTAGGGTTTGCAGGTCAGTCGTAGACTACGCTAATAAGACTGCATCGTCTGCATATGCAGAGAGTTAACCATTAAGTTGAAAACTGGAATTGTTAATAATGAATACTTGATTGAAATAAGTACACTAGTACTTATTTCAATCAAGTTACTTAATATAACTACAATAGTGTGCTGTTTTGCTTGAATTCTTTAATAACACACCCAGAGATGTATTTTTATTGAACACTTCCTTTTTTTCACAACGAATTTCAAATCATCGCAAAACTGGAAATAAACTCGAGTAGTCTATCGAGTAGATGAAATTAAACTAATATATGCGGGCAGCCCTATCGCATGTTTACGTACCACGCGGCATTAGGTAGTTATTTCAAGAATAGGGCCTAGTCACAATACTGGATAGATAACATTACCGTGGCTTTGATTTTAGCGCCACTTCACAACTTGTTTTATTATTATTTATACTAATTTCAGTTTTGTCTTACATCAGTAATTTTTATGGCTTGTAAATTAGGAAAGTAAGGACCCTAGCCCTTTCTACAAGCCCACAAAACACCAAAGAAAGTCGTCGAAGTGAGCTCAGATTCTGATGACGACTCTACCTCAAGTTCTGGTAGTGATACTGGTGAATCTACGACATACGATAGTACATAAGATGCTTTTTCATGAGATGATAGCGTAAAAGATTATGACTACCGAATTAACTCACTTATCGATTCAGTCAATGAATCGATAAGGCCTATTCAAATACAAGTTTTAATTAACCTTATTCGTTCAATAAGGTTATGATGAAAATTTTAAAAAAAACATTTTAATGTTTTTGACTTGTGGCCTTTATTCAAAATATTCTTTAACTTGTGAAAAATATTTTTTACGCTAAAGGAACTTATGTGCTGCTAGTTGTCTTTAGGTTATAGTTACCACAAATTTAAAATAATCAAAGGGCTAGGGAATACAAATACGCATCGAATGATATATGATACAAAAGCATTAAAAAAAGGAGTGTCAAAAAACAAAGAAAAAATTAAATTAATATTTTCAATGTGCTCTCCTAAAAAAAATGTAAGTTTGATTTGTGACCCTTTCGTTTAAAAGCAGCGAACTGTTTAAAACCATTAGAGATATCTTTATAACACATTTAACGGGTCTATACGCGCATTAAACTTCTCAAAATACTATTATTTTGACTAATCTCGACGTTTCGGTTGAGTTGCACCAAGTGTGTCACCGTGCTCACGAGTAGGCAGACTGAAACAGTTGAGATCTCAAATAAAAACACACACTAACCTAGACGTACACTGCCCGTGTAGGGGGTTAGTGAACCCCTAAAAAATAACGTGGGCCAGTGTAATGAATGTGCACAGTCAGTGTAAGTTTTACTGGCTTAAAACTTTAATAAACACTGATCATTTTATGACATAGCAATATTCGGCGAATATAGCTAGTCTTACTTAAAAAATATAACTAGGTCTTAACCAGAAGAATCCAAGCCAGAAGGCCGGAACAATACTTTAAATTTATTTTAAGAAAATCGTTCTTGAAGGTTTTCTGCAGTATCTCCACGGTTTACCTTTCCCGAAGCTAGCTCTAGACTGCCTTCCACACAGGGCTCCTTGAAACTTGACGTTCCAAAATCGGGAGAATTCAAAACTTTGAATAACTATTCTTTAAGAATTGACTTATTGCAAAACCTATTTATTTGGTAAAATAAAGAGTATTTAATACTGAAAAATATTATTACAACTCTACTGTGTCAGCATTTCGAAGGCAATTGTTTAAAGCTACGCGTCCATTTATCCGCGCCGTACGCAACGCAGGCAGGCATTTTTGTTCGCTCTGTATGAATTTGTTTAGCACTGCGTTCACTCTTCCGCAAGCACGCGCCGCCGTCAGGCATATATGTATTAGCTATCTGGTAAAATGCGGATGACGTCATCAGCATTTTTCAAAAATGCGGATGACGTCATCCGCATTTTTCGCTTAGGTTCACCTAGGGTTGTCGTTGTTCTGATTTCCAGATGGTTTTTTTTTTATTTATTTATCTCAATGACATAGTACATATTGTAAGCTTTAATGTACTCGCCAAACTTTAACGTTTATTGGCGAGAGGCGCCCATAAACTTAACAATTAGTTTATAATCTAGGCCATGGGTCGGCTATCTTTTGGATTTCAGGGGACACAGTGGGACTATATAAAGGAAAGCGGGCCGCAATTATCATATTATTTTGAATTTAAAGACATTTTATTGTAATTTTATTATGAGAAATGACGAAAAATAACAAGAAACAAATAAATAAAATAAAATGAAAATTTAATTTTATGCTTAGTATCATAATGGTGTTTTACGTTATAAGTACTCTTTTTGTATAGCAAGGGTTTAGGAATATAATTAAGCTAGTTTCCCATTACAATTAAGTACCATAACAATTTAAACATTATAAGAAAGGAGAATGGGATTCTTGAGCTTTTCTTTTTTTTGTTAAGGTGGGAAAAAAAATTCCTAACCGCACACCCCGTCGTTCGGGGCAACAAACAGGGTAGTGTGGGGCCCTCACCTACTAAATAAACCCGCCGTGTGCCATCTCTACGCCTTATTGGCAGGCCACTGGTACTATGTTACATTCCTTCAGTGGTGGGATTTTTGCGCCTGAAGTAACAATTTGAAATATTCTTTAAAAAATTGGCAATATTTTTTTAATAAAAAATTCAAAAAAACTAGCTTATTTTGCAATCTAGAAATCGAAAAAACATTAAAAAAGAAATGATGAAGGAAATCGATTACTTTAGTCGATTTACATTAGAATGAATGTTCATTTGGATTGATAAATAAAATTAAAACTAAATGTTTAGTTTCATTATTAATCATTTATTCAAAAGAATGAATTAATAAAAAAAATATATTTGAGGAAAAATAATATAGAACATTTTTGTATCACTATATCGATTGATATACTAAATTGATACACAAGTGAAATCCTCTTTTTTGAACGCTTCCACAGCAACATTACATTTGGTAGTTTAATTTTATCTTTTCCAGATTTATTAACGTTATTTATTATACTGTTTTGCTTATTTTATTGACCCTTGCTTCGTTACTGGACACTGAGAACTTGCCTACACAATGGTCCTGGCCTTGTTATTTTCGAATAATCTATCTGCTTGACGACGGTTCTTTTACTTGAAATTCAAAGAAGCTTGTGCCTAGCAGTGGGATAGTTTATTAAATAAGAATTTTAGTGTTGAGTAGATAACACTACTTACCTTAAATACTTACTTAATTATTTGGTAAATTTACCTAAGAAAGGTATTACCTTTTTTATACTACATGGGTGGCAAACAAGCATATGGCGCAGCTGATAAGCGACCCATCTGGTAAGCGTTTACCGTGGCCTACAAACGCTAGCAACACCAGTCATCGCTCGCGCGTCGCCATTTCCAAGAAAAGGGGTAGGAGGTGCAGAGGAAGGATAATAGGAAGAGTATTCTCTTAAAGGATACTGAACAGAGGTTAGGAAGGATAATTAGGAGTAATAAGGAGAGGATAGGGAGGGGGTTTGTGGCTCCGGCGCTGTCACTCACCTAGCGAAACGAACGATATGTATAACTACTTTAAATGTATGACTTTTAAATGTTATGATGACACTAAACTTAGTGGGTGTAGTTTGATACGTAACCTCACTTTTATATAATCTTCTATATCTTGGTTCCTAGATTGCCCAAATCTAACAAAATTTTATATTATAAGTTAAACTTTCATCTTGTTAACACCTGGGCCCAAAAATGTATGGAAGCGTTTCCATCTCCATTGAAATTTCATTTTCATGAGGCATTGGCTCATAAGTGTCTTGCCGGGCTCTTCTCAAGAAAAGCCTTACTACGGAATCCGTCCGCTTGTGGCGTTTGTAATCGTGATATTGCGGATCCACTTGCCGCAAGCTCTCGTGTTAGGTTTTAGTAACTTTGACGATTTTAAGTGCTACCTATATAATAAACCTATGAAATAAAGGTATTTTTTAATTTGAATTTAAATTTATGGAGATTAATGACCTCGAGCGGGTTCAGCTGGCGCGTTTCTATAACTTAAGTACAGGAACCGAGCGAGAGAGAAATTAAAAAGTAATAGTCACGTAGTCTGATTTGTTACCAAGTACTTACGTTTCGATACCGAGTAAGTATCGACAGATTAATTCGTGTTGTTCATATCATAATTTTTAAAAATAGCTATAAAATAAAACAAGTCAAAAGAACGATCGATTTTGGAAGATCGCCTTTTTGAACTCTATTTTTGTGGGTATCCAACCTTATTTAATAATTTATACAAAAATCAATCTTTCGCCAGAAGAATCGCCAACCCTAAACCATACAAACTAGACGTATACCATCCAGTGTTGCCATTGACATGACAATTGCCGTATTATACGGTATTTGGTGCCATTTGAAAAAAACACGGTATAAGGCATTATAATCGTCAATCAGGGGACCCTCACAAAACGCATTAAGTCGCGGGATACAGCTACTCAATAACGTAATTTAATACAACCTATAGCACCATTGGACTTCACACTTTAGTTGATTATTGAATTCACATCGCTAGTATGATAAGTTAATAATGGACATGGTACTAGTAGAGAATTCCCCGGAAGATTAGATGTTCTTCAATCGATCGTTTTCGTTCTTTCATACGTACTTACAATATTCATTCTACTGTTACGAGACTTACAAGCATGAACGAAAATAGCGAAAGAAGATTGTAATGTAATATGCAGAGGAAAAACAGTGACACCTAACAGCCTACCCCTAAAATCTGTTTGTTAATCTGAATTATTTTTATGAATTTTGTATGGATATTACATATATGTATTTAATATTCTTTAATCACTATAAGTATAAGAACAATATCCACTTGTGTGTTTAAGTCTACATTTTGATTAAATTTGCATGAGACACGACAATTTTTCAGGTTTTACCACAAAAGACGGCAACAATTTTGAAGTAATGGCATCCTCATCAGCAATAGTTTGACATCAGCATAATGCTGAAGCAATGGACGCACCCTTTCGACAAATGCGTTCAATGCGATGCGTACGGCGCGTGCGTGCGGACTAATGGACGTCCACCATAAATCAGAATTGCATGTTGAAGTCGCGTGCTCGCTAAGTGAGATACGTTATTATATTTTATCTTCTATAGAAAAATATTCTAGTCATTGTATCACTTTCACGACAATATTTTTGACGTGATAATGTCTTATAAATCGTTGGACACCTCGGCTGCACGCACGAAAAAGTGTCACGTTCTGAAAAATGTATGGCGACCCATGCATTTTTTGTGAAACTCTCAGAAAACATAAATGACGTTATCGCATTAAACACAAAGTGAACGACGTTATCGCGTAAAATTATCAACCGTAAACCATATGTTTTTATGAAAGTTACATACGCATTTATGTTGCCTACCTAATTACGAAGAAAAGTAATTGAGTATATTTTCCACGTACATAGCAGAGTATACAGCGCCGTTATAATAAAGGTGATTTGCTGTAGTTTTAATGAGCTTGTATTATCATTTTAATATAGGTGTTCACGTCTTATGAAATTTCTGTAATTGTAGATATATATTTTAGAGTTTGATATATCTTTGTAAAACGCATGTATCTGTCTGTATGTTTTTCTACAAAATGTTTATAAAATCCTGTGTGAAGGGTTTATTATCTTCATTATATCGTCCTTAATTACTTTCTAAAATACAATACATATAATTTGTAATCTCTGTATTGCGGAGTACTTTGCAAACACGATATTAACGTATGAAAAGAATGTGCAAGAAAGAAGTGCACATTAATTTTTGTTATAAAAGGAAAAAAGTAGATTGCAATCGATACTTCTTATTTCTGTTCGAGTCATTTGTGTGTAGACAAAAATACAAACGACATTTTCAGTTTTAATTTTAGTATAAGTAGACATGATACATACTTAATCTCATTATATATTAATTAAAATTATATACAATTTATACTTTGGTAACATATATTTTTGGTGTCAATTTATAGTTTTGTAATAGGTAGTATTCTTTTGCTTGTGTTTTAGCTGAGGGCAGTCCTATAAAAGTTAAAAAAATTCTTTAGACATGAATTTATTCAGCTCTCTTAAGAATTACATTTTGTCTACAAAGGAACAATTAAATACTAACAGCTTAGATGGCCTGTTATGGCTCGTTGATATAGTTCCAACTTTAGCGGGATTCTCTGTCCGGAAAAACCAGACCGGGGGTACGTTAAAGTTATTATGTTTTATACATACTAAGTGCTCACCAGAAGCTTCATGACTATTGTATTGACTAGCCAGTGATACTGAGGCTAGAAGAGTTTTGTGTCGCGGTGATCAAAACCTTTCTTAAACCTTTCCATCCATCCATCCATCAGCCTTTTTAAGTCCACTGCTGGATATATCCAGCATATATATAGGCCTCCCCAAGAATGGGGATAGTGGGGGATAAAATGACATATAAATGGGGGATCTTAAACCTTTGAGCGCTACTAATCCGGTTTAGTTCCGCGTTATGTGCACATTTACTCACATATCGCGTTTGAGGCGGCAACATGTTACCAGCCATCTCAGTGGCATTTCTCTGTTGGAATAAAAATATTAGACCGACTTTCGGTATAAACAGCTCTTATACCTTGCCAGAAGTAGTAGGTTACTGTGTACCTTATTAAAATAAATAAAAAAAAAAAAATTCTTCAATAATTTCGGATTTGTGTGTTGATGTAAATGTAAGAAGCAGTACCTACTCGTATAAAAACGGTACTGGTAAACTGTATTAATGCGTAGTATCCACGTTTTTATGAAATAGTTATGTTTTGTACACTTTTTTTAAAGTCTATATTCGACTAAAGAGCAATAATTACGGACAACATGCCCTTGTAAATGATAGAAACCGCTTTAAGAATTGCTGGTAACTACTGGCTATTACTGATGAGATAGGCACAGAGATTAGAGATGTTATTAATTACAATCTGAATCTCTAAAAAATAATTTAATATACTTACTTTTTACAGTATGGTTCTGGGTTGTTCATTTCTCGCTCTTAATCTACGTATACTGTGTCGGCAGCTTCGTTTATCAATGGAAACAGGCCCGAGACGCTGTTGACGTAGTCAGATCTTGCGCCAATATGGCAATCGTTGCTATGATTGTGAATGTTAGTTGGTGGTTCTTGAGGAAGAGGTAAAGAAGCATTATTTTGTGAAAGTTTCTTTTTATAAAAATAGGTACTGTAATGTTGTTACGTTGACGATATATTATGATGTTGGTATCTACTTATACAGGGTTACTGGTAACTATCGCAAAACCTCTTAAGGGCGACTTTTGTTTCTAGAACATTTTAAATACTAACTTATGTGCAAGGATCCGCGGTCATAAACGCTGCGTAGTACGTAACTCGGTCTGATAATTGCGTAGCACTCAGCTGACTGCACCTAATTACGCCAGAATAGAATTAATAAAACAGTTATTTACCAGACAAAAGCTTAATTGATAGATATCCCCACTAAACTATTTTTTCTTGGGATGTATTACGCTTTGCCAAAAGTTGTCAGTCTTCAAGTCACCTTTAAAAAAGGTTTTACGTTAGTTAACAGTAAAACGGACTAAGAATACAAGTGTCACCACCTAATTCTTTCCCGCGGGTGTCATATGAGGCGACTAAGGGAAGTAAGCAATTATCATCCATTGCATGACTGGTGATAGGGCTGGGTACCAAGTGGGAATACTCACTTAGTACCGGGCCCGAACGAATTGATACCACCATCTCCCGTGTGACCGGCCATAAAGCACATCGTTGCGTTTTGGCTGTAGCAGGAGATAGCCGTTTATTCTTTCATTTCATACCTGTGAAATGAAATAGTAAGCAGCGGCTTGACAATAATACCGAGAGGTATTTATAGTTGAGTCCATGAGCGACGGTTACCATTTACCATCAGATGGGCCGTGGCTCGTTTGCCACTAAATGCAATAAAAATAAACCTTATATACTATAATATCAGTACTAAATAGGTTTATTTAATTTTACAGAGCTTTATTAAACACAATTTTAGAGGACATGGACATGAATGACCGCTTGGCTCAACAGTCAGCCATTTTTGATTCAAAGCATAAGATGTTGCTGAAGAAGATCAAGTGGATTATATTTGTATTCTACGGGTCCAACCTCATAGATGCCTCTATTATATACTTGCCTCACCGAGTCAACCTATCGGGTAGTTATTCTATGACGCCATGTGTTGGTGAGTGTATTTTGGATTCTGGAATAATGCTTACACAGAGGAAAATGCTGAAATAATTCCAATATAATAAATCCCTAGATTACTGGGAAATATCATTATAATAAATAACTATTCACGGACATTTTAAACAACGTCCTCTGGTCCCAAACTAAGCTTTATGTTGTCTTGTGCTATGGGTACCAGATTACAGATATAATATATATAAGAGGTGATCCATTTCAGGTTCCCTACTTTTTTAAAGAAAAAAGCACAGAAAATTCAAATTTAATGGAGAATGTTTATTATCATTTGAAAGAACATTCTTTGGCATTTATTTTTTGAAGATTATGTCTATCAAATGTTGGCCGTTGCTACGTCGCAGATGGTCCATCCGTGGAGTCCAATTTTCGATGACTCGTTCGAGCATTTCGACTGGTAACAACAAAGTAATGAGGCCCATTTCTGGCTCAATGGGTATATAAACAAACTAAATTTCCGCATTTGGGACGAAGAGCAACCTGAAGAGATTCAAGAACTGCCACTTCATCCAGAAAAAACAACGGTTTGGTGTGGTTTGTGGGCCGGTGGAATCATCGGTCCATATTTATTTAAAAATGATGCCGGTACGAACGTAACCGTCAATGGCGACCGGTATCGTGCCATGATGACCGACTATTTGATGCCTGAAATTGAAGCTCGTGATCTCGGCGACATTTGGTTTCAGCAAGACAACGCCACTTCCCACACATCGCATCAATCAATGGATTTATTGAGAGAACATTTCGGTGAGCACATAATTTCACGTTTTGGGCCGATCGATTGGCCACCAAGATCGTGTGATATCACACCGTTAGACTATTTCCTGTGGGGATATGTAAAGTCTAAAGTTTATGCGGACAAACTCACTTTGATTCAGGCCTTGGAGGAAAACATCACGCGTGTCATTCGCCAGTTACCAGTCGAAATGCTCGAACAAGTCATCGAAAATTGGACTCAATGGATGGACCATCTGCGACGTAGCTATGGCCAACATTTGATAGACATAATCTTCAAAAAATAAATGCCAAAGAATGTTCTTTCAAATGATAATAAACATTCTCCATTAAATTTGAATTTTCTGTGTTTTTTTCTTTAAAAAAGTAGGGAACCTCGAAATGAATCATCTCATATTACTTTATTTGTAAATACATACATATAATTGAAAACACCCAGACGCAGTACAAATATATATGTTCATCACACATATAATTTCAATGAAATGGTACCCAGGCAAGGATATGCTTGTAAATATATATTTTTTCTTAGGAATGTGGCAAAAGAGTTTTGATCCACTATCCACTCCTATCAAAAGAGATTGGAGTGGATATTGGTGTATTATTGATTAGGAATAGAAATAATACCTACCCACGGATAGTGAATATTTACTTACAGAGGGAAGTGGCTTTGCGATGCTCTTGGCGTTGGCTGGCCCACGAGCGACGGTTACCGCTTAGCGTCTGCTGGACCGTGGCTTACTAACACTTGAAAATATAACAGTCTTAAAACAAAAAAAATCTCAAGCGTCCTTTATCTAATAGTTGCATGTTGCCAACAAACTCCTGGGGCAAAAAGTTAATCGGTTTTAGTCTAATATGTTTACTACATAATAATTCAAATGTATTTAGCTTATAATATGTAATAAACGTGACGCTACGTACAACAATACGGTTATTGGATTAGCAATTGGCTAGTGGAAAACCTACTAGTGTCTTATTAGGGTTTCGTTTAATTATAAGCCAACTAACTAATTAATATAATGATATAGGTATAAGTACATCCTTCCATCCATCAGCCTTTTAACGTCCACTGCTGGACGTAGGCCCCCCCAAGAATGGGGGATAGTGCCGTAATCGCCACGCTTGGCAGGCGGGTTGGCAATCGCAGTGGATGTTGTTAATACTCGAAGGAGTGCTGCTGACCACTCCCCCGGTATTCCCTCAGTCGGCTCTTACGACTCCCATGGGTGGAGAGGGGTGGGACAATTCTAAAGCAGGCCCCACACATCCAGACCATATAAGTTCAATACTTAGTTATATAACAAGAAGATTATTCAATAACTACCGATTTCTATGCTAAGTAATATTTTTTTGACAAGAATGTCAATAAAGAATAATTATGTGATACATTTAATCATCAATGTCATGAGGTAATAGTATAAAGAATCTGGAGTCGCAACAAGCTTGACATAACTTCGCAAATGCTTATCTCTAAGAAGCAATCTGCCCCCTTAGAATGTGATTCACAATCGTATCGTCTTATTTATGATTGGTAGATACATAGACGTGTGATTTCGCAATAATCGCTCAATTAATCACGATGAACTTTCAAAAACTCTCAACCAATAAAAATGTCACCATGCGATGTCGATACGATTTATCCCCAATTCATCCTTCAAATTAAGAGACCCTCCTGTCCTGCGTCGTAAGTGGAAAGACCGTTGAGCTGGTATGGATTCCTAGCCATTGCGGCATTAGAGGCAATGAATGTGCAGATATGCTAGCGAAAGCTGCAATTTTCTCCCCATCCTCTGACCTCAAATATCTCTCTCATCAAGGACACGACCTACCCAGCTTGGCCCGAGTAGCTATGCAGTCTGAATGGCAACTGCTTTGGGACTCTTCTAGCGAAACGAAAGGCAAGTTTTTTCGGCCTATACAACCTGTCATAACCCGAAAGCCTTGGTTCTACCAGTTCAAAGACGTCTCGTAGCTCCATATCCACACTCTGTAGACTCAGAATTGGCCACTGCTGCTCTCCAGTCTTCCTCCACAAAATCCATTCCCGCGATTCATCGCTGTGTGAGTGCGGGTTGGATGAGGGTAACCTGGAGCACATCTTCTTCAGCTGCCCCAAAAACAATCCAAGCTTAAATTTGTACTCTCAACTTATAAAATTGAAAATTCCTACACCTATTAACTTCCCTTCCGTACTAACTTTCTCGACTACAAAGCTGCTAAAAACTCTTATGCAGTTCATCCGCCATAACTCCATCCGCTTATGAATGTCGCACCTGCTGTACCAACACGCCTTTTCCTACCAATCTCTAACACCCCAACAACACTAACCGAATATACATTTGTGTTTGTCCTTTTTGTTTTCAGCGTTAAAATTAATCACATACAGTTCAATAATTATCAACATTCAAGACACAAATCAGCTTCATAAAAAAAAAAAAACGCACGCATCGCCACCACAACAGTCATTGGCAGAATTGTCGGCAAGTTACGGCACTGTTTGCCATAAGAAAAGAAGAAGAAGAAGAAGATTTATGCCCAGTTCCTATATTATATTCTACGGGCCCAGATATGACTTCGTAAATGCTTATTTTGTTTTTTCTGTTCAAGGTATGGAGCCACTCACAGTATTCCCCAATCGTGAAATTTGCCTCATAATGCTGACTGTACAAGAGCTTATGATCTACACCGTTGTTCTGAACTTTCAAGCATTATTATTACTTTTAATTGCACATACAGAAGTCATGTACCAGATGCTGACTTATGAGATGATGTTCCTCGATGAAAATGGAGGTAGAGCCGACATAAACGAATTGGCTAAAACTACATTACCGGCTTTAATTAAACGGCATTGTATAACACTGCGGGTGGTCGATAAATTAAAATTATTGTATTCAGTACCTCTTGGAGTAAACTTTGGGACTAATGCAGTTTGTATGTCGTTGTTCTTTTACCTGCCTCTCCAAGAATGGTTTCAATTCATACCAATTGTGGTATACAGTTCTCTACTTTTCTTTCTGTACTCTTTACTCTGTCAGCGGTTGATTAATGCTTCGGAAGATTTTGAGAGATGGGTCTATTGCTGTGGTTGGGAGAAATTTGATTTAAAGGAGAAGAAAATGGTATACATTATGCTTCAGCAAGCGCAAAAGCCGGTGGAATTACTGGCCGCTGATATAATACCCATTAATATTAACACATTTGCGACTACCTTACAGGGAATGTATAAATTTGTTACTGTTGTAAAAATTTGAAGATGTTGTGCTGAAGTAGTCATGGGATATGGTCTCAAAGTGCACATACACAGAGTAGTAAAGTAGTTTGCACCTGTTTATATCTCAATGTAGATCGATATAGATATACTTATTTAGTGATGTATATTATCACTACAGTTCAATCAATTGAAGTGTTTAGTAATGTTGTCTTTTAGTTTAATAATAAATAGTCAGGAAGATTTAAGCCTTATTTTTGTCCTAGTGGTGGATAGCAGTATTTTTTTTGTTAAGGCGGGAAAAATGTACCTAACCACACACCCCGTTATTCTCGACAACGAACATTTAGGTAGAGGATTTTTTTTTGTAAATGGGTTTCGTCCGCATGAACTTTAGAATTGGGCCAATAAGTCACTGTACTGAAAATTAATAACTTTATGCAAAGACAGTACACGTACTTTCGCATCTATACTATTATAAAGCTGAAACAGAGCTGTATCTGAACATTTAAGATATTTGAGCAAAAATACTGTAATAGGCTATATAGGCGTGTCTAAACACAAAACTATGTTTTTTAGAATTTTATGTCTCTTTGTTCGTTCGCGCATAACGCAAAAACTAATGAACGGATTTAGATGCAACTTTTTTAATTTGAGAGCTCTTGATTAGACTTAAAAACTGGTAAACATTTTATCCCGCTACTATAACGGAAACATAAGATATAACTTAAATGCTAGCATTTGGCTGCGGCGGAGCCACGGGCAAAGACTAGTAGAGATATAATTCTGAGGGCCATGCAATCAAAAATAAGTCATGAGCAGGATATGAACCGGCATCTCCATTTTCGATTTCACATTTTTCACTTTGTTTTTAATGTATAGTGTAAGCATGTCAAATGCTAAAAATATATATAAAAATATCTAAACCCATGTGTAAATTTTCACGGTCTTAGCTCCAGGAGTTCGGACTGCGCGTTGATATATCAGTCAATCAGTTATTCTTTTATATTGACTTGACAGCATTACGAAAGAACATACCACGTTTATTAAAATTGTTACTTTACTGTAAAACACCATAGCTTCACGCCTGTAACCCCGAAGAGGTAGGCAGAGGTGTATTACACACCCATGGATCGCCAACTATGTTTAATATGTAACAGAGGGCGAGCAGCAGGTATTGTCACCTACCGGGCACATTTCCAAACACTGGGCTGCTACTGAGAATTTTTCTTTTTACGAAAAAGCTGAAACACTGCCCGACCCGGGGATCTAACCCGAGATCTCATGATCAGCAGTCGCTCACACTACCGCTGCACCACAGAGGCAGTTTTTATGAAGTAACGGTATCTTTAAATAGATAAAAATATCGTTACTAAATTGCGGTGCCCTCAATTTGTCGCAGGGTAGCCATGCGTAACAATAACATCTAATTAGATTAGCGAGTAGTAAGTCTAGTAGCTAAGCGCATCGAAGCTGAAACAATTTGGAAGTACCCTTAAGTAATAATATTTATATATTTCTACTGTAATAAAAAACAAACAGTGCTCGACTATTTAACTTAAAATAATTGTTCTGGTTACGCTCTAAATTTCTAAAATAAATGCATCACATACTTACTCTATGATAATGAACTTAAGAGCGTTAAGTCGGTTATAGCGCAAGTGTCAACAAACATTAGCTATTTACGCAGGAGATATTATAGCATACAAATGAACTTTTTATCTTCCCTTGCTTTCATAGTCCAATGGGATGAGTTCCAACACTACTGGATAGATATGAAGTGCAGGACCAATGTATTTTCCGAGGCATGGGAGTGAAACACCATCAAGCTTCCTAACTCAAAGCTGCTATTGATAATTTCTTTGCGGAAAGAACCAATAACTATTTACTGACCCATTCCCACAATACGAATCCAAGATCTCATGATATGTAGCATAGTAAAAGAAAACCTCACGCCTCATGCGCACAGTGACAAAATTTAAAACTTCTAAGGGTGCGCCCGTCAATGCTGCGCCGTCGTTTCTCAAAAATGGCTACATATCGGAAAACAAAACACTGCAGTGTATTTGGATGAAAAATAAATATATTATCTAAAACATAATTGAAAAAAAAAATACTCAGCTCGCGTTTTATGCGTAAAAACATATAATTAAGAAAATACAAAGTGTATTATGGATCCCTGATGTTCTGCCTAAGTTTCAAGATAATTTATTTTAATTTTGCATATAAAAACTAGCTCTGTATTTATGACGATTGGCTAAAAGTGACCAGCCCTGCGTGCGTAGGTAATTATCGCGCGCACGTGGTCGGAGTTAGCGTACTTGTTTTCTTTTACTATGACTGTAGTCACAAACACCACCGCTTAACCACCAATGTTATCCTTACTATCTATATAAATATAAAATTGCTTGTCCTGACTGACGATACCCACCTAAAGTTACTAAGACTCTGAAGCTGAAATTTGAAATGTAGGTTTATTTTATAATATATACGTGAGTCCGCTAGAAATGTAAATTTAAAATACAGTTAATAAATAAATAAATAACGACGCGCTATAATTGCATATTCACATACTATTTTGGGGGAAATGGGGGGTTCAATTTTGAGTGGGAGTATTGGTCCACCTCGTTCTTTCCCACGGGTGTCGTACGAGGCGACTAAGGGAAGTAAGCAATTATCACCCATTGTATTACTGGTGGTAGGGCTGGGTACCAAGTTAGGCCCAGATTAAGTATCTGGGCCTGGTACTGGACGGGCGGCGGCGCTTTTGCGAGCACTTCCACCAATTGTCCCCGAGGATCGTCGACGCGGCGTTCGCCCTTGCACGGCTCATGCCGAATATGGTCGGACCCAACAATGCGTGCCGACGGCTTTACGCGGGGGTGGTCCGGTCGATGGCGCTGTACGGCGCACCCGTGTGGGTGGAGGCCCTGGACGCACCAAACAGGGCTCTTCTGTGTAGACCACAGAGAGTCGTCGCGTCCAGGGTCATATTTGGATACCGCACGGTGTCGACGGAGGTGGCCTGCGCATTGGCTCGAATACCCCCTTGGGACTTGATGGCGGAGGTGCTCGCCGAGGTGTATCGGCGGGCGTTGCAAGAGTGGGATGGGAGTGTTCGGCCTTTTTTTTTTTTTAGGGTGGGAAAATTTTCCTAACCGCACACCCCGTCGTTCGGGGTAACGAACAGGGTAGTGGGGGATCCTCAGCCACTAAAGAAACCCGCCGTGGTCCATCTTTCCGCCTTTATTGGCGGGCCACTGGAACTATGTTACATTCCTTCGGTGGTGGGGGTGTTCGCCCTAACTGAGGCTGTGGGTGGATGGACCGGGGATACTAAACCGAAGCCTTTTTACGGGGTTCCCTTCTATGCAAAATTTCTCATAATTGTGATAGACTTGCAATATCGGATGTATTCGTCTGGCTACTACTAACTCATATAAATCACCATTTAATATATGAAATACTGACATATCAACAACGTATTCATTCAGTTTGGAAATGTGCTCGGTAGACGTCAATAGGCTCGCCCCCTATTACGTGGGACTTAAACATAGCTGGCGAATCGTGGGTGTGTAATACACCTCTGCCTACCCCTTCGGGGAATACAGGCGTGATGCTATGTTTTTTTTCTTTTATGTTTTATTCATCACAACTACTTGATGTTTTTAGTACACAGGGGAACGCTGCTGCCCGGTCCCCCGGTAATCCCTTAGTGGGATTTATAACTCCCATAGGAAGAGACGGGGCGGAGCTATTCTTGGTGCTGGCCCCACACGGTAATTCCATATATCGGGTACTTAAACTTATTTATAATGCAAACTATGAATTAAAGCAATACAAAACTTATCTATACAAATAAGCCTCTGTGGTGCAGCGGTAGTGTGAGTGACTGTTGATCATGAGGTCTCAGGTTCGATTCCCGGGTCGGGCAGTGTTATTGAGCTTTTTCGTAAAAAGAAAAACTCTCACTAGCTGCCCGGAGTTTGGAAATGTGCCCGGTATACGGCAATAGCCTCGCCCCCTATTAGGTGGGATATAAAACATATCTGGCGAACCGTGGGTGTGGAATACACCTCTACCTACCTCTGGGGAATACAGGCATAATTCTATGTTGTGTTATACATGTAAATTAAATTGAAATATCTGTTTGTAATGTTTAAACAGCAGCGTTTTACTAAATGCATAATATGAGAGTAACAAAATACAATTTTTAAAGTTTTGTCTGACTGTTTCGGCTAATGTCCATAACGGCTGGATCAATTTGAAAGGGACTTTCACTGGCGTATAGTAGGTCTTGCAAGGAGTAACTTTGGATATAATTATTTGGCGTATAGTAGGTCTTGCAAGGAGTAACTTTGGATATAATTATTTTAGAAAAAATATTAGAATTAAAATTAAAAACTAAATTCCACGAGAACGAAGTTGCGGGTTGCTAAGTGCAACCCGTTTATAAAATTTGTAACTTAAACTTTATATAATATGATTCAATATTGGATTTCATGCTTCTTCTTTTAAAAATAACAAATTTTTTATGCAAACTTTCGTCCCCTAATTCACCCTCTTAGGGGTAAACATTATAAAATCGCTGGTATACGTATTCATTTATTTTTAACCAGAAACAGGTATTTGAAATTTCATGCTTCTTACTTCAAACCTGACAAACCTCCCATATAAACTTTCAACCCCTCATTTACCATTTTAGGCGTATTTTTTTTTAATATCTTGCTATACATGTCCATTTAATTCTAACCAGAAACAGGTATTTGAAATTTGTGCTTCTTACTTTGAATGTGAAAAAGTTCCATATAGCCGTTTATACCTTATTTTATTTATTTATTACCTTTATGGGTGAAATTTCCAAAAATCCTTTTTAGTGGATTTTTGCATTGTACATTAAAAAAGGCATTAACTACCAAAATTTCAAGCTTGCAGCCCTAGCGGTTTATGCTCTGCGTTGATCGTCAGTCAGTCCGTACAAGCAATATATGTACATATAGAAAGAAGATAAAGATGTAACAGAGCTCTGTCTGTACATTTAAGATATTTGAGAAAAAAACACTGTAGTTACTTCCCCAATCGAGCCGGCCCATTCATGCTGGGATAAGCAACTGGGATAAGCAACTGGGATAAGCAAGGCTGTTTGTTAGTTCATAAATCACGCAAAAACTACTAAGTTTTATCGCTCTTGATTAGACTTAAAAACTGGTATACATTTTATCCTGCTACTATATCGGGAACCTAAGATATAACCAAAAAACATGTTCTTGGCTGCGGCGGAGCCGCGGGCAAATCTAGTAATACGTAATTGTGAATGTAATGTTTTACTAAAGATAACATTTTGTCTGAAGTACATCATTACATCCACATTTACGTTTTTTGCTTCTAACCGGAACACAAACATTATTATTTTCACTTTCTATTTCTGATGGACATCAAGGTATCTTACCTTTAGAAGAAAGTTACGCAGTCATCAGCGTTGCAGTGCAATTTACGTTACACAGTAGCAATATTGCAGAATGGGATAATCAAAATTGCCTTATTGACACGTAATTGTTTCATGCTTCGCTTTACCGTAATATGTACAATGTGATCCTCAATCGGGATCCGTAACAATAAAACCTAGTTTTGTTATGTATGCACACGGAGTACTATTCCGTACTCCGTGTGTATGCATGAATGTGGGGATAGAGTATTAATATAAGTTTAAAAAATAAATAAATTGTATTTCTTTTTTGGTAATTTTATATAAAAATATTTAATTGGTTATTATTAAATACAGTTATCATATTATTTATATACTCAAATAGTTGTTATTTACACAATGTCTCATTTTTTTTTTTTATAACGACATGATATTTCATTATTGCTATATCAACTAAATAGTAAATTATTCGTAGTAAATAATAAATCTGAAGTTTTAGTATAAAGCCGTGACATTCTACTGGTAATTCTAGCGGGTGGTATCGAATGTAGTTCGTGGTTGAGACCTCGTAACGTAAGGCATACATAACCTCTGACTTTCAGAAATTATGTACTCGTATGAAATTTAAAAAAATAACACTGTCTACGAAGGAAAAGATCAACAGGAAAAGGCTAGTCAACAATCTCTATAGGGGAGAGAAATCAAATTGGACGTTATAATAAAATTATTACTCACATACTCAATGTTTTTTTAATTTCTCATTATCTAGGTTAAAGAGACCACCGAAGGAATGTAACATAGTTGCAGTGGCCTGGCAAAAAAAGCGGAGAGACGGCACACGCCGGGTTTCTTTAGTGAGGGCCCCACACTACCCTGTTCATTGCCCTGAACGACGAGGTGTGCGGTTAGGTACATTTTTTCCCGCCTAAACAAAAAAAAGGTATAAGAAGAGAAAATATCTTTGTTATGGTTTAACTAAAGTAGTCATATATTCTAAGAAATTATAGTAACAGATCAGATAACCGTAACGCGATGCAGTATTATAATGTGCTTTTTATTTTAGCAATGTTATCAACCTTATGTACGAAGTGCATAAGTGACTTTAACGCAAAATAATTATTTTATTAAATGTGCTCTATATATCAGTTCAAAATAACCTTAGCATAGATTACGAACATTGAATATTACAAAATTGTTTTCTTCAAACACTGCAAGTGCGGAACGACGACTACATATATTTTGCAACATGTTACATTTTAGCTACTATGTAGTGTTTACTTAATTGCAATTGCAGCAGTAAATATACAAAAGGAAGCCTAATTAATTTATATTCTATCACGTATTAAAACTTTTTGCAAAGATACGTGTGGAGTACCTACACGTATTCTCCAACGCTTGACAAGAAGACCTTCAGTAAATAAGGTGCCTTATGGGTTGCCTTTCAATGGCTACATTTATTAACATTGTGTTAATAAAAGACTTCAATAATTAAATGACTTAAGGATGTGACGGTGGTTGGCACTAGCTCTAATTAATATTTAGTAATATTTATGCGAATGTTACATTTTATGAAAAAAATTACGTTTACCGTATCTATCGCACTTACTTAATTTTTGAATATCCCGACATTTGGAATAATTTGCAGTATCCGTGCCCATGAATAATCTAAAGTGTTCAAAAGGTCGGGATAGTAGACAATCAAGTAAACGCTATAGATTCCGTGAACGTAGTTTTAGGTATAATTAGTTATTAAGCAACTACGCTATTGGTCCTTATAAGTAAATAGGTAATATAAGTTAACCGATTATGGAAATAGATATACTTATATGCTTTCGTGGTAAGAGTAAGAGGCTGTAAGATAGTCTGCATGCTTTGTTGTTTGGACAGTTACGTACGAAACTTAGCTGTAGTCGGGCATGTTTGGCGGCACCGGCAGATTGCTGCCGTGATTAAAATATATTACTTTTAATAAAACATCTATTTATAACTAATATTTCTTATACTTTGTGAACAATGAAAGTGATTGTTTGTTGCTTGTTCGTGTTAGCAAATATTAGCAATAATGGCAAGGCGTCCTTGGAGAGCTTCGCTCCAACAGGATCTAATATTCTTTTTGAGGATTCGACTAATAATTCAGGTATGATCTTTTTTTAAATAACAGTAAAATTTTATTGTTTTTATAATTGGATAATTTTAAATGCTTTTAGTTCCAAGTGAATATATCAATAATGAATTTGTGAATAGAACGATGATTGAGTTATAATCCTTGAAAATTAAAAATTAAATTTAGATGATTTTAATCAAACTCCGATGTATGTCTCTACATCTTTATAGCAGTTATTTTAAAATCTTTTATCTAAAGCTATGTGTTCAATTAGGTGATTGATCATTACTAAAAGATACTTCGTAATTGTAAATAATTATTTACAGAAAAAATGACGTGCTATCGACCCTGTAAATTTAATGTGAAGCCAAAACAATGCAACTACAATTTCAATATAGAGCCTACTATCCTTGAAAGCGGAAAATCAGCTGTTACTATAAACGGCAGGATTCCAGGACCACCTATTCAGGCCTGTGTCAACGATATTATAATTGTAGAGGTTCATAATAATTTCCCAAATCAGGACATTAGTATCCATTGGCATGGAGTAGACCAGAAAGGTACTCCTCACATGGATGGTGTGCCAATGATAACCCAATGTCCTATAGCATACGGACAAACGTATAAATATGCATTTGTGGCTAGTTCGCCGGGAACTTTCTTCTATCATGCTGATTCAGGTAATTATAAAAAAATAATATATTATTTTATTCCCTTGGTGTAGGTTTTACTATAAGTTAATTCTTAAATATTAGAGACATTTTATCTTCGCTGAACAACAACTCCAACCTGAATTTAGATATGACATTCTATAGAATTAAGTAAAATGTGACAGCAGTAGATATTCTACGCATGGCTGGATGCGCCTTATACGCAGTTAAAACCTGTTTTATGTTCGCATCACATCAAGTTTCCTTTGCAGCGTTTTTGTGGGAATCAACCAACTGCCAAAATAACTGTTAAGGCCCGAGGAAATCTTAGCGGTCTTATTAATCTATCGGAATACGTACTTTAAAACCAAATAGCCTTCGCCTCAACTAATTTAGAGACTTAAGTGGAGTGTGAACCTTTTCTCTCTTGTGCTCCCTTTGTGGCCTGTGCTTTATTACTGAATCGTAGGTACTTAATGTACGTAATAAAAAACGTAAATAGGTAAAGGTATTTTTTTAAATTAGCATGTTTCTTATATTAATAGGAGTCTCGTGATACTATCTTATTGAATGACGGTGAGGACTACATAACATAAAATATAGGGAAAACACACTGAAAGCATGTCTAAACACATATCGACTTTTTTGATTTTTGTCTGTTTGTTTGTTCACGCATCACGCAAAAACCACTAAATGGATTTTGATGCAACTTTTTTGTTTGATAGCTCTTGATTAGACTTAACAACTGGTATACATTTTATTCCGCTACTATATCGAGAACCTCAGATATAACCTAAAAACTAGCTATTGGCTGCGGCGGAGCCGCAAAGGCTAGTGTACAATAATATCATAGATTTACGATAAAGTAAACAAATTAACTCCAGTTATGCTTCATAATGTTCGCAGCCATCGATTTGAATTATGGTAAACAATCTTTTATTGCAACTTTCAAAATTACAATACCCATAATCATCAAGTTATATCGCAAAGGTTATTGTACAAAGTAGAAAATAATATTCTCATTGTGTCTTACCCACCAGAATATGGCTTTGAAACATTAAGAACATTTAATTACAGTCATAATTTAAGATATTATGGCCCTACAGTGTTTATTACAATAGAAAGTCTGTATGTCATTTTATATTACAGTATCACATCATAGTGATGGTGTTTACGGGTCGCTGATAATAAACCAACCGCAACCATTAGAACCTCATTATTCATTGTACGATTACGATAGAAGTGGAGAAAATACATTGATTATTGCTGCAAGGTTTCCTGAATTACTGACTGCTAAACTTGAAGACGTTAGTCGGTTGCCGCCTGATACGTTAATTATAAATGATGATGAAGAAGTTTCTAAGTAAGTAACCAAGGATTGCAAAAACAATTGTATCGATTTCGATGCTTCGAAATTACGCGTATTTTGGTGAAAAATTATCACTGCTGCTCTCTGAAGGAAAACATCGTAAATAAAAATGCAAGTATTAGAAGTTTTTTCGAAGGCTTTTGCCAAGCTGCACTGGGCGTGACCTCAAAACTTTTCACATTGTGGAATTAATATGATTTATACTGATTGCATTATAATAATTGCACAAATCATATCTTCATTAAAATTATTATGATAGCGAAGAAATATACATACATACATTGTCTGTTCCCAGATGGGTAGGCTAACTCAAAGCCTAGTTAGAGCCTTACCCCGGCTAACTTAAAGCCTAGTCAGAGCCTTACCCCGGCCAACTTTTTACCTATTAGAATGAGACGTGACTAGTGGCGTGCAAGTAAAAATTTCCATTCAATTCTTTATACGATTATTCTCATAAAAAGACAATTATTTGTCCACGTAATTACGGTCTAAGAATACATTGTATCACCACGCCATTCCATTCCAGGGGTGTTGTAACAGTCTTAGGGAAATAAAATTAAGCAAATTATATGATGATATCAGAGTTTGAATTCGCCAATACGTCTGGGGATCATGGTATTTAACGGTGGGGAGGGCCCACAGAACATGGAAATTTCTGTGAGTAAGCCATTTTCCTTCACACTGGAGAAAATTCAGACAAGCTGAAGGATATTACGACTGTAAAGGAAAATTAAAGAAATATCTGTTTTCTAATTTATTGTCATTGTTATTTTATTTTAAATTCGTGATTTGTTTATGTATTCCTTGACAAATGAATTTGAAAAACAAATGAGTTTTGGTTTTGGTTTTTGACCAGTTTCTAATTTGTTCCCGTTTAAAAAAAAAGAAGATATTATTCAAGAGAGAAATAGTTAATGTAACTAATTTATTCGTTTACTATTTGAAGTATATGTTTTTACGGTCCTAAGGAATAAGAACTCAGTAAAGAGGTTTATTTGTATTTATATAGTAACTTTGAGTGTTGTAATCCAGTTGATAAGATACTTTTGTTTTCACTGTTTCAGAGTGCATGTTTTGCCCGGTTTCACATACAGACTGAGATTGATCAACGCAATCGCAATTGAGTGTCCAATCACTGTGAACATAGAACACCATGAAATGATTACTATTGCATCTGATGGAAAACCCACAAAGCCTGTTTTAGCCAGAAGCGTAGAATTGTATCCAGGTAAGATTTTGCAAAAAAATATGTACCTAATTCAATATTTCTAAACGTTTGCACAGGTTACTTAAAAGAGCGCGTCGTTTTTAACATGAAAAGGATTTTCACAATAGTTCATGATTTATTCAGTGATATTATAGTGCTTCATAGTGGTACATAACTAAAGCACGATTTCTAGTTCCAGTAGGATAGCATTTTCTGCATCGAGATAATGAATGTGCCGAAGAGGGACGGATTTATATTATTTGATTCTATTTCGGTCAAAGAGACGAAGTTGCGGACAACATTTAGTTAAGTTAATAAAAGCATAATATAAAATGACTGCGATTTGTGGTTCAGCGGTAGTGTAATCGACTGCTAATCATGAGGTCTCGGGTTCGATCCCCGGGTCGGGCAGTCTTATTAAGCTTTTTCGTAAAAAGAAAAATGTTCAGTAGCAGCCCGGAGTTTGGTAATGTGCCCGGTAGACGGCAATAGGCTCGCCCCCTATTACGTGGGACTTAAGCATAGCTAGCGAACCGTGGGTGTGTAATACACCTTTGCTTACCCTTCGGGGAATACAGGCGTGATGCTATGTTAATATAAAATCATAATGAATGATTTAAAAAATGATTTACTATAAAAATAAACAGTAATAGCGTTAATTTCGTTGTCATTTATGTAGCTAAAATGTTTTGCAAACCGACCTCCGCTCGCGATGAACACGTGCTGTTCACCTTTAGCGACTTGTTGCCTTTCATTGAATTTATGAATTATGCATAATTTATTAATGTAGGTACTTAGTTACTTCTTATCCACTTTACTATATTCAATCGCTTTAGTTTCAATAGAATAAAACTTTTACTTTTTTTCAGTTATCTGAGACAGGGGTTGTAGTTATAGTCCATTGAAATGATAATAATAATAATAGTTTCCGAGATATCGCGAAAAAGGTGTATGCACCCCTTTTTTCAAGATGGCGGCCGGGGGACAAGGGCGGCAACCCCACAAACTTGGGGTTAAGCTTCTATTGACCCCCCACACAAACTCCCAAAAATAAAATTGCGTCCTCTAAATAATGTAAAGCTCATGTAACATTTCAATGGACTATTATGTTACTTCATTAAACTTGTTTTTGTTAGTTAACTTTACACATGCAAGTTATTATGTAAACAATAGCCAATATCATCACTTATTGTTTGTATTATTTTAATTATTATTGTATTTAAATTGAATTATTATGATAACATAACCTATATAAAACGTCCTTGTGGGGCCGGCTTTAGAATAAAATTGTCCCACCCCTCTCTACCCACGGGAGTCATAAGAGCCGACTGAGAGGAGATACCGTGGGAGTGGGCAGCAGCACTCCCTCCAGTATTAACAACATCTACTGCGATCGCCAACCCGCCTGCCAAGCGGGGCGATTACGGCATTATCCCCCATGACGGGACCGCTCGTTGTGGCGTTCTCTTGGGGAGGCCTATGTCCAGCAGTGGACGTTAAAAGGCTGATGGATGGATGGATGGATGGAACCTATATAAATATATAGGTTGACACTAATCGTTTTGTAGCTTTGATTTTTACACAAATTGCTGTGTGGTGACGGACTAAGAATACAAGTGTCACCACCCTATTCTTTCCCACGGGTGTCGTACAAAGCGACTAAGGGGAGAAAGCAATTATCGCTTATTGCATTACTGGTGGTAGGTCTGGGTACCAAGTAGGAGCAGTCACTTGCTATCGGGCCTGACCGGGTTGGTACCACCATTTTCTGTGTGACCGGTCATGAAGCACATCAGTGTGTTTTGGTTGTAGCAGGAGATAGCCGTTAATTCGTTCGCTTCATATATGTGAAATGAAATGGTGAGCAGTGGCTTGTCAGGACTCTCGGTATAGTTGAGTCCATGAGCGACGGTTACCATTTGCCATCAGGTGGGCGGTGGTTCGTCTGCCACCATACGTAATAAAAAAAAAAACTGTGTTATATTTTTAAAGGAAAAATATTATTTAATAATTAGGTTTCCGTAACGCTAGATTCTCTTGCGTCTGCTGTAAATTAAAAAAAATGCTTTATAATATTAATTCCTTTAATACGTCTATCGAGTATTTTAAACAAGATTATCGATAATACACAGAGAGATTAAAGGTATAAAATTAAACCTTTTACGCTGGAGAAAGTATTTGCCTCTCGTCTATCAAACTGGTATTAGAACGTCGACACTTTCGATAAAGTTGTACCTACTCAAGAAAAAATGTTTTGGCTTCAAAGTGATAGTTAAAGCTTAATTATACGTAAGTACCTAAGTGCTTGATGTTACGTGATAATCTTTGTTAAAGTGATTTATAGAATCCTTTATTCTTTAACATTAAAGAACTCGTTTGGTCTTTAAGCCTTAGCCGGTCGGCCGCAGGTAAAAGTTAATTTTAAAGTTCCCAACAAAACACATAGTTTTTTTGCCTTAATTAACAGCTATCAAACAAAAGAAGTGTCATCAAAATCTGTCCAGTAGTTATAGATTCTGATGAACAAACAAACAGACAAAAAATGTTTTCAGAGACGCCTAAATAGCCTAATAACAGATTTTTTGACGTGATAACGTCTTATAAATCGATGAACGCCGGCTGCACGCACGAAAATGGCTTAAGTTCCGAAAAATGTATGGCAACCGATGCATTGTTTGTGAAACTCTCAGAAAACATAAATACTTTGGAAAATCCAAAAGTGCACGCCTCATAATCATCATTTTTCACAAAAAAATTGATTATTTGATAAGTAACTAATAATGTATTGGTCTTACTAAGTAGTTTTCAATAAATCACATAGATAGCACTAATTTCAAAAAGTACATCTCATGTCTTATACGCCACCTAGCGCTAATTTTAAGAAGTCTTACTTCTATATTGGTCTATAGAAATAGTTCTCACGAAATAAGGAGGTGCTGGTTTTAGTGTCGAATAGAATGTAAAACTAACTAACTAACTTATCATCACGCCATTTCCCTTGCGGGGTAGGCAGAGAGAACAGAGTGCCAAGAGGCTCTATTCTTGCATACATCTCTCGCTTCCTCAACATTCATAACTCTCTTCATACACGCTCGCCGGTTTCAGAGACTCCTGACTCCACCCTCCTTCAATACGTGACCGATTTGGTCTAGGTAGGTGAGTCTCGGTCTCCCCCTGTACCTACATCCTTCCACTTTCGCATTGTATATCTTCTTAACCAGTCGCTCGTCCGGCATTCTTTCCACATGTCCGAACCATCGCAGCATTCCCTTTCGCATCTTTACACCAATACTCTCTTTCATACCTACTCGCTCTCTTACGTCGTTATTACGAATGCAGTCAGTCAGCCTCACTCCACAGATTCTCCGCAGAGCATTTCCGCATTTCGACCGCATTGATTTTACCCTCATGCTCCTTTTTGCATACCCAACTCTCGCTTCCATATAATAACGTTGGCACAAGCACTGCGTTGTGTATTGCGACACTGCCTTCTGGCTGAGGTGGTGGCTGCCGAGAAGTTGTCCCAATGCTCCGTTCACTCTATTTTCCGCATTCACTCTTCTCTCTACATCAGTGGTGTACCTTCCATCCCGACTGAATCCATATCCAAGATATACGAATTCATCCACTTGTTCTAGCACACCATTTTCTATTGCTACTCTAACATCTGTTCTGGCTTCTTCTCTTTCAAAAAACATTATTTTGGTTTTGCTCACATTCACACGTAGGCCCCTTTTCTTACAATCTTCTGCCATTACGTCGACTAGGGTTTGCAGGTTAGTCGCAGACTGCGCTAATAGGACCGCATCATCTGCATATAGCAGAGAGTTAACCACTGAGTCGCCCATTTGAACTCCCACATTCATTTCATTCAACCTTTGTAAACATTTATCCAGATATATGAGAAACAGTCTGGCTGATAGAACGCAGCCCTGTTTAACGCCGATATTGACATCAAACCAGGGTGACATTCCATAAACCAGCCGCACACAAGCTTTGCAGTCCATGTAGTTGGACTGCACCGCTTGTAGCAGTCTACCGTTAATATCATACTCCGGAAAAATGTCCCAAAGTTTCTTGTTTTTCCGAATGTTCTTTCTCTTGTTCCGAATGTAAATATTTACTATTTTTTTGTTTATTTAATAACAATTAAACAACATCGAATCAGACCGTGAAAAGTGATAGGGCTCTATTCGTAATCATACTAATTCGTATAAAAAAAAAAGACTCGATTAGTAAAAAGTATTTTGGACGTTGTTGTTGTCGTGTTACGTCCAAGACTCATAATGCTAATACAGTTATTTTTTCTCAAATATCTTAAATGTACAGACACAGCTCTGTTACAGCTTTGTAATAGTATAGATTGGGCCTGTTGATACGTTGCGGGCGTTGCGGATGCTCGCGCGTCGAAACAAACACCAAACGAAATGAGTGCAGGAAAGCGTAATCTGCACTCATTTATAGTAGAGAGTTTTAGTACCTAATTGTGGATCTTCTCTTTTTTATACACCAATGGTGATTACAAATGATTTTACTGAATCTGTGTTCTATGCGTTCGTCAATTGTATATTGGTAAAGTACCCTGCGGTACAAAGATTTATTCCCTAGTAATTCCCCCTTTTAAAAAAACACAAACGTGAACACATATATATTATTTCATTTGTGAAAATTAAAGATTACAGTACAATTATATCAAAGCATGTGTTCATAGATATTATTAGACTTATAATACTGTTTTCGCTGCATCGAGTGAGAAGAGAAAGGTATCCATAGTGCTATTTATACAGTTTAAGTTTAAGGTCACTTCATAAGTAACTGTAACTGGTCTGGTAAGTTTCTTTGTCATGGTTTTACTTTCTATCACTCTATATTTTATACTAGCTGCCACCCACCTCTTTGTCCGTGTGAAATTTAGTTGCTTATTTCGTTTTTTGCGCGGAACATTAATTTTGGTTTCCAAAATAAAAGTAACCTATGTTACTCTTTGTAACTGCTTATCAACTATCTGCCAGCGAAAGTCTCATTCAAATCGGTCGAGAGATTACAGTTACAAGGTAACGTAACTTTAATATGAATTTAGTAAAGAGTAACCTCTCATCTAATGACCTTACAAACAGATGCTTCAATTTTATTTATTGGTATACATTTACGTTTGATATTTAATGATTCTACGTGGCTTATTAAAATGTATTTAAGTATTGCTCTGATATCTATTCCTTTTTAGGAAGAGTTTGCTACGTTGATATTGTTATAATGCGAGTACGTACGGTATTGTTCTGTCATAATATATCAGCGCAATTACAATTTGGAAACATAACGTTACAAATAATTTTACTGTCTAAATAACATTATATTATAATAAAATATTTAGCTTTGTGAAGTCACCAGTAAGATCTTTATACCTAGATAATTTATTAAGTCAAAGCGTTCGCGATTTTATATAAAACTAGCCTTTACCAGTGGCTCCACCGTAGCCAAAAGCTAGATTTTTTGCTTATATCTCTGGTTCCCGGTATAGTAGCGGGATAAAATGTATACCAGTTGTTAAGTATAATCGAGAGCTATCACAAAGAAAAAGTTGCATCAAAATCCGTTCAGTAGTTTTTGCGTGATGCGCGAACAAACAAACATACAAACAGACAAAAAAACTAAAAATAATTGTTTTGTGTTTAGGCTAGTTTAGGTGTGTTTAAACTAATGTATGAAAATACTACCGACAGATGGCGCAGGCGTCACCCAAAGACGTTAAGTATGAATGTGTTATCGAGATTAGCAGTCAGGAGCAATTGTCACGATGGCTGAATTGGCAAAGCATCTGGACGGTATCCAGATGCAGGTTCAAATCCTGTGCTCGTGACTGTTATTTTCGATTTCACATTTTTCACTTTGTGTTTAACCTATATAACCTATTACAGTATTTTTTTCTCAAATATCTTAAATGTACAGACGCAGCTCTGTTACAGCTTTATAATAGTATAGATATACATGTGTATGATGGGAGTATCACTCACACTCACTCACTCCGGGCTACTGAAGTATAATAACACACAGCACCGAATAGAGAAAGGGCGTACGACGGTATTTAGTGGTGTTTATAGATTGATATAATATATTATATTTGCTGGGCCTCGTGACTAGCACAGTCAAGCCGTTGATTTATCGTAAATACCCTTAATTTCGACAGTGAAGTTGTGATGGAATTGATATTATATTACCGCAACCGATACAAAAGTAGGAAATTGATAGTTTTTCAAACTTTAAAACGAAGATGCTGCTAGTACGTAGTCGTTGAACGTACTGACCGGCAAGAAGTGAATACTTTCATTTGATACTAAACCACGATTGCGGTTTTATATCGAGCTTTCCTTCTCTTGTACTGATAATAAAGGCTTCACCTTTCTAAGTTGCCTTATAATATAACATCTAATTAGTCCTTCGTCGTTTTCTGTCAAGAAAATTTAGTGGTAACTTTTGATTTATAACTTAAAAACCCTATAACATAAAAAGTGCTTAAAGAAGATGGTTTCATTTACGTCAATTTAGGATAGCAATTGCGAAATGAACATGAAAAAGATTGTTTCGAGAAAGTGCTAATGTGTTGTTTATTGTTTAGGAGAGCGTTTGGATGTGATTGTCCGTGCTTCACAAGAAGGCGGCGGATATTGGATTCGAGTCAATGGCCGCAGCATCTGCTCAGGGCTAGCAGCCTCTGCGATGCTTGTTTACTCCGGCTTCAACTATACCTCCATGTTGGAAGAGAATCAAGTCAGTCGTATTAATAAATGCATTTGTGTTTTTGCCCACAGCAGAGTTTTCATATATTGAAAAAAAATATCTCAGCTGTTATGTTCTGTGCCCAAATTATCTCTGTACGAGAAATCATGAAGAAGGATAAATGTCTGACAAATTCTTATCAGCTGGTAAAGCGCTTGTAAAGCCTTTTTTTTTTGTTAAGGCGGGAAAAATGTTCCTAACCGCACACCCCGTCGTTCGGGGCAACGAACAGGGTAGTGTGGGGCCTTCACCCACTAAAGAAACCCGCCGTGTGCCGTCTCTCCGCCTTTATAGGCGGGCCACTGGAACTATGTCACATTCCTTCGGTGGTAGCGCGCTTGTAAAGCCTATCAATTCCTTTTCGACCAGCATGATGAACCTTTGATCTAAATTCCTCTCGTTTGGAGCCTTGCTCAATAATGATATAGTAATGAATTGATTAAATTATTTAGAGGTAACAACAGCCATTTTAAGATCGAAATACGACTACATATATACCTACATTATGTTTGTCTAAAGTGCTTTTGGTACCATTCGTCACGAAATCCGAGCTTATATTTCTAGTTGTCTATTAAATCGACCCCTAAAGATTGGAGCTACGTAATCTCCTCCTTTGGCGGAATATTTTTCTATTCAGCCATAATTATTTGTCATACCCACCGATCTCTATTAAATTGTTTTGTAAAATATAACGATGACGGTAGTAAATACATATACATTTATATTTCGTCATGCTCTGACGACGGAATATATGAGAAGATAAGTTCTTAAAACTTGTGAAGCCGTTACATTACATGTATAAGAAATCTCTTCTACGGCTTGTTTCATTCTTGTATTTTGTTGAACATATGCAAATTTCGTTGAAATCTGTTATCGAATTGAGAAGTCATCGCACTCTTATTAACATCACATAATAAAATTCAATGACTGTGGAGGAAGATTTTGAGTCTTACAATTATTTTATTAATTTCAGACGGAAATAAACGAGAATTCAGACTGGGACTCCAGCACTCCGCTACTGGGGGGTCAAATGCTAGAATCACTTTATGATCAAAGTCATGCAAAAGAAGTAAAAACCGTCTACTTGGGTATTGATAGAAATGTAGTGAATGTGAATGAAAATGATATCGATTTCAGATATATCAGTGATGCGATACCAAAGAAGCCTTACTTTCCTGCAGCTCTTTGTAAGTGTTTATTACATATAGAACGATTTGTTAATGAACTTAAGTTCTGTGGTACTTAATTAAGTAGTAAGAATTAACTATCATAACTCATAGTAATAGCTTGTCACTTGAGCAATGAATGAATAGTTCAATTGATCTTAATTGCTCTGCGTGGTGACACTTTAACAACATAACATCCTTCTCTCTGTATAAAATAGACTTTGGTAATGACGAAAGTCCATATTTAGTATAGAGGTTATTAGGAGGCTTAAACATATATAAAGGCTTAAGGAGGATAGCATCAGGTATTTTAGCATTAGTATAAATGTTATCGACGTAACTTTTTTTAAATTATGAGATTCTTGAACCTCTTAGACAAAGTATAATTATAGACTCGCTACTATTTTGACACTGAGGATGAAGAAACAGATGCACATATTAGGTTTTAGCAAGAGTGAGAGAGACACATGTATAAGTATTGTATCCTTATCGCGTATGCGGTATTTTTATTTGGAACCAATCAACTGGGTCCCAACAATAAGGTAGCCGACCGTCCCCATCATCGGTACGTAACCTTGTTTTTGTATTTGCGTAAAAAAAAACCTTCACTTTATATACGCTAATGTTACACGTTCTAATACATTTTAGGCAAAATATAACCATAACTGCAATTTCCTTTGTCCTGTCATTGTTGTATCCGGCTAAAACAGGTAGTACATTTTTAGTCAACAGAGTTACAATCATAGTTATCTTTTAAAATGATTCCGGTTATCATATGTCAAACTATGCTATCTCGACACTGCACCTTTGCCTAAGTTGAATCTTGTTATTGCTGTGTGACCCGAGCATAAACTTAATGTGAACTTTTTAATTCATGTGATTTGGCGACTGATATCTTCTAACCGCAATATATAAAGATTATAAATTGTGGTTAGAAGATGTTAGTCTAATTATTTTAACAATAATTTAGATCAGATATGAGGTTAATTTGGAACATCTATGACAGTAACATAACTAACAATAGGGACTAATATATAATTTACGCTGTTTATGTTGTTTAAATAACTAGTAAAGTATGTATTGACTACGTACCCAAATAAATATAAATTCAAAAAAATCTGACATTTGCGGGCCATTGATATACCATTGGGATGTGCTGAACATCAATTATATTTTATTCCAGCACTTCAAGAAAAGGGCGTAGTACAAATAAATGGCAAAAATTTCTTGTATCCTAGCGGGCCGCTACTTCTTAGTGCGCCAGAAGCACGCAAAGATAAAATATGTAAAGTTGGAGAAGAAGACAAACAAGTGGAGGCGCAATGTGTGCATCAACTAGAAGGTCGTCAAGGAGAGGTGCTCGAAATAGCCCTAGTTAATGAAGGTAAGCCTGATACTTTTATTTAGAATAGCAGACATGCTAGCGGAAAGAATTAATCGCTGCTCAAAGACTCTATAACACCAGTACTAGAGTAAAACGATATAAAGACCCAGACAGAAGAGAGACAGCTCAGAAGAGTAGTAGAAAGAGGTTATACTATCGTTCCCGAATAGAAACTACTCGCCTAAATCGATACACATGTATGTTCGTCAGCTGGTTAATTTGGATGATGGTATGATAACTGACTTATTTCGGTTTGTTATGATTGTTGTTTATAAATTCTATTTACTAGCGTATTGCTTGTACGTTGTTGTCAAAGGTTTTGTTTGAGCTTTCCTTTCTAGTAACTAATAAAAAAAAAAAAATCGCGCCTTTAAATAGTATGAATTTTAATTGCAAAATTAAACTTACTATATTGGATGCATGTAATGCTTGCCGGTAGATGGCGTTAGTCGTAAGACAAATGTGATTAAGAATTTGGGATGATCGAAAGGTCAGTAGGGTAGCTCAGTGGCTTAGAGCACTTCCCCGGATTGGAAAAGATGCGTGGTTCGATTCCCGCCCCTACTAAAAATCTCTTTTTCTTTATTCACAGATAATTTGTACTGGAGCATGTCAATTGCTAAAAGAAATAGATCTAAAATGCTTGAAAACATCGCGCCATCAAATAGTATGAATTTTAATTGCAAAATTAAACTTACTATATTGGATGCATGTAATGATTGCCGGTAGATGGCGTTAGTCGTAAGACAAATGTGATTAAGAATTTGGGATGATCGAAAGGTCAGTAGGGCAGCTCAGTGGCTTAGAGCACTTCCCCGGATTGGAAAAGATGCGTGGTTCGATTCCCGCCCCTACTAAAAATATCTTTTTCTTTATTCACAAATAATTTGTATTTTAAAAAGTAGCGGAGCATGTCAATTGCTAAAAGAAATAGATCTAAATGTTTGAAAAAATCGCGCCATCAAATAGTATGAATTTTAATTGCAAAATTAAACTTACTATATTGGATGCATGTAATGCTTGCCGGTAGATGGCGTTAGTCGTAAGACAAATGTGTTTAAGAATTTGGGATGATCGAAAGGTCAGTAGGGTAGCTCAGTTGCTTAGAGCACTTCCCAGGATTGGAAAAGATGCGTGGTTCGATTCCCGCCCCTACTAAAAATCTCTTTTTCTTTATTCACAAATAATTTGTACTTTAAAAAGTAGCGGAGCATGTCAATTGCTAAAAGAAATATATCTAAAATATATCGATAAGTTAAAATAAATGTTATTCTTTTAAAAATATTTAACTTTATCAGGGGCATCAAGTTTTAAGAAACATTTTGATGATAAATATTACTGTTGCTAAGTTATATAAGATTGTTTTAAAAATACTATTGCTAGGTTACCGCATTACTTTATTACAGGCGATTTGCGTGCGCCAAGTATAGTTTCCTATGTACACCCTAATAAACCATAGTTAGGTTATCAACATATAACACTACATAACCTAAAACGATAAATCTATACCAATCATTATGATGAGACTGTTGATAATGATACTTTTTGTGTTCTTATTAGCAACAATTTTATCGTACAACTTTTCGACTGATCTAGAAAAATAATAAATTACCGTGTTACTCACTGAGGATGTTTATTTCGTCACGAAATTTTCGTGTAATTATTACCTATATATTCCAGGGTTTGGCAGCAACGATTCGTACACATTCCATATGCATGGTTATAGTATGCAGGTTATTTCAACATGGCAAAGTCCTAAAGACAAACCAATTTCAAAGCAAGAATTTCAAAGATTAAATACAGATGGCAAAATACTCAGGTAACGTATAATTTATTTTATATGCTAGTTTGATAAGTATACATGTCTCGCTATAAATACTGTTACAATTAAAAAAACATAATATTAGGTACTTTTGAAGTTGGAACCTATTATTCTTAAATCAATATTCAATCTGTGTTAAATATTCTTGTGACATTAAAATGGAGTGGGGTGATAAAGGTAAGATAGGTGTATAAGGTTCTCGAGAGGCGATCACGTATCGGACGGCGCAGTGTAGGACGCCCCCCCCCCCCCACCAGATGGACCGACGATTTGGTCAAAGCTGCGGGGAGCCGTTGGATGCGGTTGGCATAGGACCGCTCGTTATGGCGTTCTCTTAGGGAGGCCTATGCCCGGCAGTGGACGTTGAAAGGCTGATGGATGGATGGATGGGGTGATAGAGAATCGAATTGCTGTTATAGCTTTATTACAAAATAGGTATGGAACCAAATGCAATTTTTGAAACTCCATCAGCTTGGTATTAGTAGAATGTTTGTGTGCCAGCCCATTGGTAGTTTCAATGAAATCTCCTCTGTTTGTGATAGAAAAATATCTGGCCATCCACGTGGTATTCGTACTAAGAAGGTGATTAAAGTTGTTGGGGAAAGAATTTGAAGAAATCTTGTCTGAAAGCAAAAGATGAATATGGCAAAAACGTATCACGTATTTTAAAATATGAGTTAGAAATTTTAGATTACAAGAGACGCTCTGATCATTAGTTAACCAATAATTGAAATATAAATAGGGTGGCAAAATGAAAACAACTTCTTAAGCAGTACGCAAAGAGGGGTCATAGAAAAAAATTATATATACTGACGAGAAAATGTTTAAACAACATTTTAACCGAATGACCGAGTTTATGCTCAAAGATCTGTAGAAGCTTCTGCTTAGTCAGCAGAGTACAACGTGGGCAATATCCAACTCTAAATGTGGTAAGGAGATTGGGTAGGTCTAAAAGATAGTACTGTAGCTCAGTGGATTAGAGCACTTCCCCAGATAGGAAGGGACGCAGGTTCGATTCCCGCCTGTACTAAAATACTCTTTTTCCTTATTCACAAATTATAATTTGTACTTTAAGAGTAGCTGAGCATGTCAAGTGCTAAAATATATATCAAAATGATTATAGATTTTATTTTATTAAGGCAAATGGAAATAATTTTGTATGAGCTCAATATTTTCTTATAATAAAAAGCCACGCTAAGGTGTCCATGTGGTGATGGACTAAGAATACAAGTGTCACCACCCCATCCTTTCCCGCGGGACTAAGGGAAGTAAGTAAGCAATTATCACCCATTACATTACTGGTGATGGGGCTGGGTACCAAGTGTGAGTACTCACTTGCTATCGGGCTCGAACAGGTCGGTACCACCGTCTCCTGTGTGACCTGTCATGAAGCATGTCAGTGTGTTTTGGCTGTAGCAGAAGATAGCCGTTTATTCTTTCATTACATATGTTAGAAATGAAATGGTGCGCAGCGGCTTGACAATACTCTCGGTATAGTTGAGTCCATGGCCGACGGTTACCACTTACCATCACGTGGGCCGTGACTCATCTGCCATCATTAGCAATAGAAAAAAAAACGATAGTAATAAATATTTTCCTTGTAACAATATTTATGGCAAGACAACAATATTTATAGATATATACATAGTTGGTATTTTCTGGTATTCTCTATTGAAATGTAATATATATTTACAGGAATATTCAAAATCCGCCACTGAAGGATACTATAACTGTACCAAACAAAGGCTACACGATTGTAAGGATTAAATTAGATCGGGGAGGCACTTGGATGTTGGAGTGTAGGTCCTGTGGCCTCTCTTCGCTCCCAGCGGCTATCGTTATAACGGTACCTCTTACGATACCCAAGGCTATTATGGAATCGTTACCAAAGTGCGGAAACTATAGACCACCTGATGTGCTTTTAAATTAAGGCAATTTATTGACTGATAAAATAATATTGTAGTCTAATTATTTAATATACAGTATAAACACTTTAAACTATAAGTTTAAATAGGACTTTTTATGCTAAATACTGGCATACGAGTAAATGCTATATTGAATGATTGCGTACCATTAAAGCTTTAATGACATCTTATAAATTAATGTAATTATGGTACATTGAAGCTAGCTAAACTTATCTTTGTAGGAACCATAAATATAATATATATATATATATACTGAAGTATTATATCTATGGTAAGAACCCATATTTGTTCGATTGTTACATATGAGTGTGAAAGCTTCCTCTCAGGGGAAAATGAATACACTGGCAACATAGTGGTTTTTTTTCTAGATCCTTCTATAGGAATAGTTTTCTGCTTAATTTTACCATTGTTACTGGAATGGAATGGGTAGTAAAACTTATGCAGCAATAAGTCAAAATTGTATCACTTAGTGACCTGCTGCCATTGCAGTAAGCATTCATATATTGATTGTGATTTTGTGATCTCATAATTATGATCAAAATAAGACAACAAACGTTCATCAAACATCAAAAATATTAAAAAGATGTATTATTATGTTTTTTATTATTTAATCCATTGATATAAGTGTTGGCACATGCTACCACGATACTATTGTATCACGGCCTCATAGCGATAATATTTGGTATGAGTACGTCGTGATTTTTCTACATAAAATAGATGCTGTATGAGTTGTAGTGTTAGTACAATACTTACAACTCAATAATAAATGTGGTTATAGTTTGTCGTTTAGTGTGTAACTTTTCGATCAGTTTTCCACCACATATAGAGTAGCAATAAGATGTGTGTGCAAACGTATCTTTTCACTAAATTATATTTCTTTATACCTACGTATTTATTAAAGAATTCATGATTTGGTGAAAATATAATCTACGTTTTAGTTTTCGTCACTTTAGGTTGTAAGTTTTAGCTGTGAGGAGAGCGTAATATATATATATATATATATAGTTTAATTTTTTAATATTACCTATAAATTAAGTTACACTAAATCTACATAATATAATATCTTATTTAATTATTTTTTTATTGAGTCTTTCTTGTACATAGTGAAAATATAAAATAGGAGCAAAATTAAAGTAATGTATTTATTTATTAAATTTATCATAATAAAAGTAATAATTATTCTTAAATGTATTTGGATTTCCATCACCAATCATTGATGTTATAATTAATGAAATCAATGTAAGTGGACACATTTGTATAAACGGTTGGTGCCCCTTCTTCTCCACAGGGTGAAATACCCCAAGACACTATACCCAGAAGCAGAGTTGCTACTGATTCTTTTTGTTTCACTTCACTATTTATTATGCTATCATGTACATTATCATCTATTATATTCTCGTTACTTTCATTTTCTGTAGAATAATTGTAATGACTAACATTTTCTGTGTTATTTTCCACTAGGCCACTAGGTGGAGGGAATATTAATACTAAAGGACCGCCAGAATCTCCAAGGCATGCAGCAACCCCTCCAGTTGTTGGACCAGTACAAATATTAGCGTCTTCATCCAATGGATTGGCTTCGTTTGCCTCTAAAAACTTGTCTATTGCTTTTGCACATTCTGTAGATTGAAGAATATTATGAGATATAATTATTTAAAGATTAAAACATTTGTCTTTGAATATTGTAGATTTTGTCAGTCTCATTTTATTCGCACGGGGTTATAAAAGTTAAGGGGTTCCTATAATGTATCTTTGCAAGATACGGTTTTGGGATGTTGTAAGATTGAGGACTGGCAATGTGTGTTGACTTCAATCCTCAGTCTGAGGGTGAGAGAACACAAGAGTATAAATTTTCTAAATTAGGTTCAGCAGCAGCTGGAGTATACCGTGACGAAACCTGCAAGTCTAAGGGATCTTTTGATGGCTCATGAAACATCTATCCATAAAGTACAAATTATAATTTGTCAATAAGGAAAAAGAGTATTTTAGTACGAGCGTGTATATGCATTCCGATAGATGGCGTTGGTCGTTAAAGACAAATGTGATAAGGAGATTGGGTATTTCTAAAAAATAGTACGGTAGCGAGGCCGTGTGGGGCCGGCTTTAGAATTGTCCCACCCCTCTGCACCCATGGGAGTCGTAAGAGCCGACTGAGGGAATACCGAGGGGAGTGGGCAGCAGCACTCCCTCGAGTATTAACAACATCCACTGCGATTGCCAACCCGCCTGCCAAGCGTGGAGATTACGGCACTATATCCCCTAATTTGGGGAGGCCTATGTCCAGCAGTGGACGTCGAAAGGCTGATGGATGGATGGATGGAAGTATGGTAGCTCAGTGGATTAGAGCACTTCCCCGGATAGGAAGGGACGCAGGTTCGATTCCTGCTCGTACTAAAATACTCTTTTTCCTTATTCACAAATTATAATTTGTACTTTAAGAGTAGCTGAGCATGTCAAGTGCCAAAATATAGATCAACATCATCTATCCATTTTGATTATTCCGAGTCCCGTGCCCAACCGTTACAGTAAAAAGGTCTTAAAACATAGGGTTCGAAGTTCGCCATTTCATATAACAATGTGAGATGAGACAATTCATCTGACAACAACAAACCATCTGACGTTAAGATGGATCTGGTTTAATGGAAAACTTTCTCTGCTGATATTGAAGCATTATGTAATAGGTACCTTTGATCTTACCTTTGATCGGTAAATATGTGACACCGACTTCTTGTAGTCTATTTGGCAGATCTGGTATAAATACTGTAGTTCTTAAAGCACCCCAACCAACCACTTTTAATTTTCCCTCAAGAGTTTCATAGTTAGCTAATAACTTTATTGGCTTTACTAACTTTGTAAATATAAATGGTGCCACCGTTTTATATAACCCGATGTCATGGGCACCAATACCACTGTGAATATATACAAATATATTTAAAAGTATCATACTAAAAGCTGTAGATGTTCCATTGCTGACTAAGTGTCCGTTCACACAGACCGGCTCAGAAAGCAGAGTAGATTTTTGATCGCAATTGAAATAGAGTTTTGGCTGATTACAACAAGGTTTATTTTTAAACTCCAGTTCTTTTTTGTTACTGAAAATGCTCGAGAGCAGTATAATCCGCTTAGGGTGAAGCCGACCGGCTGCCTCTATGACGTCGATCGACTCCATTTGCCATGCTCCGAGCGCATCCGCTTTACAGAACTCTTGCAGCCTAGTCAATGTGTAACGGCTTGATCGGCCTCGGTCAGTTCCAAGCGTATAATCCGCGCCGGTCTGTGCGAAAAGAAGAACGTCGTCCGATGATTTCCGGGCCGGTCTGTGTGAACGGACACTAAAGGCCTTAGACTTGTTCGGCCTTCCTATTTTGATTGCCATATAATACTCTCAGACATTTATGCGAATGTACACATTGTACCCACGCATTGTGAAACAACTACGTTTACAGAATATATCGCTGCTTTTTTATTTTCTACTAACCGGTTTTGAAAACTTTACAGCATTCGAGCCATGGGGATAGTAGAAAATCCAGTAAACGCGATTGCCTGTCATATGTTTGATAACAATAAAAATTTCATTAAAACGTTATAAAATTTACCCATTGTACAGCGGGTGTGGTATTCTATGCAAAACTTGGATCACTTGTGTTTGAGCTTTAAAGTTATTTACGTCATCCGCGCCAGCTACAGCGTCCATTGGCAGCCACTTTATCAACCAAGATTCTGTAGCGCAGTGGGCAGCAGAGAGTATCTAAGTATAATAATAAAACAATCCGTAGCTACGAATATAAACCATAATATTATACTGGTCGGTATAATGTATGCAAATACTTCCGACAAATTACGCAGGCGCCACCCAAGATGTTAAGAATGAATGTGTTATTGAAATTCGCAGGCCCGAGCAATTGACACGATGGCTAAATTGGCGGAGCATCTGGGACGGTATTCCAGGATATGCAGGTCAAATCCTGCTTGACCACTGAACTGAAGTAATGTAAACTATGTTACAGCAGTGCAGTGGCCCGCCAATATAGGTGGATACACGATACACGGAGGGTTTATTTAGTGCGTGAGGGTCCCACACTACCGTGTTCGTTGCCACGAACGACGGGGTGTGCGGTTAGGAAAATTTATTCCCGTCTTAAAAAAAAAAGTTCAAATCCTGCTCCTCACTATTATTTTCGATTTCACATTTTCACACTTTGTGTTAATTTAAAGTAACAGAATTGTCAAAAGATTAAAATAATGTTTTACTTATTATTTGCCCGCAATTTCTCAGGGCGAGGCGGAAACAGGTAATGAGAGCAATAAATAGACTTAGCAGATTTGAGTTATAAATGCTCCGTATTTATACTAAAAGTACGTCGAACAATTCTTCGAACCAGTAGTTTTCGAAATTTGTGACAGAGGGAGAGACAGACACACGAGCGATCCTATAGGTAAGGGTTCAGTTTTTTCTTTGAGGCAAGGAACTCAACAAAATATTAAATGTTAAACTCTCTAATATTTAGAACACAGCTTTCGCACAACACATGGAATTATTGACCATATAACTATTACCCTAAAAAGATGTTCAATCTTACTGGAAAATAAATTAATTACTGTAAATAGACAACACAACTTACGAAATACTCATTAATTAGTGCTCCACCACATACGTGCATCCGTACGTACATAAATCTGGTCTGCAGTGATATTGTATAGGGATGACTGTGTGGCTCAGCGCTGTGACCACCCATAATTTTGTTTTCTTCTTTCATAATATTTGGATTAGCTGTGAAATAATCATAATATCGTACGTAGGTATGGAACCTACCCTTACTAATATTATAAATGAAAGAGTGCGTTTGTTTGCTACATTTTCACGGCGTAAGTACTCAATAATTGATCATCATGAAATTTAAGTCTTATAATATTAATATTCCATCCGTCCATCCATCAGCCTTTTGACGTCCACTGCTGGACATAGGCCTCCCCAAGACAACGTCACAACATGTGTTTCGCTCATATGGGGGACAGTGCCGTAATCGCTGTTGTTAATACTCGAAGGAGTGCTACTGCCCTCTCCCCCGGTATTCCCTCAGTCGGCTCTTACGACTCCCATGGATGGAGAGGGGTGGGACAATTCTAAGGCCAGCCCCGCCCCATACGGCATGTATAAATATTGTAACAAGGAAAATATTTTTTCTATTTCATAAAATATTGAATACTGGTGTGCGCTAGTTTACACAATAATATAATATCAGCATAAAAAAATATACAGGTACATTTCTAAATGATTTTCATTGGCATTAATTCAATTCTTTAAAAGTTGAGGTCAGTTATCAATTGAAACACGTACTATTTCCATGGGAACATTCTCCACTGCCAATTTTATGGATTGCTTTAGGGACTTCAAATTATTAGAAAGAGAGCTTAGAGCTTGCTATACTCTCTAAAACTGCCCATAAATCATAATACAGCGGATTGAGATCGGGACTAGAAGACGGCTAATCTTCAGCTCTGATGAAGTCAGAAGCATTAGTTTTTAACCACACTTGTGTTAACAATTGCTAAGGTTATGTTAGGAATTTAGTTGAATGCACGGGCATTCCTAGAATAAGTTAATATAGTTCTTGGATCATAGAAATAGATAGAAACAGGATTCAACAAAATACTATAAAGAAGGAAAAGGATATGGGCATTACAACTAAAACGGATGGGTAACTATTTCTACATATGACGAAAATCAGAAACATGATCATATTTGCGTAGTCCAAAATATGCGTTATACAAAGATTTTAAAGCAGCTCAAGTTTGTTAAGATGGTCTATAGTAATATGGGGATTTAAATATGTGTACAATTCGCGAATCTTTAAAAGTTACTATGGGCATAAATTCAGTAATTCAGCTTGCTGAAATGTTACTTGATAATTAAAATTTCCTCGTCAGTAAATAACATCTTTCTATGATTCCTTTGCGTACCGCGAAGTTGTTTTGTTTGTACCACACCATTCATTTTTAAATTATCGGCAGTGCGTCTCGTATAAGCTGAAAGTCCTAAGTCGTCTTCTAAAATAAGCAAAATGGTTGCTAGCCGTGTGGGGCCGGCTTTAGAATTGTCCCACCCCTCTTCACCCATGGGAGTCATAAGAGCCGACTGAGGGAATACCGAGGAAGTGGGTAGCAGCACTCCTTCGAGCATTAACAACATCTACTGCGATCGCCAACCCGCCTGCCAAGCGTGGCGATTACCGCACTATCCCCCATTCTTGGGGAGGCCTATGCCCAGCAGTGGACGTTAAAAGGCTGATGGATGGATGGATGGATGGATGTTTGCTACCTTTTAAATAAAGTCTTATGCTTCAATAAAGTCTTATAAAGAATTTTATTTTTGAGAACTTTAAAAGATAAAAGTACCTACTTTATTTGGACTTACCTGCAGAAAAACAAAACCATGTCACAATATTTAGCAAAATATATACAATAAACTTCATGGTGTGTTATAGTACCTACTAATTTAATGATGTAAAACATCTCAGTTCGGTTTTTATAATACTGCACTGAGGGAACTGGTTATCAGCCTACATTCCATGAGTTAAAAAATTCAGTAATTTTAAACATAAATAGTTCAGATATGTTTAGCAAGATGTAATAGATTATTAACAGCTCGCTCAATTATTTACTTATAAATATGCTTACTTTCCTAACAACCTAACTGTCAACCTGTAGGACACCTGCGGGAAAGTATGGGGTGGTGACACTTGTATTCTTAGTCCGTCATCACCCGGTGAAAACAAGATAACTATAAGTCCATCACTGTTCTGTTATTGTTGGAACTCTTCTCAGAAGTTGTATCGAATCGAAGATAGGCAATTATCCATCACATTGGATTACTGCAATATGTCAGATTTACAAGTATAAGCCATTCGAAAATTTCCGAGATACAAAGAGTTTTAAGAGAATTAAAAGTTTCCAGTTTCCAGGGCATTAAGAACTAATTATAAGTTTTATTTTTAAATAATTAAGAATGTAACATATGGAGAATACGAGCATAAGTGAACCCAGGGTCGGGATGTACGAAGATGTATGCTTTTCAACCGGAGATGCATCTATGGTTTTCAACTGGATTTATTGTAGAAACTATCATCCGAGGATTGACTTCAGTTTCTATTTACTTAGTTCTATTTCAATACGAGCATGCACTTATAACCAAATCACTTGAATTTTTGTAGCTAGAGATTTTAAACGCAATATTTCATCATTATGCGGGTAATTAAAATATGGGATCAGGTTGTACTATCGCTACGTTAGTATTTAGCATCGAAGCGAATGATGCACATCTTTGTAATAGTTGTCATTCACATACATAATAGGTATTTTACAAAAATAAACAACGGATTTAGTAAGTATATTTTTATATCAAATAACAGTCCATATTACCAAGTTATCTTTAAGTCGCTTATTATTTTACAATAAATATACGGTAAACGGGTTTTGTATGCTCAGACCAACAACTATTTTTGTTACTGTTAATTTTTTTTTGTATGGGAATCGTAATGAGAGCATTAGGTACGCGCAGTCTCTTCTTAAGCCAATAAGCTTCTGAACAATTACTGTCTGTTATAAGCCTATCCATAATATATCGCAAACCAGGGGGTCTAACAAAGTTGTTTTCTATGATCGCTAACGCTATAGAAAACTATTCGAATGTATGGAAATTTGACATCTCTAAGGTCACATGACTTAGCGTTATAGATATCGTTAAAGATATCAAATTCCCATACATTTTAATAGTTTTCTATAGCGTTAGCGATTTCAGAATGTAACTTGGATAGGCCCGCAGTGCGTTACTTTATACTGGTTTTTATTGTACAAATTTCAACATAATTTAAAGTGGAATAAATAGTGCTATCTTATTTAATGTGATCTAATTCCAGATAACCTTAGTATGTATGAGAAAAAGGAAGGCAAAGTGTGGTGCATGCATAACTATAAAAAAAATGCAATGTGTATACTACATACATATATTATAAAATACATACCAAATTATAAAACACGCTATAATAAATATACAAATCATATCGTGAAATACAAATATAATTTCTATTTTGTATTGAAATTATCGTGAAATTGACGTATATTAGATTTATTATACCGGTGCCAAACAAACTCACGTTTAATATCAATTACGTCAACCCGTGTTTCTAACTTATCCGATACTCATAGGAAACCCGGGAGCATGGCGGGAGGTATAACAAATCTAATATAATTTATATGTTACAAAGAATTGTGTATATATAGTTTATAATATTATATAACTATATAATAACATAGTAGTAAGCATTAGATATTAAATTTGTAAAAAAATAAATAAAATATGCCTAACATTGATATTACATCAGAAAATAAAAAAAAATATGAAGAACAGTATTACATGAGCTTTAAAAATATACGGGGATTATAGTTATGTGCTGTATTCAATAATAGGATAATTTGTACCTTCAAAAAATTGAAGTGAAGTTTTTGAAGTGTGAGTATCTTATTTTTTTTTAATATACACTCAGACACACTCACAGTTTCGAACAGTGTGTTACTAATTCCAAGATAATATAGTGCTAGTAAATAAAGTTTTAGGATTCAAAATATGCGAAAGCGTATTAGCGACGACATATGTACTAAAAAGTCAATTGAGCTCATTATTCTGCAATATGATCATATTTTCGTAATCCAAATATGAATCTAATGCATTTTAAAAAAAGTTTAAGCGTATTGTTCTTTTTTGAGATCTAAAATGGACAGAAGAAAAAACTGCAAATTCAATATTGACAAACTAAACTTTGTAAGGCTCCCTCGATAAAAAAAGGTAACGATTCCAGTATATTGAAACAAAAAATACCAAGTTAAGGCCTATTAACAAAAATAACAACGTTTTTGTTCTTTATCTATGTATCATACCATATATATATTTAATAGCAGCAGACTACAGTAATTTCGGATTACCTACTTCACTTTTGATATCGTTTTCAGACTTTAATTATTGCTTAAGCTTTACATGGCTCTATTGTATATGCTCTAGACACAGTGTTTCAATTTGTAGGTACATATTATTCACATTCGTTCAAAGAACATTCAATAGCTTTTGTTTACGTTATGTGGGGGTCCGTCAATCTGTTTGAAGATCTCAAACAAGCGCGGGTTGTGAAAAACACTATTAAAATGTCAGTTACCTAATTAAAATTAAAAAGCAGATTATTTCATGGGTGCCTTAATTTAAATAAGTACCTATGAAATGACTGATTTCTAAATACCCATAAGATTGTGTTTGATGAGCGTAGTAATATGAAATGATATAAAAAAAAAAGAAATGAAATTAGTGACGTCATTCCATGTTGCATACCGAACACAGGTGTATATTTTATAACAAAATGCTACCCTGTGTCTTGTGTGTTGGCAGGAATTATCTTTACACTTAAGATAAAAATAATTTTTGAGTTTATAAAAAAGATAGCGAGTAAATCCACCAAGCAATAACCTACATAGGATAATCTTTGATCAACACAAATTAACTCAAAGAATTTTGTCTCATTTGCAGAATGAACGACAACATAACGGCTTGGCAATTTAAACCACTAGTTCATTGTACTCAGACTTTAGTATGTTTTTGTAAGTTATTTACATATTGATACAAGTATAACAAGATGATATGAAGAAGAATAGAGTAGTAGAAGTAAAAATGCTGAAGTGAGAGAAGCTAGGAAATTACAATTTTTTTGCGACAGATGCTTGAAATCTCCAAGTACACCACTTCAAAGCTAAGTTATTTTTATCTTACGTGAAAGCTAACTACGCACATTACGACCATCGTATAGCGTGTACATGGATTGCCAATGAACATAATAGTGGACTAAATATAAATGACTATAAAACTAATGATGTGATGTGGCAGAAAGTGTACGTGCAATACCGTAACAAAAAATTACGGTCCCAAGTTTTACGAGATCAAAGTAAAACTTGAGCTAGAACTTATTTACTATACAAATATTACATTGAACTATTTATTGTATTCATTTATTACTAACTAAATAGGGAAGAATATAAAGCAGAAAGTATTTATGGCAAGAAACAGATATTGTAGTGCCACCAGTAGGGAGGTTTATACCGTCTCTATCTTAAACATGCTTTAAAATTGTTAGCAAAAATATATTTGCACTTAATACTTAAGTTTATTTAGGAATATATACCTTTCCACTAAAATCATCCTTCAATCATATACAAAGCTTATCATATTCTAGACTAAATGTATGTACAAAATTATAAAACGAGTAACAAAAATATTAAACTAGGTATCAACTAATGGCTCTAACGATTTTAATCACACGGTCGAGTCGAATCTTATATCTACAATATAGCGATCAGATAAAATACTTTGGTTTTATTACGTGATAAAGATGGTTAGCTTTGAACAGCACCTTAGGTTTATAACATTATTTACACAAACATAAACAACAATTTCAAATAAATCCTACTCCATCCGCACGCTGTGTTTCAGTAATTGAAATATGGCAGTACACGATTTTCTCCTGTTTCTTTTATCCTGTTTATCAATGTATAGGGTAAAGTGGTGGCGTAATTGAGGGTAGGTGATGTCCACATCGCGGGAAGTTCGGCGGCACGGGAGGCAGGTCACTTTGAGTGCCGATATGCAGGATCAAATTCATTCCTATCACTATGTGGTAGATGAAGTGGCAATGGAACAGCCAGTAACCTATAAATAAAAGAGACTAATATGATAACGCTAAAATGAGCATGAACTATGACATTATAATCGTTATTTTAGAAATGAAGTATCTTTAGAAGCAGTTGTAGGTAAACACCTATGTCTTTATCTAATTGAGGTGATAATATTCTGATATTTTTGTATATTTTATGGGTATTTGACATGCTTAATTATACAAATTAGCACAAATTGCAAAAATATGAAATCGAAAGACATTAAGAATGAATGTGTTATCGAAATTCACCGTCCCAAGCAATTGTTACGATTGCAGAATTGGCAAAAGCATCTGGAACTATATTATATAAGATGCAGGTTCCAATCCAGCTCATGACTATTATTTTCGATGTCATATTTTCGCACTTTGTGTTAATTTATAAGGCGATAATATTAACTATTTTGCCTCTACAACATGAAGTAACAAAATGTGAAATAAAAAATGTTAGCCACGATGTGTTTTTTTGGTAAATAGCCAAGCATGTCTTATAAAGTGCTTTAAAAAATAAATATATAAAAAGCATGTTCTTTTTCTATCAGAAGATATTTTAATAAATCATAGAATTAAAAAAGTTGGTGATGTAAGTATTACGCTTACCGGGGTTATCTGCCTTGAGTCTGAGCACCACATAACCGTTATTTGGTACAGCAATCGTATCTTTGAAAGGCGGTAGATTGTACTGTCTGTGTAGCTGTCCCTTTCTGTCCAAGTCCAAAGCATGTTTCAAGTTGATCTTCTTTATATTCTTATCCGGCGATCGGCCAATACCAATAACGTTATACGGAGTACCGTGCAAATGGAATGGATGTGACAAGTTCGGTGATTGCACTGTAATTTATAATGTTCCTAAATATTGCGATATTTTTACATATATTTTTTTGAGAAATTAACATACGTAGCTTAAAATGATTCTTATATTACAAATTATTTGTGAATAAGGAAAAAGAGATTTTTTGTACGAGCGGGAATCGACCCGCGTCTTTTCCAATCCGGGGAAGTGCTCTAAGCCACTGAGCTATCGTACAGATCTTTCGATCATCCCAATCTACTTATCACATTCGTTATTACGACCAAACGACCTTTTAAAAAGTGGCGGAGCATGTCAAATGCTAAAAAATATAGATCAAAAATGATTCTTATATTAAAAAAGAAAATCAAAATATTTATAAGGACTTTAAACACAACTCTTCGCTTACCTACGTTATTAAATTAATAGCTAGGTAATTGAATTTATTTACCTTCATCAACAAGCACGATTTCCACTATAGAGTTTAGAGGAACATCGATCATATGTGTGCAGCGGCAATCTACCGGGCAGTTAGGTGGTCTATTGTCGCCATTACAGAACAGATCCGGAGATAGCTCTTCCATCTGAGACAGTGGGGGGGCCGGCGGTGCGCTATAAGAGATCTCGTCGACTAAACTTAGTACATGGTCTCCTCCAGGTGCCACTGAAATTTTGTTATTTGGGAGTCTTGGTTAATAGTTTACATATAGGTATGTCGTTGGTCAGTATTACCCGAATAAATTGCAACATAATAAGTATTGCTGATACTACGGTACTTATTACTTATACGCGACTGCTCAAAAACTCATTTTTGAGCAGTCGCATATATAATGTTTTTAGGGATCTTGTATGTATGTGAATTCTGTTTTGCCAAAATAACTCTTAAAATATGTCTTAACAGATTTCAGTGTGGATACTGTTAGAATCCTTACATCAATACAAAATATATAATTTATATACATAATTTACCTGATATTATATTTATTTCTTAATTCCATTTTAAACAGAGGCGTGGTCTTTAAATGTTAGCCTTATATCAAGAATCAAAGTCATGGAGCGCGCTAAGCTTGGGATCTCTCTACGTGATAAGAACCGTAATACGGAAATCCGTAGGAGAACGGGAGTGATCGACATAGCCCGCCGGGTCAGCATGCTGAAGTGGCAATGGGCAGGCCACATCGCTCGCCGAACCGACAACCGTTGGGGAAGAAAGGTTCTCGAGTGACGACCGCGTATCAAACGGTGCAGTGTAGGACGGCCTCCCACCAGGTGGACTAATGACCTGGTCAAAGTCGCAGGCATTCGTTGGATGCAGGCGGCACAGGACCGTTCGCTATGGCGTTCCCTTGGGGAGGCCTATGTCCAGCAGTGGACGATGAAAGGCTGATGGATGGATGGATGGATATATTAATTTTATTTTATACAAGTAGGGTGCACACTTAACATAGTTCCAGTGGGCTGCCGATACAGGCGAAGAGGAGGCACACGGCGAGTTTATTTAGTGGGTGAGAGTCTCACACTACCCTGTTCATTGTCCCGAACGACGGCATGTGCGGTGCGACATTTATTCCCGCAAAATATTTATAATAAAATAAAGAGAGATCTTAAAGTAGAGGATTTGTAAGAATGGTAATGCGTGGTTTAGGACTAAAGAGCAGCGATTTGTCTCTTTCAGGTTCACTGCTGATCTACCATTAAAATTAGTGATAATTAAAAGAAATATAATACTGCTCATAAGTTCTAAGAAATCATTGTATCGGTTCCACTGGTATACAATCAAGAAAACTGGTTAGCGGCGATGATATTATAATACTGTAATGTAATTTTTAATTTACCTAAATAATTCCGGTAAGTATTTTCCTGGAATAACTCCTTAGGTCTGTAGAAATGGAACCTGAATGGCAAGAAGATCTTGACGTCGGGCCTTTCCTGCAATATGTCTTTATCCACTGGCTTGGCTGACTTCAAATTGCTAACGCACACAGCATCATTCCTCTTCACATTACAGACAGCGTCCAAGGGGTTTAATATCTAGGAAATAAATTAACATTAGGAGAGAATTCTTTTCTTCTCAAAACAAAAGCAAAGTGCGTTTGGATAATAAATTAAAGAGTATGTTTTAATAGAGAGAGTTTTTAAGGAAAGATAAATCTACTTTCTACGTGAGCAGAGAGCAATAGTAATTAATTTGAAAGTAAAAAACTTGTTAGACTAGCAATTTAAGAAGGACATGTTAATAAGCTACACAGAATACAGTTTTATTAACAATGTAATTTACATACATAAGAACTTAAGAACTACAAATAAATAAAGTGTTCCAACCTGTGCGAAATGATGACTATTCATTACTCGATGCACTCCAAGAAGTATCATGCAATTCCAGCTAAATTTATATTTAATATCTAACGTGCTTATATATATATACAGTACTTTATATACAGTTATTATAATAATTATGTATAGGTGTAGTGTCAATTATGTATAAATTTTACAAAACAACTAGGGTAAATAAATCAAACACATATTATTCATAAACTTTATTAAATTGTATAAAATTATGCAAACTTATAATAGTTTTATAAAATTAAGATAGATAAATTGTAACTTTTTGCCTTTTCTGAGAGCAAATGCATGTACATATATCGTTGCGAGATATGATCGTTGTTAGTTGCATTATGTCGTTCACAGTCGACTAGGGCTCATCGTCAATTCCATTTGCTAAATTTTTGTTGGCACATTGACTTCGTTTATACGTAACACTAAATATTTTCTTAATTAAAATGGTAACCATATGTGTACTTTACTGTATACATCCATAGCCTAGGTTTTAATATATACAGTCTTCGTCGTTTACAGAGTGTGTTACAAAGATGTCAAACTATGTGTATTTACATAAAAAGATGCAGTATATTGTTCATTATTTACATATTTTATGTGTAACATGCAAAAGTGGGTTAGAAATTGATCTTAAAACTCTAAACAAATAGATCTACCAAGTAAATTTTAATATTTTAATATATACACGTAATAAATATCATTGGTGAAAGTAAAATTATAATGGCAAGTTGTTAGTTAGAGTACGAACAAGTCTCGTTAAAACTACGCAAAATTAAACAGGGTTGGTTCAAGAGCCTCAGAGTACATATATTAGGCGATATTAACGATTAAAAAGTTATTAAAAGAATATCACCGTATATGGCATAAAAATTAGATGAAGTCAAATTGTAGAAACAGTGCATCTTCGTTAAATAATCACAAACCATCATTAACTCCCATGGAATCATTCTAGTACAGAAATAAACATTATACGGTAGAATCGAGCACTTCGAATCTACCGACGACACATCACACAAAACAAACATAAATTTACACTTAGTTAACATATAAATCAACTGTGCTGATATTACTGCACATGATAAATTGGGCAATTATCTAGGAACCAAACTAGTTCAGGGTTATGGGAGGAAGATGGTCACCACACGTGGGGAAGTTGGGAGGCACAGGTGGCAAATCAGCTTGTGTGCCCACTTGCAAGACGAGGTTCATGCCAATAACGATGTGGAAGAGGAAGTGACAGTGGAATAGCCAGAAACCAGGGTTGTTGGCTCTGAAACGGATGATGACGTATCCATTATTGGGGACTGCAATGGTGTCCTTCGCTGGTGGAAGGTCCCCTTGTTTCAGGTGTCTCTCAAGCAAACCTCTCCTGTCGAGGTCGAGGGCGTGCTTCAAGTTGATCTTCTTTACGTTCTGGTCAGGCGAGCGGCCGATACCGATCACGTTATAAGAGTAGCCGTGCAAGTGGAACGGGTGAGACAAGTTTGCGATTTGAACTGCAAAATGGAAAGTAAGGTGAAGTACTTATAGACATAATAGTAAATTTATGAAATACACTGACATGTACACTTTCTGCTATTGTTTCAAGATTCAAGACGTTATTACTTTAGGAATAAGTTAATGTATGTGAGGATAAAATAATACTTATAGGCATAATAAGTTTCTAGAAATCTTAAATGACATTAAATTATGTATAATCCTATATGTAGTGCATGTACGTACCTTCATCTACCAGCACAACTTCTACAATCGCGTTTAGTGGAATATCAACTTTGTGTGTGCACATACAGTTTTGTCCACAGTTAGCCGGTCTATTGTCACCGTTACAGAACTGTTCAGGGTTTATGTCATCATACTGACTAATGAGTGGTGCAGGTGGAGCCATATATGATATTTCATCTATCAAACTGATCACGTGGTCTCCTTGAGGAGCAACTGTGGAGTATAGTGTCATATTAGTGTTTGTTTGTTATACCATTTGTGGTAACCGAAAGCAATTTATTTTTGATGACGTTTGAATGTAACTCACCTAAGTATCGGTTGTAAGTGTTCGGCTGGAATAACATTTCTGGCCTATAAACGAAGAAACGGAAAGGTAAGAAGATTTTAACATCAGGCCGTTCCTGGAGAATGGCGGGATCAATGTGCTGCGCATTCTTGAGCTGACTCACACAAACGGCATCGTTCCTTGATATATTACACCTCGCATCCAATGGATTCATCACCTGGAGAGTTAGTGGGGAGAAAGGTTCGTGCAATTACTAATAATACGTGCAAATATACATTACTTATGCTAAATTTTCTACTGTTGCAATAAACTACTTAAGTAATACTATATTGCTTTAATCTAGTTTATAAAATAGTGAGTGCATACATGCACCATGGATACTTTGTAACTAATTTAAAACTCTACTGCAATAACTTGGCATATAAGTATTTACAAACTAGTTTATATACCGATAGGTACTATTTTACGTGACTGTACATGGCCTAATACCTCCACGATTATATAAAAATTTTTCGTTTAATTTATTCAACAGTGTGAAATTTGTTTCTTATAGGCCCGATACTAATGTTTAAGTTTGAGCAACGACTAACTATAAAATCGTCAATCAACTATGTTTAATTAAGGCAGTGTGCCGATACCAAGCGTTCTGTATGCAATATCCGTTGTTTAATGACTGAGGTGGGTGTAGTCTCACGACAAACACAATCATTCGACACCTCTAGTGTTCAATACCATATCTCACCTTAGTATAATGCAGAATTCATCAGTAAGATTTACGTCTACTGACTCAAGGCAATTGCATTGCATGTATATACACAAGTAGTAGGTATTTCACTGATCTACTAATCTATCTAGTGATATATATGTATATTTTACAATCAGGGTAATTTACGTCAACTTTTACTTACCACTCCTTGAGGGATGCCGACATCATATGTAGGTGGTTGAGAAGATGGTTGATAAGGTCCTCTTGCGTATCTAAGGATACCTAATTGCTGTGCTCTCTTAATACCGCACTCTCCCAGACCACGGACCTGGATCCAATAGGCTCCAGGAATGTTGTTCGCTTCGATTACAAAGTCGTATCGTTCTCCTGTAATAAGTTTAGTAAATTTTATTAGAGCCTCGCTAGGATCTAGATAATTTTGTTAATGTTGTAAAGAGGAAGTTTGTGCATATGAAGTTATACAACGTTTTTGGTCGACTGACCGCACCACATAATTGAGTCTATTATTACAAAACAAAGGCGTGTCTCATACAAAAAATATAACCAATTATCATGATTCCGTTCAGTGAAGCAAATTGTTTCATGTGTAGTATTAAGTACTTAAATAGAAAATGTACCTATAATTTAATATTATAGGTTTAAAACGAAAATGTTTACCTGAGAATGAGATGATGGTATTGACTTGCACCGGATGTACTGGTTCGCCGTCAGTTGCAATGACCGTTAAATTATGACCTTCGAAAGTGACTTGTGCGGGGCACACAGAAGCGAAAGCGTTGATCATTCTAAACCTGTATCTTCTGCCAGGTGTAATTGTAAATACTTCCAAAGGCGTATTTGTCATGAAACCAGTATTGGGATCTCTGAATTGACCTTTTCCGTTAATCAGAACATTTTCAGGATCTTGTCCAGTGTTAACGGCTAAACGGCCAGGGTATCTTTCAGCAGCGTCTTCATGAAGCCAGTCACTGAGCAACATTACATGAGTGGTTAAATCATAATCGTAAAGGTGACTGTTGGGGTCTTTTGAAGGAGGTTGACGCACGACGATGCTACCGTATAAGCCATCGAGCTTCTGAAGTCCGGTGTGAGCATGCCAGAAATGTGTACCGGCATTTCCTTGCCACTGATATCTGAAATTCAAAAATAAGTTTTGAAACAATATTTTAATTATAGTAAAACTTATCCGTGTGTTTACGGAGTAATGGTATATATGGTCGCTACAGTATTTTTTATGTCGTAGGAGACGGTAAATATATGAAAAAGCAAATAATTCTGCTGGAAGAGTGGAAAGCTGGAAACAAAAGTGGAGGTAGAATTTAATTCCGAATGAAGGTTCCCATTTAAAACGAAACTTGTAGGTACCACCAACTTGTAGTCTGCCAATACAGGCAGAGAGGGCACACGGCGGGTTTATTTAGTGGGAGAGGGCACCGCACTACTCTCTCCGTTGCCCCAAACGATAGGGTATGACTTTTAGGTACATTTTTACCAGCCTTAACAAATAAAACACCACACACTTATAAGTTTTCCTAATCGTAAACAGTCTTGATATGAAGCCGGTTATATGCAACTCTTTTCTTTCCTGACTCTAATGGGAAATTTTAGCAGTGGTTCGGTTATGGTATGGCTGACTTCATAGTTGATTACCATGTCATTATATGGACAATTAGTTTTTCATTATTAGCAACTTAAGCAATCTTTTATTAAGCCGTCACATGACTAGGACTCATCAGAGCGTAACTGGCCATACACGAGTTGGTATGTAAAATTCTTTCACCACCCGCAGCAGTGAATGAACTTAATCAAACTTAAATCTTTGTCCGTGTGGTAATAAACTAAGACCACATTGTATGGTATCACTGTCTTAATCGACTGTATGGATAACGTAAAAGCCTATTAAAATAAATTTAGGGGGAGCACTGTCTGATGCAGGAATATCAATACGAAACTTTATGCCAGTCCACCTGGACTTGTTAGTGTAATTTAATTGGGCTATTTTCTTTTCATTATGCAGGCGGTACGCGTCGTGTATAACAGAACTTATATGACCTGCAAGGAAGAAGCGATATTAAATTAGGAAATATTTTACCTGAATGTATTTCCTTGTTGGATTGGACATTGTGTCACGAACGGCACACCGTCATAGTATTGAGTGCCTCTCTGCCAAATTCCGTGCCAATGGATAGTCACTTCCATACCTTCCATGTGGTTCTCTACATCGATGACCACTTTATCGTTTTCACACACTTGGATGGATGGGCCAGGCAACATTCTATTAGCAGTAAGAATACCTCTCTCGACACCATCAGCCAATACACATTGACAATGCGACCACACCACATTCGTTGCATTTGGGGTACACACTTGACAGGCCCTGAAACAGTGTTATATGTTCGTTTTATAACTAAATACATGTTATCAATCCTCCCTTTTCTCATCTATATATATATATATAAATCAATTCTGTTAAATCAATTGCTGTTCGTTCTTCGTTTCGCTAAACTCAAAACTTAACTCTTTGAATAATTGTTTTATGTTTTATTTGCTCTAATACAGGAGGGGTGCTTTAAAAAAAAGGGTAACCCTATAAAAAAGTAGAAAAATCGAAAAAATCTGTACGTTTTGGTAACTGTATGGGTATTTGGCTAGCAGATGACAACATTACAGCTACTATCATTCTTTCTAACCGCTGATAAAATAAATTGTAGGTGATACGAAGTTCACCGGGTCATCTAGTATCTAATATTTCGCTATGTGTTGATGAATACCACGAAATAATTGGTTTACGTAACCCTGTCATCACCTATTAATTACACATAGTGAAGGAAATTGGATCAGTTGGAATTTACGGAGTTCGGCATTGAAAACGAAACAATGAGTAGTCGATGTGTAATAAAGCGTAAATTGGAAAATTCGGTTGCTAGGTCAATTCTTTTTGCATGATTTTATAAATGTTGTCCATAGCTAAATAACTTGGTAGGTCTTTAAATGATAGGTAAGAGTATGGATAATAATAATAATAAAGATTGATCACATCAAGGTGTTTTTGACATCTGACATGACGAATTTAGACAAAAATTGGTCGATTCCATTGGGCTATACTGTATATATTTTGCCTGTTTCCATATACCACATATTTATGTACTACTAGTACCTAGGTGTAACTATAATAATTGTTGACTATTTCCAAAGTACATACATAATAAGCTAAGACTGGTTAAGTCGTACGTCGATGTATACGTAGAGGCAACTCGGTATCGAATTAGTCTATTTCCTTTTAACAATTAAGTACAATGAGTTGTTCAAATCGACAGGATTTACGCTTCATTAATGAATTCTGCTACTTAGGAAATCTGCTAAAATTTTCCTCAAAAGGAACTTTAAAAAGAATTTAAAACTGGTTATACTTACGCTCCTAAAACTGTATACAATTCCAATGTAAAATGATAGTAGCAAATCCTTGGTGGCTCGTTTTCTCTGCAGGCACGAGCACATTCATCGGGGGCTGACAAAGCCGGATTACGTCTCAGCTCAGCCGTCGCGCTACTGGTAAAGTCCAAGTGTTTCAGAGACACTTTTCCGTTAGCATTTCTGGCTAAAACCGGCAGAGGGTTACTTCTAACTCCACTGCTCAATGGGCCGTTGCCGCTCGAGGCGAATGGATTAGAAGAAGGTCCCGAAGTACTGCCGATTCCTCCAAAAGAAGAAAACGGATCACCGGGGTGTGTTTGAACGAGACCATGAGTGGAAGAGAACGCACTGCTGGAGCTCTCACGGTATGGAGTAGCTGTACCCGCTTGCCACCATGACGCAGATGTTGATTGATCATCTGCATCGCTTATGGCTTCTGAAATAGAAAAATGAATTTGTGAATATAAAATCTAAATTGCCTTAATATAAATCAACACAAAGAGTAAAAATGTGAAATAGAAAATAACAGTTACGAGCAGGATTTTCGATTTCACATTTTTACATTTTGTGTTGATTTATATGGCTAAGCATGTAAAATGCTAAAAATATATATTATATAAAAATATCTAAATGCCTTAATATAAAATAGTGGCTTTAAAAACGTGAACCGTTATCTAATAGAGATAAGATCATTACAAAAAATTAACATTGTATTTATATTTGACCTGAAAGTTTGATACAAAGTTATCGCGGAGGTCGTTTCGGTCTATTTAGGAGTTCAATAAATATATTATCTACTGGATTTTTATTATAGTGGATACTGAAAATTAGGAACTTTTAAATGATTATTCATTGTATATGAACACAATGAAACATAGCGCAACGGTTTGGTTCTAAACAATTGCTTTTTTCCGTAGTGAAGCGATCCAAGGTCGAGATACAGGCCCATTATTTTTTAGCCTTTTATGACACGCTTTTAAAATAGTCAAATCATTTTGTATGTCTAAAAACAGATCAAGCAAAGCAATTAAGTATGACCTCAAAAATCAACAATTTGAATAAAATCGATGATCTTAGAAGTGCATATAATCCCACACGTCTGTCTCACTATGCAACCGCTTTATAGTTGTACTGCTTTGGGTGGCCTGTGAGTTAAAGATATTTTTTTTTTTTATATAAAGGTAATTATATAATTTGGAAAAAAATATGAATCCCAAAAAGCGATCTCTATCCAAGTAAATAATTCTGTTATTATAAACATAACAAAATAGATTCTGTTAAATAAATTTCCATCCGAAGGAACCATTCCTCTGTCAGTGATTTCCTTTTTTTTGTATCTTTATTTTTCTTCGGGGTTTAAAACATTAAATGTTAAGCCAGCTCCATCATAACTTAAACTAAAAAAAACACACAAAAATATTATAAATTACAGAAAAAAAAAATATATATAAAAGCCCGTACATAGATCACAAAGTTTTAGAAAGGAGCCTGTTCTTTTAAGGGTTCCAGAATATAAGTATGCTAAATATCATGATAATCTGTTTAGTAGTTTCGCAGTGAAAGCGTAACAAACAAGCAAACGAATTTTCACATATAATATATAATACTAGCCTATGCCCGCGGCTCCGCCACATACAAAACCTTGCATTCTCCCGACGCTTTCAATCTCCCGACGCCGGATAGACGCGGGATAAAGATAGATAGATAGATACCAGTTTTTTTCTAATCAAGGGCTTTGATAGCTCTTCTTAAAAGTTTTATCGAACCCCGTAGTATTTCCGTGAACGGCAGACCTTAAACATTTTATTTATGTAAATAACGTGTATTTGTTATTAAATATAGAACAATTTTCTCAAGACTGATGAATCAGTCTCATCTATTGTTGGTTAAAGTCTGCCGCCATTGATTCGTTAATTAGATAAGTCAACGGCAGTTCTCAACAGGTGTATACTTGGTAGGTAAATGCAAATTCACTCGAGGTTGGCTGTAGATATCATTTGTAGGTGCTGTTGTCACGACAATGTTTTCGTAACTACATAGCAGGGACTCCGGTATTACGTCCTTTAGTCGAAGGACTTTTACTTCCCTGTTACAGTTTTCTCACTAATAGAACATTACGCAGTCAGATCAGTTGCCACAATATTATAATTGCTTTACAAGTGCTCGCGAATTGACAAGTTATTAAATACTCCATCAAGTAATAAGAAAATTTATTATTATAAGTTTAGTAATAAAGTTTTGTATGGCAGCTACAATAATTGACTAGACATAGCTATTTTGTAATAGTTCAAATAAACGTTGCACGCTTCTCAATATGTAAAAAACTGTCCAATTTTGTTCTAGTTGCGGAACTCAACAATACGTGTTCGATACGAACTTGGTCATTTTTTGTGTACCCATTTAGGTTTGTGAACCTTGAGGCGACTGCTTTTATTTCCTCATTGGTAAATCTAATATTGGTTGTCAATTGGTTTCGCTGTTGGTTATTATACTCTTGTCTCCAGAAAGGTTTTAATATATTTTCTCCTATGTTCATGATTTTGCATAACTCTGTGTATTGCAGTAATTTGAAAGTAAATTATATTTAATAAACTCTTTTATGTTTAATATCCCCTATTGTATATATTCCGAAGGGATGGATACAAGGGAAGCCTTGGAGTTGGCGACGCGCGAGTGATGCCTCCGGTATCCCTAACATCTATAGGCTGCGGTAACCGCTTACAATCAGTGCTTGTTTGCCGCCCGCGTAGTATAAAAAAAATTGTCTGCCCCCTTAGAATGAAAAATGAAACGTTAGACGAACTTTCGTTTTGCGTCATTGTGATTGGTCGCCTGAATCACGCGCCGAAATCTCGACTAATCAGGAATCACGCATCGGACTGTTGATCAATCACAATGACTCGAAACGAAAGTTCGTCTAACGTTTCCTTTTTTGATTCTAAGGGGACTGTTCTTTTTCCTGGCATCCATAATACAAGTTAAAAATTTGTTTGGGTGCCTTGGAAGATTACAATATTTTCTTTCTACGTGTATGGATATCTGTTGTGTTGTTTACTTCTAAAATAGCCTGGTACTAAATAGTACTTATATAACACAATCATATACTGTATATATTAAGCTGTAGATAAAAAAGAAATAACTGTATGCGGAGAAAGACAATTATAGCAGATAACCATATGTACAGAAAATCTGGTCTCTTTGGTACGCAGATTAGGTATTCTTAATTATTTGCATGAACTTGTTATTACACAGGTGGTTTGTAACAGCGAACAAGTTGTAAATTTATGTATATAGGTTCCCTTGCGGAAAAGATAGTTTAACTAGTACTTTGTTAACACTGTTGAACATTATAGTAATTTGAGTAGTAACTAAAGAGTACCAAATAACAAATTAGTTGTACATAAATATCTCTCTTTATTTGATTTTTGTAAAATAAAATATAATAAACTTTACTACATATTACTATAAATTGTCACTGCATCTGACAGCTCAAAAGGCAAGTTGTACAATTAACTGCAGTGAACTAAATTAGATCTCTCTACAGTAAATTATTATAATATAGAAAAACTTTTATTTTAGATTTTCTGAGTGGCTTAGTACCCAGTAATGCTATAATATATAGGAGTTATTGCTTAGTACCCGTATTTCTTGGAGTAATTTTGATTTCGCAGTAATTAATAGCAAATCTGTAGTGGGTACTACGAGGTACGTACGAGGTATAGTTATATAAAGCAGATGATGAAATGGACAGTTAGGAGAATTAGGAACGGATGAGGAGAGGGTCTGGGCCTCCAGCACTTTCACTCACACAGGAAACACAACAGTAGAACTATCTACCATTGCTTTACGACGATCTTCTGTGCTCTCACCGCCCTATGGCGGTACTTCCCTTACTTCTTTCATTTCGATACATTAATGCTGAGAGAAACAAGACTCTGTTACTAGGTTTATCTATCGCGATTTCTGGATTTTCTACTATCTTGACGTTATAAATATTTTACTTTTCTAAACGTTGAGATAGTAGAAAATGTAAAAGCGTTAGATTCCACTATATTCCACTTTTTCAAATTTCATAATGTGTAAGTATTATATTCCCGTTACGTTACAATACCGCTTATATAATTTTAGTCATACAATGTCTTGTGTTAGCTGGTAACGTAATTTTGATAATCAAATCTGTCTGTATCTGTGCTCGTTAGAACTTTTGAGCAATATTTTTGAAACCATTTACTCATTGTGAGTAGTTTTCTTGTTTCGAAATTTGTTCGATGTGAAATTGATTTAGTCATGACATTAACGATCACGATAGTTGTTGGCAAAATTTCAAATTTCTCACTTCAATGCAGCTTACAGCAAGATTGTGTATATTTTCAGTTTGTTTTTTAATTTATTTAATAAAATACTTCATTATGTTATTTAAAATAACATAAGGATTCTAATTATTCTCTAATCTTCTTTTACACTTTTGAAATTAAACCCAGAAATGTTAATGTATTCACTGCAAAACATTTGCAGTTTAGATTTTTATTCTTTTTATACTATTCGGGTGGCCATTAAGTACACGCCTGATGGTAAGCGATTACCGTAGCCTATAGACGCTAGCAACACCAGAGGTGTCACATGCGCTACTCCAAGGAAAGGGACAGGAGGTGGAGAAAATAATGTAATCTGTTATGCTGACGATACCCTCGTTACAGCCCGGGGCGGGAACCTCGATGATGTGACGTCGAGTGTGCGCGACTATCTGCGCTTAATGCCGCCCTAGCCGAGGCCGCGGGCGGTTGGATCGGGGATTATACGCCGCCCGCATTGAGCCTACCGTGAAGGTGTGACGTGTGGATGAGGGCGCACGGCGGGTTTTAGTGGGTGAGAGCCCCACACTACCCCGATGTCTCCCCGGACAGCGGGGTGTGCGGTAGGTACATTTTATCCCGCCAAAAAAAAAAAGTATACAATGAGGGCCTAAGCAAATTTTTTCTTAGAATATTTTTACATATTTTTTAGCATTTGACATGCTTAGCCATATAAATTAACACAACATGTAAAAGAAGATGGGCATCACCCAAGATATTAAGAATGAATGTATTATCGAAATTCACTGATCAGATGCAAGTTCAAACGCTGCTCGTGACTGTTAATTTCGATTTCAGATATTCCCACTTTGTGTTAATTGTTGTTAGAACATAAATTACTTCAACTTAAAATTTATTTATTATGTAGATATCAACATGACGTGTTATTTCACAATTTAATCTAACAGAGTTATCTCAGCCAATTTTATTGCAATATACGTTTGATCATCATTTACGATTTGACTCGGCTATGAGTTCATCTAATCGCCGTAGTACGTACTTAATGAGATGTTTATTATTTCTTTGCTTTATTATTATAAATTATTAAGGTTATTATATCGTTCATGTAATGCTAAGTTCCGTCGTTAATTGGTTTCGATGCAACGCTTTATCTTTTTAAGAAGCGGTTAGGTATATTTTTCCCTCCTAAAAAAAGGGTTGACCACTTCCTACCAAGTGAACCAATGGCGTGGTCAAAGTCACAGGAGCTGTAGGATGCAAGGGTCTGAGGACAACTTGTTGTAGAGAAGGCTTAGGTTCAGGTGATCTATGGTTCGTCTATAGGTATATACAAAGCACATTCCCTAACAAAACAACAGATTAACACAAACTGCCAAAAGCAGCAAGCATTTCGAATGTTCATACATAAAAATATGAAAAATAAGAGAAAGATTTTCACTCTTTATTTCTATGAAATGAATTTTAGCTGCTTTAATAAATTTAAAATACATAAATATTTAATATCAAAAATCAATTAGTTAAATACATTTTTTAGAGTAGTGTCGTAATAATTTATTATACGTGTTTTAGTTAAAAGTAACGTCGTTAATGAATAAATGTGATTTCTCACTTCGCTATTTGTTTAGTAACCTATTTTATACCTGTTTTTAATTGATTTAATGTGTATAATAACTCTTAAATATGGTGAATTATATGATAAACGGTTTTTTTTATTAAACACAAAGTGAAAAATGTGAAATCGAAGGTTTTTTTTTTATAACCGGTGAATGAATCATTTTAGCGATGTGTGAAAGTAAGTATAATATATATGAACAATCACGGAGTAAGTCAAATTTGATTCAACAACCCCCATACATTAATGTGAATCATCTCATTCATACTTTTTTTACCACAATTCAATATAACATTGTATAAAATGAACAGTTTGATACTTATCGTAATTATTGTTGAGTAGATATAATATTCATTTTAATCTGTGCTCTGATCTGTAATGTGGTATACAAAATTACACATACTCGTATTATTTATATAGATAAATCTATATAGGCTTTGAACACGAGAGAACTGAAGAAGCGCAATACATATTCGTAGTGTTTTAATATCATCACTTATTTTACTTACTTACTTACTTATCATCACGCCATTTCCCTTGCGGTGTAGGCAGAGAGAACAGAGTGCCAAGAGGCTCTATTCTTGCATACATCTCTCGCTTCCTCAACATTCATAACACTCTTCATACACGCTCGTCGGTTTCGGAGACACCTGACTCCACCTTCCTTCAATACATGACCAATTTGGTCTAGGTAGGTAAGTCTCGGTCTCCCCCTGTACCTACATCCTTCCACTTTCGCATTGTATATCTTCTTAGCCAGTCGCTCCTCCGGCATTCTTTTCACATGTCCGAACCATCGGAGCATTCCCTTTCGCATCATTACACCAATACTCTCTTTCATACCTACTCGCTTTCTTACGTCATTGTTACGAATGCGGTCAGTCAGCCTCACTCCACAGATTCTCCGTAGAGATCGCATTTCGACCGCATTGATTTTGCTCTCATGCTCCTTTTTACATACCCAACTCTCGCTTCCATATAATAACGTTGGGACAAGCACTGCGTTGTGTATTGCGACACGTGCCTTCTGGCTGAGGTGATGACTGCCGAGAAGTTGTCCCAATGCTCCGTTCACTCTATTTCCCGCATTCACTCTTCTTTCTACATCAGTGGTGTACCTTCCATCCCGACTGAATCCACATCCAAGATATACAAATTCATCCACTTGTTCTAGCACACCATTTCCTATTGCTACTCTAACATCTGTTCTGGATTCTCCTCTTTCAAAAACCATTACTTTGGTTTTGCTCACATTCACACGTAGGCCCCTTTTCTTACAATCTTCTGCCATTACGTCGACTAGGGTTTGCAGGTCAGTCGCAGACTGCGCTAATAATGACTTATTTTAAATTTTATTATAATACTACATTGAATATATCTCGTGTTTCTGAAAGACATCACTAAAAATTTAACTTCAATAGCACTTAATTAAGATACCGGCCTCTCGCCCGAGCGTGGTAGATTCGATTCCCACACAGAACAACTCTTTGTGTAATCCACAAATGGTTGCTCTGAGTCTGGGTGTACTTTGTGTCCGTGAAATCGTATGTTTGTAAAGTCCCCCGCGATACAAAGATTATTCCTTAGTGCAAAATGTTGTCTTTAAAAAAAACCATTTGCATCAACAGTATACTTAAGGCCCTGTTAAAAATATAATTATGACTATCCTGGCACCTTTCATTGATACTGCCGATGTAAATACTTGCACTAATAATAATTGATTAGTATCAAACGGTTTCAAAGTACATTTCCTATCTAGATTCACAAAGCACGTTCGTTGACACTGATAGATTTACCAGTTCATGTGTAAGACCAGGTAAATGTTATTTTAGAGATAACGTCAAATAGCAATTAATGCTAAGCAACGATATTACACGGTGTACTACATATTGAAACCTTACACTCTCATTGCGACATTCCAGCGGGATTATAAGCCAGTGATGAAGAAATTGGATGTAGTTAATTATTGGGTTTTGATCCGAACTAGCGGATATACTAGCTATGCTAGCTACCAGCTTTTAACGACGATATCAAACTGTATTTAATTACATTTTAAAAGTGTGCTCATAATGTAATACCACGCCACTCCTTACAGGAATAATGCTAAGGTACACTTCAGTTTTATATAAAGAACCTAATTGAATTTGATTATCCTCCTAAATAATATTTTTTTTACATTGACTTAAAAAAAAGTTGCTGTCTTTGGTTTTATAGTTAAGCTATCGCTGCTCCTTATGATTTGTTCATGATAAAATACACAGACAATTTTAAAAAATCACAGAGATTTGGTCTTGCAAACTATCAAATTCACACTGGGCATCGAACTCAATGCCTCTGCGATGACTGTCTTCCGTCTTCGACTAAGCTATGATAGTTTAAATGTTAGTAATTATACATTTTAAGTACCGTCCCGAATACGGGTAATAATATACATTATGAGTGAGAAAATTATCGTTTAAGTAACGTCAGTAAAAACAATTACTTGATGTTATTCAATTCTTTTAAAAGTTATAGCTGAAGTTTCTCTATTATGTTTTATTAGTAAACAAGGAAAAGGATTTTCTCTCTCTAAAGCTTAACAATAGTGTTCAGTGGTGCGGAAACAGTGAAAGCAACTACTTAGATATTGCTAAAGGCCGTTATTACATGAAGCAAACTGTTTGATGCCTACTATTAGCCTCTGCTGTAAATAAGATCGTTTTATGTTTTTGTAATAATATAGTCCTATCCAAAGAGGGTGTATTATTTTTTCATTGTCTCACGATAATGTACCTTTATGTACTAATATCTAGAAAGTTGTAATTAAAACCATGAAGGCTAATAAATTAAGCTTCCTAAAACGCAGATTAATGATTTTTTGTAACTCTATCAACTTACACCTATTATTATCAGCTGCGTAAGGGGTCTTCTTAAAATGTGGGATAAAGTTAATTACTAGTTCCTTTTATTTAGGAAAATACCGCAATCCATGAAGAATATCTATATTTTGTCACTTAATACACACTACTTTTTATGTTTATGTGAGATTGAGTATGTTTCTGAACGACTGTGAGATGTTTGTGTGAATGTATGCTTGTGTAGATCGAATGAGGTATGAAAGAGTGATTTAAACGAGGTATGAGTGGGGGAGAATTCCTACATTTATGTATTTTTGTATACTTTTTGCAATTATAACAACGGCATTTTAAAATGAAACATATGCGTATTGATAAACTTTTAATCTACAAATATGGATATCTTAAGTTAGAAACAAAAAAAGTTTTGTAAGTTCATATCAATGAACTCTAAATATTCGAGGAAAAACAAATCTATTTGGGTTCAATTTCCATGTAGAGCTGTTGTTTATGTGATCCACATATGGTTGTACTGAGTCAGAGTATACTTTGTGTTATAATTGCCTTAAGCTATGCAATGTTATGACTCTTATGACGCACTGATAGTCAATGATGATTTAATCGCCTAGCAGATAGTCAGCAGCTTATTAACAGCCTAACAGCCGAGTATCTTACAACGTTAATGCATGTCCGTAAAGTGATATGCTCTTTGTGCCATGTCATATGGCCGTTACGCTGATTGCCTCCGTCCACTGTATCTATCGATTATACCTAAATAATAAGTGATTTGTATTATGGATAGTGCTATAATTAGTTTAGTTTATGTAGCAGAATGGTGTTAAATGACAAGTATGTTTTAATGTTAAATGAAATACTTTGTGTTTAAATAATAAATACTACATTACTTTTGACCAGATCGGAAACGTTCTTAAGGAAGGGCAGGTTAAGAGTAGGCTCGAAACCAACGGGCATGCATGAAAGCGCTGATGAAAGTAGATGAAGCGAAAGATGTGTGTCAGGATCGTAGAAAGTGGAGAGAAGTGGTCTCTGTCTACTCTTACGGGAAAAAGACGTGACAATATGTATGTATGAATGTACTTTTGGTAATGGGTCAACGTTGCCAGTGGGCAACGAGAGCCTAGTTGTTATCGTAATTTTGTTCTGTTTTGTGGAAGTCTGTCACTAGGAAAAAATAATAGTAGAATATTATACATTTTCTGTATTTAGTAGGTCAAATCTACTAAGACTAGAAAGCCCACTATATTATTTCTACATTGTTTTGGTATAATCGATAGGTAGATAGGTGAACTCTTTATTATACATTGGACATATAATTTCAAATAGAAAAATGTTAAGGAAGTTACAATGAAAATGTATACTTGGTGGCCTTATCGCATACAGCGATTTCTTTCCGACAACATTTCAATCATTATCTATTAGTCGTGGCAAGAACTATGATAATATTATTGGAAAAGAAATACTTTTACTGAAATGAAGACGTTTTAGGCGTGGCAGAATCTGAACTACGGCTATAAGTTGCCACGGAAATCTCAAAATTAGAAGACCTGCATCTATAGAATATTTTTCTCGTGTAAAGGCAAATGATTAAAATCAGTTCAGTTATTACGATATAAGTAACACATATTTAAAACATAAAATGATCAGCTGTCTATTACTACAATAGGGATCACCATCAGTAACTTGAGCAGACTGCACGAATTATTATGTAAAATTGCTATTTAGATCTAGAGTAATATATAAAATAACTACAGCAGAGCTCGTTAACTAACTAGCTTTTTGCTTGGTTAATTTTCACATTAATATTTGGTAGATGTTTTTTTTTAATTGTGTGTAAATTAAATGGTGTCCATTACATACAAATTAAAATTAATAAGATATGAAATTAACGAAATAATAATTTGTAGCGACAAAGTACATAATTATAACATAATTAGATTTGATAAAACTTCCGCCAAAAAACGTGAAAACAAAGGTTCGTATATCTAATTATTAATAATGTATTTAAAAGGTATATGTAATCAATTATGTGAATTCCAATAACCCTATAACAATACTAAATTGAGAGTAAGCGATACATAATATTATTATTTTAAGGTACATATTATGTATTATGAATATTCAGTGTACATAAGTGACGGATATGATAATATTAATTGGACTACGCCATCAAAATAAAACGAACGTTGGTCGAGATAGATCTACATTCATTCAATAAATTACATAACGTATTGCATAACATTACAACTTGGAATAGTTAATTACACTGAAATTACTACAATAATTAATGAATTACATAACATATTGTCAACAATGTCCTTTGTGAGTACATCTTATATACCTAATTGCCTGTCACTGTTTTTATTCGCGATGAACTCCGAAATTACTTATCCGATCTTAACTAAATGTGTGATTTGTTCCAACTTATTATAGGAAAGTTTTTAACCCGATTGTTATTGCAAAATATCGAAGGAATTATGTTAAACACAAAGTGAAGGAATTATGTGTGCCAGGGCAACGTGTGGCCGGGTCTGTTAGTACTATATAACATGGAACACCTACCAAACATAGCCGGAACTGGAAGTAACCAATATTGTTGTAACAATGATCACAATATTCCGAGTGGTATGTCATTGCAGTGAATAGGAGCAAGGTAATATTCTTACATTGTTTGGCTTAAATGTTATGATGTTAGTTTTCATATATAGCTTTAATAAACCCCCAAACTATTAGGTTTCAGTGAACCAACGCCACGAAAATTAATTCTTTGACAATTTGGTATAATTTCTAATTATACTCGTATTTTTTTACATTTGTACCTATATCTATTGAAGTGTGTTTCTATGTATTATTTAACTTGCTCAGGTTCCTGATAAAATATGAAACATGAAATGTATATCATTACTTTAAGTTTAGATAATAGCTATCAAATAAAATAAGATTTCCTCATAATCCGTTTCGTAGCTTTCGAGTAATGCGCGATTGAACAAATAGGTAGACAAAATTCTAGAAAAAATTGTTTAGTGCTTCAAGAAGCCTATATAGCCTAAATACAGTAATTTTTTTCTGAAATAAAATGTTTAATAATTCAATGTACATACATTTCTTTTACAGTTTTATAATTGTACCTATATAGATAAAACCAGGTAAAATAATTCGATTTTACGTGCTTATTATTAATAGGACATGTTAATTTATATACCGGAAGTAATTTATTACGTATGTCACGTGGTAATTTATATATCTGAATATACATATACCTTTTGTAATTTCTTTAATAAGTTTAAAGAGGTGCAAACAGCCGTGTCGTGTTGTTTGCTTAGTGTAGAGTGTAGACACATTATGCATAAACTGATTGTTCTGTGAAGGTCGAATAAATGTAAAAGTATCTTTAATAATAATATTATGTTAATTTGCATATAACAATTCTTCGTTTATGAACGGCCAATTAATTTTATGAAATTTATAATGTACCTATGCTTCCTATTACGGAAACCGATGATTTCTTTAATTGTTTGCGTGGACGATAACATATTTTTATGCATCCATAAATAAATTGTATACAAAGTGCTTAGTTATTGGTATAATGTTTTGACAGACTATCTCTTGTATTCATACACATTGAGCCCAGAACTACAAGTTATATATTCCAGAGCTATTTTGTTTTTGGGAAATGCTTTGGCAATCTGAACTGTCACATATTATTCTAGTGTTTTGTGTAAACAGAGCAAACGTGCCCCGTGGGTGTCGACTAATGGAAATAAGAAGTTATTTTTTTAAAGATCACTGCAAGAGAAAAGACGCCGTCATAATGATTGAACTAAATTGACGGTAGCTTTCCGAGCCAAGCTAGAATATTATTAATCTTGACTAATTTTTATTTTAGTTAGATGAAGATATTTGATTGTATTTCGGTCCTCTCATGATTCGGATGATTCGCTGTAAGCAGGCTCTAACAGATAGGTACTGACTGCTAAGTACATGGTCATCAGTTGCCACTTAACATCAGGTATGCCGTAGCTTGCTTACCAACCTTAAAGTAAATAAAAAAGGAGTGTGTATACAGTAGTCACAACTAATCCAAACTATATATATAGTAGTCACAACTAATCTTTGTGTCTCTGAAGTTAGGCACAGAGCGCGAAATGGGATTTTGACAGAATCATACAATAAGTGCTGATCAATTCGAATGTTATTACTCGATTAACAAAACAATCGAATGAGATCATAATGTTTTCATATCTAAGTATTTAGGTTCTATTTTGTTTTTATTCAATAAAAATTATACGAGCGATTTGAGTGAATAAGCTTTACCTAATCTAGATTTAGAAGAGTCCACACACCACTGTTATAAACTATAGTAACAGATAATACGTCAAAATTAATAAGCAATCTCATTTGTTATCTGTAGATTAAAGATATCAAGCCTGTTATTGCTGTCAAATTATTTGATGAAAATCAAAGCTTGGTATTTCAAAAGATGGCCTGAAGCTAAAGTTATAAGATTCTAAACCGTTAGACTTAGAATAGTTGTTATCAATCTTGCTATTTGAATTTAGATGTTTGATCTTTAATATGACCAAAGAAAGTTTATGAACTCGATACGATAATTATCTTTGTAAGCTCACGCGTGAGCACGTTTAGCTTAGATGATACTTTGGATATGTCCTTATGGATTGTATTTAAATTATTTTCATTTCAGGTTCAGACTAATAAAATACGGTTCTCACGAATATGAAAATTGACTATTTTTTTAAATTGTGATTTTATTTTTTATTTTTTGGGGTGGTCGAAATTTAAATAATCGTCAGAGCTTAGCAACTTTAGTTTGAACGAGCATCAGATGCCAAATTTACATAAAAAAAAATAAAGGGCGTTGTAAGGGTCTCAAATATATTTTGTAATAATTTTCTTAATTTTTATTTTTTTTTTTTGTTATTTATGAAAATAGTTAAAAAAGGACCATTCTAAACAAACATACACTATTTACCTACAAGCATAATATGTGCAGTACCTAAAATATATGTAAATTTTGAATGGTGCATATAAAATTATTATTATTGAACCCCTTTTTTTTTCAAAATTAGTGAGCCTGAAAATTTTGGATACGATACATCATCTGCCCACTTTTCGACTCTTATGCATATTTCATATATATTTATTAAAATACGGACCAAACAAGCGCTATTTTAATTAAAATTAGAAATCATGTTTGAGCTCCTAAATTTATAGTAATGTTTGAAGTAATGCATATTTGCTTTCATCTTTTAGAGGTTTACGGAATAAGTGAACTAGTTTTTTTTATATGTGCTTATGTAAACTGTTACAGTATTATGCTCTAAAATTATTAAATCACATAGTCATTTATTATGCAGATTTAAAATAAATATGGAAATGTCTGACATAACTTGTTTAAATTAAAATTTTATTTACACAGAGATGATTTGAGAGAAACGTATGATATTTATACAAGTTTAGAATATATTAAGTAGACTCGTATATTCAACATGAATACTTTTGCTAAGCTAAATACCTTACAAACGTGTTATGTAAGACATTTTCGGTCAATTATCACAGTTGGCCACTGCATTAATGAGAGTACTGGGCTCAATGTAAACATCGATGATTCTGTATTTAAGTGACTTTCATGATACAGGCTAGTAGCGTTACTGTATTTAAGCGTGTCTACATTCTAAACATTTTTATAAAAGTTTTGTTGGTTTGTGTATTTATCTCTATGTTTCTTTGTGTATCACGCAAAAGCTACTGAACGAATTTTAATGAAGCTATTTGTTTAAAAACTCTAATTAGACTTAAGATCTGGAATAGGTTTTATACCGCTACTGTATCAAAACCTAAGATAAAAGTATCCTGAGTGTATATTATTAAGGAACCTATACTTTTTTGACTTTTATATATATACCTATACTTTTTACTATTTTTGGGAAAAAAGTACGTAACTAATAATGTGTGTAAAATACACATTTTCTAAATCAATTTCAAATATGTAAATCTGAATTTAAAAATAACTAATGCTTAAAAAAAACAAAAGAACGATTATATTGACTTTAGGTAAACATAGCAGGCGCATCGGATACAAAATAGTCTCTTCTAATGTTTTTTTCTTCATTATGCTCAGCTAGTCCATCTTAAACAGAAATATGCAATTTATATTTAAAAAAATACTAATAATTATCATGAATGTCCCGATGCTATTATCGTACAGGGCGAAATGACATTGTCCTTTTAGTCATGACCAAAATGACTAAAATTTACTAGCTCTTAACATCTCGGTGGGGAAAGGGTAAAAAGGAAAAGGAGATAGCGATAGTATTCTACTTTCTGTTTGAATTTTATTTATATCTAGCACAGTATCCTATGGATGGAAAGTAGAAAGAACTGTAACACTTTGATTAAATTACATCCTATTTCATGCAATTATCACATAAATTAGTTTAGATTTCATGGCAAGAATGAAAGTGATAGCTTCTCGATTTCTTTTTATTTGAAATATATCAGCTAAAGTTGTTATAATAAAATAAAAAAACACTTTTCGGTCCTCTCATCGTGAGAGAGATTGATCATAGTCCACCACGCTGACCCAATGCGGGTTGACAAACTTTACAAGCCGTCGAGAAAATCTCTCAGGCATGTAAGTTTCCTCACGATGTTTTCCTTCACCGAGCAGTGATAAATTGTAAACAAATACACATATCATTTCGAAAAAAAACTCGGTACGTCAGAGGTGTGTGCCGTATGAGGTCTGAACTTTGGACTCGGGATCGAATTCGATACCAATGTCTTTGCAGTCTTTGGTTTTACCGCTAGGTTAACACTGTCTACTGGCAGTCGTTTGTGAGAATGGGAAGAATGCATTTTGACCTATAGGTATCCCTCGATAAATTTCAAGCTTTTCTATCACTTCGTATTTTTTTAATAAATATAATCCAGTATGTCAAAGTATCATCACAGATTTAAACATTTTAATTATAATATATACAGAAGTAGGTACTCAAAAGTTTTATCTTTATATTAATACGTGTTACGACTTGTCCCTCTCTATAATAAACGAGGTTTGAGAAGAGCACTTAACTCACGGTAGGCGGCGACTTGGCTGTGCCCCTGGTGTTGTCATAGTCCATGGGCGGCGGTTACTACTTACCATCAGGGTAGGCCATTTGCACGTCTGCCACCGTTGGCAATAAATAAAAAAAATAAAAATAAAAGAAAAACGTGAAGGCAAACTTTGTACCCCTTTTTAGTTAATTGCGTGCATCGGGAAGTATGAGATTTGGCACAGTTAAAATTTAAATAGAGAAGGAGTACAGAAACATATTCTTTTTATATAATACGCATTAGAATTAATATGTTTGTATAAAATGTATTAGAAATAAAATACATTTTATAGGATTGATTATATGTACGGTCGGTGTACGATCGAATGTTGACTACTGGACGACCACTAGTAATGTTAAATAGATTTGAGAAACTATTGTAACAAGATCATAAATACATATATCATATACATTCGTATAAGTAGATGCTGTAGATAAGGTGTATTATAATGGTCGTCTAAAACCGAAAAAAGATTAGTAACAACAGCTAATCTCCGTATAACAACAGATACATACCTACTTTATCGTTTATATCTTTGTAGTTAAATAAATGATACAACTTGTACTTAATAACATGATTTACGTCTTAATCAACATTAATATTCATCGCGGACGTATAATTACTATCTGTTACAAAGAATTATAGTAACTACGCTTATGCAGTTCTGAGTTAGCAATCATCACCCGACTTTCACTGGAGTAACATTTGCTTGTTAGCGCGTTGTTCCTTCAAGTTGCGTAAGCTTGCTATTTATGAATGTATTAAATTGTTCTTTGTTTTTATTTACTGTTTAAACATTGAATCCAATTGAATCCGGTTGATCTGTTTATGCTCTTCCAACGGTTAGCATTTAAATAACCTTTAATCTTTAATACACAATGGTGAGTATAGGATTATATTTTAATCTATCATGTTAGTATGGCTTTAAACAAAAAAATAATGATATTTATAAAGACGTTTCGTTAAAGAATAATTTATTTGTGAAATGTGGAAACAGAGAACTTTTGTGCGAGCGGGATATAAAGTTCTCGTTTTCTAAATTTCACAAATAGTTTGTTCTATAAAGTAGCTGAGCATGTCAAATGATAAAATACAGATCAATAAAAGACGTTTCGTTGTCTTTGAGAGTACGGTTATGGCACTTAATGACTTGATGGCTTTTAGTGACTTGATGTGCCAAAGTTAATCATCAGTTTCACTTTCAACCAATTAATCTGTCTGTCTCGTGCATAGTGCAATAAAATACAGGCACGCAATATTCAAAACTTTGGCGATATTTGAAATACAATGGCAATTTTAGACAGAAAGTTAATGTTGTTATAAAAGCGAAATACGTTGCGATATTTGAAGAAAGCTAAAGAAAGCAGTGACTTTCATAATTTGTAAGTAAATTGTATTGAATAGTGATTTAGTAGTTTACGTGGTAAACGATTTCATATTGACCAACACATTTAAAATAGTATTACTTTACAGTAAATATGTTATTTTCTTAAGTTTAAAGTGATATTTTCAATTCACGATTCAGGTATTATTTCTACGAAAAAGTTATATAATATTTTTTTATGTAGCATAAAAGGAACTCGGTGACATATCTTGTAAAATCTTCGGCGACGACACTAAATGTTCTTTAAGTTTCATTATTAGTTACGAGACATACCAGTGTGCATCCCATTTGTAATTTGACTTAGGATCTAACCAGCCACCACTGAAGGAATGTAACATAGTTCCAGTGGCCCGCTAACAGAGGCGGAGAGACGGCATACGGCGGGTTTATTTAGTGGGTGAGGGACACTACCCTGTTTAGTGTCCCGAACGACGGGGTGTGTGGTTAGGAATATTTTTTCCCGGTTAAACAAACAAAAAGATCTAACCAGCTGGCTATTAAAGAAGTACCTCAGTAGGTTCTTGAGGCAGATAGTATTATATGGACGTGTAGTAGCAATGTGACTTTTAAGAATAAAATTGTAATATGATGTGCCGCATTGCGCAAGTTGCCCCAATAAGTCAGCCGTTGTGTAGACCTCGCTACTGACACGCATGGACTAAATGTGTATTTGATGTATACAGAACATAGAACTATAAACAGTTACCCAAACACGCACTAAAATACTACACCATCATCACCAAACTAGTGACCCCAGAAAAAATAAACTGTATGCGGGAGATGTATTTTGACAGTTATATTTTAAATAGTAAGTCAATTAGCGGCTCGCTTGTTATTAGATTGCAAAAGAGGCACTAGTTTATTTATCTCTATCAATTAAAAACTAGTACGGATACGCCACTATTATCTATTTTTATTGAGCATGGCTTATGCTGGCGTGCAATGGAGAGGGAATCCACTATCTTTAGTATTAATCAAAATAATATAATACCAGAGTGCGTTTCCCGGTGAGAAAATCGATAACAGCAATCAGTCTACTTAGTGGTTATTACAATTATTATTGAAATAGAGGAAAAGTAGTTTATATGTTACAATTTATATACTTTAAAGTAAATAAAAAAATAAGTTGTAACGAGGAAGTAATAATTGTTAAATTATTATTAAACACTTTACGTTCTAATTGTTTCGGCGTTTACACTTCCCGACTTTTCTAGTAGTTTATATTCATGGTCGCAAGTTGAGTGTTTCCACATATTGGACCTCAATACGTAGTTAATTCTTTACATAATAAAGCAAAATGTCGATATATTTTTCCATCCATCCATCCATCTATCCATCCATCCATCAGCCTTTCGACGTCCACTGCTGGACATAGGCCTCCCCAAGAGAACGTCACAACATGTGTTTCGCTCATATGGGGGATAGTGCCATAATCGCCACGCTTGGCAGGCGGGTTGGCGATCGCAGTGGATGTTGTTAATACTTGAGGGAGTGCTGCTGCCCGCTCCTCCGGTATTCCTCAGTCGGCTCTTACGACTCCCATGGGTGGAGGGGGTGAGACAATTCTAAAACCGGCCTCACTTTTTTCTATTAGCATTAAAATGTATTAAATAGTGCACTTGTCATTTTCATATTGTTTGATTATTGCATATGAGAAACGAAACGAACGAAATAGTCGATTACTCAAACGGTACGTAGTTACAGTCTTTTATTCGAGTAATGGTGATTCCTAATTTTCGAAATCATAAAGCCTAAAGATCAACTCTCAAATTAATACTATTTGAGAACATTTCAGTATTCAGCCAATAGTTTGATGGAATACTAAATTCAAAAATTATAAGTAAACGCTATATGTATACCAGTTTTTAAGTCTAATCAAGAGCTATCAAATAAAAAAAATCCGTTCAGTAGTTTTTGCGTGATTCACGAACGAACAAACAGATAAATAGACACAAAATCTAAAAAATCGTTTTGTGTTTAGACACGCCTATATATTTATATATTTAATAATTTTTTCTCAAATATCTTAAATGTAAAGACATAGCGATGTTTAAAGCTTTATAATAGTATAGATTATAGTTTATGATTGATATTTAAAATAATGTTTTAGTATTTGGCTGTGTCTGCACTATTTTTACAAATACCCATCATGTAGTAGATCGTGTTAAAAAATGTAAATATATAGATAAATTAATAATTAAATTTATAAAACCCTGTTGTAGCAGTTATGACCAAAGCACTGAGTAAGTGGCGACTATATAGCTCCACAACAACGTGGCCAATGCTGCATAGTGCCCTCTGGTCAAGGATTACATTCCTCAGGTGTGTTGATGGTAGACAGACGCCCGGACGTAGATTACTAAGCCAACACCCTTGTACTAAATAGTTGTTTCTTATATATAACATGCGTAAAAGTTAAGGAAGGGCACGAGACAAATCCTTGTCGGCCTCACGACTTATAAGCAATACTTTAGTCCTTTTGTTACAATACTAGCTATGACCACGCCTCGGTCACGAAAATCTCTTTTATTTTTATCAGAACATTTTTTAATATACCACTGAAGTAATGTCACACGACGAGTTTATTTATTGGGTGAGTGCCCCACACTACCCTGTTTGGTGCCCCGACCACGGGGTATGCGGTTAGGCACATTTATTCCGCCTTAACAAAAATAAATGTTTGATACGATACTCCTCAAAATCCATTCTAAATATTGGTGAAATAATTTTCGGAGCTATAATCCATCCATCAGCCTTACAACGTCCTCTGCCGGACATAGGCCTCCCCAAGAGAACGCCACAACGAGCAGTCCCGTCATGGGGGATAATGCCGTAATCGCCACGCTTGGCAGGCGGGTTGGAGATCGCAGTGGATGTTGTTAATACTCGAGGGAGTGCTGCTGCCCACTCCCCCGGCATTCCCTCAGTCGGCTCTTACGACTTCCGTGGGTAGAGAGCGGTGGGACAATTCTAAAGCCAGCCCCACACGGCCTAGGATATAATACACCCCTATAATTACCCGCGGGTGTCGTAATAGGCCTTTAAGGGTATTAAATAATTATCACCCATTGCATTACTAGTGGTGTATAGAAGTGCTAAAGACTGAGCGGGTCAGTGCCAAAATCTTTCGTGTGACCATAAAATCCTTCGTTGTTTTTTGGTTGTAGCGTGAGATAGTAGTCCATTCATTAATTTTACATACGTGAAATGAAATGGTGAGCCGCGGTTTGGGAGCATTCTTAATATTGCTAAGTTCATGAGTGGTGATTAGTACTTACCATCTCCATATCCAGATGATAAGTAAGTATAAACCTAATATGTTATAGATTAAATATAATAAAATGTTGTGATAGCTTAGTAGTATGTTGTATCTCTGACTTTTCTAGATTTTTCGAAATTATAATGTGTATTTATTTACAATTTATCACTTCTCGGTGAAGGAAAACATCGTGAGGAAATCTGCATGCTTGAGAGATTTGCACAATGGCTTGTGAAGTCTGCCAACCCGCATTGGGTTAACGTGATGGACTATGGTCTAATCCCTCTCCCTATGATAGGTGATTCGTGCCCTGTAGTGGAACAAAAAAGGGCTAAAATAAGATTAAATAGAAAATATGATGTGAAGGAAAGTACAGTAGAAACTTATATCCTGTGTTAATATTAGGCACGGGTTTTCTATCAGAATAAGAAAGAATTTGGGCCATATTCTGTCACATTGGCTTAGTGCGTGTTGATGAACTTTACAAACTGTAAACAAAATCTCAGTCTTACAAGTTTACTCACCATGTTTTCAATTTAAAACTAATGCAGATAATGTAAATTTAGACCGTTTACTGACGGATTAAGTATAATGATATATTATCACTATACAAATTTGTTTATTCCATGTCTAGACCAAGGACTTAATTTTATTCGCCTGTATTCCCCGAAAGGGTAGGCAGAGGTGTATTACACACCCACGACTCACCAGCTATGTTTAATTCCCACGTAATAATATATTAGAATATACCCAATATTTTAAAGAGTGTTAGAAATTCTAAGCATGTAGTCATGGATTTGTAACTACAAACTAGTCTAACATTGTAGCTTGTTTTATTGTGTGTAAATTTTCCAGTCTGACGAACAGGTAATCTCGAAGATTATCTGAATTAGGTATGCAAAAGAAAATCAAGCCAGCCTTTGTATTTTGTAATCGACCACAAGTTACTTTATAACGCGCTTTATATTAGCATCGCCTGTATCTTTGTAACGGAATTTTTGAACGTGATTTTCACCCAATTCAAAATGTCTGTTTTAATTGAAACTTTACACACTATAATTTAAGAAGTATCTCCAAGTTTTTAGTTATTTTTTATAACAAACCGGTACTATCTTCACAAATAATATAAAAATACATAAGTCTTTTAAATAAAAGTACTTTTGATGCTGTTTTATGACTAGAAAAGAAGATATTAAATTATAGTTTAAACAACACAAAAACACTTAGTTTTTTAGTAGGTGAGGGCCCACACTACCTTTTCGTTGCTTCGGACGACCGGGTATGCGGTTAGATAATTTTTTCCTCACCTTAACAAAAAAATCTACATCCTTTCATAGAGAGAACGTTAATTTTGTGTTTTACAGGAACTAACTACAAAATGATGTGAGTTCGAGCTATTTTTCATATTTTAAAATTAGCTAAACTAATTTATTTTCTTAGTATTTACATATACATTATCTAAAAGTATTACATTTAAGTATGTATTTAGTTTATCATAACTCTTTTCTATTTTCACCTGTCAGAAATAGCAATCTTGAACGCTTTTAAATTTAACATTCGTCATTTTAAAAAGTTAGGTAACTCTAATTCATGGCTGGAATTTGCACAATTAGCTCTATATTTGGACGTGAAGCGTTTCTCACGGGTTCCTACAATTAACAGAAATACGATGAATTAACGTACCTGTTTGGTATTGCTTGCTGTTTTAGATAATGAAATGTTGGCATGAGAAACTACTAGCGTTTCTAAAGCTATTTTAACTTAATAACGGTAATATTATCGTCGTTACTTGGGACTGAAGTAAACTGTATAACACCTAAAAACTATATAAGTAAGAAATTAAAATTAATATATTAGAAAAAATATAATGTCTTCTTTGTCTTTTGGTTCACATTTGTATTGCTAGCTAATAGTAAATGCATAAGCATTTCTAGGTCATGTTTTGGCATTGTAGAACTGTCATTAAAGAAACAATGGCTTACACACTTTTTGCATATTTATGAAAAAAACTTTCAAGAGGGTCATGGGCAGATGAATTACGCTTGAAACTTGTTGTATATTCCTAGTAATATTATACTTGTTATGATATGCTAGATTTAAATTTACATTTTCTTTGAAGGATTATAAAAATACAATAAAAATTACATAGCATAGAATCACGCCTGTATTCCCCGAAGGGGTAGACAGGGGTGTATTACACACCCATGGTTCGCCAGCTATGTTTAAGTTCCACGTAATAGGGGGCGAGCGTATTGCATTTAAACGGGCACATTTCCAAACTCCGGGCTGCTATTGAGAATTTTTCTTTTGAATAAAAAGCTCAATAACATTGCTCGATAACATTGCATTCTACTGCTGCACCACCGAGGCAGTTAGTTAGTTTTAATTTAAGACTATAGTTTATTTATCGCTTATGGGCACACTAGTAAATTATGTTCATAGGCTATGGCAGTAAGTGTATGGATATAAGGTTTTTTTTATAATCTACTAAATTATACCTGCGACTCCGTCCGCGTGGATTTCAGAATACAAATAAATAACTTTAAGGTACATTAACGTGAACCTGTTCTGTGTGTCCCATGAATCATTTATGATACATAACAATTAAATTGCTATTGTGTCTACAAACGGACAGGGAATGGGTTAATTAGAGTTTTGTAAAAATAGCTATCCTGCCCCCTGTTTTCCTTTACTGTGCTCCAGAGTATATGTATGCAAAATTTAATGATGATTAGTTCAGTAGTTACAGCGTTAAAGCGTAACAAACAAACCCACTTTCGCATTTTTAGTATTAATATGGAAAGTTGCAAAATATATCTTTTGAACTACGTGGGTGGCAAACAAGCACACGTCCCGCCTGATGGTAAGCGGTTACCGTAGCATATAAGCACTAGCAACACCAGAGGCATCTCTCGCGCGTTATTAAGGAGAATTTAAGTAGGATACGTGTGGGGCCAGACGAAACACAAGGGTAGGAGTTATTTCACGCTCATCTTTTGTGAAAAGGTAGTACTTCCCCGATGTAGCCGGCCCATTCATACCAAGGCCAATAGAGATTCTTTTTTCTTAATATAGTGACGTTTTAAAAAACTAATTATATTGATCTGTTCAATTGTGGCGGAATAGGAGGCTTCCTTTGTTGGACATTGAAACTGTGGAATATTTATATACATACATAATTATGACTATGGTTTTAAATATTTGAGAGGAAAAATTTTTAATAGATGTAATATGAAAAACTACTTAGTATCCTGGACAGTGAATTATTACTACTTATTACTTATCATCACGCCATTTCCCTTGCGAGGTAGGCAGATAGAACAGAGTGCCAAAATACTCTATTCTTGCATACATCTTTCGCTTCCTCAACATTCATAATTCTCTTCATACACGCTCGCTGGATTTCTGAGACTCTTAACTCCACCTTCCTTCAATAAATGACCGATGTGGTTTTGGTAGGTGAGTCTCGATCTCCCCTTGTAACTACATCCTTACACTTTCGCATTGTATATCTTCTAAACCAGTTGCTCTATCGGAATTCTTTCGACATATACGAACCATCGGAGCTTGAATTACTTATGTATAGATAAATATTTTGTTTTATGTTGTAGTAAATAAGTAATATTGATAATCACAAAAGAAAATTCTATCGTTTGGTGGGAATCAAAATATAGTAAAGACATCGCAAAGCTCATAAAGTGTTTGTTTTTTATATGAGTCTTTGGTCAGGAAAACAACATCATAGTATTTTTTAAAACTATGATTTGTCCAAAGGAAGAATGGGTAATAAAATAGTTGAGATTAACTGATAGGTAACATAATAATTTAAGATGCGGTGAATAGGATTTTTATTTGTTTTGCTAAAGGCCAGATAATAAAATTCTCAGTGTTATAACTATGCTAAAGTTTTAAACTAAAAATCGGCCAAGGCCAAAGTCATTACATATCTACTAATGTCACTTCTTAGTTTTTTTAACTTTTTTATACTATACAATTGCAAAAATACTATAAATATTAAACTAAAAAATAGGTACCATAAAGTTTATTCTAAATTCTGATACTCTCATACAAATTTCCACCACCAACCACTTCCCTCTCTAAACACCAAAAACCCTGAAACATGTCAATAATACAATAATAGTTTATTTATAACTAGATGACCCAACAGACGTAGTTTTTGCAAAAGCTGTAGCAGTCCAATAGCTTTTGTTATAGATCTTTCTATCTATCTCATTTAAGAGCTTAGCTCTTGTAGGTGGAGCATCCTCCAGTTCTCTCTACATAGTGCCTTTTTCTTAATCTCCTGATACGACACGACATCCAGTTTTTCCTTTACTTGCTGTATAAATGTCCAACCTGATCTTCCTCGCTTCCTCTTTCCCTCAATCTTTCCCTCTAGGATGGTTTTGACTAGATCATCGTGTCGTATCAAGTGCCCCAGCATTTAGCCTCTTCTGTTGTCGATGGTATTAAGGATATACCTTTTCTCTTCTACCATATTTAGCACCTCTTCGTTTGTCCTTCTCTCTGTCCAGCTTACTCTCTTCATTCTTCGCCAACACCACATTTCAAAAGCTTCTAGCCGCTGTCTGTCTCTTTGCGTCATAGTCCATGTTTCGCAACCATACAATACAATACTCCAGATGTACACCTTTATCAATTTTTTACGTACACGCTTTGATATTCTCGCGCTCAGCAGATGTTTTTTGTTGTTGAAGGCTTTTTTGGGCATTGCTATTCTTGCGATGATATCTGGTGAACATCTAAAGTCACTAGTAATTAAGCTTCCCAGGTATATAAATGAATTTACTTGTTCTATTGCAATATTGTTGAGAATGATTGGGTTGAAGGTATCTCTCTTGGCAGCTATTAAGGTTTTGCTTTTATTTGTATTTATTTTAAGACCAAATGTCCATCTCTGTTAATATCTCATGTAGATCAGAGTTTGATTCCACTAATACAGCTATGTGGTCAGCAAAACGTATAAATTTTACTATTTCTTCATGAATTTTGACCCCTCCTTTCACTGACCCTGTTAATTTCCTTATTGCGCATTCTATGAATATGTTTAATATTATTGGTGACAGTGGGCATCCTTGGAGTACTCCTTGCCTGATCCGTGCTGAACCTTTGCCTTCTCCTATTTCTATTATTGTTTCCTGTTCCATGTATAAATTAGATATAATTTTTCTATCTCTGTAATCTAAACCTGCCTCTTTTAATATTCTTAGCATTGTCTTCAAATATACTTTGTCAAAAGCCTTCTCTAAAACTACAAACACTATATGTGTATCCATATCATAGTCCAGTCGCCTGTCAACTATAAGACGTAATGAAAATATAGCTTCTCTAGTTCCTTTCTTTTCTCTAACCCCATATTGGTCTGGTTCTAAATATCGTTCTAATAGTGGTTTTATTCTGTTTTGTAATATTTTTAGTAGTATTTTACTAGCTTGTTTTTAGTAGTATTTTATTTGGCGTGTAGCAGGCACAGCATACTGTTTTTGATTGATGTGTTTGAAGTCAATATTTGCGTTTTTGCTAATTGCTGCTTAGCAGTTTGAATATTAAAAAGAAAAGTATGGTTTTTACGTTTTCCCAGCATATTGTCCAATTTTTCTCGTCAAACCTCCATTCAATTGAACGATTATTTTTAAAAATATTCAGTGGAATTTGTATTTCCGTTATCGAATTTTGCGCTTAGCAACATATTTAGCGTTTTATTTTTTTGAAACATCATCCATACAATTTTCAACACACAAGGGGTGTTCTTCTCTTAAAATGCAAATATCCAGAAAACTTCTACGTCGTTATTAGGAAGCTAGTTGCTATATATGTTGCAAATGGTAGAATTCAAATTTTCATGTTACCAATTTCAACAAGGACGGAATTTTGTACAAAGATTCTCCTCCCATTTTCCTACCTTAAATCTGGATACCTTGATTTCCAATAATATTTTTTAGCGGATGATTATTAACCATTATGCCGACATACTTAGTTTTGGATGTATATAGATTGTCTGTCAAGATAAACGAATTTATATTTTATAGATTGTTCCTAAAAATACAAGAAAGCGTGGAGGCTGTACAAGCCATTATATATGTAATTAATATGATACTGATTCTGAATAGCTATATCAAAGTTTGGAGTCTCAATACTAAGATCACGGAATTCACATTTAGTTATTGCGCCAAATGTAATAACAAAGCACAAAGCAGTCATTATACGAGTATTCATAAAATATTTTAACTAATATGCAAAATATGCACATATATCTATCTATCTTCTATAATAATAAATGGAGAGCCGGTTTTCTTGTTCGGTTATACTGCGAAAACTACTGAACCAATCGGTATATAATACTTATACCATAAGATGCAGAGCGGTTTTAGTATATAATATAATGTTGGTGATTAATTATCCGGAACCTTTTTTTGATGTGAAACATCTTATGCGGAGCATTGATGTGAAACATCTGTTAGCGTGGCGAAGCTTGTACCTAATAATACGAATCCTATCCGAAATTGATTTTTCATCGACAATACTATGCCGCGAGCAAAGCCGCGGGGAATGTAATAGTATATATATAAAAAGTTAAACTTCCGACAAAATAGGATATATTTAAAAACCGTAAAATAATTAAAAAGTATTACATACATGATTTAAAAAGGTTGCATATCAAAGAAGTTTTATAATGTTCTCCTTGAAAAGTGTACCTTGTAAAATACAATATTACAGGCGAACATGTTTGATGACAGTGTGTAACAGCCGTAAAATTATAGGACATGCGTCTTTCAATTTAAAATCGATAGCGGATATTAACAGTATCATCATATAGGTGTTATAAAAATTAAATATTTGCATTGAAAAACAATCATCATCATCACAATGTATTATTGTCCTTCTATCGGGCACGGGGCTCCTATGAGCGTAAGAGGAGTTTAGCCCCAGTTCACCACGCTAACATAACTTTATCAAAGGAAAATATCTGCGATATAGAACATTTTTTTGTTAAGGCGGGAAAAAAATTACCTAACACATGCCGTTGTTCGGGGTAACGAACAGGGTAGTGTGGGGCCCTTACCCACTAAATAAACCCGTCGTGTGCCATCCTTCCGCCTGTATTGGCGGGCCACTGGAATCATGCTATATTACTTCATTGATTGTGATTAGAACCTAGAACACTACCACATAAATATAGTTATTTGTCAACAGCAAAGCCATTTCTTCAGTTTACATTCGAATTAATTATATATTTACTAGCTTAAGCTAGCTTTAATATAAATACGTTATGATCTTTTGTTTTTCAATTGTTATATCTATTATACATACAAAGACAAAAGAGTTAAACGTTATTTAGAAATAATAAAGAAGGCTTACGTTATAATGAGCTTTAAAACGATTACAGTACTTGGTAGTTTTATTGCTCTATTTTGTAATGAGCACGCCTCGTAATTGTCATCTGTTGAGTGATTAAGAAACGTATGGTTATCTTTAACTGCCTCGGTGGTGTAGCGGTAGTGTATGCGACTGCTAATCATGAGGTCTCGGGTTCGATCCCCGGGTCGGGCAATATTATTGAGCTTTTTCCTAAAAAGAAAAATTCTCAGTAACAGCCCGGAGTTTGGAAATGTGCCCGGTAGACGTCAATAGGCTCGCCCCCTATTACGTGGGCCTACCCCTTCGGGGAATACAGGCGTGATGCTATGTCTATGTTGTGGTTTATAATTTTCTATTTGATGTATACTAACCGTATATGTTTCGAAAACAAACGTTATTTTTGTACTGAAATTATCGTGAGATTGATACATATTAGATTTATTATTATACCGGCAGTAAATCACGTTTAGGATCGATTACGTCGACGCGGTTTCGAGCATATCCAATGCTCATCATCAGGACAGGGGTAAGTGAGTTACTGCCAGTGTAATAATAAATCTAAAACGTTATTTTGGAAAAATAAATACTCTATTTTAAACTTTATAAATAAGGCACGTCTTGTTTATAACGATACATATTTTATATTATACTTATTTCTTTGTCAAAATCAGGTTGTAATTAAATTTATCTTATTCCTATTTTTAATAAATGTGACCGTTTAAAAGAATTGAATAACAAATTCGTCAATATAGTTGCAGGTTCATCAGGTATAAAATAATAAATAATAGTATCCTGCGTCTTTTCAATTCTAATTGTTCATTACTATTTGAGGAAAACAGTATTTTTATTGTAATTTACTTAAAGAAATTCAATAAACCAGAAATGTGCAAGGTCCGTTCGCTTAGTTAAACTATTTAGCAATTACGCATATATAATATCCCAACGCATTTAAAAATAACTAAAATAATTATTGTTATTTAAAGTTATTTTTAACCATATAATTGCACTGTTAAGGTCGACTACTTTTTACTAACCAAAAAATAATAATTATGTATTTCGCAAGTGACCGCTGTCCTCAACCTTATTACTTCATGAATGTAGGAAATGTTCAATGGTTAGTTCCCAAACTATTGTACGAAAGGCTGTCGGCGTAAATTCTATGCGTTATGCAAATACGCGTATAAGGCTTGTGTAAGCTTTGCCTATTGTAATGGTTTTTAGAACACCATAATGCGTAAATTACGTACGTGTTTTAGAATATTTCTTGAGGTTGTATTTAGTGCAAAGGATTTTATTTAGCTTAAAGATTATACACGTTGGCCCTGTACTTACTTGCGACTTCGTCCACGGGGACTTCGGAATTAAATGCCTACGTAGGGACGTATGACTACTACAATGATGACTTCTATGCAAAAATATATATTATATATATCTATTTATCCATCAGCAACTATCCATTTTTCAAAGATAAAAATTAACCTATAAATTAACACTAAGCGTGAAAATGTGAAATTGAAAATAACAGTCACGAGCAAGATTTGAACCTGCATGTCCTGGAATACCGTTCCAGAAGCTTTATTTTAACGTTATTTACAATTTCACATTTTTACACTTTTTATTAGTTTATACGGCTAAGCATTTCAAATGCTTTTCTGGGTTGTGAACTATATGTATGCAAAATTTCATGATAATCGATTCAGTAATTAGGGCGTCACATAAACAAGCAAACGCACTTTCACATTTCTAATATTACCGAGGACTAAGACTAGTTTTTAGGAAGGTATCTTATGTTCCGCCGCCGGCGGACCACCGAAGGAATGTAACATAGTTCCAGGGGCCCGCCAATAAAGGCGGAGAGACGGCACACGGCGGGTTTTTTTAGTGGGTGAGGGCCTCATACTACCGTGTTCGTTGCCCCGAACGACGGGGTGTGCGGTTAGGTACATTTTTTCCCGCCTAAACAAAAAAAAGGTATCTTAGGTTTCAGATATATCAGCACGATAAAGGTTTAAGAGTTTTTAAGTCTAATCAAGAGCTAAAAAAGTTTTATCAAAAATGTTCAGTAATTTAGTTAACATAATTCATTAAACTTTTGCAAAAAAAAATTTAAGGTAATTTTGAGAGTATACTATTTACCTCACAGATGTTTTTAAATCAATTCAAGAGTAAAAAAATCCCACGTATTAATTTCCTACCAAAGCTTTAGAGTGATACGTTATCGAAATATTAAACAATATCAATCGTCTGTCATATTGATCGTATCTCTGGACACCTTGACACCGCGGCCACTGCTTTCGTTACTCATGGCCACTTATACTATGCATCAGTTTAAGTACATGTAAATAAAAAACGTTTATTATATTCACGACGTAGTTTTATGTTATCCCGCTCCTTAGCGAATTACATGTATAATAACCTAATATATATCCAAAATATGTTGTCACGTTTTGACGTGATATAACGTCTTATATATCAATGAACGCCAGCTGCACGCACGAAAAAGTGTCACGAATGAACGCCAACTGCACGCACGAAAAAGTGTCACGTTCCGAAAAATGTATGGCAACCGATGCATTGTTAGTGAAACTCTGAGAAAACATATATGACGTTATTACATAAAATTATCGTCTGTAAACCGACTTTACAGGCAACCTTATTTAGTTTTTTTTTTAAATAACTTTACTCCTCAGTAAAAAACTTGTGTCTCGGGACACTACAAGTATACAATTATTAAGCATAAAGTATGAATGCAACCAAGGACTAAGATAAATTATTTATGTACAGTTATACAATTAATTCTAGTGTGTGGGACTCGAAACTACGATATTCAGGATAAGTGGTGGTTACCTATTTACGCATTCGTTAATGAGACTAGTAAGTGATGTACGATCTTGTAATGGGTACCTATTTATTAGGTGTGTATCGGATATACGAGTAGTTTGTCCGTGTGGTGACGGACTAAGAATACAAGTGTTACCACCCCATTCTTTCCCACGGGTCTCGTATGAGGCGACTAAGGGAAGTGAGCAATTGTCATCCATTGCATGACTGGTGGTAGGGCTAGGTACCAAGTGGGAGTACTCACTTGGTATCAGCCCCGAGCGGGTTGGTACCACCATCTCCCGTGTGACCGGCCATGAAACACATCGTTGCGTTTTGGCTGTAGCAGGAGATAGCCGTTTATTCTTTCATTTCATATCGGTGAAATGAAATGGTGAGCAGCGGCTTGACAATACTTTTGGTAAAGTTGAGTCCATGAGCGACGGTTACCATTTACCATCAGATGGGCCAAGGCTCGTCTGCCACTACATGCTATAAAAAAAAACATCAGATTATAAAAAATGATTTAAATTTTATCTGAGGTTTACCTTTATGTTTTTACAAAAATATCCGTTTCCATTAGTTGCGGTCACTGATTTTAAAGTCTTGTCGGTCAATTAAAGACAATTATCGTAAAATTTAAAAGTAATATGGCTATCGACATTTAACAGATAATTTAATAAATTATATTTAAAGCTATGTCATATCAAAATCAGACCCTATATACATTATAATATTTCCTTGCTTTAAAATTAGTAAATAACATATGTAACTATGATTATTCATTTTCATTCATAACTTTGCTGTATCACGAAAAATCTATTAGACGTAATTAAATAAAATTACTATGATCTTACAGTATATTGGACTATCATTTGAAAATTTCTTACCTCGATTACATTACAAGCATTTAATTTCCCAAGTACCAGAAACCATGGGGTATCTTTTGGTAATTTGCTTACTCTTATAGATATTATATATTAAATCACGGACACAGCTGCCCAGCTGGTTTATTACATACATACATAGAGTCCCAGCTGCTTCTCAGAAAGCATGTGTAGACAAATACAACCGATTTCCACTGGCTAAGATCCTTGCTCACCTCTTTCGTTCATAAATCCCCCTGTTATAAATGTGACAGTTTATGAAGATGCTGAAACGACTGAGTGGATTTGGATGAGAAAATGAGAATGCCCAAACATGGTTTCGTTTTGTATCAGACTCAAATTGGTCTCAAAAAATAAATTTTTAATATCTACAATACCTACACAAATGTCGTGTCAAAATTTCGACGGATAAAAATCTGCTAATTATAAAGTAATAAACCATCTCCTACCTGATGCCGTGTGGGGCCGGCTATGCCGTGTGGGGCCGGCTTTAGAATTGATATTGGGAGTCGTAAGAGCCGACTGACGGAATACCGGGGGAGTGGGCAGCAGCACTCCTTTGAGTATTAACAACATCAACTGCGATCGTCAACCCGCCTGCCAAGCGTGGCGATTACAGCACTATCTCCCATTCTTGGGGAGGCCTATGTCCAGAAGTGGACTTTAAAAGGCTGATGGATGGATGGATGGATACCTACTCTTACTATAAGATTTTAAATTATCGCGTTTCATTACTATGTATTTAAACTATTATTACGGGACTTAACGCAACCAGTGACCCGTGACCACAGCTGGTGAAACTCAGTCGAAACGTCGGGAGTAAAAAGGTATTTGATACGCGTTAAGTCCCGTAATAATAGTTTAAATAGCTACTCTTACTGTTTGAGTACTACCATGTAGTAGTGGGCGAGCATATTGCCATCTATCAGGCATTTCTAAAACTAGCAATAATTAACATTTAATACATTCAAAAACATTGTAATTATATTGTTTTATTTAAAGTGATAACTATTTGTCACATCAAATAACAATGAGTAAAAACATGATGAAAACTCAAAATATTTGTATAATTTTAGGTACTTAAACACATAAAATATAACCTAATTTGAAGAACTTCATTAGTGTTTTTTTTTTTATAAACCCGGTTAACTCGGGATATTGCATTATTTGTAATTGTATGTACACTTAAAACACTAGGTATATATTAAGGTAAGTGATTCATGTACAACATAATAAAATATGAAACTAAAGGCAAAAAAATTGTGGGCGTTCTCCTTTGGTAGGTAGATGAGACACTGGATTTAACATATAGAATACATATTTAGATATTTTATATATATTTTTAGCATTTGGCATGCTTAGCATTTTTCACTTTGTGTTTAATATATAGGATACATTTAACGTGACCATAAGTATCTTATTGTTACAAAATTATGTACTCTACTCTAAGAACAAATCATACGTAAGGTTGAAAGGTCAAACTAAAACTATAGCATTGTGTCTACGTCAGATAAGGAGCATTTAAATTAATTATAGATTATACTTTTGGATAGCAGTATTAGGAACTGTTTCCATTTTATAGTTACTGGAATAAAGTTCACTTGTAATCGCTATCAGGAATCTATATCGTGCAATTCGATCCACTTTAATTTAAAGCAATTCTATAAAGTAGCGACACGCCTTAAGCGAAATATTTAATTCAGTCGTGATAAATCGATATCAAATGAACGTCACAACTTTGGTGCGTTTGACTATCGATATAAATTACTGTGTAGTACGATAATAAAATAATGAAATAGTATTCAGGTAATAACATAATTACGTTAGATGTCTCGTTTAGGGCTGCCAACAAATTAGTAGGTATTTTTGATCTATATTTTATTTTTTTAGCATTTGACATGCTCAGCTACTTTTTATTACAAATTATTTGTGAATGAGGAAAAAGAGATTTTTAGAGCAATGCCCCGGATTGGAAGGGACACGGGTTCGTTTCCCGCGCGCGAGAAAAATGTGATAAGGAGATTGGGATGATCGAAAGAATGGTACGGATAACTCTGTGGCTTAGAGCACTTCCCCGGATTGGAAAAGACGCGGGTTCGATTCCCGCTCGTACTAAAAATCTCTTTTTCCTTATTCACAAATAATTTGTACTTAAAAAGTAGCGGAGCATGTCAAATGCTAAAAAATATAGATCATACTTATTTATTTTCGAATTGGAATAAATTCACATAATACGGAAATTAATATATTAAAAAAAAGCTATATTAATGAGAATATTATGATTTTTCATAAACAAAATGAACAGTTTAGCTAATGCTCAACTTTACGAGCTATTATTTACATAATATAAACAAATTAACTTGAATCTCAGAGCATGTATTAATCATACTCCTCGAAACCTTATTGAATATTTGAATTATTTAATGTCTATGAGTTTACCACTGGTGATTATCGACGGTTCTGCTGGTGTATAGAAAAACCTAAAAATGTTTATGTTTGCACTGTAGCTATCTAAGTTTTATGTAAGTTTTGTATGATGAAATTAATAAATAATAAATTAAAAGTTGAGTTATTAAATGTTTAGTCATAAAATAACAGATATTTTAAGGTGTAGACAGACACTTTAGATTTTTTATTCTTTGTAATCTTTACATTGTAAATTTAGTAATTCAACAATGACTGCTTGGGGCAATTTGAAAGCTTGTAGTGATTCATAACATTGGTGAATAAGCCTACAGAAAACTGAGAGCAATTGTAAGATTTCGTTTCGCTTCCGCTTTTTTTAGTCAAGCTTTATTTTTGTAAATATATACGAGTAGTACTAGCCTTTTTAGGTTATATTTCTCGTTCCAGATAAAACCTTTTCAAGTCTAATTAAGACCTATATAACAAAAAAAAATATTAAAATCGTTAAAGTTTTATAAAAATTTATAATGCTTGCGTAATGTCGAAACAAACAATCGAATAAATATTAACCTGTATATAGGTTAAGAGCCAACGAAGTAAGTCTATGAACGACTATACTACCCATCATTAATATATTGTTTCTACACCATTCTTTATGATTATTCTCATATAATGAACACATAGCATATAATTCTGTGTTGAAACCGGATACCGCAGTAATTTACCAAAGTTTAAATAATTAGGAAACAAAAGAAAAGCTTGTGCTTATAGCAATTATTTTGATTCAAACGTGCGTATGCAATAAATGTTATTGTGTACTCACTATTGATTAAACAACCAACTTGTTTTCTTTTTGTTTTATGTTTACTTATTGTTTTGCATAGGTTTCTTCTCAGAATGACAGAAATTTAGGTCATACTACACTCAATGTGGTTTGGCAGACCGTAGAAAAAAACCTCAAGCGTACTGGGACTTCAGTTTCTTCAAGTTGATCTACCTTTAATGGTATATTCATTAAAATTATGGGATAGCTTGTAATGCAGCAATATAGTAGGTATTACGAAAAATAAGTGCTTAAATGTTCAAGAGGATAAAAACAAGAAAAATATTTCATTGTCTCTAAATAACATATGCTAACTCGGCACTTTACCGAAGATATCCCGGACGTCAGCCTGTACGAGATCAGAATGGCTCTCAAACAACTAAAGAACGGAAAGGCACCGGGAGACGACGGAATCACTACAGAGCTTCTGAGAGCAGGCGGAAAGCCGGTCTTAAAAGCTCTTCAGAGGCTGTTCAATTCCGTCGTTCTCGGGGGCGACGTTCCAGAGTCGTGGACCAGAAGCGTGGTGGTGCTGTTCTTCAAGAAAGGTGACAGAACCCTCTTGAAGAACTATAGACCCATCTCGCTCTTGAGCCACGTCTATAAGTTGTTTTCGAGGGTCATTACAAATCGACTCACGCGCAGGCTTGACGACTTCCAGCCTCCCGAACAAGCCGGGTTCCGAAAAGGCTATAGTACCGTAGACCACATTCACACGCTACGCCAGATTATACAGAAAACCGAAGAATACAATCGGCCTCTGTGTCTGGCGTTTGTGGACTACGAGAAAGCCTTCGATTCGATCGAAACTTGGGCGGTGCTGCAGTCCCTTCAGCGGTGCCAAATTGACAATCGGTACATCGAAGTGCTGAAGTGCTTGTATAGAAACGCCACCATGTCAGTCCGTGTTCAGGACAAGAGTACGGGACCGATCCAACTGCAGAGAGGTGTTAGACAGGGAGACGTTATGTCCCCGAAACTCTTCACCGCTGCATTGGAAGATGTCTTCAAGCTCTTGGACTGGACCGGATTCGGCATCAACATCAATGGCGAATACATCACTCACCTTCGATATGCCGACGACATCGTAGTCATGGCAGAATCTCTGGAGGACCTTGGCACCGTGCTCAATGATCTCAGCAGGGTTTCCCGACTAGTGGGTCTCAAAATGAACATGGACAAGACGAAAGTCATGTCTAATGTCCATGTCATTTCAGCACCGGTCCTAGTCGGGAGTGCGCTTCTCGAAGTTGTCGACCATTATGTCTACCTGGGACAAACAGTCCAGTTAGGTAGGCACAACTTCGAGAAAGAGGTCAATCGACGAATCCAACTCGGCTGGGCAGCGTTCGGGAAGCTAAGGAAGATCTTCTCGTCCAATATTCCGCAGTGTCTGAAAACGAAGGTCTACGACCAGTGTGTGTTACCAGTGATGACATACGGAACAGAGACGTGGTCTCTGAATGTTGGCCTCATATCAAGGCTCAAAGTCGCTCAGCGGGCCATGGAGCGGGCTATGCTTGGTATTTCCCTACGTGATCGAATCCGTAATACGGAGATCCGTAGGAGAACGAGAGTGACCGACATAGCCCGCCGGGTTGCCATGCTGAAGTGGCAATGGGCAGGCCACATCGCTCGACGAACCGATAACCGTTGGGGACGAAAGGTTCTCGAGTGGCGACCACGTATCGGACGGCGCAGCGTAGGACGGCCCCCCACCAGATGGACCGATGATCTGGTCAAAGCTGCGGGGAGCCGTTGGATGCGGTCGGCACAGGACCGCTCGTTGTGGCGTTCTCTTGGGGAGGCCTATGTCCAGCAGTGGACGTTAAAAGGCTGATGGATGGATGGATGGAAATAACATAAGATTTATATACAAAAACCAAATAACGTTCTTAAAGGTTGTAGTGTATTTCGTAACACATTTATGTTGTGAAAACTCACACCATGCATTTTAAAATTGCATGGAAATCAGGTACCATACGATGCTTGGACGTTGAGTTACATAAAAAAACCTTGCCAATACAATAATTAAAGCCATTGGTATGGTATTGCAAAGTGACGCTCAAGTGGAACTTTAATGACTTGATATATATAATAGGGACCACGATACATGGTGAAATAATTGATAGTCATATCAAATATTTTCAACATAATATAATTGTAATAAATTGTCATTTATTTGGAATACTGGCACAGTTTGTATTGTACTAGCATTGGCATTATGCTCCTTATAACCAAACGAAAGCATACACAATCTTATTGGTACATACTTACTTCAGATATTGAATAGGCGCCATGGGAAAATACATTGCTAGTTCGATCAGTTAATCAGGCATTAAAGGTTGTTTAAAGTTAATGTTTATAGGGTATTAGTATAATTTAAATTAGTAATTAAATACATCAGTTATTTACTTAAACAATCGTACTATAGTTATGTGGAGACACTTCATGGAAAATGTAAACCATTCCCGATTGTATGGTTGTCAATTTTTTTGATCTAAAGAGTATCTTCATTGTTAATTAGTACATATCTCTTAGCTGTATTTCTAAACATAATGACTCAGGAGACCTTTTAGCGACTATGTATATGAATGCTATTGTTTGGCAATAATATGAACTATCCGGCTATTAACATTCAAGTCAAAATAAGTTTCATGCAGCATTGGTCAACAATATAGGCTGTAAAGAAGAAGCTAATTATATTGTAATAAAGATTAATTCATCAAAATCGAAAAAGAAACAATGCATCATTTAAAAAAATTATGAAACACTTAATGGTAATGATGGTTCTCCGATCAAACATGAATTAAAAAGCAGTTACATTGCGTAGATGCATGCATCGTTGGACGATATAGCAACACCGGAAAATGTCATAACATTGTCAAGCATGGGATCTTTCGACGTGTTTATGACCTGTGTTGTGGCCGTGGTCTCCTTGACTCACCAGCGAAACGTAACACTTACGACAATTCACGAATACCTTAAACTAAGTATTAGGATTATCGATGGTATCGCAGCAGTGTGTAGATCATGATTCGGATACGAACCGATCAGGCCAAAAAAAAATATTGGGTTTTTCCCGTCAAGAAGTTATCAACATCAGTCCGGAGTGGGCTGATGTAGTGTATCATTTTCGTGCCTCGGAAAGCACGTAAAACTCTTCGTTCTGCGCTTGATCTCTCAATTCATGTCAAAATGCCATCTCATCAGACTCACTATGAGAGCGAGTGAACAGAGAGTGCACTTGTGTTTGCACACACTACTCTGTGATATGTGATCTGACGTGTAGTTGGCTGGTTCTTTTTGTTTGACATTGGCCTCTGTGACTGAAAGTTAGGACAAGCTTCTTTCACATCAGAAATCGGTTTTCTATAATGTACCGACCAGACGGTTAGACATAGGATTTCATTTAGCCTCTTTTATTATCACGTAATGTCTACCTAATTACTTATAATAATCGCAGAATCGCTATTATAATAATCGCAGAATAATATCATAGGTATAGAATAGGTAATATTATAAGTCTATCACAATATTACTCTGACTTATTGTTCTTTTAACTCTCTTATTTATCTATTTTATGAATACCACAGAGTATTTCTGTGGTGGGAGTTTCAGGTAGACTTCTGCTACCTTATGGCTCACAATAACGCTGTTGCGAAATCGTTCGCACGTTTCATTATCAAAACAAAGCGACCATAATTCGCCAGACATGAAGGCCATGGATTAAGGCCGGTCTATACCAGCCAATTTTATTAAAGGTGATGAAATGATTACGTACACATGGTAATTGGCCACTTTTTGTATTATTCAGCATTATAATTTGAATAGATTTTGTTATTTCCTTTATGTCCAGAGCGTGGGAAAGTTTTGCAATGTGCTTGAGGTTGATAACTTTATTACCAGTACTTTGTCTGTTCAAATTGTTATTTATTCTGCCAATCTCAGTTATCTCGACAAAGTACTTAGCTATTGAGTTGAGATAACAGTGATCACGTTCACTTGTGTACTATATTTTTGATCTCTAATTATCTCATCTCGTCTCATAACTGCCTCTGTGGTGCAGCGGTAGTGTAATCGACTGCTGATCATGAGGTCTCGGGTTCGATCCCCGAATCGGGCATTGGTTGATTGCTCTCAGTAGCAGCCCGGACTTTGGAAATATGCTCGGTATACGGCAATAGGCTCACCCCCTATTACGTGGGACTTAAACATAGCTGGCAAAATGTGTATGTAATACACCTCAGCCTACCCCTTCAGGGAATACAGACGTGATGCTATGTATGTATGTCTCACAAAAAAGATAACTGATACTATAATAATATGACGATAACTTTATTGTATTATCCTACGTAAAAAAATAATGTTAAAATAACAGTTACAGGGGTAGGTAAAAATCCACATTCAATCCTTTTATGTACAGATAATAGCAATATTAGTTCCAATGAATTGAATGAGTAAAAGTGGTCCAATGAATGCTTCACGTGATTGTTACCGGTCGATGCTCGCTAGAAAACGTTACAGCATTGCATGTAACCGAGAGTCCGGACAAACGGAAATGAATTACCCAATACGAATTTAATTCAGTATTCATAAAAATATGCATATCCTATTAAATGATTTAGCTTTTCATATCTAAGACACTTTTAGATCAACATAATATTTATACATATAGTTGCTAATAATTTAGGACATTAAAAGGTGACTCTTTCAGTAAAGAAACTGACAGTTTAATTTTTTTGAAAGCGGAACAAATAAATGTTACGGTAAATTAATATTGTGTTTTTTTATACCATGCCATCTGTATGGGCCATATAACCCAACTGATGGTAAGTGGTAACGTAGCCTATAGACGCTGGCAATACCAGAGGCATCGCTACCTCCAAGGAAAGGGATAGGTGGTGGATAGGAAAGATAGCAACAAGAGGATAGTGGAGATTTAGACTGTAACTACATCTTAAAAGTAGAATTCCTTGTCAGACTGTATTTCCTAATAAAAATCGTCGGTTATAACAGGTATGTAAATTCTTAAGCGTTAATTAGCTAGAGTAAACGCAACAAAATTAGTTTTAATTATTTTTGCAATAAAGATAATCTTGATTTATAGTAATACCTCGTTAGTGAGGATATACGACTACGTATCTAATAGTACAAAAAATTTATTTAAAATTCAAAATGGCTTGTAAAGTCTATGTTTATTTTGGCTATCGTATCGACATCGTATCGTGTCAAAGTGATTCGTTGAGATATCACCGTTATTGGCTGAGGGATTATTGCAACACCACGCGTCGGTTTCTCTATCAATCACAAGCGAGACGATACAATGTCGATACGATTTAGTGAGTTACATTCTATAGGCCCAGATGTTATCAGTATGAGACAAGGAAAATGTAAAACCCAACAATTGAAATAGTCAGTGGAATAGTATGTGTCAATTGTTTCATTGTAGTGTAAACCAAAAAGTATTTAAGCAGTAAAAGAAATAAAACACTTTAGAATATTTGATTTTGTCTGTAACTCCGTCTAAGTAGATTCCATAATCGAGTCAGTATAATATACACACATACACAGGAACGATTTTTCGGGATAGAAAATGCACTTTTCGGGTTCCGGACTACATGTACGCAAAATTTTGTGATAATTGGTTTAGTAGTTACGACGTGCAATTATATTAGTAAGGGTACAAAAATTCTCATTTTGCCGTGTGGGGCCGGCTTTAGAATTGTCCCACCCCTCTCCACCCATGGGAGTCGTAAGAGCCGACTGAGGAATACCGGAGGAGTGGGCAGCACCACTCCCTCGAGTATTAACAACATCCACTGCGATCGCCAACCCGCCTGCCAAGCGTGGCGATTACGGCACTATCCCCCATTCTTGGGGAGGCCTATGTCCAGCAGTCGTTAAAAGGCTGATGGATGGATGGATGGATGGACAAAAATTCTATCATTTATATAGCTTAGGGTTACTAGCTCATGTAAGATGATGAAAACATGAAGTCGTAAACTTAATATCGATGATGTTCTTAACAAACTTTAAAGGATCATTGTACTGCTGTTTTTCAAACATTGCCAATTAGATCTTTTCGTAACAGCGGTTGCAATACTGTGGTGCTAACGATCGTCAGACTAATCGGTTGCAAACTGGCAACACAGTCTTTTCTTTATACCGTCGGATGGCAATTAATATTACTTAACTGAAAATAATAGACGTTTCTCGCTTGAGTTGCCACACGACGGCGGTAAGCTCTGCTGCCCTAACTTATCGTGTTACAATCGAAAACGTATCGTTTTCTATTCGGTTGCTATAATTAGTATTATCTATATCAACGTGTATTATCTTACTTCAAATATTACACGCTGTTTTGATGTTGAATATAAATGACTACTAACAGGTCTAACTGCATAACAAATAAAATAGATTTGCTATGATGTAAATGTATATGCGTGATCCTATTGTTCTCTGTACTTGTAGCTTCCGTTAGGCACTTTCTTTGTGTAATGTTGTTGAGGAAGAGGCAATTCTAGCTCTTTAGGTTGTCAAGTTAGGCATATCATTTTAATAGGTAGGATATTTCAGTTACTTACAATATTCTGGTTCAAAACAGATACGAGTACGCTGTTACAAATAGTCGAAAAATTGTTTGATGTTTCATCATCATTGTATCATTAGACGATTAGATGAAAAGCGAGCTTCCATGCATATTGTGGACCTCACTTTTATTTCTAACTATTTTGCGGCATGAGCTAATGAAGTTAATTTATAGTGTTTTTTGTATGATTACAAGGTGGATATCTCCAAAACTGAATAGACTTTACAACATCCTGCTTACCATCGGCGAAAATTACGTGAAATGAAGTGACACTTTGTGCAGATAAAAAAACAAAATAAAAAAGTAATTGTCCTCACGTGGTGTTGTCCACTGTTGAGCACAGTTTCTGATCTAAACGAGAGCCATGTTTAAATTTATATTATCACAAACATTTAATCATAAGTAACAACTAAAATATATTATCTATATCTATTTTGTACTGGTACATTTATGTTACGTAGTGTATGTATTTTGTGCTTCGATACGTTTCGTTTGTTACGTTGCATTAAATACGAAATCGAATATATAAGAATATCAATTACATACATAATACATTAGTTCTGTTAGTCATAGTAAATTAGACAAGTGTATGAATGCGTATTAGGTGGCCGTGAGTCGCACATTCATTTAATACCACACTTTAATTCTATACGCGTACTTAAATCAAATGGTTTCACTGTTCGATAGGCACATTATTTTCGTATCTAGAGCGGGCATTAACTTTCGCTAAAACGTGATATTTTAGACTCAATTCTTTACTGCGTCACCTAACTTTTTGTTCATTATAATAGTATAACCATCTCTTAGTTCAGTTGAATTTCCTGCTTAATACGAACTAAATTAAACTAGGTAGTTACATAATTATTATCAATTATAAAATCTTAATAAGAATTATTGCTAAGAATGTTTATTTTATTAAACAATACGCGTTATGCATACAAAAATAAAAGAAATACATTTTCAAAAATAAATAAGATACTACTTTTCAATATAAGAAATTCCAGCTTCAAATTCCTCAGCCTTTTAATATCTAACCTATACCTACCCATATTATTTCCATTAAATGTATAGTATACCGCGTGTTGTTCCATATTCCATGAACTCAGAATTTACAACAGGAACTGATATTTATATACAAATTCTACAAGAAGATTATACAACCGCAAGAGATGTGAGCCCCGAAGTAAACATGTCATAGTAAGCCTATTTTTTAAAGAAAAAAGAAGCATGTTCCTAAAAGTGAAACGTGCCTTTAATTATTTTATTATTTTTTAACAACACCCTGCCCAAGGAATAATCCTTGTATTGCTTACAAACATAGATTTTTTGGACCACAAATTACACCCAGACTCAGAGCTACCATTTGTAGATCACACAAAGAGTTGGTCCTGTGTGGGAATTGAACCACAACACTCGGGCGGGAGGCCGGTATCTAAATCACTACGCAATTATGTGCTGAATAAGAAAAGTACAAGATTAACTACTCGTATAAATAAAAAAATATTTATGCACTAGTTTTGTGATAAAAATATAGTGTTTTTTATTTACTTTCCTTAAATGATAGTACCAGTAAGAACAATAGAAATGTAAAGAATGTCAGCAAATGAAAAACATGAGTAAGTGTAATAATAAATATTATTCAAGGAAGACTACTCTCATTTAAGCCTTTCATACGTCTTCTAAGCCGCTGTTTATGTAAAAAGCGGCTTATAATGTTCATAATCGTAATACACATTTTTTGGTAAACAGTTAATCATATAATACTTTAATAAAAAATAAATAACAAACCTTAACCTTTTATTTGTTATGGCGGGAAAACATGTACCTAAGCACACCCCGTCGTTCGGGGCAACGAACAGTTCACCCAGTAAATAAACCCGCCGTGAGCGTCTCCGCCTATGTTGGCGGGCCAGTGGAGTTGTTGCTTCAGTGGTCCGTCGGCGGGAACAAACCTTAACCTACTGTGTATAATCTAAATAACCTTGCATAAAAAGATAACTCGAGAATAGGAAAATGCTCTGTAAATCTTGACATGAACTCATTATAATCGGTTATTATGTACAAGGACTTCGTTGTATTCAATTAGGTGACTGTTTTAATTTGATCCAGCAGGCTTATTATTAAGTTACCATTGAAGTAATGTATTACACTCCAGTCGTCTGCCAATACAGGCGATATATACAGGCGGCACACGGCATGGTTATTTAGTGGGTGAGGGCCCCACACTGCCCTGTTCGTTGCCCAGACGTGGTGTGCGGTTAGCTACATTTATTCCCGCCTTAACAAAAAAAGGTGTTAAGTTCGTTCAGAATTTTACTTATTGTAAGGATTTGTTTGCTGATCGTCATCGTCATTTTTAACCGGTTCCCAAATGGTGAAGGTTGTACAAATAATTGGAATAATCTTTAATGTTTTAATATCTTTGTGTACATAACAAGTTCATTTTTAATTATTATTCAGGTCAACCAATTTTAATCTTTTTTTGTACATCTATAGTGCCTTTTCATATCGAATGGCGGGAGCCTAGAAAAGATTTATCTGACTGACTCTATACCCTAAGAATTATTTAATATGCTTTTTAAATTATGTAAATCTTATCATTGTGGTTACCTGGGCACATACACGAAGTTGCTCGCGGTCTCTAATTTTACAACTAGTAAAAATCCAATTGGCCAAGACATTCCGTATAAACCAATAATAGTTTAGGAGTATATTTATATTGATTGGCATAGCTGTATCGTAATGCTACCTATTAAAAAATTTAAACTTGTAAATTTCAATATAAATATAAGTATTTATAATATAATTCACAAGACTATCATGGTTTCGTAAATTATATAAGTTTATTTATCCTTCATTGTAAATTAGCGAACTATGTTTGTAGTTATAATGATATGTACAATAATACGTAATTATTATGAAATAAAATTAACAAAATTGTGACTTATTTTCTTCCTCGTACGTCAATCACCAACTACATAGCACGTTCGAGAGGCCAAGTTTACAGTCCTGTCATTTGTATAAAAGTAATCTATCCATACATAGGTATAAGAGGCCCAAACAACCCCTCTCCTCTTATCTTCTTGCTAGCGTCTATAGGCTACGGTAACCTTATACCATCCGTAGGCTGTATTCTTGTTTGCCACCCGTATAGTATAATAAAAAAAGAGATGTGTGTTAAATACACATTAATGTAGTTAAAAATATAGTATTATACAATTATTTGAATGTCTGGGTTTAATGACTAGATTGCGGCGAAGTAATTAAGCAAACTACATACGATATTCCGCGATTGTTCGCCTGCCATTAATTCTCAGGAGTAATACTTTAAGAAATCTTCCGTATTATAATATTAGTTAGTAACTTATATTCCGTATTTTATAGATATACAGAGATCAATGCCAGTATTTGCTTAACATAAATACTTTTATCTAAACTATAATTTTTCACACAATCTATGGCAAGACAATACTAAGCTATAATTTAATGTTTAACTACATTGATTGAACATTTTCACACAACACTTTGCTAGTTTTTCGCCATTCTACAGTCATTGTGGCATAGATATACCTATATGCATTTACGTAATACGACTAGACTCGGCAGCTGAGGTCTGAGTGAGTGTCTCACCAGTCTTACTTTCAGCAGCAAAAAAGGCTTCATCAATTTACCTTAATTGATTCTGCATTTTTGGATTCCTCTGTGCTATATCAGGACTATCTTCACTCCATGGAAATACATTATAAAATAAAAAAACTGCAGAATACATTTACAATAAGCTCCGGTATTCTTTTTAGTGCATAAAATTAAACATATGTTTCTGATGTGTGATGTTCTAATAGAGATCACAAAATGCGAATTTGGGAAAAAGCATTGCTTGAATCTGAATACCGTTCAGACTACTAACTGAGCTATCGCGACATTACTCGGGGTTGTCAATAAAAAAATGTTTATAGGAGTAGACACATGTCTAACACTAGTGATTAAATCTTTGAATATTACTGAAAGTGGCCAACGAGCTACTAGCTGATGATGAGAAACCCATTCATGGACTTCGTCAAATCATAGATAAAGCCGAGCGGTTAGCTATCAAGCAAATCCAATCTTATAATAGAAAGTGAAACAGTACCATCTAATATTTGTTGACATTGGCCGCTGCTTCGGCTTAACCGAAATGCGGTCAAGAGGACATTAATATATTTTATATTAAAAAATACTTTAATGCGATTGCAATATATCACATCGCAATAATATTATAGTATAGTAATAACTTAGCACTTTAAATTTAAAAACTAGAAATATTTAATTTACAGTATAATTAGTTAGAATTTCAGAAAGAGTTGCAAAAATAGTTTAACGAAATTCTCTGTTAGGTATACGGTATTTCGACAAACTACTTCTGCAATATTTAGTTACAAAATATGCATAATAATGTGACATAGAAGTACCATTGCAATTCGTTTATATTGGCCTATTTAATGATATATTAAGCAGAGGTTTGTTGCTTAGATAAATAATACTGTTGTTTAGTAAAAATATTTCTTATTTGAATATGTGTTATTAACAGTAGTCCTATGAAATGGTGTTCTGAACATGCTGAATTTATGAAAATAAAAATAAGAAAGTACAGTGTCTTTTAGAAATTATTTCATACTACTTATGAATCCACAAAATTTACCACAGGTAAATTTATTGTTGGCGTAAGAGGAACGCCTATCACCTATCCGAATTTTAAATAAAAAGTATTGATTTTATAGATATTTTAGGTAGGTATGTCAGAGCTTATGTTATTGCAAACTTGAATGTTGATTTGATGATTAAATATAGATATTTTATGTCTTTTACTATGTACTTGTATTGCACATAAAGTGCACGGGAATATTCTTTTAAAAAGTCACCCTGCACCAAGGAATAATCATTGTATCGCGGGGTACTTTACGGACACAAAGTACATCCAGACTTAGAACAACTACCTATTTGTGGATCACACAAAGAGTTGTCCTGTGTGGGAATCAAACCCACAACAATCGCACGGGAGGCCAGTATATAAACCATCCACCCACCACCTGCACAGATGTGCAGTCAATTTAGTTTAATTAATCAAATTACTTAGATACGACGTAGAGCAATGGTACCACCTAGTTTAAAATGGTTTGTGCTTAAAGGACATTTAGTGTCATGATCAGCGATTGACGTCACGTTTAATACTTATTTCAGCACAGCACCTATACTAATTAGTTCTAAGTCAAGTCGCAAGCGCAAAGAACCAGTCCCTCTGTTTGGATATCCACAGTAAAAGTTGTTTGTATGGTGTGTAAGAACTGAACTTGTTACTCGTGTGACGTATCCTGTGCGATGTATGAATTGAAAATTACTATCATGATGAAATTGCAATCGATTACTTCACTTTGTAGCCTATATTACTAAGCTTCTTAAATGCTCTAAAGATATGCAATATTTCTGGCTTTCTTAATTTATACTTTTCACTTTTTGTAACCTGCTTCTAGACGATTGTCCATCAGGAAGCCATTTAATTGTAAAATTATGTATTTTACCTATCAATGTTACAAAAAAAAAAATACGTAATCGATTTATTATCGTTCGATATCGATTTATTATGTTCCCGAAAGTTCTCCTGTAACCACGGATGTAACTAGAAAATCGATTAAACACGATAGAAACGTTAAAAACTTGATTTTATAATAAAAATTAAAAAGAATATATTATGGATCGCTATGTACACAGATTAGCTTCCTAAGACTACCTTCTGCACGAGGTATTCTGTGGCTGAGAATTTTTGTTGTTACGTCCATGGAATTTAGAATATGTAGGTATAGCACAAGCTTTTTGTCTTAGATAAAGAAAGGATAGTAACTTTGTTTATTTTTTTGTGTTATTATGCCATATATGTCAGTAACAGACAAATATGGGTATTTTTTTTAAATATAACTATGTCTGTTTATAAGAATGTGTCTATTTACAAGAAAATGGAAATAATAATTTTACAGTGCTTGTTAGTGTCAAGTAAATTCCAGGACATTGCTGAAAATCAGCGTTGGAATGCCATCCGGCATTGCAACATTTGCTGAGCAATGGGCCTTTCTTCTGCCTCACAAGACGAAATACAAATCCTGTAAAATTCCGTTTCTCCTTTTTGCTATAGTTATTAGGTATAATTTTATTTTTGTTACAAACACGTAAGCTTAAGTCTTTTGTGGCAAGAAATAAATATTTTCTTTCTTTCTTTATTTAAAACTTACGCGTTAACATCAGAAACGTATATACCTAATACTCAAGTGGTAGGTTGGTACCTAATGAATTCTACAATTACAAAGGGCATTTTTTGCATGAAATAAGCAACCTTGACCACTGTCTTACTTAATATTAAGCAACGACACAGTTGACCGAGATCAAAGCGATCCTATTATCGATAGTTTATAAATTGGTATTTCCTTCGTCTATGATTATCATAATAGGTGTGGTAACATAATATGTTATGCCATTCTATATCTATTTATAATTTTGATACGTTTTTTGTGGTAATGAAAGTATCCAAAAACGTTTGAACCAATTGACTATTAATATCTACTAGCATATCACGTAATGAATATAATTATACTCAGGATGCAGAAAATATATAAGTGATTATACCTGAAATATGAATGCATAGTATTCAACAAGATTAGTAATCGTATAACATCAAACTTCTCTTCTAATCTTGTACATTCCTTATTATCCTCCCTTTCCTTGTACAATAAATATCATAATTATTATTATACATTAAACGTATTTGGTAAAAAAAAAAACAACACACAACAAAAATCTTTTACCATTTGTTTTACTTTTCTTGAAAAGTAAAAATACAAAAACCCTGTTCGTCATAATTTATTCGTGGTCAGTAGATAAAATTCAAATTCTTAAGTTACAATAAAGCCCCCCATACAAAATCTAGTTAGTTAACCTTACAATAAAGCCCCCCCCCCCCCATACAAAATCTAGTCGTTATTTATTTAAACTTATATTTCAGATTTATATGTGTCTACAGAAAATAAAGTCTCATATAAAGATCCCCCTTCTGCTCCCTCACATAAAGTTAGAAAAAAAAAACGTTTCTTAGCGGATACTTACGATATAGGTAAAAAAAACCTACGTTCCAAATTTGAGCTCTGTATCTGTAGTCTTAGTAGTTTTGGCTATGCTTTAATCGTCAGCCAGGATTGAGGTTTTAAACAAAAGAGATTTACTATTGTATTAAATGACAGATTATTATCATATAACTCAAGGTCCTCTGGGTATACCTCACGACCTATTGCGCAAATCTATCACATGAGTTTAGACTTATAATACTATTCCTACTTTTCTACGTCTCACTTGAACCATATGTCAAGGCTTCATCGATACAGTTATTCTATAATAGCTCCTTTTAATCTTTAAAATGTATACATTAGTTTAGACAATATATAAAATATATTATGTAGAATATATTACACTACATTGTAGTTTATTACTTTGATTAACGTTTATAAGGTCATTGTTAATGTTAAATTTACTGATCTACTTGGATGACTAGGAGAACATTACGTCACCACCCTATTTATTCCAACTTATCTTAGGTACGGGGAAACTAGGGGCGGAAAAATATTAATAAAAGCTAGACTAACAACCACAGATCTCGGGGATCTGTGGTACGACTAAGATGGTTATGTACTCGTATAGTATCAGTACATATCACATACAGAAAAAATTTGATTGGGTTTAAATATAATTGTGTTGCATTGAAATTGAATCTAGTGCACTTGGTAAATATTTAGCTGTGAGGTGACTCTTTAAGCCATTGCACCATTAGATTTTAAATTTGTTTTTGGTATTTTTTACAGATTTGTCTACAACCTTAAAATAAAGTATTTTATTGGTAAATACTAGCACATTGACTGTACTACTAAAAGGTTAAAACTTCACCTTCAATTAATGTAGGTCTCTGTCTTAAAGTTAGATTCCTTAGTCAGTTGTGTGCTGTGCTACTCCAAAGATGTTTTATGGCATTTTATTCAAGTTCGGGGCTTATCCTTTACGCAGATCAATCTAGATAAAGTATATTAGTGGAGTGACACCTTTATTTTTTATTAAGGCGGTAAAAATGTACCTAGCCGCACACCCTGTCGTTAGGGGCAACGAACAGGGTAGTGTGGGGCCCGACGTGAGCCGTTCCTCTGCCTGTATTGGTGGGCCACTGGTACTGTGTTACATTACTTCAGTGGTCAGTGAAGCGACGCTTGGAGAATTTTTACTAACGTGCGAATGGGTAATAATTGCTTACTTCCCTTAGTCACCTCGTACGACACGCGTGGGAAAGAATGGGGTGGTGACACTTGTATTCTTAGTCCGCCACCACACGGACCAACAACTAAATCGCAGTAAATAATCGTTAAAATAACTTTGTATATTGTAGCACGAACATCACCAAAGAGTGTTGACATAATCGGTTATGCATGGTTGAATATAGTTTCTTGCGGGTTCCTGTCTTAATTATACGTTCAAGTTGGTGTTTCATTGGAAATAATGTCTATATCAGGTTACGTAATATCCGTTCAACAGTAGAGAACAAAAACATTAATTTCTTTACAACGCGTTCGTTTCTTAGCTCTGGTGCTTATTTTAATTTGTTCCTTCAGAAAACTTTTCCTAACTTTTGTATACTAACATACCGAATAAAATAATGAAAATATGGTTATAAGATCTTATTTATATACATGATATTCCTATGGGCTTGGTGGCGTAGACGGTAGTGTAACCGACTTCCGTGCATGGGTTCGATTCCTACTCAGTACAAATATTTGTGTGATGAACACAGATATGTACTGCGTCTGGATGTTTTCTATCTATGATATGTATGTATTTACAAAAAAAAAGTAGTAAAGTATTATATCTGTAATCTGGTACCCATTGCACAAGCTAACTAAGCTTGATGCTTAGTTTGTGACGAGAGGACGTTGTGTGAAAATGTCCGTAATAAAATATTTATTTATTTAAAATACAGGCTGGTGATAAATGTAATTAATTCATGAAATTCATAAGTGACATAACTAAAAAGTAAAAGGAATTTGTCGGTGCCTACTCGTAATTTAACTCACAAATTTGATTATCTTAACATTTTAGCTATATTATACTATGCTCTTATAACTAAGGAAACATAGACATTAAGAAGAAAATATCACCGCAGAAATAAGACATTTTTAATTATAATGTCAATTCATTACACGAATATGGCACACTCGTTTCCATGAGCCAACGTGGATCATGTGAAGAGATGCAAAATTATAAGATACAAAATTTACTAATTGGGAATTTCCAACTAAAATAAAATACTTTTAGCAAGACTTAATTTACGAATAGTTTTAGTGAGCACGCATTGCTTTCTGTTACGTATTAAATAGTTCTACTCGCACTATAAAGTGTTACTCAATCCGATGTAATTTCACATCATTGTGCAAAATAAAGTAAAGAATTTCTAATAAATTTTCACTGTTAGAACGTGACACTAATTACGTATGCTTGACATAGTGTTATTATTTTACGAAATTACATAGAAAGTTTGTCACATTGTCTGTTTGGTGTATTCACATCAAGATGAAAACTGATTTTAGTCAGTTTCGCTACGTATTGAATGTCATAATGCATAATTTCGTAATTGTTACTAGCTCTTGTAACTTGTGACATTTTTGGTATTGCTTAAGAATTCGTATTCTTTTATTTTTATTAAAGATGATCGGCTATCAACGCAATCTTTTTTTAAAGTTAAAGTTTCCTCAAACGTTTCAACTAAGTATAATTAATTCAATCGAAAATATTTGTATTTTAGTAGTCGAGTGCGATAGGTGCGTACTTGTTCGCCTAAGGCGATACAAAACCAATAACACTATATTATAAGGATATATCAAAGCGATCGATATTTTAATCAAGAATTAGGATTCATTTATTAAAACTCACCATATTTATTCCTTTCATCATCATTTATGTCTAATTTTCCGTAACTATATAATATTTTCATAGGTGGTGTTATACTCGTAGTAGAACTTACCTGGAAAAAACAAAATTAAAAATGTTAATATTATATATACACATAACATAGCATCACGCCTGTATTCCTCGAAGGGGTAGGCAGAGGTGTATTACACACCCACGATTCGCCAGCTATATTAAGTCCCACGTAATAGGGGGCGAGCCTATTGCCGTCTACCGGGCACATTTCCAAACTCCGGCTTGCTACTGAGAATTTTTCTTTTTACGATAAAGCTCAATAACACTGCCCGACCCAGGAATCGAACCCGAGACCTCATGATCAGCAGTCGCTTACACTACCGCTGCACCACCGAGGCAGTTAAAATATTATATACAATAGATTTAATAAAGGTATCAAGAGTTTTGAGGGAATAAATGAATAATAAATAGGTGTTCTAGTTCAATTACAATTCACACGCACACAATTAATGGACACAGAAAGTACATCTAGACACAAAAGAACTATATGTGGAGCCTATAATATCCAATAAGATACCTCTGTCCAATTAGTCTACAAAATTTTGAATATATTTTCGTGTTATCAATGGCAGCTGCTAAAGTTGATCATCGAGGTAACACAGTTTGAAAGTGTGTATATCTAGAGTGGATTGTTTAACCACCGAAGTAATGCAACATAGTACCAGTGGCGCGCCAACACAGACGGAGAGATGACACACGGCGGGTTTCTTTAGTGGGTGATGTTTATTGGACGTTGAGACTTTAAAATGTTTTTTATATACCCACAATAAGCCTATTCTAAACTTTATAGAGTTTGAGTCTGGCCCTCTACCGGGCGTAGTTACGTACTTAAAACGCAATAATACTTTTGTAGTTAAAAGCTCGCACTTAGAAGTAACCAATACTTACTACCGTGTGAAAATGTGAATCACCTCGTGTGTTTTTGTTGTAGCGAGCGATAGTCATACATTCATTAATTTCCCATCCATGAAATGGTGACGGTAAGTAGCGGTTTAAAAATATTTCTAGTATTGCTAAGTCACCACTTACCATCAGGTGGGTCGAAGATCATCTGCCACATTAAACAATAAATCATCTTAATTTTCTTTTTGTTAAGGCGAGAAAAAATGTCCCTAACCGCACACCCCGTAGTTCGGGGAAACGAAGAGTGTGTAGTGTGGGGCCTTCACCCACTAAAGAAACCCGCCGTGTGCCGACTCTCCGCCCTTATTGGAACCGGAACCTTATTACATTTCTGTGTGGTTTACGGTTTTATTAGCCTAGGTTATAAGTGTGCACTTATAACCTAGGCTAATAAAACCGTACCACTGAAGTAATATCACAGAGTTCCAGTGGTCTGCCAATACAGGCAGAGAGACGGCACACGGCGGGTTTATTTAATGGGTGAGGGCCCAATCTACCATGTTAGTTGCCCCGAACGACGGCTAGGTAATTTTTTTCCGCTTTAAAACAAAAAAAGACTAGTTAAACCGTTTGTATGTATACATGTAACTGTAAATTCGCTCCAATATATAATATTATCCAAATAATACACATAACGGTAAAAATTGGTCTAATAAATCTCCACCGACCAGGTGCTACCTGTTATATAACTTATTCAGAAAGTTCTCATTGCATGTCGAATCGAATTTGGTTGCAAAACTGTAGTATATCAATGATCTAAATTACTGTCAGAAACGTAGTCGTATGATTGTCGAGATATCAAGCTCGCTATTATTATTGACAAGGGCGTTGTCGACATCCGTGTCGTAGGTTTGTTTACGATAAAAAATCAATTAGATCCGCTTTTAAAATTGTCATACAATGAAACATTTCGATATTATGACGTGTCGTAATAAAGTTAACTTTAACACCTGAGGCCGAGTTGCTAAATTCGTTCGAGCAGAAGTTATATGGAATGCAACTGTCGTGAACTAAGCTGGCGAGCACATTCACAGAAACATGGCCTTGTCTGCAATGAGCCATACTATTAAATGCTCCGGAAATTATAAAGCTTTTGTCGACGACTGTACATTTGCATAATATAATTTCAGTTTCTGCGGTCACACGTCATGCCTGTCCGCGAGATTGAAATTGGATAGCCTAAATATTTCGTAATTAAACAAATAATCATTATTATGTTCTTCAAATTTTTAACAAATTGTCAGTAATACTTAACTTTGCTTTCAAGATGCAGTGAATCGAAAAACGCGCATTAAATACCGCTTGTGTATTTGTTAAAGATTTGAATCAAATGTTGTGGAACACTCAACAGTATAATGCTATTTTATATCTGAAATTTATTTATCGGTGTTTTATTCAATGCATATTATCTATACCCCGAAGTGCGAAATTCATTTTAAACAGTTTTATAAGTAGTAATATTTTCTTATAACATCATAACCAAGTTGTCAAGGTCTGTTGTTCAAAGATGCTTTTCAAATTCATTAAATATACTTAATAAATAATTTAAAATACTTAATTTAATCTCCTAATTTCCAAATTCATTTTTAATATGTCACCTAAATTGTTTATAATTAACATACTTTATATATTTTAGTCCATTGCAGCAACGTGCATAAAAGATCGCAACTTTTAGAGCTAAATTCTCTGAATAAAAAATCTAGTTTTACTAACCTAAAAAGAGTTAATGAGTATTTCATCAGACTACAATACAAATATTATGTTATTGTAATTTCAAATATAGAACGTCTTTTACATAAACATAGTTTAAAAAAGTTTGTGTAAAAAAGTTTTTGTTGACCACTTTTTTGTAGTCCAAAGGTACGTAAGGTAATGAATGCGTTAGACCAGTTTCTTGTTATTTCTCAACCTTGTCACCAGTGCTCTAGTGCACCCGCGCAAACCCGTTGCGCCGGCATCGGTAGTTGCATTTGACTAGGGCATCAAATGCAACTACCTATTACTACTTTGGCGAAAGTGAAAATTATTGGAACGCATTGATTCTTGATCCGTTAAAATGAGTAAGTATTGTTTTCTATGAAAAATAATGACGGCTTTCGTGTAATATTGTAGCACTTAACGTCTTGTCTAGCACCACTATTTGTTGTAAATATTATTATGGTAATTATAAACTAAATTATAATAAAATGTTCCGAGATTTAAGGTTTTAGATAGTTTTAAATCCAAGATTTGACTGATTTTTTACAAATAAGAAACCAAAATCCTTAAACCTTAGAGCGTTCCGCATGCAATTTATTACCGCGGAACGAACACTACTCACATATAACATTTGAGAGAGAAAACAAAACTTAAATATATATATTTTTTAATTGAACTGGATTTCTATATGCCTATTAATATTATAAGTGAGTTTGTTTGTGTATTTATTTGTTACGCTTTCACGCTGTAACTGCTAAACCAATCATTATGAAAGTCGCAGAAATGGATATAAACCAATTTTAATCCCGAAAAAATGCATAGCTATGTTTTTGATCTATATTTATTAGCATTTGACATGCTTCGCCACTTTTTAAAGTACAAATTATTTGTGAATAAGGAAAAAGAGACATTTTGTACCAGCGGGAATCGAACCCGAGTCTTTTCCAACCCGGGAAAGTGCTCTAAGCCACTGAGCTATAGTACAGATCTTTCGATTATCCCAATCTCTTTATCACATTTATCATAGCTATGTTTTCAAAGGTGTTAGTGTACCGTAGAGGGAAGTCCACGCGGTCCGATTCGCGGGTTGAAACTAGCAAATAATAAACAGGAAAAAACACAGGTTTCAGCTTTCCAACTTTGTCAAGCTTTTTACCAATATCCTAGCCTATTTTTCTCTCATGCATAGAACATGACTAGCAAGGCTTCAATCAGTTCGAACGTATGAACGTTCGAACTGATTGATTTACGAGTTCGTTGAGTACATAAGGTAACTCTCGTATATTTAGAACCAGTAAAACATGTAAGTTCTTTTAAGGTAAACTAAAAGTTACCTGAGCGCTCAATTAAACACTTTCATCGTCTAATAGGAAATTAAAGAGGTAATTTATTTTTAAATGACAAGTCAATTAGCTTGGCGCAAGGTCCATCTGGGATTTGAAGTATAATACTGTTTTAACAACATGTATACTGTGCGAGTTCAGCTTATTAAAGTTATATTAGACCTTTTTAAATCTCTTGGCGTTGCAATTGCTAATTAGGCGCGTATAGTAATAAGTACTTTGCATTTGGAAACATATACTTGGCGCTAATGACTGAATAAGCTATTTACTTTATACTATTAATTAATTATATGCGGAAATAGTTTCGTTTATGAATCTAAAGTTGAGTATTGCAAGTTTGTATCACTCATAGAACTGTCTTTTTTAAAACATAAAGAATGAAAATATGAAATCGAAAATAACAGTCACGAGCACGAACCTGCATCCTTTGAACCTGCATCTCCTTAAATACCGTCCCAGATGCTGATGATGATGTGACATTAGCTAGGGACTGCGAATTTCGATAATACATTCATTCTTAACGTCTTGGGTGACGCCTGCGCCATGTGTCGGAAGTATTTGCATACATTATACTGACTAAACTTAATTTTACAATTAAGATTCATACCAAATAATGACACAGTCTCATATATATTTTGATATAATTTTTAGCTTTTGACATGCTTAGCCATATAAAAATTAACACAATTATTTCTTGCAAATAATGGACATTTTGTGAATTTATTGTTTATTAGTGAAATATTATTTTCTAACCTATAAATTTATTTCAATAAATAGGACATAAATGAATATGAGTTAAGCTCAGTCATTTCGTGCTTACTAACATCTTATAAGTTGAATCGAAAACGACTATTGGTGTGAAAGTAAAAATAATAAAATGTAATGTTAATCTCACTCCAATAATGACAAAATTCTTTAAAAACTTTCGCGGTAAATGTTCACTTTCATTTATAACGGCAAACTGACTTCCATTTTGAATTAAAAATACATTAATATTTTGTGCCTACATTTAATTTAATTGTACTGTAATATTTAAAGTATTGTATTCACAAGCAAATTTAATTGGACGTTACGTGCGTCACTTTGATATATTAATCGCTATCTACATATATTTCATCCAAACCTGTAACAATTCCTTATTAATAAAAACTAAAAGATCACAAGCTCTTCTATATAAGCAATGAAACTTTTAATTATTTCAAGGACACCTAATCTAAGTCATTAACCTACATGCAAACCTACGTATAACTAAAAATTTCTTATTTTCATTTCTCTATAAGTACTTTTGTTTAAGATAATATTACATAATTAGGTATGTACCTAATTGTGTAAAGGTAAGTATCAAATGGAGAGCTAATACTATCTATAAGTACCTATATTATCACATATTCGCGTAAACAATCAGGAGATATTAAATACTTAAGTTATTTGGACTCGAGTATAAGTTAGAAATTTGATAACGATCAAGTGTAAACAAAGGGACTACACACCTATTTATGAAATCACGTGAGTGACTTTCCTTTGTCTTTAAGTGTTAAGAAGAACTATTGTTAATTTACCACTTGACTAGTATTATTGTAAATACTACCTTATCTATATTATGCAGTGTTTACTAGATTACAATCACTTATAATTACATAAAATGTGAAAGTGTTAACAATATTGGTTATCTGAATAGCCTACCAATTTTAGTAGGCCGCTGCTTTACAAAACCTAGACTTACTTTAGAAACCTATCAAAACAATTATTGTTGATATCATCATTGTCCATTGCTGTTGAATGGAACAATATTTTTAAACGCTCAGTTTTGCAAATGTAATGGAAAATGAACCTAAATATTGAAAGGATTCTAATGAAATCGAGTATCATGAGAACAGTGTTTATGTTGCACCAGATGTTGTCAATATTGTATAATAAATAGATCAGTCCAATAAATACCGAATTACATAGCTGAATTAAATTTATTGCCTTGTAAGTAATGACCAGATACCAATTATGAAACAAACATATGTAACTAAGATCTAATTTGCTAGCTTTTTGAGAATACTTGTTTCTCTTCAAGGGTTGATGAATAAAAACTAGTATTTTATACCTAATAATAGCCTTTAATAATGCCAAGCAGTGTATATTCTTACTATGCTTAAATATTAGTTTGAATAGTTTTCAATTAACGAACTATTAGCTCTCAATAAATATCAAAAGCATTTTAATTCTCCTTAGAGCATGCTATAAGTACTAACTTACTTACTTATCGTCACGCCATCTCCCTTGCAGGGTAGGCAGAGAGAACAGAGTGCCAAAAGGCTCTATTCTTGCATATATAAGTATCACGCTTCCTCAACATTCATAATTCTCTTTATTCACAGTCACTGGTTCCGTAGACTTCTGACTCCACCTTCCTCTAATACATATCATGACTGATTTGGGGGGTTAGGCAGAATCTCATATCTCACATGTCGATCGTATCGTCTCGCTTGTACGATCACCGTGATTGGCCAACGGATTATTGTGACATCTCGCGTCGGTTTCTCAACCAATCACAGTTATCTCGATACGGTCGACACGTGAAATATGATATTCTGCCTCAGGGGGCTGGTCTAGGTAGGTCTGGTAGGTTACATCTACTCTTAACCTTGGGGCTCTTATAACAGATTTAGTGCACTACATAGGTATATATTTCTCACCCAAGAAATGGAATGGTGAGCAGTGACTTGGCCTTTCTTGGCTTTCTTAGTATTCCTGAGTCTTTGGGCGGCGGTTTCCACTTACCATCAGGTAGGCCATGGCTCGTCTGCCACCATAGACAATAAAATATAAGGTATAATACATACTCAAGTTCAAATCTACTTCAAGTATCAACCGTTTGGGTAATAATTACCTAATTTAAATTCTTAAAAAAAGTGTGCCACATATAATATTATTCATAACGGCATTTCTGGTTCGTAGTTTTTAGACGCCCTCAATGTAAATTACACGCAAACGCAATTAAGCTGTCGAATCAAGTTCGATGACAGCGAGACAAGAACTACCTATAGCGTATTCGATGCCACGGCCAAATAACCGCACTTGACCTACCCCACGCCCGCATCAGTGCGTAGGTACAAAAAGAGACGAGCCATCGGATGTAAACAATCGATTAATATATCATAAAGCGATTATAATAAAGCCAGATATATATCGAATAGGATTTACAACAATATTTTTTTATTAAATTTTGTTTTTATGGAATTAGTAGCTTCGTCATTTTCCGCTGGGCACTACATGTTTTTCGATAAGAATTAAAGTTTTACAGGTATAGGCACGTCATTAGCTATTACGAGTATAACAACAAATCTGAAGACAAAACTGCGTTAATCTTTTTATATTCTTGAGGCTCAAAATCCATATAAAATATTTGGATTTCCCTTAGCATGAGATACATGAATTAACGCATCCATTGTGTGGATTCACAGAGAGGTCATTGTACTACATGCATTTAAATTGAACAGTGTTTTGAGGCTGAGGAACGTTTTTTTTTCAATTACAATGAGTCAATTGTTTTAGCAGATTATATCGTATTGCGCCTATAAAAAATATGTATTTACCTCTTCGATCAACAATATCGACATTGTTGATCGAAGATTTACCTGCTAGGCGTAAACTATATGGAGACAATGGTGGTACCTTGCTGGTGGAATAAACAGTCACGTGTTTTGCGGGAATAGATTGCACTGCATCAAATTCCCCATAAGTTATCATTGAAATAGGTATAAAAACATGTGTTTCGTCAATTTTATAGTATAATCGGATCATCCCGCAAGCACACCCCGCTTGCCTAGTGCGGGTTCGGTTCCATTTGTCGAGGAAATCTCTCATTCATTTTCCTCACGATATTTTCCTTGTCTTGTACACACATATTTCTATAGAAGTGTGTGCCTTGCACCTTGTAGACTGTTGCACTCAGTACTTTATTTAAAATTATTTGTTCTCTAGACGCATAGAATGCTACGGCAATCGTTTTTTGGCAGTAAATGTTCTATATCCGCAACTTAAGTTCTTCATGGAAAGAAATTATGAGATGCTATGCTTCTGATATTTAAAAACTTAGATTTAAAGTTTGCAGAGTAGGTACATGTGTTATATTTACGTATACGTGGGTAATAGTATAAGAAATACTATTTGCTTCTGAATTTAATATTCAAATTTTTAATTATAAAATATAGTTTATGATAGGCTATTTGACACATTTTGTAAAAACTTTCTGTAATGACACTGACTTAATTTAAATTTTTAAATAATTGATTATAAATATTTGAGAAAAAATTGCTTTGGATAAGGTAGCTGACATTATCCACAGCTACATTGGCAGTTACTGTTTCGATACGACCTCACACCTAATTTGCGTTTTCATTGCAAAGAATTTTATACCAAACATTACATTTTTTTCTTTATGAAAGAAGAAAGGAAAGAAAGAAAACATGTTTTATTTGACACACATACACACATACATGGTGATGAGTTAAATGTAAAAATATTATCATTATATCGGTACTAATATACAAATAAAGTTCGTTCAATCTTAGGTACCTATATGTAATTATAAATGTACATGAGCAATATAAAAAGCGACTCATCGGTGAGCAATCGAGATCAATCGACATCAAGAATACAAGATTTACTTATTCCTGTTATCTATCCCCATAAGTTTGCTCATATCTAAATTGTACGCATCCCGCTCGTGCCGCGCCGTATCTGACTATTATCAGCGTGTCACATGAAAGTAATTATGTATTAAAATATGTACAACACGCGCGTTTAATATCAAAGTTAATTAAACTAAGTGCTATTACATAGAACAATACAATTTTTATATACTAACATTTATTAAACAATGAAATTTCAATGTGGCGTTTGTTTATCTTAGTAGCTTACCAGAACTGGCCACTTACTTAAACAATATTTAAAAAGTAATTACATCTGAAAATGGAACTCTGGTTGTAGAATACAGTTTGTTTCGTCAGAGTGACAACTACGACGATATTCCGGAGATGCCGGTTCAAAGCCTGATCGTGACTGTTATTTTCGATTTCACATTTTCGCACTTTGTGTCAATAAATTAATATACCACAAGCGTCACGTATAACTGCTCAGCGCTACAGTTCTCACACGGCCAGACAGACAAATGAAGTTTTACAGGTGAAACGTATAGATCTTATGAGATATCCTGCATCAGGTATGCACCTTGTGACTTTTTTAATTCTCTAAAATTAATTTAACTGCCTCTGTGGTGCAGTGGTAGTGTAAGCGACTGCTGATCATGAGGTCACGGGTTCGATCCCCGGGTCGGGCAGTGTGATTGAGATTTTTAGTAAAAAAAAAAATACTCAGTAGCAGCCCGGAGTTTGGAAATGTGCCCGGTACCTCTGCCTACCCCTTCGGGGAATACAGGCGTGATATATGCTACGTGTTTTTTGTGTTAAAATTAAAAAAAATAAAACCAGTTAAGTAAGTAGTCAACGTATTTCATCACCAGAACAGACTGTCCATGAGTATGAAAAACCTGTTTCTGATTGGCGTAAATGTTTTCAAAATTAGTTTATTTGTATGAAAAAGTGCATTTACGCAGACGAAAAAAATTTTTTGACCAGTCATAGCAATTTTTGTTTTATTTCTCCCAACCATTTTTTCTTTACTTCTAGTGGTAGAACCTTGCTTATCCCAGAATTAATAGGCCGGCTTGATCGGGAAAGTACCATCCTCTCACAAAAGTTCACCATGAAACAACGGTAGGTACTCTTACCGTTGTGTTTCGTATGGTGAGTGAGAGCGCTGAAGGCCCTGATCCCCTCCCTAGCATCTCCTTATTAACCTTCCTATCCTGTCCTTAGTATCCCACCTATCCTTCCTTATTATCCTTCTTATCCACTTCCTATCCTTTTCCTCGGAGACAGCAACATGTAAGTGACATAAAAAAAAAACTTTTAATGCGGCCTACGTAATATAAAAATTGATAATATATATTGGTTAGACAACCTCTGTCTGGCTTCGATATTAAGCCTGAGGTCACGTTTACAAACTCAAGGCCTCTGCTTTTAAAAATAAATGGCATTAATAAAAAAAAATATTATTACTTTTAAATTCAGATAGTACCTTACGAGGCGATTATTATGCTCCCATGGGATATAATTGGTGGTGATACCTCTATTGTTAGTCTATCACCACATGGATAATAAAAATTTAACAACAATAATTATACTAATATTAGCTGTTTCGGCAAACGTTGTTCTACCATATAAATTATCAAAGAAATCTAGCGTACGAGTAAATATAAATCATAAGAGAAATATTAAATTTGAAACTGAAAGTGTGCTGTTGTGTTTTTGGAATTTTTGGACCCGATTTCGGATGCAGCTATACCGGGCCGATTACCTCAAGTACGCCGTCTGTAAACACAACTTTTTTTCCGTTGAGGATAAATTCCACGTGGATATCGAGTAAATACGTTAAGATTTTACCGTTTCTGGCGTTGCGCGAAGGGAAAATGGTCTTCCTGAGCCCGAGTATGATGACGGTCTATTCTTTAAAGAAGATGCAACGGTTTAGTGGGGATGGGATCTGTTATAGAAAAAGGAATGGTACAATTTTTTAATGTGTAATTTTAAACGGGCCTCGTGGCGTAGACGGTAGTGTAACCTACTTCCGTGCACGTGGTCGTGGGTTCGATTCCCACTCAGAACAATTATTTGTGTGATGAACACAGATATTTGTACTGCGTCTGGAGTGTTTTCTATCTATTATATGTATGTATTTACAAACAAAAAGTAATAATATATTATATCCGTAATCTGGTACCCATAGCACAAGCGTTAAGCTTAGTTTGGGACCAGAGGACGTTGTATGAAAATGTCCGTGAATATTTATTTTATTTATTATTTATAAATGTTTATTTTCAGTTTATTTTCACCGCCGTCAGCTGTCGTGTTGTAGTTGGTGAGCAAATGCAAATGGTCTATAAGATTTCGAAGTTTTTATTTGGTTAGCCTTCATTTAGAATAAGTAATAAGGTTCATATTTTTAAATATTATTTAACCTATCCTTAATTATTAGATATAAAATAATTTCCATTTAATCTTGGTTATTTTTATTAAACAAATAAAAACATTAAAACCCGGTTTTAATCAAATAAAAATTGGCTTTTTAGGACCAAAACATAGTTTTACTATGCTAAAAATAGCAGTTAACATCAGGTACTGTTGGTGATATACTGTGTTCATAGCGTCATCGCTTGACTAATATTACTATAATACGCTCAGTGAAGCGCCACGTAGGTATAAGGGAAATCTGACCGAGGCAATGCCATCTACTTAGCTGGATTGGTCTCTTTAGAGAAAGTTTTAAATTATACGTAAGTAAACTGGTAACATTGACAGCAACAAGACTTTGCTTAGGCGACGGATGTGACACCGCGAGTGACGTTATTTGAAATTCGAATCCCGGTAAACGAGTTATTCGACTGACAATCGTTTAATGAAACATGTTGTAGGGATTGATTTTACAATTATTTTAATGGTACAGTACATGTTTTTTTTTTTAAATTTTGTATTGAATAGTTTGATTTCCGTATTACAAACCTTTTAGTAGTAGGTATTATTAGTCTTATTTATAATCTAGGAAGCACTCTACGTGATTTTATGCGATTCCCGTCACATTGAATGTAAAGAGTTTAGGAATTTCTTTTTGCGTAATCGAGTAATGCTTTAATCATGTTCATCCATCCGTAGAAAGTTAAAAGAAACGAAGAAACTTTTATGTTCTCGACAAGTGTAAGCGTTATGTTACGAATGCGTAACGATGATATTAGCAGACAAATCTACAAATTTATAGTTAATTGACTAATTTATTATGTATATAATATTTTGGCATTTTTAAAGAAGTTTAAATATTGATATATTTTTAATATGACTAGGCTAATCTTAGGAGATTCTAAAAAAAAAGAAATCTAGGGATTTATCTAAATTTTACAACTGGCCGCACTTTTACGTAATCAACGCGGGTAAAATTTCGCTGGCTTTACGACAATGGTTCATAACCGTTTATAACCTAAGCTTTAAGTGACCGCGGTCACACAAAATATCAACAAACTTAAAAACATGAATTTATGAGATAGGTTATGGGTATTCCAATCCGTGAGAGAAGGTTTTATTCAAATATTTCATTAAAGAAAGAAGTTATCCATTAAATATGTTCTTCATGGAATATTTTTTGCTTATGTAGATGCAGATGAAGGTAAGTAAGTGGTAACAGCCATTTATGGACTCAACCATACTAATAATACTTGTTCACCATTTCAATTCATGGATGGTAAATAAACGAATGGACGCCTTCGGTATCTCCTGCTACCGAACCGAAAACACACCGAATCAAATCAACAACAACATACTATGCAAGAACTTGAAACACTGATTGCTTCAAATGGTGCATTCGCATTGGCAAGTAAGTAGTCTGTGTGTGAATGTGGAGTCTCACAAAATTGTAAAGACAGTCACACCTGTTTCCGCATGATTAAGATTGAAGTTGCTCAAACATTTCCCTAATTAATAGGAAGTAAAATTATATATAATATTTTAAGGATGTAGCGTAATACTTAAGTTACTTTCGCAAAGATCATTAATAACTATATTAATATTTTTATAAATTGCTATTTTATGTGTCTACTAATTTTATATTAATTTGCTATCAGGAAGTGTTCATTTTTTATATAAATGTGACGTATACGTCACTGACTGTAACTGTATACAGTTCAAACAATAATATCATTTTATGTGTAATATTTTAGAATCAACACTAAACTGTTAAGTGGATTTTAATCGGATTTATTTTAAAACGCAAATAGTAATCTATTGTATGAGGTCGTTGGGATTGCTTCATATGACAAACATATAAACAATACTATTATGTTAAATAAGTGAGCAATTTCGATTGAATGTCCTTGAGCCTACATCGTGTCCATTTATGCCTAAACAAGAATAACTAAAATCCATCTAAATTATAATATACTCTGTTACTCAATCCCAAAAATGTTGCTCAGCTGAAGAAGTAAGGTCTGGTGACCTCGAATCTTGGACTATAAGATTATGTGTTCTTGATTTATAAAAGGAAATACGGACAGACAGACAAACAAACATTTAGAAAATGGCAGAATTGGAATCAGTAAGTCTTAAAAAGACTATCACATAATTTTATAAAAAAAAAACAAATTACAGACAGAGCTCACCGATTTCTATAGTAGTTAGAGTTGTATAATTAACCTGAAGAGTTTGTTTATTTAAACGCGATAATTTCTTGAACTACCAAATCGAATAGAAAAATATTTAATATTTTTTCGCAAATAAACTCACTGAATATTGCCTAATTTTTGAGGCAGGCTAAAATCTATTACCACCGAAGGAATGTAACATAGTTCCAGTGGTCCGCCAATAAAGGCGGAGAGACGGCACACGGCGGGTTTATTTAGTGGGTGAGGGCCCCACACTACCCTGTTTGTTGCCCCGAACAACGGGGTGTGCGGTTAGGTACATTTTTTCCCGCCTAAACAAAAAAAAAAAAAAAAAAAAAAAAAAAAAAGGCTAAAATCTATTAAAACATCAGCTTTAGGGGTCCAATAAAAATGAAAAGCTAATCACAAAAGCTACTTAACACCACAAAATTTCATGAGCTGCCTTATTGTTCATCTCATAATCATAAAATTTTGAAGTGGTCGAGCTTATCCCAGCATGAATGGGCCAGTTTGATTGGGGAAATATAACCCTCTCACAAAAGGTCAGCCTGAACCAACAGTAGTAGTACCTACCGTTGTGTTTCGTATGGTGAGTGAGAGTGCCGGAGGGCCGAACCCCCTTCCTATCCTCTTCTTAGTATTGTTCCTATCTTCTCCTTAGTATCATACCTACCTCTCCTTAATATACTTCCTATCCACCTTCTATCCCTTTCCTTGGAGATGGCTACGCGCGAGTGATGCCTCTGGTGTTGCTAGCTTCTACAGGCTACAGTAACCGCTTTCCATCAGGTGGGCCGTATGCTTGTTTGCACCCACGTAAGTATATAAAAAATTACCGTTTTGCTAGTAAAATATATAAATCTATGTCCATCATTAATAATATTTAACACAACACCAGATTCTTTTATAATTATTGCAGTTTAAGTAAGTGACTACATCCTCCGCGATGGTGAATATTGGTGCGATTAGTTCGTGTATATGATTTACTAGATTAAACCACAGGAATATCCAAAAGAAAGTAATAAAAAATCCGATCGCATAGATAAAGATAGGTAATGAATAACTATCAGCTAGAAAGGTGATTTTATCAGAATTTTCGGTGAAAACGCACCATGTGATTAGAATATTGACATTGATCAAAAGAAAGCTTCTAATTCGGTTGTAGCATTACGTGACGTTTTACATAGTCAGGGCAGTAACATTAATCTCGTGTGCTAAACGTACAAAATAATTGCCTATTTACATAGACGTGGGGAGAATGATACCGTTTGTAATACGATTAATAACTGTGTCTTACTGATAAATCTGCATTTGTTTGCCGTAAATTTGGGCAATTGCCTCAACTGGCAACATTACAGCAGAGTATGTGTGCAGTTTTTCTAATTATTACGCAAATAATATACAAATAGGGCCATGAAATTTAAGTGTATATTTAGTCAGCTACTTTATTAGCGATTTGCTATAGGGTTAGTATATTGGATTGCATATTATAATATATGTAATTTTGATAAATTCTGATGATTCTATATTAATGTTATAAGATTGATTGTTTGTTTTGATAAAAAAATAGTTTGTATTTTAGGCTTTATTATTCTTTTGATTTCTGAACATGTTAATAATCTCTGGAACTACCAGGGAGATTTGAAAACATTTTTTTTTTCATCTAATAGTTGTATTTTTCGAGGAAGACTATGGGCTGACAAACGTTGTGCTCGGAACCTTAGAAGCCTTAGAATTGAAGCAATCAGCTAGTAAATGCACGTAGATAGAGAAGGGCTAAACTGTAAGTGCTTAAACGTTTCCTAGTTAAACTGGAGTGGTCTTAAGTCTCGTCTTGAGCAGACCAACTTATGCTACTAAGCTTATAGAAAAGGACTCTTATCTCCACATAGTCTCCAATAACCTTTCATAAGTGCAGGTGTTACTGAACTCGTCGCAGCAATAGGGGGGGACCTCTCGCTGCCAAGCGTCGTCAGAGCGATGCTTGGCAGCGACAGGAATTAGGCCGCGGTCGCTGCCTTCTGCGAGGAGGTCATCTCGCGGAAGAAAGCGGCGGGGAGGGCCAGGGAGGAGGATTCTTCCGCTGACCCAAACCGCCGCCAGCGACCGGGAAGGCGCAGGCGTAGATACTTGCGCCTCATGCCGCCCTAGCTGAGGCTGCGAGTGGATGGACCGGGGAACGTCTGCCACCCGCAAGGCCTCTCGCGAAGGTGCGACGCTCCGTGTGTGGATGCGTCGCTCAGTAGAGGGTACCCGAAAGGGTAAGCCGCTGGCGGACCACCGAAGGAATGTAACATGGTTCCAGTGGCCCGCCAACAAAGGCGGAGAGACGGCACACGGCGGGTTTCTTTAGTGGGTGCAGGCCCCACACTACCCTGGTCGTTGCCCCGAACGATAGGATGTGCGGTTAGGAACATTTTTTCCCGCCTTAACAAAACTATTTACAGTTACATGTATTGTATTGCAATTGAGGCAAAACTATAATAATGGACTTATTTCAGTTCAAATATGTAGTTGTATAGTGTCTGTATTAGATGATAATCACTTATTACACACAATTGTAGTGTAAAACAAGCTATACATAGCATACTAAGCGGTATTAACAACAGTAATTAAATAGATTTCTTGGTTACTAAACAATTTTTTGCAACTATTCGTGTTTTGTTACAAACTATAGTTGTATGTTTTAATCCATTTTTGGGTATTTTCATATCACTAGTAAAAAAAATCAGACTTCGCACAAAGATCTCGGATTCTAACTGTTAGAAAAGTTATATGTGTATTTTGATATTTTGAAATAAAACTACGTTTACGGGAATCTATCGGGTTTACGTCCAAGGCTGATAACATATCAGCCTTGGACGTCTACCATCTGAAGTCCACCCGTGATCATGAATGCTGTAAAGTATTCGAAACATCGGAATAGGAGAAAATCAAGTAAACGCGATAGATTCTGTAATCCATCCATCCATCCATCCATCAGCCTTTCAACGTCCACTACTGGACATAGACCTCCCCAACAATGGGGGATAGTGCCGTAATCGCCACGCTTGGCAGGCGGGTTGGCGGTCGCAGTGGATGTCGTTAATACTAGAAGGAGTGCTGCTGCCCACTCTTCCGGTATTCCCTCAGTCGGCTCTTACGACTCCCGTGTGTAGAGATTCCGTAAATTCCTGTCGCTGCCAAACATCGCTCTGACAACACTCGGCAGCGAGAGGTACCCCCTATTGCCGTGACGTGTTCACGCCAAGCTTGGGCCGAGCTGCTGCTCGGCCCAAGCTGGGCGTGACTCGAGCGTGTGCCGCGCTGTGTCCTCGTCGTAACCGCAGGATTTGAACCTACGTTTTTTTGATAATTGTTGCAGTTCAGAAATAATCCCAAGCAAATATCATGATAGCTTTGTTGGCAAAGCGTCTGTCGTAGTGTAAGTCATCTTTTCTAAACCGTGCCTCTAAAAAAATATTAAGGCGTTGGTCTGGCTGCCATGAAATATATATTATATATATTAGTCGTTATGGGGAATCAGTATCCTCAAATATTCTGATCCGGTCAAACCCTGAAATATCTGCATTTCATTGACTTGCAGGCATTAGACGATTACAAACCATATAAAAAAAATATATTTTTCCTTTTACAATTAATTACTGTCCCACTACCAGGCCTCTTCCTCCCTAACAGTGAGAGGGTTTTAGGTCCACCACGATGGCCCCGTATAGTTTGGATTCACAAGGTGTCAAGAAATTCTCTCCGGCATGCATGCGGTTTGAAGAGAAATGTTATACTGTTATTTAGATATTTTTATATATATTTTTAGCATTTGACATGCTTAGCCATATACATTATACACAAAGTGGAAAATGTGGCCGTGTGGGGCCGGCTTTAGAATTGTCCCACCCCTCTCCACCCACGGGAGTCGTAAGAGCCGACTGAGTCAATACCGAGGGGAGTGGGCAGCAGCACTCCCTCGAGTATTAACATCAGCCTTTTCGTTTATCTATCAGCCTTTTAACATCCACTGCTAGACATAGGCCTCCCCAAAAATGGGGGATAGTGCCGTAATCGTCACGCTTGGCAGGCGGGTTGGCGGTCGCAGTGGATGTTGTTAATACTCGAAGGAGTGCTGCTGCCCACTCTTCCGGTATTCCCTCAGTCGGCTTTTACGACTCCCATTACAATTCTAAAGCCGGCCCCACACGGCTATCTACATATTATAGTAGTCAAAAAGGATTTTTGTCTTTCTGAAGTTAAGCCTAGAGCAAGAAGTGGGGATTGTGACGGAATCATACGATCAGTGCTGACCAATTCAAATGTTAATCGATCAACAAAACAATCGAATAAGATCATAATGTTTTCATATATAATTATTTCTAATTTATTACTTTCATATAAAAAGTATACGATAAAAAGTATATTCAATAAAAAGTATACGAGCGATTTTAGTGAATAACCTTTTATCTAGATATAGAAGTGTCCACATCTTTTAGTGCGATTGAAAAATAATATGATTATCCGTGACAAAGTTAAATTATAATCGAACATTTATCCATTAATGTAAAGTATAGAAGACGCACAAGCCTTGTGACACTAAAATAGCTACTGAGCAGCGTCTTGCAACCAACTTCAGAGACACAAAGATCCGTTGTGACCACTGTACTCGTATTAGATATATTATATAACTCGTTATATATTTTTTATCTGTACGTTATTGACTAATGATTGATTGATATATGTTTACAAACCTAATAGAATTAACATTCTATTAAATCTCGTGTTAAAACTATTGCGGATTTTAATGAAATGATTTATGTCAGCTTTAATCTATAAAACGAAAAGATATCGCTGTTATGTAACATGATTTTAAATAAATATAAAATTTACAAAAGTGTTTAATCCTAAAATGAGGTGACGCTAAATTCAATTTTTTAGACTTTTCCAGTTTATTATTGTCACACTTCGTCTAACTTAAGTGTAAACGTCTTTTCCTTAAATCTTCCGTTCCCCTTATCACATATTATCACATCAAGCGATGCCCCTTCCCTCCCTTGGTCGTGGACATATTTTTTGAACGGTCCCCAAGAATTTATATAGGTATACATATATCGGTATACTCGTATATACTTTGTGTTCTAAATTCTAAATATGTTTAGTTCACACTGTTTACTGCCTCGGTGGTGCAGCGGTAGTGTATGCGACTGCTAATCATGAGGTTTCGGGTTCGATCCCCGGGTCGGGCAATGTTATTGAGCTTTTTCCTAAAGAGAAAAATTCTCAGTAGCAGCCTGGAGTTTGGAAATGTGCCCGGTAGACGTCAATAGGCTCGCCCCCTATTACGTGGGACTCAAACATAGCTGGCGAGTCGTGGGTGTGTAATACACCTCTTCCTACCCCTTAAGGGAATACAGGCGTGATGCTATGTTCACACTGTTTACATGTCGCTGTAGGTAATCGTGCACACTGCTAATATACTAAGTTTGAGAAGACCTGGAAAAAAGTGGCGCAGCTATCTACATAATATCCATGCTATTTTTATTATTTAGGTAACTGTATTTTCAATTTCTGCCAGTATATGCGATACTTAGAGTTTTTTATCGGCACGGATATTGTAGAATGAGCGTGTTGATGTGAATTGCTGATTTTAAGGAACTCGCCTTAAATTGGATAATATAATATAATTGGTCGTAATTCGTATAAAGATCGTCATTACGATCAGTCTCTACTTGTCATCGGGTAACGGCCACAAGGGATTTAAAAAAAAAATACGTGTAAAATAATAAGAATTTTCCCTAAAATTATCTATATGAGGGTACTAAATTTGCCGAGGTCAGTGGTATGACTTTTTTTTCTCTTTATTTATATTATTACTATGCTGCTATTTCGCATTTGCGAAAATGTTGCTCTGTAAGTTTTCAAAAATATTACAATAATAATTAAAAAGTTGTCTTCTCTTATCTAAACAGTGGTATAAACTGATCGTGTTTTATAAGGATAAAATGTGAGCCCAGTGGAGGTTTCAAAAAGTATTAAACTAAATTATAAACTTCAAATTTTCGACTGCCTCTGTGGTGCAGCGGTAGTGTGAGCGATTGCTGATCATGAGGTCTCGGGCTCGATCCCTAGGTCGGGCAGTGTTATTGAGCTTTTTCGTAAATAGAAGAAACCTCAGTAGCAGCCCGAAGTTTGGAAATGTGCTCGGTAGACAGCAATAGGCTCGCCGCATTACGTGGCACTTAAACAGCTGGCGAACTGTGGGTGTATAATAAACCTCTACCTAACATAAGCGTGATGCTATATTTTTTTTTTTATATTTGCATAGTATACTGAGGTAGGGTACGGTACCAAGTAAGAACCCTAACTTGATGTTAGACCCGAATGGCTAGTTACCACAGTGTTCTTTGTTTTCGACATAATAAATTGAGTGATGATTACCACTTACCACCCGGTAGGCCGTGGCTTGTTTGTCATATAAAAAAGTAATATCTGTTATATAAGCTTACGTCAGTGTACTGACTGTAGACAGCCCATTTGTAATACTATCTAATTATAAAACAGACCAATTATTAGTTCGGTTGCGTGAACATAAAAACTTACGTATGTAAACATGCAGTTAATACAGTAGTCATTAGTCAAATTATTACATTCATTTGTACTGATAATAAACATTTTTGAAACTCTACATTAAAGTACAAATAAAACATTTATGATAGACACCGTGTATAGGTACATGATGCTAACAAAATTATACATAAGTATATGGATTAAAAATTTAATATTGAAATGCGATCTCTGCCGAGAATCTGTGGAGTGAGGCTTACCCGTTGTTCTAGGTGAACGAGAAACGCGGTAAAACGGAGCGACGTGACGCGACAAAAATATCAATTAGACGTTGTATGTACTTTATGTCTTATGATGTCGCCTAATATGAATGCGACGAAACGCGACGGAGTGTGAAGTGACAACTTGAAGACGTGCATTTACATTACATGCCTATGGTTAGAACAATAATGAACTGAGATTGTCGCGTTTGCAGCTCACGAATTACTACATAATAGGACACACGTCGCGTAAAGAATTACTAGCATTACGTCGCATCGCGTCGCGTCGCTACGTGTCGTATACCGTCACTCCCCTAGGACAACGGGTAACTGACCGCATTCATAACGATGACGAAAGAGAGCGATTAGGTATAAATGAGAGTATTGCTGTAAGGATGCGAAAGGGAATGCTCCGATGGTTCGGACATAGGGAAATAATGCCGGATGAACGACTGGTTAAGAAGATAGGATGTAGCTACAGGGGGAGATCGAGACCTAGCCCAAATCGATCAAGTATTGAAGGAAATTGGAGTCAGGAGTCTCCGAAACCGGCGTGCGTGTATGAAGAGAATTATGAATGTCGAGGAAGCGAGAGATGTATGCAAGAATATAGCCATTTGGCACTCTGTTCTTTCAGCATACCCCACATAGGGATGGCGTGATGATAAGTAAATAAGTAAAAATATAAATTAATATTGTAAGATTAAATTAATAATTACCTCATATCTCATCTTTATATATGGAGGCTAAAGTAGTATCGCATAATAACTTAATGCATACTAATGTAAAGCTTCTTAAGATGAACAATTAAATTTGTATAGTGAATTAAAGAACATTTATCTTTGCTACTAGTATAAATTGACATAGTCTTTGAAATTCATTCTATATAGTATACAGCACTATACGCACTATACTATTTGAAGGAAGATTATAATAACATGGCATGATATTTGGTGGGACACAGAAAATAAAACAGGAATTGACATAAAATCACTGGAGTAAATAAACTTATTCTATTATTTATAAGTGAATCCTGTTGTAATAGTGTTAAATCCTTAATTATATTATTATAAATGAATCCTATTGGAACAGTGTTAATTCTGGCTAATAACCGAAATAGCTACACCAATTTTGACGGAACTTTCAATGGTAGAATACTAATGTTATAAGCTAATCCTTACCTTAAAAATATAGGATTATTAACAACTATGCGCCAAATGGCCGTGTGGGGCCGGCTTTAGAATTGTCCCACTCCTCTCCACCCATGGGAGTCGTAAGAGCCGACTGAGGGAATACCGGGAAGAGTGGGCAGCACTCCCCCGAGTATTAACAACATCAACTGCGATCGCCAACCCGCCTGCCAAGCGTGGCGATTACGGCACTATCTCCCATATGAGCGAAACACATGTTGTGGCGTTCTCTTGGGGAGGTCTATGTCTAGCAGTGGACTTCGAAAGGCTGATGGATGGATGGATGGATGCGCCAAAAACAAAATTACCAAAGTACAGAGTTGCAAGTAGCAGCTGGTAGTACTCACTCAAAATCATACTGCCTAATATATGCTTTCCAATATCCATAAGGGCCTGATATTATTAAAACAATGTAACTGAGATGACTATTAACCACAAGGCCGCATATATGTCTTGTGTTTGTTCATTTATCCCGGGCATTATAAATAACGTCTACATTAATCACTTTGTCCGTAACATACGAGTTTAAATTTTGATATTTTTATATTTATTAAGCACTTGACATGTTGAGATATTTACCAGATCACAGACTCCGTGTGGTGACGGACTAAGAATACAAGTGTCACCACCCCATTCTTTCACTGATGTTAAGGTTTGGCTCCAAGCGGCATGCATCGACCTTCATGGTCACATTGATGTGTTTTGATTGTTGCAGGAGCCATTCATTCATTAATTTCCCATCGCCAGGGTATTTGCAGTATACCACTGAAGTAATGTCACATAGTTCCAGTGGTCCGTCAATACAGGCGGAGAGACGGCACACATTACATTTATTAGGGTTTATGTTTAAGTCATAAATAATGTACATATTGAAGACGTAGATTGTTCGTAACAATAATATAAATGTACCACTCTCTAATGTAAAGGTTTTTAGGTCATATTATAAGGTTCATTTGCCACCTGTCAGTTACGCTTTAATTTGTATTAAAAAAAATGGATGAGATAAAAAAGAGGTTGATATCAACAACATTTTATTTTTACTATCGATCTTCTGTCTAGGTAAAACTGTGTCAGTGTTCGGTGTTAACGACAGGTAGAAAGACAGTTTCGTAAGCTGTGGTTTTCTATTCATTGTTTTTTTTGTAAATATTTTATGACAGTTTTATTAATATATAAATTACAGCATCAGTCTATAACAGTACCTAAAGAATTTGAGTAACTGTTATGAAATAGAAAGGTGGACAATCAATTTAATGTTTTTTTTTCTAAAGCCAGTAGAGTCGGGCTTCACTTGGTAGTGTTGCCTCTTGTCTATTATGAAGATCGCCAGCCTTAATGTACAATGTGTGAAACACGAAATCTAACGAGATGATGGTAACTACCGATTCGGGACAGAAGACAGTGCCACTTGACTGTCAAAAATTAATAGTTCTACAAGGTCCCTGTAAATATTGATTGTCAGTAGATATTAGTTTTCACATCAAACCTCGAAGACGATGGGATGAGCAGCTTCGATTGCGAGCACAAAATAACCGAACTGCATTAATATGACAATATACGCCACAACCTTGATGTTATTGCGTTTATATTAGTGCTGGCGCATAAATATCATCAAATAACCTTTATAGTTTTTACACCTACTTCTTCTGAAGACATAAAATATGCTGCAGTCATAAACTACAGAAGACGTTCTTATATAATAAAAACATTATTAGAAGCACGTGTCACCGACGTCATACTATGCAAATTAAAGTTTATCGTTAGGTTGAAGCGTGTTTCCCTTGTAACGACCATAAAGACACGTTTTCATTCATTTCACTTTCGTTGAACAAGTTACGTTGACTATTTTATATAAAAATTTACATTTACACTGTCATACGGAAATGTAAACAATTAAGACTGCAATTATAGTCACTGTGTATCTTTTAGTGTGTGACGAAATTACGCTTTTGTATACATTTGAGTATATATTATATTTACCTACGTCAGTGTTATTTATAAGTAATATTATGTATACCTACATTATAATAACTAATATAGTGTCTGAGTGTGTTGGTAAATAATTCCATAATACATGTTAACATTTAGTATATCCACAATTCGTTATTGTCATGTGACTCACCGTGACTTCGTGCTAGCAGAAAGGGAATGTCTGAATATGATGGTGACCTTTAAGGTCACCATCATATTCAATTTTAATATAAAAATAATATTTCAAAAATAAAATAGAATATTATAAAATTAAATGAAATAGAATGCGTAGCATAATAGGAAGCGATCCTGTTGCAAGGGCCTATTTTCAAGACTTCCGTGTTGTTAAAAAGCCCAATATAACTTTTGTGTAATCTGGGATTTGACCTTGAATCCCCGTGATTAGTAATTGCATACTGTTACTATATTAACAAGGCAGCTATTTTATAGACGTATGAAAACTTAAATATGTGTTTGATATAAAACATAATCAACAATCAATCGTGGTCTGCTGGCCATAATATCAGTGCAGTAGTCTTTAAAAATAATTTTTAACAAAAAAGAGCAAAAGCAGGAAATTTACTAAACGTATAAAATTTATTCTCTTACGCTAAATTTAACATTGTATAATTTTAAAGTTGGTGCCAAGTGTAATAATAACTATATTATGCAAAATGCAAAATAAAAAAAATACCTGCTATTCTCATTAGTAATACTCATTAGTAATTCTCATAAGCCTGCTTACAATTTCTAAGTTCCTTTAATAGAATATTGGTCAGAATTCCAAAATTTGTAATATTCAGATAGTAAACTGCCTCGGTGGTGTATCGGTAGTATATGCGACTGCTAATCATGAGGTCTCGGGTTCGATCCCCGGGTCGGACAATGTTATTGAGCTTTTTCCTAAAAAGAAAAATTCTCAGTAGCAGCCCGGAGTTTGGAAATGTGCCCGGTAGACGTCAATAGGCTCGCCCCCTATTACGTGGTACTTAAACATAGCTGGCGAATCGTGGGTGTGTAATACACCTCTGCCTACACCTTCGGAGAATACAGGCGTGATGCTATGTTCCAGATAGAAAAATCTTCTTTAATGAGAGTTGTTAACCCGTTAACCGTAGAAGCGTGCATTGTCTGGATTTGTATTATTACAAATTAAGATTGAACCGCAATGCAGCAGATAATTATTTACACAACATAAATATAGCATCACGCCTGTGTCCCCGAATGGGTAGGCAGAGGTGTATTACACACACACGATTCGCCAGCTATGTTTAAGTCCCACGTATTATCGGGCGAGCCTATTGCCGTCTACCGGTCACATTTCCAAACCCTGGATTGCTACTGAGAATATTTATTTTTGTGAAAAAGCTCAATAGCACTGCGCGACCCGGCGATCGAACCCGAGACCTTATGATCAGCAGTCGCACACACTATCGCTACACTACCGAGGCAGTTACACAAATACCTATATATTTATATTATTTAACTTCAAAGACTTCGACCAAACATGCAACAAAGTATTATGAGTGCATTACTTTTTTTTAAATGTTATTAGGACATAATACTAATAATTTATTAAAAGAATTTCGGCCACAACGACTAGAGTATACCTACACTAGCCAACTATGTAGGAGATATTATAGTGCACGAGTATATGCGTAAATACAAATGCACTCTCCTCCCTCACTCTTTTTAGTATGTGCACCCAGAGATAAATCTGGGCAGGTGCAGAACCAAGGGCGATAAGTACTTTCTGTTTAGTGGCTTTTAGACACGGACGTGAACACCACCAACTTTCTTACTCCAAGCTGTTATTGTGGGTTCCTCAACACAATAAGTTCTTGTAGGTAAGACAATCGATTATAATTTGGAGTTAAATTATCTGTATTATAAAGCTGTAACATAGCTGTCTGCATATTTAACATAATAATATTTTTTTAAGAAAATGTGACCTTGTAACTGTATTAGGATAATAAATTATTCAGGTGTCAACATTTTGTTATTAGTATTTTTATCTGTTTGTCTGCTTATCTGCCGCGGGCAAAGGCTTGTGGGTGTCATTAAATTATTGATTATGTAAACTAAAATAATAAGAAATTGTTAAAAATAATATTGTTAGATAATTTGGTTGTAAGTAATATAATCCTATATTAGTTACAACCAAATTATCTATATGCCCCATGAGAGCACCCATTAATAAATTTCATAGTTAATCTTGCTTCATAGATAATTAAATCGGAAATGGCGGATCCCACGATCATGTGGTAATATTAAATCGATTAAATCGATACAGGATGTGTGAGACGCGTACCTTAAGAAATCTGAGTTGCAACATTAAATGCACAGCCTTGTGGAATTTGTTAGTGAAGTGAGTAATCAAGGAAAATATAATCAACTTGTACAACTTAACCCCAGGTTAAATTAAAAAAAATGGACAGTAGTAATCAAATTAAAAAAAAATCCTGTGTTAAATACTTTCACATACCTAGATAATCATTAGTACTTGAAAATAAAAATTGCTACTATGATTTTTGTGTTTTTATAATTGAATTTAAATACTACCAGATAAAACTAATAGTCCCGCGACAAAACTAATATTTTATGATAGTATTCAAAAGTAAATGACTCTTTTATTTACAAGCACCACGTAATTAAAAGAGTATGGAATAGACAACTTAAATACATATATGGGTATGTTGTGTAGAAAATAAAACTTCTTTATTTTCATTAAACACGTGATACATGATAAACTGTATGACTTCATCGCGTTTTTCACATTAAAAAAAAATCTCTTTCGTAAGGAATAGGTACCTAAATTTGTTCCAAAATTCTCTGTCTGTTTAAAATTACTATAGTTAGACATGGCTTCATTCAAAAACTGTTATATTAACAGGAAAATAACCACTATAGCATTGTTTTGAAATATTTTATGTGAAACATTACAATGCCGCTTATCGAGGTGAGTAAACAATTAAATTTAAATTTATGTTAACAGAACACAAATAATGGATTAGCGTAAATTTACTTTTGATTTGTTTTATTTAATTAACGGTAATTATATTAACGAGTAGTAAATAAAAATGAGAGCAGGCCTCAAAAATCTTTATATCATAATGATAAAAACTAGGTCATAGCTTTTACGCTGCCAACTAGTTTGTTGTAAAATATGTAGTTAATCCACTTTACCTGGTTGAATTTATTAGTGAACCGGAAAATTAGTATAATTATTATGGATAGTTAAATATTAAACCTAAGTAGGTATATTTAATACGGTGACTTTATCGTATTTAGATCATGCGGCTGCAACATAAAATCCGGACTTTAATCTTAAAGTGCATTATTTAAAGCTATAGGAAATACGTAAAATCAATCAATCAATCAATAATAATAGAACTATATAGATATATATTTATATAAAAAATATTTATATAAATGTTCTCTCTGCTTACCCCGCAAGGGAAATGGCGTGATGATAAGTAAGTAAAAAAATTTGATAAATTTTATAAATTTTATATGTAAGTAGTTTTTTTTTGTATAATATTATAAAAGGAAACATTACCTTTCTTTCTCTTGGCCACAACTCTAACACCAATAGTATGTTCAGTCACAAGACACAAAACAAGAGTCAGAAAATAGTATCTTCCACTGCACCCCATTTTATCACACAAAGTCTGTTGGCGATATTATATAAATGATTAAAAACGCTTCCAGTGGCCGTGCATTGGCTACCACGAAGCTTCAGGACGCGTATAATCCCAATTAGCGTGAAACACGCGCACAATTACGAAGTAACTGACAACGGTTCGAACTCACACCCGGCGTATGCACCACGGTCGAGTCAACCGCCCGACTACCCTATATTTTGACTTATAGCAATTTGGTAGTGCGAATTCCACTTGTATATAAAACCTTTCGCCGGGCCGGGGCGGTCGGTCATTGGTTGCACGGCTACGTGAGGCGCGAAGGTGAAGGGAGCTGGAAGTGGCGCTCCCCTCCATCTGCAGAGAGGGGCAAACCAGGGTCGGCAAACACTTTTGCTATCGTTGGAACGCGATAACTATCATGCCACACGGTCTCTACCGTTGTGCTCCGTTTTGTTACGTCACTAGCTCTCGCTATCGATGCAATCAATTAGAGAGATTTGATTCGTTTTTATTTAATCTTTACATTATAAGTCTAGATATTTTATATATAAAAGCATGTTATTTTGCATGTTTCTTATTAAAGCTTCTTGGGCTTTCTTAATTTATACAGAAGACACAAGTTAATTATGATCTACATAACATGTGTTACCAAATAATAATTTCAATTCTGATATTCTGATATCTATAGATACACTGTATCTATAGATACACTGTATCTATAGATACACTGTATCTGTATATGGACTGTACTTATAAGTTAAAAGGACATGCCTACTTAAACTATGAGCAGTATAATTTCTAGGCTCCCACAATACCACTCTCAACACTGAGGTGGGCGCTGGCATAGATAACGATAGTCGTTACCAATTTATATTTTTTTTCATATGTCTTCACCCCGTACTAGGGTATAATCCCTATATCGCGGGGGACTTTACAAACATACAATGTCCTGGACACAAAGTACACCCAGACTCAGAACAACCATTTGTGGATCGCACAAATAGCCTTATGAGGGAATCGAATCCACCACTCGGGCGGGAGGTTGGTCTTTTTCATCCTGGAAAATTTAATGGTTCCCATGGGATAGCTATTTTTACATAGAGATTCTGCATGTATATTCTAAAGCCCAAACCAACGGAGTCGCAAGCAGAGTCTAGTCAAATATATATAACACACACACACACACTACAGGTTAACAGCATTCTTAATAAAAATCTGATACCGATCATCTTCACAGGTCACAGGTTGTCCCCGTTCTCGGTGATGAGCTAAAATCTAACAGATCGACCCTAACAAAGTTTGGAAGCTAAGAAGATGAAAAAACAATATATTGTCAGTCTGAAACTATTTTTGTGTCTGATATTAACGGTCAAATTAATAGAAACATTAAAACAAGCATAATTTTGATGTAATTATTTCTAGGAACTTGCTCTAGCTGTCATCCTTAATGAGTATGTAGTCATTATAATAATTTTAAACAACTTTAACATTATAACGTAATTGAACAATGTATGGGCCAAGACACAAGGAGGCTGTTTAAGCCACTTTGGCTTTCGCACGACTGCGCCGTCGTAAGATACTCAGATGTTTTTTTAAATATTTAATTGAATTTGGATAAAATAAAGGTCTGTTTTAGTTACAATACTAAAAATATTGCCACGCCGCTGCTTAATATTTCATTTCGCAAATAGGAAATACATTAATGGACGACTATATCCAGTTACAACAAATACATACTGAGGTGCTTTAAAGACGGTCACACGGCAGACGTCGATACTGATCTGGTAGTATTTTGTAGTTTTTTGTACAGGTTTCTCACGACGTTTTTATAATAATTAACGTCTTTAGTAGCTCTTATTTTTAGTTGTCGTTAAAGTTTTTTAATTCTATCTTACTGTAACATTAAACCAGCTAGAGCTATAAAGTGGTAAAGTTTGATAGGTATCCAGTGAACGTGCTCAGGCTCATCGCCAGATGTTTACAAATCGACATTTATATAACTATCTTCTCAGTTTTAACTAGTCGTAAAACATCTCAATTACTATGTTGTTTGTAAGGCTGAATAACTAATTTTATCTCTGTTCATATACTAAGGGTAGTGATATTATAATCGGTAGGCAACGGTTACTTTCCTCATTCCTTGATCTGCAGTTAAGTGAACTATGGTTGGACTCGTTTGTCACGATTAGCAAAGAATAATCACCTTCTTTGTGTAATGCTGTCACAGGAATATGGTTTTCACTGCCCCACTTTATTTTAATATCACTACTATATATTGTTTTTTTTATTGCGCCAGTATTGGCGCCAAAATGGAGTATTCAAATGAGTATCTATCATCTATTCGAATTTTAAGTATGATAATTATTTTGTGTTTTATCAGTAGGTATACTATAGATATTATAAAGCTGTAACAGAGCTATGTCTGTACACTTAAGATATTTGACAAAAAAATACGATTGATAGCTCTTGAGTAGACTTAAATTCTGGTTTTTATCCCGCTACTTTATCGGAAACCTGAGATATCACCTAAAAACTAGGTTTTCACTGCGGCGGAGCCGCGGGCAAAGGCTAGTATAATATAATCCTAATCAATAGAGTTATAGCGAAACTTTTTATCTAAAAAAAGGTTCACACCCTTTATTATAGTAGGTACACTTCTTCCTATACATCTCGTCTCATCTATACCATAGTTCTTCTCCACCTTTTCAACCTTGTTTTCCATATCCTTGTCCTTTCTTGTCGATTCCAAGTTCAGTTCCTAGGTTCAGCAACACGCGAATTATGCTCCTGGTGTAGCTGTCTGGATGCTACAGTAACCGCTTACCATGAGATGAGACGTTTGCTTATTTGCCACTCTTGTAGCTTAATAATACAATTACCTTAAAATTTCGCTTTGTGTCGCATTTCTTTAGTCAGTTTTACTGTTACGGTTTGTTTGTCTCTATTTAGATGATGTTATATTTTAGGCCTTAACGTATATGATAATAATAATTTCATATTAAAGTTAATCTAATTCTAACTGCAATAACAAATAACTAATTAGCACAAATGGAAATTCACGTATAAATTTATTTCCTTTGAAGCTACCTTTTCTTTGTCCCATACACAAGTAACAATAGCTATACTTATTTAATTACGGAACCAACATGTTGGCGTATATTGAACAAGCTCGTTCGGAGAACGATGCAGGTTATTTTATTTATTGTTAAAACAAAAACCAGGAAGTATTATTTTTACACAGTTTTAGTTGTAAGACTTTTAAGCAAGCGCATCGTCCATCGGTAGATTTCTACTGTTAATACAAAGTGCGAAAATGTTAAATCAGACATACAGTCAGGGGCACAGGCAGATACAGACAGGATTTCAACCTGCTCTCTCTGGAATAATGTCCTAGATGCTTTGCCAATTCAGTCGAGACTGCAAATTTCGTTAACAAATTCCTTGTCAATGTCTTGGGTGACGCTGCTAGTAACTGTTATTATCATTTTCGCGTTTTGTGTTAATTTATATGGCTAAGCAAGTCAAAAGTTTAAAAACATATATAAAGGTATCAAAAGATTTCTTCTGTATTATAAGAAATCTGTTTTTACGGGTTAGTAATTATTTTTATAACAATTCCTGAAAGCACTCACCGTGTATCTGTAGAAATACAGATAAATAACACATTTTCAACGGCTCCAAGCCGTCCGTAATAATTAGGATCATCGAGGATTTGAGTAACACAAATCAAATCGGTTAACGGTAATTCAAATATATCAGTAGGTGCGCCTGCCTCTAGATGAGAACAATAGTTACTCTTTAGGCCGCCTATAGCCGTTGCTCAAGAGTGAAATACCGTTTGACTACGTTTAGGATACCGAGTTTTTCGCTTGTCAGTTTCGCCTTTTTCTCCAGCTGACTCCTTAACTGTACTTTGGACGAAATTTCGACTCTGAGAACCCTAATATTTTTGGCAACTGAGTAAGCAACTCTCTGAAACGGAGTGGCAGAAGGATTATTTTTCGCACGGAACGCGAATTTTTATTTTTTACACAAGTCTCCATCCATCCATCCATCAGTCTTTCATCGTCCACTGATGGATATAGGCCTCCCCAAGAGATCGCCACAGCGATCGGTCCTGTGCTGCCTGCATCCAACGACTGCCTGCGACTTTGACCGGGTAATCGGTCTACTTGGAGGAAGGCCGTCCTACACTGCGCCGTCCTACACTGCGCCGTCCGATATGCGGTCGCCACTCGAGAACATTCCTTCCCCAAAGGCTTGACAACCGTTGGGGAAGAACCGAAGTTCGTCTAGTCAATGTGGCCATTGCCACTTCAGCATGTTGACCCGGCGGGCTATGTCGGTTACTCTCACTTTCTCACACAAGTGTAATCACCACAAATATCATCGTTATAGACCTAAACCTAATCATAACATTTGGCACTAATAGAGGCGAGCCACAAAATAGTTTCTGTCAATTCGTAATATTATTTAACTTAGGAATTAAAATTTCCCTTTTTTTTGTTAAGGGCGGGAAATGTACCTCACCGCACACCCCATCCTTTGAAGCAAAGAACAGAGTACTGGTTCCTCACCCACTAAATAAACCCGCCGCGTGCTGTCTCTCCGTCTATATTATCGGACCACTGGAACTGTGTTACATTGCTTCAGTGGTAGGAATTTCATATACCTGCAAACACACATAGACCTTACCCTGTTTCCCATGAGTTGGCAAAGACAACGAATTACCACTGGTTATAAAAGGCCTTCCATTGTTAATCTTTCAACTCTGTGGAAACGAGAGTATCACCCATCAGGTTGGTAAACCACAACGTCTTCGTTAAAACGATTGATGCTAAAAATGTCCTCTGTGTTCCTACAAGATTATTTTAGAAATTTTTACATATTTTAGCAGAAGTATAATAGAGATAATACTTCTATATTGCATGGGAGTACTATAATCAAATGCAGACATCGCTGACATGTAAAGATGCAACAATGGCATTTTGTACCTACTTTCCAAACTCTATATAAGGCATAATAAACATTAAATATTTTTGTCATGACTGATTTTTTATACTTTAACGAACTGCATGGGGACAATGCTTATCTTAATGAGATACTTACAAAATCATAACCCTAACCATGTAAATACAATATTATCGTAATATTGTCATCATTCGCTAGTCATATATTTTTTTTTTCTACTGACCTACAAAAATCAAACTTGTTCACCTAGTCTTTTTTATACTACTTGGGCGGGAAACAAGCAAACGGCTCGCTTGATGGTAAGTGGTTACCGTAGCCTATAGACACTAGCAACACCAGATCACCAGAGGTATCACTCGCGCGTCGTTATCTCCGAGGAGAGAGATAGGAGGTAGATAGGAAAGATAATAAGGAGAGGACAGCGAGGGGCTTGGGCTTCTGGCGCTCTCACTCACCATACGAAACACAAAGTTAGGAGTGAATACTGTTGTTGCACGCTGATTTTTTGTGAGAGGGTGGTACTTCCCCGATTGATTAAATCTGCGATAAGCAGGGCCTTACGCATGTCTCTGATGTTGCTAGCGTCTATAGGCTACGGTAACCGGTTACTATTAGGTGAGCCATATGTTTATTTGCCACCTACGTAATATAAAAAATAATAAATCGTTAATTTTGTTAAGATAACCAGGTTCTTAGCATTATCAGGTCAGTATTAACAGGGAAGCCAAAGGCCATTTTATGACAAGTAGCAATCTGCTATCTCTGCCTACCCCTCTGGGAAACATGCATGACTTCATGTTTGAAAAAGTGTTATTTATACATATTATTACGATGTAACCGATCAAATAATTAAATAAATTGTAAAGTTGCATATTCATGGTGCGGAGGTGGTGGTCCTAGGTGACTTTAATGCTCACCACATAGAGTGGTTGGGGTCCCGGACCACTGACCTCCCGGGTCGGCAACTCTTCAATATGGCATCGGCCTATGGTCTCTCACAACTGGTTACATAACCTACCCGTGTCCCAGATATTGAGAGCTATGAGTCCTCCTTGTTGGACCTTCTGCTGACCACAAATGCACACGGATACCGGGTGGTGGTTGATGCTCCTCTGGGATCGTCTGACCACTGCCTGGTTCGTAGCATAGCCCCTGTTGCGAGCCCTAGTCGCTTTCTTGCCTCTGGGTCTCGCAGAGTCTGGCAATACAAGTCAGCAGATGGACTTCGCGAGTTCTTCGCATCCTACTCTTGGAAGCAGCTATGCTTCTCCTCTAAGGACCCTGACATCTGTGCGGACTGCGTCACGGAAGCGGTGCTCATGGGGATGAAATTATTCATCCCCAACACCAAAATACCGGTCGGCGGTCGCAGCCGCCCCTGGTTCAACAAAGCCTGTAGGGAGGCTGCACGCCAGAAGCAGTCCGCATACCTGGCCTGGAATAGGGCCAGGAATAGTCGGGATCCGAACGCCAAAGAAGAGAAGCGAAAATTTAATGCTGCTTCCAGGTCCAACAAGAGGGCCATTGCCGAAGCCAAAACAGAACACGTTGCCAGAATTGGCGAGCGGCTTGAGAGATATCCCACTGGGAGTCGTGCTTTCTGGTCGCTTGCCAAGGCAGCACAGGGCAACTTCAGCCAGTCTAATCTTCCTCCACTGCAGAAACAGGATGGCAATATGGCCCATAGCGCAAAGGAGAAAGCCGACCTACTGGGCCAACTCTTTGCCTCCAATTCAACTTTGGATGCCGGAGCGGCCGCACCACCTACCATTACACGGTGTGAAAGCTCACTGCCTGAAATCCGCATCACGCAGCGTGTGGTCAGGCGGGAGCTGCGGCTGCTGGACGTCCATAAGTCGAATGGGCCGGATGGCATCCCTGCGGTTGTTCTTCGAACGTGCGCCCCTGAGTTGACCCCCGTCCTCACGCACCTGTACCGTCTCTCATACAGTACCGGCAGGGTTCCAGCTTCGTGGAAGGTAGCCCATGTTCACCCGATTCCCAAAAGAGGTGACCGGTCGGACCCGTCGAATTACAGGCCGATTGCGATGACATCTCTACTCTCTAAGGTCTTGGAGAAGGTTATTAACCACCGGCTCCTGCAGTACCTAGAGGATCACCAGCTGATCAGTGACCGCCAATATGGCGGTCACTGATGCAGGTGGCCATCAACATTGCTTTATATACCTATTATTGATATTCTTCTACAAATAATTGCGTGCGTTATTTTTTATAACTAAAGTAGAGGCAAGATGATTTGCTCTGCATGTAATATTGAGTTGTTAGCTGGTGATGGTTTTCTTGAATGCATGTCAGATGGGTGTAATAAGGTATATCATTCTCTATGTAACAACCGTGACCTTACTCTTCAAGAAAAAGCTACTTGGATATGCCCAGAGTGTTGCTGTGCTGCGAGAAAAGGCGAACGTAACTGCGAAACACCGATTACTATGAGCACACCAATCTTGCAAAATATCTCATTTCGAAATAAAGGTAATCCTTCACAACAAGTATTGTCTGGAGATTCGGCTAACTCAATGAGTTCAGAGATGCACCTTCTCCGTGAACATATAAACATGCTTACAGAACAACTGACAGATGCTGTCGCTACTATTGCTCGGTACCACACTGCACTTGAAGTTTGTACAAAACAAATTCAAGATTGCCACGAAAGACTTAATAAGCATGATATAAAGTTGAACTGTAGCCGCTGTGAAATGATCACTACTCAAATCGATTCTGACATGTACAATGCAAATAGTGTTAATATTACTAAAACTAAACCCAAACATCATCCCTCTCAAAAGAAGAAAAAACTACAATTATCTACTAACGCTAACTCGATTGAAGTTGTTTTAAATTCGACTAATCCATTCAAAGAGCATTCAAATCCCATGCAATCTGTTAAACCTACTCAGACAAGCATTTTGCAAGATGAACAAGCTGTAGTGTCTGCTGTAATATTCAATGAACAAGGTTCGGCTAAAGAAGAGTGGGTACAAGTACGCAAACGCAAACCTAAGAGCTACAGTTCTGTTCTCTGTACTGCTGGTCCTGAGGTTACTACACTCAAGGCAGTTGAACATCATAAGTACATTCACCTATGGAATATGGTATCCGGCATCGAAGATATACAGTTTTACCTTAAAAAAATATGCCCCGGAAGTGAATGTATGGTAGAAGAACTTAGGCCTAAGGGCAACTACAAATCTTTTAAAATTCGTGTTCCTGTTGCATTTTATGAAAAATGTATGTCTGCAGATACTTGGCCTACCAATGCTAGAGTAAGAGCTTGGTTTTTTCGAAGACAGCCTATCAATAGACTTCAGACTATTCAATAATAAAAAAGTTGCCACAAAGTCAAAATTAACAGTCAATCTAGTTTACCAAAATGTCAGAGGTTTGAATACAAAGCTAAATTCTTTCAAAGAAAATATGTTTATGTGCCTGTCTGACCTCATAGCAGTAACAGAATCGTTTCTCACTAGCTCAGTGCTAGATTCGGAAATTACCAACAATGGATGGAGTGTACTACGCCGTGATCGTACAACTGGTATCGGTGGAGGAGTCCTGCTCGCAGCGCGACCCGGTATTAAAATGTCGCGGTGCTATGAACTAGAAACATCAACTGGTGAGGATATGTGGGCATGTGTTAATATTGATGTTGCTAAGTTTTATTTGTGTGTTGTGTACATTCCCCCTAGAGCTACCGAGGAATTATACATGCGTTGGTTCCAAAAGGTTGAATCAGTTATAGAGACTATAAAAAGTAGCGTGGTCATTGTTGGCGACTTAAACCTAAACCCTAAGTATATTTGTAATAATATTTTAAGTTACTATTGTTATTTTCTTACCGTTAATGGAATGAATGAGATGAATGAGGTGTATAATGCATATGGGGGTAAACTAGATGTCGTGCTGTTGTCAGAGTGCATTAATAACGTAGAAGTAACAGAAATAGCGGGTGGTGGTCTTGTACCACGGCGAGATGAATATCACCCCCCCTTAGATATAACTTTTACATTAAACAATTCAAGATGCCGACTTGACTCTGTTAAATTATGTCCTGGTAACCTTAAAGTATTGAGAGACTGGAATTTTCTTCAAGAAGTTTTCATGGCATGCGATGTTGATACAGATGTTAAATGTTTATACAATATTGTTTATTGTATTTTTGATGATTGTATACCTAAAAAAATAAGGTCTCGCAAACCAAGCAGACGATATCCTGTATGGTTTACCGCGAGTATAATAAGTGATCTTAAACTTAAAGCTAAATATCACCGAAACTGGAAGTCTGCCCGAGATAAGACTATGTACTTAAAATTCTCGGAACTCAGGCTTAATTTGAAAAATAGAATATCTGTTGCTTATAAACAATATATAGACCAACTTCAAATGAAATTGAAAGTAGAGCCCAGAGCCTTTTGGCAGCATATTAATAGTCTAAAAACCAGAGGAGGCTTTGAACCCCGGATAACATATAAAGGTCAAGAACACGTAGGTATAAATGCTGCACAGGCTTTCTCTAGTTTCTTTGCTAATGATAAAAGTAACTCAGCTAACTTTGTGCAGATCTCTGAGATTACAATGCAAGAATTAGAAAATGGCTTTGATAAAATAAAAGCCAATACTGCCATAGGCCCAGATAATTTCCCCTCATTTATTTTAAAAGCTTGCAAAGATTTTTTAAAATTACCACTTCTTCATATTTTTAACCTAGCACTTTCCTCAGGCATTTATCCAAAACTTTGGAAGATATCCAGAGTTATACCCATACCTAAATCTAATTTAACCGATAAAGTTGAGAACTATCGACCGATAGCCATTCTTTCTGCACTACCTAAATTATTCGAATCAATAGTTCACAGCCTCATCAACCGCCAAATACAACCTTATCTTTGTAATGCCCAACATGGATTTAGATTAAATCGTTCCGTTAATACTAATCTTTTAACTACCGTAAATATCATCTCACAATATTTAGATAAAGGCATACAGGTAGATGTTCTCTACCTAGATTTCGAAAAAGCTTTTGACCGTGTGGATAACGGTATCTTACTTTCGAAATTAAATAATCTAGGTTTTTCTACAAAACTCCTTAATTTTTTTGCTAATTATTTAAAAGATCGGCACCAATATGTTCGTCATGGTTGCTTCGAATCCTCAAAGTATCATACTCGATCAGGTGTCAGTCAGGGCTCAATTTTAGGTCCTTTATTATTTGGAATAATGGTAAATGATATAGAATCGGTCCTTAAGCATGCTAGTTGTTTGCTTTATGCTGACGATCTAAAATTAATTTATGGTATTAAGGTATTTTCGGATACATCTGCTCTCCAAGAGGACATTGATTCAATACTTCAGTGGAGTATTGATAATAAACTTTACCTTAACACATCAAAATGTAATGTAATGTCATATAGTCGAGCACGTAATCCTTGCCATGCCGAATATTTTTTAGGTTCTGAGTTAATCACCCGTATTTCCTCTGTTAGAGACCTAGGAATATTATTTGATAATCATCTCACTTTCCACGAACACATGAGGTCATTGGCTAAAGATGGTTACCGTAGGTTAGGTTTTGTTATTCGAAATATGCGGGATTTCAATAAATGTTCAGTTATTAAACTAGTTTATACTGCCTTAGTCAGGAGTAAATTAGAAACAGCTTGTGTCGTTTGGAATCCTTACGAAAGTTCTTATGCCTTACTTATTGAAAAAGTACAAAAAAACTTTCTTCGCTTTTTATATAAAAAACAGTTTGGATACTATCCTTTCTTGTTTCCAACACAATTTATACTTGGTATGTTGAATTTGAATTCTCTTGAAGTGAGGCGTAATTACTCACTTCTTACTACTGCTTGTGAAATTATACGTGGCAAATCTGATTGCCCGGAACTAGTCGCTGAATTGGTTAGACTGTTTGTCCCAGATGTACCAAAACAAATACTTCGACCCCGGAAACAGAGATTGTTAGCTATACCTCCTGCCCGTACAGTGTCACATGCCAACTCTCCTTTTATACGTGCACTGACTATGTTAAATGCACTCTTGGCTACAGCACCTGAGTGTGATCTGTTTGCTGCAAGATGGATTGACATAAGTCGAGCATGTCTGGGTTATTGTGAGGTGATGGATAGAAGGTAATTTAAATAATTTACTGTTTATATTATGTCTTTTTGTTTTATTTTTAATTGTAATTATATCTATTATGTATAACGAATTGGTTTACTCTGTAATGTTATGCATTAATTTCCATAAATAAAATAAATAAATAAATGGCTTCCGTCACGGTCGGTCCGCTGGTGATCTTCTTGTGTATCTTACCCAGCGTTGGGCTGAGGCCTTGGAGGGTGGGGGTGATGCGCTAGCAGTTAGCCTGGACATCGCGAAGGCGTTCGATAGGGTCTGGCATAGGGCCCTTCTATCGAAGCTACCATCTTATGGAATTCCCGAGGGACTCTGCAAATGGATCGCTAGCTTCCTGCAGGGTCGGAGCATCAAAGTCGTAGTAGACGGCTGCTGCTCCGATACCATGGAGGTTAATGCTGGCGTACCACAAGGCTCGGTGCTCTCCCCGACGCTGTTCATCCTGCACATCAATGACATGCTCTCGATAGAGAATATGCGTTGCTATGCGGATGACAGTACGAGTGATGCGCGATATGCCGGCCATCAGAAAGTTCCTCGGAACATGCTGGAGGAGAGACGGGCACAACTTGTGTCTGAAATCGAGAGCTCTCTAGGGCGGGCCTCGGAATGGGGAGAAAAGAACTTGGTTCAATTCAACCCTACGAAGACACAGGTTTGCGAGTTCACTGCAAAGAAGGACGCATTTGTCGTTGCGCCACAGTTCCAAGGAGTAACTCTCCCAATCTCCGGTAGTATTGGGATCCTCGGCATCGGTATTTCAAGCAAAGTCCAATTCGGGAGTCATTTGGAGGACAAAGCCAAATTGGCAAGCAAAAAACTGGGCGTCCTGAACAGAGCCAAGCGGTACTTCACACCGAGGCAAAGACTTGCACTTTATAAGGCACAAGTCCAGCCGCACGTGGAGTACTGCTTACATCTCTGGGCAGGCGCACCAAAATACCAACTCGACCCACTTGACTCACTGCAAAGGCGTGCTGTTTGAATTGTCGACGATCCCAATCTCACGGATGAACTGGAGTCGCTGGGGTGGCGGAGAGACTTTGGGTCTCTTTGTGTGCTCTATCGACTCTTCAATGGAGAGTGCTCTGAGGAACCAACACCACCGGACCACGAGACATCGTAGTAGGGTTCATCCACACCACCTGGAAATGAACTCATCCAAGACGGTTCGTTTCCAGCGCTCTTTTCTACAACGTGCGTGTAGGCTCTGGAATGATCTTCCTGCTGTGGTGTTCCCCCAGCGCTACAACATGTCCCTCTTTAAACGAGGTTTGAGAAGAGCACTTTACTCACGGTAGGCGGCGGCTTGGCTGTACCCCTGGTGTTGCCAAAGTCCATGAGCGACGGTTACCACTTACCATCAGGTGGGCCGTTTGCTCGTCTGCCACCGTTGGTAATAACAAAAAAAAAATCAATTATACCGGATACGATATCCGCAAACTTGAAATGCGCGCGTTTGCCTGGACCCCCTACCCAGTTAGATTATCGCCAATGGGTCGCATGACTCCACTCCCACAACGGCAATAATCACATTTTATTGCCATATATGGCCAGTATGCGATCCCGGATGCGAGCAGAGTATGCCAGGGTTCGAGAAAATTCTATGGCTACTCCAATCGCAAGCGTATAGATAGGAAAAGTTCTAGAACTTAAAGTTATCTAATGAGCAGGCCCGAACGTAATAGCGCTAGAAAGGGATGGCATCTAATTGTAGTGGGAAGTAGGTATCAGAATTAAAATATAAGAATTCAAGTTGGGTAGAATTGTTTTTTTCCCACTCGGAATTATTGTGTGTCTAGGCAGAAATCTAACACTGCGTATATAATTTTGCATATACTCGTATAGTGAGTGACTAGAAGACCCCAGAGAACTGCTGTAGCGAGCGTCGTGTCCTATATATACCGCGTTCGCACATATAATAAAGATCTGAATATAGTTGTTCCGGGTTATAAGCAAGTTGTTCCGGGTTACAACTTTCCGGGTTGCGACTGCCCTGGTTCCTTTAAGGTCTTGTTCCGGCGCCGGTTGCGCCAGCTTCACACACCTTCCGACATCTATCTGAGCACGCCCGAGCGACGAGGGCTTGTCCTTCGGCCCAACTACACCGGCCCGCAGTCGAGTACCCCTAAGTGACGGTCCGGGGAACCCCCTAAGTTGCGAACTACTCCCCTTGATTTCTCATTGCTTTTTTCTTTCGTATATTTATGATTAATTAATTATTTCTGTTAAATATTTTTTTTTTATTAAATTGTAAATTTTAATATTTACTTTTATTTGAAATTGTTAGGGTTTCCCCGTAATAATATATTTAAGTATAGTAACATTTTATACAAATTGTTAAGTTGTTAGGTGTGATTGGCAATCACCCCAACATCTTCATAAACTATTTATAAAACATAAAATAAAATTAATAAAATAGTAAAACATAAATAGTCAAATTAGTAGGTAAGTAGATATGGTGTGAAAAGAATAAATTATTCGTGAAAGTGGAAAAAGGGAACTTTACTCACTGCAGTTCACAAATAATTTGTTCTTTAAAGTAGCTGAGCATGTCAAGCGCTAAAATACAAATCAAAAATATGGTGTAAAAAGTTAAGAGGTGGCAATACAGGGCAGGTAATAAATAGAACACAAAACAACGATCTTTCCGTGAAAAAAGGATAGAAGACTGTATATTGTATATATATATATATATGTTTTATAATCCCCAAAGAAAGAAATCAAGTTAAAAACACATTTTATGCGGACGAAGTCGCAGGCAGTATTTAAATAACAAGGTATCTGCCCGCGTTACTTCCTTTAAAATTTGATTGTAAATCTCGGAGAGTTTCACATTTAATTTAAAGTAATAGATAGGTATTAGAAATTTATATTATGCGTTTTCATAATATACTAAACTATTAATAGGAGTAAACGTCCGTAAAGTACAATAATTAAGTAACTTTTTGTTACCCAGTGAATGTAACTAAACTGAACTTAACGAAACACGACTACTTTCAATAAGAGTGCTCGAGATTTTGGTTCAATTGTTAAAAACAGGAATTTTGTTACGAAATTTCAAAACGAGGTGACATGAAAGTGCAAGGGCTCATGAACGGACTTACATAATTCGTTCCAATCAATGTTTGAAATACAGGTTGTTATTGCAATATTTTATAATTGTGAATTTGCTTAAGAGTTTTCATAAATTATATATTATTAAATCACGTTCATGTGAATTTGTAAAGGGAATAATACTGCAATATATTGCTAATATACTTTACTAATTGAATCATGAGAAAACATATTAATGCTTATCATTTTTTACGCTAGATAATATCTGTTTAATTACAAAGTTATTAGTCTTTAACGTATTACTTAAAAGTTTTATATTATTTCTATAGATAGCGAATAGATAAGATTCTTCACATACCAAAGATTTTTCTACGCACACATTTTAAAAACTTTTTTTAGTTTTATTTTTCTTTAAAAAGACAATTTGCAACACTTGTATCGCGGGGAACATTACAAACCTATAATATTACGGACATAAGTACACCCAGACTCGGAACAACCATTTGTGGATCACAAAAAGAGTTATCCTGTGAGGGAATCCAACCCACTCAACACTCGGGTGGCCGGTATTTAAACCACTCCGCCATCTGCGCAGTCAAAAAATTTTGTTAGTACCTACGCCGTGTGGGACCGGCTTTAGAAATGTCCCACCCCTTCTCCACCCATGGGAGTCGTAAGAGCCGACTGAGGGAATACCGTGGGAGTGGGCAGCAGCACTCCCTCGAATATTAACAACATCCACTGCGAGCGCCAACCCGCCTGCCAAGCGTGGCGATTACGGCATTATCCCCCATTACGGGACCGCACGTTGTGGCGTTCTCTTGGGGAGGCTTATGTCCAGCAGTGGACGTTGAAAGGCTGATGGATGGATGACCTATGTAATTCTTAGACCTCTTCAAATACAATACTAAAAGTTAGTACTGATTGTCATACATAAATAATATCAAGTTATCAAAGCATACCGATGGACATAAAGTCCATCAAAATCTATACAATAATAAAAAAATGCGTATATGTTTAATTGTCATATGTCTTTATATTAAAACTAGCCTTTGTCCGCGGCTCCGCCGCAGCCAAACGCTAGTTTTTAGGTTATATCTCAGGTTCCCGATATAGTACCGGGATAAAATGTATACCAGTTTTTAAGTCTAATCAAGAGCTATGAAACAAAAAAAGTTGCATCAAAATCCGTTTCGTAGTTTTTGCGTGATGCGCGAACAAACAAACAGACAAACAGACAAAAAATCTTAAAAAATCGTTTTGTGCTTAGGCACGCTTATAAAGCCTAATTCAATCATAGACATAGCTCTGTTACAGCTTTATAATAGTACTAGCCTCTGCCCGCGGCTCCGCCGCAGCCAAAAGCTAGTTTTTGGGTTATATCTCTAGTAAGTTGTATCAAAATCCGTTCAGTAGTTTTTGCGTGATGCGCGAACAAACACACAGACAAAAAATTAAAAAAAAATAGTTTTGTTTTTAGACACGCCTATAAAGCCTAATTCAATCATTTTTTCTCAAATAACTTAAATATCAGACATAGCTCTGTTACAGCTTTATAATAGTATAGAAGTAAATGATTGATGCATACAGTTTGGAATAATACCTATGTGACTGTGTATGGATGTGTGTGTGTGTGTGTATGGAGTTTCAATTTCGCATTTTGCGCCCTTTGTGTTAATTTATGATAAGCATGTCAAATGCTTAAATAAAATATCAAAATATTCATAGCGCTGTGTCATTATTTGGTTAAATATTAATTGTAATAATTAAGCTGAACTGGTCGTAGTAATGTACCCATGCAAATATATCCGACTGATGGCGCAAGCGTCACCTAAGACATTAAGAAGGAATGTGTTATCGAAATTTGTGGTCCCGGACCTTTGTCAGGGTGGCTGAATTGGCAAAGCATTAGAGGATGGGTTTCCAGGAGATCCAAGTCCTAAGATCCTGGTCGTGACTATTATTTTTGATTTCGCATTTTAGCATTTTGTATTCATTCATCATAGCTCATGAGAATGAAGCCCTGTTATCCGTATGCCTTCATTAGAATTTTTGAAGTGAATATCTACTTCTTTAGAATCGTTTTGATTTGAAACTCGATGAAACGAAAATGCGTCACGATAAGAAACAAACACATAAATGTATTGGATAAACAGTCAGTTGCAGAAAGGTCCATTAAAGTTAGTCTAACTTTGAAATATTTATTTTTGTCACAAAAAGTATTCCTTGGTAGTTGATTTGAAACTTCGGTCACCGGCTTACGTGATCAATACTTAAACTATATGACCAAGGTGTACATATTAAGTTTGAATAAGTGATATGCATTCAATAATAAACTAATATCTCTGTTTTGCTATGTTCACTTGGTATTCCCATGCCAGTTATAAAGTACTAGCTTCTGCCCGCGACTTCGTCCGCGTGGAATAGTTACTTTGGGGTAACGCTAACTTTAACCTATTTCTAAGTATTCTTAGTCCGTGTGGTGACGGACAAAGAATACAAGTGTCACCACTCCATTCTTTCCCACGGGTGTCGTTAGAGGCGACTAAGGGAAGTAAGCAATTATCATCTATTGTAGTACACCAGTTTTTAAGTCAAGTCAGTAATCCGTTCAGTAGCTTTTGCGTGATGCGCGAACAAATAAACAGACAAAAAATCTAAAAGAAATAGTTTTGTGTTTAGACACGCCTATATAGCCTATTACAGTATTATTTTTTCTAAAATATCTTTAATGTACAGACACAGCTCTTTTACAGCTTTATAATAGTAGGTATAGACTAACAGTGGGGTGCGGGTCGGGATACCTCCGCGTTGGTGCACCCCGGGCAACGTCGGCACTCTAGTGGCGGCGGCTGAATCCCGGCAGGGGACGGGTCTCCGCGTGTCCCTCTGATTAGCAGAGGGCACAGTGGATAGGCCGCACGTCCGCCGTGGAGGGTCAGCGGGGCCACAGTGGCCCCCGTGACCCTGGGGTGTGGACAGCGGGCTGTGAACCCCGTCCCCGGAACGGTGAACGGACAGGACCGGGGTCTTCGGACCGCGGGGAAGAAAACCCCTATAAAAAATTACCCCAATCCCGTGCTCTGCCGGCCGGCCAGGGGATGCATGGCTGAGGGGAGCTCAGTCGCGAGGGTTGGCACGTCGAAGGACGTAAAACTTAACAAAATGGTGAAGACGAAAAATACAAAAAGTCCCCAGGAGAGTCCCGGGTGCAACGCACTTGGGGAATCCCTCACAGAGCAGAGTGACAAAACCGGCTCTGTCAGCTCCATGTATATGGGGGGAGCACTCGACACCACGAATGAGAAAAAAAAGACAGAGAAAGGAAAGAAAAGGAGAACCCGTGGGAGGAAACCCACACCCGCCGGAAGTCCTACCGCAGGAAGCGCTACGTCGGGGATGGAGACGGACGGCGGTTGCGGCGGTGTAACAGCCGCAAGCGCGCTCGCCCCGAACCCATCGGGGTCTTAGCCGGGGATGGCTGGCTCGTTGGAGCGGCCCTCACGACTACTGAAGCGCTCAATTGCGCTAGAAGGGGATGCATCGAAGTCGGAGGGTAGCTCCACTGAAATGCCTCCGCCGGGGAGGCCGGGAAGGCCGGCCAAAAGAGGTCGAGGCACCAAAAGGCCCACAGTGCCGCGCGCCTTGTCCAAAGCGGACGAGGCGGTCATTGACGACCTGGGAGCAGGGCTCTCGGTGGAGGAGCGGCTGACGTTCCTCACATCGAGACTCCAAGAGGAGCCTCTGGAGAAGGACAGTCTGTGGTCAGCAGACCGGAATACCCAGAGGGTCTCCGATGCCCTGGCCATCGTCTTCACGGTGGCGGATGAATCACGGGACCTTCGGGGAAACTTCTCCGAGGCCCTCAAGAAGGCCACCAAAGTGGCCTTCGAAGGTTTGGAGTCCCTACGGCGCCACTCGGCGTCTGAGGAGAAGAGGAGGCTGGAGGCGCGCTCAGAGCTCCAAAAGGAGCGCAGCGGCCCGCGAGCCAAACCAGGGCTCGCCAAGGCCGTGCCGAAAGTCTCAGCCTCAGTGGCGGGCGCGGGGTCTCTGGCCCCTGAACTCCTCAGCGAGGAGCAGATGCGCCAGGTCATCGATCGCATTGGCACGATCTATGACCCACGCATCAACTCCCGGAGCACCAGGGTGCCGCCGCCGGAGCCGCGACTCCGGCCACCGCTGGCCGCGGATAAGAAGAAGGCCGCGCCGTCTTCAGGCCTAACGCCGCTGCCCTGTCAGGGCGGCCGCGTGGCCACTTACTCCGCGACCGCGGCCGCGTCACCCAAGGGGCAGGGCAAAGCCCCCAAAGCGAAGGCAGCGCAGAAGGCTGGGCAGCGCCCCAAGGGCTAGCCCAGAGAGGAGTTCCCTCCTCTTCCATGTGCTGGCCAGCCCTCGCGGGCCCCAGCGACCAATTCCCGGTATCCACGTATCCCACCTCCTGCGCCAAACGGCCCTGCCCCCCTGATGAGGGCTGGCGGGTGGTGAGCGGGGGGAGGAAGAAATCCCGGGACAAAAGGAAAAAGGAGGCCGCGACTGGGGCTGCTGCCCAAGTTGCAAATCCCGCTGCGCTAGGGAGCAAGCCCGGCCCTAAGAAGCCACGCAAGCTTCAGGTGCCGAAAACGGCAGCGGTGGTAATCACCATGCTGTCGGAAGCGGAAGCGGGCCTGACGTATCAGGCCATCTTGAGGAAGGCCCAAGAAGAAATCGACGTTTCCGACATCGGAGTTGTCGCCGCCCGGACCCGCCTAGCCCGCACAGGGGCTCGAATTCTCGAGTTCCCTGGGGCGGAGGGCCCCAGGATGGCCGACACGGTGGCAGTAAGGCTGACGGGTCTGTTTGGCGAGAGGAGTGGAGTCCGTGTCACCAGACCGGTAAAGTGCGCTGAACTGCGCATTTCCGGTCTGGATGACTCAATGACGGCGGACGACGTCCGGTAGGCTATTGCCTCGAAAACCGGATGCTCGAATGCCGTCAGAGTGGGCTCCAATCGGACCGGTCCCGGCGGTGTAGGTGCCGTCTGGGCAAGTTGCCCTGTCGCGGCGGCCAAAACCTTGGCCGAAGTAGGCAGGCTCCTCGTGGACTGGAGTTCCGCACGGGTCGCCGTGCTGGAGCCCCGGCCCGCGAGGTGCTTTAAGTGCATGGCGATCGGACACTAACTGTTTTGATTGCAGCGGTCTTTGATTCCGCTGCGGTCAGGCAGGGCACCAGGCGGCAACTTGCACCGCCGCCCCTCACTGCCCCGCGTGCGCGGCAGGCAATAGGCCTGCCATGCATTGCATGGGGCGGGAGGGATGCAGACCCCCGACGACAGGCCCAAAAAAGGGGGGGGACCAGCCAATCGGCCCAGACTACCACCCTTAGCGCGGCTTCGCCACTGTCTCGGGTGGAGGAGGATATGGTTACGGCTTAAAATTCAACTGAGACACTATCCTCCTCCAGGCGAATCTCAACCACTCTGCCAGTGCGCAGGATTTATTCCTGCAAACCATGGTGGAGCGGTTGATTGGTTTAGCCGTAGCTGCGGAGCCTTATTGCGTTCCTGACCTCATTGGGCAGGCAGCCGCGATGGCTCCGTGGCAATCGTCAGCTCTGCGGCACTTCGTTCCCCGCCCTTGTCCATCAGAGACAGGGGCACGGGATACGTCGCGGCAGCCTCGGGGGGAGTTACGCTATATGGCGTATACTTCTCCCCCAACCGGAAGCTGGTTGATTTCGGGGTCTGGCTTAACAGCCTAGAGACCTCGATACGGCGACTGGCACCTAGCCACGTCCTGGTCGTGGGGGACTTCAACGCCAAATCCACGGCGTGGGGGTCCCCTGCGACGAACGCCCGTGGAGCGGCGGTGGTAGAGTGGGCGGCCTCGACGGGCCTCTGTCTGCTTAACAGAGGCTCCGTCAACACGTGCATGCGGCGACGGGGCGGGTCGATAGTGGACCTTTCGTTTGCTAGCCCCGACGTATCGTTTAAAAGTATCGTGTTTTGTCAAGAAGATACGATATTTTAGATCGACATGGAACAATAAATATATAGGTATTTACGCCACAATGATCTCGGTATTGTATATAATTGTACTACAAAATACAATTGAATTCCTTATCACATATACATTTCTTTTCACACCTTAGTCGGCCATTGCGCGAGTAAACGTTATCACAGTCGGTACGTTTACGCTGCAAAAAAAATATCAAAATACAGCATATCTTGTGTGGTGAAATGGTGAAAAACCGTAGTGACCGAAAGAAAAAAACCCACAGCGCAAGTGAGGAACTGGTACATGCGGATTGAGTTCTCCCGATCCCTTCAGGGCCCCAGTAGGGGTCACGCAACGAGCAGAGCTCCCGCGCTCCCGCGGTGGCCTGTGGGCAGGCTAGATAGGGACCTACTGGCGGAGGCAGCCATCGTCCAATCGTGGCTGTCCTCACCGGCCCTGACCGACGGGGTGGACGTTGAGGCTGGCCGATTTTGCGCTGTGAATACGCAGGTGTGCGACTCAGCCATGCCCTGTGTGCGACGGCCTCCTCCAAGGAAGGGGCTCTACTGGTGGTCCCAGGAGCTGGCGGATCTCCATGCGGCGTGCATTCGTGCCCGGAGGTCCTACACCCGCAGTCGGCGGCGCAACCGCGATGGGAAGCGGGAGGGCAAGCTGTACGAGGCGTGATCACGCGCCTGAGGGCCGCGGCTGCGGCGGTCATCGGCGCCGGTGGAGTGCTGTTGGCGGTGTCGCTTGACATCGCCAACGCATTCAACAGTCTGCCATTCAGCTGCATCAGGGAGGCGCTCCGGTATCACGGGGTGCCTGCATACCTGAGGCAGCTAGTGGCAGACTATCTTGAGGGCCGCAGCGTTCTCTATGAGAGCCGCATAGGGGACATTGTGAGGAGACCCATGTCGTGCGGTGTCCCACAGGGTTCGGTTCTAGGGCCGCTCCTGTGGGAAATCGGTTACGACTGGGTGCTACACTGTCGGCTCCCCCCCGGGTTTGCGGTCATCTGCTATGCGGATGACACGCTGGTCGTGGCCCGGGGTGGAAACTTCGAGGAAGCGGCGTTCCTGGCCACCTTACGGACCTCGGAGGTGGTTAGGAGGATCGGGGCGCTGGGGCTTGGGGTGGCCCAGGACAAGTCGGAGGCCCTGCTATTCCATGGGCCCCGACGTCGGTCACCTGCTGGCGCCTCGATCACTGTGGACGGGGTGGCGGGTTGACGATCGCAGTGGACGTTTTTTTTAGTACACAGGGGAACGCTGCTGCCCGGTCCCCCGGTTAATCCCTTAGTCGGCTTTTACGACTCCCATAGGAAGAGACAGGGTGGAGCTATTCTTGGTGCCGGCCCCACACGGCTAACGATTTTAAATCTAATCAAGAGCAATCACCAAAAAAGTTTTATAAAAATCCGTTCATATATGTGCCCGGTAGACGTCAATAGGCTCGCCCCCTATTACGTGGGCCTTAAACATAGCTGGCGAGTCGTGGGTGTGTAATACACCTCTGCCTACCCTTTGGGGAATACAGGCGTGATGCTATGTTTGTTTGTTTGTTTGTTTGTTTTGTTTGTTCGTTCATATATTATTAGTTCTTAGGTTATATCTCAGCTTCCCGATATAGTAGCGGGATAAAACATATACCAGATTTTAAATCTAATAAAGAGCACAAATTATTATTTGTGTATGAGGAAAAAGAGAACTTTAGTACGAGCGGGGATCGAACCTGTGTCCCTTCCTTTCAATTTCAAAATTAAACTTATTATATTGGATTAATGTATGTAAATGCGTTCCGATAGAGGGCGTTGGTCGTTAAGACAAATGTGATGAGGAAATTGGGTACGACCGCAAGGGAGTACGATAGCTCGGTGGATTAGAACACTTCCCCGGAAAGGAAGGGACGCAGGTTCGATTCCCGCTCGTACTAAAGTTCTCTTTTTCCTCATTCACAAATAATAATTTGAACTTTAAAAGTAGCTGAGCATGTCACGTGCTAAAAATATAGTTCAAAAAAATAAAGAGCAATAAAAAAAAAATCATCAGAATCCGTACCCTACTTGATGGACAAACAAACATACAGACAGACAAAGATTCTAATAATTATTGTTTTGGCTTCTGTTGCTCTAATAAAGACCAAGTAATTTTTGCCTGTTATAAATTTATTATATGTATAGATATTTAAGTACCTGACTGAAGCGGACTTGGCGTTGACTTAGGTGGGCGTAGCCACCGACAGCCGATTAATTTATTTACTGATAATATCCGTGGGTCGTTCAAAGAAACATTTCGATTGTTATTCGAAGGTTATGGGGTATAGGTTGGCGTTATTACAGTCGATTGGTATGCGGTTTCGTAGTTAAAAACGGTAATTAATATCATATTTTTGTCTTAGTCATGCATTCATGTGTGTCCATGGTTTAATCCGTTTTGGTGTATACTACAAGGTTGTTCATATACATATATATTGTTGAACTTCTTGAACAATTAGTTTCAGCGATTGGTACAATAATCCTTTCACTATACCACTACCTACATTGTTCTTCTATGCATGTTTTCTCAGGTAAAAGAAACATGAAATTCTTAAAAATGTTGGCGAATATTGAATATAATATATATCAGGCACGGGGGTTCTCCCATAATATTAATTATGGCGTTGCCAGTCTTGAAGACTTATTACTACACTTGTTAAACAGGAGTTTAGATATGATAGACTACTTTGTCCGTATGGTTACGGACTAAGAATACAAGTGTCACCACCCCATTATTTCACAGGGGTGTCGTATGAGGCGACTAAGGGAAGTAAGCAATTATCATCCATTGCATGACTAGTGGTAGGACTGGGTATCAAGTGGGAGTACTCACTTGGTATTGGGTCCGAGCGGGTTGGTACCATCATCTCCCGTGTGACCGGCGATGAAGCACATCGTTGCGTTTTGGCTGTAGCAGGAGATAGACGTTTATTCTTTCATTTCATATCTGTGAAATGAAATAGTGAGCAGTAGCTTGACAATACTCTCGGTATAGTTGAGTCCATGAGCGACGGTTACCATTTACCATCAGACGGGCCGTAGCTCGTCTGCCACTAAATAAAAAAAAACAAAAAATATTACGGTTAGTAGTGATATTTACAATGTTTTGTACATTTTTAAAGATATAATACAACATTAGATATTATTTCCTAGGTTTTGCATGTTTATAATTATATAAACATAATAATATTATGACATTTATACAATTGACCAGGAACTAACTAAATATATCTTAAAATGGTTACATTAAATCAAATAATAAGCGTCGAAACAACACTTTTAAACTTTGTTTGTATTAAAGCCTTATTATTTATGGCATCACTTATCTGAGTATGAATGGGAAGTACCACCCTCTCACAGAAGATCAGCGTGAAAAAACGGTAGGTCCTACTGTTGTGTTTCGTATGATGAGTAAAGGTGCCGGAGGCCCTAACTCCCTCTTTACCCTTTCAAATTGTGTATGATGACAGCCTTGCCCCAATAGCTTGCCACTTAGCCAGTTTTATAGGTCATGTTAAGGAGCGGTATAACTAACTCGCTATGACGCCCTGTCCAGCCGTCAGCATTTCAGCAGTTATCCTGTCACACCCTGCCAACTTTCATGTTTTTTTTCTTGCCTATAGTAGCAGACGAGCCATGGCCCACCTGATGGTAAACGGTAACCGTTGTTCATGGACTAAACTATACCGAGAGTGCTATCAAGCCGCTGCCGCTGCCGTTTCATAGACATGAAATGAAAGAATAAACGTCGGTCACACTGGAGACGGTGGTACCAATCTATTCGGGCCCGATAGCAAGTGAGAACTCCCACTTGGTACCCAGCCCTTTTTTTTTGTTAAGGCGGGAAAAAATGTTTCTAACCCCACACCCCACCGTTCGGGGTAACAAAAACAGGGTAGTGTGGGGCCTACACCCTCTAAAGAAACCCGCCGGGCGCCGTCTCTCCGCCTTTAGTGGCGGGCCACTGGAACTATGTTACATTCCTTCTGTGGTCTACCCAGCCCTACCACCAGTCATGCAATGGGTGATAATTGCTTACTTCCTTTAGTCGCCTTATACGACACCCGTGGGAAGGAATACAGGTGAGGTGACACTTGTATGCTTAGTCCGTCTCCACACGCGGAGCAACACACATTTTATTGCTTTGATGATGATCATCATAATGATCTCATCTACACCTATACTACGAGTAACACAAACATTCTTATTTATATCTGCCGTGAAACCCGATTTATTCACACTCTCATAAAAGCTTAAAAATATTCTTTCCGTCACTTTAACACGCATTGGTTTTGTTTCACAATATTACTATTTTGTCCCTGATCGCATTGAGATCTGTGGTTGTTGTTTTTCCTCTAACTTAACGAACGGATCCCGAGAAAAATTTAATAGAAGCCCGCATATCTCAGCGAATCTCCTATCAAAATCATCTCTTTGTTCATTCTTCTTCTTTAATCACTGTCATTTAGAATTTTCGTTCACCAAATATTTTTATCTCTCTCTTTTCTTTTTTTTGATTACTCCACATGCTTCACCAGATGCACTCACCAAGTCTCCTTAAACGACTTCCATAGTACTTATAATGTATATATATCGTCGAGACCTTTAAACATTTAAATAAACTAATATTTAGATATTTTTATATATATTTTTAGCATTTGACATGCTTAGCCAAATAAATTAACACAAAATGTGCCGTGGGGCGTCACTCAAATCACTCAAATGTGTTATTAAAATTAGCAGTCCTGAGCAATTGTCACGATGGCTGAATTGGCAAAGCATCTGGGCGGTATCTAGGAGATGCAGCTTCTAATCCTGCTCGTGACTGTTATTTTCGATTTCACATTTTCACTCTTTGTGTTAACATTTCAATTAACACTCTTTGTGTTTCATGTATAGTGCTAAGCATGCCAAATGCTAAAAATATATATAAAAATATCTAAATATTTCAATTAAGTTATTTTTATACTTCTCTTTTACTGTATCCTCTTGCAGTTCTTCTACTTTTATCCTCTGTAGTACAGTCACTGATTTCCTAAGACAATATAGATACTCGGTGACACCATCTTAAATAAACCACTTAGTAGGTATATCACCAAGAAGTTGTTTGATTTCATTTGGATGACCCTTGTTTCATAGATTCCGTAATCCTTCATCAACAAAGTCAATAAGCAAGCAGCGTTTTCTGTAATTCTAAACTTATTCATTATTAAAAATATATATTTTGAGACATTATGAAAAATAATACATAATAATTGTGATATCAAAAACGCAAAATGGCTGCATCGGCTGGCAAGGTTATGGCCTCAATATTTTGGGACTCAGAAGCGATATTGTTGATTGATTACCTGGAGCGTGGAACTACTATTACAGGCCAATATTATGCAGCTTTAGTTCCCAAGTTGAAGAATGCCATCAAAGAGAAAAGGAGAGGGAAGCTTTGAAGGGGCGTGCTGTTTCATCGCGACAACGGTACGAAGACGATAACGAGGTGATGGATGCCGTGGAGAGCTTTTTGCAGGAACAAGACAAAACTTTTTTTCTGAAAGGGATTGAAGCCTTGGAAAAGCGCTGGACTCGGTGTGTAGGGAGACTCGGAGACTATGTAGAAAAATAAATTATTAAGTTATCAATGGTCATTATATTCCATCTCATTCTCACTACTTTTTGATCCCTCCTCGTATGTGTAGACTGGCACTTCGATTTTTTAATGGTTTAAAATTTTGTTATTGGGTCTTATAGGTCTGTAGCAGTAAGTGCACATAAGGTAGATCAAAATGTATCAATGCTAGTGGTGAGGCGCGGGCGGAATCTAGTGATATCATACATATTAAGCTAAAATTATTTGTTTTTTACGTTTTCAAGCCGTAATTACTGAACAAAGTGTCATGAAATTATGCTTACAAATACTCTGGTGCTCAGAAAAGTTTACAGGGTACTTTATATCCCGGAAAAACGGATGGTTCATGCGGTGTAGATATTTATACAAAGTTATAATAAATATATTGAAATATATAAATATATTGAAATATATTTATTATAACTTTGCATAAATATATTATTTATTTTTATATCGGTCATGTATTGAAGGAGGGTGGAGTCAGGAGTCTCCGAAACCGGCGAGCGTGTATGAAGAGAGTTATGAATGTTGAGGAAGCGAGAGATGTATGCAAGAATAGAGCCTCTTGGCACTCTGTTCTCTCTGCCTACCCCGCAAGGGAAATGGCGTGATGATAAGTTAGTTAGTTAGTTATAATAAATATATCGTATGACTGACGGATTTATATTTTAACATCCACGCGGGCGAATTCCTGATGATTTTTATGACAACTTTAAACAGTTAGTGCGGTAATAATAAAATAGGCCGTTGGCCTTAACTTTGATAGTAATTACATACTTGGATCGGACGGCTTAAGGCACTTAATGTGCGTAATTTTGATAAGGTTACATATCTAGAATAGTTGCGTGACACAGAGCAATGAAGTGGAACAAAGGCTAGCCGACGTTAAGGTCGGTGTCACAGTTAGCGAATAAACAGCGATAAATATTAAATGATTGATGCGTTGGTACATACCCATTGTTTTTTGTTAAGGCGGGAAAAATGTTCCTAACCGCACACCCTATCGTTCGGGGCAACGACCAGGGTAGTGTGGGGCCTGCACCTACTAAAGAAACCCGCTGTGTGACGTCTCTCCGCCTTTATTGGCGGCCCACTGGAATCATGTTACATTCCTTCGATGGTCCGCCGGCGGCTTACCCTTTAGGGTACCTTCTACTGAGCGACGCATCCATACACGGAGCGTCGCGCCTTCGCGGGAGGCCTTGCGGGTGGCGGACGTTCTCCGGTCCATCCACCAGCAGCCTCAGCTAGGGCGGTATGAGGTGCAAGTATGCCAGCGCTGCTCCGGTCGCTGGCAGCGGTTTGGGTCAGCGGAAGATTCCTCCTCCCTGGCCCTGTCCACCACTTCCTTCCGCGAGATGACCTTCTCACAAAAGGCAGCGTCCGCGGCTCAATTCCTGTCGCTGCCAAGCATCGCTCCAAAGACGCTTGCTACCCCCCCTATTGCCGCGACGAGTTCACGGCACTGCTCGGCCCAAGCCGGGCACGACTCGAGCTTGTGCTGCGCCGTGTCTTCGCCGCAGCACAATGGTGACAGCTTGGAGTCGCTTCCCTCCTTGCGACAATGTGCAGATATCTGCCGAAGCAACCGTGCCCCGACAGCACCTGCACCAGTTGGAAGGTAAAGACTTCGTGCCGTCACCCTGCCCCCTCTTCCAGCACCGGCTGGAGCGCTCCTACGGTCCGAAGACTGGCCCGGGGCGCCTCCAGCCGCGCCCTCCAGCTGGCCATGGCAGCTCGGCGGGCGTTGCCCAGCCATCTGGCCGCCACGCTGGGTAGGGGACGACCACCCCCCTCCCGCTCTTGCGACACCCGCCGATACTACTCAGTGAGCAACTCCGCCTCCAAGTCCCACGGAGAGGTTCCGGCCAACGCGCAGGCTGCCTCCGTCGACACCGTGCGGTATCCGCGTATGACCCTAGACGTGACGACTCTCTGTGGCCTCCACAGAAGAGGCCTGTTTAGTGCGTCCAGGGCCTCCGCCCACACAGGGGCACCGTATAGCACCATCGGCCGGACAACCCCCGCGTAAAGCCATCGGCACGCAATGTTGGGTCCGCCCATATTCGTTATGAATAGTCCCCTGAGGTGGGGCTCCAGGTGGTCCAGAGCCAGGGCCAGCACCCAGGTGGTTATCCCGTCCGGGCCGGGGGCGGTGTTCTTGGAACGAATCCGCGAAACAGCCGCCCCCATTTCCGATGACGGGCGGTACACTGAAGTCGGCCTCCCGGTCACTACCTGGCTGTGCCATGACCGGGGGCGTGTGCCCCGCCCGTCGTGGGAATAGGCCCTCGACCACCTTGGTGAGGAGGCTGGACTGAATGGTCTCTGTGAGGGGGGGCCCTGAGTGCGGAGCTTGTTCAGCGCCGCACGATACGCACGACCCCAGGGGTCACAGTTGAGACCGTCCAACATCTCCTGCCTTTTCTCCGTTTTGGCGTGGCAGATGGCCAACTTGAACGTGGCCCGCGAAGTGCGGTATGCCTCGTACAGCTGTTGGTACCCTACCTTAAGTGTGTTTGTATTTATGTAAAAAAACTACTTATATGTGAAAGTGAAAAAAGGGAACATTACTGTAAGCAGGATTTGAATCTACGTTCCATCCAATCCGGGTAAGTGCATTGATCTTTACTGCAAGCAAGATTCGAACCTGCGACCCGGGGAAATGCACTTCCCTTGCTTACAGTAAAGTTCCCTTTTTCCACAAAAATAATTTGTTCTTTAAAAGTAGCTGAGCATGTCAAGGGCTAAAATAAAGATCAAAATAGCGAAGTATAAAAAGATTACGTTTTCTCTATTTCACATCAAACTATTATCCGAGCATGTCAAGTGCTTTAAAATAATAAAAAAATAACACAATTCTTTAAAAGTTTTGTAATCCACCTGCAAAACTTTAGTAACATAAATAATTTTGATCTATATTTCTTAGCATTTTACATGCTCCGCCACTTTTTAAATTGTAAATTATTTGTGAATAAGGAAAAAATCTCTTCTTTAAAAAGTGGCGGAGCATGTAAAATGCTAAGAAATATAGATCAAAAATGTTTAAAAAATCGCGCCATCAAATATTATGAATTTTAATTGCAAAATTAAACTTACTATATTGGATAATAGCATGTAAATGCATTTCCGATAGATGGCATTGGTCGTTAAGACAAATGTGATAAGGAGATTCGGATGATTGAAAGATCTGTACTATAGCTCAATGGCTTAGAGTACTTCCGCGGATTGGAAAAGACACGGGTTCGATTCCCGCTAGTACAAAAAATCTTCTTCACAAATAATTTGCACTTTAACATAAATAAGTTTGTGATCACTTAGATATTATTTGAATTCAAATATTTAAAATATCATGGTTATCTTCCTCATTGGTTTATAATAGAAAAAATACAAAATGATAAAACGCTACCCGCTCACAGAGACACATTAGCCCCTATCCTCAAGTATTTTCTATTATGTGGTCAATTTGAAGCATAATTAATTATCACGACCACGGCCGAATTATGACGTCACCCGTAAGTTAAAATTACTAGGTACTTGTCAGGTTCACATAATTGTCTAATAGCTCGAAATTATTATATTGTTAGAAATAGAAACCTCAATGGAATGTACAGATTATTAAATCTACTATATTGTAAACAGATCTTTAGTTATACAAAATTAAAGAGACGAGTGACACATAAAAACAGAACACAACGTCACCTAAAATTCAGCCAGTGCTTTTTAGTAGCTTGGGTCATCATAACCTAGCCTCATCCTAAATATAGGGTCAACAACTGGGAGCCACTGCTTGACGTGCCTTCCAAAGCACGGAGGAGGCCAGGTGTCCAAAAAGACGTAGCATTTTTAGTTACCCATCTCAATGCCATATTTTTGTTGAGGTGGGGAAAAATACACCTAACCGCACACTCCGTCATTCGGGGCAACGTACAGGGTAGTGTGGGACCCTCAGCCACTAAATAAACCCGCCGTGTGCCGTCTCTCCGCTTGTATCGATGGACAACTGGAACTGTGTTAAGCTGAGCGAAAGTTGCTTAAACTTACCGGTCGTTCAAACTGCAAGTCCACAACCAGGCTAGGATACAGTACGGTACGGTAGCTTGGGTGTAAGTACATAAGAATTTCCGTTTCGCCTGCCTAGAAACAAAAAATATATACATAATAATGTAAGCCTTAGCCTGGTATCCTAGGGCCCTTTCACAGTAACACTTTCTTTTGGGTATGCAATATTTCCCATAATATATTAGTTTAGCCGATACTAAGCAACACCTATTTTTATTTTAAACATTAATGTTCAATAAAGTTACCAAATTTGCAATCTAGGTTTATTAAATTAATATTTTATGGCCTATGTCCAGCAGTGGACTTCGAAAGGCTGATGGATGGATGGATGGATGGATGAATATTCTAATAAATCTAGATTGCAAATTTAAACGCAAAATTGCTTTATTATGTAGGAGTGTGAGAGGTAGGAGTGCCAAATTGAACTACAATTTGGAAAAACCGAATCTATATTGACGTGTAATAGGGTATTGTTGAACCAGTAGCAATATACAGCATTAAACCATATACAACTTACAGAACCATACCAAAATAGGCACAAATGAACTCTGTAAGTATAGGGGAATTAGTAACACATTAACATATCATAGCCTTAAGGAGTTTGCTCCGTAATTTTATTCTGAGGTCAACAATGGGGTTAAACGTTCACATTTATAAATAACATACACATGTACTGTATCAAGCTTTTATTGTACTAAAGTATTGTAGCAAGCAGAGGATAGGGAAGTGGTTTGGGCCTCCGACGCTCTCACTCATCATGCGTAACACAACGGTAAACGTAACTACCGTTGTTACACGCTGATCTTTTGTGAGAGGGTCGATGATCGTCGAGATTTCGTAGCGATTGGCTCTAGACGTCATAACCATTCAGGTATAGTTACGGCGTCTTGAAGTAATATACGAATAAAATCAATATTTTACATTTATAATATTAAGTAAGAACGATAAGGATAGTCTTATGCATATATCTCCGGAAGGATGCTCCTCCTCCTCCAGTCGTTCCCTCAATTTGGAGGATCGTGGCTTCGATGAAAGGGTTGCAGTAGGCATCTCCAATTGTTTTTCGGATACCTGATCGGACCACCGTCTTTGAGAGCTCCTCCTCTTGGCCGCCTACCATCCACATTTCTAATACTAGGGCTCACATAATCCATCTCCCACATAATGCAGGGTGAGCTTATGACCACTTTACTGCAATCTGAATTCAAACTGCATTTTACCAATACTTTTTACCAAGCCTAGATTTCCAAGAGATCTACCAATACAATAAAACAATCTACCAATACAATACAATACAATAAAATTAGAATTAGCAAATTTATAACCGCTAAACAAAACGATAGTAATCTTATACATACTTAATATACTAAATTCTGCCTACGACTCCTTATGCGGAGACTTTGAAATATACCTAAGTAAATCACATTAAATTATCTTTGTAAGTACAGAAATCTCTATCCCATAGATAACATTTATTTTTCCGGGATAATAAACAGTAATTATTTGCCCTTTTCTGCACTCCAGACTATACGTGTGTAACATTTCAGGATGATTGGTTCAGTAGGTACGGCACGAAGACGTAAGAAATAAACAAACTCACTTTCGCATTTATAATATTAATAAGAAAAAGTTATGACACTATAGGTATAAATATTTATTAATATATAATAACTATTCCAATATATATATATATATATATATATATATATCAGTTATTAGCGTCGTGACTGAAACTGAGAGTAATAAAGAACAACACATCGATTTATTGATAGTGGAAGTCATTTGAGCAATTTCTATGCCTATTAAAAAAAAACACAAGCCACCTGAGCCACCTGTATGGCATTGACTCCGTCCTCTAAAAAAATATGATCGTTGGAACAATCAAAATAACCTTTAAATAAATCGCTGCGTCCTTTCTCGTAACCATACCACTTATTATTGTATGTACTAACAAAAGCAACTGTTACATTTATCACTTTACAATTTTGATACCACGAAACATACGTGGTTGAAATTAATCATTACACTAATGGGGTAACTGTCCATTCCGTGTCCATAAAATCACTTCCTTAGTTAAATTTCGTGATCTATATCACCTTAACCTAACTAACTAAGACAGCTATGTTTGAAATTTACTACGAGTACAATAAAAACTTATAGGCTAATGTGCAGTGATTAATTTCCAGATTAACGACAATGTCCTACGTTATATAGTTTAATTTATTATTTAAATCCAACACGTCATATACCTAAAAGAATAAATAATATTTGAAAGGTCATTTAATATTTTAAATTGGCTATAATTAACACGAAACATACAATACATAATTATATGCAAACTTTGGAATTTTTACTGCTTAATTTAAACGTTTTAATTATTCTGGAAAACTTTACACGAGAGATGTAATATATACTCGTAGTTCTGAATTATAGTCGGTACTTTTAAAATTTTACTGAATAATCTTACTACTAACCCTTTCTACTTTCACTATGTTACGTTTCACTTATTTTATTTTATAAATTGTAATTCATTTGTATTTTAATTATCTTTAAATTAATAACGTCGGTGCGAGACCTCCCGATGTTTCGTGTCGATAATATCTACATTAGAAACTTCAAGAACAAAAATTGCTCGGTACCAATATAACAGCAACCAGATCAACAGCAGGAAAGTCTAAAAGTAACAAAAATATTACATTTATATACTTAAATAACATTAAAAACATTTTGGCATTGGTTTCAAACACATCAGTAGGTGTCTAGCACGGAAATCGTATGCAAATACCAATTATTTATTGCTTTTTAGCTCTTGGGTGTTTTTTGAAGGCGGTTTCTTTTTTTTTAATAGTTATATAGGTAATAGTTTATTTTTTGCTTTTTAGTGTTTTTTTTATAAAATATGTGCGTAGGTTAGGGTAGGAGGTACATGATTCATGTGCATCTTTGCCTAACAACTCCTTGCTTTTAGAGATCACGTTATCTATTATAGGGCATGTTAATTTGTCGTCATAGGATTGCAAGAATAAAGAAAAAAGAGCACAGATTTGTGTCCTCCCGTCTGCACCACAATATTTTCGACGCAGAGGGCTAGTATCACTGGTTGGAATTAAGAGGTTAATAGTAGATATAATTGTTGTGCAATAACGTACATGTATTTTTTTCTTTTATTGGCGGTATTAATTAATTGTTCAAGAGCTAAGTAGGAAGTGTCAGATTTATATATTAGGCCTATGACAACACCGACAAGTGAAGGTTTTTTATTAATGAGGTTAACTAACGAGAAATTTTGTTAAGTGCTATGTCACTTAAATGTGAATGTATCTTATTACCTTGTAGCTAATAAGGTATCCTTGATGAGATTATTCGAAACTAGTGACCCGCCCGGTTTCGCAAGGGGTGCAATGTACTAATAAAAAATCGGGAAGAAATTATCTAACTGATTGTGAAAACCGCATCAAAATCCGTTTGCTTGGTTTAGGAGGAGTTAGCGGCTATACAGACAGAAAGACGCAGCTATCAACTTTGTTTTATACTATTATTGGAGAGTATAAAAGGATGTGTGAACTAAATAGTTTTAAAGAAATGCATCAAATTCTAATGCTAATACCACAATTGGCGTGAACATTCCAATATGTACCTACTTCAAGATACATTTTTTAAAGAAACTAACAAATTCTAGAATGGGCTTCCTACCATGGTAGAATTTGTAGGCATAAGTAATAAATAGCTATGTAGTGTCAATATCAAGCTGTTATTTTTATCACTATCCCAGGTCATATAAAGTGGTAACTGCATGAATTTAGCAACAAAGGCCTTGCAAGAAAATTGCAGAGTAATAAATGTTATCTGTTACAAAGTTTATTATACAGAAAATATAATAAATACGAGTATATGCAGAGATAATGTTTGTACAAAATAAATAAGAAGTAAATGAATATGGAAATTTATCATAATATTCCAAAATACTTTGGAAAATCCAAAACTGCACGCCTCATAATCTTCATTTTTCACAATAAAATTGATTATATGATAAGTAACTAATAATGTTTTGGTTTTACTAAGTAGTTTTCAATAAATCACATAGCGCTAATTTCAAAAAGTACTAATGTGGGTTTCATGTCTTATACGCCATCTAGCGCTAATTTTAAGAAGTACTTCTATATTGGCCAAGCTCTGTCATTTTGCACGGCGCCATCTGGCAATTAGTAAGAACAACAATCCATGAGTTTACATATATACCTGCATAAGTGCATATAATATATATAAACATGTAAAAAATTGAATAATTTATTAAACTGTAAACAAAATCAATTTAAGAAAACAAAAAGACATTGCTAGTTTCCTTACAAAAAAAGCAATATTGTGGTTCTATATATATAAAAGCAACTGAATACATCTAAAATTGCCACTTGCGACATCTAGGGCTGCATTTGACAATATCTCTTTTACTTTAAAACAGTGACATCTATCAATAGAAAATTGCAACTTTGGACAATATTATACGACTTATTTAAAAATCAATGAGTTCAACAAGAAATCTCTAAACCATTTATCTTGCTAACTTGGTTGCTTTATAATTTTATACTTTGTTCTAAGTGAAAACACCGTGACGCCATGGCCACGCAAAAAAAATTGTGGAATGTAAAGTATGATTTCTTCGTGTTTTATAAAGTTGGTGTGTTATTATTTACGTATGTCGGTGTGTTTAGTGTTTTTAATTATTGTTATGGATAAAATAGTTATTATACTTGACAAATATCATCAGTTCGTCAAGCAAAGGTAAGAACTTTCTTTTAACAAAAAACAATGTACCGGCCGGGCGAACGGCGTTCTGTTGACGATAGTAAAACCACCGGTGGCTAATGCGTAGGTACGTAAAAAGGTAGTTAGTTCTCATGAAAGGCGCTGGTTTTAGTGTCGCGTCGAGCGTAAATGCCGTAAATATTCAGTATTTTTTTGTTTATTTAATAACAATTAAACCACATCGAATCAGAACGTGAAAAGTAATAGGGCTCTATTCCTAGTCATAATAATTCGTAAACGAAAAAAAGGACTCGATTAATTAAGTATTTTGGTCGTTATCGTGTTAACATACATTACCTACAACTCACGGACGTCCAAGCCAAATTTTTTTCAAACAGTTTTTAACTAGTCTAAATAACAAAAATGGCATTAAAATATCATGAGTGTTAAAAATAGTGTTTGTTCTTTATATGTGTGTGTAGATATTATTTTACAAGTGCAATATATAATAAATAGAGACATTTTATGTTTGAAAAATCAGCTGTGCAATGTCAACCGGGAGTAGAACCCACCTCAACGCTTCGCTTATGAGGCGTAACGCTTCGCTTATGAGGCGTGCAACATTACAAGATGTGCTCATAATTGATATAATCCATAATTATAATTATTTTCAATATGAATAATTAATGTGTGTAGGATTTGAAAGTAATTGTAACCCATTGTAGTCTATCCATTCTTATGATAATATTAAATTTATTCAATGAATAAAATATATATTTTTTATAATACTTATTTATGGATCAATAAAAACCACATTCAGTTGAAGTTACTTTTTCTATAATTATAAATATTGCGTAAGTAATTAAATTGAATGCTACATACTTCTAAAGGTCGACTACATTTTAACACTCCAATTCATATAAAATAGCTGAAGCTTAAAAAATAAACGAGAGTTTGACGTCGAGCTATAAAATATATTATCATGTAAGTTGTGTTGGGATTGAGTGAAGCCCGTCACACACGTAGCTATAATAATATATGTATTAATATAAATCACAACAAGGCATATTACGATATATTTTCTATACAAATTTTCGAGTGAACGCACATGCAGCTATAATAATTTTTATAACGTCACTTACTTGTATCATAATTTATATTACAGTATGGTATATTAATATATATTATAGCTACGTGTGTGACAGGCTTATAAGTATTCATTATTATGTTTCCTTAAATTAAATGCGTTCCAACAGAGGGCGTTGGTCGTTAAGACAAATGTGATAAGGAGATTGGGTATGTCTAAAAGATAGTACTGTAGCTCAGTGGATTAGAGCACTTCCCCGGATAGGAAGGGACGCAGGTTCGATTCCCGCCTGTACTAAAATACTCTTTTTCCTTAATCACAAATTATAATTTGTACTTTAAGAGTAGCTGAGCATGTCAAGTGCTACAATATAGATCAAAATGTTTAAAAAAATCACGCCATCAAATAGTATGAATTTTAATTGCAAAATTAAACTTACTATATTGGATTAATGCATGTAAATGCGTTCCAACAGAGGGCGTTGGTCGTTAAGACAAATGTGATAAGGAGATTGGGTATGTCTAAAAGATAGTACTGTAGCTCAGTGGATTAGAGCACTTCCACGGATAGGAAGGGACGCAGGTTCGATTCCCGCCTGTACTTAAATACTCCTTTTCCTTTTCCTTAATCACAAATTATAATTTGTACTTTAAGAGTAGCTGAGCATGTCAAGTGCTAAAATATAGATCAAAATGTTTAAAAAAATCACGCCATCAAATAGTATGAATTTTTATTGCAAAATTATACTTACTATATGGGATTAATGCATGTAAATGCGTTCCAACAGAGGGCGTTGGTCGTTAAGACAAATGTGATAAGGAGATTGGGTATGTCTAAAAGATAGTACTGTAGCTCAGTGGATTAGAGTACTTCCCCGGATAGGAAGTGACGCAGGTTCGATTCCCGCCTGTACTAAAATACTCTTTTGCCTTAATCACAAATTATAATTTGTACTTATTAAAATCAGTTTGACTTGTCAAGAAAATAGTAATTATACCTAATGTCATTAGTTTGAATTAGTTCCCAAATATCTCACACTGTGTGTAGTCTAATGACTTACGCGAGAAATGTTAATAAACTGTATCTCTTATTATAAAGACGAATAGTGTGAGAATGTTTTTATTCAATGTCAGTCGTAGTAAAATGAATACACATTTTAGAAACACTACTGATGATTCCATTACTTATTTTGAATAATAGAGAAACATAATCTTAAAGTATCTACGCAATGTACTCGTATTTAACTATCAAACCGCTACATAATATTTACCTGTATTCTGAGAACGATCTCAAACTACAATGTACCTTTGTTTAAAAAAGTTCATAATTATTTTTTTATTTAAACATGCAGATTACCAGATACCGGACTTTCAAGTGAAATGTATTAACACTTTACTAGCAAAAACATTTGTACCCATTCATTTTTGATGTGAGATATTTTGAAAGTAACAATTGTTTAAAAAGATACAAAGACTTGTTCTATCAAACATTTGTTGAGAAATAATGCTAATTTCTTTTAGTACAAACTGTTTTACATTGAGTTTAACTAGCTACAATAACACAAAAAAATATGAATAATGAATGCTAATTTAAATATTGAATACTAGATGACCCGGTGAACTTCGGAACCTACAATTAATTTTATCAGCGATTTCTAATCAATCTGCATCATCTAACGTTTGAATTTAGATAGGTTATTAAATGAAACTTACTTGTAGGTAATTTAAATGAATTACAAAGAATAACAATAGCTGCCATTTTGTCGTCTGTTAGCCAAAAGTCAGTTCATAATCCAAGGTGATTCCCATACAAAGCATGACTGTTATTTTCGATTTCACATTTTCACACTTTGTGTTTAATGTACATGGCTAAGCATGTCAAATGCTAAAAATATATTATATAAAAAGATAAAATTTTTTATAGGGCTGCGTCATTATTAGGCAAAAATCTTAATTGTAAAATTAAGTTTACCTATCGGTATAATGTATGAAAATACATCCGACAGATGGCGCAGGCGTCACCCAAGACGTTAAGTATGCATGTGTTATCGAGATTAGCAGTCGGGAGCAATTGTCACGATTGCTGAATTGGCAAAGCATCTGGACGGTATCCAGGAGATGCAGGTTCAAATCCTGGTCGTAACTGTTATTTTCGATTTCACATTTTGTGTTTAATGTACATGACTAAGTATATCAAATGCTAAAAATATATATAAAATTCCTAAATGATCCAGCCATTTTTGAATTTTAACGAGTCTAACGTACAGCAATTGATTTTATACGAGTATACATAGATAACTCTACCTTTTTTTTTGTTAAGGCGGTAAAAAAAATGCCGCACGCCCCGTCGTTCGGGACAACAGACAGGGTAGTGGCCCGCACTCACTAAATAAACCCGCTGTGTTTCGTCTCTCCGCCTGTATTGACGGACCACTGGACCTGTGTTACATTGCTTCAGTGGTCCGCCGGCGGCTTACCCTTTCGGGTACCCTCTACTGAGCGACGCATCCGCACATGGAGCGTCGCACCTTCACGGGAGGCCTTGCGGGTGGCGGACGTTCCCCGGTCCATCCACCCGCAGCCTCAGCTAGGGCGGCATGAGGCGCAAGTATCTGCGCCTGTGCCTCCTCGGTTGCTGGCGGCGGCAGATACTTAATCTGGGCCTACACCCCAATCTGGACCCCGTCCACTGTGATCGAGGGGCCAGCAGGTGGCCGACGTCGGGGCCCATGGAAAAGTAGGGCCTCCGACTTGTCCAGGGCCACCCTAAGCCCCAGCGCCCCGATCCTCCTGACCACCTCCGAGGTCCCTAAGGTGGCCATGAACGCCGCTTCCTCGAAGTTTCCACCCCGGGCCACGACCAGCGTGTCATCCGCATAGCAGATGACCGCCAGCCCGGGGGGGAGCCGACATCGAACACCCAGTCGTAACCGATGTCCCACAGGAGCGGCCCCAGGACCGACACCGCACGACATGGGTCTCATTACAACGTCCCCTATGCGGCTCTTATAGACGACGCTGCGGCCCTTTAGATAGTCCGCCACCAGCCGCCTCAGGTATACAGGCTCCCCGTGATACCGGAGCGTCTCCCTGATGCAGCTGTATGGCAGACTCGACCACCTCGGTGAGGAGGCCGGGCTGAAGGGTCTCTGTGAGGGGAGGGCCCTGGATGCGGAGCTTGTTCAGCGCCGCACGGTCCCAGGGGTCACGATTGAGACCGTCCAGCATCTCCTGCCTTTTCTCAGTTTTGGCGCGGTAGATGGCCCTCTTGAACTCGGCCCGCGAAGTGCGGTATGCCTCGTAAAGCTGGCCCTCCCGCTCCCCATCGCGGTTGCGCGGGTGTAGGACCTCCGGGGATAGATAACGACTTACAATTTGTTTTTGAACATACTAAGCTCTTGTCCGCGACTCCATCCGCGTGGACTTCAGAATTTAAATATGTACATCACTTTACGGCGCACTAAATGATCTATATGTAAAAATAGTTATCCTACGGGAACAAAATCATTTTTCCAGAATGAAAAGTATTATATACTTTTCATTCCGGAAAAATGATTAAAGGGACATCCCTTTCTGGGCTCCATCCATCCATCAGACTGTCAACGTCCACTGCTGGACATAGGCCTCCCCAAGAGAAGGCCACAACGAGCGGTCCCGTTATGGGGATAATGCCGTAATCGCCACGCTTGGCAGATGGGTTGGCGATCGCAGTGGATGTTGTTAATACTCAGAGGAGTGCTGCTGCCCACTCCCTCGGTATTCCCTCAGTCGGCTCTTACGACTCCCGGGGATAGAGAGGGGTGGGACAATTCTAAAGCCGGCCCCACACGACAAAGTAGAGGTGTAGAATAGACCTTATAAATTCCTAATCAAATATGTAGCCTAATGAGATTGTGAATTATTATTTAAATAGCTATAGAAGATTCATTACTTGTTGCCGTACAAAATGTAAGTACAATAAAGATTTTCGAATTTGAAACATTAAAACAATATACGCACTCGTGTTATTTCGTTTAGAAAGTTTTAAATTCGAACAAAATTCACACGCACATAATTAAATATTATCTGTTCAAGTGTCTGCATGAAATATCTTTTAGTTATTACGAAATGAATAAATGTCATATTGTTTTAATAAAAGATATATTTATCGTATATTTAATCATACTTTTAAAATTTTAGTAGATTTATATCTTTATAATGCTTTATTATATTTGCTATTGCAATTCTGTATCATTGTTCCAGTGAGTTTATAAACATAAACTAAGGTTCCGAAAATACGAGTTTTGAAGTTTTCGAGATTAATTAAGTTCATCAAATTAGGTTATATTTTACGTGTTTGTACCTACAATTATACAAATATGTTTTTTGCGTTTTTATCAAGATTTTCCGTACCTATATAATGTGACATAAATGAGCCGTCACGGGACCTCTCGCAGATGTGAAAACATCGATTTTCTTTTTTTCTTCAAATATTGTTCGAGTCTTATATAATTCTTGGTGATCGCCCTCTCGTTATCCATAGATGAATTAAAACTGTTATTGGCTTATTGATTGACATTATACTTCCTAGTTACATGCTTTTGTCAACAAATGACGTTAAAAGCAATTAAATAAATTTACTAACAGCCGGTTTTGGCCTCCCTCCGTATTAGACGTTTTCACATCAAAAATAAATCGCCTTTAGAGGGCAAAGAGCTACACAAACGTACAAGTAAACAGTCCTGTAGGAGCTAACTTGATACATTATTTTTATGGTTCACACAAACACGTAACAAAACATATATGTGACTAACAAAGCTATATTGTAATTATGAATATAGCCAAGAAAACTGAAGCCGTACGATTAAAGAATAATTATCGCAAAGAAAATGGCAAGGGGATGAGCTTGTACGATTTGGGTAAAACAGCACGATGTTCGCTTACGGTTGTCTACCAATTATAAATTATAAATTTGAAGAAAAAGTTGGTGGAAAAAATAATTAACTTCGAATAGTTGAACAGATTTTATTTATATACCATTATTGTTCCACTATAGGGCACGGTTCTCCTCTAAGATTGAGCAGGCTGTAGCCCACCACGTTGGTGCGGTCCCTTTCAAACAAATAAAAAAATTAAAACAAAATCCATTCAGCTGTTTGGAAACTATGATGATGGAAAGTAAAATTTATTTAATTTTACTTGTTGTTCCATTTGAACTAACATATTCCATTTGAGTTAACATAAACGATTCAATGATCAGTAAAGTTAAGTATATTATTATTGTCATGGGAAAAATAATTAATAATCTAAAATTTATTATTTTGTAAAAAAACATGCTTTAAAACAATTTTGCTTTACTAATTAGCTTTTAATGTAGGTAAATAACAAATTATTAGTGAATGTGGAAAAAGAGAAGTTTTATGCGAGTTCCTTTCAATCCGGGGAAGTGCTCTAGACTGCTAAGCCGTCAATATGATGTGGAGATTAGGAATGGCCGACGGTCAGTGCGATGGCTTAGCGATCGAGCACCTCGCCGGATTGGAAGGGACGCAGGTTCGTATAGCGCCCGCTCTAAATTTCTCTATTTCCACATTCACAAATAATTTGTTCTTTAAAGTATCTGAGCATTTCAAGGGCTAAAATACAGATCAAAACGTTTGTAGGTAGCAAAATTAGGCTTCCAGAAAATATTTGTGGTGGTTCTTTGAACTCATTATAGCCCTATATTTGTTACAATATTCTCGTCCTCGGGCAAAGCTTAGCTTATATTGTTGCTCCTGTGACCATTAACGGTCTTGTTTATGTCCAAGGTAATTAGAATGTACCTAGTTATTTTACTGTAAAAAATATGTGCTATTTCATTTAATGTGTGCATTTGTTGTAGGTAAATACCTACCTCGTTATTTTACAACGTCTTGTATATACCTAGTGATAATAATCAGTGAATAATAATATATATTATTCGTAATTATTAATTTCTTATAAATATCTATACTATTCTTTAAACTGTAAACGAGCTGGGTACATTAAAGCTTTATGAGAAAATGACTCTATTAGGCGTGTATAAACTCAAAACATATTTTTTGGAATTCTTGTTTGTCCGATTATTTATTCGCGCATTCCGCAGAAACCACTGAATAGATTTTGATTGTATAGCTCTTGACTGAGCTAAAAATGGTATGCGTTTTATCCCGCTACTATACTGAGAACCTGAGAAAAACCCTAAAAACTAGCTTAAAGCAAACGCTAGTATTTAGCATAAAAATAAAATGTAGGAGTCTTCAAATCAGGACAAATTGTAGGAAAAATAAAAAAATTACACGTGAACCGACTGTTACTTATACATTTGACAGCCTCATCGAAATAGAATTCTTTTCCTTGCAAAAACTTGTCCAAATTCCGGAAAAAGTGGTAATCTGTTGGAGCAAAGTCCGGGGAGTACGGTGGGTGTTGGAGAAATTCTATCCATCCATCAGTCTTTCATCGTCCACTGCTGGACATAGGCATCCCCAAGAGAACACCACAACGAGCGGTCCCGTCATGGGGGATAATGCCGTAATCGCCACGCTTGGCAGGCGGGTTGGCGATCGCAGTGGATGTTGTTAATACTCGAGGGAGTGCTGCTGCCCATTCCCCCGGTATTCCCTCAGTCGGCTCTTACGACTCCCGTGGGTAGAAGGGGGTGGGACAATTCTAAAGCCGGCCCCACACAGCCAAGGAGAAATTCTAATCTACTCTAATTTAGCGATCGTCTGTTCTGCAGTGTGTAGTCTAGCGTTGTCCTGCAGCAGCAGTGGGCTAGAGCAATTGACCAGTCTCGGTTGTTTAATGTCTAGATTTTCCATCATGGTTTGCAATTGTTGACAATACCGATCTACCGTAATTGTCTGGTTAGATCTTAGGAAGCTGTAGTGGATGACACCAGCACTGGTCCACCAGACACTTACCACCTTTATCTGATTCAACTTTCGCTTTGGGCAGAATTTGGTCGGTTTTCCTGGGTTCAACCATTGTAATGAGCGTTTCCGATTATGCATGATCCATTTTACATCATAAGTAACGATACTATTCAAAATTCCCTCGTTATTGTGATAGTTGAGTAAGTGCTGCGTTACACACTCGAAACGTGTTTGTTGGTTTGCTACAGTCAATTAATGCGGTAGGTACCCCTTTCGAGGTTTTTCACTTTTCCAATTTATTTTAAGTGAATTAAAACCGAAGCCTGCCGCTAACTCTGATGTGGCTTGCGATGAATCTGCTTCCACGATCACTTTTAATTCTTCATAGTCAACTAGGGTCTCTGGCCGTCCACGGGGTTTGTTCCGTAGGTCAAAATTTCCAGAACGAAAATGTACCGTTTTGCCTTTTACGGTAGCTTCCCTATATACATTATTTATCCTTCGAGATATTTCTATATTTGTAAATAATATGATATTTTAAGTTCTGCAGATTGTGAATAGAACGATGTCAAAGAAAAATCAAATGGCACGATAACAAAAAAAATAATTGCTAAATTGGAAACAGATAGACAAGCGTTTTTATTTAGATATTTTTATATATATATTTTTAGCATTTGACATGCTTAGCACTATACATTAAATACAAAGTAAAAAAAAATTTGGAATTCCTAACCAAACGATAATATTTGAGATGAAAGTGGCCAGTTTGACAAAACACCTTTTTCATTATATAATGACCTAATAGATATATAGATCACTTAAATCAAAAGATCACTAACTAAAACCATAACGAATAGTAAAATCGACACATTGTAGGAAATTACGGGGGGACCGTGTGGCGTCGTTGGTCATTCTGAGGGGTCTGGCACAATGACTTGACTCTAAGGAAGTAAGGCTAAGAATCAATACCTATACTCATAGGGAATCCAAAATAAACCTCATACTATAATACCACCCAAATGTTATACATTATGTCTAATATACTCATAACTAGCACAAAGAATCGACACCTGGGTGAGTCTGTGATACTAAACTCTAAATTACATAACATAATTATGCAAATATATTCATCAAAACATTAGGTATAAAATAACGGTTCGCCAGTTTGTACATCAGTTACATAACACAACATGGTACAAATAAGGTCGCGTTTATGGTAATGCCTTACAATCACCGCGCCAGATAAATCTTTGAGTGCACGAAACAAGCTGAATAATTGTGTCACAAGCACTAGTATCCTATTTTAAATATATTATTATGACTGTATTCAAATAAGTACAGTAAAACATTAATTATGCAAGTCTTTAAGTTCCGTTTGTGGGAAGGTTGTGAGCTTGCTTGGTTATTTATGTATCTGATCCATGATCGAGTCCAGGGTCGTGCAAAACTGCCAGCAACATAAGAGCCAGGAATTTTGCCCAGTACACACCCACGGGTCGCCAGCTCTGTTTAAGTCCCACGTAATAGGGGGCGAGCACAATTTTCCAAACTCCGGGTTAACTGAGAATTTTTCTTTTTACTTAAAAGCTCAATAACACTGCCCAAACCCGGGGATCGAATCCAAGACCTCATGATTTTTGCTCCACTGTTCAGCACCGGTGTATTATCTATGGGCATTGATCTCCTCTCAGGGTGAGAGGGGTTTAGGTCTGAGTCCATCACGCTATCCAGTGAGAGTGGGCAAACTTCAAAAGCTATAGAGAAAATCTTTCAGAAATGTAGGATTCTTCCATTAATCTATAAAATTGAATTAGGTAAGAAATCGAGGCGAAATTTTGTATAATATATAATGTTACTTAAACGTATAGCATTTATTTCACATTAATTTTATAAAATAGTTACCACTTTTAACTGCGCGCGTGAGTGTAATGACACTATTCAGAAAGAATGAGAGAAAAAGAGACAGTCAATGAGTTTTCAAAAGAGATTTTAGTATTATTAGGCATGTTGATACGTTGTGAGCGTTGCGGCTGTTCGCGCGTCAAACAACGCTAAAATAAATGAGTGCAGGAAAGCACAATCTGCACTCCTAAGAGTGCACACTTTTAGTGTCTACTTGTAGATCTTCTTTTTCTATACGGTTTTTTCACAATATTTTCCTTCACCAAGCAGTGACAATTTGTAAGCAAATAAGCACATGCTTTTGATATTTTTATATATTTTTTTAGCATGTCAAATGCTTAGCCATATTAATTAATACAAAGTGTGAAAATGTGAAATCGAAAATAACAATCACGAGTAGGATTTGAACCTGAATCTCCTGGAATAGCGTCCCAAATGCTTTGCCAATTCAGCACACAAGACGTTAGAAATATTTGATGGCGCGATTTTTTAAACATTTATGATCCGCACTTGACATGCTCAGCTACTTTAAATAACAAATTATTTGTGAAATTATTCCCAATCTCCACATGGTCGTAAAGACAAATGTGATGTGGAGATTGGCAAGCAACACCACGTCTATATGGTAAGTCTATGTCGCTATGGTGACCGCTTACCATCATGCTTGTTTGCCACCCACATAGTATGTGGGTGTAAGTAAGCCTATAAAAAAAAAACAATAGACCAACTACTTTCAAGTTTACAATATTATAAGTAAAGCATTACTAAGGTATATTCTTAAAGCACCTACGTAAGTATTTAAAATGTAAATATCTTGAGTAGCATTTTACTATGTACAATATACGTAGCACAGTGAATTAGCGCAAACGCCCATAAATTGTCGAATTGTTACCACGTTTTATATTTCGGCAACTTGTTACAAGTAAATCATAGAGTGTGAATGATGAAACGAATAAACGAAATTATACGCTCGGACGTTTCACTTTGAAATTCATAGACGTAATATGTCTATCTATGTCGGCTCAAAAGAATTTATTTCATAAAAAAATTACATGTATGTTACAAAGTAAAAAGTATTTAAGATCTATCTTGTCTTTATTTATGTCACTTTATTTTAGAAATAGATTATTATAAAAAAATATTACAGTACAACGTAACTATATATAGGTTGGCCATGTGGGGCTGGCTTTAGAATTGTACCACCCCTCTCTACCCACGAGATTCGTAAGAGCCGACTGAGGCAATACCGGGGGAGTGGGCAGCAGCACTCCCTCGAGTATTAACAACATCCACTGTGATCGCCAACCCACCTGTCAAGCGTGGCGATTACGGCATTATTCCCCATGACGGGACCGCTCTTTGTGGCGTTCTCTTGGGGAGGCCTATATCCAGCAGTGGACGTTGAAAGGCTGATGGATGGATGGATGGACATATAGATAATAATCTAAAGACCGACAAGACACCGTTTACCAGAAAAATATTTGATTAGTATTTTTTTCATTTATTTCTAGCTTTACTAATCCAAGTAGTTACCAAATATTGCCTATTAAACTAGGCTACGTCACTAACTAGGATAGAGGTAATTAATCAATGCTTTAGCTCTGAAGTTACCTACCAAGTTGATCGAATTCTGGTAGAAGTAGAAAACTACATGAGGGAGAGTTCTCAATCCTTGGTTTTACAAATTAAAGATCGTCTGTTGGTTATTGTGAGCGTTCCTAGATGTCGATGTGCAGGACTAGTGCGAGATGGTATAAGTGATTGACCAAATCTGGGTGGAGATTTTCTCTAGTGTTTTAAACGTATCTATATACTATTATTTATTTATTTATTTACTCTACATCCCTTATAGCTATTTTACAATCTATACTATTATAAAGCTGTAACAGAGCTGTGTCTGTACATTTAAGATATTATATTTGAGAAAAAATAACTGATGTAATAGGCTATATAGGCGTGTCTAAACGCAAAACGATTTTATTTAGAATTTTTGTCTGTTTGTCTGTTTATCTGTTTGTTTGTTCGCGCATTACGTAAAAACTACTGAACGGATTTTGATGCATTTTTATTTGATAGCTCTTGATTAGACTTAACAACTGGTACACATATTATCCCACTACTATAAATATCGGGAACCTGAAATATAACCCAAAAACTAGCTTTTGGCAGTGGCGGAGCCGCGGGCAAAGGCTAGTAATATTATAAAGCTGTAACGGAGCCGTTTCTGTACATTCAAGATATTTGAGATAAAAATATTTTTGTCTATTACATTATTGTAATAGAGGCGTGTCTAAACACAAAACAATTTTTTTTAGAATTTTTGTCCGTATGTTCGTTCGCGCCTCACGCAAAAACTACTGAATGGATTTTGATGCATCTTTTTTATTTGATAGCTCTCGAGTAGACTTAAATACTTACTCCAAAACTGCACGCCTCATAATCTTCATTTTTCACAATAAAATTGATTATTTCATAAGTAACTAATAATGTATTGGTCTTACTGAGTAGTTTTCAATAAATCACATAGATAGCGCTAATTTCAAAAAAAGGTTAACGTGTTTCTCATGTCTTATACGCCATCTAGCGCTAATTTTAAGAAGTATTAATATATTGGTCTATAGGAGTAGTTCTACAAAATAAGGTATAGGCTATAGCGCTGGTTTTGGTGTATCACTGTGCCATCGAGTCGAGCGTAAATATTCACAATTTTTTTGTTTATTTAACAACAACTGAACCACATCGAATCAGACCGTGAAAAGTAATAGAGATCTATTCGTAATTATACTGAAGTTAACAAGAAAAAAAAGACTTGATTAGTAAAGTATTTCGGCTGTTATCGTGTTAACTTACATTACCTACAACAAACGGACGTCCAAGACAGAACTTTTTTAAATAGCTTTTTTTAACTAGTTTAAATAACAATAATGGCATAAAAAATATCATGAATGCCAAAAATAGTGTTTTTTCTTGATAAGTGTGTGTATATATTGTTTTACAAGTGCAATATATGATAAATAGAGACATTTTAAGTTTGAAAAATCAGTTATTCTGCATAAAACGAGAGTAGTACCCACCTCAATGCTTCGCTAATGAGGCGTGCAAAACTGGTATACATTTTATCTTGCTACTACTTATATCAGTAACCTGAGATATAACCTAAAAACTAGTTTTGGCTGCGGCGGAGCCGCGGGCAAAGGTTGGTCTTTTATAAAACATTAGAGAGTATGAGATATACGATACAAGAGATACGATATAAGAGAGTATACGATGTGATTCATTGTATCAAGGTATAATGAATCACATCGGCATTAAATTATCGAAAAAAAAATGATAATTTTCTAGCATAGTTGTGAGGGTGCATAGGCATAAAATGCCCTTACTTAAAGGCCAAGCCTTACTTCCTTACTCCTTTTTTCCTTTATTATGATTGTTACGCTCTAACGCTGTGACTACTGAACTGTTCATCATGAAATTTTGCATGCATATAGTCTGTAGCCGAGAAAAGGACTTAGGTTTTTATTCGGCAAATATAAATGATTCTCTGGGATAGCTATTTTTATATAAAGATTTAATGTAATGTACATTGATGTATATATATTGTGAAGTCCATACGGACAGAGTCACGGGCAGAATTTTGTATGTGCACAAAGGAACGGAAGCTCGTCACAAAGCGCATATAGTAATTTTACATAAAGAGCACGGTTTTTGTCATAGAGATGTCTATAAATAAACCAATAGTTAGTTATCTCTGAGTCAGACGAAACAGAGTTTACGGTAAAATCGTTATACCCTAACAAAAATAATAGTTGCAACAAAATATATTTTCTCTCATCACCATTTTTTTAAAGGACAACATCGTGCACTAGGGTATAATCCTTGTATCGCGGGGGACTTTACAAACATACAATCTCACGGACACAAAGTACACCCAGACTCAGAACAATCAATTGTGGATTATACAAAGAGTTGTTCTGTGTGGAAATCGCACCCACAACACTCGACCCGGCCTCCCCAGTATCTACATCACTCTACCATCAGTGCAGTCAAATTTTCCTAGTCTAATCCCAAGCTTCGTTAGAGTACCAATATCTTTGGTTTAGCTGATCCATCAGTATTTACACGCTGTAACTGCCTATCTGACATCCACGTATCAACTAAGGGGACAACTCACGACCTTAGAACAAGACCGGTGTCAGATTTTTTGTCTAGGTCTCGTGACAACTTGTTACGACTGCCAAAATTTTATTTCACAGCTGAGACCCACTTCTTAACGTGCCTTCTGAAGCACGAAGAAGGTCAGGTGTTCATAAACAGGTGTCACTATTTGGTCACCCATCTGATGCTAGGCTTAACCTTGCTGATCGTCCGAGCGGCAAGTGCTCAACTAGGCTACGACCTCTTTAATAATATCTCTAATGCTTTAAAATAATCATGTTTAGCGGAAGTGCGTTTTTATATCTATACTAAACATTATAAAGAAATTATGTTTATAAGTTTGGTTGCCAACTCCAAAAAGGATTCATCCAATTTTATAAATTCTTTCACTTTATTTAGAACGATCCTTGAAAGTGTCATAGGCTTATTACATTATTATCTCTATAAAATAAAAGGGCTTTTCGTGACGACAATTATGCTAGGTATACAGTTCGACGAAAGTCGAACCCACATACTTGGCACGAGTATTTAAACAAACGGACTAAGAATAAAAGTATCACCACCCCATTCTTTCCCACGGGTGTCGTATGAGGCGACTAAGGGAAAGAAGTAATGATCACCTATTGCATTACTGGTGGTAAGGCTGGGTACCAAGTGGGAGTACTCACTTGCTATCGGGCCCGAGCGGGTTGGTACCACCATCTCCCTTGTGACCGGCCATGAAGCACATTGTTGCGTTTTGGTTGTAGCAGGAGATAGTCGTTTATTCTTTCACTAGCCGTTTCCCGCGGCTTCGCTCGCGTAAATAAATGAATACGAGTATAGGTTACTGCAAAAAAATGAAAAACTATGTTCCACGTGAATGAAGTCGCGGATTGCACTTACGAGTAGTTATCAAAGTTTGTTACTTAAACTTTATATAAGATAGCTGTTACCCGCGACTTCGTCCGTGAGTAATTTCATAAAAATAAATAAAGCAACCCTTGAAATTGTCGGTAATACAGTGCAACGGTATTACAGTACTCGGGGTTGGAACTTCATTACTGAAATGCTAGATGGCGTTGAAGTTGCTAGATTTTGAGATTTAGTGACAAACAATTATTTTTTTTGCGTATTTTTTTTAATAAAAAGTATCCTATGCTACTTCTAATACCTTCGAGAATATGTGTACAAAGTTTCATGATGATCGGTTAAGTAGTTTTCACGTGAAAGCGTAACAAACAAACTTACATTCACATTTATAATATTAAGTAAGTATGAAGTATGATTTCATATCTGTGAAATGAAATGGTGAGCAGCGGCGGTCCATGAGCGACGGTAACCATTTACTATCAGATGGGCCGTGGCTCGTCTGCCACCACATACAATAAAAAAAAAACCTAACCAAAAAAATAATGGCATAGTTCATGCGAGCGGAGCCACAAGTACAGCTACAACATAAAACACTAGTACATATTAATAAAAAATATTAAAATACAATACCAATAAAATACCAATTACATCACTAAATCTTATAATAGGAAAACTTTATAGCATTTAATGTTTAGTACTTTTATATGTCAGACGTGCTTATATCCAAAAAAACTCACAATAATCTCATGGTGACCAATATGCAAATAAATTGATAGACGCTTCCTAGTACATAAAATTGATAATTAGGTACGTCAAGGCTTCATTACAAAGACGAAGTTAAATTGGATTGTCGGCCAATGCCACTGTGAAAAGTGTTCTATTTCAACATTTAGTTTTAAAACATAAAAAAATAAAAACGCAATTAAACATAAGTTGAGTGCTTAAAATTATAACCAATATGCATCAATGTTTTTGATTGGCGTTTAAATCGTAAATTCAGAAGTTATTCTTGTAAAGAGTTATCGTACTAATTAGATGCAGCTATTGCGTAACATACTTAAATATTATTTTAAGGATTTTTATAATAATTCTAAGTAGTTACTTCGAAGTAAAAGTAGAATAAGTTTATGTGCTTGATTAGCTCATGTACTCACAAATTTAAAACGAAATGTTTTACGGAGTGATAGGCTACATCTTGTGACCACTGAAGTAATGCAACATAGTACCAGTGGCCCACCAACACAGGCGGAGAGATGGCACACTGCGGGTTTCTTTAGTGGGTGAGGGTCCCTACACTACCCTGTTCGTTGTCCTGAACAACAATACATTTTTCCCCGCCTAAACAAAAAAAAAAAGGCTGCATATTGTAGCACACTCATTTAGGACTCATCCAATACGAAAATTACACCGATATATCAATTTATAACATTGTTATAAGCAAGCATTTTTGTCACTTTAGGTAGGTTACATCAACCACGGAAGGAATGTAAATGGTTCCAGTGGCCCGCTAACAAAGGCGGAGAGACGGCACACGGCGGGTTTATTTAGTGGGTGATGGCCCCACACTACCCTGTTCGTTGCCCCGAACGATGGGGTGTGTGGTTAGGTACATTTTTTCCCGCCTTAACAAAAAAAAAGGTAGGTTACATCAAATAAAATAAAATAGCAGTTTTTTAATCTAAATTTAAACTTACTGTGGGAGTTTAAAACAAATTAATACGTGTCTTAAAACCAACAATTAGCTAGTAACACGCGAAATGTTTAATGAATAAAGTAACTTTTTGATAAATTACGTCTAGACCATAGACAAAGTAGAGGTGGAACGGGTGCTTTATGATGCAAAAGGTCAAGGATAATTCCTTTTCTGTTATTGCCGGTAAACATTTTTCATAATATGTGTAATGCGGAATGCATTATTATTGCGTTACATTAATTTAAGTTAGTACAAAAGTGTTCTAGTCTAGTTTTCCTTTATGATACTATGAAATATCTATAGATCCCTTTTTTGAACAAAAGTATACATCGTACTATTTAATATTGATGGCAGTTAATCATAAACGCAGAGTTACCATTGCATTTAAACTTTTATTACCTAATATGATAAAAATCACGTCGGACCTAGGGTTCCTTTAGAAATTCCTTTAGATCACGGAGCGCGTGGTAGAAAAATTATAATATAATACGCTGGAAAGCGCACCTACTACCTAATTTTGCGAATAGAATAAGCAAACATTTTACTACAGATGTGCTATAAATAAAACAATAACATTATATAATTCTGAGCAAGAATATATTGGAACAAAACGGCTGCTAGCCCAATGTTGCCACACCAAGAAAAATCTCAATAATAAAATTTATCATTTACATTGCATCTCACAATTGCAATATTGAACAAAAGAACCTATGAAAGCTTGTTTGAGGTAGAAAGATCTTCTAAACCGTAAAATTCGATATTTTAGATATTACAGATAAAAATATAATGAGCGGATAGTACCATTATTATTATGGTACCATCATACATATATTGCAAATTATTAAGGCCTTGCATATCTGAGTTCTTATAGTTACACTGCTCTATATTTTTAACTGTTTAAGCAATTTTTATACCAACTATTGCCCTTTCTACAATATACATAACACATTTATCATTATTTATACAACATTGCATTACTTTGAAAGAATTCAAGTTTTAGTATCTTACGCAGAACTAAATGTAACAGAATTTATTGCATATAATATTTCGTCTATTTTAAGTTAATTAAATATAATGACATTAATTTAAACAATTTATAGTTTTAAAACGAAATCACTTATTTCACAAAGCGTATCGGGTCCACGTTATGACACAATCTTAGTTAAACAGTCATTTCAATATAGAGTCTCTGTTATTTTAATATGCATTGGTATATTCAAATTGACTGACCGATTTCATTCGTGTATGCTACTAATATCGGACAAAGTGACTTGATACGAATAATAAAACTATATATTTTTAAATAATAACCTAATCTAACACTTTCTATAGATCGGGTTCGATCCCCGGGTCGGGCAGTGTCATTGAGCTTTTTCGTAAAAAGAAAAAATCTCAGTAGCAGACGGCAATAGGCTCGCCCCCTATTACGTGGGACATAAACATAGCTGGCGAACCGTGGGTGTGTAATACATCTCTGCCTACCCTTTCGGGGAATACAGGCGTGATGACGTGATAGATCTGCCTAACAGAACCATTTCTTTTTCTTAAATGTAACTTAAACTGTATTAGATAACACATAATCTACTCTATTAATATTTATTTGTGTTACTGTATAAAATTGAAAGGGTATCTAATCAAAAATTCAAGTAATAATATATATTTTTATGACACGAGCATCACACGTCTAGACCACTGCACCGGTTACAAAACACACAGTTAGTAATGACCTCAATTGAGCTCTAAGTATGCCGTCTTTGATATTTTGGAAATTTCGTGTAGTTTTGACAGTACTTTAGCATTTTGGTTCATAAATGTTGCGTGGTACTAATTTTTAGTCATTATTGCGATTAGTACAAGAAAATGATGTTGGTGAAAATGGTCCTTTGATTGATACGGTCGATAACCTATTTCGAAATTGAGTCTTACTCAATTCCATAACCTATTTCGGAATGGAATAAGACTCAATTTCGAAATAGGTTATCGACTGAGGTATTTCTCTAAATGTAAAAAAAGGCTTTTATTAATACTTTGATCTGTATTTTAACGCTTGACATAATCAGATTTAAACCTGTGTCTTATCCAATCTGGGGAAGTGCTCTGGACCGCTAAGCTATCACAGACACTTTTATGTGTTTTAAAATATCCCAGTGGATCGTCATCTTCCATTTTAAAGATAAATACTAATAATATATCATATTAATATACCTAATACCTGTTTAAAGGTAAGTTTCGCAGGCTTGGAGCATGATAACTGTATATGTACCTATATGTGTAATGACCGGTTATCCGGTATATTGTTTCATGCAGCCATTCCACTCGGATGAGTAAACGAGCAACCGACTGTATGGATTATTCATTCCCAACCTCACACGCAACTTTCTCAGCCATTTACGTAACAATGTTATAGTTTTTTGGTCAATTATGACTTTATTATAACGGCCTTGGATTGCCTTGCGCGGGCGACACGAAAATGCACACTAGCACAATTGTTTCAAGATATAATACGAGAATAGAATTAGAGTACCCGGTAATACTTCAATACAATGCAGCAGTTCAAGTCTCTGTTAGTCACGCCGATGAAATCCGATTTCTACCAATATAGCTGAAGGATTTCTCCAGATGCCATAGTCTATTATATACCTATTTAAAAAATAAGTATTGTAATAGAGAAATAAAGTGGTTTAAATTTTTACAGTTTTTATTAGGCCTCCCTGTGCACTTTACTGATTTATTCTTACGAATCGTTTCACAAGATTGAATAGTATAACAAAACGCGTATCTGTGACCGTGACTCCAAAGACCTCAAAAAAAAACAAAACGTTACTATTATGGCCAATTAAAATTTAAATAGTGAAATCCCGTCTGGAAACACTGAACTTTTAAACTCAAATAATAGTGTATTATTTATGAAAGCTATTTACACTTGAACTCTTAATATGACGACAATATAAATTATATTTGAACTAATGTAGACTGATAGTAGATTATGAAAGCCTGTGTTATGGTAACTAAAAGAGTGATAAAATATGATGAAAGAAAGAAAGAGCAGAACTTTTTTTTACACTATAGGCTATAGACGCTAGCAACACCAAAGGCAACATTAGCGCGTCGCTATTTCCAAGAATTCCCTATCCAAATCCGGTCTGAAGAGGAGGTAGGAGGTGAGGGGAAAGAAAAGGGTAGAAAGGATGCTAAAGGGAAGATAGGAAGTATAATAAAGAGAGAGGATTTGGGTCTCCGGCACGCTTGGCGAGATTCATGCTGATCTTCTGTGAGAGGATGTACTACCCCCAATCATCTTAGGATAAGCAAGGACCTACCACTATGTATATATAATCAAACATATATATGTACTAGCTGACCCGGCAAACATTGTTTTGCCATATGAATTATTTCTCAAGTATGAAAATATTATTATCTTTTTAATTTTTACTTTTAAAATGTATTTGAAACATTGCGCTCGACGAAACTTGCTATTGAGCTGCTCCCAAGCGGAGGAGTTTGGCAAAACGGAACCCCATTGATCAGCTATCGACCAGGGTTAAAAAACACAAAATGTTATTAAAAAGTAGGGGTTAGTGGTAGGAGGGTAAAAATTTAGGACTAAATGTATTTTTTAATGCCACACCATAAAATTAAGTACTATTTATAATATATTTGACATCAGCAGGTGGGCTAGTTGAAAAACCGCAAAAGTTCTAGTGGAAGAGCCTTAGTCTTTTTTGTTAAGGTGGGGAAAAACGTACCTTACTGCACATCCCTTGGTTTGGGGCAACAAACAGGGTAGTGTGGGGCCCTCACTCACTACATAAACCCGTCCACATGTATTGGCAGAGCTGTGTGACATACTTCGGTGATAGAGCCTTATTATTATTATTATTTTATTGTTTATGATGGCAGACGTGTGACGGCACACCTGATGGTAAATGTCTGTCTGTGTCACAGTTTTAGTGTTTATACTCCTCCGAAATGGCTTGACCGATTTTGATGAAATTTTATATTTATATTCAGTAGGTATGAGAATAGGTTTATAACAAATTTTTATACCTCTAAGTATTAAGGGTAGCTCACCTCAAAAAAATTTGTCTCATTTATTGGATAATTTTTTTTTAGTTACCCTTTTATGGTGTGGCATTAAAAAATACATTTAGTCCTAAATTTTTACCCTCCTACCACTAACCCCTACTTTTTAATAACATTTTGTGTTTTTTAACCCTGGTCGATAGCTGATCAATGGGGTTCCGTTTTGCCAAACTCCTCCGCTTGGGAGCAGCTCAATAGCAAGTTTCGTCGAGCGCAATGTTTCAAATACATTTTAAAAGTAAAAATTAAAAAGATAATAATATTTTCATACTTGAGAAATAATTCATATGGCAAAACAATGTTTGCCGGGTCAGCTAGTACATATATATGTTTGATTATATATACATAGTGGTAGGTCCTTGCTTATCCTAAGATGATTGGGGGTAGTACATCCTCTCACAGAAGATCAGCATGAATCTCGCCAAGCGTGCCGGAGACCCAAATCCTCTCTCTTTATTATACTTCCTATCTTCCCTTTAGCATCCTTTCTACCCTTTTCTTTCCCCTCACCTCCTACCTCCTCTTCAGACCGGATTTGGATAGGGAATTCTTGGAAATAGCGACGCGCTAATGTTGCCTTTGGTGTTGCTAGCGTCTATAGCCTATAGTGTAAAAAAAAGTTCTGCTCTTTCTTTCTTTCATCATATTTTATCACTCTTTTAGTTACCATAACACAGGCTTTCATAATCTACTATCAGTCTACATTAGTTCAAATATAATTTATATTGTGGTCATATTAAGAGTTCAAGTGTCAATTAACATAACCACACTGAAGTATTCGATTACTAGTGACTAAAATTCTCGGTATGCAAGTACCAATGTAATCGATTCATTAAATGGTTCAACGATTCGGTACGATAAAATTATCGACGATTACGAGTATAATGATGGACGACGTAAAATTGTCGGTTTTCAGTAGTTTTTTAGCGGGCGTGGTTAATTAGTTTGCTTAGCTAACGTACTGCTGATAAAATAAGTTACCTATTATTAGTTATGTTTGCATGTTACGTAAGGATAATAAATCTTTCATAATAGCAATTTGATTTAAAATTTGCCTATTATATACAATGTAAATAGTATATTTATATTTACAATGTTTATTCTTGCTTGAAGATATTTTTATCGTTAGTAGATCAAAATAGAAACCAGATATTTATAATGAAGTATCCCTCACGAATTATTTATGAGAATACATAATTTTAATCAAAATATATGATTGAGTGGGAATTGAAACTTGCTTCAGAAATGTAGCACCTACAGTACTGCGCGATCAAATGCAGTAATCAATTCACCATATTGCGGTCAACATGAATATTATTATCTAATATTGTTTGATATCTAAGTTAGATAATCGCAATACCTATGTTTAGTGTTAAAATGTGAAAGCGTGACTATAGGCAAGTTGTCTATTATTATGAAGCTATGCGGTATTGTACATATTAAAAGCAGTTAAATATAATTATGATATCAGCACATATTGTACCACATAGTAACAAAATAGAATAATTATACACTCCATTCACAGACTCACGCTTAGCAGATGGCGTAATGCTTAAAATATGTTCCTCGTATACCAAGTTTTGTAAGTTTAATTTTCAGAGGGAACACATTTTTGGTGCTATCTACGACATAGGAGATACTCAGGTTTTTTCCGGGACGGATGTTACGCACATAGTTTCCGTATTTAAAAAATTATCTAAACATATAATAAAAATGAAGTGCCTGTTATTGTGTACTAAATGTATACGAGAGTATATACCTACGCTACCTATAACAAAACACCAATTTTTAAAGGCGGATTACTACTTTTGTTTTGGAAAAATATAATTAGGATTCTGCACTAAAAAAGAAAATATATAAATTCCACGCGGACGATGTTGCGGGAATCAGCTAATCTTACTAAAGCATTTCGTACGTGTGTACATGTTATAGTTACACGTATACTTGAATCTGTTTATAGTAATAAAAATCTGATTTTAATTAACATATCACCACAGATGTCTTATCTAACTACCTATAAAATTTTATTAAAATCAATTCAGTATTTTTGATATGTATTTTAGCACTTGACATGCTCAGCTACTTTAAAGAACAAAGTATTTGTTAAATTATCAATTCAGTAGTTTTTAGCCATAATTAACGGACCAATATGCAAAAACATTCAATCATCTTTATTCTTTAACTTTTGCATTTACAATATTTTTAGGAAGTAGTATTTCTACTCAGAGGCGGATCTACCTAGGGGCTTTTTGATTATATTTTCCAGGGCCCCGTGGATACAAAGGGCCCCGACCTCGCATTAAAAACAAAAGACTATACCTGCATTGACGTAAAGAAAAATATGCAAAATAAAAAAATATCCAATCATAGATTGGCAACCCTCAGATCAATCATATTATAACAAGTTGCCGAGTCGCTGCAGTATAGCAGCAGTCCTGTCGGCCTGAAGGCCCATCGTCCAGCAGTACGATGGACCTGAAGGCCCTGACCGAATCCGGCACTCGTCCCAGCTTTGGCAGGAGTACCAGCCTTCCCCCTTTCCAGCAGTCAGGGAACCGTCGCCAGGACGCCAGGTACGCGTCGAACAGTCTACTGAGGCGGGGCTCCAGGTGGTTCAGAGCCAGGGCCAGCAATCGGACGGGTATCCTTTTTGGTTCAGGGGTGGTGTTCTTGGGACGAATCCGTGAAACAACCACCGACATGGTGACGGGTGGTTCATTAACATCGGCCTCCCGGACTCTCCCGTTAGTGTGGCCTGAGCATATTGTTTAAATAAGATTTTTTAATATCCTATTTTTTTCCTATACCGTATACCTACATCACTATAAAAACCGTTTCTTGAAAAAATTACAATTAGTTAAATAGATAGTAGGCCATACTACTCAGGGTAGTATTAGCCCAGGGCCCCACAAATTCATGATCCACCCCAGTTTCTACAACACTTGCAATTATTTAACTACACATAATTCCAAAAAATATTTTTTTTAATGTTTTTGTACAAACTGATATATTTCGTCAGCTGTGATGTCATAAGTATTGATGAAAGTTTTAAAAAGTTAAATAAAAGATACCACTTTGACATGCGGACTTGACTCCTACTCATTCATATCATTACTATTGCAAAACTCGAAACTTAAGTAAAACTAACGAAATATATTTATCTCGCACCCACGAAAGATTGAGTAATCTCTTTCTTGGTTTCCATTACAAAGTGGACTACCACAAAAACTATACTCATTTTCAGACCTTGTACTTCATTTGGTATCAAGGCTATAAGGGCTTAATTAACGTGGAAAAGTACCAGACCAAATATTCCGTTGCCAAAGGCAATATAACTTTTTATTAAAGACATAATTCTGCACTTGAGATCAATATCTGTGTCATGGAATACAAAAAATATTCAGAATGACTATTCGTGAAACACAAACATTTAGACTGTGTATCAGAATTGAGTGCTCATCATTCGCCATTAGATCATCTATTTATTTATTATAGGTTTTTTTATTACTAATATTTATCATCTATATAATTAGTGCGAGCGCCGGAGGCCCAAACTTGATAAGGACCTCACACCTCTATCATTCTTCCTCTTCACCTCATATACCTTTCTCTGGCGTACGGTAGCCCGCTTACTGTCACTATCAATCACTCGTGTTGAATAAAACTAAAAATAAGGTGCCTTTGTAATAGGCATAACTTAAAAATGTTTAAAGATTCTGTAAGTATATTGCTTCATAAATAATTTATATGCTTTGAGTGAAGACGTCACCGGCTTAATTGAAAAGAGGTAGCCAACAATTACTATATTTCCTAACGAACGACGAAGAGAGATTCTGTAGCGATACTACTCAAAGAGTGTAAGGCTATCTTTCTTTCGTTATCACCCACATCAATTTTCTTTAAATCCTAATTTGCGACTGCCACTTACTCTCCTTAATATAACTTTGTACACTGAGTTACTCAATACTTGTAAGGTAAAAGTTGAATAACATTAAAAAATGACCATTTAAGAAATATTAGTTTTCGAAACATTGTCGTAGCTCAGTGAGATAAATAAAGTGTAAATAGTTCAGTTTATAACAAGCCTGTTGAAAGGTGCGCTGTGATATATTAGAACAACTTACGGCCAAGTTGGTTTTATGTAAATTAACGTCGTTATCTTACGAATCCATAGATTTATTGTAAAGTAAAGCCTTGCTTTTCTCCTTCAAGTATTTTATGTTAATTTGTTTTATACTTGCAAAACAATTACCAAAATTAAACTGGTGTCAGAATATTTTTTTTTCGGTAGACTTAGTTGACTCAGTAGACAAGAAAAAGAGATAGAGTCCTTGTAATTAAAACGAGACGATATCAGCTGGGTCCACTATTATTCCATAAATATAAATTGCTGTTACCTAAAATGTAATCATTTAACTGGACTGTTACAGGAGGCAAGCCCTGCAAGAAAACATTTTTTATAATATTTATCTTTATATTTTGGGCAAAACGTGTTGATCAAAAGTAATGTGACATTAATATTGATACTCACGATATAGAGCTTTGAAATAAGCTACTTGTTATGTAGCCCAATATCTAATGAATTTACAAGTCGTGTTTGACACGTACTTGACCAATATCTAACTATTTATCTAAAGACGGGTCACACAGTACAAAAATATCTTACGTAATCAACTACTAAAGCACTTTGTGTCTAATGTACAATTTAGTTTTATAGTTTTATGCGATATTCATTCTATACTCTTGTGAAATGTGGAATCCATCCCATCCATCCATCAGCCTTTCAACATCCACTGCTGGACATAAGCCTCCCCAAGAGAACGCCACAACGTGCGGTCCCGTGATGGGGGATAATGCCGTAATCGCCACGCTTGGCAGGTGGATTGGCGATCGCAGTGGATGTTGTTAATACTCGAGGGAGTACTGCTGCCCACTCCCCCGGTATTCCCTCAGTCGGCTTTTACGACTCCCGAGGGTTGAGAAGGGTGGGACAATTCTAAAGCCGGCCCCACACGGCAACAATGGTATGTACCTACGCTTTGTTTATGTTTATGGTAGGCCTTACGTCCATAGGTAGGTTACTTTACTTTGTTTACAAACAACGGACGAACCACACAAGAGCGAATAATACGAAAAGACATACACGTGGCTTGTGTTTATGTAAGTATTTGACATACAATTACAATAACACTTCTCGTTATTGAATTCCAAATACACATTTGGAATGATTTTCAATGTCAGCTAAAGAAAATGCACACACAAAATAAGTTCGTCTTCATGGCAAAATGGGATCAAAGTTAGGCATTTTACTATGATCTGATACTATGTCACATCTACGTTATTGATCTTTATTAGGTCAAAGAAAGTTCAGAAAAACAGCTGATTAGGGTTGCGGGACGCATAATTTTTGCGAAAACTTAGCACATCAAAAATTGTATTAAAATATAATTAATTTCTGACTTCACATAGTCATTAGTGATGACCTAAATAATGTCTGGTTTCGGCCATAGTATATGCATAAAGTTTTGAATTTTATATATCAATATTTCAGCTACGGTATTAAGTATGCACAAAAATCTTTTAGAAAAGCACTTTGAGAAAGAGGTTAATGCTTGACAAAATTACACGTGACGGTGAGTTAAAATGCAATCGCTAAGATTGCATTCTTAACTTATAACACACTAGTTACGTATATTCACTTATAAAATACACTAGTTACGCAAAAGCTTATTATCTTTATTCTACAAAAAAAGAAACTGTCTTTATTGGAAACACAGACGACATAAAATTATCCTTAGCTGTGTCCCCGCCCAGTCCTATAGGTTCCTATTTATAAGGCATCAAAATCTAGGTAGATAGAGACCTATTTGCACACCCTGTGGTTCAAAACTAATGTGAGCTTAGTAATGATACTCATGATATGGAGCTCAGAATAAGCTACTTGTTACGTAGCCAAATATTTAATGAATTTACAAGTTGTGTTTGACACGTACTTGACCAATATCTAACTATTTATTTAAAGACGGGCCCCACACAGTACAAAACCCTGTTACTTAATCAACTACTAAAGCACGTTGTGTCTAATATACAATTTGGTGTCATAGTATTATGCGATATACATACGATACACATTCCATACTTTATCCGTGTGGTGACGGACTAAGAATACAAGTTTCACCGCCCGATTCTATCCCACGGGTGTCGTATGAGGCGACTAAGGGAAGTAAGCAATTATCCTCCATTTCATGACTAGTGGTAGGGCTGGGTCCCAAGTGGGAGTACTCACTTGGTAGAGGGCCCGAGCGGGTTGATACCACCATCTTCCGTGTGACCGACCATGAAGCGCATCGTTGCGTTTTGGCTGTAGCAGGAGATAGCCATTTATTCTTTCATTTCATATCGGTGAAATGAAATGGTGAGCAGCGGCTTGATAATACTCTCGGTATAGTTGAGTCCATGAGCGACGGTTACCATTTACCATCAGATGGGCCGAGTCTAGTCTGCCACAACATGCAATAAAAAAAATTTTTTTAGACCTCTGGTCTCAAACTCACCTTAACGCTTGTGCTATGGGCATCAGCTTACGGATACATATATAACTTTTTTTTTGTAAATACATACATATAATAGATAAGAGACACCCAGACGCAGTACAAATATCTGTGTTCATCACACAAATAATTGTCCTTAGTGGGAATCGAACCCACGACCTCATGTATGGAAGTCGGATACACTACCGACTACGCCACGAGGCCTGTACTACTACTAGTCCTGTGAAATGAGCCCCAAACTTTTTTACGAACTCATGTGCAATGAGCAGAGTAGTCCTCAATATGCCGCGGACCTGCAGGAAGACTATTGAAACTTTATGACATTATTTGAATGGTAGGTATTATAGTACCTACCATTTAAATAATGTAGGTATAGACTCCAGCAAAGGCATCCCGCGAAGGTGCGAAGCTCCATGTGTGTAGAGGGTACCTGAAAGGATAAGTCGCCGGCGGTTCACTGAAGTAATATCACACATCCATCCATCCATCAGCCTTTCAACGTCCACTGCTGGACATTGGCCTCCCCAAGAGAACGCCACAGTGAGCGGTCCCGTCATGGGGGATAATGCCGTAATCGCCACGCTTGGCAGGCGGGTTGGCGATCGCAGTGGATGTTGTTAATACTCGAGGGAGTGCTGCTACCCACTCCCCCGGTATTCCCTCAGTCGGCTTTTACGACTCCCGTGGGTAGAGAGGGGTGGGACAATTCTAAAGCCGGCCCCACACGGCAAATATATAATATCACACAGTTCGAGTGATTCGCCAATACAGGCGGAGAGATCGCACACGGCGTTTTATTAAGTGCGTGAGGGCCCCACACTACCTTGTTCATTGCTCTGAACGACGGGGTGTGCGGTTAGGTACGTTTTTCCCGCCTTAACAAAAAAAAGATACTATAGGTGGCTAGATAATTTTTTGCATAATGAAGAACCATCCGATTTATTGTTATATAACGTAAATATCCTAGAGGTACGATTACATTACTAAACTAAAACATAAACCAGCTTGAATAAAATAAAAGCAATCGTTTTTTCCCTACGTTTATGATTAATTTGACTGGACTCGTACCATTTCGACGAATTAGTTGTAAGCCTTCATAAAAGGGGTGTATCCATGAGACGTATAATTAATGAATTTCGCTTCGTGCTGTAGAAAGTCTAGTAGCAAGGCTGCCTGGAGGTTAACCGGATATTAGTTCGTTTAAAAGTCACTTTTATTATAAAATGTGTTTTAATTGTTAAAGTATTGCAAGTACGGTTTACGTCAGAAGTGTTAGTGTTTAGTGTAGTTTTAATATTACAAGTTGAGGTTATAAGGGTCGTTGAGGTTAAAGTCAATTGAACTTCGGTACGCAATCTTATTCCAAAAATTGTTTAATTATTATTCATTTTTTGATATTATTTACTGACTAGCTGCTATCCGCAACGTGGAATTTAACTCATTTCTTTTTTGTGCTTACTTATTTCTCCAAAATAAAATTATCTCCTTATAATATCAGCTATCAGCAAGTGAAAGTCCCGTCCAAATAGGTCCAGGAGTTCCAGAGTGCCGGAACAAATAAACTGACAAAAACTTTAAAAATTGCAATTTTATTATAGGTAACGTAGGTACTTTTATATGCATTTAGTAAAAGCTGTTATTGAGATATTTTACAAACAAACAATTTTTTATGTTTTTTGCTAGTACGAGTTTTCTACCTTGATGATTCAGTGAAAAACGAGATTGAGTTCATCCTATCGGACAAACGACACATATCAATGATGTCTCAGTGATCAGCAGGCTTAAAACTGGGAGTGATCACTGACTAGTCAGGGGCATCTTGAATATTAGAACAAAAGTCGAGAGGTCGCGCTTGATGAAGTCTACGCTCCGACCAACACCTGCCCAATACCAGAACCCCGAGAGCTTTCAGCTCGAACTACTAAATCGCTTCCAATATCTAGATGAGTGTGAATCAGCGAGCGATATGAACAGCAGGTTCGTGCAAACTGTCCACGCGGTCGGGTCGACTTACTTCAAGGCCCGTCGCGTCAGTAGGACTCGTAAACTCTCGGACCATACTCTCAAACTCATAGAGAGGAGAAAAGAAATGATAGTCCAATCCTCAGCCGAATGGTCCTGCCTAAGGCGGTTAAACAGTCACATCTCCAAGGCTGTGCGCACGATATTCGCCAATTTAATGCTACCCGTATTAAAGAGGCGATAGAGCAGAACCAAGGCTCCAAAGTGTTCGCAAGAGATCTGTCTGTTGGCCAAAGTCAGTTGACTAAACTGAGGACAAACAACGGCACTGTCATTTCTTCTCGAGATGAGATCTTGGGAGAGGTCCAGCAGTTCTATGGACAGTTATACAGATCCCAGAGCCCTGCTATTGGCTTGGCCCAAGACCCCAGATCCAAGCTAACTCGAAACTTTACCGAAGATATCCCGAACGTCAGCCTCTATGAGATCAGAATGGCTCTCAAACAACTAAAGAACGGAAAGGCCTCGGGAGATGACGGAATCACCACAGAGCTTCTAAGAGCAGGCGGAAAGCCGGTCTTGAAAGCTCTTCAGAGGCTGTTCAATTCCGTCGTTTTCGGGGGCGATGTTCGAGAGTCGTGGACCAGAAGCGTGGTAGTGCTGTTCATCAAGAAAGGTGACAGAACCCTCTTGAAGAACTATAGACCCATCTCGCTCTTGAGCCACGTCTTTAAGTTGTTTTCGAGGGCCATTACAAATCTACTTACACGCAGGCTTGACGACTTCCAGCCTCCCGAACAAGCCAGTTGCCGAAAAGGCTATAGTACCATAGACCACATCCACACGCTACAACAGATTATACAGAAAACCGAGGAATACAATCGGCCTCTGTGTCTGGCGTTTGTGGACTATGAGAAAGCCTTCAATTCGATCGAAACTTGGGCGGTGCTGCAGTCCCTTCAGCGGTGCCAAATTGACAATCAGTACATCGAAGTGCTGAAGTGCTTATATAGAAACGCCACCATGTCATTCCGTGTTCAGGACAAGAGTACGAAACCGATCCAATTGCAGAGAGGTGTTAGACAGGGAGACGTTATGTCCCCGAAACTCTTCACCACTGCATTGGAAGATGTCTTCAAGCTCTTGGACTGGACCGGATTCGGCATCAACATAAATGGCGAATACATCACTCACCTACGATATGCCGACGACATCGTAGTCATGGCAGAATCGCTGGAAAACCTTGGCACCATGCTCAATGATCTCAGCAGGGTTTCCCGACTAGTGGGTCTCAAAATGAACAGGGACAAGACGAAAGTCATGTCTAATGTCCATATCATTTCAGCATCGGTCCTAGTCGGGAGTGCGCTTCTTGAAGTTGTCGACCATTATGTCTACCTGGGACAAACAGCCCAGTTAGGTAGGCACAACTTCGAGAAAGAGGTCAATCGACGAATCCAACTCGGCTGGGCAGCGTTCGGGAAGCTAAGGAAGATCTTCTCGTCCAATATTCCGCAGTGTCTGAAAACGAAGCTCTACGACTAGTGTGTGTTACCAGTGATGACATACGGAACAGAGACGTGGTCTCTGAATGTTGGCCTCATATCAAGGCTCAAAGTCGCTCAGCGGGCCATGGAGCGGGCTATGCTTGGTATTTCCCTACGTGATCGAATCCGTAATACGGAGATCCGTAGGAGAACGAGAGTGACCGACATAGCCCACCGGGTTGCCATGCTGAAGCGGCAATGGGCAGGCCACATCGCTCGACGAACCGATAACCGTTGGGGACGAATGATTCTCGAGTGGTGACCACGTATCGGACGGCGCAACGTAAGACGGCCACCCACCAGATGGACCGACGATCTGATCAAAGCTGCGGGGAGTCGTTAGATGCGGTCTGCACAGGACCACTCGTTGTGGCGTTCTCTTGGGGAGGCCTATGACCAGCAGAGGACGTTGAAAGGCTGATGGATGGATGGATGGAGTTTTCTACGAGAACACTCATACTACGTAGACACATATCTTAGCGTATTGTTTTATTTATAGTTCTCCTTATATCCATCTTTAGTTTTTGTACAACCTGCAGGCTTACCACGAACTCTTATTGCGATCCAGTTTAGGACCCAAACTGAACTGAATCGCAATTTCGTACCATAACGTGTCAAAGACGCAATCTTTTGTTTTTTGCCGAATCAGCACATAATTTGAATCGCAAACATGACATCTTTGTATTGAAATTTGTACCATGAACTTACTTAACAACTTAAACAAGATTGCTCAATTAGACATCATGGTACGAAATACAACAACACACCTATTTTGAATTGAGTCGGAATTGAATCGCTAGCTAAGAGTTCATGGTAGGCCTGCTGTTACCATAACACTTTTGGGCTCGAGTGACTAAGAGGGTTAAATCTATCACACTGGACTTATAGGCTATATTTCACCTCACACGCCCAGTGTGAGTTAACAGACTTAACAAAGCCTCAAGAGAATTCCTTCAGGCATGCAGGCTTCCTCGCAATTTTTTCCATCATTAAGCTTTGGTTAGTTTTAGGATATACTGTTACTTAAGCTACTCAAACATCCTTTTTCTAAGGCGACAAATCCTGCCAATATTATAAATGTGAATATGTTTGTATGTTTGGATATTTAAATGTCTGATAATTTGATATGACACAGATGAGAGTTTATTACCTCTATTAACACATACTGTTATCCCAAAAAATTGTATATTCCTATTTTATACCACACCATCCATCCATCCATCAGCCTTTCAACGTCCACTGCTGGACATAGGCCTCCCCAAGAGAACGCCACAACGAGCGGTCCCGTCATGGGGGATAATGCCGTAATCGCCAAGCTTGGCAGGCGGGTTGGCGATCACAGTGGATGTTGTTAATACTCGAGGGAGTGCTGCTGCCCACTCCCCCGCTATTCCCTCAGTCGGCTCTTACTCCCGTGGGTAGAGAGGGGTGGGACAATTCTAAAGCCGGCCCCACACGGTTACCATAGCCTATAGACGCCAGGAATACTAGAGGCATCACTCACATGTTGTAAAATGATGTAAGGTAGAAAGAAAGAATAATAAGCAAAGAGTAAGGATGGACTTTGGACTTGCTATTTTTTTTATGCTAATAATTATTATTGCACTACAGAGTGAAGTATTTATATCATATCGATGATATTTCTGAGATCTACGCAGACGCCAACTAACAAACTACACATACCTCTTAATACATAATCGACTTGATCTATGCACTTACAGTACGTCGGTAGGTCTACCGACACTTGAGCAATTATTAATAATCGTGGGAACTAAATCTATATGTCACAATATAGGATGCAGTGACACTTTGAGCGTAGTGCCCATATTAATTTGAGATTTTAATTATATCGAGTATGCTAATAATAGATCTAGTGTGAATAAAGCTTTTATTAATATAATTATCCTCTTTTTCTGTAGATTCCAATATTTCTATAGGTACCCATTTAACCTTCATGATTTGTTAATATTTATTCACACGGTGTTTTTTTTTTTCGGATTTCCTTAATCGTGTTCTATCTACCTGCGCAATGATGATTTAAAATAAGAGTAGATATTGCTCTTTTTTTTTGTTAAGGCGGGACAAAATCTTCTTTACCACACACCCTGTTGTTTGGGGCAACGAACAAGGTAGTGCGGGGCCTTCACCCACTAAATATACCTGTCATGTGCCGTCTCTCGGCCTGTATTGGGTAGGGTCCGTGTGGTGACGGACTAAGAATACAAGTGTCACCACCCCATTCTTTCCCACGGGTGTCGTATGAGGCGACTAAGGGAACTAAGCAATTGTCATCCATTGCATGACTGGTGGTAGGGCTGGGACCGGGTGGGACTACTCACTTGGTATCGGGCCCGAGCGGGTTGGTACCTCCATCTCCCGTGTGCCATGAAGCACATCGTTGCGTTTTGGATGTAGCAGGAGATAGCCGTTTATATTTCATTTCATATCTGTGAAATGAATTGGTGAGCAGCGGCTTGACAATACTCTCGGTATAGTCGAGTTCATGGGCGACGGTTACCATTTACCATCAGATGACCCGTGGCTCGTCTGCCAATGTAGTGGCATTGCATGTATGCAATAAAAAAAAAACTATATCGCCATAGCGCATGGTGATTCTTGCAGACGAAATCAGACAATTGTCTGAATTTGTTTTAGCTGGTGATCTTCGGTCTTTTTCTGTATCATGCGTTCCGTATTATCAATCGTGTAATGTATTCACACATCTATAAATTAGTACGTTTAATTAGTTGTCATAATGCAACAATATCGGTAAGAGTATTTAGTATGGACGTAACTAATATTTACAATATCATTGATTTTGTGTACATTAGAATCAGACTCTTACCAAATCCAGTTATTTATCTCTGAATGTTATTTCTAACATTAAAGGGGTGGTATGATCGGCAAAGTATTACCCTCACAGTATATCGTAGTTAAGTAAGATATTGTTTAATGATAATTATTGTTTGCATTTCATTCGATGTGAGAAGGGAAAGCGTCGGCGGCCCAAATTCCCTCCTAGTCCTCTGCTGTTTGTTTTGCGGCACTTATGGTGGTAAACCAGCCACGGTCACTCTTGGACTTAAACTAATAACACCGCACCTCACTCTCCCTCATTTCGGTTTGTGGATACAACGGCACCAAAACACATCATGGTGTTTCTTGTTCTATCAGACAGACAGTTGTACTTATACCGGTCCTCTCTCTCTCTCTCAATATCATGAATCACGTGGTACCTACCAAAACCTACCACCAGTGATGCAGTGGGTGATTACTGTCCTTAGTCACCTCGTACAATACCCGCGAGAAAGAATGGGGTGTAGACACTTGTATTCTTAGTCACACGCATGAATAATGTCTGTTATTTTAGTTTTGTTAATACTACCTCGCAGGTCTTTTCCAAGCATACAAATCGTTTAAATGCTGTTCTTGATGACTCGATTTATAGACAACTGAGATAATTTTTAGCTTATATCTCAGGTTCCCAATTTAGAGTAGTAGCGGGACAAAACGTATACATGTTTTTAAGTCTAATCAAGAGCTATAAAACAAAAATGTTACATGAAAATTTGTTCCGTAGTTTTTGTGTGATATGTGAACAGATAAACAAACAAATAAACAAAACATCTAAAAAAAAAGGTTTCTCAATACAATTAATATTTCTATCTTCAATGTACAGACACAGCTATTATACAGTTTTATATATATAAACAATAAATGCTTTAATTCTAAACGTTTTTACGAGATTTATACCTACCATGTTACTTACGAGTTTCCGATATTTCGGCATTGTTGCAAGCGCCATGATCACGGAGCAACTGAAAGTCTTTGCGGGTGGGAATATTTTTTATTATACTGCGGTTAGAAATATCTGTCTACCCGCTAATAAATGCTTTCCAATAAAAATTTTTGATGTTAAGTACTCTATCATACAAAAGGACTCCACAGATTTGGATGAAAGTTTACATTTCTCTGTTGATTTAAGACGAAGTAAGACAAGGTGTCGGCATCGCAGAAGACGTCGCGGATAGAAGAAAATATTATACAAAATATTTGGTTTAAGCTTTGTAGCAATTCAATTAGACATGGTCACTGATTGTGAACAGGAGCTCTAATTCGACCGTAGCCGTAGGCGGTCTAAGCGTTGTTTTATTTTTGTTACAACAATCTAATATCGTGACCACACTGAGACATTAGTAATCAACGCGAGATCCTGTTCCGTAATGCAGTTTTATATAACAGCGAATTTATCAATAAATATTTAATGAATATACAACTAACTATTGTTGTATAAGAATTTCTGTTCAAATTTATATAAGTATAAAATAATAATAAATAAATATAAATAATAAATATTCACGGACATTTTCACACAACGTCCTCTGGTCCCAAACTAAGCTTAATGCTTGTGCTATGGGTACCAGATTACGGATATAATACATATATCAATTTTTGTAAATAGATAGAAAACACCCACAAATATATAAATAACGCATTGGTTCCTGTGTACTGACTGAGGGATGATAGACTATTTCTTTTTTTCATGAATACAAAGTACATCCAGACTCAGAACAACTGTTTGTGGATCACATAAAGAGTGTTCCTGTGTGGGTATCGAGCCCACAACGCTCGGGCGGGAGGCCGGTATCTAAAACACTCCGCCATCTGTGCAGTCAAATATGTTTATCCCTTCTATCTAATTTATCATCACGCCATTTCCCTTGCGGGGTATGCAGAGAGAACAGAGTGCCAAGAGGATCTATTCTTGCATACATTTCTCGCTTCCTCAACATTCATAATTCTCTTCATACACGCTCGCCGGTTTCAAAGACTCCTGACTCCACTTTCCTTCAATACATGACCAATTTGGTCTAGGTAGGTGAGTCTCGGTCTCCCCCTGTACCTACATCCTTCCACTTTCGCATTGTATAGCTTCTTAACCAGTCGCTCATCCGGGATTCTTTCCACATGTCCGAACCATCGGAGCATTCCCTTTCGCATCTTACACCTATACTCTCTTTCATACCTACTCGCTCGGACTCGTACCTACCTTCTATTAAAATCTGCAAATTGATAATTATTGTTACTATGTCTTCTCTCACTCTACAGCTTTACTTACCTTACTATTAAAATGCAACCATATACTAAAATTGATAGCTGCTGCTCGCGACTTCGTCTGCTTGGAACTTGGAATTGTGGAATTGGATCACTATAATATAGGTACTTTCACTTTATGGGGTATCAATTATCTCTATGCCAAAATAGCTGTTCGATAAAAACATTAACATTTTTCTGGGATAAAAAGTCCGATATGTTAATCCAGGAAATAAAATGACTTATGTGCTAAATACGTTCATAGCCTTTTATGTTTATATTATAAACAAAAGATAAAGTCATTTTTATTTTGCCTGTTTAGTCATTAAGGGCTGAATTAGTTATAAGTAATTTTAATTTCTTAACACTGTAACACTGACGAATTATAATTACATAAAACACTATTAACCTCTTTGGGCAGCACATTTCAATTGTCCTAATGTATAAATTATTATGCTCTTAATTTTATTTAAGGTGATGTAATTAACATTCCAGATAATTTCAGAGGTGTGACTCTAAAGTCTTTCGCAAGCTTTTTCTTCTACAATATATCTAATACAAATCTAATAAATGAAAAATATAATCCTTATTAATATTATAAATGTGAAAGTGAGTTTGTTTGTTGGTTTGTTATGCTTTCACGCTATAACTATTGAACGGACCGATCACACCTCTTAGGAATCGGGTGAACATGGGCTACCTTCCACGAAGCAAGTATGCTGTCGGTACTGTATGAGACACGCCCCAGACGCGTAAGGACGCGGGTCAACTCAGGGGCGAACGTTCGCAGAACCACCGCAGGGATGCCATGCCTTCCAGCAGCAGCAGGTCAGTCCTGATCGCTAATGCAGATTTCAGGCATGGAGCTTTCACACCGCAGTATGGTGGGTGGTGTGGCCACTCTGGCATCCAAACTCGAGTTGGAGGCAAAGAGAGACAGGCAAAAAGAGAGATCGGCTTTCTCGTTGGCACTATGGACATATTGGCGTAGTGGTGGGGGACTAGACTGGCAGAAGTTGCCCTGTACTATTATTTTTTTGTATTGCATGTTGTGGCAGACCACGGCCCGTCTGATGGTAAATGGTAGCCGTCGCTCATGGACTCGACTATACCGAGACTATTGTCAAGCCGCTGCTCACCATTTCATTTTGCAGATATGAAATGAAATAATAAACGGCTATCTCCTGCTACAGCCAAAACGCAACGATGTGCTTCATGGCCGGTCACACGGGAGATGGTGGTACCGACCCACTCGGGCTTCATAGCAAGTGAGTACTCCCACTTGGTACTCAGCCTTACCACCAGTATTGCAATGGGTGATCATTGCTTACTTCCCTTAGTCGCCTCATACGACACCCGTGGGAAAGAATGGGGTGGTGACAATTGTATTCTTAGTCCGTCACCACACGGACAAATCTATATCTTGGCGAGCAACTAGAAAGCACTGCTCCCAGTGGGATAGCTCCTAAGTCACCCACCAATTCTAGCAACATGTTCTGCCTCATACTTCAATTATTGTTTTTTTTTCATTTTATCACGTTTTAAGAACCTAGAAGTGTATAAAATAAGCCTAATTTCAGTAAACAATAGATTTTTAAGATGTATGATAAAATTTTGGTTTCCGCCAAAAATGAAACACATACAGAAGATTCAATTTCGGTTTCAGTTTCGGTAGAAAATCCTGTTTCGGTCGGATACTTGTATTTTCCTATAACCCTTGCGCCTTCCTCGCCCATACTATAAGTTTTTTTAAATTTTCTCGTTTATTCTACTAACTGGACAAACGAATGAAACACTTAAATACAAGATAGATATTACAATATTTCATCACGTTGTCGTGATCCTGACATTACATTACTACGCCAACCACCATAGTTCACGCAGCGAGCTAGTTTGATTCATTTCCCACGAGATGACAAAACACAGCTGAGTTTGTTTTGCACATTAACCGTATTGTGTGTAAATAGAAATGTGCCTGATATAATCGAGATAGAACAATCATACTTTGTTGTTATACCGCTCGTGTATTATTGTTACAAGCTTTATATTTAAATTATAAACGCCTTTGAATCTGCATATACATGGATTCATTCATGAAATATTTGGGCGTGTATTGTGTTAGTAGAATTTCGTGACAGATTTATGATTACACGTCGAATATGAGCAGTATTATGTCGGTTCACTCGCTGGTTTATTGCGTGTTCGTTTTGAGTGAAAATAATTAAGATAATTCCAATTTAAAAGAATTTTTTAATAGCCTTACTGATGAGTATTTGTTTAGATTGTAATCTTTATGGAATGCTATATACTTTTTGCTTAGCTATAAAAGCAAGTCATGATTTATGCTCTTTAGGACGCCTAACTATTTTTTTCCTCCGTGATAGCTGGACTCAGAGAATCTAGCCCTATCTGTCAGCCAACAGAATACTAAAATGTCATTTAGACATTTTATCATTAGAAGACAAGAAGTCCTTCCATGTCGTAGCAGTCTAATAATACAGCCACCACCCCTTACTTACCCGCGGAAAAGAGAATTTATCACCCATTGCATTAATGGTAGAGTTGGGTATCATGTGAGTAGTTCACTCACTTGTTATCGGAGTCAAGCTAGTCAGTACCACCGTCTCCTGTGTGATCAACTGTAAAGCACCTTGATGTTTGTTATTTGCAGCCAGAGATGAAATAGTGAGCAGCGGCTTGACAATAACTATTCCTAGTATAGTTTGGGTCATGAGCGATGGTTACGACTTACGTTCACGTGGGCCGTGGCTCGTCTAATAACGTAAGCTCTAAAAATAATAAAAATAGCTTTTTGATCAAGATAAACCAGTAGAACCGACATACATGGTCCTGGCTTCTTTATACCACAACTGGGATGCATTTTTTTGTGACATTGATAAAATTATATAGGTAGTTGTTCAATTCTTTAACTGTTGTGAAATAATTTATTGATAACAACGAAAAATTACATACTTAGTGACAGGTTGGTATGCGGGTGGATCCTTGAGAAGCCGGTAACGGAAACGCATGTTCACGCAACAATTACTTTAGTTTCTTACCACATATATAATTAGAATAAAGCTTTTACTTCTAGTGTTTTAGGGTTGACCCATAAAATTGTTGATTATAGTTATATATTCATGTAGACGTGGTTTAAAAATACATAGTATAACGACACTGCCGTGCCCGTCATCTACCCTTATTCAGCAGACCAACACATTTTGATCTATATTTTTGCACTTCTCATGCTCAGCTACCCTTAAAGTGCAAATTATAATTTGTGAATAAGGAAAAAGAGTATTTTAGTACGAGCGGGAATCAAACCTGCGTCCCTTCCTTTCCGGGGAAGTGCTCTAATCCACTGAGCTATCGTACTATTTCTAGAAATACCGAATTTCCTCATCACATTTGTCTTAACGACCAACGCCATCTATCGGCAATGCATTTACATGCATTCATCCATTCCATTATAATTTGTACTTTAAGGGTAGCTGAGCATGTCAAGTGCTAACATATAGATCAAAATGTTTAAAAAATCACGCCATCAAATAGTATGAATTTTAATTGCAAAATTAAACTTACTGCATTGGATGAATGCATGTAAATGCATTTCCGATAGATGGCGTTGGTCGTTAAGACAAATGTAATGAGGAAATTCGGTATTTCTAGAAATAGTACGATAGCTCAGTGGATTAGAGCACTTCCCCGGAAAGGAAGGGACGCAGGTTCGATTCCCGCTCGTAGTAAAATACTCTTTTTCCTTATTCACAAATTATAATTTGTACTTTAAGACCAACACATTGTTATTCCCGCTGGTAATTAGTTTCCTATTGTGAATAATTTTCGTACCGTTAGACAACACACTACGTAATTCACAAATAGTTATACTGTGTCTAGGTATACAATTTAAAAATGTTGTTACGGGTGGCTTTCCCGTGGTACATTATTCCCTTGCAAGTGCAGGTTATTTCTTTTTACAACATTTTACATTGTTTCTAGTTTATATAATGCACATCTGTTGAGGTATAAAATATTTATAAATCGAAAAGTCGTACTAGACAACCAATTCTCAGTCTTATATTATGAAGGTGAATTACGAACAGAAATAATTTTAAGTAGTTCTGTGTTTAATGTATTAAATTAATCCATTATCGTACAAAGCGATTCGTTCCGCTTAACAAAATATAGCATTTATTTTTAAGAATTATAAAAGTAAATACAATCTTTTCGGTCGTCATAAACAGTATTTGTAAATAAAATGCATATTATTAGTTGCATATTAATAAAAGTAAACCAGAACTTTACTCAAACTACAATAATTTACACATTTATATAAATATGCATTTTGAGAAATCATTTTGTATTACATCAGCATAAATATTCCAATATTTTTTTATTAATTCATCATTCTACAAAATTAATGCCATCGATTTGCATTGCATGCCTACGCAACGTACATAAAACAGTGTAAACTTCTATAGGATCACGGACACTAGTAAACTATGCAGCAGTTACTGCCTCTGTGGTGCAGCGGTAGTGTAAGCGACTGCTGATCATGAAGTCTCGGGTTCGATCCCCGGGTCGGGCAATGATATCAAGATTTTTCGTAAAAAAAAAGAAAAGAAAAATTCTCAGTAGCAGCCCGGAGTTTGGAAATGTGCCCGGTAGACGTCAATAGGCTCTCTCCCTATTACGTAGGACTTAAACATAGATGGCCAATCGTGGGTGTGTAATGCACCTCTGTCTACCTCTTCGGAGAATACAGGTGTGATGCTATGTTTGCTTCAGATTATTATAAATCACGAGTGTGCACGCAACCACAATAGATTCTCTGCTCCTTTCTTAGTTCGAGGACACGGCGCACTGACACGACTGTAGAGGAATAAGTGCATGACCAACACTACGTGCTTTCTGGTCATGGCGTAAAACAACGTCACCATCGCGAATTTCTTGAAGAACAACTTTTTGCTAGTCCGATCCGGAATGCTAACAAAAAATGTATATCCTACTTATATTATGACGGGCCTCGTTGCGTAGTCGGTAGTGTAACTGGCTTCCGTACATGAGGTCGCGGGTTTGATTTCTACTCAGGACAATTATTTGTGTGATGAAAACAGATATTTGTACTGCGTCTGGGTGTTTTCTATCTATCATATGTATGTATTTACAAAGAAAAAGTAGTATATGTATTATATCTGTAATCTGGTACCCATAGAACAAGCATTATGCTTAGTTTGGGGCCAGAGGACGTAGTGTGAAAAATGTACGTGAATATTTATTATTATTTGATTTTTTATTTTATATGATATTAAGGAAAAGAGAGATGCCGTCTCCTGCTGGCTGACGCAGGTGGTCTCCGGGCATGGTTGCTTTGGAAAGTATAGGCCGGGAAGAGTCAGACCTCACTGCGGGGACTGCTCTGAGGACCCGACGCTGCACACACTGGTGGATTGCCCAGCATGGGCAGAGCAGAGTCGTGAACTCACTATGACAGTTGGTATGGATGCTCTCACACTTCTGCCTCACTTGCATCCCGGCATGGTACAGATCCGCTGTCTCCTTTGCGAGATGGTGATGTACCCACTACCACCAAATGGTGGCCAGGACCTGCCAGAGTAGGAAGTACTCACACCTAGATCTCCTTTGGCAGTCTGCCTCCCAAAAGTAGTTTAACTCTTCGCCTGCCCGGCGGACAGTAGGGAGGATTTCCTCCTGTAAAAAAAATATACGATACTCTTTATACTGCTAAAATCCATGATACCAACAGGTGGGCCGGTACTTGTATGCCCACCATAGTTAATAAAAAAACAGAAAACAATATAAAGCCATCGCAGGGATGCGAAAGAACTAGAAAGCAGTTTCTTATTCAAACGTCCATTGTCTTTAGTAAGTTACATGATTGTTCGGTTATTTCATACACAATTAAAAACAGGTTACGCATAAAGATAAAACGTAAAATCTCGTAAGTTGAAGAATTTTTCCGGCATTTATATACGCAACCATACCATAGTTATAAATTGGTGCCATAAGTTAGGTAATTTATTATACATTGATTTATAATTAATTGTTCGTCATAATATTACTATGTAGTAAAATTATTAATTAAGATTATATAAATATCATTGTTCTGTCACTTAAAAATCAGTTGTTTCGTTCGTTTGTCCTATAAAAGCACATTTAAACATAAGTTTTTCTTGCAATCGCGTGCAATGATGCAATGTTTTATTTATGATACAAATGTATTAAACATAATATTTTACACGGCGAACTTCATAATTTTAATATAAAAACTAACTAATCTACATATTTTCACGCCATTTTCCTTGCCGGGTAGGTAGAGAGAACTGAGTGCCAAGAGGCCCTATTCTTGCATAGATCTCCCGCTTCCTCAATTCATAATTCTCTATATACACGCTCGCTGGTTTTGGAGACTCCTGACTCCACCTTCAATATATGACCGATTTGGTCTAGTTAGATCTTGGTCTAAGTCTTGGTCTCCCCCTGTACCTACATCCTTCCACTTTCGCCATTGTATATCTTCTTAACCAGTCGTTCGTCCGGCATTTTTTCCACATGTCCGAACTATCGGAGCATTCCCTTTCGTATCTTTACCCCAATACTCTCTTTCATACCTACTCGCTCTCTTACGTCATCGTTATGAATGCGGCCAGTCAGCTTCAGTCCACAGATTCTTCGCAGAGATCGCATTTCGACTGCATTGATTTTATTCTCATACTCCTCTCTCGCTTCCATATAGTAACGTTGGGACAAGCACTGTCTTATACATATATATTGCAACCCGTACCTTCTGGCCGAGGTGGTGGCTGCCGAGAAGTTGTCCCAATGCTCCGTTCACTAATTTTAATATAGCCAATCAAAAAACTCTAAGCTCGATGGGATACGTGCTTTCTATTTACAAGTGGTTTTAGTGATAGAGCCTTGCTTGTTAGCATGAATGGATCGGCTCGGTCGGGAAAGTACTACCCTCTATCAGAATATCGGCGTGAAACAACGGCAGATTGTCTTGCCGTTGTATTTCGTATGGTGAGTGAGAGTGCTGGAAGCCCAAACCCCCTCCTTATTCTCTCCTCAGTATCCATCCTATCCTCTCCTTATTATCCTTCCTCTCCACTTCTTATCCCTTTGCTTTGAAATGGTGATGCCTGAGTGATGCCTCTGGTGTTAGTAGCGTCTGTAGAATACGGTAACCGCTTAACATCAGATAGGCATACGGCCACCCACGTAGCATAAAAAATATAAAAAAATAAAAGAGAAAACTAGAGCAGTTAGTTGTCCACTCAATTCCCAATATTATTATTATATTGCAGAAAGTTATATACCACCAGCTTCGGCAGTAACTTAAGCACTATCAACTGATCACTGAACTGAACGGAAATACGGATTTCGTCACGTTCTTCTCATACATACCCTATTCATCATTGAGCAGAGACTTTAGAGCATGGGCATCTGGCGTTCAGAATCATCAACATTCCGTTGCGAAACATTCCACAATAACTCTTCTATCGAACTCTTAATCGATCTTGCCATGACTGTTAATGCTGGCGTACCACAGGCTCGTTACTCTTCCAAGGCTGTTCGTCCTACATTTCAATGATCTCTCAATACAGAATATGCATTGCTAAGCAGATGACAGTATAGGTGATGTACGATACAATGGCCATAAGAAAGGTCCTCAGGAGTATGCTGGAGGAGTGATGAACCCAACTTGTGCCTGAAGCCGACCGCTCTCTAAAAGCACTTGGTTCAATTTAACCCTCTTAGTTTTTAAATTAACGTAACGGTTTGTTTGGCGTTATTTGGAGCACAAATCCAAACTGGCTAGTAAAATATAATCCGTATGTAATATTATCATTTATTGCAGTAGATAATTACTACTACCTACTAAATAAATTTAGTAATTTTTGACACATTTTTTGTAGATATTAATGTCAAATAATAATTCTATACTTGGGTGTTAAGTGGATTATTGTATACTATTTGAGGAAAAAGATAATCCGAAATAAAAATACGTCTGTGTTGTTTGTCAAATGATCCGATGGGTCTAGGAACATAAATCGACACCGTGTCGTGATCTCGCTTGTTTTTACGAATTAAATCATACCAGTAAAAAACAAGCTATTCTCCAAACAATTTTGTATCTTGTCAAATCAGTTACGGATATTACTCGAAAGTTTAAGACCTTGACTTGTCTTTCCTATTCTGTGCCATATCGATACTTATCTTACATATCAAGAGTATAGGAAGTCTGTCAGATATGAAATGATATTTGATTCATGTCAGCAAATAAGCTTTATTACCGCGATTTTACTTTGTACTTACTCGTAATTTTAAGGCGGCTGTGATACAAAATATAATATATAGATAAATATTTCCCTCTTGAATTTAAAATAAAATCAATGCAATCCAATCCATTTGTCTTTTAACGTCCACTGCTGGACATGGGCCGCCCCAAAATGGGGGATAGTGCCATAATCGCCACGCTTTGCAGGCGGGTTGGCGATCGCAGTGGATGTTGTTAGTACTCGAAGGAGTGCTGCTGCCCACTCCCTCGGTATTCCTTCAGTCGGCTCTTACGACTCCCATGGGTGGAGAGGGGTGGGACAATTCTAAAGCCGACCACACACGGCAATAAAATATATAACATCAAAAACGTCTTATGTGTGAGATTTAGCATTAAAAAGACTCATGTAATGACCTTTATTTTGAGGCAATATAATTGCAAATATAGTTCAGTGTTTGTTTGTGTTTACAATATTATATGTGGTTTAATAACCCCCTACGTAAATTGTACGGTGTTAGAACCTTAACTTGTAATGCATATGTGTCTGACGCATCATAGCTTCCAAATAAATGAATGATTTTTTTTAAATTTTATTTGAAAGGAAACTTGATCCATATTATTGTAAGCTTGATTTAAAAAAGTTATTCAGCCGCATGTAGCAGATTTTTTCACTAACTTACTGTAGTAGTGTTTAAGCAGTGATACCTTTTTTTTGGTTTTTTTTTTGTTAAGGCGGGAAAAAATGATTCTAACCGCACGCCGTCGTTCGGGGCACAAAGCAGGGTAGTATGGGGCCCTCACCCACTAAAGAAACCCGCTGTGTGCCGTCTCTCTGTCTTTATTGGCGGGCCACAGGAACTCCATTACATTCCTTCAATGGTAAGCAGTGATAACCTTTTTTTTTTGTTTAGGCGGGAAAAAATGTTCCTAACCGCACACCCTGTCGTTCGGGGCAACGACCAGGGTAGTGTGGGGCCTGCACCCACTAAAGAAACCCGCAGTGTGCCATCTCTCCACCTTTGTTGGCGGGCCACTGGAACTATGCTACATTCCTTCGGTGGACCGCCGGCGGCTTACCCTTTCGGGTACCCTCTACTGAGCGACGCATCCGCACACGGAGTTTCGCACCTTCGCGGGAGGCCTTGCGGGTGGCGGATGTTCCCCGGTCCATCCACCCGCAGCCTCAGCTAGGGCGGCATTAGGCGCAAATATTCACGCCTGCGCCACCCCAGTCGCTGGCGGCGGTTCGGGTCTGCGGAAGGATCAGCCTCCCTGGCCCTCTCCGTCGCTTCCTTCCGCGAGATGACCTCCTCGCAGAAGGCAGCGGCCGCGGCCCAATTCCTGTAGCTGCCGAGCGTCGTTAGAGTGATGCTTCCCCCCCCCCGGGTCACCGCGACGAGTTCACGGCGCTGCTCGGCCCAAGTCGGGCACGACTCGAGCGTGTGCCGCGCCGTGTTCTCGTCACAGCCGCAGTGGTGACAGCCCGGAGTCGCTTCCCTCCTTGCGACAATGTGCACATATCTGCCGAAGCAACCATGCCCCGACAGCACCTGCACCAGTCGGAAGGTAAGGACTCCAAGCAGTGATACCCTAGCGGTAATACCAAGGAGTGTAAAGACAGTGGTATCGAATTCGATCCCTAGTTCAGACCTCGTAAGGCACACACCTGCGACATTTCTAGAATTTTAGAAATTAGGTGTGTTTACAATTTATCACTGCTCGGTGAAGGAAAACATCTTAAGGGAACGGAAAACATCGTAAGGCATACATGAAAGATTTACTCAACGGTTTGTGAAGTCTACCAATCCTCACTGGGCCAGCGTGGTGGACTATGGCCTTATCCCACTCACCATGAGTGGAGACCCATCCAAAAATCAAAAACAAAAACAGTAGTGATATGGTGTTCCGGCTAATTGCAATGGTCATAAGGAATAGGTTCTATTAATGAAGTTAAGAGTGAGTACACGAGGGTTAAGGGATTAAATTTTTTAATTTATACTTTTGGTCGCCTATTCCGATTAAGTATAAGATTATATGGTATATTAATTTGTAAATTATCTAAATTAAGATCAACGTAATAACGGTGCAAGCTAGCCTAAAGGTTTATTGCAATATTTATGTGATCACTTATAAACTTATAATTTATTTAATCTATAAATTGTATTAAAGATGAGAGGAACAAACGTTATTTACTTGTGCATTATGCACTATATACTCTATTAGAGTTTATTATTGTTGTAAAAGTAAATTGCTCTTGTAGAGCTACGAGTACTTGTCATGGAAAGGCTATTTCTATAAACACAAAACTTGGGCGATAGCATTTTAAACACAAATCAAGGCTATTGAAAATCATTTTGATTTGTTTACACAACAATTGAATCTCGTTTAGATTGACAAGCATTTCAATAAAATATATGATTATGATTTTTAGAGGCGACGAGACTATTCACCATCAAGATCCAACAAGTTCCGGATTAATTTTTGCGGTGTGGTGATGGTATCTGTTTAGATCACCGCACATTACTTACCCCATTCCATACTATAGATGTCGTAAGAGTCAACTAATGAAGCAGAATCTGAAGAAAAGTTAGATAGAGACTATGCCACATCGACTTCTCTGACGCGGTGGAATTTTGCAGTCAGCAGGTTTTTCTTACCACTTAAGTAATGTCATAAACTCCACGGATCCACCAATACAGATGGAGAAACGGCACACAGCAGGCTCATTCTTTGATAAGGAACGCATACTATCCATTTCGTAAGCCGTCGTATGGTATGGGCGTTTTTTGAAATGTCCACATTTATCTAGACTTACGTAAATGTCATCAAAATAAACACAGTCAGTGGTAACCTCATGGGTTTTACAACTACCAACTTATCATCACGCCATTTCCCTTGCGGGGTAGGCAGAGAGAACAGAGTGCCAAGAGGCTCTATTCTTGCATACATCTCTCGCTTCCTCAACATTCATAACTCTCTTCATACACGCTCGCCGGTTTCGGAGACTCCTGACTCCACCTTCCTTTCAATACATGACCAATTTGGTCTAGGTAGGTAAGTCTCGGTCTCCCCCTGTACCTACATTCTTCCACCATGTTTTAAGCAACAACAAGGGCACATTTTAAAGTACAAATTATTTGTGAATGAGGAAAAGAGATTTTTAGTACGAGCGGGAAACGACTAAAAATCTTCCGCTCGTACAAATCACAAAAATCCAAATCACTTTTTCCTCATTCACAAATAATGTGTACTTTAAAAGTAGCTGAGCATGTCCAATGCTAAAAAAAAAATAGATAAAAAACAAGGGCACAGTCAAGTCGTACCTAGTAAGTAAATTACTCTTTTCAAACATCGTTTTTAGAAAGACTATATATGATAACTTCGTAATACAGCAAGAAGTTTGTTTCAGAGCTTACATGACGCGATAGAAAATAATGCTGAAACGTATTCAAGACTAAGTAATAATAATATGATGTGTAATAAGAAATCGATCAATAATATTTTTTACATGTATATAATTATGCAAATCACTCTTAATCTGAACTTGTCATATATTTACGCAAGTCACTAAAGGAAATTAACGTAGGAAATTGTGCCTAAGGTCACCTCACGGATCTATATAAATCCTACTTCAAAGGCACTCATGAAACTATGAATACGAGTAGGTATTGCATAACTATCGTTTAAAAGTGTTAACATTTTTGAGACAAGGTGTCTTCAGCAACCACTGAAGAAATGTCTACCAGTTCCAGTGGTCTACCAGTACAGGCGTAGAGACGGCACGCGACAGGTTTATAAGGATTATGGCTGAGGGCCGCACACTATCCTGTTCGTTACTCCAAATAACGGCGTATGCGGTTAGGTATAATTTTCCCCATCAGGTACATATTTTCCACATAAAAAAAGAAAAGGTGACTTCAGCAAGAATGGGTCTACCAGAGAAGTACACAGAATATTGGAACATGGAATAGAGTACTTCCTCGGATTGGAACATAGTAGTATACCGTTATTACATTCTAATATTTCGTTCGATGAGTGAGAACATCGGTTGCTCAAAAAATCTCCCAACCCTCGACTGTACTAAACTACTGTAAGAAAGGAAAGAGAAAATATAGATGATTATAATTAAACAAAGTCGTTTTTTTATCTGTATTTTAGCAGAGCACTTCTCTGATTGGAAGGGACGCAGGTTCGATTCCCGCTCGCACTAAAGTTCTCTTTTTCCACATTTCACAAATACTCGTAATTTGTTCTTTAAACAAAGGCTGCTTAAATTGTAATAAACGTTTAGAGCAAAAAGAAAGAACGAAATGGAAGAACTGACTGATCAGCAAAATGTATTATATTTTACTTTTTTACTAAAGGCGAAATCATTCAAGAACTAAGTGATTGTGCCTTTTTCCGTTTCTACTTTAAGTGGTTGTCCGTGATTGTGATATTGAATATGTAGGTTATCTTGCTTTCTTCACCTTTCAAATATATATTTACATAAATATTTGATACAAATTAACTTTATTGAAACAGGTTGACGAGTTGACTGTATTAATGTTCTGTTGTTAATTTATGTGTATGTTTTTAACTATGATTAAACTTTGATGAATTTAAATTTAGAACTACTCGTATAAATAATATTTTCATTGCATTAGCGTGTCGATTTTACACTTAAAATGTGTTTACACATGGTTTACTAGAAGGTGAAACATTTACGACGTTCAATTCCAGGTTTTATATTTTTATTAAAGGGTTGCTTTATTGCGATAGGCCGTGTGGCTTTAGAATTTTCCCACCCCTCTCTACCCACGGGAGTCGTAAGAGCCGACTGAAGGAATACCGGGGGGGTGGGCAGCAGCACTCCCTTAAGTATTAATAACATCCACTGCGATCGCCAACCCGCCTGCCAAGCGTGGCGATTACGGCATTATCCCCCATGATCAGACCACTCGTTGTGGCGTCCTCTTGGGGAGGCCTATATCCAGCAGTGGACGTTGAAAGGCTGATGGATGGATGGATTATTGCGATGCATGTTTTATGCTACTGGTTATCTCTTAGACTAAGTATATTATTATAAACCACGCTATCTCGATTCAGGTAGCCTAAATTATGCAAACTAAGGGTAACAGATTAACCAATAAAAGATGTCATGAAACTTTATATGATTCAAATATTTGTAGAAAATAACATTTGTAACCCTTCCAACATGTTATCAATTTAAAATTATACTATGTATCAATTTATGTGCAATAGAAGCTGAGCTTTTGAGCCTGAATATAAATCATAAAAATAAATATGGCAATAATAGAGTCATTAAATTATTAATTATCTGATTTCCAGTTCATAATAGGTATAGTTCCAAGTATTACCGCTATTATCTAGTACAGAGCGTCCATAAATGGCGCATTCAGGTTATAAAGTACATATTAGCTCTGGCATTTTAGGTGGTATAAATGTCTGTTCCTTAATACCCGACCGCTTCAATAAATCGCTTAGTTTCAATTGCGTTTAGTTTATAATAGTACTGCGGCTTAACACAAAGTGTGATAAAGTAAAATCGAAAATAACAGCCACGAGCAGGATTTGAAGCTGCATCTCCTGGAATACCGATTTTACATTTTAACACTCTGTGTTAATTTATATGGCTAAGCATGTCAAATGCTAAAATATATATAAAAATATCAAAATACTTATAGGGCTGTGTCATTATTTGGTAAAAATCCTAATTGTAAAATTAAGTTTACCTGGTCGATATAATGTATGCAAATACTTCCAACAGATGGCGCAGACGTCACCCAAGACGTTAAGAATGAATGTGTTTTCGACATTCTCAGTCCCGAGCAATTATCACGATGGCTCAATTGGCAAAGCATCTGGGACGGTATTCCTGGAGATGCAGGTTCAAATCCTGCTCGTGACTGTTATTTTTAATTTCACATTTTCACACTTTGTGTTAATTTCTATAGCTAAGCATGTCAAATGCTAAAAAATATATAAACAATATCAAAATAGTCTTAGCAGTATTTTTAGCTTAAGTCAATATAATAAATAGCAATTTGTTTAGAAATTATATAAGACATCAAATTCTGTCAGCCACATTCATTGTACGTAATAGTGCTACAACTGGAATGTGTGTGTCGTAAAAGAAATTGTTAATAACTAGTTATTTGCCCTTCGGCAGTATACACAAGTTTGTAGTACGGTTCGATTTACGTGATCCTAAACTAGTTAAGATTTTGTCTACACGTATTGCAAGTTAAATCCTAATTAACCTAGATTGCTATGTTTGGTGACAGAAATTTATTTTGTAAAACGAGCATAATGGCTTCGTGGTTTACGTAGGAGTCTTCTCAATAGAAATTTGAGGCTCAAATGAACTCTATGCTAAAAACCCCACGGGAACGATTCATTTTTTTTAATGAAAAGTAGCCTACCCTCTGGGCTATGGGACTATATGTTTGCAAAATTTTATAATGATTGGTTGAGCAGTTACAGAGTCGATACGCAACAAACAAGCACAGAAAATTACTATCCCATTAGTAAGGAAGTAAGGATTATGAAGTCAAGACGAATTTAGACTCATACTTTATAGTTGGTATTTGAGATTTTTTTTTATAAAAATAATCCATTGGTATAATTGGTATAATTTTAATAGGAATCGAATTTGAATTCAACACATATATAAGACTACTAGATTCTGCACGTGACTCCGTCCGCGTAGACTTCAAATATAAATACGTCACTCCTCGCATCACATTATCTCTATGCAAGAATTATTAAGATCCAAAAAAAACTATAATAATGTGTGGCACATGTCTTTTTCTAGGCTGCAGACTATATAAACACATAATTTCATGATGAATGATTTAGTATTTTGAAATAAAACTTCGTTTACGGAATCTATCACGTTTACTTAATTTTGCTACTATCCCGACGTTTCGAATACTTTACAGCATTCATGATCACGTGTGGACTTAGATGATAGACGTCCAAAGCTGATATCATCTAAGTCCACCCGTGATCATGAATGCTGTAAAGTATTTAAAACGTCGGGATAGTAGTAAAATTAAGTAAACGCGATAGATTCCGTAAACGAAGTTTTATTTCAAAATGGTTAACATTCTCTTAAATATCAGAAAGTATTATAATGATTTAGTAGTTACGGCGGCAGTAAGGATGTAATTCTTTTATTTACTTACTTACTTACTTATTTCACGCCATCTCCCTTGCGGGGTAGGCAGAGAGAACAAAGTGCCAAAAGCCTCTAATCTTGCATACATCTCTCGCTTCCTCAACATTCATAATTCTCTTCATACACGCTAAATGACCGATTTGGTCTAGGTAGGTGAGTCTCGGTCTCCCTCTGTACCTACATCCTTCCACTTTCGCATTGTATATCTTCTTAACCAGTCGCGAATCGTGTCGAATGTAAATCGAACTCACAAAATTTGGAATGGATAATCGCTGCTTAAACTATAACACTATCCGCGCAATCGAATTTTATACAAATCACTGCATTTTATTCTTCCAAACCAATACAAAAAGGTAGATATGTATTAAAGTAATCTCTAAAACTCTATGCAGTGATAGGCTAGAGGTAAAACCAAGGACTATCGAGTTCGATCCCCAGAGCTAATGAAACTTTGTGTGTATTTACCTACAAATTAGCACTCTTTGGTGAAGGAAAACATCGCAAGTAAACCTGCATGCTTTTCTCAATGACTTGCTAAGGTTGCTTACCCTCACTAGGCTAGCGTGTGTGGACTACGGACTTAATTTCTTTCACTTTGAGACCAATAGTGGAACTGTAATTAATTAAAAAAATAAACAACACTGTCTATGTTTACGTTGATACATACACGTATTTTCAAACAAAAGGTTAATGAGCTTAACAAGATTATTTCCATTGTGATCAATGCTAAAAAATGATTTATATCATATACTCACCGTATAGTGCCAAACAGGTGTCTGTTCATAAAAATAGTGACCAGGTGAGTCTTACTTATGTACATCTTGTTTAAGCATTATGCAACTAGGTATGCAAATAGTTTCTGTGCAGTCTACTCGAACAACATATTCGCATTGTAGTATAGTGACATCAGCATGATAGCTAGCAAAGTGACAGTTTCTAATCAGCGAAGAATCGTGCGCAACATTCAGATTCACAAACGAAAGTTCTAACGGATCTAGATGATAATGCATACGAATACGAATTAGGTAAAGGAATTTATATACACATTATAATGTCTTAGTGTGCTCTATATTTTACAGCACAATCATTACCTTACGTAAGCAATATCAAACGGTTTCTATGTGAGGCAGCATAGCGATTCTGGTTATAGTATTTGATTCTATGTGTTGGTTTTAAACGCCCCTGTGACGAACTTTTAGTTTGAGACAAAAACACAAATTATTAAAAAAATCTCGAGATGGTGGCTCTTGCCCAGTTTCCAAGTCTAATTAACTTAATTTTTTAGTGAATTCTTCCAAAAGATAAATTAAAACGGTAGGAAAGTATAGCTGATTTACGTTTTAATTGTTCTTTATATTCAAATTCTTAACTAAAAAGAAATAGTAACACATAAAATACTATAAATCTGTCGGACTATGCAAATTTTATACGCAAATTGCATAACCAGGCTAGACAAATTTTGTAATTGTAGTGATTGAATCCACTTAGTATTGCAACTTAAGATACTGATAAGTCTGTAACTTTTTTTTTATTGCATTTAGTGGCAGACTACCCACGGCCCATCTGATGGTAAATGGTAACCGTCGCTCATGGACTCAACTATACCGAGAGTATTGTCAAGGCACTGCTCACCATTTCATTCCACCGATATGAAATGAAAGAATAGATAAACGACTATCTCCTGCTACAGCCAAAACGCAACGCTGTGCTTCATGGCTGGTCACTCGGGAGATGGTGGTACCAACCCGCTCGGGCCCGATACCAAGTGAGTACTCCTACTTGGTACCCAGCCCTACCACCAGTCATGCAATGGATGATAATTGCTTACTTCCCTTAGTAGCCTCATGCTACACCCGTGGGAAAGAATGGGGTGGTGACACTTGTATCCTTAGTACGTCACCACACGGATAAAACTGTATGAGGACGGCATTGTCACTCTCTATTTGTGGATTAAGTCCTTACAAGATAAAAAATATTCAATAGGCTTGATGACAGTAATTAAGTATCGCCAAAATATTGAAGTGATTTAATGAAATAGGATTCAAGATTTCGAAAAATATATTCATTCTTATTTTAAAGGTGAGATTAATAATATATTTGATAAAATAAACACCAATCAGAGCGAATGACGTCACGTCTTAGTACGTGACGTCATTCGCTCTGAGCGTTATTGTAAATGTAGTGTCTGTTGCCTCTAATGTTTACTGAGGCGTGAAGTCATGACAAATGGCGTGCGTTTTGACGTGAATTTAAAATTTAAATTTCATTTTATTGCATAAAAAACCAATATTTTTACAGAAATGTGACATATTTTTTAGTAATTAGACTTGATTTCATTACTTTTAAAAATCATAGAATAGATTTTGAAAAACAGTAATCATGCCTATTAGAGTTGTTTTCCATTTATTAGAAAACATAATAAAAGTGGAAAAAGGGAACTTTTTGCAAGCAGGGTTCGAACTTGCATCCCATCCAATCCGGGGATGTTCTCTAGAATGCTAAGTTATTGCAGTCTACTGCAAGCAGGATTCGAACCTGAGTCCCATCCAATCTGGGGCAAAGTTTCCTTTTTCCACTTTCACAAATAATGTGTTATTTAATGTAGGTACCTGAGCATGTCAAGTGCTAAAAATACAGATCAAAATGTTTTAGTTATGATGTCAAATCTGCCTTGTGTTCTATTTTAATAAATAGTATAACATATCTGTTTTGTTAATAAAATATTTAGTAACGATCAAAAGTATTAAATGTAGCAGGTATTACAGCATTCTTATTTTTATATTGTGCTAGATTACGTGGGTTCAAGTAAGTATCTATGCAATAAGAAGTAAAACGTGACTATAATCATGTAAAATACTGATCTGAGTGATCTGATTACTTTTCTGCTAATGTGATCAACACTGTCACGCTCGCCGTCTTAGGAAAGACAAAATTACTATGGTAAGTTGAAAGATATTTCTCTTGGAAGATATGACTAACTTTACTTGATTGCTATTATTATCTGAATGTAATAGAAAATTGAATGAATATCTATCAAATATGCTTAATCAGTGTCTCTGTCCACATTTAAGAATAATATCTCCTGTCTTTAAATGATATATTTGGAACAAGGGTTTGTCAAGCATAATAATATCTTTATGATCTATGCAAGAAGATGCGGGCCTACCTATTGCATAGATTTCAACTACTGTGGTCTAGTCTAGAGGGATTAGAACCGCTGTTTTAATGGAACACCGTACTCAATCAGGTTTGTCAGCTTTTAGGAACCTATGAAATCATAGACTTCAAATACACGAGTTTACCTTCAGTTTCGATTCATTTTAATAATATTATAAATGCAAAAGTCTGAAGATATTTTGATGTTTGACCATTAATCACACCTAAACTAAAATGATTTATTGAATTTGGTAAGTAGATGGATGAAAAAGATTCACATATAGGATATGTTTCATTCTAAAAAAAAAAAATTCGTAGGTTTGCTATTTTTGACTTATAGACATAACAATTAAATGGATTTGAACAAAAATTGGTGTACAAATAAATTATAATTTGAATATACACTATCCCCGTTATTCATAATAACATAAAACTAATTTAAGCTGACAAATTTTACACCTAAATGACTTTGGATTTGAGCTACATTGATGAAGTCTTGGGAAGAAGCTACTTTAACATAGGTAAATTCCTAGCGAGTGTATAATGCAGATTCTACTCACGATTAATACTAGCACCAATTACAGTACTAGTTTTACATAAATATAATCGGAGCGCGTGCCAAGGCGGTTAAAGCCTAAAATATCGTAGATACAAATGACATTTATAGCATTCACTTTAAATAAATTCCTAATCTTTAATTAAAATCATTGTTTAGTTCTGAACAAACACAATCATAAGACTGTTGTCCTTGTACCAATTGTGGGAAACGAAAGCTTTTAATCACTTTACGTTTACTATTATTACTAAACGACATTAGATACTATATAAATGTATTTTTACTATACATAAATATGCCTATATATGTATAGTCTAGGAGCTAGACGATTAAGAATGAATTATAATATTTTAATTCCCTAAAAACGTCACATGAATGGGGCTGGCTCGATCGGGGAAGTGCCAAGCTCTTACAGAAGACCACGGGAAATAAAGGCAGGTAAGGTAAGGTAAGGTAGTCCTGCCGTTGTGTTTCCTATGGTGAGTGAACGTGCTGGAGGCCCAAGTCCCGTTCCTGTCCTTTCCTTATTATACTTCCTATTCTCTCTTTATTATCCTTGCTCTCGACTCCTTATTATCTTCCCTATCAGCTCCTTAGTGTCCTGCCTAACCTCTCGTTATTACCTTTTTACTCCATCTCCTATCCTTGGAGATAGTAACCTGCTAGTCTGTCTCTGGTGTTGCTAGCGTCTATAAGGACGGTAACCTGTTACCGTCAGATAGGCCGTATGCGTGACAGCCACCCAGATAGTTTAAAAAATAAACAACAATGCATCTAGACTTGTTATTTCATGCATTGACGAAAATTAAGGGCCCATTTGGAACGAATGACGTAGTATTTAAATATAATTTAATTCTGAGATTATAGTAATGTGATTAGCTCACAGCCAATTTTAATATTATTTCTGGTACTGTGTCCGAGTTGGTCTATTTGTAACGCCACGACATTGTACTAATTTGACATTTACTCGGCACCCTTTCGAAATGCGTTGACGTATTGGCGATAATCTAACTCACTTGTTTTAAAAAATCAATATCCTATACCGAGACGAGGTACCTATTATTGTACATTAAAATATTTGAGTTGTCCAAAAAGGGGTTTATTTTATTGATGAGTGCGTTAAAATGAAAATAATAAGCAATTAAGCTGGAAGTTGGACATAGGAACTCTATAATGAAACGGCGCAACCCCATCGAGTTTGGGGTCGTATGATTCGTCTTGACGAGTACTTTGTCTCTAGGTGGTATCCAGGGTCTGACGATGGACCTGGAAGGTGGCCACAGTAACTCTGTATTGAAACGACGCAACTCCATCGAGTTTATATTCGTTTGATTCGTCTTGAGAGTACTTTGTCAAATTATAATAATTTTATTTCTACAAAATAATTTCGATGTTTTCACATTTGGTAGAAGTCCCACGACATTTAGTTTTTTTGTTGTGTTATAAGCTGAGTAATTATAGCGTAAAATCGTAACAAACAAACAAATACATTTTCGTATTTATACACAAAGTGTGAAAATGTCAAATTGAAAGTAATAGCCGCTAGTAAGACTTGAATTATGTCCAGAGAGAAGTTAATATTATTATTAAGTTAAATTAATAAATGCGGAAGTGCTATTATTTCTATAATTTTAAGCATTTGAGGTGCTTAGCCATATACCTAAATGAACGCAAAGTGCGAAAATATGGATTCGAAAATGGTAGCCGCCGTCGCCTTGATAACCATTTCAGACGCTTTGCCAACTAAGCTATCGTGACATCTGCCTGGGATTATTTATTATAGGGCTACGTCATCATTGGTATACCTAACTCTTAATTATAATATATCTATAGAAATTAAGCTTATAGTCGGAACAATGTATGCAAATACATGCCACAGATGGCGCAGACGTCACCAAAGACATTACAAAGGAATGAGTTTGTAGCCTCGAGCAGATGTCACGACGGTTTAATTGGTAAAGCGTCTGAAATGGTTATCAGGGCGAAGCAGGGTATCAATTTCGACTTCACATTTTCACAATTTGTATTCATTTATATACGAGTAGCTGAGCACCTAAAATGCTTAAAATTATAGAAATAATAGCACTTTCCCATTTATAAATTAAGTACCTAATAATAATAATAACTTCTCTCTGGACATCATTCTGAATAAGATGAATCATGCAAAGCCATCTGTGCGTATTATCTGAATATTTTTACTCTCGATTATGACGTAGCCACATAATGTGACATAAATTTGCTCTTGCCTAGGAGAAGTCAATTTTAACATAAATGTTTGCTATCATGGAACCTGTAAAATATTTTAACATAAATTATAATGCAATAAGTACTATTTACCTACTTCCATAAAAAATAGTGAAAGCTATGCTAATTCGTGTATTTTTTTAAATTGATCCTCCATCCAACCATCAGGCGTTTATAGTGCACTGTTGGACATAGGCCTTCCCAAGAGTAAATTACAACAAATGGTCCTGTGCCACCTGCACCTTCACACAACTTTGGATCGGTCCACCTGGTGGGATACCATTCTACACTGCGCCGTCCGACACGCGGTGACCACTCGAGCAGCTACCTTTTCCAACGGCTGTCGATTCGTTGAGCGATGTGATCTACTTATTGCCTCTTCAGCGAGCTGACCCGACGGGCTATGTCGGTCACTCCTGATCTGCTACGAATTTCCTTTATACGTATTCTATCACGTAGAGCTATCCCAGATCAGCATAGCCCGATCCATTGCACGCTGACCTATTTTAGCCTTGATACAAGGCCAGAAATATATTAGAAAGACAACACCCTGCACTAAGGAATAATCCTTGTATTGCGGGGACTTTACAATCATATAATTTCACGGACACATAGTAACACCCAGACTCAGAACAGCCATTTGTGGATCACACAAAGTGTTGTCCTTTCCTTTTTTTTTTTTTTGTTATATAAAAAATGTACCCAACCGCTCACCCCGTCGTTCGGGGCTACAAGAACAGGGTAGTGTGAGGCCCTCACCCACTAAATAAACCTGCCATATGCCATCTTATGATGATTATGAGATAATGCTGATCCTTAATATTAATAACAAACCAACGTTTGTCTGCGGGGAAGCTGTTTTTGGGGTATATTTTAGGTCACCAATAAAGTAGCAAACCCTATACCAGTTTTTAAGTCTAATCAAGAACTATCAAATAAATAAAGTTGCATCATAATCCGTTCAGTATTATTTGCGTGATGCGCGAATGAACAAACAGACAAACAGGTAAACAGATAAACAGACACAGACAAAAAATCTAAAAAAAAAATGTTTTGCGGTTATAGACGCCTATCCATCCATCCATCAGCCTTTCAACGTCCTCTGCTGGACATAGGCTTCCCCAAGAGAACAAACAACGGGCGGTCCTGTGCCGACCGCATCCAACGGTTTCCCGCAGCTTTGACCAGATCGTCGGTCCATCTGGTGGGGGGCCGTCCTACGCTGCGCCGTCCAATACGTGGTTGCCACTCAAGAAACTTTCTCCTCAACGGTTGTGGTTCGTCCAGCGATGTGGCCTGCCCATTGCCACTTCAGCATGGCAACCCAGCGGGCTATGTCGGTCACTCTCGTTCTCCTACGGATCTCCGTATTACGAATACGATCACGTAGGGAAATACCAAGCATAACCCGCTCCATGGCCCGCTGAGCGACTTTGAGCCTTGATACGAGGCCAACATTCAGAGACCACGCCTCTGTTCCATATGTCATTACTGGTAACACACACTGGTCCTAGAGCTTCGTTTTCAGACACTGCGGAATATTGGACGAGAAGATCTTCCTTAGCTTTCCGAACACTGCCCAGCCGAGTTGGATTCGTCGATTGACCTCTTTCTCGAAGTTGTGCCCACCTAACTGGACTGTTTGTCCCAGGTAGACATAGTGGTCGACAACTTCGAGAAGCGCACTCCTGACTAGAACCAGTGCTGAAATGACATGGACATTAGACATGACTTTCGTCTCGTCCATGTTCATTTTGAGACCCACCAGTCGGGAAACCCTGCTGAGATCATTAAGCATGGTGCAAAGGTCCTCCAGCGATTCTGCTATGACTACGATGTCGTCGGCATATCGAAGGTGAGTGATGTATTCGCCATTGATGTTGATGCCGAATCCGGTCCAGTCCAAGAGCTTGAAGACATCTTCCAATGCAGAGGTGAAGAGTTTCGGGGACATAACGTCTCTCTGTCTAACATCTATCTGCAGATGAATCGGTTTCGTACTCCTGTCCTGAACGTGGACTGACATGGTGGCGTTTTTATTCAAGCACTTCAGCACTTCAATGTACCGATAGTCAATTTGGTACCGCTGAAGAGACTGCAGCACCGCCCAAGTTTCGATCGAATCAAAGGCTTTCTCATAGTCCACAAACGCCAGACACAGGGGCCGGAAACCGGCTTGTTCGGGAGGCTGGAAGTCGTCAAGCCTGCGCGTGAGTGGATTTGTAATGACCCTTGAAAACAAACCGGCTTTCCGCCTGCTCTCAGAAGCTCTGTGGTGATTCCGTCGTCTCCCGGTGCCTTTCCGTTCTTTATTTGCTTAAGAGCCTCGATCTATCAATTAGTGTCGCACAGCCTTGGAGATCTGTATGTTTAACCGCCTCAGGCAGGACCAATCGGCTAAAGACTGACTGTCATTTCTTTTCTCCTTTCCATGAGCTTGAAAGTATGGTCCGAGAGTTCACGAGTCCTACTTACGCGACGGGCTTTGAAGTAGGTCGACCCGACCGCGTGAACAGTTTCTACGAATCTGCTGTTCAAATCGCTCGCTAATTCGCACTCATCTAGATATTGGAAGTGATTTTGTAGTTCGAGCTGAAAGCTCTCGGGGTTCTGGTATTGGGTAGGTGTTGATAGCAGCGTAGACTTTATCAAGCGTGACTTCTCGAATTTCGTGCTAATATTCAAGATTGACTAGTCGGTGATCACTCCCAGTTTTAATCCTGCTGATCACTGAGACATCATTGAATATGTGTCGTTTGTCCGACAAGATGAAGTCAATCTCGTTTTAACTGAACCATCAGGGCTTATCCAGGTCCATTTCCGCTGGGACTGCTTCCTGAAGAAGGAATTCATCATGTAGGGGCCTTCCTTTTCCAGAAAATCAGCCAGCATCTGGCCCCTGTGATTCCTCTGCCCGAAACCATAGTTTACTTTCAGCTCGTCGTCTGTCCTTTTGCCTAGTTTCGCGTTAAAGTCTCCCATAACCACCGTGAAACAGGTTTTGAACGAGTGGATTGCCTTCGAGATATTCTCATATAGGGCACCTCGTCGTCGGAGTGTGTCGAGGTCGGTGCGTAAACCTATATAACCTTCAGCGAATTATTCAGCTTTTGGTTATTCTGAGTATAAGGTACGCTACCCTACTCGACACACTCTCAATCTTCTCCACATTACCTATGAAAGACTTGCGAACGATAAACCCGACACCACCCTGGGACTGGTGGTCGCCCTCCCGGTGGAAGAGCAAGTTTCCGGACTGGAGGATTATCGTGTCCTCAGTAGGGTAGCTCAGTGGTTTAGAGCACTTCCCCGGATTGGAAAAGATGCGTGGTTCGATTCCCGTCCCTACTAAAAATCTCTTTTTCTTTATTCACAAATAATTTGTACTTTAAAAAGTAGCGGAGCATGTCAATTGCTAAAAGAAATAGATCTAAAATGTTTGAAAAAAATCGCGCCATCAAATAGTATGAATTTTAATTGCAAAATTAAACTTACTATATTGGATGCATGTAATGCTTGCCGGTAGATGGCGTTAGTCGTAAGATAAATGTGATTAAGAATTTGGGATGATCGAAGGATCAGTAGGGTAGCTCAGTGGTTTAGAGCACTTCCCCGGATTGGAAAAGATGCGTGGTTCGATTCCCGCCCCTACTAAAAATCTCTTTTTCTTTATTCACAAATAATTTGTACTTTAAAAACTTTTTAATTATTCAACAGGAATATATATATTTTTTAAATCCTCCACGGGGATATCAAAATCGTTGCTTATCCGCAACCAAGCGTCGTGTAATAGTTGCTTATCCTTGTGCCTGACATTCTTAGGATTCCATAATAGTGATTGCCTTTAGTAGGCTTCTAAAAAGCGTTAGAACACATCGTCGTCGCACGCAGAAAGCACGTCTTTATGCGAACGCAGTTGGCGGGCAACTAAGCAAACGAGTGTGTACAGGCGCGGTCTCGTTTTATCGCGAGACTCACCGAGACCCTTTGACTCGAGCACAAAAAACCGACACTCTTCCGAGAGAGCGGGAGCCCCGAGACGAGACGAGGCTACCATGTGCACACTCGCCCTCGGCCTGTCTCGGGGTGTCTCGACGAATGTGTACAGCCGCAGTTAAATGTACAGTAAAGTTACCCTAAACCCTAAAGTTATCCTAACATAAGTGTCACGCGTCTCGGTGAGTCAATTCAAATTCAAAATAATTAAAAAAAAGACCTTTAATAATATTCATAATTGTTGCCATTTAATTTGCTTTATCAATTAATGCATCATTTTATAAAATCATAGCGATACATTTGTAAGTTGTTTATATAATTTAACTCAGCCCAAGATAAAATCTTTACTATACGGTATTTTCAAACAAACGTATTCATAAAATAAATGTTGTATTTATATTAAACTGGATGCAGATGCGATATAATGAGCAATAAATTATGTACCACATAATAACAATTACTTTTTATATGAAAATTCACAGTCTAATAAATGTTTCTCACTTTCTTATGTTGACATAATATTTTGTAAATGTTTCTTAAAAATATAATTGAGTCTTCCGTAACACTATGTTATAACTTCCTAGGATTTTGAATTTATCTAAAAGTGCATTATGAAATGAAACAAAATAATATTACCTGATTCTGTTACTAAGCCTCTCAACCTACATAGATAAATACGATTTTGTAAAAATCTTACTAATAGGGGGAATATTGTATTTGACTCCTATTTGTACTACGTAATGCTAAACCTAAATGGGTTAGTATAGGTTATATTATATAGGTTATAGATTATAGAGGAATGTTGAGCATACATAGCATCACGCCTATATCCCAGAAGGGGTAGGTAGAGGTGTATTACACACCCATGGTTCGCCAACTATGTTTTAGTCCCACGTAATAGGGGACGAACCTATTGCCGCCGTCTACCGGGCACAATTCCAAGCTCCGGGCTACTACTGAGAATTTTTCTCAACCCGGGATCGAACCCGAGACCTCATGATCAGCAGTCGCTCATCCTACCGCTGCACCACCGAGGCAATGTTGTCGAGGGATGTTGAGAAGTAGGTGGAATAGACATTACCTATATATCTATATAGTCTAATAATGTTTCTTATTCTGATAAAAACATTTATTACATAGTAAAAATGTATCTCTTTATATATTGGTTATTAAAGCCTCTGCGAGCCTAACTAATGTGATAAATGTGAAAGTGAATTTGATTAATTGTTACCTTTTAACCACTTATCATTATGCAATTTATTTTGCATATAGCCCAAAGTACTGAGCAATGGACTACTTTTTTTCTGATATTTACGCGAATGTTACACATTTTGAAATAAAACTACGTTTACGGAATCTATCGCGTTTACTTGATTTTACTACTATCCCGACGTTTCGAATACTTTACAGCATTCATGATCACGGGTGGACTTAGATGATAGACGTCCAAGGCTGATATGCCCACTACTTTTTATCACGTTTCCCGTGGTGTAACTAATTTTGTATCGATATTAATATCCACGTAGAGTGACGTATTTAGCAATTATCAATTTAAAACTGTACGATGGGCAGTTTATTTTATTATTATTTTAAAAACATAGGTATTCTTTTTTCTTGATCCAATTCTGAAGGTCACACACATACTAACTTGTTGGCATAAGTTCGTCATATATAAATAAGGATAAGGACAAATCCTTGATAATTATGGTAATGTTTGGCCCTAATAAGCATTTTCGTAGAATTCAGGTAGCAACTAGATATAAAATTAGTATTTATATAGCTTGCATTTGCTAAGTAGCTTCATATTGACCGTACTGATCCATCCATCCATCCATCAGCCTTTTAACGTCCACTGCTGGACATAGGCCTTCCCAAGAATGGGGGACAGTGCCGTAATCGTCACGCTTGGCAGGCAGGTTGGCGATCGCAGTGGATGCTGTTAATACTCGAGGGAGTGCTGCTGCCCACTGGCTGACTCCCATGGGTGGAGAAGGGTGGGACAATTCTAAAGCCGGACCCACAAGTCAAGGTTTGGTACTCCACCATTTTCTTCAATTGACAGCTCATTTCTCATACGCTTAAAATGTAGTGATTATAATATATACTCTTTGCGCACGCATACTTATATAGTTTTTATTGTGACTAGAGGAGAAAAAAAAAAGTAAATTTAACGTCACTCCTTCGGCACGGATACGAGCATTTCCTTTAGTATTACTTTACTCTTTGTACGAGCATGGACCTATCATATAACCTAGTTAAATGTATACGAGTAGGTATATCTATATATTAGTACATAAGCGACAGACCACTCACTCACTGACTCATCACCCCACTCCCCCGGTATTCCCTCAGTCGGCTCTTACGACTCCTATGGGTGGAGAGGGGTGGGACAATTCTAAAGCTGGCCCCACATGGCAAACCGTAATGATCAGCGCTAAGTTACTACAACGACCCTAAGCAGATCTTGTAGGGGTCATCTAATAAACTTGTTAGAGTGAATACTTCTGGTGGTAGAGCCTTGCTTATCCCAGCATGAATGGGCCGGCTCAATAGGGGACGTACCACCCTCTCACAAAAATGAGTGAGTGAGAGCCCCAGAGGCCCAAACCCCTTGCTATCCTCTTCTTGTTATCATTTCTGTCCTCTCCTAAGTATCCTACCTATCCCTAAGTTAGAGATGGTGATGCGCAATGCCTCTGGTGTTGCTAGCGTCTATAGGCTACGGTAACCGCTTACCATCAGGTAGGCCGTATGCTTGTTTGCTACCCATGTAGTATAAAAAAATAACATTGAGCTTAAAATACAAACAATTAAAAGTTAAGCCAACAAGAATAATTAATGTTTTGGTAACCAGACTGATCCCAACTTCAGATTTTGACTAAATTGATATTAGGCTACATTCGGAGAGTCTCTTTGGGAGACTACTCTGCTACCTAATTATGTTCATGACATTTTCATAATAATTATCTATTAAAATGCAGTATACATATTTGAATTTGAATTTTATAATTATCATTATATCGAAAATAAAAAGAATATAAATTTATTATATTTTATACACGGAAGTATTTTATATGTTTTAATTGAGCGAAAGTAATTATATAAAGTTCAAATTAACTTATAAGATGGCACTTCTAAAACGGTTACGCAAGATATAAATATTTTTGAAAACTACTCGCCTTTTTTAGTTTTAACAGTAGAAGAATTTTATAAGTTACAAATGTTTTATTTTTATTCAAAATAAAAATATGTGTTTAGATTTTACTGTTACTAGCAGCTGATTTAGTGCCCCTAAGATCGTATTTATGTTACTAGTACACAGTAGAAATTCTGTTCCATAAGCCCTTAGAAAAGAAATCGTTTTAGATGTTTACTAGCAGTGTGCCACGGTTTCACTCGCTTTTTTATTTAAAAGTCATCTTAAAAAGTTATTTATAAATAATTTAGAGTCACTCATACTTTCATCATTGACAATTTCGTTTTCGTGGTGGTAGATACTGACATTCACTGTAGCCACCGCCTTTTTCGCGCCTTGTTCTTATTTATTGATAGAAAATCGTTTAACATTTTCTTTTATTGCTTATGATGGCAGACAAGCCACGGCCCACCTGATGGTAAGTGGTAACTGTCGCGCATGGACTCAACTATACCAAGAGTATAGTCAAGGCGCTGCGCACCATGTCATTTCTCAGATGTGAAATGAAAGAATAAATGGCTATCTTCTACTACAACTAAAACACACTAACGTGCTTCATGACCGGTCACACAGGAGACGGTGGTACCGACCCGTTCGGGCCCGATAGCAAGTGAGTACTCTCACTTAGTACCCAGCCCTTTTTTTTTTTTTTTTTGTTAAGGCGGGAAAAAATGTTCCTAACCGCACACCCTGTCGTTCGGGGCAACGAACAGGGTAGTGTGGGGCCCTCACCCACTAAAGAAACCCGCCGTGTGCCGTCTCTCCGCCTTTGTTGGCGGGCCACTGGAACTATGTTACATTCCTTTGGTGGTCCGCCGGCGGCTTACCCTTTCGGGTACCCTCTGCTGAGCGACGCATCCGCACATGGAGCGTCGCACCTTCGCGGGAGGCCTTGCGGGTGGCGGACGTTCCCCGGTCCATCCACCCGCAGCCTCAGCTAGGGCGGCATGAGGCGCAAGTATCTGCGCCTGCGCCGCCCCGGTCGCTGGCAGCGGTTTGGGTCAGCGGAAGAATCCTCCTCCCTAGCCCTCTCCGCCGCTTCCTTCCGCGAGATAACCTCCTCGCAGAAGGCAGCGACCGCGGCCCAATTCCTGTCACTGCCGAGCATCGCCCTGACGACGCTCGGCAGCGAGAGATCCCCCCCTATTTCCGCGACGAGTTCACGGCGCTGCTCGGCCCAAGCCGGGCACGACTCGAGCGTGTGCCGCGCCGTGTCCTCGTCACAGCCGCAGTGGTGACTGCCTGGAGTCGCTTCCCTCCTTGCGACTATGTGCAGATATCTGCCGAAGCAACCATGCCTCGACAGCATCTGCACGAGTCGGAAGGTAAGGACTCCATGCCGTCGCCCCGCCCACTCCTCCAGCACTGGCTGGAGCGCCCCTACAGTCCAAAGACCGGCCCGGGGCGCCTCCAACCGTGCCCTCCATCTGGCCATGGCAGCTTGGCGGGCGTCGCCCTGCCACCTGGCCACCTCTCTGGGTAGGGGGCGTCCGCCCCCCTCCCGCTCTTGTGACGCCCGCCGATACACTTCAGCGAGCACCTCCGCCTCCAAGTCCCACGGGGGGATTCCGGCCAACGCGCAGGCCGCCTCCGTCGACACCGTGCGGTATCCACGTATGACCCTCGACGCAACGACTCTCTGTGGTCTCCACAGAAGAGCCCTGTTCAGTGCGTCCAGGGACCCCGCCCACACGGGTGCGCCGTACAGCGCCATCGACCGGACCACCCCCGCGTAAAGCCGTCGGCACGCATTGTTGGGTCCGCCCATATTCGGCATGAGCCGTGCAAGGGCGGACGCTGCGCCGACTAGCCTCGGGGACAGTTGGCGGAAGTGCTCGCGAAAGCGCCACCGCCCGTCCAGCACCAGGCCCAGATACTTAATCTGGGCCTGCACCCCAATCTGGACCCCGTCCACTGTGATTGAGGCGCCAGCAGGTGGCCGGCGTCGGGGCCCATGGAAAAGTAGGGCCTCCGACTTGTCCAGGGCCACCCTAAGCCCCAGCGCCCCGATCCTCCTGACCACCTCCGAGGTCCCTAAGGTGGCTAGGAACGCCCGCTTCCTCGAAGTTTCCACCCCGGGCCACGACCAGCGTGTCATCCGCATAGCAGATGACCGCCAGCCCGGGGGGGAGCCGACAGCGCAACACCCAGTCGTAACCGATGTCCCACAGGAGCGGCCCCAGGACCGAACCCTGTGGGACACCGCACGACATAGGTCTCCTCACAACGTCCCCTATGCGGCTCTCATAGACGACGCTGCGGCCCTCTAGATAGTCCGCCACCAGCCACCTCATGTATACAGGCACCCCGTGATACCGGAGCGCCTCCCTGATGTTAGTACCCAGCCCTGCCACTAGTAATGTGATGGGTGATAATTGCTTACGTCCCTTAGTCGCCTTATACGACACTCGCGGGAAAGGATGGGGTGGTGACACTGGTATTCTTAGTCCGTCACCACACGGACTAAAACTTTTTTGCAAAAAGCCTTACATATTATTTATACATGAAAGTCAAGTTTTATCTTTGTGAAGATATTACAAACCTGTCCTATCGTCACAAATATGATAAACATGCAAATAGAAATATTTTTTAGGATGCTTGTTTTAAATATTTTGCATTTTATAATCCACTTGGTAGTTCTTTAGATTAGCGCGCTTAAAAACGAACTCTTCACTTTTAATATGTTAAGTATCCATCCATCCATCAGTCTTTCAACGTCCACTGCTAGACAGTGGCATATTAAGTATAGGTAACTTAAATATTGTAACACGTTACATATAATACTAACACAAAATTAAGCAAAACACAATTACGTTATTACACTGAAGTGGTGATGGGTTGACATTATTAGCTGAACGAATGATCGCTGGAGTAGTACGTATCCAATTGGCTAATACAGAGAAGAACGTCCGCTATCTATGAGTAAAGTTTTTTTTACACAACGCGGGTATCCAACAAGTATACGGCCCACCTGATGGTAAGCGGCGACCGCAGCCTATAGACGCTTGCAATACCAGAGGCACTCAGCGTCGTCAACTCCAAGGAAAGGGATAATAGGTGGAAATGAACTTTAATAAGAAAAGGATGAGGAGGTTTGGGCCTCCAGTGCTCTTACTTACGTTTGTAATCGTAATACGTAATTACGTTTGTAGTCGTATTTCTTACCACAAACTATTTAGTTTTGATAAAATTTTAAAATCCCGATAAATACCTTAATCACAAGGCTTGAATCCATCAGATCTGTCAAAACATGAATAATTGAATTGCTTTTTAATATGTAATATGGTCGTTAAATTGAGATTTGATGAGATAAGAGGCATACAAATGTTATTCTCGTAAATTATCGATCATAAGCTTTTAAAACATGCGCTGACAAAAGATCGTGAACATATACATCTGAATTCTGTTGCGGCGACTGTTGCCACGCAAAGACATTTGTGAAGACGTTTAAATGTTTAAATGCTTGTTTGTCAGTCACGCCTAAATGGGTTTAGATGGAATATGGTAGGTAGATAGATGATACACTGATAAAATGGAATATTTTTTATCCCGAAAAATGAATTATTTTCGTTGAATAGCTATTTTCTTTAACAACTAAACGGATTTATACGAAATTTGATATAGAGATAAATTACGGTCTGACATTAAATATTATTTTTTACCCCGATAAGTAGTTCCTGCGGGTATTCCTGAATGAATCTATGGACAACATTTTAATGTCCAAATGGTAAATGGTAACCCTAGCTCATGGACTTAACTATACCGAGAGTATTGTCAAGCCGCTGCTCACCATTTCATTTCACAAATATGAAATAAAATAATTAACGGCTATCTCCTGCTACAACCAAAACACACCGATGTACTTCATAGCCAGTCACACAGGAGATGGTGGTACCAAACCGCTCGAGCCCGATAGCAAGGAAGTACTCCCACTTGGTACACATCACTACCACTCTTAATGCAATGGGTGATATTATTATTATTGCTTACTTCCCTTAGTCGCCTGTTCGACACCCATGGGAAATAATGGGGTGGTGACACTGGAATTCTTAGTCTGCCACCACACGGACCATATGTATGCTAAATGACGAGGCTGAGTAGTTATGGCGTGAAAGCTTAACAAACAAAAAAAAACAAACAAACGCACTTTGGCATTTAAAATATTAGTAAAGATTGATAAATATTGGTAGACCACGAACCGAGATAACGTAGCTGACAGTACTTTAAAAATACTGATGCTGTGATTCTAGAACTTCCAAACTTCGTGGAAATATTTTTTTTTATATGTACTATATGGAATAAGAATTGTCCCACCCCTCTCCACCCATTGAAGTCGTAAGAGCCGACTGAGGAAATGCGGGGGAGTGGGCAGCAGCACTCCTTCGAGTATTAACAACATTCACTGCGATCGCCAACCCGCCTGCCAAGCGTGGCGATTACGGCACTATCCCCCATTCTTGGGGAGGCCTATGTCCAGCAGTGGACGTTAAAAAGCTGATAGATGGATGATACTAAATGGGCAGCAAACATGCATAAGGCCTATCTGATGGTAAGCGGTTACCCTACAGACGCTAGCTACACAAAAGGCATCACTCGCGGATCGCTATTTCCGAGAAAAGGGATAGGTGAACAGGAAGAATAATAAGGGGAGGATAGGTAGGATACGATCGATAGAACGAGAGTGACCGACATAGCCCGCCGGGTTGCCATGCTGAAGTGGCAATGGGCAGGCCACATCGCTCGACGAACCGATAACCGTTGGGGACGAAAGGTTCTCGAGTGGCGACCACGTATCGGACGGCGCAGCGTAGGACGGCCCCCCACCAGATGGACCGATGATCTGGTCAAAGCTGCGGGGAGCCGTTGGATGCGGTCGGCACAGGACCGCTCGTTGTGGCGTTCTCTTGGGGAGGCCTATGTCCAGCAGTGGACGTTAAAAGGCTGATGGATGGATGGATGGATGAGGTAGGATACTAAGGAGAGGATAGGAGGGATAATAAGTAAAGGATAGGGAGAGGATTTGGGCCTCCGGCGCTCTCATGATGGTGGCTGTGGTGATTCAGATGGCGTCTGCGTCACCCAGACGTTAAGTATGAATGTGTTATCGAAATTAGAAGTCAGGAGAAAGGGTCACGATGGCTTAATTGGCAAAGCATCTGGACGGTATCCAGGAGATGCAGGTTCGAATCCTGCTCGTGACTGTTATTTTCGATTTCACATTTTTCACTTTGTGTTTAATGTATGTTGCTAAGCATGTCAAATGATAAAAATACATATAAAAATCTCTAAAGATTTGTGTTTTTTTCTAGTTTTAGCATCGGTAGAAAGTAGCTGTGATTTTCAAATTAATGTGGGGGTTTGTTATGCTCTTTGTTTTATCAGAAGCTAATATAGCTTCGCTCATCACGGCATTGTGCAGTTTATTAACAAGTAGGGTAGGCAGAGAGGGTTCCGGTGGCCCGCCAATAAAGGTGGAGCAACCGGCACACGGTGGGTTTCTTTAGTGGGTGAAGGCCCCACACTGGATAGTGTAGTATTCGTTGTCCCGAACGACGGGGTGTGCGGTTAGGTACATTTTTTCCCGCCTAAAAAAGGATAGGCAGGGAGAACAGAGTTCCAAGAGGCTCTATTCTCGCATGTATCTCTCGCTTCCTCAACATTCATATTTCTCTTTATACACGCTCGCCGGGTTCGGAGACTCCTGACTCCACCTTCATGCAATACAGGACCGATTTGGTCTAGGCAGGTAAGTCTCCTACTGTAGTAATCCAACACAGTATCTGTGGTCCATCAACACAGGCAAAGAGACGGCACACGGCGGGTTTCTTTAGTGGGTGAAAGCCCTGCTATAAAAGCTATGCTGTTTATTGCCCGAACGACAGGTTGTCCGGTTACGTACATTTTTTCCCGCTTAAACAAAAAAAAAGGTGGTGTGTCTCGGTCTTCCTCTGTACCTACATCCTTCCACTTTCGCATTAAAAAATAATCTGAATACGGTTTTGTTTTTTTCAAACAAACGGTTTGTTTCTTATTCAGATTATTTATTCAGGACTGACAACCTGTAATGACTGCCAGGATGTTATTTCATTATCACTGAAGGAATGTAACATGGTTCCGGTGGCCCGCCAATATAGGCGGAGAGACGGCACACGGCGGGTTTCTTTAGTGGGTGAGAGCTCCACAATACCCTGTTCGTTGCTCCGAACGACGGTGTGCGGTTCGGTACTTACATTTTTTCACGCCTTAACAAAAAAAATAAAGGAAGTTATTTAATTAACAGGTGGGGCCTACTGCTTCACGTGCCTTCCGAAGAAAGGATGTCAGGTGCCCACAAATAGGGGCCAGTTTTCGGTCACTCATCTGATTGCCTTGCTTAACCTTGACGATTGTTCGAACTGCAAATGCACAACTAGGCTTCGCTACGGCTAACCTTCTCTTATATAATAGTTAAAATAATTAAATATTTATTCAGACGTTTGACCAAGATTGCTCCTACTAATGGATTTGAATGCACATCTCACAATATATTTTGGCTCATTGAATATACATTAATATGTTGTATATACTTATCATCGTTTAACATACACTTTTAAGCGTGTCATCTGAACCTGGAGAAAACTTTAAGTATGCATACGTGATCAAGAGATACGCAACTTTAAAATTAAAAACTAAGTCGTATTGCACAATATTGTGTAAAACGTCGGTCAATAAAACCGACTTAATTGAAAGTTTATGTAAACATTTATAAGCACAATATACGTTATGAAATATTTCTCAACAATGGACTTTACGGTCCCTACCATTGTTTCAATACGTTGTTTATTTGAAACAATACCGAAGCTATCTATCGAGGCCTATGACGGATTTGCTTTTGCTCAACCATTGTCAATCAAAAACAGGTTTGTTGGACGCAAAATATCGGACGCATTTCTTAAGTGCATGTTTAGCATACTTGACCGTGCGTCATTAGCGTCGGTGTAATTTATAAAAATGTTTTGCAAAGAGAAGTAACGCTGATAATTTGATTCGCAATTTCAGCATCAGCAGTTTGTGTCGTTAATTATGTAAGCTAATATGAACTAAAGTCTCGTCAATTACAACATTGTTTAAAATGTGTTAGTATTACGAATACCTAATTATAGACAAATTCTAGGACGTAACGATTGCTTCTTTACTTTCTTTGGCAATGAGAAATGATAATTTATTTCAAAAGCATTATGATGGCCACCTTAAATGTTTATAATTACTTTCCCAAAACAGGCTCTTTAAACTGTATTTTTTTAAACCGTTTATATTACTTTTAATGCTGTAGTATGGCTAAACACAGCTTAACGGGTTTTTGCAAGAAAAGTTTTTATTTATTATCAGGCCTATTAGATATTACTCGTAGACTACCGCGAAGGTGCGACGCTCCGTGTGCTTATGTGTCGCTCAGTGGAGAGTACCCGAAAAGACCACTGAAGTAATGTAACACAGTTCCTGTGGTCCGCCAATACAGGCGGAGAGACGGCACACGGCGGGCTTATTTAGTGGGTGAGAGCCTGACATTACCATGTTCGTTGCCCCGAACGACGGTGTGTGCGGTTAGGTACATTTTTTCCTGTCTTAATAAATAAAAGGACTTGTTGAGAAAGTCTCTCAGGCTTACAAGATTTGTAAAGATGTTTTCCTTTACGAACTAATAACATAGAGCAGTTTAGTCATTCCACTCAGTCAGGAGAACGTGCTTTACAGTCAATTTCAGACTGTGGATCGAGCTCGGTTGAGTTATTTATCCGTACCGTTATCTTACCAAAATTGAGTTCTTGAAGAACGTATTAGTATTAGATCGTAATTAGATCAAAATCGTCTAAACTCTAAAACTTATGTTCAGTTACTATTTTAACCTAATACTAAATATTATTTTTAGTTTCTATAGTATGTAAAGTTGTGGGCTTTGTAATGTTGCATTTCTTCTTGTTAACATTTTTTAAAGATGTGTAATCACAATATTTTTTAAGTGTAGAGTGTATGTTTTTGTGTATGTGACTGGGTAATTAGGTCTCGCGTTTTATTCCCGTGTCAGTCAGTCCGTTTTATTGGAATTTTCCGTCAAGAAATTCTCAATATTCAGTCTAGAGTTACGAAGTTGGCGGTGTTTCACTCCCGTGCCTCGGACGTAATCCCGTTGGTCCTCACCTATCCCCTTAGAATGAAAAACGAAACGTTAGACTAGCTTTCGTTTCGCTTCTGTGTGATTGGTCGCCTGAACCACGCGTCGAAATCTCGACTAATCAGGGGGATCACAGTGATCACGATACGATCGACATGTGAGATGTGAGATTCTGCCTAACCCCCCTGGAAACAATTACAATGACTCAAAACGAAAGTTCGTCTCACGTTTCTTGTTTCATTCTAAGGGGGCTGATCTCTTTCAGGTCGTGTCGGGATGCTGTGAAATATGAGAATGAGGGCACAGATAGTGCACTTGTGCTTAGGCACACACTCCACCGTTGTCATGGATAATTAACTACTAAAAATCATCATTATAATTTATAAATCATTTTGTTGCGAAAGATACATATATTTTATCTGTATACTGACAATTCCTATAGACAAGAGAAACGCCGCTCATTATTTAATATTATGTAGTGTACGACATTAATTAAAATTCAAGATTTATGTAAGCTTTTAAAAGCAGAGCTATCGAATTGTTGCTTCGGTAAAATATCTCAAATATAATTTAAGCAACTCGTACTAAGAATTCTAGTTGATTATAGCCATGTTAGGAGTGTGGGGCCGGCTTTAGAATTTATTTAATTATCACCTATTGCATTACTGGTGATAGGGTTGGGTACCAAGTTATAGTAGTTACTTGCTATCGGGCCCGAACGGGTCGGTACCACCGTCTCCTGTGTGATCGGTCATGAAGCACGTCAGTGTGTTTTGGATGTAGCAGAAGATAGCCGTTTATTCTGGTGCGCAGCGGCTTCACAATATTCTCGGTATAGTTGAGTCCATGAGCGACGGTTACCACTTACCATCAGGTGGGCCGTGGCTCATTGGCCATAATAAAAAACTATATGGTTGTCTATAATGTCGGCTTACGGACGATAATTTTACGTGATAACGTCATATATAGTATGTTTTCTGAGTTTCCCAAATGTACCTAATACTGATAGAAATCGAATGGTACATATAAAAAGGTACGATCGCGCGTGCTGCTATACAATAATTGAGATACACGTGTTGCCCGGGACGCGTTCGGGCGAAGAATGTGATGTCAGTCTGTCGGTCGGTAGCGCGGCCAGCCACCTCCCTCCCGCAGATGCTCTTCAGCCCACGGCTCTCTTGTGGGCGCGAATATCAAACAATGCATCGATTGCCATACATTTTTTAGTAACGTGAGACTTTTTTGTGTGTGCTGCCGGCGTTCATCGATTTATAAGACGTTATCACGTCAAAAATAAAAAATAAAACTTTAGAAAGTATCAACCATGTTTTTTTTAAATGACATAACACTTTAGCAACCATCTTTTATTTAGATCATGCAATGATGCCACTACCTGACAAGACAGAGGTTATGCCCTTATAACTCTTGAAGCACGAAACGATGGAGGCTGCTACAACCCTCTAGTGTTTCTTAATTACATGTGGCTACAGTACTCTGTTTTTTTTCTCAGCTCTATCAGATCATTGTCACAACTTCTGTTCAAGATTTTAACTTTACTAAAAGATATTTATTCTCCGTTTGACTCTGGCTACAATTTAATAAAATAACCCTTTTTTGCCAAAGGTATTTGAAAAAGGCAAATAAATATATTTTACTATGTTTAATTATAACTCCTACAAAATTTCCATATAAGGTTTCTGTTGAAGGTTGGATTCCGGCTAATAGTTTAGCCTTACACAGCTACTGCCTACGGTATTTTTGTACATGATTTAACAAAACAAAGGTTGGTTAAAGCGTACTAATCCGATAATCATTCAATAAATAATCTATTCTATTATAAAGCTGTATCAGAGCTACAGACATAGCTACGTCTAAGATATTTGAGAAAAAATATATTGTATTACTACAATAATTATTCTATATTTAATAAATAGCTTAAGCTATGTAGGCGTCTCTGTACACCAAAACATTTGTAATATAATTTTAGTTTTTTTGCTATTTATTTCTTGAAGACTGAATTTTGGTAAAACTTTTTTGTTTAGTAGCTCTTGATTAGACTTAAAAATTAGTATACATTTCGTCATTCCTACTATATCAAAAACCAGAGATATAGCTTAAAACTAGCTATTGGATGTGGCGGAACCGCGAGCAAAGGCTAGTTACATAGTAAAATAGATAGGTGCATAGGGTAAGCTCATATACCAAGGTCCCAGCTCCGCCCGAAGCCACTGTTTCTATGTTGGTACTTAGCCGATGGCTAATTTTCACTTATCAGTTGCTGAAGGTAGGTATATACATGAAACTGACTTTTCTTAAATATTGAAACCTAGTTTTTATCTTTGTTGTAAACAATATTGTAAACATCTGATAAGAATACTGCGAGATACACCTTGACCGAATATTTTTGCCGGATACTTTAATCGATAGGACAAAAATGGCGACGTGTGGGGTGGGCTTTAGAATTGTCTCACCCCTCTCCACCCATGGGAGTCGTAAGAGCCGACTGAGGGAATCCGGGGAAGTGGGCAGCAGCACTCCTTCGAGTATTAACAACATCCACTGCGATCGCCAACCCGCCTGCCAAACGTGGCGATTACGGCACTGTGCCCCATTCTTGGAGAGACCTATGTCCAGCAGTGGACTTTAAAAGGCTGATGGATGGATGATGGATAGTCTTATTTCTAGCTGTGACTTGGTCCGCGTAGAGTATAGGATTGTTTTCAGGAAGGAAGGAAGTTGATTAAAATCACTCTGCATAACTGGATCATAAATCATCCCGCCCTTCCTCACCGATACTCCCGTGACGGTCGGTTTTAAGCCATGAAGTGTGGGGAAATGGTACTGGCTTAAATCCGTCATTTGATGATGACGGGCCTCGTGGCGTAGTCGGTAGTGTAACCGACATCCGTGCAAGAGGTCGTGGGTTGTAAACAATATGATGGGAATCGTCCCACACATGACAAATATAATATATGTGATGAACACAGATATTTGTGCTGCGTCTGGGTGTTTTCTATCTATAATATGTATGTATTTACAAAAAAAAAGTAATATATGTATTATATCCGTAATCTGGTACCCATAGCACAAGCATTAAGCTTAGTTTGGGACCAGAGGACGTTGTGTGAAATATGTCCATGAATATTTATCTATTATTTATTTATTAATTATTATTTAATTTTAACTGATCAGTTAACAACTAGTCAGATAAAATGACCTTGAATGTCCAGCTTTATTTAGCTAAATAACTTATAGCACTCTACTATTATAAAGCTGTAATATTAGAGCTATATCTGTAGGCACATTTAAGATATTTGAGAAAAAACACTGTATTAGGCTACATAGGCGTGTCTGAACACAAAACAAAATTTTTAGACGTTTTGCCTGTTAGTTCATTCGCGCATCACACAAAAACTATTGAAAGGATTTTGTTGTAACTTTCTCTATTTAACAGTTCTTGAGTAGACTTAAAAATTGTTATACATTTTATTCCGCTACTATAACGGAAACTTGAGATATCACCTAAAAACTAGGTTTTGGCTGCGGCGGAGCCACGGGCAATGGCTAGTGCATAATAATACTGAACGTCCATTAGTCCGCACGCACGTGCCGTACGCATCGCATTGAACGCATTTGTCGAAAGGGTGCGTCCATTGCATCCGCATTTTGCTGATGTCAAAGTTTTGCTAATGAAGTTGCCATTAATTAAAAATTGGTTGCCGTGTTTTGTGATAAAACCTGACAAATTGCCGTGTCTCATACAAATTCAATCACAATGTAGAATTAAACACATAATTAGATATTGTTCTTATAGTTATAGTGAATAAAGGATATTAAATACAAATATATAAGAGGACACAAAATAGAAATATGTAATATCCATACAAAATTCATAAAAATATTTCAGATTAACAGACAGATTTTAGGGGTAGTAGGCTGTTAGGTGTTACTGTTTTTCCTCTGCATAATTTATATTACAATCTTCTCTCGCTATTTTCGTTCATGCATGTCTCGTAACAGTAGAATGAATATCGTAAGTACGTATGAAAGAACGAAAACGATCGATTGAAGAACATCTAATCTTCCGGGGAATTCTCCACTAGTGCCATGTCCATTATTAACTTATCAAAGTAGCGATATGAATTCAATAATCAACTAAAGTGTGAAGTCCGATGGTGCTATAGGTTGTATTAAATTACGTTATTGAGTAGCTGTATCCCGCGACTTAATGCGTTTTGTGAGTGTCCCTTGAATGATGTTTATAATGCCTTGTACCGTGTTTTTTTTCAAATGGCACCAAATACTGTATAATGCGGCAATTGTCATCTCAATGGCAACACTAGATGGTATACGTCTAGTTTGTGTGATTTAGGGTTGGCGATTCTTCTGGCGAAAGATTGATTTTTGTATAAATTATTAAATAAGGTTGGATAACCAAAAAAATGGAGTTTAAAAAGGCGATCTTCCAAAATCGATCCATCTTTTGACTTGTTTTATTTTATAGCTATTTAAAAAAAATATAATATGAACAACACTAATTAAGTACTTGGTATCAAATCAGACTACGTGACTATTACTTTTTAATTTCTCTCTCGCTCGGTTCCTGTACTTAAGTTATAGAAACATGCCAGCTGAACCCGCTCGAGGTCATTAATCTCCATATAAAAATTAAAATTAAAAAATAAATTAAAAAATATTATATAGGTAGCACTTAAAATCGACAAAGTTACTAATAACTAACACGAGAGCTTGCTTAAGTCTTATTTAATAAACTATCCCACTGCTAGGTACAAGCTTCTTTGAATTTCAAGTAAAAGAACCGTCGTCAAGCAGATAGATTATTCGAAAATAACAAGGCCAGGACTATTGTGTAGGCAAGTTCTCAGAGTCCAATAGCGAAGCAAGGGTCAATAAAATAAGCAAAACAGTATATAAAATAATGTTAGTAAAGCTGGAAACGAAAAAGTTAAACTGTCAAATGTAGTGTTGCCGTGGTAGCGTTCAAAAAAGAGGATTTCACTTATGTATCAATTTAGTATATTAATCGATATACTGATATAAAAATTTAATTTTATTTATCAATCGAAATGAGCATTAATTCTATGATGAATCGACTAAAGTAATCGATTTCCTTCATCATTTCTCTTTTAATATTTTTTCGATTTCTAGATTGCAAAATGAGCTAGTTTTTTGAATTTTATATTAGAAAAATATTGCCAATTTTGCAAAATTAAACTTACTATAATGGATTAATGCATGTAAATGCGTTCTGATAGAGGGCGTTGGTCGTTAAGACAAATGTGATAAGGAGATTGGCTATGTCTAAAAGATAGTACTGTAGCTCAGTGGATTAGAGCACTTCCCCGGATAGGAAGGGACGCAGGTTCGTTTCCCGCCTGTACTAAAATACTCTTTTTCCTTATTTATAAATTATAATTTGTACTTTAAGAGTAGCTGAGCATGTCAAGTGCTAAAATATAGATCAAAATGTTTAAAAAAATCACGCCATCAAATAGTATGAATTTTAATTGCAAAATTAAACTTACTATAATGGATTAATGCATGTAAATGCGTTCCGATAGAGGGCGTTGGTCGTTAAGACAAATGTGATAAAGAGATTGGCTATGTCTAAAAGATAGTACTGTAGCTCAGTGGATTAGAGCACTTCCCCGGATAGGAAGGGACGCAGGTTCGTTTCCCGCCTGTACTAAAATACTCTTTCCTTATTCACAAATTATAATTTGTACTTTAAGAGTAGCTGAGCATGTCAAGTGCTAAAATATAGATCAAAATGTACTATGTCATTGAGATAAATAAATTAAAAAAAAAACCTATCTGGATATTAGAACAACGACAACCCTAGGTGAACCTAAGCGGAAAATGCGGATGGCGTCATCCGCATTTTTCGAAAAATGCTGATGACGTCATCCGCATTTAAACGGATAGCTGATATATGCCTGACTGCGGCGCGTGCTTGCGGAAGAGTGAACGCAGTGCTAAACAAATTCATACAAAGCAAGTAAAAATGCGTGCCTGCGTTGCTTACGGCGCGGATAAATGGACGCGTAGCTTTAAAGCACTAGAAATTCGCTGAACATTGTTATGTTGTTATTAATACCTGAAAGACACAGCATTGGCATACTAATAGCGAATTCATTATTAGGAGTCTTTAAAACCGAGGTCAAAAATCATATCATTTACTTGCAATTAAAGAATCGACACTTGTTACCCAAAGGCCACTCTGATTATACTTATTACACGTACGTAACATTGTAAATATATTCAAATCTGGGCATTGAAATACGTGGCTCAAATATTTATGAACACATTATGAATAATTTCACCATTCTCTAACGAGTAGTGGTGTAATTGATAATTATGAATCTACGTACTCGTATAAATAAGCGTAATGGGACATGATTTATATGGTTCTATAATTATGGCTGATTAACACCTTGTTCGCTTGCTTAACTCATTTTGACCTTAGGGGCTGTTGTTTATGAAAGCCCCGCAGTACCGTGAATTTTGTCCAACAAAACTATACTGCTGGCAGAGCCATACTAACTCTAACATAATTAACTGGCCAGGATGGAAAAATATCAGCATCTCAGAGAACATCGGCGTGAAACAGTGTATTTCAAATGTTATGTTTCGTATGGTGTGGGAAAGCCAGAGTAAACACTCTTGTCAATCCCTTGCCATCATCCGTTGTACTTACTTACTTATCAATATACCACCTCCCTTGTGGGGCAAGCAGAGAGAACTGAGTACCTACCAAAATGCTATATTTTTGCATACATCTCTCGCTTCCTAAAATTCATAATTATCTTCAGGTTTCGGAGACTCCTTCTCTCAAACCAGACAAACCTTAGTGGTTTTTGGCTTGCTGTTTTAATGTATTACTCTTTGTATGTAAGAACACAAACAAATTTTACAAAAAACACATGCCTGAATTGGTCTAGGTAGGTTAGTCTCGGTCTCCCCCTGTACCTATATCCTTTCGCTTTCGCATTGTATATTTTCTTAAGCAATCGCTCGTCCGGCATTCTTTACACATGCCCGAACCATCGGAATATTCCCTTTCGCATCTTTCCACTAATACTCTACAGGTGGCTAGGCATTTGTTTGAAACGGCAATCGTTCAGTAATGAATACTTATTAGAAGCACTGATTTTAATAAACAAATTGTGTCAATAATCGAATATTTAATCATGACAGCACAGTGGTGAAAATTTGCAATCGTTACGATCGAATTGATTCCCACTATGGGAATATACATATATATATATAAATACACACTACTCCTTTATATAGCATCATATAAACAAATAGCATCACGCCTGTATTCCCCAAAGGGGTAGGCAGAGGTGTATTACACACCCACGATTCGCTAGCTATGTTTAAGGCCCACGTAATGGGGGCGCGAGCCTATTCCCGTCTGCCGGGCACATTTCCAGACTCCGGGCTGCTACTAAGGACCCGGGGTTAGAACCCGAGACCTCATTCATGATCAGCAGTCGCTCACACTACCGCTGTACCACCGAGGCAGTCATACTTAGCACTATGCAAAAATTTATATCTGACAGGAACCTGCCATTATCCGGGATAAAAATTCCCCTCCTTTATTTGGGTTCCGTATTAAATTATGTATTTTAGTATTCGACATATTTTAAATGATATTGGTTCAGTAGTTATGGTGTACAAGCGTAATAAACATAACACGCACTTTCGCATTTATAAATATTAGTAAGGAGGATGCAATTTGCCTACCGTGCGAAATTTTATTAATAGCTCACACAACATCCGTTCAAAACATTATTACCACATACAAAATCATTACCAGCGCCCACGCTCATTCATGGTTTTGTAATCACGATATTTTTAAACATGTCTGTAGTAAGATATTTTTTTGCAGTAATTTACTGATACACCGATTTAAGCAAAAACACGGCAGAAACGAATGCCACATATATCAGATTCTGCCCGCAAATTCATCCACGTGCACTTCACCCTATAAATACGTCATTCTAAGGCACACAAATGATCTCTATGCAAAAACTGATATCCCACAAGAACGATAATTTTTTCCGGGATTAAAAGTATTACTCTGTCAAGAAAGTACCGGGAAAAGATCAATAATACACAAAATTGTTGTTATTCCTCCAAATTTATTTTTTCACCTTCAAAGTATGCTCCTTCAGAAACGATAGACTTCACCAACGAATAATCCAATCATCAAAACATTTTTTGAACGCTGTTTCCGGAATTAAGTTCAGTTCTCGGCGCAAATTCTCCTTTATGTCTTCTACCGATTGAAAACGGGCGCCACGAAGTGGTAATTTGAGTTTAGGAAAAAGAAAGAAGTCGGCTGGAGCCATATCTGGTGAATATGGTGGTTGCTCGATGGTATTTGTTGAGTGTTTGGACAAAAATTCATTCACAATGATGGCCTTGTGCGAAGGCGCATTATCGTGGTGCAAAATCCAAGAATTTTCTTTCCACAAATCTGGCCTTTTTCGTCGAATTTGCTCTCTTAAACGCCGCATAATGCTCAAATAATATTCTTTATTCACCGTTTGACCTTCTGGCAAGAATTCCGAGTGCACAACACCGCGATAGTCAAAGAAAACAGTAAACATGACTTTGACTTTTGATCGACTTTGGCGTGGTTTTTTCGGTTTCGGTTCAGTTGGAAGTCGCCACTCCGAAGCTTGTTGACTTGTTTGCATGTCAAACTCGTAAACCTACGTTTCGTCACCAGTAACAATGCGTTTCATGAATGTTGGGTCGGAATTGACTCGGTCTAGTATGTCCTCAGCGACTCTCATGCGATTGAGTTTTTGGAGAAAATTCAGGTCTTTTGGGACTAGCCGAGCGGAAACCTGTTTCATACCCAAGTGATTATTTAAAATGGTACGGATCGACTCGTGAGACACATAAAGTTCGGTGGCTATCTCTCTCAAAGGTGACTGAAAATACTCATGATTTTCAGTCACTATTTCCTTCAATTTTGCAATGTTAACTTCAGTTGCAGACGTTGATGGCCTACCAGAGCGAGGCAAATCTTCCATCACATCTCGACCGCTTTTAAACGCTTTGTACCACTCGTAAGCACGTGTTTTTGATAAAGTCGATTCACCGTAAGCCTTTTGTAACATTTTCAGTGACTCCGAACACGAAATTTCGTTGGCGATGCAAAATTTAAGACAAACTCTTTGTTCGATGTTTTTGTCCATTATGAAATTCGCAATACACACTAGATATGATGATATAACTAAAAACAGCACTGTATTTAATATAAATAACAGATGCAACTTAAACTCCGCGCCAAAATGGATAACAGTTGTGCCAATCTAACAACAACAAAAAAAAACTAAAATTTGTATTTGGAACCATGAACAAATCATCCAATCCCAATACTTTCTTGACTGAATGTAGTATTATTTTTTTTGTGGTTCTGGACTTTTTATACGTAAGATTCATGACGATCGGTTAAGTAGTTATGACGTGATGCGTAACAATCAAGCAAACTAACAACAAACGTAATTTTGCATCCTAACTATTACAAAGCTGTAACAGAGCTGTGTCTGTTCAGATATTTCAGAAAAAGATACTTACTGTATTAGACTATACGTTTAGTGTTTGAACACAAAACAATGTTTTTTAGTTTTTTGTATGTTTATCTGTTTGTTCGTTCGCGCATCACACAAAAACTTGTGAACGGATTTCGATGCAATTTTTGTTATTTAATAGTTGTTAATGAGACTTAAAAACTGGTATACATTTTATCTCGCTACTATATCGGAAACCTGAGATATAACCTAAAAAACTAGCGTCTGGCTGCGGCTGAGCCGCGGGCAAAAGCTAGTTTATAATATTACTAAGGAAATATGAGTAAACCTGTGCCTTCATAGTGCGTGGGAAATATAACATGTAATAAGATTTAGTATGAATGTGTGAAGGTGTGGTCTTAATGTTAGCGTACTGAAGTATTTATGAATGAACGGAGTAAAGACTCATTACTATCGATAACTATTAGAGTCGCATAAAATTCTATTAAATAGCGACAATCTTGTTAGTCGTGATTATATTTATGATAATGTTTCCTTTACATTAGGTTATAATTGCATTTTCCGCTATAAAATATCAGTATTTTGCTATTATCAATCTTTTTAGGGTTCTCATTTATATAGGGAGCCATACAGTGATCTCACTTGAACTTTGTGAAAACTACAAAATATACCAACCTTAATAAGCCACATGTTCCTTTGTACGTTTTACGTATAAAAAGAACAGATTTACAGATATTTTAACCGATTTCATAAGTAAATTTGGTGTATAATTAGGAAAAATATTGTATATTTTAATTTACAGTAATAAAATTATCTATTGTATTCATAAATATTACTTCATTTTCATGCTTATTACTTCAGCATCGTCAAATATTGAACTGAAATGGATGATGCTACTATTTCACCTGGTCTTATCGATTGTCGTCTCTTTGTCTGCTAAAACTCAAATCCCCTCCCTATCATCTCCCAAACCCTATTATCCTCTCCTTAGTATCCTACCCACCTCCTCCTTAATATCTTTCCTATCCACCTACCACCCCTTTCCTTGAAGATTGTGACGCGTAAATGATGACTCTGGGGCTGCTAGCTTCTATTGGATACGGTAACCGCTTACCGCCGTGTGTGGCCGGCTTTAGAATTGTCCCACCCCTCTCCACCCATGGGAGTCGTAAGAGCCAACTGAGGGAATGCCGGGGGAGTGGGCAGCAGCACTCCCTCGAGTATTAATAACATCCACTGCGATCGCCAACCCGCCTGCCAAGCGTGGCGATTACGGCACTATCCCCCATATCAGCGAAACACATGTTGTGTCGTACTCTTGGGGAGGCCTACGTCCAGCAGTGGACTTCAAAAGGCTGATGGATGGATGGATGTAACCGCTTACCATCAGGTGGGCTGCATGCTTGATTGCCACCCACATAAAAATATCCTACTTCATTATATTTTACAGATATGATCATGCTTTTTAACCTCTAGAAAACCGCTGACATTGAAACCTGTCTCAATCGTGCACAAAGCGGGTAAACTGGTCATTATTACCACATAGCTACCTAAATGCCCCATTGACACTGCCACAGTTAGCCAAGGTCTGTGACAACTTGACTGCGCCCCGGTTACAATATACAACGGTCACTTTCTGGCAACACATAAAGTATGTTAATTTTACTGATTTATGGCATTAAGTCATTAATAAAATTCTATAAGTTTATGCTTTTAAGTTATTGTTATGTATCTATATATTTACTGCCTCGTTAGTGTAACGGTAGTGTATGCGACTGCTAATCATGAGGTCTCGGGTTCGATCCCCGGGTCGGGCAATATTATTGAACTTTTTCCTAAAAAGAATAATTCTCAGTAACAGTCCGGAGTTTGGAAATATGCCCGGTGCCAATAGGCTCACCCCCTATTACGTGGGACTTAAACATAAGCTGGCGAATCGTGGGTGTGTAAATACACCTCTGCCTAGCCCTTTTGGGAATAAAGGCATGATGCTCTGTGTATTCTTCTTGTAAAGTAATATAAAATCTTTATACGTAATTTAGTTACAATTTGTGACCTACCTACTCTTTTTGTTGGTTTTGAGAGCCATCTTTTAGTATGAATGACGTAAGTCTTAAAAAAAACAAATGTGAAGTAGAGATTGAGTGTCACCATTAGGAGACTCGATAGCTGACTGGTCCAGAGCACTTCCCAGGACTGGAAAGGATGCAGGTTCATATCGCTCGAGTAAAACTGGCTATTTCCACCTTAACAAATTGTTTGTTCTAACTTCGCCGTAACCCACAAAGTTGAGATATGAAGCTTCGGTGCTCTCACTCACCTAACAAAACACAAGACTAAAGCTACTGTTACTCTATGCCAACATTCTCTGAAAAAGTGGTGGGCACTTTCGTGTTTGAGGCAGCCCGTTTATGCTAGAATTACATATTCGCATTGACGGTTCAATTCCAAGGAGATGTTGCATGATCCAAGATTCGAACCTGAGATCTTGCAGTTAACAGTTGCACACTTATTTATGCCACTGGAACATCGACACATTTTTTATACTTTTTTATTCTATATAGTCACATAAAACGAGCATATTATCAATATTCAGAAGCATTAACATAATTGACCGCCAATCTGAGAATTATTTGTATGCTTTCACATCATTTCACGCCATTGCGTAACCTTCCTTATGTGGGACTGACAGCATAGATAACCTTATTGCTGTGTAACTATATATCTATCTATATTTATAAAAAAACTGAATGACATATCAAAGCACAGCTCTAACTTCTAGAGACCGTGAAAAATTTCATTTATTCATATTATGGATTTCTTTGATACAGTAGGTGAGCACTAATAGGGGATTTTATGCAAATCCTTTTCTTTTTTTTTTTTGTTTAGGCGGGAAAAAATGTTCCTAACCGCACACCCCGTCGCTCGGGGCAACGAACAGGGTAGTGTTGGGCCTTCACCCACTAAAGAAACCCGCCGTGTACCGTCTCTCCGCCTTTATTGACGGGCCACTGGAACTATGTTACATTCCTTCGGTGGTCCGCCGGCGGCTTACCCTTTCGGGTACCCTCATCTGAGCAACGCATCCGTACACGGAGCGTCGCACCTTCGCGGGAGGCCTGGTCCATCCACCCGCAGCCCCAGCTAGGGCGGCATTAGACGCAAATATTCACGCCTGCGCCGCCCCAGTCGCTGGCGGCGGTTTGGGTCTGCGGAAGGATCAGCCTCCCTGGCCCTCTCCGCCACTTCCTTCCGCGAGATGACCTCCTCGCAGAAGGCAGCGACCGCGGCCCAATTCCTGTCGCTGCCAAGCATCGCTCTGACGACGCTCGGCAGCGAGAGGTCCCCCCCTATTGCTGCGACAAGTTCACGACGCTGCTCGGCCCAAGCCGGGCACGACTCGAGCGTGTGCTGCGCCGTGTCCTCGTCGCAGCCGCAATGGTGACAGCCCGGAGTCGCTTCCCTCCCTGCGACAATGTGCAGATATCTGCCGAAGCAACCGTGCCCCGACAGCACCTGCACCAGTCGGAAGGTAAGGACTCCGTGCCGTCGCCCTGCCCACTCTTCCAGCACTGGCTGGAGCGCCCCTACGGTCCAAAGACCGGCCCGGGGCGCCTCCAGCCGCGCCCTCCAGTTGGCCATGGCAGCTCGGCGGGCGTCACCCTGCCATCTGGCCACCACGCTGGGTGGGGGACGTCCACCCCCCTCCCGCTCTTGCGACGCCCGCCCGTACACCTCGGCGAGCACCTCCGCCTCCAAGTCCCACGGAGGGGTTCCGGCCAACACGCAGGCCGCCTCCGTCGACACCGTTCGGTATCCACGTATGACCCTGGACGCGACGACTCTCTGTGGCCTCCACAGAAGAGCCCTGTTTAGTGCGTCCAGGGACTCCGCCCACACGGGTGCGCCGTACAGCGCCATCGACCGGACCACCCCCGCGTAAAGCCGTCGACACGCATTTTTGGGTCCGCCCATATTCGGCATGAGCCGTGCAAGGGCGGACGCCGCACCGACGAGCCTCGGAGACAGTTGACGGAAGTGCTCGCGAAAGCGCCACCGCCCGTCCAGCACCAGGCCCAGATACTTAATCCGGGCCTGCACTCCAATTCGGACCCCGTCCACCGTGATCGAGGGGCCAGCAGGTGGCCGACGTCGGGGCCCATGGAAAAGCAGGGCCTCCGACTTGTTCAGGGCTACCCTAAGCCCCAGCGCCCCGATCCTCCTGACCACCTCCGAGGTCCCTAAGGTGGCCAGGAACGCCGCTTCCTCAAAGTTTCCGCCCCGGGCCATGACCAGCGTGTCATCCGCATAGCAGATGACCGCCAGCCCGGGAGGGAGCCGACAGCGTAGCACCCAGTCGTAACCGATGTCCCACAGGAGCGGCCCTAGAACCGAATCCTGCGGGACACCGCACGACATAGGTCTCCTCACAACGTCCCCTATGCGGCTCTCATAGAGAACGCTGCGGCCCTCAAGATAGTCTGCCACTAGCCGCCTCAGGTATGCAGGCACCCCGTGATACCGGAGCGCCTCCCTGATACAGCTGAATGGCAGACTATTGAATGCGTTGGCGATATCAAGCGACACCGCCAACAGCACTCCACCGCCGACGACGACTGCCGTGGCCGCGGCCCTCAGGCGCATGATTGCGCCGACCGTCGAACGACCAGTCCGAAAACCGAATTGGGCGTCCGACAGGTCAGGTCCGACGTCGCGCAGGTGCCGGACGATGCGGGCAGCGAGGATTCTCTCCAGCAACTTACCCGCCTCGTCCAGCAGCACGATGGGCCTGAAGGCCCCGACCGAATCCGGCGTTCGCCCCGGTTTCGGCAAGAGTACCAGCCTCCCCTCCTTCCAGCAGTCAGGGAACCGTCCGGACGCCAGGCACGCGTCGAACAGTCCCCTGAGGCGGGGCTCCATGTGGTCCAGAGTCAGGGCCAGTACCCGGGCGGGTATCCCGTCTGGGCCGGGGGCGGTGTTCTTGGAACGAATCCGCGAAATTGCCGCCCCCATTTCCGACGCGGTGACGGGCGGTACACTGAGATCGGCCTCCCGGTCGCTACCTGGCGGTGTCATGACCCTCGACCACTTCGGTGAGGAGGCTGGGCTGAAGGGTCTCTGTGAAGGGGGGGCCCTGAGTGCGGAGCTTGTTAAGCGCCGCACGGTATGGGTGACCCCAGGGGTCACGGTTGAGACCGTCCAGCATCTCCTGCCTTTTGTCAGCTTTGGCGCGGCAGATGGCCAACTTGAACGCGGCTCGCGAGGTGCGGTACGCCTCGTACAGCTGGCCCTCCCGCTCCATATCGCGGTTGCGCCGCCGACTGCGGGTGTAGGACCTCCGGGCACGAATACACGCCGCACGGAGGTCTGCCAGCTCCTGGGACCACCAGTAGAGCCCCTTCCTCGGAGGAGGACGTCGCACACGGGGCATGGCCGAATCGCACACCTGCGTAATCACAGCGCGAAATCGGCCAGCCTCAACGTCCACCCCCTCAGTCAGGGCTGGTGAGGACAGCCACGATTCTACGATGGCTGCCTCCACCAGTAGGTCCCTATCCAGCCTGCCCACAGCCCACCGCGGGAACGCGGGAGTTCTGCGCGCTGCGTGACCCCTACTGGGGCCCTGAAGGGACCGGGAGACCTCAATCCGGATATACCGATGATCGGACAAGGTCTCAACCTCCTCCAGGACACACCAGTTCCTCAATCGTGCTGCGACGTCGGGGCTAGCGAACGAAAGGTCCACTATCGACCCGCCCCGTCGCTGCACGCACGTGTTGACGAAGCCTCTATTTAACAAACAGAGGCCCGTCAACGCCGCCCACTCTACCACCGCCGCTCCACGGGCGTCTGTCGCTGGGGACCCCCACGCCGTGGATTTGGCATTGAAGTCCCCCACGACCAGGACGTGGCTAGGCGCCAATCGCCGTATCGAGGTCTCCAGGCTATTAAGCCAGACCTCGAAATCAGCCAGACTCCGGTTGGGGGAGAAATACACGCCATAGAGCGTGACTCCCCCCCAATCGGCCGCGACGTATCCCACGCCCTTTTCTCTGATCAACAAGGGCGGAGAACGAAGCGCCGCAGAGCTGACGATTGCCACGGAGCCATCGCGGCTGCCCGCCCAATGTGGGCGGTCAGGAACGCAATAAGGCTCCGCAGCTACGGCTACACCAATCAACCGCTCCACCATGGTTTGCAGGAGAAGATCCTGCGCCCTGGCGGAGTGGTTGAGATTCGCCTGAAGGAGGACAGTGTCACGGTTGAATTTTAAGCCGTAACCATATCCTCCTCCACCCGAGACGGTGGTGAAGCCACGCTAGGGGGGGCAGCCTGGGCCGATTGGCTGATCCCCCCCTTTTTTGGGCCTGTCGTCGGGGGTCTGCATCCCTCCCGCCCCATGCAGTGCTTGGCTGGCAGGCCTGTTGCCTGCCGCGCACGCGGGGCAGTGAGGAGCGGCGGTGCAAGTAGCCGCCCGGTGCCCTGCCTGACCGCAGTGGAAACAAAGACCGCTGCAGTCAAAACAGTTAGTGCACGTCGGCCGGGTGTGTCCGACCGCCATGCACTTAAAGCACCTCGCGGGCCGAGGCTCCAGCACGGTGACCCGCGCGGAACTCCAGCCCACGAGGAGCCTGCCTGCATCGGCCAAGGTTTTGGCCGCCGCAACAGGGCAACTCGCCCATACGGCACCTACACCGCCGGGACCGGTCGAATGGAGCCTACTCTGACAGCATTCGAGCATCCGGTTTTCGAAGCAATAGCCTCCCGGACGTCGTCCACCGTCACTGAGTCATCCAGACCGGAAATGCGCAGCTCAGCGCACTTTACCGGTCTGGTGACGCGGACTCCACTCCCCTCACCAAACAGACCCTTGAGCCTTTCGGCCACCGTGTCGGCCATCCTAGGGCCCGCCGCCCCAGGGAACTCGAGAATTCGAGCCCCTGTGCGGGCTAGGCGGGTCCGGGCGGCGACGACTCCGATATCGGAGACGTCGATTTTCTCCCGGGCCTTCCTCAAGATGGCCTGGTACGACAGGCCCGCTTCCGCCTCCGGCAGCATGGTAATAACCACCGCTGCCGTTTTTGGCGTCTGAAGTTTGCGCGGCTTCTTGGGGCCGGGCTTGCTCCTCGACGCAGTGGGTTCCACAGCCCGGACAGCAGCCACAGACGCGGTCCCCTTCTTCCTCTTGCCCCGGGATTTCTTCCTCCCGCCGTCCACTGTGTGCCAACCCTCTTCAGAGGGCGCAGGGCCGGACGGTACGGGAGTTGGGATTCGAGAATCCCGGGGAATAGTTGCTGGGGCCCGTGATGGCTGGCCAGCACGCGAGAGTGGAGGGAACTCCTCCTTGGGCTGGCCCTTGGGGCGCTGCCCGGTTCTTTGAGCCGCTTTCGCCTTCGCAGCTTTTCCCGGCCCCTTGGGCGATGCAGCCGCTGTCGCGGAGTAGGTGGCCACGCGGTCGCCCTGACAGGGCAGCGGCGTTGGGCCTGAAGGTGGCGCATCCTTCTTCCTGTCCGCGGCCAGCGGCGGTCGGAGTCGCGGCTCTGGAGGCACCCTAGTGTTTAGGGAGCCGATGCGCGGGTCATAAACCGAGTTGACGCGATCCATTATTTGGCGCATCTGCTCCTCTGTGAGGAGTCCTGGGGCCAGAGGCTCCGCGCCCGCTGTTGAGGCAGAGGTGAGCCCTGAATTGGCTCGCAGGCTGGCGAGCTCCTTCCGGAGCTCCGCCACCTCCGCCTTACAGCGACAATGCGCCTCCAGTTTCCCGGTCCCCCCCGGCACAGGATGACGCCGGAGAGACTCTACTGCTCCATAGGCCACCTTGGTGGCCTTATTTAGTGCATCAGCGAGGCTGCCCTGAAGGCCCCGTGACCCATTAGCCACCGTGGAAACGATGGCCGGGGCGTCGGAAACCCTCCGGGCAACCTCGTCCGCTGTTAAATGGGCAGCCCCCTCCGGAGACTCCTCCTGGAGCCTTGATGTGAGGAGGGTCACCCGCTCCTCCATTGAGAGCCCTGTTCCCAGGTCCTCATTTGTAGCTCTGTCCGCTACAGACAAGGCGCGTGGAACCGTGCGCCTGGTGGCGCCACGGCCCCTCTTCGCTGGTCTTCCTGGCTTCGCTGGCGGAGGCATCTCAATGGAGCTGCCCTCCGACTCTGACACACCTCCCGACCGCGCTATCGAGCGCTTCAAAAGTCGTGAGGGCCGCTCCGTTAATCTATCTGCCGTCTGCTGAGACTCCGTCGCTATTGGTGTCGCGCCTACGGCCTTTGCGCCGCCATCACCGCCATCTGTCTCCATTCCCGACGTGCCTTCGACTGCCGAGCCGCTATCCACAGGACTCCCCGCGGGTGTAGGTTTCCTCCCGCGGGTCCTCCCCTTCTTCGTCTCCTTCTTTTTCTCATAGGCGTTGGTTGCCCCCCTCCGATACGCGGGGCTGACAGGGCCGGTCTTGGTACTCGGCCCTGTGAGGGATTCTCCGGACGCGTTGCGCCCGGTACCCTCCGGAGGTATACATAAGTTTTTAACGTCCGCCATTTTAGAGTTTAAAGTCCTTCGACTGTGGTGGTGCCGCCCTCGCGGCAGGATACCCTCCAGCCATTCATCCCTCGCCGGGCGACAGAGCTTGGATTGGGGTTATTTTTTATAGGGGTTTTCTTCCCCGCGGTCCGAAGACCCCCGGTCCTGTTCTCCAGGATTACGGGTCGGGCCGAACGGTGGTCTGCATCAGACCGTGCCCATCACTCGCAAGGCAAGTGTTGAGCCCGTCGCCCCTCAGGCTCAAAAGCCCCGTCTCCGTCTCCCACGGCCGGGGGGGCCACTATGGCCCCGCTGGCCCTCCACGGCAGACGTTGGCCCACTGCAACCAGTGAGCCTGTCGCCACTCGGGCTGAAAGCCCTGTCTCCGGGGACGGGGAGGTCACTGTGACCTCGCTGTCCCCACCCAGAGTGTCGGGGGGGCCACTATGGCCCCGCTGACCCTCCACGGCGGACGTCTGGCCTATCCGCTGTGCCCTCTGCTAGTCAGAGGGACACGCAGAGACCCGTCCCCTGCCGGGATTCAGCCGCCGGCACTAGAGTGCCGACGTTGCCCGGGGTGCACCAACGCGGAGGTATCCCGACCCGCACCCCATTTTATGCAAATCCTATCCAAAATGAATTTGTCATTATAAAAACAAACACAAACATAGCATCACGCCTGTATTCATTTGTCATTATGACGCGAGTTAAGGCCCGGGGAATGCGCTAGTTGCTTACGCAGAAAAATCTTGACTTCTTCTATAAGAACCTGACTTATAGAAAAAATATGTTTTTTTTATTCTTGATTATTTAGTAGATATGATATTTATGTCATACTAGCTGACCCAGCAAACGTTGTTTTGCCATATAAATTATGTCTACAGTGGCAGTAGAAGGGTGAAAATTTAGGGCTGTATGTATTTTTAGTGCCAAATATAAAAATAAAAAAAATTGTCCAAAAAATAATAAAAAACATATATATAGGAGTGGATCACTCTTATCATTTAGGGGTATGAAAAATAGATGATGGGCGATTCTCAGACCTACCCGATATGCAAACAAAATTTCATACAAATCGGTCCAGCCGTTTCGGAGGACTTTGGTAACAAACACCGCGACACGAGAATTTTATATATTAGATTAAATAAATTAATAAATATTCACGGACATTTTTCACACAACGGCCTCTGATCCCAAACTAAGCTTAACGCTTGTGCTATGGGTACCAGATTACGGATATAATACATAAACTACTTCTTTTGTAAATACATACATATAATAGATAGAAAACACCCAGACACAGTACAAATATCTGTGTTCATCACACAAATAATTGTCCCGAGTGGGAATCGAACCCACGACCTCGTGCACGGAAGTCGGTTACACTACCGACTACGCCACGAGGCCCGTCAATTATTTCGATTAGTTATTTTTAAAATTGTATTGTCTATTCTTATCCATTATTATTTTATTTCCTATTGTTGAACTAGTTATAACCCCGGATGTGACTAACAAAATGGCCGTACTTTTAAAGACAATCAGTTATAGCTACATAATTTGTATCACATAATAAAAGATATTACTTAGTGATAACAGATTAGATTTCCGCTATTTTTTATACTATAAAGGCGGAAAACAATGATACGGTACGCCCGATAGTATGCAGCCACCGCAGTGACGCTGGTAAAACCAACGGCATCAGCTTTGCAAACTCCAGGAAAATGCATAGGAGATGTTTAGGAAGGATATTAGAATGAGGTGAGGAGAGTGTTTGAACCCCCAGCGTTCTCACACCTAGAGAAACGGAACTATAGTTACATGTGATTTCCTGACGAAATACCCGCCATTAATAAAACCTTATTAAACCATGTAATTTAAACATGTGATTTTATTGTATTGTAGTCTGCCCGGATCGACACGGGGAATACCACGCGGTATTACCCGGGTCGGGCTGTCCAGAACGCGAGTACAGACGAGTTTAACGTTCAAGTATTTCTTTAACAGGTTTGCGTTATATTTTGGTGTTCCATGCAACATTGTAACAGTTAGGAATGCAAAGCGTTTGGAGTCCTTTCATTTCAGTACCTTTCTAAATAAATAAATCATTACCATTCGCTGCAATAGCCTATTTATAGTCCTTCGCTAAGACCATGTTCATTGTTATATAGGACATGAATTGTACATTAAGTTGCGGTGCAATAGATTGAAACAAGTCTTTGGACGGCCTCATATATATTTATTATTATTATTAATCTTTTTTGTAATCATTTACGACGCGAGAGTTCTGATGATTAGTTCATTGTATTATTTTTATTGAATGAGGTAATTATTATGGCAGTTTATTGGTCTTTCCACTATGTTTTTTTAATACTACGTGGATGGCAAACAAGTATACAATCCACCTGATGGTAAGCGGTTACCGTAGACTATAGACGCTAGCAATACCAGAGGCATCACTCGCGTGTCGCCGTCTCTAAGGAAAGGCATGAAGAGGAGAAAACAGGAAGGTTAATAAGGAAAGTATAGAAAGGATAGGGAGGGGTTTGTGCCTCCGGCGCTCTCACTCGCCATTCGAAAAACAGTGGTAGAAATGGCTTTATTGTAGCTACATTCCATATCTACATATTTTGTTTAATCATGGCAAATCGTTACTAAAATATTTTAAGTTGTTATAAAATATTTTAAGTTGATCTAATATATTAAACACAAAGTGAAAAATGTGAAATCGAAAATAACAGTCAGGAGCAGGATTTGAACCTGCATCTTCTGGATACCGTCCAGATGCTTTACCAATTCAGCCATCCTGACAATTGCTCCTGACTGCTAATTTCGATAACACATCATACTTAACGTCTTTGGGTGACTTAAAACGGTGGTCTTTAAACGAGCAATTCTTTCATTTTTAGAAAACGTCGTTTTATTCGGGTATTTAGGCAATGAATAACTGCTACAATATTATTAGAATACGATGGTAAATTTCGCCACCATCTACAAGGTTATAATAGCTCAGGTGGGAAATCAGGCGGTCCCAAAACCAGAAGACCCCGGTTCCAGTCGAGACGTCTCCAGTTAGATTATTTTATTTATGTCCTTTTTTCAATTTTTTCTTTTGTGAGAAAAACTCACGATTTACCAAAAAAAAAATACCGAGCAAAGCTCGGTCATCCAGGTACTATAAATAAAGTTAGGTACTAAATAATATACAATTCACTTGTTTTGTGATTTGTAAATCTGATATTTCATAAGTAATTTATTGTGAGTAATGAAATAAGACAAATGATATGAGATTAAAATAACTAAACGAACATTTGCCTGGAGCTGTTATTGATAAATTATACTGCTGACGGCTAAGTCCTAAAGTTAGGTAAACTGTAATTGAGGTGTCACTGGATTGGTTTCTAGAGGTTGGATGATCCCTGTTTTTTAGTATATAGTGAGAAAAAGTTTTGTCTGTTAAATAAACACAATACTTGTCGACGCAAAATATCGACATAATCATAATGACAATGTGTGTGTCACAAATGCGCGTATCTGACACATACGAGCTACAACGGCCGGACGAGTCTCGGCCCCCCACTCACTCGATGTTACCAGTTACAGACCACGGAGTACAGAAAAATAGCGGAGATGCCGCAAGGCAACTAGGTCATGTCACCTTCAACCCTATGCCTTCAACTAGGTCAACGACATCACAGTGGGCGGGGCCTAAAACCGTAGTATCAAATGAACCGTCACTGCGATCGGTTCGCTCTTTTGTCACGTTTATATAGGTATTAAATTCTTTTAAAAATTAAATGCGTTGTTGATGGGTGTAAAAGTTGCTCAGGAGCAAAATTAAAACAAGATGGCATGTCATTTCATGTGTAAGTCGTTTAAATTTATATATATTTATATTTCAAAACACATTTTATTTGTTTCATTACAAAGAGACATCTGTCGTCGAAAAGTGCATTATACCTACAACTCTACAATATCGTCACTCTAATATTATAAAAGCATAATTATAAGAATTTTCGTCACAAATAAGTAAATTTAGCTTTTATAAAGGAAAATCCTTTACAAAATATAAATTATTTCAAAGATATTGAATAGATATTTATTTATTACTTAGTTACATAATTAATTGAATGAGGCGACACATGGCAGAAGTCCATTGTTACTATTATAGAATGGATTTTAGGAGGAGAGCCCACCACTCACCCACGGATTGTCAATCCCGGTTATCTTTGGACAGAATAACCTAAGATTGCCAATCCGCACTCTCACAGTGAGTGAGGTGAGTGAGGTGAGTTTTTTGTCATTATCTTGCATGCTACTTTGCTATTATCACATTCTCCTCTATCTGTAAGAGTGCGGATTGGCAATCTTAGGTTATTCTGTCCAAAGATAACCGGGATTGACAATCCGTGGGTGAGTGGTGGGCTCTCCTCCTAAAATCCATTCTATAATAGTAACTTAGTCACATGATATGTGAGAAAAAATATTAAAGAATTACATGTCATCTGTCACCGTATTCGGAAATAATTGTATCAAAAAGTTTGCGTCATACCAGCGAACCCATTATCGAATATAAGTATTAACGTCATGTTATTTTTTATTTTATTGTTTTCATCGTGTTATTGATTTATTTGTTATTATTTTAGATTCCCTGTTTATACATAAATTATAACCACATGTATACGTTAGAACTGCGTGACGGAAATTGTGCTAATAGGGTTGGTTCATTTATCTCAAGCACCAAGTTACCCGTCAACGGTCGTACCCGTCCCTGGTTTAACAGTACCTGCAGGGAGGCTGCACGTCAGAAGCAGTTCGCCTATTTGGCCTGGAATAAGGCCAAGAGGTGTCAGGACCTGAACGCAAAAGATGATAAGCGGAAGTATAACGCCGCTTATAGATCTAATGGGAAAGTTATCGCCTATATTACAGGTGCATACGAATCAACCTGATCCTGGATATACATTGGCATACGGCATTTTTTTTCGCAATCTCAGTTACTCTCGCAGCGGTTTATACTTGATTAAGATCTTTCACTCCAACGCTTCATTGATCTTTTGAGCGTAGCGATAAAAATCCTACGATATTGTATCATTGCGTCTATGCCTAATACTGATTATCTATATACATTATAAATAATGTGAGATAGAGTAGAGTATAATAGAGTGAACGGAGCATTGGGACAACTTCTCGGCAGTCACCTCAGCCAGGAGGCAATACACAACGCAGTGCTTGTCCCAACGTCATTGTATGTAAGCGAGAGTTGGGTATGCAAAAAGGAGCATGATAATGAAATCAATGCGGTCGAAATGCGATCTCTGCGGAGAATCTGTGGAGTGAAGCTGACTAACCGCATTCGTAACAACGATGTAATAAAGCGAGTAGGTATGAATGAGAGTATTAGTGTTAAAATGCGAAAGGAAATGCTCCGATGGTTCCGACATGTGGAAAGAATACCAGACGAGCGACTGTTAAGAAGATATACAATGCGAAAGTGGAAGGATGTAGGTACAGGGGGAGACTGAGTCTCACCTACCTAGACCAAATCGGTCATCTATTGAAAAAAGATGGAGTTAGAAGTCTCCGAAACCGTCGAGTGTGTATGAAGAGAATTATGAATGTTGAGGAAGCGAGAGATTTATACAAGAATAGAGCCTTTTGGCACTCTATTCTCTCTGCCTACTCCGCAAGGAAGATGGCGTGGTAATGAGTAAGTTAGTATAAACAATGTGGTCCAGCCATACTAATGCATATGGAATGTTCTGGAACAAACTGTTGTGCTTGTAACGCCGTAGTGGTGAATAGACAAACTAAATTAATGAAAAATTTTCTCTATTACGCTGTAATTCACTTCATTCACCGCTAGATGGATTTTGATCTAGGGGTGGAGCTATTGTTGTACCACGTCCCCCGAACACCCGCATTTAGCGACGCTTCGTTCTAAAGAGATTTTGCCTTTTCTGTACTCCGTGCGACAGACATACGAATATGTTAACGATTATTGTAAAAGTTGAAATAAAACTGTTATTATTGTATCTATTAGAGTGTGCATAATTTTTGACCACCTTCGACAACTTCCCCGCAACAATCTCTTTTATAGGTAGAGAAATTAAACATATAGTAATCAGTTTTCAAAAAAAATTGGTTTCATAGTTTATACTTAGATATACATGACAAGAACACACTCAGGCTTAAAAGATGAGGCGGGTTATTTTTATATTTAAATAAATATTCACGGACATTTTTCACACAACGTCCTCTAGTCCCAAATTAAGCTTTACACTTGTGCTATGGGTACCAGATTACGGATATAATACATATACTACTTTTTTTTGTAAATACATACATATTATATATAGAAAACACCCAGACGCAGTACAAATATCTGTGTTCATCACACAAATAATTGTCCTGAGTGGGAATCGAACCCACGACCTCGTACACGGAAGTCGGTTACACTACCGACTACGCCACCAGGCCATCAAGTGATATTAATTTATCATATTTAAATGGGATTCTTACAAAAACTTCTAGGTAAGTACCTATTAAAACTGAAGTAATGTAACATAGTTCCAGTGGCCCGCCAATAAAGGCGGAGAGACGGCACACGGCGGGTTTATTTAGTGGGTGAGGGCCCCACCTTTGCCGTGTGGGGCCGGCTTTAGAATTGTCCCACCCCTCTCTACCCAGTGGAGTCGTAAGAGCCGACTGGGGTAAACCGGGGGCGTGGGCAGCAGCACTCCCTCGAGTATTAACATCATCCACTGTGATCACCAACCCGCCTGCCAAGCGTGGCGATTACGGCATTATCCCCCATGACCGCTTGTTGTGGCGTTCTCTTGGGGAGGCCTATGTCCAGCAGTGGACGTTGAAAGGCTGATGAATGGATGGATGGATGGAGGACCCCACACTACCCTGTTCGTTGCCCCGAACGACTGGATGTGTGGTTAGGAACAATTTTTCCCGCCTTTTTAAGGTCTATTTACATGCGATTGGCAACGTGCGAGTAATAGCCATGTTAGTTAGAGCCTTTTAGGCTCTAGATAGGCTTCAGATTTATGAGCTTTAGATAGGTTTTGGATACGTGTGGTTTAGTTAATTTTTAAGACACGTTATTTAGATTGATCTATTTTTTTACATACAATTTTAACAATCATATAATTTATTATATCGGGAGATATTATAATGTATTTCTTGTTGATCCATCATCGTAATTACAGCAACTTGTTTTATTGACAAGTTCAAACGTTGGCAATGCAATTGAACACGTTTGTTAATACGATTAGAGTAAGTAAATCCATTAGTTTAGGCTTAATAATTTATTATATGTACTAGGCTTTCGAATATGCGCATAGTTGAAAAGAAAACGTTATTAAAATCTCAAATATTCTTTTCTTAAGTTTTAAAAAAGAGGGCATTAAATCTACATATGTTGTAATAGGTTTTCTTAAAATCTATGTAAATAAGTGAAGGCAGTTCTTTTACATAAACAGTCATGCATCATGAAAAGAAAAAGTTATAAAAATGTATACCTATTAAAAGTGATGAGGTAGAAAGCTTCTTGTACAATTAAGTTAAGCGAGCTTTTATTTGAACACTTTGTTAATTAACTAATAACCCTAAAGTGTTACAGTAATTTGAATTTGTATAATAACCGAATTTTATGACAACGAAACGGCTGTGTTACACAAGTTTATGTAATAGTAACAAACTTACAAAACGTAGTGTGAATTCGATTAACATTCGAACGATGATGCTAATGTCAACAATCTCCAACGACAATGTTTTAAGATGCGTTTTACTTTTTTGTAAATAGAATCAAGTTGCTGTTGCAATTTATTTAGTGTTGAAATTACAATTTGTTTTGTATTTAACCCGGAAATACCTCTATAGATGGATAACACATTTAAAAACAAATTTAACAATTGCTATATATATTGCGAACAAATTTAAAAATTGCTATTTTGTTATAGGTAACGTACCTACATACTTTCATATTCAATTAGTAAAAATCTGTAATTCAGACGTTACAAATAGACAATTCAATTTTATTTATTTTATAGATTCCCAACTATTACGGCATGAGATGAGCCACTTCCTTTCTAACAAAAAAGAAATATTAAATCCAGTATCAGAATGGTTTCAGAAGTATTCCTTTTTTTTACTACGTGGGTGGCAAACAAGCATGTGGACCTGATGGTAAGCGGTTACCGTAGAATCTAGAAATACCAGAGGCATCACTAACGCGTCGTCAACCCCAAGGAAAAGGTGGAGAGTAATACACTAAAACACCCTGAGATGCTTTGATGCACTAAAACAAACACCTTGAGAGACGGTGGTACCGAACACTTCAATCTCTTACTGTTTACTGTGTTTTTATTGACTCGTTTTTTTGTATGTCTGACCGGGTGGAATTTTGTAAGTGATTTTAAACTGACGGGCCTCGTGGCGTAGTCGGTAGTGTAACCGACTTCCGTGCACGAGGTCGTGGGTTCGATTCCCATTCAGGACAAAAATTGGTGTGATAAACACAGATATTTGTCCTGCGTCTGGGTGTTTTCTATCTATTGTATGTATGTATTTACAAAAAAAAGAGTAGTATATGTATTATATCCGTAATCTGGTAAACATAGCAAAAGCGTTAAGCTTAGTTTGGGACCAAAAAAAAACTAACTTCCCTATGACCTAGATACCTGAAATTTGGACCATAGCTCAGAAGTGAATGACAGTACTTGAAAAAAAAAAGATGAAGAACATAACCCCAAAAAGCAGAAAAGAATAATACAATTAAAAAAATATACCATGTTTATCTGTGTTTTAGCACTTGACATGCTCAAAAAATCGCAATATCAAATAGTATGAATTTTAATTGCAAAATTAAACTTACTATATTGGATTAATGCATGTAAATGCATGTGATAGGTGGCGTGGGTCGTAAAGACAAATGTGATGTGGAGATTGGGTATGGCCGTAGGTCTTAGTGGCTTAGAGAACTTCTCCGGATTGGAAGGGACGCAGGTTCGAATCCCGCTCGCACTAAAGTTCTCTTTTTCCCTATTAACAAATAATTTGTTCTTTAATGTACCATGTTTTTTGTAACAGACTAAAAAGTATCGAATAACATGGGGCGCATGCAGCGGATAATTGATGCATTATTAGCGTGCCCTGTGTGCATCAATTATCTGCTGCATGCGCTCTATGTTTTTCGTTTCCAATCTGATAAGTATTTTAATTATTTTATGCTTTTTAGTCCGTTATAAAAACATAGTACTTTTTTTTTCATTATCTTTTCAGGGTTATGTTATTCTTCTTTTTTCAAATTTTCTTAAGTTACAATATTGTAGTGCGATTGCATTGATCTATCATCATCTTATGTGTTGTTTTGTACTTATATTTATTGATAATAAGTGATAAATTGATTACCAATTACACTTTTGTAAGGTGCTCACATCTATTGATCAACTAGAAAAGAGCTGATAATCTTCAAACGGCTGAATAGATTTTCTTAAACTATAATTAAGAACAATTAAGTCATCCAAGACATTGAAATAGAAGAAATGTGCTATGGAAATTGATAGCTTCGAGTGACTGTCACGTGTTACAATAGCTCAGTTTGCATAGTGTCTACAGGGTATTCAGAAGGTGAAACAAACCAACATTTTCTATTTCACATTTTCGCGGTTTGTGTTCTTTTATAGCATATTTAGGGCTGCACATTTCTTTGGTATGATTCTTAATTTGAATAATTTAATTTTACCTAGTCGGGACAATATATGTAAATACATCCGACAGATGGCACGGGCGTCGCCGAAGACATTGATAAGGAATGTGTTTTGACTTGTATTTTAGCACTTTTCTGAATGTCTCATTTGTGAATGTGTGAATGTATGTGGAAATTGATATCCCCGAATTAATGTCACGATAGTCTAGTTGACAGAACGTCTAAACGGTATTCAGAAGGTGCGGGTTCGAACTATGCTGGTGGCTATCAATTTCTAATTAAAATGTTCACATTTTCTATTCTTTTAATATGAATTAGTTTAAGATGAAACCTTTAAGGTACGAGTAAATATATTTTTTTGTTTTTTTTTTTATTTCTTTGAACAAGCAAAACTCTGGAACTATCAGTTAGATTTGTTAAAATCCTTTTGTATATGATAGCCTAATTTATGAGGATAATTCATTCAGGCATTCGTCTATACCTTAAATATTGAAAAATCGTTCCTGGAGTGCTTTATGCGCGTGCACTGGCTTAATGGTTTTGTGATACGTAAACAATATTCTACAAAAATATTGATCTTTATTCGAACCACAAAATAGGCCTACTTCTTATACATAAGACACAACAAGGTATTTTGTGAGAATACATTACTGATAATAAAATTTTATACTGGGCAATTAATCCTTACAAATGAAAGTTAAAGCAACTTTTTATCAAGACAATTCGAAGATAAACTTTACACTTGTATAGCCTGTTATTTGGACGCATCGATTAAACGATAATGAATAATAAAATAATTCAACATTCGACTCGACGAACGAAGCCCGATTAGAATGTGACGTGAGGTGATTTCTTAAATTGTACGTCGGTGAATCCGCGGGGCCCAGGGCCCGTAGAATAAGATAGAAATAAAAATATTCCTGCGATTTTCTAAATATATCTTTATTAATTACTATATTTTTAGCGGAATCCGTAAGTTACTAATGACTGGTTTTGGCCGGATTAATAAAATAAAAATGTTACAAGTGCTAGGAAATGCCTAATGTGTGAAAACTCGTGGCTTTTAAATCATGTGAACAACTTAACAGTGGCAATATGGTAATTATAAAATCATTCGTACGCTTTTAATATAAGTATAGAAATAAATTTTATCGTTTCTACATTTCCTATCAATGTTAATATGTACATAATCAATAATGTATCTAATTATATACTAGTATAATAGCCTTTGCCCGCGGCTTCAGCGCAATCAAACGCCACCTTTTAAGTTATATCTCAAGTTTCCTGTATTAGTAGCGGAATAAAATGTATATCAGTTTTGTCTAATCAAAAAGAATCGAATAAAAAAATTTTCTCAAAATTTGTTAAATCCTTTTTTAATGATATGTGAACAAACCATCAGACAAACAGACAAACCGGCAAATGGGCAAACACACAACAAAAACCCAAACAAACACTCATTTTGTATAAAAAAGTGTTTTATGTTTAGAGATCCCTAAGTCGCCTAATATAGTAATTTTATTTAAAGTAGTATAAACGGGACTTTTTTCGCGTATAAAATAGGTGAAATTATTAACTACCTTTTACCCGACGTTTCAACTGTGTTGCAGCTGCCGTGGTCACGGGACAACTATAGTAATTTTGTCTTGAATTTTAAATGTAAACATGATCTGTTATAGATTTATAATTAATAGAACAGACAGAATAGCCTTTGCCCGTAGCAATTTAACTATATAGGGAACCCAAGATATAATTTAAAAAAGCTAACTTTTGCCTGCGGCGGAGCCGATGGCTTAGACTACTGCTTTAGTATATATGGTCTGTGGATGTTGTAATGCATTAAGAAACGTATAAAACTGTAGTTAAAAGTGTAACAGATGTGGAATACCTAATTAACTCGTTGCCTTGTATTTTTAATTCAAGATTGGCAAATTTATTGTTTGAAAACGTGGAAAAGCGTTCGCCAAGTCTGTCATCTGTTGAGCCTATTAAATAATGATATTTTATGCTACAAGACAAAGAAGTCTGTCTAGAATAACTTTATGTTAGTCTAGAATAAGTTAACTGCCTCGGTGGTGTAGCGGTAGTGTATGCGACTGCTAATCATCAGGTCTCGGGTTCGATCCCCGTGTCGGGCAATGTTATTGAGCTTTTTCCTAAAAAGAAAAATTCTCAGTAGCAGCCTGGAGTTTGGAAATGTGCCCGGTAGACGTCAATAGGCTCGCTTACGTGGGACTCAAAAATAGCTGGCGAGTCGTGGGTGTGTAATACACCTCTGCCTACCCCTTCGGGGAATACAGGCGTGATGCTATGTTTAGAATAAGTTATATATTTTTACTTGAATATACCGACACAGATCTGTTGCAGCTTTATAATATTAGGATTATAAACATATATTTTTGTTTATATTATTTTATGATATAAATATGATTTTCATATAATATAATTATAAAATCGCATGATGTTCCTGTAGGTGTATCCCCTTTTGGGGTAGGCAGAGAGAACAGAGTACCAAAAGGCTCTTGCTTACATCGCTTACATATAGGTATAGTTTTTTATAGTTATAAATAGAGTATAAAAAAATTTGTTCAGTCGTCACATCTCGCTAATGACCATTTAATAATTATATTCTTTTTTGTTTCTAATTAAAACATATATAAATAATAGCAATCATTATCAAATGTGATTGCAACATTTGCGAGTCAAACCTACATAAATATGATTTGTGTGAAACTCATGTAAATTTCAAAAAAGGTAAAATTAGCAATTAAATGCTGGCTACACACGTATGTTTACACACGTATATTTATTTACACACGTTAAAGTTAAGTAACATAGATTACAATTAACTATTTACACCAAGTTGGTGTCGGTTTTGTCGAAAAATTACCACGCTAGAAATCATTTAAGGGTGATGTTTCAACAAGTCAGCTTATCGAAAAATGTTCAGAACATTGTATACGAATGTTTAATTTATATATAATCATTACACTTTAACTGCCTCGGTGGTGTAGCGGTAGTATATGCGACTGCTAATCATGAGGTCTCGGGTTCTATCCCCGGGTCGGGCAAAGTTATTGAGCTTTTTCCTAAAAAGAAAAATTCTCAGTAGCAGCCCGGAGTTTGGAAATGTGCCCGGTAGACGTCAATAGGCTCGCCCCCTATTACGTGGGATTAAACATAGCTGGCGTGTCGTGGGTATGTAATACACCTCTGCCTACCCCTTCGGGGAATACAGGCTATTACACTTCCTATGTTAGTATGTTTTATATAATAAAGTTTCCATAATAATTTGAGTAAATTTTAATTAAGGTACAATGTGTACTTAATTTATAACTAGTCTAGTCGTTGGCCGCGACTCCGCCGTAGGCAACGTAGGCAACCTAGTTTAACAGAATATGCCTTAGGTTTCCAATGTAGTGGCGGGATACAACTTATACCTGTTTTTTAAATCTAACCAAGAGATATCAAATATAAAGTTTCATCAAAATCAGTTTAGCAGTTTTTGCGTGATATGCGACCGAACAAACAGACACAAGTTAAAAGAACATGTTTTCGGTGCAATAAAACCTAAATATTTTAATAGAGTGTTTTTTATCTCAAATATCTTCACTTAGATTCTGCCCGCGTCTAGCCTTTTTTTGACAGATCACGTGTCAGTCGTGTCATGCTGTCATGTTATTTTTGTTTAGTATTGTTTGGCATTTCATAATGGAAAGACTTACGCCTGAACAACGTTTACAAATCGTTCAACTTTATTATGAAAATTCTCGTTCTGTGAGGAATGTGTTTCGCGCACTTCGCTCAACTTATGGTCAACATAATCGGCCTACTGAGCGTACTATTCGCAACACCTTCACCCATTTTGAAACTCAGCATTCATTACTGGATAATATTCGACCGAATAGACTACGTCCAGCACGCTGTGAAGAAAATATAGCGGCCGTAGCTGAGAGTGTACACGAAGACCGTGGAGAGTCGATTCGGCGCCGTCCGCAGCAACTCGGACTGACGTATGGAACGACTTGGCGCATTTTACGTCGAGATCTTAAATTAAAAACGTACAAAATACAGCTTGTGCAACAACTGAAGCCGCTCGACCTTCCCAAGCGACATCGCTTCACTCTATGGGCTCTTGAAAAGTTCCAAGAAGATCCGACGTTTTCGAGGCAAATTTTGTTTAGCGATGAGGCCCATTTCTGGCTCAATGGGTATGTAAACAAACAAAATTGCTGCATTTGGGACGAAGAGCAACCTGAAGAGATTCAAAAACTGCTACTTCATCCAGAAAAAGCAATGCTTTGGTGTGGTTTGTGGGACGGTGGAATCATCGGTCCATATTTCTTTAAAAATGATGCCGGTGCGAACGTAACCGTCAATGGAGACCATTATCGTGCCATGATAACCGACTATTTGATGCCTGAAATTGAAGCTCGTGATCTCGGCGACATTTGGTTTCAGCAAGACGGCGCCACTTCCCACACATCGCATCAATCAATAGATTTATTGAGAGAACATTTCGGTGAACACATAATTTCTCGTTTTGGGCCGGTCGATTGGCCACCAAGATCGTGTGATATCACACCGTTAGACTTTTTCCTGTGGAGATATGTAAAGTCTAAAGTTTATGTCGACAAACCCGCTTCGATTCAGGCCTTGGAGGAAAACATCACGCGTGACATTCGCCAGTTACCAATCGAAATTCTCGAACGAGTCATCGAAAATTAGACTCAACGGATGGACCATATGCGACGTAGCAACGGCTAACATTTGATAGACATAATCTTCAAAAAATAAATGCCAAAGAACGTTCTTTCAAATGGTAATAAACATTCTCCATTAAATTTGAATTTTCTGTTTTTTTCTTTAAAAAAGTAGGGAACCTCGTAATGGATCACGTATTACATTACTCTATGACACACGTCCGTCATATGTGTGGTGACGGACTAAGAATACAAGTGTCACCACCCCATTCTTTCCCACGGGTGTCGTATAAAGCGACTAAGGGAAGTAAGCAATTATCATCCATTGCATGACTGGTGGTAGGGCTGGGTACCAAGTGGGAGTAGTCACTTGGTATCGGGCCCGAGCGGGTTGGTACCACCATCTCCCGTGTGACCGGCCATGAAGCACATCGTTGCGTTTTGGCTGTAGCAGGAGATAGCCGTTTATTCTTTCATTTCATATCGGTGAAATGAAATGGTGCGCAGCGGCTTGACAATACTCTCGGTATAGTTGAGTCCATGAGCGACCATCAGATTGGCCGTGGATCGTCTGCCACCAAAAGCAATAAAAAAAAATATTTATCACTAGGCTATGTAAAGATAGCTATCCCACGGGAACCATTCATTATTTCACACAAACACATTCACAGTAGTTTAGTTATTACCTGATATGGGCCGACCGTCCTGCCGCCTTCTAGCCACAGCTCCTGACTCCGTGATATATAACTTTTGTGCACGGCACAGGATTTGAAACCGAGACCTCTGGGTTAGAGTTTGCCAACTTACTACTACTTATCATCACGCCACTTTCCTTTCGGGGTAGGCAGAGAGAACAGAGTGCCAAGAGGCTCTATTCTTGCATACATCTTTCGCTTCCTCGACATTCATAATTCTCTTCATACATGCTCGCCGGTTTCGGAGACTGCGAATACGGTCAGTCAGCCCCACTCCACAGATCCTTCGCAGAGGCAATTTAACCACATTGATTTTACTCTCATACTCCACATATGCCACTACACAAATTAGGTAAGTAGTTAAATGTATAATAACTTAATTAATAATTATAGTAAATGAGAGCAAATTATGTCATCTGGCTCAGTAATATAATTTTAACATTAGCTCGTGAATAACGAACTCAGATTCTTAGTTTACAGTCTATTCATAGCAGCTTATTATAGAATCAATTTACAGATTTAATGAGAATATATTATTTTATTACATCTGTTTTACATACTAAAAGCAGTACACAGTTGTTTAAAGCAGCTATCCTATCGTATAAATTGTGTACGAGTATTCGCTAGTTCAAATGTTTTAAGTTTTTTTTATCGCGCGGTACCAAGGGTGTAAATAGTACCTAAAAGTAGATACTATTAAATTATTTAAATTAGAAGTTACCTTGTCAGTTGTGCATGTATAGATTATATAATATAATATTTATAAGCTAACTATATTTTTGTCGTGTGGGCCAGCTTTAGAACTGTCCCACCCCTCTCCACCCATGGGAGTCGTAAGAGCCGACTGAGGGAATATCGAGGGAGTGGGCAGCAGCACTCCTTCGAGTATTAACAACATCCACTGCGATCGCCAACCCGCCTGCCAAGCGTGGCGATTACGGCACTATCCCCCATTCTTGGGGAGGCCTATGTCCAGCAGTGGACTTTAAAAGGCTGATGGATGGATGGATGGAAGCTAAAATATTAAATATAGCTCGTTTGATAGGTAAATGAGGTTTCATGCATGCCGGTAGTAAGTCGTGCGTAGCCGCGCGTGTACCAGTGTCGCGAAGCTCAATGGACCGTAAGCTGTTAATTAATGTGTGTACTGTCGACAGCGCTGTCTTATGGCTTTGAGAAATAAGCAATATCATAAAATGCGCATTATACATATTATATATAATGTCCACAGCGTCTGTCAGTCTGTCTGTCTGAACGCAAATAACTGTAAAGCTACGGAATGTACGCTCATGCGGTTTTCGATTTTCATCAAAAAAAAGGAAGGATTCATGAGGAAGGTTTAAGTACCTTTATAATTCTATAAAGTTTTTGTGTACGTTGGCTGAGTATTACGATGATTAAACACAAAGTGAAAAATGTGAAATCGAAAATAACAGTCACGAGCAGGATTTGAACCAACATCTCCTGGATTCCGTCCAGATGCTTTGCCAATTCAGCAAATTCACTTTGTGTTTAATGTATAGGTTGTGCTAAGCATGTCAAATGCTAAAAATATATATTATATAAAAATATCTAAATATCACGATGATTGTTGAAAATGTTGGAAAAAGCTTTTATAAAGTGAGTCGCGTAAATTAATATAACAATAAAAACAACTAGGCTGTGATCTCTGTTCAGCCATGGGTAATATTTAATTATTTTATAATTGAAAATTATATGTATATTTTCTGAAATACGGATTATTGTATACGGAAGTTGGCGACCAAATCATGAGTTTTATAAATTATAGACATTGATGACAAGATCTACAATCATCCACTAAAAGTGTCCATTGTAAATGAGTGCATAATACGCTTTCCTGCTCTCATTTCGTTTAGGGTTGTTTCGACGCGCGAGCAGTCGCTACGCCCGCAACGTATCAACATGCCTAACAATACTAAAATCTCTGTTGAAAAACTCACAGACTGTCTCTTTTTCTCCTTTCTGAATAGTGTCATTACACTCACGCACGCAGTTGAAAGTTGTTACTATATTTCATAAAATTAATGTGAAATGAATGCTATATGTAAGATTATAATATATACAATTTTTGCCACGATTTCTATACACAATTGTGTATCCTTATTTTATAGATCAATGATGAAAGAGCTCTTTTTCGTAGACATCTGCTAATTTAAATCAGGTATATTCGTAATTGATGTAGGTATACTTTAAATGTGATAAAATACTCGTGTAATATACATAGATAATTACGTACTCTCTATTACTTCCCAGGTTTATCAGATCAATCCGTTAGAAAGTGATGTGATTGTTGACGAAATAAATGTAGTTGGCGTACGTCAAAAAAGAACAAGAGTTCTAGGAAAAAATGTGAAAGGAAAGTTATTCGATTGAAAGTTTAAACGATTTATTGATGTTGAAACATTCAAGTAATATGTATCTAGATCAGACCCGTTCTTACATGGAATGTTAATTATTTTAAACATGAAGCTATAATTTAAATAATTTTTTATAGTCTAAGCTTATTTAAATATTAAATATTACACAATAAGGATGAATGTGGGAAGAATCGATTGGTTTTAGTTGCACCACTTAACCAAGACCTGATGACAAAATTCAATATATGCAATCATTTTGCATATAGCTGCGTTGTTAATGTACTTGATAGGTGAATATAAATTATAATAACAAGGAATGTGTGTTGCAAAGAATGCACTGTGATATTATGATTTTAATATAAGTGAATTATTATGAATAAAATGTAAATGAACCTTTTGACTTATAGGTAGCTATAATATTAACCTTAATCCATCAAATAAGTTCAATCTCGTTTATTGGCTCTGACGAAAAGTGCGTGCTGTGGCATTATAATTCTCATGCTGTAATTTATATGAATTTCTATATTATTTTTACTTAAAATATGTATCTGCTAATAGTGCCTGGTCTCCTCAAAAATAAAATCATATTTTTTTATTTCTTATAGAGGCACATGAGCTACGTCCTCTCAGATGGTAAGTGGTAACCGCCGCTCACGGACTTAACAAGCAACAATAAAAGCAGCGGTAGACAGTAAGTGTGCTGGAGGCCTAAACCCTCTTCTCATTCTCTATTCACTGTCCACCTCATCATGTCTTCGCTATCACGCTCCTTCTTTGCTTCATGTCCCTTCCCTTAGGGTTGGTAAAATGCGAGATATGTCTATATATGGCTGCGACGGAGCCACAGGCAATGGCTAGTACATAAAAAAGTTGTAACGGAGCTGTCTGTACATTTAAGATATTTGTGAAAAAATTAATCCATCCATCCATCCATCCATCAGCCTTTTGACGTCCACTGCTGGACATAGGCCTCCCCAAGAGAACGCCACAACGAGCGGTGCTGTGCTGTTTCGCTCATATGGGGGATAGTGCCGTAATCGCCACGCTTGGCAGGCGGATTGGAGATCGCAGTGAATGTTGTTAATACTCGAAGGAGTGCTGCTGCCCACTCCCCTGGTATTCCATCCATATTCTCTTACGACTCCCATGGGTGGAGAAAGGGTGAGACAATTCTAAAGCCGGCCCCTCACGGCCAAAACGGGGAAAAAATTAATATGTTACGCTATTTAGGCATCACAAGATGTTGTTTTGTTCGGGCATCACGCAGAAACTGCTGCAGTGATTTTGATAAAACTTTTTTTGTTTGAAAACCCTTGATTAGACGTAAAAACTGATATACTTTTTATTCTACTACAAAATCGGGAACCTGAGGTATAACCTAAAAACTAGCGTTTGGCTGCGGCGGAGCTACTGACAAAGGCTAGTATATCTTTAAAATAGTTGTGTATTATAACTATATTTAACTAGCACATTATCAGCAGCTTTGCTTTTTCGCGCTTCAATGAAAAATTCATTTTGGATAAGATTTATATAAAATCCTTTCTTAGTTCCCATCTACAGTTTATCAAAGAAAGCCACTATGTAAATTCATCTCATCATGGTTCTAGCCCCAGGAGTTTGGGCTGTGCGTCGATACCTATGTCATTTGTTAGTCAGTTATTCTTAGTTGTATATACAGTGAGCCTAGCCTAGCTACATTCTATGATCGCTAATGCTTGCTATAGAAAACTATAGAAATGTATGGAAATTTGACATCTCTAACGTTAAGTCACGTGACTAAGGGTTATAGATATCGTTAAAGCTGTCAAATTCCCATACATTTAATAGTTTTCTATAGCGTTAGCGATCATAGAATGTTACGCCACTTAGAGTTATAGATATCGTTAAAGCTGACAAATTCCCATACATTTTAATAGTTTTCTATAGCGTTAGCGATCATAGAATGTAACATGGCTAGGCCCACAGATTAGTATTTCAGCGAACCGTTTTGTTAGCGTCGATAAATTATGACGGTAGTGAACTAGGTAGGTACATTCGCATATTCATAAGTCTACTCCTGTACCTATTACTTGGCATAATTATACAGTAATAAATAATACATTAGGTTTTATATTAGGTTTATCTAGGTCACTATGTCCGCTTATTAGGCCACGCTTGACGCACTTTACCGAGGTAATTGCTAAAAATATTAATTATGCCGACAGGGAATTTGTCCCCTGAACCATTAAAAATATAAATGAACTATTAAAATAGCCTGTTTTAAATTATGTATACGTATTCGATTAATTGAATATTTATGGTAATAAGTTAATTTAGAACTGGTCGACGATTTCATGAAAGGCCCAGCAAATGTTCCTAACCTTTTTAGGATAAATTTCATTCCATAGAGCACTTTGATAAATATTCTAAATACTTATAAAAGGCGTTACTGTTACAAAGCGCGAAAACCTTAGCTAAATTTAATAAAATACCTTTAAAAATGTCTGCATATGGACTAAGAATACATGTGTCACCACCCTATTCTTTTCCACGGGTGTCGTATGAGGCGACTAAGGGAAGTAAGCAATTACCACCCTTTGCATTACTTGCGGTAGGGCTGGGTACCAAGTGGAAATACTTACTTGCTGTCGGGCACGAGCGAATTGGTACCACCATCTCTCGTGTGACTAGCCGTGAAGCACATCGGTGTGTTTTGGTTGTAGCAGGATTTATTGATATACTATATCGTGACTTTATCACAAAACATTGAAAGTCCTTATTTAAAATGTTTTATTATGATTATTGCACATAATACTTTTAAATATCTAAACATCAACAAACTTCAATTGCCTCGGTGGGCTGGTGGTAGTTTATGTGCTACAGATCACAAGGTTTCAGATTTGACTCCCGGGTCGGGCCAACAAAAAAATATTGGATTTTCTCGTCAAGAAAGTCTCAATGGCAGCCCGAAGATAGAAAGTTAGTGGTGTTTCACCCTCGTGCCTTGAAAAGCACGTAAAGCCGTTGCTCTTACGCCTGATTTATCTCCGGTCGTATCTCGGAAACAGCTCGAAAAATCAGTACTGGTCTACCTCGAAAAAACATATAATTAAGAGGCCGATTGACGCTTGGTACCCCAAACTACTACTATAAAGCTGTAACATAGCCCCATTAGGCTGCGTTTCTGCAAGAGATGTGCGAGGTAGCTGCGTGGTGCGAGGATGCGTAGCGACTCTGTGAAACGGTGTGCGGTGTAGTGACTGCTATTTTTTTCGCTCGCGTCCGTCCCTAGCACACATCCTTCGCAACACATCCCTCGCACACATCCTTACCTCGTGTTGTATGTAGCAAAACCGCGCTCCGCTGAGCCGTTTTATAGAGTTGCGCAGAGCAAGGGTAACACAAAGTGCGAAAATGTGAAATCAAAAATATTTATACTCACATCACACAAAAACTACTGAACGGATTTTGATAATGTTTTCTCATTTAAAAACTCTTAAACTTGAAAACTGGTTAACTTTTATATCTCGCTACTTTTATGAGATATAATAACCAAAAAAAGCCTACAAAGCTTGGTATTTAGATTTATATTTGTATAATAGATATTGATTTATGTAATATGGTGTAGGTCAGTTATATATCTGATATAACTGACCTACACCATCTACATCTTGTTTATACTATTTTAGCATACATCCATCCATCAGCCTTTCAACGTCCACTGCTGGACATAGGCCTCCCCAAGAGAATGCCACAACGAGCGGTCCCGTCACGGGGGATAATGCCGTAATCGCCACCCTTGGCAGGTCGGTTGGCGATCGCAGTGGATGTTGTTAATACTCGAGGGAGTGCTGCTGCCCACTCCCCCGGGTATTCCCTCAGTCGGCTCTTACGACTCCCGTGGGTAGAGAGGGTTGGGATAATTCTAAAGCCGGCCCCACACCGCCTTTTATACACCTATATAACTATTCACATCCTATAAACCATCTTAACACTAGTGTTAAAACTATTAGCATGAAAATAAGCATGCATACTGTTCTTTACATTCATAATTTAGAATACATAATATTAATTTTGGTGTACGATAAAGTATATTCTAATCTTATCTCAGAAGTTTTAATACAGTTGACAGCTAGTTATTATTGTGAGTGAAATTTCCTGTTCTCTACTGGCCAAGTGTCGTGGTTTTATTTCATTTGTTACGTAGGTTGTGCGTAACATACGCAACGTGTAGTGAAGCACTTTCTTTTTAAGAATGCGTATTATTATCTATATTATGCCAATGCATTTTGCTTTAAGAAGTCATTACTAAGGATACATCCCTCATATAGATTTTTTTATTATTGCATGTAGTGACAGACGAGTCACGGCTCATCTGATGGTAAATGGTAACCGTCGCTCATGGACTCAACTATACCAGGAGTATTGTCAAGCCGCTGCTCACCATTTCATTTCACACATGAAATTAAAGAATAAACGGCTATCTCCTGCTACAGCCAAAATGCGACGATATGCTTCATGGGCGGTCACACGGGAGATGGTGGTACCAACCCTCTCGGACCCGATACCAAGTGAGTACTCCCACTTGGTACTTACCCAGCCCTGCCACCAGTCATGCAATGGATGATAATTGCTTACTTCATTTAGTCGCCTCATACGACACCCGTGGGAAATAATGAGGTGGTGACACTTGTATTCTTAGTCCGTCACCACACGGACAATTAATTCTAAACAATAAGTAATATAAGAAAATTGATCAAATTCTTGAGCCACTTCTGACTTAATTATTTGACAATATAAACCTGTCTTTTCTATGTCACGAGACTTCTATTAACCAACAAACGAGATCGTCGTGTAAATGTAAATTATTTGTTATGTAAATAAATAGGTATTTACAATTAGTAGAATGTGCCCCACTGTTATACAGATACATTTTTAAAAGGCACAGTTACTTCAGTTAAGTCACATATAATTTCTGTTAAGGCGAAGTGACATGTTTTAACTTTTTTAGCCAAGCTTGTGGATTCTTTCGATCGTTAAGATTCAAAACAACATACCTCCTCCCATTTCTTTTAATGTACTTTATCTAAGTGGCTATACAGGGAGTGAGTCAAGACTCCCGAAAGTCTCTTCTTAGCTTGGGAAATTAGTATAGCTTGTATCATGAATGCTTTAACTTGCTTTGGTTTTAAAACTTTATTTAAGCGACAGGCAAGCATTAACGTCCTTTTTGTACCTAAATAGTACCTACTAACAAACACAGAATATATACACGAGTTATTAAACAATAGAAAATAGTGTCTGAAATTTCGCTTATTTTATTAGAGGCCTGAATGTCTAACCTATTGGTTATTATTATATCTAACATAAAAATAAAGTTATTGTGATATAATGACGTTGTACTAAAGTAGTCAGTCCTTCACACTCAAATCTGAGCTGAGTTTTTGTATCAAGTTCCAATTCTAGTGGACTATTAATGCACTGTATAGGTTCAGCGTGCCATAAAATGGCAAAAGTTCCCGAGTAAAAGTTCATAATATATAAAGTGCGAAAATGTTAAATCGAAAATAAAAGTCACAATAGCCACGATGGCTGTATTGGCAAAGCATCTAGTACGGTATTCCAGAAAATGTTCAAATGCTGCTCGTGACTGATATTTTCGATTTCACATTTTCGCACTTTGTATTTATTTATATAGGTAGGCTAAGCATTCCAAATGCTTAAAAAGTATATTTTTGAGTCAAATACATAGTTAGCCACTTTTGGTTTGTTAATGCTTAATATATATATATAAAAATATCAAAATATTCATAATGACTATTAACAATTTCCAAAATTAAGACTTAGTCCGTTTAGATAGTTGTTTTAACAGATGACACAAGAGCTATAAATATTCGAGCACTGAGCAAATATTATAATGTAGTATTTTTGTATAAAATATCTAGCTAAATTCAAGAACTACGTAATATTCTCGGTCAATATTGAAATGTAACCATGCATATACTAATCCTTGTTCAATATATTTTAATTAATATTCAATTGCCATTTTACGACTTCTATAAATAAAATGTAAGAGTGTATCTATTAAATAAATTATACAACAACAACTATAGAATATTTTATATCTTAATTTTGTACTATACGATACGAAAATAACTATATATGCGTGGAAGTTGTCATAACGAAACAATTAATATTGAGAGCAATTAATTTGGAGTGTGTTTTGACATCTAATAATATAAAGTTCTCGTGTGATATCAACCTTGGACGTCTATCATCTAAGTCCACCCGTCATCATGAATGCTGTAAAGTATTCGAAACGTCGGGATAGTAGTAAAATCAAGTAAATGCGATAGATTCCGTAAACGTAGTTTTATTTCAAAATCGAAAATAACAGTTATAAGCAGGAGTTGCACATCTCCTGAAATACGGTCTTAGATGCTTTGCAAATTCATCCATCATGGCAATAGCTTGGGACTGCGAATTTCGATAACACATTCATTCTTAATGTTGCTTGTTTGTTCCTAAAAAATGCTGTTGTTCCAATGTCACATTACTCGAGAACTTTGGCATTTTAAGGAACGCTGAACCTACACAGTGTATTATAGTCCACTAGAATTGGAACTTCAAACAAAATTTAGCTCAACTTTGAGAGTGAAGGACTGACTACTTTAGTACAACGTCATTAAATCACAACAATTCACACACTATTTTCTATTGTTTAATAACCCGTGTGTTTTGTGTTACAAATATGTATGAGTAAGATTTACTTATACATATGTGTACGTGTAAATCATGGTTAGGATTAATCAAAGTTAGTAACTTTCCCTTAACGTATGAATGACGTATGTAATCGAGATACAAGGTGGGTGGCAGCGTCCACACTACTCGATTAAGTAATCCACCTCAAACACGAGCCTGTGTTTGTGTGCGATTGCGATATGATTGAAGATAATTGATCTGTCCAGTGATAGTTTTAGAGCAAACATCGCTTTCTTGTATGGCCTTGGTGTAATAAATGATCAGATTTCATATGGAATGTGGACCCGCTGTTTTGAAAAATAAAAAGAGATGACACTAGTCAAGGGACACAATACTGTATCCTACCTATCCTCTCCTTATTATTCTTCCTATCCACCTCCTATCCTTTTCCTTGGAGAAAGTGACGCGCGAGTGATGCCTCTGGTGTTGCCAGCGTCTATAGGCTACGGTAACCACTTACCATCAGGTGAGCCGTGTGCTTGTTCGCCACCCATGAGGTATTAAAAAAAAAACATACTCAGAAGTCATTTCAGAACTGAAAAGTATCTATACTTATACGTAATCCATTAGCAATTCATTATCTTATTACGGTAAGACAAAATTAGTTCTTATTTTACTGCCAAAGTAAGGGCCAATCCGGTAATAAGTGGTATCACCGCATTTAGCAATGGCCACCTCAGCAATATCAATACACAACAAGGCTGTGCTCTGCTTACTATATGAAAGTTAAAGAACATGTTAATTAAGTTACGCAAGCGCGCTGTTCCACAGGAACTGCCCGCTTGCTTTTTTTTTTGATGTGAAACATCTAATGCGGAGGGAGGGTAAAATCGGCTGTTAGCGTGGCGACGCTTTTATTGTACTTGTCCCATTCAAATCTTGCAAGTTAAATTTGACACACTTCCCAGTTTCTGATTGAGGTGAAATTTTACACGCATGTGTATATCACGTGACAATGCAATATTATGATGACATGGAGCTGATCTGATGCTGGAGCTAGAAGGTGGACATAGGAACTCTACAATGAAACAGCGCAACCCCTTCGAGTTTGCAATCATTTGATTCGTCTTGACGAGTACTTTGTCTTTAGATGGTATCCAGGGTCTGATGATGGAGCTAGAAGGTAGCCATAGGAACTCCGTTATAAAACGACATCTCCATCGAGTTTGGGCTCGTATGATTTGTCTTGACGAGTACTTTGTCACTAGATGGTGTCCAGGGTCTGACGATGGAGCTGGAAGGTGGCCACAGTAACTCTGTAATGAGACTACGCAACCCTATTGAGTTTATACTCGTTTGATTCGTCTTGAGGAGTACTTTGTCAACTTATGATCATTTTATTTCTACAAAATAATGTTTTCACATCTGCTAGACGTCCCTCGACGTCTAGTTTTTTTTTTGTAAAGGCGGGACAAAATGTTCCTAATTGCATATCCCATAGTCTGGGGCAACGAACAGGGTAATGTGGGGCCCTCACCCCCGCCGTATACCGTCTCTCCGCCTGTATTGGCGGAAACTGCGTGACATTACTTTTCAGTTATTATATATTATTATATTCAGTAGTAACATCCTGTGCCTTGCTCTCGGCAGTAAATAACTCTGTTATTGGATTTGAAAGGAAAGTTGAGTTTTCGCCGGAAATGCTAAGAAATTACCATAAGTACCCAAGTCTACCACTACAGTTAATGGTACTAATAAGCTTGCATGGTATTATACTTAGTTATAAACTTCCTGATCGTACCCCAAATTTTATTGGCTTCGGCTTCCAATCTGGGGGGTTAGAATCTATCTCACTCAATCGTATCGACATCGCATCGTGTCATTAGAGATCACATTGTTTGGCCGAGGGATTAATGCGACATCACGCGTCTGTTTCTCTACCAATCACAAGCGAGACGATACGATGTCTTTACGATTTAGTGAGTTACATTCTACAGGCCCTATTCACATTCATCCGTTGTCATAGGTGAGCTTCGCGACGCGACGCGATGCGATGCGACGTATTGCGGCTAACCCGTTGTCCTAGGTAAGCGACGCGACGCGATGGTACGCGATGCGACGTATTGCGTCTAATACTTTGACCGCTCTGCGTCGCATTCAAATTAGGCGACACCGTAGGCCATAAGTACATACAACCTTTATTTGATATTTCCGTGTCGCGGCGCGTCGGGTAGTATTGATGCATTTGTCACTCACCTAGGACAACGGGTAACCCGGCTCACCTAGGACAACGGGTAACCCGTTGCCCTAGGTGAGCTTTGCGGCGCGACGCGATGCGACGTATTGCGGCTAATACTTTAACCGTTTTGCGTCGTATCCAAATTAGACAACAACGTAGGCGATAAGTACATACAACCTCTATTTGATATTTTCGTGTCGCGTAGTATTGACACGTTTGTTGTTCCCTAGGACAACGGGTTAGTTAATTTCCTAATTTTACACAGAGCGACAGCCGAACCTACAGAACCCAAATAGGGCGACAACTGACAGAACTAACAAGATCGTAGTCAAATTTTTATTCATGATTTTGAAAACCTGTAACGACTTTAGGGATGTTGTTTGATGAATAGGGCCTGCGTAACGTGCCTTCTGAAGCACGGAAGAATTTAAATATTCACAAATAGTTGTCACAATTGGTCACCAATCCGAGGCCGGCTGGGTGAAAGTTGCCTAACCTTGGCGAGCGGCAGGTGCAAAACTAAGTTATGACCTCCTTCTTTCAATGAAGATAGGGTAGTAGGGGCGAGTATAGGATTTTAAATCAGTATGAGGATAAAATATTATACTAAAATATCATCCTTAAGAATAGAAGTGTCACCTCCCAATTCTTTACCACGGGTGTCTTATGAGGCGACTAAGGGAAGTAAGCAATTATCACCTATTGCTTTACTGGTGTTATGAGCACGCATGAAGCATGAAGCACGTATGTGTTTTGGTTGTAGCAGGAGATAGCCGTTTATTATTTCATTTCATATCTGTGAAATTAAATGGTGAGCAGCGGCTTGACAATACTCCCGGTATATTTGAGTCCATAAGCGACGGTTACCATTTACCATCGGGTGAGCCGTGGCTCGTCTGCCACCAAAGTCAATAAAAAAAGTACGCTACGCACTCAAATGTATGTAAAAACATTTATTTGTCTGCTTCATTAACGATCATAGAAGTGAACTACAAATACTGCCTACCACATAGGTATCTACATTATAATGAATAGATAATATTTGAAGATTATTTTCATAATAAAGATTGATCGATTTGTTGTATGTCAAATATGAGCCGAGTACAGTTTACACCTCAACATATATCTAAAGTACTTAGTTTTGTAGCACTGACCAGATCAATTGGTACGACAATATTTTCTCATTTATCTTATCTTGTGAAATTATCTGCTTGTTTTGTTGACAAAGTAATGCAATTAAGTTTTGATGCTATAATTCTTAGTCCGTCACAACAAACACAATGTACTGTTACGGCCTTAAACGTTACGTTAAGGAAAATAAGCAAATAAAATTATTGAAAACAAGATATGTCCAGATTTAGAATAAATTTTGTATTTGTAAATTAAATGATTTGTCAAAATGCTATAAACACAAGGTCGTGTCCTAATTTCCTACAAATCAGCAGTTACATTTATCTAACCTAATCAAGAAATAAAGTTATAACTATGCAAATACTGGGCCTTTTTATGTAAATGAATGCAGTTAATTTAAGCAGTAAAAGCTTTGCAATAGTTAAATATCTAGTTCAGTCATAAAATCAATGTTGCTATAGTTTTGTCACCTGTTATTACACACAAGTATAGATTGCAATATATAATTACGTAATTATCGTTATTCACGGCCGTCAACTCGTTGTGTAAAATAAAAGAAATCATTAAAATGCAATTACAAAACCACCATATGCACAGTATAAAATTAACACGACCTTGCTTAAATTTAATGTAAGTGTCATATTCTTTGCAATGTGACAATTTAAGAATGTTTTCTTTTAAGTCTTAAGCCTATATCTTTGAACTAGATGTGTTTCTTTTTTATGATTACCAGAAGTACCTGAATGTAGATATGTAACCACATACTGCAACGGGGAGTGTGAGACTCTTACCCACAAAATAAGCCTCCGTGCGCCCACTAAAGTATTACGCGGTGCACAGGTAACGCTTTGTTCTTTTTTCTTGTTAAAGACGAGATGTAACTCGATCATATTTCGTTTAGTACATTGTATTGTGTTTATTGCCTTCTACCAGACATAATATGACGCTTGCAAATGCAATTCAATGGACAATGCAAATATAATATACTTGTGTATTTATTAATGAAAATTACATTTTGTAAATATGACAGAAAGCACCGAGGCGAAGCCTGCATGCGTCAGAACTTCTCAATGGCTTGTGAAGGCCCCCCGCATTGCTATTACTGGGCGTAAAACTTAAATACATTCTCAGTGCAGTCACGTGCCCAAAAATATGCAAGTAATGTGATATCGATATACAATATGTTCCTCATTAATTAATCATCAGGTTTAAAGGTATTTATCAGGGTTTTTGAAGAATCATACTTCTCTATTACGGTACAGTTTAGCCAGCATAATGTTTAATTTATCTACAAAAAAAATATTAGGATTCTTTATACTACATGACATGTGTGGGCTGGCATACGGCCCACCTGATGGTAAGCAGTAGTGATAGCTCTGGTGTAGCTGTCGCCTACAGGCTACGGTAACCGCTTACCATCAGGTGGACTGTATGCTAGTTTGCCACCCATTTAGTCTATAAACATAAAAAATAAGGCCGCTTCCTATTGCTCTAGTTAGAATTAAATCAACTAAATACAGATGTGGTATGTAAGTGATGTACATAGATTTAATGATGATGTATCTGTTTTACCCTTGCGGTTCTGGGAGACTGGACTGTTAAAATAATATCTAATAATAGTAATTATTTATATTCTTGATAATATTAAGCATTTTAATAGTTATAATTATCATACTAGTAGATAGAACTACCACGAGATAAAATAATAATTATAAATTTAAATTGCCGAAAAAACAATTACCATAGGTACTACAGCTGGTAGCTGGCATACATTAATTAACCAATTCATTCCAAACTTCGACAGCTGTGTTGCAACCACGTAGTTACTTATCCGGTTAATCTCAATTATCTAAATGGTGGTTGCCAAAAATCGATGATATTATTCATCGATAGAATAATGAGTTCAAGGGTGTTGTATGCGTGCACACGCCCACTTGATTAATATAATTATGGACAGAAGAACATTACAGTGGATTAAAATCAATTTTCTCTGACATGCATAATAATATATTATATACCTATTTGAAAATTAAGGAGTTTCTGGAGTAACGACAGATTTCTAGCAAGTATTGTATGATTTAATTAGTCAGGATATTACTATAACATAGTCTATTTGTATACAGGTATTATATAATCATTTGTATAGATTATATAATTTGTATGTACTATATAATTTGTATATCTATATAAAACAAAGTCGGTTTAGTTACACCATTTATAACTCAAGAACGGCTGGACTGATATTTATAATCTTTCATTTTTTAGATTTGTTTTCACCCGAATAGCAGAATAACTATGAAAATATCGAAAATATTCATATACCTAGAAAAACCTAAATAAAAAGGATTTAAAAAAAAATTAGGTTTGTTACTCAAGGAACATAAACTCTATTGGTACTCCGCAATTTTCTTCAATTGACAGCTCATTTCACACACGCTTAAAATGTAGTGATTATAAGTATACTTACTCTTTGCGCACGCATACCTATAGTTTTCATTGTGACCAAAGAGGAAAAAAAAATACTTTGGAAAATTTAAAACTGCACGCCTCATAATCTTCATTTTTCACAATAAAATTGATTATTTGATAAGTAACTAATAATGTATTGGTTTAAGTAAGTAAGTAGTTTTCAATAAATCACATAGAAAGCGCTAATTTCAAAAAGTACTAATGTGGGTTTCATGTCTTATACGCCATCTAGCGCTAATTTTAAGAAGTACTTCTATATTGGTCTACTTCTGTCATTTTGCAAGGCGCCATCTGGTAATTAGTAAGAACAACAATCCATGAGTTTACATATACACCTGCATAAGTGCATATAATATATATAAACATGTAAAATTGAATAATTTATTAAACTGTAAACAAAAAAGTTTAAGAAAACAAAAAGACATCGCTAGTTTCCTTACAAAAAAAGCAATATTGTGGTTCTATATATACAACAGCAACTGAATACATCTAAAATTGCCACTTGCAACATCTAGGGCTGCATTTGTCAATATCTCTTTTACTTTAAAACAGCGACATCTATCAATAGAAAATTGCAACTTTGGACAATATTATACGACTTATTTAAAAATCAATGAGTTCAACAAGAAATCTCTAAACCATTTATCTTCCTAACTTGGTTGCCTTATAATTTTATACTTTGTTAGTTTGTTCTAAGTGAAAACACCGTGACGCCAAGGCCACGCAAAAAAATTGTGGAATGTAAAATATATTTTTTTCGTGTTTTATAACGTTGGTGTGTAATTATTTACGTGTATTTAGTGTTTTTAATTATTGTTATGAATAAAATAGTTATTATACTTGACAAATATCATCAGTTCGTCAAGCAAAGGTAAAAACTTTCTTTTAACAAGAAACAATGTACCGGCCGGGCGAACGGCGTTCAGTGTTCTGTTGACGATAGTAAAACCACACCTCCGGTGGCTATGCGTACCTAAAAAGGTAGGTAGTTCTCACGAAAGGCGCTGGTTTTAGTGTCGCATCGAGCGTAAATGCCGTAAATATTCAGTATTTTTGTTTATTTAATAACAATTAAACCACATCGAATCAGAAAGTGAAAAGTAATAGGGCTCTATTTCTAGTCATAATAATTCGTAAAAAAAAAAAAGACTCGATTAATTAAGTATTTTGGTCGTTATCGTGTTAACATACATTACCTACAACTCACGCACGTCCAAGCTAGATTTTTTTCTAACAGTTCTTTAACTAGTTTAAATAACAAAAATGGCATTAAAAATATCATAAGTGTTAAAAATAGTGTTTTTTCTTTATATCTGTGTGTAAATATTATTTAACAAGTGCAATATATGATAAATAGAGACATTTTAAATTTAAAAAATCAGCTGCGCCATGTCAACCGGGAGTAGAACACACCTCAACGCTTCGCTTATGAGGCGTGCAATTAAAAGTAAATTTAACGTCACTCCTTCGGCACGGATACGAGCATTTCCTTTAGTATTACTTTACTCTTTGTACGAGCATGGACCTATCATATAACCTAGTTCAATGTATACGAGTAGGTATATCTATATATTAGTACATAAGCGACTGACTGCTATGTTTAAGTCCCACGTAGTAGGGGGCGAGCCTATTGCCGTCTACCGAGCACATTTCCAAACTCCGGGCTGATACTGAGAATTTTTATTTTTACGGAAAAGCTCAATAACATTGCCCGACCCGGGGATCAAACCCGAGACCTCATGATTAGCAGTCGCATACACTACTGCTACACCATCCAGGCAGTTTATTTATATAGGTAGATATTATTTTATTTATCATGTCAAGATTAATTTATTTATAATTATGGTCTTATATTTGATCGAATATTCGATTATGAAGTATTTAAATTACAAAATCATATCCATATTAGATGTCTTTTACGTCTTCACACCCAAGTTTTAGTGTGAAAAGAAATACAGAGTGCAATTTATAGAGCAGTCATATATCTTCAAAACATATATTGTTTCACGTATGTCCTTTCCAGGCCAAAAATGTATGGACAATTGGCATATCTCCTTTCATTGTATATTTGACATAGGATACACATACTTTTCAATGGTTTTATAAAATCGCAGGTATAGGGGTCGAATTTAGAAAGTAAAACTTAACGCTGACGAAGTGGTGAGTATCTGCTAGTATTATATAATTTGTATGTATAATATAATTTGTATATATATACTCGTATCATATACGTGTCCAACCCTTGCGCCAATTTATGCTTAAGTTACCTAAAATAAAATTTAAAAAATGACAGGCTCCCGTTTTTTCTTTGTCCATACTCCGTTAATTACTTGGCTTTTAGGAACTAAATTAAGGCAAGAGTGACAATAATTTACCTCGTAAAATTTAAAGATATTTTAAGGTTTAGTTAATTATAATCTGAGCAAAATTGTTTCGTTTTACCTAAAAAGTAAACAATTTTATAAAACTACGTTATAGAGAATGTTAAAAAAAGACTTTTTAAATAAAAAGTTACGTGCCAGCTACGATGTAACTAGAACACAAATTTCAATAATCGTTGTATACTAAATTGCGAGAATTACTGCAATTCAAAAAAATATACATCACATGTATGTCACTCTGTGGACTGAAAATCATATCCACCACAAACTACCATGCCATACAGTACCGAAAATTACTGGTTCCGTGTTACTACGAGCATGAAAAATTTTGAATTAGATTCCTCAGACCTCCCTTTGAAATAATATGTCTCATTGGATAGGGGCATATGCTATTCTACCTTATTGTTATAGCTAATGATGGCAGATGAGCCAATGCCCACCTGATGGTAAGTGGTAACCGTCGCTCATGGACTTATATTGAAAGTATTATCAAGCCACTGCGCACCATTTAATTTCTCAGATGTGAAATAAAAGAATAAACGGCTATCTTCTGCTACAGCCAAAACATACTGACGTGCTTCATGACCGGAGACGGCGGCAAGAAGGCAAGGTGGAAGAAGACGGTGGTACCGACTCGTTCGGGCCCGATAACAAGTGAGTACACTCACTTGGTACCCAACCCTACCACCAGTAAGGCAATGGGTGATAATTGCTCATTCCTTTAGTTGCATGTTTAAGTCCCACGTAATAGGGGGTGAGCCTATTGCCGTCTACCAGGCACATTTCCAAAGTCCGGGCTGCTACCAAGAATTTTTCTTTTTACAAAAAAACTGAACAACATTGCCCGACCCGGGGATGGAACCCTTGACCTCATGATTAGTAGTCGCCCACACTACCGCTGCACCACCGAAGCAGTTACAGTTAAATATCGCTCAATATGATGTGTAGTTAAAGTGGAACAAGCCTAATCCGCTATTGTTTTCATTTATATGATGACCTTACCAAGACGTTCAAATGTATTTTTAAGGTAATAATAATTTTTTTAGTAGTTTCATATTTACATTGATAATACGAAAAATATAAAGATAAAATTTTAGTAACCTATATACGTACATATATATATATATATATAAATAATAATTAGTTCCGTACATAATTATTTATACTTATTTTTATAACTGTTGAACCTTGTAATGAATTTGCGTTTCAATGTATTATTTCTTTCTATCTTTCTTTGTAAAGCTCGCTAGATGTAAAGCACTCCCTATCTAGGTTTTCTAGTTGTTGAGCCCGCTGTAAAAGCAGCATCCTTCCACAAAATATTGGTAACGGTTACCGTTTATCAGCATATGGGTAGTATAATTGCTTGCCACCCTTTTAGTATAAAAAGAAAACGGTGACTTATAGGCTAGTCAATTAGTAAACATGCCATGGCCACATCTTAGAATGGTTACTTCACGTTGTGGTCAACCATTTCATGAAATGGTTAGGTTTTATTTGGTTAGATTTCATGAAATGGTCGGCCACATCCTTTAGTGGCCAATTCTATGGTCTTGCTACGACATATAAAGTATTAAGTTATTCTTAAAAATTAAAGAAAAAATACAAAATGTATATTTATAATAATGAATATAGTAATAAATTAATGAATATCATAAAAAAGTAATGAATATATACATTAATATACAAATTAATTAATCATAATATTCATTTATTTGTTGTTGTGATTAATTCATTCAAATTATGAAACTCTAATCGATAACTGCTATGACAACTGGAAATTGACATTATATTATTATGCAACTATAATAATATAATGTCAATTTCTTGTAATAATAATTCTGACTTCTTATACGGAATATGTAAAGCAAGGAGGTCTAATTGAATTATCAAGTGGGCGTAGTATTTTTGATCGTGACTCTATTCGCGTGATTTGACTTGCCCCTCAGATTTTAATAGGCCATGACATGTACTTCCAATACCATGAATAATTATAAAATATATAAATAGTAAGGTTTAACTATTGCGTTTAATCTTGATATCATTCATTGTGTTTCTTTTCTTTTTGTTTTTCATTGTAATTAGTGCCATTCGGTCCCAACTTCACATTCTCACTAATTTCAATAATCTGCAAAAATATTAAATAAATAAAAATGGACATGAAAAATAAGGTGCTTCTATATTTTTATAAGTACGATGTATATATATGTTAAAGGGTATGAGTATAAATTGTATGAATACAAGTAGAAATAACAGATAAACTAAAGGTATATTTTAATTTATGGTGCCTAAGTTAATATAATCTGTGGTTGTATTCATCGACTTACCGATACTGCACAGTTACTCATTTTCATTAGCCAGCTACCCTCTATTTTGATCTGTATTTTAGTACTTGGCAAGCTCAGCTACTTCAGTCATATAAACTTACTTTACAAGTATTATTTTTGCCCGTACAATCCATTAAATAATAAGGTCTTGTAAAAATACTTTTTTTTTCATTGTTGGTGAATCAAAAATAGTAATAAGCTCTAATTTTAACTTTTATTGGATAAAATCAAATACTAAACATGTAGTGTTGTCAACATCTGTTAGTGTAAGAATTCAATAATGAAATAAATTTATCATCACAGTTATCAATTATCATCGAATGTATACGAATATGGCTTCCTAACATAAACACATGTTTCTTTTTACCTATTAATATACCTTTATACTTATGAGAAACGTTTACTCCTTTCTACCTGCGACATTTCCGCACGAATCGTGACGTGCATTTCGGCATTAGATCCAGAGATAAATGAAAAATGTGTGAACAAATTAATACAAGGAAATGCATGACATTTATTGATAATAATTACGGTCAGTCATTATCATATCATATTATATATATTAAAGTTTGTTGTATTAATTAATCCATTTAAGCCAGGTATCGTTTCAGCCGATCTTGCGTGATTGAGTAACCAATATCCAAAGATCTAAACGTACAAACTGACATTTATAATATTAGAGAATCATTTGTATCCAATATAATTATAATAATTATGTTACCTATCTATTATTATAATTTATGGTTATAAATCATTTTTTTTAAACAGTAATAATGTCTCCATTCGCATTGATTTATTTATTAATGTAAAGGTTTATGTGTTTTAAGTTAATGTTAATAAATTACTTTATATGGCTTTGAAATGGCTTGAGCGAGTTCGTTTTGATTTGAAAACTAATAAATCTACAATATAGAGTAAAAAATGCGGCCATTATTAATCACTATAATGTTGGAATATAGTTTAATAGCGGAATAGAATGTTAAAACTAAATCTCTATTACCGAGAAGTGATAATTGTAATTGATATTTTTTGTATCTCAAGATTACCTGTAACAGAATTTTTAGATCTTTAAAATGCAATTTGCTTGATTGAACAATTATGCACCATTCATATAAACAGTTGTAGTTGTACAATATTTGGGAGGAAATTGCTCCAAAGAAGCCTTACACTATTAAACATCAGAAAATTAAAGTAGATATAGCAGTTATGGACGTATTTATATATATTTTTTTAAACACAATATTATTGTCTTCCTGTTGGAAGCGGGTCTACTCTGTATGAGCCCTAGCCCACCAGGCCTGTTCAATGAGGGGTGACAGATTTCACAGGGAATCGGTAAAAATCTCTCGAACGCGGATGTAACCTCACTATGCTTTCCTTCCTTCACCGAACTGCGATTCGTAATCTCCATTAAATAAATGATTAGCATTATAAATTATTAGTGAGATTACCTTATATCTTAATTGTTTATTACGTATAGCCTGAATAATATTGTAATTATTTTACCTAATATACGCATAATATTTTATGTGATAATATACATACATACATAAATTTACCGTTAAACTTAAGGGCCGACCCGCTCGGTTGCAAAATATCAAGTTAATTATTTAATATAAGAACGCCACTCATTATGACCATTATCTAATAAATGCAATATAAATGATAAGGAAATTATACAAAATTATTAATATTATGCAAACTGTTCCTGTAATAGCTTTATTTCATAGCCTTTAATTTGAACGAGCAATTTTTCTCTAAAACATAATTAATTAAAATAAAGGGTAAGATTTCTAAATCAATGTCATAAATACGAATGTAACAAATACGACGTTATTGTTTTTCTTTGAAGTCTATATACTGTCCATTATTTGGTAAGAGTATTTCTCACCAATAGGGGAAAATCGGCCTTCTATAAGTACCATACTGGCCAAATATACGAGCCCCTCTGCTCTGCTGCTTGGAATTTAAGTTTACCTTTTAGCCCAGGGCGATGATGTTTTCGGAATCACGATAATGAGTAGGGTAGGCTGATGCCCTTGCCTATGGCCTGATGGCCATTAACAACTAAATAAACCCACCATATACCATCTCTCAGCTTGTATTGATGGATCACTTAAACTATTTGACATTTCTTCATTGTTAGGCACAGACTGAAGACTGGCCTTTATATTGTTAAATTTCTACAGCGGATATACGGTAGAAACTAGGTATGTAATTTAAGTCTGTAATCACACAGAATTCAATATGAAATATTTATTTAATATTAAACATATCGCACAGCGGGTTTATTTAGTGGGTCCCACACTACCTTGTTCGCAGACGGGGTGTGCGGTTAGGTATTTTTTTTCCCGTCTGAACAAAAATGCGTACTGTATAAGAAATTTTGTTTTTGTCTTGCATCCTCAATCTTAGGGTAGCCTTCTCTTCCCGCCTAAACAAAAAAAAAAAAAGTGAAAAATGTGAAATCGAAAATAACAGTCAGGAGCAGGATTTGAACCTGCATCTTCCGGATACCGTCCAGATGCTTTACCAATTCAGCAATCCTGTAAATAAGCAATATATATAAATAAAAAAAAAAAAAAAAAAAAAAAAAAAAAAAAATCTTAACCTTGCCGGTCTGACTATAGAAGAATAGCAAGACCAAGACTAAAACTGCAAATCTAAAAAATTTTACTCATCACTAGATCGGAAAAAAATTCTCTAAAAATAATTTTAATAACATTTATAGTATAATTTGTTATCTCAATGAGTATCATTTCATTACATTTATTATACTATTGTTAGGCCTCCGTTATGTAAAAAATCATTCTTCTCAACTTGATTAATCATTCGCACGTAACACAATAGGTCATGTATCATATGAAAGAGTGTCAATGTCACTGACCCGTGCTTGGTGACCTCAGATGTAATACATTGTTATAATAGAGAGAATCGGTAATAGGCATTTGTTTTTTTAGGGGTCAATACATGAAAGGTGCTTAAATATTGATAAAAAAAAATAACAGACGAGCAACGGTTGACCTGATGGACCCAGCAATGACAAGATCATCGCCTTCCTGTTGTCCATAGTATAGTTTCACGTATTGGTGACTCAAGATACTTACTTATTTACTTATCATCACGTCCTTGTGGGGTAGGCAGAGAGACACTAATACACTCAAGATGACTGGAAATAAGGTCTGCAATCGATCTTGTACAACCAAAACACCTCGATTATACCTTAAGACTTAAAGAATATGTTGAGTAATCCATCCATCCATCCATCAGCCTTTCATCGTCCACTGCTGGAAATAGGCCTCCCCAAAATGGGGGTTTTACCATAATCGCCACGCTTGGCAGGCGGGTTGGCGATCGCAGTCGATGTTTTTAGTACACAGGGGAGTGCTGCTGCCCGGTCCCCCGGTAATCCCTTAGTCGGCTTTTACGACTCCCATAGGAAGAGGCAGGGTGGAGCTATTCTTGGTGCCGGCCCCACACGGCAAATGTTCAGTAAGCATTACTGAAAAAGCTTAATTTAGAGGCAATAGAAAATCATTTTTTGGTAGGATATAATTATTGTAGGTATATCTCAAAGTTGCCACACCCGGCATAAAAATAATGAAAGTAGAATAAATGCAGTTGAGATCAAATCTTTAAGAAGCATGTACGATGAGACTGAAAAAGATAGAGTAAAAAACAATGCAGTAAGAGAACAGTGTAGTGAGAAAGAAAATAATATTGACAAAGACTAAGAAACTGCTGTTGCTGACTGGTTTAAGCTTGTTGTTGGATTAAAGAATGTAAAAAAAAAAATGCATCCGATAGGTGGCGCGGGTCGTAAAGACAAATGTGATGTGAGTATTGGAGATGACCGTTGGTCAGTGCGATGGCTTAGCGGTTAGAGCACTTCCCCGATTGGAAGGGACGAAAGTTCAATTCCCGCTTGCACTAAAAGTTCACTTTTTCCGCATTCTACAAAGAATTTGTTCTTAGTAGCTTCATTATTTTATGTGAGCGACTGCTTTATACTCGTATATAAGGCTTTTACTTCAAAGTTGCAAGCTTTGAGCGTACAAGGAAAAGTTTTTATCAAAGCTATTAATATTATAAATAAAAACAATAGAATGTAATGTTATATCAAAGTGAAAGTTAAGGTTTCTTAGTTTTTGCTACTGGTTTGTTTTACGACTAAATGTTTGAACAAGCACCAATGAACGATATTAGTAAACGCCGGCAATAGTTTAACACCAGGATTTAAGTTACTGTACTATGTATACTACGAATACTTGTACTGCGCGGTTCAACACGAATTGGAGCCACTGCTGTCCCTTTGTGTAATATGTCGTAATATTATATAATTTATATTATTTTTAGATAATGTCGTTTTTTTAATTAGTTATTCAAACCGAAAAGAATCTGAAGAATTATTCAAATTAGATTTCAGATTTTATCGACTACAAATATTGACCTACCAACATAATATGGACCTCGTCTCCGCGCTCAAAAGTGTCCTCTCCGAGGATTAGATAGCTCTTGATTAGAAATACCAAATTTCCTTATCACATTTGTCTTAATGACCAACGCATTTACATGCATTCATCAAATTCCCGCTCGTACTAAAATACTCTTTTTCCTTATTCACAAATTATAATTTATACTTTAAGAGTAGCTGAGCATGTCAAGTGCTAAAATATAGATCAAAAATGTTAGAAAAATCACGCCATCAAATAGTATGAATTTTAATTGCAAAATTAAACTTACTACATTGGATGAATACATGTAAATGCATTGCCGATAGATGGCGTTGGTCATTAAGACAAATGTGATAAGGAAATTCGGTATTTCTAGAAATGGTACGATAGCTCAATGGATTAGAGCACTTCCTCGGAAAGGAAGGGACGCAGGTTCGTTTCCCGCTCGTACTAAATTACTCTTTTTCCTTATTCACAAATTATAATTTATACTCTTGATTAGATTTGAAAACAGGTATACGTTTAGTCCCGCTACTATATCGGCACGGGCAAATGCTAGTATATAAGAAAAATCACAAGCAAAGGGATTTTAGTTTACTATTGCATTTTTGCATACAGAAAATATCAATTAAATACAATTGCAATTTATGATCTAGTTCCAAGAAAGGAGGTACCGGAAAAATTTATGTACCTATCTATAATTTAAGTCTAATCACTTTTTAATTTAATTAATTAACAATTTAAATCCATAATGCCAATTTATAATTTTGTTTTCATTGATCAAGTCAAGTTAAATGTACTTTGACTTGATTATTAATGAATAACGAGAATTATATGAGCTATACTCAACACCACGGCTCCAGGCTACTTTGGCTCAAATGGTTCCAGTTGGATCAATACGACTTAAGCTTGCCGGTAATGTCAATATTTATAAATTACATTAACTGACATAATCTTATACTAAATAGACGTTTGTTTTAGACAAATTATTTTAGAGTATAATTTAATTTTTAAAGTACAAATTATTTGTGAATAAAGAAAAAGAGATTTTTAGTAGGGGCGGGAATCGAACCACGCATCTTTTCCAATCCGGGGAAGTGCTCTAAGCCACTGAGCTACCCTACTGACCTTTCGATCATCCCAAATTCTTAATCACATTTATCTTACGACTAACGCCATCTACCGGCAAGCATTACATGCATCCAATATAGTAAGTTTAATTTTACAATTAAAATTCATACTATTTAATGGCGCGATTTTTTCAAACATTTCAGATCTATTTCTTTTAGCAATTGACATACTCCGCTACTTTGATGATCATGATTAAGAATTTGGGATGATCGAAAGGTCAGTAGGGTAGCTCAGTGGCTTAGAGCACTTCCCCGGATTGGAAAAGATGCGTGGTTCGATTCCCGCCCCTACTAAAAATCTCTTTTTCTTTATTCACAAATAATTTGTACTTTAAAAAGTAGCGGAGCATGTCAATTGCTAAAAGAAATAGATCTAAAATAATTTAATTTTGTTAAGCTTTTTTTATCTCTTGCTTAAAGTACTATTATCTACTACCTGGTATTCCGTCCGCGTAAAACTTTGCTTATTTAGATATTTAGGTACATGAAACTACTGTCCTTTTTATATGGTCTAGTTACTCATTATTAAATTAGCTATATGCCAATGAAAATTCCGTCACAATCGGTGCTACTGTTGTTGTGTGGAACAAACAGTCAGACAGACAGGTTTCTTGGTACCTACAGCGTTAACCGCCGTTGGGCCGTGTGGGGCCGGCTTTAGAATTGTCCCACCCCTCTCTACCCACGGGAGTCGTAAGAGCCGACTGAGGGAATACCGGGGGAGTGGGCAGCAGCACTTCCTCGAGTATTAACAACATCCACTGCGATCGCCAACCCGCCTGCAAGCGTGGCGATTACGGCATTATTCCCCATGACGGGACCGCTCGTTGTGGCGTTCTCTTGGGGAGGCCTATGTCCAGCAGTGGACGTTGAAAGGCTGATGGATGGATGACAGTGTTAACATTCATATTCTCCAAGTAAAACCAGTTATTTTAAAACAATAATAAGCAGAGAGATGTTACAAACAACCGCTTTAATTGAAAACCTACCTTTATTACAGTCAAATGTAAAAAAAAACATACCAAATAAATAGTTCTAGTTATTTTATCGACAAATGTGCGCCATATAGGTATCTAAGCAAATTCAGTCCATTTAATTTAAAACTTCAAACTGTGCTATTTTGTTATGTAGACACATAAATCGGTATTTTATTATAATTGACAGGATATTAATCAAGTTAATTCGATTATCATAACAGCTGTTAACTGTCACGAAATAATGTAAAATTGCCGATTTCAAACTCTTATGTATTTAACTCAATTTTGCATGATGTATATTTAAGCTGTGCAATAGTTGTTTTTTATTTTGCAATATCAGTGATAGCCTAGCGGTAAATCCAAGGACTGCAAAGACAGTAGTATCGAGTTCGATTCCGAGTCCAAGGTTTAGATCTCGTACGGCACATACCTCTGACTTTTCGAGATTTTTCCAAATTATGTGTGTATTTGTTTACAATTCATCACTGCTCGGTGTATAAATATAAGAAAAACTGCATGCCTGAGAGATTTTTTCGACGGCTTGTGAAGTCTGGCAACTTGCTTTGCCAAGGTAGTGCCTAATCCTTTTTATCAAAAGAAGAGACCCAGTTGAAACAAAATTTGTTGTTATTTGTAGAAGTTTAATAAGTTTGTGGTTGTTAACCTCATGTAACTTGATCCAATTGGAACTTCAAGTACCAGTAATAAGCAAAGCACTTTATTTAATGATAAGGTACTCTATGTCCCAGAAATAGGATGTTTGCCCCTAAAGTAAACGAAAAAGCAGTACCAGTCAAAATCTATCAGCTGCATATTATCTATTGTTACTTATAGACTATACCGAGTGACCCTGAGCCCGCCGCATCCAACGGCTATCAGTGTCTTTGTTTACATTGTATTGACAGGCCGTCCCACACTGGCTCGTTAAATTCGTTTCTCCACGTAAGAAGTTTTCTCCCCCAATCAATGTAAGTTCGTCGAGTGATATGCTTTGCTCATTATTTTTTTAAAGCGCCAGTTTCTTATTTCTCATTTCGTCTTGTATTGAGAACGTCGTTTGTTACCGCTGCCACATCCTTATAATTGGTCTAAGAGCATATGGTGTAATTTTGAATTCAACGGTTCATGGGTTCGCGTTAAATATGTAGTAAATATGTAGACTCTGTCTTTTTGCCAGGAAATTCTTAAAAAATGGCTTGAAAGTGAAGTAAACAAATTTATAGTAATAAATAAGTAAAAAGTAGCTTTTATTAAATTCTTCGAAAAGAAGAATGTAAACTTTAAATTTAATCAAATCCATCAATATCATCAAAACAATTCATCATCAATCATCATTACACAATTAGAAAAAAGCTTGTCGCGTGATTTACCTATCTTATAAAACTTATTGTTTTTTCTTAAAATTATTTAATATGTCAAATTAAGTCTCATTATTTTTATTTCTCATACAGGTAAATATCTAGACACGCCGTTGCGTGTCAAGCCAAGTTCAAGCTAAAGAAATGGCAAGCAGTACCGTGTGTAATATTACACGAACCATTTGGAGCCACTTTTGAAAATTATTTTACATAAACATGTCAAATTTGGCTCATATATTTAGACTTACAAGAAAGAAATTTGGAGCACATATGTACATATAAATTTCTTAAACACACCTTAAACGGTTATTTAGATATTAACGCCCAAAAATCGTATTTACTTCTTTTGTCGTTGTAGTCAACAACCAAGGCATATATCATAAAATTGAACTTTGCTCACATTTCACATTTATGTTTTGATGGGATAAAATGAGATACCCTGCATTACTCCTACAACTAAGACAATTAAAACGTTCCATAAATACTGAAATTTGTTAAACAGTTTATAAGAATTAGGTGTGTATAAACATAAAAACGTTATCTTCCTTTAGCAGTCGAGTACAAAATATCAAACTTAAAATTAATATTTTCAAAGTTACAGGTGTGATTAAAACTCGATGGACCGCCGAAGGAATGTAATATAGTTCCAGTGGCCCGCCAATAAAGACGGAGAGACGGCACACGACGGGTTTCTTTAGTGAGTGAAGACCCCACACTACCCTGTTCGTTGCCCCGAACGACAGGGTGTGCGGTTAGGAACATTTTTACCCTACTTAACAAAAAAGAAAAAAAAGGTGTGATTAAAAAACTACTAAACGCCATTCAAAAAGATCCATTTCAAATACTAACCACACATTTAAAAGCCTTAAAAACTATTCAAGTACAATCATGTAATGATTAAGTTATCAACGTTATTCTAGTTTTGACACAGCAATTAGTAAGTACCAACCTACTTTTTGTCTTCATATACTTTAGCCAGGAAGCAGTTGTAGCAACCATATTACTGACTTTCAATGTATAAAATTCCTTTAATGGTATTAAATTTGCATAGGAATCGTGCACTGCACGAATAGTTTCGCTGTTGAAATACGATAGACGCTATAAATCGCAACGAATCTGTCTTCATTCAAAACGTCGATTAGGAGAAAATCAATTGGATTAGAATTTTAAATAGGATCGACGATTGCAGATAATTATACCTAGTTGCAAAAAGTACAACCGGTTGTTAGAATCCTGAATAAATATCTTAATCCGATTTCGTTTTGAGATTGACAGTTGTCCAATTAGTTGGATGGTAGAGCAGAGTCGAGATAACTGTGTGTAAATATGTAGCTGCCCAAAGACGTTAAGTATGATTGTGTTATCGAAATTAGCACTCAGGAGCAATTGTCACGATGGCTGAATTGGCAAAGCATCTGGACGATATCCAGGAGATGCAGGTTCAAGTCCTGCTCGTGACTGTTATTTTCGATTACACATTTTTCACTTTGTGTATAATGTATAGTGCTAAGCATGTCAAATGCTAAAAATATATATAAAAATATCTAAATACTTAATTGCTATATAATATCTGATTTTAAATATTTTTAAAGTGTCATTGTTAATAAGCGATTAATCTTAATTTTTAACAGATACACGCTACCTCAAGGGTCTTTTCAATTAGCGTCATGGCAATCTACATATACATCTATATATAGGTGACTAATATTTCAAATTCACCATTGAAACGTCCACAAGAACAACCATAGATAATATCGGAACCAGTTCTGAAAGGAGCTTGCAGCAGATACTGCCAATTAGTAGGCTTAAATAAATACAGGCTTCAAACTCAAGTTTATTGATTAAGAATTCCTGATTATGTTTAACGTAAAATTGTTTGCAGTGCACTGGGTATTCGATTACAGAGGAAACAAAACAATTGAATTATGTCAATCAGGGCCCTGATTTGCTATGATTAAAGAAGCACGTTACGTGGCGAGTTGACGATGTCGGCGTGGAAGTCGTCTAAAATTGTATTCACTATGCAAAGTATCAAGTTTCATAACGTGGCTAGGTCAGTTTTGAAGCTGTTCTAAACTGTCAATCTAACGTGTTTCATGCTAGCGAGTTTGTAGTTACGTTTACCATTATTATTATACTTTCGTGGGTGAAATGACTACATGTTTCTGTAACTGGAAAAATAAGCTAAAGTTTAGAAACCCAGTGATTTTAATGGTTTATAATACCATTAAAATTGCTACCGGCTAATACTTTACTTAGGTACTTATTATTTACTTTTTAGGCATACATTTTCAGAATCACTAAGATAATATTTAGGTATTAAAAGATCATTTGTTATTTATTACGAGAACGAGAGTAAAATCTGTCTTCTTAGTATTACAACTCACAATTTTATTATAGGTACTATACATTGTACATATAATATCAATAACTTTACAATGCACATACTTATTGATAAAATAGTGCTCGTTATGTTATTTGGGAGAAACAGTTACTACGACTCATGTCTTAGATATAAACGGAAAATTGTTACAAACTCTTACAAAATGTCCAAGTAATATAATATTTAATAAACTATTCCATGTACCTATGACATTATAAAACCTGTATTTAGATCATGTATTAGACGTGTGTATAATAGTAGGCAAACTCCTCTTGTGTTCTTATAAATAAAATTGATGAAATCAATTATGCAGAATAGTAATAATCGTTTATTTATTTGTATAAATAAGTATAACTTAATTAGTACCTATGAAGTCTCACAAACAAAAGTCACTGATTGGAAACATCACAGAGGCAAGAAGGCACTAATGCATTCACAACAACATCTCACAACACGTCTACTAAAATTATATCCATTTTCTATAATGTGATAATTCAGTTCTTGATTAATAGTTATGATAGCCTTCTAAAAACAACGTTGCCAATGCCCCGTACTTAATTCAAATAGATTATCAAAGGAAGGAGCAATGTATATTATTGTTATAACAATAAATTCTTCTGTGGCGATCTTATTGATTCCGACAATGAACTGTTTTCTGAATGTTTCTTGTTTATAAATTTGCAGTGTTGAGCTTATTATTTTACATATTACTTTATTTTTTCTTGTTAGTTTGTGAAAGTAACTTACTTATATTCAATTAAATAAACAATTTTATTGATGGGTTATTATAAAGTAAAATTCACTACAATGTGCACAAGACTACTAAGAGATACTATTTATACACTGTGACATATGACGTTACATTAAAACAATGACAGACAGATTTTAGTTTTAAAACTATAATTTCCTCTTACGTAGAGATAGTACATAATTATCCAATATTTGCTCAAATATTTATATCAAAACAAAAACAAATTAATATTAATTGTCTATAATAGTAATTTTGATGCATAAATATTAACTAATAATGAAGTTAAGAAACAAATAAATGTAATTTAAAAAACCGGTTATTTTCCGATTGAAACGATTGTATGGTTTCTAGACGTACTATGTGATATCGAAATTTGGCATAGACAACGTATCGTGCGGTATACAGAATATTTTTTTGTAAAATATGTCGTGGTACGTTGATTCTGACGTTTGAGTTACGCGCTCGGTATGACGTCACTGGTTTTCGGCAAGTAATTTTACGTCTCATAGAGAACCAAGGCCCAGTTGTACTTACGTTTCTGTCTGTCACAGAAAAACTTTTACTACTGAATTAATGTCACACAGATCCAGTGGTCCACCAGTACAGGCGGAGAGACGGCACATGACGGTTTATTTAGTGGGTAGCCCCGCACTACCCTGTAATTTTTTTCCCGCCTTAACAAAAAAGGGAAGGGATAGAAGAGTGTGTTTTCAAAAGTTTTTTTTACAAAAACAAATCCTTTTTTTGATGTGAAACATCTAATGCGGAGGGAGGGTAAAATCGGCTATTAGCGTGGCGGCGCTTTTATTGTACTTGTCCCGTTCAAATCTTGCAAGTTAAATTTGACACACTTCCCGGATTCCGATTGAGCTGAAATTTTACACGCATGTGTATATCACGTGACAATGGAATATTATGATGACATGGAGCTGATCTGATGATGACGCTGGAAGGTGGACATAGGAACTCTATAATGAAACGGCGCAACCCCATCGAGTTTGGGCTCGTATGATTCGTGTTGCCGAGTACTGTGTGTCTAGATGGTATCCAGGGGCTAATGATGGAGCTAGAAGGTGGCCACAGGAACACCGTTATAAAACGACATAACTCCATCGAGCTTGGGCTCGTATGATTTGTCTTGACAAGTACTTTGTCTCTAGATGGTATCCAGGGTCTGACGATGGAGCTGGAAGGTAGTCACAGTAACTCTGTAATGAAACTACGCAACCCTATCGAGTTTATACTCGTTTGATTCGTCTTGAGGAGTACTTTTTCAAGTTATGATCATTTTATTTCTACAAAATAATTTCGACGTTTTCACATCTGCTAGACGTCCCGCGACGTCTAGGTTTTTAATGTAATTCGGTTCTATCTCCGCATTTTATTGGTTTTAAGTTGGTTAGTAACATCTTATTTCCTCTATAAAATTATCTACATAAACAGCATCCTGTACCGCGTCAGTTCCGAGATCCGACCGCGTGATGTCTTCACCCACGTGTTTTTTAATTGGAATGCTTTTTTATAGATAACTAGATTGTGCCCGCTACTCCGTCCACGTGGACTTCAGAATATAAATACATAGAGATAATTAGTATGTCGTAGAGTGTTACGACATACTAATTATCTCTATGTAAAATAGCTATGCCAGGTGATGAAAGTAGCCTATTTGTATGCCAAATTTCATGATGACCGGTTCAGTAGTTAGAGTTAGAAAGCGTAAAAAACAAACAAAATCACTTTCACATTTGTAATATAGTGAGGATTAGTATTAACCTTTCAGCCCCCTCATGCACGGTTAATGAAATAAGTCCTTCCGAAAAGATACTCCATAATTAATGCGTTAGGTAGTCATTAGGTATCAGCGATGTAAAAAAGACTGCAATAGCTTAGCGGTCTAGAGCACTTCCCCGGATTGGATGGGACGCAGGTTCGAATCCTGCTTGCAGTAAAGTTCCCTCTTTTCACTTACACATATAATTTGTTCGCCTATTTAGGTTATATCATAATTTTATTATAGTGTTAGTTAGACAATATAAATAAATCAATATTCGAAATGAACTGGTAGAATACAGTGGTATATTTACGGACAAGCAGCACCACATGTATATTACAAAACTGTCTGTATTCTACTGCAGCCACTTGTTATAAAATGGGGTCCTTATGATGTTCGTATGTACGCATTTCACAATAATCAGGAAAATACGATCATAACGAACAGCTAATTTAATATTTACAAGTATAGTTTAAAGTATGTTAAACTTATAATTTACAAGGATTTTTAAAGGCTATTTAACTTTTCATCGGCTCTAAAATAACGTGGTATAACTTCCGTTTGAACCAACCTACTTGTACCTACTTGCATACTATTATTGTAATATGCAAATGAACAATAAATAAATAAATATTCACGGATATTTTCACACAACGTCCTCTGGTCTCAAACTAAGCTTAACGCTTGTCCAGATTACGGATGTAATAAATATATTACTTTTTTTTAGTAAATACATACATATAATAGATAGAAAACACCCAGACGCAGTACAAATGTCTGTGTTCATCACACAAATAATTTGTCCTGAGTATGGGAATCGAACCCACGACCTCGTGCACGGAAGTCGGTTACACTATCGACTACGCCACGAGGCCCGTCAACAGTATATAAAGGACTACAATAATAATTGTATATATTTATCAATCGCCTAAACTCGCACATAAAAATATATTAGGTATTATTTTTTTGTTTGTTTACAGCATAACATCGTTTGGTCGTGACCTAAACATTCACTATGCCAGGAATGTTATTCTATTTTTTCATAAATAATTCTTATACAAACAACAATTCGATCTGTTATTTTTTTATACTATGTGATTGGTCGTTTGACTTTAGAACTGTCCCACCCCTCTCCACCCATGGGAGTCGTAAGAGCCGACTGAGGGATACCGGGGGAGTGGGCAGCAGCACTCACTCGAGTATTAATAACATCTACTGCGATCGCCAACCCACCCGCCGAGCTTGGCGATTACACTATCCCCCCATATGAGCGCACAGGACCGGTCGTTGTGGCGTTCTCTTAGGGAGGCCTATGTCCAGCAGTGGACGTCGAAAGGCTGATGGATGGATGGATGGATGGTAACCAAGCATACGACCCACCTGGTGCTATACGGTTACCGTAGCCTACCAGTGACACTAAAGGCATCGCTTGCGCACCGCTATCTCCAAGGAAAGGAATAGCAGGTGAATTGAAAGGATAATAAGAACAGGTAGGTATGATACTAAGGAGAGGTTAGAAAGGAAAATAAGGCAAGGATAGGGAGGGGGTTTGGGTCTCCAGCGCTCTCACTCACCATACAAAAGACAGCATTAGGAGTACCTACCGTTGTTTCAAGGGGAGGCACTTCCCCAATTGAGCCGGCCCATTCATATTGGGATAAGCAAGGCTCTACCCACTTTGGGGGAAAGCGGAGGCGATGGACTTATGGTACTTAACTATGAGACATACACTTGTGATTTTAATCAAAGTATTAAAACCGATGACGTCTCGGGTTCGATCCCCGGGTCGGTGTTATTGAGATTTTTCGTAACCAACTTTGCACAACGACCGCACTCATTGGTCAAATAGAGCGCGCCACATTTTTTTTTTCTTTTGTTTTTGTTACGGCGGGAAAAATGTTCCTAACCGCACACCCCGTCGTTCGGGGGCAACGAACAGGGTAGTGTGGGGCCTGCACCCACTAAAGAAATCCTTCGTGTGCCGTCTCTCCGCCTTTGTTGGCGGGCCACTGGAACTATGTTACATTCCTTTGGTGGTATGTATGTATGTAAATAGAGCGCGCCTCCTGGGCTTATTGTTACGCACTTCCGTCCCTTTTATCGAAATCACTTCCACTGATAGCAGAAAAGCGCGAAGAAATATATTACACAATAATAACACCAGTGTGGTGGCGGACTAAGAATATAAGCGTCACCACGCGCGTTGTTATCGAGCCCGAGCGAGTTGGTAACACCGTCTCCCATTTGACCGGCCAAACATCTCAGTGTATTTTTGCTGTAGTGGGAAATAGTGGTTAATTCTTTCCTTCCATATCCACGAAATATCCGGTCAGATCCAGTAGCTTGACAATTCATGAATGATGGTTACCAATTATCATCCGAGTGGCTCGTTTGCCGCTATAAGCAATAAATAAATGGATCTACCATTAACAGGTTAAAGCCGATACGTCAGAATCTTTACATTACGTTTTTTGTTTGTTAAGGTGGGAAAAAAATTACCTAACCGCACACCCTGTCGTTTGAAGCAACAAACAGGGTAGTGTGGGGCCCTCACCCACTAAATAAACCCGCCGTGTGTCGTCTCTCCGCCTGTTTGGCCAGGCCACTGGAACTATGTTACATTACTTCAGCGGTACATCCAGCCTTTACATAAGCGTTTTCAGGTCATCATCATATCTAGTGGTCACGCATGCCAATACTGCCTTAAATGTACTATTAAGATTGCTAAATATTTTAATTGCAAAGATGTAGGTCAAAATTAGCCATAAGTGTAAATACAGACAGAAGTTGACATGACACATAATTACAGCATGTTTTAAGAGTTGTGTAATCCACTAATATTAGTCGGACTGGCTTTTAATTCGCTAAATGTATGGTCTCAGTTACAAAATGCACTATTAGTTTCGTGCTTATATTATCTGTTTCCGGAGCCTATATAACCATTAGGCCAAGGGTGTTTATGCTGATAAGTACTCATAGGTAATGTGGGAAATTATCTCTTATTAATTTGAATGTTTACTGTAATATCCATCTTGAGTGACATAATTATCTAGCACAAATTTTGTGTCGATAGAATGTTTTCAACCCATTTCTATCCCTATTCTGTTCTATGAGGTATTTATCGACCACATTAGCCCAATGTGGGTTGGCACACTTCAGAAGCCGTCGAGAAAATCTCTAAGGTTTTAAACAGGTTTCGTCACTGTTTTCCTTGATCGAGCAGGGATAATTTGTTAACAAAATATACACATATGATGAATTCCGAAATAAGAATTCTGAAATCAGAGATGTGTGGCTTGCGAGTTATCGACCCAAGACTGGGGTAGAACTTCATACCATGATCTTGGCAGTCCTTGGCTTTACGGCTAGGCTTAAATTGCCAATTTATTACAGTTTAATATAATTCCATCAATCCATGAGCCCTTCTACGTCCACTGCTGAACACAGGCCTCCCCAAATTGAGGGTATAGTGCCGTAATCGCCACGCTTGGCAGGCGGGTTGGCAATCGCAGTGGATGTTGTTAATACTCCAGGGAGTGCTGCTGCCCACTCCCCCCGATATTCCCTCAGTCGGCTCCTACGACTCCCATGGGTGGAGAGGGGTGGAACAATTTTAAAGCCGGCCCCACACGGCCAAAATGGGAAAAAAAAATGAAATAGGTTTAATATAATTATTATAACTAAAATGATATGAAATAAATGCCGAAATCAAAATGACATGAAAAATTTTTGAAAATTAACGAATGAGGAGCATCTCATGCTCATTTTGTTTTATGCTCAAGATAATCCGAAACTGTGTAATAACCATAATTACAAAGTCTAATTTTTATGGTTTTTTTAAACTTATTTAACGGCATGTTTCAGATATTTTTAGGAGTTTTATTGTAGAAACATATACAATGCTCCATGAAAGATCTCCATCCATCCATCCATCAGCCTTTCAACGTCCACTGCTGGAAATATTCCTCCCCAAGAGAACGCCACAACGAGCGGTCCCGTCATAGGGGATAATGCCGTAATCGCCACGCTTGGAAGGCGGGTTGGCGATCGCAGTGGATGTTGTTAATACTCGAGGGAGTGCTGCTGCCCACTCCCCCGGTATTCCCTTAGTCGGCTCTTACGGCTCCCGTGGGTAGACAGGGGCATGTAAGATCTACTAAAAGGCAATTTAAAGTAACAATGTAGCTCAATCTCACTGGTGTGAAAAGGTCCCTTAAAATTATTTTAATTCCTAGTGTTACCGCGTGCTACTAGTAATATCTAGTGCTTCCCGAGGAAACACTTTAATTACGAAGGTGAACATAGCCTGACAAAAAAGGCGACAGAAAAATATATTTTTTTATTTTATTTTATTTATTTTATTTTATTCGGAAAACTAACAGCTAGTACATCGTGTAAGTGCGAAAAATATACAAAATAAGGCCATTTATAAGTTTTCACATGTAGTAATTTGCACATGCGCCTAATAGAGCTAGCTATCTTTCATTTTGAACTGATTCTGTAAAGGAGGAGGTTGTCAATTCAGTTTTTTTTTGGATGTTTGGTCGGTGCTTATTCTAAAAATAACAAAAACAATACTCATATAATAACAAAAACAACAGGTAGGTATATATACTTATAATAATTTTTGGGACCGACTTCAAACACATCAGTTAGTAGGTGTCTAGCACGGAAATCGTATGTAAATACCAATTATTTTTTGCATTTTAGTAGGTACCTAAGTGTCTTTTGAAGGTGATTTTTTTTATATTTAAAAATAATATATCTCATAGTACTTTTTATTAGCACCTATTTATATTACTTTATGTGATATGACACACCAAATATACCCATGTAGTGATGATATGAGTATAATAGTTATTAATTTATAAGTACTTTAATACTTTTAGGGAAAAGTGCCGTAATCAGAGGGATTACAATATTATAATTGCACAACTCGACAAAACAAAGCAACTTTGTGTGTCGACGATTAAACTTACCGGGCGATAAAATCTTTGACAACGTTAAATTAAATTATGATACAGCAATTTTGTATTGGATTTATTAAAGGTTTTAATAGCAAATTCACGATTATTTTTATCTCACCAATGACAACGATTGCATCGTAATATTATTTTAACTTAATCGGATAACGGTTTATTTGTTTTTTACAAACGAATTGTGCAAATATCTCAAGCGGCACACTTTTTGTTTCGTCATCGTTATTACAAATTTTGCGTGTATTCTCTAGAAATCCTAAATTATATTTGAGCTGAATCAGTATGGACTACTTTGCAAAATTATAATGATCTCTGATTCGTTATTTGGGTTACGACGGCCAGGGTCAATATAAAAAAGGCTGACTAAACCAACAACACTATACTTGCTTTCTGAGGCATGAGGGTAAAGCAACCTGCGAACTCACGTACCACAGTCACAAAAACAACAGCTAGACCATCGAGGTAGTTGGCAAAATTATGTTAAAAAACCAGCTCAGTATCCGCTTAGCTACTTTATTAGCACAGGGCTTTTAAAATAATCTAAGCAAGATAATAATATGGTGCAGTTTATACTGGGCTAGCCACATAATACGTTTAATATTCAAACCATAGGATATTTAGCGAAAAAATACTGAAATGGCCAACAACAACTTATTATTATGAAATAAAACTACGTTTACGGATTCTATCACGTTTACTTGATTTTCTACTATATCGATGTTTTGAATACTTTACAGCATTCATGATCACGGGTGAACTTAGATGTTAGACGTCCATGCCTGATATTATATTATTTCAACGGTTTCATCTACCCACAGTATATATGATATGATTTTACAAAAGTTGGTTCATTTATTTTAACTCACCACACCAAATAAAAAAAATTAAACATTAGCAATTCGGAAAGACTCTTTCAGAGTAGTACACGAGACATTGCTGAATCAGTTCGTTTTTTCTTAGCCTAAGGCTACATTGCATATTTTACTTCCATGTGAATAACTTACATCTGAGCCGTATCATCCACCATGTAGTTGTAATTTGTTTTATTCCTAACGGTGTAAGTGTAAAGTAAGCGGCAGTTACCGCTCATAGAATTTGGCAACATCAGCCGCCTCGGCCTACTGTGAGTAAACCTTTTTTCAAACCTTTTTCAAATAGGATATGTCGCAACGCTGTGATCACATCGTAGCAGGAATTTTATTCTAGAGCCTACACGTATTTTGACCGAGATCGCTTCCAGGTGGTATAGATGAAGCCTATTATGACGGCTCGTGGTTCGGTAGTAAAAAGACGATGTTGATACCACCTCGACTACTCCTCAGAGCACTTTCCATTGAAGAATCGATTGAGCTGATAAAGAGAGACCCAAAATCTCTCCATCATCCCAACAACACGAGTCCATCCATGAGATTGGGATCGTTCATAATTCGAACAACACGGATTTTGAGGCAAGTGGGCTCCAGCTGGTATTTTTGTGCACCTGCGCAGAGATGCAAGCAGTACTTCATGTGAGGGTGAACTTGTGTCTTAAACAGCTTAAGTCGCTACCTCAGTGTGAGGTACTGCTCAACTTTCTTCTGGATGCCCCGTTATTTAGTCGCCAATTTGGCTTTATCCTCCAAATGACTGCCGCACTGGACCTTTCTGGAAATCTCCTAGAGATAGAGCCTTGCTTATCATAGCATGAATGTGCTGGCTCAAACAGGAAGTTTCACCCTCTCATTCTGTGACCATCGGGAAACAACGGTAGATATTCCTGCCGTTTTGTTCCGTGTAATGAGTGTGAGTGCCGGAGGCCCAAAACACCTCCCTATCCTCTCCTTATTATCCTTCCTATCCTCTCTTTATTATCCTTTCTATCGTCTCCTTATTATCTGTTTCATCCTCTCCTTTCTATCCATTCCTTAGTACAGTTCCTCTGCAACTCCTATCCCTTTCCTTGGAGATTGCGACGCGCTAATGGTGTTGCTAGCAGTTATGGGCCACGGTAACCGCTTCTATAAGGTGGGCAGTATGCTTTATTGCCACCCACGCAGTTTCAAATAAAAATGTCGATGCCGAGGGCTGCCACGAAATATGCATCTTTCTTTGCTGTCGAGCAAGCAAGTCAAAATTCTGAGAATTTACCAACATCTACAATGTAATATAACTAGATGCGCTCTACTTGTCTGTGACTATAGAAGAGTATGGGAAGATAAATGGACGCCTTGGCAATAACTTAACAGTTCTAAAACACTTTAGTTTACAACGTGAGTACTCTTGAAACTTTCTTTTGTGACATTCAAATCGAGAACATCGGTCAATTCATCACAAAAACTCGTATGGTTCATTTAGTGCGTCCACTCGAGCGTGTAATGTTGCATCCTATCAGGCTTTATTCGCCGAATATAAAGAGTTTATATCCATTATACAAACATATACTTTAGGCTTTTTACGGACGAAAGTAATGTCACAAAATTCTAGTGGTCTGCCAATACAGGCGGAGAGACGGGACATGGGGGATTTATTTAGTGGGTGAGGGCCCCACACTACCCTGTTCGTTGCCTCGAACGACGGGGGTGTGCGGTTAGGTACATGTTTTCCAGCCTTCACAAAAAATAGGCCTTTTTTTGGATACAATAAAACTTTATGTTATTTACAAAGAAATTTGTCTGTGTATGTAGGTACTAATAATTTTGTCATTGTTTTGACTGTCGTACTACAAGGCGACTAAAGAATTAAATATGCAGCTGCAGGACCTGGACGCCTAGCCTTCCGTACATATCTAAAATTCTGAAGAGTCCATGAGCAGATATTATTACTGGCTGCTGGTTATTCTACTACCAAAATATTGAAATTATATCATAGTGATTGTACTTTATGTTGATCTAATGGAAACGAATTCCGATCATGCCATATAAAATTGAACTTTCACAAAGTCAATTGCTTATTAAAATATATATTTAATATATATATATGAATGTATGATACGCTTCATAAATATATTGATATGCTGACCTAAATAAATAATGAGAAAAATGTATCAGCGAACAATCTATTATTTGCTAAAACAATATAGATATACCTACTAACATGGCCACCTTATAGATACAATCTGGACAGATCAATATTACTGTAACGATTGGTTATGAGATGCCCAAACATGAACTAAATGTTTTTTTATGCTCACAGAGAATATTGGATAGTGTTCATCTTAAGTCTACTCGTTGATGCCTTCTCTTGTGGAGGTTTTTAAAAATATTTTTATGCTTACAGAGAATATTATATAGTGTATATTCTAAGAGTGTTCGTTGTTGTCTCTTACTGTTCCATTATTCAGAATGGGTCTCCTCCCGTGGCGAGAAGGATTTAGGCCATAATTCACCACGCTAGCCCAGTGCAGTTTAGCAGACTTCACAAGCCTTGATAAATTGTAAAAAAACATACATAATTTCAAGAAATGACGATTAGTCTGAGCTGTACGCTGTACGAAGTCAGGATCTCGTACTAGGGACTGGAGAATTCAATAATTAGTATTTGTAGTCCTTGATAAGTATTAAAATGGACTGGAAGAGAGGCTTTCTCCATCTGTTTAATTTTTTCAATAATTATTGTGGGTAAAAATTTCAAATCAGTCTATACATCAGTGCCCAAATGCACTATAGATAAATAAGTACTCTACTCAACTTTTCTGTTGATTCTTCTTTTCAAAATTATCCAATATCCTTAACTTATAGTTATTTGCTAATTTTTTGTATAAGCTTCTATTTTTGATAGGGTAAACTGGAGGAGATAGAGAGAGGCTGATAAGTAGTTAAGGAAGAATTATAGAAAGTACAAAGTAGTAACAGCTACAGTTTCTTTACGCCAATATTCTGTGACAACTATTCGTTAAGGTCCGGCATTAAAAGATTTGTGCTTCTAATAGGATAATTTCTGCAAGATTGCCCCTATAACAAAAACGATAGATATTGTTTGCGTTATGCTCTATATTTTAATTATATATTAGAATTATAAAATTATATGTTTTTTCTATTATATTTTTAGTTTCTTTTGTCTGGTATTTCATACACGGATTAGCATTGTCTTGAGTTTTTTATGATTTACTAAATAAGTTGTACCTGTAAAATTTGTTTTTATTTAGTTTATTTAGTCAAGGAAATATTAACCTAAACTATTACATGGCTCTGGAAGCCAAGTTTGGAAACCTTGGAGAGTTCCGCAATGAAAGTAAACGTTTTTATTGTTTCCTCTACCAGTGTTTTGCCGGCCGTTGTAGTGCTGTTGTGTACTTAGATAGTACATGTACAATTTGGTTCGGACTGACAATTTTTAATCGGATGCAAGAAGACATACATGACATATATTGAAATTAAATCAAATATTCTTAAAGTACAAATCATAATTTGTGAATAAGGAAAAAGAGTATTTTAGTACAGGCGGGAATCGAACCTGCGTCCCTTCCTATCCGGGGAAGTGCTCTAATCCACTGAGCTACAGTACTATCTTTTAGACATACCCAATCTCCTTATGACATTTGTCTTAACGACCAACGCCCTCTATCGGAACGCATTTACATGCATCCAATATAGTAAGTTTAATTTTGCAATTAAAATTCATACTATTTGATGGCGTGATTTTTTTTTATACATTTTGATCTTTATTTTAGCACTTGACATGCTCCGCTACTCTTAAAGTACAAATCATAATTTGTGAATAAGGAAAAAGAGTATTTTAGTACAGGCGGGAATCGAACCTGCGTCCCTTCCTATCCGGGGAAGTGCTCTAATCCACTGAGCTACAGTACTATCTTTTAGACATACACAATCTCCTTATCACATTTGTCTTAACGACCAATGCCCTCTATCGGAACGCATTTACATCATCTAATATAGTAAGTTTAATTTTGCAATTAAAATTCATACTATTTGATGGCGTGATTTTTTTATACATTTTGATCTATATTTTAGCACTTGACATGCTCCGCTACTCTTAAAGTACAAATCATAATTTGTGAATAAGGAAAAAGAGTATTTTAGTACATTAAACTTACTATATTGGATGCATGTAAATGCGTTCCGATAGAGGGCGTTGGTCGTTAACGCAAATTTTTTAGGTTTTCTTTGGTTGGTTTTACGAAAGATTACAATGAGGTAAGAGACTCCAAATGAGAAGGAATGCGTAAATTTTTTGAAATCTTATAACTCAAATTTTTAAACCATACCAATATAAAGAACAAATTATTTGTGAAATGTGGAAAAAGAGAACTTTAGTGTGAGAGGGAATCGAACCTGCGTCCCTTCCACTTCTTTTTTTGATGTGAAACATCTAATGCGGAGGGAGAGTAAAATCGGCTGTTAGCGTGGCGACGCTTTTACTTGTCCTATTCAAATATTGCAAGTTAAATTTGACACACTTCCCGGTTTCCGATTGAGCTGAAATTTTACACGCATCTGTAAATCGCATGACAATGCAAAATTATGATGACATGGACCTGATCTGATGATGGAGCTGAAAGGTGAACATAGGAACTCTATAATGAAACGGCGCAACCCCATCGAATTTGGGCTCATATGATTGGTCTTGACGAGTACTTTGCCTCTAGATGGTATGCAGGGGCTGATGATAAAGCTGGAAGGTGGCCACAGTAACTCTATAATGAAACCATGCAATCCCGTCAACTTTGGAATCGTTTGATTTGTCTTGACGAGTACTTTGTCTTTAGATGGTATCCAGGGTCTGATGATGAAGCTAGAAGGTGGTCACAGGAACTCCGTTATAAAACGACATAACTCCATCGAGTTTGGGCTCGTATGATTTGTCTTGACGAGTACTTTGTCTCTAAATGGTATCCAGGGTCTGACGATGGAGTTGGAAGGTGGTCACAGTAACTCTGTAATGAAACTACGCAACCCTATCAAGTTTATACTCGTTTGATTCGTCTTGAGGAGTACTTTGTCAAGTTATGATCATTTTATTTCTACAAAATAATTTCAATGTTTTCACATCTGGTAGACGTCCCGCGACGTCTTGTTTTTTTTCTTCAAATTATTCTTTAAAGTAGCTGAGCATGTCAAGTGCTAAAATACAGATCAAAAACATACCAATATAGTTTTGAGCACCATTGAACCTCGCATCTTGGCACCAAAGTTGGAGACAGTAATCTCATGTGTAAAATATCCAGCAGTTTTATTACTTTCTTCTACCTTTTTATAACATAATTTAAGTATAGATATAAATATACCAATGTGTATATACACATGTGCCGCAGGCCTGTCTACTAACATTATCTACTAATTAATATATAAGTTAAAATATAAAGTTCGTGACCTCGCACTAAATTAAAACAAAAGCCAATCACCAAAATCTTGATAATAACATAAATTCACAAAAATACCACAATATATAATCTACTAACTACGATAATTTATGTATCACCATTGTGAACTACTCAAATTCTAAGTAATTATGTCAAGATCTTTTGTTTGGCCCTGCGGTGCTATGGTGTAAAACTCGATGGCATTTCGCAATACTAACGCTGATGACAATTGCGAATAAATCTTTTCAAAGAAAAATATTTCTTATGAAATAAGATTAGGTACTTATTATAAGGTCTCCGGTACGATCCCCCGGGTTGAACAGTGTTATTAAGCTTTTTCGTAAAAAAAAAAAACAGTAACAGCCCGTAGTTTGGAAATGTCCCCGGTAGACGGCAATAGGCTCGCTCCCTATTACGTGGGACTTAAACATCGTTGGCGAACCGTGGGTGTGTAATACACCTCTGCTTACCCTTTCGGAGATGCAAACGTGAGACAATTTCTTGATAAGGTGTTTGCAGAGCTGCTATAATTTTTGCAATGTAAACTTCTTTAGGCGCATTGAGCACTTTGTGGGTGAACAAAATTCATGGAACTCGCGTCATCGTCACCGAAAGCTTTGGTCACGTGACGTGTTAACGATAACACTATATCTGTTCCTGTTAGTATAACTTATTGTGCTGGGCCAGCTGTGAATGAAGAAATGAATAATTTAAATAATAATTTTAATATTTTTGATTTACAAGTTTTAATCAAACAATTAATTTGGATATCCAAAAATAATAACTGTTTGTTTATAGTTTTAAGTTCTCATTTCTGTCGGCAGTCCTCATGACTACTCTGAATTTTTTTTTAGGTTGTTTTGTACACTATCGGTAGATATTTACTTTAAATATTGTTAAAAAGACTTTGATAGTGACTTTATGACCTCTAGAGGGCGCTTTAATGTGCGGTCACATAGCATATAACCAGCACATGACAATCAATACGTGACGCTTCCAAATATAACTCATTTGACAAATTTATTATGATAAGTAGTACAGAAATAAGGAGGAATAGATAAACACACATACATACCCACGTATATATGTACCGGTGACATATATATGTACCGGTCAAAATCATAACCCCCCTTTTTGCCTCGCCTTAAATAGTAACTGAATATTTTTAGAAAAACTATCTAATAGATTTATATTTGTGTTTAATATTATTACTATTATGTTAATAAATTTGCGCTCTAGTTAGGAATTGTTGTTTCCATTATCCATTTTTATATCATCGATCATCATCATCATCACTACAGATTGACACTATGGCCCAGACCACACCAACTCCGTGCGAGTTGGGAGACTTTACGAACTATCAAGAAAATCTCTCTCTCAGGCATGCAGATATTTTCCTTTACAGAGTGATAATTTGTCAAGAAATATACACGTCACTTCGAAAAATCAGAGGTTTGTTTAAGAAATATACACGTTACTTCGAAAAATCAGAGAGAGTTTGTGAGATTTCGGCCTCTAAATGGTACCAAACTCAACATAATTGTCTTTGCAGTACTTGGTTTTACCGCTAGGCTGTCAGTGCTGTGTGCTGTATGCTCATACTCCTTTTTTCATACCTAACACTCGCTTCCATATAATAACGTTGGGACAAGTACTAAATTTATTATACGAATGAAAAAGTTAACAGTTATTGATTGTAAAGTAATGGTTTGTGTATAACGTGATCGTGGCCACGAAAAATGGCTTGTAAGTGGGCCATTGACTTCCGGGCATTCGGGTTTTGTCACGAATCGGGCAATTGCGACACTGCACTTTGTTAGGACTGTGAGTGTGATGAAATGTTTTCCTGAAGTTAGAACAATGGTTATATAGTCATATAAACTGCGCTTACTAAACCTGCTCTATATTTTCGTTATAGTAACCTAATATTTTTCTTGGATTTTTCAACAACATATTGTTTTATACGAATTTAATATGTAAGTGGTGATGGAATTGGTATTAAGTGGTGATTTTAATAATTTACCATTCCAGGGGCCGTAGACTATACCACCGAAGTAGTCACATAGTTCAATATGATAAAATAAAAAATAATTAGTATGCGTCTGGTATTCGAAATTTAACCATCATTATTAACAATATGAAGAACTTTTTTTTGATAAAAATAAAGTTTTTCATAAGCCTATAATAATAATAAAAAAATGGTTGTAATTGATTAATAAAGAATATACATAGGTGATATTCATTTGAATCTACAGTATCACATTAGCTTCTTTGTAAAAGAGGAAACTCGTTTCAATTTATTACAAATGACGTATTTCCGTTTCCATTTCATTTTGATTAATCACGCAGACATATTTAATGGAGGCAGTGGAAATACATCAAGTATTTTGCAGCCTTATCAAAATCAGAATCGCCAAAATGTGACCATGATTCTGCATGACACATCATAGTAATAGTAATAGTAATAATATTATAAATGTGAATGTAAGTTTGTTTGTTACGCTTTCACACGAAAACAACTTAACTAATCATCATGAAACTTTGTACACATATTCTTGGAAGTATAAGAAGTAACATACGGTACATTTTAATGCAAAAAAAAAATTGTTTGTCAAAAAATCTCAAAATCTATCTACTTCAACGCCATCTAGCATTCCAGTAATGAAGTTCCGTCATCACGTCAAAATTTTTCCTTTAAATTCAAGACTTAAATTTCAAGGGTTGCTTTATTTATTTTATGAAATTCCTCGCGGGTGAAGTCGCGTGTGAAGTCGCGGGTAACAGCTAGTATATAAATATTACTAATTATTGACAACTATAAATATATAACCTTCGATAAATATTTTCCTTAAAACCAACATGTTAATGACCGTTAAATTGATGCAATTACGTTGTTTTAATTGATTTAATATGTAAATAATTATGATACAGTAACATAATTTATAAATAAGCTTATAGAACAGAATAGCTAATGATAAAATATAAAAAAATCCAGCTCAAGGCAGGCCTTACTTGTACTTGTAAGTAGCTTGTTCTGTCTTGAATCGTAGCTACTGTAAAAAAAGTACTAAAATTTTATTTACAACATAACACAATTATGCATGTAAATAATTATTATGGTAGTAGGTAAACTACATAATTATTTAATGCCAAAGTTTCAATAAGATTATATATCCACACAGACGATTACTGCACAGAAAGCTAGATACCGGTCTCCCGCCCGAGTGTTGTGGGTTCAATTCCCAGACAGGACAACTCTTTGTGCGATCCACAAATAGTTGTTCTTCTGAGTCTGGGTGTATTTTGTGCCCGTCAAATTGCATGTTTGTAAAAGATACCCGTGATACAAGGATAATTCCTTAGTGCAGGGTGTTGTCTATAATTCAAAAAGTTTTATCATAATATATATTGATGGCTTAATTGGTATTTTATTTGTATTTACATGTAAGTTAAATGTTGTAGCCTCATTAGTCAAAGTAGTCAATAGGTGGGCCTGTAACAGTCAACTGTTATTGTCTATTCTCTCGGTACTGTAATATTAATTTTACTTTCTTTCTTTCAAATAAAGCATTATGTGAAAGAAATAATATTATAGTATTTATTAAAACAAGCGCAATTTCATACCTTAATTAATAGAAAGTGTAGCGCTGAGAATTATTATCTAAAGCTGTTGGAGTCCTGACTGCGACTTATGTCATCGATTTCTTACAAAACTAGGCCAATTTGTACCGCGAGCTGGTTATCGGCTTGTCGTTTTCCTTTCAATATAATGTTTACCAACACATTTGTATTATTGTGTACAATACTGCTCTAAAGTCATTGTAACTAAAGAACAATTTATTTGTGAAAATGTGGAAAAAGGATAATTTTTCTGCGAACGGGATTCGAACCCATGTATTATTATAATATAGTAAATTTAATTTTCAAATAAAATTCATACAATTTGATGGTGCGATTTTTAAATATTTTGATCTGCACTTTTAGCACTTCACATGCTCAGCTACTTTAAAGAACAATTTATTTGTAAAAATGTGGAAATAGAGAATTTTACTGCAAGCGGGATTCGAACCTACGTCCCATATTATGTAACTATTTATCCATCAGCATTTCACTATCCACTGTTGGATATAGTCCTTGAGGCCCTTTCAGTAGATAATATTGATTTCTTTAGTTTAAAGTACGAATTATTTGTGAATGAGGAAAAATAGATTTTTAGTGCGAGTGGGAATGACCGAATAGGTCAGTACTATAGCAGTGGCTTGGAGCACTTCCCCGAATTAGAAGGGGCGTGGTTCTCTAGTACCTAAATATAATTTGTATTTCATAAGGTTTTTTGTTTAAAGACAAAACCCTCTTTTATTTTGTTTAAGCGGGAAAAATGTACCTAACCGCACAGCCCGTCGCTCGGGGCAACGAACAAGGCAGTGTGGGGCCCTCACCCACTAAAGAAACCCACCGTATATCTCTCCGCCTGTGTTGCTGTACCATTGGTACTGTGTTAGATTACTTCAGTGGTAAAAAACAACACCCTGCCCTAAGGAATAATCCTTGTATCGCGCCTAGTAGCCAGACTCAGAACAATTATTTGTGGATCACACAGAGTTGCCCTGTGTGGGAATTGAACCCACAATATTCGGGTGGGAGGCCGGTATCTAAGCCACTCCGCCATCTGTGCAGTCATCAGTGCAGGTTTAGTAAGCATAAGCTAAGAAAAAAGCATTTCAAAATTTTATATATATTTTTAGCATTTGACATGCTTAGCCATACTCGTTTACATTAAACACAAAGTGGAAAATGTGAACTCGAAAATAACAGTCACGAGCAGGATTTGAACCTGCATCTCCTGGATACCATCCAGATGCTTTGCCAATTCAGCCATCGTGACAACTGCTCTCGACTGCTAGTTTACCTGGTCGGTATAATGTTTGTAAATGCTTCCGACAGATGGCGCAGGCGTCACCCGGGACGTTAAGTATGAATGTTTTATCGAGTATTATTTAGATATTTTTATATATATTTTCAGCATTTGACATGCTTAGCACTATACATTAAACACAAAGTGAAAAATGTGAAATCAAAAATAACACTCACGAGCAGGATTTGAACCTGCATCTCCTGGATACCGTCCAGATGCTTTGCCAATTCAGCCATCGTGATAATTGCTCCTGACTGCTAATTTCGATATCACATTCATACTTAACGTCTTTGGGTGACGCCTGCGCCATCCGTCGGAATTATTTTCATACATTATACCGACCAGGTAAACTTAATTTTACAATTAAGATTTTACCTAATAATGACGCAAACCCTATAAATATTTATATATATTTTTAGCATTTGACATGCTTAGCACTATACATTAAACACAAAGTGAAAAATGTGAATTCGAAAATAACAGTCACGAGCAGGATTTGAACCTGCATCTCCTGGATACCGTCCAGAAGGAGATGCAGGTTGAAATCCTGCTCGTTACTGTTATTTTCGATTTCACATTTTTCACTTTGTGTTTAATGTTTTATCGAGATTAGCAGCAGTAACAATTGTATTAAAATGCATTACGTGAAGAAAAACAGAGTCAAACAGTAAAGTAAATTATTTTGATCTGTATTTTAGCACTTGGCATTTAAAGAACAAAAAAAAATCCACTTTCACAAATAATTTGTTCAGTAAAGTTACACCTTACTTAGGTATAACTTATTATTATTTAACTAACAATGAAGATATAATGATTCCCATCCATCCATCAGCCTTTCGACGTCCACTGCTGGACATGGGCCTCCCCAAGAGAACGCCACAACGAGCGGTCCTATGCTGTTTCGCTCATATGGGGGATAGTTCCACGCTTGGCAGGTGGATTGGCGATCGCAGTGGATGTTGTTATTACTCGAGTGAGTGCTGCTGCCCACTTCCTCGGTATTCTCTCAGTCGGCTCTTACAACTCCCATGGGTTGAGAAGGGGTGGGACAATTCTTATAAAATAATGATTAGGTATGTTTAAAACTACTTTTAGTTGTGGTAGAGTCTTATTTCTCTCAATACTATCCTCTCACCGAAGAACGGTGTGAAGCAATTTTCCTGCTGTTGTGTTTCGTATGGTGAGTGAGAGTGCCAGAGGCCCAAACCCTTAATCATCCCTTATTGTCCGTACTGTCCCCCTCCTCATCTCCTATCTACTATCCTTCTTCTCCACGCCCTACCCTTCCCCTAGGGTAGGCAGGTGTTGCTAGCGTATATAGACGGTAATCCCTTACCATCAGGCGGGCCGTATGCCAGTATGCCACCCGCGTAGTTTAAAAAAATATATACAATGTCTTATTATTAACACTTTCTCCAATCATCACGTTATGTATGCGTGTAATGAAAATTTAATCTACCGCCATCGAAGAAAGTAAATACTCCTTATTATGTAGAGTGGCGAGCGTCTATTATCCGCGGCATGTAAATGATTACATGAATTAAGCAATGCTTTGCTTGGCTGGTAGCTCTAATAGATAGATTCGACTTATCTTTTTATGGATTAAGAACAGGTATACAGTGGGTTTATAAATTGCAAACGCAACACCGTGACTGAGAAATTTTCATCCGGCTACAAACAACATACACCGAGGTACTTCATGGTAAGTCACATGGAAGATGGTGGTACCAGCTCGCTCGGGTCCGATAACAAATGTGTACTCCCACTTGGTACCCAACTCTACCACCAGAATTGTTATGGATGATAATTGCTTACTTTCTAAAATACCTCCTGGAAAGAGTACGGTGGTGGATACTTCTATTGTTTGTCCTTAACTACACGGACAAAATTGCTAAAAGGTCGTTGGTTGAGCTTTTTATTTTTTTTTCTTTTCCTGAGATATGCGCTATAAATATATCATATCGTATATATCTCGTTTGCTATCTCAGCAATAAAATACGCCAAGCTCACATTATGTAGATGCCACATTATCGTAAATGAAAATGCAAATCAACATTCATGTTTTTTTAAGCTACTGACATTAAATTTCAAATTGCGGTGGTCACTATTGCAAATTGAATAATTGTGATTGCCTTCGCGAAGGTGTACGAGAGTGAGTATCGTTGTCAGTAAAGTGATATAACGATCATTAGTTTGATTTATGTCAAATTGAATCCATTAAATTCAAATTACATTGACGTATTATTTGGCAGGTGGATGTTGGTTTCCCGGATGCTTACGACACTTTATATATATTTTGTCGTCTAAATTAGTTATGATATGGGTAACGGAAGAAAAAATACGTCAAAGAAGAACTACTAACTTTTGCCCACGACTTCGTTCGCGTGAAATTCAGAATATAAATATTTCACTCTGAGGAACATTCGTTATCTCTATGCAAAAATAACTACTCCACAAGAACCAATTATTGTTTCGGGATATAAAGTCTACGTCCTTTTCTGCGCTTCAGACTTTATGAATACAATATTTCTCGATGATTGATTCAGTAGGTTACGGCGTAACAAACAAATAAATAAACAAAAGAAACCACACTATTGCATTTATATACGTAATATTTATGCGCTTCGCACGCGTGCTTCCGACAAAAAAAGAGTCTTTTTTTTAAAGACAACATACTGCTCTATGTAAAAATATTTGTATCGCGGGGGACTTTACAAACATACAATTTTACGGACACAAAATACACCCACACTCAGAACAACCATTTGTGGAATCGAACCCATAACACTCGAGCGGGACGCCGATATGTACACCACTCCGCTATCTGTGCAGTCAATTATTATAAATATTCAATTAAATAAATTATTGTCCTATTAAAAAACAGATACTCCAATGCAATCTTTCATCAATTTCCTTCCATAATATTCAAAAATCCTGAAAAGCCTTAATATTTATTTGTAATAATAGACACAATTCTAAGTTTCAAGGCCCTATCTATAATAATACAACTGTCACGCCAATCCAAAAATTAACCCACCAAACCCACACACCCTTACAAAATATAAGTATATGCAAAAAAGATGAAGCGCATCGTTATTTATTTGTGCACAATACTTAACTGTATTTCAAATTTACACGTTCTACAAAGAACAAAGACTGTCTTACTATTAATGTTTGGGATATTTATTTTGTAGTAGTATCCTATATTCCAATATCTCATCTATGTACAAATCCAAAGGCTGTTCAGTCCCTTACACAGCTTTATGTGGGCGCGGACAAACATCTTAACATTTATACAAACTTTCATTTGTTATATATTAATAGGATTTATAATTAACCTCTAGCTTAATTACATGTATAGGAATATTTTACTCACTATAAAATGATGCATGCGTCTAAGTTACAAGGATATGCACTTTTTATATTAAAATAACTAGTTTTTAATCACTTATGGCTAGCAGAAATACAGTCCTCAGTTGGCATTCAACTTGAAAATTATACCAGGGCTTAAGGCTAAACCACGACCTACATCAAGACATTGCAGATTTTAATGAATTATAATAAATTTGAAGCTGTGGTAATTTAGTACAGATCTGTGACAGGTAAAATATAATTATAATTATTATACACTCTATTAGTTATGATGGTAGAGTCGGGTACCAAGTGAGAGTACTCACATGGCTTGTCGGTTCCAAGTGGGTTAGTACCATCGTGTGGCCCGTAAATCAGATTGCTGTGATTTTAGCGGGAGATAGCTGTCCATTAATTCATTTACCATATCCGCGAAATGAAATGGTGAGAAGCAGCTTAGCAGTATTTTAGTTGATAAGTCCATGCACGCCGGTATTTACTTACTATCTTGCCTTGGCTTGTCTGCTACTATTACAATACAAAGAATAATACTAACATATATTTTGATTTATTTTTATATATCTTTTGAGCATTTGATATGCTTAGCCATATAAATTAACGCAGTGTAAAGATGTAAAATCGAAAATAACAGTCATAAGCAGGATTTAAATCTGCATCTCCTGGAAAACCTTCCCAGATGCAAATTCGTTGTCTTTAGCTGATGTCATGGCTGTGATTAATAATATCAAAATATTTACAGCTGCGTCATTATTTGGTATAAACCTTAATTTATAGGTAATCGTCAGCTTCAATTGCTGCTCGTGACTATTATTTTCGAATTCACATTTTCGCATTTTATGTTCACAATAGGAATACATGAAACATATCTATTAGAGTGGAAAGTCACACAAAGCATTATTTATACGAAAATGTCTTCAGACAACTAGTCCTTCTACTACTTAAAAGGACTGACATTTTTTCAGAATCTACTTATGATTAATTAGAAATGGCATTACTAATGCTTAATTTCAGCGATACAAAACGCTATAAATCTTTAATTATTATCATAATATATATCGTTCTTGACATATTAGACGAAAAGACATAAAATTACAGGCTATAACGCTAATTAATTTGACACTTTTGAACTTTAGAACGAATACTCATAAACTATTTAGCTTTTGCTGTGCAGTCCAAATTGAGAAATCAATTTATTAGTCTCAGATTTCAATCAATTAATTTATAATCTATGGTTGAAATTTATGACATTCATATTAGTACTAATTGGACTAACTAGTAATAATATTCGATTTCACTTTACTTTCGTGTTAATTAATATTTTTGCTAACAAGACAATTTTTACGATATTTTAGAAGACACGCGTTCAATCCTATCTCGTCTATTTTATCCTACTTAACATTTTTGCACTTTGTGTTCTGGCAAGGGGCCGAGCAAGTCAAATGCTTGCAGGGATTCGACCGTAATACCACGCTGACCCAATGCGAGTTGACAGACTTCACAAGCCGTTGAGAAAATCTTTCAGGATATGCAGGATTCCTCACTATGTTTCCAAGTCAAGCGCTTAGAACAAAATATAAAAATAGTAGGATAAAGTACTTAAATAAAAATATGTTCTGCGTTTATAAATAGTTCAGTTTGCGAAAGAGTACCAGTGAAGATGATTATACTTACTAATTGCAATCGACGTGTACTAAGAAGTTTCAGCTTAAAACGACAAATAAAATACACTTGATCTCGAAAAGAACGTGTGCCTCAAATTAGCCGTTGTCACGCTCCGGTAATTACAAGATACTCCAAAAACTTATATTTAAAATGTTAAACATATAACTGCCTCGGTGGTGTAGTGGTAGTGTAAGCGACTGCTGATCATGCGGTCTCGGGTATCGATCCCCGGGTCGGGCAGTGTTAATGAGCTTTTTCGTAAAAAGAAAAATTCTCAGTAGCAGCCTGGAGTTTGGAAATGTGGTAGACGGCAATAGGCTTGCTCCCTATTGCGTGGGACTTAACATAAGCTGGCGAACCGTGGGTGTGTATATACACCTCAGCCTAACCCTTCGGGGAATCCATCCATCCATCCATCAGCCTTTCAACGTCCACTGCTGGACATAGGCCTCCCCAAGAGAACGCCACAACGAGCGGTCCCGTCATGGGGGATAATGCCGTAATCGTCATGCTTGGCAGGTGGGTTGGCGATCGCAGTGGATGCTGTTAATACTCGAGGGTGTGCTGCTGCCCACTCCCCCGATATTCCCTCATTCAGCTCTTACGACTCCCGTGGGTAGAGAGGGGTGGGACAATTCTAAAGCCGGCCTCACACGTTCAGGGAATACAGGCGTGATTCTATGTTTTTTAAAATGTTAAATAAAATTAAGTAAATAAAAGTATCAAATCCGAGGATGGACCAAATTGTTCAGTGGTTATCTTTAGTGGTAGAGCCTTGCTTATTCCAGCATGAATGGGCCGGCTCGATTGGGGAAGTACCTCACACAGACCAGCGGGAAATATAGGTAGGTATTCCTACCGTTGTGTTTCGTATTGTGAGTGAGATCGCCGGAGTCCCAAACCCCCTCCCTATCCTCTCCTTATTGTCCTTCATATTTTTTTTTTATTGCCTGTAGTGGCAGAAGAACTACGGCCCATCTGATGGTAAATGGTAACCTTCGCTCATGGACACAACTATACCGAGGCTATTGTCAAACCGCTGCTCACCATTTCATTTCACAGATATGAAATGAAAGTATAAACGGCTATCTCCTGCTACAGCCAAAATACAACGATGTGCTTCATGGCCGGTCACACGGGAGATGGTGGTACCAACCCGCTCGGGCCCGATACCAAGTGAGTACTCTCACTTAGTACCCAGCCCTACCACTAGTCATGCAATGGATTATAATTGCTTACTTCCCTTAGTCGCCTCATACGACACCCGTGGGATAGAATGGGGTGGTGACAATTTCTATATTCTTAGTCCGTCACCACACGGACAGATATCCTCTCCTTAGTATCCTTCCTATCACCTTATATTGACGGGCCTCAACGTGCAGTCGGTAGTGTAACCGACTTCCGTGCACGAGGTCGTGGGTTCGATTCCCACTCAGGACAATTATTTGTGTGATGAACACAGATATTTGTACTGCATCTGGGTATTTTCTATCTATTATATATGTACTTTTTTTTTAATACAAAAATGTAATATATGTATTATATCCGTAATCTGGTACCCATATCACAAACGTTAAGCTTAGTTTGGGACCAGAGGACGTTGTGTGAAATGTGTTGCTAGCATCTATAGTCTACGCTACGATATTTACGGTAACCGCATACCATCAGGTGGGCTGGCCACCCACCTTGTATAAAAACAATATAGTGTATAAAATGTTATAAAAAGCCACGCGATGAAAGGAGCAATAAAAAGTGGTCATAAAATGTGTAATACATTTTATAAACACTTTTTGAGCACTTTTTTTAAAGCCATTGGACGATGACAACGCCTGAGCCGTTAAGGAAACCAACAAAAACAATATCAAGTAATATAATCAAGAATTTTGTTTATAAAATACTCTTTATACAGGTTACGTGATACTACTCAGTTCATATATACATAAATTAACCTGAGCGTGTTTTTGTCACGCTCCTAATAAACGCACCGATTATGATAAAAAATGTGTAATTATGTTTGATTTAGTGGATGGTTTAGATTCACAATTAGTCCGCACAGGGGCCGCTACGTTCGTGTAGGATAATTATTTTATTTTTTTGATGTTAAATTATTTTATAATTTTTCGTATATTAAGAATATATAAACAATTAAACATACACCCCAAACCCTCAGAACCATTCTCATCAAAAATGTCGAAATAAAATGCCAAAAACAGGCAATCCTACGTTCACGCAGTATAATTTCTGCCGGGTCTTCTAGTATATATAAATGTTTGAAAGTGATGATATAACTAATTGAATCATTATACCTACTTATATTTAAAATAATAACTGACTGATTGACTGACATATCAACGCACAGGCCAAACTCTTGAGGCCAGGACTGTTCAAATTCACGTATCGGTTTCCTTGATAAGGTGAGCATTAGGAAAGTAAATCCTATCCAAAATGGAGTTTTCATCTACCATCACATACATAAAAACATATAATAAAACATCACTTGGATTTGAGGGAAGCCGCGGATAATGCGCTAGTTATTATACCGGGTGTAATTATGACATTATACCGATAATTTCGTGCAAAGATGTCATCAAATAACTAATAATACGCCCCATACAATTTTCGATGCCAGGGACGGGTTACAAACCTTAACAAAAAAAAAAGACGGGTTACAAAGTTAGCAATTTATTTGCCGCCATCGAAACATTCACACGACAAAAACATGACGTAGGTTTCAATTCATTGTAGTTTTTGGAGTAAATCGGTGATTAATGGGTTCGTTGCGTAAAATCGAATTCAGATACAACAATAATAACTATTTTATCTCGCATGCAATTTAAAAAACTATAATTATGGTTGGTTGTAAAGTCGGTTTACGGACGATAATTTTGCGTGCTAACATCATATATCTTTTCTGAGAGTTTCACAAAATATAATACTAATAGAAATCGAATGGTACATATAAAAAGGTACGATCACGCGTGCTGCTATACAATAATTGAGATACGCGTGTTGCCCGGGCCGCGTTCGGGCGAAGAATGTGATGTTGGTCGGTGACGCTGGCCGCCTCCCTCCCGCAGACGCTCTTCAGAGAATGCGTTATAATCGCTCTTCAGAGAATATGAAATCGTTATACACTTTTAGGAACGTGAGGCTTTTTCGTGCGAGCTGCCCGGCGTTTATCGATTTAAAAGACGTTATCACGTCAAAAAATGAAAAAGAAATTGAAAAACCGAAAAAAAATTATTTCCACCATCTGGGGATTCAGAATCGAATACTGAACTCATCGTATCAATTGTCGGTACGATGTCATTTACAACCTGTATATGCCATGTAAGTTTCGTCAGTATAAACAATATGGGGTTTTTCTTTTCTTTCTTCACAATATTAACAGTTCACAATGGTGCCTTCCGTTGTCCAAGTAGAATGTCAGGTGATCGTGGCCGTAGGAACCTGTAGTACAACAACTGGGCCCAAAAAATCAACCATTAAAACATTTTCGACTTATAAAAAGTTGATTGGTTTTCTTGATCTCACCCACTAACCTCAAACTACCTGAATAGAGTAAAATATGTTATTAACGGTATTGTGTTTTACGTCAATATCAATTTGAATATAACAAATAGGTATTAGCACACAGTAAGGAGAACCTTTGATAAAAAGCATAACAAAGACACTCATAATATCATTATTCAGGTTATGTTTTCTAATTTATAAATTCAGGGTTATCAGATCTTTTGTGCTTAATAGCACCTGCTTCTTTTTTTGAAGTGAATACTTCTTTAGGCGCGTTGAGCACTTTTTGGTTGAACAAAACTCATAGAACTCGCGTCATCGTCACCAAACGCTCGGATCTTCTTTAGGCGCATTGAGTACTTTTTGGGTGAACAAAAATCATGGAACTCGCGTCATCGTCACCGAACGCTCCGATAGAAGTGAAAACTAAGTAACTTGTGAATTGTATCGTCGAACTATTAAATTATTATTTTTCAATTATTTTTGGATTGTAAAGAAGTGTTAATGATCAATTAATAGCTCGACGATACAATTCACAAGTTACTTAATTTTCACTTCTATAGGCAGTCTCCAAAGACTGCCCCGCATGTTTTTTTGTTATCTGCTTTCATAATAAGCTGTTTTCAAACCCCCACATTTCTTGTTCCATTCAGGACATGACAACACATGACGTAGATAATGTTTCGCATGCATTATTTAGAAGCCTACGGCAAAATAACCACAGTTACTGTTACCGTTGAAAGTAAAATGAAAAAAAGAAAGAAAGAAATCATTTATTTTGGTTTCTCCAGAATTGTTACTTAATATATTATACTAAAAATTAAGGCCCACCTGATGGGGGTGACGTACTTTATAGACGTCAATAACAGAGGCATCACTCACGCGTCGCCAACTCGAAGAAAATGGATTGGAATAGAAGATGAAAGATAATAATTAAAGAATAAAGAGATGGTTTAGGACCACAGTGCTGTCACTCACTATACGAAAAACGACAATAGGAGAAGCTACCATTGTTTCACGCCGATCTTCTTTGAGAGGGTGGTACTTCAACGATCGAGGCAGTCTATTCATACTGGGACAAGCAAGGATCTTTAAGGTCTGTAATTAAGGATACTTTAAATTTTATCTTATACCTAGTATTGGAATAATTGAAATATTAGCTCACATATCCCCCAGTTGGTTCATGTTGCAAATAAAAGCATATGCAGTAAGGGCTTCATTTTTCAGTATAAAAGGTGTTGTGACAAAGGAATACTTTATAAAAAATAACTATATTCCGCCTCTTATCCGCGTGGTCTTCAGAATATAATTATATATACGTCACTCTTAGACACATTAATTGCCCCTGTATAAAAATAGCAAAAACAATAGCAATGCACTCAGAACTATCCTTTTTCTAGTATAAAAGGTATGCCTACGTCCTTTTCTGAGCTCCTAACTATATGTATGCCAAATTTCGTAATGATCGGTTCATTAGTTACAGGTTAGTGAAACAAACGAATGCACTTTCGTATTTATAATATTAGTAAGGATAATTCGATTGGCAAATTATGTTACATAAAACAAAACGATTGCTTACCAGATATAAGTTTAATATTTATTATTAAAGTTAATTATTTTTAGACTGCAATACTTAGCACCTTATCTAATAACTTTACAAAGGAAAATGGAAAGTATTTCATTACTTGTCAGATATACCTATTATTAAACCATTTCATAAAGAGATTAGCAACTAATGAAGTAATAAAGTGATGAAATAATTTCTACATCCGTTTGGTTATTTTATTGTGGTTTGAGGCAACCCTAGGTGTATTTCGTAACATCACCTTGTCTCGTACAATGGGCGTTTGACTTTAGCTTAACGCTCTGTATATATTTCATTGTTAATAGTATTGTGATCTGTTTTACGCTTCGCTACATTAATTTTATAAGTATTAAGGTGAGTTTAACACCCTCGGGAAAGAAAATTTTAGTGATACTCGCAGACATTTTGTATATGTAGTCCGTCACAACACGAACAAACAGCTACATAAAATGCATTAGATAAGTCGTCTGATATAATCTCTTGTCACTCAAGTCTTGTCTACAACTGCGATGTAATCTGCGCCGTCGTGGCAACTACTTAATCTTAGTCAACAACACAAGCCTCAATCACGACTTAAGTCGATGTCTAATATTTCTTGGCCTTGACAAGTCTCATAATTAGGTTCCTAACAATATGAGTACTTCATTCGTTATGTAGTCCTGTTTTTTTGGCTCTCAGCAAAAATCTGTAACTGAACATTTTCGCTGAGTAATCGAATCACAGAAACAATAATATTCATGCTGCTGAATGAAATAAAAAAAAATACTGCCTCGGTGGTGCAACGGTAGTGTGAGTGACTGCTAATCATGAGGTCTCGGATTCGATCCCCAGGTCTGGCAATGTTAACATTTTTGATGTATTTTTTTTAGCATTTGACATGCTCCGCTACTTCTTAAAGTACAAATTATTTGTGAATAAGGAAAAAGAGATCTTTCGTACGAGCGGGAATCGAACCCGCGTCTTTTTCAATCCGGGGAATTGCTCTAAGCCACTGAGCTATTGTACAGATCTTTCGATCATCCCAATCTCCTCATGACATTTGTCTTTACGACCAACGTCATCTATCGGAATGCATTTACCTACATACATTTATCCAATATAGTAAGTTTAATTTGCAATTAAAATTCATACTATTTGATGGCGCGATTTTTAAAAAAATTTTGATGTTCTTTTTTTAACATTTGACATGCTCCGCTACTTTTTAAAGTACATATTGTTTGAGTTTCTAGCACCCTGGAGTTTGGAAATGTGCCCGATAGACGGCAATGGTTCGCCCTCTATAACGTGGGACTTTAAACATATTTGACGAAACTTGCTGGCTGCTGGGTGTGTAAATACACGTCTGCCTACCCCTTCGGAGAATACAGGCATGATGCTATGTTTGATTGTTTTGTTTTATATATTCATTCTAGACAGCAATACTTGCATGATAACCGCCGTGGTTTATCTGATAGGGTGACTCAGCTACAAGAAAGAGTATAAAGGTCAGAGCATCTACAGTGAGGCAGAAGATTACTATTCTTCCCTTGCATTTTACTGTGTATTTTGTGTATGTTATCGCCTATTAATACAATGAATTAATGCGCCTGTATGTAATAAAAACATCCTAAAACAATTACCGCAAATAGCTTATGTAATATATTCGCTATGTCTAATAAAGTTTAACTGGGTCAAAGGTAAAACGTGCGCTAACACTAGCTCTTTAAACTTGAAACACATTGCACTCTGCATCGTACTCTATTGTATAATAATGTTATGACACTCTTTGGGTATTCGAGAGAAGTGAGTCACTTTGTAAAATCTTTCATCAAAATCATGTTTATCGATGACTATACACTTTAATAAATAATGTGTATAAGTTTATCTTTATTATCGTAAACATTTAATAAGGCTTATCTAAATCTAAAGTAAACTTGCAAATACAAAATGCACGCCGTATACAATTTATGTTATTATCGAATACAATCAAAGGTAACAAACCTTTTTCACGCTATATGCGCATTTCGATTACTGACTGTAAGATAGACGTTTAAGCAATGTGAAAATTGTATTTTTTTTAGTATATATTTTGTACTATTAAGAACAGGTTCACGCCACGAATTATTGCAAGAGTCCAGTGAATAAATTATAAATGCGAATGTTAGTTTGTTTGTTACATTTTCACGCTGGAACGGGCCTCGTGGCGTAGTCGGTAGTGTAACCGATTTCTGTGCATGAGGTTGTGGGTTCGATTCCCACTCAGTACAATTATTTGTGTGATGAACACAGATATTTGTACTGCGTCTGGGTGTTTTCTATCTATTATAAATATGTATTTACAAATATAATAACTAATATACCTATGTATTATATCCGTAATCTGGTAGCCATAGCACAAGCGTTAAGCTTAGTTTGGGACCAGTGGAAGTTGTTTAAAAAAAAAACTACTGCATCAATCATCATGAAATTTTGCACACATAATCTGGAGTCCTCCGTTTTTTTATTTATATAGATAATTTACGATTTATTAACTAATTTATTTACTTACAAACTCATTCCGGTCGCAGCTCAACCTGCGTAGATCCTACTAAAACAATGTAAACAGGAAAGCTTCAAAATGTTTTGGTTTGTTATTCAATTAAGCAAGAAATATTTTATACAATTTATTTTGATAATACTTTCTGATATTTACGCGAATGTTACACATTTTGAAATATAACTACGTTTACGGATTCTATCGCGTTTACTTGATTTTATATTATCCCGACGTTAGTTACCCAGACATCTACCATGTAGGTAAGTCCACCCGTGACCATGAATGCTGTAAAGTATTCGAAACGTCGGGATAGTATAAAATCAAGTAAAAGCAATAGAATCCGTAAACGTAGTTTTATTTTGATAAGCCAAACGCTACGCAACGCACAATCTACAGTAAAACTTTAGTATAGTTTCGGTGATCTCGCGGTGAGTGAGTTTTTATATATTTCATTGCAATTATTTTATTTGTAGCGTTTGGCTTATGAAAATAAAACTACGTTTACGGATTCTATCGCGTTTACTTGATTTTATACTATCCCAACGTTAGTTGACACTCGATTGACTTGAAATTTGGCGTAGTTGGTTATTATTCTATCATCGCAGTCATCCACTAATAAACGATTTTGAGCAAACCCTATCCGAAAACTGATTTGTACCCTAGATTAATGACAAACTCATTTAACAAAGACGTCACAGGCAACAGCTAGTAAGGGCACACGACGATTGTGACGTTAAGGCGATTCACACACTGCCACGCACCACGCTGCATGTTGCATGTCGACGCATATACGCGCGTACTTGCGGGAGTGCAGATCTGCATCATCGTGCGGGTTTTTTACGCACTCACGCGCGTTGTTGCGTTTTGTGGATTCACGGTGGCTCTGACTAATTTCATTCAATATACTGTTGGCTGTGGTGATAGTGCAGTACAGAGCGGCGGCGGGACTCGATGTGCCATACCTTGCGTCTCGCCCCGCATCCACGCGCGGGGTTGCATGTTTTTCCGCTTGTAGGCGCGTGATCTGCATGAACGCGCGTGGATGTATTTTCTGTGTGTTGAACTGTGCGTGTTTTCTATACAAGCGGAGATACTTACAAACAACGTTAGAACACGCATTCACGCGTTACGCTGCGTGGTGCGTGGCAGTGTGATAATCGCCTAAGGGCTGGTTGTTTCAAACGATTGATTATCGTAACATACGTACGTCAAAAAATAACGATTACGAACGATATTTAACATACGTTAAATACAAAGCGTTGTTTCATTGCCTAAAAAACCAGTCGTCAAAGTTATTAGGGATGCCAGCACATAGTAACGTATTTTCGTAATAAAAATAGATGGGAGAATTTTCTAGTATGCCAACATTTGCCCGTATACGTCAGTTTATCTTTTTTTATCATAGACAGAGGATGTTATAGTCTATGGTTTTTTGTTTTTGTCATGGAAGTAATATGTAATGTATCTTATATACACATATGTACATATTACTTATTTATTTTATTATTTATGACGCGAATAACAAAACTTTGAATTATTCCTTTATTATTAGTTGTGAATTGTGACAATATTATTAGGTAATATAAAGAAAAATAAGCTATTCATGCAGAATTCAATGCCGGTGGAGACCAACCGAGGACTTCACGTCTGTTAAAGTTTGATTTGAAATCTAATATTTATATCTAAATATTATAGAAGTCAGTTGCAACAACCAATTTTTCTTCTGCGTTAGATGGAATGTTTATGTAATGAGGACGTGATTTATCGATAACCCGAGTCTCTCGATGAATAATATGACACACTGTTGATTTCTGCAAACCTGACACATGCGCAACACATCTCATAAGCGATCCGGAACCATAACATTGTGGAGTAGCAAGTACCTGATCTATCGGTAGGCTAGGTTTTACTGCCAAGATTCTGAAATATTGTAGACAAATAAATTTTAAATCAAAGTATTCTTATAAGAAATTCTACTTTTCTGTAACAAATTTTATATCGCCTTCGATACGACGTGTCAACAATAGAGCTACTTCCTTTATTAGGTACACGATAGTCTCACGATACCTTGCAATGAATGCTCATCCCAAAAATTTTGGTTGTTAACAGGTGTTTTAAAGACTTTTTTCTTCCCTTCTACATTGTTTGTATTATCGCCAGATGAACAACTCTCGTAGAATAAAGACGAATACAAAAGAGTCTCCATAATGTTGTAGGTACCTACTGTTCGTTAGACCCATCCATATAGTACCTATATGCTGACAGTATATCTATGGCTAGATGCACCGAAAGTGAAGTTAACCAGTGGGCAGGACATCTGTTACCGTAATCGTTATTATTTAACGTACGTTAAGAACCTCATTTCGTGAAACAACGCTTTTTTTGGTTTGACGATGGTTAACTCCATTTTTGACGTTTACGTGTGCGTCAAGTATAGCTGAAACAACCGGCCTTAAGTCTCATTATAGGTGAGCGACTGGAGAAGATTTTGCGAAAACTCTGTGTCGCATAAGCCGGAAAGAGTCAGCCCGGTGCAATCGCTGCGGGGATTGCCCCGAGGACTCGGTGCTGCACACGCTGGTAAATTTGCCGGCATGGACAGAGCAGTGCCGTGGACTCATCGTGGTCGACTTGCGGTCATGGTTCTGACCATAGTCCACAGCGAAAGTGATTAAGATGTAGCTGTTTCCTTTTGCGAGGTGATACACGTGACGTAAGAGATGACCAGCAGCTGCAGCGACGCAACGGATGCCAGAGGCACTAAGCGATCTCCGGCCCCCTCAAGCGCTGACCTGAGGGTAACGAGGCTTGGTTAGTCTGTGAGCGAAAGCAGGCTTGAGACAGCGGCGCATGTGTTATTAAGCGCCTCTCTGTTAGGAAAGGCTAGACTTAGGGTCTTTCTGTATGCTCGATCGACTCTTCAATGGGGAGTGCTCTGAGAAACTGTTTGATGTGGTACCAACATCGCCGTTTTACCACCGGACCACGAGATGCCGTAGTAGAGTTCATAAATACCACCTGGAGACGATCTCGTCCAAGACATTTCGTTTTCAACAGTCCTTTGTCCCACGTAAGTGTAAGATCTGGAATGAACTTCCTGCTGAGGTTTTCCCAAGCGTTACGACTTGACCCTCTCAAGGTTTAAAAAGAGCACTTTACTCACGATAGGCGGTGGCTTGGCTGAGGCCCTGGTGTTGCCAAATGAGCGACGTTTAGCACTTACCATCAGGTGGGCCGTTTTTGTCTGCCACCGTTGGCAATAAAAAACAAGAAAAAAACAAGAATACGGGGAAAAATTTACTACTGAGCCAATTATCATAACATTTTTAATAAAAGGACACAGGCTTCGTTTATCCCGAAAAAAAAATCTGTGGGAAAGCTTGACGGGCCTCGTGTCGTAGTCGGGAGTGCAACCGACTTCCGTGCACGAGGTCGTGGATTCGATTCCCACTCAGACAATTATTTGTGTGATGAACACAAATATTTGTACTGCGTCTGGGTGTTTTCTATCTATTATACGTATGTATTAACAAAAAAAAAGTAATATATGTATTATATCCGTAATCTGGTAACCATAGCACTTGCGCTATGGGTACCGGATTACGGATATAATATTAAGCTTGGTTTGGGACCAGAAGACGTTGTGTGATAATGTCCGAGAATATTTATATGTATATTTATAGCTACTTTTACATAGAGATCATTAATTACTGTGCCGTAGAGTGTGTCTTTATATTGTGAAGTGCACACGCATATAGACGCGTTTATTTTAGTTAAAATAATGTGCATTTTTATAGATATAGTCAAGATATGAAGATTTAAACACACAAACATCGCAAAGTCATGAAAAAAACATATAATGGAAGCAGAAATGAAAGTCAAACATTTAATTGAAAACAATTGCGCAATAGTGCGTATTTAATTACAACTTCTTCATTAATTTAGATAATAATACAGCACTATTAATAAAATCTAGATTAAAATTTAAGTATTACTAAATTTAAAAGTCCTACTTACGATACTAATTTTATATTACTAATTAAAATAGAACATAAAGAGAGCACTTGAGCTTGTGATGCAACAATTGAATGCACATTACGGGTGAAGAAACTATTTTACTAGCTCTTGTATTCATTACCAGTGCTTGATCATCTCCAACTGTCCATAGACAAGCAGCTCATATTATGTTGGCAGTATATAGATCGGAGAAGAACCGAACTTACGTGTGGCTTTCGAATGAGCATACATAATTTTTTGTACCCTTTCTTTTCCGCAGAAGACCACAGCGCCACAGATAAGGGCCGTAAGACGAAGATATTTCGTTGGCAGTTGTAATAAAATATATGCGACGTTGATGTCATCGGAGCCATTGGATGCGGTCGGCGCAGGACCACTCGTCTTTCTTTCTTCTTTCTTTCCTTCTATGTCAACGCTGCAAGCAAACATTTTTGCTGCAGCTGCATTGACCGCAATAATCTTAAGGGTAGAGCCATAAGACCTTGGAATGATCCGCAAAGCCAATAAAAGTACCTGAAAGGACTTTGAAGGACTGGATTGCTAAAAAGTGTAGGCTGAGACTGATGATAATCAAGACCGTAAATTTGGTCACATGAGCCATACACGCAGTAGATATTATAGTGCAGTAGTATGTGCGCAAACCTAACTCCGAGCTGCTACTGAACATTTATAGACTGAAAAATTTCAATAACTTTTTGATCACATGATGGTGACCTCATGATCTGCAGATGTATACACTACCACTAGACAATTGAGTCAGTTATGACTAGTATCTGATGGAGGGGTTGGTGGTGTTCCGCCGGCGGACCACCGAAGGAATGTAACATACTTCCAGTGGCCCGCCAATAAAGGCGGAGAGACGGCACACGGCGGGTTTCTTTAGTGGGTGAAGGCCCCACACTACCCTGTTCTTGTTAGGAATATTTTTTCCCGCACAAAAAAAAAATGAATAACATATATACTTGTGCAAAAAATTCAAGGTAAATTTTTTGTTTAAGTTGCTATATTTGTCTTCATTTTAATTAGACTAATGTTTTGTCCGAAGTGACCGTTTCATCCTGCAATCGCTTTGTTATTGTTTTGCCTGTAATTAATAAAATTTCTAATAAGAATACATTAGGCAACATTCTGATTAGTGTCAAGTACTTTATCGCAACGCTTAGAATTTGCCAATACTGAAACGATATTATTAAAACAAGCTGTAATCAACAAACTAGTCTTGTAATTAGATCTATTTTTAACACAATTTGGTGCAATTTTTGCAAAACAAAAACATTTTATACTTAAAGTTCCTCTTGCCTAAAGTTTCGTACAATATTTAACATATACTTCTTAAAGAATAATAAGTGTTTATTTTAATATTACCTATCCATGCATCCATCACCCTACCCACGTCTACTGGTAGGACATAGCCCTCAAGAGAGTGTCACGACGAATGATCATGTTTCAACTGCTTTGACTAGATTGTCAGCCCACTTGGTCGTCCTACACTGCGCCTACCGATACTTGGTTACTACTCGAGGACCTCTCTTCCCCAACGGTTGTCCGTTCGCCGAGCGATGTGGCCTCTCCATTTCATTACCATTTCAGCGTCCCATCGTAATAATTACCACGTTTATGCGTATTTATATATAAAAAAAACAAATGATTGTCTGTAAAGTCGGTTTACGAACGATAATTTTACGTGATAACGTAGTATTTATATGCCGATAGATGAGTCACAAGCCGAACGCTTAGGACGATCTCTATCGGTTGTACGCTTGGCTCAGGCGGGACGTGACACTTTTTCGTGCGTGTAGCCGGCGTTCATCGTTTTCTAAGACGTTATCACGTCAAAAAAATGCGTGGTCCCAAGATTAATCTTTGGTAGAGTATATTTTTGATTTGTATTTTAGCACTTGATATGCTCAGCTACTTTAATGAAGAAATTATTTGTGAAAGTGGAAAAAGAGAGAGGAAAGAGAGAGAGCAAGATTCGAACCTGCGCCCCTTCTACTCCGGGGATTCCTCTTATCAAATACCCTTTTTACGTATTCACAAATAATTTTTTCTTTGGAATAATTACAATAACAAGATCAAAACGGGATCTCACAGGTGACTTCTTTCTAATTAGGTGGTGAGCTAGTAGTGATCATATATCAGATTAAGTTTGATGTGGTTAGAAAATGAATATTAAATTGTATCTACTACTAACATATGTATCTCTACCATACTTATAACTAATATATAACTATATTAAAATCAGTCCGTGTTCAGTACTGCCAAGATTTTTCTTTAAAAAATGTCTAATTACAAAATCATCGATTTGATGAAAAAAAAAATTGCTCATTGAATTTTGGGCTTAATAAACCAAACATTTAACAAACCTCATTTCTACATTATTTCTCGCCTTAACAAAAAGAGGTGTGTATTTAACCCCTTTTTGTCATGTGTCTATAACACGTATATTTTCTGCTAAACATTTCTCTTATAATTTAAAACTAAGTTACTCTTATAATTTTAATTTTATCTGAATATAAAAGCTGTGAGTATTTTTTTTTAGCTCATGTTACAACAACGCCAAGAAATTTTAAAACAAAACGATAAATAGTAATCTTCATGTATCTTTATAACTTAATCAATTATATAATTGAAACGTTCAAAATTCCTCAGGGTTTCCAATATACGAGCAAGCCCCAACGTCACAAAATATAATTGGGCTAATTAAAAAATCCCACCATATTATCTACCTCAATCTTATTTTTTGCCTGCCGGGAACTGGTTTTCCTTGAGAAGAAAATAAGTGACCTTTTCATAACAGATCCGTGACTATAATCACAAATACTTTGGAAAATCCAAAAGTGCACGCCTCATAATCTTAATTTTTTACAATAAAATTGATTATTTGATAAGTAACTAATAATGTATTGGTCTTACTAAGTAGTTTTCAATAAATCACCAATTTTTTTTTTTAAAGTGAAAAATGTGAAATCGAAAATAACAGTCACAAGCATGATTTGAACCTGCATCTCCTGGATACCGTCCAGATGCTTTGCAATTCAGCCATCGTGACAATTGCTCCTGACTGCTAATTTCGATAACATATTCATACTTAACGTCTTTGGGTGACGCCTGCGCCATCTGTCGGAAGTATTTTCATACATTATACCGACCAGGTCAACTTAATTTTACAATTAAGATTTTACCTAATAATGACGCAAACCCTATAAATATTTAGATATTTTTATATATATTTTTAGCATTTGACATGCTTAGCACTATACATTAAACACAAAGTGAACTCACTTTGTGTTTAGTGTTAAATACTTCTATATTGATCTATAGAAATAGTTCAGGTAGTTTTCACGAAATAAGATATAGCGTAGCGCTGGTTTTAGTGTCGAGTCGAGCGTAAATATTCACTATTTTTTTGTTTATTTAATAACAATTAAACCACATCGAATCAGACCGTGAAAAGTGATAGGGCTCTATTCGTATCATACTTATTCGTAAAAAAAAGACTCAATTAGTAAAGTATTTTGGTCGTTATCGTGTTTTAACATACATTACCTACAACAAACGGACGTTGAAGACAGAACATTTTCAGTTTTTTAACAAGTTTAAATAACAAAAATGGCATAAAAAATATCATGAGTGTTAAAAATAGTGTTTTTTCTTGACATGTGTGTGTATATATTATTTTACAAGTGCAATATATGATAAATAGAGACATTTTAAATTAGAAAAATCAGTTTTTCTTTGTGAAACGAGAATAGTACACACCTCAACGCTTCGCTTATGAGGCGTGCAATATACCTACCTCGTATTTAAATATAAAACATTTTTAATTAAAAAGAATATTTTTATATAGAACATTTTAAATTAAAAGTAATTAAGTACTATAAACAATGCTATAGATATAGGTATATCTATGTGGTACCCGAAAGGGTAAGCCGCCGGCGGGCCACTGAAGTAATCCAACACAGTACCAGTGGTCCATCAACACAGGCGAAGAGACGGCACACGGCGGGTTTCTTTAGTGGGTGCGGGCCCCACACTACCTTGTCCGTTGCCCCGAACGACGGGGTGTGTGGTTAGGTACATTATTTCCCGCCTAAACAAAAAAAGGCTAATTTCTGGAACGGCTGGACCGATTTGGACGAGACTTTCATTGCCAGATAGCTGACGTTACAAAGAATAACTAGGTTTTTGATTTTGAAAAAATAATTAGGATCCCACTCAAAAAAATTAAATAACGAAATTCCTCGAGGGTGAAGTCGTGGTTAAGAATACAGTTCACTTTCTATCACTTATTGGTGTTTCTAGTTTACAAATATACGTCATAATAACCGACAGTATAATTTTGTATTATGTATTATTTGATGTTATTATTTATTTACTACTTATGGTTATATTACTTATTACTAAAATCGACTATAATATTAATTTCAAATAAATATAAAAGGACATCAAAAATTCTGAACCCCCAGGTAGTGGAAATTTGTACCGGTATTTTCATGAATACTGCGATTTATTTTTCATATTTTTAAATTAAATACGAAATATAATTGTTATATTATTCTATCTAAATGCGAATTAGGTTTCCCATTAATCACAGTTTTACTCCAAAAGCTACAATGGATTATGTCTTTTAGTCGCGTTGTTAATGATTCGATGGCGGCTAAAAAACTGAACTTTTTAATCCGTTGTTGTCGACTAAAATGGTATGGATGCCTCATTATTACAGTTATTTATGTATTGACTTATGCCCGGAGTTATCGGTACGATATCATTTACGCCCGGTATTTTGTCTTGTTTTATATATAAAAAAACGTTTACTTTTGGTAAAAGTTACAATACATTGATACAATATTAAACAAGATTTGTTCCTAAAACTTAATTAAACTGCAATGGCAATAAATTTGAATTAATTACAATACAACATGTTGTACTAATTAAAATAAAATAGGTATTTGCGTTCGAATAGTTTATACTATTGAGCAATTTAATCGTGGATATTCTTAACAGGTAGGTATATAATTACAAGTATATAATTTCAAACTAAATTAAATTGTGCATAACCAATTAAAAATTGGCAATTAACTACGCTTAGCTTAATGTCATTGTACATTTTTTAAATAGGAAACATTTATGTAATGTTTAAACTGTTTAAGTACTACGGTAAATTCCCACACAGGACAACTGTCCCCCATTTTTTCCCACGGGTGTCGTATGAGGCGACTAAGGGAGGTAAGCAATTATCATAGCATGACTGGTGGTAGGGCTGGATACCAAGTGGAAATACCCACTTGGTATCGGGCCCGAGCGGGTTGCTACCACCATCTCCCGTGTGACCGGCCATGAAGCACATCATTGCGTTTTGGCTGTAGTGGGAGATAGCCGTTTATTCTTTCATTTCAAATCGGTGTAATGAAATGGTGAGCAGCGGCTTGACAATACTCTGGGTATAGTTGAGTCCATGAGCGACGGTTACCATTTACCATGAGATGGGCCGTGGCTCACCTGCCACCACATGCAATAAAAAAAATAAACATCAAGAAAAGAAGAAGCATTATAATCATGGCAAGTGAGTTGTCTAAACGTAAATATTTTAATATAACATTTGTAATTATTACAAATATTTGTATTTGTAATTAGTTCGTTATAAAGCGCGCTATTACCAATAGGTACACTTATATGCAGTGATAGCCTATATAGCTCGAGCTTACGCACAAGCATCTTCAAGTTAATATGACACAAAAATATTCATGATTTTTGATCTATATTTTTTAGCATTTGACATGCTCCGCCACTTTTTTTGGTCGTAAAGACAAATATGATGAGGAGATTGGGATGATTGAAAGATCTGTACTATAGCTCAGTGGCTTAGAGTACTTCCCCAGATTGGAAAAGACGCGGGTTCCCGCTAGTAGAAAAAAATCTCTTTTTCCTTATGCACAAAGAATTTATTTTCATGATTGTTCAATAGACTGGGTCTGCAAGACGTATGGTTAAAGCTTAATGTATTTTTTACATTATTTTTACCTTCAACAAACAAACATACGAAGCGGTTACCGTAACCCATAGACGCTAGCAACACCAGCGGCATCAATCGCGCGTCGCGAACTCCAAGGAAAAGTGTAGGAGGGACGGATAGTAAGGAGGTTATGGAGAATGAGTCGTGGGCCTCCAGCGCTCTCACTCACCGTACGAAACGCAATAGTAGAAATAGCTATACCTACTGTTGTTTCACGCTGACGTGATGTGAGAGAGTATCTAGTACTTCCCTGATCGAGCGAACTTATTCATGCTCACAGGCTCTACCTAGATGGCGGATAGCGGAGTGATTTAGATACAGGGCTCCCGCCTGAGTGTTGTGGATTTGATTCCCACACAGGACAACTTTTTGTGTGATCCACAAATGGTTGCTCGGTTTGTCCGTAAAATTGTACGTTTGTAAAGCCCCCCGCGATACAACGAATATTCTTTAGTGCAGTGTTATTTCTTTTAAAAATATAATGTTATCATAATTTTGTCCGTGTGGTGACTGACTAAGAATACAAGTGTCACCACCCCATTCTTTCCCACAGGTGTCATATGAGGCGACTAGGGGAAGTAAGTAATTGTCATGCATTGCATGACTGGTGGTAGGGCTGGGTACCAAGTGGGAGTAGTAGTACTCACTTGGTATCGGGCCCGAGCGGGTTGGTACCACCATCTCCCTTGTGACCGGCCATGAAGCACATCGTTGCGTTTTGTCTGTAACAGGAGATAGCCGTTTATATTTCATTTCATATCTGTGAAATGAATTGGTGAGCAGCGGCTTGACAATACTCTCGGTATAGTCAAGTCAATGGGCGACGGTTACCATTTACCATCAGATGAACCGTGGCTCGCCTGCCACTACATGCAATAAAAAAATAAAAAAAACACTTGCATGTCTAATATCGTAGTTGTTTTATTGCCCAGTTATGGATTACTAAAGTATTTTAAACATTACAATTATAGTCCTACATACCTAGATTATGTGGCGATAATGCAATTGATCAATAAATTGTAGCTCCAATCATGTAAGTGTATAATCACCGTGCTAAATATAATCTTGCATTAAAAGAGTAGGTAGTATGTGCAAGTAAGTGTGTCTCCTTTATAATTAAGGAACTGATGCAGGGAGGTTATGGAGTGCAACAATATGCTCTGAGGATTACGGATTTGGGACAATTTGTAACCTAGCAAGAGACGACGGTGCGGCGTTCATATTCCGTAAGCACTTTGAAGGGCTGGGTAATCTAATTCAGACACGTCCCCAAACTTAAACTTTCATTTTGAAATAGGTCTTCAAACTATCAGTAATTTTCATGAGTAAAAATAAATATAATTGGGCAGCCTTTGGATCGTTTTTATATATAGAAACTAGCTGACCCAGCAGACGTTGTTTTACCATATAAATTATTTCTACGTTGGCAGTTATAATATAAAAGGGTGAAAATGTAGGGTTGTTGTTTATTTTTTAATGACAAATAAACATAATTAACATAAAAATTTTGGGGTGGGCTACCCTTATCACTTAGGGGTATGAAAAATAGTTTACATCCTATTCTCAGACCTACTGAATATACATAAAATTTCATAAGAATCGGTCAAGCCCTTTACGGAGGAGAATGGTGACAAACACGAATTTTATATATTTATGAACGAGGATTTTATATATTAGATTGTAAATGGTAAGTCCGTGTTATAGGTACATGTAACCTACTTACTCCGACGTGTCACCCAATTTTAAATTGTTCTATTAAGTTCTATACTACCTACAATTTACTTTGACAATGATCTCGATCATAATCTGTTTAACCACTTGAGAGTGATTGAAGGACAAAATATCTATACTAATATGATGTTGGCGTTATTATCAGGATTAAAACACAAAACAAATTTGATATGACCTTATAATATCTAATTCAGGGCTCTGTGCTCTAAACCATTATTTACAATTACGTCTATTCCAGTTCATAATATGTAGAATTGGTTGGTATCATGTACATAATTGGTCTCCGTGTAATTTCCTGGTTCATATCAATCACACTAACTCAGCAGGAAGAAATCAAATGAAATAGAAACAGACCGCAAACTAGCGTTAATACGAGCAAGTTGTTGTAAATAATGATTCATTAATCTTGTAAACTTTCATTATTATGCGCTAATGCAATATACCTACCAATATACCTATATAGTATGCTGTGGGTATTGTATTTGAAATAATATGTGTAGTATCAAAATAGTAATTGGGCTAGTTACATTTCCTCTGATTTAACTAGAGATATTGTTGCTATGAAATTCATATGCAACATTGTATCCTATTTATGTTAAGACAGAAAACAATATAGGTAACTATCCGCACCCACCGTCGTTTGAGGCAACGAACAGGGTAGCGTAGGGCCCTCACCCACTAACAACCGCCGTGTGCCGTCTCTCCGCATGTACTAACGAACTACTGAAACTGGTAGACATTCCTTCAATGGTTGTAACATTTTATCCTAATATTGCAAATATTTCTCTTAATATGTTGCCCATACCAATTCACAGAAGATGAACAACCCAAACAAGTTTAAAGTATGCATAGATGGCGTGATAGGTGCATGTGATTGAGAGCTTCATGTTTTGGCTTCGATCCTGTTTAGGGCAAATATTTGCACCGTCTCATCAATATTTGTTATATGTATCTTATTTGCGTGCGTTATATTATTACATTATCGACGAGCCTCGTGACCACAGAACAATATTACTCAAGAGCTCGTGGCGTAGTCTTTAGTGTAACCGACTTCCGTGCACGAGGTCGTGGGTTCAATTCCCACTCAGGACAAATATTTGTGTGATGAACACAGATATTTGTACTGGGTGTTTTCTATCTATTATATGTATGTATTTACAAAAAAAAAAGTAATATATGTATTATATCCGTAATCTGGTACCCATAGCACAAGCATTAAGCTTAGTTTGGGACCAGAGGACGTTGTGTGAAAAATGTCCGTGAATATTTATTTATTTATTAGTCCTATCAATATATTTTGTAACTATTTATATTATTTGCGTCCGTTATATCATTACGTTATCGTTGTGATTGGGATACCTACGTCTACGTATGTCCAGTAGTGGTAAGTTAAATATCTACATCACATCAAAACACAACAATAAATTCTTGCAAGGCATTTTGTCATTATCAAAGACAAATCTCAGTTACGTTATTGAGGGCAACCGCAGTATAATATTTGTTTCTAAAGTGTTACAATTCCACTATCTAGCTACTTTGTGTAGAGGTGTAAAACCTAGGTCACGTCCATAACAAGAGCAATTTGTTACTTGTAAAATTACGCAAACAAAATGATAAATTGAACTGTTCCTTCGGCATAATTTTCTTGGCATCTTAATGTTGGCTATTTAATGTTTGAAGAAATTTGGCAATGTACGAGTTGTTTATACAATAAAAAGCTATTTTTAACTCAACTGCCTCAGGGTAGTGGTATGTGACTGCAGATCATGAGGCCTGGGGTTTAAATTCCGATTCACGCCAACTCGTAGTCGTATACCCGTGCCTGATCTGACCTTTCGAGTCCGAATACCGTCCCATCGGCTGTGAGAGTGAGGGAACATAGAGTGCAGTAGTATTTGCGCTCAGACTTAGTGCATAAGTACATTATAATATCTCCTGTCTAGTCGGCTAGTGTCTGTTAGCTGCCATAACTGTAATCAGTTTGCAGATAATAATGATCTTATTTCATAATAGTTATAAATCTAATATCTTATGACGTATTCTAATCTGTATTTTACATAGATTTAGTATAAATAGTATTTTAGCACTTGACATGCTCAACTTTAAAGAACAAGTTGTTTGTGAAAGTGGAAAAGAGAGTTTACAGTAGCTCTTTTACCGCATACTTGTGAGATTTTCTCAGTGACTTGTAAAGCATTACCAACCTAAATTGGGCCAGTGTGGTGGACTCAGGCTTAAATAACTCTCACTTTGAGAGGAGACCCATGTCCAAACATGGGACTATAACGGGTTGTGACGTGATGTGAATAATAAAGTTACCACGAATTTCATCTTTAAGCTGATTAAAAGGATTTTTTATCAACCTTTTTTCTGTCCCACTATTGGGCACGGGACTCCTCTAATAATAAGGGTGATTAGGCCATAGTCCACCACGCTAGCCCAATGCGGGTTGGCAGCCTTCACAAGCCGTTGAGTAAATCTCTCAGGCATGCAGGTTTCCTCACGATGTTTTCCTTCACCGAGCAGTGATAAATTGTAAACAAATACACACATGATATTGAAAAATCTCGATAGTTAGAAGTGTGTGGCGTAAGAGGTTTGAGAATTGGACTGGGGATCGAACTCGATACCCTGTCTTTGCAGTCCTTGGTTTTACCCCTAGACTTTTTAATCCTATTTAGAAGGACTTTACCTGAATGACTGTTTCTATGTTCAATCGAGTAGTGTTCTGATATACGGCCATTATTCGCTTAATAAAATTCATCATTGGCATGTCGGATTTGCACATTGAGTAAGTAAGGCAGGTGTCTGACATTGACCGATTACGTCACGACAATTTTGATGGTCGCCCAGTAGACGTAGAGAAGACATTGCAAATTGATACGTTGAGGGCATGCACTGTCTCTTAAATGAAATATATTACCGCTTACATCATGAGCATTCGCATATGCTTAAGTTTGCCACGTTTGGCCTTAGGTACTCTGTCTGCGCGCTTATAAAGACTACAGTTTTATTGCCTGCGTGTTAGTCAATAGCCAGCATCTTTCTTGGGATGAATTTACAGTAAGATTGAAATGCAGTGATTTTTTTAATTTCTGGCATAACATTGTATTTCTAAAGATTTTTTTTTATTGCTATTGATGGCAGATGAGTGACGGTAAGTGGTAACCGATGATGGTAAGTGGTAACCGTCGCTCATGGATTCAACTATACCGAGAATATTGTCAAGCCGCTGTGCACCATTTCATTTCTCAGATATGAACTGAAATAATAAACGGCTATCTTCTGCTACAGCCAAAACACACCGACGTGCTTCATGACCGGTCACACAGCTGGAGACGGTGGTACCGACCCGTTTGGGCCCGATACCAAGTGAGTACTCTCACTTGGTACCCAGCCCTACCACCAGTAATGCAATGGGTGATAATTGCTTACTTCCCTTAGTCGCCTCATACGACACCCGCGGGAGAGGATAGATAGGAGTGGTGACACTTGTATTTTTAGTCCGTCACAACACTATTAATTTATTTAAAACCTCTAATTTTTACATAAAAAAGTAATTTATATGTAAAATTTTAGACACGTGCATATAGCATCACGCCTGTGTTCCCGAAAGGGTTAGGCAGAGGTGTATTATACACGGGCACGGTTCGCCAGTTATGTTAAGTCCCACGTAATAGGTGGCGAGCCTATTGCCGTCTATCGTCTTTTTACAAAAAAAGCTCAATACCACTGCCCGACCCGGTGATCGAACCCGAGACCTCATGATCAGCAGTCGCTTACACAACCGCTGCACCACAGAGAAAATTTTTAGGTGCTACTGGTGCTAGGTATTATATTAAATGTCTTGTACCTAATACTTATACCTAATTCTCTATCATTACGACTCATTAACAGCCAGTAACAGTAACTGAGATAATTATCCTAAGTGGCGTTTTTTATTTACAACCTGTAACCCGCGACTGCGTCTGCTAGGAAATGAAATATTTTACTTTATGTGCGGAACTTTAATTATTTTACGGCCTTGTAGCGTAGTCGGTAGTGTAACCGACTTCCGTGTACGAGGTCGTGGGTTCGATTCCCACTCAGGACAATTATTTGTGTGATGAACACAGATATTTGTACTGCGTCTGGATGTTTTCTATCTATTATATGTATGTATTTACAAAAAAAAAGCAGTATATGTATTATATCCGTAATCTGGTACCCATAGCACAAGCGTTAAGCTTAGTTTGGAACCAGAGGACGTTGTGTGAAAAATGTCCGTGAATATTATTTATTAGGTATATTATTTTTAAAAGTAGCTAAACTTAGGCTACTTACTTACTTAGTAACTACTCCTAATTACTCCTTATAACTCCATCTATCTGTCAGTGAAATCCCCGAATCAATCGGCCCAGCTGTTCTGGATAGAAAAACAAAAATAGAAATTACTATTTTGTTATATGTTTCATATGCATTTATAAAAAGCTGTTATTTAGACTTTACAAGGAGACACTTCAATTTTATTTATTTGTATAGATTCCCTGCCTGTAGCGGTTTGGGATAGTTAGTGACCCCGTGACAACGGCTGCTGCAACTCAGTTTAACCGTTAAAGGTACTAAAAGTTATATACCCTAGGGATGAAAACAACTTTAGAATGAAAAATTATTTTCATTACTCATACTCTGAAAGTAGGTTTGAAGTTGCCTGAGGAGCGGGCTGAAAGTAATACTGATGACAGCTGTCAAATTATTAAAAAAAAACTAGTTCTATTTTCACATTTCTATTGAACCTTATTCTAACTACAGCCACTCAATCACAGCGCGATGTTTAATTGAAATAACAAAGTTAAGTATTAAATAAAGATTTTTTTTTTAACGACCACCTATTATAATTTACTTATTTCAAATATTTCTTTAAAATAATGTAGATTTGGGTAATATATTTTTCAATGTTGAAAATGAAAAATAATGGCAGTTATGCTGGCCGGCCACAAAAAAAAAACTTTAAATAAATAATTATCTCAGCAGTTGATGTAAATTAAATTTCACTCATTTTTGCATGTTTTTATTTTTACTTTCCTTGTATTCGTAAAGAAAAGCACAGTGTTTACCTCGGGTTAAAGACTTATTTAGTCCCTCGAAATATAGGCGCCCTCTCTGTTAATTTCACCCCTAGGATAACAATGTACTATTGTTCATTTCATATCTGTGAGATGAAAAGGTGAGCAGCGGCTTACAATACTCTGGGTATAGTTGAGTCGATGAGCGACGGTTACCATTTCGGTACCATCAGGAGGGCCGTGGCTCGTCTGCCAGCAATAAAAAAAAAACAGTCATTTTGTGTTAATTAAATAACAGTCAGTAAATTGATGTCATTATTACGAACACAATTACAACTTTGCATACACAAATTATGTGCGTATTATATGTCGACCTTTAAGGTCCCGTACGGCTGCACGACCTGTGTTCAATGTGAACTGGCCAAACTTGTTAAGACACATTGGCGTCAGTAGATATGATAAATGATTGTAGGCAAATTATATTGCGTAGGTATCAATTAGGTGTCTACCACTGAAGCAATGTAACATAGTTCCAGTGGCCCACCAATAAAGGCGAAGAGATGACATGGGGGTTTATTTAGTGGGTGAAGGCCCCACACTACCTTGTTCGTTGCCTCGGACGACGGGGTGTGCGGTTAGGTACATTTTTCCCGCCTAAACCAAAAAGAAGGTATCAGGTGTCTGGGTGTACTTGCCGGCTAACCAAGTAGTTATTGATCATATCGTTATGATCATTCTTAATATTATATATAGTGAATGTTGTGTGTCGGACAAACATCGGTGTAGATCAATCTACCCTACAAACTGTCGAGGAAAAATAAAGTAGCTCGCCTCTCCAGTTGTCCCGTGACCACGGCTGCTGCAACGCAGTTGAAACGTCGGGTAAAAGGTAGTTAATAATTTCACCTATTTAATACGCGAAAAAAGACCCGTTTATGCTACTTTAAATATGTGTACAATTCGCGAATCTTTAATAGTTACTATTCTTAATATTAACCGGGACTCACTAAAACAAAAATATCTCAAAAATCGGTCTAGTCGTCTAGAAGGAATCCAGTATACGGGTATAGAAGATTTATATACCTATAAGAACAAATTATTTGTGAAATGTGGAAAAAGAAAACTTTTAGTGCGAACGGGAATCGAACCTGCGTCCCTTCCAAGAGCACTTCCCTTGATTGACTAAAAGTTCTCTTTTTCGACATTTCACAAATAATTTGATCTTTAAAATAGCTGAAAAAGACATATACTATATTTTAAAGATGCATCTACAAGCCCTCATGCCATGGCACATATGATAGCTGTTGGTATGTTCCACTCCGTAGGCTGAGATAGGTAGCTTGTCCTATCCAAACTCCTGTCCTGAGTTCTTCTACGACTACATCTTATCATCAAGTTGGTCATTATTTTATCAACCATCAATATTCTGCTACGACAGTGATGAAAAAAAAAAATACAAGACTGGCCTCTTGATTTTCACCCTGTAGTCGATTCTTACGCAAGACAAATGAATGCGATTCACAGAGTACAGGTACCTAGTTGTTGTGGGTCGATAAATAAGTAGGTAGGTGTTTTGTATATAATCATTGGGTTATCCAATTGGGTATAGTTGAGTCGATGAGCGACGGTTACCATTTCGGTACCATCAGGAGGGCCGTGGCTCGTCTGCCAGCAATAAAAAAACACACTCATTTTGTGTTAATTAAATAACAGTAGTAAGTTGATGTCATTATTACGAACACAATTACAACTTTGCATACACAAATTATGTGCGTATTATATGTTGACCTTTAAGGTCCCGTACGGCTGCACGACCTGTGTTCAATGTGAACTGGCCAAACTTGTCAAGACACATTGGCGTCAGTAGATATGATAAATGATTGTAGGCAAATTATATTGCGTAGGTATCAATCAGGTGTCTACCACTGAAGCAATGTAACATAGTTCCAGTGGCCCACCAATAAAGGCGAAGAGATGACATGGGGTTTATTTAGTGGGTGAAGGCCCCACACTACCTTGTCCGTTGCCTCGAACGACGGGGTGTACGGTTAGGTACATTTTTCCCGCCTAAACCAAAAAGAAGGTATCAGGTGTCTGGGTGTACATGCCGGCTAACCAAGTAGTTATTGACCATATCGTTATGATCATTCTGAATATTAACCGGGACCCACTAAAACAAAAATAGGTATCTCAAAAATCGGTCTAGTCGTTTAGAAGGAATCCAGTGACATATACGGGTATAGAAGAATTATATACCTATAAGAACAAATTATTTGTGAAATGTGGAAAAAGAGAACTTTTAGTGCGAACGGGAATCGAACCTGCGTCCCTTCCAAGAGCACTTCCCTTGATTGACTAAAAGTTCTCTTTTTCGACATTTCACAAATAATTTGATCTTTAAAATAGCTGAAAAAGACATATACTATATTTTAAAGATGCATCTACAAGCCCTCATGCCATGGCACATATGATAGCTGTTGGTATGTTCCACTCCGTAGGCTGAGATAGGTAGCTTGTCCTATCCAAACTCCTGTCCTGAGTTCTTCTACGACTACATCTTATCATCAAGTTGGTCATTATTTTATCAACCATCAATATTCTGCTACGACAGTGATGAAAAAAAAAAAATACAAGACTGGCCTCTTGATTTTCACCCTGTAGTCGATTCTTACGCAAGACAAATGAATGCGATTCACAGAGTACAGGTACCTAGTTGTTGTGGGTCGATAAATAAGTAGGTAGGTGTTTTGTATATAATCATTGGGTTATCCAATTGGGTATAGTTGAGTCGATGAGCGACGGTTACCATTTCGGTACCATCAGGAGGGCCGTGGCTCGTCTGCCAGCAATAAAAAAACACACTCATTTTGTGTTAATTAAATAACAGTAGTAAGTTGATGTCATTATTACGAACACAATTACAACTTTGCATACACAAATTATGTGCGTATTATATGTTGACCTTTAAGGTCCCGTACGGCTGCACGACCTGTGTTCAATGTGAACTGGCCAAACTTGTCAAGACACATTGGCGTCAGTAGATATGATAAATGATTGTAGGCAAATTATATTGCGTAGGTATCAATCAGGTGTCTACCACTGAAGCAATGTAACATAGTTCCAGTGGCCCACCAATAAAGGCGAAGAGATGACATGGGGTTTATTTAGTGGGTGAAGGCCCCACACTACCTTGTCCGTTGCCTCGAACGACGGGGTGTACGGTTAGGTACATTTTTCCCGCCTAAACCAAAAAGAAGGTATCAGGTGTCTGGGTGTACATGCCGGCTAACCAAGTAGTTATTGACCATATCGTTATGATCATTCTGAATATTAACCGGGACCCACTAAAACAAAAATAGGTATCTCAAAAATCGGTCTAGTCGTTTAGAAGGAATCCAGTGACATATACGGGTATAGAAGAATTATATACCTATAAGAACAAATTATTTGTGAAATGTGGAAAAAGAAAACTTTTAGTGCGAACGGGAATCGAACCTGCGTCCCTTCCAAGAGCACTTCCCTTGATTGACTAAAAGTTCTCTTTTTCGACATTTCACAAATAATTTGATCTTTAAAATAGCTGAAAAAGACATATACTATATTTTAAAGATGCATCTACAAGCCCTCATGCCATGGCACATATGATAGCTGTTGGTATGTTCCACTCCGTAGGCTGAGATAGGTAGCTTGTCCTATCCAAACTCCTGTCCTGAGTTCTTCTACGACTACATCTTATCATCAAGTTGGTCATTATTTTATCAACCATCAATATTCTGCTACGACAGTGATGAAAAAAAAATAATACAAGACTGGCCTCTTGATTTTCACCCTGTAGTCGATTCTTACGCAAGACAAATTAATGCGATTCACAGAGTACAGGTACCTAGTTGTTGTGGGTCGATAAATAAGTAGGTAGGTGTTTTGTATATAATCATTGGATAACTGCCAGGTCCTTTTTCGCATATTTATATTAATACCTTAGACCTTAAAGAAAATATACTGAGTGTGGATCAGTAACCACGTAGTAGTACCACGATGCCATTTTATTTTTATTTTCGTCGACTAGACTCCTTTTTATTAAGGCGAGAAAAAATGTACCTAACCGCACACCCCGTCGTTCGAGGCAACGAACAGTGTAGTGTGAGGCCCTCACCCATTAAATAAACCCGCGTTACTCCGCCTGTATTGGCGGACCACTGGAACCCTACCCCGCCAGGATATCTTATCTAGGTCTTATCTAAAACCCTGCCTGTATATTAAAAGTATAAATTAAAAATGGAAGAAGTGGAAATAAAAAAATAATAGAATACAAAATTAATTTTATTTTTGAAGTGAAAGCTTCTATAGGAAGGTTTGGATAGGAAGTAAATTCATGTAAGTCGTCATCGACATGGTTACGTGACGTGTTAACCATAACACTATATCTGTTCCTATTAGTACTCATTGCGCTGGGCCAGCTCTGAATGTATAGATATATAATTATATACTCAGTGGTGCAAGATTATTTTTCAAGTTCAAGTTTTAATTTAAGATCAAGCAATAAATTTGGATATGTAATTACTAAATGTATTTTAATGCGGTTTTCAAGGCTATATATATATATATATATATATATATATATATATATATATATATATATATATATATATATATATATATATATATATATATATATATATATATATGTGTGTAGTTTGGATGGGAGCAGAAGTAGACTTTATTTCATTTAAATTCGAGAAGAAAATGTTATCCGCATTTTAAGATATTACGAAAAACCAAATTTCAGCAGAGGAAAAGTTGCCGGCATCAGCAAATTTAACAATAAATATAGTAACGTTATTACATTAGATAGATTATATCTATACGTTAGACTAAAAATGTGCCATCTCATATGAAATAATATTGAATCTTACTAAGAACTAGTTATATTTATTTTTTGGCAAACCATCAATCAATCTTCTAAATATAAAAATAAATGCTATTCAAATTACAGCTCGGCGCAAGCTTCTGCACAGGCAAGCTTCGCAAATAAACCATGACCTCGTTGAAACAAAATACCTGTATTACTATTACAGTGCTAATAATTCTTCTTTTTCTTCAGCGAAGGCTAGAAAGATTTTCTCGATGGCTTCTGAGGTCTATCAAACTGAACATACTAGCTTGATTTTAAGCCATTAGTCCAATGGCTTAAATTCCTCTCACTCTGCGAGGAGACCCGTGCCCGACGATGGAACAGCAATTGGTTGTGAAAAATTTTTAACTAGGTAATATCTCAATTTATGTTTTTTTTTAAACTACGCGTGATGGTAAGCGGTTACCGTAGCCTATAGACGCTAGCAATACCAGAGGCAAAACTCGCGCGTCACCAGAGGCATCACCCGCGCGTCGCCATTACCAAGGAAAGGGAAAGGAGTTTGATAGGCAGGATAATAAGAAGAGGATAGGTAGGATACTAAGGAGAGGATAAGAAGGATAATAAGGAGAGGATATGGTCATAGGGGGCTTGGACTTCCGACGCTTTCACTCACCATACGAAACACAACGGTAGAAGTACCTACCGTTGTTTCACGGTGATCTTTTGTGGGGGAGGGTGCAGGTAATGCCCCGATCGAGCCGGCACATTCATGCTGGGATAAATAAGCAAGGCTAACAATGGTATAAGCAAGCAAAAAACTAAATTGATAATGCTGTTCAAGTCTTCGTGTATCAAGCATACAAAAACAATATTATTGGAAATAGTAAACAGCGATGAAGAGCTTATAGTTACGCTAAACCTCAGTCTATTGCCAATATTATCAAACTAAACAACAAAAAACATTGCGGCTAAAGCGTTATACAATTAGTTAAGAAACTCACAAAGTTACGTTAAATTTCGAATCTAACGGCTGTCTATAACTAAGTAGGTTTTGTTTAAAAAAAGATTCATTGCAAATTTGTTTCCTTTCTTCTCGATGGCAATTGTTTAATGGTGTCACTTCTTATTGCAATTCGCAGGTTACAATCTAGTTTTCAGCAGATGATCAGGTTTTTAAAGAACACCTTACACTTAGCTAGGGAATTAATCTCTGTATCGTGGGGGACTTTGAAAACATAAAATTAACGGACATAAAGTACACCAATGTAAGGAGGTAATCTGTGATTCAGAACAATAGAATCGTCCTGTGTGGGAGTCAAACCTGAAGTAGGTTACTCAGCTCAAAGCCCTTTATCTAAATTTCTATGCCTAATTATCTCTACAATAAGCATTATTTACAATAATTATTAAGAATAATTGATTTATTTCATTTATTTCTGGATACAAATACGTCACTATACAACGCATTGATTATCTCCATGAAAAAAGGAGCTATACTACAGGAAATTTAGCTTTTCTGAGCTCAAAATTCTTCTGAATTTGCGTGTTTTAAACATCTCTTTGCGCATTGTAGAATTACAACAGAAGTTTTGCGAAAATAATTCTTACGAATAATATTATAATTGTGATAGTGCGTTTGTATGTTTAGGAGTGGACAGCAGCACTCCCTCGAGTATTAACAACATCCACTGCGATCGACAACCCGCCTGCCAAGCGTGGCGATTACGGCACTATCCCCCATTCTTGGGGAGGCCTATGTCCAGCAGTGGACGTTAAAAGGCTGATGGATGGATGGATGGATGGTTTGGATGTTTTTCGTTTTTAAAAAGGCATTACGGAATAATCCTTTGTGTCGTGGGGAATTTTACAAACATACAATTTCATGCACACAAAGTACACCCTGACTCAGAACAACGTTTGTGAATCACACAAAAAGTTTTCCTGTGTGGGAATCGAACCCACAACACTCGGGCGGGAGATCGGTATCTAAACCACTCCGATATCTGTGCAGTCCCTCCACTTTCAAGCTATAAGTACCTACTCAACCAATCATTAAGAAATTTGGCATACTTATACTCGTAGTTTGGAGCCCAGAAAAGCTATGATTCATTCGCAAAAATAATTGGTTCCAATGGGACAGCTATATTCACATAGAGTAGGTAGAGATAAATTAGTGTGCAACATGATCACCATAAGCAGCTTCTAGTGAATATTACGCGATCAAATTTTTTTTACAAATATTCCTAATTTAAATAAAATTCTTTGTTTTTAAGCAAGATAATACTTGCAAAATATGATAGTCTACTTACTGAAATCATACACCACACTATCTTCTTGTTTACTTTATTTGAGTAGTTTTTACACGTTTTTGCAATACGGCGTTTTCGCAGTACGGCTTATTGAATGTATAGTCAAGTCGGTCAACCAAACGAAGACTGGTGCCCGATTGTATCTCTTTTGGCGTTTTGTATCTCTTTTGATTTCGGTTTTTTGAGCGCGGACATGAAGTCCATTTGTTGGTAGGCCAATCAAACTCTGTCTGGCTGTGTGGTGACGACCTTTTTTTTGTTAAGGTGTGTTGTGGTTGTGCTGGTGAGCAATGGCGTGACAATACTCTCGTTATAGTTGAGTTCACGAACGACGGTTACCACTTACCATGTGGTGAGGTGGGGTGTGACAGCTAACAACGCTAGATAATATGAATAACAATAGGTAATAATAATAAAATATAATCACAAATGTTAGGTACAAACTTGATAGACACCATTGAATTGACACGAGAACAATTAATAATATACCTACACATTTTTTTCAGACTGCGAGAGAAAAAATATTCTCTTAATGGCGTAGGTCAAGGTTTAATTTTGCTGAGATTTTTCAGAGCCACAAAAATGGCCCTAAATAAGGGTTATCATGAAATGTATTGCTGTCATCTATACAATATTTATAGAACTAACTAGCAACTGAAATATCTTTAGTTATTAGTGTAAATGTGCCTTCATAGATGGCGCTATTTATAAATACAAACAAATAATGACTTGCTATTTTTCTAACCCTATCATAAAGCTGTAACAGGGCTGACATTTTATGTTACTGTGTTACCACATGGGGATGCACAGCTACAACAACTCCGTTAAGGGTAGAAAGAGCGCAAAGGGCCATACTCAAAGTAATGTATAGTAAACCCTATATTTTTCCCACTGTTGAATTGTACTCCCTATGTTCAGTTCTTACAGTCCAAAAACTCTACGTCCTAAACACAATTGTTCGCAAACATTCACAACTTACCTTTGACCCTACCTTTATCACCTCCAAGCCTCTTCATCGCCATTAGAAGAAGAAATAGATACGAACCATTCATCTTAAATTACACCTTTATCACAATCGATAATGGTTGAGTAATCTTCATCTAAATAATCAATGTATATGTTTATTTCTCCGATTATATTTTCATCAATGTTATTTATATAAGTATTTTTCTTTTAGATTATTTCCTTTTTAACTTTTTATTTTTGCTAAACCTTAAACTACTTCATCGCCACTAAAAGAAGAAGTAGATTCTAACCATTCATCTTAAATTACAGCTTCATCGCAATCGATAATGGTTGAGTAATCTTCATCTAAATAATCAATGTACATTTTATCAGCTTAGCACTAAGGTTTATTTACCTTTCTGATGTTTTATAATTTTTGATTCGCCAAATTGGGAGCAACCCACAAAGGTAGAATTTGTACATCTATCTACTCACTTATTGCTATTCATTGAGTACCTAAAATAATAAATTTAAATCAATATAATATGTGTGTTAAATAACACACTCATATTTTTTTATAATTCATGAAAACGCTTACCGAGTACTTATTATCAAGCTACGCGATGATACTAAGGGCAATACGCGCGAGCACACGGGCAACTCAATATCGCCCAAAATGTCGCTTGTAATTATTGCCTTTCAAGATTTAGATTTTTTTTAATTTCTTTTAATCATTATGAGTTTTTTGGCCAAAACGCGTGTTTGCGGCGTTCCTACGCTTAAACTATTGACTTTATGAGAAAAGGTAGATACATAAATTGTAGGTAATTGTTTCTAGTTTCGTTTTGTATATTAAAATTTAACGTAAAATAAGTCGGAAAGCAGGTGTTGTCAAAAAAACTGCTTTTAGGCGCCATTTTTCCAATATGGCGGCGCGAGCGGCAAAAATACGAGGTCGCAAAGTCGAAATTCGGAAAGCACATCAAAATCTATAAATTTAACAATTTTCAAAACTCTCGGATATCTTTCCATGTACCTAACCACTATTTTTCGAACCAAATGACTGTACTAAAGAGTCTAGCTAGAAAGGCTAGCTTTGCCCGCGATTTATAGACTTAATAAATAGAAATTTATTTGGTCGTGCATTATTTTTTTTATTGCCTGTGGTGGCAGACGAGCCACGGCCCATCTGATGGTAAATGGTAACCGTCGCTCATGGACTCAACTGTACCGAGAGTATTGTCAAGCCGCTGCTCACCATTTATTATATGAAAGAATAAACGGCTATCTCCTGCTACAACCAAAACACAACGATGTGCTTCATGGCCGGTTACACGGGAGATGGTGGTACCAACCCGCTCGGGCCCGATAGCAAGTGAGTACTCCCACTTGGTACCCAGCCGTACCACCAGTAATGCAATGGGTGATCATTGCTTACTTCCCTTAGTCGCCTCATACGACACCCGTGGGAAAGAATGGTGGTGACACTTGTATTCTTAGCCTGTTACCACACGGACAAAAACAAGTGCACCGAATGTACCTAATGAAACTTTTTTTTGTTAATATAGGTAGGTATTGAATGCATTTTATTTCGAAAACCTGAGATATAGGTGACCAACAGTAATTAAATAAAACAGAGTTATTTCTATTTTTATGTTTATTTTTTGTAAAAAGTTAGACCAAGGTACAGTTTTCCTTAAACCTATTACTTATGAAGTTATTTTTTTTTTGTAGTATCACATTATTTGATTGCAGAATCTTCGTTTTAGAGCTAATAGTCTCCATAGAATTTTCATTGATATCTTATCCTAAAATGCCTTAAGTTAAGCTACTTATATATTTTATTATTTCTGATTGCTAGACTTATTCTCCAGTCATTACCTCAAGGAATTCTGAAAAATAGAAATCATGAATAGATTAATGTTACAACTACGTAACTATCTAAGTACTTTAATTAATTTAAATAATAATTTAACTAATAAATAATCAATGGTGACAAAATTAAACTATTTTTATAACATAGCTTAAAAAATACCTATATGAGAGCTATAAACTAAATATTCCAAAACATAATAATAAATTAATGTTATAGAATTCAAAAACGTAGATACATAAGTTTGATACGCTACCGCACCGGTATAAATAGTATCAAATACCTACAATAATATAGGTATATTACTATAATTATTAATTAATATATATTATTTAAAATTTTAAGTAAAATGTACATATTATTATAATTAAAGATTAGGAGCAGGACCAACCATTATACATGATTTCTGAGACACAGAGGTGAGACACCACCAATTTTCTAAATTCGAACAGCTATTATGAATACTTTAGCGTAAATATCCATTTACTTTTTGTTGCCCGACCTGGGAATCGAATTCAAGAATTCCGAGACCTCATGATATCCAGTCGCATACACTACCGCTAGACCACCTAGCCAGCGACAATATTGGAAATCAAATTACCATTTTAATATTCTAGATCCTTCCCTATCCCAATATACAAAATTGTATTCTTACCGTCCCAGTCTACAGTCCCGGAACCGTCAGAGTCGATTTCTTCAATCATAGTTTTTAAATCCTCAGGAGTTATAGTATTGTCTAGCTCTCTAAAAATCTCCTTCAACACGTCTGTGGTTATGTAACCGTTTCCTGAAAATTAAACACGCTACAACCATCACTAACACAGTAACAGGCTTTTTTTTAAATCATAAAATTTCACAAGTAATTTATTCAGTAGCGGAGCATACTCTAGTGCTATAATACAATTAAAAATATTATTTTTAGTAGTAAACGTATTTTTTTTAGTATTATATACTATAAGTAATTTATTTTATTCTGATAAACACTCTAGTTCCTGGAACTACCACTCGATTTTGAAAAATACATTTTGAATGCTGATAGCTCTATTCAAGAATTACTACTCTTCTCAAGACAAAAGGCTCTAAGGCTACACACAGTGCGAGCCTTGGAATTAGATAGCGGCAAAAAAGTAGCTCGTCTCTCCTACGGAGCAAACACAAAGTCCAGTCGTCCCGTGACCACGGCTGCTGCAAGGCAGTTGAAACTTCGGGCTCAAGATAGTTAAAATTTGACCTAATTTATACGCGAAAAGACCCGTTATGTTACTTTAAATATGTAAGTACCTATACAATTCGCGAATTTTTAAAAGTTACTAGTGGAAACAGGCAAATTAAGGTCATTATACGATTAATTTTTGGTTGCTACCTTCTCTGTCGTATAACCGGAAAGCTTCTCTTAATTCTTTCAACATGGCTTCATCATCTTCTTCCTCTTCTGTTAAGAATTTAGCTGCTAACGTACAGAAGTCCGAAAATTGTAACTCGCCGGTCGCTGTAAAATAATGTTAGGTTAAAATTAATAACCACTGAAGGAATGTAATATGGTTCCAGTTGCCCGCCAACAAAGGCGGAGAGACGGCACAGGGCGGGTTTATTTAGTGGGTGAGGGCCCCACACTACCCTGTTCGTTGCCCCGAATGACGGGGTGTGCGGTTACGAACATTTTTTCCTGCCTTAACAAAACAAAGGTTAAAATTAATAAATTGTTACTTAGTATTCTACTATTTAAACATTTTAACGCATGTCTCAGTAGCCGTGATCGTCTAGTGGTTAGGACCCTACGTTGTGGCCGTAGTAACCCAGGTTCGAATCCTGGTCACGGCAATGTCAAAGCATTGTCATGGTGAGACTTAGTTTTGGTGATTTTTCACATTTTTTAATATTTTTTTAACATTTATACACTAAAAATTTTAAATACCAGTAATGCGATCGAATGAAAAAGCTCGTATAGAATATTTGCTTAACAGCGCCATCTACCCATTAACGTCCTAACTATTAAACTTGGAACGTTGTAATCTTAAGTGTACTATTGCCATCTAGCGACGAATTTGATAAACTAAATCTTATAGTAAGAATAAAAAGTTCTAAATTTTACCGTTTACGTCCACTTCGGTAATAATTTCTTTCAGGGTGTCCTCGTCCACTTCGTGACCCAACATTTCTAGGATAGTGCCGATCATGTCTGTGCTGATTACACCTTTTTTCTCGTGGTCAAACGCATCGAAGGCATTCTTCAGAACTATATCAACAAACTTAATAAGTAATATTTATTATTTCCAATATGATAAAAAAATATCACTTTAAAAGTTATCTATTTGAAATAATTATTAGACCTCTATAACATCGCTCTAAATTAAGTATTGATAAAAAAATATACTTAGTTTGTGGTCACAAACTATGTTTTTTTAATATTTAAAATAATAATAAACTAAACATAATTTAAAATCAAATAATTATCTTGGAGCCAATTTGTATTTATAACGGATTTATTTCAAATATAACTTACGTAGCAATTGACTTTTGTCGAGTTCCTCCTGCACATCGCGTATGAAATGAAAGAAAAATAAAAATAAATTAATTAACAGCATATCACCAACACACAAAACGCTACTTATAATCACAATTCAATTTTAAAATTTACACAAAAAAGAACTGTCACTTAAACCATTTAATAGTATTATAATAGGTAGGTAGTTTTTAACAAAATCTATGAATGTGTAATGACAACAAACCGCACCATTTTTTAGTTTCCACAACTAGCACAGGATTGGTTACGTTATATTAGGGATTGATCCAGAAGTTGAAGTCGTGCTCTATTTTATATAATCTAATACGACTTACTTCCGCCTATATGGAATAGTTCAGAGAACGTCAACCTTTTCTTTATTTTCTTGCTTTTATCTTAAAGTAGTTATATTGTACAATCTTATTTTTTTTAACAATTATTGCTAAATAGATTAGATATGTTAATCAAAACATCAAATTAATTTCATTGCTGTAGAAATAATATAAAATTTCGATAAAAATAGTAATAAGCCCGTTGAGTTTCTTATCGGATCTTCTGAAAACCCCGCTCGAAAATGGTTGTAGATCAACTTATCTATTAGATATAATGATCTTGAGAAGTTGTCATTTCTTAAGTGCTTTCGTAGTAAAACGGTAACAAAATACCTACATACCTATCGATAATAAAGAAAACTTAAAAAAAATATTGAAGTACTGCATTTTGCTATTCAGGTGTCTCTGGGCCCAAAACCATCTCTTTGATTTTTGTCTGTTTGTTTGCAAATCACACAATAACACCACTCAACACTGAACAAATTTTTATAAAACTTTATGCTTGATACTTGATTAGACTAAAAAATTGCTCTACCTATATATTAATTATGTTGTTATTATAATTTTAGAAAACCAGAAGTCTCGCATTTTGCTAAGAATAGTAAGTACTTACATAATAAATAACTACCACATTACCTGTGGCTTCATTCGTGTAATGTGTTATTATGACAGGTAGTGCATGTGATTCTAGATGAAAAATCCATTATGGATAGCATTTGCGTAAAATGCTTTCTTAGCGCTCACGCGTATTAATAAACCCCATGTAAATGAATCGGTCAATGATCTTAAACGCCAATTACAAAATTCTTTAGAAGTGTTTTGGCGTAGCAATAGCAATATAGCAATATTCATGACTGTTACCTATTTACATTATTACACCATGAATTTTATATTTTCAGTTTTTATCCGTATCAAGAGCTTTATGCATAAGCAAATGTAAGTGTCGGTGGAACTTTGGTCATTAGTGTAGGTGTAGGTACCATTTATCAAAGTGTAGTTGACGTCAAATTCATATTTAAGCATCTGTTTTATATATGGCGGGTGTATAAAGGTCGTTATTTGTGGTTTAGACTGGCTTGCTATAAATTGTTATATTGATATCCCTTAGGTAGTTAGGACAATTTTCGTGAAGAATTTGTGAAATTCACTAGGTACCATATGTCTTCTAATTTTATGCTCAAAATGCATGCAATTTAAATTTTTCTTCGTTGGTACCATATCGTAAATTTGGACAATGCTTTATTAGAACGTGGGTGAGCGATCGAAGAAATCTGCATAGCTAGCTGTCTAGGTAATCAAATTTCTTCGTTGTGAAAGTGGAAAAAGAGAGCTTTCCTCTTTTGACATCTAAAACAAATGTGCAGTGGACATTTGGAGTGACCTTTGATGCCTGCGATAGCTTAGTGGTTCAGGATACTTCCCCGGATTGGAGGATATGCAGGTTCAAATCCTGCTCGCAGTAGAGCTCTCGTTTTCCACTTACTTTCACAAATTACTTGTTCTTTAAAGTAGCTGAGCAAGTCAAGTGCAAAAATACAGATCAAAATATCCATAATGAGTCAGCGGGTAGTAATCTCAACTGAGTTGATAGAGATAGGTAGGTATACCTATATAAATCCATAGCAATCAATAATTTATACGTAAACGTTACTTAATCCGAGTCTAATCTAAGATTCAATAATCTAAGATATATATATTAATATTCGGTTGAATTATGGGATAAAGCAAACGTTTATTTGCGGCTTAGTTAGTCTGCGGCATGCCTGTTAAGGTATTAGTTAGTGTTTTATATAACATTATAGCAACGTTTTTAGCTTAAAGAACCTTATAGCACTTTTCAAAAATACCGCTGGCAAATCAGAATGAATGGGTAGTACAAAATATATTTAAAAAAAATCTTTAGAAACATTCCAGTATTTTTTACGTGTGACATTGAAAAGAGATAGAAACGCTTTCATACATTTTAGCGACATTGGTCCTTCATAAAGTACTGTACTAAATTCGCATAGTTTTAAGACACGTTTGTGTGTGTATAACAGACAGACAAATCAACCTTGTCTGTGGTATATCACTTACATCCTTAATTTTTTTAAGTAAAGTATATTTTGCAACTTACAAATTTTTGCTATTGTGTTTATGCTGAGTGTTGCATGAAATATTATACCTTGTTCATTATTTTTGTATAGACAGGCACTAGCGGGCCTGTCAAACATTGGCGTTTCGTTTCGAATAATTAAATTATTTCGATTGCTCATTACATTTTTAATAAGTTATATATGGATTAGAATAAATTGAAAAAAATCTGTAACCCTATCGCATCACCACCTACTGAGTCCAATTATGTATCTAAAGCATTCAAGCACAACAATTTTCATAAATATCGTTCCAACCGTTAGGGAGGAATACACGCGAAAAAAAGAATTATATATATTATGTATATAAAGATATACTCGTAGTATATCCCAAGTCCGTTGAGGGCGACCTAGTAAACTATCTTCAAATGGTCCAGAAAGAAATAAAATTATATTTCTTATGTTTCGACACTTGCACTCATTACGATTTTGGGATATTGAGGCTAGGTTATATTAATTTGCAGAAACATATTTGAAACTAGCTTTTACTCGCGCCCTTATCTGCGTAGGCTTCATAATTCAGAGCCGTTTAGACGTATCCTACAGGAATACTTTTAGCAGACGTTTAAACGGCTCTGTATTGGGTATCAAATTTATTGAAGTAAAGAAAAATTAAGTGTATATCTTGGCCACCGAGGCAGTCATTTAATTAATATCTATTTAATGTTTTAGTAGAAAATTAAATGTTTTTAAAGCAAGTCCTAAATATTATCTCCATAAAATAAGATTATAGATAAAATAAACAAAATCTTTTAATATTTAGATATTTTTATATATATTTTTAGTATTTGACATGCTTAGCAACATACATTAAACACAAAGTGAAAAATGTGAAATCGAAAATAACAGTCACGAGCAGGATTCGAACCTGCATCTCCTGGATACCGTCCAGATGCTTTACCAATTCAGCAATCGTTACCCTTGCTCCCGACTGCTAATTTCGATAACACATTCATACTTAACGTCTTTGGGTGACGCCTGCACCATCTGTCGGAAGTATTTTCATACATTATACCGGCCAGGTAAACTTAATTTTACAATTAAGATTTTACCTAATAATGACGCAAACCCTATAAATATTTAGATATTTTTATATATATTTTTAGCATTTGACATGCTTAGCAACATACATTAAACACAAAGTGAAAAATGTGAAATCGAAAATAACTGTCACGAGCAGGATTCGACCCTGACTCTCAATTTTGAATTGGCAAAGCATCTGGACGGTATCCAGGAGATGCAGGTTCGAATCCTGCTCGTGACTGTTATTTTCGATTTCACATTTTTCAATTTGTGTTTAAAATCTTTTAACCTAATTATAAATACAATAATAATATTTACAAATTAACGAGCTAATTCTAGGTATCGAAGAATTCCTCCATGTCACCGTTATTGGGTAACGTGCCCAGAAGGCTGGCAGCATTGCTACGGTGTATAGCAATGCTTATTCTTTCTACAAATTACAGGCCAGCCTTCTGCTCATGCAAAAAGACGACTAGTTTTCTTGCTATTTCGCCATAAAATATAGCGAAAGTGCACTAGGACCCTATCACCCAAGCGCCTCAACACCAAACGGCTCAAAAACGTATGATATTTGTGCCGTTTGAGTGTCTCTGCTATTTAATTAATTAATAAAACTATTTGTCTATACTATTATAAAGCTGTAACATAGCTATGTCAGTACATTTAAGATATTTGAGAAAAAATTACTGTAATAAGCTATACCTATACCTATGCGTGTCTAAACACAAAAAAGATTTTTTGTCTGTTTATCTGTTTGCCTGTTTGTTTATTCGCGCATCACACAAAAACTACTGAACGGATTTTGATGCAACTTTTTAACTGGTATGCATTTTATCCCGCTACATTTCATCGGGAACCTGAGATATAAGCTAAAAACCAGCTTTCGGCTGCGGCGGAGCCGCGGGCAAAAAATAGTATTATAATAAAATTATTTGTCCTAAATTCACGTCGAATAAAACTATAATATTTATATTATTGTCTGATTTATAGACACCTTTAAATCCTTACCTTTAAATGCTAAGTAAATGTATTTACGCTAAAATGTTATACGAATTGTATTAAGTGTTTGTAAAGCAAGCTTTTGAATATTTATGGAACGAATTCTGCATGTCTATCGTCGGGACTCATTTCCATGATATTTTGACATGACAGATGATTGCTGTGTGCGTGTTTCAAGAAGATTACGGGAAACACGTACACGTGTACCGTCTGAATAGCAATTTTATTAAAATTGAAAGAAAATAAAATGATAAACGATGACAGCGAATGTATAAGCATGACTGTGTAATATTTTTACAACAAACAGCCATTTAATAAAAACTTGTTGTTAATAGTGCATCAACGTACAGTCGTTGTGGTTTCATTATTAGCCCTTTTTTGTTAAGGCGGGAAAAATGTATCTAACCGCACACCCTGTCGTTCGGGGCAATGAAAAGGGTAGTGTGGGGCCCTCAACCACTAAATTAATCCACCGTCGTCTCTCTAACTGTATTGGCAGACCACTAGAACTATGTGACATAACTTTAGCGGTCCGCCGCCGGCGACTTAGCCTTTCGGGTACCCTCTACTGAGCGACCGGAGCATCGCACCTTCGCGGGAGGCATATATGTTGCGGGTGATGGATGTTCCCCGGCCCATCTACCCGCAGCCTCAACTAGGGCATCATGAGGCGCAGGTATTCACGCCTGCACCACCTCAGTCACTGGCGGTGGTGCGGGTCAGCGGAAGAATCGGCCTTTCTGGCCTTTATTATTTAACCCTGTTTATATATGTACACGTATATTTTCAATGATTAAGCTCCTAGGTACATAATTCATCGATAAAGAAATATAATAACATCACTATCTTGGCAATAAATTTTATAAACCATAAAATTAGATAGGTAGGTACCTACCTAATGACTACTATTTTCGATGGCTTAATTTATAAATTACCAAATCTAAATACCTAAATAAAAAGATGGAGGTCTACCGTTGGCCGCACATCACGGAAAAACTACTGAATATATTTAAATTTTCTAAGTTTTATTGCTTAGACAAGTCTGGGGCAAGCCCTTATTTAATAAAAATATTACGATATTTTCAATATAAAGTTATTAAAGTTAAGAAACAACAGTTTAAGAAACTGAGGTTGAGGTCAAAAGACGTTAATAAACCTTTTTTAGTTAATAAAATTTTTGAAGTGCTAGATAGAGTACGTGTCTGGGTGTAAAATATCGAGAGTTAACGCAGCCAACAACATCCATAACGGAAATTATTATTGAGCGCTACAACACCTTTCACAAACCACTTTATCTTCCCTCTCATTTTTTGGTGGTCTTATTTTATTTATTGACATTGATTTCTTTTCGTTCACTCCACTCGTAACTTTTGTCAATAATAGGTACCAAGCTACGCAATTAGAGTAGACTTGAATACATTTTGTACAATTTGTCAATTTTACATAAAAACCGCATTACCTTAAAAAATGAAATGTAATAAAAAGTGCAATAGACAGTCATATTGGTTATGCCCTTTACCTAACTTTTTATTTATTTATTTTTTGTTTAGGCAGGAAAAAATACCTAACCAAACACCCTGTCGTTCGGGGCAACAAATAGGGTAGTGTGGGGCCCTCACCCACTAAAGAAACCCGCCGTGTGCCATCTATCCGCTTGTGTCGACGGACTACTGGTACTGTGTTGGATTACTTCAGTGGTCCGCCGGCGGCTTACCCTTTCGGGTACTCATTCGCACACAGACCGTCGCACATTCGCGGGAGGCCTTGCAGGCATAGGTAGGTACCGTATAGTATCATATAGGTGATAGGTAAACGTATAGGTGCGGCCGGCCATGAAGCACACCGGTGTGTTTTAGTTGTAGCAGGAGATAGCCGTTAATTCTTTCATTTTATATTTTGTGAAATGAAATGGTGAGCAGTAGCTTGACAATACTCTCGGTATAGTTGAGTCTATGAGCGACGGCTACCATTTACCATCAGGTGGGCCGTGGCTCGGCTGCCACCATACGCAATAAAAAAAATATTTATTTTATTTCTAAGTTCCCACAGTATGGAATAGAATTCAAATTGCTCAGAGATTTAATACGAAACTACATGTTGGTTACACCTGGATGTCACGCGAACATTTACGAAGCTTGGAATCCTTGGATCGTGGCACCAAATAACATTGACAGGGCAAGACATCGGTCTGTACGCCTATAAATAAATCATGTGTACATTGTCATTACATTAATTCATATAGGTGTTTGTTTACTAATAATCAGCAATAAATTTGCGCGAATTTAGGCTTTACAATCTAGGTACACGTCACAATATGTATAACTGTTTGTGATTGTGATGAAGCAGTTGGATATGAGCTGTATTCGCATATCCTAGTGAATGCTATGAACACCCGCTTTATTACCCAGTAATCTATTACTCTTATTAGTAATTACTGATTCATTTTAAAATGAGTTAGAGTATTATGGTCTCGTGCGTTAATTGTGAATCAAAAAGTCAACAATGATCGAAGTTTGCAATAGCTCCAGGTATGTGCAGCTAACAACTGAAGTAATGGAGAGACGGCGAACGGCGGGTTTCTTTAGTGGGTGAGGGCCCCACACTACCCTGTTCGTTGCCCCGAAGGACGGGGTGTGCGGTTAGGAACATTTTTTCCCGCCTTAACAAAAAATAAAGGTCGCATAAAAATATAGATTTAGGATACTTTGCAATGGTTACCTGTGAGTGACTACGCGCTAACTTAGTTACTTGATTAATGTAGAACTCATTGAAATAATTAGCAATATGTTGTGGATGACAAATTAAATTATCATTTACAATTATAATTAAAGATATAATTGTAAATGATAAGTCATGTCTTGGTATCATACATTTATCATAATAATATTCCAGGTAGCCCTGCATTTATTTCTAGCATTGTATATATTTAGTTTATATTCCGAGATATTTGTGTTAATTTAATCATCTTTTTAAGTCTAGATGATAGTGTTGTAAATTGTGACTTGTTATATGTGTTTCTGTTTTTCCTATATTCCCACAGTAATTTTCTTTTTCACTTACAGCACAGTCTAATTCCCTTAATCCATTTAAGTCGCATATCCGTAGATACTTTTATCAACATTTTGGGGAAGCAGAGATCATAAAATAAACAAAATAATTCATAAACTATATTAAAAGCTATGTTAGGATCTTTATTGTGAAAAACCTCTGTGAAACTGAGTGACTTTTTTTTTAGAGAATTTATTTATTTTATCTACACTATAGTCCCGTTTTCAGTATACCAATGCTTCAAAGGACAACTACGTTTCACGGGGCATGTTAATAATTGAGATGTGTGATCTGATAACGCTAACTCACTCAACTTATCTCTTATATATTATAGATATAACAATGTATGGGCACTAAACTATTTCTGTGTGCGAGTGGCAAAGAAAAGCCAAGGAAGGATAATGTCATAATCACGTAGATTTGATGTAATTTCCGAAACTCCTATTCAACTTTATAAAGCGCAGGAAAATATCGACTGTAAAATTGTCAGAGACTTAGGTATAGTACCTTATGTCTGATTATAATTACCTTTATTACTTGCTTTGGAATTATTCATAAAAAATATAGAATTTTACGGGGTAATCTTAATAGTTCAGCACGTAGGTAAGCATTATTATCTATGGTCAACAGCTGCATGTATGATCTTACCTCAAAACCATCACACATCCTTCTTTTAGAGATACCTACACTACTTCTCTTTTTAGAGGTTTCACCTTCCAAGATAAATATAGTAAGTTTAAACACAACGGAGCTATCTAATTATATCAGGCGCTTTTTAGTTTGTGATAGACCAGGCGAGGTTGACTTCGAGTATTCAGAGTCATTCATGCTGCCTTATAATGTAGTATACCTGCCTATTATTGCCTTATCAACGATCATAACAATTTATACACATTCAATATATACACAAGTATTTGTTTCATTAACAATAACTGACAATTTATGCATAAGGCATTTCCATAATTTTATTATATTTATGACTATACATACTAATTTTGTTATTAAATATTTTTCACAACTGATTCTCTAAGGCTAAAATCTCTCGGCGGGCGACGGCACGGAGTCCTTACCTTCCGACTGGTGCAAGTGCTGTAGGGGCACAGTTGCTTGGGCAGCTACCTGCATATAGTCGCAAGGAGGAAGGCGACTCCGTGCTGTCATCGTTGCGGCTGCGACGAGGACACGGCGCGGCACACGCTCGAGTCGTGCCCAGCTTGGGCCGCTTGGGCTGAGCACCGCCGTGAACTTGTCGTGGCAATAAGTGGTCGACGGCTATCGGAGCGATGCTCAACAGCGACAGGAATTGGGCTGCGGTCGCCGCCTTCCGCGAGGAAGTCATCTCTAGAGAGCCCAAAAATCTCTTGAGATGAATTTCACCTATTCGACGTATGCAAAAATGATGCAATCAAATATAAATCAAATACAGTCTATGATACGCTGAAAGTCTTTCATAATAAAATAAAAAAAACAGTTATTTATCAAATAGAACACTGAATTTGTAATGTCAATTTATTTCACATTAGAGCGTTATTTTACGTGCCTGTGGTGTTTACTCATAACTGATTATTCATTTGTTACCTTCTCGTTTCCTTACCTTCGTAACATGTATTATATAGGTATAAGTATCATAGTAATAACTGTCAACAAAACTAATAAATAAATAAACTTAGAAAAGTCGAAGGTCTTGCGTAGTCACGATCTCATATTGAAGATCGAATAAGATATTATTTCTGTCATGGCAACTCCGGCACTTATCACTACGCATTATGTTTGACATTTAATGATGTCTTTAATAAATTATTGTCATCGCATAATATATTAATTTAAATACTTATTTAATATATAAATCAAATTATGATAATAACTGCTTCTGTGATGCAGCGGTAAAGGTAAGCGGTTTCGTAAAAAGAAAAATTCCAAGTAGCAGCCCGGAGTTTGGAAATGTGCCCGGTAGATGGCAATAGGTTCACCCCCTATTACGTGGGACTTAAACATAGCTGGCGAACCGGTTGTCTGGATCTAATACACCTCTGCCTACAACCCCTTCGGGGAATACAGGCGTGATGCTATGTTTCAAATCATGATTTACAACCTCAATCTAAGATTTAAATTAAGTTAGTGTCAAAGAAGTTATGAACTGTCAAAAACAATGTGGATATTTCATTAATATTCTGCTATGTCTGGTAAAATTTGTTATTAGTAGGCAGCGGACCTATCAATCTTTTGTTGTTGCTAAAGGTAGGTACTTAACAATAACAGCTTTGATGTAACGTAAAGAATAAATAAATAATTAAAAGATAGTGGCTAATTTCTCCTAATATTTGACCGTTTGTTTTGAATTGGGGAAAGCAACTATAATTATACGGTGCCCTGGCTGGCTCTAAATTTGCATCGCAGTAACCGAGCGGATATGTAATTTTAGTGCCTAATTCAGGCATTGAAAATCTACAAGCTTTCGGCCTTTTCGATCAGTAGTAATTGTGATCCTTTGGCAGCATGATGCATAAAACAACTTATTTCATAAAGTAATGATGCTTGTTTTTTTTTTCATAATTCGACCATTAAAATAGACATGTTTTTTTAAGAATATAGTAAGAGTTCTCTTTTTTTTAGCTACGTCGGAATAAAATTTACCTCACGCACTAATATACCCGCCATGGACGTCTTTTCGCCTGTATTGGTGGATCACTGGAACTGTGTTACTTTACTTCAGTAGTTCATCCTTCCATCCATCCATCCATCAGCCTTTCGAAGTCCACTGCTGGACATAGGCCTCCCCATAAGAACGCCATAACTTGTGTTTCGCTCATATGGGGGATAGTGCCGTAATCGCCACGCTTGGCAGGCGGGTTGACGATCGCAGTGGATGTTGTTAACACTCGAGGGAGTGCTGCTGCCCACTCCCCCGATATTCCCTTTGTCGGCTTTTACGACTCCCATGGGTGGAGAGGGGTGGGACAATTCTAAATTCATCAGTTCATCTTTACTATATAATATTATACATGCGAAAGTGATTGTTTGTCTTTTTTTTGCAAATATGGCAGACGAGCCACGGCCCTCCTGATGGTAAGTGGTAACCATCGCTCATGGACTCAACTATACCCAGAATATTGTCAAGCCGCTGCGCACCATTTCATTTCTCAGATATGAAATGAAAGAATAAACGGCTATCTTCCACAGCCAAATCACACTAACGTACTTCACGACCGGTCACACAGAAGACGGTGGTACCGATCCGTTCGGGGGTCAAGTAAGTACTCTCACTTGGTATCCAGCCCTACCACCAGTAGTGCAATGGGTGATAATTGCTTACTTCTCTTAGTCGCTTTGTGTCGTACCCGTGGGAAAGGATGGGGTGGTGACACTTGTATTCTTAGTCCGTCACCACACGGTAATTGTCTGTTGCGCTTTCACACCGTAACTAGGTACGAACCAACCAATCCTCATCAAAAGTATAGACTAGTTCTGCAAACAAACTGCTATGCAGCTTGGCAGAAGTCAACATTAATGTGTAACCTATTATCTTTGTTCTGTATAAATACATTTTGATTTTGATTGAGTTAACAGTGGTTATGAAATGAAAGCGTAACAAGCAAACAAACGCACTTTCGCATGAAATGACATAATAAATTATATGGTGGTTGTGTGTGTGCCTGCGCCTCCACTGCATCCAAAAGCCGGTTTTTAGGTTATATCTCAGGTACCAGATATAGTAGCGGAATAAAATGTATACCTGGTTTTAAGTCTAATCAAGAGCTATCAAATACAAAAATTGCATCAAAATCCGTTTAGTAGCTAAGTTACCTACCGAACAACAGACCTAAATCTAAAAAAAGAATGTTTTGTTTTCAGACACGCCCGCTATAGCCTAATACAGACAGTGTTTCACAAATATCTTAAACTAGCCTTTGCCCGCGGCTCCGCCGCAGCCAGAAGCTAGTTTTTAGCTTATATCTCAGGTTTCCGATATAGTAGCGGGACAAAATGTATACCAGTCGTTAAGTCTAATCGAGAGCTATCACACAGAAATAGCTGCATCAAAATCCGTTCAGTAGTTATTGCATGATGCACGAACAAATAAACAGTCAAACAGACAAAAAATCTAAAAAAAATAGTTTTGAGTTTAGACACGCCTATATAGCCTTACAGTGATTTTTTCTCAAATATCTTGAATGTACAGACATAGCCATGTTACAGCTTTATAATAGTATAGATGTATAGACAGCTCTGTTACAGCTTTATATTAGTATAGATGCGTAAGGATAATATTTTTGGCTGGATTAAGCAAACACTCGAAGTGTGAGCAAAGAGTTTACCTTGTTATTTCAGTGTACAACATTGTGTATTCCAATGCTGTGAACAGAATAAACAAACAATATTGTAACAATAACAAGTAAATAACCAAGTTGTTTTGTATTTACATATAACTAGCCTTTGCCAACGGTTTCGCCGCAGCCAAAAGCTAGTTTTTCTGTTATTTCTCAGGTTCCCGATATAGTAGCGGGATAAAATGTCTACCAGTTTTTAAGACAAATCAAGGCCTTTCAAATAAAGAAAGATGCATCAAAATCCATCTTGTAGTTCTTTTAAATAAATTCTAAAAAAAAATCTAGTTTAAATAATTTTCTAGTTTTTTGGGTTATATCTCAGGTTCCCGATATAGTAGCGGGATAAAATGTGTACCAGTTTTTAAGTCTAGTCAAGGCCTTTCAAATAAAAAAAGTTGTATGAAAATCCGTTCAGTAGTTTTTGTGTGATGCGCGAACAAACAAACAGATAAACAGACAACAATTCTAAAAAAAATTGTTTTGTGTCACGCCTATATGTAGCCTATTACAGTATTTTTTCTCAAATATCTTAAATGTACAGACACAGCTCTGTTACAGTTTTATAATAGTAGGTATAGATAGATAATAAATAGTGTTTATTTTCGGATTTAATATAATATATTGTTTTTTAAATTATTTTGAACAAGCTACATTTAGGTATAAGTTTAGCATAATCGTTCCCTATCAACAATCTTGTCTTTCTCGTATATTCACACTACTTTATTATTGAACAAGTTTCGATAAAATATGGAGGCAGATTTCATTCGAAGAGAGTAAGTAGGTTTTGTAAAATCTTCAGGAGTTGAAAATGAAGATAATTTACATGATGATAATACACATGAGCAATTGACGCAATTGCCAGATTGGCAAAGCATCTGGGACAGTATTCCACGAGATGCAGGATCAAATCCTGCTTGTGACTGTTATTTTCCATTTCACGTTTTCGCACTTTGTGTCAAACTCTTGATTTACAGAAAATTCATAGGAACACATAATAAATGACGTGTGCTAGCGTTTTTTCAATACAATCTTTCAAAGAGGGAAAATGGAATGAATTCGCTGGTGACAGCTAATTTAATTGAAATGTATTATAGCGTTTACTGTTTCTTTTAGCAAATAAGCAAATTTTGTTAATCTTAATAGTATTGTAAACAGAGTAGCTATTGCCATTAACGTCACCTATTTCAATTTCAGTATTTTCTATTATGGTATTTTGATATTGTAAGGTTAATCATTTTGTCCGTGTGGTGACGGACTAAGAATGCAAGTGTCACTCTTTCACGTGACATTCTTTCACGCGGATATCGTACAAGGCGGCTAAGGGAAGTAAGCAATTATAACCCTATGCATTACTGGTGGTAGGGCTGGGTTCCAAGTTGGAGTACTCACTTGGTATCGGACCCGAGTGGGTTGGTACCACCATCTCCCGTATGGCCGGCCATGACCCACATCGGTGTGTTTTGGCTGTAGCAGGAGATAGCCGTTTATTGTTTCATTTCATATCGGTGAAATGAAATGGTGAGCAGCGGCTTGACAATAGTCTCGGTATAGTTGAGTCCTTGAGCGACGGTGACCATTTACCATCAGACGGGCCGTGCTAGCTCTGTTACAGCGGCGAGTGCATCCGCAATAACAACGTGAAAAAATTAAAGCGATTGCAATCGCCATAAGCGGCCGGATTCCGCAGCAAAGCCTTTCATCAGAAAACCTGGCAAGAAACTCATGGGCCATTTTTTAAAATTGCGTATTTATTTGAAATTCTGAAACCAAGACGACATACTCACATAAACCAATTTTGAAAATTAATGAATGAGGAACAGCTCAACCCCCAAGTTTTATCCTCAAGGAAATCCGAAACTGTGTAATAACCTTTATTGCAAAACAAATTTTTATGGCTTTCTTAAACTTATTTAATGACATGTTTCGGACATTTTCAGGAATTTTATTATAGAAGCATATACATTGCCCCATGAACATCTTGTAAAGTAAAACACACAGAGTACTGCTTTATTGTACTTATGTAAATATTTTATGCTATAAGATCGGTAAGCTAGCATACTGACTACCTGATGGTAAGCAAGCACCCTAAGGTATATATTCTGTTGATACTCTAGCAACATGCCGCCATCTTTACAGATATGAGGTGTAGAGGAAATTGTGGAAATGATTTGCGATTTTATATTACGGTGCTCTCATTCACTGAGCGTAACTCAACAGTAAGAACGCACTATTACTTTACGATACAGTTTGGTGGGAGACTAACTATTCCGCGGTGGATCTAGCTCATTTATAAAAGGGGTAATATGTTTTTTAAAAAACGCCACCCCGCTCTAAGGAATAATCCCTGTATTGCGGGGGCTTTTATAGACATACTATTTCACGTTTACAAAGTACAACCTGACTCAGAACAACCATATGTTGATAACACTGTGTGGGAATCGAACCCACATCACTCGGGCGGGAGACCGGTATCTAAATCACTCCGCCATCTGTGCACTCAATATTCCAGTATACATGCTAGGATCAGATCGAACACTACAGATATACTTTTATGTATGAGTTGCTCCTAGATAGTTTAAAGTCCAAGATAAATTAATCCTGACAGACGATTGAAACCTGTACTGTACTGTCAGCTCAATAGTTAATCATCACTAAAAACATGTCATGTCATCATGTTTATGTACCGATTAAAAGTAAAGCGTTTAGAAGTGGTAGAGACTTACTTATACCAGCATGAATGGGCCGGCTCCATCGAGGAAGTACCACCCTCTCACAAAAGATCAGCGTGAACCAACAGTAGTGGTACCTACCGTTGTGTTTCGTATGGTGAGTGAGAGTGCTGGAGGCTCCAACCCCCTCCCTATCCTCTCCTTAGTATTTTTTTTATTTTTTATTTATTGCGTGTAGTGGCAGACGAGCCACGGTCTATCTGATGGTAAATGGTAACCGTCGCCCATGGACTCGACTATACCGAGAGTATTGTCAAGCCGCTGCTCACCAATTCATTTCACAGATATGAAATGAAATATAAACGGCTATCTCGTGCTACAGCCAAAACGCAACGATGTGCTTCATGGCCGGTCACACGGGAGATGGTGATACCAACCCGCTCGGGCCTGATACCAAGTGAGTACTCCCCCTTGGTACCCAGCCCTACAGCCAGTCATGCAATGGATGATAATTGCTTACTTCCCTTAGTCGCCTCATACGACACCCGTGGGAAAAAATGGGGTGGTGACACTTGTATTCTTAGTCCGTCACCACACGGACATCCTATCTATCCTTTCCTTAATACCTACTTCCTATCCACCTCCTATCCCTTTCCTTGAAGATGATGTCGCACGAGTGATACCTCTGGTGTTGCTAGCGTCTATAGGCTACGGTAACCGTGTCCCATTAGGTGGACCGTATGCTTGTTTGCCACCCATATAGTATACAAAAAAGCCCATCTGATATAAATGTTATTGTTTTTGCAACATCTTTTTCTGTCCTCCTATTGGGGTGTCCTCTAATGGTGAGAGGGATTAGGCCACAGTCCATCACGCTGGCCTTGTGCGGGTTAGCACACTTCACAAGTTATCAAGAAAATCTCTCAGTACAGTATAGGTATCAATACAGTATCCAAAATATCAGTCTCAAATCTGAAATAGCATAAAAGTGTTCTAAGACAGTTATTGAACAAATGTTGTCACAGGTGAACATTCCATTAGTAACATAGCATAGAACTAATTGTAAATATAGTCATCAAATGTCTAAATACTGTTTTCTAGGGCAAGTGTTTAGATCTAAAGATAAGCTGGCAACGAGCATTGCTTTCGACAAATTATCTATCAGATTAAATATATCTTTCTGCGCTATTTATGAGTACTAAAATATTTTCGTAAGTGTCAGTCGTATTGCAGGTCACAAAATATAATTATGTTAGAACTGTTTTAAGCAGCGCAAGGGTGACTTCCATATTTTCAAGATTGAAAAGTGACTTAAGCTTTTCTAAAAGTTTCCTAACGCCATACTTCATTGCATGAAAATATTAGTTTTATATTTTCTAAATTTGACTTAAAGCTAATAATTTCTTTCTCTGATACATAAGTAATTATATTGTGTACATGATTATATAGATACGATAATATAAATAAACTAGCATTTTAGGTAAAGAAAAATAAAGATAGTTTTTAGGTTATATCTCGGGTTCCGAACATACTTAAAAATATATATATGCATAAAATATATGCCTATTTATATTTTTAAGTCAAATCAATAGCTATTCAACAAAAAAGTACACCATAGCCTATAGCCGCTAGCAACACCAGAGGCACCACTTGCACATCACCAACTTCTAGAAAAGGGATAAGCGGTGGAGAGAAAAGATAATACCTAAGAAAAGTAAAGTAGTAAATTTATTGTTTACTTTGATCTGTATTTTAGCACTTTACATGCTCAGGTATTTTGAAGAACACAAATTATTTGTGAAAGTGGAAAAAGAGAGCTTTACTGCGAGCGGGATTCGAACCGGCTTCCCTTCCAATCAGGGGAAGTACTCTAGACCGCGAAGACATCGCATTCACCAACGCTGACTCCCGATCTCCAGTTCACTATTGCTTGTTGATTTTCTTTCAGATGGTGGTACTTCCCCCATTGAGCTGGCACATTCATGCTGGGGTAGGCTCTACCACCAGAAGATCACGACCAGAAGATTATGTTTACAAAAACTCCCTATATATTACGCAATTATAAAAATATGACAATAATTAAGTCTTACCATTAAATCTACTTAAAATAATGTTAATACAATTATTACCATTGCAAGGAGAGTAAAACTAAGGGATATTAAATCACAGTTTTAGAATATTTAATAAAATTATTTATTGTATATAAATATCTTAGAAATTATTGTATGGAGATGTTCGAGGTTCACATTAAATAAAGTATTTAGGTAATACATGGTTGAATATTAATTAAGTGCTTAAACTTAAGCATCACAATATTCAGCATGAGAAAGTCTTTAGATGGTAGTCAGTCGCTTAATCATCGCCTCCTGTCATAACTTCCATGAATTCTGTAAGTAAATATAAAAGAAAAGTAGTAATTATTACAAAGGTATCTCAAATTCTTTTTTAATATCACCTGTGGTATAATTATTATATAATTATACTACTACTACTAATTATCATCACGCCATTTCCCTTGTGGGGTACTGCGCTAATAGGACCGCATCGTCAGCATATAGCAGTGAGCTAACCACAGTCGCCCATCTGAACTCCCACATTCATTTCCTTCATCCTTTGGAGACATTTATCTACTTACTTACTTACTTATCAACACGCCATTTCCCTTGCGGGGTAGGCAGAGAGAACAGAGAGCCAAGAGGCTCTATTCTTGCATACATCTCTCGCTTCCTCAACATTCATAACTCTCTTCATACACGCTCGCCGGTTTCGGAGACTCCTGACTCCACCTTCCTTCAATACATGACCGATTTGGTCTAGGTAGGTGAGTCACGGTCTCCCCCTGTACCTACATCCTTCCACTTTCGCATTGTATATCTTCTTTACCAGTAGCTCGGCCGACATTCTTTCCACATGACATTTATCTAGATATATGATAAACAGTCTGGCTGATAGAACGTAGCCCTGTTTAACGCCGATATTTACATTAAAGCAGGGCGACCTTCCATCCTCCAGCGACACACAAGCTCTGCAGTCCATTAGTTGGACTGCACCGCTTGTGCAGCAGTCTATCATTAATACCATACTCTGGCAAAATGCCCCGAATTTCCTTTCGTACAACTGTGTCAAAAGCTTTCTCCAAATCCACATACCTGCAGAAAACCCTCTGGTCTACATCCAGATGCTTTTCCACAATGTCGCGCAAAGAAAACACTTGATCCAAGCATCCCCTTCCACACCTGAAACCTCCACAGAGGTTCATCAGACACCATTATTATTATATAGTTAAAGAATTCACTTTGTATTTAGATACACTTTGTGTTTAATTCACTTTGTGTTTAATGAATTCACATATACGTACATAAAATACGTGGATAAATACATTTTTATTTATGGTATATCGATACTATTATACCCAATAAGGTTATCCTTATTGAACAAAGTGATGACACTAGACGTACCCAGCCTACACAGAATTTGATTTGGCCAAAATATTATTACAACTACCATTCTCAAAATAGATTCCAGCAACAGATAACATAGATCATATATATACGCCGCAATTAGAAATGTAAGAATACATTTCAACGACGTCACATGTTATCATTAATTAACGCTAAATATTAATATTATCATTTCACTTCTAAGATTTAGATTATTCATTGAAGTGACGTGTTGATGTCGAGTATTGATACGGTAAATGAATCGGGTTTGCGCCACTTGGCAGCAGTGCATCCAACGTCCACAATATTTCTCTTCAAAGATAAATAATTCGGAGCAATAGCTTATCAGATATAAGAAAATATATAAGTATTGGTTTTGCACGTAGTCGAGTGAAGCTATTCAGGTGTTAAGGAGACTTAACAACATAAATTAAAAAGAGGCTGGTGCCTACCGTCGAAGTCAACAGTTCCTGAGCCATCGGAGTCGATTTCCTCAATCATCATGTCCAGTTCTTCGGCACTGATTTTGTCATCCAACTCTCTTAGGATTTCTCTCAAAACACCCGTCGTGATGTAACCGTTACCTGTAAAACATAATGATGAATAAATTAGCCAAGTGGTGGAACTAAGGATTGCAAAGACAGTGTTACTATATCATTTTGCTATATTTGATACTTTTTGAAATATACATGAACATCACATTATGAAATAAACTTGCTTTTACAGTACATAGCGTTTGCTTGGTTTTCTACTATCCCCTTCGATCAACAATACCAACTTATTGATCGAAGACTATCCCGATGTTTCTAATACTTTACAGCATTTACGGTCACGAGTGGACTAGTGTGTTTTATCTCACAAAAGTTGTTTTGAGTTCAATCACCATGATCAAGGTCAAGACATCGAAAAGCCCTCTACTCTGACTTAATAATATGGCCTTATTTATTTCCTTAGTAAAAATATTTTATAAATTGCTTGCCTAAATAAGTGTATTTTTCTACATATATTCTATTTGAGTGTTGTTCACATTAATAGATCTCCTTCATTGAGTTATTACTACCTATACATCAATGGTCTCCTTAGAGAATTAGACATGATTTTGTTTCTTTCAGCGTTTAATAACAAATTGACTTTTTGGCTGACTGTATGAAGTTCACAAAAAATTTCCAGCTGGAAAATTATGATATCGTCAGCAAACCGCAGGCTGCTTGTCTGTATATTTTATTATTGTTGTCATTTTTTATTATAATTTTAACATCATTGAAACGAATATAGGTACATGTTACTTTAGCTATTACGAAATTATAACAAAGCTTACAAAGCTATGTCTGTATATTTAAGACCATATCTATTTGAACACACCCCATTGTTTAGAAATTCATTTCTGTTTGTCTGTTTGTTCATTCGCACGTCACACAAAAGCTACCGAACAGATTTAATTGTAATGAGCCTTTTTTGTTTGATAGCTCTAGGTTAGACTTATACGTTAGCAAAAACTACATAGGTAGGAACATATCGGCGTACTTAAAAATATATTGAATATCTCTAGGCAAAAACATTTTTACGCCGAGCAAAAGTAATAAGTAATTTATTGTAATTTCGAGTTTCTTCCAATACCGTGCATTGGTTTTCGCAAACTGATTTATTGAGTTCCACAGCGAAATTCCATTTCTATAGCATTCATTTTAAATTAACTGCTATCTGGGGCTCGTCTGTATCGTGTAAACGCTGACCTCTTTCAATATTGCATGATTATGAGAACCGTTAACACGTACTTGTATATAGGTAAGTATTCGGTTATATTTAATTTGATATTGTCATGAATAACTACATACACATAAAAAGTAAGTAGGTACGTACACATCAAACGACCTATACTTTGATACACATTTATAGTTTTTATTATTCAATAATTATCTATATTAATTGCATTAACAGGGACCCCCACGCCGTGGCTTTGTGTTGATGTCCCCCAGGACCAGGACGTGCCAGTCACCGTAATGAGGGCTCCAGGCTGTTGAGGGTTTCCTTCAATCAACAACGTTAATGAATAGGGACCGGGTATGGTTGTCTCCTTGTCTCACGGGTTGGTTATCACAACGGCCATAAACGAAAACTAAACAATCGAATTTGTTCGGTGATCGGTGTCAAGCGATCGCAATAGCAATTTAGCAATATCTCATCAACCACCTCGCCCCAGAATGCCGTGACGGAGACAAATGTGTTTGTTGCTTATATACGATGAAAGTATTTTTTCTACGCCCGCCTGTGTGGAGTATCGTAGGTATATACGTCATTTTTATATAGGGAGTGTTATTACTTTTCATATATTAATGATGTTAAATAGGTATCGATATATTATTTGTTATTCGGGGCAGCTTGTCTCACATTGTGACAACCTTTTACGTGTGTGGTAAAACATTGTTTATTTGTGTCACTTCTTCATACTGTCATTTTAGGGACTCATTATTTATGAACGTTTACTATTAATATAGATTGAATATAGATTTAGTCATAAAATGTCACGGAATCAAAAATTAAAGTTTTCTTAGACAATTCTGGTAGATCAAGCCGTTGACTTGCTACCAGAATTGATGCTGTATGCTGCAAGAAAAGTGAAAAACCATAGTAAATCTATAAGGTCTATCAAGATTTCTGAGCACTGCAACACGAACTTATCAACACCATTTAACGTACGTGGCTAGAAATCACACTTCTTTGAAATAAATCTGTAATTGACGAACAGAATTTATTTTTATAGGTAATATAACAAAATCATGCATCTTTTGATCTATATTTTTTAGCATTTGACATGCTCCGCCACTTTTTAAAGTATAAATTATTTGAGAATAAGGAAAAAGAGATTTTTTTTTTTTTTATTTTATTTATATTTTAATTGCAAAATTAAACTTACTATATCGGTTTAATGCATGTAAATGCTTCCGATAGATGGCGCTGGTCGTAAAGACAAATGTAATAAGGAGATTGGGATGGTCGAAGTACCTGTACTATAGCTCAGTGGCTTAGAGCACTTCCCCGTATTGGAAAAGACGCGGGTTCGTTTCCCGCTAGTACAAAAAATCTCTTTTTCCTTATTCTCAAATAATTTATACTTTAAAATCATGCATCATTCGTGTAGGTATGTATAAATATTCTTGTTGAATTGGGATCATTGACATAAGGAAACTTGCAAAATAAAAAATATGTGACTTCCAACCCCGGTTTCCTCCTCGGCTGAATAAAAACTTATTGACACTGATGAGAGAATGACTAAGCATAATTAATGGATAATACGTCGTTTGGTCGTTCAAGAGTAGATAGAGAATTAAGTAACTAAATCTTATATTTCATTATATTATCTAGGTATGTGTTAGCTATGAAAATACTGATGTTTGAAATTTAAATCGCTTTTGTAGATTTGAATAAGTTGTGAATTTTACTAAAACATAAGTATTGTGGCGGAAGTACGGACTTCCTAAATATGTAAATTAATATAAATAACAAAGCCGTTGTAGCATAATTTTTAATAACGAAAATCATGACGAAAATTCATTAATCCATCCATCAGCCTTTCGACGTCCACTGCTGGACATAGGCCTCCCCAAATTGGGGGTATAGCGCCGTAATCGCCACGCTTGGCAGGCGGGTTGGCGATCGCAGTGGATGTTGTTAATACTCGAGGGAGTGTTGTTGCCCACTCCTCCGGTATTCCCTCAGTCGGCTCTTACGACTCCCGTGGGTAGAGAGGGGTAGGACAATTCTAAAGCCAGCCCCACACGGCTATAAGATAGGTGACCAAAAAGTGACACCTAATTTGTGGACACCTAGTCTCGTCGGTGTATTGCAAGGCACTGTAAGCCGTAGGTCCTGGTAGCCAAATAACACCCTGACAGTCGTTACAGGTAGTCAGAGTCCTGAATTTAAATCTGGCTTCAGTTTTCTAAGGTCACCGGTTGTCCCCTTAATAAGTCATGGAGGCCAGATACGGAGTCGTTCCGTACTGGTGGTCAACAAAAGCGAACAGATCAGTAGCCTCCAACCAAGTTTGTAATAAGGATAGGGAGATTAACCTTAGTCATTCACCTCAGGGGGGTATACTAGGTAAGGTGTAAACGTACCTTCTTTATCGTATAACCGGAATGCTTCTTTAAGTTCTTGTTGCATGGCTTCGGCATCTTCTTCAACCATAAACCTGGATGCTAAAGTTACGAATTCTTCAAACTCGAGCTCACCAGATCCTGCAAGTTTTTAGTAATTTTGGTTAGAACCTCGGCATTGACCAGAACACAGAGTGCGAACATGTGAAATCAAAAATAATAGTCACGACCAGAATTTGAATCCGCGTCTCTTGAAATATCGTTCCAGATGCTTTGCCAATACAGCCACTTAATTATGTAGCTGACCATTTTATGAAACCTAACCTAACAGAACCTACATAACCATTTCATAAAATGGCTGACCACAACTTGTATCAATAAATGTAATCCTCGTTCTCAATTTTCCTGAATTCAATATTGTAGTAGCTAGATAAAAATTATATAGGTTTCGTTATGACGCTCAAGTTGTGAAGAATGAATGTTTACTTAGTCACTTATTTTCAGAACACTTCAAACACGGCAATAATTTTCCAAGAATCACAACCAACTGAAGTATTCTCTGCCGAAATAAAAGCGATCCATCCTGTTGCTTATAAATCATCCATACGAAACGAGTTTTGTTTGAAATGCTCATTTTTGTTCTGTAAGCGTTGAACTTTGAACAAAGAATGTTATTTATCAAGAACTGAGGTAGAAAATTAGAAGTTTTTCAACTTATAATTTAATTTTACATTTTAAAAACTCTAAACAGGAGCGGTTTGCTAAGTAGGTACTTATGTAGGTACTTAGTCTATAGAAATAAAAAGACGAATATGTATATCATGAAGACAGGAATTTCGAGGCAAAAAGTGTAATATTAAATTTAATATGGCTTAAAAAACAGTTAAGTACCTATATTTTTTATTTTGAAAATATATAAAAAATAACTTAGTTTATTAATTAATAATCGAGAAGTTTAGAAAACTAAAAAAAAGTTACAATTATATCTGAAAACAAATATATTATCGAGAATTAATCAATTAAAAATGTCAAAATGCGAAAACCAAATCAATCGTTTTGCAAAAATACAAATCAGATATTGCATATTTAACATAAGTAATCATGAAATCGATTAATTAATAAACCATTACAAATAGATAATATATTTTTAATCTGTGTCGCCAGTATGACAGATTCTATTTTCACAAATTCTATCTGTCGTTCTGATGAGCCATGCCATTGAGTTATACAACATTTGATGAGCCGTGCTGTGCGTGATAATAATAACTATGTGATTGCTATAGGGTTATATACAGCTATTATAGTAGTATCAAAATGGACCCGTAGTAAAATCTTTTATAGCAAAGGTCTCAGAAAGCCAAGTAACCCCAAAATCGAAAACGTGATTTAGTCAATATGAAGATATTCATTGGAATTTTTTTTTTCTTTATATATCATGAATGTATACAAGCGTATCCATCTCGTTTCTTGAGGTAACTTTTTAGGTACATATACCTAATAAAAGTATTATAAAATTACTAGCCTTTGCCTGCGGCTAAGACGCAGTCAAAAACTAGTTTTTAGGTTACATTTCAGGTTCGCGATATAGTAGCGGGTTAAAATGTATACTACTTTTTAAGTCTAATCGAGGGCTATCAAATAAAAAAAGTTGCGTCAAAATCCGTTCAGTAGTTTTTGCGTGATGCGCGAACAAACAAACAGACAAAAATGTAAACAAACAGACAAAAAAATTAAAAAAGATCGCTTTGTGTTTGGACGCCTATTTAGCCTATAATAGTCATTATTTCTTAAATATCTTAAATGTACAGACATAGCTATGTTACAGCTTTATAATAGTAGAAGTAAAATTAAAAAAAAAAAGTTCCCGATTTATCTAAATGATTGATGATGATGATGATGATGTCTGAGAGGAATTGTTGGAGTTAGATCTACTCCAGCCTCTACCTATGTGAAAACTGCGGTATGTCTCAAATTGCTGTATTTAGGCAACGCACTTAAATATTACGCGCGTTGCTTGATTTTCAAATTAATCCTAACATGAAACATATTATCATGCGTTTGTAATTTCAGTTTAAGTTCACGTTTAACACCGTCTTTGTCATTGATTGAGTGACACATTCAACTTTCGTACAACTATACAAATGAATAAATATCTGTTTGTAATATCTAAATAATAGCTTTTTACTAAATTCCTAGGACGTATATGTTACCTATATCAAAATGCAAATTTTTAAGTTTTTGTCTGTTTGTTCATTTGTTCTGGCTAATCTCCGGAATGGACTAAGTTAAGAATAACTTAGGCTTTTATTTTGGAATGATAATTAGGCCTCGCACAATAACAGCAAATAACTTAATTCCACGAAAACGAAGTCGTGAGTTAGAGCTAGTTTAAAAATAAATGACAATACTTATTATTCTTGATAATTGAAAAAATAACGCAATCGGAAATGATTATGTGCAATAATCATTTATTGAAAAAATTATTCTGTAAATAAAATTAAGATTCAAAACATTGGAAAATACTTATGAGTTTGCATACTGCCTCTCTAAAAGTTACTTAGTTACATGTCCTTTACAATTATAATTCCTGCCGTTCTTAATGGATTAAGTCAAATGATTTCTTATTCATTGATTCAGATTAACATCATTAAGGAACAAGTTAAGTTTATAAAACATTAACACAATATTATTCAACATTTTTGTTATTTGGATTCAAATAACTGTAATATACAAATACGTATAACGTGTAATACGTTTTTCAATATGAATAGTATACATTTACGGCGACTAATTAATTTTACTTCACTTTTTAATATAGTTTACCTAATAATATTATTAGCAAATTATTGTCAACATTAAAATGACAAAGATACGAGGAGATTTCTATACCACGATATTAAATCCTAATTGTAGGTAATCAATTTTCTTCCTATATCCATTGATATTATAGAGAGTATATTATATATATCATAATTATGTATAAGTACAAAAAATAAATTTTAGAATAATAATCTATTATTATATATATATATATAATGTAGTTATAAATGCTTCAAAATACATGTGATTTATTTATACTAACCATCGACATCAACCTCATCGATGATTTCTTTGAGCGTGTCATCACCAACCTGATGACCCAACATGCCGAGAATCGTTCCCACCATGACTGTGCCAATGCATCCCTTCTTCTCCTGATCAAAAGCTTCGAAGGCTTTCTTCAAGACTGTTAACATAGAACCAAAACTTGTAGACAACGATCGACGATAAAATAATCTCTAACGTGAATTTTTAACATGCAAAATTTTCAATTTAAAGTCTTCCTCGTTTAGTTAACGACATTACTAGAATGGCTAACGGTAATATCTTTAAATGTTATTTAAAATAATATTAACGACCACTCGACAACGGTCTTTCATTTAGCAAAATAATTATTTTGACCGTGAACAAATTATTTACTTATAATTAAATTAAACTAAAACATAAATAAAATATACTTACTGGCAATCTGATCCTTATTAAGTTCTTCCTATAAACACCAAAAGTAAAACAAAAATATATTAATTTGAAATACACAATGAAATATTCAATATTTTTTTAAAAAAGAAACACAAGTACACATCTCTACACCACATTCATATGAAAACCGCTCACCATTTTGCACTATTATCGCGGCGGGTTTGTATGTTTAAAAGAATAGTATGATGGCATAGGCTAGAGTGAACCACATTAGTAAGAACACTAGCCCTTTTATCTGAGTGGATTGTGCGACTAGACAGAGGCGAGCGAATATATCACCCAGGTTGGTTCGCTTGATGACTTGCTTTTCTAATTCGTATCTCAGTACGGGAGTCACTCACAATTGGCTTCGCAAAATGCTTTTATCTATAGCCTTTAAGGTCATCGTATATTAGAGCACTTGTCGGATGTCCACTGTACGGATGTGCATACACAATGCCAAGTGCGTAATTTACTGTATCACTAGATCGATTCTGGCTTGATGTTAATTACTGTTTCAATAAAATATTATGGTGATTTGGATGATTGCCACGCCTTATGTAGAATATTTTAAACAATAGTAATAAAAATTATAGTATAACTAATTAAATTTTTGTACGTCATCCACGTAACATAATATAACAGTATTTTGAAGCTTAAGACTGCATAGATATCGGAATGGTTTAGATACCGACTTGACTGCTGAGTGTTGGTTCGATTCCCATACAGGACAACACTTTGTATGATTCATAAATGGCTGTGCTGAGTCCGTTTGTGCTCTGTATCCGTTAGATGAAGTATACCTCTGAGAAGAAACTTTACAATACCGTACTTTGCTACAAATAATTAAAAAGAAAAAATAACTGTTATTACGTTGTAACTTACAATATTACTAGCGGATTACCCGCGGCTTCGCTCGCTGTATAATGATAGATGAAAAATATATTTAGGATCAAATTCGAGTAACATCCGTTCTTAGTGATCATAAATCCATCCATGTACCAGAGTTATGTCTGTATGTCTGTACATGACATCAAAATCCATTTAGTAGTTTTTGCGTCATGCGCGAGCTAACAAACAGACAAAAAATCAAAAAAAATCGTTTTGTGTTTCGACACGTCTATATAACCCAATACAGTCATTACTTCTCAAATATCTGAAATGTACAGGCATAGCTCTGTTACAGCTTTATAATAGTATAGAATTAGATTAAGGATTACGTAGGATTTTATTAAAAGGAACACGTCTTCTTCCATAATAAGTCGTCAAATTTGGGTACTGACAACAAAATGGAGATATTAACAACATTGTAAATAAAAACACGATATAAACGGGGCTAGTAAGGAGGGGTGGCAGGTGCGCCCGTTCGCAGACAGTGACATATTATGCTGCTCTCGATGGTGCCAAATGAAGATAAAGCTAATGATACGAGACAGAATTTACTACAATTTTTGTGTAACCAGCTATAAACTACCTAGTATTTAATTGGATTTACAAATGTTTTTTTTATACTCCATTAGCCTTTTAAAGTCCACTGCTGGACATAAGCCTCCCCAAGAATGGGGGATAGTGCCGTAATCGCCACGCTTGACAGGCGGGTTGGCGATCGCATTGGATGTTGTTAATACTCGAGGGAGTGCTGCTGTCCACGCCCCCGGTATTCCCTCATTCGGCTCTTACGACTCCTATGGGGTAGGACAATTCTAAGGCCACCCCACACGGCATATTTTTTATACTCGTGCAAAAAAAGCATACGGCCCGTCTGATGGGAAGCGGTAACCATAGCTTAGCGACGCTTGCAACAGCAGAAGCATCATCCGCCATCTCCAAGGAAAGGTATAGGAAGTGGAGATCAAGGATAAGGATGGCGTGTGGGCTTCAGGCACTCTCACTCAGCATACGGCACACAACAGTAGAAGTATGTATCGTTGTTTCACGCTGATCTTCTGTCAGAGGGTGGTACTTTCCCGATCAAGCCGGCCATTCATGATGTGATAAACAAGGCCTTTTTTACCACCAGCACTTGTTGTGAGTCCGGCTATAAAAAAAAAAAGAAAACATAGCATCACTCCATCACTCCTGTATTCCCCGAAGGGGTAGGCAGAGGTATATTACACACCCACGATTCGCCAGCTATGTTTAGGTCCCCCGGTAATAGGGGGCGAGCCTATTGGCGTTTGCCGGGCACATTTCCAAACTCCGGGCTGCTACTGAGAATTTTTCTTTTTACGTAAAAGCTCAATAACATTGCCCGAACCGGAGATCGAACCCGAGACCTCATGATCAGCAGTCAATTAAGTCAGTCCCAATTACATGTTTGTAAAGTACCACGGGACACAAGGATAATTCCGAGACAAGTCTTTAAAAAAAATGATTGGATATAAAGCTTTGTCGTATTATTTTTTTTTGTTACATACCTACTCATATTTCATATTTATAATAAATAGTAATGATTGTAAAAAAATGTGGGGTGCTTGGTTTTATAATAGATTAAAGTAAATACTTCTTTACGCACGCTTGACTTGGGGAGTAAGCTGGTAAATGCGTGACGTGAGCGTTACGATAAGTGTGATCGGGTGAGACGAACGGAAGTTGAGAGTCTTGAGAGGGAGATATAAGGTTAGTGAAGATATAAAGAGAGAGAAAGTTGCGTGTCGTATATGTGTAGGGGCAAGAGAGAGAGATGCGAGCACACATTTTCTTTCTCTCTTTCTCATCAGTAGTATATATTTTTATTATTAATAATATAATATAATATATTTATTGTTAAGTTTTACTTGAGTCGTGTGGTCTAAAGCACACACGTTTTTTTTTTAATTTGTACTCTCATTCCGAATTATCTTAAATAAAGCCAAGCTTGGTTTTTTGCTCCAAGCAAAGTTATATCCATCCGCGATTAAAGGAGGTTCAGTAATTTCAGAAATGTGCGCTATAAATTACACATACAGATTGACTAAACTAAATGGACCAATAAAAATTTATAAAATCAGTGTCTTATCGTCCCATCACCATTTAGGGAATTTAATAATATTAAAAAAAAATTCACATACAATCGAAATAAAACAGCATGAGTTACAAAACAATTACTCCTGATGGCTATAAGACTAGCACTTGCATTTATACAACAATAACTAGTAAGACATTTAAAACTAAAACAAGCTAGGGCAAGTAGGGTAGTAGGTAGTAAGTAGGTAGTGAGTATATACCACTGAAGTAATAGTTCCAGTGGCTACCCCGTTCGTTGGCCGGAACAACGGGATGGGCAGTTAGGTAATTTTTTGCCCACCTTAACAAAAAAAAAAAAAAAAAAAGAGGTAGTGAGCATTTAATAAAATAAAGAGAAAATACTCTTTATACTAGAAATTAGTTAAAGATAGGTTAACAGAGAGATATATTCGTGTGGCTTTGTCGCATACTCGTAAACTATTCATCTTACTTTGATGAAACTTTGGTAGTTATTCTGCGCAGATCCGTGAAATTTTCACTGACTGATTGATAAGTAATCAGTGGATGTCAGAAACGTTTTATTATAAAAGCTATCCTGGGTATTAAAATGGATTCTTATGGTAATACTAGGTTCTGGTTTCGTATTCTTCAGATACCTCAAAAAGTTGATTGATTGGATACATATTAAAAAGTTGATTTGATCCTTTGATTAATTATTACAATACTTATTCTAAATACTGCATTGTAAGATGCACCACATGGTTAGCGTTTATCACATCAAACTTCAGGGGTACGAGTACTTTATAGCACTATGTAACTATTTCAGACATTGTCTTGTGTGGTGTAAAGTATAACAAGTACAACAAGCGAGTAAAATTGTAAGTAGTGCTTACTATGACGTAGGTGTTAGTTACCCATTTTTAAGCTCTTTATTCCATCAATCAATCAATTAGTCCATTGCAGTCCACTATCGGACATAGGCGCCACAACTTCCGTATCCTATTTAAACCGCCAATACTGTGTTATTAAAATGGTTAATTTTGTGACAGCCATTTTACTGTTTGTTGCTTTTGTCAATTAATGTGGTATGTCGTTTGTTTTCTGGTTTGACAAAAAACTTCTATTCGTGACTTCATTGAAATTGAAGTGCACTTTAGAATTGTGTCCACAGAGTATTTGAAAAGTCATTTAGTTTGCACTGCTATGATGAAAAATAGCTGCATTCTACAGAAAGTGAATTAGCAATTACAATGACCATGCTATGCTATTATTAAAAAAAAATAGAATGAACCGCTGTAAACAATAGTCATGTACACTAATGAAGTAAAAATAAACATCACTGTCTGTAAACGTTAATAAAGCAATCGGTTGCCAGAATAGTTTCAAGTTGCCGAAGCTAAACTTTTTGAAGTGTAACTTGACTATCTCATTTTGCAATGCGACGGGTCGTAACAGAACGGAATATAAAATAGTTTCACAACTTCTGATATATTTACTGTCTTTTAAAATTACAAACGGCTGTAAATTTTTTAATAGTTGTCTAGTTTACTTTGATATCGTTGTAAATACAAGTGTTGCACCCTGTTACAGGAACTTATGTTATTAAAATTTAGAATCTTATATAATGTCAATAACCACGTGAGGTCGTAGCCTAGTTGTGAACTTGCAGGTTGAACGCAAGACTACCGAAGGAATGTAACATAGTTCCAGTGGCCCACCAATAAAGGCGGAGAGAAGGCACACGGCGGGTTTCTTTAGTGGGTACAGGCCCCCACTACCCTGGTCGTTGCCCCGAACGATAGGGTGTGTGGTTAGGAACATTTTTTCCTGCCTTAACAAAAAAAAAACAAAAAAAACTAAAAAAAAAGGTTGAACGTAAGTACTTTTCGCTCGGCTGGCAATAAGACGGGTGACCAAAATGTGACACTAATTTGTGGACACCTGACCTCCTCCTTGCTTGCTCCTTGCTCCTTCCGTGCTTCCGAAGCCAGCACTCTAAGCAGTCGCTCCCGGCTGCTAAATAACATCATGGCAGTCGTTAAAAGTTGTCAGTCCTGAAGTTAAAATCTGACTCCGGTCTTTTTTTTTATTACATATGGTAGACGAGCCACGGCTCACCTGATGGTATATGGTAACCGTCGTCCATTTATTCAACTTTACCGAGAGTATTGTCAAGCCGCTGCTCACCATAAAACATGTCATGTTCATATTAGAAATATATTAGCGGAAATAACTCACGTTGTGGATCGACTTTGTCGACCCCGGTTTCGAACATATTCGATGCTCATCATCAGGGTGAGAGCGCAGCGGTGTCCCCGAGTTCTCGGTTGGCAAAGCGGTCTGCTGCTCGGTGACATCGCTGCGCGCTCGCTGATGATGAGCATCGAATATGCTCGAAACCCGGGTCGACAAAATCGATCCACAACGTAAGTTATTTCCGGTAATATATTTCTAATATGTATCAATCTCACGATAGTTTCAATACGAAAAATGTCATGTTAATGTTTTAAGGTTGCCAGTTGCCCCCTTAGTTGGGTCGTGGAAGTCGGATAGGCAGTCACTCCGTGTTGATACTGGTGGATCTCCAGCCACAATAATGTTTGGGATAAGGTTAGGGCAGATGATTATGAAAAATAATTTCAGTATAAATTGAAATTTCCTCGTAGTTTTAATGTCATTGTGAAATGACGTAAAGCGTGATGTTGTCTCTGAGCGCCTTGGCATACCCGGGCGCAGCCAGCCACATACAATTAATGTTTCATCTAGTCGTACCCTAATCACTGGTACAGGTGTTCTGCAATTAATAGCGTGAATAATATTAGTAAGACTACTTATTTATAACTGTTTCGTTCTTGACTGTGCTAGTCAGAATATTTATACAGTGAAATCAATTGAGAAGTATCTTATGGTATTGGATTCTGTCGTAAAGGTTATACGTTTTTCTTTTAATTATTAAAGATTTAATTCAGTTCAGTTAATTGCAATAACAGTATAAAAGTTATTTATAGTTCTGTTTTAAGTGTAGATATAACAATACCAAAATCCATAATTAATTAATTTATTTTTCACAATAAAATTGATTATTTTATGATGAACTAACTAATGTATTGGTCTTACTAAGGAGTTTCCAATAAATCACATAGATAGCGCCAATTTCAAAAAGTAGGTACTAATGTGGTTCTCATGTCTTATACACCGTCTAGCCCTAATTTTAAGAAGTATTACTATATTGGTATATAGAAGTAGTTCTCACGAAATAAGGTATAGCTCTGGTTTTAGTGCCGAGTCGACCGTAAAAATTCACTATTTTTTTGTTTATTTAATAACAATTAAAACACATCGAATCAGACAGTGAAAAGCGATAGGGCTCTATTCGTAAGTATACTGAATCGCAAAAGAAAAAAAAAGACTCGATTAGTAAAGTATTTCGGTTGTTATCGTGTTAATATACATTACCTACAACACACGGACGTCCAAGACAGAACTTTTTTAAACAGTTTTTTAACTAGTTTTAATAACAAAAATGGCATCAAAAATATCATGAGTGTTAAAAATAGTGTTTTTTCTTGATATGTGTGTGTATATATTATTTTACAAGTGCAATATATGATAAATAGAGATATTTTAAGTTTGAAAAATCAGATTTTCTTCGTGAAACGGGAGTAGTACACACCTCAACGCTTTGTTTATGAGGCGTGCAATAACGATTTTTTTTATTACTATCCGGTTTGCAAATAAGCATACGGCCTAACTGATGTAAGTGTTTACCACAGCCTATAGACCCTAGCAATACCAGAGGCATCATTCGTGCTTCGCCAAGTCCAGAGAAAGGGATAGGTAGGATAATAAGCGAAAAAGCAAAGCTACCACTAAAATACTACAATCTTCTATCCTACTAATATAGCAATAGCTGTTACCCGCGAATTCGCCCGCGTGAATATTAGTTATAAGCTAGAATAAACAGCTAGACAGATGAAATACTTTAAAAATTGTTTTTTGTTATATACCTACTAGAAAAAAACTGAGCTCTGTGAGGGCTCGCGAAGTTTTCTACTTAATTTATAATTTTCGACAGATGGCGTTAGGAATACAATAAAATTCTAATTAATAAAAATTGTTATATTTTTTATGTGTATAAAATACTATCTTTTATGATAGATAACACATCTATGTCAAAGTCCAAATCTGAAAGTGTGATAGTTTTACAGTAAAGTGTACCACAATATGCATAGATTGTAGAATAGTACTAGGGCTCGCTTCACTCGCCCCAATAGTAAAAAGCTGATATTTAGACATTACAAACACAGTTCAATTATATTTATTTGTATAGCTTTTGAAAGTTTATGTTTGGATTTTTGTATTTTTATTACTCAATCACGTAAACAACTGCTGAACATGTTTGGATGAAATTTGGCACACAGATAGTTTAGTATGTGGATTAACATATTGGATAGAATTATAAGTGGGATAGCTATTTTTGCATAAATATAATTATTAATTTGGTTATTGACAGACACACTTATATATGATCTTGACCTAATTATCAGATCTACGCAGAAAAAGGCGCGGGCATCAGCTAGTTTTATTGTACCTTCGATAACAGATACCTGTCATTACAGTTTAAATTATATCGAAATACATTGTGAAGCTTAGAATAAAGATTTAAAGCATTTATTTTTGTTACACAACTTTAGTAAGAAAAAAAATAAACAGATATAAAATATTAAAAGTGTAACAAAGGTAGCCAGCTCGGTTTTTGTTGTGCTAAGTGTACTACACTGATTTGCAGCTGGTCCCCCAACGTTAAACTTAACATAAAAATGTACGCGTATTTACGCGTACAATTACTCCATCCATCAGCCTTTCAACGTCCACTGCTGGACATAGGCCTCCCCAAGAGAACGCCACAACGAGCGGTTCCGTCATGGGGGATAATGCCGTAATCGCCACGCTTGCCAGACGGGTTGGCGATCGCAGTGGATACTGTTAATACTCGAGAGAGTGCTACTGCCCACTCCCCCAGTATTCCCTCAGTCGGCTCTTACGACTCCCGTGGGTAGAAAGGGGTGGGACAATTCTAAAGCCAGCCCCACACGGCCTACAATTACTCGTGTAATACAAAAAAACAGATATAAATTACATGAAAAAAATAAACCATATCTATCTCCATGTAATAATACTTAAAAAAATATTAAACCAAATTAATTTATTAATAAGTAGTAGGTATAAGAAACAGACAAACGCATAAAACGACTTTCGTTTATTATTATCTAGAAATGTCGATTTACATATAGTTACGTACGATTTGAGTTCTCAAAGTTTTCTTGGGTATATCCCCCGTAGAGTAACAAAGAAACCTTTTAGAGCGTACACTTACAGGTGAATTCTGAACTTTTCATAACTTATCTTAGATACTACGACTATGGCTTTTACGTTGATAAAGTAAAAGTCAGCGTAAACTTTTAGCACGAGAGACGGTTAAATTAAGTTTTTAAGTACTTTAAATAAAATATATTTTTTGTGCGTGGTAGTAAAGCGCGCTAGAAACGAACAGTCTTGGACTTTATCGTTTCCGGGTGCTTTGGATGAATTGCTGCTACGACATCTCGTAATCCGATGGTAAAAAGGGGATGTTGGTACCACCTCAAATAGTTCCTCAGAGCACTCTACATTGAAGAGTCAATAGAGCACACAGAGAGAGCCAAAGTCTATCTAAATTATTTAATTTTATATATTTTATTTTATACATTAATTTAATATAAATCATTATATCTCCTAATATAATAAACAATTACTAACTTCATTCATCTTCATCTTCCTAACTCCATCCCAATCTTTCTTGGGGTCCGATATTTTTAGTTTTAGTAGATTTAACAATATTTACAACGATAATCTGCTTGAATAACCGCTGAAACAGTTACTGACTATAAAAAAATAACTAGAAAGGCAAAGGAAAAGTTTGTCATAGCTGTCTTGAGTACTGCTGACAGAATTAGAATAAAAATATATATTGTTTTTATGTTCATACCTAAATAGATTTCATAGGTACTGGTAGGTATGTAATTTTTATAAATTTCAAAGTCGTATAATGGACGAACAGTATTTTGTTCAAATTGTTTCAATAGCTAGCCTTGTACGCTGTTAAGAATTTCGCGCGCAAGTTGTTTCAATTGATCCTATATTCTGAATGAATTTCGCGTGCACAGCAGGTCTGCGCGAACTCATAAGATTTACCCATATAAAATTCGCCAAACAGGCTTAAAATAAATGTTTCCACTCCAAAAATATAAAAAGCTAGAAATGTAAAAACTTGATCTAGCTTAGACCAAGCGACTCGGTTCAGTTGGAAGTCGCCACTCCAAAGCTTGTTGACTAGTTTACATGTCAAACTCGTAAACCCACGTCTCGTCACTAGTAACAATGTGTTTCATGAATTTTTGGTCGGAATTGACTCGTTCTAGCATGTCCTCAGCAACTCATGCGATTGTCAAGAAAAACATCAGAAGCTTTGATAAGTATAGCGACGTTCAATCGTGAGACAAGTCAAGACGTGATAAGTATAGCGGCAATCTTGTTGCTAACAGTACTCGTATCCACAGAATTAGTAGATCTTTCATGGGGCAATGTATATGCTTCTACAATAACATTCCTGAAAATGTCCGAAACATGCCACTAAATAAGTTTAACAAAGCCATAAAAATTAGGCTTTGTAATCAAGGTTATTACACTGTTTCGGACTATCTTGAGGATAAAACTAAATGGGCTTGAGCTGTTCCTCATTCATTAATTTTCAAATTGTTTTATAAGATATAATGTAATTTTAGTTATAAAGATTATATTAAATTGTAATAAATTGGCAATTTAAAAAAAAAGGCCAATGAGTTTCTTGCCGAGTTCTTCTCATGAAAGGCTTTAATATGGAATCCGGCCGCTTGTGGCGATTGCAATCGCCACTTTGTTATTGCGGTTGCACTCGCCTCAGGCGCTCGTGTTAATTATTTTAATTATTAGTATATTATTGACGACTTTAAGTGCTACTTAATAGGCCTATGAAATAAAGATATTTTTGAATTTAAATTTGAATTGAGTTTTTGGAGAAAATTCAGGTCTTTTGGGACTAGCCGAGTGGAAACATGTTTCATACCCAAGTAATTATTTAAAATGGTACGGATCGACTCGTGAGACACAGACATTTCGGCGGCTATCTCTCTCAAAGTTGAATGAGGATTTTCAGTCACTATTTCCTTCACTTTTGCAATGTTAACTTCAGTTGCAGACGTTGATGGCCTACCAGAGCGAGGCAAATCTTCCATCACATCTCGACCGCTTTTAAACGCTTTGTACCACTCATAAGTACGTGTTTTTGATAAAGTCGATTCACTTTAAGCTTTCTGTAATATTTTCAGTGACTGCGAACACGAAATTCTATTGGCGATGCAAAATTTAAGACAAACTCTTTGTTCGATGTTTTTGTCCATTATGAAATCCGCAATACACACTAGATATGACATAACTAAAACCAGCACTCATTTTTAATGTAAATAACAGATGCAACTCAAACTCCGCGCCAAAATGGATAATAGTTGTGCCAATCTAACAACAACAAAAATATTTTTTTTTAATTTGGAATCATCATCCGTTCCCGGTACTTTCTTGACAGATAGTATTTTTTGATTTTAGCACTTGAAATGCTCAACTACTTTAAAGTACAAATAATTTGTGATAGTGGCAAATGAGAGCTATACTGCGAGCAGGATTTGAATCTGCGTCCCTTCCAATCCGGGGAAGTTCTCAAGACAGCTACAGCTGTGGCAGTCACCTAACGGTGACACCCAATCTCCACTTCACAGGTATTTAAGACCCATGGCAAATCGGATGTATGTAAATGCATGGTTTTGAGAAATATTGCTACATTAAGTAAGTTAAAAACATGTACCTATCTCTAGAAGGCTTTATGTAGGATCGTTGGTTATTCACTGATTGATGATATATAGGTATTTGCTCAGTAACGATAAAATTAAATAATTAATCATTCTTTGTTCATTAGCAATAACAGTTCAGCATTTAAATACACAATGCAGGTTATTTTTCAGTGACAGATGATTAGAATTATAAAATGTACTAGTTGCCAAGCTAACAATGACATTTTCAAGTGCATTGTTCTACCGGAACTGTTTGCCAATAGTACGTATGTTGTAGCTCGTTTCGAACTATTGTTAGCGCTATGATATTATAAAAAACTAAATTTACATTTGTGATTCAACGAGACATAGCTAAATTTAATTTGTTTCTAGTAGTTTGTCTGTGAAATAACAAATTTTCCATTCCATCTATCAATCCATCAGCCTTTCATCGTCCACTGCTGGACATAGGCCTCCCCAAGAGAACGCCACAGTGAACGGTCCTGTGCTGCTTGCATCCAACTAATGCCTGCGACTTTGACCAGGTTTATATATTATTCTTTTTTTTTATGTGAAACATCTAATGCGGAGGGAAGGTAAAACCGAGAGTTAGCGTGGTGACGCTTTTATTTTACTTGTCCCGTTCAAATATTGCAAGTTAAATTTGAAACACTTCCAGGTTTCTGATAGAGCTGAAATTTTACAAGCATATGTATATCGTGTGACACTGCAATATTATGATGACATGGAGCTGATCTGATGATGGAGCTGGAAGGTGAACATAGGAACTCTATAATGAAACGGCACAACCCTATCGAGTTTGGACTCGTTTGATTTGTCTTGACGAGTACTTTGTCTTTAGATGGTATTCAGGGTCTGGTGATGGAGCCAGAAGGTGGCCATAGGTATTCCAAGATAAAAAGATATAACCCCATCCAATTTGGGCTCGTATGATTCGTCTTGACAACTACTTTGTCTCTAGATGGTACCCAGGGTCGGATGATGAAGCTGAAAGGTGGCCACAGTAACTCTATAATGAAACAATGCAACCCCATGGAGTTTATACTAGTTTGATTCGTCTTGACGAGTATTTTCAGTCTTAGTCTCTAGATAGTATTCAGGGTCTGATGATGGAGCCGGATTGCCTTGGGTACTATGCTATAAAACGCTGCAATCCCATCAACTTTGGTATTGTTTGATTCATAAGTAGTTCGGTCCTAGATGATATCCAGGGCCTGATGATGATTTATGTCCATTTCCGTTATATTACACAAGTTATAATTTTATACAAACACACATTGAAAAGTTATGATCATTTTATTTCTACTCATTATTTCTACAAAATAATTTTGATGTTTCACACCTGGCAGACGTCCCGCGACATCTATTTTTTAAAGCTTTCAAACAAGACGTTAAAAGAGGACCGAACACCCTCATAAACCTCCATTTTCTCCTTATTATCTTACCTCTCCACCTGATTTTCCTTTCCTTTGAGTTAGTGACGCGTGATTGATGCATCTGTTGCTACCGTCTATAGGCTACGGTAACCACTTACCATCAGGCCATATGCTTGTTTGCCACCCACGCAGCTTAAGAAAGAGACTCATATTTCTTATTGTAAAGTGGGGATTTAGTCATTTCAGTTATGCATTTATCTTTTTTATATATTTATTTTTGAAGGGCTCTTAAAGAATACATTTATTACGATAGCCCATGAATTTCTAATAAGATGAAACAGTAATAAAGTCGAGCCGCGAAAATATCATACTTAATAAGGTTCCATTTAAAAAAAGCCTTATGCTAACCTTTAAAGTATAAACATATTACTAAACAAATAAATGAATGCTTATAATCCTCCTAACTCCTAACCTTTGAAGTAATACTCCTTTTTTTGTTTAGGCGGGAAAAATGTACCTAACCGCACACCCCGTCGTTCGGGGCAACGAACAGGGTAGTGTGGGTCCCTCACCCACTAAATAAACCCGCCGTGTGCCGTCTCTCCGCCTTTATTGGCGGGCCACTGGCACCATATTACATTCCTTCAGTGGTTGCTTATAATCCTCCTTAGGGAATTTCTCTTACGGTGGCCAACAAGACTTTTTGTCGCATGGATGGAACATTATACTCACTCACTCTCATTATTAAATAGGAAAAAGAGAGATCCCGCGCCGAACAGATCACAAGTCGAATGTAGTATTTTGCTACCAGCTAACCTAGGTCTGGGCTGCTGCTGAGTACAGGAAACCTAAAACTTACTTAACACTTTTAGACCCAACCCAGCATACAAGATTGCCTGTCCATTCAATCCTGTTATTCCTTACTAATATTTTAAATAAGATATTTGTTAATTTTTGACATATTAACTACTTAAACGATCTAATGAAATTTTACATACAAATAGTACAGAGTAAAGCAAACTACACTACTACAGATGGTGGTACCGACCCACCAGGGCCCGGTATTAAATAATAACAACTCCCATTTGGTATCACTAAAAATTAAATGGGTGAATACTACTTATTTCCCTCGTACAACATAAATATTAAATTATGTATTCTTAGTTCGTCAGTAGATAGATAAGAAGTGGATTATTACCACTTAATTAAAGAGGCTATCAATACTAGTAAGCTGATTATGTTTGCATAAGCCTTTTTTTTAATACTACGTGGTTGGCAAACATGCATACGGCTCTCCTGATGGTAAAGGATTACCATAGCCTATAGACACCAGAGGCATCACTCGCGCGTAGCCCTCTTCAAGGAAAGGGATAGAAATGGGATAGGAGAGATACTTAGGAGAGGATAGGAACGATCATATGTTATGTTATATTAATAACTAACCATTGCCCGCGGCTCCGCCGCAGCCAAAAGCTAGTTTTTAGGTTATGTCTCAGGTTCCCGATCTCGTAGTAGCAGGATAAAATGTGTACCAGTTTTTAAGTCTAATCAAGAGCTACCAAATAAACTCAAAATTGCATCAAAATCCGTTCAGTAGTTTTTGCGTGATTCGCGAACGGACAAACAGATAAACAGGCAAACAGACAAAAAATAAAAAATAAATGTTTTTCGTTTAGAGACGGCTATATAGGTTGATACAGTATTTTTTTCTCAAATATATTAAATGTACAGACACAGCTCCGTTACAGCTTCATAATAGTATAGATAAGCATGGCTCTATTACTAACTGCCTCTTTTAATTTTGAGTTAATTATAATGGTAAAATATAAATAACTTGAAAAGCATATAAATAAAGAAATTCTCGCTTTGAAGTTGTAATCTGTCGATCTTATTTCGTTAATAGGCTTATTACTTACGAACAAGGCCACTGAGCGTTACAATCAATTTAAAAGGAGTATAATTACTAAAGTGGGTCCCCCAGTTTTGCTCATAGCTTTTAAAATTACTTTTACTTTGGTGAACGAATTTTTTAAACCGAGTAATAATATTATCAAACCGAGAAATAATGTTAAAGTAATAAGCGTCAATCAGTTTATCCACATTTTATTTGGTAAACTGGTTGATTAAAAAAAAGGTTTGAAAGTAACCCTACTAAGAAAATAAAAAAGTGCTTGTTTTGTACTTTTTAGATCACTTTTTTTAAAACATTATTTTTTATCTCATACGTTTCAGTTTTCAAGCTTGATTAAGCAAATAAGCATTATGCGGGTAATGAGTTCATAGAGTGTAGGAATTCTCTAAAAGAGCCAGCATTTCCTAGCTAAATGGCCTCTTGATGAAAAATGTATTTAAAATGCGAAAAAAATCTATTGATAAAGTAAAAAAAGTAAAAAATAAAGTTTAAGTTAAAATGTAGCCTATGTTACCCGGGCCGTAATAACGAATCTAGTGACACATTATTCCTCAAAATCGGATGAATAGTTTAGGCGCTACGGAGGAACATGCGTAAATACAAACATACATACATAGACTGCTAAAATAAAACTCTTCCTTTTAGCTTCGCCTTAGTTGCGTAAAAAGGCTTCACTATGAATTGTAAGCTTTACTATTTTTAAGTAGTTAATAGATCCTTGCTTCTATAATACGAGGAGTTAAACACAAAAATCTTAAAGATCCGATTACAATTTTATGATCAAACATTAATTTTTACAATGGAGATTCTGGGCCCAATTTCGTCCCCTACGCGGTTTTAGAATAAATACGTCACGTCTACGGTATACTAATGATCTCTAAGCGAAATTTGCTATCCCATGGATATATAGGAACCATTTATTTTGCCGGGATATAAACTAGCCTATATCCTTTTTCAAACTCAAATCTAAAAATATCTTTTCTAAATATTTTTATATAGCACTTAAAATCGTCAAAGTTACTAATAACCAACACGAGCGCTTGAGGCATATGCATCCGCGATGTCGTGATTGCAAACGCCTTCTTTTTTTTTTGTTAAGGCGGGAAAAAATGTGCCTGACCGCACACCCGTCGTTCGGGGCAACGAACAGGGTAGTGTGGGGCCTACACCCACTAAAGAAACCCGCCATGTGCCGTCTCTCCGCCTTTATTGGTAGGCCACGGGAACTGTGTTACATTCCTTCGGTGATCCGCCGGCGGCTTACCCTTTCGGGTACCCTCTAATGAGCAACGCATCCGCAGAGGAGCGTCGCACTTTCACGGGAGGCCTTGCGGGTGGTGGACGTTCCCCGGTCCATCCACCCACAGCCTCGGCTAGGGCGGCATGAGGCGCAAGTACCTGCGCCTGCGCCGCCCCGGCCGGTGGCGGCGGTTTGGGTCAGCGGAAGAATCCTCAACCCTAGCCCTCTCCGCCGCTTCCTTCTACGAGATAACCTCCTCGCAGAAGGCAGCGACCGCGGCCCAATTCCTGTCGCTGCCAAGCATCGCTCTGACGACGCTCGGCAGCGAGAGGTCCCCCCCTATTTCCGTGACGAGTTCACGGCGCTACTCGGCCCAAGCCGGGCATGACTCGAGCGTGTGGCACGCCGTGTCCTCATCACAGCCGCAGTGGTGACAGCCCGGAGTCGCTTCCCTCCTTGCGACTATTCGTGAGAAGAACCTGGCAAGAAACTCATGAGCCACTTTTTAAATCTTCAGTTTCTTACAGTGTTTAAATTTATATATTTGACTTTTCTAGGTCGTGGACTACCTATGTATACTAATTTTTATCAGTTGAGTAGTCATGTTGTGAAAGTGTTACAAATAAACAAACACACTTTCGCATCTTTAATAATATTATTAATCCTAACTCATATTATAAATGCAAACGTGAGTTTAGTTTTTGGTTTATCCGTGTGGTGACGGACTAAGAATAAAAGTGTCACCACCCCATTCTTTCCCACAAGTGTCGTATGAGGCGACTAAGAGAAGTAAGCAATTATCATCCATTGCATGACTGGTGGTAGGGCTGGGTACAGTGTAGTCGAGTCCATGGGGGACGGTTACCATTTACCATCAGATGGACCGTGGCTCGTCGGCCACTACATGCTATAAAAAAACGTAATTATTGAACTAATCATCATGAAATTTAAAACACATAATCTTGGACCTCAGAAAAAAATTGGGAAAGGACTCATTTTTCCCAGAAAATTCTTGTGGGATAGCTATATTTGCATAAAGTTAAATTTATATTCCGTAGTAACCATTTAGTATTACATAGGTAGGTACTTATTTATATTCTTAAGTCCTCGCAGACGAAGTGGCGAGCAGATTCTAGTTAATAATAATAAGTTCGGAAATAAGATTTAGAATATAAAACCAAAGCTTATTGAACATTTAGCACTTTACTAAAATATATTTTATATTATATTCGACACACTTTTTCTGCAAAGAATCAAGGTAAGTGTAAACACGTGGTTTCTAATTTAAATTCTCACAGTCGATTTTAACTATGAACATAAATAGAACAAACATCCAATCGAAAAGACAATGCACGTCGTCAGGCGCGCGTCGTGCGTCGGCGCAATGTGTTACAAACAGCTGTAACAGATTGATTCATCACGGACATGTTGATGCTAACTGATTTATTGTGAAACTAATTATGTATTTTGATCTGTATTTTAACACTTGACATGCTCAGCTACTTCAAAGAACAGATTATCTATTAAACACAAAGGGAAAAATGTGAAATCGAAAATAACAGTCACGAGCAGGATTTGAACCTGCATCTCCTATAGGTCTAGCCAAGTTGCATTCTATGATAGCTAGCGCTAATAGAAAACTATTAAAATGTATGGAAATTTGACATCTCTAACGTTAAGTCACGTGACTTAGCGTTATAGATATTGTTAATGACTTAGATAAATATAGGTTCTTTATCTAAGGTTAAAGATGACAAATTCCCATACATTTCAATAGTTTTCTATTAGCGTTAGCGATCATAGAATACAACTTGGCTAGGCCCCCAGGATACCGTCCAGATGCTTTGCCAATTCAGCAATCATGACAATTGCTCCTGACTGCTAATTTCGATAACACATTCATACTTAACGTCTTTGGGTGACGCCTGCGCCATCTATCGGAAGTATTTTCATACATTATGAATCATCTATATCACATTCTTTTTTATTGTCTTAATTGAAAATAACATCTGATGAACGGTGCCAAATATGTGGATAAGCCCCTTAAATATAAAGCCTTAGAAATAAATGACTACTAGCGTCAACTCTGACTTAGATTTCAATATGTTTGTCAGTTACAATCTCGCTAAGCAAATAGTTTATTGTAATCATGATCTATGTATGTAAATAGTTTTTGATTTGTACAGGTTTAAACTATCTATTTTCAAAGTGATTTATTCCAACATACATAAAATAAAACAATTAAAATAACACCGACATATTTGCTTAATTCTAACCTGTGAAGATGTCAACAGCTTCAATTAACATAGACCGTGTGAAGCACATTTAATTAACCACTTATTTAAAGGGGTCTTTATATAACCAATTATGCCTTTTCAAACTGTCGTATGTTTATTACGTGAATTATAAAAAGGAGTATATTATATGTGTTTCCAAAACACACAGCATTTGTTGTAGACACGTCCATTATTTAGCCTTAGATCATGCAAACTATCCTTACCTCTCGCTTGTTTATGGTACCTGTCTCTTTTACTGGCAGCCGAACTTTCAATCTTCTCACCTGCAGCATACTTTTATGTCATAGCGTCCATTTATTTTGCTATGAGAACATGCAAAAATTGTTCCTTGTCAATTTATTCAAATATTTTTTAATTTTTAATACGCAAGATAAATTTAATGTTTAGGGTAAAAACAATAGTAAGTGATGGATGCGGTAACTCAGTTTCTGTTACCTCAGACTAAAAACAGAACTCGCATACCCACGTATCCTCGATTTGAGCGATTGATTGATTTTGGCTATTTTAGCTCTTCTTTGTGTTAGAAAAATGAGAAGGATTATGCCTCGCCTCCATATAAAAAACGTCGTAAGTATATAAACACAAAATTGATGGACTGATACGCCAAGTAAGTTTTTATATATGATTATTATTACAGTTATTACTATTCATTGATCTTAGAACACAGAACTGAAGATCTAATCATACGTGGTATATCTAATTTATCCATGTAGTTCAGATAAATTTTGTTAAGGTAGACTTAATAATGATTGCCGGAGTCTGGAAATGTGACTTTCAAGGAGGGTGCTTATGACTTGAAGCAACACAGTTCATAATAAATTAGTTACCAAGGGACGTTTATTTTTAAAGATAAAAGCACATGTTTAATATGTGACAATCTCAATTTACTAAAAGGCTTCAATTCAAGACCTTCTCCAGAGATGATAGCTGTAGTAAAGGACTTAAAACCAAGTGAGTTTCAGGTACTATCTATTTTGAAATCTAGCTTCCTCTCATAGATGCTTCTTATAAGAAAACAGGCCGTAAGTTGGCGTTCAATAATTGACCTCAGAGGACTTTACAGATAAGAACAAGTTTAACGAACATTCAATTGATGTTCCTAATGGATGCTGCTACTATTAGATGGCAAAAGTAGACCAACAAGCAGCCTATTTTAATTTGCCCATATTAAAACCACATCGCCTTTACATATGGATGTTTTACATCGATATAGTTCTTCAACTAACGATACTACTTTTTGGCCTATCGATTGCCTATGAACTTCTGCTACTGTCTAAATGGATTGCAGGAATCTTACGTGCTCGGAGCATAAGGGTAGTATCTGTATCATATTAACTAAGACAGAAGATCAAATTTCAGTCACTCTAGGGATTCTTTGACTTATTTGGCATCTCAACTAGGTACCAGAAATCGTTTTCTTGTTAAGAAATAGAATATCTAGGTCTCTTGTGGAACACCAAGAAGCAGACCAGAGCTATACCACTGATGGAGATAGACAGAGTGAGGGCGCCAATAGAAAGAATTCTACAAAATGAGCGTTGCACTCTTCGGGAGAGTCAATTCCTATTAATAATATTGAATTATGTAAGCTTGACAATAGCCGGAGCACGCTTGCTTTTTCTGCTGTCTTAGGAGTTTTCTGAGATAATTTGTTGAGTCAGAAGATCTCAAAGAGATATCTCCCACCTTGTGTACAGTGAGCTATGCTGGTAGTGAAACGCCATAGACCAACGTTCCATGGTCTTGTCCAAAAAAGGGGTGCTACAGTCGATGACTACAGCCGCAGCGGATGCGGGCTGAGATGCTCACCTAAACAAAAGATATCTCAAAGGCAGGTAGACGGTGTGCCAAAGGAATTGGCATTTAATCAAGGAAGAACTCTTTGTGGTGTATGGTGCCATAAATCATTGTCAAATATTCCTGCAAAATGCTCACATAATTAGTTCTTTACAAAAACAGTACTCTTGTGGCTTATATTCAGACCGAAAGCTTGACACGATCTGTAGCCGTACTGGAGCACACGCCTAAAGTTTTAAACAGACCGAACGCCTGAATGCCTGACTTTGTCGGCGGCGTACCTTCGGGAGGTACAACGGCATAGCCGACCGCCTATCAAGAAATTGATTATTGCCAGATTGGCACTTGTTGCCCCCGGCTTCGGAGGCCGTATTCAGAATATCGGGCGTACCAAAAATCGACAAGTTCGCTTGTGAAAGTGCCGTCGTGAACTCCTACATATCATGCTCGACTCCAGAGATGGGTCAGCTATATTTTGCGATGCCTTTAGTCGACCGTGGAGTTACAAACTGACCTGGTTTTGTGCCAAATCTAATTGCATGAGTACCTACCCTGCCATGTCAACAGCAACCAGAATTTACGTTGTGATAGCACCTCATCGGACACAATGCTTTGGCTAGCAGCTCTCAAGGTGCGAGCGCGCCTATAAATATACGAGAGTTACTAAAAATGTTGATATACCTAACAATAGGAAAAAGCCTTCTCCATGTGTAGAAGCTGGAATTTCTGGCATGTAGAATCGGGGTAGTCCAATCAAGTAACTCACTGGTATCCGTGAGGAGAGAATTCTTTTGAAGACGAGTTACAGAAACTCTACTTTGATAAACTACAGAGCTATAATTGGATATCCTGGTTGCACAGAATAACACCGATTCTAAATGTCCATAGAACACCGTTGTTGCTCTATTTTTGACGAAGTTGTGTAATGATTGTCAGCTGGGTTATGGGACATAACCAAGAATTTTTTTGTGCAACAGATACTTAATGCTATATCTATAATTAAAGATTTTTTATTTTTTTTATTTTTAATTAGTTCAACAAAACAGCGAGATCAGATATTTTATACGACATATCTCGTAGAAGCATTATTATCATATTAATGTTTTTGAGTCGAAGAATTCATAACTTAACAATTTGAGCGATATGTAAAGACAACTGTATGTAATAATCTATATATAATATATATGAAATTAAATAATGTTTAATTAATAATGGGTAATAATATAATTATAATAATGGTCGGGCAAAGTTATTTTTCTAAAAAGAAAATTTCTCAGTAGCAGCCCGGAGTTTGGATATGTGCCCGGTAAACGTCAACAGGCTCGCCCCCTATTACGTGGGACTCAAACATAGCTGGCGAGTCGTGGGTGTATAATACACCTCTGCCTACTCCTTCGGGGAATACAGACGTGATGCTATGTAAATAATGTTGTGGGCAATAAACGTTTTGAAAAAATATAGGTAACAGCGTCTTAATGAGAACATTTTGTCCAGTTATATATATTGTAAAATTAGTGAAAGCCTTAGGGTGCTCGTCCAGATCTTGCCCAAAAGTAGACTCAGAAAAAAGTACTAGTGTGTGGTGGACTAGTGCTGGTGTTATTCACTACAGCTTCCTAAGGTCTGGCCAGACAATTACGGCAGATCTGTATTGTCAACAAAAGTTATCAAGTATTATTAATTACCAAGAGTTAAACCTGCCTCTCGTACCATTATGGGTTGATGAATATGCAAAGTTTTAGTCAAGACTGCATAGTTGCTTTACCAGGCAATGTAAGGTCAGCAGTTAGTTATCGCAAGAAGTTTCTTAAAAAACTAGTGAGTGGAAGAATTCTTAAAACAGGAAATATTAGAAATTCTAATATTTTTAAAATGTTTTACTGTCGTGGGTTTTAGAAAAAGTACTTGATTACTTTTTAAATAAGGTTTTAATCATAAGTATTTTAACAATTTATGAAGATGTTTAGGTACACTAGAGTTATTTTTCCTTACTTTCCGATAATTGTACGTTAGAGAGATTGAGTATCTCTCTCTAGAGAGAGTATATAATATATCTCTATATAAGTTGTATCTGGAGTATGTATCTTATAAGTTTGTCCTAATTGAAATATTCATAATTATCATTTATATACTTAATATAATTCAATTATTGATATTTGCTTAATATCATAGAGTTCATTATACCTGTATCTATTACAGATACTTGTTTCACCAGCAGATAACAAACAGGTCTCCAACAAATGCTGTGTGTTTCGGAAACACATATAATAAGACCGTTTTGCATAAAAACAAAACGGTTATTATGTGTATGGAAAAACATTGAATTGCATTGAAGCAAGGTGCTTGCTGGTGGTTGATAAACGACTATGACATAAAAGTATGCTGCAGGTGAGAGAATTGAAAGTTCGGCTGCCAGTAAAAGAGACAGGTACCATAAACAAGCGAGAGGTAAGGATAGTTTGCATGATCTAAGGCTAAATAATGGACGTGTCTTCAACAAATGCTGTGTGTTTTTCCACACACATAATAACCGCTTTGTTTTAATGCATAACGGTCTTATTATTTGGTATTAAATACGAGTATAAATATTTAAAAGTCACAGAGATATATGTACACAGATTTATTGTTATATTAAAAGTAATTGTATAAATTTTTTTAACATAATGATCATAATTTTTAATAGGTTTATCTTATAATAATATAATACTACTATCATGAAATGAAACAGGATAAACTTTCATTTCCTTGGCGTTTTCTAATCACAGTTTCTGAATATCTTTTTAATCAATTACTTTAAACTTTCATACGTTTTGTCATTATCTATTATATCCGCGTAAGGAAATAGATCTATACTACAAATTGTCAGATCATTGTTAAAATGGTTCATAATACGCCACTCCGCAAGTTGATCTTCAGTTGGCTGCAATGCAGAAATATAACTAGGGGCATTGCTTTCACTACTTCTCGTTGATTTATTTCTATTAAATTTGCCTAGTGTAAACGTGTTATCGGGAACTGTAAATATCTTCCTTTCATTTGGTTCAGGTGTAGTTTTTAGTAAATCATTTCTTACTTGAACTTTAGGTGGTAAAACTAGAGCATCCACAGTTTTGTGTTTCACAAATAAAATTCTTTTACTGCCTTTGAGAAGAGTAGGATTTTTGTGGATCAATGCATAAACGCAAATAGCCCCCACTGCCAAACATATCCCTCCAGTACACACATATAATAATATTTGAAGCTTGTTTTCGAAATCAATACTCTCAATTATTGCGAGATTGTAAAAAATGCATCTTTCCGTTTCCAACGCACCTGTTTTTAACTGAATTGGACAAAATACGTAATGAGCGTTCATATCAATATTGTAAACTCTTAATGCATTTGGAACTACATTAACACAATACACTTCATTAGGACAGGTGGACTGATACCACAAAAGACCATAATCACTTGCTTCAATGGCACCTATTTGAATCATAGAATAATTAACAGATTGCAAGAAAAAAGTAAACTTGATCCAAGAATTTTGTGATACAATTTTATTTACATTTTTGTTTAAAGAATAAGAGCTGAAATTTTCTTTAAAAATTTCTCCAGACCAACAGCTGTGACCATGTAGTGGGGACAATATTGTCATTGAGTTACTAAAAGTATTTTCATTTCCATTATAACATCCATTATTTATATAAACAAAACCAGAAACATCTTCTTTGGAATCTTCTGGGGTCGTAGGAATGATTTCATTTGGACTTGTTACTTCTTGATACTTATCATTTCCATAATAGTTACAATATGTTTTAAGTGCAAAGAATGTTTTACCCTTATATTCCTTTGGGGATACACATGTGGGATCAATGAGTAACATATCCTCTGAAACTAATTGCTTAATATCTTCAAAAAGACAATCGCAATACCACAAATTTTCCTGCAAATTTATTCGAGGTTTCGGTTTCTGAAACAACATCATATTAGCAAACAGTCCTGTTGGTATCGTTACAAGCAGGTTGTTATTGAGAAATAACATTTTAATACGTTGCAGATTATCAAACGTTCCTGTACCTATAGCAGATATTTTACAAGAATTTAAGTACAAAATCTTACAGTTTTCTAATCCTGTAAAACTACTTTTATCTAAAATATCGTTAAAGATGTTATTTGAAAAATCTACCGTATCTAGATTCGTCATATTTGTGGTTCCTGTTATATTAGCTGGATTCCATCGTTTACTTTGCGTTATTGTAAGAGATTCAAGTGTATTATGCACTGACTGAAATATATGTGCTTCTATATTCACTAAAGAGCTTTTTTTGATGTGTAATCTTATTAGGTTGGACAAACCTACAAGGCTATTCGTATTTAAGGTATTTATCCTTAAACCAATTAAAACCAACGTTCTTATAGTGGCAGCTTGTGGGTTTAAGAATGATTGCGGTGGAAAGTGCATCAGGTTTCCCTCTACGATGGACAGCTCATGAATAGGTAAATTTACTCTTGGCAACCAATTAGTTGGTAAAGTTTCATTCCTGAATATTGGATTACGCAGCGTCAGTTGAAATCCGGTGCAGGTGTCGGGTAAGTTCTGCAAAAAAGGTAAGTGGCTAAATAATTAAACTGTAAGTAGTAGTGTAGTAGTCGCAAAGACAAAAACGGTTATTAGGCAAGGAGGAAATCTCGAAAAAGAACATAATATCGACGACTTTTTTTTGTTGCATTTAGTGGCAGACGAGCCACGTTCCTTTTGATAGTAAATGGTAACCGTCGCGCATGGACTCAACTGTACTGAGAGTATTGTCAAGCCGCTGCTCAACATTTAATTTCACCAATATGAAATGAAAGAATAAACGGCTATCTCCTGCTACAGCCAAAACGCAAGGATGTGCTTCATGGTCGGTCATACGGGCGATAGTGGTACCAACCCGCTCGGGCCCGATACTAAGTGAGTACTTCCACTTGGTAGGTGACATTAGTTCAATTTGTTTATAAGTGTAGAAGAGTGCTGCAGCAGCCTACTTACATCAGACCTATAAGGGGTGAACAGAAAAACAATCTGTCATACTACAAAAGTAACCATCTATTATTATTACATATCAAACCATTCCATAAAGGTTTAAAGATACGTAATTATTTTAGCTTTGTTTGAAAACCTTTTTTTACTACGAGGGTATAACAAGCATATGGCCCACCCAACGGCATACGGTTATTGTAGCCTATAGATGCTAGCAACACCAGAGGCATCACTCGCGAGTTACAAACTCCAAGAACGATAATAAAGAGAGGATGAAGATGTGTTTCGATATGCGGCACTTTCACTTACCATACGAAGCACAACGTGAGTACCTACGGTTATTTCACGATGATATTTTGTGAGAGTGTAGTACTTTCCTGGTCGAACCGACCCATTCATGCTGGCAGAAGCAAGACTCGTATCTCCATCCATCCATCCATCAGCCTTTTAACGTCCACTGCTGGGCATAGACCTCCCAAAGAGTGGGGGATAGTGCCGTAATCGCCACGCTTGGTAGGCGGGTTGGCGATCGCAGTGGATGTTGTTAATACTCGAAGGAGTGCTGCTGCCCACTACCCCGGTATTCCCTCAGTTGGCTCTTACGACTCCCATGGGTGGAGAGGGGTGGGATAATTCTAAAGCTGGCCCCACACGGCAAAGACTCTATCTACCATTTCATAAATAAATAATTGTATTTTAAAGCCATTTTATAGTATCCGAAGTGTTTTAAAAAATGGTAAGCTATTACCGAAGCAGCATAGATCATATCTTCCATGTTTTTGCCAAGGTAAGGTACTCCATCACAATACACCATGCAGTTCTTTGTAGAACACCGAGTCGGCCGAGGAGCTACTGGTTGAGTTTGTGGAAATTTGGGTATAGACATGATGATGATTAAAATAAAACTGGCTGCGGTGATGACTGCAAAACAGACTTGAACTGCTAGATGTAACCAGCCGCTGCTGAACGAGGCATTCCTAAGAACAAAATAGCTTCTTTAATGACACAGTATTTAATTTTAGAGCATAATATTTGACCTAATATTTGTTATTGACTACTGCTGAATTAACTGTAGTGCATGTACACATTTAATTTTCCCGTACTTTGAGAAGAAGTCCGTGTCCTTCCGGGTGAAAAAAAAAATGTGTAGGTACACAAAATACTGTATTACTTTTTTATATGTGGAATTTTAATGTAAGATAAGAATACTCATGCTGAAATGTTAAGGTAAGCGATAAGTATAATAGGAATGAGATATTTAGTTCTTTTAACTTTTTTTTAACCACGCTGTATAAAATCTCTGTATTGAAAAACTATAATCGTAAACTCACAGTAAGCTTACATAAGCACAGTCGTTGTTTGTTTATTATACTCTAATATTATTATTTTTTCTTAAAAACTAATTTATTTTTGTAGTTCTTAAACTATTTTCTAAAAATCTATTTACATAAATCACCTTAAGGCGTTGCTGTACTAAGAAGTTCTCTGAATGTTGGCCTCGTATCAAGGTTCAAAGTCGCTCAGCGGGCCATGGAGCGGGCTATGCTTGGTATTTCCCTACACGATCGAATTCGTAATACGGAGATCCGTAGGAGAACGGGCGTGACCGACATGGCCCGCCGGGTTGGCATGCTAAAGTGGCAATGGGCAGACCACATCGCTCGACGAACCGACAACCGTTGGAGAAGAAAAGTTCTCGAGTGGCGAACACGTATCGGACGGCGCAGCGTAGGACGGCCGCCCACCAGATGGACCGACGATCAGGTCAAAGTCGCGGGGAGCCGTTTGATGCGGTCGGCGCAGGACCGCTCATTGTGGCGTTCTCCTGGGGAGGCCTATGTCCAGCAGTGGACGTTGAAAGGCTGATGGATGGTACTAAGATGTTATTATACCGACCGAGCTTCTTGCCTCGACCCTGTAGTGTCGAGGCAAGAAGCTCCATTTTATCCCAGGGCTGTTTTTAGAGTTGATTAAGACTTACTTTTATAATCATACAATATTACTACTTAAGGCAAACCTGAAAAAAGTTCCACGCTAAATCTGGTCATAGTAGACGAACTTCGTATTTTTGAGTAAGTAGATCATTCAGTGAAATGAAAATACGAACTAATACTACAAACATTGTTGAGAAAAAATAACTGATTTATGACACTCAATAATGTTACGCACGATTAAACTATTTATATTCAAAACGGCACAATAATTTTATATTAAAGAAAAAAATACCCAAAGTTACCTTAAAAAAGACGAAATCCCATGAGATGTTTTCAAAGACTCGGATTGTACCAACTGCATACCTTTTACAAGAGGATCAGAAAAACGCATCGCTGGTTCCTCAAACACTAAATTCATGTTTGAGAATAACCCGTAGATATAACATTTTTAGTAATCCATATCTCGATAAGCTTTAACAATAATAGTATATCGGCCCATTAGCTCTGATCGTGATAAACTATGTAAACATTACAGTGATCGAACGGTGTAATTTCATGGACAAGGGCGTTTATTGCCTTTTATAAGAAAACATTGGCTGGCAGATTTGTAAAGGATTAGCTTTGATTTTAATTACTATCAAAGGATTTACATATTATTCTCTTTATTGATTTTATATCACATTATATACACTTTTAAATATATTATGAAAAGAAACAAACACTCACACAAACATACTAACATACTTATAAAAATACAAACAAAAACACAAACGAGTAAACATAACAAATTTAAAAATGTATAAAATAGATAGACCACCGACATCGGGTGCTGGGACCAAGCTGCGGGTGGTTAGGGCTCCAGAGTAAGGAACCTCCTCACAATACGTGCCGTGTCGAGGAGTACTGCCTTTTGCATCAAGCCCTTAAGCCAGCCGTCCAACGAGAGTCTCAATAGGTGTTGGTCGAGACTCTTGGCAATCAGTCCATTAACCGATATGACTATCGGAACAATAATTGTTGAATCAACATCCCACATGTCGGTAATCTCGTGAGCTAAATCCAAATATTTCATTTGCTTTTCTTTTTCAGCTTTCACGAGATTCTCGTCATGCGGAATAGTGACGTCAACAATTATTGCACGGCGCTCTGATCGGTCTATCACCACTATATCAGGCTTGTTAGCAACAATAGTCCTGTCAGTAATGACAGACCGATCCCAGTACAACGTGGCACGGTCATTTTCGAGAACTGGGTCGGGCACATATTTATAGTATGGCACTTCAATTTCCACCAGATTGTATTTAAGAGCAAGTTGCTGATGAACAATCCTGGCTACCTGGTTATGTCTGTGCAAATAATCGCCGTTGGCAAGACGAGTACAACCGGAAACAATATGCCTGAGTGATTCTCCGGGACGGTGGCATGCCCGACAGATGTCAACCGTACCATCTTTCAGGATATATTTTCGATAGTTATTCGTCATCACAACTTCATCCATTATTGCAAAGACAAAACCTTCAGTTTCTCCGAAGAGATCACTGAATTGCAGCCAGGAAACAGATGCTGCAAAATCAACATCAGGCCCATGATAAAACTATTTAGATATTTTTTTAATATTTTGTTTTATTTGACTGCACAGATGGCGGAGTGCCTTAGATACCGGTCTCCCGCCGGAGTGTTGTAGGTTCGATTCCCACACATGACAACTCTTGTGTTGTTCTGAGTCTAGGTGTACTTTGTGTCCGTGAAATTGTATGTTTGTAAAGTCCCCCGCGATACAAGGATTACTCCATAGTGCTGGGTGTTCTTTTTAAAAAAAATAATAATAAGTTTACCTGGTCGGTATAATGTATGCAAGTACTTCCCACAGATGGCGCAAGCATCACTCAAGACGTTAAGAATGAATGTGTTGTCACGATGGATGAATTGGCAACATTTGGGGCGGTATCCAGGAAATACAGGTTCAAATCCTGCTCGTGACTGTTATTTTCGATTTCACATTTTCACACTTTGTGTTAACAGATAAAACTACTTTTATGGGAATCTATCGCGTTTAATTGATTTATAGTGGAGTGCTCCACAAATGGTTGTTCCGAGTCTGGGTATGCTTTGTGAAACTTTGAAACTGTTTATAAAGATTCCCTCATCATAATATATCATACATTTTTATGTCGTACATATTATCTACTATTATCAGAAAGTTTAATATGAAAAAAAGATATTGGTGAAACAGAAAACGTAATTACCGGGCATGACAAAGTATTTTTACGTATCCGCGCAATATCAAAAGCGATGGCGGAAAAATCTAGTACTAAATTATTTAGTCACATACTATAATAATATATTGCACGCCTCATAAGCGAAGCGTTGAGGTGGGTACTATTCTCGTTTTACACAGAACAACTTATTTTTCAAACTTAAAATGTCTCTATTTACATATATTGTACTTGTAAAACAATTATCGACGGGCCTCGTGGCGTGGTCGGTAGTATAACCGACTTCCGTGCACGAGGTCGTGGGTTCGATTCCCACTCAGGACAATTATTTGTGTGATGAACACAGATTATTGTACTGCGTCTGGGTGTTTTCTATCTATGATATGTATTTATATACAAAAAAAAAACTAGACGTCGCGGGACGTCTAGCAGATGTGAAAATATCGAAATTATTTTGTAGAAATAAAATGATCATAACTTGACAAAGTACTCCTCAAGACGAATCAAACGAGTATAAACTCGATAGGGTTGCGTAGTTTCATTACAGAGTTACTGTGGCCCTTCCAGCTCCATCGTCAGACCCTGGATACCATCTAGTGACAAAGTACTCGTCAAGACAAATCATACGAGCCCAAGCTCGATGGAGTTATGTTGTTTTGTAACGGAGTTCCTATGGCCACCTTCTAGCTCCATCATCAGACCCTGGATACCATCTAAAGACAAAGTACTCGTCAAGACGAATCAAATGATTCCAAACTCGATGGGATTGCGTCGATTCATTACAGAGTTACTGTGGTCACCTTCCAGCTCCATCATCAGACCCTGGATATCATCTATGACTGAAGTTCTATTCAGGACATTTCAAACGAGCCCTAACTCGACGGGGTTGCGTTATTTCATTATAGAGTTACTGTGGCCACCTTCCAGCTACATCATCAGCCCCTGAATACCATCTAGACTCAAAGTACTCGGCAAGACGAATCATACGAGCCCAAATTCGATGGGATTGCGCCGTTTCATTATAGAGTTCCTATGTCCACCTTCCAGCTCCATCATCAAACCAGCTTCATGTCATCATAATATGGCATTGTCACGTGATATACACATGCGTGTAAAATTTCGGCTCAATCGGAAACCGGGAAGTGTGTCAAATCTAACTTGCAAGATTTGAACGGGATGAGTAGGTATAATAAAAGCGTCGCCACGCTAACAGCCGATTTTACCCTCCCTCCGCATTAGATGTTTCACATCAAAAACAGTAGTATATGTATTATATCCGTAATCTGGTACCCATAGCACAAGCGTTAAGCTTAGTTTGGGATCAGAGGACGTTGTGTGAAAATGTCCGTGAATATTTATTTATTTATATCCACACGTCATATCAAGAAAAAACACTATTTTTGACACTCATGATATTTTTATGCCATTTTTGTTATTTAAACTAGTTAAAAAACTTTTAAAAAAAGTCCGTTTGTTGTAGGTAATGTACGAGTATGTTAACACGATAACAACCGAAATACTTTACTAATTGAGTCTTTTTTTTTCTTTTTAACTAGAGTATAACTACGAATAGAGCCCTATTACTTTTCACGGTCTGATTCGATGTGGTTTAATTCAATAGACAACTAAATATTTATAGCTGCCCTTTGTATGTTTGCAAGAAGATCATCATAAAATGGTTAAACACTTTAAACTACGATGAGACCGAAAAATTGCTTACGATTATGAAATGACCCACACTAACCCACAAGCGAGCTTAAACACACGCATACACACCCAAACATTCATACTACACACATACACACACTAATACACATCCTACATTTTATAAAACCGGAAGTTAATATGATGTGCATGTTATATAATATTAAATTCCTGTAAACTATGTTATTATTGTCTAAATAAATTTAAAATCTTGCACGCAATAGAAAAAAAAAATATTTTAAAATAATACCCTACAATTACATAATGTACATGGTTAAAATTTTACTTTACTTACCTTAGTTCGAGGGAAGGTTACGGCATTCGTGACACAGGTTTTATCCTAGTAAGAGTGCCAAAGCATTCCTTAGATCTTTGTAAGATTTTTTTGGACAATTATTGTAACTATGTATTTTTGGAAATAAATAAATAAAGGTATAAACAAATTGTTATTAAATAAACAAAAAAATACTGAATATTTACTCTCTCGACACTAAAACCAGCGCTTACAGCGCTATGCCTTTCATGAGAACTATTTCTATAGACCAATGTAGAAGTAACTTCTTAAAATTAGCGCTAGATGGCGTATAAGACATGAAACCCACATTAGTACTTTTTGAAATTAGCGCTATGTGATTTATTGAAAACTACTTAGTAAGACCAATACATTATTAGTTACTTATCAAATAATTAATTTTATTGTGAATAATGAAGATTATGAGGCGTACAGTTTTGGATTTTCCGAAGTATTTTACTGTTTTACATGCAAAGTATCACATTAGAAGATCCAAACAAACACACCCAAAAATTAAAATATAGATGACACTCATGGCAAATTCTTTTTTAAGAAAAAAAACTTAGGTAGGTATAATAACTTTAATAATTATTTACAATAATAAATTACTTTAAATAATATAAATATCCTTACTTTATGTATGTAACAAACACTTAATTACAGTTGGTCCCAGTTTTTTCGATTAACTCGCTATTTATTCATAGTTTTTATCATAGACAAAAGCAAGTTAGATATTGCTTTGGCACTCTGGCTACCTAAAGTTAGGATTATGCAAACAGACCTCTTCGATCTGATTATGATAAGTGACTGTAGCAAATATCTATCTAAACTATTATAAAGCTGTAACAGACCTATGTCTGTACATTTAAGATATTTGAGAAAAAATTACTGAACTAGGCTACATAAATAAATAAATATTGACAGACATTTTCACACAACGTGCTCTGGTCCCAAACTAAGCTTAATGCTTGTGCTATGGGTACCAGATTACGGATATAATACATATATACTACTTTTTTTTTTGTAAATACATACATATAATAGAAAAACACCCAGACGCAGTACAAATATCTGTGTTCACCACACAAATACTTGTCTTGAGTGGGAATCGAACCCACAACCTCGTGCACGGAAGTCGGTTACACCGACTACGCCACGAGGTCCGTCGAGGCCGTATAGGCGTGTCTAAACACAAAACGATTTTTTTTTAGATTTTCTTTTGTCTGTTTATTTGTTTATCTGTTTGTTCATTCACGCACCATGTAAAAACTACTGAATGGATTTTGATACAACTTTTTTGTATTTGGTAGCTCTTGATTAGACTTAAAAAGTGATTACATTTTATCCCGCTACTATATCGGGAACCTGAGATGTAACTCAAAAACTAGCTTTGGCGAGTTATGTTATAATAGTAATAAAGGCCGTGTGGGACCGGCTTTAGTCCCACCCCTCCACCCACGGGAGTCGTAAGAGCCGACTGAGGGAATACCGAGGGAGTGGGTAGCAGCACTCCCTCGAGTATTAACAACATCCACTGCGATCGCCAACCCTGCGATCGCCTGCCAAGCGTGACAATTACGGCATTATCCCCCATGACGGAAACGCTCGTTGTGTCGTTCTATTGGGGAGACCAATGTCCAGCAGTGGACGTTGAAAGGGTGATGGATGGATGGATGATGATAGTAATAAAGGAAGGTTATCGTTATCATCTTTGGATTATAGACCTACATACTGACCTTTCTTTTGTAAGGCGGGAAAATGTACCACACCCCGATTTCCAGAAGAGCTGTGAAGCTCTCATCCGCTAATAATCCGCCAGACATTCTTTAATGAAGCGTATTTTTGGCATTTTATTATTTATTGTTTGAGATTTCTCAACTCATTCACAAGTTGTTTTGTTCTATTTTGTTATTTTTCTTTATTTTGTTTCTAATTATTTTTGATCTGTATTTTAGCACTTGACATGCTCAGCTAATTAAATAACAAATTATTTGTGAATGTGGAAAAAAAAAAGAACTTTGGTGCGAGCGGGATTCGAACCGCCGTCCAAACTGGGAAAGTGTTATTTGGCGTGGGTCATAGAGACAAAAATGTGATGTCGACACTGGGAATTGCCGTATTCCCTGGATTGGAAGGGACGCAGGTCCGAATCCCACTCGCACTAAACTTTCTCTTTTTCCACATACACAAATAATTTGTTCTCTTATTATTTTATTTTGTTTTCTTTTTAATAATCTAATGATCTTCTCAAAGTATATTTAAAAAAAAGGAACAAAATAAAAAGAAAAGAAAAACGTAATGGCTAATTTTATATTGATTATAAATTCTCTTGTTTTTTTTTGCTAGGCAACTACTCAAAATTCTTTAGATACCAACAAATCAAAGACCATAAAAATTGGCCCAGCCATTTTTGAGTTTTAAATGGTGTAACTAACCCAACTTTGTTTAATATACATAGCTTTTTAAATTAATATAAGAACTTAGACTAGGGTTTTCAATTTTGCACTTTTTAATGTCTATATTTTTTCTCCAGTGCCATATTTAACATGCAAAAGTTTTGGGAGCAAGTGAGACTGATATGTGAGTCCTCAACTACCACGTTTTATTTAGGTATAACGTTTTCATTTCCACAAGGATTGGGCTAAATTGGGCCGAGCATAAGGACCGCAGCGATCTAGGAGTGCGGTGGATGTAAGTGGCTACGACAACCTAAACTGGAGACAATTTAGGTTTTCGTATTGTAGTGTCAATAGAGCTACATGTATGTACCAAATACCAACAGAATTGTTTCAAAAATAAAAAGCATTGAATATAAAAACAATCATGTTTATATTATTATTTCCATATTTAAGGATTCAAATTGTGTTTTCAAATTTAAATGGGTCCAAATTGAAAGTATACCTTATTTAATAAAAAAAGAACTATTGAAATTGAACAAGTATCTCAAAATTTACTACAAAAAAAATATATTCCTCCCTCGCCTCTTGGCGTAGTCGGTAGTGTAGCCGACTTCCGTGCACGAGGTCGTGGGTTCGATTCCCACTCAAGACAACTATTTGTGTGATGAACACAGATATTTGTACTGCGTCTGGGTGTTTTCTATCTATTATATGTATGCATTTACAAAAAAAAGTAATATTATGTATTTTATCCGCAATTTGGTACCCATAGCACAAGCGTTAAGCTTAGTTTGGGACCAGAGGACGTTGTGTGAAAATGTCCGTGAATATTTATTTATTTATTTTATATTTATATTCGGGTCTACTTGAGAACTTACTCTGTTTTTTTTCGTCGGTTAGATGGCTTAAAGGAGCATAATAAGCTTCAAAAATAATTAACAGTACTTTGAAAATAGAGTTAACGGACCCGTGTCCAATACAGTAAGTCTTATTAAAACATCTATTTTGATGTGAAAACATCTAATGCGGAGGGAGGGTAAAACGGTTGTTATGCTATGAGGAAGGGTAAACTGGCGTGGTGATGTCGCCACGCCATTTTATTTAATTAGTTTTAACGCCATATGTTGAAAAAACATCTGTCTAGGAAAGTATACTGTCAATCAATAAACCCATAACAGTTTTAATTACTTAACGCATAACGAGAGAGCGCTTACCAAGCTTTTGACATTTTAAATAAATAATAATAATAAATAAATATTCACCGCATATAATACATAGAAAACACCCAGACGCAGTACAAATATCTGTGTTCATCACACAAATAATTGTCCTGAGTGGGAATCGAACCCACGACCGTGCACAAAAGTCGGTTACACTACCGAGGCCACGATATATGAAGAAAGAAAGAAAATTTATGTTTTCATATCTGCGTGACGTCCCGTGACGGCTCATTTTTTATAGTGAATACAATGACTTACAGTGTACAGACAGCTAGACCTTTAGGATTCACTTTGAGAATGTCATTGCTCATCAAAGTAGCCTTTGAACTTAAGAATTTATTTTACCACAAAATTGAACATCCATCGTTATGAAAATAAAAATATTTTGGATGTTCTGACAATCAACTGTTGCAGCAAAAATATAAGTGCTATAAATATAGACAATTTTTTAGTAAAATAATAGAAAATATGATATCAAATGACAATTCTTATTTCTTGTTTGACCTTTAAGTCGGCTTCGTGAGCAAAATTTAACGGTTACAGGGTAATAATTCGGACTGGAGTATTATGTAACACCTTTCAGTATTTATTGATCGGGTTTAGCCTAGTCATCCTTGTAAGTCTTCATGTTTAAATTCAACTACTATTCTAGACGTAGCGTAATTAAGTATGTAGTTAAGCCTAATGATGCTAACATCTCCTTCACACAGTACTTATTTTTATTACGCTGTATAAGTAAAGGCGTTAATAGTGAAGAACTTGTTAACTCTCAAGGAAACCGTAACCCAGTTAATGGGCTCATATATCTGGCAACCAAACGGTGATATGTGTACTGATTTCATTATTTTATTAGCGTCGTATTAGCGTCGTAATAAAATAGAATTAATTTAGTTAATCCTATAACTATTATAAAGCTGTGTCTGTACATTTAAGATATTACAAATTTTTTTTTTGATTTTTGTTTGTTCGCGCGTCACGCAAAAACTACTGAAAGGATTTTGATGCAACTTATTTTATTTGATAGCTCTTGATTAGATTTAAAAACTTCCCCGCAGCCAAAAGCTATAAGGCTATATCTCAGGTTCCCGATATAGTAGCGGGATAAACTATATACCTACCAGTTGTTATAGTTTTTGCGTATTGCGCGAACAAGCAAACAGACAAACAGATAAACAGACAAACAGACAAAAATTCAAAAAAATATCGTTTCGTGTTTTAAGACACGCCTATACATATATATATATATATATATATATATATATATATATATATATATATATATATATATATATATATATATATATATATATATATATATCGTGTGTTAAGAACAAGAGTAGCGTTAGGGCAAAATGACAACTTCACAGGAGAGCCGAAAAACAACTCAAATTTACCTAACGTTATCTTATAGCTCTCTTTTGACAAAATCTATAGTAGTTAGAAATCTGATTTTTACTAATAAAAAAGCTTTATTTATCGGCTACAGAATAGTGTAACTATTTGGGCAATCAAAAAACGTTTTTATTTTAATAAAGTTTATTTTTCAAAATATGGTTCCGTCCGTACTTCATTTTGGCTGTTACATAAGTTTAATAATGTATGGAATGCAACGCAACTTCCGTTAAAATGGCCTTAATAATAATAGGAGCTACATATTCAAACTTTCTGCGTTAAAAACGCATGACAAGATACCTTATTTGAGCGATTACATTCAAGCCATCTTCGGTGTTCTATTCGCTCTGTAAATCGAGTTTCAATCGTTGTCCTCGTAACTTTTTTGACAAAATAATTTCAAGATTATTGTAAGTATTCATTTTGGTAGTAAACAAAAATAATTTTATTTGGTCCGTTATTTTTGTACTAAACAATCTACACACTACATCGCTCCAGTTTTATGGCACATAAAAATATAGGGATTAAAAAGGCGAATGGTGAAAAAAATATTTATTTGAATTTTTGACCTTACGCTAGTCTAGTTCTTAACCCACGATATAGTCTAGAACAGTCATTTTTTCTCAAATATCTTAAATGTACAGACCTTGCTCTGTTACAGCTTTATAATATTATAGATAAATTAACTGCGTCAATATACTTATTTCGTGTATCCAAGCCTCTCCAAAAGTAATAAGTCAATTACTCTCAACTCTCGCTGTCTATTGTTATTAATTAATGGCTGGTAATTCGTCATAAATCCTCAAGCTATAATAATTCAGTGGCGACAGAATGACCAGCACGGCCATATACATAAAGACAAATTACCTGCCAATATAAAGGAAACTATATGAAGATGAGACGAAAAAAACCTAAAATATCCTCGTTAATTCTTAGTCCGATTTCTCACAGTATTTGCTACCGACAACCAGAAGCTGTAGCTGTACGAAATTTTATTATACTATGAGTAGACTTAAGGTAAATAATATCTACCTACATGCTAATTAATTACCTAGCTAAACATGCGATAGACTGATGTGTTTAACAGAGCCACACCCTGCGTTATATAATCATTCCTGAATCGTGGGCTCTTTACCAACATCCATCCATCCATTCCTTTTTTTCTATTCACAGAAAATTAGCAATAAATGGGACTACCGTTGTAACTATTTTTAAACCAAAAATATGGTGACTCATAAATCACCCCCTCTTAGAAGGTACTCAGCTCGCTGGCGTAAATGGAGATACTCAAAGCAAATGGTTATGCCGCGGCATTCCTAACCTTCTAATTATTTCGTCGATTTTATGCTTCGTTGCAAAAGCCTTACCTTTTGTTCTGTTTTGTAAAAAAACTTTTGAAAAGAAAGTTTAAACCAAGGGGCACGTTGGAGGGTAAGTGTAGCGGCAACAGTTCATTACATTATATTGAAATACTTAGAGACAGAAAGAGGAATGAAAAACGGGGTCTTAATACAAATATCCATTTTTTACATAAATTAAAACTCAGCTTATCAGGTTTTACGGCGGTTAAGCGAAGTTTTATTTTACTCCACCAAAAAGAGTAATTAATTTTACCGGGTTTTTAAAATAATTTGTTTAATTTCAGCTTTTAGTTTATTAGGACGTAATGTCTTGTGCACGATATGTTTATGATTGCCTTTTATGAAACTGTATTTTATATATTTTATAGTAATTTTAACTGCCTCGGTGGTGTAGCGGTAGTGTATGCGACTGCTAATCAATTGAGGTCTCGGGTTCAATCCCGGGGTCGGGCAATGTTATTGAGCTTTTTCCTAAAAAGAAAAATTCTCAGTAGCAGCCCGGAGTTTGGAAACGTGCCCCGTAGACGTCAATAGGCTCACCGCCTATAACGTGGGACTTAAAAATAGCTGGCGAATTGTGGGTGTATAATATACCTCTGCCTACCCCTTCGGGGAATACAGGCGTGATGCTGTTTTTTTTTGTTATTTTATATATTTTTAAGCTCTTGACATGCTTGGCCTTTTATCAGAACACAAAGTGCGAATATGTGAAATAGTAAATGATAGGCACAAGAAGTATTTGAAACTGATTCTACTGAATTACTCTTCCAGTCGCTCTCCCAACTGAGCTATCGTGATAATTATCTCACATTTTCGCATTTATATAATTGAGTTTTTATATTTATTCCAAGACCTTCAAAAGCTCTCTCTCTCTGAACACAATGACAATGCATTATCAAGTTATCCATACAATATTGAGTACCTACGAGTATATCATCACTATTCAATAAACGACGTGTCCGTGTGGTGACGGACTAAGAATACAAGTGTCACCACCCCATCCTTTCCCGCGGGTGTCGTACAAGATGACTAAGGGAAGCAAGCAATTATCACCCATTGCATTACCGGTGGCAGAGCTGGGTGCCAGGTTAGAGTACTCACACCGTCTCCTGTGTGACCGGTCATGAAGTCACTGTGTTTTGACTGTAGCAGCAGATGGCCGTTTATTCTTTCATTTCATATCTGAGAAATGAAATGGTGCGCAGAGGCTTGACAATACTCTCGGTATAGCTGAGTCCATGAGCGACGGTTACCTCTAACCATAAGGTGGGCTATGACTTTATACTGTCACTATACAGTATACTGCCATCATTAGCAATAAAAAAAAACGAGTGTGCTTTAGAACACACGACTGAAGTAAAACTTAACAATAAATATATATATTATTAATAATGTTAATATCTAAGATGCTAATATAAAGAGAGAAAGAAAATGTGAATTCGCACCTCTCTTTCTTCCCCCAACAGTAATATACTATCTATCTATCTTCACTATCACACTTTTCGTAACGCTTACGTCACCCGATGACACTTTTTGTAACGCTCACGTCACGCACTCACCAGCTTACTCCCCAAGTCAAGCGTGCGTAAACAAGTATTTACTTAAAAAAATGCTCTCGCATTTGAATGTGCTTCGCTATCACAAATTTTACTGATTACTGAACACAATGACAATGCATTATCAAGTTATCATACAATATTGAGTACCTATATCATCACTGTTCAACAAACGAGTTACCTATTCTGTGGCTTGTGGTCCTCCACAAGCCACAGAATAGGTACAGTAGAACCATTCTACTTGTTCTTAAGTCTAAAACTTCGTACCACAATTAACTTAAATTGCTTGACTGGCAGTTCTGTCTTCATTAGCGTCAGCTTGAAGTTAAATCCCAACTCGATAATTTAGTCTTGCAGAACATTTTTTTCTAGTTACAGTAAATCAGCTGTATATTATTGACATCGATTTTAATTATATAAGCGAAAAAGTGTGAGGAGACATTATGATACATGAAAGTAATGTGTTGACACATAAAAGGTTTTTATACTACGTAAGTTGCAAACAAATATACGGCCCATCTGATGGTAAGCGGTTACCGAAGCCTATAGACGCTAACAGCACCAGAGGCATCGCCCATCACCATCTTCAAGGAAAGGGCTGGTCAGAAGATATGTAGAATATTAAGAAGATGATAGGGAGGGGTTTTAAGCCTCCGGAATTCTTAGTCACCATACGAAACACCCACCGATGTTTCACGTTGATTTGTTGTGAGAGGGTGGTACTTTCCCGATCGAGCCAATCTAGTCTTATTGTAATAAGCAGTTTACTCTTACTTAATCCAGTCCATCCATCCATCCATCAGCCTTTCAACGTCCACTGCTGGACATAGGCCTCCCCAAAAGAACGCCACAACGAGCGGTCCCGTCATGGGGGATAATGCCGTAATCGCCACGCTTGGCAGGCGGGTTGGCGATCGCAGTGGAAGTTGTCAATACTCGAGGGAGTGCTGCTGCTCACTCCCTTAGTATTCCCTCAATCGGTTCTTACGACTCCCGTGGGTAAAGAGGGGTGGGACAATTCTAAAGCCGGCCCCACACGGCCTTAATCCAGTATTTGGTAATAAAACTCGAACTAAGAAACTAAATGATATTATACCTTTTTCATCACCTACTTCCACTTTTTCTATTAATCTCTATCGGATATCCCTTGGGTAAGCAAAGCGAGAATGTTGCTTTTGATGTTGTCAGCGCCTATCGGTTGTGACAGCCACTTAACATAAGCCGAGCCGTATGCTTTTTTACCGCCGATATAAAGTTTTATTTTTTTTAAAGTAGTAAAATGTAATAACGGCGTCTTAGTTTATGTCGAGAGACCTTGAAAAAAAGATGGTCACTTAAGTCCTAAAGTATACTTAAAGTTTTGTGGATATTCTTTTATTGTTTAAAAAACTTTATCAATTCGTTTTATCGCTGGGTTGTTTTAGTGGTAGAACTAGGCTTGTCCCGGCATGAATGGTCTGGCTCGATCGGGGCAGTATTACCCTCTCAGTAAAGATCAGCGTCAGAGTGTGTTATTATGGTGAGTAAGAGCGTCGGATGCTTAAGCCCTCTTTTCATCTTCTTACTATTCCTCCTGTCCACCTCCTATTCCCTTCCTTGGAGATAGGAAAGTGCAAGTGATGCCTCTGTTGTCGCTAGCGTTTATAGGTGGTACCGTTTACCAACATATAGGCTGAATGTTTGGTTACCACCCCGGTAATAGAAAAGACAAGATCCAATTTTAACAGTATATTCCTGGGGGGTTAGGCAGAGTCTCATATCTCACATGCCGATCGTATCGTGATCACTGTGATTGGTTGAGAGATCACTGTGATTGGCCAACGGATTATTGCGACATCACACGTCGGTTTCTCAACCAATCACAGTGATCACGATCCGGATGACATGTGAGATATGAGATTCTGCCTAAGCCCCCTGATTATTTTTCAACCATAATTATGCAATTTCTTCCTTTTCTAGACAAATCAATATTACCATGTGTAGTGGTAGAGCCTTGCCCGTTTGATCGGGGATGTACCATCCTCTCACAGAAGATTAGCGTGTAAAATAATGGTAAGGACGTGACGTGTTTTGGTATGGTGAGTGGAAGACCCAAGCCCCTCCCTATCCTCTACTTACTATCTTTAGCATTCATCTCCTATGCCTTCCTTTGGAGTTGATGACACGCGAGTGGTGTCTTTGACGTTGCTAGCATCTTTCGGCTACAATAAAAATGCTTATCATTAGGTCCCTATGCTTGTTTGCCACTCACGTAGTATGAAAAAATATTAACATTCTTAATGAAAAAAGACAGATTAACCAATTACACCCTTACTAATAAATATTGTTTAAGCTGTTTGTTCCGTTCATTCAACGTCAAACTGTCATATTAGTAATAAAGACAAAACACTGAATAACTATTTAGAGGTTATACAATGTTTATTAGTAAGGCAGTTATAGTTTACATTAATATAACAAACGAATTGTGAAAGTATGTGGCGATCAATATGTAACGTTCAACACAGAGCCTGAGGGTGCGAATGCGAAATTCCATCACAAAACTGCAGTTAGTTATACGTGAAAACGATGAAAATAACAGCCAGGCGTCCGGGATTCGTGATTGCAATATTCTCGGCGTCCGTCGTCACGCGCGCCCGACCTCAGTCTTGATGAAAAATATGTTCCCGTTATGTAGTTTTTTTTTCTATTTTTCAATTGCCCCGACTGCAGCCTGAGACAATGAGGTTATATTTTATGTCTGCGAATTAATTCAAAAATGTGTTGCTGTTACGAAAATTTATAAATTATGGAACGCAGGGTGTCAGCGTATCGACGTCGGCCACCTGCTGGCGCCTCGATCACGGTGGACGGGGTCCAAATTGGGGTGCAGGCCCGGATTAAGTATCTGGGCCTGGTGCTGGACGGGCGGTGGCGCTATCGCGAGCACTTCCGTCAACTGTCCCCGAGGCTCGTCGGTGCGGCGTCCGCCCTTGCACGGCTCATGCCGAATATGGGCGGACCCAACAATGCGTGCCGACGGCTTAACACGGGAGTGGTCCGGTCGATGGCGCTGTACGGCGCATCCGTGTGGGCGGAGTCCCTGGACGCACTGAACAGGGCTCTTCTGTGGAGGCCACAGAGAGTCGTCGCGGGGGTCATACGTGGATACCGCACGGTGTCGACAGAGGCGGCCTGCGCGTTGGCCGGAACCCCTCCGTGGGACTTGGAGGTGGAGGTGCTCGCCGAGGTGTATCGGCGGGCGTCGCAAGAGCGGGAGGAGGGTGCACGTCTCCCACCAAGCGTGGTGGCCAGATGGCAAGGTGACGTTCGCCGAGCTGCCATGGCCAGCTGGAGGGCGCGGCTGGAGGCGCTCCGGGCCGGTCTTCGGACCGTAGGGGCACTCCAGCCGGTGCTGGAAGAGTGGGTGGGGCGACGGCACGGAGTCCTTACCTTCCGACTGGTGCAGGTGCTGTCGGGGCATGGCTGCTTCGGCAGATATCTGCACATAGTCGCAAGGAGGGAAGCGACTCCGGGCTGTCACCATTGCGGCTGCGACGAGGACACGGCGCAGCACACGCTCGAGTCGTGCCCGACTTGGGCCGAGCAGCGACGTGAACTCGTCTCGGCAATAGGGGGGGACCTCTCGCTGCCGAGCGACGTCAGAGCGATGCTTGGCAGCGACAGGAATTGGGCCGCGGTCACTGCCTTCTGCGAGGAGGTTATCTCGCGGAAGGATGCGGCGGAGAGGGCCAGGGAGGCTGATCTTTCCGCAGACCCAAACTGCCGCCAGCGACTGGGGCGGCGCAGGCGCGAGTATTTGCGCCTAATGCCGCCCTAGCTGGGGCTGCGGGTGGAGGGACCGGGGATTAAAGCTGCACAATTTAAAGCAAAAATAAACAAATAAGTGTGACCAAGAAGTGCATATACCGACATAAATTAATTAATGGCCGAAGTACCTAGTAGGTATATATACTTGTATTCTGTTTAGGTAAGTGTATTAAAAACTATTAAGTCTTTGGGGCCTAACGGGGTTCACGTTGATCTTTGGGCAATGACATAGGAGTACCTACATTAACAATAATTCTCTTGTCTTTGTTTATATCATAAGCCAAATAAAAACAGAAGGTAAAAAGGTGTTTTTAAAAATTCTGAAATAATGGTTAGATGTAGTCCTAATATCGTCTGGCCCATGAACAGCGATCACCACTTACGAAAGTAAAAATACTTTTTTCAGGTGGGTGAAGGTCATCGTTCACCCTATTCAAATCTCAAATAAATTCAGTTAAGCGGTGTTTGTTCAGTATTTTGTCAGCAATCTGCATTCCCATTAGTGAAGATTCACGCAACGTTGGATTCGATATTTTAACTATATACATTGTCTACTCGAAATATTTTGCTTGGATGGAAGTTTTATATACTTAATTTATTAAGCTATCTTTACTTAAATAAAATAAATTACTTATACAGTATAACTTCTTAATAAACTTCAAGAGTGAGGCACACAAATTCGAGTTTTAGAGTTTTCGATTTGTAAAAGCTTTGTAAGATAATATTCAACGTGTAAAGACATAGCATCACGTCTGTATTCCCCGAAGGGGTAGGCAGAGGTGTATTACACACCCACGACTCGCCAGCTATGTTTAAGTCCCACGTAATAGGGGGTGAGCCTATTGACGTCTACCGGGTACATTTCCAAACTCCGGGCTGCTACTGAGAATTTTTCTTTTTAGGAAAAAGCTCAATAACATTGCCCGACCCGCGGATCGAACCCGAGACCTCATGATTAGCAGTCGCATATACTACCGCTACACCACCGAGACAGTTAAAGGTTTAGATATATTCTTAGCTCAGACTATCTAGACAGAGCGAAGAAAATTTTTGACACGTATGAGCGAGAACACAAGATACAATTTACTGGTGCAAAAAACAGATAAAGCCATAGATTTTTGTCTTTGTCACCGTGGCCAGTTTTCGGTATTGTCACGATGTCAAAATGCTTTGTCTGTCACGATTCAACTGACATAATCGAACATTTGTATAAAAAATCGGGTATAACATTATATTTACGTGTTAAATCAGTATTTTGAGAAAAAGACTACGTGATAATAGTGCTTGTAAAATAGTGTACTATACTACAAAAGCTACAGCGAGAGAAAAAATACAGGTATAACATTTCATTCATATGTAGTCGAAAATTAAATAATTTAGTGATTGAATGCTATAAAGTGATATAAAATGGGCTTTTTACTCGAAATTAATAATTGCTACTAAGATACACTCGCAAAACAGGTTTTCTAGCTAAATTTCTATTACTGAGAATTGTTTCGGTGTTGCCTTATTGCGAATTGAAGGAAAACCTAAAATTACCATTTTAGGTTTTCCTCTAATCCAGATGCAAGTTCGAAATGGGTGGATGCTACGGGAAAACGAGGCAACCCACGAAATACCCAAAATACGCTTCACGATATTTTGTTGATGTTTCATCATTCATAATAAGAACATAGTAACGTTGGGAGCAAAATCATTGCCAGTGAATATGTTCATGTAAGTATAGCTTTTAAAGTCTTTGTAAGTAAATCTTCAACTTTGCAAAGAATCTGGACGGTATCCAGGAGATGCAGGTTCAAATCCTGCTCGTGACTGTTATTTTCGATTTCACATTTTTCACTTTGTGTTTAATAAATCTTAATTCTAGATTATGACTACTGCTGGAGTCATAATCTAGAATTCAGAGAAACTAAAATGCTCTCTCTCTTGTGACACCTGCCTGGGGTTTAAGAGTTTCAAAATAAAACCCAGGAGTAAAACAAAATTAAATAAGATATATTCACACCCCAAATGGTAGGTGGCAACACAAATTTATAAGGTCGTGGTATTCGTCCTATAGCTAACTTCACCGCTTATAGTACTCTCTCTCCCGTGGGACCGGCCATGAAGCACATCGTTGCGTTTTGGTCGTAGTAGGAGAAAGAATATATCGGTGAAATGAAATGGTGAGCAGCGGCTTGACAATACTCTCAGTATAGTTGAGTCCATGAGCGACGGTTGACATTTACCATCAGATGGGCCGTGGCTCGTCTGCCACTAAATGCAATAAAAAAATGTTCTTATCCATATAATTAAATCAGCCCTGTAAGGATCATAATTCTTTACTTATTTGGCCCAGAAAAGAAAGAAAATATAATTTAATTGTATTCTTGTGTACTATTGTTTTGTTAAATATAACTTATTATTATTTACCAGATGAGATATCGAACAGAACGGCATTTTATGGAGAAGCAATACTTATCTTGCATCAAGTCAAAAGCTTGCTCAAAGTCTTGGTATTTCTCTACGTGATCGAATTCTTATTACAGAGGTAGAACGTGAATATCCGACATAGCCCGCCGAGTTTGCATGCTGAAGTGGCAATGGGCAGGCCATATCGCTCGACGAACTGACAACCGTTGGGGAAAAAGTTTCTTGAGTGGCGACCACGTATCGGACAGCGCAGCATAACATGCCCTCACACCAGATGGAGCAAATATATGGTCAAAGCGGCAGGTAGCCGTTGGATGCAGTCAGTTCTGGTATTCTCTTTGGGGAGGCCAATGTCCAGCAGTGGACGTTTAAAGACTGATGGTTGGATGAATAGATGGGGTGGCAAATTTATTTTTAAATAATCATTTTGATAAACGTTGCTATTTTCAATAAAATATCTGTTACGAAGAGTTTCTTATTTACGACCTAGTTACAGACCTCATTCTAACTATCGTTTAATTTGCCTAAATATGGTTAAACATTTATCAACCTGGCAACATTTAAAAAAATATATTACTGTTCCAAGTGCGGCCACGCCGTGTTTCCGTCTAGTAGTTCTTAGTCTGAGATTCTAAGCTATGACGTACTGTTATAACTGTCATTCCTCCCTGTTTCTCTTAGCTTTACCTTTTCTACCGTTTTTTTTGCTATGTCAGCTTTTCCAGGCCCTTCTCTCCCACACACCTCATACATTCAGTCTTCTTCAAAATCCCAACCGCGCCGGTCGTGTAACGTCTACCATTTCGATTATTACCAAATTATTATGTCCTCTAAATAATAAGTGAATACAATTAAAATTATTTTAGGTTAAAAATAAATATCTTTTTTTAAAAACCGTTTTACCGTATCCCGGATAACATTTGGTGGCAGCGTAAAAGGGATAAGAAATACCCCAGAACGCCTAAAAACCTGTAAAATAAAAGTTAAATTAGTGAGTGAAAATAAGGTATAAGATATCCCCCGCAACGCCTAAAAACCTGTAAAATAAAAGTGAAAATTATATCATTAGTGAGTGAATAATAAAATGAGTGAAAATATATTCATAAAATTACTTACCATCAACCGGTTTTATACACTGTTTCCACTGCATCGGCATCTTACAGAAACCTACATTCACTGAATTCAAGAAAACTCTATATGTTGTATGCCTTGACGAAACAGATCACTACATATTCTGGCCCTACTGCATCTTGAAGAGTCCCGCCGTGTCCTGAGCCGTGTACCAAGCACAGTGCCTTACAAAAGAAACTCGCTGCGTTATAAATAAAAGGAGTTCGAGGTTCCCGATTCCATTACTTCCAGTTCCTGTTTGACCTCGGTTTGTACTACAGCCTACAATGTTCCTGCCAACCCTCGAACTTTTACTATAACGCTTTGTGATTTGTGTGTGTTAAATAGTGACCTGATTTCCTAATTTACTTACCGTTTAACATTATAGACATCCAGTATATTATTTCATATATATTTTATATTACACGACCTATATTTTAAGAATAAAAATCACATCATATTTGTACTTCATATTAGTAATAGAAGATTACTTTATAACATAAATAAGCATACCAGAAGCGTCGAGCTATGGCTCATCGCCCACGCATTATTTTCTAAGAACTGATAACGCTTGAGTCTCTGTGCTATCCCTAAGCCAGTTTTAATTCACAAAGTTTTAACCTTGATCATTTAATTTAACCAAGTAACTTAACTGTACTGAACATATTTATTACTCTGCTTTTCTTTTTATTAAATGACATCAAAGAGTAGAGAAGTTAAAGACGAAACATCAGAAACAAAAATGTCCGAATCAGACTTGAATGTTCTTATTAAATTCATAGGTACTGATGACGGTTCTAGGGACACTTTAATCCCGTTTCTAAATAATTGTAGGAATGCCATTAACTTAGCTTCAACATCTCAACAAGATGTGTTATTTAAGTACATACAAAGCAGACTGACGGGCAAAGCCGAGTCAGTATGTGCTATTAAAGATTTCAGTAAGTGGTCACAACTAGAGGAATTCTTAAAAAGCCAATTTGGTGACAGGCGACATTATACCCACCTTCTAGCAGACTTACAAAACTGCGAGCAAGGTCCTTACGAAAGCGTCAGCCAGTACTCACTCAGAATATAAAACTGTTTGTCAAGGTTACTAACAGAAATAAATATCTCCATTCCTACCAAGAAAAAAGATGAGTTATCCGGACGCGTTGCAACTATGCAAGACCTGGCCCTAAACGTCTTCACGATGGGTCTCGACTCGAGACTCTCGACCATTATTAGGTGTAGGGAACCATGTACCTTAAACGATGCCATCAGGTTTGCTACAGCCGAAGAGAAAATCCTAGGTATTACATACAAAAAAGTTCATTTTCGTGTCCATCCAACCAGCCATGTTCATCCAGGCCAAATACTAATTCTTCTTATTCGAGGCCCCAAGGTCAATACAATTATTCTAGGCCTCAAGGCCAAGCCTATTCAACTAGGTTTCAAAGTCAACCTGGACCTTCCAACTCTCAGGCCCCCATTTGCAGGTACTGTAAAAATGTCGGACATACAATAGAGAATTGTCGTAAAAGGCAATTCAATAATAATAGATGCAATCAACATTTTCCTAACTTTTCAAACAACAATCATACGCCGGCCGTTCACAATATCACCTTTGGTAATGCAGGATCCATCCAACAGAATGAAGAGGATGGTCACGACACAATCGACAATAATTTAAACGGATAAAATTTCCTGAGAGGTGTCGTGCAGGAAATCCTAGTCCAAAAACTGATACAAAATTTTCTGTACCTACTATTTATATTAAATCCACTGAATTCACTGCTCCCAATCACGCTTTATCTACTAAATCCACTGTATCTACTAAATCCACTGTTTCTACTAAATCCACTGTTTCTACTAAATCCACTGTTTCTACTAAATCCACTGTTTCTACTAAATCCACTGTTTCTACAAAACCCACTGTGTCTAATGATCTTACAACGACCACGAGTAAGTTGACAAAATCAACATGTGCAATAAAATTCTACTTCCTGTTGTTCAAATTGTTTCCCCTGTATCTAAATCACTACTAACTCTCTTAGTTGACTCTGGGGCAACCGTGAGCCTCATTAAATCAGCCTCTTTACAAAACACCCCTAAACTTTTAAACGAACCCATTAATTAAAAAGGTATCGAACCAGGTGATCACAACTCAATGAAAACAATAGGACACTCCCAAGTAGAAATGCACGTAGCTGACCTAAAAAATACTCACACTATTATGTATTACAAATTTCACGTAATTAACGATATTCATCTTCCATTTGATGGCATAATTGGGACAGACATACTAAACACTTTTAACTGCAACATTGATTATAACTTAAATAAACTTACTATCAGAGTATTCAGATAGCATTACAATTCCACGAACCAATCTATTCTCTTCCTCCTAGATCTGAAACATTGATTGAATGCTCAGTCTCTAATCCCGAAATTAAAGAAGGATTAGTGCTTGATCAAAACCAATTCAAAAATATCCTAATTGCTCACTGTTTAGTGAGAGTTTAAAATAACAAAAGGATTAATATCTCAGTCATCAACACCTCTGACTCACCTATCACATTTAAATCTAACCTTAACATACCACTCGTTCCTGTAAATATAGATGAAGCAACTTACTTACCTATCAACTCTGCTACGGAGCACAAGCGGTGAAGACACTGATTCTTGCCTCCGTACCCAAGAAGTACTAAACTTCCTCCGAATCAAACACCTAAATACAGAAGAAGCTACCGCCTTACATGATATATGATCTGAATATTCCGATATCTTCCATATTCCAGGGGATAAATTTACATTCACCACTGCTCTAGAACATGAAATCAGAACAACTTCTCAAAACCTAATACATGTGAAATCATACCGTATTCCAGAAATTCACAAACCTGAAGTGGCAAAACAAATAGACCAAATGCTGGATCAAGGCATCATAAAACCATCCATGTCTCCCTGATCTTCACCAATCTGGATTGTCCCAAAGAAAATGGACGCTTCAAGAGAACGCAAATGGCGTGTAGTTATATATTATCGCAAACTCAACGACGTCACTGTAGGAGATAGTTACCCTATCCCACAAATATCTGAAATTCTAGACCAACTCGGACAAAGTAAATATTTCTCAACCCTCGATCTCGCATCAGGGTTCTATCAGATCCGCACGAATCAGCAAGATGCACCCAAAACCGCCTTCAGCGTACCTCAAGGTCACTATGAATTTACCCGTATGCCATTTGGTCTCAAAAATGCACCAGCCACTTTTCAACGGCTTATGAATACAGCACTTGCTGGCCTTCAAGATATTCGGTGCTTCGTCTACTTAGATGACGTTGTGATTTTTTTTTGACAGGCCTCGTGGCGTAGTCGGTAGTGTAACCGACTTCCGTGCACGAGGTCGTGGGTTCGATTCCCACCCAGGACAATTATTTGTGTTTAATCACACACAGATATTTGTACTGCGTCTGGGTGATTTCTATCTATTATATGTATGTATTTACAAAAAAAAGTAGTATATTATGTATTATATCCGTAATCTGGTGCCCATTGCACAAGCGTTTTGCTTAGTTTGGGACCAGAGGACGTTGTGTGAAAATGTCCAGGAATATTTATTTATTTATTTACTCCCACGACCTTGCCAGCCATATAGAAAACCTAGAGTTGGTCTTCAGACGTCTTAGAGAATTTAACCTCAAGCTTCAGCTGGATAAGTGTGAGTTCCTTCAACGTAAAGTAGCTTATCTGGGTCATGTAATTACAGAAGAAGGCGTAAAGCCTAATCCCGAAAAAAATGTAGCCGTTACCAAATTTCTAATTCCAAAATGTCCTAAGGACATTAAATCTTACTTAGGCCTCGTTTCTTACTACCGCCGATTTATCCCTAACTTTTCTAAAATTGCCAAACCTCTAACTCAACTCCTGAAGAAAGACATTCCATTTCTCTGGTAAAATCAACAGCAGGTCGCTTTCGATGAACTCAAACATAAACTTACCTCAGCTCCAGTCTTGATATGTCCAGATTTTTTTTATCTTGATTTGCGACGCCTCTAACTACGCAATAGGTGCAGTCTTTTCCCAAGACCCTAAAGGACAAGAGAGACCAATAGCTTACACGTCCCGAACTGAATAAAAGTGAGTCAAATTATAACACCACCGAAAAAGAACTTCTTGCTATCATTTTTGGCTACAAAACCTTTCGTTTTTACCTATATGGCCGCAAGTTTAACATCATCACCGACCATGGACCACTTACTTGGCTTATGAATCACAAAGATCCGAGTAGTAAACTGCAGAGATGGCGTCTTAAGCTTTCAGAATATGAATACGAAATAGGCTACCAAAAGGGTATACTTAATGCAGCCGCTGACGCACTCTCTCGATATTCCGTAAATCCCATAGAAAATACTGATTTCATGGATATAGACGATAATATCAGCTCATTCGATGGTAACCTTAATATTGACTTCAGCCCTTTTAACCCACCAGAGCCCATCCAAGATGCTACACAAACACTCCCAAATATACCGATTCCTGAAACCACTGACAATGATACTGACTTACCTTCGACTTCTCGACTCATTCCTGATTCCAACATCGATCAACCTTCAACATCTCAAAATGCTCCTAGTTCGGCTAACCCACCTTTACAAACCGATGATGATTCTCCTCCAATAAATCCGCAAACTCCAGACAGCAGCTCCTCTGACGAACCTGAAAACAGACAAAACATATTAATAAATAACAATTATTCACAATTCTTGAAAACAATGAATAGCAAAACATTTCTTTCTGATGCAAAAATCCTTGAAAGCAATAGCAGCATCCTTAAAAGCAATGATAAAATAATCATTATACCTACATCTATAGACCTCGACAAAACCAATCCTCACGTTGAAGAAATCCTAAATGAATTAGATAAAAACAATGAAATTTAATACAAAGAGCGAACCCTGTATTCATTTATAAATTTTGTTCATAACGGTCGACATATTTACTTCCTCTTCACGAAGGTAAACCATTTTGATAACGCGAGCTATGAAGGAATATACACATCTTTAAGAAATGTCCGCAATGCACTAATCCAACAACCGGCAACACCTATTAGTATAACTGAATTTAAAAACCTGAATTTTGAAGCTCACTCATACATGAAACTATACAATATAATTCTTTTTCTTTTTCATAACACCAATATCCTAGTCTCGATCCACCGCAACGCGATTATATTCCCATCACTGAGCGAAATTAAGAAAATTTTACATGAAAATTACGATATCCCCATTGCAGGCCATCTAGGAAATGTTAGAATGTCAAAACGTATACAAGAAAGGTACCAATGGAAAGGTATGCGTAGCGATATTGAAACTTACGTAAAATCATGCAAACTCTGTCAAGAAAACAAAGCCCTAAGGAGGACACATAGAGCCCCAATGCAAATTACTACCACTTCAACTGCTCCCTTTCAACGGGTGGCTATGGACATAGTCGGACCACTACCAGAAGCATGCCCAGCCAAACTGAAATATATTCTAACTTTACAAGTCGAACTTACTAAATATTCCTTAGCATACTCTATCTGATCTACATCAGCAGAAGAATCCAGCGAATGCCTTCTCCACTTCATTTCTTTATTTGGAATACCTAAAATCATTCTAACAGATCAAGGCACTAACTTCACCGCAGAGCTGTTTAAAAAACATGCGAACATATAAAAATAAAACAATTGTGGTCGAGTCCTTACCACCCATAAACCCAAGGTGCACTTGAACGCAGCCATTCAACTTTGAAAGAATATCTCGAATCATTTGTCAACGAAAATCAGGATAATTGGCACCGTCCCTATCCGTCCGTAACCTAACTTATAATACTAATATCCATTACACGACAAATTACACGCCCTACGAACTCGTATTTGATCACAAACCTTTTATCTCTGACTCTATTTATGATTGTTGTTCTAACGCCTCTTATCCAGAATACCTCAAAATGCTATGTCACCGCCTTAAATTATCCAGAGATAAAGCAGTTGATAATATCCAAAGGCCAAGGAAAAATCTAAAACTTATTATGATAATCATACAAGGCCTGTAAAATATTAGAGCAGGAGACTAAGTCTACCTAAAAAATCACCTGCGCCTAAGGAAAGCCTTATCACCCTTATGGAAAGGTCCCTATAAAATCTTAGAAGTACATGACAACAATACGGCAACCCTACTAATAAATAGAAAACACGTAAGACACCATTTTGACCAAATTAAACCAGCTATTCCTAACTCTATCTAAATTTATTTACATATCTTCTATGACCTCTATACTATATTTTAAGAATTATACTGCCAATACAATTACTCGTTGCAACACCACAGGAATTCATCCAACCAGTCAACAACAGCTCTGGCATTCTATTCGATCCCTCTGGAATAGTAAAAATCATAAAATACTATACTCACATAATTGTCCCAATAGATATTTCCTTTGCAACACCTCACATCGAAAATATAAAAAGCGTGTTTGGCACTATACGCTACCTGTGTCAACAGAGTGAAATAATGAACAATATTGAATGTAATAACATGATACAACCACTTGACGCTTTATATAACGACATTATTCGCGATTACAATTCTATTTCACATCTAATACCTACTCATTCTAAAAGATCCGCTTGGTTCTCGGTTGTCGGGATCGTCTTTAGACACATATTTGGGACTTTAGACGAAGAAGATGCTTATATAGATAGATATAATGAAGCAATTAAGAAACTACAGGCCTCTAATAAAGTACTAGCTACCAGTCTCACTCAAAATATTTTTGTTTCTAAAACAGCAATCTCAAATTTTAATTCGTCAATTTTGGAGTTAAACAAAAATCTGTTCTTATTGAACGATGCGATGGAAAAGGTATCCTTTGCTATAAAAAATATATCTGAAATTACTAATTCCATTAGTTTTAGAGAAAATGTAAACGAAATTCTTAATGTACTACAAGCCCATTTGTTAACGTTATCCTATCAGATTGAAGATACAAACAGCATTTTATTCGCAAATAGTAACACTTTGCACCCATCCATGATAACACCGAATCAACTGTTCCAAGAAATAATATCCAATTTCAAAAATTTACCTAAATATAAAGAATTCCCTGTAGAATTAAGCTTAGAAAATATTTACCTGGTGATCAATTTATCGGATATAATAACCTACTATCTCGATAACAAACTGATCTTTGTATTGAAGATGCCTATGGTGGACTTAACCAGCTATACTCTGTACAAAGGCGTATCTATACCAGTGCCTCATGATAATATGCCAAATTCTTTTGCGTTGATGATTCCTCACAAACCTTATATCGGTCTAAGCAAAGACAGGAAAACTTATTTTAGTATAGACAATCTAGCTAGATATTTGTAAGATTATAATAAGTAAACATTTTATTTGTAAGTCTATTGATATATACGACGTCGCTACTAATCCTAGTTGTGAAATTGATATAATGACAAAAACTGTAGATGTCCTTCCAGATAATTGTGAAACTAATTTTATCTTTGGTACATTGATATTTGGCATAAATTGAATGGTAATAGATGGATTTTTATACAGTCACACCCAGTCAGATTAACAATTCAATGTAACTCTAATGTAACAGAAAATGTCATTTCAGGAACTGGTATTCTTACACTAAAGCCAAACTGTATTGCTTTTTGCAGAGAAATCAAACTAGAAGCAAAAGATAATTACAAAATCTTCGCTAACCCTGTTACCTCGAATTTTAACATTATAAGCAATATTTGCTGCAACATAAAAAAATCTCGCGATTAAAATTCAATGTAAGTTCTTCTAACATCAAAAACGTAAACCTAGATAGCCTTAATCTTCTCAATCAATTACCCGATCAGATTTCCATTGAAGACGATATTCCAGTTCCTGACAACATTTTCAACTACACAAGTTTTTCCTTTAGTGTAATAACTATACTCGTAATCATAAGCTTAAGTTTATATTATTTTAAGATTAAGTATTCCTTATGTAATAAGCTTAGTCCTAATCAACCGGCTCCCGAAGACATCCCTATTTCAGCCCCGAATACTCCACCTCAATTACGCATTAACTGAGATTCAGTAATCAGTCAGTAAAATTAGTATCTTCATATCAACCCCCATTTCAAGTAAACTCACTTTAACCGTGAGCTTTCTTCTGTTGGGGGAGATGTTATAACTGTCACTCCTCCCTGTTTCTCTTAGCTTTCCCTTTTCTACCGCTTTTCTGCTATGTCAGCTTTTCCAAGCCCTTCTCTCCCACACACCTCATACACTCACCAGTCAGTCTTCTTCAAAATCCCAACCGCGCTGGTCGTATAACGTCTACCATTTCGATTATTACCAAATTATTGTGTCCTCTAAAAAATAAGTGAATATAATTAAAATTATTTTAGGCTAAAAATAAATATATTTTTTTAAAAACCGTTTTACCGTATCCCGGATAACAGTACGTTGTACAATGTTCAACAAATTTCTTCTTTTTCAAGTCTAGTATCTTAATTTATTCTTATTGTCGAGTCATAGAGGTAATTTTTTTTTTAAATATAGAATTGTAATAAGTTGTAAAATAAAATATTTGAGTGTTCAAAGTATGTAGCTCCAAAAAGCAAATTATTTGTGAAGGTGGAAAAAAAGGATCTTTCAAACAGTAAGTAGCTGAGCATGTCAAATGCTAAAATACAGATCAAAATACATAGCTCCAATTTATTTATCGAGTTATGGAGGGAAAACGTATAGGTGGGTATTTAAAAAGGCTTTAATGTAATGAGTTTCTGGGGCTTGTAAGCATCTGATCAAGACTATTATTTTCGACGTCACATTCGCATTATCGCACATTCTGTTCTGGTAAAAGGCCGAGCATATCAAGTATGCAACATATACCTACATAATAATATCAAAACATTTTTTGGAGGTGTTAACGTTAGCGACTGACAGAGGTTCTACTATATCTAACTGTAATTGGTGGTTACGGGTTCTTCTCATGTTCAAGGAGTAGGGTCGTATCTTCGTTTTTTTTTACTTTTTCATTGCATTAATGAACACTTACGACATTATATTCACATTATTGAGACATTTTCTTATTAAACCTAAAAGAACTATCTATAACTGTCACAGGCTTCAACGTAGAGATGACTTGTGGTAGAGCCTTGCTAATCCTAGCATGAATGGGCTGGCTCGACTAAGTAAGTACTACTCTCTTACAGAAGATCAGCGTAAAATAACGTTAGATACTCCTACAGTTGTGTCTCGTATGGTGAGTGGGAGCGCCTGAGATCCAAACGCCGTCCCTATTCCCTCCTTATTATTCTCCTTAGTATCCAACATATCCTCTTCTTATTATCCTACTTATACACTTCCTATCCCTTTCCTTGGAGATGGCGAGGCGCGAGTGATGTTTCTGCTGTTGCTAGCGTCAATAAGTTACCGTAACTGCATACCATCAGGTGAGCCGTATGCTTGTTTGCCACTCACGAAGTATATAAAAAAAATGTTCAGATGAAATTGAATTCTACCAGAACGACGGTACAGCAACCTCTAATACATTAATATAGTGATAATACTGCATTGAATGACATTAAAATGATTGCTATATTCTACAAAACACTTCGCTGAAGTAGGACAGTGGTTTATTACAGTAATTTCATGTACCACATCACTAATGGAGTATCGACCGCCTAATGCTTGAGGCACATATTGATTAATATTTAATCACAATAATTTATGGTATATAAAACGCTTGACTTAATGAATATTTTGATATTTCTTATTCATTTGTGAACTCTACAAAAAATATAAATGTTTACGTCATCTGCAAGAAATGTTCGGTAATTGGACGTTAACTATCTTAGTCAGAACCAGATTTTGTCTTAGAGAACACCGTGATCAAGTATTAGTGATGTGGAGATTGAGAATGGCCATCGGTCAGTGCGATGGTTTAGCGGTCTAGAGAACTTCCCTGGATTGGAAGGGACGCAGGTTCGAATCCCGCTCGCACTAAACTTCCCTTTTTCCACATTCACAAATAATTTGTTCTTTAAAATTAGCTGAGCATGTCAAGTGTCTACAGATCAAAACCGTGATCAATGCTAACCCGTTATCCTAAAACATTTTTTTAACATAGGTACCTAATATTAAAAAACAAACTATTTGGAAAAAGAGAGCTTTAGGTGGCGTCTGCGTCTACTCTAAAACAAATGTGGAGATTGGGTGTCATCATTAAGTGACTTCGATAGCTGAACGGTCCAGGGGGTTTAGACGGAATTTCATATCTCACAATCGACATCGTATCGACTCGCTTGTGATTGGTAGAGAAACTGAAGCGTGATGTCGCAATAATCCGTTGGCCAACGGATTATCTTTCAACTAATCACAGTGATCACGATACGATGTCGATTGTGATATATGAGATTCCGTAAATAGATCCCCGCGGACGAAGTTGCTGTTACATAACTAGTGTCTAATATTCAAAATACCTATATGTGTATATTTTTTAGAATCGGTTAGAACTGCTTAGTGAAGAAATACATCGTGAGTAAGGCTGCATACCTTTTTTTTTCGTTTAGGCGGGAAAAAATGTACCTAGCCGCAAATCCCGTCGTTCGGAGCAACGAACACTACCCGTGTGGGACCCACTAAATAAACCCGCCGTGTGCCAACTCTCCGCCTTTATTGGCGGGCCACCGGAAACATATTACATTCCTTCAGTGGTAAGGCTGCATACCTGAGGGATTTTCTGAACGGCTTGCGAATTCTACCAACCCGCACTGGGCCAGCGTTCTGGACTTCTGCCTAAATCCCTCTCCCACTGAGAGAAGATCCATGCCCAATACTTCAACAGTAAATGGTTTAGTAAAAAAATTTCAATGCACATTTGAACACTTAGTAGTTGTACTGAGATCGATTCTTATAAAATTTAAATTGTAGAGCACCAGCAGCCGGGTTACAAAATGGATGGCACCCTCGGGATAACGAGTTTATAAATTTTCAATGTTATATGCCGGGCACACGAGTAATTGAGAATAAAAGAGCTGAATTTATATCTTCTATATATAGAGGTAACGTCACGAAATTTGTAAACCTCAACTTTGCCTATGATTGTTGCAGATACCGTCTTACAACTCCGCTGATCTAGGCTACTTCCAACTACAATTAAATTTTCGCGAAAGGTTAATGCAGTACAATTTAGCCAAAATCCTTTTCAAGGATAGTGTTCTACTTTTATAATACTTTCTGATATTTACGCAAATGTTACACATTTTGAAATAAAGCTTCGTTTACGGAATCTATCGCGTTTGCTTAATTTTACTACTATCCCGACGTTTCGAATACTTTACAGCATTCATGATCACGGGTGGACTTACATGATAGACACACAACATATCAGCCTTGGACGTCTTGTTGTCTTTGGTTGTTTCACAACATATCAGCCTTGGACGTCTATCATCTAAGTCCACCCGTGATCATGAATGCTGTAAAGTATTCGAAACGTCGGGATAGTAGTAAAATTAAGTAAACGCGATAGATTCCGTAAACGAAGTTTTATTTCAAAATGCTCTACTTTTGTTACTGATTCGTAATTGTAATATAGTCACAACAAAAAAAAAATATAATACTAATTGAAATATCAAACAGAACTAGTACTTAGATATTTTTATATATATTTTTAGCATTTGACATGCATAGCACTATACATTACAGACAGATGGCGCAGGCGTCACCCAAAGACGTTAATAAGTATGAATGCGTTATCGAAATTAGCAGTCAGGAGCAATTTTCACGATGGCTGAATTGGCAAAGCATCTGGACGGTATCCAGGAGATGCAGGTTCAAATCCTGCTCGTGACTGTTATTTTCGATTTTTCACTTTGTGTTTAAAGAACTAGTACTATTGAGCGTTAATTTTCAGTGAATATATTTTGTACTAATCAAGAAAAGTCGCATTAAAACTTCAGTAGTTTGTGTGTGATTCGAAAACATTTCGAAAACGAGCAAACAGATACACATACAAAAATCTAAGAAAAAAAATGTTTTGTGCTTAGATACGCCTATGTAGCATTTTTTATCAAATATCTTAAATGTACAGACACAGCTTTGTTACGTCTTTATAATAGTTAGGTTTTTAATAGGATGCATCTATAAACCAAAGAGCATATAACACTATGCTATAAACAAATGAAGCATAAAATTGTCAAACATTTTCTTAAGAAAAGTTTAACTCAGAATATTTAAAAGAATGATCTATTCATTTGAAATAATTACCGCGAATTGGCTTACAGTGGCACCTTGTTTCCTGTTAAAATATTCGGAGCAAAATTCTCATTAATTTTTAGAGCCCGATCGATGACAATTTACGTAGCAACAATCTGTCTTATTGAAATAACGAGGAAATCCAATAATATCGTAAGCATTATCAAAATAGAACGAGAGTGACCGACATAGCCCGCCGGGTTGCCATGCTGAAGTGGCAATGGGTAGGCCACATCGCTCGTCGAACCGACAACCGTTGGGGAAGAAAGGTTCTCGAGTGGCGACCACGTATCGGACGGCGCAGGGTAGGTAGGCCCCCACCAGATGGACCGTCGATCTGGTCAAAGCCGCGGGGAGCCGTTGGATGCGGTCGAGACAGGACCGCTCGTTGTGGCGTTCTCTTGGGGAGGCCTTTGTCTAGCAGTGGACGTTGAAAGGCTGATGGATGGATGGATTGATATCAAAATAGACCTGAACCATTTGTAATAAATATATAATAAATACATATTTATTGCTTGATCCATTCGTATTTCTGTTTGGATTATAATATTTTCATTGTATAATAACATTGATCAAATAACTTGAAGTTACTGTGCTAATTTTAAAACTCTTGAGCGGAAATTTTAGATAATTAAATACCTTCGCGTTTACTGACTTAGGTTACATAAATACCTATCTAATTCAAAATTTATCTTGCACGTAAGAAAATTCCCCCATGTTTTACTAACCTCATTCCGCTTACATCCAGCCAAACACAAAGGAATGAATGATGAACGATACAAGTATTCTTGCTGTCGCACATTGACTCCAGATCAAAATAGTTATTTATCTATGCTCCAGATGTTTTTGGCGGTTTATGTTGAATGACGATATGTCAAAACCATAGATTTAGGATATACTCCATAGATAGGCTATAAGAGTAAAAGAGACCCACCGAAGCTAATGGTACTGTGATGTGTTAGAACGAGAGAGAGAGTGATGCTGTCAACGAGACCTAAATTTATTTGTTACCGGCCGCTACAGGCCTTGTCAAGTTTACGCGTGCATGATTTGGCGATTATTTATTGTAATTAAAGTCTTTACCAGTATTTTAATAACGTTATAACGAAGGTTACTTGTGCAGTACCTTGTAATTCTTCAAAGAATGATAATCCACAGGATTACTCATTTCACCAGTAAGTTTACTATTTGTTTATTATCTTCAATTCAAAATAACGTTTACGCAAATGTATCAGATTTGGAGAAAATATTATGAGAAAATTGTTTATTATATTATTACAATGATTTGGGGTACACGAAACAGTCATATTTGAGAAATTACAAATACGGAAATATGAAGAAATTTATGACTTCATTTTTAGTGATGATTTATGGCCTTGATTTATTTGTTGATATCGATTTTGATGGTCGGATAACAACAATATTAACTATTATTAACATACATAATACAATTACAAGTATGATTACGGTTTCATAACTAAATTGCTGAATAGATTTTGGTGAAAGGAGAAATTGAGCACAAATTGCGTAATGTAAATAAAGATAGCATTTGACTATTTTGTAACTAAATGATTATATTTAAGGCTATCCAAGTTACTACCTATTATTGATGTGAAACATCATTCGTTTTGACAAATACTTTAGTCCTAGATGATATCCGCCTTGAATATGATGATTTATGTCCATTTCTGTTATTTTACATGTCATAATTGAAAAAGTTATGATCATTTTATCTACTCATTATTTCTACAAAATAATTTGGATGTTTTCACATCTGATAGTCGTCCCGCGACGTCTATTTTATTATTTTGATATTTGATATACTTATATGATTAATAAACATTTTATTAAATCTGTGTTTTATATTTTCTGGCCCCTTCCATAAATTTCTGGTTACAGTAGCAGTTTCGTGTATTATCGCTCGTCCCACTGGTGAGACGATTCAGAATTTAGGAATATATTAAATTTAAATTCCCAATCGTTTCACTAACATTTTAGTGAGACAAATGGGAAAATATTGTTACTTTATGTAACTTATGCAATTTCCTTCGATGTCTGTGTTTATACTACTGGTCTTGCAAGTTACTGCTTATCTAATGTACCTACTTACCAACAATAAATGTATCTAAACAAATAAAATAAATAAATATTCACGGACATTTCACACAACGTCCTCTGGTCCCAAACTAAGCTTGACGCTTGTGCTATGGGTACCACATTACGGATATAATACATATATATATATTTTTGTAAATACATTCATAAATAGATAGAAAAAGCCCAGATGCAGTACAAATATCTATGTTCATCACATAAATAATTGTCCTGAGTGGGAATCGAACCCACGACCTCGCGCACGGAAGTCGCTCAATAATCATCTTTCTTTTAAATACTTATGACTTACGCATTCAAGTACCAGGGTAGCAGGAAATTGTAGAAGGTTGCTAGAAGCAAAATCTGAAATTGTTGACTTGAATTAAAATTATCCTTTTCGTCTCACCAACAAGATTAATTAAACTATCGGATAAAAAAAAACAATTCCCGATCGTCTCACCAGGGAGACTGACGGAAATACACAGGGAATATTATTCGCTTTCTATGTTACTCTCAAAACCTTTTCAAAAGTATTTTTTAGTATCATACACTGTTATCGATATCGATAACAATCATAACTTCATGCGCAGCACTTTCAATGCACACATTGACAACTCACACACACATACATAATTGTTTTTTGGTCTCATTTGGTAGTTGACATTGCCCATCTATGGAGTATATCCTAAATCTATGGTCAAAACACACATGTTTACTATCTCGAGTGTATTTTGTGACAATATATCTGTATTATTTTGTGAAATATGAAGGAAATCTTATAAACGTGGCCCTATTTCACAAGTGGTAACAGTTTCCTTCTATGTGATATAATAACCAAATATGGGTAAACATGTTATTGAAAATAAATAAGAAACTGTTGGTGCTAACCTGAACTGACCAGGTCCTATAGATAAGTGGCATCATAAATGGTGTACCTAACCTGGTGGGCCTAGCAGAGCTTTCGCTGCACATTGATGATTGCTGATTTTTGACTGCAGTAGACCATTTAGGAGACTAAACATTTTTTTATAAATTTCTTGCTCTCTATTTGTTCGCGTATTATTACTATTTAGATATTTTTATATATATTTTTAGCATTTGACATGCTTAGCACTATACATTAAACACAAAGTGAAAAATGTGAAATCGAAAATAACAGTCAGGAGCAGGATTTGAACCTGCATCTCCTGGATACCGTCCAGATGCTTTACCAATTCAGCCATCCTGACAATTGCTCCTGACTGCTAATTTCGATAACACATTTATACTTAACGTCTTTGGGTGACGCCTGCACCATCTGTCGGAAGTATTTTCATACATTATACCGACCAGGTAAACTTAATTTTACAATTAAGATTTTACCTAATAATGACGCAAACCCTATAAATATTTAGATATTTTTATATATATTTTTAGCATTTGACATGCTTAGCACTATACATTAAACACAAAGTGAAAAATGTGAAATCGAAAATAACAGTCAGGAGCAGGATTTGAACCTGCATCTCCTGGATACCGTCCAGATGCTTTACCAATTCAGCCATCCTGACAATTGCTCCTGACTGCTAATTTCGATAACACATTTATACTTAACGTCTTTGGGTGACGCCTGCACCACCTGCCCACTTTGTGTTTAATGTATAGTGCTAAGCATGTCAAATGCTAAAAATATATATAAAAATATCTAAATATTTATAGGGTTTGCGTCATTATTAGGTAAAATCTTAATTGTAAAATTAAGTTTACCTGGTCGGTATAATGTATGAAAATACTTCCGACAGATGGTGCAGGCGTCACCCAAAGACGTTAAGTATAAATGTGTTATCGAAATTAGCAGTCAGGAGCAATTGTCAGGATGGCTGAATTGGTAAAGCATCTGGACGGTATCCAGGAGATGCAGGTTCAAATCCTGCTCCTGACTGTTATTTTCGATTTCACATTTTTCACTTTGTGTTTAATGTATTATTACTATTTTTTGTATACAAAGGGCCGTAGACTTGTTTGCAACCCATGTATAGTACATGGGTTGCAAACAAGTCTACGGCCCACCTGATGGTAAGCGGTTACAGTAGCCTATAGACGCTAGCAACACCAGAAACATCACTTGCGAGTCGCTACCTCCAAGAAAATGGTTAGGACATTGATAGAAAGGATAATAAGCAGAGGATAAGTAGGATACTAAGGCTCTACTTAGTACCCTACTTATCCTCTGATAGGCCTCCGGCGCTCTCGCTTACCATACGAAACACCATGGCAGGAGTAACAGCCGTTGTTACACCCTGATCTTATACTTCCGTGATCGAGCCGGCCCATTCATGCTGGGGTAAGCAAGGCTCTAACACTGGTATTATATTGATAAAACCATTTTTTAATAGTTCTTTATTGGACTACAATGTATCTCTCTACTATTTCGGAATCCAGAGATATAATTAAAAAATACGGCGTGGTCGGAAGATATTTAGAGGGCAACAAAATTTTAATACTGTTTTTGGCTGACAATGTGGTTTTAGTACGTTATTTTTTAATTTAGCCATATTTTAACTAACAAGCAGCAAAGCTAGGTCGGCTTTGCCCCTACAGCCGAGCGAGATTGCTTTTTATACTTCGTTATAATTTGTTGGTGTTTTAGTAGGTACTAACATTTAATATAAGAATTACTACAAGATTTACACTGCAACTTGTTTTTGACTGCTATTAAGATAAAGTACAAATTATAATTTGTGAATAAGGAAAAAGAGTTATTTAGTACAGGCGGGAATCGAACCTGCGTCCCTTCCTATCCGGGGAAGTGCTCTAATCCACTGAGCTACAGTACTATCTTTTAGACATACCCAATCTCCTTATCACATTTGTCTTAACGACCAACGCCCTCTATCGGAACGCATTTACATGCATTAATCCAATATAGTAAGTTTAATTTTGCAATTAAAATTCATACTATTTGATGGCGTGATTTTTTAAACATTTTGATCTATATTTTAGCACTTAACATACTCAGCTACTCTTGAAGTACAAATTATAATTTGTGAATAAGGAAAAAGAGTATTTTAGTATTTTTTCTATCCGGGGAAGTGCTCTAATCCACTGAGCTACAGTACTATCTTTTAGACATACCCCGGATAGGAAGGGACGCAGGTTCGATTCCCGCCTGTACTAAAATACTCTTTTTCCTTATTCACAAATTATAATTTGTACTTTAAGAGTAGCTGAGCATGTCAAGTGCTAAAATATAGATCAAAATGCTATTAAAATAATTGTAACCGATATACCCAGCAGACACACAATAGCTTCATCATTATCATTACATCCAGTCGTACTATCTAGAAACTAAATAAACCCAAGCCTTCTCTAATGAACAGTGTGGAGTAAGAAAGCTCCGTAAAATTCTACTACCTCGTTACGTTTTAAGGCGCTATTAAACTGGTGTAATAAAAGTAGATGATCATAGTTAAACTTTTATTTAAACCGAAATTAAATAATTACACCTATACAGCAAATTTTAAATTTAAATTAGCAACTACATTAATTATATTTAAATAATAAATGTGACTACAAACACCACACTATAAATACTGGGCTATAGTAACAGATACATAAGTAATTTAAACACCAGCTGATATATAATCCGTTGAGAGGCTTATGTACTAAGATACACCAAATATGACACAAGCATACATACAACAGTTAAAAGTTAACAATAAATATAGTTCTTATAAACAACACACATATAACAGTGAATATTTTAAATTCCATTATATCTTAAATCTATTTTGATATGCAATGTCTTAAGGTCTGTGGTGCTTACCATTAGGTTAAAATGCTCCCACGCCTATGATATGTATCATGATGGTTCTTTTTGATAAACACTAATATAAATACGATAATATTCCAAGTCAATAAGTTTGCCGTATAATATATATATATAGCATATGCAAAGACGTGGTGAGACAAAACACCTTAACTATAAGTTAGTATGAGAAATACTATGACAGTTATAACAATTCTGCATTATTTTTTTCTGCATTTTCATCACAGTTATCCTACTGTTGTGCAAAGGCCTGCCTGTATAATTATGTATACACATAGATAAACTTAACCGCCGTAAACTTTCATAGCAACTAGAGATAGGAAACCAGTATGTTCAGCAGCGAGCTTTTAGACATTATCTTGTAGTATATGGCGGCGGTTGAGATGATGTAATTCTAGGTAGAAAGTCGATAAAGAAAATAAGCCAATATCAATAAATAAATATTTTTAACCATATTTTGCACAAATAAACATCACTATTAGTTTGAAACAGTGTTTCACAATGAAATTTTGAGAAAATATTTTAATTGTTGCGATAATTATTTCTCAACTACACAGATAGCATATTATTTTGAGAAATATTGAATAAGAAAATGCGTTTTAACCTTAACTTACGTCGGATTTCCAAAAAAGCATGAATTCGCATTATAAGAATACTACTGAAACAGTGCAACACGACATATAACATCCAAAAATTTTAATGATTACATTTACGTTAAATGTTAGAAAATACAAGACGGTATGGGAATAATTTTATAGAATATGTAGGTGCACAAACCACTATATATGAACATGAAAAAAACAATAACACTCTTTACATGAAGAATGAAGAAGAACTCTGTTAACATGAAGAATAGTTACAATCTTAAAAATTTGAGTGTAAAATGTATCAATTTGTGTAAAATGGGTAATAAATGTACCCAATCTCGCGTCTTACACAATTAAAACATTTTAATACATTAGGGAGAGTAATACATTAGGTACATAGGTAGAGTAGAATATTTTTAATGTGAAATTTATTATCACCAAAACTAATCTGTTTACATTATATCTTACTAAATGATTAGATGATCGTAAAAACAACATTAGTTTTAGTATTCAAGTGATATTAACATAAAAACGACTTCAAATTATCTCCAGAACCTATCATGAAATCATCACCATATTGCTATGGGACTACCTTGGTAGTGTACCTTATCAAACAGAAAATAATTAGGCACGGAAAGCGGCTCAGAAATTGGGGAAAATTCGGTGTACATATTACAAAAAAAAACATATAGGGAAAAAGTATAACCTCCTTCTATGATGCCATTTAAAAAGGTTGCCTAACGTTGTCTAAAATGTTTTTAAGATTAATTCAGTTTATTTTTTCTTACCATGTGGTTCCAAAATTTTTATTCAGATTCCTATACGCCACTTTTCCAAAAGGTGCATAAAAGACGAATCTGTCTTATCGAAAAATTAAGGGAGCATTGTGCAAGCTATATGTTTTTTGTAAAATGCATTATACAGCTTACCCCCAATATATAAAATTTTAATACGTGTATATAATATTTATTCTTATCAATTCAGACTAAGGGATATGTTTTGGTTACATAATTATCACTTTATAATGGTTATAAATTTAATATTATGATTTTAAACATGAAGAAAATATGTTCAAAGTCACATTTATTACTCTACTACCGACGATAAAGTTTTACTTCAAAACGAAATGTAATATGTAATCGTTCAAAACTGCCACTAAGGCTGTTCATATAAACTTAACAAAAGAAATTTGTCTTTAAACATATTTTTCTATAAAATTAATAATAAACTTAACACATAAAATATACAACACAAATTATAAATCGAATTGAATAAAAAATAAATCACCTACGGTCAAATGATTAAAAGCAAAAAAAAAATACGAATAAATAACTTAATGAATAATATCTGACACTTACCTATTTAATACTACTCGTACGTCTACGTCAATCGAACATTTATAGGCTCTAACTATTCATATAGGTTTAATCAAGATCATAAATATTCATACAACTTCGAAAGCTAAACGTAATTGCTTGTAAACTATAATTTAGCGTACGTGAGTGGAAAATTCAACCAGTATTTTTGTTTTTCTATATTTGAAGAGTGTAATAATGTAAGATATATAACTCGAGTCCAGCTTACTTAATTATATTATAGAGTAATAGGTATCATAATAGTCAACATTGTAAATACTTAAAAGCTTAGTAATAGATTATATCGTAGGTAAGGGGTAAATGATAACAAAATATTAGAAATTCTTCATCAAATTCATGGGGTTGTAAATTTGAAATAAAATGTACATAAAATATTTAGCTCATTGTGAAATCACGTCATTAGAGTTTTAAATTATTTTAATTCCCTACGTGATAGGTTTCGCTACGATCATATCGTCAGTTAAACACACCTTGAGTAATAGCCACCAATACTAGATCGCTCGGTGTTAAGACGTCTAGTTGTAATTACGTAATCACACATTCTGACACATTACTATTAGTAAGGCATGCCTTAAGAGATTTCCACTTATTATAAAAATAATGTACCACATTACCGTTCTTGAAAATGACCACCTTTACTTACAAAGCTACCGCTTCATATTACATACTACAAATTTTGTTTATCAGCCGAAATTGATATGTTTCGAAGTTTATTTCACACTTTCATCACTTTACGTAGGTATGAATGTAAAATATTAACGCTCAACGGAAAATATGAATGTTATATGAAGGGGTACTTCCCGAGCCATCCGGCCACAGCTGACACGAGAGTAATCCTTCAAGGGAAATAAAATTAGTATTAACTTAATACTTAAATGAAATAACGTCAAAATCATTCTAGAGACACCTAGCTACAGCTAGGAGGAGTGCGTTAGCTGCAACACTAAAGTCGGGACGAGATACTGTCCCGTCAGAAGTACGACCATACGCTGGTTTCCTCTTACAATTCATTTTCTCAAGAGGCATTTTAGCGACGCTGTACTCTCGATGTTCGTTAGCCGTAGTGCATACAGTTCTCTTCTTTTGCATCATTTCATCATCTCTGTCGCGAAGGCCCGCGAGCCATGCTTCATACCATGCCAGCTCACAATCACAAATAAGTGGGTTATCTACAGAGAGAACAACAAGTATAAGTATTGGTACACTAAATTTACTCCTCCATTTGTATGGGCATCATCATAAGTTGAGAGAATTTACTTTCGAGGAAGTACGTACATGAAATGGTAACTCTCTGAAATCTTGACAAATAGGTTCACTACGTACACTCCTCATAACATAATTAAGACTAAAGGATATTCATTCATTTCCTCAAATATTTTCAAAAATAATTTAATCATGATAACGGATGTGTGTAGGGTAGATTGTTAACGTTTAGGTGCATATTAGTTTTATTGCGGACATCCGCAAGAGAGTATTGACAATTGCAGACCATTACTTGAATACAATCTCATTTTCTTGCAATTTTCTATTACGTACAGTTGAAGGAACAAAAAGTGTGACGTTGACGAGTACAGTGTTATATCTTTTAATAGAAAGAAATATTGAACTCCAGAAGTACAAGGGACATTTAAAATTATCGTTTTTATTTTGTACAGTACATAATATATACTCATAGAAATATATCTCAATATATCTCATAAAAATAGTAAATATTGGTAAGTTTATTTAAAATGCCATTTCGCTCCGTGAAGTTAATCTTTCAACCTGTATACTCATTTCCTTAAAGTGAACATATTGTGGATCTATATTTATGAGTGTAATCCGATAAAATATAACAATGTCAAATTTGCTAAGGTTCAAAGTTTGTTAACTACATATTTAACTGCTTAACTTTATACAGACCCATGATGTCAACCACCCGAAGCGTATCCAAGATTGGTTCCATTATTTCTTCTGGAATATGCTGCAGCTTGTTGTTTTGCAGATTAAGCGTCTCTAAAGAGTTTAAGTTATCAAAGCCCATAGTTGGTAATTGGTGAATCCTGGTAACATAAAATATTAAATACTGTAAATAATGTTGAGACATAGTTTGACGGGCCTCGTGGCGTAATCGGTATTGCAACCGACTTCCGTGCACGAGGTCGTGGGTTCGATTCCCACTCAGGACAATTATTTATGTGATGAACACAGATATTTGTACTGCGTCTGGGTGTTTTTTATCTATTATATGTATATACTTTCTTTTTTAATATTTACAGAAAAAAGTAATATATATGTATTATATCCGTAATCTGGTCCCCATAGCACAAGCGTTAAGCTTAGGACCAGAGGACGTTGTGTGAAATGTCCGTGAATATTTATTTATTTGTTATTTATTTATTTTTATTCTACTATATTGTTATTATTAATGTAAATAAATATGAATGATTGTATGTTTTGATTGAAAATAGCTGAAAAAAAAATATCTTTTTTTATTTGCACTTACGAGTTTATAATATAAGATACACATAGGATACTTATTATCCTTAAAAATCTTCTAAGGGAAGAAACAAATTACGAAACGTATTCACTTGAAATGGTGTAAGCACATCGTGTCGTCAAACACCAACTTTGGCATACGGCGGAGTCTCGGGCACAAGCTAGTGCTAATATTAGTCAGACTTAAATACTTGGATTCAAAAGTAAATTATATTGTAGAAGTAAATCTCTAGTCTTTCATTAAATACAAATATTTTTGATAGGGCCACTGTCCTAACTCTGACACATACTTAAAGGTTCAGTAGGATTGTAAAGATACTCCCCATATCATACAATATCTTTCAATGAAAATAAGTACCTAACTGACATTAATCAGTAGCTGTAATAAAATAAATTATTTTAAGATCCAAATAACCATGCTACAATTTATTCAAATGAAAACACTACCTCACAAAATGAGAAGTGTATATTAACAATAAAGCTGTAGTAATTTGCTAACAAAATTTACAACTCGAATACTGAATATTAAGCTACAATATTTAATAGAGAGAGCTCAGTAAAAGCAACGTTACTTGATTTTCTTCCTTCCAATTTATCCCTTCGTCTTTTTACGCTTTTAGGGATTTGAAACGAATGGCCGATAAAACGTAATGCCTTTTATTTGAATATTCAGACATAATATATTTTTGTAATGATACATTAGAACATATTATTATTAGATATTATACAGTATAACGTAATATAAGCACATATTATTTCCCTGGATGCGTATTGGACTTAAAATAACTATTTTTTAATATATAGCTTGAATTGACTAAAAATGTTTTAAATTAGTATTTTCGTTTGCCTTCCTACTACGCTGACGAATTTTATGAAAATATAAAACTATTTTTTATTGACTGTTATCTATTATATATATACGAGTATATATAAATGAATCTCTATTTCTCTTGGTCATCGCACCACGCGTGAACGGGTGGAACAATTTCGCTAATTATTTTTTGTTGTGTTTATTATTGTCAGGAGAAGGTTCTTATGAAAGAAAAAATCATAAAAATGCGCAGAAAATTGAAAAAATTCAAAAAACAATCTTATCATAGCACGTTTGACAATCCTCAATTAATTGAATTTTCATAGCTAAGACAGGGCACGTAACGTCTGTAGGGGTAGCTAGTATTAAATAGAAAAGGTTAAATTAAGCCATCTTACACATACATAACAAGCTAATAAAGGCGTGCTAAAATATTGTTACTTTAAACTCTAGAATTACGGCGATAGGGGTCTTCAGAGTCCAATATCATCTTTCGCTTAGTATTCGTTGCATGTCTTTCGCATTTTATATGAATGAAACGAAGTCAGCAGCTGTGAGATATTATTAGTGTCCTACGCGCATACGAAAGGCAGTCCTTCCTAAAGTATTTTCTGTGTAAAGCTTTTAAAGTATTTGTAAATACATGTGACGCAATACTCCAACCAACGTCCGACTACGACAACGTCTGCCACACAATCAATAAAATTGCCTACTGGTAAAGGAAGGATATCCTCTGTTTATTATCCTTCCTATCCTAACTATCCTCTCCTTATTACCTCTCCACCTTCTATCCCCTTGCTTTGAGATGGCGACGCATTAATACATCTGTTGTTGCTAGCGTCTATAGGCCACGGTAACGTTTACCATCATGTGGGCCGTATACCTGTATTCCACCAACGTAGTATAAAAAAATGCAATAAGCCACAATAGAAAAAGTAAAAAATAACAATATAATACTGTTATTTATAAAATTAAATCATACTCGTACAAAGGCATCAATAAAATACACTTACATATTCTTTTGCAGGTTTAGGAAAGTGATGGAGTCTCCGTAACCAGTAAAGGCATCTTCGCTAATGTACGTGATATTATTTGAGCGAAGATCCAAGTGACGTAAGCGATGTAATGGACGAAGAGCTTCTGAGGGGATCTCGTGGAGACGGTTGTCACCAAGACGTAGGTATTGCAGGTTTTCTACAAATTTGAATACATTTAGAACATATTTAAAATGATGGAGCTTGTTAAGTGAGTATTGAAATGATAATTTATTTTTAATTACATCAATAAAATTAATTTGTGTACCTCACAAATATTTACATGGCACGGGAATTGAATTTAAGTTATAAGTAGAACATACACAGAGAGAATGCCATTATGATAACTGCAACACGCATAACTATCTAAAAGACAAATAAGGTTATATTTACCTTCAAGTCCAGCAAAGGCTTTCTCGTCAATCCTTTGAATCATATTGCCTTCAAGCTCCAAAGAGTTAAGGAATACCAGATGTGAGAATACCTGGGTGGGTACTTCACGCAACTGGTTATGTGCCAACCCTAAGGAATCAAGGCTTCGTAAACCTGTGGAATGCATTATTTATATTACAATTCGAAGTAATATTAAGGAATTCGCCTGCGTGAACTTAAGTTCGGTCTGAATACTTTTAAAAGAAAATAAAAACACTTTTAAAAGAAAACTAAACAATGTACATAGTAGGAATGTAATATGTGAAGTGAATTTTACCTGCAAAATCTCCCTCCGAAATAGATCCAATGCGATTTTCTTGCATCTCCAGTTTCTTCAAATTCTCAAGCAGGGCAAGAGCTTTTTGCGGTACCGCTGTCAGTTCATTACCGCCAAGATTTAGCCGCTTCAATTTTCTAAAGAAAACATATTCTTTAACATAATATTTTTTTTCTTTTTTTGAGTATTTTTTTCGTTCAGAAAGCTGTATTTCATTCAGAATGAACATCATATTTTGGAATATTATGACTTGTTGCAATGTTTTGAAGCAATAGCCTAAGATTTGCAGAAAGCAACACCCCCTATAGCATGATCTCTACGAGTATACCATAAGTGCTTACGAGGCTTGAATAACTTAACACTGAAGTAGGTAATGTCACATAGTTCCAGTGAAATGCCAATATAGGCGGAGACACGGCACACAGCGGGCTTATTTATAGTGGGTAAGAGTCCCACATTCCCTGCTCGTTGCCCCGACAGGGTGTGTGATTAGGTAAATTTTTCCCGCATTAACAAAAAAAAGGGCTTGTATAACTTACTTCTCTAGTCCTTTGAAGGCCTCGCCGTCAATGACGGATATTTTGTTTTCATACAACGTCAGTATCTCTAGAGTGTCCAACCCCATGAAAGCTCTGTTATGGACAGCAGTCACCTGTAATATTTTGACTTATTGAATGTGCGCACAATAGGCACAAGACCGATAGTAATAAGTATGATATTAACTTACTACTTGAAATACTACTGTACTGTTCTTTAGAATACTAGTATTACGGTTAAAATATAACAATTTCAGACTTTACTAAAGGGTATTTTTTTAAATTTTTTTTTATTGCTTATAGTAGTACACAATACGCGGTCCTCCACCTGATGGTAAATGGTAACCGTCGCTCATGGACTCAATAATACTGGGAGTATTGTAAAGATATTATTTGAAAGAATAAACGGTTATTTCCTGCTACAATCAAAACACACTGATGTGCTTCATGGCCGGTCACACGGGATATAGTAGTACCAACCCGCCTGGGCCTGATAGCAAGTGAGTACACCCACTCGGTACCTTGTCCTACCACCAGTAATGCAATGGGTGATAATTGCTTACTTCCCTTACTTGCCTCGTACGACACTCTCCCCGCAGCTTTGACCAGATCGTCGGTCCATCTGGTGGGGGGGCTGTCCTACGCTGCGCAGTCCGATACGTGGTCGCCACTCGAGAACCTTTCTTCCCCAACGGTTGTCGGTTCGTCGAGTGATGTGGCCTGCCCATTGCCACTTCAGCATGGCAACCCGGCGGACTATGTCGGTCACTCTCGTTCTCCTACGGATCTCCGTATTACGGATTCGATCACGTAGGGAAATACCAAGCATAGCGCGCTCCATGGCCCGCTGAGCGAATTTGAGCCTTGATACGAGGCCAACATTCAGAGACCACGTCTCTGTTCCATATGTCATCACTGGTAACACACACTGGTCGTAGACCTTCGTTTTCAGACACTGCGGAATATTGGACGAGAAGATCTTCCCTAGCTTCCCGAACGCTGCTCAGCCGAGTTGGATTCGTCGATTGACCTCATTCTCGAAGTTGTGCCTACCTAACTGGACTGTTTGTCCCAGGTAGACATAGTGGTCGACAACTTCAAGAAGCGCACTCCTGACTAGGACCGGTGCTGAAATGACATGGACATTAGACATGACTTTCGTCTTGTCCATGTTCATTTTGAGACCCACTAGTCGAGAAACCCTGCTGAGATCATTGAGCATGGTGCCAAGGGGGGTTAGGCAGAATGTCATATTTCACGTGTCGGCCGAATCGAGATTACTGTGATTGGTTGAGAGATCACCATGATTGGCCAACGGATTAATGTGACATCATGCGTCGGTTTCTCAACCAATCACAGTGATCTCGATACGGTCGACACGTGAATTATGACATTCTGCCTAACCCCCAAGGTCCTCCAGCGATTCTGCCATGACTACGATGTCGTCGGCATATCGAAGGTGAGTGATGTATTCGCTATTGATGTTGATGCCGAATCCGGTCCAGTCCAAGAGCTTGAAGACATCTTCCAATGCAGCGGTGAAGAGTTTTGGGGACATAACGTCTCCCTGTCTAACACCTCTCTGCAGTTATCGGTTTCGTACTCAGGAGTACGAACACGGACTGACTTGGTGGCGTTTCTAAACACGCACTTCAGTTTTACGTAAATCGGTTTGTTCGGGAGGCTGGAAGTCGTCAAGCCTGTGCGCGAGTCGATTTGTAATGACCCTCGAGAACAACTTATAGATGTGGCTCAAGAGCGAAATGGGTCTATAATTCTTCAAGAGGGTTTTGTCACCTTTCTTGAAGAAAAGCACCACCACGCTCCTGGTCCATGACTCTGGAACTTCGCCGCCGAGAACGACGGAATTGAATAGCCTCTGGAGGGCTTTAAGGACCGGCTTTGCATCTGCCTTCAGAGGCTTTATAGTAATTCCGTCGTCACCCGGTACCTTTCCGTCCTTTAGCTGTTTGAGAGCCATTCTGATCTCGTACAGGCTGACGTCCGGGATATTTTCGATAAAGTGCCGAATTAGCTTGGATCTGGGGTCTTTGACCAAGCCAACAGCAGGGCTCTGGGATCTGTACAACTGTTCATAGAACTGCTGGACCTCTCCCAAGATCTCATCTCGAGATGAAATGACAGTGCCGTCGTTGGTCCTCAGTTTAGTCAACTGGATTTGACCAACAGACAGATCTCTTGCAAACACTTTCGAACCTTGGTTCCGCTCTATCGCCTCTTTAATACGGGTAGTATTGAATTGACGAATATCGTGTCGCACAGCCTTGAAGATCTGTCTGTTTAACCGCCTTTGGTAGGACCAATCGGCTGAGGACTGGACTGTCGTTTCTTGTCTCCTCTCCATGAGTTTGAGAGTATGGTCCGAGAGCTTACGAGTCCTAGTTATGCGACGGGCCTTGAAGTAGGTCGACCCGACCGCGTGGACAGTTTGTACGAACCTGCTGTTCATATCGCTCGCTGATTCACACTCATCTAGACATCGGAAGCGATTTTGTAGTTCGAGCTGAAAGGTCTTGGGTTTCTGGTATTGGGCAGGTGTTGGTTGGAGCGTAGACTTCATTAAGCGTGACCTCTCGGCTTTCGTGCTAATATTCAAGATGCCCCTGACTAGTCTGTGATCACTCCCTGCTGATCACTGAGACATCAATGAATATGTGTCGTTTGTCCGACAAGATGAAGTCAATCTCGTTTTTAACTGAACCATCAGGGCTTATCCAGGTCCATTTCCGCTGGGGCTACTTCCCGAAGAAGAAATTCATCATGTAGAGGCCTTCCCTCCCTCTCCAGAAAATCAGCCAGCATCTGGCCCCTGTGATTCCTCTGCCCGAAACCATAGTGCCTCACTATCAGCTAATCGTCCGTCCTTTTGCCTAGTTTCGCGTTAAAGTCTCCCATAATCACGTGAAGTAGGTTTTAGACGAGTGAATGGCCTTCGAGATATCCTCATATAGGGCTTCCACCTCGTCGTCGGAGTGTGTCGAGGTCGGTGCGTAAACCTGTATGACCTTCAACGAATACCGTTTGGTTATTCTGAGTATAAGGTACGCTACCCTACTCGACACACTCTCAATCCTCTCCACGTTGCCTACGAGAGACCTGCGAACGATAAACCCGACACCTCCTTGAGACTGGTGGCCGCCCTCCCGGTGGAAGAGCAAGTTCCCGGACTGAAGAATCGTCGTGCCGTCACCCTCTCTGCGGACTTCTGACAACCCTATAATGTCTCAGCGGATCTTGCTCAATTCCTCTTCCAGCTCCATGATTCTCTTGTCGGTCCGAAGTGTCCGAACGTTGTGCATTACCTCGGCAAGAGGTCGTTGTTTTTGGTAGCCTTTCCGCGACTGGAGATTCTTCGCACCCCCTGCTCCGCCGTTACCGGGCCCGCTACCGTTAGGCCACGAAGTAGCGGAGCTGCCGTGACTGGGGGCCATTTGAAATTGTGTGCTCGTCATGAGGAATATTGCCGTAGTCGCCACGCTTGGCAGGTGGGTTGGCGAACGCAGTGGATGTTATTAATACTCGAGGGAGTGCTGCTGCCTACTCCCCCGGTATTCCCTCAGTCGGCTCTCACGACTCCCGGGGGTAGAGGGGGGGTGGTACAATTCTAAAGCCGGCCCCACACGGCAAAGAAACTTGCTCCCTAATATTTTTGTCTTTTCAATCCATCCCAACATACACGAGGAGATAATTCCTCATGGAAAGTCACTCCATAGTTAGAACATTCTCTTTTTCATAGGATTAATAAAAACATTTCTATACTCTGTGATATACTCTGCTACCTATATCAAAAGTATAATTAGCTCGCCCCTCATTCCTTGAAATATAACGTAACATGTACGTTAAAAGCCCGTCTTACCTTATTATGGTTCATGTTGAGTATAAGTAGATGATTAAGGTGCGTGAACGAAGAGGTCGGTATTGTCGCTAGGCTGTTTTGAGACACGTCAAGTTGAGTCAGCTTGTTACCTGAGAATTTTATGTAACACTAAAAAAGTTTGCTACATTGTACCCCTGATACTTGAAGTTCAGATGGTAGACCAAAACTAGTGTTGGCTGGTTATGTTTATTAAAAAAAGTTGTTGACCACAATAGTAGTCCTTTGATAATTATTGCAGGATTAATTATTAAAGTAAATACTTCCGGTGAATGCGTGACGTAAGCGTTACTAAAAGTGTGATCCGGTGAGGCGAACGGAAGTTGAGAGGGAGATAAGTTAGTGAAGATAGAAAATAAAAATAAGTAAAAGGTCCAGACCTCGCATGGTACACTCCTCTAACTTTTGAGATATTTTTAAACATTTTTGTCTGTTTATTGCATATTATCACTACTTGTGGTGAAGGAAAACATCGTCAGGAAACCTGCATGCCGGAGAGATTTTCTCGACGGCTTGTGAAGTCTGCCAACTCACATGCCAGCGTGGCGGACTACGCCCCTGATCCCTATCACTATAAAAGGAGACCCGTGCCCAATAGTGGGACAGTAAAAGGTTGAAAAAAAGACTATAAAAAAATCAGCATTTAAAAAAATATATATAAAGCTAACGTTTTGGAGTTTTTAATAAAAGTAATATATTGTTTGTGTTGTAACTCAAACATTTGAAGGAAGCATACTAAAGTGGCAAGCAGAACACGTTAGATTTACTACTTGCATAGTTATTAATGTTTCATGAGCTTTATATTTTTGATCTGTATTTTAGCACTTGTTATGCTCAGCTACCTTAAAGAACAAATTATTTGTGAAATGTTGAAAAAGAGAACTATAGTGCGAGCGGGAATCGAACCTGCGTTCCTTCCAATCCGGGGAAGTACTTCAACCACTAAGCCATCGCTTTGACCAATGGTCATTCCCAATCTCCACATCACATTAAACACAAAGTGAAAAATTTGAAATCGTGTATAGTGCTAAGCATGTCAAATGCTAAAAATATATATAAAAATATCTAAATATCTCCACATCACATTTGTCTTTACGACCTTTATGTTAAAAAAATATGCTTATTACACACTCAAATATTGGTTTAGTTTCCTGAGCAGTGGAAGAAAAAAGGGCTTACTATATACTGTCCAGATTGATTGCCACGTGTTTGTGATAGCGTAGAACAGAATTGGATATGACCCAATGTAACTATTTTAACTTACAGTACATTGAGAGTCTAAAAAGACGTTAAGAAAGAAATATACGTACCAATAGAACTAAGAGAAGAGTCTTCGATCACGGCTAAGCTGCTGTTGTGTACAGTCAAGTGGCGAATATCGAGCCCTAAGAATATGTACGACGGTAACTTTGCCAAGTTATTGTGACGCAGCTTCAGGTAAAAGATTATCATTGGCTTGGAGCGCAATGTGTTCATCGCCTGAAAATAATAAATGCGTATAATATACAGCTTTTAGACATAAATGATACGGCCTTTGCTAATGAGACGCGGCGCGAAGTACGTCGCGTATAAACTCAAACATATTGCAATGTATGAGAGTGTTCATGCAGAAGTTTAGCTTTAATGTTCCGTTACGGTGGCACATAGCGACGCCACCAATAACGCAACGTAAATATAATAAATGAGGCCTTTTATTTGTTCGTCCGTTTTGCCTCGGTGGTGTAGCGGTAGTGTGTGCGGCTGCTGATCATGAGAGTTCGATCCCCAGGTCAAGCAAATTCATTGCGCTTTTTCATGAAAAGAAAAATTCTCAGTAGCAGTCCGGAGTTTGGAAATGTGCCCGGTAGATGGCAATAGGCTCGCCCCGTATTACGTGGGACTTAACATAGCTGGCAAATCATGGGTGTGTAATACACCTCTGCCTACCCCTTTGGAAATACAGGTGTCATACTATGATGCTATGTATATTGTGGTATAGTATTGTGTGGAGCCCAGAACAGACATAGGCTAATTTTTATCTCAGTAAAATGGACGGTTCCCGTGGTAGTTACCGTTGACTGACGTATTCATATTCTGAAATCCACGCGGAAAAAGTTAGGGTCAGAATCTAGTTTACTGTTCAAATCGTATTTTAAACATTTAAAACTGGGTCGCACTGGGTTTATAATACAGTATGTTTTAGGCGCGGCAGGTTACAATACCACAAGGTATTTATATCCATATTGTAGGCAACGTTGATTCAACGTTGGTTGTCCGTGTGGTGATGAACTAAGAATACAAGTGTCACCAGCTAATTCTTTCCCACGGGTGTCGTATGAGGTGACTAAGGGAAGTAAGCAATTATCATCCATTGGATGACTGGTGGTAGGGCTGGGTACCAAGTGGAAGTACTCACTTGGTATCGGGCCTGAGCGGGTTGGTACCACCATCTCCCGTGTGACCGGCCATGAAGCACATCGTTGCGTTTTGGCTGTAGTAGGAGATAGCCGTTTATTCTTTAATTTCATATCGGTGAAATGAAATGGTGAGCAGCGGCTTGACAATAATCTCGGTATAGTTGAGTCCATGAGCGACGGTTACCGTTTACCATCAGGTGGGCCGTGGCTCGTCTGCCACTACATGCAATAAAAAAAAACTACATAATATTCTTGTTAAACATTCAATGCAATTATTATTTGAAATTTTACCCTTCACTTTTAATGTAGAATTTTGACCTTCCACCTGATATGTGAAATCCCACCAATTGCATGTCATAAGATGATAGCTCATCTATCTAGCGCCATGGAACCTAAATTATGCGATACATATTTATATATCTGTACCCCATTTCTGAAGAAAGTACATCGTATTTTTATCCAGCATAATTATCCTTATGGCTTGAGTATGGCCCAATTAAGATCTTAACGATACGCTCTAACACAGTATAATTCTACGTAAATTCGAGAATAACTCTACACGGCCTAATTATAATATAGGCGGTATCGTTAATGTTAATTCATCCATCCATCCATCAGCCTTTTAACGTCCACTGCTGGACATAGGCCTCCCCAAGAATGGGGGTTAGTGCCGTAATCGCCACGCTTGGCAGGCGGGTTGGCGATAGCAGTGGATGTTGTTGATATACGAAGGAGTGCTGCTGCCCACTCCCCCGGTAATCACTCAGTCGACTCTTACGACTCCCATGGGTGGAGATGGGTGGGTCAATTCTAAAGCCGGCCCCACACGGCAAGTGAAATGGTTTATTAATATGTATATATTATTATATCTACATGTGTGACGGGCTTTATGAGATAAAACTTTCTTTTGAAGATTTCCTACTTTACCAATGTTTCTTAATGATGCTTCCTAGTCGCGGGTAGACCAACGCGATAGATTTCTTATAAAATTTTCGGTTAGTTGATTGAAATTACCTTCTGTATATGCTGTTGCTCAGTGAATTCGCAGAGTATATCAAGTCCGTTCTTCTTGACTGTACAACTACAGGGTGTAATTGTGTTAGGTGCGGGGCATTGTTGTGCGCCTTGGGGGTACGCTGGCCTCGCGCACAGCACTACGCAGCATACCAGTAGCCAGCGTGCCACCATTGTGAATAGCCTGTATAAATATTCTATTATTATTAAACTAATAATTATATTATAATTAATATTAAATTCATTATTAATACACAGTGGATGACCATCATGATTCAATTAATCCTCTGTCGTCCATAACTGGACGTAGCTAGTAAGCACAAAGGTTCAAATCAAATATGTGTTGGTGTTTATTTATCCTAGATAAGAATCTAGTCGTTCAGCAGACAAACGTTTTTCCACGACTTGACAAGTAAGTAGTGACTGCCGCTCACGTCATTGTATCATCAGCAGACGTCCAAAATCCATCTATACACATGAGAGAAAAGTGCTGATGAGATTGGCTACAACGCATTGGAATGCTTCACGGCTACTTAAAAGGAAGAAAGGAATCCCTACTTTTTGGGAACCAGTAACTACTCTTCTTTGGTAGGTTCTATTCCATACCACCAGTGTTACCATATTAGTAATGTTAGTATTCTTAAAAAAAATATTAAGTCAGTTTATCGGAGCTTTATGTAAGTGTGATGGAAGAACCATTGTTAATTAGTTTTTCGAACACAATTTATCATTTGTTTATTTATTTTATAGACTAGAGCTTCTTAAGCTGTATTTTTTAAATGTCAGCATATTATTACAAATAAAATAGTACAAAAAAAAACAGAATACTACCTATTCATTCAAAAAGTATAATGAATATGGACAACAATCTCATTTATTCATATCGCGTATTTGAAATTTTTATTCGGCGTTACTATTACAAATTTAAAATCTCGTAAGCAGATAAATCCCAGCCTTCGTTTTTCTCAATCTTATCCTAGCTTTAAAATGAGACTTCTTATTTCACAGGGACGTGGCTACTTTACATTGCCGTAGCAAGATATTTCCTCGGCTTTTGAGATGTTCAAGAAATGTTTCGATAAATTTTGTTTGCTTTTAGAAAATTTTTCCCGAGATTCTATTTTTGTTTGTAAATGTTATGAAAAATTCGATGCAAAGCAAACCAATTAGATGTTTCGATTATTTGGCGAAATTGCTTTGAATGAAGAAAAATATGCACAAATTAATTTTACTTGCTGAGATGCAATCAGTATTTACCAGATTTTTCTGTTGCTAAAAAAAAACAAGCAATGGCATACCTCAACTATAACTAGCTATCACACTTTAATAAAACAAGATGAATAAATATAACCAAAGTTCTGTCTCCCAAGAAATTATTATATTACCTTCTTTATTATTTTCAGAGATCTAATCTAATGAGAATTTATCTGATTATTTATAAACGCTTATACTTAATCGAAAAACTATTATGCAGATATATACCTAAAAGCCTACTGATCCAGATTATCATAATTGATTACCTATCTATTATATTATTAAGTATTATTGATTGAATGCACAACTCAAGAGGATTTTATAAGTAATAATTATTATATAACAAAGATGCAACCAGTTTCTTTTAGATAACACCATGCACTCAGAAATAATCCGTATCTCGCGGGGCACTTTACAAATATAATTTTAAGTACTCCCAGACTCAGAACAAGCTTTTGTGGGTCATACGCAGTATAGTCCTGTTTGGGCGTCAAACCACAGATAATGTTTTTATTTATTTATTAAACTTGCCTGAGGCATTCTCTACCAGTCAACCAAGGGTGATGCAGAGACTAAGGAAGGTAGATGCATTTTCAGGGAGTAACATGAGTGTAGAATATTCCTAACATAATAATGTTATGAAATTGATAATATACATAATCCAGTAAAGGTAAAAAGATAAAATAATAATTGTACTATAAATATATAATATAATTAAGTAATATATACATATACTACATACTATATAATACAATATATACTTACATAGGTACATACTAAAAATATATAATATGTAATAATCAGTGACGAACAGAAGATTCATCTAATTTAGTCAAAATGCGGTGACGGACTTTCAATTTGAACCCATGACGATTAGTAGACATCCTGATATCAAGAGGGTGCGCATTCCATAGAAGAACAGATTGGACAGGAAAGGAAGAGTTAACAAAATCAGTAGAATGGGATGGACAACGAAGAAGTAGATTATTGGAGGAACGTAAATCCTTATTATGACTAGACCCAAGTATTGAAAATAAGATTTCAAGTAGGAAGGTGAAGTGGGTGAAGTAAGTATAGAGTAGAGTAATGTGAGAGCTCGCAGATTTCTGCGGTGACAAATAGGCAATAATTTGAGACGGGAACGATAAGCAGAGACATTGTCATACTTGCGAAGATTGAATATGAATCGAATGCTGTTATTGAGAAGGCAGTTGAGTTTGTTAAGGAGATCTGCGTTCAGGTCGAAATAACTCATATCATTAAACACAAAGTGAAAAATGTGAAATCGAAAATAACAGTCAGGAGCAGGATTTGAACCTGCATCTCCTGGATACCGTCCAGATGCTTTACCAATTCAGCCATCCTGACAATTGCTCCTGACTGCTAATTTCGATAACACATCACACCTAACGTCTTTGGGTGACGCCTATTTTTTTTTTTTTTGTTGTCGCTGTGGAAATGCAGTTACGCATCCCCTCCGTCAGTGACAAACGAAGGGGTATGTAGGACTCGCCGGGTGCTCAGATCTTAGTTGCGCCCGGAATACCGACTAAAACCACAGCGGCCCCTTCCACGCCTGTTAGCGGGGCGCCAGAGGGTCGTCTTTCGACATTCTACTCCGACGCCCCAGGCAGATGGCCAACCGGCCACGTCCTGTCGTAATCAAGGCGGTGGGAGAAGGTGAGCGTAGCGACGCCTCCTGCCCCCTGGTCGCCGCCGGCGGAGCGAGTCGGCGTGGGCCAACGCCTCACGTTCCCGCTCTGCGGCCTCCTTCCGTGCAATTACAGCCTCACAGAAGGAGGCAACGGCCGACCAGAACCCGTCACCGTCAAGCATTCGGCTTACTACGGCCGACAGCGACAGGTCTCTTCCAATTGCCATCGACAGGGCGTGGTGCTGGGGCCCCCAGGCGGGGCATTCCTCCAGAGTGTGGCGCACGTCATCAACTTGGGCGCCACACTCGTGGCATCCGGGGGCTCCTTCCCTACCAATACGATGCAGGTACTTACCGAAACACCCGTGTCCGGTAAGTACCTGCGTCAACCGAAAACTGAGGTTGCCGTACCTTCGATTTAACCAGCGGTGGAGGTGCGGTGCAACCGCCTCTAAAGTCTCCCGTCCTGCTCCGGGAGACTCCAGAGGCGGGAGGGGGGACCCTCCACCGCCGGATCAACGTCCTTCGAGCCGCTTCACGCGCTCTGCCCAGACTCCTTTCGGAGATTTCCTCACCCCCAGCTCGCGCCGCAGCACGAAGCCAGTAGACCTCTGCCAGTGGCTCGGCCTGGAGAGGCCAAGGCGGGTCACCTGCTAGCAGTGTGGCTGCGGCCCAGGACACCTTTCGGTACCCCCTAATTGTCCTCACCGCTATGGCCCTCTGCGGACGTCGCAAGAGGGCCCTATTAGAAGCGTTAAGGGTGTCCGCCCAGATTGGTGCACCATACAGTGCTATAGACCGTAGAATACCACTATAAAGTCGGCGGCAGGACGACCCTGGGCCTCCAGTGTTTGGCAGAAGCCTACTGAAGGCCGCGGCAGAATTAACGAGCCTAGGGGCGAGCTGGGCAAAGTGCAGCCCGAAATTCCACTTACTATCTAGGTGCAGACCCAGATATTTCATCTGGGTCTGCACCAGCACGGCAACCCCCTGCACCAGTAGGCATGCTCCTCGGGGGGGACCTCGGCGAGGGCCATGGAACAGGAGGGCCTCAGTTTTAGCTAACGAGACCCTCAGACCCAACATGCTGATCCGGTCAACGACGAGCGCGACTCCAACTTCCGCCGATCGGGTGGCCTCCTCGAAGCCGGTCCTCCTCACGGTGATGAGGGTGTCATCTGCATAGCAAACGACCCCCATCCTGGGAAGAAGCCGGCCCCGCAGAACCCAGTCGAATCCGACGTTCCACAGGATCGGGCCAAGGACGGATCCCTGTGGAACGCCGCGCTCTACCCGATGGCGGTATAGGCGCCCGTCGCCCCCCTCCCAGAGCACGTGCTTCTCCTCGAGGTATGCCTCCAACAGCCTCCGGAGATACGGAGGCACTCCATGGAATCGGAGCACCTCCTTCAACGTCTCGTGAGGGGAGACTGTTGAAGGCGTTCTCGATGTCGAGCGAGACTGCCAGAACGACCTCCCTTCTGGCCACTGCCTCGGTGGCCAGGGTTTTCAGGGCAGCCAATGCACCTATTGTGGAGCGGCCTGCCCTGAATCCAAACTGTGATTCTGACAACCCCGGCCCGACATCCTCGAGGTGCCGGACGAGACGGTCCGCGAGCACCTTCTCGAACAGTTTGGCCGTCTCATCCAGCAGCACCAGCGGCCTATATGCGGAAGGAGAGTCTGGTGGGCGACCCTCCTTCCGCAGCAGATATAACTTTCCGCACTTCCATTGCTCCGGGAACCGCCCAGACCTCAAACATGCGTTGAGCAGTTCCCGGAGCCCATCCTTGATATATTCAGCGGCGATGCCGAGTGCCAGTCCCGGAACGCCGTCCAGACCGGGTGCCTTCCTTCGTCCATGAAGGCGGGAGAGGGCCACTTCCAGTTCCGTGTCAGTGACAGAAGGGATTTGTGCCTCTCCTTCCACCACCGACGGAGGAGCTATTGCTGGGGGGACATGTCCCATGGACCGCGGGAACAGACCCCCCACCAGCTCTGACAGGAGATCTCTTTCCATCGACTCTATGATGGGGGCGCCGTGGGCACGGAGCGCCCGTTGGTATGGGCGCCCCCACGGATCCCTGTCGAGGCTCGCCAATAGCTCCTCGCAGGCGCTTTCCTTTGCCCGGCTGATGGCCAGCTGCAACTCCTTTTTTTTGTTGCAATATTCTGTCCGCAGCTGGCCCTCAAGGACAGCGTCTCTGGCACTCCTTCCTCGGCACCGGACGTAAGCACGCCGCGCTCGGTTACTGGCCACCCGAAGATTAGCCCCGGAGGGGTGGAGAGCCTGAACTGGATGTATCGGTGATCCGATGGCGTCTCCACCTCCTCTTCCACTCTCCAGTCACACACACCCCGCGCAACATCAGGGGTGGCGAACGATAGGTCCACCACGGACCCACGCAGGTGTGGACAGTCCCTCTGTTGAGGAGGGACAGACCGGAGAGCAGGGACCACTCTTCGACGGCCCTACCTTTGGCATTCGTGGCAGGGTTCCCCCACGCCCGGGACTTTGCATTGAAGTCACCGAGGACAATAGTAGGCCTCGGCGACTGTCTGCGAACCGCGGCGCCGACAGAGTCCAAGAATAACTCGAACTCTGCCAGGCCGCGGTTGAGGGAAAAGTAGATACCTACTATGCTAAAGCCCCTCCACCCCGCCACGACATAGCCAGATCCTCTCTCAAGAGTGGAGATGGGAGGGCCGTCACTTCCTCTCGACAAGACAGCGACATCCTCATTAAGGTCCCCCACCCAGTTGGGCTGATGGGGGACAAAATATGGCTCGCAAGCCACCGCCAGATCTATGCTCCACTCCGCCATGGACTGCAGTAGAAGGTCCTGAGCCCCAGCGGAGTGGTTCAGATTCGCCTGGCGGAAACCGACATTGTCACCTATTATGACGATATGCCGGTCTCCCCCTGGCCCAGGCGGCTTACTTCACTCGTGGGTGCGGCCCGAGGTCCTTGGGCCGCCACCAATCTCCCTTTTACTATGGGAGGCCTACATGACCTCCCACCCATGACATGCTCCGAGGAGCGTTTTGACGCCGTGCAGACCGCACAGCGGGGTGCAGCCACGCATGACGCCGATCGGTGCCCGATATCGCCACACCGGTAGCACAGTTGAGACCGATCGACATCGCCTGGGCACAGCTGGCTCGTGTGCCCTAGTGCCAGGCACCTGAAGCACCGCAGCGGCACTGGCTCCAGGGCCCTGACCCCGGCTGCGCTCCAGCCGACCAGGAGCCTCCCTGAGTCAGCGAGCGTCTTGGCCGCGGCAATAGGGCAGCGGATCTTGGCCATGCCCATTCCTCGAGGCCCGGTTTGGATGTCACCAAACCGGACCTCCTCGGCAGCGCAGTTGCAGGCGCGAACAACAGCGGCAATGATTTTTTCTCTAGTGACAGAGTCGTCCAGTCCCGTAACGCGAAGATCGGCGCACTTGACGGGACGGACAACATCCGCCACTCCATCCAGCGCTGTCCGAAGTTGTCCGGCCAGAGTTTCAGCCACCTCTGGTGACTGGGCCTTGGGTAGCTGAAGTACCCTGGCACCAGTTACGGACCGGCGCATCTTCAGCCCCTCGTTTATCCCCAGCGCGGGGAGGTCTATGGCCCGTTCCGCACGCAACATAGCGTCGGCATATGTAACCCCCTGTTTTTCAGCCGCCGGCTGTAATGTTACTATCACTACTGGCGAGCGAGGGGCCACGAGTGCCGACTTCTTCTTCTGCCGCGCCTTCCTCTTACTTTTGGGCGTAGCAGTAGATGCGACAGCGGGTGCGGCAGCGGGTGAAACAGTGGGCCCGACAGTTTCTGGGGGAGAAGACTTCTTTTTCCTCCCCTTCCACACCACCGTGACCCAGCTTTCCTCCGACACAGGGACATGAGAGGCACTGGCATTTGGTGGGTTAGCCAGGGCTGGCAAGGCCTCTACCACCCTATTTGGGGCGGTATTGGGTGTCTCCTTCCGCCTGTCGGCAGCGAGCGGAGGCCGGAGGGGTCGTTCAGGAGGCAGTCGTGCCTCCATCGCTTCCAGGCGCGCGCAAACCATGGTCGTAAGACGCGAGATCGCGCGCGCCGTCTCCTCCGGCAGGCCAGCAGAGGCCTGTTCGGTGGTCGGAGCAGCCGCAGTAGGCCGTGCTATGTTGCTGAGCTCAGCAGATCCAGTCCCTGCCAGTAGCACAGCCGCCTCAAGCCGCACCAGTTTGGCCTGCAGCTCCTCGACCTTGGCATTAAGGCGGCTATTGTCTGCCCGCAGTTCGGCCACTTCCACCGTAAGACGGTCGTTAGCTGCCTGCAGTCGCTCCGTCTCTTTATTGGTGGAGCGCCTAGCCAGGGCTTCCACCACCCTTATGTTATCAGCGACTGCCTCCTTAGCAGCACGCACGAAGGTGCCCTTGATGTTCACAGACTTCGTGGCCACCTTGTTGATGATGGTTGCGTGGTCTTGGGCTCTCCTTTTAAGGTCCGCAACCGACAGAGTATTTACCTCCTCCGTCGATTCGCGGATCCTCAGAGAGAGCTGCTCGACCTCTTCCTCAGCCTGCAGCTCCCCTTCAGCGCGCCTCGCTCTTCGAGCGACAGCCTCCGATACCATTGGCCCTAGCGTTCCTGGGCGGTTCACGTCTCGACCCCTGCGCGAAGTTGTGACCTTCGGGGGAGGCATCTCCGTCGAGCTCCCGCCATCGGATGCAGCGCCCCCCTGAGATAGGGTACGCTTGCGCCAGAAGCGCGACGGGAGTGGCTCCAATAAAACCGCGACCTCCGCCGGCTGCATTGTGGGGACCGCCCTCGAGCCGCCCTCCTCAGTTGCAGACATTTCGGCGGCTGAGGTGCCTGCCGAGCTGCCCGCCACCGATCCGTACCTTGACGATTGGGACGTCTTTCTGCCTTTGCGGCACTTACGGCTGCCGCGCGTTTTGTGCGCGGTTGCACTGATAGGGGCCGTATTTACAGCCGGACCCCTTTCGGCTGAAGCTTTGGGTGTCTCACCCAACTCTGTCGTTGTATTAGATTTTGGTATTATATTATCCATTTAGTTCCCACGATTGAGGGAGAAATAAAGGTCCACCCGGGCAGAGATCCCAATACCCGGGTAAGCGTACATTTGTTACCCAACACAGGGGGTCCGCAGGTACCCTGGCTGGGGCCGCGCTCGAGACTGAACTACCCATCAGCCATGCATCTCCTCGCCGCGCGCCAGAGCTTGAGATTCGGGGTAATTTTTTATAGAGGTTGTCTTCCTCGCGGTCCGGGCGATTAAGCCAAGACCCTCGTTCCTGAAATGGGCCGCGAGACATAACTACGACAATCAGGTTTACGATCTTGGGTGGGGAGGGGCCGCTGTGGCCCCGCCGTCCCCTACTCCAGAGCCAGGAGAGTCAGTATGGCCCCGCCAGCTCCAACGCCCTAGTCTAACCGCTGTGCCCTCGGCTGAGCCAGAGGGACACGCGGAGACCCATCCTGTCCGGAATTTTAGCCGCCAGCTACTGCCGACGTTGCCCAGGGTGCACCACTAGGAGGTAAACCGGCACCACACCCCTTTGGGTGACGCCTGCGCCATCCGTCGTATAATGTATTTTCATACATTCAAATTCATCAAATCCTGCTCCTGACTCTTATTTTCGATTTCACATTTTTCACTTTGTATTTAATGTATAGTGCTAAGCATGTCAAATGCTAAAAATATATATAAAAATATCTAAATATTTATAGCGTTTGCGTCATTATTAGGTAAAAATCTTAATTGTAAAATTAAGTTTACCTGGTCGGTATAATGTATAAAAATACTTCCGACGGATGGCGCAGGCGTTACCCAAAGACGTTAGGTGTGATGTGTTATCGAAATTAGCAGTCAGGAGCAATTGTCAGGATGGCTGAATTGGTAAAGCATCTGGACGGTATTCAGGAGATGCAGGTTCAAATCCTGCTCCTGACTGTTATTTTCGATTTCACATTTTTCACTTTGTGTTTAATGTATAGTGCTAAGCATGTCAAATGCTAAAATATATATAAAAATATCTAAATAACTCATATCACCATAGCGGAAATGGTGCTGTGGCCTGGTCTAAAAGCAGACTGATAGGGGCTTAAAAGATTGTTCCTAAGTACAAAGTTAGAGAGCTGTTTGTGAATACAGGCCTCAAGCACCTTGGAGAGAAAAGGGAGTATGGATATAGGACGGAAATGGATGGGTAGTGTGTAATTAGGATTTTTTGGCAAATGAATGTCATAGGCTTTACGCCATTGGGATGAGAATGATCCGGAGTTAAGGGAATAGTTGATAACATGGGAGATAGCGGGGAGAATGAAATCCAGGATGGTAGGTAATTATCATGCGTCGACTGATATTATCATAGCCAACTGCATTGGATTTAATTGATAGGAGTATCTACTTGATTTTGGAGGTTGACACTGGATAAAAATGAAAGGATTCAGTATTAGGCTGAGGTCGCCGAGCCAGACAACTCACAGTGTCACACTTGGTTTGGAGATCAAAGGGAACAGTAGTGGTGAAATGCTTATTAATATCATCCAAACCAACCGTCACATGACAGCCCAACTGACGCGACTAACCGATACCCAAACTGCCAAGAAATTTCCAAATTGTGGAGGCAGAAGAACAGGTGATATTTTCAAGAATATGGCGACGTTTGGCGTTACGTATCATCTGATTACACTGGTTTCTTGCGACCTTAAAAGCCAGCCAATTTTGATCACTGCGTATTTTTTTGTGTTTACGAAATGCTTGATCCCGTTTCCTCATGGCTGCCCGTATGCCACTAGACAACCATGGTGCTGGTGGACGTTTAATTTCACTCTCCTGAAGGGTGCGTGTGTATCAAAAAAAATATTGATTATATATATTATATTGAGATGTGCACTTTATCGTCTACTGAGGAGGCTGTTTCTAAACGATTTCAGTTTATTTCCGAGGCATCTTTGCAGAGAGCTTCAACTTTCATCCGACCAAAACAACGCATGTGCCGGAATTGTGGTTCAGGTTTAGGTGGCTTAAGTAAGTACGAAAGGAAAATTAGGTCATGGTGAGAAAAGCCAGGAGCAGGAAATTGGCCATGAGAGATTATCTTGAGAGCCAATTATTAATTGAATACAAGTAGTCCTATGTCGCTTCGTGAAGCACGTACCAAGAAGTTATGCCCATATATATACATTTAGGATTAGCTAAGGCGACACTGGTACAGTTTTATTGAATATTCTATTATCGTATATAACCTAAGGAATACCATACCTACTACCTATGTTCATGAGAACCAATAAACATTAGTGATGTGCGCATATATTTATTTTTTGATTAGCTTAATTTAGATTGACGTCACAAGGAAGTAAACTTTGTCAGGTTGACCTTTATCATGTTACCTAATTAGTTGACATAGTTAAAATACGAGTATGACCAGATGACCAGCGTAAATAGTTCTCACGGGTTATTAAGTCGTATCTTAGCGAATTTCGACTGTTAAGTAATTGTAGCTGCAGTACTAAGATGAATAATCTATAATAAATAAAATGATAAGGGTCTGCCGTTAGGCGCCCAACACGGAAAAGTTGCTCGATAGATTCCAATTAAATTGCCTAAGTTTAATTTTGAGATACTCAACGATTTTTATAACCACTACTGGTCTTATTAATAAACACGGATTAATACAATAGTATCTTTACTCCAAGTATTTACTCGGTAGTAACCAATTTCGTTATTAATAAACATGGCGTAACAAATGAGTAGGCTAATCCAACTCTACTCTCAGAGTAAAAGTTAAACCTGCAGGCTACATAGTTTAGCAACCGACTAAGGATGGAGTAGGCAAGGCACTACGGCTGGGGTGTGGTGCCGGTATACCTCCTAGTCGTGCACCCCGGGCAACGTCAGCAGTCACCGGCAGCTAAAATTCCGGACAGGACGGGTCTCCGTGTGTCCCTCTGACTCAGCAGAGAGGACGGCGGATAGACCAGGCCTTGGGGTCGGTGGGGCCAGATTGGCTCACCGGGTTCTGGAGAGGAGGGATAGCGGGGCTACAGGGGCCCCTCCCGTCCCAAATCATAAACCTGATTGGGCGTCCGTGGTTACGCTTTGCGGCCCATAGAAACGAGGGTCTTGGTTTAATCGCCTGGACCGCAAGGAAGACAAGCTCTATAATAAATTACCGCAAACCTCAAGTGACGCTCGCCGCGCTATTATCGCCCGTTGGAGGGTTCGGCTGGAGACGCCTGGGGCCGGTCTTCGGACCGTAGGGGTGCTCCAGCCAACTTTGGATGGATGGATGAGGCGGCGGTATGGAGTCCTCTCCTTCCGACTGGTGCAGGTGCTGTTGGGGCCGGCTGCTTCGGCAAGTACCTGTACATGGTCGTTAGGAAGGAGGAAACTCCCTGCTACCACCACTGCGATTGCAGCGAGAACTCGGCGCAGCACACGCTCGAGCCGTGTCCGGCCTGGGCTGAGAAGCGCCGAGATCTCGCTGCAGTCATCGGAGAGGACCTGTCGCTGCCGGCTGTTGTGCGAGCTATGGTCGGCAGCGATAGGTACTGAACCCTGGTCGCCGCCTTCTGCGAGGATATCATCTCGTGGAAGGAGGCGGTGGAAAGGGCCAGGGACGCCGTTGTCTCCTCTGGACCAACCCGCCGCAGGCGCGCGGGGCGGCGAGGGCGCGATTATCTGCGCCTAATGCCACCCTAGCCGAGGCCGCGGGCGGATGGATCGGGGATTATCCGCCGCCCGCGTTGAGCCTACCGCGAAGGTGTGACGTCCCAGGTGTGTCATTCAGAGAGGGAGCTCAATGGGGCTAGCCACCGCGCGGACCACTGAAGAGAATACACGCGGTACCAGTGGTCCGCCGTGTACCTACGGGTGGATGAGGGCGCACGGCGGGTTTTAGTGGGCTGTCAATTGGCGTTCGACTCATTCTTTTTACTTTTAAAATGCAAGGGTTGCCTTTGTGTACGCGTTAATCCAAGCGTAAGGAATGCTTAGCTAGTCCGTGCGTACTCCGTGTTTATTAATAACATTTCAAACACCCAGCTACTCCTTGGATAGTCTGGGAGTAGTTAGTCCGAGAGAAAGCTTGGATTAAGGTAGGAGTATCTACTATTTTTATTAATAAGAAGGTACCCGTCTTATTACAAAACACGGTCTAAGTCACGGTTTAAACCTGAACTAGTTGGTCCAGGTCTAACTTATAAACCATTGACTAAACTTAGTCTTATTACAAAAAATAATTAAACCATGGACTTCCTAGTACTGCGATATTAGGTCTTTCTATACAATATTGTTCGTTCAGTGCGTCACCATTCATTACGTACGCTTAGAAAGGAACGTGTTTTATAGAAAAAATATTGGCGATTTATATAGGAACGAAGAAAATAAATAGAAATTAGTATATTTTATATCAGTTATCACTTTTCTTTTGATTACCATTTATTCTGATACATAAATTAATTATGCTGGTAGTTTATTACACGATTATCCGGGTCAATCACTGTGGACGTAAAACGGAATAACATAACAAGCGTTAGGATATGTCATAATGACAATAAAACACTAATTTGTGAAAAATTTAACAATAAACAAACAAAACTATTTCATCGCAACATAATTTAGTTAACTTTTCAGCTTTTTATGTTCGGAATTACTTCTATTTATGTTTGTGTTTTCGTAGTACATAGTACGTACCTATTAATAAATGTCTCAGTTCTCTAACGAGCGAAGTTATAGGTATATGGTACGCAAATTGAAGTAGACCTCTGGAATGCACTGGACAGTGCTATTATTTCATAGTGAATTATTATTACTTACTTAAAACCTCAGGATACAATACGAATCTTATTAAATTAATATTAAACAAAACTGTTGCGAATATGTAATACTGAATACCATGGAAGCATTTTTATATAATTGTGAGGCTAAAACTGTATTATTATTAAAATAATACTTAGTGCATCATTTAATACCGTTTTATTTTTTTATATATATTATTGCCATTTAAAGTTATTTACCAGGGTGTTACCTAATCACTGTGCAAGACATACCTATAGGGATATGAATAGTTTAATCCTTTGAGTGAAATGAAAGTAACGTATTAGGAAAACAAAGAAAAGAAAGATAAATACCTACCTATTTATTTAGTTTCTACAACATTCAAATCACATACACTATACTTATGCAATATTATACAACTTGTAGAAGCTAAAAAGTTCCTACCTCAGCCAACCAACATTTGGCTGCTGCAGCACTGATTTTCAGGTATAGGTACCCATTCGAGCATGATTCGACTGCCACAATACAATGCTTTACCGTTATATTAACTAGATAGATAGAATTAATTGATTAGACAAGAAAAATAGATGTAACATTTTATTTATCCTAATACAAATTCACTCATTAGGTAGGTATATAAAATATAAACTTTAATATCTTGAGATTGCTAGCTGATTCTCATCTATTTGTCTTTAGTGTCCACCATTGGATATTTTATTCAAATGTGATAGTTGTTATGTAGAAGTTATAGGTATAATGTCATATTGCATTGTTGTATTTTATTTCTCCTCTCTGTTTGTCCTTTGGCAAAGTCCTGCCCCACCTTTTCCATTTTGTTTCTTCTTTTATGTACAAAGGTAAATCATAAAAGACGTGTGCCAACTAATTGTATTTCAATACATTTCACAACACATACACAATTTGGATGTTATCTTGATTGAATCCAATTCTACAGGAGATAATTCTGTAACTACAAGAATTTATGTGTAGGTAGGTCTATTGGCTCGGCATGGGATTTCTGAGAGAGCGGCCACTTAAATATCTTTCACATAAATTAAATCAAACATAATTATTATTATTCACTTTTCACATAAAAAACATAAAATCATAATTTAATATTACCCATAACTTCCAATAAAAATATTTGACATTACTTTGACATTTAGACTTAGACCAGCCTAAACTACTTAATCTGGGTTTCCCGGTAGTTTATCTTTTAGTACATGGTTTAACACTTAAAACTGATTTTGTAATAAGAATTTTGTTAATCCGTGGTCTAAAGATGATATAGACCTGGTTTAGGAGTTAGACTATGTTTTGTAATAAGGCGGTACGTGTTTAGTGGTATTAAATGTCACAGGTATAGGCAAAAATATTGCCATTATAAGGTAAGGTTTAAAGTATTTATAACGTAATATTACATTTACAATCCCACATTGAAACAGAACACATTATCTTACCCCTTAGTTAATAATATTTCGTTCGTGTTCTACCACGATTATAACATGGCAGCTACTTACTTGTTTTTACTCTGTGTGTGTCAGGTCGGCGAGCGATTATGTGAGGGTGCGGGGAGTGCCGATGTCATGGGGCACTAGGTCATGTTCACGGGAGTCGTTCGTGGCCCGCCCTGTCGGAGATAACATCAGTTTAACACACATTGGGATGCATTGTCAATATCAATGTTACTAATCTCCGCACACCTTATATCTATTTGTTGTACCAATTGTTACATTTAGGCGTTGCTTACTTGGGGCTATATTTGATTTGCTAAAGTTAAGAGAGTACACAGTTTCTAATTGATTTTAAACATGTATCACAAGCGTAAGGTAAATAAATTTCTAAAATTATAATAAATTATTCATTTATATAGCGACTATACTTATATTGTATAGAGAAATAACAAGTAAGGGCACTCACTTGTTATTTCATACCCAAGCTAACTACCAGTAATGCAATAGGTAATCTGCTTACTTTTCACCACCTCGTAGGACACCAGCGAGCAAAACTTGGATAAACACATCGGTCAATAGTATTTTTACGATCAAAGTGTTCCCCTTCTAACTGTAAGACTGTGACTTTCCGTATTCCAAGAATTGTACACTTATACATTGAGCACAATTTGCGATAATGTGAAATCGAAGCTAATAGTCGCGAGCTGGGTCCATATCCAGCTGCAGGTCCATACCTGTATCTCCTGAAAAACCGTCCCACACGCTTTGCCAATATAGCATCGTGACATCACTTGGGAACTTAAATTTCGATAATACATTCCTTTTGTCTTCACGGCTCCTGTTCGTGATTATTATTTTCGATTTCATAAATTTGATATTATTTTGCACACTTTTTAGTTTGCACACTTTGTGTTCCTTTATATAATTAAGCATATAAAAATATCAAAACCTACGCATTTTTACTTTAAGGTGTTGTCATATTGTATTTAATAAACGCTGTGGTTTATTTACAGGGCAATCATAAAAATATCTAACTGTGCGCGGCAAACAGGCAAAGGAAAAAGTGTCGGTTTTCCAAATAAAATTAAACCTAGCGGTATTATGTTCCCTGTGGAAATTCAAAATACTCTAATCCAATTATTCAGCAACCCACGCCACGTTCAAACCGTAACTACTATTTTTATTTTATCATGAATTGTTGTACAAAATATCTATAAATTATATTATATGGGCAGGGAAAAGCTAGCTACCTCTAATCCTAATAATATTTACTCTCTGGTACAAAAACAAATCTCTACACAAAAATAGCTATGGAATCCACAGAAATATTCCATTTTTCAGGATAAAAAGCCAACTATGTGCTTTTCTTCTACCCTAGACTATACTATGTATGCTAAATGTCGTGGTTAAAGTAGTTACGGTGTCAAGAGTAACAAATAAAACTCTTTATCACATTTATAATGTTCATAACGTTCATAATTTTTTTTTGTTGCGTATTGCGTGGCATGCGAGCCACGGCCCACCTGATGGTAAATGATAACGGTCGCTCATGGACTCAACTATACCGAGAGTACTGTCAAGCCGCTGCTCACCATTTCATTTCACATATATGAAATGAAAGAATTAATGGCTATCTCCTTTTTTTTATTTTGTTTTAGGTGGGCAAAAATGTCCTACCGCACACCCCGCTGCCCGGGGAGACAACGGGGTGAATGGGGCTCTCAGCCACTAAAAACCCACCGTGCGCCTCCACCCGCCCTTGCTACGGCGGATCACGGGTACCGCGTCGTTACGACCGCGATCCGCAGGCGGCAGCCCCTACGGGCACCCTCTCTTGAGCGACGCCTCGCGCACTTGGGCGTCGCACCTTCGCGGTAGGCTTCCGCGGACAGCAGGGTACTCCCCGACCCCACCGTCCGCAGCCTCGGCTAGGGTGGCATCAGGCGCAAGTAAGCGCGCGCACGCCGCCCCTCGCGCCGGCGGCGAATCAGGTCCGCGAAGGAGGATTCCTCAAGGGTCCTCTCCTCCACCTCCTTCCGCGAGATGACAGCCTCGCAGAAGGCGGCGACCGCGGTCCAGGCCCTGTCACTGTCAACCATCGCTCGCGCAACGGCCGGCAGCGACAGGTCCACGCCTATGACTGCAACGAGCTCACGGCGCTGCACATCCCAGGCCGGGCACGACTCGAGCGTGTGCTGCGCCGAGTCCTCGTCGCAGTCGCAGTGGTGACAGCCTGGGGTCGTCTCCCTCCTTGCGATCGTGTGCAGGTATTTGCCGAAGCAACCATGCCCCGACAAAACCTGCACCAACCGGAAGGTGAGGACCCCGTGCTGCCGCCCTGCCCATTCTTCCAAGATCGGCCGGAGCGCCCCCACGGTCCAGAGACCGGCCCGGGGCGTCTCCAGCCGAGACTTCCACTTTAGGACGGTGGCGTGGCGGGCATCTTCCCGCCACGATGACATTGCGCTCGGCGAGGGGCGGCTGCCCCCTGCCCGCGCCGTCGACGCCCGCCGATAGACGTCGGCGAGCACCTCCGCCTCCAGATCCCACGTGGGGGTTCCGGCCAACGCGCAGGCTGCATCAGTCGGATCAGACCCCCACGCCGTTGATTTGGCGTTGAAGTCCCCCAGCACGAGCACAGGGCTCGGTGCTATACGCCGTATCGAGGTCTCCAGATTGTGCAGGAGGACCTCGAAAGCCGCCAGACTACGACTAGGGGAGAAGTACACGCCATACAGCGTGACCCCTCCCCATTCAGCCGCCACATATCCCGTGCCCTGGTCTTTGAGTGACAAGGGCGGGGAATGCGGCGCCGCCGAACCGACGACCGCCACGGAGCCATCCCCGCTACCCGCCCAATTGGGGCGATCCGGGACTATGTAGGGCCCCGTGGCTACGGCAACACCGATCGACCGCTCCGCCATGGATTGCAGGAAGAGGTCTTGCGCCCTGGCGGAACGGCCGAGATTCCCTTGGAGGAGGATAGCGTCGTGATCCGTTATTAGACCACGATATCCTCCTCCATGCGCTGCGGCGGTCCAGCCGCGCCGGGTTGGGCAGCCGGGGCCGATTGGCTGCCCACCCCCCTCTTAGGGCCTGACTTGGCCGGAGGCCTGCACCCCACCCGCCCCATACAGTGGTTGGCGGGGCGATTGCCCGCCGCGCACGCGGGGCAGTGTGGGGTGGCAGAACAGGCAGCCGCCTGGTGATTAATGGCTATCTCCTGCTACAACCAAAACACACTGTTGTGCTTCATGGCCGGTCACACAATAGATGGTGGTACCAACCCGCTCAGGCCCAATAGCAAGAGAGTTCTCCCACTTGGTACCCAGCTCTACCTATAATAATTGCTTTCTTCTCTTAGTCACCTAAGACGACACCCATGGGAAAGATTGGGGTGGTGACACTTGTATTCTTAGTCCGTCGCCCCACGTACTTTTATCATATGGGTCGTTATCTAATAACGAACAAATCTAAAAACAAAAACATAGCATCACGTCCGTATTCCCCGAAGGGGTAGGCAGAGGTGTATTACACACCCACGACTCGCCAGCTATGTTTAGGTCCCACGTAATAGGGGCCTATTGACGTCTACCGGGCACATTTCCAAACTCCGGGCTGCTACTGAGAATTTTTCTTTTTAGGAAAAAGCTCAATAACATTGCCCGACCCGGTGATCGAACCCGAGACCTCATGATTAGCAGTCGCATACACTACCGCTACACCACCGAACAAATCGATATTACTTTTATTATAACAATTAAAAGGTATTGTTGTTCACTATTATTATTAATTTTTCCGCCGTATTAATTTCCGCCGTGTGGGGCCGGCTTTAGAATTGCCCCACCCCTCTCTACCCACGGGAGTCGTAAGAGCCGACTGAGGGAATACCGGGGGAGTGGGCAGCAGCACTCCCTCGAGTATTAACAACACCCACTGCGATCGCCAACCCGCCTGCCAAGCGTGGCGATTACGGCATTATCCCCCCATATGAGCGCACAGGACCGCTCGTTGTGGCGTTCTCTTGGGGAGGCCTATGTCCAGCAGTGGACCTTGAAAGGCTGATGGATGGATGATTATTATTAAAACTATAAAGCTTGTAAGAATCAGAGAAACTTTCCAAGTAGGTAACATTACATGATAAAGTTACATTTCCTTTGCAATATATGTCGTTATATATTTGTATTTATGCGAACTGTCCCAGAATACTAATTCGCGTCTGACGGCTGCTAAGTGAATTGCTAGATGTCAGGACTTCGGAAGGTCAGATGACGTCACATCTGTCTTTTACAGCCTTATTTTACTGTCTATTTTGGAGACGATTTCTCAGCTATTTCATGTTTGATGCTCTTAAGAAGTTTCGCGTAGTACAAAGTATTTTCTTCTAAATTTTTAGTCTTGTTTTTAGTATAAATACTGGTTAGCGCATTTTTACAAGGCAAGGCAATAAGAAGATTTGGATAGAAACAAGAAAAGATTTTTAAGTAGGTATTTAATGTCTAATACAAATAGGTACAGTTTTTTTTTTTGTAATAATACGAGTATCGTACACAAGAACAAAGGAGCCAGTCTACTCGGACATTACATTATGAATTCTGAAATAACAAAAACGGATCGCTATTATATCTCCTAGTGGCGGAGCCTTGCTTATCCCAGCACGAATGGGCCGGCTCCATCGGGGAAGTACCACCCTCCTGTGTTTCGTATGGTGAGTGAGAGCGCCGGAGGCCCAAGCCCCCTCCCTACCCTCTCCTTGTTATCCTTTATATTCTGTCCTTAGTATCCTACCTTTCCTGTTCTTATTATTATTCCTATACACCTCCTATGCCTTTACTTGGAAAAAGCGACGCTCGAGTGATGCCACTGGTGTTGCTATCGTCTATAGGCTACGGTAACTGCTTACCATCAGGTAGGCCGTATGCTTGTTCGCCACCCATCTAGTATAAAAAAAAAATATAATGGTCTTTTCAGACATTCGTTGTAGAAATACCATTTGTGTTGATCATCTTTCTCACACGTACATACAGAAAAGAAATGGAACAATTTCCCTGCGTCATCTGCGTGCTGTGGATTTGATTCTGACGGGATAATTCTTCATGTGATCCACAAATCATTGTTCTGAGTCTGGGTATAGGTACTTAGTGTCCGCGAGTTGTTTGTTTGAAAGATATGATGTCTTAAAAGAATATAATATTTCTATTATGTTAGTACTTTAAGATAATATTAATACTTATATCAACATCTCTAGTAGGACTTAGAAAGCATTACGTATTCAAAGCAAAAAGAAACTACGGTCTAGAAGTAAATAAATTGCGCCCGCAAAGTAACCCTTCTTGTTATAACCCCGTCGGAGGGTAAAAGGTATTACTTTGGGATTTCACGTCGGCTTTGTAACGTAAAACTGGATAGTATAATATTCTCCTCAGCTCATTCAGATGTTATACATGACTAATTACTAGTAAGAAGTGAAATCAATAGGAATTTGACAACACAATCTGTCAATACTTACAGCAACTCGTCATGGAGCATCAATCATTATAAGATTACAAGGCGCTTTACGTCTAAATTGGTTAAAGTCCATAATACTATAGATACTATCTATTATATATATTTCCAGTGTCACGATGTTTGTCCGGGATGAACTCCGAAATATTTGTATCAATATAGTTCTATGGTATACTAGCATTTGCCTGCGGCACTGCCGCTGCCTAAAGCTAGTTTTCAGGTAATATCTCAGGTTCCCGATATAGTAGCGGAATAAAGTTTAAGTATGCCAGTATTTAAGTCTAATCAAGAGCTATCAAATAAAAAAGTTGCATCAAAATCCGTTTAGTAATGTTTGCGTGATGCGCAAAAGACAGACAAAAATACAAAAAAAAATTGTGTTTAGACATGCCTATATAGTCTAATACAGTCATTATTTCTCAAATATCTTAAATCTATAGACAACAGCTCTGTTACGGCTCGTTATAGTATATGTTTGGGCTATAGATATACATACATAGTAAAATATACTGAGCTATTTGTAGTTATCAGTTAAAATACTAAAATATAGAGGCCTATTAAAATGTGACCTTAAAACGGTAAATATTTATTAGTGTCATTGAGAGTTTTGGTTAAAAAATTGGCTCAATTAGTAAGTTCGGACTTTGTTGCGCTTGGGATTTACATTAATCTCCATCATTGCCCTAATTAAGTCGCATTACCTTTTGCTATAAGGGATTCAACCCTCCTAAAAGCAAATAGGTACACTCGAGTGGTTTAATGAATTAATTTATTTTCATTTAGAATTTTAAAGAGACATCTCTGTAGGGTTCCATACCATGAAGAAACTATGTCGTCCAAAATAGTCTCCAGTGTCCTTTTGTAAATAAGTGTAAATTCTGGATCAAGTTTCTGATATTTAACAGTCCTATATTAGATATATTCTTTAATCGAAGTTTGAGAATAGCACTTTAATTACAATACGCAGCTTGGCTATTCCTTGGTTTTGCCAAATTCTATGAGCAACGGCTACTGTTTGCCAACAATAGCCGTTGCACAATATGACTTGTAAAACAATATGACTTTAAAATGGGTTGTGAGTTGAACATAGTGCTAAGCCTATACTATAATAAAGCTGTAACAGAGCTGTCTGTACATTTAAGATATTTGAGAAAAAAACTATATAGTTGTCTGTAAAGTCGGCTTACGGACGATAATTTTACGTGATAACGTCATATAATATGTCGATAGATGCGTGACAAGCCGAACGCGATCGTGCCTCTCTATCGCTTGTTCGGCGCTCTCGCTTGCACGTTCGGTTCAGGCGAAACGTGACAATGAGTCATGCTTTTGCGTGCTTACAGCCGGCGTTCATCGATTTTTAAGACGTTATCACGTCAAAAATGACTGTAATAGGCTATATAGGCGTGTCTAAACACAAAACAATTTATTTTTTTATTTTTGTCTGTTTGTTCGTTCGCGCATCACGCAAAAACTACTGAATGGATTTTGATGTAACTTTTTTATTTGAGAGCTATTGATTAGACTTAAAAACTGGTATACATTTTATCTCGCTACTATATCGGAAACCTGAGATATAACCGAAAAACTAGGTTTTGGCTGCGGCGAAGCCGCGGGCAAAGGCTAGTATTTTTATATATTTGCGTAACTTCAACTATTTATATGAATACGAGTAAATATAATAATAAGTTTAGTGAATCCCTGCTGTGATTGGACTACAAATACATATCGTCGTCGTTCTACAAAAATAAAAAAATGAAGTATCTGTTTGTAATGTCTAAGTAACTGCAATTTACTAAGTGCATACAAAAGTATATTATACGTTACTTATAACTTAATAGAATCTTTTAAAGTTTTTGTGTGTAGACACACACAGACCTGTTGAATGGACGGCTGGACCGTTTTGTTCGGGACTTTCACAGGCAGATAGCTGATATTAAGGATTACCTTAGGTTTTGAAATAAAACTACGTTTACGGAATCTATCCCGGTTACTTGATTTTCTAGTATCCCGACGTTTCAAATACTTTACAGCATTCATGATCACGGGTGGACTTAGATGATAGACGTCCAAGGCTTGTAAACGTAGTTTTATTTCAAAATGTGTAATATTCGCGTAAATATCAGAAAGTATTATATTAACCTAGGTTACTTTTATTTTGGAACTCGACAAAAAAGTAAAATAACAAAAATTTTCCATGTAGTCGTAGTCACGTGTAGCAACTATTTCAAAATAAGAAAGTAAATTTAGTGAGACAATTCACAGCAAGAGATAGAATTCTTGGATCTGGAGTTGGTGAGTAAGCCAGTTTCCTTGTTATTAACAGCGGAGGTTTATACGTAATAGTGGGACGGTACACAGTATATTATATACTGTATGTAAATAAAAAAGAAATTAACTAACCTAAGTTTAGCTTAGCGTGAAGGGAATCTACTAAATCGTTCCACTCTTTTTTTTCGATAAAGATGACTTACGAGTGCAAATAAAACCTTAATAATTATATTTGTACTATAACAATATAATGATAGAGCCCAGCGTGAATGGGCTACCTCAACCGGGATAGTACTACGCTCTCAGATCAATGTGAAACAAGGGCAGCTATACTCCTGCCGATTACCTCATCCTCTTTTTATTTATATATTCACGGACACACAACAACGTCCTCTGGTTCCAAACTAAGCTTAATGCTTGTGCTATGGGTACCAGATTACGGATATAATACATATATTACTTTTTTTTTGTAAATACATACATATAATAGGTAGAAAACACCCAGATGCAGTACAAATATCTGTGTTCATCACACAAATATTTGTCCTGAGTGGGAATCGAACTCTACTACGCGACACGAGGCCATCTCATCCCTTCCTTTTCACCTCCTATCTTTTTCCTTAGATCTGGTGACGCGCGACTGATGTCTCTATCGCTTATAGGTTACAGGTTACGGTAACCGTTTACTATCAAGCGGACGGTATGCTTGTTTGCCTCAGATGCTTGAGCTCATTTTTATTCTGGTCGGTATAATAATATATAGAAACTTATATCGTGTAATAAGAAGAAACTGACTACTCTAAGTCTGATACTTATGCTGAAGGTGTGGTTCCACCGAAGATATTGAGTTGTTAAGTGTTAAGCTTATATTTATTCAGTAGATATAATAAAAACTACTTATTTAAGTTATAAAATTGCATTGCGTTTATTCACATAATTAAATAAAGAACGTGATCCATTACTACAGGAAAAGCATCCTAAACATTTTGAAGATTAATATTGAATTAGTTTTAAATCTTAACGAACAAAAATCGAAAATCCAAACATTTCATTTAGCTGGGAGTGGTGTATTATGTAATGTTAATTTTAATAACAATTACAATCACCTGTCACATTAATAGGACCTCTGCAATATATATTGTGTTATTTTTAGTAACTGCGTTCCATTTTGAGACAAACAGCTAAGGAAATAATAACGTTAATTAAACCTGGTACACAAAGGGAACGATCGTTTCCGTTACGACGATTTTGTGAGCGGGACTGTGCACACTACACATATACGAGTACAATACATTGTATAGACACGATTGTATGTTTGAATGCAACATTGTTATCCATCCATCCATCAGCCTTTCGAAGTCCACTGCTGGACATAGGCCTCCCCAAGAGAACGCCACAACATGTGTTTCGCTCATATGGGGGATAGTGCCGTAATCGCCACGCTTGGCAGGCGGGTTGGCGATCGCAGTTGATGTTATTAATACTCAAGGGAGTGCTGCTGCCCACTCTTCCCGGTATTCCCTCAGTCAGCTCTTACGACTCCCATGGGTGGAGAGGGGTGAGACAATTCTAAAGCCAGCCACACACCGCCACATTGTTAAAGGAGGTGAATTTTATGAAGTAAAAGTACTCACTTATTCTTTTAGAAGTAACTCATATATTTTTGTATTTTATAATGAGTTTAATGATTCAATTCAAAATGATGTCATAAAAAAATACCTATGTCGCTTGTGCTGTAAAGTACATGAATAGACTTCATAGGGCAACGTAAGTATAAAATATTTGATATCGGTCGCTAAGCCATGACATTACCCGGTGTTTAAAAATATTATGTATTTGTCCAGATTATAAAGTACTAGCAGCAACAAACGATTTTTTCTGAAAGTGGAAAAAGATAAATTTTCTACGAGCAGGATTCGAACTTGCGCCCAAATTCCACTTTCACAAAAAATTGCTTCTAGTAAAACGCTGTTCATGTCGAGTGCTAAAGATCACTATAAAATTACTGGCAGTGTTTTTACTTTGTCAGTGTTACAACAATTTTTTGTATTAATTCGTGTGCCAAATGTCATCCGAATCTGTTTAGCTGTTTTTCATTGATTGAATAACAGACACCCAAACGTACAAACTTACATATTTATACTTTTAGAAGGATACTTATAATTCTAATTAATATTATAAATGCGAGCGTGCGTTTGTTAATTACGGATTCACGTCGTAAGTTCTGAACCGATCATCATGGAAATTTGCTTAAATATAGTCAGAAACTTTGAAAAGAAAATAAGACTTTATTTATCCCTGAAAAATGATTAATTCCTGTGGGATAGTTACTGTAAGATAATTAATGTGGCGTAGAGTTATCATATATATATACTAATATTATAAATGTGAATGTAAGTTTGTTTGTTACGATTTCACGCGAAAACTGCTTAACCAATTATCATGAAACCTTGTACACATATTTTGGAGGCATTAGAAGTAACATAAGAAACTTTTTATTAAAAAAAAATACGAAAGATGGTTTGTCATTTCAAGGGTTGCTTTATTTATTTTATGAAATTCCTCGCGGACGAAGTCGCGGGTTATAGCTAGTATTTTTATATAGGTCGTTTTTTGTTGTATCTCAGGATCCCAATCTATTAATAAGATAAAATATATACCAATTTTTAAGGTCTATTCAAGACCTATCAAATAAACTCATAAACATTGGTAAAGCTTTGTTACAATTATATAAAATATATTTAAGTCCATGTTTGAAACGTACTTATATAACGAATAGGTACATTTTGTTCAATCTGTGTAAATATTAGCATTATTTATTTAGATATTCCATTACGTAATCGTTTTTATGTAAATATAATTTAAAATATCTAAAGGCAGCTTTTCCTTTTAAACTGTATTGTTCCAAATACAATATTATACTTGAGCAATTTTTTTATTTATCCTACTCAACGGTTTTTCATTTTAAAAGGCACCTCTATTTTGGGTAGCTAGAAGTTTTCATCATATACTACTTTTCTCATAAAATGTTAGGTACATACTTTCAGAGCCTAAAAGTACTTTGATATTTTTTAGCATTTGACATGCTTAGCTATATAAATTAACACAAAGTGTGAAAATGAAGTATTATAATGAAATAGATCCATCCATCCATCCATCAGCCTTTCAACGTCCACTGCTGGACATAGGCCTCCCCAAGAGAACGCCACAATGAGCGGTCCCGTCATGGGGGATAATGCCGTAATTGCCACGCTTGGCAGGCGGCTTGGCGATCGCAGTGGATGTTGTTAATACTCGAGGGAGTGCTGCTGCCCAATCCCCCGGTATTCCCTCAGTTGGCTCTTACGACTCCCGTGGGTAAAGAGGGGTGAGACAATTCTAAAGCCAGCCCCACACAGCCAAATAGAATAAATAATAATGAAATAGATAACTATTTTATTTAATAATTCTGACTGACGAACACAAACCATCCGTGTGGTGACGGACTAAGAATACAAGTGTCACCATCCCATTCTTTCCCACGGGTGTCGTATGAGGCGACTAAGGGAAATAAGCAATTATCATCCATTGCATGATTGGTGGTAGGGCTGGGTACCAAGTGGGAGTACTCACTTGGTATATATGTTATGTAAAATGTTTGTAGGTAAGCGTGGTACCTTTTTCATTCACAAATTGACATTATAAATATAGCTAGTTGAACTACTTTTGTCCGTGTGGTGATGGACTAAGAATACAAGTGTCACCACCCCATCCTTTCCTGCGGGTATCGGATAAGGCGACTAAGGGAAGTAAGCAATTATCATGCATTGCATGACTGGTGGTAGGGCTGGGTACCAAGTGGGAGTACTCACTTGGTATCGAGCTCGAGCGGGTTGGTACCACTGTCCCCGTGGCCATGAAGCACATCGTTGCGTTTTGGCTGTAGCAGGAGATAGCCGTTTATTCTTTCATTTCATATCGGTGACAATACTCTCGGTATAGTTGATTCCATGAGCGACGGTTACCATTTACCATCAGATGGGCCGTGGCTAGTCTGCCTCTACATGCAATAAAAAAAATCTTTTCAAACTAGTTTACACAAGTTTCATATCAATTTAGGAGCTTTTTGAAATAAAACTACGTTTACGGAATCTATCGCGTTTACTTGATTTTTATATGTACTATCCCGACGTTTCGAATACTTTACAGCATTCATGATCACGGGTGGACTTAGATGGTAGATGTCCAAAGCTGATATGTTGTTCCAACGGTTTCATCTACCCACAGTAATATGATTTTACAAATTTTCGGTTTATTTATTTCAACCCACATAATGTTTGTTTAGAAACACAATTAAAAATATCTACTCTAAGATTTATGCTTACAATGTATGAGATTTTAAGCTAGTGTAATAAAATTAGTATAATACTCCTTTAAGTTTTAAAATTTTTGTTTATATTTAGTGCTTAAAAATTCTACCACAAACTACCAATTAAAATTTTTAAGTAATCAATAAACTACTATTAAGAAGACAGTATTGATTATTAGTTTCTATTATTAAATATATTGATTTCAATAGAAGCTAAGACTAAAAGCTACCACCGGATCGGAACGCGGCCTGATTGAGAACGATCCGGCCAGAAAACTCAGTAGGCAACAACTTGTTATGGATTATTAAATTTATGCGGAGATACTAACTAATCACTACTGTGGGTTTTATCTACACAATAAGCGCTAACTGTGTCTTGCAATCTTATGGTGTGCCTTCTTGTATTATGTTTGGTGAGGCCTATCACAGGATTCCAGCTTGATGGTAAGACTCAGCCGTCTTCTCTATTGAAATTGGGATGTTTCTTAATTTCAATAGCCCCACGTATCATTCTAGGACGATATCTATGTTCTTTTGCGAGGATTTGAGGTTTGTAAAACCTGATGTAATGGCGGGTGTGGTCCTGTGTGTGCTCACAAATTGCAGACTTTGTATAGCAACGGTGCTTCACATCAGCTATGTATTCTTTGATCCGAGTTCTTATGGATGTCTTTGTTTGCCCAATGTAGGAGAGACCACAATCACAATCCAGCTTGTACACATCCTGTAAGGGTATATGGCACTTGACTAGATTCCGTAAACGTAGTTTTATTTCAAAATGTGTAATATTAATTTAGGAGCTGTTTCAACACATATTACTAAGGTATCTCAGAGTCGTTTGCTTAGTTCTTATCTCGTGTAAAAAGTAGCTTCTGTTCCTATTTGAATTTCAAATTCCAACTAATTGCAACTCGCCATTTTTGTATACATGTACCTACAGTTATAAAACGCCAAATTATACATGTTTATCTGGAATATTTTTATTTTTTTAGAGTATTATAGTTAAATGTTTTTAATGGAGAGCCCTTGCTGGTTATTTCATAATTAGGGAATTTACAAAAATAGCTTTTTATGACGCAGCACTTAAAAATGTCGCTGCCGTTTCCCAATTACATTAGTTTGTACTCAAATAAATAACATTTAATTTTATGATTTAAGAAGGTTAAATCTTACATCAAAAATAAAATGTATACATTATAATTGTGAGCAAAAGGTTATAGGAATAAATTCATAAACATACAAGCCACATTCTGTGTACGGGCAGAATTTAATAGATAATATAATACAGAGAGAATATTAAACCAACAAATGACGTCACATTTGCTGCGGAAATACGCAGTGGACATAATTACGATTTGCTGAAGTTTAAACTTAGTTTGAAATTTTGAGCATAAATATAAAAGCTTTGCAAACCACGGCAACTTTGAACTTTAAAACGACTTTTCAATTTTGTTATATCATAGTAACTATGCTTATACTGTCGGTTTACCCGTACAGTTTCTACTTTATTTTTATTTAAATTATATATTTTGAAATATAAGCTAGTTAGTCGTTATATTTTATGTTTTCACATACTTTTTCATTAGTTATTAAGGGTGTAATTATACCCTATAGCGACCTTTCTCTTGCAATATATCAGTATTTTTCTATTATACTACTTGCTGGTATCATTTTCTTGAAATGCCTTTTACCCTTCCCCATCTGATAGTCAGTTTGTCTCTCGGATATAGGTAGGTACCTACTCGTTTTGTAATACATTCATTAGCAAAAAACATAGCAATTGAAACAAAACGAACATGAAGTTCTTGTTAAAATACATAATCCTCAAAATACCTTCAATTTCAATTTACTACTAGTAAGAATTAAGTATAGTATATAGGTAATATATCATCTCGAAACATGAGTTGTTACAACAGAGTAGGTAATTCTTTTTAATATTCAAGCTCCAGCGTTGAAATCGAATTTAAAGTTGTCAAGTGTCCTTGGAGTTTACTCATTAAGTCATTACTTAGCTTTCGATATTTATGGAACCTTGAAACAAGCATTATATACAAACACTATAGAACAAATGTGTACCAAATGTATATTGATATTTGTTTGTTTTAATATGTCTCAGTACTACTACGGTTACAGCATAAAATATTTATGAAAGGTAGTAACATTTTACAAGAGTAGGTTATGTGTTTATAGGACAAAATTTGTATTCTATTGCCCTTGGTGGCAGTGATGTGACTTTTAAATAAAACCAAGACGAGAGATCTTAAAAATACATGGCATTATAAAGAAGATAAATATGCTATTGAAGGCAATAAAATGATAGATTTTGATAGAAAGATACAACTGAGAATAAGCATTGAAAAGAGATCTATGGAAAAATTGGGAAAGGATGTCAAATATTTAGTCGAGAAGAGTAAAAGGCATATATAAGGGGATAACAAGTATATAATTAAGAAAAATACTGACTTATTGCAAGAAAAATGTTGTTGGAGGGTATAATCATAGAAATATTACCTAAAAGAATAAGAAAAAAAGAATAGCTAGCTGATTGCAAAAGTACTATGAAAAAATACCTTGAAATTACTTACATCGTTATTTACACGTGTTATGATAAACCCAGCTATTTAATGAAGGACTTAAAGTTTATTTGCTAGAAATTCTGATTGTATATGTGGAATTCCGATATTAGAAACTCTTTGATACGTACATGAGCTAAATGATCATGATTGATCGACTAAACATGGTAACAAATGGTATCCATATTACAAATTTATGGACCTACTAGCCTTTAGCCCGACGTAACCATAACCTAGTTTTTAAGTTATATCTCAGGTTCCTGTTAAAGTAGTGGGATAAAATTTCACAAAATTAATTTAAAAAGTTGCATCAAAATCCATTCAGTAGTTTTTACGTGATGCGCGAACGATCAAACAGACAAAAAATTGTTTTATGTAGACACGCTTATATAGATTAATACAGTATTTTTTTCTCAAATATCTTAAATGTACAGATACAGTTCTGTTACAGTTTTATAATAATTAGGATATTATCGGTTTTTTTTTTCAAATATAGTCTCTTAGTGCTTGCTGTATAATCTATTTTGCCTTCAAGTTAATTTATGTAATTATGCGACCTATGACCTACTTGAAATCAAAAGAACACGCAAAGCTAGTTTCTTACGTTGATATTTTAATTTATAACTATGTATTCGTTTATTAAATTACCATATATGGTTTAAATAAAATCTTCTCTTTAAACATATAAATTATATTGACTTCGTAAGATTATTCGTATGTAAATCAGTGTAAATAATTAAACACTTACCCCAATAATTAAATAATTGCCTCAAAAATCAGCACGATAATGCCGCAAAAGTCCACTTTTAAACAGTTAAGTAAACAACAGTAAAAATGTAACAATCAAATAGTTTTATCACATATAATAACTGATGTGGTTTATCGCACACATCATATAACACCGCCTATAAAAGCACTTTTTCAGGAAACAGCACAAATATTTTGTAACAAAACGCACTTCAATGTATCTAAAAATCCTTTGTTCAAAAACCCTGTGTTTGTTCGGTTTTTCAATTTTTTCGAATATCATATACATCTGCGCAGACGGTCGTGCGAGTGTTCAGGCCCCTTCGTTTGATCATATTCTATTATCATTTGATAGGCCATCTCCGTTTAGGCCGAGTCATTGTGCGAGGAAGTGTCGTATCGTTTTGTCGTTGATAACTCTATTCACGTGTCAAGAGGGAACGGTGACCATTCATTGGACTGATTCTGTGAAATTAAATGATAGATTTATTATTAGGAAAAATAAAAAATAAATATAAATGTGAAATATCAAAGTATTTCATTTGTTATGTGCCTTTACAAATTCACCTTTCATAAATGTACCAAATATTTACTTTAAGGAAAAACATGAAAGACGGTATGAATTGACCTATAATTGTCGATATAAAATGACGCTACATGTGTGTGAACAAACCAATCTGTGTTCGATTTAAATAGACTGTGCATTGGATCACGTAACTCAATGCGATTACAAATGTTACACACATTTTGAATTTCCAATTTAGGACAAAATTGTAAATTTGCAATGTAAATTCTAAATAAATATTGTTCTCGATGTTTCATTGTGCAGATCAATATTTAATCTTTGATTCACGCTAACAAATTGTGTATCGTAAAGATTCGGTAAATATACGTGTTTGTTACATTTTTAGAAACTTACCTAGCAATATAACTACTTCAACACAAAGTGTGAAAATTTGAAATCGAAAATAACAGTCACGAGCAGGATTATTTTCGATTTCACATTTTCACACTTTGTGTAAATTTATATGGCTACGGTTCAAATGCTAAAAATATCTAAATAAATGTAACTACTTACCTAGTAGTAGTAGGTACCTACCTACTATAAATTTTTATGTTGGGCAATTATGTAATCTTTTTATTCGCCACTATTTCTAGGAAATATGTAAATGTTTTTTAAATAAAAAGAGCTAAAAATACTTCAGGTGTGGTGACCACCTAAATTTTGATTGTCTCCTTCCCTAGGAAATGATCAGCTCTTTTTATGTATCCGTCCGTATTGCCGTCAACCGGGCACATTTCCATACTCCGGGCTGCTACTGAGAATTTTTATTTTTACGGAAAATCTCAGTAACATTGGCCGATCCGGGGATTGAATCCATGATCAGTAGTCACTACCGCTGCACCACTGAGGCAGTACCGCAGCCCAAACTACTGGGGCTTTAAACCGTGAAAATTTACATACGTAATATATAACAATATATCAGCTAATTATGAGTTTCTTTGATATTTTAAGTGAGCAATAAGAAAGGAGTTTACGTAAATCCTATCCAAAATGGATTTATAATATATTACACACTTTATACATGCCTTATTCGTATAATGGCTGAAAAATATTGTTCCATGAATAACATAATCCCGAATGTATTATATAGGGCAACAGTAGGTACTTCAAACCACGTACGGTAATAACATACGCATGTACTTACTTAAACGTTGCCTCAGCGTAGCATTAAGGGGTGACAGGTTACGCGAACGAGTGCTTTTTAGTGATCCATATATCTGAATGGTGTTGTAGTAAAATGCACAGCGATAATTATGTTTTTTTGTTATAAAATTATATATTCCATAAAGAGCGTAGGTAGTTGCTAGATATCTACTTCTTATGCGTAACAGCAAATACTGTCGCTACATTTTTTTTATACCACAAAGGTAGCAAACTAGCATACGGCCTACCTATTTGTAAACGGTGATCGTAGCTTATAGACGACAACAACACCAGTGGCATTACTCGCACCGCCACCCCCAAGGAAAGGGAAAAGTGGTGGAGATCTATATGAGGAGGTCGACCATAAGGATAGTAAGGGATGAGAAGGATTTTTGGCTTCCAGAATTTTCACTCACCGTACAAATTACAGCAATAGAAGTATCTGCTATTGTTTCATGCCGATCGTGTGTGAATTGTAGTACTCACTGTTTTGATTAATTTTATGTTTGTAAAGTATTGTTAAATGTTTTTTTTTTTCAAGATATACTGAAACCGAGTGACGAATAAACGTAGTCAGGGTAACTGGATGTCTAAAAGATTTTGAAGACGGCTTGTGAAGACATCCAAATTACATTACACTAACATGGTGCATTGTGATCTATATGCCGAGAATGAGAAATAGTAGAATTTCAAACTTTCATGGTCACTTATAATTCTAAACGTTTTTACGGGATTTATACCATGTAAATTTTTACTTACGAGTTTCCGATATTTCGGCACTGTTGCAAGCGCCATGATCACGGAGCAACTGAAACCGAGTGACGAATAAACGCTCCGTGATCATGGCGCTTGCAACAGTGCCGAAATATCGGAAACTCGTAAGTAAAAATTTACATGGTATAAATCCCGTAAAAACGTTTAGAATGAGAAATAGTCACTAAATTGTTTTATTAACGTTAGAGCTTTACTTATGCTTGCCCAGCATAAGTCAGGTGGCTTGATCGAGGAAATAGCACCCTGTCACAAAAGAGCAGCATGAAACCACCGTAGGCACTCCTACTAGAGTGAGAGCGCCGGAGGACAAACTCCCTCTTTATTCTCTCATTTTTATCCTTCCTTTCCTTTCCTTAGTATCCTACCTATTCTCTCCTTAATATTCTTCCTATCCTTCCACCTCAACCTTTCCTTGGAGATGGCAACGCACGAGTGATGCCTCTGGTGTTGCTAGTGTCTATAGGCTAAGGTAACCGCTTACCATCAGGTGGGCAACAAGTTTGACGCGCACGTAAATTAAAAAAAAGATAAGTATATAGCGAATATACTTGATTCGCTGTATACTGTGTTTACTAAATTCTTCTTTGTCTATTACTCGTATTTCATAGCTGTATACTGTGTTTAGTAAATTCTTCTTCGTCTATTGTTTCACAATCCAAACACTATTCATCAAACGGTACTCAATCCCAATAGCACCATTTAAAACTGAACTATTATACTAAAATAACAATGTTAGTTTAAAATTATTCGTCTGAACTGACGCTACCAAGAAGCACCGTTGGGCTAAATTGTATCGGATAATTTTAGAGATGTGGAGTTGGGGTGGAATATCGATCGGGGAGGTAACGTTCTGCCTCACGACACGACACCGTTACACTGTTTTCTTTACCTTGAACCTCGAAATAAAGATATAGCCACTTAGCCACGGCTTTTTGGTCACTATGCTTTTGTGAAAACATATTAAATTGTTATTAAAATCCTTCAAAGCTTTTACTGTATAAATATCTTTGAAAGACAATTTATGATAATTATTTGTAATTATTTCACATTTAAATTTGAATTTAGTTTTAATAGGCCGTCTTTACTAATTCAATCCACTTATCAATTTAATTATTTACTTCTTCGTAGAATTCTGTTTTAACATTATCTATTAATTGCTACATTCCTAGTAAACGATATTATCAAATAATGATGAAAACATTGATCGTTATAGTTTTTACGTAGTGTTTAGATATTTTTATATATATTTTTAGCATTTGACATGCTTAGCACTATACATTAAACACAAAGTGAAAAATGTGAAATCGAAAATAACAGTCAGGAGCAGGGTTTGAACCGCCTGCGCCATCTGTCGGGAGTATTTTCATACATTATAGCGTCACCCAAAGACGTTAAGTATGATGTGTTATCGAAATTAGCAGTCAGGAGCAATTGTCAAGATGGCTGAATTGGTAAAGCATCTGGACGGTATCCAGAAGATGCAGGTTCAAATCCTGCTCCTGACTGTTATTTTCGATTTCACATTTTTCACTTTGTGTTTAATGTATAGTGCTAAGCATGTCAAATGCTAAAGATATATATAAAAATATCTAAATATTTAAAGGGTTTCCGTCATTATTAGGTAAAATCTTAATTGTAAAATTAAGTTTACCTGGTCGGTATAATGTATGAAAATACTCCCGACAGATGGCGCAGGCGTCACCCAAAGACGTTAAGTATGATGTGTTATCGAAATTAGCAGTCAGGAGCAATTGTCAAGATGGCTGAATTGGTAAAGCATCTGGACGGTATCCAGAAGATGCAGGTTCATATCCTGCCCCTGACTGTTATTTTCGATTTCACATTTTTCACTTTGTGTTTAATTTTACGTAGTGAATGCCTTTCCACGAAGATTTTATATTTATAAGAAGAAATAAAAAAGAAATCGCAGTTCTAAACGGATTTAGCATATTTTGTAACACGTAATGGGTGACGTACGGGACGTACCTATATTGCTTCTTTGTAAATATATTCCATAGACATGGTTAATCTTCTATAGACTATCGAGTATATTCTATAACATATGATACACACCTTTTTTATTGTTAAGGCGGTAGAAAATTTACCTAACCGCACACGCCGTCGTTCGGGGCAACGAACAGGGTAGTGTGGGGCCATCACCCACTAAATAAACCCGCCGTGTGCCGTCTCTCCGCCTGTACTGGCAGACTACTGGAACTGTGTTACATTACTTCAGTGGTCATATCATACACACATAAAAATGCTACACAATTTATACTACATCATAATTTTAGAGGGACAGGATATATAGAGGAAGAATTATAGAAAGGGAATAAGGAGCGGGTTTGGGTCTCCAGCACTCTCACTCACCGACCAAAACGCACTTTAGGATAATCTATTATATGCCGATGTTCTGAAGGGTAGTGTTACCCTAGTTGAGCTGGACCATTTATATTGGAATGAGCAATTATTCGTCCGCATGGAAGGTTCTGAAGGTAGAATATAACAAATTCGTCACTTAAGAGCACACAAATAATCTATGCAAAAATAGCATACCTATATCCTACTCTGGGCTCCACACTATCCATCCATCCATCCATCCATCAGCCTTTTGACGTCCACTGCTGGACATAGGCCTCCCCAAGAGAACTGTGTGCTCATTATGGGGGATAATGCCGTAATCGCCACGCTTGGCAAGCGGGTTGGCGATCGCAGTGGATGTTGTTAATACTCGAGGGAGTGTTGCTGCCCACTCCACCGGTATTCCCTCAGTCGGCTCTTACGACTCCCGTGGGTAGAGAGGGGTGGGTCAATTCTAAAGCCCCCACACGGCTCCACACTATATGTAAGCAAAATTTTACTATGATCGGTCTAGTAGTCACGGCGCGGAAGCATAACAAATTAACAAACTAGCAAACTCGCTTTTGCGTTTAAGGTTTCATATAACTTATTTTAATTGTATCGTAATAATAAAAACGATATATTACACCTACCCTTCATTACTTTCATACAATGTGATAAGAAGTCATGACTGTCTCTGTGACTTGTGTGACCTTATAACAAAGTGGGGGTTACGCATATCTGATTTAATAATCATCGCGAGCACCGATACCATCTAATGCGACTTAGATCTCTGTAGTATTTTCCACTAAAGTAATTTAACACAGTTCTAGTTGTCCGCCAAAACAGGCGGAGACACAGCACACGGTGGGTTTATTTAGCGGGTGAGGGCCCCACACTACCCTGTTCGTTGCTCTGAACAACGGGGTGGTGTGCGGTTAGGTACATTTTATCCCGCCTTAACAAAAAAAAGAGGTCTCTATAGTATTTCACTATTACCAAAGTACTACTGTTTCTCTATTTTGCTCACTCAGCGGGTTATTTCGGTCACACGAGTTCTCTGTTTTTTTTGTTTAGGTGGGGAAAATTTACCTAACCGCACACCCCGTCATTCGGGGCAACGAACAGGGTAGTGTGGGGCCCTCACCCACTAAATAAACCCATCATGTGCCGTGTCTCCGCCTTTATTAGCGTGCCACTAGAACCATGTTACATTGCTTCAATGGCAACACACGAGTTCTCTTGCGAATTTCCGTATTGAGGATTTTACCACGGAGAGAAATACCAAGCATAACCCATTTATATGTGGGGCCTACATTTAAATACTACGTCGATTTCGTATGTCACATCCTGTAGCACACACATAAACCTTCCTTTTCAGACACTGCAGAATGTTGAATAAGAAAATGTTCCTTTTCCCGCTACAATGAAAGTTAAATTGGCTAAATGTCCACAAACAGAATGCTAGAGTATTGTGATCCACGTTCCCTCACTTTCAACTGAATCCAAATTTCACTTTACTACTCCTCTACTCTGCCCAATTTTCTTTTAAAACTCTAGTTCTAGCAACAAAAACAAAAAGTAAACAGAATTATTTCTAAAAATGACGTTATAAATGTATCTTCACAGTATAAGACAATACATTGAATGTCGTTACAAATTTTTTTATGGTCAAAATATACTACTTTGAATAAAATAGCTAACGTCAGATATGCAAGGTTTAAAATAGCTTCAAACTGCGGTGTGCTGCAAACTATAGCCTTTAAACCGGTTTATTCATGTTTACCTATTTATATACATCGAAGAGCGCTGAGAAAATTGTTTATATCAAGGCTTTAACATTACCTTGCTATTACCTAAAGGTTTTATAACAATAGATGCAATTCGTTAGTAACTAGATTAATAATAACATTGGTCATGTTATAAAAAGGTCCTTATTAAAAATACAAATAAATGTAATAATGCAATTTAAAAAAATATATTCATTTGACAAAACATCTTTAATATTTTGAACGACAAACGACACCCTATATTGTATCTATTTTATTTTTCAAACTTGTCAAGTGCCAAGCAAATGGTGCCGTTGTATCCATTTACATAGGAAAAGGCTCACGACAAGACTACAAAAACTGTAGAGGCATCAGCCTACTCAGCTTGTTGGCAAGTTATATGCGAAAGTGTTCATTGAAAGAGTTGTGAAAGAAAGCAATGAGCTATGAGCTGATGATATGGAATATTTAGATATTTTTATATATATCTTTAACATTTGACATGCATAGCCATATACAGCACAAAGTGAAAAATGTGAAATCGAAAATAACAGTCACGAGCAGGATTTGAACCTGCATTTTACCATTAAGATTTTTACCCAATAAAATATCCAGGAGATGGAGGTTCAAATCCTTGTGACTGTTATTTTCGATTTCACATTTTCCACTTTGTGTTTAACGAATATGGAATCTTCAAGCAGGTTTTTGAAAGAGTATGCGATGTATGGGCCAGGCCTTCTCTATATAGAGGATAGTCTGAAAAGATCTTGGCTAATATTCAGTAGGCCTATTGTGCCATTAGACTTAAAAGAAGACTAAAAAATTTCGAAGACTGGATTATGCCCAATGGTGGTAATTCGGGCTGAAATCACTTGACACACCTGTGATTTGATATGAGCTATACACTGAATGGTTTAACATCGCAAAGTAAGAAAGTTTGTGTATCTGGGAATATTGATATTAAAGGAAAGTGAATGCAGATAAATATGTGAATGTGGTATAACATTTCTTTACGAGTAATCAGCAAGAATCGAAGGGTCGTTCACGGAGAAGTTTTCGAACCAAATTTAATATACGGAAGTGAAAGTTAAGTGTAATGTAAAAATGTAGAGAATGGCGTGGTATGTAAAAAAATAAAGTGACAAAGATTGAAATAGGAGTGAGGTAGAAGATGAATTTACCTATCTGGGAAGCGTGAGTAAGTTGCGAATGTAATTTGCGAACTTCAATCATACATTTTTGATAAATAATGAATTGTTTTGAATTAAATTAAATAGAATGGAAAGGCGAGATTTTGTCAATTAGAAGTTTTGACTAGGTACTATTGATTGTAAATTATGAAAGAAATAATTCATACGAAATTGATGGCGTTAGAATCGGTTCCAGAATTATTAGGATCAATGGAGAATAAGGCGTTCAAGTGTGATTTTCATTACAGAACTTGTTGTTACAGAAGCTTACTTCACCAGCCAGTAAAAAGAAAAAAAATATGTGTATTATATGTATGACTTGCTTATATAATATATATTATATACCTACTCTCTTAATAATAAATGTTGTATAGTTATTCAATATTTTGTCTTTGTCATTAATATGACAGTTTGACTTTTAAAGAAGGGAACAAAACACTGAATTACTATTCGAAGCTTAAACAATGGTTTATTAGTAAGGGGGTTAACGTATTAAGATTGCTACTAATATTGTTGTTCGGTGAGTAGCTCTGTCGGAGGGCCCAACCCCTTTGTACCGTTTTTATCATCATTTCTCACTGCTTTCTCACCTACTTCCTATTTTTTTTAAAGACAAAACTATGGGCTTAGAAATAATCCTTGTATCGCGGGGGACTTTACAAACATACAATTTCACGGACACAAATACGCCCAGACTCGGAAGGTTGTTGGTTATTTGTGGATCACACAACGAGTTGTCCTGTGTGGGAATCGAACCCACAAGACTCACGTGGGAGGCCAGTATCTCAACCGGTCCGCCATCTGAGTATATTTTCCTTACCCGATTTTTTATACCAAGTGGGTGGCAAACAAGCAAACCCGATGGTAAGCGGTTACCGCAGCCTATAGACACTAGCAGCACCAGAGGCATCACTCGCACGTCACTATCTCCAAGGAAAGGGATAGGGTGGTTAGGAAGATACCACTGAAGGAATGTAATATGGTTCCGGTGGCCCGCCAATAAAGGCGGAGAGATGGCACACGGTGGGTTTCTTTAGTGGGTGAAGGCCCCACACTACCCTGCCTGTTGCTCCGAACGACGGGGTGTGCGGTTAGGTACATTTTTTCCCGCCTTAACAAAAAAAAAAGATAGTTAGGAAGATAAAGAAAGGATAGGTAAGATACTAATGAAAAGATAGGACAATAACAAGAGGATAGGGAGGGAGCTTGGGCTTCCGGCGCTCTCACTCACCATACAATATACAACGGTAGAAGTAGCTACCATTGTTTCGCATTGATCTTTTGTGAGAGGGTGGTACTTGTTTGATCGAGCCGGCCCAATCTCACTGGGATAAGGCAAGGCTCTACCACTGACTATCCTATGTCTTTCTTGAGACTGTAAACACGCGTGTGGTACCTCTGGTCCTTAGGTTGGTAGCTGCTCTATCAGGCGTTTGTTTGCCACCTTAGAAGAAAAAATAAAAAGAAACAACAAGCTTGTCCGACATCAATAGACAATATAAAAATCAAAGCAGTTCAACGTTACACAAAATATACAAATCCTACTTCGCTTGAGAATACAGACCCTATGATCCAGATTTATTGCGAGAAAATTCTTTTTTACGAGCCACCCCGAGGCGGCGTTTATTACATTATTTCTGACAATACTGCCAGCGCTGCTGTAACTCGGGACCCCACAGATGTTATTGTGTCGTTACTGGGAGGCTCCGGAAAATCCTTTACAGACATTCACAGTCTGTTATATTAGTTAGAGAATCTTAATTACGGTATTTTTAAAACAAGAAGTCAAATCTAAATCAATTTATAAAAATCTATTAAGGATTGTGATTTATTATTTTCTAATGGTAGAGCCTTGCTTATCTCAGCATGAATAGACCAGCTCGATCGGGGAAATACGACCCTCTCACAAAAGATCAGCGTGTAACAACGGAAATTACTTCTGCCGTTGTATTTCCTATGGTGAGCGAGGGCCCCGGAAGCCTAAACCCCCTCAATATCCTTTCGTTATTTTCCTTCCAATCCACCTCCTAAACCTTTCCTTTGACATGGCGACGCGCTAGTGATGTTTCTGGTATTGCTAGCGTCTATAGGCTACTGTAAGAGAGCGAGTAGGTATGAAAGAGAGTATTGGTGTAAAGATGCGAAAGGGAATGCTCCGATGGTTCGGACATGTGGAAAGAATGCCCGGACGAGCGACTGGCTAAGAAGATATACAATGCGAAAGTGGAAGGATGTAGGTACAGGGGGAGAAAGAGACTAACCTTATTTTTTTTTTTTTTGTTAAGGCGGGAAAAAATGTTCCTAAGCGCACACCCCGTCGTTCGGGGAACGAACAGGGTAGTGTGGGGCCTTCACCCACTAAAGAAACCCGCCGTGTGCCGTCTCTCCACCTTTCTTGGCGGGCCACTGGAACTATGTCACATTCCTTCGGTGGTGGAACGAGACTTACTACCTAGACCAAATTGGTCATGTATTGAAGGAAGGTGGAGTCAGGAGTCTCCAAAACCGGCGAGCGTGTATGAAGAGAGTTATGAATGTTGAGGAAGCGAGAGATGTATGCAAGAATAGAGCCTCTTGGCACTCTCTTCTCTCTGCCTACCCCGCAAGGGAAATGGCGTGATGATAAGTAAGTAAGTAAGTAAGTATAGGCTACTGTACCCACGTAGTATAAAAAATTATTATTTTGAACTTTAATGCATTTGCAATAATGTGTTAATATAGAAGAATATGCTTCTTTATATTTGCAGCAAATAATAATCTCATTCTTATTGGACCCTCTCTACGATTCGAAATGAAGAAGCTTATTACAGCACGCTGGTCAGGTAGGTTGTAATTTCTCTCCCAGTAATATTGCCTGCTTCGTTATTTATTCTTTAATACACTTTACAACACCCGTATAATACGAGTATATGGAATGGGAAGGTAACTCTGTGGAATAAATTATGAGTAAACTTTCAAAGACTAGTAGTACGAAGTAGCCTAGCCTAATTTCCAATTAATTTTAAAGTGTTTTTTTTTTACAAATTATTACTACTGAGGTCTCAGGTTCGATCCCCGGGTCGCGCAGAGTCATTGAGATATTTTGCAAAAAAAAAAAACTCAGTATCAGCCCGGAGTTTGGAAATGTGCCCGGTAGACGTCAATAGGCTCGCGAGAATTACGTGGGACTTAAACATAGCTGGCGAGTCGTGGGTGTGTAATACACTTCTGCCTACCCCTTCGGGGAATATAGGCGTGATGCTATGTTTACTACTGTCTAGTCATAGAACTAGTGGTCTATAAGACTGAAAAGATGTAAACAATACCTATTTATGATAGTTAATGGCAAAAAATAAAAATAAAATGTATAAACGTGTAGCAATTACTGGAAAATAAAACCAGATAAATAAATAATAAATAAATAAATATTCACGGACATTTTCACACAACTTCCTCTGGTCCCAAACTAAGCTTAACGCTTGTGCTATGGGTAGTACCAGATTACGGATATAATACATATATTTACTACTTTTTTTTTGTAAAGACTTACTTATAATACATAGAAAACACCCAGACGCAGTACAAATATCTGTGTTCATCACACAAATAATTGTCCTGAGTGGGAATGGAACCCACGACTTCGTGCCCAGAAGTCGGTTACACTACCAACTACGCCACGATACTCGAGACATAAACCTATATCTTTATTAGAAATATCTAACTAAATATTGATGTAAGCTTTCAATTAGGCATACCAGGTTATGAAGCGCCGTATGATGCTTTTAAATCCCGTCGCTCCTCTCATTTTTTTAATCAATTCACTTCAGCAATGTACCGTAAACAGAACATAAAAGCTGTAACAGCCACGAACTACATGAGAAAATATTCCCGTACGATGAATAAATCATACACCAACAACGTCTGTTTCAACTATAGATCGATACAGTACCTATTCAAGAGCGACTTTCGGAAAATTTTCAGAAAATTCTCCGTGAGTTCATGTAAACAACATTATCTTATGCTGAGATTTTATTTTGAGGTGAAATTTTCACGACGCTCTGTGAGTTAATATGTCGTTTCACAAATTGTCGTTGTAAGTGGAGACATCACTTACAAGAATATAAGGTTAATAACCTAAATGTTGCTATTAACCAAGAAAATTTTGTTTTAAAGACGATTTTTACTAATAGTCTAGGTAAAAAAAAAACTAAAACAGTGTTGAGTAGCCGGTTCTTTCTCTAACAAAATGATAACCTTCAGTACCAGCATAGTGTGTGATCGCCATAACAGCTTGTATATATAGCCTTCTCTATAGGAAGGATAATTAGCTAACATAAAGACTCTGATCCTGCTAATGATAAAAATTACACAACTATGTTCTTGTCTTACGAATAGATACGTTATCCACCACGGCTTTTTTTTAATAGGAAGTAGAAAACAATTAATTCAACTTTGAGCCGGGAATCACATACACCTTTAATAATTAATTTATGTTATCCCTCCATCAGCCTCTTAACGTCCACTGCTGGACATAGGCCTCCCCAAGAATGGGGATATTGCCGTAATCGCCACGTTTGGCAGGCGGGTTGGCGATCGCAGTGGATTTTGCTAATACTCGAAGGAGTGCTGCTGCCCACTCCTCCGTTATTCCCTCAGTCGGCTCTTACGACTCCCATGGGTGGAGAGGGGTGGGACAATTCTAAAGCCGGCCCCACACGGCAATGTTATAATGTTATGTTAAGCCGATTAGTAAATGATTCAATTATTGCAGTATATAATTCTAAGAATGAAATGAACTACGCCTAGGATCTCAGGCCCCCTCTCTTTAGCTCTAAACCTCAGGATTTTCTGTAGAACATAAACGTTGCACACTATGAAATAAAACTATATTTACGGAATCTATCGCATTTACTTTATTTTATATCCCGACGTTTTGAATACCTAACAGCATTTGTAGTGTCGGGTGGACTACGACGTTGCACGTCCAATGGTCGATCAATTTTGAAACGTCAGGATTATAGAAAAGCAATTAACTGCGATAGATTCCATAAAAGGACTTTTATTTCATAATGACTGTGTAATACTTGCGTGACATATTGAAAAATTCCCGATCATTTTTCGTGAAGTATTACATCATCATGTAAACAAGTAAGTAACTATTAATCTTTCATCACCCAACTGCCTATATGGGTATTGTGGGTACAAGTTTCCTCCACGTAAGAGAGGAAATTGTGCTACTGTATCACAAGGTGAATTAGTTAACATCACAAACCTCAGAAAACTACATCCATCCATCAGCCTTTCTACGTACACTGCTGGACACAGGCCTCCCCAAATTGGGGGTATAGTGCCGTAATCGCCACGCTTGGCAGGCGGGTTGGCGATCGCAGTGGATGTTGTTAATACTCGAGGAAGTGCTTCTACGACTCCCATGGGTGGAGACGGGTGGAACAATTCTAAAGCCGGCTCCACACGGCCAGAAAACTACACATAGTTACTATTGTACCTATATATGCCGACGGGCCTCGTGGTGTGGTCGGTAGTGTAACCGACTTCCGTGCACGAGGTCGTGGGTTCGATTACCACTCAGGATAATTATTTGTATGATGAACACAGATACTTGTACTGCGTCTGGGTGTTTTCTATCTATTATATGTATGTATTTACAAAAAAAAATGTAGTATTATATCCGTAATCTGATACCCATAGTACAAGCGTTAAGCTTAGTTTGGGACCAGAGGACGTTGTGTTATGTTGTGTTACCTATGTCCAACAGTGGACGTTAAAAGGCTGATGGATGGATGGATGGATGGACGTTGTGTGAAATGTCCGTGAATGTTTATTATTGAAGTTATATTTCTTTTGGCGCGTTAGGGAAAAATTATGAGAGTAAATGTTTACGATGCGCGCGCATACTGTCACGAAAAACTGACACCCTGATGTTAGACACCCTGAAGTTAGCTGTAGTCAACATTTTAGTTTTTTTGTGATAAATTTTATTTAACTAGGTAATGCGTAAAATTATATAAGTTTCAATGTATTAAATACCTTTTTTCTATTGTTGGTGTCGTTTTTTCTACAAACGTAGAATAAGGCGAAAGATAAAATTTTTGTAAAGATTTTTATCTTGTTGAAGTATAACTTCTAACGCGTGTACATAAGTACACACACACATTTATTATTTATTTAATATAATACGCATATACTCGTAAATATAATAACTAGTTTCTGTCTGAGCCGGAGACGCTAGTTTTTTGATTGTATCTCTAGTTCTGGTATATTAGCGAGATAAAATGCATTTTAAGTCAAACCAATAGCTATCAAACACATTTTTGAGTTCAACTATGCAAACAAACAAAAAGTAAAATAAAACACTATACACTATTATAAATCTGTAATAGAGCTATGTATGTACATTTAAGACATTTAAGAAAAAAAAATATTTAGGAGTCTCTGAACACAAACAATTATTTTTGTATTTTTTTTTATTTTTTGTCTCTTTGTTTATTCGGGCATCATGCAAATACTGCTAAACCAAATTTGAAGAAACTTTTTTGTTTGATAGCTCTTAGACTTAAGAACTGGTATAGGTACCTACATTTTATTCCGCTACTACATCTGTATATCCGTAAAAAACTATTAGTAGTAGTTTTATATTCTAAACACACTTAAGTAACGTAATACAGTTGTTTATATTTATGCTACTCGTATATATGCAGACTGTTACAGTTTTATAATCTATACAAATAAATAAAATTTAAGTGTCCGTTTCTAATGTCTAAATTACAACTTTTTACTAAACAAACTAGCATTTTTTGTAAATTTTTGGCCGGCTGGTTGTTCCGGCTAATCTCCGGAATGGCAGGACCCATTTAAATGGGACTTTCACTAGCAGATAGCTGTTGTTACAGGGAGTAACTTAAACAAATATTATTTTGAAAAAATAATAAGGTATCAGTCTAAAAAAACCTATTAAAAAAATTTATAAATACGACTCCGGAACGGCTAGACCGATTTGGATGGGACTTTCACTAGCAAATAGCTGTTGTTATAAGGTGTAACTTAGGCTACTTTTCTTTTGGAAATGATAAATATTACTCCGCGCAAAAAAAAACATGACATTGTGAATGAATACCCATTCGAATAGATAAGTACCTATATACCTACATCGAATATACATCCACGGCTAATCTCCTGAATGGCTGGACCGATTTGGACGGGACCCACAGGATCACTACTTTTATTTTCGATTCTAAACAAAATAAAGAAAAATACTAAATTCCACGCGGATGAAGTTGCGAGTACCAGCTGGTAGTAGGTAGGTATATATAAAATCATCTCAAGAAAAGGTCGACTATAAACAGTCTCTATCACTGATATTTATATTCTGTTAAATAACAACTCTATAATTTCTAAAAATGCCAAGTTTTCAGCTAAAATATATATGAAATTATGAATTGTGTCTTCAAAGTGTTAGACCAAGTTTTTTTCCCAGCCCAGTGGACAGATAACTTGGCAGAATTGCCGGCCGCTTCAATATTTTATTTTTATCGTTATTTCTTAGTTTTATTTGGCATTATTATACTCCCGTGCAACATTTGCTTTTGTAACTAATAAAAAGCAGTGATCAATTTCAGTTTTAGTGTAGTTATATATAATAATCAAAATATTTGTTTTGAAATAAAACTACGTTTACAGAATCTATTGCAAGTTATTTTTTCTCCAATGAAATAAGTTGAACAACCTTTTTACTTTTATATTAAAGATAATAAAATATACATGAGTTGACTACAAACTAAGAGTGTAGAGCCGAGAGTGACGTCTTGTCTGTCCACATACTCACACAACGTACACATACACTTAAACACTGTAACACGCGTTTACTTAATTTTCCACTATCCCGACGTACTGCATTCATGATCACGGGTGGACCACATACCATCTAATGGTAGACGTCCAAAGCTGTTATGTTGTTTCAACGGTTTCATCTACCCACAGTTATATGATTTTTATTTTAACCCACCTAATATTCGTTTAGAATATCATAATTAAAATATCTATTTTTATACTTACAATGTATAAGATTTTAAGGTAGTATATTAAAATGAGTATAAAGTTAAAAAAAAATTAAAAATGAGTAAAAAATGTACCTAACTAAAGCACACCCCGTCGTTCGAGGCAACGAACAGGATAGTGTGGAGCCCTCACCACTCGGCCACTGGAACTATGCTACATTACTTCAGTGGTCTGCCGGCGGCTTTACTTTTTCGGGTAAGTATATTTAAATGAAGCATTAAAAATATATTCGATTTAAATTAAATACAGTCTATACTTTGCTCCTATCCAAGCTCTATAAACTAACCCACATTAAAATCCCTTCAGTAATTTCAGATATCTGCACCAACAACAAAACAAACAGACTCATAAAAAATTAACAACCGTTGTTTTGTGTTTCGCCTTTCTGTGTTTGTTTCTCCACTCAGGACAATTATTTGTGTGATGAACACAGATATTTGTACTGCGTCGGGGTGTTTTCTATTTAATAAATGTAGATACAATAAAAAAGTAATATATTGTATTATATCCGTAATCTGGTACCTACCCATAGCTCAAGCGTTAAGCTTAGTTTAGGACCAGAGGACGTTGTGTGAAATGTCCTTGAATATTTATTTATTTATTATTAAGATGTCTCTATTTGACCAAATTCGTAATACAAAAATTCGTAGTAAAACAAGAGTGACTGTCATAGAATGACATAGCAATGGTCAGGCTACATCACTCGACGAACCAACAACCGACGAGGAAGAAAGCTTCTTGAATAGCGACCTTGTATCGGACGACGCTGTGTAGGACGGCCTCCCACCAGGTGGAACGATGACCTCATCATGACGCTCTCTTGGAGAGTCCTATATACAGTGGTGGATAATATAAGGCTCATGGTGAGACGATAAAATAGTTTTGTTCGTCATATTGATAACACAATCAAAGCTTTTATGCATATTTTATATTTTTTCCAACTATGTTCAACCTTTTTTTTTCTCGACTCATCAGCCATAGTCGTAATTCCGCGTAAATTCGTAGTCGATCGAGTACAGATATAGACCCATTAGAGATCATAAAGGATGCTTTTTATTTATGATACGTCTATGTCATAAGAGTAAATTTACTTTAGTAATCTTATGCAAATAACGATCTAAATATATGAAATATTTTGAATACATTATTTTAGTTTATGTGGTGACATGTGGTGGTAAACCACCCGTCATGTTTCATTCTCATGGGAGCGATATATATGGACAGTGGAAGGCAGTTTTATTACAAGTGGAAATACATTATCCCCGTCTACCCTACTCAGACACGCACTTTTAAATATTCTTAATGTAGGTATAATCTTGAAAGTCAGAAGTATGTGCTTTGTAGTTTTAAACTTTGAATAGGCATATAAAATGGTGCTTCTATCTGTAAAGTTCTGCTACTCACTGCTTTTTTGACGTGTCTATTAAGTTTAGGATAAAGTTTAATATGAATCATCAGAAAAACAGAATAATTTTAATTATAACAATTAAAATATTTATTATATTATGCGTATGTGGAATAGATTATTTGTTTCCGGACACTTAAATAGAAGGCTAGGTGTACGAGGATGGCTATTGCAACCCTATTGAAACATCAAGAATAAAGAAGGTACTTCACTTACACATACATTGCCGTTAAGACCCATTTAATAGTTTTATGTAATTAGTAGCCTTTGCCCGCGGCTCCAGCGCAGACTAAAGCTAGTTTTAGGTTATATCTAAGATATCTAATATAGTAGCGGGATAAAATCATTTTTTAAATCTAATCAAGAGTTGTCAAACAAATAAGTTTCATCAAAATCTGTTCAGAAGCTTTTTCGTGATATGGTAACAAACGAACTGACAACAGACAAGAATTCTACAAAAAAATGTTTTGTGTTCAGAAACGACTAAAATAGGCATTTTAGGCGTCTCTGAACACAAATAGCCATTTAAGTCTTTAGAATAGTAAAGAAATTTAATATCTGTACACTGTAAAAGCATTGCTGAATGCACTACTTAATTACGATTTGATAATAAATTTCGTTTAGGCAAGGCAACAATGAGATTAACCACTCATGGTTTTCAAACGTAATATTTTGTAACACGAAGTTTTTTTCACAACTGAATATGTTAAAGGTATTGTGGTACCGCCTCCATAAAAAAAAAAATTGTCAATAATGTAAGATAATGAAAATTAAGTTGCAAAATATAAGTTAAGTTGATTCATGAGTTTACATTAAAGGATAAAATTAAAATATGTATCCCCGAAGGGGTAGGCAGAGGTGTATTACACACCCACGATTCGCCAGCTATGTTTAAGTCCCACGTAATAGGGGGCGATCCTATTGACGTCTACCGGGCACATTTCCAGACTCCGGGCTACTACTGAGAATTTTTCTTTTTAGGAAAAAGCTCAATAACATTGCCCGACCCGGGGATCGAACCCGAGACCTCATGATTAGCAGTCGCATACACTACCGCTACACTACCGAGGCAGTTAAATATAATTACTATAGTAATTAAATAAATGTATTAAAATAGGATACGTTGTAGTGCCTAGTTGTGTACTTGCAGTTCGAACTATCTGGCAATGAGTCACTTTTTTCAGGAGGTGTCCAACTTACTCCATCGTGCTTTCGGTGCCATGCGAAGCAGTTGCTGTCAAATATCATTCTGGTATCCGTTACAAGTTGTCAGTCCTGAATAAAAAATCTGAATCCGGTCTTGGTCTAAGGCCGCTGGTTATCCTCTTAGTTAAGTCTTATAGGTCAGATATGTAGTCGCTCCGTGTTAATACTGTTGGATCAATATTAAAACCGAGTAGATCGGAACCTACTCAATCAAATAAATAGTTTGGGATAAGGCTAGGCAGATTATGATCCAGTATTAATAATGAGAAACTAAGTATGTATGTAATGATAACTAAAGCGAAAATTATTTGTGATGTCTATATTTACAAATTTTAAAATTAACGTCTAAACATTTACACTAAACTTATGATATCTGAAAGTAAAACCATATAATTTCATCTTTAAACTATGTAACAAAGTACATTAAACAAAAACAATGAACCAGAAGGGTTGTATGACTTGTAGGCTCATAAAGTTCTTGAGTTTTTATGCTTATTTAACTAATAAACCCTGATATTCCTACGCAGTATATTCGGGACAGACATAAAGTGGCTGTATTTTTTTGCCTTAAATGAGATAGCGACTAATTAAGCTATATACTTATAATAACTTTATTAAAATACTCAATTATTTTGTATATGATGTGATCGACTATACCAATCTTAACAATTTTTCTTTTACATATTACGGAGGAATATAATAAATTATATTAAAATCATTAATCAAAGAGAATATAACCACTACGTTTATCATTAATTTTCATTGTGATGAAGCTTAGATACCATTTTTAGCTTTTTTTGTTAACACAACATATATCTCTGAACATTACCTACTGAACGGAATTTTGTGCAATTTGCTTCGACAAATGGAGCTTGACTTGGAGAATATATATCGGTTAAATATTAATTAAAACAGATTAGAAAAGTTACACCTATTCTAGTTGAAACGTGTTAAGATATAATTAAATACCATGCGCATGAAGTCGAAGAAAACATTTAGCAATTATTTGTAGGCGGCTCTTGCGACACCAGTAGAGTGACGCGATGTGTTGACGTCATAATATAATTTATACCTCTAGAGTTAGTTCAACCGATGACGTCATTTAACAGTCATTATTTATTTAGTCCACACTTACACTGAGAGTTTGTTGATAAATGTTGATATTACAATCACATTATCTTTATGAATATACTTTAAGTTTAATCTTGGTAAGTTTTATTTGATAGCTTTTGATTTATTTATTTTCAAAATCCCTTAGTTGCATGATGCGCGAACAAACAAACAAACAAAATTAAGAAAATTAATAGTTTTCTAGCTTCTATACAAAGTTTCATGCATCTGAACCAATTGCCAAAACACTTTTTCCAGTCCGCCTCGGCCACCCCTTAGGTATCGAAAGCTGACATCGTACCTATCATCCGGCGACAAAAAGGTATTATTGAAGCTGTTTTTTTTAATTTTATGGAATAAAAATAAGTCACATGGGGCTAAATCAGGGGGGTTAGGCAGAATGTCATATTTCACGTGTCGACCGTATCGAGATCACTGTGATTGGTTGAGAAACCGACGCGTGATGTCACAATAATTCGTTGGCCAATCACGGTGATCTCTCAACCAATTACAGTGATCTCGATACGGTCGACACGTGACATATGACATTCTGCCTAACCCCCCAGGGCTGTGAGGAGGACAAACCAAGTGTTTGAACAGTACCTATTCTGTCCATAAAGTCCCTTGTTTTGAGCGTGGTGTGTTTAAGCGCGTTATTGTGGTCATGCAGTAGCCCGCAGAGCCCTGTGTTTGGTTCTTTGTTGCTGGCAGTAATGAAAACTTCTGGCAACCATTTAAACCGTCAGCTGGCTATTCGTTTTAGGATCGTATTGAGAAATCCAAGATAGTTCACAGTTAATAATTTCCTATTCTACACGAGCCTTCTTTTGAGCACCCGTGAGGCTTATCCTCTTCACACGAAGAGAAGAAAAGAAAAAGAATCTCGGGAACACTTCGTGATCTACAACAGTACGTACTGAATCTCTTGATACATAATTCGCTTGAGCTCGCATTTTTCACTTCTAGCACGTTTTCTTCCATAACAGCCATCAAAGGCCGAGCACTTATTACTTCATCCCTCAAAGTTAGTCGACCGCACTTAAACTCGTTACACTAGCGGTACACGATTGCCTTAGAAGGGGCTTCATCCATAAATGCCATTTGAAGTCTATCGTATGATTCGTCCGGTTTGCGACATTTGAAATCATATAAAATCATAGCGCAAAAATGTTCCCGACGCAGATCCATTTTTCAGTGAGTCACGATACTTTAAATAAGCTCGTACAAAATGTGTAGCGAAACTTTTAAATTGGAACGTTCCTATTTTTACTAATCTTATTTTCAAAATAATATATTGCTAGCCAGTGTTTATAAATATAAAAAAAAAATGATCGCAAGACTTTCTTTGTAGGCCACAAAGGTAAGAGGCCTGAAGAAGTGTAAAATTAAATCACTTGCTAACAGGAACAGTTTATATACTTGATGCTCCTCGATTTGTATTATTTCAAGGAGTTAGCATATATATAATAACACTAAAGTGTGAGTTGTAAACAAATAGCATACATAATTCAAGTGCACAACTTATCCCCATTGAAAATTCTACAAAATATACCGTGTAAAATAGCAAGCACGAAATGACATTATACATCAGCCCTTTCACCCTACTGCCCCACATAATAGATAGAGATAGGAATATAAACCTACAGGGGGTCCGTCCAAATGACGGTCATTCTCTTGATTTTACTATATTTATTTAGATATTTTTATATATATTTTTAGCGTTTGACATGCTTAGCACTACACGTTAAACACAAAGTGAAAAATGTGAAATCGAAAATAACAGTCACGAGCAGGATTTGAACCTGCATCTCCTGGATACCGTCCAGATGCTTTGCCAATTCAGCCATCGTTACAATTGCTCCTGACTGCTAATTTCGATAACACATTCATACTCAACGTCTTTGGGTGACGCCTGCGCCATCTGCCGGAAGTATTTTCATACATTATACCGACCAGGTAAACTTATTTTAGAATTGGCAAAGCATCTGGACGGTATCCAGGAGATGCAGGTTCAATACCTGCTCGTGACTGTTATTTTCGATTTCACATTTTTCACTTTGTGTTTAATGTATAGTGCTAAGCATGTCAAATGCTAAAAATATATATAAAAATATCTACATATTTAAAGGGTTTGCGTCATTATTAGGTAAAATCTTAATTGTAAAATTAAGTTTACCTGGTCGGTATAATGTATGAAAATACTTCTGACAGATGGCGCGGGCGTCACCCAAAGACGTTAAGTATGATGTGTTATCGAAAGTAGCAGTCAGGAGCAATTGTCAGGATGGCTGAATTGGTAAAGCATCTGGACGGTATCCAGAAGATGCAGGTTCAAATCCTGCTCCTGACTGTTATTTTCGATTTCACATTTTTCACTTTGTGTTTAATGTATAGTGCTAAGCATGTCAAATGCTAAAAATATATATAAAAACATCTAAATGTTATTGAGCTTTTTCCTAAAAAGAAAAATTCTCAGTAGCAGCCCGGAGTTTGGAAATGTGCCCGGTAGACGTCAATAGGCTCGCCCCCTATTACGTGGGACTTAAACATAGCTGGCGAGTCGTGGGTGTGTAATACACCTCTGCATACCCCTTCGGGGAATACAGGCGTGATGCTATGTTTTTTCACATCCTGTCTAAGCATCGTAATCGTACCTACATTAATTAATGAGGAAGGTCATCTGTACAGTCACTGTCGCAATCTGTTGTCGTGCTATCGGAACCTCGAGGCACATGATAACTCACAATAATTATCTACAGACGGTAAATTTAGTCGCGGTGGCAAGTGTCAATAGACACTAACCATGTACGCAGGAAATATTATAGTACAGAAGTGTTTGCGCAAACACATTTGCAATTTCTGTTTCCTCACTCTCATTGCCGGTGGGACTTTATTCTACATGACTGGAGGGAGATAGGCTTAGGACCAACGGCTTTACGGGATGGGGCTTAAACACCACCAACTCTCTACTCAGGACCCGTAGAATGTAACTCACTAAATCGTATCGATATCCTATCGTCTTGCTTGTGATTTGTAGATAAACCGACGGGTGATATTGCAATAATCCCTCGGCCAATCACGGCGATCTCTCAACCAATCACAATGACACGATGCGATGTTGATACGATTTAGTGAGATACATTCTAACCTCCCAGGGCTGCTATCCAGAATGTCTTGATGGTAATACTCAACTTTTTGTTAGCCCTATCCGGGGATCGAACCCGTCACTTCATGATCCGAAGTCACACCACCGCTATACTACAGAGGCAGATACAATATATAAATACTAAATACTAATCATTGCGCGCAATGTGATTGAACTTGAGATTTATGTGTAGTCATCCAATGATCTCTTCACAAGGTCACAAGTCTAGACTTACTACACAGTAAAGTTATTTTTCAAAAGCATCGCTAGACGTAGTACATATTTGTATTTGTTTCTCGTACGATGAAAAAGAAACAATAAATAACCAGTTATATTTTAATTGGAATAAACACAATAAAATTGAAGAATAACATATCAAAAATGAAAAGCAACCTTTTTTATAACAGGGTAAAAAAATCAGGTTATTGTTTTGATATCAATATACCAATCACCTACAGGAATTCCCTCAAGCGGGGCAAAAATATAGGTACCTCTCGCTGTATTTGTCAATATCAGATATTTTCGTACTTATACAATTTAATCGACTGAACAAAAAAAGCAAAAGATCTACAGAAAAAAACAAATCATAGAAACCATCTTGGAATCCCAATACCTTAAATTTTAGTCTTATAAGACCAAGCTGTCCCCCGAAGACGCAAGTCTAAACTTCAAAATAATATGCTCATAGAAAAACAAAGTGCACAATACGTGAATATTGTTTATAATTTATCTAAGTCTCAGTAGCTTAATGTAAACTATTCATCGGCTTTTACAAAATACTAGCCAAAGCCTCCGCCTCCGAGGCAAGAAAAATATACCTATATCAAAGAGTAGAATAATCTAAAAAAAGAACCTGTATACACCTATATAATATCAGATTTTCGACATAGTGCATGGCGCTAGTTTTTAAATCTACTTAAAAGTTATCAAACAAAAAAGTTTGAATCGAAATTAGGTAAAGAGTTCTTACGTATAACAGTTTTTACGCCTAAATAAGTCGACAAGTTTTCTCAAATATCTTAAATATATTTAGGTATTTTTATAAATACATTTTTAAGCATTTAACATGTTTAGCCATAAATGAACATAAAGTGCGGAAATGTCAAGTCGAAAATAACAGTCACAAGCAGGATTTGAACCTGCATCTCCTGGATACCGTCCAGATGCTTTGCCAATTCAGCAACCGTAACATTCGCCCAGGACTACTCTCTCAATCTCGATAGCTATTCCTTCCTATCTGACAAGTACACCCATTCAAACTATAAAAGAAATTCCAAATCAGTATAGCCATCTTCGAGTGATCTGTTAACATACAACAAGACACAAAAAAAGATTCTGATTCTCATAAATACATTTATGAACTTAAATTCATTTCACTGGCGCAAACGTAAAACTACTTAAAGCCTTTTGAGCTCATTTAAAAGTTTTGCATCTGTTTCTACAACACTAACTACAGCAAGCGCTCATAGTAAACCCTGCAGCCTTATAAAAAACTTTTTTCATAATTCATATGAACAGTGTGGTGAAAACTCTAAGCACGTCGGTAAAATAATTTGATTTGCCGGGTCTGGTAAAAGCAATTATTTGTTTTCGGTGTCTAAATATACTCCACCCCTGGGAGCATGTGTTCTACTTATTGGGTTTATTTCCGTCTCCTTTACTACGTCATTTTCATTTATAAGTTTTGCAGCATAATAAAAGTGGTGAAAATTATTACTGGCTGTTGTTTACTGCATTTGGTTAAAGAGATGTAACGTGCATAAATCCTGTGCTTCAAATTGTATTGTTGTGTCGTCTCTGGACTTATTTACGGGAGTTTTCTATCTATTATCATTCAGTCAAGAAAGTATTGGGAATGGATGATTTGTTTATGGTTCCAAATTCAAATTTTTGTTTTTTTTTATTGTTGTTAGATTGGCACAACTGTTATCCATTTTATTTATTTATTTATTGCATTCATGTGTTTATACAAAGTTGGTAATACAATTAAATAGATTCAACATGAAACCCTGACAGGGCGCTGCAAGTTTAAATAGTTTTAGTTTAATCGCCTATAATATTACATATCGTCAATCTAAAATTATAACAATTTAATTACAGTTTAGAATAAGTATCGTCACACTCCTCCATCTTCGAAAAACTCTCGCAATGTGTAATAACATTTGTTTAATAAGTATTGATGTAATTTTATTTTAAATATTCGTTGATTTTCAGCATTTTTTCATTTGTCGGGGAGTTTATTATATATTTTAATGCACATGACGTATGGACCCGAATGAAAAAATGCCATATGCGACAAAGGTAGTGCGAGTATATTTTTGTTTCGTAGATTCCGTGATTGTGAGTAATTATCTTTATGCATAGGGAAAAGGTGGATATGTTTTCTAACAAACAGGCAGATTTCTGAAATATATAATGACGCTAGTGTAAGTATACCAAGTGCAATGAAGTGTGGCTTACAACTGTCCATTACTCCTATATTGGACAGAATGCGAATGCATTTCTTTTGAAGTGTAAACACTATATCTACCTGTGTACTGTTTCCCCACAGTATTATTCCATAACGTAGCCACGAATCTGCTTTCACATAATATGCGACCATAGCGGATTTTAAGTCAGTCGATCTTTTCAATTCAAAAAGAGCGTATGTAAACCTAGATAACTTTCCGCTAAAGTTTTGTATGTGGTGTTTCCAATTTATATTAGTGTCGATGTGTAATCCTAACAGCTTAAACGAGTCGACGCACTCTATGATCAAAAAAAAAGCAAAAATTTATGTTCAATGGTCGTTTTTGATATGGCCTGAATTGCATTAACTTGGTTTTCTTCACATTTATTTCTAGATTATGTTCATCTAACCAAACAGCTATCCTTGAAAATATATTACAGATATCATCATTCAACCGCGAGCCATTCACGCACGGAAATATAACTGATATATCACTTATTATTTTGGGTAGGTCGTTGATATAGATCAGAAACAGCAAGCACCCAAGCACACTACCCTGTGGGATCGAACTTCCTAATTGCTTCAATTGTGATGTGACTCTACTCATTTCACCGGTCCGGAAATTACAATGATCTATCTCCACATATTTATTGCGTACGTTCCGATAAATAAGAAGCAAACCAGTCGTGTGCAACGCCACGCACGCCTATGCCATCTAGTTTCTTTAACATAATACTGTGTGATACTTTATCGTATGCTTTGCTCATATCGAGCAAGATACCGATTGCATATTTTTTATTATTTATAATATTCAATATTTCTTGAACATATTTATATACAGCAAAGGTAGTACACCTGGTCTTTCTAAAGCCATATTGGCGCTCATCAAAAATTTTATATTTTTCACAAAATGAGTACAATCTATGAGACATTGCAGTTTCCAATATTTTTGCTAAGGTAGGCAAAAGGGCTATTGGGCGGTTATTTAAATAGTCCGTTTTATTTCCGTTCTTATATATCGGCTTAATTATGGATGTCTTTAACATATTTGGGACAGTTCCCTCTGAAAAGGATTGATTTATAAGAAAAGAGAGTGGTTCTGCTAATTCATGTGCACATTTCTTTATAAGTGATGGGGGCAGTTCGTCCCATCCAAAAGTAGGTTTATTTTTTAAATTGGATATTATTAAAAAGAACTCTCGCGTATCCACCGGTTGGATATATATAGAAGTTGTAATATGTGCGGTTGTCGAACGACCGGGTTTGGTAGACTTACCACCAATGTTGACAAAATAATCATTAAATATATTTGCAATAAAATGTGGGTTTTCAATTGTTTTATTATTTATATTTAATTTTAGATTTTGTCTAATATTTTTACTAGATTTATTTGTTTTTACTTTTATTATTTGCCACATCGTCTTAGAAATATTATCGCTTTTTTTATTTTTTTATATATTGTAATTTTTTAGATACTATTATACATTTTTTTAATGTTTTTTCATATTTTTTGTAAAAAGATTTTGTAATAGGGTTTTCATTATGGGAAATAAATATCTTCATTAGTCGTTTATGCCTGCACGATTTTTTTATTCCAGTAGTCAACCAAGAGTTTACTGGGTTGTGTTTTAATTTTATACGTCTAACTGGTATGCAACGTTTCAATATAGTATTTAATTCTGTGTGAAAAGCCTCGTAGTTACTATTAACGGTATTGTCCTTATTAATAATACCTCCCCAGCTTATTTTACCAATCTCTTTCTTAAACGCGGCACAGTTTTTTTCATTATACATTCGTTTTTTAAATACCAAGTTTTTCGTTGGGTATGTAATTTATTTTGCATAGTGATTATTATTCCTTTATGATCTGATATTCCAAATTCCCGCACCAATGTGTTAAACTCATTCTGCCTTATTACAAAACATAGTCTAACTCCTAAACCAGGTCTATATCATCTTTAGACCACGGTTTAACAAAATTCTTATTACAAAATCAGTTTTAAGCGTTAAACCATTTACTAAAAGATAAACTACCGGGAAACCTAGTTTAAGTAGTTTAGGCTGGTCTAAGTCTAAATGTCAAAGTAATGTCAAATATTTTTATTGGAAGTTATGGTTAATATTAAATTATGATTTTATGTTTTTTATGTGAAAAGTGAATAATAATATGTTTGATTTAATTTACGTGAAAGATATTTAAGTGGCCGCTCTCTCAGAAATGCCATGCCGAGCCAATATACCTACCTACACATAAATTCTTAGTTACAGAATTATCTCCTGTAGAATTGGATTCAATCAAGATAACATCCAAATTGTGTATGTGTTGTGAAATTTATTGAAAAACAATTAGTCGGCACACATCTTTTGTGATTTACCTTTGCACATAAAAGAAGATACAAAATGGAAAAGGTGGGGCAGGACTTTGCCAAAGGACAAAATTTATATTTTATATAATGAGTGAATTTGTATTAGGATAAATAAAATTTTACATATATTTTTCATGTCTAATCAATTAATTCTATCTATCTAGTTAATATAACGGTAAAGCATTATATTGTGGCAGTCGAATCATGCTCGAATGGGTACCTGAAAATCAGTGCTGCAGCAGCCAAATGTTGGTTGGCTGAGGTAGGACCTTTTTAGCTTCTACAAGTTGCATAATATTGCATAAGTATAGTGTATGTGATTTCAATATTGTAGAAACTAAATAAATAGGTATTTATCTTTCTTTTCTTTGTTTTCCTAATACGTTACTTTCATTTCACTCAAAGGATTAAACTATTCACATACCTATAGGCATGTCTTGCACAGTGATTAGGTAACACCCTGGCAAATAACTTTAAATGGCAATGATATATATATAAAAATAAAACAGTATTAAATGATGCACTAAGTATTATTTTAATAATAATAAAGTTTTAGCCTCACAATTATATGTATACAAAAATGTTTCCATGGTATTCAGTATTACATATTCACAACAGTTTTGTTTAATATTATTTTAATAAGATTCGTATTGTATCCTGAGGTTTTAAGTAAGCAATAATAATTCACTATGAAATAATGGCATGGTCCAGTGCATTCCAGAGGTCTACTTTGCGTACCATATATAACTTCGCTCGTTAGAGAACTGAGACATTTATTAATAGGTACTAGGTACTACGAAAATACAAACATACATAGAAGTAATTCCGAACATAAAAAAGCTGAAAAGTTAACTAAATTATGGAGCGATGAAATAGTTTTGTTTGTTTATTGTTCAAGGTTTCAAATTAGTGTTTTATTGTCATTATGACATATCCTAGCGCAACAACTTTTTTCCGGTTTACGTCCACAAAGATTGACCCGGGTAATCGTGTAATAAAGTGCCAGCATAATTAATTTATGTATCAGAATAAATGGTAATCAAAAGAAAAGTGATAACTGATATAAAATATACTAATTTCTATTTATTTTCTTCGTTCCTATATAAATCGCCAATATTTTTTCTATAAAACACGTTCCTTTCTAAGCATGCGTAATGAATGGTGACGCACTGAACGAACAATATTATTTAGAAAGACCTAAATCGCAGTACTAGAAAGTCCATGGTTTAATTATTTTTTGTAATAAGACTAAGTTTAGTCAATGGTTTATAAGTTAGACCTGGACTAACTAGTTCAGGTTTAAACCGCGACTTAGTCCGTGTTTTGTAATAAGACGGATTCATTTTAAAATTAGTAAATATTAGGTCAAGACAAGTAGCACTACTTTTTGTAACTCTAGTGGGTTCTTTGATATGTTGATAGAAATTATAACCTCTCATAAGATTTAACAAAGTTAAAGTAGAGGTAGAGCTGTCTAAAATATTAACGTTAAAATCACCACTATAGGTTGTGATTTTAACGTTATGTCTTTTTTATCGTCTTTTGTTGATAGAAGTTGCAAGAGCTTTTCGAGTGAACAGAAGAATATATCCGATTCCCTATTTTTTGTGGCCAATATTTAACTATAATAATAAGATTCTGTTGAATGACTTCTATTGCACATATTTCAAAAATTAATTCTTTTGACATTTTAACAATATCAACACGCTCCATATATTCTATGTCCTTTTTTGTCAAAATGCTTACTCCTCCAAATCTTTCTCTGCAGTACATAGATGCTACGTTGAATCCCTCCATACAAAGATAATCTATATTCATTTTTGTAATCCAAGTCTCAGTAAGGCATATAATTTGAAGTTGTTTCAGCTCATCAATAGTGGATAGTAAGAGATGAAGTTTATTTTTTATACTACATACATTTTGATATAGAATTTCCAAGTTGTTTGCGAAAAGTAAGTTGTCCTGGTTGGTGAGGGCATGTTTTCGAGTCTCCATGTTGCAGGTGGTGGGACCGTAACTCTGTTTGTTGCAGTTCTTGAATATTTTCTATAAGATCACGAATGTCATTAAATATAATTTACATACCGTGGTTGTTGACTGTACCAGTTTTCCGACTAAACATTTTGTAGTTCGGTATAAGGTTTCTATTGGTGTCCAAAAATATGCATATTTATGTTCTAATATATCATAATGCAATGAATTATTGAATATTTCGACTCTGCAGTTGAACATGTTTGAAAAATAACTATTTCTGTAAGTTGGTGAGCTGATAATCACATTTGTGTGTGTTATTTCACTTATAGCTTCTCTTAATTGGTATATTGTATTTGAATAGTAGTTTGTTTTAAGAAAATCTTCGCTTATTATAATTATACAAAAATCTTTTTGCGTATAGTTTATTATTTTTTTTTAATTCCTTCCAGTATTTGCCCTGTGTGACAGTTTGGCATTTTATAGTGGCATATTTCAGCTTGCCCTTTGGTAGTTGCTTCCGATATAGAAAGAATTTTATTTGTTTTATTATTGCTGACGATACATATTTTATATTGTTTTGGACTAGCGGTTTAGTAATATTTGTGTTAAATTTTTTGTTTGTTGGGCACTTGTTAGTGTTAATCCGTTCGTCCTCAACCAATAATGGCTTAGGCAATGTAGATATAGTGTTAGAAATTTTCAGTTTGAGTTTATTTATTCATAGTCTTCTTAATGGTTTTGCTTGGAGTTAGTGTTATTTTTTTAGCTCGGCTGCTAGCGATATTCTTATACAAATCTTTTTTTTTTAGTAAATTAACATTTATTTGTTTTACTTTACTATTTTCTAGCGATAGGATCTCTATTTCTTCGTGTGCACTATTCAGTTCCAATACAAGGTCATTAATTTTTTTCTCTAATAATACTACTCGTTGTTGTCCAAACACTCAACAAATACCATCGAGCAGCCACCATATTCACCAGATATGGCTCCAGCTGACTTTTTCTTTTTCCTAAATTCATATTACCACTGCGTGGCACCCGTTTTCAATCGGCAAAAGACATAAAAGAGAATTCGCGGTGAGAACTGAACTCAATTCCGGAGACAATGTTTAAAAAATGTTTTGATGATTGGATTATTCGTTGGCGTAAGTCTATCGTTTCTGAAGGAGCATACTTTGAAGGTGATAAAATAAATTTGGATGAATAACAAACATTTTGTGTATTATTGATCTTTTCCCGGTACTTTCTTGATAGGGTAGTATGTATGAATTTACAAAATAAAATCTGGAAAACGGTTGACTCTAAAGGCCATCCCTGCAACATCCCGCTAATTTGATACTTCACCGCTCAAAACTGCACTTATTACGTTTTTGAGCTCTTCGAGCTCAAAAATCTAGAAAACTCTGGACGAATCTGGAGCTCTCCGAGCTCAAAGAGATAAATAACTGTTCTATGCTTTTGAGCTCTTCGAGCTCAAACGTCTGATAGAGATTTAATAAAACACTATTCGTTGAATTTTCAAATCGCAATAACTTTTGAATGAATGAACCGATTTTCTCGTTGTTTACGGCATTCAACACAGCTTTTTAAGTTCTTTGAAGAATATTAAAGCTCGAACTGGTCAGACTGAACATTTTATTCTGAATAAAAAATCTGAAATAAACATTTTACTAAATTTTTTTCGACAACGATATCTCACGAATCAACCGATTTTGACCGGACTAGCAGCAATGGACGTAGTTTTTGATGTTAAGAGCTGATTACTTTTTGGAATCGATCGGTAAAACCATCTAAAAGTTATTCCAAAAAAAAAACACATTTGAAAAAAAAAAATTTTGTAGTTTTTTTGAGATTTCTCAAGATCTACCGGCTCGAACGGTCCTAATTATATTCAAAATCTAAGTTTGGTCAAGTCCTTTCGAATGACGCCAAGCTGTTCAAAAGTTATGAGAGGTTACATACGGCCACACACACACACACACCACACACACACGAACACACACACCGCAGAAACATTCGGGGATGCTTCCTAGGTCCTCAAAACGTCAACATCCGTTGAAAACTCGATTTTCAAAAACGGGGTAAAACCAATAACTTCCCAACTTTTGAAAATTTTCGATTTTCTTAGCGGGAAGTTAAAAAAGTAATATATGTATTATATCCGTAATCTGGTACAAGCGTTAAGCTTAGTTTGGGACCAGAGGACGTTGTGTGAAAATGTCCGTGAATATTTATTATTTATTTTTATTTATTTCTAAGACGTCCATGTAACAAAGCTTACATGTATACAAATAAATACAATCGAAGGGTCTGTCTAAATTACAGCTTTTTATACGTTAGCTATAGCAAAATACCAATGTTTATAGTACTTTTCTATCCATTTGTCTCTTTGTTACACCTAATCTCCGGAATGGCTAGACCGACTTCCGATTCAAATAATGGGATTTTTTTTCACTGACGGATATCTGATGTTATAAGGAGTAATAATTAAATTGGTTTTTTTTTGAATATGTATATCTGTAACAGCAACAGAAGCCATAACAATATTGTTTTAGACTTATTGTCTGTCTGTCTGCAACAAGCAATAATTTTATCACGCATCACGCAAAAACTAGGAATAAAAGGATTTTGATGTAAGTTTTTTGTTCAATAGCTCTTAATTAGACTTCAAAAACTTGTATACTATTTACGTCGCTATCTATGATAGCCGGACTGGAAATATAACCAAAAAAACTAGCTTTTGCCTACGGTGGAGCTGAGGGTAAACACTAGTAAAATAATTAAATAACAAAAATATAATGTTACACTTCATAAAAATGTTTTTGAAGTTTCTAGTGATTTCTATCTAGTAGTATGGATTCCGTAGGCGCTATTTCATCGTAAAATTCATCAAGCCATTTACATAAGGCGCGCATTTCGTGATGTGGCCTTGGTTTATACAGCCCTATATTACCTTTAAATATATTGAACAAACGACTTCTGTTCTACGCCCCATTATATTAGACTCATACTAACTGTTCTAATCACCATAATAGTCACGACATCAAAGATCTAACTTTCACATACATATTGGTTTTATAAGGTAACTCGCACGGATACAATTGTAAAAAATACAAATGTTCGAAGAACCACAAATCTCAAAGACATTATTTTGATTTGTATCATTTAAGATTTGAAATACATTAAAATTATAAACTTCAAAATTGATTGGTTTTGATGTAAGTATGTAGGTACTATAAAACCTTTCTTGAAAAATATTTTTCGTCGTCGTTTCGTTTTCGTATTTATCGTCTTGATATTTTTCAAACCGTTTAAAATTCATTGGGTAATTTAGAGTGGGCACTTTCTTTTAAGACAACACCCATTTTTTTTTGTTAATGCGGGAAAAAACTTTCCTAACCGCACACCCTGTCGTTCGGGATAACGACCAGGGTAGTGTGGGGCCTGCACCCACTAAAGAAACCTGCCGTGTGCCATCTCTCCGCCTTTGTTGGCGGGTCACTGGAACTATGTTACATTCCTTCGGTGGTCTTAAGACAACACCCTTTTTTCTTTGTTAAGGCGAGAAAAAATATTCCTAACCACACACCCCGTCGTTCGGGGCAACGAACAGGGTAGTGTGGGGCCTGCCCCCATTAAAGAAACCCGCCGTGTGCCGTCTCTCCGCCTTTGTTGGCGGGCCACTGGAACTATGTTACATTCCTTCGGTGGTCCGCCGGCGGCTTACCCTTTCGGGTACCCTCTACTGAGCGACGCATCCGCACAAGGAGCATCGCACCTTCGCAGGAGGCCTTGCGGGTGGCGGACGTGCCCCGGTCCATCCACCTGCAGCCTCAGCTAGGGCGGCATGAGGCGCAAGTACCTGCGCCTGTGCCGCCCCGGTCGCTGGCGGCGGTTTAGGTCAGCGGAGGAATCCTCCTCCCTGGCCCTCTCCGCCGCCTCCTTCCGCGAGATAACCTCCTCGCAGAAGGCAGCGACCGCGGCCCAATTCCTTGTCGCTCTGACAACGCTCGGCAGCGAAAGGTCCCCCCCTATTGCCGCGACGAGTTCAAGGCGCTGCTCGGCCCAAACCGGGCACGACTCAAGCGTGTGCCGCGCCGTGCAGTCGCCCCGCCCACTCCTCCAGCACCCTACGGTCCAAAGACCGCCCCGGGGCGCTTCCAACCGTGCCCTCCATATGGCTATGGCAGTTCGACGGGCGTCGCCCTGCTACCTGGCCACCTCCCTGGGTAAGGGCCGCCCCCTCCCATCCTCGCGACGCCCGAAGATACACCTCGGCGAGTACCTCCACCTCCAAGTCCCACGGGGGGATTCTGGCCAACGCGCAGGCCGCCTCCGTCGAAACTATGCGGCATCCACGTATGGCCATGGGCGCAACGACTCTCTGTGGTCTCCACAGAAGCCCCTATGGCCCCGCTGACCCTCCACAGCGGACGTGTGGCCTATCCGCTGTGCCCTCTGCTAGTCAGAGGGACACGCGGAGACCCGTCCCCTGCCGGTATTCAGCCGCCGGCTCCAGAGTGCCGACGTTGCCCGGGGTGCACCAACGCGGAGGTATCCCGTCCCGCACCCCTAAGACAAAAAAAATTACAAACATACAATTTCACGGACACAAAATACTTTCAGACTTAGAACAACTATTTGTGGATCACACAAAGAGTTGTCCTGTGTGGGAATCGAGCCCACAACACTCGAGCGGGCCGCCGGTATATAAACCACTCCGCTAAATCTGTGCAGTCAACTGTTTCATATTAGATCACTTCGGTCTCGGAACCGACTTGTTAACGAGCGTGTTGCAGCCAGAATCATTCCGACCGCAGATTGTGGCGACAGAGCGTTACTTAGCTCTATGGATATTAATCTACGTTAAGGCAATTTGGCTCAGTTTCGATTATGGGCTGTATATGTATGAATATGGCTAACTTTACTTGCTAGCTTATAATGAATATTAAAACTTTTTGAACTATTACTGCCCCACATTTAAACTAAAGCAATTTCTTTGACTAGCAAAGCATCTGGATGGTATCCAGGAGATGCACGTTCGAATCCTGCTCAAGGCTAATATTTTCGATTTCACTATTTCACCCTTTGTGTTAAATAGCGAAAACCCAACAACAATAGGTACTCCTACAATCGTGTTCCGTATGGTGAATGAGAGCGCCAGAGGGATATATTATGCTCTCTATCCTCTCCTTAGTATTGTTTCTATTCTCTCCTTATTATTGTTACTCTCAGGCTCCCATCACTTGCCTTGGAAATGGCAACACGCGAGTAAGACCTCTAGTGTTGCTAGCGTCTATAAGCAACGGTAACTGCTTACCATCAGGTGGACCCTGTACTTATTTACCACCTATACTTAATTTTTTTTTGTCGAGCACATATTAATAATCACATTGACGTATTAATAATCATAATATATCAACGTATAATAACACGTTTGCGAAGCTGCTGGCGCCACCTAGTATATCGCTACCGCGTCTATATATAGCACAATGACCACCTTTTTTTTTTTGTTATGGCGGGAAAAAATGTTCCTAACCGCACACCCTGTCGTTCGGGGCAACGACCAGGGTAGTGTGGGGCCCGCACCCACTAAAGAAACCCGCCGTGTGCCGTCTCTCCGCCTTTATTGGCGGGCCACTGGAACCATGTTACATTCCTTCGGTGGTAGCACAATGACCACCTTGCTGATTATCACAGAGTCGATTTTCCTATAAAGAAATTTTCTTTCATAGACGACCACATGTCCGTGTCTAGGATTAATTTGTGTCTGGTAAGCAATTTATCGCATCCTGTTATTTTAATTACAAATATATCAAGGAGGAAAGCTGACTTTAATATCTAACTAGCTTTTGCCCGCGGCTCCACCGCAGACATAAGCTAGTGTTATATCTCAGGTTCCAGATATAATAGCGGGATAAAACGTATACCAGTTTTTAGGTACAATCAGTGGCTATCAAAAGTGGCATCAAAATCCGTTCAGTAGTTTTTGCATGATGTGCGAGCAGCAAAACAAACAAAAGTTGTAATAAAAAATGTTTGTGTTCAAAGACGTAAGAGTAATAGTCTTCTTTTTTTTTTTAATAAATATCACGCCATCTCCTTTGCGGAGTAGGCAGAGAGAACAGAGTGCCAAAAGGCTCTATTCTTGCATACATCTCTCGTTTGCTCGACATAAAATTCACTCGAATTTATAATATTATGTACAGACATAACTCTGTTACAGATTTATTAGCACTTACCTATTTTTCGGTACTCCGCGGTACTTACCTAAAGACAATATTATTCATTATTATAATACTGCGTACAAATCTAGTGAATCCATATCCAACGAATGGAACTCAATTAAAATAAGTAATTCATTATTATTAGGAAGTTCGATGTAGTAATTTAAAATAACCCTCGAACTTTAAGTACGCATAAAGGGATTTGAAAATTCCCTTCGGCCTTTATCGCTATGAAAATTTGGGTGGCCAAAGTTGTAAAAGGGCGCCTCGGGTCTTACCTTGGTGTTTGTAGTATACATTACCTGTAAAGTTTTAATAACGACTTATTAATAATTAAACACATATATCTTATCGCGAGAGCTAATAAATTAACAAAGCGACGTCGTACTTATTACGTTAACTTTGTATGTTTGATATTATATGATCAAACGAACTTCTAGAAGGAAGTTCGATCATTATTATATGAATAGCTCCATTTGAAGATATAGTATTACCATGTAGTTTCCCTAACGTACTAGGTAGTGTCGCACTTTTAGATTTATATCGATTGTTCTTACTCGATTTATAATTTTAAACCGTCGTCTATCGTCTACGCATAACCACCACTGCAGCAATGTGCTCATTTTTTAGAGATAGGTACCAAAACTTTTACAAGGGGATGTGGTGGGTGGTTTCTTATATCTTTGAATGGAGCTATTCATATAATAATGATCGAACTTCCTTCTAGAAGTTCGTTTGATCATATATTATATTTTCATAGCTCCATTCTTCAGATATAGTATTACCATGTAGATGTTCAGAGAACTGAAGTAATGCAGATTATTCTAAAAGTTTTGGTAGAAAGTGTATTAAATAGAACAAAGATTATTACCCTAAAATAATTTTTATTTAAATAACTTATAAAGCAATAATAAAATAACAATTTTTAAGTTATCTATTAATCTTATACAATTTTATATAATTTGCCTATAAATTGTTAATAATCAATGAAACTTAATTATTTGTTTCAAAGACAGACCTAGCTGATTCTTGTGACATTATGGGGCGATTGTAAAATTTTGCAAACGTCTGTGATGTGGCCGTTTTCCGAATCGCGTCTAGTGATGCACCTGAGGCGCGGGCGGCCGATGTTGAGGCGTGACGCGTGCTATGAGTGCTAAATTTCGTCACGTCGACGCCACTCTCTGCTAATATATTTTTAATCCATCGACTGATGGTTTGTGACGTCACCGGCTTATGTGGACGTTTGTAAGTTAGAAATAAGTTAGAAGAGTCATTTCTAATATTTTTTGTAATTTCTAAGTAATCCTCCAAACATTTTGCAGGACAGATACTAGGTTTGTCAGTGAAATAGGGTATAACTAAGGTTGGTTGCTCACGATTGATTGCCGAGGTTTTAATTAAATTTGAAATAGTTATAATGATTTGATCTTGAAAGACTACAATACTATTTGTTTTTATTAGAGATAATGTTTGTACGCGATGCGCTGTACAAAGAGCTAAAAGTGTTGACAAAATGATAAATTTGTATTCCGGAACCATTTATCCATGAAGTCTAAAGTTACCTGTGGATCCCATATGGCATTATATTTAGGTATACTAGGTCTACATTTGAAGACACCTTTTAGTAACCGTGACACTTGTTCATCAGAACCTATTATTGCCTAGAAGTAGTGATATAGCTGAGCGATGGCTATTTAGTGTGCCGTAAGAAGCTCCACTTTCAAATTGTTTAGTAAGAAATAAAATTACCGCTGATTTTGGTGCTTCTAAGTAGTTTATACGATTGGTTAAACAATAATTCCACCATAGTTTGAACGTTGCGTTATATTGTTTAATAGTGTTTGGTGCCAACGATGAAATCATTAAAGGTATCGCTTCTGATGGAATTCTTTGTTTTGAAAAGGCTTCCCGGAGACAATGGCTGCTGCCAGGATAGTCTGCGCGGTCTGCATGTATCCTGTAATCTGACCAAATTGCATTTTTGAGAAAAATAATATCTGATTTTATAATATTGTTCAACAAAGGGAACCACACTTGGGTGGGCCAGTAAGGAAAAACAATAACTCCTGTTGACTGTTCGCTGACATTTTTTTGTAAATATTTTTGAATTATTGCAAATGGATGAAAACAATAAAAATAATATTTTGACCATGATATCTTAAAAGTATCTACCGCAAGCGCATCCGGGTCTGGCTTCCAGGATATGTATACCTTACATTTGGTATTGCGAGATACAAACAAATCTATATCAATTTTACCTAGTTTATTGATAATATTTTGAAAATCATTTGAACATAATTATATTTCGGTATCGGGATTAACTCTGCGCGATTCCGTGTCAGCTTCTTTATTTTCTTTGGAGTTGATATAAGATGCAAATTACCACAAATTACGTTCTTCGCACTACTGCCAGATGGATCTCGTTAATTCATTTAAGTGTGGGAATTGTAAACCGCCCATTCTATTGATATAACTGATGGCCGTGGTGTTGTCTATTCGCATCAATATAGCGCAATTCGTAACATCTCGGGAAAAGCATTTAAGGCCAAAAAATGCTGCTCGAAGCTCTAAATATTTAATGTGATACTTTAGCTCACTTTCTTTCCAGTGGCCATTAGTGCGCATATTGTTGCAGACAGCACCCCAGCCTGACCTTGACGCATCTGTGAAAATTTCCAATTTGTATATTGGAGGTGAAATATTTTTTTTTTTAAATTAAGATATTTCTTTCCCACCAATTTAAATCCGGCAAAATGTTATTTGATAATTTCATAGTTGCATCGTAAGTATAGTTATATTTTTTCAGGGCGAGATACTTTTCCCTTTCAAATTTCTTTGTGTATAACCAACTGTATCTTATTGCTGGGCATGCAGTTGTTAAAACGCCCATAAATTGAGAGAATTCTCGAATGGTACATTTTTGTAATGTTTTGAATTTTTTCACCAAATGTAATATACGAGTTTGTTTGTTTTTGGGTAAGGACATGGTCATATTTGCTTTGTCGAACATATAAACTAAGAATTTGCATGTTCGTTTTGGCTCTAATGAGTTTTTTTCTAAATTTATGATAAAACCTAAACATTCGAGAATTCTGACAGTTTCATTTACGTTCAAAAGACATTTTTTATAATAATTCTCGATACACAAGGTATCGTCTAAATATGTTACCGAAGTAAAACCACGTTTTCATAAGGACCCTATCACTTCCTTCATTATTTTGGTAAATGTTCTTGGTACTAATGATAAGCCATAGGGGAGTGCGTTAAATTCATACGTAATTAATTTTTGTGAATCGTCTTCAATTTGAAACCTTAAATACTTTTTCTGTTCTGGGTGTATAGGAACTAATAAGTACGACTCTTTTAGATCAATACTAGCAATGTAACTGTTTTTTGATAATAAAGAACATACACTTCTGTAATCCTCCATTTTAAAATGTTCATTACCTACAAATTCATTAAAATATTTTAAATTTAAAATAAACCTATCTGTCCCATTGGGTTTTGGAACCAAAACAATTGGTGAGAGAAATTGTTCAGTGCGGTTTTCGCATAAAGAAATAGCTCCTTAGTCAAGAAGGTTGTTAATAGCAAGTTGCATTTTTTGTTTCTCTTTATATGATAAAGATTTATTTGGTATATGTGGCCGTGTGACCTTATTTATTAATGGTATACAATAGCCATTTATAATATAATCTAGCACAGTTTTATTTTTTGTTATGTTTAGCCAACAATCATAATAAAAAGCTAAGCGACCTGCATTTACCTGAACTATTGACGTGTTTGGGCACGATGTTTATAAACTGTGGCTGCCTCACCTGTGACTGCGCTGCCGGCGGCGGCGGCTGCGGTGCTTGAGGGAGAAATTGTCTGTTCGGATGTAGTCTGCTCGTCATGTATGATCCGCGCCCCCCCCCCCCTGCTTGAAGACGAGGGATATCGAGGAGGGGGAGTCTAGTTTCCCGTGTACCTGCCTTTTGATTGCGACTGATTCTGATTATTTTTTGTGGTATGTTTTTTTTGATTTGTGAACCTTGTTTTTCTATGGCTTTGGCAGCCTTTATTTTTTCTGATAATCAACTGCCAAATAAGAATTCAACTCGTTCCTCTTCCTGAATTATGTTCAGTATAAATTTATCGAGACATGGAGTAATGCATTTAGTGCGAATTTGTGTTTCTGTATAATGAAGAACTGTCAATATTCTAAAACCTTCAGAAAGATACTTTATAGTTTCAATTTTACTTCTGTCTTTAATTATTATTTCCATAGCTCTTGAAATAGCAGTGATTCCCAATCCTAATTGATTTTGTTTAACTACCATCTCTTTGTCTCTACTTCGAACAGCTTCTACAACAGTAGCGGCTATCTCAGGGTTTAAACTAGGTGATTTTAATAATCTACAGTTATCTGGAATATGGTGTACCTTCAGCAAGTTTTCTTTAACATCTTTGGTCAAGCCTTTCTTTACTATTGGCGACCAGCGCTGTGCCTAGTCGTTGTGAATATTGGCTCCATATTTTGGACTGTCTTCAATGGGATCCCCCAATGCAAGACGTATATCTGGATCAAGTTCTATAGGTACTTCATTTGAGGTTTCTGGAACCGTATTAATTTGCTCTAGTGGAGGATTTGGAGCTTGGGATGATTCGCAATCACTTTTAGGATCTTTGTCCATGCATGTTTGCGGCAGCAATGGGTCGCATATAGCTGATGTACTCGATAACGGTATGTCCGCCGATATCGTCAGTAATGATTCACCCTGTATATTAGGGTGATCATGGTACATAATCTCAACGTCCTCAATATTATAATTTTCGGGTATTTGGACATCTGAAAGTATAAGTTTTTAACTAATACAGTTTTTTTATTTGTTTTTATAAGGTAGTTTGAATACCAAAGGGAATATCACCAATGTGGATTAATTGTGAATGCGAAAGTTTTACATTACATTTATATTTAACATTAATTTTTAAAATTCGTTAAATGCTTACATAGTTTCTAGGTACGTGTATTTTGCCTTCGTGTATGACTCTCGGTCAACCGCCAGGCTTAGATTTTTGCGTCATATCTAACCGTCGTGTATAACTCGCGGTTACCCTCCAGGCAGACTTATAGACGTTGTATTGCACACATTTATTTCGTATTATTAACCCATTAACACTCGTGAACAAAATGTTTACTTACCATGGTTTTCGACATCAGGATCTAAGTCGGAAAGTACAATATTTCGTCGATGTTTATGCACTTTTTGTTTTTCTTCCAAACGTTTGATTTTTTCTTTGTAACGCCTTATTTTATCCTCAGACTTTCGTTTTGGTATATTTGTGCGTGCGTTCACTACCGCGCACAAAAAAGGAATGAGCACATTGCTGCAGTGGTGGTTATGCGTAGACGATAGACGACGGTTTAAAATTATAAAACGAGTAAGAACAATCGATATAAATCTAAAAGTGCGACACTACCTAGTACGTTAGGGAAACTACATTACCATGTATACTATATCTGAAGAATGGAGCTATGAAAATATAATTATAATCGTAACAATAATAATGAATACTAATTTTGGGTATAAATGCAGAAGTGTGTTTGTTTATTTGTTAGGCTTTCACGTTATGACTACTGAAATAATCTTTATGAAAAACAAATTATTTGTGAATGTGGAAAAAGAGAATTTTACTGCGTGCGGGTCAAGTGCCAAAATACAAATTTTATCACTGGCTAAATCTAGTAAAATACGAGATAGTACTTGTTACATATATTATTATCATAGGTATCCATGTGGTGATGGACTAAGAATACAAGGTGTCACCACCCCATTCTTTCCCACGGGTGTCGTATGATGCGACTAAAGGAAGTAAGCAATTATCATCCATTGCATGACTGGTGGTAGGGCTGGGTACCAAGTGGGAGTACTCAATTAGTATCGGGGCGCGAGCGGGTTGGTAGTGTTGGTGCCACCATCTCCCATGTGACCGGCCATGAAGCACATCGTTACGTTTTGGCTGTAGCAGGAGATAGCCGTTTATTCTTTCATTTCATATCGGTGAAATAAAATAGTTAGCAGCGGCTTGACAATACTCTCGGTATAGTTGAGTCCATGAGCGACGGTTACCATTTACCATCAGATGGGCCGGGGCTCATCTGCCACTACATGCAATAAAACAAAAGAAAAAGGATACATCAATAATTTTATATTATTTTGATAATTTTATGTACCTAGGTATTTTTGATATTTTTTGCTTAGCCATATAAAGTAACACAAAATGCGAAATTGTGAAATCGAAGATAACAGCATGCATGGGACTGTGAATTTCGATATCACATTCATACTTAATGTCTTGGGTGACGCTTGCGCCATCTGTCAAAAGTATTTGCATACATTATTCTGATGGAAATTGTCCCGATTGCTGAATTGGCAAAGCATCTGGGATGGTATTCCAGGAGATGCAAGATCGAATCCATGACTGTCTGACTTGACTGACGTGACTGTTATTTTCACATTTTCTAATTTTTTTTTTTTAATTCTATATTAATAGCTAGGTGAAAATTATCAGACGGATTTGTACAATTATTAGGTACATATTACTTAAGCTATGAACATTACCACACAAGCTTGCTTTAATAATAAAGAAAAGTTTCGTCAAAATTGCAGTAGTTTTTGAAAGCGCGTATAAAACTTAATGGTTTTAAAGTTAATATATAAAACACTGGTATAATGATTTCGTGTAAACAAAAACCTTCTCATTTATGTAAGCTGGGAAAGTTCTACAAATAACAATGGAATTCTGGACGAAAACATTATCTTTAGGTACGTTGTAACGTTTTTTAAGAAAATCAACCATGAGGGATGGACACAAAAATGTAATACCGTAAGTGCTCGACTCCTCGAGATCATCAATGTCATATAAACTTACGGTTAAAGGAAATGGGATTTTTATTATTCTAACAAAAAACTATTAACGATTATTTTTGTTAGATACCTTTTTGAAATAGTATTTTTGTACCCTAATAATTATTTAATTTTCTTCATCCTCTGATTATGTGTAAGAAATATTTTTTATTAGTGATAGCTTTTTAATAAACTGCCTACGTGGTGTAGCGATAGTGTATGCGACTGCTAATCATGAGGTCTCGGGTTCGATCCCCGGGTCAGGCAATGTTATTGAGCTTTTTCCTAAAAATAAATATTCTCAGTAGCGACTCGGAGTTTGGAAATGTGCCCGGTGGACGTTAATAGGCTCGCCCCCTATTACGTGGGACTTAAACATAGCTGGCGAATCGTGGGTGTGTAATACACCTCTGCCTACCCCTTCGGGGAATACAAGCGTGGTGCCATGTTTGTTTGTTTCTAATAAGTAAATAAATAAATATTCACGGACATTTCACACAACGTCCTCTAGTCCCAAACTAAGCTTAACGCTTACGGATATAATATATATATTATTTTTTTGCAAATATATACATATGATAGATAGAAAACACCCAAACGCAGTACAAATATCTGTGTTCATCACACAAATAATTGTCCTGAGTGGGAATCGAACCCACGACCTTGTGCACAGAAGTCGGTTACATTACCGACTACGACACGAGGCCCTTCAAAAATAAAAAATAAAAACGCAAAAAAGAAAATACTACGCGGGTGGCCAACAAGCATACCTCTCACCTAATAGTAAGCGGTTACCTTAACCTATAGATGCTAGTAATACCAGGGGCTTCACTCGCGCTTCACCAACTCTAAGTAGGAGGTAGTGGTGTAATGATAACCACAAAAATATCTTTAACTGATTCCAAAAAAGAAGGTATATTAGCTTGTACTTACATATTTTTATAGATATTCAGACGGGTAATCGATAATGAAATATAGCAACACTCCAAGCTAATAAGCTCAATAATAGATTAAGCTACGGCTTTGAACTTTAGTACTCGTTGGAAAATAATTTTCTTCTAAGTTATGTAAATTGCATTGACATTTTACGTTGGTAACAACATTTTTTGTTAAAGTTTTTACGTTATACCGGTCGATTTACTTGTAAAATCAGGGCAAAAATATTCGATATCTTATTTCTAAGTTCAATTTATATCATGTTATATAGTCTACTATATCATGTTGATATCTATACAAATAAATACAATTAAAGTGTATGTTTGTAATATCTAATTAATAGCATTTTACTAAATGCATACGAAAGCATATGCGTTACCTATAACAAACTTATAGCATAAAAAATTCTGATATTATCAAAAAGGTGACACATTTTTTATTATTACTTTCTCTCGCATAGTCATAACCCATTTTACCTGAAAACGATGCTTATTCGTTACTTAATTACTGAAGCTTTAATTTCAAAATAATTGTAAAACATCTTAATGGATTAATTAGGAAGACACAGAATGTCTTTATTGTATAAAATGACTTATACTCTGTTCAAGAAGTAGTGAGATAACATGTAAACAAACCATAAAAAAGTACTTTTATATTCGTAAATATTAAATGAAAATAAGTATAAAGGTAATGTACTAATGTCATTGTATATAGAATTGAATGGTACTATTGTATTTTTTCAAATAAATTTGCTTTTAAACATCGCTCTGTAATATGCTTATATGCATTTGTATAAAATTATAAGCTACATAGTTGACTTTCAAGACTAGGTATTTATTTAGGTTAAATAAGACACAATTATCGAAGTTGGAGTGCATTTTCTACTACCAAATTATGGAATATAAATAACTCTGACATTTTACATAGGCAAGTGACGTTTTATCCGCCATTTTTGCTATTGATAAACTTGCTGTTCGAAAGTGCTGTTTCTAAATATTTTCGGTGATTTTAAGGTATTTCCTTGTTACATTCATTCTTTGTTTTATAGAATATTTATTAATTTATTTATTATTGTAATTTTCGTGGTTTAAAACATGAATAAATCTGGACTCCATGAGAAACCATGGTTGTTTTGTTTATATTTCGTCTCAAGCTAAAGTGAGTGTATACAAAGGTATCCCCTAGGATACTTATGTATATCCCCTAGGATACCTGTGTATACAAAAAAAGTTTGAAATAATAAGTCATTGACTCGGATTTTAGAACCATAAAATTACTCGGGAATCACCACTTCAGTGTCTTGTTGCCATGAATACGTATATTATATATAATTCCAGTGTCACGATGTTTGTCCGGGATGAACTCCGAAACTACTACACCGTGTGGGGCCGGCTTTAGAATTGTCCCACCCCTCTCCACCCATGGGAGTCGTAAGAGCCGACTGAGGGAACGCCGGGGGAGTGAGCAGCAGCACTCCCTCGAGTATTAATAACATCCACTGCGATCGCCAACCCGCCTGCCAAGCGTGGCGATTACGGCACTATCCCCCAAAAAAATGAGCACCCAACAAAAATGGCCCCCAGTCACGGCAGCTCTGCTATTCCGTGGCCTAACGGTAGCGGGCCCGGTAACGGCGGAGCAGGGGGTGCGAAGAATCTTCGGTAGCGGAAAGGCTACCAAAAACAACGACCTCTGGCCCTGGTAACGCACAACGTTCGGACACTTCAGACCGACGAGAGAATCACTGAGCTGGAAGAGGAATTGAGCAAGATCCACATCGACATTATAGGGTTGTCGGAAGTCCGAAGAGACGGTGAGGGCACGACAATCCTCCAGTCCGGGAACTTGCTCTTCCACCGGGAGGGCGACCACCAGTCCCAAGGAGGTGTCGGGTTTATCGTTTGTAGGTCTCTCGTAGGCAACGTGGAGAGGATTGAGAGTGTGTCGAGTAGAGTAGCGTACCTTATACTCAGAATATCCAAACGGTATTCGCTGAAGGTCATACAGGTTTACGCACCGACCTCGACACACTCCGACGACGAGGTGCAGGCCCTATATGAGGACATCTCTAAGGCCATCCACTTGTCTAAAACCTATTTCACGATGGTTATGGGAGACTTTAACGCGAAACTAGGCAAAAGGACAGACGATGAGCTGAAAGTGGGGCACTATGGTTTCGGGTAGAGGAATCATAGAGGCCAGATGCTGGCTGATTTTCTGGAAAAGGAAGGCCTCTACATGATGAATTCCTTCTTCAAGAAGCAGTCCCAGCGGAAATGGACCTGGATAAGCCCTGATGGTTCAGTTAAAAACGAGATTGACTTCCTCTTGTCGGACAAATGACACATATTCAATGATGTCTCAGTGATCAGCAGGGAGTGATCACCGACTAGTCAGGGGCACCTTGAATATCAGAACAAAAGTCGGGAGATCACGCTTGATGAAGTCTACGCTCCGACCAACACCTGCCCAATACCAAAACCCCGAGAGCTTTCAGCTCGAACTACTAAATCGCTTCCAATGTCTAGATGAGTGTGAATCAGCGAGAACAGCAGGTTCGTGCAAACTGTCAACGCGGCCGGGTCGACCTACTTCAAGGCCCGTCGCGTCAGCAAGACTCGTAAACTCTCGGACCATACTCTCAAACTCATGGAGAGGAGACAAGAAATGACAGTCCAGTCCTCGGCTGATTGGTCATGCCCAAGGCGGTTAAACAGACAGATCTCCAAGGCTGTGTGACACGATATTCGCCAATTTAATACTACCCGTATTAAAGAGGCGATAGAGCGGAACCAAGGCTCGAAAGTGTTTGCAAGAGATCTGTCTGTTGGTCAAAGCCAGTTGACTAAACTGAGGACCAACGACGGCGCTGTCATTTTATCCTGAGATGAGATCTTGAGAGAGGTCCAGCAGTTCTATGGGCAGTTGTACAGATCCCAGAGCCCTGCTGTTGGTTTGGTCCAAGACTCCAGATCCAAGCTAACTCGGCACTTTACCGAAGATATCCCGGACGTCAGCCTGTACGAGATCAGAATGGTTCTCAAACAGCTAAAGGACGGAAAGGCATCGGGTGACGACGGAATCACTATAAAGCTTCTGAAGGCAGGCGGAAAGCCGGTCCTCAAAGCCCTCCAGAGGCTATTCAATTCCATCGTTCTCGGGGGCAACGTTCCAGAGTCGTGGACCAGGAGCGTGGTGGTGCTGTTCTTCAAGAAAGGTGACAGAACCCTCTTGAAGAGTTATAGACCTATCTCGCTCTTGAGCCACATCTATAAGTTGTTCTCGAGGATCATTACAAATCAACTCACGCTCAGGTTTGACGACTTCCAGCCTCCCGAACAAGCCGGTTTCCGAAAAGGTTATAGTACCATAGACCACATCCACACGCTACGCCAGATTATACAGAAAACCGAGGAATACAATCGGCCTCTGTGTCTGGCGTTTGTGGACTATGAGAAAGCCTTCGATTCGATCGAAACTTGGGCGGTGCTGCAATCCCTTCAGCGGTGCCAAAATGACTATCGGTATATCGAATTGCTGAATTGCTTGTATAGAAACGCCACCATGTCAGTCCGTGTTCAGGACAGGAGTACGAAACCGATCCAACTGCAGATAGGTGTTAGACAGGGAGACGTTATGTCCCCGAAACTCTTCACCGCTGCATTGAAGATGTCTTCAAGCTCTTGGACTGGACCGGATTCGACATTAACATCAATGGCGAATACATCACTCACCTTCGATATGCCAACGACATCGTAGTCATGGCACAATCGCTGGAGGACCTTGGCACCATGCTCAATGATCTCAGCAGGGTTTCCCGACCAGTGGGTCTCAAAATGTACAATGGCAAGACGAAAGTCATGTCTAATGTCCATGTCATTTCAGCACCGGTCCAAGTCGGGAGTGCGCTTCTCGAAGTTGTCGACCACTATGTCTACCTGGGACAAACAGTCCAGTTAGGTAGGCACAACTTCGAGAAAGAGGTCATTCGACGAATCCAACACGGCTGGGCAGCATTCGGGAAGCTAAGGAAGATCTTCTCGTCCAATATTCCGCAGGGTCTGAAAACGAAGGTCTACGACCAGTGTATGTTATAGTGATCACATATGGAACAGAGACCTGGTCTCTGAATGTTGGCCTCGTAGCAAGGCTCAAAGTCGCTCAGTGGGCCATGGAGCGGGCCATGGAGCGGGCTATGCTTGGTATTTCCCTACGTGATCGAATCCGTAATACGGAGATCCGTAGGAGAACGAGAGTGACCGACATATCCCGCCGGGTTGCCATGGTGAAGTGGCAATGGGCAGGCCACATCGCTCGACGAACCGACAACCGTTGGGGAAGAAAGGTTCTCGAGTGGCGACCACGTATCGGACGGCGCAGCGTAGGACGGCCCCCACCAGATGGACCGACGATCTGGTCAAAGCTGCGGGGAGCCGTTGGATGCGGTTGGCACAGGACCGCTCGTTGTGGCGTTCTCTTGGGGAGGCCTACGTCCAGCAGTGGACCTCGAAAGGTTGATGGATGGAACTCCGAAACTACTGAACCGATTTTAACTTTTTTTTTAAATGTGTGTTTTGTTCGAACTTAAGAGAACAACTAATCAAAACACCGGAAAACAATTTGGTAAATCTTTAATAAATTTGAAGATTAAAAAAGTTACGGCAATGATTTTCCTCTGGTAGAAGGTAAACTTGTCGTACGCAAACGTCAACTTCGTAATCGTCTTTTCCTTTAAGATTAATTTGATAAACTCTTCAAATAATGAATTAAACCTAAAAACTGCGTGTACATAGAAATAGAAAAAAAAAATTAATCACCTTAATGATATTTATTAAAACTGCAACTGCAAAGATGGTGGAGTGGTTTATATACCGGTCTCTTATTTTGCGGGTTCAATTTCCACACAGGAAAACTCTTTATGGGATCCACAAATAGTTGTTCTAAGTCTGAGTATACTTTGTGTCCGTGAAATTGTATGTTTGCAAAATACCCAGCGACACAAGCTGTTGTTGTCTTTAAAAAAAATGTTTTAAAAATACAAATATAGAATTACATACCTAATGCAATATTAAATAGTATCATTTACTATTAATGTTTGCTATATAAAAAAAATTTATGAAGACATCCGACAGATGTGAATACTTAAAAGAAAAAAAACTTTGTACCCTTGACGGGTTAATATCTCATCTTTGGAAGAAACAACAGTGCCATCATTTTCAGCGTGGTCAGCTGGCTTTTCCCAACAGACAGATCTCTTGCGAACAATTTGGAACCTTGGTTCCGCCCTATCGCCTCTTTAATACGCAAGGTATTAAATCGGCGAATGTCTCGTCGCATAGACTTGGAGATATGCCTGTTTAGTCGACTCTGATTGGACCAATCAGCCGAAGACTGACTGCACCGTTATCTCTGTCCATCTCGCCATGAGCTAAGAGTTTGGTCCGAAAGCTTTTGAGTCCTATTGACGCGACTGGTCTTAAAGAAGGTCGACCCGACCGCTTGGACAGTTTCCACGAACCTCTTGTTCATATCGTTCACTGAATCCCACTCGTCTAGGCATTGAAAGCGATTTTGTAGTTCTAGCTGAAAGTTTTCGGGGTTCTGGTATTGAGCAGGTGTTGGTCGGAGCGTAGACTTCATCAAGCGTGACCTCTCGACTTTCATATTTAGATTCAATATGCCTCTAACTAAGCGGTGATCACTCCCAGTTTTAATCCTGCTGATCACTGAGACATCATTGAATATGTGTCGTTTGTCCGTTAAGATGAAGTTGATCTCATTTTTCACTGAACCATCAGGTCTAATCCAGGTCCATTTTCGCTGGGGCTGTTTCCTGAAGAAGGAATTCATCATAAAGAGGCCTTCCTTCTCCAGAAAATCAGACAGCATCTGGCCCCTGTGGTTCCTCTGCCCAAATCCATATTGCTCAACATTCAGCTCATCGTCTCTCCTTATGCCCAGATTTGCGTTGAAATCTCCCATAACCACCGTGAAGTGATTTTTAGACGCGTGAATGGCTTTCGAGATGTCCTCGTAAAGGGCTTCCACTTCGTCGTCGGAATGTGTCGAGATCGGTGCGTAAACCTGTATGACCTTCAGCGAATACCTTTTGGTTATTCTGAGTATAAGGTACGCTACCCTACTCGACACACTCTCAATCTTCTCCACGTTACCTATGAGAGACTTACGAACGATAAACCCGATACCACCCTGGGACTGTTGGTCGCCCTCCCGGTGGAAGAGCAAGTTTCCGGACTGGAGGATTATCGTGCCCTCACCCTGTCTTCGCACTTCTGATAATCCTACAACGTCCCATCGGATCTTGCTCAGTTCCTCTTCCAGCGCGATGATCCTCTCGTCAGTCCTTAGTGTCCTGACGTTGTGCGTAACCAGGGCCAGAAGTCGTTTCTGGTAGCCGGATCGCGACCGGAGATTCTTAGCACCGCCCCTGCTCCGCCGTTACTGGGCCCGCTACCCTTAGGCCACGGAATAGCGGAGCTGCCGTGACTGGGGGCCGATGTGTGCACTCATATGGGGAGTATTACCATAATCGCCATGCTTGGCAGGCGGGTTGGCGATCGCAGTGGATGTTTTTAGTACACAGGGGAACGCTGCTGCTCGGTCCCCCGGTAATCCTTTATTCGGCTTTTACGACTCCCATAGGAAGAGACGAGGTGGAGCTATTCTTGGTGCCGGCCCCACACGGCTTCGACGAGACGCTAAGTATGAATGTGTTATCGAAATTAGCAGTCGAGAGCAATTTTCACGATGGCTGAATTGGCAAAACATCTGGACGGTATCCAAGGGATGCAGGTTCAGATCCTGCTCGTGACTGTTATTTTCGATTTCACATTTTTCACTTTGTGTTTAACACACAAAATAATATTTAAATATATAGAATACTAGCTGACCCGGCAAACGTTGTTTTGCCATATAAATTATTTCTAGAGTATTTTTAGGGAATTTCTAGCATCGAAAAAAAAACTTATACCTATGCCGAATCATAAAAAAAAAACATTTGGTCCAAGAAATAAAAAAATATTTTTGGGGTGGACCATCCTTATCACATAAGAGTATTAAAAATAGTTTACATCATATTCTCAGACCTACTGAATATACACACAAAATTTCATAAAAATCGGTCAAGCCGTTTCGGAGGAGAATGGCGACAAACACTATGAGACGAGAAATTTATATATTAGATTATAGTATTGCATGTTCGACCAATTTAAACCCAAATTTAATTAAGGTCAAAACAAAATGTCTCGCTTACTAATCAAAAATATTTACTGCCAGTGTAAACATACTGATGTGTAGGTTCACGAGCAATGTAAACAGGTAAACAAACTGGAAAGCTTTCAGAATGAGCAATAAGCGTTAATTTGGGCTTATTATGTCACTAGGGAAATACGAACATATTGCCTGATGGCGAAAACTAAATGGCACAGCTGTGTATTGTGTTGAAGTGATAAAAGCATTCATCTTTAACTTGGTAACTACTGGAAATAAATATCTTAGGCTTAAATTTTATTAAGTAACACCTTTACCAATTCGAATTGGTCCAATTTGTTTTTTTGATTGCACTCGTTTTTTTTTTGTTAAGGCTGGAAAAATTTTACCTAACCGCAAACCCTGACGTTTGGGACAACGAACAGGGTAGTGTGGGGCCTTCAACCTCTAAAAAAACCCGCCGTATGCCGTCTCTCCACCTGTATTGGCGGGTCACTGGAACTGTTTTACATTACTTCAGTGGTCTATCCACCCGTAACTTCTAGCTGGGTCAGCATCAGCCGCAGGTCCTCGCGCCTGCGCCACCCCAGTCCTTCGCGTTGGTTCGGATCAGTAGAAGGATCATCCTCCCTGGCCCTCTCCGCCGCCGCCTTCTGCGAGATAACCTCCTCGCAGAAAGCAGCAACCGCGCCCCAATTCCTGTGGCTGCCAAGCATCGCTGTGAAAACGCTTGGCAGCAAGAGGTCCCTCCCTATTGCCTTGACGATTTCACGGCGCTGCTTAGCCCAAGCCGAGCACAACTCGACCGTGTACCGTGCCGTGTCCTCGTCGCAGCTGCAGTGGTAACAGCACGGAGTCCACCGTGATCGAGACACCAGCAGGTGGCCGACATCGAGGCCCATGGAAAAGTAGGGCCTCCTACTTATACAGGGTCACTCTAAGCCCCAGCGCCCTGATTCTCCTGACCACCTCCGAGGTTCCTAAGGTGGCTAGGAACGCCGCTTCTTTGTAGTTACTAACCCGGGCGCGACCAGTGTTTCATCCGCATAGCAACACCCAATCGTTACCGATGTCTCACTGGAGCGGCCCTAGGACAGAACCCTGTGGGACACCGCACGTAGTGTATTTTTAATTGCCAACCGTGGCAGATGAACAAACGGCCCACCTGATGGTAAGTGGTAACCGCCGCTAATGGATTTTGGCAACACCAGGGCACAGCCAAGCCGCCGCCTACCGTGCGTAAAGTGCTCTTCTCAAACCTCGTTTAAAGAGGGACAAGTCGTAACGCTGGGGAAACACCGCAGTTTATAAGTACCTAATGTCTATATAATTATGAGATTATTAAAACTTTATGACAATCCTAAATTGAGCACGCGATTCCCTCCGCGTGGACTTAAGAATGTAAATACATCGCTCTACGGCACATTAATCATCTCAATGTAAAAACAGCTATCCCACGGAAACTATACATTTTTACGACATGAAATGTCTAGTCATTAAACACAAAGTGAAAAATGTGAAATCGAAAATAACAGTCAGGAGCAGGATTTGAACCTGCATCTTCTGGATACCGTCCAGATGCTTTACCAATTCAGCTATCCTGACAATTGCTCCTGACTGCTAATTTCGATAACACATCATACTTAACGTCTTTGGGTGACGCCTGCGCCATCTGTCGGACGTATTTTCATACATTATACCGACCAGGTAAACTTAATTTTACAATTAAGATTTTACCTAATAATGACGCAAACCCTTTAAATATTTAGATATTTTTATATATATTTTTAGCATTTGACATGCTTAGCACTATACATTAAACACAAAGTGAAAAATGTGAAATTAGCAGTCAGGAGCAATTGTCAGGATAGCTGAATTGGTAAAGCATCTGGACGGTATCCAGAAGATGCAGGTTCAAATCCTGCTCCTGACTGTTATTTTCGATTTCACATTTTTCACTTTGTGTTTAATGTATAGTGCTAAGCATGTCAAATGCTAAAAATATATATAAAAATATCTAAATGTCTAGTCATTGTTTAAGTTCCTACTATATGTCCCCATATTTCATGATAATTGGTTCAGTACTTACAGCGTGATAGTGTAAGCGCAAACAAACACACATAGTCACTCGCATTTATAACATTAGTAAATATAAGTATTAGGTACATATTGTCCCAGATATTTTTGTGTCACAGTTAATCGAATTTGTAAGTGCCACGATTTAACGATGGAAGCATTTTACAAAAAAAGTAATAGCAGAAACGTGTTAACAAGTAGATATAATGTAACTCCTTATTCACTGTTCCGTTACCAGGAAGTCGTCTAAGTCAGTCTGCATTACAATAATTATTCATCTCCTGAAATCATTTCGAGCTTCCTGCGTAGAGTCGTCCTCTATTCATTCCATTTGGGGCAACTGTACAATACATATTTCATTCCTTTCGTGAACTTGGCTTAAATTCTTAAAAATATATAAATTACTACCCTTAATTATGATATTAAAGCTGTTTGTTTATTTGCGCCTCACGCAAAAACTACTGAACGGATTTCAATGAAAACTTTTAGTTTGATAAAAGTCTTGATCAGACTTAAAAACTGATACGACTACTTTAAATAAGAAATTATGTGAGTAATGTGGAAAAACAGAACTCATAGTACGAGCGGGAATCGAACCTGCGTAACTTCCAATCCGGGGAAGGGCTCTAACCGCTAAGCCATCGCACTGACAAACGGCCATTCCCAATCTCCATCACAGTTATGTTTACGAGCCTGTATTTGTATAATTTGTTATTTAAAGTAGCTGAGCATGTCAAGTGCACACAGATCAAAAATGATACAACTCCGTTTTGTATTACTACTAGCTGTGTACCCACTACCCCGTGTGGCTTTAACAAGTACAATTTAAAGTAAAGAAATGCACTTATCTATATGCGCGTTAGTCAGTCAGTAGTGTGTAGCTAGTATGAAATGGTCGCGCCACAAGCTGATCATCAATATTTACACCGTGCGATTGCCTCTCTAAAGTCTGCGTCCTAACTAAGACAAGGTTTTTAAGTACAAATTATTTGTGAATAAGGAAAAAGAGATTTTTAGTACGAGCGGGAATCGAACCCGCGTCTTTTCCAAATATGATAAGGAGATTGGGATGATCGAAAGAATGGTACGATAGCTCAGTGGCTTAGAGCACTTCCCCGGATTGGAAAAGACGTGGGTTCGATTCCCGCTCTAAAAATATATTTTTCCTAATTCATGAATAATTTGTACTTAATAAGTAGCGGAGCATGTCAAATGCAAAAAAAAAAAATAGATTAAAAATGTTTAAGACCAGGTTGTCCACTGGTAACCTCTAAATAAATCAGAGTGATATTTTTATTTAAGATTGACCACCTAGTAGAGCCTTGGTTGTCCCAACATGAACGGATCACTTCGATCGTAGTACCACTCTCTCACAGAAAATCAGCATGAAACAACGGTAAGTAATCCTACTGTTGTGTTTCATATGGCGAGTGAGTACGCCAGAGGACCAATCCCCTTATTATCCTTCCTCTGCGCCTGCTATCCCTTTCTTTGGAACTCCAAGAACAATTGAGTGGAGGCCCTATGCCAGTTTGCAACCCGCATTGTATTTAAAAAAAAAATTATTTGACAGCCGAGGAAAATAAAAAGGATTATTGTGAAATGCTTAAGTTACGCTAAGCAGGCTATAAGTTTCTATTCGAATCCCACTTACAGTAATCTTGTTCTATTTCTAGCAATAACTTATCACAATAATGTATTCTAATGCTATCCTATTATATAAGTAGGTACCTACAATCTTGAATGAGGGGGAAGTAAAAACTTACGTATAATATATTTTTGTGACAGAAACTTCAGAGAAACCAAATAAGAAACACGAAGTTTTCAAAGGAGTAATAACAACTGATTTCCACGTTCCATTATTGCGAAAGATCCAAACAAAAATAAAGTGAATTACACAAAATAATAGCAGTTATTCACGCATTTATTTATAAAGGGCTTCGGGGAATGTTTTATCAGAACAATGGAATACATTATATGACCCGCTGACAATGACTCCGCCTTTACAATGGAAAATCACTCCACTCCAATCTTTCTCAAGAATAACTGCAAAACTTCTAAATCTTCAGTAATAAATTCGTCTGGTAGTTTGGTTTCAGAATATTTTAAAGAACAATTATTGTATGTATACTACATTTAATGTCTTGATTCATAAAGATAGTTTAAAAACCGACCTCACATGCCAGTTCATTATCATTAGCGAGATCAAGAGACAACATCAAAATATCATTAGTTTCAGTCGGGGTCTCACGGGTCGTCGAAAAAGTCTGGCAGTTCGACTTAGAAGTGGTTTTGCATATAATTGCGGCTCCTTGTTTTCACGGGCCTAGTAAAAAGCCACTAGCAGGGTCAAGCATCGTAGTAGGTGGAGTTCGCTTTGACATCGAAAAGACTCTGAAATATCTCGGTTTGATTCTTGACAGCCGATGGACCTTCGGACCTCATCTCGGAGGCGATAGCGCGAATGCGTCCCAATTGTAGAGCAAAGCTTATATCTCGCCTCTTACTAAAGGTAGTCTGAAAGTACATCTCGGTGTTTTAGCAGGTCTAACGGAAACATTGTACCTATGATGCAGGGTTTATTCCACAATACAAGACTTTAGTCTTAAAAAAATAATTAGGTGAATCTAGACATTATCTAATTAAGCCAAGCTCTCACCAAGAAACATGTCCTCTTGTGCAGCAGAGGTGTTACACATTAAAATATATTATACATTAAAATATATTATACTAGCCTTTGCCCGCGGCTTCGCCGTAGCCAATAGCTAGTTTTTGGGTTATATCTCAGGTTCCCGATATAGTAGCAAGATAAAATATATACCATTTGCTAAGTCTAATCAAGAGCTATCAAAAAAAAATTGCATCAAAATCTGTTCAGTAGTTTTTGCGTGATGCGCGATCAAACAAACAGATAAACAGACAAAAAATCTAAAAAAAGACGTTTTGTGTTTAGACGCGCCTATATAGCCTATTACAGTATTTTTTCTAAAATATCTTAAATGTACAGACATGCCTATGTTACAGCTTTATAATAGTACAGATATAGATAGATAATTTTACAATACATATTTTACCCTTGTTACAACATAATAAAGGGCAAAACGGTTGACAATAGCCACAATTTTATGCATTGTGTTGATTTTATATTTTATTTTCGCACGATCCAGAGCTCGAAAAGGGGACATCCTGGTTTGTAAATACAAATTTATTGATTCTGAGTCTACATACATAAATACTCCATACTCATGCCTACGCATACTTATGCCTGTTTCCTCACCCTGTAGGAAAGAGTCATGAGAGATGGTGAAACACATCACCGCCATTACGATGGGTAGAAATATTTAATATGTTGATTAGAGAAAAACATTGATACGTATGAACTTTGAAGGAATTCTATACTATTATATTTTTGAAAAAAAAAGGCTCCAGTTTTCATAAGCACATAAAATAGTGGATACAAAATCAAATGATACTTATAAATAAACGTATAATCAAAATCCGGTTCTTTCAATAGTTCCTTTTCCAGCAAGATAATATAAAATATAAATATTTTATGTGAGCCAGCTTCAAGCGAAACCGGAAAATAATCCCTTAAAAGGATTTCTAATATAACCTTTTTGGTCAAAATGGAAGTGAAGCAATCTTCTTTAGGTACTATTATAAAGTACCTAGTAACAGAGCTTTGACTGTAAGTATATTTAAGATATAATATGACTGTATTAGACTCACTAACAGACAAACAGACAAAAATTCTAAAAACATTGTTTTGTGTTTAGACTTGTCTATATAGCCTATTACAGTATTTTTTTTCTCAAATATCTTAAATGTACAGACACAGCTCTGTTACAGCTTTATAATAGTATAAATATAGTAGTACCTACTTCTTAAAATTAGCGCTAGATGGCGTATAAGATATGAAAACATTAGTACTTTTTGAAATTGGCGCTATCTATGTGATTTATTGAAAACAACTTAGTAAGACTAATACATTATTAGTTACTTATCAAATAATCAATTTTATTGTGAAAAATGAAGATTATGAGGCGTGCACTTTTGGATTTTCCAAAGTATTTTAGAATTTCAATATTCTTAAACATGTGTGTAATGAACAGACACTGCTCAGTTTTATAATAGTCTATATAGGAATGTTAATGTCTAGCGATAGGACGTTAACTTCCTCCCCTGCAGTATACCAACTGGGTACAGGAATTGATTGATTATGATGTGGTAACCGCCGCTCATGGACTCAGCAATATTAAAAATACAGCCAAATCGCTGCTCACCATTAATTTTGAAGATGACAAAAAAAAAAGACGGCTATCCTCTACTTACTACTACAACCAAGACACACTGAGGTATATCAGGGTTGGTGACATGGAAGGCGGTGAGTACACCCACTTGGTACCCAGCCCTACCAACAATAATGCGATGGCTGCCTTAGTCACCGAGGCTAGTGCTACACCCGCGGATGGTGACACTACTCTTAGTTTGTCACCACACGGAGCAACACGGGGCTGCAATATAAGCAACACAATCCAATAATAAAGGGCAGTTTTAAATCAATGTTTTATGTTAAATTAGTAACAATCTGTAATCAATGTCGTTTAATTTTGATTGTAAATAGAGACCTCTCTCGGGTTATTTAAGAATTCTGTTTGTCTGTTTGTTTGTTCACGCATCACGCAAAAACTACTGAACTGATTTTAATGCAACTTTTTTTATTTGAGAGCTCTTTATTAGATTAAAAAACAGGTATACATTTTATCCCGCTACTATATCGAAAACCTGAGATATAACAGAAACACTAGCTTTTGGCTGTGGTGGAGCCGCAGACAAACGCAAAACTACACCCACCAGTGCACCATGGACAGTAAATCCATCTAATAACAAACTACATCATACAATGGCTAGTAAATCAAATCTGTGCAAGGTGTATGTAATTTAATCCATCCATTAGTAGAATTTCCGCTTCAAAGTGATTGAATATTTAGTACCCAATATAGACATAATCACAATACGGTAATGTATTGCTAATTCACGGTATCTACTTACAATCAAATTTAAAAGCATAAACATTGAACACAATTGACCTTTATATCACCAACCCTCGTTCTCGCGGGTGTTGTTCAAGGCTAGGTCGTGAGTTTATATACCTACTTCTATTTGCTACTTAGCTGTTGATTTCAGTCGCGGTTATCTGTGTCGGCTGTGTTCGTGTACCTATATATGCGTCAAGTGGATGTTACGAGTTATAAACATAATTCTATTTACGACTCACACCTGTTTTCGAAAGGGGTAGAGAGCCTAACATGACATATTTTATCTGTACATAATAAAACAGTAGAACTCGGTGTGTCTGCAGAGAATATGTTTTTAAGTAACTACTCCTTTACGCACGCTTGACTTGGGGAGTAGGCTGGTGAATGCGTGACGTAAGCGTTATGAAAAGTGTGATCGGGCGAGGCGAACGGAAGTTGAGTGGGAGATATATGTTAGTGAAGATAGAAAGAGAGAGAGAGTTCCGTTTCGTATATTACTGTAGAGGCAAGTATATTTATTGTTAAGTTCGTTTTTTTTTTCCATAAACATATTATTGTCTAATGACACACGAGTATGAAAAAAAAGGTTTATATGTAATGAAAGTGTGTTTGAGTGCAGAAAAGAGAGACTTCAGAAACGAGGTTCTGATGACTCCTGGCGAGTGGAATTCCTTAGTAAAAGCTCAATCCAAAAGGTGTGGAAAGCCGTGTCTACTGTAATTATTTTAAAGACACGCTTCACACTTTTTGGTTGTATTTTTAATCTATACTATTATAAGCTGTAACAGAACTGTGTCTGTACATTGAAGATATTTGAGAAAAAATTACTGAATTAGGCCATATAGGCGTGTCTAAACACAAAACGATTTTTATTAGATTTTTTGTCTGTTTATCTGTTTGTTTGTTCGCGTATCACGCAAAAACTACTGAACGTATTTTGCTGAAACTTTTTTATTTGGTAGCTCTCGTTTAGACCTAAAAGCTATTATGCGTTTTATCTCGCTACTATACCGGGAACCTGAGATACAACCCAAAAACTAGCTTTTGGCTGCGGCGAAGCCGTATAGGCTGGTTTGGTATAATTTTAAGCGATGATAGCCTTTTTTTTTGTTTTGTTTAGGCGGGAAAATGAATAGATATCGAGGGCCCTATTGGTACTGTGGGCCCTCACCCACTAAATAAGTCCACCGTGTGCCAACTCTCCGCCTTTATTGGCGGGCCATTGGAACTTGAAGCAATGTAACATACATTGTTTCAGTGGTAGGTAAGCGATGATAGCCTAGCGGTAAAGCCAAGTAGTGTAGATAGTGATATAGAGTTCGATCCCCAGTCCGAGTTCCGGACCTCACTTCACACACATCTCTGTCTTGTCGGGATTTTTTGAAAAAAATGTGTGTATTTGTTATAACAATGAGGTTTATTTGGATCGGAATAAAAATGTATGCCAAATGTCTTTAACATAAACATAACATAGCATCACGCCTGTATTCCCTGAAAGGGTAGGCAGAGGTGTATTACACACCCACAGTTCGACAGCTATGTTTAAGTCCCACGTAATAGGGGGCGAGCCTATTGCCGTCTACCGGGCACATTTCCAAACTTCGGGCTACTACTGAGATTTTTTCATTGGTGGGTCTTAAATACATCTAAAAACGAATAAATATGAAGTGGAGATTGGTCATCATTAGGTGACTGCGATAGATTAGCGATCCAGAACACTTTCCCCGATTTGAAGGAATGCAGCTCTTTTTCCACTTTCACAAATAATTTGTTCTTTAACGATATTAAAATTAAATATTAATACATAGCATCATGATTCCAATCAGTATATAGTAAGGTACCACCACGGTTGGACGCACAAGTGACGATGACAGCAGGGACGGTGAACAGTGCGCTAATACATTTGAACTCATTGAGTCTTAAGAACGTAAGAGATGCACTCCAGTGCCTGAAGCCAAAGCTCTCTGTGGGTCCAGATGGTATACCACCCTTTATTTTTAAAGACTGTGGCGGTATATTAGCGGCACCACTAATACATATATTTAATACCTGTCTTCAAACAGCAACATTTCCAGCTCAGTGGAAGATTACCCGGGTCATTCCTGTTCCCAAAAGCAAAGCGAGTTCGGACATTACTGGGTACAGACCGGTGGCAGTGCTTTCAACACCGGCCAAAATATTTGGATCGGCTGTCCAACGTGTCATACAAATGCAGGTAAGTGGACGACTGTCAGATGCACAACATGGATTTAGGCCGGCTCGTAGTACAGCTAGTAATCTCCTCAACTTCATGGCACAGGTGGTGCCGGCAGTGGATGCTGGAGGGCAGGTTGACGTCGCTTATTTTGACTATCAAAAAGCATTTGATGCTGTCGACAATGATATTTTATTGCAGAGGCTAGTGGACCCCGCATCTCCTAAATTTTTTTGTCAGTTATATGCATGGAAGACAGCAGTATGTAGATTATAGAGGATGTGTCTCTGACCCATATTATACGTGGTCAGGTGTGAGCCAGGGAAGCAACTTAGGACTTCTTGAATTCTCAATAATGATAAACGATTTACCAGAGGTCGTGCCGCCATGGCTGTTGTTTGTTATTTGCGGATGACCTTAAGTTGATGTTCGAGGTCAGGGGTGAGCGTGATTGTAAACACATGCAGGACGATATAGATAAAATAGTGGAATGGAGTCACGCTCACAAACTTTATTTTAACACGTCTAAGTGTACTGTTATGAATATCACTCGCGCACGATCACCGCTATTGTACGGGTACTCCATATGTGACAGTCCTATGGAGAGAATCACACAGGTACGAGATTCGGGAGTATTATTTACTCCGCAATTATCATTCCGGGATCACATAATGAATATTTGTAAAGTGGCTTTTAAAAAATTAGGATTTATACTGAGACAAACACGCAACTTCACCAACATCACATTAGTTCGAGTATTGTATGACACACTAGTCAGGAATCATCTGGAACACAATGCCATGGTATGGTCTCCACATGAGATTAAATACTCTGTGATGTTGGAGCGTATTCAAAATAAATCTACGTGGCATTTGTACAAAAGATTGTATGGCGTATATCCGATGTAACCGTTTATGTATCCTAGTCTCTTTGTACTTGGTATGGTTGGGCATAATCGGTGAAGTGTAAGGCGAGAGTTCGCACTCGTCGCTTACCTAGTAAAGCTAATCCGAGGCATCGAGCAAAACCCAGGAGTGCTACAACACCTGTGGTTTTGTGTTCCGGACCGCTACATATACAGACGAAGGAGCCCGCCTCTGCTAGCTATGTCCATATCAAGAACGAATCTTTTGAGCAAAGCACCCTTGACTCGAGCGATACAAGCAATCATTAAGATTCACCCCCAAATGGACATACTTACATGCCCCTTGGGTGATTTCGCAAAATTATTATTGTTTTCATTATGTTATGAAAGTAATGGGATAATCGACTAATTTAATTTATATTTTAATAATTATTATTTTGGTAACAAATATTAGATTTAATTATTGAGTGTTTTGTAAATTTCATATATTGCAGCGCATTGGTGTAATACTGTAATGCTATAGTATGTAATTAAATAAATAAATAAATGATTGTATTCCCCGAAGGGGAAGGCATAGGTGTATTACACACCCACGATTCGCCAGCTATGCTAAGTCCCACGTAAAAGGGGGCGAGCCTATTGCCGTCTACCGGGCACATTTCCAAACTCCGGGCTGCTACTGAGATTTTTTATTTTTATGAATAAGCTCAATAACACTGCCCGACCCGGTAATCGAACCCGAGACCTCATGATCAGCAGTCGCTTACACTACCGCTGCACCACCGAGGCAGTTTTATTTATATCTGAGACAATAAAAATATTAATTTATATCTGAGACATCAGAGTCGAGAAGATAGGTAATGATATAACATTTTAGTGGTAGAACCATCCGCTTACAATGAAGTGGGCTGTGTGCTTTTTTGCAACTGTGTTGTTTAAAACAAATAAAATATGACTGGATGACTCGGTGAACTTCATATCACCTACAGTTTATTTTATCAGTGATTGTCAATCCTAATCAATAGACATCGTCTAAGATTTGAGTTGAGATAGGTTACTATATGAAACTAGCTTGTACCTAATGCAAATTAATTAAAAAGAATGACAGTAGCTGTCATTTTGTCGTCAGTTAGCCAAAATATACCCACATAATATACATATTTATAGGTTTCCCCCTTTTTTACTTTTAAACCACAGTTTTGTTCGCTATAATACATGGGGTGTATTAGAGCGAACTAAACAATTATTCAAATCAGTGAAGGAAGTTTTTAGTTTTAGCAAGACTAACAAACAGCTATTGATTTTATATATAAGATAAACAATAACTATAGCTGATAATTAACCGACAGCTGAACTGACTTAAAGCAGATTTACAGATATAAGGCATTTATTTTTGTTAGGTACACAACATTAGTAAGAAAAAAAAAATAAACATAAATAAAATATTAAGTGTAACAAAGGTAGCCAGGCGGGCGAGGCAGAATCTCACAACGTTGCCTTCGAGCCACAAACGTCTTGAGCTCAGTTTTTGTTGTGCTAAGTGCACAACACTGATTTTCAGCTGGCCTCCCAACATTAAATTTAACATAAAAATGTACGCGTGCAATTAATCATGTAACACAAAAAAAAATACTTTGGAAAATCCAAAACTGCACGCCTCATAATCTTCACTTTTCACAATAAAATTGATTATTTGATAAGTAACTAATAATGTATTGGTCTTACAAGTAGTTTTCATTCCATCACATAGATAGCGCTTATTTCAAAAGTACTAATGTGGGTTTCATGTCTTATACGCCATCTAGCGCTAATTTTAAGAAGTACTTCTATATTGGTCTACCTCTCAGTCATTTTGCAAGGCGCCATCTGGCAATTAGTAAGAACAACAAATCCAAGAGTTTACATATTTACCTGCATAAGTGCATATATATAAACATGTAAAATTCAATAATTTATTAAACTGTAAACAAAAACAATTTCCATCAGCCTTTCAATGTCCACTGCTGGACATAGGCCTCCCCAAGAGAACGCCACAACATGCGGTCCCGTTATGGGGGATAATGCCGTAATCGCCACGCTTGGCAGGTGGGTTGGCGATCGTAGTGGATGTTGTTAACAATCGAGGGAGTGCTGCTACCCACTCCCCCGGTATTCCCTCAGTCGGCTCTTACGAGTTACGACTCCCGTGGGCAGAGAGGGGTGGGCGGTGGGACAATTCTAAAGCCGGTCCCACACGGCCAAAATAACAATTTAAGAAAACAAAAAGACATCGCTAGTTTCCTTACAAAAAAGCAATATTGTGGCTCTATATACAATTCGAAACTTTATGCATATACTATAGTCGAAACCAGTCATTATTTAGGTCATCACCAATGACTATGTGAAGTCAGAAATTAATTTGCATTATATTTTAATATGATTTTTGATGTGCTAAGTTTTCGCAAAAATTATGCGTCCCGCAACCCTAATCAGCTGTTTTTCTGAACTTTCTTTGACCTAATAAAGATCAATAACGTAGATGTGACATAGTATCAGATCATAGTAAAATGCCTAACTTTGACTTTGCCCATTTTGCCATGAAGACGAAGTTATTTTCTGTGTGCATTTTCTTTAGCTGACATTGAAAATTATTCCAAATGTGTATTTACTTCGTATTTACTTTATTTCTTTTATTTTTTTATTTACTTATTTTTACTTCTTTATTTGTATTTACTTTCGAACCTTATGTACCTACAATTATTGCGGTTAGTTCATATTGCCTCCATGGCGTATTGGCTAGTGTATGCGACTGCTCATCACGAGGTCTCGGGTTTGATCCCGGGCCAGGCAAAAAGTGCTATATGGGATTTTCGTAAGAAGTTTCTCAGTAGCTACCCGGAGCTTATAAATGTGCCCGGTAGACGGCAATAGGCTTGCCTCCTATTACGTGGAACTCAAACATAGTTGGCCAACCGTAGGTGAAAAAAAATACACCTCTGCCTAACCCTTCGGGGATACAGGCATGAAACTATGTTATGTTATGCATTTAGGTTAAAAAGATCGGCCTGTCTTTAGAATCACAACATTTATTAGTTGCGTGATTGGATATTATTTTGACACGCCTATCGGTTTGGCTACCTAATTGTCTAACCGAGCATCTTTATTAAAAGCCGACAGTAACACCGATTTCTTTTGAAAAAAGCTGCGCTTTAGCTAAAACATTGCACAAAGGGATGCCGACACCTAAAGCATAATGTACACTGCACCATTTTTAATACAACATCTTTTTTTTATTCTGGAAATGAATTCAGTTCATATTTTTGATAAGTACTCTTATGTAGGATTATTTGAAATTTTCTTTAGCTGACATTGAAATCATTCTAAATTCGTATTTACTTTCGTAAAGTACCTAATTACCCAATAAAGATAATTCTAATAGGCTCCTATTAAGTTACTATCTTTCATGGATAAATTTAGTCAGAAATAGATATCTTTGACCGTCCTCGTGTCAGTAATAGCTAGGTCACTATGCAGCTTTATTTTTACCTGACTATGCGAAGCAAAAAGGAGGGTTATTGTACTTTCGAATCTTATTTACCTACAATTATTACGGTTAGTTACTATTGCCTCCGTGGCGTATTAGCTAGCGTATGCGACTGCTGATCACAAGGTCTCAGGTTCGATTCCCAGACCGGGCAAAAATAGTTATTGGGTTTTTTGGAAATGTTCCCGGCAGACGGCAATAGGCTGCCCCCCTATTACGTGGGACGTCAACATAGTTGGTGAACCGTAGGTGGCAAAAAATACACCTCTGCCTAACCCTTCAGGAATACAGGCTTGAAACTATGTTATGTAGTTCCTTATTTTGTTTATTTGTCATACTGTTACTCAATAACGAGAAGTGTTATTGTAATTGTATGTGAAATACTTACATAAACACAAACCACGTGCATGCCTTTCCGTATTATTCGCTCTTGTGTGGTTCGGTCTAGTGTGCATACACCTTGATTATGTCGCAACTTCAAAGGATATTTAAGTACCTACTTTACCAAAATAAGTTTAGTAGTCTTCCGGCTGTCATACTTGTTAGTTCGTCGCGTTGGACTATTTTGGGTTGCAGTGACTTCGTGTGATAATTATGGCAGATTATGGAAACAATGAATGTTACAACATAATATTGTGTGTCAGTGCGGTGAGAAATAACAATTTGCTTGCCGCCCGCGAATTGTACCACCTCCGGTACCGGAATAGGAGGCTTCCCTCTTAATCCTGTTTCCATTGGAAGAATTGCCAGTAAGTTTGTACCGAGACATGGTGCTGCAACAGGACGGCGCGCCGGCGCAATACGCCCATGGTGTCCGAGAATACCTGGATCGCCGATTTACGATGTGGATAGGCCGCGGCGGCACAGTGTCAAGTGTGAAACTGTCCAAGAAATGCGTGACAAAATTATTTCAGTTTCTAGCACGGTCTCCTCACAAATGCTCCGGAATGCGACGCGGTCCGTAGCTCACCGAGCCGAATTATGTATTGAAAGGGAAGGACGGCACATTGAACCCTTCCTTTAGTGGTGTGGTTGCGAAACCTACCTACCTACTTCTATCTGTATCCTGTATCATGTTGTGATGTACCTGTGCTGCTGTGAAAGTACTAGTGATCAAATAATTACATAAGTACCTAACAACTTACTAATTAGCTAAAACAAAACCAACATGTGATGTGGTGTATTCCGTGTATTTAATTTGTGAAATTTCTGAAGTGTAAAACTACAAATAAGAAGGATGGTATGTACCTCCATCCATCCATCAGCCTTTCAACGTCCACTGCTGGACATAGGCCTCCCCAAGAATGGGGGATAGTGCCATAATCGCCACGCTTGGCAGGCGGGTTGGCGATCGCAGTGGATTTTGTTAATACTCGAAGGAGTGCTGCTGCCCACTCCTTCGGTATTCCCTCAGTCGGTTCTTACGACTCCCATGGGTCCCATGGTGCAGCGCCTTTCATGAGAACTACCTTTTTACGTACGCATAGCCAGTCACCGGTGGTTTTACTATCGTCAACAGAACGCCGTTCGCCCGGCCGGTACATTGTTTTTTGTTTAAGAAAGTTCTCACCTTTGCTTGACGAACTGATGATATTTGTCAAGTATAATAACTATTTTATCCATAACAATAATTAAAAACACTAAACTCACGTAAATAATAACACACCAACGAAATATATTTAGCGGCGCGGGGGCCCTTTTTTTACGTGGCCTTGGCGTACGCGTGGCCCGGAACTGAGAGGTAGACCAATATAGAAGTACTTCTTAAAATTAGCGCTAGATGACGTATAAGACATGAAACCCACATCAGTACTTTTTGAAATTAGCGCTATCTATGTGATTTATTGAAAACTACTTAGTAAGACCAATACATTAGTAGTTACTCATCAAATAATCAATTTTATTGTGAAAAATGAAGATTATGAGGCGTGGAAATTTGGATTTTCCAAAGTATTTAAAAATGTATTAAGCCATATACATAAAAATACATAAGACACACTGTTCTTTGTTTTGTTTTGTTGATTAATAAGTTATTTACGCTAATATCTTTTTAAAGTCAATAGGGACATAATGCTAAAAGGGGAAAAAAAGGGGACTTAATGCTGAAAGACCCGTTCCATCTACACAAACACAGAATATACAAATCTTTAGAAAAAAGTATAAAGGTGAAGTTGACTTTCGTCGTTAAAATATCACTTGTATTGTGTCCGCAACAAGTAGATTTTTCTAAGACCTACAGCCACTAGTGTCTGCGGTTGACAATGACGTAGTTTTCAAGAAAAGATTTTTATTTACACTACTCTTAGGAAAGCTACATTAGCGAGCAGAAAAATATTGCTGCTAATATAAGGGGTTTTTAGGAGGTAGTAGACTGCTTCGTTGGTGCAGCGGTAGTGTGAGCGACTGCCGATCATGAGGTCTTGGGTTCGTTGGGTTCGCTGGGTCAGGCAGCATTATTAAGCTTTTTCCTATAAAGAAAAGTTCTCACACTGTGACTGCGTTGGCTTAGCGGTCTAGAGCACTTCCACGTATTGGAAGGGACGCAGATTTGAATCTCGTTAGCAGGAAAGTTCTCTTTTTCCACTTTCACAAATAATTTGTTCTTTATTAACAACAAATAAGACAAGACAAATAATCCTTTATTTTCTCACCACAGTACAATTAGGTTTTACCCATCCATCCATCAGCCTTTCATCGTCCACTGCTGGACATAGGCCTCCCTAAAATGGGGGTTTAACCATAATCGCCACGCTTGGCAGGCGGGTGCCAACTACTAAAAACAGTTACTTAGTACACAGGGGAACGCTGCTGCCCGGTCCCCCGGTAATCCCTTAGTCGGCTTACAATACTACTTACTTACTTACTTTTTTACTTACTTCATCCTTTACAATTAGGTTTATTTATATAATAATATATATATACCTATATAATATTAACATAATTATAATATCAGCACTGCTCACGCACATTGTGCGGGGAGCACAAACTGAGCTGAGAGCGTTTTTTGACTCTCACTAATTTATATGACACATAAAATTAACGTATTCGCTAATAGGTATATTGTGGTATATCTATATTGACTGTTATGTTATGCATTGGGACAACTTCTCGGCAGCCACCACCTCAGCCAGAAGGCACGTGTCGCAATACACAACGCAGTGCTTTTCCCAACGTTATTATATGGAAGCGAGAGTTGGGTATGTAAGGAGCATGACAGTAAAATCAATGCGGTCGAAATGCGGTCTCTGCGGAGAATCTGTGGAGTGAGGCTGACTGACTGCATTCGTAACAAAGACGTAAGTGAGCGAGTAGGTATGAAAGAGAGTATTGGTGTAAAGATGCGAAAGGGAATGCTCCGATGGTTCGGACATGTGGAAAGAATGCCGGACGAGCGACTGGCTAAGTAGATATACAATGCGAAAGTGGAAGGATGTAGGTACAGGGGGAGAACGAGACTTACCTACCTAGACCAAATTGGTCATGTATTGAAGGAAGGTGGAGTCAGGAGTCTCCGAAACCGGCGAGCGTGTATGAAGAGAGTTATGAATGTTGAGGAAGCGAGAGATGTATGCAAGAATAGAGCCTCTTGGCACTCTGTTCTCTCTGCCTACCCGCAAGGGAAATGGCGTGATGATAAGTTAGTTAGTTATTATGACTGATTGGCATGCATGTAGCATGCCAATCTACTTGTTAATATTTGTATTAGAAAATAAACATATATCTTTCTGTCTTCTTTCATTTATAGGGCGGCGTCATCATTTGGTTTGATTCTTAATTTTAATAATTACTAGCCTTTGCTTGCGGTGGAGCCGCAAGCAAGAGCTAGGTTTTCGCGTATATCTCAGGTTCCCGATAGTAGCGGGATAAAATGTATACCAGTTTTTAAGTCTAATCGAAATCTATCAAATGAAAAAAGTTGCATCAAAATCCATTCAGTAGTATTTGCGTGATGCGCGAACAAACAAACAGATAAACAGACAAACAGCCAAAAAATCTAAAAAAAATTGTTTTGTGTTTAGACACGCCTATATAGCCTATGACAGTCATTTTTTCTCAAACATCTTAAATGTACAGACAGCTCTGTTACAGTTTTATAGTAGTATACATATAGACTAGCCTTTGCGTGCGGCTCCGCCAAAAGCTAGTTTTCTGCTTATGTCTCGGGTTCCCGATATAGTAGCGGCATAAAATGTATACAAGGTTTTAAGTCTAATCAAGACCTCTCAAATAAATAAAAAATCATCAAAATCTGTTTAGTAGCTTTTGCGCGATGTGCAAACAAATAAATAAAAAAAAATCTAAAAAAATTGTTTTAGATATATATAGCCTATTGCAATCATTTTTTTCTCAAATATCTTAAATGTACAGACATACTCGTAGCTCTGTTACAACTTTATAATAATAGTATAGATAAACTCATCTGATTTGTATTTCACTTTACATGCTCAGATCCGGATAGCACTAAAGTTCTCTATTCCCACATTCACAAATAATTTGTTCATCTGGTTTCTGTCTAGGTAAGCTTAATTATGTAAATAACTCCGACAGATGGCGTGGGCCTTACCCAAGATATTAACAATACATTTTCACACTTCGTGTTCTGGAGGTAGAAGGTACTTATTTATTGTTTTATAGCAGATACCTTATTTTTTGAAGTGAAAACTTCTTTAGGCGCGTTGAGCACTTTTTGGGTGAACAAAAATCATGGAACTCGCGTCATCGTCACCGAACGCTCCGATAGAAGTGAAAACTAAGTAACTTGTGAATGGTATCGTCGAGCTATTAGATTATTATTTTTGAATAATTCTTGGTTTGTAAGTAAGAAATGTTAATTACCACCGATTAATCGGTCAAATTCACAAGTTAATTTTCACTTCTATTGGCAGCCCCAAAAGACTGCCCCGCGTGTTCTTTTTTGTTTAAGCGGGATAAAATGTGCTTAACCGCACACACCATCGTTCGGGTAAACGAACAGGGTAGTGTGGGGCCCTCACCCACTAAATAAACCCGCCGGGTGCCGTCTCTCCACCTTTATTGGCGGGCCACTCAAACTATGTTATATTGCTTCAGTGGTTTTATAGTAGGTACCTACAAGTTTATTTTCTTCGTGGTAGACAACATACCAGCCGCTATGTACAATAATACACACAAAAGCAATAAAGAGTTGAACATTTGTCATAAACCACAGCTCATTATCAAAGTACTCTCATTACCATAAAGTGAAACAGTGTCCCTTCACTTAATTGTGTTTACAAAGCAGAGACACGAATAAGCGTGACATTTACAATTCTTACATAAAACATACCGTAAAATTGTCATGTTACTGATGTTACATCTGTTAAGATTAGTTCCATTTTGGCACTATCTGAATTTTCCACGGGACATTGGCAAAGTTGTGTTTAACAACGCCATCAATCAAGAATAAAATTCAATTCATATTGGCTATCTATAAAATAAGTAAAATTGAAGCGTCTGTATGCAATGTCTAAATAACAGCTTTTTTCTAAATAAATAAGGAAGAAATGAATCGAAAGTATACACAATAGGTAAATAAAAAACCATTTTATTAAAGTTTTGTTTGTCTATCTGTTTAATCCGGTTAATCTCCGGAATTGATGAATCGATATTTATGGGACTTTCACTGGCAGGTAGCCGATGTTATAAAGAGTAACTTATATTTTAGAAAACGAATTAGGGCTTCGCGCAGAAAAATAATCACGTGGATGGAGTAGCAGTTAGTAGGGAGTTATTAATGGTAGTTTCTCTTATATTCCGTACAATAAAATATTAACTATTATTAAGTATCTATTATAGAGTATTAACAACATCCACTACGATCGCCAACCCGCCTGCCAAGCGTGGCGATTATGGCACTATCCCCCATATGAGCGAAACACATGTTGTGGCGTTCTCTTGGGGAGGCCTATGTCCAGCAGTGGACTTCGAAAGGCTGATGGATGGATGGATGAAGTATCTATTAATATAACAGTAATTAACATAGGTCTCAGCTAGATCTTAATATAATTGCTTAGGAAACACTAGATACTAAAAGAGATACGATCCTCTAAAAGACGGCAACAAATGCCTAAATGAATTATTCTGCAGGCAAGCACTATCCAGTAGTCAGTGAATCATGAAGAGAGAGACACTATATCAATGGTCACGTTGCCGATGGCTTCACATCAATCTACTCGGTACCTACTGCTTACGAGCTTTACCTAAATCATATATTTCATCTTACTCGATACCTATCACAGAATTAGTTCAAGACTATTTATACTGGAATAATGATTGAGTTTATACGACAAGAAATCTAACTAATCCCACCGTTTTTTTGTTAGGGGGGTAAAAATATACTTAACCGCACACCTCGTCGTTCGGGGCAACGAACAGGGTAGTGTGGAGCCCTCACCCACTAAATAAACCCACCATGTGCTGTCTCTCCGCCTGTATTGGCAGTCCACTGGAACTTTGTTACATTACTTCAGTGCTTAATATAATACCACCTGCCACAGTACAAGTGAAAGACATTATTAAATTATTAATAAAGCTTAGGGCACCATAGGTAGTTCACACAGTGTTCTGTAGTTTAATGTTTTGACTGTAAACATCGTAAATATATTAATAAATCGGTAATTGAATGTTAAAATTCCTTAGAGGTTTGGTTTATTTAATTTCACTTTGTGTTTAATAATTTCTACTCGTTGTGCAGCTTAGCTAAGGGCGACGGGTAAGATAAAGGCTATCGATGTAGACGGAGAATTAAATAACTCATAATATTTTGAATTTGAACAAAATCGTTATTTTGTGTTTTTTTTTTGGTTCCATTTTTGGGCATAATTGTTTTGTTAACTATGGGTAATTCTGAATCTATGTAATTGTACTGTAGAAACGTGAAGTCCTCCGCGATACATGGATTATTTTCTAATGGTGTTTAGCTTAAAAAAATATATATATATATATATATATATATACATATATCCAAAAATGGCAGACAATTTTGTTATCGATATTTTAGTACCCATTTATTATTTACGCCCAAAAATCGAAAACAACTCTAAATCGAGATCTCCAAACCACACAATTTGAGTTATTTAATTCTTCACCTACGCCGACGATGTCACCTCAGTTGTTCCATAAAATATTGATTAAGCAACTGAGTATTGACAAATGACGTGTACGTCTCACAATATACGGTAACGATGTCATATATATATTTTATATATATAGGATTTGTACCTGCATCTCCAGGAAAACCGTCCCAGATGCTTTGCCGATTTAGCCATTGTAACAATTGCTTGGGACTGCAAATTTCGTATTATAATTTTTATTCATTTATAAACAATAGAAAATGACACGCTGACAATGGTGCACACGCACCGTCAACAAATCCTCCAAACTTTCTGCGAATATCGTATCCCTCATGACATTAATGGAACCAACTTTTTAATAAACAAAACAACTACTTCCACTTTCTCTAGCTGAGCATGTCAAGTGCCAAATACAGATCAAAATAAACAAAACAATTTGAACGCAGAACAACTAACAATAAATTTAACAAGCTTGTAAGAGAATTTCTGATCTCGTGCCTGGTATTAATTAAATTAATTACTAATTAGAGCAAGATTTCCAACGCTCAGACTTCCCTCTAGTGCCGAGAAGTTACGATGAAATTTTAAGATCACGTGATGAGGGTCTTGGCAACGAACAACCCATCAGTATTCATTTGAGTTGCAAATACTAAGTGTTCGATAGAATGACGAGGGTACTTTAACAGTGTCATAGGTAGCAACAGGTAACAGTCTCATTTTTCAAACATCTCAAAGTTATTGTACCTGGGGAACTATTATCGGATAAAACGAGAGCAATATAAAAGGGGCATTTTTATTCAAATAAACGCATAAGTCTATTAAAATGGATGTACGTTACATGTATTTCTGATATTTTCTTTACATTTTTTTTTGTAGTAAAGTAATATTTTCATATTTTTATTGTTTACGATGGCAAACGAATTACTGTAAGTCAGTTCTTTTTTTATTTCTTTGATAGTAAGTAAATGCTATGGTAACCGACGCTCAAAGATTCAGCAACGCACATATTAGAGTATCATATCAGTACAGGTTTATTCCAATCTTTAAAATAAACGGCTAAACGTTCTTATCTTAGATTTAATTGTTTACTAGATCTGCCTACGACTGCACCCACGTGGACGACACATTAATTAACTCTATGTAAAATATCTACCCCACGGTAACCAGCTATTTTGCCGGGATGGAGAGTTTTTTTTTGCTTTTAGTGTCAGACGAGCCACGGTCCATCTTATGGTAAATGGTAACCGTCGCTCATAGACTTGACTATACCGAGAGTATTGTCAAGCCGCTGCTCACCATTTCATTTCACAGATATGAAATGAAAGAATAAACGGCTATCTCCTGCTTCAGCCAAAACGCAACATGTGCTTCATGACCGCACGTCACATGAGAGATGGCGGTACCAACCTCCCTCGGGCCTAATACCAAGTGAGTACTCCCACTTTATACCCAGCTCTACCATCAGTCATGCAATGGATGATAATTACTTACTTCCCTTAGTCGCCTCATACGACACCCGTGGGAAGTAATGGGGTGGTGACACTACTATTATTATCCGTATTCTTAGTCCGACACCACACGGACTAAAGTAGTCTATGTCCTTTTCTGGGCAGACTACACGTAGGTATGTAAAATTTCATGATGATTGATTCAGTAGGTAGTTACGGCGTGAAAGCGTAATAAACAAACAAACTCACTTTATTACGAGAATTAGTAAAGATGCAATAGCGTGCTATTTGAATGACATTGTGTGAAAGCTTTGAGTTGCCGCGCTAAATGTCGGTGACCAATATTTCATTTAAGTAAATGAGGTTGCATATTCGAAGTTACAAATAGTAAATTAGCCTTAATAACCGTTCTGACACCATTTTATTGTTTAAGAATATATTATAAACAACGGAAATAGTTACAAGATTCAGTCATAAATATTAAAAATGAATTAATTAAACAGAACACTAAGGGCGAAAATGTTAAACAGGAAAATATCTAGATATTTTTATATACTTTTTTTAGCATTTGACATGCTTGGCACACTTTGTGTTTAATTAAACAGGAAAATTAAGTTTTTCATTATAAATGAAGTTTCCCAAAACTCTATATAAATAAAATTTCAACTCTATGTAAAAGGAAAATACTTTGGAAAATCCAAAAGTGCACGCCTCATAATCTTCATTTTTCACAATAAAATTGATTATTTGATAAGTAACTAATAATGTATTGGTCTCAATATTGTGGCTCTATATATACAACAGCAACTGAATACAATGATATCAACGTCTAAAATTGCCACTAGCGACATCTAGGGCTGCATTTGTCAATATCTCATTTACTTTAAAACAGCGACATCTATCAATAGAAAATTGCAACTTAGGACAATATTTATACGACTTATTTAAAAATCAATGAGTACAACAAGAAATCTCTAAGTCATTTATCTTCCTAACTTGGTTGCCTTATAATTTTATACTTTGTTCTAAGTGAAAACCGTGACGCCAAGGCCACGCAAAAAAAAAAATTGTGGAATGTAAAATATGTTTTTTTCGTGTTTTATAACGTTGGTGTGGTATTATTTACGTGAGTTTAGTGTTTTTAATTATTACTATGGATAAAATAGTTATTACAATTGACAAATATAAGAAAAAAAAAGAAAAGGTAAGAACTTTCTTTTAACAAAAAACAATGTACCGGCGGACGGCGTTCAGTTGACGATTGTAAAACCACCAGTGGCTATGCGTACGTAAAAAGGTAGTTAGTTCTCATGAAAGGCGCTGGTTTTAGTGTCGCGTCGAGCGTAAATGCCGTTAATATTCAGTGTTTTTTGTGTATTTAATAACAATTAAGCCGCATCGAAACGTGAAAAGTATTAGGGCTCTATTGCTAGTCATAATAATTCGTAAACGAAAAAAAAAAAGACTCGATTAGTAAAGTATTTTGGTCGTTATCGTGTTAACATACATTACCTACAACTCACGGACGGCCAAGCCAGATTTTTTCAAATAGTTTTTTAACTAGTTTAAATAACAAAAATGGCATCAAAAACATCATGAGTGTTAAAAATAGTGTTTGTTCTTTATATGTGTATGTAGGTATTATTTTACAAATGCAATATTATGATAAATAGAGACATTTTAAATTTGAAAAATTCGTTGCGCCGTAAACCGGGAGTAGAACACACATCAACGCTTTGCTTATGAGGCGTGCAATAAACAAAATTGTATGGAATAGGTACGTGATTGATTCAATATTCGATGTCCCTGTGAAATTGTTCCAGTTCTAATTCCGAAAGTATCTATATTACAGATTAAGGTATTTATTTACTTCACACATCGCCTTCGACCATACGGTATTCCATTGTATCTTGAGGAATGTATTTTTGCCAACATTTTCGTGAAAAATTTGTATTGTGATCCCTGACCTTAATTTCAGAATTACAGTGGATTCCTGGCTAATGCTACCTAATTATAAAGACACACCACAAATCTCAACTAATTACCCTAAGTTCTACACAAATAGTTTATGGCACAGACTATAATTTTCCCTAGAGAATTTTTGAGTAGCGTAATAATTAAAGTAGAGCCTCTAATAGTGGCGCACGCATACATAATTTAGCTGGCAGTGATAATGGTTTTCAGTATTTTGTGTACTCAAAAGTACCTAAATATACATCATTAGTATACATTGTAAATGTACTATGTACTTATCTTTCACTAGCTTGTAATCAATGCTTTGTCTGCATTAGCTTCAAATATTTGGGTCCACAAAGAAATGATAAACGAGAAAATATATCTTACAAGAACTATTCATTATTTGGGTGATCATAGTCCGGAGCGTGCTCGTCGCGATCCCTGCCAGCCTGTAATACACAGGCTGTAATCCAGCTCGAATGAAAAAATGAAAAAAGATTTATTCATAAAAAATACAAAGAAACACAAAAAAAAATACTGCCGCCAAACTGCATTACAGTTTGTTGGCAGATGCAACTCCCTATTTTTCACATAAATGTCTCTTAATACATAGTTATATAGGGCTTATAGTAAACAAATAAACATTACAACTTAGAGGGCAAAATTAGAGTATGATCGTTATTGAACATTTTAAAGTTTTTTAAATTTGTTACATTTTATGGTATGGGTACTATAAATAAATCCGAGGTTTCTGCACTCCTATATGATTATACCAATATTTTCAAGCAGAAAATTATTTATTTTATTTTTAAATACTTTTATAGTTACGTAATTATTATATATTGAAGCTAACGATAATTTATTGTATATTTTATATGCGTACTGCAGTGCGGGTTAGGGCGTGCCCCAGAGGCGACGAGTACCGACCCGCCCCCGTCGGTACGTACAACGACAGATGCGGCGATGGGGGCCGCCACCCATCACGCCTTGCCCAGTTTGGCGAGTCGAGGGGAGCAGAGTGTCGAGTAGGCACGTGTAATGTAAAAGGTGGTGTGGAAGGTAAGTTACACGACGTGATAACCGTCATGTCGGACAGACAGCTTGATGTGCTCTGTGTAACAGAGACCAAGCGAAAGGGTAGCGACGCCTGTGATCTTCCTGGTGGCAGGTTAGCTCTGTGGTCTGGTGTACCGCAGAGCGATCGGGCCAGCATGGGAGTGGGGGTGTTGCTGTCCGCTCGCTTGGCCCCAGGTGTGAAAGACTACGGAATGTTCGATCCCAGACTTCTATGGGTCCGAATAAAACTAGGTGTCAACAGGGTTTTCATGGTCACAGCTTATACTCCCGTAGGCTCTTCGGTGGCATCGGATCTAGAGAAGTTCTGGGATAATGTTAGGGAGGTTCTGGATTTGGTAGAAGCTAGTGAACGCGTGATCGTATGCGGAGACTTGAATGGATGGGTTGGGACCAAGCGTCTAAATGATGCAGGTAGGCTCATTGCGGATGTATGTATGGAGAGAAACCTTATTGTGTCAAACACATTTTTTCAACATAAGGACATCCATATGTATACATGGAGAAGGAATGAACAGAGAAGTATGATAGATTTAATTCCGGTAGACAGTCGCCTCTGAAGTAAAATTTTGGATACAAGAGCCTACAGGGGTCCAAATGTTGACACGGACCACTATCTCGTTATTGCGAGATTTAGTTGTCTGTGAAATTGGAGACACTGGCGAGAGCGTGTCCACTTCGGAGGGCTTGAAAGAATAAAGATTGAAAAGTTGCAAGAAGAGAGTGTAAGAGCAAAGTATGCAGAGGGTGTCCGTGAACGGCTGACAATGGCAAGTCAGCCAGGATCTGACATAGAAGAATGCTGGAGAGTATTGAAAGATAGTATGGTAGATACAGCGAAAGAAGTATGTGGATGCTCAAAGAAGCATAGGAAAGTGAAAGGTGATGCATAGTGGGATACGGAAGTAGCAGCTTCCGTAGACCAAAAGAAGAAAGCGTGGCTGGACTATGTATCTTCTTTGAACCTAAGTGCAAGTATCAAAGAACGGAAGAAAGAAATATACCGGCAACGTAAGAATGACACCAAAGCCTTAGTGAAAGAGAAGCGTGATAGAGCAAACATGATTGCAGAAGAAAGGCTGACCAAATACTTCGAGAGCAACACCAAACTTTTCTGGAGGGAGGTGAAGAAATCTCGGAGTGGTTGGTCATCTTTCAGAATGAATAAAATAAGGTCTAAAGTGAGACATTCTTACGCAAACACAAGATGTGTTCAGCCGATGGAGTGAATATTTTGGAGATATGTATGCGGATGTTCAGGGTGATGCTGGTGCCATATGTGATCTAACAGATCAGCATTCGGTACCGGCATCCTCTAATGACATTAGTATGGATGAAGTTGAATGGGCGATTAGAAGTTTGAAACATGGTAAGGCAGCGGGTATTGATATGGTATCTGCTGAGATGATCAAGCTTGGAGGCTCATGTGTCTGGGAATCCTTCCAGATGCTTCTCAATTTATGTTGGAGCTCAGGAATGGTTTTCAAGGACTGGAGAAGCGCAGTCATCGTGCCCTTGTTTAAAAACAATGGTTCACGTTATGACTGTGCAAACTACAGAGCCATAAGCTTGACCAGTTTGGCAGCCAAAGTGTATGGTAAGATTATTGAAAGGCGAATGAGGATGGTGTCTGATGAATTTTTTTGTGAGGCACAAGGAGGTTTCAGGTGTGGAAGGGGATGCATGGATCAAGAGTTTTCTCTGCGTAACATTGTGGAGAAGCATCTGGCTGTCGGCCAGAGGGTTTTCTGCAGTTTTGTGGATTTGGAGAAAGCATTTGACATGGTTGTGCGAAAGGAACTTTGGGATATTTTGCCGGAGTATGGTATTAACGGTAGACTGCTACAAGCAGTGCAGTCCAACTACATGGACTGTGGAGCTTATTTGCGGCTGGATAATGGAATGTCACTCTGGTTTGATGTCAATATCGGCGTTAAACAGGGCTGCGTTCTATCAGCCAGACTGTTTACCATATATCTGCATAAATGTCTACAAAGGTTGAATGAAATGAATCTGGGAGTTCAGATGGGCGACTCAGTGGTTAACTCTCTATTATATGCAGATGATGCGGTCCTATTAGCGCAGTCTGCGACTGATCTGCAAACCCTAGTCAACGTAATGGCAGAAGATTGTAAGAAAAGGGGCCTACGTTTGAATGTGAGCAAAACCAAAGTAATGGTTTTTGAAAGAGAAGAAGCCAGAACATATGTTAGAGTAGCAATAGGAAATAGTGTGCTAGAACAAGTGGATGAATTTGTATATCTTGGATGTGGATTCAGTCGGGATGAAAGGTACACCACTGATGTAAAGAGAAGAGTGAACTTTTTTTTTTATTGCATTTAGTGGCAGACGAGCCTCGGTCCATCTGATGGTAAATGGTAACCGTAGCCCATGGACTCGACTATACCAAGAGTATTGTCAGCCGCTGCTCACCAATTCATTTCACAGATATGAAATGAAATATAAACGGCTATCTCCTGCTACAGCCAAAACGCAACGATGTGCTTCATGGCCGGTCACACGGGGGATGGTGGTACCAACCCGCTCGGGCCCGATACCAAATGAGTACTCCCACTTGGTACCCAGCCCTACCACCAGTTATGCAATGGATGTTAATTGCTTACTTCCCTTACGCCTCATACGACACCCGTGGGAAAGAATGGGGTGGTGACACTTGTATTCTTAGTCCGTCACCACACGGACAAAATGTATACTGTAAATCTTGCAAGTTAAATTAGACACACTTTCTAATTTCCTATTGGGCTGAAATTTTACAAGCATATGTATATTGCGTAATAATGCAATATTATGATGACATGGAGCTGATCTGATGATGGAGCTAGAAGGCGGATATAGGAACTTCATAATGAAACGGCGCAATACTATCGAGTTTGGACTCGTTTGATTCGTCTTGAATGAATAATTTGTCTTTAGATAGTATCCAGGATCTGATGATGGAGCTAGAAGGTGGCCATAGGAACTCCAATATAAAACGACATAACCCCATAGAGTTTGGGCTGGTATGATTCGTCTTGACGAGTACTTTGTCTTTAGATCATATCCAGGGTATGATGATGAAGCTGGAGGGTGGCCACAGTAACTCCATAATGAAACGACGCAACCCCATTAAGTTTGGACTCGTTTGATTCGTCTTGATGAGTACTTTGCCTTTGGATGGTATCCAGGATCTGATGATAGAGCTAGAAAGTGGCCGTAGGAACTCCGTCATAAAATGACATAACTCCGTCTTGTTTGGGCTCGTATAATACGTCTCGACAAGTACTTTATCTCTAGATAGTACTAGATACTATCTAGAGACAAAGTACGTAGTAGGTCTGACGATGAAGCTAGAAGATAGCCACAGTAACTCTGTAATGAAACGACGCAACCCCATCGTTTTTATACTCGTTTGATTAGTCTTGACGAGTACTTTGTCTTTAGATAGTATCCAGGGTCTGATGATGGAGCTGGAAGGTTGCCATAGTAACTCTGTAATAAAACGACTCAACCTTATCGCATTTGGAATTGTTTGTTTCGTCTTGACGAGTAGGTACTTTGGTCCTAGATGATTTCCAGGGCTTGATGATGATGATTTATGTCCATTTCCGCTATGTTACACATGTCATAATTTTATGCAAGGAAACATTGAAAAAGTTAAGATCATTTTATTTCTACTCATTATTCCTACAAAATAATTTCGATGTTTCACATCTGGTAGACGTCCCGCGACGTCTATTATTTTTTTTATTTTAGGGTTGGCAACGGTATGAAAATGATAAACATATTTGTATTTTTTTTACTTCTTTGCTCATTCATTTGGTCACCATTTCAACAAAGTAACTTTTTTTATGTACTATTTTATCTGCCTCCTTGATACTTGTATTATTTTATTAGACTACTTAATTGACATAACACAAACTAGCTTTTGTCTGTGACTAAGCCACGGGCAAAGGCATTAGTAGGATTCTCTTACTTTTCCACTTTTAGCATTTTAGGTTAAGGTCAAAACGTGATATAACTTATTTGAAAATCTTGAAATGATGCTCTTAGTCAGATATTGTTTTACTCATTTGATCATATCACAAATAACGTAAACAATAACTAAATTGCAAATTGTATTGATTAAAGAAATACAAGTAACAGACTTTAACATATCAGTGCCAAAATCAATATGGAAACCCAAATATCAATTTACCACGGAATTAATTAAATAAAATGAACATTGCAGACAAAGAATCCATATTACTCAATTTCGCACACAACAATTCACTTGTCAATCTTTAAACACAAAGGTGGACAAAAAGCGAACAGAACCATTGCAGTTTTATGCACCAATTAAGTTCGTTGGAATGGAGTATAAAAAGGCTGGCTAAGTGAATGCACGATGCAAAAGCTTGTACAATTCCACTTGACGTTGCAACGAGCTGTCGAGGTACTTCCATTATTACTGAAGTAGACTATTGTGCTAGGAAACTTCAATTTTGATTTGAGTTTGTACTGTATAAGTTTCAAGTAACGAGATCGCTTTATTTTAATATTAACATTTTCATTCGCGTTGCGATAAAGTGATATTATACCACACGAATGTTTATTTATTCACGTAGATGAATATTTTACAAAATCGAGCCAACAGTTATGAACTATTTGCATTTTTATGGTTCATTTTTATTATCTTCGCAAACATTTAGAGAGTTGTATAGATCTGTAAAAATTTAGTAAATGAGGTTAGAATATACTAAAAAGCGTAAAAAATTTAATGCAGGTGCAAGGTAAATAATAAGGGAAGGGGGAGACTTTTCCTTACTACATAGTCGGCAACTATAAGGTAAAATTGGTGATTTAAATATCACGTAATCACTATATTCACATAAGTTGCATTAACCTTAAAACCTGAGAGTATTATGTGTATATACCTAAATATACCTACACAAAAAGTAGGCATCCATTCATCCATCCATCAGCCTTTCGACGTCCACTGCTTGACATAGGCCTCCCCAAGAATGGAGGATAGTGCCGTAATCGCCACGCTTGGCAGGCGGGTTGGCGATCGCAGTGGATGTTGTTAATACTCAAGGGAGTGCTACTGGCCACTCCCTCGGTATTCCCTCAGTCGGTTCTTACGACTCCCATGGGTGGAGAGGGCTAGGACAATTCTACTCCCACAAGAATCAAGAAGTCATACCAAGAAGAAGAAGTCACTACCTTGAGTAATAATAACATCCAATGCGATCGCCAACCCGTCTGCCAAGCGTGGCGATTACGGCACTATCCCGCAAAGATTAGCACAGAACAAAAAATGGCCCCCAGTCACGGCAGCTCCGCTATTCCGTGGCCTAACGGATCTGATCAAAACCGCGGGGAGCCGTTGGATGTGGTCGGCACAGGACCGCTCAATGTGGCGTTCTCTTGGGGAGGCCTATGTCCAGCAGTGGACGTTGAAAGGCTGATGGATGGATGATTAGACCACTCACCACCTACCTTTTTTTTTGTTAAGGCGGGAAAAAATGTTCCTGACCGCACACCCCGTCGTGCGGGACAACGAACAGGCTAGTGTGAGGCCCTCACCCACTAAAGAAACCCCCCGTGTGCCGTCTCTCCGCCTTTATTGGCGGGCCACCGGAACTATATTACATTCCTTCAGTGGTAACAGTATGATTACGGACTGTTATTTCACGCTGATCATCTGTGAGATGGCAGTACTTCCCTGGTCGAGCCAGCCCATTCATACTGGGTAAGTATTAACAATCTACAAAGTTTTTTTTTTATTGCTTATGGTGGCAGCCTAGCCACGGCCCACCTGATGGTAAATGGTAACCGTCGCTCATGGACTCAACTATATCCGGAGTATTGTCAAGCCACTGCTCACCATTTCATTTTACATACAAGAAATGAAAGAATTAACGCCTATCTCCTACTACATCCAAAACACACCAATGTGCTTCATGGCCGGTCACACAGGAGATGGTGGTTCCAACCCGCTCGGGTCCGTTAGCAAATGACTTCTCCCACTTCCTACCCAGCCCAACCACTAGTAATGCAATGGGTGATAATTACACCAATTTACTTTCCCTAATCGCATCATACGACACCCATGGGAAATAATGGGGTGGTGATAATTGTATTCTTGGTCCATCACCACAACACAAAATAAAGATATTCTAAGTTCGTACCATATAATATTTAAAGTAATCGAACGAGATAAAAAATAGTTCAGGTCATATACAATAGGCTTTTATTAGAGTGTAATCTTGCGTAACGAGGGTAAAGGTAAAATCTTATATTATCGACCCTTCACAATTCGATGACGCTATTCAATGTTATTGCTAAGGGTAAAACGGCCAGTACTAGGAGCTTCCAATATCGAATAACATTGAAACTTTATTACCATTTTACTTAATAGGCTATAAGGCAATATCTGGAAAATTTATTGCCTTATCCAGCACAGCAGAAGCCTCTTCCACTAATACTATAAATAAAAATCTTGCAAGTTTGATACCAAATTAAACCAAAGCATTATTTGGCAATAGCCTTAAATGTATATAAAAATATTAAAGATACATTTGTTGTTCTATAGAGCTCACATATGCTTTAGGAGCAAATATGTTTACAGTTCAGTCAGGCTCCTTTACCTACCAATACCCAATCTCTCGATATTTTTAGAGCGCAAAAATCAGGATTTTGTCTTTTTACACTCGCATCAAATCACAATCAGTAATTATACTGTAGGTACAAGTAGACCCGGCCAAGCGTAGATTTGGCACATAGTTCGTTAATTTTGCAATAAAAAAGATAATAGTCAGGATCATTAAAATTGGTTCATTGATTTAGAACTTCATCATTAATCTTCCCCTAATTTCCCCGTATTACGTATAATCAAGATAAATACAAAAATATCCTAGTATTGATTTTAGATTATATAAATCTTACCTATTTCCTTCGAATATCCGTGATTCGTAGGCAAAGGTTTATTGTGATTTACGAGTTAAAGAGGATTTGACACAATGAACATAGAAAACTTGTTACGGGAACGAGCTTTTCGCAAATATCTCGCTGTAGTGACGACTTAGAACACGTGGGTATTATGTTACATCATGTTATTAGTTCGTTCATGCTCGCGGGTATCAATCGAGATGTTATGGGAAATAAGTACATATTATCGCTGTAAGACAAGGTAAGTTCGAAGTAAAACATACTGGTAATACGTTTGGTACATAGTGAGATAGTTATTACTAAAATGTGTTTTTCTTTGTTTAGAACAGACGTCACATCAATACTATTATAAAACTGTAACAGAACTATATCTATTTAGATATTTTTATATATATTTTTAACATTTGACATGCTTAGCACTATACATTAAACACAAAGTGAAAAATGTGAAATCGAAAATAACAGTCACGAGCAGGATCCTGCTAAAAATATATATAAAAATATCTAAATAATTATAGGGTTTGCGTCATTATTAGGTCAAAATCTTAATTGCAAAATTAAGTTTACCTGGTCGGTATTTATTAAGTGTACCTGGTTCATACATTAGTATGAAAATACTGCCGACAGATGGCTCAGGCGTCACCCAAAGACGTTAAGTATGAATGTGTTATCGAAATTAGCAGTCAGGAGCAATTGTCACGATGGCTGAATTGGCAAAGCATCTGGACGGTATCCAGGAGATGCATAATAATATCCTGCTCGTGACTGCTATTTTCGATTTCACATTTTTCACTTTGTATTTAACTTTGTGTGTGGTTTCACATTTTTCACTTTGTGTGTAAACTATATCTGTACATTTAAGATATTTGAGAAAAAATTACGGATTTAGGCTATATAGGCGTGTCTGAACACCAAACGATTTTGTTTAGATTTTTTGTCTTTTTGTCTGTTTGTTTGTTCGCGCATCACGCAAAAACTACTGAACGGATTTTGATGCAACTTTTTTTTATAGCTCTTGATTAGACTTAACAACTGGTATATATTTTATCCCGCTACTATATCGGGAACCTGAGACATAACTAGCTTTTGGCTGCGGCTGAACCGCAGTCAAAGGCTAGTTATGTTTTATTTGTAGAGGGAAGTAGGTTAAAAGAATTCTCTTTTTACTTAAATATTTTAACAACAAAATACTTTATTTTTATTTAGCTAATAACATTTGGGTCCTGTTTTTTAAGTCCCATTACAATTTACTACGGTTAGAATGTAACTATAATTTATATTGAGTAGCACAGCATAATACCTTCCATCTAGAATGCATTTGAAGTTGATATATCTAATATTATCTAATCATTACGAAATCAGAAATTTTCTTTGTGAGAAAAAGGTGTGGGATCCTTTGATGCAAATAACATCTGAATAGATTATAACCACAATACAATTGGCTTGTACTCAAATTCATAGTAGTAAAACTAGCAGGGATCATTAACCGTAGGATGAAGACTGAAGTATTAAATTTTGCCGCTCCAGGGAATCCTTCTAATGTAGTAAATTATTTGTAAAAGTGGAAAAAGGGAACTTTACTGCAAGCAGGATTCGAACCTGAATCCCTATCACATTTTGCTATTGCAGTCTATGTAGACTGCCATAGCTTAGCGGTCTAGAGCACATCCCCGGATTGGATGGGACGCAGGTTCGAATCCTGCTTACAATAAAGTTCCCTTTCTCCACTTTCACAAATATTTTTATAAAGTATAGTTATCTAAAGTAGCCGATCATGTCAGTGCTAAAAATACCCATCAAAATATCCTTCTAATGTCATATAATGCATGTAACAATATTTACACTGCCTTGACGCATTAAAATCCCACATCGTAACAATTTGAGTTTTTACGTGATCCAAAAATGGCCTGTGTCCGTCAATTAGACGTTTCAACCATCCGTCATTTATTATTTAGCTTTTATGTACTTATACCTTTTATTTCCATGAGAGTACAATACCCCAGTTAGGTTGAACCGACACAAAACAGTTTCTAAATACGTTTCATATTTAGCATACGCCAGCTCCTGCCGGGGCATCATCTGCCTGTAATTACGTGTGAGTAATAGAGATAATAGGATAAACAAAATCCCCTGTTATATTTGCTAGCTCTAGGGAGATACTGAATCGATAATCCTTACTAATATTATAAATTTGGTACTGCGTTTGTTTGTTTTTCTTTCACTTTTACACTAAACGCTTCATCACGAAATTTGCACGTAATACATAATCAAGACAAGAGTATAGCTTACCTTTTATAATTTTTTTGTTAAGGCGGGAAAATATGTTCTTAACCGCACACCCCGTCGTTCGGGGAAACGAGCAGGATAGTGTGGGGCCCTCACCCACTAAAGAAACCCGTCGTGTGCCGTCTCTCCACCTTTATTGGCGGGCCACTCAAACTATGTTACATTGCTTCAGTGGTCAGCTTACTTTTATCCTGGGGAAATTGATGTTTCCTGAGGATAGCGTGTCTTGTTAGATGTCATTAGTGTGCCGTAAAGTGACATATTTATATTCTTAATGCCACGCGGACGAAGTCACGTACACAAAATTACAAACAGCCAGTAAGTCTATAATAATATCTCGGAAGAAAAAGTATTCTATGTATTTATCTATAAGCTTACCTACATCTGTAACGTATGTCCACCCAAACCCGTTTTTACTTAATTAAGTAACAAACTTCCTGTTCCAAAATATACTAACTAGCTTTTACTTTTATAAAATTAGTAGGATAGAATTGTTTCCTACATAAAATTGAAGTCTGTATTTTGAAGACAGATTTTACTGTAAGTATATTATAAATCTGTCATTGTACAATTTAAAGTTATTTAAGAAAATAATATCTATTGTTTTAGGCTATGTATGTTTCGGAACCAACAACTTTTTATATAATTTTTGTCTTTTGTTCGCACATCATGCAAAAACTACAAAACCGATTTTAATGAAACTTTTTGTTTGGTTGATTAGACTTCTAAACTGGTATACGTTTTATCCCGCTACTAAATTGGTACTGAAATATAACTTAAAACCTAGCTTATGTTCTTAAATACTAGTTGTAATAAAAGCAGTAATTTAAACAAACAAAGGAAAACTCATGTTTCCATATTAAAACACCAAAACAATAATAGGGAATCTACATAGTAGACCCATGAGCGTGACACTTAACGAGGTCCTTAATAAAAAAATATGTAGGTATATCAACGAGTACCGGTGCCGCATCCCAATTTGCCTTAATGTGAGTGCCGTTGAATATTCATCATTATTATTTTCAAAATTATCTCGCATTATCTCTCCGCACACAAATTTTCATTTTATGAATCGAGGCGGTTTGTTGGACAGCTGTACAAAATTTCGGAGTTGATATTTATTCGTTCACATACAATTATTCCTTTTTTATGTAAACTACCTGACGCCCGGTGCGCTTCGCTTCACCTACAAAAATCTACCATTTTTAATACGTAGAAATTTTCTTATATTTCAAAGGATAAAAATCATTGTCACCAGCGCCACCTATCCGGCACTAACATAACTATGTTCGTCGGAGTGGTCATATAGCCCTTTATATGTGAGCAAAATTTCATATCAATTGGGCTAACGGTTCTCGAGTTTTAGGTGAACAAACATACACAGATACATTCTCTTTTATATGTAGGTATAGATTATTTGGGAGATCATAACTTAAATGTGCACTTGCTACAAAATGCTAAATATTTAAGCAACTTTCGCTCGGCCAGCATCAAATGTATGGCCAAAAACTGACCATCTGTTTGTAGACACTCAATCTCCTCTGTGCTACGGAAGATACGTTAAGCAACGTGTCTTGACTGTGGCACTTGTTACACGTGTCATAATTTCCTAAATAAAAATCTAACTCCAGTCTTGTATTGAGCTCACCAGTTATCTCTCCTAGTCGAGTCATAGAGGTCAGCTAGGCAATCACTAATCAACTTAAAGCGAAATGATCAGAACCCGACCCCAACAAAGTTTACGAAAAGGATAGAATAATTATGAATTTCTTAATATTGATCATATTTCTACTAAAGCCTACTAAATTGATGAGTAAGTTGCTTTATGAAAATCTTCCTTTTCAAACAGTAATGAGAGACTTACCTGTTATATCTTCGGTGTAATGCCTTCTCGCCTCACTTATCTCGTCTCCTGTAAAAAATAATCCAGTTAAGATTTTCTTCGTCTATTTTCTTTTTGAATATTTTTTCTTGTCTTTATTTTGTATGTATATAATAGCTCTCCCCACTTCAATGAGCTAGCTTGATTTATACATATACATAAAGATAGGGTATACGTAAAGCCAAAGGAATTCCTTTTTTAAATACGCAATTCAGGGATTACATGTTCGATAATGTTAACGTAGCTGTTTTGAAGCCCCAAATTATGTTTTTGAAAATAGAATAACCCCCAAAGTAATTTTGTAGAGAAGGGCTTAGGGCTTTGATAATAATAATTTTGATTCGCCATATTGTTATGTGACATTTTATAAATGTTTCAAATAAATTATGATTTGTTACAAATGTAACTGTCTGCGGACATCATAAAATATAGAGGATCAACATAATAATATTATCTATTATCTATCTAGTGTGAAAACTGTAGCTATTCTTGGAATAGTAGTTTCTCGGTAAATTTATCTAGGATAACAACGTATTTCAAAATTGTTATATATTTGTTCTTTTCATCGCTTTTAATTTTAAACACTTATTTAAAAGTTAAATCTATATTCAATTAATAACAAAGAATCAATTGAGAGTAAAAACAAACTAATAAACTCAGTTTCGCATTATAATATTAGATTCGCATTTATAAGACGAATGAATTATGAAAATCTTCTTCCACAAAAAATACGTTCTGGTTAGTAAATAGTTAAATAATATATTTTATACAAATTGATACTATACAAATCACTCGTTTGTGCTACGTTAGGTACACTAACTACTATTTTAGATTACAGTGAACTCTTAACAAAGCTAAGTTTAAATGTTTATCACATTTAAGTGTCTAAGTAGTTATAGCAAAACATTTCATCTAGCCTCCATGAAACACAGACAATAATATAATCGTAACTATTGCGGTCCTTTGTTTGTTAAATATAAAGGAACCTGAGTCAGTAACAATCTTTGTGATGAGATTAAATCTAAGTGAACTGGAGCGTGGTGGATTAGAGAAGAAAATCTAAATTGAAGCTTACGTTGAGAAAATATTGCTGTCTAGAAAGGAATAATTTCAACAGCCGTATTGAGAAGTCAAGTCAGTGCCGTGTGGGGCCGGCTTTAGAATTGTCCCACCCCTCTCCAGCCATGGGAGTCGTAAGAGTCGACTGAGGGAATACCGTAGTGGGCAGCAGCACTCCCTCGAGTATTAACAACATCCACTGCGAAAGCCAACCCGCCTGCCAAGCGTGGCGATTATGGCATTATCCCCATATGAGCGAAACACATGTTGTGGCGTCCTCTTGGGGAGGCCTATGTCCAGCAGTGGACTTCGAAAGGCTGATGGATGGATGGATTGAGAAGTCAAGTAATTGACATTGACTACACAGTTATCTGTATATATCATGAAATTAACATGTATATATATATGTATATACATATTACTTCCATGGTATATATATATATATATATATATATATATATATATATATATATATATATATATATATATGTATTACTTTTATTATTTCTACAGAGCCAAACCAAAAATCGGAAAATAAACTTCTATCAGTATCAAATTGACTTTTATATAACTTCAATATCTTTCTTTACAGGATTTTGTTCAATATTCCGGTCTAGTGTAGGTATGGATTATGTAAATAGAGTTATATTTACACAAACACCCAAATAAAATTGCCTGAATATTGGAAAAGAAACGGAAACCTGAAAATCTTGGTTGCAAATGTTACGTAATTGTAGAGTAAAAGTAATAGTGATTTGTGTTAGCGGGGTATAATACAATTAGCTACTGACACCTATTATAAACTTTTCGTCTAATAATTGTCTTTCGAAATTTAAAACAAGCACAGCACTTAATGATTTTTCAACCAGTGATGTAAACTGAGAGGTGTTATACGTTTAACGTTTTTATATCTGTGTGTTATTGATTGAGTATCTTTTTTTATTCTAAGGTAACTAAATCAAGAGTCTTCTTAGATATAATACAAAAAGATCTATTCAATAAACACAAAGTGAAAAATGTGAAATCGAAAATAACAGTCACGAGCAGGATTTGAACCTGTATCTCCTGGATACCGTCCAGATGCTTTGCCAATTCAGCCATCGTGACAATTGCTCCTGACTGCTAATTTCGATATCACATTCATGCTTAACGTCTTTGGTTGACTTTCACTTTGTGTTTATTGTATAGTGCTAAGCATCTCAAATGATAAAATATATATAAAAATATCTAAATAATTATAGGGTTTGCGTCAATCCTGCTCGTGACTGTTATTTTAGATTTCACATTTTTCACTTTGTGTTTATTGTATAGTGCTAAGCATGTCAAATGCTAAAATATTTATAAAAATATCTAAATAAGACCTATTCAGTCATTGGAAGACTATCAGCTTTTTATATTAAGTTACAGTAGTGGTAGTATGTTTGGACTCATGATAACAGTCTCAATAAATCTATATTAATAAAAATGAATCGGTGAAATGTATGTACGCGCATAACTTCCAAACGACTGCACCAAATTGGATATTTATTTTTTTGTGTTCCTTATTGTCAGTATAAGGTTTTGGTAAAAGAAAATAAAAAAAAATAACGGAAATTTCTTAATATGAAAAGTGAGTGAGTGAATAACATAGAAGACTAGTGGAGGTCTTCAATATATTGACAAAACATTGACATATTGACGTTCAGTTGTTGAGCCAGCCAAAGCCAACCCACTTCTTTCAGGATTTTAAAAGATAAGTATTCATGAAAAAAAAAAATGGCAGTACAAAGTTGACCGGGTCAGCTAGTATGTTATAAATAGATGGTAAGCAGGATCTAATGGTGGAGTAAAGAGGGGAGTGAGAAGATTGGATGTATTTTTATATTTGTGATGTATAGTGGTATGTTGATAGAGCTACGCAGCCTTCTTCTATTACTATTCAAGGAATAGTTCTCACTCACGTTTACATAATACAATGGAAACATCAGTCAATTTCAGTAACTAGAATTATCACCCCCTTAGAAAAGCTGTGCCGTGTGTAGGCCGTGTGGGAACGGCTTTAGAATTGTCCAACCCCTCTCTACCCACGGGAGTCGTAAGAGCCGACTGAGGGAATACCGGGGGAGTGGGCAGCAGCACTCCCTCGAGAATTAACAACATCCACTGCGATCGCCAACCCGCCTGCCAAGCGTGCCGATTACGGCATTATCCCCCATGATGGGACCGCTCGTTGTGGAGTTCTCTTGGGGAGGCCTATGTCCAGCAGTACGTTGAAAGGCTGATGGATAGAAAAGCTATGCCGCGAATTGATAAGAACCGTATATTAAAATAAGATTGGATGAAACCCTAACATATTATGTGGTTTGCCACATATGACTTGCTGTCAGGTGAAATGAAATCAAGTAGGAAAAATAAACTATCACTTTAAGGAAAACAATTACTAACGTAACCTCTATGGACATGTCAGATTTATCATACCATCGGATTCTCAGAGAAAGGGTAGTTAGTTTCATGTTTAAGTACAAACGGGTACACTTATGCATTATAATATTAAGTAGCGCGGCTGAAAACTAAATTAACGAGGTTATTAATATACTCGGTGGTGCAGCGGTAGTGTGAGCTACTGCTGATCATGAGGTCTCGGGTTCAATCCCTGGGTCGGGCAATACTCTTGAGCTTTTTCGTAAAAAGAAAAATTCTCAGTAGCAGTGGAAATGTTCCCGGTAGACGGCAATAGGCTCACCCCCTATTACGTGGGACATAAAACATAGTTGGCGAACCTGCCTACCCCTTCGGGGATACAGGCGGTGATGCTATGATGCTATTAATATCCTGTGGGTCTAGCTTAACGTTAAATCACGTGACTTAGCGTCATAGATATTGTTAAAGGCTTAGATAAATATAGGTTCTTTATCTATATTAAAGATGTCAAATTCTCATACATTTAAATAGTTTTCTATTAGCGTTAGCGATCATAGAATGCAACTTGGCTAGCCCCCCTGGATTGGAGAGAGACTAGAATGGATGCTATGTAGCTCATTCCTTCCATCGTTAATTCAAACAAAATAAATAAATAACTTCGTAGCAAAATATATTAATAGCCAAACAAAACTCCTTTAATAAACCAATTAGAATTTTCATGAGATTGCAATCGACTTAGAAAATTCTATCATCACGATTATATAAAAGAAATTAATTCACGGCAAATTTATTCTGGTCATAGATCAAACATAACTGTTATTATAAGTATATTTTTAATTGAGTACTTTCTTTATTTAAAAATATAGTAGTAATGTCGTGACTATGAAACATAAAGATTGTATATAAAATACAAGTATAAGTCTATTGGTATTGACACAAGCAGGGCCATGGGGGCTTTTAATCGCGAGTGTTTACACGAAGTGTATTTATTGTACGCCCATTCATTTGTTTTACAGCCCATTTGTGTCCAGATAATTGTGATTCTGGGAGAAATAAATATGAAAAGGCCTACTCTACGTACCTATAAAGCATATTTATATAGCAGTACCGTTAAATTTTCGCTAATTAAATTCCTGGCGAGAAATATAATGAGTAATTTTATATGTTCCGGCATTGTGTATTACAAGACTTAATTATTTGGCCTATATTTTATATCTACATTTCCTTATTGAAAGAGCTCTTGAATAATATTCATTACCATTCCGCTTGGTATATAAGTATTGTTTTGTGGCAGACGAGTCACAACCCTCCTGGTGGTAAGTAGTAATCAACGCTCATGGGCTCGACAATATTAAAAGTACTGTGAAGCCACTACTCACCATTTCATGCTGATGCGGAAGGAAAATAAACAAAAATAACTACGGATATCTACGGCTACGACTAAAACACACCGAGATGCCAGATAGATCAGTGTCTAACAACACTAGTTAATCATACCGTTGTGTTTCGTATGGTGAGTGAGAGCGCTGGAGGCCCAAATATAGTATTTTTTGGGCCAAAGCCGTTGGATGCAGTCAGCACTAGCTGTTCCTTGTAGCACTTCCTTGGGACGGCCAATGTCTAGTACTAAACGAGAAACGACGACTACTGAAGTATGAACGATATTTTATTTTAGCTTGATTTATGTATGCATTTTTATATAATGTATTCTTTTTCAACCCTTTTTCTGTCCCACTCTTTCATTAGGCACGGGTCTCCTCTCATGGTGAGAAGGATTAGGTCATTGCCCATCACACTGGCCCAGTACCTACGGGTTGGCCATCTTCATAAACGGTTGAGAAAATCTCTCAGGCATGCTGGTTTGCTCACGATGTTTTCCTTCATGGAGCAATGATAAATTGTAAACTAATAATTTCGAAAAATCTATAACAGTTAATGGTGTGTGTCGTACGAGGTCTGGACCTTGGACTAGGGATCAAACTAGATATCGATCGATCTTTGCAGTCCTTGGTTTCACCACTAGGCTATCATTGTATATATAATGAACTAGCCTCCTACTAGGCTTTGCCGCAGCCAAAAGCTAGTTTTTCGGTTATATCTCAGGTTCCTGATAGAGTAGCGGCACAGAATAGATACTAGTTTGCGGGATAAAATGTATACCATCTTTTAAGACTAATCAAGGCCAATCAAATAAAAAAAGTTGCATCAAAAACCGTTCAGTAGTTTTTACGCGATTCGCGAACAAACAAACAGACAAACAGATAAACAGACAGACAAAATTCTAAAAAAAGTTTTGTGTTTAGACTCGCCTATATAACCTATTACAGTAATTTTTTCTTTAAATATCTTGAATGTACAGACACAGCTAAATTACAGCTTTATAATAGTACAGATAAACATACTGTACCTGCTATTATGCATGCAAATCACCAAAACAAATACCATTTCCCTCTACAATCGAATGCATTGAAGAAAATTTGTCCTTATACCATAAAAATATTTTAAACCACCTTTCCCGCTTAATTAACGAATGTAGCCTCGAAATGACACTTATTAGTGTGATCAAAACATTGCAATCAACAGTTTACATTAATTAATGTGAAATGCCGGCATCTAGTAACTAGATACTAATTAGGTACATTTGTTGGCAATCGGTGTGGAAGTTTGTGGAGCAATATTAAACATTAATGAACACAATAATTTTATAATATCCGAAGTGATAGAGAATATAGAACGTGTTTGTTCTGGGGATTCTAATTTACTATTAAATTATTAAATACAATGTTATTTTAAGGAAATACAGTCATCATAGAGGTAACACTTTAGTTTCTGTGATTTTTGAGTTCGTTTGGAACACAAATATTAGTTTAAATTCTGTATCCTCGGATCTACTGAACCAGTAACAAACCCTATAAGGCTCATTTCCGTTATTTCTGTTTTTATTTTCAAAGCTCAATACTGTCTCTTTTCTGGGAGAGGGAGGGTAGCAAGAAAACCACTGAAGGAATGTAATATGGTTCCAGTGGCCTGCCAAAAAAAAAGGCGGAGAGATGACACACGGCGGGTTTGGGCCCCACACTACCCTGTTCGTTTGACCTAATGGTTATTCTGAGCCTGGGTGTACTTTGTGTTCGTGAAATTGTATGTTTGTAAAGTCCCCCGCGATACAAGGTTTATTCCTTATAACAGGGTGTTGTCTTTTAAAATATATATATATATATATGATCATTAGTAAAAATGATTAATTGGGACACAATAAAAGTTAGCTAATAGATGATGTGATAATTATTAGAACCCTTTACTGACATCTCAGTCGGTTAATGAGCTGGACACCAGACACACATAGTCTCTGATTTCGAAATAAAACGTATGTAATGGTTTAATCTCCAAGCCCAATTTCCTTCAAAATACAACGTTACAGAACGAAGAAGTAACAATTAAACGAAATAATACTTAGTAAAAGACACGCTCATTCTCTTAATAATAATAACAACACCCTCACTCGTTCTCATTCACTCTTTTATTATTAATTAATAACTATTTGTATCAAATGGCGGTTTTATATAAACACTTCAGATATCATCACTATAAGTAAATAGGATTTTGTGTACTTCACAAAAACACGGCTCCGTTTAAAGATTTAAGATATGAAATCCTAAACACGTAAGGTAGGTTACAAAGGAAATCATACTATCAAAGCAGCGCCTTTTCATTTTTTTTTGTTTAGGCGGGAAAAATGTACTTACCTAACCGCACACCCCATCGTTCGGGGCAACGAACAGGGTAGTGTGGGATCCGCACCCACTAAAGAAATCCGCCGTGTGCCGTCTCTCCGCCTGTGTTGACGAAACCTATAACACTTGAAACATACAACGGGTGATCCAAAAGTAATGATAATGAAAATAAAACACGGTAATTAAAGTTAAAATAATAATTTATTTTTCTACATAGTCTCCTAACAAATCAATACATTTAGTCCATCTTTTTTCTAAACCCAGGATTCCCTTTGAAAAAAAATCCTTTTCCTGACCCTCCCAAAACGCCTCAACAGCGGCCATAACTTCGCTATTGTCTTCAAATTTCTTGCCTCGGAGGTGTTCCTTGAGCCAAGAAAAGAGGTCAAAGTCACTAGGAGCCAGATCTGGCGAATAGGGAGGGTGTTCGACCAGTTCGAATCCCGTTTCTTGAATGGCAGCCATCGCAACTGCGGGTTTGTGAGCCGGTGCGTTGTTTTGGTGAAACAGCACTCCAGCTCGCAGTTTGCCGCGTCTTTTTTCCTTAATGGCCTCCCGTAATCTTCTTATTTGGTCTGCGTAGTAAGAGCCCGTAATAGTGGCTCCCTTTTCCAAATATTCCACCAAAATTATTCCTTTAGCGTCCCAAAAAACAGACGCCATAACCTTTCCCGCCGAACTTGAGACTTTGAATTTCTTTGGCGTCGGTGAGGAGGCTCGCTTCCAAGTCATCGATTGTTTTTTTGTTTCAGGATCAAAATGGTGGATCTAGGTCTCGTCCATAGTCACAAAACGCAACAAAAAATTTTCTTTATCTGCTTAGAACTTTTCGAGATTGACCCTCGAAATGTCAACTCGTTTTTTCTTTTGCTCGTCGGTTAACATTCTGGGAACCCAACGCGCAGAGACCTTTTTCATATGCAACTCGTTCGAAATGATTCTTTGAACGCTTCCATATGAGATCCCTGTGACCTCAGCTACATGCCTGATGGTCACTCTTCGATCTGCCAACACAACATCTTCGACTTTTTTCACGTTGTCTTCTGTGAGGGACGTGGATGGGCGTCCTTCGCGATGTTCGTCTTCAGTGGATGTTCTGCCCAGCTTAAACTCCTTGGCCCAGCGTGCAACTGTAGAATATGGAGGAGCAGAGTCCCCCAATGTTTCCACCAAGTCACAGTGTATGTCTTTTGTAGACATTTTTTTCAAACAGAGGTACTTGATCACAGCTCTAATTTCGTTTTTCTCCATGTTGATGTTATCTCTTCGACAGTTCGTATTCAAATGAATGTATCTCCCGGAAATCCTGACCTATTTATATGATTTTTTTAGGCTGACGTAGTGAGTGTATAGGCTAGAGAAAAAAATTTTTTTGGATTTTTATGTGGACCTGAAGTAACCAATTATCATTACTTTTGGATCACCCCTCGTATTTATACGCCTAAGTACAAATGTATTTTCACACAAAACGTTGTACCCCTTAGGCAGAGAAGCTGTAAATCTTTTATATATCTATACTATTATAAAGCTGTAACAGAGCTGTGTCTGTACATTTAAGATATTTGAGAAAAAAATACTGAATTAGGCTATATAGGCGTGTCTAAACACAAAACGATTTTTTTTACATTTTTTGTCTGTTTGTTTGTTCGCGCATCACACAAATACTACTGAATGGATTTTGATGCAACTTTTTTTATCTGATAGTTCTTGATTAGAATTAAAAACTGGTATACATTCTATCCCGCTAATATACCGGAAACCTGAGAAATAACCCAAAAACTAGCTTTTGGCTGCAGCGAAGCCGCGGGCAAAGGCTAGTACAGCTAGGCTAGTAGTAGTTATAAAGCTGTAACAGAGCTGTACATTTAAGATGTTTGAGAAAAAATGACTGAATTAGGCTATAGAGGCGTGTCTAAACACCAAAGGATTTTTTTTAGTTTTTTTTCTGTTTGTCTGTTCGTTTGTTCGCGCATCACACACAAACTACTGAACTGATTTTGAAGCAACTTTTTTGTTTGATAGCTCTTGATTAAACTTAAGAACAATAAGGTATACATTTTATCCCGCTACTATATCGGGAACCTGAGACTTAAAACTAACTTTTGGCTGCGGTGGAGCCGCGGGCAAAGGCTTGTTTAAGTAATAAAACGTGCATTCATACTTATGCGGAGTTGTAGATGTACAATATCATATTATCGTTACTAAAATAATATAAATTCAAAAGTACGTTTATTTGTATCGCTTAAACGCCGTTGTCGTCAAACCGATTATAATGAAATCCTGTATATATGTATAATACAAGTTTGAAGTTCAGAAAAGGACATGACAGGGTTACTTTTTATCTCGGTAAAAAGAACAGTCCCGTGAGATGGTGACAGACTAAGAATACAAGTGTCACCACCCCATTCTTTCCCACGGGTGTCGTATGATGTGACTAAGGGAAGTAAGCAATTGCATGACTGGTGGTAGGGCAGGATACCAAGTGGGAGTACTCACTTGGTATCGGGCCCGCGTGTGACTGGCCATGAAGCCCATCATTGCGTTTTGGCTGTAGCAGGAGATAGCCGTTTATGCTTTCATTTCATATCTGTGAAATGAAATGGTGAGCAGCGGCTTGACAATGCTCTCGGTATAGTTGAGTCCATGAGCAACGGTTACCATTTACCATCAGATGGGCCGTGGCTCGTCTGCCAATAAATGCAATCAAAAAAAAGATAAAAGTGACTACTTTTACATTGCGATAATTTATGTACCGTAGAGTGATGCTTCTACATTCCAAAATCCACGTGGACGAAGTTGCAGGCAGAATCTAGTCCAAGCTAAATCAAAAACAATCATCCCTTGCATAAGTAAATAAAGGTAACGTATAAAGTCTATATTCAAACAGACCATAGATACGGCGGCATTGTTTGGCAGAACACTTCAGTGGTTTTATCTGAACAACGAACAAGTTAACTTGTTCGTTCAGGGAACGACTCGATCACAGTGAGTTTATCTCGAAAACCAATCTGAGCTAAACATTGTTCTAGGTTAGCTGACATGATTCTGATAAAACTTATACATTTTAACATGGCTGACAGTTAAATATTGGTTTCTCGCTGTGGAATAGCGCAGAGCTACAGAAAACAACAATATTTAGATATTTTTATATATATTATTATCATTTGACATGCTTAGCACTATACATTAAACACAAATGGCGTCACCCAAAGACGTGAAGTATGAATGTGTTATCGAAATTAGCAGTCAGGAGCAATTGTCACAATGGCTGAATTGGCAAAGCATCTGGACGGTATCCTGGAGATGCAGGTGCAAATCCTGCTCGTGACTGTTATTTTTGATTTCACATTTTTCACTTTGTGTTTAAAACAACAATATTAAAATAGATTCATTATTAATCAATGTTAGGTATATATGAATCGCAGGTACCCCTTTTTTGTTAAGGCAGGAAAAAATGTACCTAATCGCACACCCCGTCGTTCGAGGCAACGAACAAGGTAGTGTGGGGCCCTCACCTACTAAATAAACCACCCGTGTGTTGTCTCACCGCCTACATTGGCGGACCACTGGAACCGTGTTGCTACTTCAGTGGTATCGCAGGTACTACCCCTGCGATTCATGTGCGACCATAGTACTTTAAAGTAAACGTATAGGTATGAATGTACCTACTCACACCTGTTTCCCAAATACATTTCTACTTATCAAAATTCTGATATATTTTTTACCAATTATTGTTGCTTGGTTAAATTATTAAAATTTAAGAAAAAACCAGATTTTTTCTCTTCGCGTGGACTTTATTTATTTATTTATTAGTACAGCCACGTCGTATGTATTGACATATTGACAACCAAAATATTATATAGTATTGCATCTGATACATAAGACAATTACGGTTACATAACATTGGGACTTTACAAACCTACCATTTTAATGGACAGTACACCCGTACTTGGACCATTTGTGGATCACACAGAAGATAGTCCTGTTTGGGAATCGAACCCACAACAATGGACACAGGAGGTCGATATTTAAACAATTTCACCATCTATGCAGTCAGAAGTTTATTTAATGACTTGTTTGAATACATAATTTAGCCATTAGTTTTTGTTTTTCAAGCAACAATTTATATAGGTGAATTTGAGATGCACATTATAAAAATGATGATATATTCACAAAATTGTTTAACTTGTATTTTACAGATTCAAGTTGGACTGTCGCCAGAATCGTACGATTTAAAATACCGGTGGCACGATTTTTAGTCGTCCAGATGAATGCTAAGGAATGAATTCTCAGAATAAATTACCAACTTCATTTAATGTTTTTCTTGCTTTAGATACCCTACTGTTTGTACTTTATTCATGATTATCTTTAAACTTATGTAGCTTAAGATTGGATTGTATGTTTCTATAGAGAAATTTCCAAAAACAATGAGTATGAGGTGTAGTACTAAGAGTAACCACTTCCGCTATAAACTGGTATACTCTCATGATAAACAGCTGTAAGTACAATAGCTACCCAACATATAGTCCACATCCTTGGTTCGTTTTCTATCTTAATATATAATAACACATCTGTATAATTATAAAACTGTAACAGAGATATTAGAAGAACTTTTATCTGTTTGTTAAAAAACTATTGAACGGATTTTGATGAAACTTTTTTTATTTGAAAGCTTTCGATTACCTACATTTAAAACTAGTAAGTATATATACGTCTTATCCCGCTACTATACCGAGAGATAACCTAAAAACTTACTATTAATATAAAAATGGATATATTTTAGGAGGCCAACCTACCACAATCCCATGGATTGTCAATCTTGGCTAATAGCCAAAGATTGCCAATCCGCATTTCTCACAGATAGAGGGGAATGTGCTAAGTTGCGTTAAGATTACAAAAAATGTTTTTCCAATGGAATGCTCTACAAAGCAAAATAAAAAATGAATAAGTGTCATAGGCGTCACCAAATTAAAACTGGACTGTGATGATAATATATACATAGCTAACGCTTTTCTAAAAAAAGATCGCTAGCCAAGACAAATTAGGTACCCTATACAATAGGATTTCTTTAAAATGAGAAGGTGCGTAAAACCGCGGTGCACAACCATTCTTAAAACATAATAGGTAATTACGTACATAATAAAAATTTTACATACATATAAATTTAATTTAGCGGCATTAGACAGACTATGGTTTTCCTATGAAATTGAATATATTATGTATCAGAAAAAAAACCTGCTAGCAGTAACAAGTATTTTGCTGCTATACCTAGACCCTAGAATGCCTTCCACAATGACCAGCTTCTACTTCCCTATCGTTTTAAAAAATCCTTTATTCAATCTATCCGTTTTTAAAATATCTTTTACACAAAATACGATTCCATATCACTAAATTAGTAAATGAATTAAATTACAATACAAAATCTCCCTTACGAGAAAAGCAAATTCTGAGGTAAAGAAACGTTTTTGTCAAACGGGATGATAAATGACCTTACCATTACATATTTCGCTGACGGACGTTTCCGTATCGTTAAAACCATTATTGTTCCATAGAAATAAAATATTTATAGAAGCACCACCTCCTCTTGTTACCGTTTAGGGTGATGAATATTTTTATAAGTAGACATGTACGTCGTGTAAAAATGGTCACGACATTTCCAGCTGATTTACCATAGCTTTCAAACGAAAACACTTAAGTAGGTCATTTAACGGGTGACTTCACCTATACCCGGTTATTTTCAATCATTTCCTTTTGCGGTCGAGTTTTCTTGGCTTCACAAAAACCTTTCGAGACTTATGCAAACGTCACGAGCCAACTTTAGATTAAATTTTGCGTGATTTAAACTTAAAATTGGTGTTATCGAATGTGCTACATAAAGTTTAAAAGATCAGGTCTTAAATAATATATTACACACGTTGATATACAATTACCTAAACAAATTTTGCCAAATAACTTCTTTTTTGATGTGATAACGTCTTATAAATCGATGAACCCCGGCTGCAAGCACGAATAAACATGATTCATTGTCACGTTCCGCCTGAACTGAGCGTGCAAGCGAGAGCAGGGAACAAGCGATAGACAGGCACGATCGGCCTAAGCTTTCGGCTTGTGGCGCGTCTATCGACATATATGTCGTAATTACGTAAAATTATCGTCCGTAAACCGACTTAGCAGAAAACCATACAGATGTTTTTTAAGTAATTTAAATCTAGCAATCTGCTCTGGTATTTGGCATTTAGCGCGAAGTTATGAGGTGAAAATAACTACATAAATTAAATAACAGTAAGAGTAATAATAACGTTACCTTTATATCAATGCGTTACCTACAACATTTGTTACAGTATCCTAATAAACGTCATCTACAGTGTCATATCCATTCGCCAGCGCCGCATTATTCTTTTTCTGTATTTTTACGTGCTTCTATCATCTTTTAATTATTCATTCCACTTGTTTATCATTCCATTTATTCTATTCGTACATCATTCTACATTCATGCTCAATCTATATTCATTTCGTTCCATAACTACCGATCCTTCGTATCATATATGCTAACGCAAAACAACTACTGTAAACATTTCTGTTTTAACATTTACTTCACTCTCAGCAGTAGTCAGTCCAATCTTATAAACTGCTTTGGATCTGTCTTGTGCTTCCGATTTTCGGAAGAATTTTCCTTGCTTCATTTATTTATTTATTACCTAACAGTGAAATTTCAAGATTTTATAAGTCGTCAAAAACGAAATCCTTTGAGCTTTTTATCAATTATAAAAGGACATGTCCAAATTGCCATTTGCGTCATCAAATGTAAAAACTCTTTTAACTTTTAAACATCCTTAAGGTAATTAATAGATAATTTATTGTAGAAAAGTTTCTTTTTCCATTTTAAATTAACAAATGAAAACGTTGTGTTCTACGAAATAATCTTTTTTTCTTATCTAACTTAATTGTAAATTAAGCTGAGTTTTTAACGTTCTTACATTGAATTAGTAGCTTCATAATAAGACTAGTAATACCTACCCTATGATTTCAACGTTGTATTTTTATTTCTTGAGTAATTAATAAAAAATATAGCAATAACATTTCTGCTGTCCTCTACCTCCCACTTAATCATTAATTTCTACACCCCTAAGTGTTAAAGCATGATCTAAAATGATCAAGAACAAAATCCTACTTTCCTGTTAATACTATACTTGTAAATGCAACAGCTTGTAAGATGATTTAGATGTTTGTCTGTGAATGTAATTTGTAGCTTATTGATACATTAATACCTCTTATTAAGTACTCAATAGAGAGCAATAATCATATCGCGACTATGTCAACTAGGTCCGCACTCAACACGATTATTATATATGTATAAGTGAACATCACACAGCACTGATTTCAATGATGATTTTCAGACCTATGTTGCCGGGACGCAAAAGTTAAGGGATTAAAGTATCCTCAGACTCAATAAAAAAATAAATCATTTAAAATATAGAAAAACAACATCTAGAAAAACAACATACTCAGCTACTTTAAAGAGAGAGAGCACTTCCCCGGATTGAAAGGGACGCAGGTTCAAATCCCGCTCGCACTAAGCTTCTCTTTTTCCACATTCACAAATAATTTGTTCTAAGGACAACTATGTAAGAAGGAAAGAAAGAAATAAAGAAAATCGTTTATTATGTCAATAGTATTTAGGTAAATTTGTAGTTTCGGAGCTTTAACAACATTTTAACGTTTTAATATTCCAACAGTCCATGTTTCAGATTATTGAATTGATAAAATAAAATTTAATTTAGCCTGACTCAAACTATCGCTAACTTAATATGATTTAACTTAAACGCTGCAAAGCTGTGAACTTTAGATGAAACACATTCACCGTGTCTGTACAGTTTCACACTACATGTGGGTTAAACAAGAACCCCAACA